>OX940881.1:89123427-93923427 GCA_954870665.1 Stratiomys singularior
CGATGTTTTTAGCCTAAATATACTGAAAACGGTGATAACCTTAGCAAATGTCGTACCTCGTAATTGCAATTTATCGCGAGTTCTTGTAATAAACTTCAACGAGTCCTATTATTTCGTCCACTTTATAACATGTGCTATAGTAAATTTGCCATGCTTCTTAATGAAAAATGTCAACAATTGACAGCTGCCAAGCGACCAGCTGTTAACTTAACTGTTATCTTATAGCTCTTGTCGGGGTACTGCATACAAGAAATAGCGTGAAAGTCTAACTCTACTTTCCCTTAATAGTAATTCGTTGCAATAAATGACGAATTCAACCATTATTAATTATTGTTACGCATTTATTTCACTCAACGTTACCGCTCATAGTCAATGACCCACGATATTATATTCATACTGTATGTGCAATACTGATACTATATGACTGCATGAGTAATATCATGCTATAAAAGTAATCAAACAAATATGGCTAAGTCCTCATTCCTCCCTGAACTATGACTTCCATGTTGAGTATGAATAATTTTTTACGGAGTCATCATTTTATCCTTACTGGGCTGATTCATAGCAATTAACGGATTGATTCAGGTTTTATTGATTATTCATTCCGACGCATATTTATGCATTGCTTATGATTCAGCCATAAAATGAAGGAGAGTGTCGTCCTGTCGTTTGGACATTTCACACACACACACATGTATTTGCTTATTTTCTGGAAAACATGCATAATTAATTTATCGCTTAATTTTATTTCCCTTATATTGTGAAACACAACGACTTGATTGTTTCTACATGTTTAATGCAATTAAACTAGCGTTGCCAGCATGGGATAATTTACAGATGGACATACATATCTCCCAGTCTACTAGTATTACCTCGCTCATATGGTGGCATGTGTAATTGGTCATTAAGTAAGTTACCAAAAGGATCAACAATTATTCCAAATTTTATTAGGGCTATAAAGTTCGAGTAGTTAACAGTCATGCTAGCTGAGAGTGTGTGCCGAATAAAAGGACATTGAGGCACTAAACCAAATCATGTAAACAATTTCCTGATTTCGATCCATTTGCCTGCGAATTATAGAGTGAAATAACAATCCCTATTTCACTACAGTTCGGTCAGTTCCGCAATTGGTACACTGCGACGTTCCAGCGAATCAACAATCGCTAAACGATTTTCATTTGGCCTGAACATGAGCACCAGTGCATGAGCATGAGCATGGGTGCAAAGCAAGGATCTGGGTTAGCTAAATTAAATAGGTCCCCACCGTAATGTTGTTGCCTATCTTAAGTATTGAGGAAGATGTGACCTTGTTGAAGGAATTGACCAAAGCCTCGTCCCCGTCCCCGCCTACTTCATTTGCCAACATAAGGTTTAACTCGTCAGCCTCGTATTTGTCCGCTTTTCTTTTCCTTATTTTTTGTGCGAAGGCAGACTTGAAGGCAGCCAGAAATTTTATGTATATAAGAAGGACTAAAGTGGTATGAATACGAAAAAGTGTGAGTCTAACGTTACCGAGTCAACCCGAAATGAACAAATATGTTTCGAAAGGACACCAATATGACCGAAGCTAATGCTGAGTTTGCCTTAGTTAGAAAAGTCAGAAAAGAATGGCAGAATGATGGTGTGAGGAATGTTATTAAAATTTTTCTGAAAACAGGTCAAAATGTCAAGGGATATTTTAAGGCCTAGTGAATATGGAAAGGATGGCAAAGTCAATACAGTGGAAACGCTGTTATATCCGATAAGTTAAGCAATAGAAGCGATGAAACAAAGGAAAACAAATAGCTACCATAACCTTGCCGTTGGACACAATTTTCTTCATATTTTCCACATGGATTGAAAATAATGAAAGCAATTTACTTCCTAACAAATGATAATTATCGGAATTTTCTGCTTCTGGTCCATACTTGCGTTAGTGTTGCTTGAATATCTAAACCCATTTGTGATTCGATTCTATCAATTCAGCAGAGTCCTTCCTTTCATTCGCGTCCCATTGTAAACATCAACGAATGTCTGAATAAGATGAATGACGGACACCGGCTTGACTTCGAGTCCTGTAGATTGATTTAAATTTGCCATTGTATGGAGCCCATTTCGTATTCATTGATCGCCGTGAATACTCCAACCGTGCAATTTGTACGTTTCCTATAGGCACAGATGTATCGGGAAAGCTAGCAGATTTTCCTTTGCAACGGCCCAATACCGCAACTCAGGCTGTCGCTGTAGGGGACAGAGCAAAAGTGATTTATTGCTTTCTATCTGGCAACGTTGAGAAACATCTTGACTTTCCCAATAGATGGATGGATATGGTTGGATGGTTCGGATAGCAAGCAGGATGCTGTTCCAGCAACCCGATTTGGCAGGACTCTAGCCCAGCTAGTTAAATTTATTCGTTTTTATAGAATTCATTGTTTATGTGCGATGTTTAGTTATGATTAAATTTCAATTGTTGCTACCCTGGTTATTTTGAAAGGATGTTCGTTGTGAAGTCTCACGTTAAATTCACAAAGCAGTTATCAGTGCATCTTCAAATAAGAAACAAAAAACGACTTTGATCACGCCACAAGAAAATCCAAACGTCCAGCAAATATTCACTGAGCAATTGATCCTAATTCTAGGGAAAAAAACGAAAAGGAATGCATCCTTACGCCGCCTATGTCATTGTTTTGTTATTCTCTAAAATATTGGGTTAATCGGCAATATTTCAAGTTAATATCCGTAGGCGGCGATTTCATAGTGAACGGTAGCAAAACGTCCTGAATTATTAATGCTCAAGTCCTTCAGAAGAAGAAAGAAAGTGTCTTAAATCAAATGGTCAAACTTCTTCTCCTTGGCATCATATTAATAATTTTAAATGTTTTCTACTCAACCATTCATATTTGAAATATGAGCCGATATCCCGAATATTGAGAGAAAGATGTTATACGTCATTGATCATCCCTACATATGGACTAGTAAAAAGGAACATTTACTACCCAACGTAAGTCTTTACACGGTCCATCCATCCTGACGGCTGACAGGCAATGAATAGTGGTGATGGAATTGTAGAAAGAGGAAAATATTTCATCATTGGATTTTTCGGAAAACTTTTATGACAGAAATAGCCTTGGCTTCATTTCACGACTTCATGGCTCACAGTGAATGTATGAGTGTAATGAATGGACTCGTGAATGAGGTTAAGTCGTCTGTGCCGGGCAAAATATGTGAGTTCTCAGAAATCTGATCGATCGCTCATCATTCTTCTTCGTATTGGGAATGCTGTGAGTATATCACTACATTGGTTACGCTTATTCCTTTTCAATGCTCACAAACTCCTGGCATTTTCTGTCGTAGAAATTGATACATTGAAGGTATGGAATCTTTCGAGATATAAGCTGAGCTGAATTGCCAATAATTGCGAGCTAGATTGGAGGATTTTCGAGGCTCTATTTGCTTGTAGGAGAATTTAATGCATGTGATTAAGATGGGAAAACCTATGTTCTCGCTGTGATGGAAAACTATCATAGAACTTGATAATGGTCATGGAGTCATGTTGGTTTATCCGGGATAAACGATTTGCTATGAAGAAATTTGTATAAATTTACGTAAAAGCTGCAGAAGACATAAGTCTGCATCGCTAAATCCCAAATGATTTCAGTTCACTTTGTTTTTTTCTTTCCTTTTATTAGATCTTCCTATAAATAGAATCGAATTGTTGTTTAGTGATGATTTTTGAATGAAAAAATAACGTTTAATATTGTCAGTGTTTAGTATCAAAATTTGACTCAGTTTGGCTTACTTTTTTTCTAAGATTTAAAATGTATCCTTGCCTCAATTCATCTCAATTAGAGGAGGGCTGAATTACTTTCTTCTCAATTATTAAAATATTTCATGCTCATAATATCATTTCGTCCTACAATTCCCATAAATAAAAAAAAATTGCCAAAACGGAAAACTAAAGGTAATCGAGAGTTTTGCATTTAAGTGACACAAAAGTCTTGTTGCCAAAATTACTTTTAGGTAAATGCTAGTGAAGCTTCTTTGTGAACAAAAACCTTCAAGATACTTTACATCTTTGTCACAACATAGAGAAACAACAAGCCAAACACTAAGATTAAATTTGTTCGTGAAGTTTGCATCGTTGCAAATGCAATCATCTTGATTTTTTCACTTTCTGAATTTTTTATTGAATAACTAAACAGAAACGTTAATGTGCGCTTCTCACGTGATTTGGACCCGACTGACACATAACTGGATCTTCTTTGCACTCCATTCATCGACAAAAATCTAAATGTGAAAAAAATAAGAACCGTTACGTTTGAAACAGTGCAAACTTCAGGCACCTGGTTAAATGGATGTTTCGTTGCCATGAATAAACAGTGATACGAAGCAATATTTTCATTTCGATAATGAGCAGAGAAGGATTGGAACATTGAAAAAAATTTTGGAATTGAAAAATAATTTTATGATGCCATGACAAAAATCGTACACGGAAATATCAGAATGACAGGGAAAGTCAGTGGACGTTATAGAAAGTGGACACGTCAAGGCTAGTCTAATCTACTCAAGATTAGACTAGATTAGTCAAATAGTAGCTTGTATAGATGATATTAAAATCATTTCGCGGTTGTTTCCATTAGCGACAATGTGAACCTTGCGACAATGACAAACAAATTTGGACTAAAAATTAATGAAATTAAAAGTTTAACATACAAATTGGCACTCGTATGAAAAACGATGGGCAAATGAGAACACCACCTTGGTCGTTCCAAAATCTTGAAGACTGTTTTGTAGAAAGGTTTTCGTAGAACTGTCAAGATTGAACCCCGAACTATACCGTTTCTAGTGTCTTGTTATCTTTGAAATCTCATTGTACGCACAGCAAAATGAAACTTCTTGCGAAACAATATCGAAGTTTTGCTGATTTTATGAACACTCCTCCTATCAAAAACATGCCAGTACACTTGTTTGTAAGGTGTTGAAAAAAGTTGAAAAGAAATTGAAAGAAAGTGCCAAAAAAAGGAGAGGCGTTCCTCATGTTGCCAATATGCGGTATCCCGCGAAAGTTATATAAATTGTGAATAAAATGAAAGGATATGTCCTCAAATAATTGACTTTCATCTTCAGAAGGTGATGAAATTCTTGCATTGGTCAGTTGGAGAAGTTTTTGAAGAAAACATGGGTATGCCATCCAGACGACTTTATCTATTCCTTATAAATTTTACAGGACATTATATTTGGTATGACATATAGTGTTCCAGTTTTGCTACCTGAGCAGAGACCGAGACTGGAATCCTGCTTCTGTTAATTTCTTTTGTAGCCTTAACTTGTAATCAACACTTGCTCCTAATCCTTCACAGTAGCAGTTCCTTTCATCGCATTCTAATTATTCTTCAAATTATATTTTTTCTCCCCAACACAATTCTGTTAACCTAAATACCTCTCTTATCTGATTTCCTCCTACTTTTCATTCAAACCGTCAATTAAAAATTTTTCTCACCTTTTCATCTCGAACGCAGACATTTTCAAACATCAGCTATTTAAGGGGAGGTTCTACACTTCAATTTTCAAAAAATCGATTTTTTTTTTATTGCAATTTTTGAATCTGTATGTATCAACAAATATGCCAGTAAAAGAATTTTGTCGAAAACATATTCCTTCCCAGGTTTTTGGCACCTCAAAAGTACCTTTCTCCGGCCTTTTCATGCGTCGAAACGCGACGCGGTGGACTTGTCCTTTTTCCAGGAAAATTTTCCTTTTTAGAAGGGTTATCCGGTTTATTTCTAGCATGTTTTCAATGTGTGTGAATGTGTGTGTGCCTTTGTGTTGTTATACGAAATTCATTGACTAGCTTAGTGTCGTACCAAGTGTCGAATCGAAAACGTTCCAATCGCTCAAATTTCGTAAAATTTACATCTTTCGGATTATTTTGTCCACAAATGGATTCGAAAAACAAACACAAGAAGGGCTATAGTCGCGTGGCCGGTCGTACGAAAAAGAGAAAAAATAATAGCCCTTTTTTGGCGGAGAAAAGTACAGAATTTACAAGCGCGTCGGCGCGAAAGTTAAAAAACAAGCAGTCGCTCGGAGCTACGATTTCCGCTGCTTTTTCGTACTGTTTCATCGAGTTTGTTTCGGTCTTTGCTGCCATTTCCGAAAATGTCGTCTGTAAAGAGTGCCATGGAAAAGTGACATTTTCCCAAAGTGATAAACGTGGGGCGGGATTCAAACTGACGATGCGCTGCGATAATTGTGACGACAAATCCGTATCAAATTGCCCTCAAATATCATCTGCTTACGAAGTAAACCGCCGTTTAATATTCATTTTTCGTTTACTTGGTGTTGGACAAGAGGGTTTGAATAAATTTTTGGGGCTCATGGATATTTGTGGAGGAATCGCGATAGGTACTTATTACACGTGTCTTGGAAACGCCGAGATAGCTGCACGTAGCGTTTATGACACCGTGTTACGGATTGCTGTAAATGAGGAGACAAAGCTCAATTCATCGCACGGGAACGTGGCCGAGGATCTAACCGTTTCGGGGGATGGCTCTTGGAAAAAATGGGGCTTTACTTCGTTGTTTGGCGTCGCTACAATTATTGGGGGTTACAGCGGGAAAGTCCTTGACACATTTGTAAAATCCAGCTTCAAAAATCAAAAAATCAAAAAACAGTGATGGACAAAAACTCCGACGAATCTCAAGAGTGGTACAAAGCTCACGAGGAAGATTGTTCCATCAATCACGCAGGAAGTGCGGGAAAAATGGAAATTGAAGCGGTCGTATCAATGTTTCAAGCGTCACAACCAAAGCACGGTGTCAAGTACGTTCGATACATCGGCGACGGGGACAGTAAGACTTTCAAGGGAATTCTTGATTCGCGGCCATATGGAGACGAGGTAATTGTAAAAAAAAAAGAGTGCGTCGGTCACGTGGAGAAGCGTATGGGGTCGCGACTACGAAAAATGAAAAAGGAAAATAAAGGTGTTGGTGGAAAGGGTAAGGGGAAGTTAACTGATCAGCTTATTGGGCAGCTCACGAAATTTTATGGGCTCGCGATTCGTAGAAACCCCGATTCTATCAAGGACATGAAAACTGCAATTTGGGCCTCTTTGGAACACTGCTCATCGTCAGATGAAAAACCCCAACACTTCAAATGCCCCCCCGGCAAAGACAGTTGGTGTAAGTGGCGTCAGGCCGAGGCAAACGAAACTTTGGAGTTTTTTAAGCATGACAGAGTGCCTATAAATCCCTCAATCGTCAAACTGCTGAAGCCTATTTATGAAAGTCTCTCATCAGATGATTTATTGGAAAGATGTTTGGGCGCCCACACCCAAAATAATAATGAGTCGCTTAACGGCTGCATTTGGAGCTTGTGTCCCAAGCATTTGCATTCGGGGAAGCAGGTGGTCCAAGTTGCGACTTATTTGGCGGTGATGATCTTCAACGAAGGGTTTTCATCAATTCTACAAACTATGGAAGTCATGGGGATTATCTTGGGATCTCACGCTGAAACGTGCGCCGCTCGACTCGACGAAAATCGCATAGACCGCTCCGAGCGCAGAGTCAGTGATGCGGCAAAAAGGGCCCGAATCGAACAGAGGGAGAAGAATGTGGCCAATCAGGAGCGAATTCTGGACGAGGAAGGAGAGCTTTACGGCCCTGGCATAGCGGATTAATTTGTAAGTTCCCTGATCATGTTTTATACCCTCATTTATCCTTAAACGCGATTTACCAAAATTCACTTTTTTTGAGCTGTATTGTATGCCTTTCACTAGAAATATTTATCGAATTGATTCAAATTTTTTTTTCATTTGTTCATAAAACATGTCTCTCTGATCGGCCGAGCACGATTTTCAAAATTTGAATTTTTCAAATTTTTATAGCCCCCAATAGGTAGAAAAATTGGATGAAATTTCAAACTTTTCATTCAATATTGCATTATTTCAACAAATTTCATGTAGCAAAAAATTCGCTTCGGCCGATTATAGCCAAGACTACCTTGAATTCAAAAATGTTCCATTTTTTTGATTTCAGATAATCTAACTGGTCGATGTGATACAACAATGACACCTATGTTTTTTTGGTAGCGACGAGTTCAAGGACGTTCAAAGGTGGCGAAATTCGATTTTTCAAATTTTCAAAAATACAAAGTTATAGTCAAAAGATGTATCTTTCAATAAAAAAAAAGTTTGTGTCAATATCTTCAGTAGATCCTTTGCAATCAATTACCGAAAAATAGGTCCGATTTTGCCGCTAAAGTGTAGAACCTCCCCTTAACTAAATGAAAATGAAAATGAAAATTGCCATTAACGAGACAGAAAATCAACCAAGCATATTCCGCAGTGCCCGGGCAGGGACTTAAATCAACCATACACTAGCGGCTTGCCATATTAAACCTGCAGTTCTACTGGTGTCCCTCTCCTATCCTGACTAGGATCTTACCGTGTCGTGATTAGCATAATTAGCAAGTCCGATTGCAATAAGGATAATACTGTCTTCTTCGTTTGAGCGTCATGAAACTCAGAAAGCGAAACAGGGAAGGACGAAATCCAAAATGCAACCAAGCATCATACCACCACAAAATCATTGTTTTCCCAGTCCCCTTTCTGCTGTTGACACCGTTCTAAGATCTTGTTCCACCCCATCAGGGACGAAAAGATAATTTTATTCACCAAACGTAATTACGCGATGTCATGTACCTAGAAGGATGGAATAGACTTGATCGTGATATGGACAAGGATAGTCGGTTGTTGCTGATGTTGTTGTTGAACTTGTTATCCTTGCTGTGTTACTCAGTAAGTTTTCAGATCGTTTTGTATGCAATGAAAGAAAAGCAAGGTTTTGTGAGTGGTGAAAGTCCTTTGGGAGTTTTATTGAATTCAAAAGACATGAAGATTGGAATAATTTCATTTGATGTCTTAGCCACACCTTTGTGAATGCTTTCTGGGGACTTGTAAGGACTTTGACAAGCTAAATTTTATTAAAGTTTCAGTGTTGGAGTTCAAGGACGCGGCTGTTGGTTAAATGACATCCTGTCTGGCGAATTCATTTATAAACATTGCCGGAGATATTCTCATCTTTATTAAATATTCATAGTATCATTGAATTTGATGAAAGAAAAGGAAAATAGAAAGTTGTTCCTTTTGAAATGTTGTTGTAGTCTGCCGTGTATCGAGTGTAGTGATATTTGTGTTGATAAAATTGCGTGAATATTTCTGATTAATTTATAATGAGTTTGGAAAATGTTCCATTTTGGATTGAATGCATTCCTGTTCCGATTTCTATTGAATTGTATTTATAAGCTAAAGTGCTCATTTTAATTAAATCCTTCATAATATCTCACAGCCAAGTGTTCATTCTAATGTTAGATATGTTCCATACATGTTTAGTTTCCAGTGAAGATATGCGCAAGGACCTATGCATGATACATGAGTGGAAGATGTATAATGAATTTACTATTTAGATTTAAGGTGCACAGAATATATGAGATTGTAAGCCGCAATTGAATATTGGGTATGCTTGCAAACGTTGGAGGAATAGATTAATTTAACCAGGAGGAGCCTAAAATTGATTTTCAATTTACGTTTACGGCTAACGAATTGAATATGTATGCGAACTGCATCTGATATTGTACGGGTTAGATTTGAATTAGGTTATGTCGAGGAAATCCGTAAAAGGTGTGGTAAGGATTTGCAATAAACTATAATGCTAGGATGAGAAAAGGAATTGATTTGGTATCGACTGTGTGTATTTAGATGGAATTTGTGGTTTAAATCTCTGTTTTTAGTTTTTGAGTAACAATTTTCCTTCAGTGTTGCCTGATTTTGGGCAGGATTTAAGGTAGGAGTATTTGTGGTGCCCTACTTTGTATGGGATATGTTTGATTTCGAAGAAAGCCAACAATGCTTTGTAGGTCTATTAAATATTTATTGGATCTTAAACTACACGAATAAAGATCGAGTCTGAAATACAATATCTGCAAAAAGGCAGCCTCTGTTCAGCTTAACCTTTAATTCTTTTCTTGGGAATCTTCGATCGCTCAGTAAAGATATAAAATATCTATTTCAGTGAAGGCGATTTTGATATTCTGGGAAATCGATACCAAGTACCTGAATATCATATACAAATTCTGATAACTATATACAGAAATGTTGTCGAAGCACGAAAGTTACGTTCGGTGTCCTTCACAGTTTCACCCTTTGATCTTTGGAACATCCCATGTGACGAGCTTTAGCAGTTTAAGTTACCAGTTCGGTCATGTTTCGGCGGTTCTCGGAATGATGTTGTAAAGTTTGTGGCTGATCGCAGGGTCGAGCATATGCAGCTCAGACTAAAGATGAAAGGAAGTTGATGACTACTTGTGGGTTCAGCCTGGAATCCGTAAAACAACTCACAAAGAAGAGAGTCCCCAAAACGATTCATCCCCAATGGGATGGTCCTTGTTATCAATGCTGAGGAAATGTTGATTGCAACGTTGATATATTGGGCCGCATCGATAAAGTCACGGATGAGTTCTTCCGACAAAATTTGGGGCATAGCTGATAAGGTCGCTGTGTGAGCAAGAGCTTACTCAATCCACTGATGTTTAATATAGAGGCCTGTCCCACAGGCCACCTATCGTTTGGCCTGTCTTATTTTAGGAATCAAAACAATGGGCTCCGACTCTAAGAAAAAGTTGGACCTAAAGAGGTCTCTAAGCGATGTGGTGGCATGACTGATTTCAATTTCCCAACTGGTTAGAGAGCGCAGAAATACCTATCTGAGGGGAAGCGATGATGACAGAGCAGCAGTCACCAAGGTGGAGACAGCGTTCTCTCACCGACTGTCAATTACCACCGGAGAGCGAAATACAGGACAGGTGGATTAGACCTAACACTTTACCTACAGCTATGCCTTCATTGAGCATATGTTATCACTGATGTTTGACCACCGCAACTTTTAAGTGGGCACGAACGTTTTCAGTCTTAAATGACAAAGATATCTAGGTAACGGTATCCTAACTTGGTGTTTTCTTCAGGAGAGGTTTATTTTTTTCTGCCATGGATGTGAACATTCAAGTTGTAAAGCAGTGCCATGTGAGTGAAAAGTTACACAAGGCTGCACAAAATAGAATGAACAACAACGCGGTAACCGATTTCAACAAATCGGCGGACTATCCACGACACACTATAACCGGAGAGGTCCTTAAAATGTCTGAGACATGTATTTTTTTCGTTTTCTTTCCGAGAACTTCTATCCTCAATTTTTTATCATTATAGAAGAGGTTCCTGTGGCTAAAAGACTCTAGGTACTCTAAGATTAATGCAACTCTACTTGTTGAAAAACGAGGCAATATCAACCATTCTAATTTAGATTTTCAAATTAACGTAGGATTGCGTTTTTGTGTATTGATATAGTTGCACGGCTTGTGGTGCTCATGGTAAAAACTGCACACGTCTCCCCAACAACAAACTTCAAAGTTAGCTTTAAGTGCTGGAATTGGTTGAGGATAGTGAGTGTAGAATTTACTCTCAGGATAATCTCAAAGACAAAGGTACAACGGAATGTGATCGGTCAGGCCGTCGCCGACGAAAAGTTTTTGCGCCCATCCCGTGATAACGGTATTATCAGCCGTTCTCTAACACCGTTGGGAAAGTACGAAACCTTGTCCAATAGCCATTATCGAGTTGGTCTGCCTCACCCGAGTACCTCTCCGATCGACAATACATGACAGCATACTATAACATATTTCAGCGCGCCTTGTATCCCTCCTTGTCTACACAAGAGGCAGTTTTTTGCGTAATATAAATATACATACGCGCAACTTGTACCAAAAAACAACATGTATACCAATGCATAAGTATAAAACTGCAGAACAAATGAGAACAAACTCTCGGATTTCAACCTGATTTAGCAGAATTTTATTTGATTTGGGAGATTTTTTTTCATTATTATGTTTGACAAGAATAACACTCTCAAAACGCTTAAGTAAAAACGCCATATTAATGCTATCTCTTTCTGCCAGAAGCCTCTTGCCAGTGTTCTAGCTATTTTGTTAGTACGCTTATCCGTGAGTGAGAAAGATCGAGCGATTACGGTTGAGAATTGAGTCCGTCAGTTGACCTACTTTGGGGAAGATAGACGACAACTACGACCATTTTTGTTATTGACAAGGCCACAAATAAAAGAATGAGCTTCATCAGCTTAAATAATTTTTATCAGGGATAAAAGAAGGCTTGTTCTTATGACTTGAAGTTTCATTTTTTTAGGACTCCAGTTTAAAACTCCAATTTCTTCGAAGAAGCTTGTAGCTTGCAGATTCATGTTCCATTTCCAGCAATGCTATTTTCTTCGTTTTTTGATTTCTCTTTTTTCAAAAAAGCTATCAAATATTCTCCTGTGAAAGTTTTCCAACTCCTCAAGCTCTTTGAACTTGCATCATAATTTGTACTGAATTAAATGCCCAAATCAAGAGTTTTCACCAATTTCACCAACCTAAACTTAACTGGATCAACCAACTTGAAAAAGTTTTCGTTTCTAAAGACCATTTCATGTATTCTATCTATTCGGACATGCATGCATTTGGTTGGAAATCGTTTCAAATTTTCGCCAACTTTCTAATCCATCCATATCCTGCACAAGAAAGAAAAAAAATCCCGACTCACCCAACTCAGCAACGAAAAAGTGTATGTCGAGGGACGCGAAGGAAGTTTCTTGCCATTAATTTCTTAATCTTCCGCAGCATTAAACTCGACATGTTGAAAAGCATGGAACGTGAACACAATTTTCCGCGAACTTTTATTTCTTCAGAATCTCTTATTGTTGTTGTTGGTGTTGCTGTTTTGTCTGTGTTCTGGTTTCCGTCCAAAGCGTGCAACCCACATAGATATTCTTTCTGGGCTTTTTTTTCGGGAGGGACAAAAATGGGCTCCTTCTGTTTGGTTTTGACTACTCAAACTAAACTTTGGTCGTTTTGTTGTAGAAACGAGAACTAGGAACACATATACTGGAATATGTGTGAATGTGTGTATTGTTCGCTATTGTTCCATTGATGATTGTTAAGAAAAAGTTTACCCTAGATGAAATTGTGTTTTAGGAAAATGGAAAATATTTCGTTAAGTGCATGCATGAAGTTTTTATTCGTGCTAGATAAGAAATTTCGAATGCAAGGAAAATAATTATTATTTCAGGCGAAAGTTGAAGGATCTTTTGATAGAAAATGATCGAACTAGAAGAATTTCGGTGGGAGTTCAATTAGATGCTTATTCTAAAATAGTAAAAAACAAAAAAATGTAGGAGGTATAATGGAGGATTCATAGTATGTACTTTAGGTGTTAGTTATTTTGTTTAAAATCTTGTGATCAATAATAAGAATTTTTGGTTCTAAGAAGATGAAGGCTATTTACGCCCTGATATTAGGACTTACTGCGGCACGCAGAGAATGAACTACTGACAGTTTACTTTTCTGTCACATTGACAGGCAAGGCTAGTTGCGATTGTCGAAGTAGAGCGTCCGCCCATTTTCTCGGAAAGGTAGAAGCGAATGTAAGATTGTCTGCTGCATGAGAAAGAATTGTGACAAATGTCTTTTGTAATGTTCAAGCAATAGAAACAATCAAGTGACAGAGGCTTTTCCATCTTATGCAGGTCAGACTGTAAATGCTCGTGCCTTGTAAACAGTTGAGACAATCAATAATCATTCTTACCATATCTGTACTATACTATGGCCGAAATTCACTGAGTCCAAGTAATTATTACCATTTTATATAGTACCAAGTAATTATTCTTTGGCAAAATTAAATTTAAAAAAATTGATTACATAGCAATCCTTTCTGTGTAATTATGTTTAGCAGCCCGTAATTTAAGATAAAAATCATGTGATGTGTTATTACAGTTGATGTGGTCATTACCACGCTTAAGTTGATGATATAAATAATTCAATTGGAGTCGGTAAATGTAGGAAGAAATCGCATTTTGCAAGCATATCAGGGATTTAAATTTAGTAATCGGTGATGGCAATAGGGTCAAGTTTTTCTACAAATGCATACTTTTTGTTTTATGATAATATTTTTTTGTTTTTTTTTTTTGGAAAGAAAATTTAACTCTGCAGCATTACCACTCAGTAATCAACCGTAGATGCCTTACCAGTCAATATCAATCATCTACCACAACCATAACTATCCCAATTTTATCGTTTTCAAATACTTCTTCATCGTCCACTTCGTTTACAGCCACTTCGTTTACAGCCACTTCGAATCGCCATTGATAAAACCAAAATCAATTTCTTGAAAAAAAAAAAAACAATAGAAAATGAAAAGAAATAAAAAAGCTTTTCCGATAATAACTTAAGAGAACGAGCGTACAAGTTGTGTTCTGTATATTTGTAAAAACATTTTCATATAACTTCAAATACGGATATCCTATAGCTAACAACAAAAAAGCTTGAAAAAATTTGACGGAATAGAAAGTGTATAAGAGAGATGGGAACAACTCGGAGAGATTGCTGGTGTTTTTTTTTTTGATTTTGGTTTGCAATCGTAAAAGAATAAAAAAGAAAGTTTTTATGGGTTCTCATGCAAGTGTACTAAAATCAAAGTCAGCTATCAATGCTCTGAGCTGACCACAACCACAAAACAATCTCAGAACAAATGAACATTAAATCAGAATGTGGTTGGCTGATAAAAAGGATCTGCTTTGATGGGATGAATGGTAAAAGTATTCATAATAATTTATAGCTCATTAAGGATGCGAAAAGTTTTCTTTTTTAAATGGATGCGAAGGAATTGGTATTTGAAATGAAATGAGGATTTCGTGGTTGATTCCACTATGATAAAAGTTTCGTTTAGACTTTTATTTACTAAATTTAAATTGACTTGAGTTCGTTTGCGGTAATTAAATTCGACATAAAAGAATATTGTTCACAGAATACCATCAAAAATATAATTTTGCCGTGAAAACCATCAAAAACTTTTGAAAGATTACGTTTCATTGTATTTTACATCAGTCATACTAATACTTTTAACTCTCACTGTATATGCATTTCTAGTTAAATGCACACCTAAACTACCATGAAAGAGTGTGTTCGGAATTTCAACTGAAAAAGTACCGTGGAATTCCGATGTGCATGCTTTAATGTGCGTCATGATTGTTAACTTTGTTACTCGAATATTTCAGTGATACGGAACATTTTTCGGGCACAGACCCAGAAAACTGTTTGATTTTGCCAAGGCTAGTTTAGGCTAGCGTACATTATAGCATTGTAAATCTATCTCTCATTGAACTTTTCATACTTTATTATATTATCTAGTATCGAATTTGATTTATCGAAATGACTTTTAAATTATTTATTTTGCAAATTCTATAATGAAACAAAAAATCTAGCACGTCAACAGTTGAAAATATTTTAAATATGACTGCCGATTACGAATCGCAAAAACTCGTCTGTTTTTATTGTTTGCCTGGATGCTCAATACTGGTGGAATACATTAAAATATTATTTCAGTATTCAAAAGTATAAAAATATAAATTTTCCGATAAGTTCGAGAAAACTTTTGACATCCTATATCAATGTCCGCCGACCGTATATTATCATTCCTTCTTATATGACCCAATAAAGTGTAAGAGCGAAAATCCGAATGGTTCCGAATAGAAACCTAATTACTAAGCACGCTGTCTGATTCTCACGAACACACCTGGCAATCTGCGTACATTGAGGGGCTTTTAAGGGTACAAAGAGAGCAAGGATTAAAAACAAAATTTTGTATTTCTAGGCCATTTCCTCGAATACATTTGACTATGATGCCCAATTTTCCATTCAGACTCAATCGAAAATCATCTCTAATCAGCAAACGCAAAAGGAGAATCTATAAAAAATCATCTAGCCACCTCAAAACCAAATGCAAGGATACAGCTTAGCGTCGATATAAATAGCTCAAAAACTCCTGCTTTTCATCGGAAACGAAAAAGCATGATTAATTTATGTGTTCACATTCTAACGATAGTAATCAGCTTTTTAAAAGCAACCCTCAACCCCGTCATGCCAGGCTCTCATCCTTTTACATACACATCATGCTCATATACAGTTTAAATATTTGGATAATGCACAGATTAGATTCGAGGGATGAAGTGAACAGTTTTGCGGGTATTTTTTTTCAGTTCAGTTTTCGAGGAAGATAATTTAATTTTTCATGTAAAGTAGGTGTATTTTCAAAGGGGTTAGTTACGGTTGCTGAATGAAAGGATAAATGTGTGAAAATGCTTAGCCAAGCGGTTTAGCTGTGTAAAAGGATTGAAAATTATTCTACTCTGAAGAAGGATTTTTTAACAGCTCGATTTCATAGAATATAGCTGCTGAGGGCATATGTATGTATTTGAGTTGGACTAACTTATGATCTTTTATGGATGTTACAGATTTAGGGATAAGTATGAAAAGTAGATAAGGATGTTTGCCTTTCTGAAGGTATTAACTTGGAGAATTACTCTGAAAGCGAAATTTATTCCTGTGTAACTGGAAAGAGTAGTGAGTGCATCCAGATTTGGTGGAATGCAGAATGGTTACAAAAGTTCATACATTCGCTAAAAATTATTTATATCAGGATATCAATTACTTTTATTTGTTCTTTCTATTTTCTTGGATTTTCTTTTTCCAACCTTGGGCTGCGATCACCTTGTTTCATAAATAATATTTTTACAAATAGACCAGGAGCTTTTTTTGAGGTTAGGTCGATAGGTTGATTTATGAATATATTTTAACCAACTAATGAACAGGAGGGTTCGAAATTCACTTGAACTCAGTACGCTCCAACAAGTAAAAGGAAGCAAAAATGCCTGAACATGAGAGTGAGGTATCCAACTCACCCTAGGAAAACTTGGCGCAGTCAAATCAAGAAGAAATCCGATGCAAGAGGCGTACGAATTATCTACTTATAATGCCAACAGATCGGAAGATTTACATCAACTTCCTTCTTCAGCAAATGAAACGGGACAATGTCTGTCCTGCAAGGAAAAGGTGGAGCCCCTAAAAACAGGAGCGAGCATAAAGACGGGCTTCTCGTAGAATTCGGGGTAGAGTCCACAAATACAGAATTATTTGAGAATGTTGTGAAGTAACCGACAGGCTCCAAAGCTATGATCTAGAATCTGCAGACAACGATTTCCTTAGATCTTTAGAAATAAGAGGCATTCAGGGATAAAGAGTCCCTCAAGAAAAAGAAGTGGGCAAAAATAAACCTTCCCGGAGGCAAACCTATCAAGAGCGACGTTGACTCTTGCAAATTCTAGAGGGCAAAAGGCTGTGGATCTCACAGTAGTAGCTTCCTCGGATTAGGTGAATCTCGGGTGTTGCTTCTGATCTGAGTAGAAAGAACAATTAAAAACGAGTGGTCTGAAACTCCGAATACTATGTGAGTGCCGTCCTTATGTTCGCTCCTGTTTTTTCGGGCTCCTCATTTCGTTGAAGGAAAGATTTTGTCCCGTTTCGTTTCCTGAAAGAAGTTGACGTATGTCCCTTTGAAGTTGGTTTTTCGACATTTTTTAATTAGCTGCAGGGAACTGAAGGGTTCACTTCAGCCCTCAGAGACCAGAATGTTCATTTACGATTAATGAGTGGTTAAAAAAACGACTGACAGTTTTGTAACGGGTAAGATTTGGTTTCTGTTTGTCCTGGCCCTTGCCCCCCTTATGTTTGTGGACCTCGCAGCATCATCACCCGCGGATCAAGTGGATCCTCAGGGCTGCTGCTAATACGGATAGAGGTTAAAATAAAAAATGTGGTGTCTGGAGAATTTGATAGTGTACGCCTCTCGTTTGGTGCGATAAGTTTGTTTTTCCGATATTTTTCAATCAACTACTGAGGGTCATATTACAGCAGCCTGTGGTACAAGTGTGACAGTTTCAGGCGTGAGGCAAAAAAGTTCAATAAACACAAACATGGTTGTAGATAATGCCTATAAAATACAGAAAGCTCGAAAGGACACTAATGAAATCTGAATGAGAGAATAAGCAAGCTCTCTCCGAATAGATAACTGGGTATGATGTTGGTATATAAGGACTTCTGTAACTACGTTCTGTATGTTCGGCTGGTTTTCCTCATAACGAAGGACATCTGGGATTGCTTGTCAGCGCAAAAGAAAGCGATTACTGTCACTTTGACAGTCGTCGTTTATTCAACTCAAAATGCTTCTCCATCATCCAAAGTGCCATCTGGCAGGAAAACGGGAGATTGCGGTAAGTAACGTGAACTGTTCGTGGTTTTAAACGCAGAAAAGAAGGTGTTTAGTAGATAATTCAGGAGACTTGGTCGGCTGAAATTCCTGGACTTTAGCTGCTAGCAGTGTTTCAGGTTTCGTTTTGATTTCCTATCAGGTTCGCATTGTTTTTAAAAACATATTTTAAGTTTGATTTCAATGCGACAGATGTGGGAAGTTAGTTAATAGTCTCCCTCTCCAATTTCAACATTTTGTTACTCGCTTAAAACGCTTTGAAACATTTGAAAACAAATTTTATGCACGCTGAAATAGTACTAAACGCAAAATAGGATGCTTTAAATTAAGCTTCAATAAAGTTTGCAGTCATTTTCAACTAATAAATTTCAAATGAATTCACAAAGGCAATCAACTTTTCATATGAAATAAAAGAAAATCCTCGAGACAAAATTATTCTAACGGAAAATTTAATACATATTATCGTCTGGTGTGGAGAATATTCAGTATATTGGCGCCAACAGTACAGTTGGATGTAGGCGAACATGAGTGTTTCAAGCACGTAAATTATTTCCATTTTGGAAAAGGAAACCCTCCAAAAAAGTAGAAAGGAAATGCTAAGAACGTCGACGGCGTCGTCATCCTCGTATACCCGCCACATAGGAATATGTACAAATTACATAATTTTGTAGGCATATACTTGTATAGTAAGTATCCTAGTATTTTAGATTACCTCAGCGAATAACTTGGAATAGTGTTTCAACCTCACACTTGCAGTATCCAATTAAGGAGACGACAACGCGACAATCACGAAACGTAACTGTGGGGGTTAGGGGAATTAAGGGAAGTAAATTAGAGCTGAACGTACGTAGAGTCAATGTAAGTTAGGGTGGGAGTTAAAGTTGGTTGGAAAATGTTGGGGTCTGTTAAATAAACATGAAAATGGATTTCGACGCGCACTTATTTAAATTTTAAATTATATTTTCCAAATTGGATGCAGTGTAGTTTCCAAGGATAAAAATCTTATAAAGTTTCAAGTGAATTATGTCAAGTTAGAATGCAATGAGCTTTTGCTTTCTAACGATGGGTAAGACGGGTCCTTTTTCTTTGTGTGTTGATGATGATTTTCATCAGTTGGAAAGTTGAGAATTACTGAACAGGAAAGATTTTAATTTAGTTAAAGTTGAAATGTTAAAATTGTGAACAACCCACACTACACTACTCAGGTTCTGTATAAGAAATTCTTTGGTCCTTACACAAAACGTGTGAATCTCTAATTTATAAGTTCTTTATGTGTATGATAACACATTTCTTAATTAGTTTAAAAAAAAATCATTTCAGTTAAGATAAATTGTGAATGACATGTGTCAAAATTGACAGTTCTATAAAAATTGTGACAAGTAAGAGTTGCTCTTTTGAAAAGTAAACAAAAGTATTGCCACCAAGATTTATCAAATTGGACTCATGATTGATGAAAAAATAATTCAGATTTTTACAGTTAAAACTTAGTTCACTGTTAAAGTTCATTGTACGTTAACTAGAAACGACAGGAAATTAGATTGCCACGAATGGAGTAAGCTTAGTTCAAAGCAAGATTTTGAATATTAGGTATTGAAGGTATCTCCATTAAAATTACCTGATGTTGTGTCTATACGCTAATGGCGTACAGACAAATTGGTCATCGGGACAATTTTTTTTAATACGGGTCGAACTGACGTTACACTGAATGACGGACGTTAACTCGTCATTTTAGTGGTTTTTTTAAGTCAGTGAAATGAACATTGAAAACATTTGGTTCCGACCGGATGGCGCTTTATGGCACAGCCAATGGAATTTTCGACTTATTGAAAACGAAAAGTAAAGTGGGGATTATTTCACGAAATTCTCCTGTCAATTGACCGTGAAGATTAAACGATTTGACGTTACCAGATTATTTTTTGAGGGTATATCAAGCCCTTGGGTATATAACCGAAAGCATTGGCGGAATCGAGAGTATTTTGTAACGTTCTGTTAAGAAAATAAGCCCGGCTATGTTGGATGGAAAATCGCTGTAAAAAAGCCCAAAACACTCATTTTCTAATGTCAAATCATCATAAATTGATGGAAATGTATTAAACCATTAAACAATTTTTGCTTGAACGTTGAATTGTTCAGTGTTTGGTTAAAAACTGAGCAAAGCGGTTTGGAGTGTTTTCTTTTCAATTCAAAGCTCTGAAGCCCTTACAAAATCGCAGAAGAAGGAAAGTATTCGAAAGACGAGAACATTTCGGATCCTTTACTTTTTGATTACAACTGCCACAATTTTTTTTTATAGAATTTAACAAAATTTATTTTATTTTGAAACTGCCTATTTTAAGGTTCGACCTTTCTCCGTATTTCAGGCAGCATATGGACTACCTGTCGAAAAATTTTGGGCATTTTCATTCAAATTACGCTCGAAGAGGACATTAGTCATCCATCTGTCAAAAGAAGCAACATCTATTGAATATGACAGGTGTGCTGAAGGTAAGTGGCTTGTAATAGTTCCCTAAATAAGACCTCATAAACTGATCCCACCACAAAGAGCTTATTTCTATGAAGAAACTGTCAGTTTATTAATGGTGGGATTTGCCCTACGGTAAATTGAATTAAAGTTTGTGTTGGTGCCAGTAATTCTTTGTCGTCTGCCATGATTTATTTAAAAAAACATTTTCCATATTTTTCCTGTATTTCCTATATTTTTTGCGTTTGCTTGTACGATGTGTAACGTCTTTTGGCTCGGCCAGTTTCCTTATTTTTGGGACTTAATTTTGTAGTCTTGTTAATAAGACGTCCAAAACAGGCTTTTTGAATCACTCTCAATGTTTGATTAAGCACTCTTAACGTTGGCAAAGGTCGTGTTCCAATGATGCGGTCAATTTAGCGTCTTAGAATATCAAAGCTTTACCATCGAATTTTTCGTCCTTTGCCTGGAAACAACCTCTTTTGCAACACTGAAACTCGCGTGTTTTGTGAGTATTAATGTTGTTTAATATTGTTTTCAAAACATTCCATTCCCGAGGGAAAAAGTAGTTCTGAAATTATTTGATTGATGATAATTCAATTTTGATCTGTTTCAATCAACTGTCAAATGATACAGTCTAAGTCGAACATGTTTGTACGCTTCGGCGCATTTAGAAAACTTTTTCCCCTGCTTTTAAGTTGAGAGGATCTCGATGGTAAAATTCTTTTCAACTTTGAGGGACATCGATCTATTTGATAAACTACAATAGACTGGTGTTCATATACAAGCGTTTACCTTCTAATATCAACTTTAAAAATGCTTGAAATACGTTTCATCGTGGCCTGCAACCGAGATTATAGAGTTTCATGAGTGCGACAGATTGTCCTGAATTTTCGCTGAACTCGTTCTCTGGCAATGACTATAGAGTCCTCAATGAAGACAAATCATTGTCCGGCTGATTGACAAAGTCCAATAAGAATTTTGTAAGAATCCTAAAAAAATCTAATGAATGTCGTATGTGTATGTGTAAAATATAGGAGAACAAACAAACGTTATTTCATACTTATTATAGTAGTTATTATAGCATAGTCGTGGAAACTATGACACAACCCACATTTGATTTCAGATCTTTTCCAGTGTGAACACTATCCGAGTATGAACGCAATTTCCCATTTAATTGCCTGAGGTGACTCTTATCAACTTTTCCGATTCAAGTCACATCCATACCATACCAAGCCAACACAAAAAAAAAGTTAACAAAGGCTCAAATCATAAAGTCTTATCACGGTTTACCCTAGTCAATTTTAGTGACTAATAGATAGGAAACTCTATCACTCTTTCCTTTAATCAGCTTTTCCGTCACAAACATACTTGTCTGGCATTATAATTATTACTCCCAGGCATTATTTCACTAGATATTCCATATCTTTCGTTCACGCACTACTACACTATCTCGATAATGCAGTACAGTGTGAGTATGTTATCCTTTTATGAGGATAATAATATAATTACAATAGACGTCGTCTAGTCTTCTGTGAAAAGTTTCTGGCGAAAGTATATTTCTTAGTTTCCTTTCAAAACGCTACAGCATACTTACTCTAACAATGTCCTTATTAACTCTCGCCTTAAATACAAGAAAATAAAAAAACCCGACGACATCCCGGATTCTGTAGTCTTACATTGTGTTAAACTCTAGACGTAATTTCGTTAGTGTTATGTGTCTTGAATAGAATAACTATTATCGTGAAGGAACTAGAAGTGAACAAGCAAACCACGTAGCTATTGCCTTTTGGCTCCTTTACCTCATCCTCAAGTCGGTTTGATAGCAATGTAATGTTTGTATATGAGGTCAAAAGCATGCCAGAAGGGAATAACTGCGTAACTGCTAAACTAGACATATTTCCCTTTGACATTTTCCTTGAAAATTTTCCTTTTTGCTAAGTTTGGTTGGGATGGATGATTGGACGACAACGTTTGGCTGGAATGTGAGCAACTATGAAAAGATAGTACGAAAAAAATAGAGAAGCAAAAGGATAGGAAATAGTGCAAAGAGAGCATGTTTCATCATCTAATTCTTATGCTCCTTTCGTAGCAAAAACTTCGTTCTTCGTACGTTCATCCGTTTTGCTTGTGAGTGTCACACGACAATGTGTAATATTTTTTGTTAGTTTTCAGTATGGCTGTATGTGTCGCCTTTTTACAAGTCCTCCATCTTCAAAATTCTAGTAACGTATGTTCGTTTTTACTGCTGTTATTGCTAGGAGTTCAAGATTTGTCTTCCTGGTATAGTTGAATGTATGAAACGTAGCGACACAATGAAATGTCAGTGGTTAGAAATTTTAGTTTCATTGCAAAACTTTCAACTTTAACTTGAGTTTGATTCTATGAAAAATCGGACTTAATCATCTTTTTGTTAGATATTTGACAAGCAATCACTCAAATATTCGAGTAGCTCAACGGTTGAATACAATTAGCAATGACATTTTTACACAATTTTAGATTATAATTATTGTAATTAACAATGAAATTGAACAACACAGCTCGTCCGGTAATTATCAGAAGTTCAATGTTTCCAGCAAGATTTCAAGGTCGAGTAACTAACTACAATTTACAAACTGCTCTAACGACAGATGAACAGAAACTGAACTTTGTATTGTACACTTTTACGTACAGTCTGAAATCAGTGTGTGCCATCTGACAAATAACGGTAATGTCAACTCCTCCTGCCATAGCAACGCCACCTATTCTGAAGTACGGCTACTCATTGACCAACCTTCGTGTTATTGGTCTTATTGGAAATGAATTCACTCAATTATTTTCGAGAGGTTTGATGATCAAGTTTTCCAGAAAAAATAATGGTAGCGCTAGGTTAGGTAGTGATTAAATTTTGGTTGTACGTGTAACTTGAAAAACTTACCGACACGAAAAAAAATTACTTGCGCATTCATGTCCTTTTTCTTTGTGCCGTAACTCTCACATTAATTTCGTTAATTATTTTTCAGTCTACTTTTCAGTGTCCTGTACATAGCAAATAATCTACCAGAGTGGCTTACCTTACCGCCTTCACTATAAATAATTTATCGAATAAAAGGACTATCTATTACCGTTCCAACCACAAATGCTACTCTTTACCTGAACTATCCATCCGCCACTTCCAGTATTACGTAGAAGTTTCCAGTGAAGGCAAGGACATTGTCCCATACAATTATCACTTCCAACTCTCCTTCCTCTTCCTCCTGTGGGTTACCTTTAGCGAATATGACTCTTTGCACAATTTCACATTGCTCATTTTAACGTGGAATGAATTGCATTAATCAGCGCATCATGAATGATCATTAAAAATGCAGGATATGCACATTTGCCATAATTACCTTCATCAAATATTCATCAGTCACGATTCAGTCAGTGGTTGCCATAGTCGTGGTTAAAGGTGAACGTAGACTGTTGGCGGGGAATCGGAAGGGTTGTATGTGAACCCGGGGCAAATGTTACTGTCTGAAGTCACGAAATGCATGGTATCCTTCCTTTAATCATTTTTCTAAGGGTAATTCATCCAAAACCACGAGACAAAGGCACATCATGCACCTTCAATGGTAGGTTCGTTAGAAGATACCTTAAACGCGAGTTAAGTTTTCTAACAATGTCCTGTTTATGCGATGATATTTCAATATTTGTATTCTGGTAAGACGACTTAAAGGAAATTTTGTTTGTTGTGCTTGTAAGGATGCTTGGCTTTTCAGGGAACTGTTTAAAGTGTGTGTTCGGGGACTAGATTACACGCTCAAAGCAATTGATAGATTTCCGGATTTAGCCACATGATTGGTTTCGTTGGGACATAGGTTTGGGCGCTTTAATCTTTCACTATGATAATGTTGTTTTTGAAAACAGGACTACACTAGATTCAATTAGGACTTACGCTCAATATAAAATTGTATTTAAATGTAAAAATTTTTGTAAATAACTTTTCTGTTTATTCCTCTCCGTTTAACTTCTTAATCCGTTCAACTTTTTTCGCTTTCTATTTTTCAACGTTTCTAGTCCTTTAGGTTCGTAGTTGTTAAGGGCGGGGAAGCAGAATAAATTACATTGCCAAGAAAATTTGCATAATTGTGTTTGGAGCCTTGGTCAAGCAGTCAATTGTGTTCCTCGGCTAGATATCTTTGAAGGATCTCGTTGAGAAAAATTGAATAACAGGTGTATGAATAAAACAAAGCATAAAAGTCGTACTGTTGAATAGGCTTGAAAAAAAAAATTCAAATTTGAATATTTAAAAATGATGTTTATGCTGGATTTATACCTTAAGGCTAGATATTGGCAAACGTCAATTTGCATAAAAATCGTCTTGCGTTATGGCTCAGTGAAATTTTCGAGATAAATGAGATTTTTCGTGATGAAAATTCCCGCTCAACAATTTCAGCAAGGTCGGAAATGTTGGGTGAGGAATTTTTCAGCAAATATGGAGATGCATTGTTATAAACAAAGCTTAAATGAGTAGTTTAGTATATAGTCCTTGGTGGAACCAATTTTCATTTTCTTTGCTTTTGGAACTCTGTTCGAGGATGGGACATATCCATCTCTGCGGAACGGGGAGAATGGTTCGAAGTATCACTTTGACACTTTGATTTTGACACTTCACGCATCCAAGTATTCATCGAAATCCATCCATGAAGTTACTCAACTTGGAAGTTTAATCAGTCATCAAGTTTCATATCAACTATGAACATTTCCCCATGCTATGAGAAGGATATAGTACATAAATGGAAGAAGAGATAGTATAGTCGTTAAAGGAGGAATCATCCCAGTGCTGGTGTTTCCAGCAGTCAGTACATATATCCTTTCCGTTTGAAACTGTAACAAGTCTGATGTTTGGTTGTATTTTGTGTCTAGAGGGCAATCCAATCATCTTATTCTTAAAAATAGCATTTTCAGAGGCATTGAAAAAATCTGCAAAAACTGTATTCAGTTGGTAATATAAGGTAAGATATTTTAGTATCAAAAGCGATGATGTTAGTCATTTGGATCACATAATGGCAACTTTTAGCTTTAAGAACTAATATTCCATGGTGCTGAGTGACAAGCCGAAACACGAGTCTTGAATATAGCGAGACCGATTGGAAAAAAGGTTTATTTGTTTGTTATAGGGCAACATTTCATTATAGAACTTAGGCCACGAGGTATATCTGAGCTACATCTCTTCGAGACCAAAGGTACACGGAGAGATAGTTTGTTTTAGGTTTTTTTCCCTGAAAACTCCTGTCACAGCGAGATGGACTGATAACCAAATACCAAAAACACAAGTTTGAATGTCATTGTGGATACGAGACATAAGCCGGATTCGAATCCGGTGAGCGTTGGAGGTGAGTACTTTATAAACGCTCCTTAGTACAAACTTAGACGGTGTTCGGTCGTGTTCAATATATTAGAGTGAGATTTTTACTGCAAAGGACGAAAATAAGTAATGGAGTGAGGTTTTCCGCAATACTGTAGGTTTATCTCTGAGAATTATTGCCGAGGAGGTACATAAAACAATTGATAAATTGAAACGCGTGGCAGATTTCGTTCCGGCTTTACTGACAGTCAAAAATGGCTTAGTAGACCGTCAGAAAGCGAACAGCGCAGTGGGATCTCTATTCTAGATGTTCTTTTCCCTTTTTTCAGTTCTGTAAGACAATGAATTTCTTCTAGAAGTTTTTGGTAGGGGCGCGTGTTCGAAACCAGCTTGAGCTCTTTCCACCTTTCTTTGTAAATATTAATGAATTTCTGTATTCTATTTTCGAGACCAAGTCCCAAGGAATATGTCAAACGAACTTATTCCTTGTGGCTAGATACACAGATTGAAAGGATTAGTCTTTAGTTGGCTGTGTAGAAGCAATTCACGGCTGGAATTCTTACACTCTCCATGTAAGGAGCGTCCATTTGCTTCCAAAAAAAACCTCGAAAACCGGCTTAAAAGCGAGCGCGAACCGATGCATTGGAGACAGACACCAAATGTTCCAAACCAATCGCGAGTATGTCAAATATCTTTCCAACAGAAATTTTTCCCCAGCTAAGCTAAACAATACAAGATTAAAAGGATTACTATGCAGTCCTTAAGACTTTAGATGTATCAGAAGTCAAATCAAGGAGATGTCAATAGAATTACCGTAAACTGGGTACTGAATTATGAGGATAATTAGCAAACGAATATGTTAGAACATCAGACAGTTCATGTCAGAACATCAGCGAAGTCAGACAGTTGTATTGATCCTGAAACTCTTAATTACGGACAAAAACTGTGGATAAAGACTGCGACAGATCATGGAATCAACTTTCAGGGCTTGAAGCACCGAAGTATTTTCTTGACATTTATGAGAAAAGGAAGTTGAGAGCTTGCATCAAAATGAGCATAAGAAAATTTTGAGTTCCTACTGAGAGGTTTTCTAGGTATTTCACAATGTGAGGATCTAAAAATATAAATAAATAAAATGACCGTGAAAGGACATGGCCAGTGAAGGTTTCGCAATGTTTCAAGAGAGACAATTGTATTTCTTCTATTATACTAGAGAGCATAGTCTCTTCCTCTTTAGAGGACAGACCACTTGGTAAGCTATTTATTTGGACAAGAGGAGCTTGGAACATATTCAGTTGAAGCCGGTAATGGATTCTGTTAAGAATGTCCAACTTTTAAAAAATTGGGAGCATTTCACGTCTGTCAGCGGGAAATGATGATTGGCTTTAGCCTGTTCCTTGCCAAGTAACTTTGACTAACCATTTTGTGCATTGAATTGATTTTCTTCCTCTTCTAATCCTCAACCTACTCCACGCAGTTCTCTGAGTCTCGAGAAAGGAGAATGCAATGATCTAGATGAGGAACTGGGCGATTGTGTTGCTTTTATGGTTTATAGGTACAAGTCTTCCTAGTTTATTTTCATGGCTGCCCTATGACTTTGTATGACCAGATATCAAAATTATCGAAGAGCAAACATATCCCTAATTCACAGCTGTCGAAACGATTAATCAGTTTTGACAATAAAAACAATCGATAACCGTAAATCCAATCATATCTGAGACCACGTAGAAATTATTAAATGTACCTTTTTTGCTAACGTCACGATATCCTTTCTTGTTTGATTTTAATAGCTCGAGCGCTTCCAGTCGCTAGCCCTCCGCAATAGGCACAATCGATTACCTCACCACCATCATGTCCCTCCCAAACATTACACTTAGTCATCGTCTACACAACAATACACTTTATCGATTTGGTTTAATCCATTTGCATTGAATCAAATTTATACTATGTCGTTCGTCCATTAGCAATAAAAATAAACCGTTGACTTTAGGATTTTCCTTGCTGTGAGCATGATAACCATGACTGTATACGTATGTAGTAGTATGTTAATAAAATGATGCAAAGGCAACAACCACCACAACAATTGGCAGGATGAAAATTATAACGACGGCGTCGGAAAACTATTTATAGGACTTGAATAAATAATCAACCTTCTTACTTGTGACTAGCTTTGCAGCCAGTGATAGCGCGATAGCAAACTTAAAGTGATCTGGAAGGGAGGAAATGAAGGATAATTGTGTGCATATCGGAAGGACTTATGCGGAAAGTTGTCATGTCGATGCATTACCCGAAAAATGATAGAAAATCAATAGTAATTTTGGCCAGGAATTTCTCTCAAGTCTTAAGGATTTCAGAGATCACTGCTCCAGTCCTCCTTGCCCGCTTACTCCCTGGTTGGAAATTCTTGGATAGAAATCCCTGAACGGAGATTCCTAGATAGATGGAGACATTCAAAGCATAGAGGTGTAATTTTTATTTTAGATCTGGCATGTCCTTTATGTAATAATCAGTAGAGCGCAAAAAAAGAAGACCAAATAGTTTCCGACCAGAGAACAGCATACGACTCGAGAGGATAATAGGTTTGAGAAGAAGTGGAAGGAATTCCGCAGAAGTAACATGTTTGCTATGTCGACAATTTTCACAATGACGTCGACTATAAAAATGGTGGTGGCGAAGACGACAACGACTAAACGAAGGAACTGTGGTAATAGTTAAATCGGGAGGCGGAGAGAAAGATGTTGTAAAAGACACTTTCCTCTTAACAATGCAGACAGTAGTCACAACTTTCACATGGTCTACGATGACGAGGACGACGACCAAGTTAGTCGGTCGATGCGACTGAGCTTCCTGGGAATCGCAATAAAAGAAACATTTCACTCCCATCATGTGACATTTTGTTGGGTTGAAATTTAGCTGGATGGAAGTGACAGTGGTGATGGTTGTAAGGATAAAAGTGATGGTAATAAAATATGACGGTAGTATAGATAATTATTTTTGATGGTTTGTGGAAATGGTGAATCAGCAAGTCATTCTGATTGTTTTTCGAATTTTCTGGTGGTTTGCGATACGTTTTTCATTAAGATTATGATTAATATTTTTAATTAATATTTACCATTTGTCATCAATAAAAATTGTGCAGTGCATATTGCTCATGATTACTCATGATTTAATCTGTCAATTATATGAAAGCTTACGTTCCTACTCAAGAATCAAAAATATTTCACCTTAAAGTTCAAATAGAAATCGCTCTTATTTGTACCTACGAACAGACATTTCTTCATGTAATTGCAGCAAGCAAATTGCTAATACGTAAGGACATGTCTTCAATTTTTTTGTCAAATAACCATTTTAGAGGTAATACTAAACCTTTCCTGTCTTTTTGTTAAGAAGACACACAAAACGTTAACTTGTTCTGATTGAGCTTAGTGGCCCACATAGTTCTAATCTTGGCCCTGTTTTGTTCATCATTTCCTCTCATAATGCGTCATGCTTGTTGCATAATAGTTCACATACACTGATGATGATCTTTTGTACCCTAAACACGCTCCCAGTGGGGAGGGATATCACAAAGAAACAGATACGTGTACCCTATGTAGCAAAAATCATGAGCTTTGAAAGATAGAGAGCTTAGCAATGAAACAATTGCGATGACTAGCTTTCTGATCGTAAATATAAATGAGATTAATAGTTTCCGTTTTTATACTAAGACAGAGTCGTCCCATTGTAATCTAATAAAAAATTTACCAAACAAAACAACAAAAATATTGAAAAAAAATAAAAGCGTCGTAATTTTTTCAAGGAGTATTACGTAGCAAAACAGAAGTTCCAGAGCACATTCTGTTTGATGCATTTTTTGATTATATCGTCAGCTTGTAAGGATAATTTCGATCGGTATATAAAGGTTGACGTATGTTACGCTCCAGTGTAATTGATCGATTGTTTTCGGTGTGCAAAAGGAAGACAAAATAAGTCGATTCATTATTGAAACTCGAAAAACGTGTTTTAATTCAAACTCTTTCACTTTGATTACTTCAAGCTTCCATTTAAAACCTATTTTTGTCCAAATGTCTAAATGTTTAAATATCCTTATTCTAGGGTTTTATAGTAAACTTTCAGCTTGAATTTATATCCAATTTATTTTCCATTGTTTTTTGTTTTTTGGCCGTTCCTTTTCTCCAATCTCCATCAGAGTATGTTCAAATCTAAAACAAGAAGCAAATATTAATATGAATTGAACAGGATCCAAGGAAGAAAAGAAACCTAACTCAATGGAGAAGTAAATTCATAATAGACACACAAAGAAACTAATTTTGACAACAGCCATTTAGGGAAATGCTACCGTCTATTAAAGATTCGATTCAATTTGTTGATATATGTAAATGTTTAGTCCTGCAGTCTATTTCTTCCCTTAGTACATTACTCTCGCTATCCTTGAATGAAGTCAACCAACGATAACCGACCAAACGTACGTACGACCCGCTAAGTAAGTTATTTAAGCAGTAAATCATGGGGTGACAAGGCTCACCGTCTATTCCTGCAAAAGCAAGCAACAACCCACGTTTTTCCTTAATAGACATACAATCAACAAGGACTGTAGAATAGAAACGACACATTGAATATATTGTAGGATAGCAGAAACAGAAGCGGAAATATATCTGTAAATGTCAAGTGCTTCACAAATTACCCTTAAAGTGAACTTTTATATTCTATCCGGGAACGGGAGATAGAGTTGGTTATGGCTGTGTAACGATTGTGTCCTGAAAATTTGGTGAACTGAAAAAAAAGGTATGAGTCTTAGGACCTGTTAGCGATTACATCGGGAAGCAGGTGGGATCTATGCTACACATTTCACTTGGCCATTTTTTTGTTTTGTTGTTATTTTTATTTTAAATATAAGCAAGATTATACGCATTTCAATGATAAAAGAGTAACAGCGTATCAGGTTAGTGCAAGCATATTCAGAACATATTCAAATTCAGAAGCAGTCAAAATATCTTACTGTTTTGTCCTTTCAGCGGTTTAATAAGGAGATTTACAGGACGGTTTTGAACTACAGAAGTCACTGAAGAGTTTGTAAGTCTGTGTCCTTGTATCGCTCACATGCGCCTTTCAGCGGTGTATTATCTTTAATGCAAGGCTTCGTCTTGAGTTTGTTGGTCTTAGGTATCCTTATTTATAGGTTTGTTCAGGTAAGGGTCCTTATTTAATGCTGTGAGGGAAACGTCCGTGGTTTTTATATTTTGAGGGAGTTTCTTGATTTGTTCTCGCGCTCCTTTAACTGCTGACGTTGCGCGGGTAAACAACAATAACAAGGATACAAAGGTAGACCCAAAAGCCAACCAGCTTAAGGTTGTAGAATTACCAACGATTCCGCCGAGGTAAAAAAGGCAAAAAGTTGAGTACGGACAAAAGGGGTTAACCTATATAAGGTAGTGGGGCACGCATGTATCAAGCGTCATAAGGAGGCGGATCAATTATCAATAATGATAGATTGGATAGCATTTATCGGTTCTGAGCTTATGCGATTCGAATTAATATCATTTACAGGCGTCTGAAGGAAGATGAGGATAGGTAATGCGTTGAACTCTAGAGTAGGCTTCCAGGGCTTCAAATGTCGGAATTCTTCCACGTCTATGTTGGAACGTTTTGAGCATGCATTGGAACGAACAATAGAAAGTAAACGGTTCTTGCGGACATGTTCATCAGGTGTCCCGAGATAAAGAGCTCTCTTAAAGAGAGTGCAGATTCAGCAAATTTAGTGAAGACGACACATTTTGTTTGAACACTATCCTGTCCACCGGAGCACTATCCTTCTTATGATCCTCTCCCTTGAGACAATCAAAGAAGCTACTTCCTACTCGAAGAGAAATCGGAGTGGCTAAATCCAAAAAGGATCATTCAGTTTCTAAGGAAGATTGATCTGCTTGAGGCGTTCACAATGGAACGGGAATAAGCTCCAACAACCCTTCCACGCTTAACACACACTTCGTTTCGCACACAATCAAAGTATTAACCAACTATAATAGTTGCTAAACATGTGCTCGCTTATGGTATGAAATATCCTGGCAGCCCACATAAGTGAAAATAATTTTGTAAAACTTCTCGCGTGAACCCAAAAACTCCAACTAAGATGAGTGCCGAAATTTTTAATGAATAAAATTAATTCTTAGTGTTCTCGTCCTTTTATGCGCCAGGTCACCACGCCATTGCAGACTACTCCTGCGCAATAATCAACACGTTGTGAAGATTCGTGTTGGGTTGTGTTCCTTTGAAAAGAATTTTGGAAGTCAGGTCCATTCTGGCAGCAATTTAATCACCGCAAAGAAAAGACCCTTGGAACGATTTGTTACGAACTGCTTAACGCTACTTGATCAAGGATAATAAAGATTTGACTACTTTTTTTTTAGAAAAAATTGAAGCATATTTAGCGAAAACTTTTGAAAATCTGTTGGTACCTGTTGAAAAAATATGCAGCCAATTTAAAGGAACTTCACTTCTGTACAAGTATCAAAGCAAATATGTATATCTTTGAATTGAACTTGCTGAAATATTATAAAGAAATGCTCATTTTTAGCAAAAAGTTGTAGGCGACTGCATTTGCAATAAAATTAAACTAAAATTGCTGATCATTGATTGCTGGTTACAACTTATCAACCTTTTTTAAACAAAAAAAAACATATTCTTCTAGTTTATTTTTGATTCAGATTTCTTCCTTGACAGTATCAACTCCTAGAGATGAGTAATAGCCTTGGAGAAATTACCCCAGATGTATCTTCCCTGCCGATTTCAGCGTTTAAATTTTTCGCAAACTTCACGTCCAAAGTGAATTTCGTTCATTCCCACTTGAACCAAATTGACTTCGACCTCATTCTTTATATCATATCCTTATTTCAGTGGTTAATCACAAAGTGGCCTTTATTCCTACGTAAAAACACAAAGAACGACTTCTTCCTCGTCATTGCCGTTGAAGGACTAGGATTTCGGGTTTTTTTTTTTGTCGACAAGAAGACAACGACGCACAACACAAAGCATAAATGTTCAAAAGCGTAACCGACAAAATGTCTTTTAAGATGACACAAGAGGAAGTTCTTGTACACCTTCCCTACCCTTACATCCATTCACCTTTTGCCTACATATAGAAATATACATAAATATATTTCATATCATCTGTAACATCCCCTATCCATTAGCCCCACAGACGCAAGCAAGAACAAAATTTTCACGATATTGTGTGTATTATTGACACTCCATTGAGTCTCAATAAAATCTTTTGATGATGACATGCTCGAGGATGAGGATGAAGAAGAATGAGAATGAACAGGAAGAAATTGAAGAAGGATTCATGCGATTCAAACGAAAATCTTGTACGTAGGATGATGATTCCGAAAAGATTAGGGAAATAGCGCGACTTGCGATTGACTTGAGTTGAATCACGCGATAAGGACACGACTACGACAACCATGTCAATCTAGTATGAACAAAAGGAAAAACGTAATCGAATGAAAATCTGCCATAGACATGTGTTACATGCCTACAACAGCCAATCATTATTTCCCTTTTGAGTGCTATCGTGCGAAATAAGGGAAGCTAACGTATAGCTGTGCCGAAGAGTCAAGTTCGGGGGTAGGATGCGAGCAGACACATCCTGTGTGGATGTTAATATTTTATTCCGAACTAGGGCATATATTGGAAAAGTGACACAAATTGTTCAATATTAGATACAGTGATACAAAATGTAGGGTAGTCTAATTGAAAGTTGGTGTTCATTCTTGTCTCTTCGAAGCTATTAGAGCAAGCACCATACGAGGCCGAGCCTTTTATCCTTGTTGATGGTTTTTTGGCAATCTGCATCAATTCAATGCCGAAGAATAGATTCTGAAGTGTTTGAGAAATTTGAAAATTCTATCCGAGGGGTTTGCCAATGCTTGTCTTCCATTCCACTAAGTATTCAATGTCCTTAACTTTGAAAGCTTTGTCGCTTCACTCACTTCAAAGAGTTTAATAATAATCCTGCGAAGCGCGTTCGCAAACGATTAAAATTTCCATTTTCCAGATGAAAATAGAAAATTTCACTCCATCACCTGCAATCCGTTCCAGCACTGATCCACCTGAACAACCTATTCATAGTTCACCTTCAATTCAAATTTTGAAAGGACTACATTGACTCCCTTCATCGCCCTTGTTCGTCGTTTTTACATCTTTTCGCAGTTACTAAACGAACGCCAAATGTAGATAACGCTATTAGTGTTCAATTGAGTGGATATAAGGCGACAAGTGGTGATTACGCTTCTCTCCTCGAAGATGTTCAACACAATGTCCTTTGAATATGAAAAGAGGCTCTCGTCGTTTCTCGTTGATGAGACTCAGCAGTAGTTTTTGTTTTTGTTGTTCTCGTTGCTATGTCTATCGCCTCTAATCGTGGCCTAAATTGGGAAATTTTCAAATGTACTTTACTAAGTTGTTTTACAACATTGAAATACAGATGAGACGTAGCAAGGAGCGGAGCGCAAACCAGGATTAAGAAACTTGAAAGTGAATGAAGGCAATGTCTAAACTGATATTTACCACAAAATTATACGACAATAGAACTGAGATATATGTGGTTGTAGAAATATAATGTTAGATGTAAGATAACGAGGTGTTGAAATTGCTTCATAAAGTTCCTCGTTTTTGGGAGTCCGTTGAGATCATTCTTTCCTTTTTAACTAGGATTGCGGAAGCCGCAGAGTTTTTTGAGTGTTAAAATGTATTTTTTTATGGTAGGAAGGTGAAGGTTGCTAGGAAAGTGAAGTCTGAGTTTGGGATTCCCTGACCTTAACGTTCTCATAAGTGCTGTTGATGACGTACCGAATCCTTCCGGAAAGGCCTGTTTGTCAAAACTGACGATGATCCCAGAGGTCAACTCGCGTCCTCAATCTAGTAAATTGGAAGACTATGTTGGAACTTGGAACACTAAAGTAAGTGTGAAGAACCTGTGCAACATGCACCTGGTTGAACAGGTTCTTGTCAATATGAACCCTGCCTTTATGGCTGGACAAATAGTCAAGACATGCCTGTGTGCGATACAAGGAGGAACGAAGGAACGTTGTATATAGGACCAAAAAAATAGCTTTTCCTTCCCTGTCGGACGAAAATGTGAATATAGCGAAACATGCCAGTATGTTTTCACGGTAAGGTCGGTAGCTGTAAGGGACGGAAGGATCAGCAAAAAGCAATACACTTGTAAAACTCTGAGGATCGTTTTGGCATTACTGTGGGCTTCCCATCTCGAAGCTTTCCATCAAGGAAGCGTTCAACGTGATGTTTGAATGGCAAGATTCGATAGGCCAATCAATAGCGAAATAATAGTGTGGCTCATGCGTACACAAACAGGAAGATAATTTGATTTAGTTGAGCAATGGGCGCAGAGCACAGATTTGAAAACACCAGAAATCATTGAGACCCGTCCCCGTCAGACCGGTGTTTCTCCAGCAGTAACGTCGAAAGAAATCGCTTGGAGCACTAGTATTTAAGTCTTTTGTAGACCGATTGTTGACTTGACAAAGAAGGATAGCCACTTATTGCCAGCTAAGAGGTAGAGAAAGACTAAAAACTACAAGGCAAACCGAAAAAGTGTACATTTTGATATGATGCAGCTTTGTGACATTTCGTCCTTATGTCATTGGGATTTTGTAATTCTTCAAAAATTTTTTAAACGTTTGATGGAGTATGAGCTATAAGTTCTCAGCTAGAGGACGTGCCTGGATTACCCAGAAATACATTTTGATTGTCAAACGAAAACATTGAATGACCACAAGTGGATCTTGAGGGATTCTCACTCAAAGCTACGACGGATGAACTTGAATCTTTATAAACGTAAAATTTTGATAAACGAAGTGTGTACCTTGGGAAGTTTCGTCCTTGGAGAAAGTAAAAGCTGTGGCCTAAATGTAACAAGAAACACTAACTGCGAGGCTTCTTTGGACTGCAGATTATTATCGGAGATTTTTACAATACTCGCCAAAAAAAGTGCTTAACGGTTAACTGGAAATAACAGCCAGCCCCTTAATTTGGGAGGAGAAAGCTCAGAGTGCCTTTAAGGCGTTGCTGAAAAAGGAGCTGTGTGCATCACCAGTAACCAGCAGCCCAAAACCTGGCAAATGATTTGTGGTTCCCAAAAGCGAGCAACATTGCAAGAGCAGGTATGTCTTCCTTACAGTTCGATGACGAAGATACAGGTCCTGCGGGCTACTGTCGAGTTTTATCTAAAAGTGAAAGGAACAACTGTGGTCTTATCAATTCACGACTAATGCGAAGGGAATAAAATTAAGTTTGAAGATCAGATTTGGTTTTCTTTGGTATTCTCGTTACTTTTTGAACGTGTCTCGTATTCCACAGTATATCATGTATTGTTTCAGCATCAAATTGTTAATTATGTTCACTGCTATAACGTGAGACTCAATTATACCCGACAATCAGTTTGTAATTTTTCCAATAAAAAGGACACTAGCGGTCAATTGATTGGATTTTCAGATAGCATGAAATACCCCAACAGTTTTATGGTGGGAAAGAATTGTTGAGCCTGGTTGATATTTAACGAAATTAATATTTAATTAAGATACATTTAATTCACAATGATTGAAGGTTTACGACTGGATAAATAATTCTCCTAACAAGCTGTAAATGGTTAGCTATGAATATTTTCTAATTGGAACGAATCAACGTTTTACCAATTAATCCTTTTAGCATGGCAAGCTCCATAGCATACTATCTATCGTCTGGATTCAAACAATGTCAACCGCGTCACTCTGAAACGCAATATATTTGAATAATTGACATAAAAACAAAATCTATGGGATGACTACAGCCCCCTCCCTATGGTTACGAGTCCTGTTCGCTAGTCGTCGTCACGTTCATTAAATTACCACATATTATTTGGTAATTACTTATGATATTTGAAAGTGGTGTCGCGCTAAGCCTCCACTGTGGGGCACATTCACTGCATTCAATTCAGAATTCTATGCAATGACCACAGGGAAAATTTGATTTGGTTGGGGGGCTAGGGGGACTATTATGATTGTTGGGGGTCGCCAAACACGCGCTTGGCATAAACTACATATGAACATGAGTATAATTTTCCGGGCCGAGTATTTCGACGTGTGCGGATGGTGAGTTGGCCTAGCAAGTGCACTAGAACTGATAAAATTGAGCGGTAGTAAATCCATTCGGGATAATCCAGCCAATAATTTCTAAATAGCAACGTGAAACGTGAAAAATGATTATGAAAGTCGAAGGATAGTTTGATGACCGGATTATCTTAATCTATTACATTCTGATTGGTAGCATTTATTTTGCTCTCAGAATAACTCAGAGTTAGACATAAAGATGATAATAAATAAAATCAAAAACGATTCCCAGGATCCGCAACAAAACGTAAAATCGTATTCATAAAACATGATCATCTGGATATAAATAAAATCAATGCAACTTTAAGTTGGGCCGAATAAAATATACTTATAACAGAAGAAACCATCCTGGGTGAAATTCGATTCAAGTACGACCCGTTCTCTCGATTCCGCGCCTCTTGCTAGAGCTCCTGCAACCTCATGAATGCGTGCATAGCGTAAGCACCTTATCCTGTTGCTTCTATGAAAAAGTTTGCCTGCGGGTATCTGCCGGTATCACTCTAGCGCCGGGCCATTGTTGACGTTTATACTGAACGTAAATCATTTGCACACCATTTGTACTCGTTGCTAGCAACTAGCATTCCCCTATTGGCTTTTCTTCTACAAAGCAATCAGCTGCTTTGGACCTTCTTCTTTTCCGCTGAGCCTTAGGCCTGCAACGAATATCTCTTTTTTGTTCATTCTTCCAGTATACATAGTCGAGGTCTTCCTCTCACCGGCCTTCTACTAGCAATTAAACTACAGTAGACCTCAAGTTAGAGGGAACCATGACCTCATTCGGGCTCCTCTCTACAAGGCAGGTTGAGAATAAGTTATCGGGACATTCTGCAGTGGTGAAACACGTGGCCTCTGGAAATACTGGTACAGCTACAAATATCGATTCCTTGGCGGCACTCAAGTTCGTGGGCAGGGCAAAACGACATCTTTATCTCACAGTTTAACGAATGACCGAGTTTAGAAAATTTTATAACAACTTATGTATTCACCACTTGTCCCATGCCAGCAATTGACCCAAACGGTCAGAATACTCATCCTTTACCGGCTGCTCCAACCTATAGCGAGACGCTAAAGGCTTCAAAATGCGAAGGGAAGGTATGAATAATCTGACTCCTTCAGCAACTCAGCAGAAATTACAGGTATAGCGGATACAACGCAGAGTTGAAGGACGGAAGCGAGAGGCTCACTACACACAAGATTTAATCGCTGAAAGACAATCGTATTCTATGCCCAGGATCTCACTTGAAGCAGTACGATCCTGGGGTAGTCAATTGCTATCAGTTTATAGCTTGAACATCGAAAAAAGGCTCAAACAGTTCACAAGAAATTCTTTGAAGAATCAAGACCAATAAAAATAGGAAAAGGCCAGGCAAATCAAAATATCCATCAAATGTTTTCGTTGTAGTTTAGCGCTTAAACCAACCATTGGAATGAGTTGGGATGAAGAATCGTGTTAAAACTTGCTCTAAGAGACCTACAACTGCAGATATTCTTCTAAATATCCTTGTTGAGTCATAGTTAAGGTTTACAGCGATCCAGAACACACTTCAAATGTGATGTTAAAACGATCAACTTACATGTTAAAGCCACACATAAAATCTGCTTTTGCTATCACTGAATATTGAAGGACTGCAAACCCATCATTCTGCTGGTTTGCCCATCATTCCTTCCTAAGAATCTAAATAGATCCCTGAGATCATCCTCGAAGTCTCGATTCACACATTGTATGACGGTTAACTACAATACTTGCCGGAAAAACAATCGACGAAGTACGCGCTGGCCTTCGTTCTTAATTGTAACTCGGAACGAAGCAGGGACTCGTAAAATCGCATCAAAGAATGCTGATGTGATCTGCACCACAAAAACCTGACCATAACAAACGAGAAATGTTGAAAATGAAGACAACTTTGTGTATCTTGGAGCCAACATGAACAAATAAAAGAACCGAAAATGACGAGATGTTACACCTCAATAACGCCACAAATAAAGCCTATCGCTCCGTCCTTCAAATTCTAAAGTCCAAATTAGTGCACCTTCAACACAAGCTTCGCATCTACATGTCATCAGTCAAGCTTTTGCTGCCGTTCGGAAGAAGAAACATGAACCCTGTCTAATTCGAAAATGCAGTGTTTTTTTTATTTTTTTTATTATATTAGAACTCAAAGAGCTCCGGAAAATCTACGACCCTGTCAAAAATAGTTCAAACTGAAAACTACGTTGCAACTCAAAGTTGTATGAATTATTTGACGAACCACCTGTTTCCACTTGCGTAAAGCGCCGCAAACTGCAATGGTTGACTTGGGGCCTTGTAGAAGAGATATAGAAAGAATTTAAGAAAATCGGCTGGCCGAAAGGACGTTGAAGGGTCGAAGCCAACGCGAAGGTCTAAAAGGTACACCGAGGATTCGATAGGAAGACACGAGAAACACTTACAGCCAAAATGGTCAACTGAAGAACGCAGTCACAGAACCAAATTGATTGGGGAAGGTTCACCCTGGAGGCCAAGGCTCGGCTTGAGCTGTTGCGCCATCGATGAAGATGAGGCATAAGTTGATTAAATAAAATTAATTTTTTTGGATCACAGCACCCACCGTACCCTACTTTTCTCTAATCTCATGTTTTCTATAACCCTATCAAGACGAAAAGCGCAACAACCTCCACAAATAAAACCCTCCACGATATACAATTACCTCCGCTCACATCCTAGTTTAATTGCCTGATTTCATTCTTTTGTCAACTAATTGACGGTCATGTGCAGCCACTTTGTCAATAATTTCTAGAGCACATAAGTCATACTCATCGTCACCATCCTCGACTTTTTCATCATCAACATCAGCATGACCGCCATCGCCACTACCGGAGGAAGCCCCCGTCGCCATCGTCACCACCATCAAACATTCAACTCTATCTTGAAATGCAATCATTTCAAACGAACGGCCTCCCCGCCGCCCCAAAAAAGCACTCGCAACACTTAATTTGTAATTATTGCAATCAGAACTCATATAGTAACAACATGTATCGCGCTCATCCTCACTTATGGACGTTGTTTGTTCATTGTTCTTGTTGTTATTGTTGTTGTCATTTAGCAGCGGGAACATAAGCAGCAAGGGATTACCTCTAGCGATTCAACTAGCAGCAAGGTTGCAGTTTTTCGGGAGTGGAAGCATAAGGACATGTTCAGTTGGTCTATAACGCACAGTAGTTGGGAAAGACCGCAGCAAAGCTTCGATTGCATAACATACACGGAACAATACGAGGACAACAATAGGGACGACGACAGCATGACGCCATAGTGACGCCGACAATTTGCTCTAGTTGTGTGCCGAATGCCGAGTCCTAGCACATACTATACACAGAAGGAAGACGAAGAAGGCTAATGACATGACATTCTTTGGCCTCGACGTTGCACCATTTTGCCAACAACGACGAAAATCGATTGCATGTCAAGGAAAATTTGACAATAATCTATAACTGCAGCGTCACCCGAAAAGGATATGAAATGATCGGACGGCAATAAATCAATCAGGACTAATGCGGAAAACGTTCACGCTGCCTACGTGTGTCATCAATTCAAATTTAGTGCAATATTCCCTTGAGCCAAACAAACAAAGTACCAACCTCAATTACGTGCAAAACAATCAATCGGTTACGGGTAGAAAATGATCCTGTTTCTGGAAATAATTCAAATCAAGCAATGACCCATCTCAATCGGATTTATCGACGGCCGCAATCGCTTCATTCTTCTCCTACTCGGTGGTGTAATAGCCGAACTGGCGCGAAAACGAAAACTTTGTTTCCGTTTTCCTATTCTTTCCTTTGCAGAAGCGTATATTCGATAACAGCTGATTGCATAATTCGTCGAATTTTCCGACTTAAAGCTACTCTCGACTGAACGGAGTATGAAAAATTCATGCCGTGGAGGGAGATGCCATAAATCAACGAAATCCTCCCAGCTACGTCCCAATATCAAGGTTTTCACGTAACGTGCCCTCAAACTAAATTCTTGAAAACCATCCCTAAAAATACAGTTTACGAATTATTTTACCTTGTGTCCTTTTGCTGATAGTTGGATGATTTCTCAAGAGCAATGTGTTGACCACTTTGTTTAGCCAAATTTCACACGAATCTGCCCCGAAGGAGTCTGCTGGTGAAGTCTTCCACGAACTTGTGTGTTGAGTGCCACGCGTAATCAGCGATTACCTAAACAGGATTCTCGGATCGATGATTTCGTAATACACTTTCCTTGAAAAAGGTTTTTCCCAACGCACAACAACTATTTCCACTTGAAGCACAATTTCCAGCACTTGATTTGTCTCACCCTTCCAACTCCACCGGCTCCGTGACTCACACAAATCAAATCAAATAAATTAAAAACGAATTAACTAGGACGAAACTAAAAAATCAACGAAACGATGGCAAAAAGTGACAGGGTACGGTCAATTGTACACTTCACCCAATACGTCTTTCACATCACCCACCAGGATCTTAATTGTTAAGTGAGCAGGTTCACCACTTCATTAAGGACATACCAACACAACAGTTCGATTGGTTTTACCGCCGAAATGTATGAAGTCTCGATTACAACTGAACTCAAGTCAGCCGTCGTCTGACCGTGAGGAACTTTAGCGACAGTGATACAATTAGCAGACAAGCAGACCCTCTGCATCTACCCAACCCTGCTAGCGCTGTATGCCGCGGAGCTTTCATAGCTCGGACTTCCCTTCCAAACACCCCAAGCCGAATAATGCATGTTCATTTCCCCAGAGCATTCATTCTCCGGCTAGGACAACGTTTCCCTTAATTTCCTAATCCCTACGAAATTTGAGCTCATCCCATTCAATTCTTACTTTCACTTCCTGCTATTTCACTTCCACTTTGCCTTCGTGTGACCAAACATTGACAAAAGCTTTCACCAACCTTTCGCCAAACAATAGAAATTTTCCCGCCACCCACTTTGGGCGCATCTCAAGGAGAAATTGAAATTTCCCACCAAGAAGGGAGAACTTTCACCGGAGCTTTCGGGAAAGTTTCAACCCCTTTCGTTGTTCATGTTTGCAGATTTAAAGATGTCCTGCCTCCGTCTCTTCGCCTTTGTCCTCAATCCAGCTTGCTAGCTATCTATTTAGCAAACAATCATTGATAATCTGGTTAGTCTTTTTTTGTGCGAAAAACGAAATACAGGAAGGACAATGATTTTTTTCGTGCTTGTGCAGTGTATTTTAGTTGGATGGGTAAGCACTAGCTTGCTTGGTTGCAACCCTCAACAAACAGCCAACGAACTTTTGTACATGAGTCGGAGCGACTATAAAACACGATTATCATTTACATATTTTGTAAACAAATTGAATAGGCAAGTGGAGGGTGGCAGCATGTGAAGGAAGGCGCGGGTGGATCGAATAGCATGATGTGAAGACATCTATGGAATTGCTTTAGAACGACCTCAGATGGTGGGAAAGAGTAATAATAAGTTGTGGAAATGTTGGAGTATATTTCTGGAATTCAAAGAGTGCTTGGGAGACAGGTAATAACTGACAGTCAATTATGGGAAACAGGATTTAGAGCAACAATTCTATATATTCAGGGAATTGCAAAGTAGGTGGCTGAAGTTTGCATCGTTACAAAGGCAACTGTCTCAAAATTGGTCACTTTTTGACATTTGTCGATAATTTGACTGGAGCGAAAAAGTAAAAAAAAGTGTCATCAGTGTCAAAATTACGAGAAAAAAATCGACAAAATTACTATTTCAACTGTCCTAATAATTTCAAAAAATTAAAAAATTTGGGGACAGATTTGTTTACATCGATGCAAATGCCAGACAGCTCCAGAAATTATCATAATTTTCTTATGCAAAACTCAAGCATATATTTTCATCTAACTTTGATTTTTAAATCAACTACACAGAGTGCAGAAAAAATTTCTGCCCTTTGACATGTAAACTTATCTCAAATTAATTTATCGGCGAAAAAATGTCGTCAAAAATTTTGACACCCACTTTTAAACTTTTTAAAGCTTGAGTTCGCATAAAGAGTGAAATCAAGAATATAGATGATAATACGAAAAAAAATTTATTTGGGTGTGAGTGAAAACAGTTATAAAAGCTCAAAAAGGATTTGCTGGCTCGCATGATAACAAGTAAAATATGCAAACCCGTAATGACAAGGGTATTTTTTGTTAGTCTCTGATGTTAACTACTATATAGTTAGAAAGACAACAAGAAGAACATTACAAGCTGGTGCAAAAATTTCCGACCATTGAGAAGAAAAATCAACCCGAACTCATTTATTGACGAAAAATCATCTTCAAAAATTTTGACACCCACTTAATTTTTTTTCTTCTTAGAAATTTAATTCCTATAAAAAGTGAAAAAGTACATTGAAAAGACACTTTAAAATATAAATTTATTCTTTCAGATCTGGTGGCTTGGGGTGAAAGTACCAAATTTATCGAAAGACCTTAGTTTCAGCAAGCTTTTCTTCAAATCCTTTAAATTTTGTGAATCTTTAACGGATTGAATTGGAATTTTAATCTGGCATACACCTTTCATTATATTTTTTGGTATACAACCATTGCCCTGGACCAAAAATGTCCTTGCGGTTCAAACTAAACGAATTGCTAGGGTAAATAATCAGTACATTAATGCTTATGAATCGATTCATCAGTTTTCTAGTTATCTTTTGTCTCAATCTTGCATCAAAATCACTTCCTTTTTGAGCGCAGATTGATGGGGATGATTAGGGCGTAGTGTAGAAACATAGAGGACATATTCCCTGTCATATTCTCCTTTAACAGGCATTGTTTGTTGAATGAAATCAAGTCAGTCTTTTTTGTGGATCCTTACTCCACCAGCTACCATCACTTTCGCAAAGAAGTTTCGAAGCTAAGGGAAAACATCTGTTGGATCGCCGGTTACAAAATTTATATTTCGTTCGTAAAAAAGCCGAATGCCGGCCATCCCTTCCTTTCAAATTCTTCCTCTTTTCGTCGTTCTTCGATTAATATTTGCAAAAAGGACAGGGTTTTCGTCCTTGTTTGCCTGAAACGTTGAAAAGTAGTCAAATGTATATTGTATTTCGATTCATGTTTCCATTAATACCCAGACATTCATCCTTTCTCGACCACTGCTTCAAAAAAGACGCCGGACCATTAACTCCTCGTGACTTTTATTCTCTTGCCTATAAACAACGACAATTCATGTCAAGGATATGGTAAAGAAAATGGCGTTAGATGCCTTACTATCAGCACGAACTCTTTCAGTAAAGATTTGCATTGATCTTTCTTTTTTTTGGGTATGGAGGTGAAGGCTATTTACGCCCTGAGTCTCGGACCCCCAGTGGCACAACAGACCTACTGGAATACTGACTGAACACCTCTCCTGTCAACCGGAGCGCTAGTTCTTAGGGTCTAGTTCTTCGATACTGTGAGCGTGGCTTGGTATCTGTTAAGGACCACCAAGTTCAATACTAGTGAATTGTCCCACATTAGATACGAGTTCCAGCTAATGCTTTTTCACGTAAATTTGACTTTATTACAAGGTACCCAAACTATTATCCATATCCTGCAGTCAATATTTTTGGGGAATAAAAATAAAAGCATTAATTAATCCCAAAGTTTGATGCCATTAATTCACAAATTCTCATTTAACCTATCCAAGTTATACCACCTCTGACACGTAATTTAATCTCGTTGAGTATTATTTACTTCGCGTTGATTTACTGTTTCAATAAAACTTTTTAATTAAAGATCCATGTTATTATCAACATCATCATTACCACCATCATCATCACCATCACTGCCGCCATCTCAGTAATTTCGCTTGCGCCATTGTTATTATCGACGCTGTTATAAACATTTCCTCCATCACCTTTTTTTATTGTTCTCTTTTAAGCCGAGTCACCATCATTATAAACCTTACATCACCTACTAGCGTATATCCTTCATATCCACCCTTAATTGATTTGTTCGCGTACAGATCATGATGATGGCAACAAAAGTGAAATGATTACAGGTGTCAATGTTGATTAAATTCTTCACCTCTTATTAGCATTTAAAGGAATACACATTGTTAAATGGAAAACAAAAACAAAGGACAAGACGTGCAAACTCAAGTAAACAAATTTCCTGTAGACCTTTTAATCCTTAATGCGGGTAAAAGTATTGGTAAACGTTCTGAATCATGTTGTCATGTATTTGCGGCATTAAAGGCGTTAAAGGGAATAAATATTTACCTAGGAATGAAATTAAATCGAATGGCTTCTCGTTTGGTTTTAGAATCCTGATTTATCTTAGTAAAACGTGGTCGTTCAAGGATAATGTTGAGCGATTTCAGATGTACTCAAGCTTGAGTTAAATTTCGTCCAGGTCACATAGAAAGGAAACCCCAATAAAGGTCACATCTGAATCAAGTTCATGTTATGGCTGGGGCAAGTGCAGGTCAAATCCGGATCAAAGCCAAACGAAATTCAAGAAATTGTCCTGAACAAAGAACCCAGTTTAACCCATGATTAAGTGAAGATCAAGGTTAAAACAAAGTTTAGAGCAGGTCAAAAGCAGGTCATGATCAAGGAAGAGTTGAAGTGAAAGACTAGTCAAAGTGAGGGATGGGTAAAGTTCAATAAGGTCAAATTAGAATTAGGTCAAGTCAAGATCATAGCAAGGTAAGTGCCAAATCACGGTCATAGAGAATTCAAGCTATAAAAGTCAAATTAATGTCAAATGAAGCATTAAATTAAATGACCTCAGGCTCAATTCAAGACGCAGTCCAAGTGAGGTCAACAATCGAAGTCGAATCAAGAAAAGGATAACGTCGAGGTCGAGTTCAGGAAACTGCGTAAATGGTTAAAAAAAAGGATCATGCTCAAGTGCGAGATTTAAAAAAACTAATAGGCAGCTCATGTCACGGTCAAATAAAGATTAATACAGGGTTCAATAAAGATCAACACGTTGTCAAAGTAGGACTTACGATTAAATCCAGGAAAGGTCAATATCAAACTATTCTTCAGAGAAAGTTTAAAAGGTCAAATGGGGTCAAATTTGTAGCAACGTTACCAGGTTAAATCAGGGACACGGCCAAACTAACATTGGATAAAAGTCAGGCCCAGTTTTAGGCTAAGCCGAAATCAAACCATGGTAAATTCCAGCTCAAGTAAAAGTCTTATCAGGGACAAGTTTAAATTCAAGAAAAGGGGTCAAATCGAGGTCCGACAAGGTCAATTCTAGCTCGAGTATAAGTTCAATTATGGTCAAGTTCAAATTCAGTCTTGTCAAGATCGAATTAGGTTCAAATTTAGGTGAGGAAAGATCAATTTTAGCTTAAGTTAAGGACTAATAATGGTCAAGCTGAAATCTAGTCGAGTCACGATCAAAGTGGGGTCAAATCTAGGTCAGTCAATCTCAGTTCGCAGCAGCAAGTCGTTTCGGAAAATGTCCGCATCAAGATCGGTGAATGTCTTCACAGGTCAGGTCTTTCATCTCCAACCCAATGATTCGGTCGAAGTAATTCATAAACATCTCTTTGGTAAAATATTTCATGGATTTTCAGAAAATTTTCAGAATTCTCTAATTATCCTGTATGCATATTCATTGTGACATGCAAAAAGCCAACCAACAACAAAATTTCTTTCCGGTAATTTATGAAACACAATTTCTGTGCTCCTCAAATCAATGCTGAACTAAACTCAAAATAAACTCTTGTTAATAGTTTGTCCAGAGCTTTTATGAAATAAAATAAAATATTTTAAATAATTTAACGCAAAAGTAACCTGTGCCAACGAACACTATTTGAAAACATTCCTTTCAGAGAATAAAAAACCATTTCCGTTCAGTAAAATGACGAAGGGATGGTGGAGCAAACGAATAGACAAATTTCCCTGAATGGACGGACGAAAGTAACTCGAAAGTGCCCTAGCATCCTATCGCATCCTTCCATTCCTTCGTGGCTTTCAAACTATCCAGTCCCATGACCATGAACATAAAATACTTGATTGTATATGCGCTAGTATCTTGTTTCAATGTAAACTTTTTGCTTGTACTGTTTTATATCCTGGTTGATGCACTTGGTATTCCATTTCAAACTTGACCCATTAAGGATAAAAGGGGAAAAAGTTTGATAGATTCGGTTTGCATTTGAGAGAAAAACGAATAGGGAAGTTAAATTACTGATTTTAGTTACCAAACTGTTAAGGAGTTCTAACAACCTAATATGTTCGTATTTTGGTTGCTGCTATTGAAAAAGGAGTCATGATAGACATCCTTTCACTAGTTCATATGACTTGCTCGCTGGGGGTCATTTTAATTAACAAGCAAAATAAGTACAAGACTCATTTTCGAATTTAAATTGCAGAGGTTGCAAAAGTTGTATGGAAATTGTATCATCCTACCGGAAATAAAAACTGATTCATTCAAACATGCAAAATTTAGAAAGTTAGTTAGTATGATCTTCTAAACAAAATGTTGTTTTCATTTACTAGAATGTTTTCCCAGCACAAAATTTACTTCGACTTTTCGAATGAAGTGGAAATTATTTATTAACAAGCTTACACACATTGGGCGCTCAATTGGGAAATCGTTAAGTGGAGCAGACTGTAACACGTTCCCTGTCATGTTGTTTCAATATTCAATTAAAATATTTAATTTTAATTAAATTTAATTAAAATATTGATTAAGATGTTTAAAAACCGTAAAATGATAATAAGAAATGAAATTTATTCCACGAAACTGAATTTGAAATGGAAAGTATTAAAGCATATTTTGCATATTCCCTTTCTAAATAATGATGTCAATGAATATCAAATATCAACTTCCAATAATTCGTCCACAAACTTTTATTTTCTCTTGGTAATTCAAATATTAAAAGAATCTTTCTTAATCCATTTCTTCCATTTCAGTGCTAAGGATTTTGGTTATATTTAATTAAAATTGCGGTAATAAAATGAAACAAATATATTATCTATTTATAGGTTTGGTGTTATCTAAAACAAGACTGAACGCACGAACAACCCTCCCCCCACCGGGCGCTTAACGCAGACAGACGCAATCGTCGACATAGCGACGACCCCCGCTCTCAAGGTCAAGCGCGCTCGTCGCTATGTCGACGAATCGCACCGAAACGGTTAAATGCAAACTGCAAACCGAACAGCTAAAGACTGAAATTCACTCTGACCACTAATTATCACACAACGTGTACCGTTATCAGTACATGATTTATAAATTACTGTAAACATCTTTACGTCAAATAAAACAATGTTGTCAGATTGAAATTTTTCATGAAAACATTTCAAATTCAACAAGACAGCTTGGCGTACAAATGCTTTTGAACGTGTACCGAAAACGATACACGTTGAGTTTCAAAGTTAGATGGTGTTGACGGCAGGATATACATTAATGAATTCAAACAAAATTCGAGCATTTGTAGCTATCGCGAGATTTCGTTTGCTAGTCTTAATTCATCAGAGCTTTTACCAGTCAGTATGGACGTTCATCCTTAAGAACTCTCAAAATATCCAACTTATATTTGCCGCACCATCAACTTTATCAAGCAAGTGAACATTATTTTCAAATTTCATAAAGAAAGACAACTTGTCTACACTCCTATTCCCTCTTCATATTTTCATCTATACAATAAGGATGTTACAGACAAAACATATAACCCAATTCAATTCACTCCTTCTTTCCTCCCTCGCTCCTTCCTGCGAAATAAATTATCTTCTGAAATTTAATGTCACGATGTTGTTGCATTCACGCAATATTTAAATATCAACCAAAATAACAAAATCAGTCAACCCGGCAACTAAAAACCCCTTCAAAAGTTCTGACCCTAATCCTGTCTCCGGTTAATTTAGTTGGCAACCACAAAGTACAACTAATTTACATAATTAATCACCGCCACTTAGATGCTTAAATTAATCCGATTTCATTTCAGGGACTATTGCGTTTATTCTCATTCGCTCTCTCTCTTTCTGTCTCTATCTCTTCCTGCCTCGCTCTCTCTTTTATGAACGTACTGTTAAACTCATTTTCCTTCTCGCATCACTTCTCTCTACTTGCCCGTTCTCATCGTTGAACGTCAATGTAAACCTGTTCTCGATGTATAAATGGGAGGGACGAGACAGGTTGGTTTTGTCGAGATGGATTAGATATTAACCACCACTCAACATGTTGTAAGGACTTGGATTTGGTTTGTTGTTGGTAACATTTTCGAATTCAATCGGGTTGATAATTTTAATCTTGACTAAGTGAAGTAATCTCAAATTAAAGAAAGATTTTCCAGTAGATTTAATGATACTTACTAAAAGGTGGGGTCAAAAAATTATAATTGGCTTCGTCATTAGCGTTTCAAGAAGGATAATTTGAGGCAAAGTTTTCTGCTTACTTACTCGAGCGATAAAAGTACAGAATAAATTATTCCCAATTCACATTTGGGAAAATTCCAAACGAGAATACAATGATTCCTTACTTGTGTCTCTAGTGTAATGTGTTTTAGTATTTCGCTAGATTCAAAGCTCGTTTGCGTGTTTTTAATCGGCTCTTTCATATCATACCGTATGAAGTCCTGAATCTCTTGAAGTCAGAGGAACAAGGTTTCACCATCAGAATCCCAAATCATAGTCTTTCTTTTGTTCAAAATGAGTTTCTCTTGATGAACCTGATTGTATCCTTTTTCGATATGAATTTGGGACAAAAGAAAGCGGATAACGAATCGGCTTTATGGGCGATTTCCTCTAACCGCGAAGTCTTACAACTAGTACAGGACTGTAGACAGGCTGTCAAACAACAACGACCCGAGTGAATGTAAAACGGACATGGATTCTTGGACACAGCTGTTGAGAGGAAAATACAAGGGCAGATGGTCTAGCAAGAGCAGGATCAACTGAAGATAATGCATTTAGAATAGACACGAAGAAAGTACCACTAGCAACATTAGAAAAAAAAACTTCTGGAAAGAGATAGGCATGGCTTGAGATCACTGGAATAACTACAGAATGATCCAAACCCTTTGACCTACGACGAGCAAAACAGGGACGAAACAACTTCTGTGGAAAAGAGAAATTACATAAGAACAATCACAGCAAGATAAATAGCTCATAATCGGTTGGGTCTCTACGCCAAAAAATGGAATCCAAACGAATGACAGCTTACGATCTTACGGGGAGAAAGTAGAAAGCACTCCTTTTTAGATTTTCTGAGTAAGGCGAACAAAGGCTTTAAGGCTGAAATACAATAGCGCGAGACTGCGACACGAGAGCGGGACGACAGTATCGCAACAAATGTCAAGCAGTTTTCGTAACATGCATTTGTATGCGACATCGTACAATGATTGTGATGCGTCGATGCGAGGCGGGAAATATTCGGGAAAACGAAAATTCATCGCAACGAGGTGCGTGACATTTGTCAAATGCAATATGGCGCTTAAATTAAATTTGAAATTCAAACGCCTTGATTAATTTCTAAGTACTATGGTTATTTCAAATGAATTTTGAATGAAAATTTCATGCATCCTAGTTAAGGCTTTTATTTGCTATACGAAGGAATAATCCAAATTCAAAACTTTTAAAACTCAAAAACAATTTGATTTGAAACGTCACCTATTTGACATTTGTCATATGAACATTATTGTTCCTCGCATCGCGTGCATTGTAAATTAAATGGGTTGCGTGACAACGAGCGAAAATCTCGTCGCGCTCACATATCGTCGTCTCGCGGTATTGTATTTCGGTCTTTACTTTGCTGAGATGTAGTAATGATAGAGAACTGGAACACATGGCAACCATAGAGTCAGCTGACTTTCTCAGTTTCTGTAAGATAACTGGATGGAGCAGATGAGCAACAACACCAATACGCTTGGTTTTGGCCTGTGCTTTTTTGTCCAAAATGAAATCCTTGCAATTCACCCACGGCTATAATTTTCATCCAGACAAAGTAGTTCGTTCCTAGATGGTGGCTAAGTACCGCCGTGAAGTCGTCTGTACTTTGGTTTCTTAGACGTTCCAATTATTTTTCTAGATCCTGTAAGGCCTGGTTTAATTCAGTTTTTGTCAGTGGTGATACTGGTTATTACCAACGTTTTGTTCTTTTTTTGCTAGTTTTGGAACAGTTCGAGTATTGTAGGGATATTTTGACTGGTATTCATTCGGTGATACTAAGTTCTGGGGTGGAGTGCTGGGCACAACTGCAAATGTTAGACAGGTTGAAGTAGTTTATGACATTTCCTATATTTCAATGACTTGAAATAATGTTCATGCAAGGATGTTAATTTCACGTATAAGTTCAACATTGCAATTACGCCTTATATGTTGGGGTAGGAAAATCCACCAGAAATATCATTCACCACCTGATCAGAAGCTCTTCTGTGTGACAATCGTATGTTTAATATCCGTTAAAGTCATTATACTTAAATTGTATTATCCTGTAGAACATTAAAACTAAGAGCTTCACTCGTCGCTCTTAGCCATTTCAATTAATCTGACCTCGTTTTAAATACTGCCATAGTTATTGTCAGTTGGCAACATAAGGTACAATGCAGGATATGTGAGCTAGGCAAGGGTGAGTGTTGGAATTAATTCTGATGCTAAGAATGGTTTTGCCAAGAATTAATACGACGATTGAACTGGGTCTTTCAAGGAAGTCTTACATCCCCTATTTAGTCTCCTCACAATATCAACATTCTTACAGGTTATTCTTCGCTCACGACTCTCACATTTCTTATTCATGCATGTGGGATCCATTTATACATGACTTTTCGCTCTCACTATGGTCCCGATGACACCAATTTATTTCAACCTCCTTAGTTATCCTCGTCGGCAGCCATTCTATGTTTGTGCTTGCCAGCTAACTAGAGCAACTCAATTAAGGTTTTTAATTATATCTCCCTTTAATTCTTCCAACCATATCATCCACAATATCCTGTCTAACGAACTAAAACAACTGGGAGGATTTCCATTGGTTTTACTTAAATCTCAATGGTGCCGTGGTGCCCGTGATAGTGATGAGGTGGTGAAGCTTCAACCCTTGGATAGTTGAACGAATTGAATCCGGTGAACCCGGTCGAACGTGTTAAACCTATTGTGCACATACATATGGTCTCCTGAGTGCACGCAAGGCGTGGGTGAAGTGATGATGGTGTTAGCGATAAGTACATAGTATAAAGCCGTTTGGATTATATGTGAAAAGAGTAATAGTGAAAACTAAACGCAGGATACGTTGTTGTGCAAACGGATAATGGCGTCGAAAAGCCGACAAAGATTAGTTTCTCCGAGGTGTCGTAGAACAGATAGTAATCAAAAGGTGAGGCACAATAAAGTATCATGGGCACATAAATTGTACGCTTAGGTACTAAGGGTGAATATAATTAAGGATAAACAAAACGAACTCGAACTTTTCCAGTTATTCGGCTTAAGGAGCTTTATTTGCATCTCCTGAATAATTGAAGTCATCACTTTCGAAAGTTCGCAATCCGAAAACTATTCGAGCCTGACTAAAAACAATTTCAAATACACACATCGCAACAATACGAAAAAGCTACAGGACTCGTCAGCTATCTCGCATTCCATTTATACTGGGTTTCGTTCAGACAGTTTTAATGTCCATCTGCAAAAATAAGCTGTCGATGGACAGTTGTAGTCAGACCTAACCGAAACACACACATTCAAAAATCACACACGTCGCTAGGATAGTAATCAAACTGAAATTGATTCCAACTTTTCGATTAGCTTCGTGATAAGGACAATACATTTTTCTTTTTTTTTTGCGGAAGAGGGGGGGGGGTGTTGGAATTTTTTGATTCATTCGTTAAATTGGCTTCACCGGCATCTACGAATATCGATGACTCAATTGCAGGCAACACGATAAGGCAACGGTGGTAGCCAGACAGTCAGTAGTCATTCTGTCTACTATTGACAATATAGAAATATCCTTTTGCCAATATTGGCATACCGTCCTGAAACTTTTCTACATTTGGTGTTGGCCTCATCCATCTGTAGTTCGTCTGTTAAAAACGAGTTCTTATCGGAATGGACTCGAATGAATTGTTTATAGATGAAAGGATGAATCACAGGATAATACCAATGATGAAATGGGTGGAAACAAAGAATGATTACCAGGTGGAGAGTGGTGATAAATCAGGTTGGAAAAAATAAATGTATATGATACCTACCTTGACAGTGAACTTTTACAGCAACATAGTCGAAAAGCAAATTGAAATTTTATGTGCTAGATTAGCATGGAGAACAGATTTTCAATGTTGATGTCATTTGTAAATTGTCAATGTTGAGTCCTTCATTGTCATGGTTGTGAAATTGAATTGAATGACTAATTAGTTCGAGCATACAGGGTTATTTTTGTGCAAGTTTTGGCAGACTACTGAGCTCAGTATCAACAAACGGGACGAGTAATTAACGCGTCCTTTCTAAAACAGGTCCTTTCTAGTACGAACAACAGTTCTCACTTTGGAAAACATGTGGAAAAAAATGCTTTGTAACTTTGTTAAACTTTGCAGACAGACAAATAGACAGTGATTCAAACTTCGACACTCCTATTGATTTCAAGGAGACAAACTATTAACGTTCCCATTTCGCTGAAGCAGATTGGACAGAATGTGGAAGCCACACGAAATCATGTTGTAGAATATAATCAGATGATAGTCATGTGACTAAGAAAAAGTCTAACGTATTGTTAATCCTTAGGGAAAAGTTCACATGAAATGAGTTATTTCCATCTTGTAGCCGTGGGAATTCAGCTAGCCTTTCAAATCAATATTCTCAAGCAACTTCAGGATAATGCAAACAGAACTTACTGTTACAGAACTGATACAGGAAAGCATTTTTCACTGAGCATTTTTTATGGCAAACGCGTACATTTACTTACTTTGCCTTCTAGAGACAGGTGTTGAACAAGACCACTTTAAGGTCTTATCCAGCCAACCCAGCATTACAACCTGAAATTCGGGAATATCTAGGCACATCATTGGTACTTAACTCTTCTCGTTTGTAGTCCAAGGAATGAATTATTAAATTATTAAACAATTATAAACAATTATAAAATTATACAATTATTAAACGAGTATCACATGAGCCTCATCCATGTATGCTCTGGTTAAATAATTGCTGTTTCGATACTTTTCCAATTTGACATATGTCATATTTTTCACTTTTTAAACGACATGAGAATCCTGTCCTCCTCTCCCTGCGGGTTGCCTATTTTGACTGGTGACGGGCGCAAAAACCTGCAATGAATCTATCCATAATGTTGTTTGAGACCACAAAAATCGATGCTATTGGTTAATTCCTGGAATATGGGAAGAAGAACGTAGAGGTAATTAGTATCACATGAACGAAGCACACTTATCTTCGCGACTTGGACCGCTGGTCTGGCTACATCGAGCTTTAGCTGCTCAAAATGATTGGTTTAGGAGAAGAATGTATGTTAGCAGTGATGTCAAAAAATGAAGTCATAAAGAATCTACAACTCCATTTGAAATTTGTGGAGAAGTTACTCTGACCGAGCACTGAATCCCGAAATAGAGACGTTTCATATTACAGTAGATGTCATGGCGACAACTCAGCACATAGTAGAGTATATTCAATTTATAGATAGATTGACTTCATGGAATAGATAGATGTGGTTTCAGGCGTTAGATATATGTATTTTTTAGGAGTTCAGTGAAAATTTTTTGATAATTTTGATCAATCTCTTTGCGGTTTATATAAACGACATTTATTTTCACTCCAGGTTGCACTAAATCTGTAGGACTCTATAGGGGTGGTTTTGGCGAGGACCAGAAAGTAGTAGTAAGAAAAAATACTTTAATCGACTTCATAAGACTATTCGCTTGGTTTCTGATTGGAAGTCCTTTCAACATTTTCAATAAATAATTCTAACCGCAATTTGAAAGATTTATTCACTTTGTCTTCAGTCGAATTCAGGATTGTGATTTGCAATCAAATTTGTTCGAACAACAATAAATTTCGAATTGATCCAAATTTAAAGATGGTCATAAGACAGAATGGGCAAAATATCTATGGCAAATTCAACGAAATTAAATAAAACTACACGAATATCTTTACTTACTGAGTGCTGCAGGTCTTAAACTCTCCCTCTTCAGATCCGTTTTATTCGAACTTTAGCCACTTTCGGACGCTCTACGTGTGGAATGACTAACATCGTAGTTCAAAGGACGGAAGGAGCAACCGAAACACAATGCAAAAGCGGATTATAGCTGTCCAGGAAGACATCTGCTTAAACTTGCCCCATTCGTATCCTAGCACTGCTCGTCTGTCTATTTCCCTCAGTTTAGCATTTAAGGATAAAAATACCAGCAACAAAAGTGCACAAAAAAATACGAGAAACATTCAAGTCTCTATTTTAGATTCCATGACATGATCCACATTAATTCGAATCTAAGTCTACACGGATTGCCTTAAATTCTTTTCAACAGTTTTTGTTTCTTCGTCCTGTTTGTTACTCTCCAGACTTTGAAGTTCCTTTTAGTCGTCTAAACATTCTACGCGTAAGAGAGCTGAGAAATAGATTACAGTGGGTTTGGGTGGATTCCAAGGACTTGAGAATCGAGTGGAAAGTAGAATAAAGTAAAACGAAAATCCTGCAACTTTTTTTTGTATTCAAGGTGATATAGAAAACTTCGTGGAATTTATTTTTCCTGTTAATTTAAATTTGAATGGGTGTATTATGAGAGGAGCGTAAAAAGTTTTCTTTTCTTGTGGTTTCGGATTGAAATTAATGATTCTATTGAGAGGATACATTGCATGGACTCAAACGTTTTCTTATTTATTGCAAATAATTGGATTTATTATCTGTCTTTTGTTGTGTAATATCAGACGTAATTTATCTGCGGCTACGTTACATTTAGGTTATTTCCCAAGAAATTAGATTGACGAGTGGTTTGGGCGACGTTTATGCTGTCAGTCGTGACAAAATTCGAAAAGAAATACTTTAAGGTTTCGGAGCTTAGGTTAAAGTTTCAGAAATAAATCTTATGGAATTATACATTTTAAATGCATGGTCTTATAGGAAGACGTACTAACCATACTCCCAAAAATCGTATTTTGAGTGAATGCTTCTTCAACATATGCACTTATCGCGAGTACTATTTCGTCAGTACCATTCCAAGTGTTATATTTATTTGGGAGTCCTTGTTGTCGAAGGTGTACATTTGGAAATTTCGTTACTGAAATTGATGCACGATAAATCTCGTAAACAAGCTCTTTCGAAAAGCTTAAGTAACGTGAAGGCAGGCCAAGTCATATCCTTTCCACGAAGTCTTAAAAAGATTTCGGGATCTGACAGTGACTAGACCTTGAGTTTGTGAGATTTCTGAGATCTAGTAGTCATTCCTTGCGGTCAATACGGTTTTTTCTGCTGTCGTTATGCACCAAGAAACGTACTAAACTCTTCTAAGTTGATCAATATCCTCGAGACCCTAGACAACTTATCCTTAATGTCAAAATGCCTGGTTCATTTACTTAGGAATGACGTAAAGTGTTGCAGTAATGATGCACGTTTGCCGCAAGGATGTTAATTACATCATGTCTAACTCAGGGCTCTGTTCTTTGTCCGGACCTGTTTTACGTCTCTTACTATGAGCTTCTTAGTCGAATCCGGATTGAGTTGCTCAGCAGGAATCACGGTTATGGCTGATAAGAACGCATCCATGATCTCTGCTATTGGTCAACTGATAAACCTACCAACAGGCATAGCTATCAAGAGCTCTCAAGCCCAGAAAATTACGAAAACTGATGAGCGTCATACAGTCTGAGCTGTTTTATGGAGAAAACTATTGAGCCAGGAACTGAAGTCTTATGTGTGACTGAGAGTGTTACGATCAGGGAATAAAAAGCTTTCCCGTCCCATCTATATAATAGCAAAAAGTAGTCTTCTAATGTCAATATTTGTAATCAAAAACGTCAAACTCGTATGGTCGGGTTTTCAACCCATAGAGGAACTTTCTTTACGTCGTTTCGATCCTGCGACTCTGCTATACAGATTATGATACCCAGCAGGCTTTCACCACTTTCTGGGTTTCTATAAGAGCTTATTACATCATGCTCTTATCTTCAACAACTTATGTTGTTCAATGTTTGTAACAGCTTTCAATCATCACAAAATACTGAAACAGCAATAGCAATAGCAATAAAAGGCTTCCGTTTAATATCTTGATTCTTTTATTCTACTCGTAATCGATTTTCCACCATAATCGGTCGGCCTTCTTTAGCGACTCAATGAATTTTGCTTACAATTTCTGCTTATGTATTAACAAGTTTTCGGATACTTAATCTATCACATACAATAAAACGAAGTTTCCAAGGGTTATTACTGAAGCTCTAAAGTATTACAAAAAGCATAACGTTTTCTCAAAAATATTTAAGAAATATATTACTTAATTAGCTGAAATGATCAGGATCTACAGTTTCCTTCATCCTGATTCATCAGATTACCCTTTTTCCGGCTTGTTGTGGGAATTTTTATGACATCCATTTCCTCCATGAGCGTTGCATGCGCCATTTTCCGATGAAGCAGCAAAAGTAGGAGAGAAGGAAAGAACCTCAAACTTCAAGTCGGCTGTAACGGAACATCATGAACAGGCACGCGCTCACGACGGGAAATGCAACGATCACAAACTGCGCTTTTTGCACATCATTTTAGTCGATTTTTTTTTAATTTTTTGCGATTTGAGTAGAAGACTCACCACTCTGGAAATAAGTTTTTTCGAACTTTGTTCAAGTGAAAGGCCACGGATTTCATAAATGTTAAACATAAAACTAACTTTCTGTCACATCCGAAATGTCATCAAACTTTCCAACCTCAAAAATAACCTATACTTGCAATTCCAAATAGAATTAAATGGATTGTATAATCCGCTGTTTAAAGGATGCATGACAGAAAACTCCTTCGCTTCCAAACAGAAACCCCACAAACTAAGACAGGAAACCCCATGAGATGTCCGATTTTACTATTTTCCGGCAAAATATTTATGGCTCCAGTAAAGACTAGACTCAAAATAAAGGGTCTTTCATAACTAATATTAAATATCTATAATATCTTCTATAGTAAACGCTTTAACGATTGTGCTCAGAGAATATCCTTTAATTCCCGCTAATTGAAAGTACACATTCCCATTACAAAAATCATGAGATAAATTTATTCGTACTAACTCACCGTACAAATATCCAATAAAAATTCTTTCGTATAAATTTTCAACATTACTCACTACTTGTCCTATCTCATTTAGCATTTCACAAACACTTTCCATTAACTCGTCTAAATAACATCCCTTTAGAACCGTTAAAATCTTCTTTCAAATTCCATTCACTATTTTTAACTTGAATCCCTTTCGAATGTCTTTTACAGCTTGTGTCTTACCATCTCAAAATCCAACAATACCATCTTCATTCCATTCCACAATTTACTTACACACGTACAAAACAACATGATCCAAATCCATTTCGAAGGACTCTCATTCTCCTTTTAACGATCTTTATTTGACTAGTAGCTAGGATGAAAGTATATATCATCAATTTATTTATCCATCAGTTTTTTGAAACTGTATAAGGATAACTAAATATGTTGCTATCGCGCCGCTGAACTGAAATAGAATAAATACAAAGTAAAGTTACAAACAACGACTTTGAAAAGAAAATTAAATAAAATACAAGAACAGAATAAAGAAAAATTGAAAATGTAAAAGGGATAAATTGAAAAAGTGCAAAGTTACTGCGCTGAGCGAGCTGTATGAGTTGAAAGTTGTAAAAGTGCATGAAGTAAGATGTAAATCTTTAACAAGGTTTAAAAGTTTTAGCATAGTTAGGCGAGAAAGTTAGACAGGTTCCAATTCATGCAAAGGATAAAATAAGAACACACAAGGTGGGTTGAATACGATTTAACAAATGCAGGAAGTCTTGTGGGAATCAACAAACGTAAGGAAAAACAATCGTCTGATCGTTAACTCTTCACTCTTTGTTTATTTATCATATTTATTTCAAGTTTATTTCACGCACGTGGAGTTAACGCATACCTTATTGTTAATTGTACATCAGCACTAACACTCCCGGGCGAGTTCAGACAGACAAGGACAGATAGAGAAAGCACAAGTAGATCCATTTTTGTACTGGGATTTTATATAAAACTTGTGAGAAGGGCTTTCTTGTTTTACGCAAAAATTAGATACAATTTACCAATGCAAAGATATATGCACCTATGTCGGTCGAATACCGTTAGATAAGTACCGTTAGATGTGTACTTACGCTATAGCGAACGCTACTCAGGTGGAAAATGATAAGAAGTCCTTGTTTTGTGTTTTCAATCTTGTTAGTCAATTCTGCGTTTGTTGTTGCTGCTGAATTGGTTGGTTGTTATTTAATCGAGCAAGGGCAAGTTATTGTTCCTGATTTAAGGAGAGACCACCAGGACCACTTCGGAAGAGCTAACTTTGTTCATAAGGTAGTAGCTTATTTTAGGCATATTTCAGCAATGAAAATTTAAGGGTTTCAAGTGGAACTGAAACAAAAGAAAACCCGAAGATAAAAGGACTTTTGAAATCTTACAGTTAGGACAAAAATCACCAACTTTCAGGATGAAAATTACAAAGAATCTATACCAAGAAATCCTAATCCTCTTTTTTCTTCCGTTCAACATTCAAAATATTCTGCATAATAATGTGTTACATTCCAGTCTCTGCATTCTGCATACCAAGCGTGTCCTATTTTGAAATTCATTCACATGTTCCTATCAATTCATCAATCCATTTTCAATATCGTTTCATCATCTTTTGCCGCCACTCCGTCTTTAACGGTGGTAGCAATTTGCATACCAACTTTTTCGTATCAATTTTCGTCCTTCTTCTCGCTTTCAATGCTATCCTACCAAACCTAACAATGGAATTTTAATTATGCTCTTGTTAGCCTAATCCAGAAGAGACAGAAAAAATCTCATGCAAGGATGCATCCATCAATGGTGTCAGCTACAACCCAAAGCAATATGGACTACGTTCACCTGGTGATGTTATGGTATCAATGCTATGATGCCGCGAGGGGTTCGTTGGCTTACCATCCAGATATTATGCATAGCGTTTAAAGGATCAGATGTGGAAGTGTGTTTCGTGCAAGCATAATTTTCTCTCCCGCAGAGAAAATGGTGTAAATGAAAAAGCCAAAGCAAAATAGGAATGACAAGAGCCTGAGATGATGACGATAGAGGTGAAGAGGAAATTTTAAATTGAAGTTGTTGGGAAAATAAAAGGAATTGAAGGAATGTCTAGACTTAGAATTTCGAGTTCCTGTGTGTCTAGAGCAAATCCACCCTCGGGAATATTTTGTACGCAGATAACTTGGGTGGATTTGTCATGAAACATATAGCTAGAGGGACTCTAGGATGTCGAATGATGAATTAAAATTTTGAATAAAATGAAATAGTTTTTGGAATCCTTGGCTGCCGGTTGAAAGGATTCAGCATTTTGTGTAACAATTTATATAATAAATATCGTGGATAGATAGCGGTCCATCTATGTCCTCCTTTCTCGAAATTCCAGGAAAACTCATCTTATATAGAAAAACAGGTTATTTTGCGTAAGTGTTGTATCACATTATCATATCCTAGAAATGCTATGATCAGGATTTGTGGATTGTACCCTGTTGGATGGTGAATGTGGAACAGTATTCTCGACTTCTTTAATTGATTTTAAGGATTTAGCAAATTTATGAGCTAACATCCAGTTTGATCTAAGAATTATCCCTCTATCCAATGCTTCACATGAATATCCTTGGTTAAATTCCTTGTGTGACTTTTTCTACGATTTTAAGTGTTTCGTTTGTTAAGGAACCGAAAATAATCATCGATTAGATTGAAGTTTCACCGCATCTGGTGTACCACGAATCGATACCTTTCCTGAATTAGGCATTGGTTTTTAAAGTTAGGATACCGAAGTTTGATTGAATACCTAGAATCTTCACCTAATACGCTTTCAGAGAGTAATGATCCAGCGGGTCGTGGAGCGGGTATCCAGTCTTCAGTTGAATAAATAGATAAGAAATGATGAGAAATGAATAGAATAGAAATGTGCTCGGAGTCTTCCTTGAAGGTCTGACCACCTACTATGGTCTGCCATGCTCAAATTATGAATTGACTGCAGTTGAATGTCAGGAATTTGATCATTGGAGCAGCGTCTTCATGGGCTGAAGAAATTGTATGTGTTCAAGGTGTGGAAGATATATGGGATTTGACTATGCAAAGTGGTTACCCACAAGGCTGTGTTGGTCTTCATTTTGTTACTTGGTTCGAGAAAACGGAACAGTATAAGATTCTGATGGATTTTTTTGTGGCAAAATTAACCCCTTCCGATTTTTTGAAGGGAATATACGTAAAAATTTCTCCTGAACATTTTCTAACTCGTTGTTGTCCTGCATCATTTCTTGACTATACTAAGTCAATTTCGCACTTCGGTCACCGCAGCTTTCGTCGTTAATGATGAATTTAGGCGTAGATGGAGAAGTATCCCTTTCAGATAGGCTCACAGTCGTCGGAGAGCGGCTTGATGAATAATTGTTTCTGCAATAGAATGTCTAACTTAGGAGCTTTATTTTGAAACCAGGTTCAAGTAAAATGAAGTAGTATAAGATGTTTGAGGATTTTTTGGGAAAAGCTTACTTCTTAGTTGAGAGGGATATGCAGGACAAAACTCTATCCATATCGTACAAGCTATGTTCATGAGTGACGAGATTTATATTAGTTTAGAAGAAACTAATGAACGACTTGCTCTTCAGCGATCAGACATATGGTCGATTGCAAAGACTTTCGCACTGGCTTCCAGTCCAATGAAGGAAATCCAGTTAAGAGAATACCACATTGAATATCACAATCTTTCTGAGAACAGTAGTTTATGTCTTCGCTCCCTGGAAGAAATGCATTTCTTCCAACATGTTTATGGGCATGAAAGCACCCGGTCTGAAACGGAAGGGGCTTCACGGAGAGATCTTCAAAGAAATCGACAAAAATTCTATGAAAAAGAAATTGTGTCGAATTACCTGAATCTGTGAACTTTTCACTGCGCCAATTCCGACGCGGACCCCGAACCTCAATAAAAATCGCATGCATAAAGTGTCATCCACGCAATGAGTGGAACATGTTGATGACGTGGATATAATGGCATGACATTTAGATGGGTGGAAGACAGTTTTCCAGTTGCCCGATTTGGCAAAGCAGGTGCTGATACATTAGAGAAACGAAGTCACGAACCTCGCAAAATTATGGACACTAGCCCGGAAAATTAGTACAAAATTAACAAACACCTTGCAATCAACTTAGAATTAGTGGACCAACTTCGTTCAATCACATGCATCAACTTGGAGCCTTTTCGAAGTTCGGAATAAATACTCTCAGCATTTTTTAAGCCACATAATCACCTCCATAAGGACATCAAACATATGTGACTAATTTTGTCTGGTTATTTCGTTCGACTTTCAAAAGCCAAAGACAAGTAACGAAACCAATATTCATCCTGAACTAGTTTATACGTTTTCTCGAACGAAATCCTTTTTCCAAATCCCAACGAAATCATCACACCATCCCCAAGTCACTCAAGCCATTACTCAAAGCAATCAATTCATACAAACGAAACAAACGTTTGCAATCAGTTCAAAATGAAAATCTTACATTACTATACGCTCCCAACTGAACCAGTCAAAAAGAAAATTGCTACCGTTCACCTGAATGCTTTTCTCTGTACTGCAAAAAATCAATTTTCCATCTTTCACTTCAGCATCTCATCCACTTACTACGAGTCGTGAATAGATATATCTGATACATTGTGAAACATATACCGTGAAACTTTCTTAAGCATTCGTCTAACTTGCTGTATCCGTTCATACCGAACAAAAGATCCTTGGAGGCCTCATCTTATCCTCCTTGCAACCGCTATCATATCTACAATACTTTTGCTTACAAATCTGTTTAGAGCAACTTTTTCAAACAATAAATCATTTCAGTTTCCTTAATTTAACCCTTTCTTTTTGGTTAAGGAGATGAGATGGTTTTTTTCCTATTCCTTTCCAAGTTTCCTTTTTTCCTTGGCAGTCATTAAGGGCAGCCGGCGAGGTAGTAAAGCGAAATACAATGAACATTAAACGATGTAGAAAGCAGAAAATGGGAAAGCACAAAAAATATGAAAAATTAAGGAACCATTCATCAATGGTGAGAGATTTGAAATTAAATTGATTTAAAAACTATATCCTTAGAGGCAGAACGATCATGAAAAGGACAAGCAAAGCAATGATATGAAAAAAATACGAACAACGAAAGTGTGAAACAAAGGATAAATAAAAATTTTAAGTTACAGCAAAAGCGACCAATTTTCATTCACGAAAGGTTGCAGTGCAACAAAATTGATTTTTAAGGAATTTAAAAGAAAAAAATTGACAAAAAAAAATGAAAGGATATGGCGCACCAATTTACCATTTGCTTATCAATTTAGTTTGTAAATGAATGGGAAATCTTACCGATGTTAAAATTTGACGATTTATTGTGCACATACCAACAGCAGAAAAATTCGAAGAGTCTGCCATGAGTTGCTGCCAGAATTTCTCCATCTAAAGGAAAAGAGAGAACACTTTTTACTGATCCCAGAAATTGTATTCCATCGATTTTCTGAATTAAATTTTATCCTATTTAGAAATCAAATCCTATGACCCTATAAGGAGTGAAATATTTTTTTTTTTTTTGATAAATCTGTCATTAAATTTTACACATTAAAACATTAAAAATTTCAACATTAAAATCGTTTCCTATGGTTCGAAAATGAAGGCTGTTTACAAGCTAAGTGAATGTTTGTCAACAACAGGAGGCTACTAGACTACTCTCCAAGCAACTCCCCTGTCTCCCTGAGAAACCAGTCTGGAACTCTCTGACGCAAAACACCCCGCAAGCCCTTTGTTTTCTTGTCAGTTGGCGCCCTCCTTTGTTGGCGAAATAAGTAAGAAATAATTGGTCTCAGGATGACCTCGTATAAGCCATGATCTCACGCTCGTCTATCTTCTCGCATCACATATTTCTGCAACGGAAATTAAAAGCATGGTCTCTGCTCACGTGCGATAGCCTTATCCTTGCATTCCTCGCATTTTGATGCGAGTGAAAGTTTGAACTCTATGGTATCCATAAGAGGCGTCTTTAACTTGAGAATGATCCACCTACATTGGTCATAAACCGGATGACCGTACAGTGCTGACACCCTCGCTGAAGCCTTGTTTTTGCCGTTGGTCTTTGTGATAGGAACCTTGCACAAATAGAATTAGAACCTTTTAAGAAGCCCAAGTTCATGACTGCGTCCGAACCCCAGAGATCCGTATTTCCTTCAGTGTGACAACTTCGGCATTTTCAGTACCAGGTTCAAACCACGACTAACTGCCCACTTATCCACTTGTTTCATTAACACATCAAGTTTGAGTTGCATCTGTTTGACCAGGTGCCCGTCGATCAAATCACTTCGACTGTGCAGTAGATCTACGCTTCCTTGAGACGCCTCCTACTGTCAGTGCCTCAAGAGCTCGTCAAATGAGATGTTCCATAGGTCAAGGCCCAGAATCAAATTTTGTGCGATTCATAATGTCAATCGCTCTTCGTCCTTCCTGCAATTTGTGCGAGGCTCAAGTATACAACCCTCAACACATCCTCAATCGATCTTTCGAAGTCCTCATCAGATAATCCTATACCCTTTGCTCGGTACTTTGCAATTAGGATTGTAAGGTATTGGGTAATTTTTTAAAGACAAAGTGAAATATTTTTATTGTTTTTTTAAAATAGACACGTTCTGATTTAGGACGAAACAGAATATTTGACTACGATTTGTTGATTTATTTTATTGGCAATCTTCTAATAATCTAAAGGAATTATTGTGAGATTCCATTTTTGGGTTCCATTTTAGTTGAAAGCAGACAAGCGCTTTCCAATAGCGCAAAAAACGTCCCTTCTTTAGTGTTATTTAGTAAGCGACGTAGTAGTGACGTACAAATGGGCGAGTTACTTCGGTACACAACACAATTACGTTTAATAACTTTTGCCTCATTATCCTACAAATGTTCTAAAGAAATGGCTCCTGTGTCTTTGATAACAGGCCCTTGCTTTTTTCAAGATATTTCCAACGCCATTTTGAAAAAAATGTGGCTCTATCTCTGTGGCTGTCATTGCATAACGCAAATCAGTCCTGTCTCTGGATAACTCGCTCTTTATGTAATGACAAAACAGTAAGACAGTCATAGCTTCAACAAATAACAGACAGAATACTCCCGAGTGGCTTCTGACAGATAAAGAGAGAAATAACAAAAATATATTTATTGGTATTTTTTGGAACCCTTCCAAAATGCACGTTACAGCTGGAATTGTGAGAGATGCTTCAATAAATCGATTATTTCACGTGCGCCGGAGACTGTTTCATCTCTATCCAAAACCGTCCAAAGCCCAAACCAAAGCATTAGCACAAAGCAGTAAGAACACTCTGAGGCAACTGCTGGTAGAAAGAGATAGCAGACAATAAAGTGGATTTATGTTTGTATTGTATTTTTACTTAAGTGTTTTGAGAGTATTACTTTTGTACTTTAACAATACAAATAAAATTCTAATTATTTTGACTAAATCTCGTTGGATCGGGAGTTTGTTCCGAATGTTCTTGCTGCTGTATGCTGACGCGAAGGCTCCAGTTGAAGCCATTTTAACTCGATTTTCACGTTCCTGTCATGTATACCATTATCTTTTACGCAAATCCCTTTCTCGTTTTCAATTTAATTTTCCATGAAGTCAGTAACAATCACGCCAATTGACTAGAATTTAAAACAAACAATTTCTCAATGTGGATATATTTTCAGCGAGCACACAAGGGATACTCTGAGTCCTCAAATTTGACCTTTTTTTTGACCACTTCAAATGTGAATATATGGGATCTATTCGCTGGAGAAGATTCCTTTGGAAAATTCGGCATCGAATTCTACTTACCCTACCACCTTCTGAACAAATGGCTGACCCTGTTTATCGCATGTTGGTCTCATTGATGGGCTGAGTCTGGTACGAGTAAAGCCGGAGACCTTTTTTTCAAAATTGAAGGATAATGCTCAAATAAATATACACATAAGAGCGATTGCTCTCATCGAAGAACTCGTTAAAGATCTGCATGAAGAAAATGTGATATGTTGTATCTGATGATGGTCTTTACCTTTTCCAAGGAATCTTAACACGTGTGTTACGACTCCGTTCAGGAAAAAGTAATTTTCCAATCCTTACCGCTTTCATGAGAGGCTTGCTTGTAGAAGGGTTCTGAATAATCTTTTCGTCCAATGATGTTGACCGCATAACGATGTAAAGTTAGTTCCCTTTTTCGGATTTTTTTTTTAAATTTCATAAGGATTAGTGCCGTTTGATAAGTATATAGGTCATATCCTTGTACCAAGCCCTATATCATCTTTTTACCATATACCATCTATATATATATACCATATATCATATACCATATACCATACTATACCATCTTTTTTTCGGAAATTCTAAATGTCACAAAAGGATATATTATATTAAAAGGGATCTGAATATTAGTGGGGTTTCGCGATTAATTTATTGATATACCGAGTTACAAAACGGCTAGTTAGTCTAGATCCTGGATATAATGTTTGAGATCATTAGGAAAATGTATTCAATCATTAGGAAAAAAAGGAGTATAACAGGTGGGTGCGTCCATTGACCAGAAACAATTCTATTAGTTTCGAAGGTTATCGTAAGTGAATCAGTTCACTGGGCGTGTCTTGAATTGAGGGAAATAATTGATCCCAGTAATCAACCAACCGAAGGCTCTATTTATTGTCGTATAGAAAGTTTAAGGGGATTTGCGAATCGTTTGCAGACGAATCCAGCTATGCGCGTCGTCAAGTCAAAGATACAGCTGGAATTGTCGCAGCTGTAAGGCAGAATATCCTTTATTTTCCTCGTTTTCAAGATCATGGACTTACTCTAAATAATACTTGGAGAATTTTCCGAGAAAACCTGCATTTGGTCGTGACTAACGTTAATTGACACAAGAAACTAAACCTGCTGATCATGGTTTTCATCTCACTTTAGCGAATAGGTCCTTGGACCAATTCAACGCCGATTCAGGGTTCGGCAGAGTAAAAAAATCATATTTTTGAGCGAAGTATATTTCTGGCTCAATAGGTTGGTGAACAATCAAAATTGTAGAATGAAAGATCAGGAAAAATGCACAAGAATATTCAATATCCTTTCTCAAGCTCAGAAAATTACTTTATACAATGGTTTTTGGGAGTGGAATGCGTCTTCGGACCTTCGTTTTTTGTTTGCTCTGAAGATGAAGATGCAAATGATATAACAGTAAATGGCAAACGGTGAAAGATTTTTTGGAGCACACCAGACAAGGATACGACTTGTCACTCATCTTATTAGCCGAAAGGACTATTCTTTTAAAGGACTTTTAAAAAACTGGCCGAAAGGACTATTCAATCTCACATCCTTAGTCCTTTGTCTATGGTGGTTTTTTGAATCTGATGGTATACAAGAACGTGATCTTCGATGAAAGATCCAAGCAGAAAATGATGTCGCAAAACTTCAGCCCAAAAAATAATTTTTTGGACGCTACTTAAGGAATTGTGACTCGAGGATCGAGGACTGCCATTTTTGATCCAATTTAAAATTCCGACGTTCAAAATGATAAACTCTATTTATATTGCTAACCATTTCGCAAATTCGGCATGGAATGGCATGGACGACATGGAATCGTGAAACAGAAATTGAATTTCATAGAAAAGTATCTCATATGCAATCATATAATCACATCGCACACAGTTTAAATGTAAAAAAATATCTAAAGCTAAGACTCACGCCAGAAATAAGGATTCTGATAAAACTTTTTCTAGTTTCACTTTATTTCCTGCTGTCGATTTGTGTGTTACTATTCAAGGAAACCCCAGCACCATCACACACCCATTAAAGGACAGACTTAATCGACCGGAATCCGGATAAGTGTGCCTTCCGGCACTCATGATAACCATCATCGCCTGCGTGGTTCATGTTGCTTCTTGCTCTTACCATCGACCAAGTCCTTTCACTAGTTACCAGTTACTCAAGTAAATTTCGTTTTACACACGATTAGTTTGGGCAGAAAACGAAGGTCCTTATCTTATGAAAAGTAGAAACAGTAGTGCTTAAAATCATTGTGGAATGCACGGTTGGTGAGTTGGTCCAAGAGGTGTAGGAATCAAATGTCTCTTTTTCTTGTGTGCACTCTTCTTAATTTATAGCTTTCAGGGGTATATGCTATGAATCAGGACAGTGTTTTTATGTCTTTATCCGGCTGGGAGCGCAAAATAATAATAGAGTTGGCAGATAATGATGCTGAGTCAATCCTAACTTTTATTCCTGGATGGTTGGATGATTTCCAAGTTTAAGCGATTTATTGATTTGGTATTCTCAATAGTTTCAAAATTTTCCGAATTCCACAACTTGATTAACCTATAAGTTAGTCCATTTTCAATTCACTAGTAATAATCATAACATTATCCTTTGTCCGTATTGGACAATTTCAAATCATTTTTTCAAACCGTTCGAACTCGAATCCCTGTTGAATGCCGATCAAGAATACTTTTGCATCATGCATCAAAATCGTGAATAGAATCATATCGCGAATCATTATCACAGAACCATTATCCTTGGCTACTTTTATATCCTGTTTTCATTGTTTCGCGAACAGCAGGAGCTTTCATTTTTTATGTAAATATCCAGGAAAATGCAACATCAGAAACGGGACAATGCAAACGAAACCATGTACAGACAGGCAAATGATAAGCCTCTTGCTTATTATTATCTCAGTCAAGGATATTTTTTTTGTCTTTCCTCTCACTCTCTATTAAAATTATAATTTCTGGCAAGTCAATAGCGAATAGTTCAAGGTACTTGGACACTACTTTTTTTTGGTATTTTAATGCCAGGAGAACGATACTTTATCGATTAAATATTATAATGCAGAGGACAAGGCTGAAAAGAGAACCACTCACCCGATTGCTAATACTTTCATCCTTGCTATTGCGCTGGATTTCGCATACAATCATTATTGTCTGCTTGGCCTAGAAAGATGATATAAAAGATGCAATGTATTGTTCTGCACATTAATTATGAATAATTTGCTACACAAAATTTCATTTCGAAAAAAATTTTAATTTAAATTAATTGTAAAATTGTTAATCCTTATGAAAATTCACGTTAAGCTTCGTTAAGCCCGTGACTCAGTTGCAAGGTGGAAATTATCCATGGAGCAACAACAATTGAGAGTTAAGGATAAGTGCTACCTTTTCTAAGTTTTTTTCATGGTATTTCATGAGAAAAACTTTTGACCATATATATATTTTGTGTCAACTTCTATTAAGGATATTGACTTTGCTGTAAAAAGTGGGATTGCCACTAATGTAATACATTAGTGGCACATTAGTGGCAATCCCACTTTTTACAGCAAAGTCAATATCCTTAATAGAAGTTGACACAAAATATATATATGGTCAAAAGTTTTTCTCATGAAATACCATGAAAAAAACTTAGAAAAGGTAGCACTTATCCTTTTTTTCTGACAGGCGATCGATGATGATTTTGATTGGGAGCATGGCGCGCGAAGGATCTGTCTTGCGTTACGTTCCTCCCTGTCATAGATCATGAATCCTTACTTTCTCTTCTTGCCTCACTATCTCATGTAGCCCAACTCTTTTCCCCTTAAGCACATACCAGTGGCTATACTGAGATTAGTGCCATGATAACAATGATAACTCTTATAATTATTTTTTGTGCCTGAAAGATGAAGGTTACAAATAGATTGTTCTGACGAAGCTCATTGTGTCTTCTGAGAGGATATTGACTCCGAAGAAATGCGTATCACAAAACAAAAACAGCGTGAAAAGGTTCCTTAACAGAATCCAAGTTAAACTTGGCTTGGTGATACAACAAGGGGATAGGTGCAAGTCAAGCCATAGTTTTGGAAAAACAACAACAAAAATTTGGTCAAAAAAGTAGTCTGGAAAAAAGCAAATAGTTACGGTGACAAAAAGAGTTCTTCCATAGCTACTAGGACAAATTTTTATCGCGTTCGCGAAGACAATTAAATATTTGGGTATAGTCTGCTACTTGGTGATATATTCTAAGTTGGGCTTCCTTGAAATGTTATGTCTATGGCAGACATGTCAGCATCCAAGTTACCTTGAACCACTGGTTAACGCAGAGGCAGAAGTAGTCACGTTCACCGTAACTTCAACTCCCTTCAATTCCAGCTGAAAAAGGGAATACTTAACCCGAAGGTGCCAGCTGACGAGGAAATCAAGGCCTCGTCGGAAGTAATTTTGACAAACTGTTGCAGACTGTTTTCTTAGTGTCACAAAGGAGATATTTGCGGGTAATCTAGTAGTCTTGGGCTACTCCTACCCTCAGTGCGTTAATAATGTCCACACTTCAAACATAACCAAAAACAAATGCACCCAAGGGAAGTGTTAAACTTTCCAACCTTTTCTTTTCATTTCGAATCACACCATTTTGTACGGTTTTAACATTCCTAAGTGAAAAATCAAAGAAGAAGCAAACGGCTTGTTTGAAGAAGAGATAAACCTTGGTATACCACAGAAAGGCATACTATCACCACTTGCCTTGGTACTCACAGCTGATAATAACAGCCTAAGCTGGAAGGATTTCAGAACGCTACTATTGGAGAACATAGACACTTTCAGCATATATGAAACATCGGACAGAGAACAACTGCGGGCTCTTCAGAATGAAAAGACTCATGGGAAAAATAGAGGCCAAGATCAGCCACCGGATATGAGATTAGCGTAAAAAACGATGCAGACTTTCAAATCTGCATGTCAAATTGTGATCTTAGCCGATGGTTCCAAATAGTGACCAAAGGAACAGCGTCGGAAATGTTCTCGAATCGTCTGCAACTCATTCAAATTTGCGAGCCATGCCACTGTTTTCTAGTCTAAAGAATTTGCAAAAATGACAACAATATACGACTTTTAAGGAGGCATATAAATAATCCCCAACAGCAAGCCGAATCTGCAGGTGCTTGCCTTGAATTGTGTAGTTTAACAGCAAGTGCAGGACTGTAAGCAGGTCCACGAAACTGCACGAAATCGGGTAAATGTCGAAATAGAATGAGTCCCGGGACACATCAGGGCAGAACGAAATAATGCGAGTGTTCAATCAAGAGCACGACCAACAGACCAAAATTTAACTAGGATAAACACGATCAGAGTGCTTGCAATAGTTTTCATACCAGAAAATTCCCAAATATATCAAAAATATACGATGTTTACCTACGACCGTGATTGTTTAGCCTTCTTCAGCAACTTTCCGCGTAAGAAGATCGGACGATTATGGTCAAAAATCGATTTCATAACTTAAAAATTAAAAGGAAGCATCCGATCTGATTGTTCCGGATCACAGCGCCACTAACAATAATGAAAAAGGGAACTAGATGAAATCCTCTGAAACTGAGAAATAGAACTGAGAATAGAAACTGACAACTGGAAATGACAGGGGTTGACTGTAGATTAATCCAAATCCTTAGACCTCACTTACACAAAATGAGGACAAGCCAGCGCTGAGAGAATACCAGAAATACTGGTAATACTGGAAAGGCATTAGAATACTGGTAGTCACAGCAAGGGTCCACTACCTTTTGAGTATATACCTCGACCGTTCTGGGATTCAAATGGCCTGCCTTTGCGTGGAAGCAGGGTGTACAGGACATTTTTTCTAGGAAGTCCAAGGTTCGCCCAAAACGACTGACCTAGCTGAAGCATATTAACGTACCAGAGCTAGAACACTTGGGATTGGCAGAGCTAGGAATCTCCTTAGTTTCCCTTAGGCGAAAGAATGGATCATCTGTAATCAATAGCTATAGATAGACTGGAAGAAGAGGGTTGATCCTGGCCAATACTTTTTCCAACAGTAGACCGCAGTAAATATTACTAAAAATAAATTTTTATATCAAGTATGTGGTAAAGTAAGCATAAAGCCATTCATTCATCAAATTGGGTGGTTCTGTAATTTTCGAATTATTTTCTTACTCAATGGCAATAAAATTCGATTAGGTGACCTACTAATTTCAATGCATGTAAAAATCCAATTGCACCATCTAGCTCAATAATCAGTCAATCATGGACTTATCGTTGAAAAACTTTCCGTTTGTTTTTCTTTTACATTCCATTGGTCAGTCCAATCACGATAACGCACAATTGATCTTTCACAGAATTTCTTATCAATTCAACATGGAATCGCATCAATGTTAAAAGCTCATGCACTGAGCACTTGGCGATAAGCAAATCACAACAGCAAAAATATACATTTGTATCTATTTATCACGGATAGAACTTTTCCAGCAAATCAAATAGTCAATATGACTTTGCGAAATTAATGTAAATAATTACATCTTTGACTAGCACTCATATGTTATGCAAGTTGAAAAGCCAGAGCCAAAAGCTGAAGTGCTCATAAATCGAGATACACATACTTACGAGTCATTCATTCTAATTACGCCATCCGTAGATAGATGTTTTGCTAATATGTAATGGTCAGATAAATTAAATGAGTAAATAATTGCTATTATGATCAGCGAAACAGCGAGAAAAACGCTTCATCTCCACTTACTGCGTGATATTTCATGTAATATCTGAAGATATTCTCAGTATCTATGCTGAAGATACTCCCAACATCAAATGTATCTTTTTTCTAATTTTTGCCAAAAATGGATTTATTATTAAGGGGGGGGGGAGTGAGTAAGCATAGAAGGAACTGAGAGGTTGATGGATCTTTCCTTCAATAAAATTAATTCAAAAAAAAATTCTGACAAAGGGAAACCCGGTCCATCATCGTCTCATCCGGGCTCTGCCAAAGTATCTTTATCGCACGCAACAACTATTCGGTGGCAACAATTAAATTAGCTGCAGGCGTTGATAAATTTATTTATAGCGCAACAGCATGTGCGACTGCACATACAAAATAGATTTCAAAATCACTATTTCCCAAAACGCCTTTGATTTATCTTTACATAAGATGAAAACACAACCAATACTGAGAACGATCTGTTTAGTTTACAGCTAGAACATATAGCAAGTATGATAATGTATGATTACTTTTCCAGCAATAATAGCTGGACAAATAGCTTGATTGCTATAGCGGCAAGCAGTTTATTTTATTCTCAGTTAACAACTTAAGTTAAATTGAATCGGACGCGCGGCATAACTGGTTAGAATTCGTTTCGTGAAAAAGTGATCCTTGAAATTCCACACAGACAAACTAAATAAAACTTAAAATGGAAACAACAAACGAAGTGTACATCCAAAAAGAACTTGTTCCGTATCTGGTTTCAAGTGGAAAACTAGCACAAAATAAAACAATTACCCCGACAATGAATACAACAATTAAAAATATATCAGTACAACAATTGAATACAAAAGAGTCCTTTATGCTAACAATGTGTTACCGAGTTCAAGTGCAATTGGAAGAGGATGGAAAAGATTATAAATATTTTCTCATAGTTAAAGTATGTGAAGTTCCTTTTATCATTTTTTATTCCCCTATCCTTTTTTCAAATTCTATTAATTTTTTAACTCTACACGTACAGAAAACGCCCAAAGTTCCGCATCAAATGTACGTTGCGACCGGATTCGATTGTTTATTTTCAAATGAAATCACTGCGTACACAATCACGTTGCCGGCAATGGGTGATATGAGCAAATATGTGAAATATTTCTATTCGTACCAAAAGGAGAGTGACGCGATGATAGTCCTGGAAGATTTTTCGATCCACGGATGGAGAATGTCCGAAAGCAAATACAATTTATCGTTGGAACATGTTTTGTTAGCAGGTAAATTCAATATAGTGTAGTCGATTAATTTCTGCGAGTTTCGATTTGAAATAGAACAAATACGACGCATTTGAGAGATTCGAAAAGAAAGGATAAGAAAAATAAAATATATTTCTTCTATTTTATTATCTTTGTTCCAAAAAGATCAACCCTATCTTCATATCTCTGCGCCTGGAGAGATATGAAGGCTCTTCGAGCGCCCTCCATAAAATTTCGATATAAACTGCATTCCTTCAGGAACGCCCTTCATGCTGCCATTATTCTACAAACGCCTTCGTTCCCATTTTTTCGACTGTTAGGACTTTTTTTCAACTGTCAGGACCTTTTTTGAACTGTTTGAAGCCCATTACTGACTCTTGCAAGCATCTCTCAAAATAGTTTCCTGGCAAACCTTTCCAATTTTGCTGAAGAGGTCACTGCACAGTTTAAATCATCTCTTCCCAGAAAAAAACATGTAACAAGCGTTATCCACAATTTCTTTGTGAAAGACGCAGTTAGTATGCGGTCTATGATACTTTTCCACGTCAAACTGAAAACATATTGGAACTTTGACATAAAAGTTTCGTTTTTTGTCAAGAAAAACAGCTTTAGTGTAAGTAACAACATGACATAACATCTTACACATAGTAGTTACCATCAGAACTTTGACATCCGGCCATCTTCTGGCAATTTATGGCTTCCATCCCAAAAAAACAATGTTTTATCCCATACAGCAACGTCTGGCCGACCGTTTTCATGATGGAAAATTTAAGAATATTCGGGACATCATTCAGCTGATTTGTGGTCAGAGGAATCAACTATCGTGAACACAGGTGGCTCTTGATTGTTGGGTCTTATTTTGGCAGCACGGTACTTAAAACATACTTCTAATCCAGGTCGCTCCAAATAGAGCGTATTAACATAGAACGGTGGATATATCACTTAGCGGTTGGTTTCACTGGTTGCCTTTGCTTCACATATATTTTCTTACGTTTTGGGTATCATTAGACGCCCATTACTCACCACTCTGTGATATTCTCATGCAAAAAAGACTCCCTTTTATAGCGCTTAAACAGCATTTCAGTCGTGACTTCAAGTCATTTGAAATGGACTTATCCAGGTTTTGAATGAACCCTTGTGCATTCAGGCGCCTAGAAATCGATTTTTGTACTAAGCGCAATGATAATGACAATTCTTCTTTCGTTTGGCACGAGTCCTCATTAAAAAACGTCTCCCTTAATTTTTCATTTCCAAACTTCTTTCTCTATCCAGGACGTTCTTTATGACAGATAACAAATTCACCACTTGAAAATCACACAAACCCCACCATCAACTTGTTTTCTTCCAGTTAGGACATTTTTGGAATGAGTTTTCCCAACAGACGATAAGGTTCAGCGATGCTTTTTATCTAGTCCAACAAAAAGAGTGGCGCCTAAGCCAATCGCTGGTTTTCAGGCACCTAATTTGACACGTCAGCTGTTGAATAAATCTGTTTTATCCAATCAAACCAAACGTCAAATGCCAATTTTTATAGTTCTTCGACATTATTTTGACACTTCTATGAAAGCAGTATGGAGAGATGCGAACAAGTATCTAACACTTATGTGGTTATACTTGTAAATGCTTTTGCTTCACATATGTTTTCTTATGCTTTGGGTTTTATTATTCAACCATTATTTGCCACCTTGCCACGAGACCTCATCCAAAAATGTCCCTAATTCTTCATCTCCAAACGTCTTTCTCTATCCAGGACGTTCTTTATCACTGATATCAAAATTACCACTCTTAAATCGTGCAAACCACCACAAAATTGTTTTCGCCCCGTGCGAACTTATTTCGGATAAGTTTCTTGCAACAAACGATAGCGTTCATTGTTAACAGTCTTCTAATTAAACAAAAAAAGAGCGCCGACGCCAAATGCTGGCTTTGAGGAATGTTATTTGACATTTTAGTCGTGAAAAACATGTTTTATATACTCTAAGCAAATGTCAAATTCTTATAGGGTTTTCACATTATTTTGACACTTCTATGAAAAGAGTATGAACAGATCGGAACAAGTACCTGCTACTAAAGTTATTGTACTCATATACGTTATGTTTATCCTTCTCATATTATGGTCTTATTGCCAAATTTAGGTGGAAGTCCTAAAACATTCCCACAAAAGAGCTGGGTCAGCTAAAAATCAGTCTTAACATGCTCTCAACTAGTTAAAACAATCCATCTTCCCATCACACGGTTGTTTCACGAGTGTGACCGATCATAGTAAAAATTTCCACGTCTCCGGCATTCACCCCTCTGTCACCTTCGCGTTTAATTGTACTTCGCTATGAGAAAGACGTTGAGTATCACTCCTGCAATCACTAGCAAAGTCTACCCGAAAGCGGTTTGATATGCGAATACAATTCACACTACACCTAGTCCTTGCACATGCACAAACCAATTCCGATGCGAATCATTTCTATAAAAGCAATGCCCCATAGTTCAGGCCCATAAATAAGTCGAGATAGCGCACCTCTCATTAGGAGTTATATCCTAGACAAAGTCGGTCCTTGTATGCTGATAATGATCCGAATAATTACTGTTCAACGCTCGGTAGGATAACCAGGTTGACCGATAGCTACCAGCCTTACCGCTAGCTCTTAATCGGTTGAATAAAAAACAGATCTGCGAATCGATAAACACGCCTACGTATTTCACTATTGGTTTCGATTTTACCAAAGTTTCCCCAATATCGTTGTTATAGATAATGTGTCAAACGGTTCCAGGTTAGTTGATCCGGTTGACAGGGGAGGTGTTAAGTCGGTAGTCCAGTAGGTCCACTGGGTGTCCGACACTCAGGGTCACTGTTTGTTAAATACTGATATAACCCGACACTGTTATCTGGGAATAGATAGGAATTTTAGGATCCCTACTTTAGTTTTTTTGCAGTTTCCGGCTCAAATAGCGAACAGTCGTCCAGTCTCTCACTGGACATACAATGAAATATAATTTACAGTGAATCACCGAGAAGTCAAGACTTAGCAATCGGTGTTCAATAAATAAAAGATTGATGTTTAACAGGTTCCCATTCAGAAGCCAGAACAGAAGATGAGACCCTCTGTGCAACAGCCCGTGTTTAGACCAACCTCTCGGCTACCTTCCCTTGGGTCAGTGAGCAGTCCTTGATGATCTCCCCAATAAATATTCCAAAAGATTGAAACAACTTTGCAGTGCTCTAAAACGATCCACGTATTTAGCCTATTTAGCGACATTCAAAGAATTGCCGATGGTAGTTGCTCTGAGGCTACATGGTGTCAATTATAGGTTTTACCGGTAATACCACATCACTTCAGCAGTTCCCTTGGTGTTCTCCGCGCTTCAAAACTAACATGCCCAGTTGCGTGTATACAAATAGTGACTCCATTTTTCCCTTCCACGTTGCTGATCAAAGTACTCTCTCCCAATAATCCACCGGAGTACAGGGGATGATCGTATGAAAGTCGAAAAGCAGTGTCTTGCATCTCAACTATATACTGATGATTTCCGCCTGGGGATCCTTTAAAACTTTAAAACCTTTAAAACTTTTAAGCTTTAACGACTCTGAAAGAAATATCAGGTCCATGGCAGCCGCACCAGCAGAAAGAAAGAGAGAAATAAAATGAGCCAGTCTTCAAAAAAGCAAGCTCAATTGCAGCTATCAAAACTCGAAGCCATTTTTGAGATGTATCTGATTAAACCATGTCCTTTCCGATTGTCTTGGCACTGAAGTCGCCTTGGACGACCTATAAATGGTTATACAAAAGGTCTCCTTTACGCACTAGCCGCGTTCATGCACAGTCTTGCCACATTTATTCTATAAGAAACTCTTTTTAATCCTTTTCCAGCCATGTGTGGCTCTCACGCATCGCGGTCATTTGCAGTAGCGTCGATTATGTGTAGTACATTTTATCCTAGAATCAACCTAACCCAACCCATATTTATCAACCACATTTTCGACCCACTCGATTGATCTCATATAAATATTTTGAACTTTCCTTGACGTAACTTTGACACCGATTCGATCTCGACTTGTCTGAATTTCAGCTTAACCTTCATTAGACTTTTACTTGATCTAGGATTGACCTTGCCTGACCTAGATTTGACCCCAATAATTGCACTATAATCAATGCATGGTTTAAAGTCTTTCAAGAGAAAGCACGGAATGCGATTTGACAGCTAATTAGGATCCAGGACTTTCAACGCGTTCAATTTCAAGTTTGAGAGATCCTTAGCTGGTCATAATACATGTTGTTTGTATTATTATATTTTAATCTTTAACCAAACAAAAAAACTATCTTTTATGAAATCTTTTCATTTCAAAACTTCCGCACCTTAAATATTTCAATTTAATTTTCCAGTACAAAGTTTGGGACGATTCCATGGACAAGGATATGCGTTGAAGCTTACTCAGCCGGAAAAATTCCGATCATTGGTTGAAATGTTTAAGCCATCTAGATTTGGATCGGATCCACCAGAATCCTGGAACTACATTTTACGGCAATCGTTCAAACGATACTGCAAAATTATTGATGAAAGGTAATTGGAGCACAATTCAAATTCACCATTTGGATTCTAATTAAAAATATTCAACAGTGAATTGCCAGCTTTGATCCCGTACGAATTTTTAGACAAACTCAAGGAGATATCACAGGATTACATTGAAATGGCCAAAAATGTATTCAAACCAATCGAACCGTATGCAACTATTTGTCATGGTGATTACTTAAGGAATAATATCGCGTACAAATACGACGAACAGGTAACCAATATTATTAAGCTATATTAGCAAGGACTCACATCTTTTGATCAGAGCAAGGACCCAAAACGGCCTGTGGATGTCATTATGTTTGACTTTCAAACGATTATCTATACGTCACCAATGATGGACTTAGCCACCTTCCTAGCTCTATCAGCTGGCAGTGATTCTCGGACTGAATACTTTGAACAAGTGTTCAAAGCCTACTGGGACGCATTGATCGAAAACTTTTGCAAGAGTTCCGGGGTGGAAGCGAGTAGTCTACCGGACTTTATGGGGTAAGGACACAACTATAATCAAATTGCATAGAACAATTTTATGTTTTCCAGCTATGATAACATGATCCGCGAATATGTCAGGAATTTCCCGTATGGGATACGTATTGCTACGTTCTTCCTTATGGAAATGGTAGCGCCGATAGAACTTAGTCCTGGAGACTTTATCGATGATATTCAAGTGACTGAGAAACTTTTTGATCCGCTGGAACGTGGCGGTGAGACAGTAAATACAGAAATACGTTCAATGATATTAGAATTGTACAATTTGTGCGAACAATACAATGTTGACTTGTTCGGACATTATGATATGCTGAAAGATTTGTAAGAGATAAGAAGATAACGGGATTTATTCGTTATACTTAGCATGTGATATGAGACGTATTGTAGAGGCTATGCAAGCTCGTATTGATACTACTAAATAAACATTATTAAACATCAAATAACATTAGACACACACAATCACTGCATTAGCTTTGTCTTGGTCTTGGAATGTGTCCAAGCCAAGTTTTTCAAACAAATGAAGTCCTTCTATCTGAGAAGGACTTGCATCAGACTGTTCATTCTTCCTATCCTAAAATTCTCTGAATTCTATTTTACTAAATTTACTCTCACCTCCGCATACGTTATATGACATGGCTCCACTATCAGCAACAGTCGCATAATATGAAACAATATCCACAATGCCTGCAGCCAGGACACTCTCGAATCCTCATTGACAAGCATTTCCAAGAAGAGAAAATACGATGTGGCTACCAAATGCAGTAGACATGAGACCAGCATTACTAACACTGCGATGCCATATGCTCTTTTTTTTTGTAGGCGTAACAATTTGACAAAACAAATTTTCATACTTTTAATTACAACTGACATAAATTTTGTTTATGACATAAATTTCTTACCCTGAAATCGTTCCCATTGCCTTGCCGAGCGATTCGTGTGTTGAGGCAAGACGCTCCAGTGTGTGTTGCTTGCTACTAACTGAAAGTGATAAAATGGTAAAATGATTAAATCCTGAACGAAGAGAATACACAAACGAAATGTGTAGTAATCAAACTAAATAAGGTGGGCTCAAGACTGCGAATAACTCTAAAACATAGAATTCGACAAATCACTTATATTATCGCCTCTGCTAAACTCTTTGGTATACTCTAGGGTTGACTTCTTCTCTCGCAAATGTATACAACACAAAAAAGGATTATCCTCTTATTAACAAAACAAAGATAAGATTAAATTTCATATAGCATGCTCCATGGTTTTTAGCAAAAATATCAACCCCGACGTAAATTTGTATTGGCTAAATTACTTGCTTCTGATTTATGCGCGCCTAGTACTTTGCCTGGATTTTTAGCAAATTTCGTTGCAATTTTTTCAAAACTGCATGTCATATCGCAATGAAAGGACTCGTTTCATGTTAAGGATTGTAGGAAATGGAGGATAGTAGAAAATAACAACCACAAAAGTACACGAATTCGTAAGGATTAAGAAAGGATATTTAAACTAATGTATCGGATGTATTTGTCATTTACTGGTTTTATTTATAAGGTGAAATGATGCAGTGATACGCAGGACTCACGAAATGCGAGCCACAATCCTTGAAAAAGGATCCTCGAATGTATAGAAAACAAACAAGGACGATCCTCTTATTAATATAAAAATATATGATCAAGTTTCATATAGCATACTTTATGGCTTTTAGCAAAAACATCAACCGCGACGTAAATTTGTATTGGCTAAATTACTTGCTTCTGATTTATGGGCGCCTAGTACTTTGCCTGGATTTTTAGCAAATTTCGTTGCAATTTTTTCAAAACTGCATGTCATATCGCAATGGAAGGACTCGTTTCATGTTAAGGATTGTAGGAAATGGAGGATAGTAGAAAATAACAACAACAAAAGTACACGAATTTCGTAAGGATTAAGAAAGGATATTTAAACTAATGTATCGGATTTATTTGTCATTTAATGGTTTTATTTATAAGGTGAAATGATGCAGTGATACGCAGGACTCACGAAATGCGAGCCACAATCCTTGAAAAAGGATCCTCGAATGTATAGAAAACAAACAAGGACGATCCTCTTATTAATATAAAAATATATGATCAAGTTTCATATAGCATACTTTATGGCTTTTAGCAAAAACATCAACCCCGACGTAAATTTGTATTGGCTAAATTACTTGCTTCTAATTTATGGGCGCCTAGTACTTTGCCTGGATTTTTAGCAAATTTCGTTGCGATTTTTTCAAAACTGCATGTCATATCGCAATGGAAGGACTCGTTTCATGTTAAGGATTGTAGGAAATGGAGGATAGTAGAACATAACAACAACAAAAGTACACAAATTCGTAAGGATTAAGAAAGGATATTTAAACTAATGTATCGGATTTATTTGTCATTTACTGGTTTTATTTATAAGGTGAAATGATGCAGTGATACGCAGGACTCACGAAATGCGAGCCACAATCCTTGAAAAAGGATCCTCGAATGTATAGAAAACAAACAAGGACGATCCTCTCATTAATATAAAAATATATGATCAAGTTTCATATAGCATACTTTATGGCTTTTAGCAAAAACATCAACCCCGACGTAAATTTGTATTGGCTAAATTACTTGCTTCTGATTTATGGGCGCCTAGTACTTTGCCTGGATTTTTAGCAAATTTCGTTGCAATTTTTTCAAAACTGCATGTCATATCGCAATGGAAGGACTCGTTTCATGTTAAGGATTGTAGGAAATGGAGGATAGTAGAAAATAACAACAACAAAAGTACACGAATTTCGTAAGGATTAAGAAAGGATATTTAAACTAATGTATCGGATTTATTTGAATGTATAGAAAACAAACAAGGACGATCCTCTTATTAATATAAAAATATATGATCAAGTTTCATATAGCATACTTTATGGCTTTTAGCAAAAACATCAACCGCGACGTAAATTTGTATTGGCTAAATTACTTGCTTCTGATTTATGGGCGCCTAGTACTTTGCCTGGATTTTTAGCAAATTTCGTTGCGATTTTTTCAAAACTGCATGTCATATCGCAATGGAAGGACTCGTTTCATGTTAAGGATTGTAGGAAATGGAGGATAGTAGAACATAACAACAACAAAAGTACACAAATTCGTAAGGATTAAGAAAGGATATTTAAACTAATGTATCGGATTTATTTGTCATTTACTGGTTTTATTTATAAGGTGAAATGATGCAGTGATACGCAGGACTCACGAAATGCGAGCCACAATCCTTGAAAAAGGATCCTCGAATGTATAGAAAACAAACAAGGACGATCCTCTCATTAATATAAAAATATATGATCAAGTTTCATATAGCATACTTTATGGCTTCTAGCAAAAACATCAACCCCGACGTAAATTTGTATTGGCTAAATTACTTGCTTCTGATTTATGGGCGCCTAGTACTTTGCCTGGATTTTTAGCAAATTTCGTTGCAATTTTTTCAAAACTGCATGTCATATCGCAATGGAAGGACTCGTTTCATGTTAAGGATTGTAGGAAATGGAGGAAAGTAGAAAATAACAACAACAAAAGTACACGAATTTCGTAAGGATTACGAAAGGATATTTAAACTAATGTATCGGATTTATTTGTCATTTAATGGTTTTATTTATAAGGTGAAATGATGCAGTGATACGCAGGACTCACGAAATGCGAGCCACAATCCTTGAAAAAGGATCCTCGAATGTATAGAAAACAAACAAGGACGATCCTCTTATTAATATAAAAATATATGATCAAGTTTCATATAGCATACTTTATGGCTTTTAGCAAAAACATCAACCCCGACGTAAATTTGTATTGGCTAAATTACTTGCTTCTGATTTATGGGCGCCTAGTACTTTGCCTGGATTTTTAGCAAATTTCGTTGCGATTTTTTCAAAACTGCATGTCATATCGCAATGGAAGGACTCGTTTCATGTTAAGGATTGTAGGAAATGGAGGATAGTAGAACATAACAACAACAAAAGTACACAAATTCGTAAGGATTAAGAAAGGATATTTAAACTAATGTATCGGATTTATTTGTCATTTACTGGTTTTATTTATAAGGTGAAATGATGCAGTGATACGCAGGACTCACGAAATGCGAGCCACAATCCTTGAAAAAGGATCCTCGAATGTATAGAAAACAAACAAGGACGATCCTCTCATTAATATAAAAATATATGATCAAGTTTCATATAGCATACTTTATGGCTTCTAGCAAAAACATCAACCCCGACGTAAATTTGTATTGGCTAAATTACTTGCTTCTGATTTATGGGCGCCTAGTACTTTGCCTGGATTTTTAGCAAATTTCGTTGCAATTTTTTCAAAACTGCATGTCATATCGCAATGGAAGGACTCGTTTCATGTTAAGGATTGTAGGAAATGGAGGAAAGTAGAAAATAACAACAACAAAACTACACGAATTTCGTAAGGATTACGAAAGGATATTTAAACTAATGTATCGGATTTATTTGTCATTTACTGGTTTTATTTATAAGGTGAAATGATGCAGTGATACGCAGGACTCACGAAATGCGAGCCACAATCCTTGAAGAAGGATCCTCGAATGTATAGAAAACAAACAAGGACGATCCTCTCATTAATATAAAAATATATGATCAAGTTTCATATAGCATACTTTATGGCTTCTAGCAAAAACATCAACCCCGACGTAAATTTTTATTGGCTAAATTACTTGCTTCTGATTTATGGGCGCCTAGTACTTTGCCTGGATTTGTAGCAAATTTCGTTGCAATTTTTTCAAAACTGCATGTCATATCGCAATGGAAGGACTCGTTTCATGTTAAGGATTGTAGGAAATGGAGGATAGTAGAACATAACAACAACAAAAGTACACAAATTCGTAAGGATTAAGAAAGGATATTTAAACTAATGTATCGGATTTATTTGTCATTTAATGGTTTTATTTATAAGGTGAAATGATGCAGTGATACGAAGGACTCACGAAATGCGAGCCACAATCCTTGAAAAAGGATCCTCGAATGTATAGAAAACAAACAAGGACGATCCTCTTATTAATATAAAAATATATGATCAAGTTTCATATAGCATACTTTATGGCTTTTAGCAAAAACATCAACCGCGACGTAAATTTGTATTGGCTAAATTACTTGCTTCTGATTTATGGGCGCCTAGTACTTTGCCTGGATTTTTAGCAAATTTCGTTGCAATTTTTTCAAAACTGCATGTCATATCGCAATGGAAGGACTCGTTTCATGTTAAGGATTGTAGAAAATGGAGGATAGTAGAAAATAACAACAACAAAAGTACACGAATTTCGTAAGGATTAAGAAAGGATATTTAAACTAATGTATCGGATTTATTTGTCATTTAATGGTTTTATTTATAAGGTGAAATGATGCAGTGATACGCAGGACTCACGAAATGCGAGCCACAATCCTTGAAAAAGGATCCTCGAATGTATAGAAAACAAACAAGGACGATCCTCTCATTAATATAAAAATATATGATCAAGTTTCATATAGCATACTTTATGGCTTCTAGCAAAAACATCAACCCCGACGTAAATTTGTATTGGCTAAATTACTTGCTTCTGATTTATGGGCGCCTAGTACTTTGCCTGGATTTTTAGCAAATTTCGTTGCAATTTTTTCAAAACTGCATGTCATATCGCAATGGAAGGACTCGTTTCATGTTAAGGATTGTAGGAAATGGAGGAAAGTCGAAAATAACAACAACAAAAGTACACGAATTTCGTAAGGATTAAGAAAGGATATTTAAACTAATGTATCGGATTTATTTGTCATTTACTGGTTTTATTTATAAGGTGAAATGATGCAGTGATACGCAGGACTCACGAAATGCGAGCCATAATCCTTGAAGAAGGATCCTCGAATGTATAGAAAACAAACAAGGACGATCCTCTCATTAATATAAAAATATATGATCAAGTTTCATATAGCATACTTTATGGCTTTTAGCAAAAACATCAACCGCGACGTAAATTTGTATTGGCTAAATTACTTGCTTCTGATTTATGGGCGCCTAGTACTTTGCCTGGATTTGTAGCAAATTTCGTTGCAATTTTTTCAAAACTGCATGTCATATCGCAATGGAAGGACTCGTTTCATGTTAAGGATTGTAGGAAATGGAGGAAAGTAGAAAATAACAACAACAAAAGTACACGAATTTCGTAAGGATTAAGAAAGGATATTTAAACTAATGTATCGGATTTATTTGTCATTTACTGGTTTTATTTATAAGGTGAAATGATGCAGTGATACGCAGGACTCACGAAATGCGAGCCACAATCCTTGAAAAAGGATCCTCGAATGTATAGAAAACAAACAAGGACGATCCTCTTATTAATATAAAAATATATGATCAAGTTTCATATAGCATACTTTATGGCTTTTAGCAAAAACATCAACCGCGACGTAAATTTTTATTGGCTAAATTACTTGCTTCTGATTTATGGGCGCCTAGTACTTTGCCTGGATTTGTAGCAAATTTCGTTGCAATTTTTTCAAAACTGCATGTCATATCGCAATGGAAGGACTCGTTTCATGTTAAGGATTGTAGGAAATGGAGGAAAGTAGAAAATAACAACAACAAAAGTACACGAATTTCGTAAGGATTAAGAAAGGATATTTAAACTAATGTATCGGATTTATTTGTCATTTACTGGTTTTATTTATAAGGTGAAATGATGCAGTGATACGCAGGACTCACGAAATGCGAGCCACAATCCTTGAAGAAGGATCCTCGAATGTATAGAAAACAAACAAGGACGATCCTCTTATTAATATAAAAATATATGATCAAGTTTCATATAGCATACTTTATGGCTTTTAGCAAAAACATCAACCCCGACGTAAATTTGTATTGGCTAAATTACTTGCTTCTGATTTATGGGCGCCTAGTACTTTGCCTGGATTTTTAGCAAATTTCGTTGCAATTTTTTCAAAACTGCATGTCATATCGCAATGGAAGGACTCGTTTCATGTTAAGGATTGTAGGAAATGGAGGAAAGTCGAAAATAACAACAACAAAAGTACACGAATTTCGTAAGGATTAAGAAAGGATATTTAAACTAATGTATCGGATTTATTTGTCATTTACTGGTTTTATTTATAAGGTGAAATGATGCAGTGATACGCAGGACTCACGAAATGCGAGCCACAATCCTTGAAAAAGGATCCTCGAATGTATAGAAAACAAACAAGGACGATCCTCTTATTAATATAAAAATATATGATCAAGTTTCATATAGCATACTTTATGGCTTTTAGCAAAAACATCAACCGCGACGTAAATTTTTATTGGCTAAATTACTTGCTTCTGATTTATGGGCGCCTAGTACTTTGCCTGGATTTGTAGCAAATTTCGTTGCAATTTTTTCAAAACTGCATGTCATATCGCAATGGAAGGACTCGTTTCATGTTAAGGATTGTAGGAAATGGAGGATAGTAGAAAATAACAACAACAAAACTACACGAATTTCGTAAGGATTACGAAAGGATATTTAAACTAATGTATCGGATTTATTTGTCATTTACTGGTTTTATTTATAAGGTGAAATGATGCAGTGATACGCAGGACTCACGAAATGCGAGCCACAATCCTTGAAAAAGGATCCTCGAATGTATAGAAAACAAACAAGGACGATCCTCTCATTAATATAAAAATATATGATCAAGTTTCATATAGCATACTTTATGGCTTCTAGCAAAAACATCAACCCCGACGTAAATTTGTATTGGCTAAATTACTTGCTTCTGATTTATGGGCGCCTAGTACTTTGCCTGGATTTTTAGCAAATTTCGTTGCAATTTTTTCAAAACTGCATGTCATATCGCAATGGAAGGACTCGTTTCATGTTAAGGATTGTAGGAAATGGAGGATAGTAGAAAATAACAACAACAAAACTACACGAATTTCGTAAGGATTACGAAAGGATATTTAAACTAATGTATCGGATTTATTTGTCATTTACTGGTTTTATTTATAAGGTGAAATGATGCAGTGATACGCAGGACTCACGAAATGCGAGCCACAATCCTTGAAAAAGGATCCTCGAGTGTATAGAAAACAAACAAGGACGATCCTCTCATTAATATAAAAATATATGATCAAGTTTCATATAGCATACTTTATGGCTTCTAGCAAAAACATCAACCCCGACGTAAATTTGTATTGGCTAAATTACTTGCTTCTGATTTATGGGCGCCTAGTACTTTGCCTGGATTTTTAGCAAATTTCGTTGCAATTTTTTCAAAACTGCATGTCATATCGCAATGGAAGGACTCGTTTCATGTTAAGGATTGTAGGAAATGGAGGATAGTAGAAAATAACAACAACAAAAGTACACGAATTTCGTAAGGATTAAGAAAGGATATTTAAACTAATGTATCGGATTTATTTGTCATTTACTGGTTTTATTTATAAGGTGAAATGATGCAGTGATACGCAGGACTCACGAAATGCGAGCCACAATCCTTGAAGAAGGATCCTCGAATGTATAGAAAACAAACAAGGACGATCCTCTTATTAATATAAAAATATATGATCAAGTTTCATATAGCATACTTTATGGCTTTTAGCAAAAACATCAACCCCGACGTAAATTTGTATTGGCTAAATTACTTGCTTCTGATTTATGGGCGCCTAGTACTTTGCCTGGATTTTTAGCAAATTTCGTTGCAATTTTTTCAAAACTGCATGTCATATCGCAATGGAAGGACTCGTTTCATGTTAAGGATTGTAGGAAATGGAGGAAAGTCGAAAATAACAACAACAAAAGTACACGAATTTCGTAAGGATTAAGAAAGGATATTTAAACTAATGTATCGGATTTATTTGTCATTTACTGGTTTTATTTATAAGGTGAAATGATGCAGTGATACGCAGGACTCACGAAATGCGAGCCACAATCCTTGAAAAAGGATCCTCGAATGTATAGAAAACAAACAAGGACGATCCTCTTATTAATATAAAAATATATGATCAAGTTTCATATAGCATACTTTATGGCTTTTAGCAAAAACATCAACCGCGACGTAAATTTTTATTGGCTAAATTACTTGCTTCTGATTTATGGGCGCCTAGTACTTTGCCTGGATTTGTAGCAAATTTCGTTGCAATTTTTTCAAAACTGCATGTCATATCGCAATGGAAGGACTCGTTTCATGTTAAGGATTGTAGGAAATGGAGGATAGTAGAAAATAACAACAACAAAACTACACGAATTTCGTAAGGATTACGAAAGGATATTTAAACTAATGTATCGGATTTATTTGTCATTTACTGGTTTTATTTATAAGGTGAAATGATGCAGTGATACGCAGGACTCACGAAATGCGAGCCACAATCCTTGAAAAAGGATCCTCGAATGTATAGAAAACAAACAAGGACGATCCTCTCATTAATATAAAAATATATGATCAAGTTTCATATAGCATACTTTATGGCTTCTAGCAAAAACATCAACCCCGACGTAAATTTGTATTGGCTAAATTACTTGCTTCTGATTTATGGGCGCCTAGTACTTTGCCTGGATTTTTAGCAAATTTCGTTGCAATTTTTTCAAAACTGCATGTCATATCGCAATGGAAGGACTCGTTTCATGTTAAGGATTGTAGGAAATGGAGGATAGTAGAAAATAACAACAACAAAACTACACGAATTTCGTAAGGATTACGAAAGGATATTTAAACTAATGTATCGGATTTATTTGTCATTTACTGGTTTTATTTATAAGGTGAAATGATGCAGTGATACGCAGGACTCACGAAATGCGAGCCACAATCCTTGAAAAAGGATCCTCGAGTGTATAGAAAACAAACAAGGACGATCCTCTCATTAATATAAAAATATATGATCAAGTTTCATATAGCATACTTTATGGCTTCTAGCAAAAACATCAACCCCGACGTAAATTTGTATTGGCTAAATTACTTGCTTCTGATTTATGGGCGCCTAGTACTTTGCCTGGATTTTTAGCAAATTTCGTTGCAATTTTTTCAAAACTGCATGTCATATCGCAATGGAAGGACTCGTTTCATGTTAAGGATTGTAGGAAGTGGAGGAAAGTAGAAAATAACAACAACAAAAGTACACGAATTTCGTAAGGATTATGAAAGGATATTTAAACGAATGTATCGGATTTATTTGTCATTTACTGGTTTTATTTATAAGGTGAAATGATGCAGTGATACGCAGGACTCACGAAATGCGAGCCACAATCCTTGAAAAAGGATCCTCGAATGTATAGAAAACAAACAAGGACGATCCTCTTATTAATATAAAAATATATGATCAAGTTTCATATAGCATACTTTATGGCTTTTAGCAAAAACATCAACCGCGACGTAAATTTGTATTGGCTAAATTACTTGCTTCTGATTTATGGGCGCCTAGTACTTTGCCTGGATTTGTAGCAAATTTCGTTGCAATTTTTTCAAAACTGCATGTCATATCGCAATGGAAGGACTCGTTTCATGTTAAGGATTGTAGGAAATGGAGGAAAGTAGAAAATAACAACAACAAAAGTACACGAATTTCGTAAGGATTAAGAAAGGATATTTAAACTAATGTATCGGATTTATTTGTCATTTACTGGTTTTATTTATAAGGTGAAATGATGCAGTGATACGCAGGACTCACGAAATGCGAGCCACAATCCTTGAAGAAGGATCCTCGAATGTATAGAAAACAAACAAGGACGATCCTCTTATTAATATAAAAATATATGATCAAGTTTCATATAGCATACTTTATGGCTTTTAGCAAAAACATCAACCGCGACGTAAATTTGTATTGGCTAAATTACTTGCTTCTGATTTATGGGCGCCTAGTACTTTGCCTGGATTTGTAGCAAATTTCGTTGCAATTTTTTCAAAACTGCATGTCATATCGCAATGGAAGGACTCGTTTCATGTTAAGGATTGTAGGAAATGGAGGAAAGTCGAAAATAACAACAACAAAAGTACACGAATTTCGTAAGGATTAAGAAAGGATATTTAAACTAATGTATCGGATTTATTTGTCATTTACTGGTTTTATTTATAAGGTGAAATGATGCAGTGATACGCAGGACTCACGAAATGCGAGCCACAATCCTTGAAAAAGGATCCTCGAATGTATAGAAAACAAACAAGGACGATCCTCTCATTAATATAAAAATATATGATCAAGTTTCATATAGCATACTTTATGGCTTTTAGCAAAAACATCAACCGCGACGTAAATTTGTATTGGCTAAATTACTTGCTTCTGATTTATGGGCGCCTAGTACTTTGCCTGGATTTGTAGCAAATTTCGTTGCAATTTTTGCAAAACTGCATGTCATATCGCAATGGAAGGACTCGTTTCATGTTAAGGATTGTAGGAAATGGAGGATAGTAGAAAATAACAACAACAAAACTACACGAATTTCGTAAGGATTACGAAAGGATATTTAAACTAATGTATCGGATTTATTTGTCATTTACTGGTTTTATTTATAAGGTGAAATGATGCAGTGATACGCAGGACTCACGAAATGCGAGCCACAATCCTTGAAAAAGGATTCTCGAATGTATAGAAAACAAACAAGGACGATCCTCTTATTAATATAAAAATATATGATCAAGTTTCATATAGCATACTTTATGGCTTTTAGCAAAAACATCAACCGCGACGTAAATTTTTATTGGCTAAATTACTTGCTTCTGATTTATGGGCGCCTAGTACTTTGCCTGGATTTGTAGCAAATTTCGTTGCAATTTTTTCAAAACTGCATGTCATATCGCAATGGAAGGACTCGTTTCATGTTAAGGATTGTAGGAAATGGAGGAAAGTAGAAAATAACAACAACAAAAGTACACGAATTTCGTAAGGATTAAGAAAGGATATTTAAACTAATGTATCGGATTTATTTGTCATTTACTGGTTTTATTTATAAGGTGAAATGATGCAGTGATACGCAGGACTCACGAAATGCGAGCCACAATCCTTGAAAAAGGATCCTCGAATGTATAGAAAACAAACAAGGACGATCCTCTTATTAATATAAAAATATATGATCAAGTTTCATATAGCATACTTTATGGCTTTTAGCAAAAACATCAACCGCGACGTAAATTTGTATTGGCTAAATTACTTGCTTCTGATTTATGGGCGCCTAGTACTTTGCCTGGATTTGTAGCAAATTTCGTTGCAATTTTTTCAAAACTGCATGTCATATCGCAATGGAAGGACTCGTTTCATGTTAAGGATTGTAGGAAATGGAGGAAAGTAGAAAATAACAACAACAAAAGTACACGAATTTCGTAAGGATTAAGAAAGGATATTTAAACTAATGTATCGGATTTATTTGTCATTTACTGGTTTTATTTATAAGGTGAAATGATGCAGTGATACGCAGGACTCACGAAATGCGAGCCACAATCCTTGAAGAAGGATCCTCGAATGTATAGAAAACAAACAAGGACGATCCTCTTATTAATATAAAAATATATGATCAAGTTTCATATAGCATACTTTATGGCTTTTAGCAAAAACATCAACCCCGACGTAAATTTGTATTGGCTAAATTACTTGCTTCTGATTTATGGGCGCCTAGTACTTTGCCTGGATTTTTAGCAAATTTCGTTGCAATTTTTTCAAAACTGCATGTCATATCGCAATGGAAGGACTCGTTTCATGTTAAGGATTGTAGGAAATGGAGGAAAGTCGAAAATAACAACAACAAAAGTACACGAATTTCGTAAGGATTAAGAAAGGATATTTAAACTAATGTATCGGATTTATTTGTCATTTACTGGTTTTATTTATAAGGTGAAATGATGCAGTGATACGCAGGACTCACGAAATGCGAGCCACAATCCTTGAAGAAGGATCCTCGAATGTATAGAAAACAAACAAGGACGATCCTCTTATTAATATAAAAATATATGATCAAGTTTCATATAGCATACTTTATGGCTTTTAGCAAAAACATCAACCCCGACGTAAATTTGTATTGGCTAAATTACTTGCTTCTGATTTATGGGCGCCTAGTACTTTGCCTGGATTTTTAGCAAATTTCGTTGCAATTTTTTCAAAACTGCATGTCATATCGCAATGGAAGGACTCGTTTCATGTTAAGGATTGTAGGAAATGGAGGAAAGTCGAAAATAACAACAACAAAAGTACACGAATTTCGTAAGGATTAAGAAAGGATATTTAAACTAATGTATCGGATTTATTTGTCATTTACTGGTTTTATTTATAAGGTGAAATGATGCAGTGATACGCAGGACTCACGAAATGCGAGCCACAATCCTTGAAGAAGGATCCTCGAATGTATAGAAAACAAACAAGGACGATCCTCTCATTAATATAAAAATATATGATCAAGTTTCATATAGCATACTTTATGGCTTTTAGCAAAAACATCAACCGCGACGTAAATTTGTATTGGCTAAATTACTTGCTTCTGATTTATGGGCGCCTAGTACTTTGCCTGGATTTGTAGCAAATTTCGTTGCAATTTTTTCAAAACTGCATGTCATATCGCAATGGAAGGACTCGTTTCATGTTAAGGATTGTAGGAAATGGAGGAAAGTCGAAAATAACAACAACAAAAGTACACGAATTTCGTAAGGATTAAGAAAGGATATTTAAACTAATGTATCGGATTTATTTGTCATTTACTGGTTTTATTTATAAGGTGAAATGATGCAGTGATACGCAGGACTCACGAAATGCGGGCCACAATCCTTGAAAAAGGATCCTCGAATGTATAGAAAACAAACAAGGACGATCCTCTTATTAATATAAAAATATATGATCAAGTTTCATATAGCATACTTTATGGCTTTTAGCAAAAACATCAACCCCGACGTAAATTTGTATTGGCTAAATTACTTGCTTCTGATTTATGGGCGCCTAGTACTTTGCCTGGATTTTTAGCAAATTTCGTTGCAATTTTTTCAAAACTGCATGTCATATCGCAATGGAAGGACTCGTTTCATGTTAAGGATTGTAGGAAGTGGAGGAAAGTCGAAAATAACAACAACAAAAGTACACGAATTTCGTAAGGATTAAGAAAGGATATTTAAACTAATGTATCGGATTTATTTGTCATTTACTGGTTTTATTTATAAGGTGAAATGATGCAGTGATACGCAAGACTCACGAAATGCGAGCCACAATCCTTGAAGAAGGATCCTCGAATGTATAGAAAACAAACAAGGACGATCCTCTCATTAATATAAAAATATATGATCAAGTTTCATATAGCATACTTTATGGCTTTTAGCAAAAACATCAACCGCGACGTAAATTTGTATTGGCTAAATTACTTGCTTCTGATTTATGGGCGCCTAGTACTTTGCCTGGATTTTTAGCAAATTTCGTTGCAATTTTTTCAAAACTGCATGTCATATCGCAATGGAAGGACTCGTTTCATGTTAAGGATTGTAGGAAATGGAGGAAAGTCGAAAATAACAACAACAAAAGTACACGAATTTCGTAAGGATTAAGAAAGGATATTTAAACTAATGTATCGGATTTATTTGTCATTTACTGGTTTTATTTATAAGGTGAAATGATGCAGTGATACGCAGGACTCACGAAATGCGAGCCACAATCCTTGAAGAAGGATCCTCGAATGTATAGAAAACAAACAAGGACGATCCTCTTATTAATATAAAAATATATGATCAAGTTTCATATAGCATACTTTATGGCTTTTAGCAAAAACATCAACCCCGACGTAAATTTGTATTGGCTAAATTACTTGCTTCTGATTTATGGGCGCCTAGTACTTTGCCTGGATTTTTAGCAAATTTCGTTGCAATTTTTTCAAAACTGCATGTCATATCGCAATGGAAGGACTCGTTTCATGTTAAGGATTGTAGGAAATGGAGGAAAGTCGAAAATAACAACAACAAAAGTACACGAATTTCGTAAGGATTAAGAAAGGATATTTAAACTAATGTATCGGATTTATTTGTCATTTACTGGTTTTATTTATAAGGTGAAATGATGCAGTGATACGCAGGACTCACGAAATGCGAGCCACAATCCTTGAAGAAGGATCCTCGAATGTATAGAAAACAAACAAGGACGATCCTCTCATTAAAATAAAAATATATGATCAAGTTTCATATAGCATACTTTATGGCTTTTAGCAAAAACATCAACCGCGACGTAAATTTGTATTGGCTAAATTACTTGCTTCTGATTTATGGGCGCCTAGTACTTTGCCTGGATTTGTAGCAAATTTCGTTGCAATTTTTTCAAAACTGCATGTCATATCGCAATGGAAGGACTCGTTTCATGTTAAGGATTGTAGGAAATGGAGGAAAGTAGAAAATAACAACAACAAAAGTACACGAATTTCGTAAGGATTACGAAAGGATATTTAAACTAATGTATCGGATTTATTTGTCATTTACTGGTTTTATTTATAAGGTGAAATGATGCAGTGATACGCAGGACTCACGAAATGCGAGCCACAATCCTTGAAGAAGGATCCTCGAATGTATAGAAAACAAACAAGGACGATCCTCTTATTAATATAAAAATATATGATCAAGTTTCATATAGCATACTTTATGGCTTTTAGCAAAAACATCAACCCCGACGTAAATTTGTATTGGCTAAATTACTTGCTTCTGATTTATGGGCGCCTAGTACTTTGCCTGGATTTTTAGCAAATTTCGTTGCAATTTTTTCAAAACTGCATGTCATATCGCAATGGAAGGACTCGTTTCATGTTAAGGATTGTAGGAAATGGAGGATAGTAGAAAATAACAACAACAAAAGTACACGAATTTCGTAAGGATTAAGAAAGGATATTTAAACGAATGTATCGGATTTATTTGTCATTTACTGGTTTTATTTATAAGGTGAAATGATGCAGTGATACGCAGGACTCACGAAATGCGAGCCACAATCCTTGAAAAAGGATCCTCGAATGTATAGAAAACAAACAAGGACGATCCTCTTATTAATATAAAAATATATGATCAAGTTTCATATAGCATACTTTATGGCTTTTAGCAAAAACATCAACCGCGACGTAAATTTGTATTGGCTAAATTACTTGCTTCTGATTTATGGGCGCCTAGTACTTTGCCTGGATTTTTAGCAAATTTCGTTGCAATTTTTTCAAAACTGCATGTCATATCGCAATGGAAGGACTCGTTTCATGTTAAGGATTGTAGGAAATGGAGGATAGTAGAAAATAACAACAACAAAACTACACGAATTTCGTAAGGATTACGAAAGGATATTTAAACTAATGTATCGGATTTATTTGTCATTTACTGGTTTTATTTATAAGGTGAAATGATGCAGTGATACGCAGGACTCACGAAATGCGAGCCACAATCCTTGAAAAAGGATCCTCGAATGTATAGAAAACAAACAAGGACGATCCTCTCATTAATATAAAAATATATGATCAAGTTTCATATAGCATACTTTATGGCTTCTAGCAAAAACATCAACCCCGATGTAAATCTGTATTGGCTAAATTACTTGCTTCTGATTTATGGGCGCCTAGTACTTTGCCTGGATTTTTAGCAAATTTCGTTGCAATTTTTTCAAAACTGCATGTCATATCGCAATGCAAGGACTCGTTTCATGTTAAGGATTGTAGGAAATGGAGGATAGGTGAAAATAACAACAACAAAAGTACACGAATTTCGTAAGGATTACGAAAGGATATTTAAACTAATGTATCGGATTTATTTGTCATTTACTGGTTTTATTTATAAGGTGAAATGATGCAGTGATACGCAAGACTCACGAAATGCGAGCCACAATCCTTGAAGAAGGATCCTCGAATGTATAGAAAACAAACAAGGACGATCCTCTTATTAATATAAAAATATATGATCAAGTTTCATATAGCATACTTTATGGCTTTTAGCAAAAACATCAACCCCGACGTAAATTTGTATTGGCTAAATTACTTGCTTCTGATTTATGGGCGCCTAGTACTTTGCCTGGATTTTTAGCAAATTTCGTTGCAATTTTTTCAAAACTGCATGTCATATCGCAATGCAAGGACTCGTTTCATGTTAAGGATTGTAGGAAATGGAGGATAGGTGAAAATAACAACAACAAAACTACACGAATTTCGTAAGGATTACGAAAGGATATTTAAACTAATGTATCGGATTTATTTGTCATTTACTGGTTTTATTTATAAGGTGAAATGATGCAGTGATACGCAAGACTCACGAAATGCGAGCCACAATCCTTGAAGAAGGATCCTCGAATGTATAGAAAACAAACAAGGACGATCCTCTCATTAATATAAAAATATATGATCAAGTTTCATATAGCATACTTTATGGCTTTTAGCAAAAACATCAACCCCGACGTAAATTTGTATTGGCTAAATTACTTGCTTCTGATTTATGGGCGCCTAGTACTTTGCCTGGATTTGTAGCAAATTTCGTTGCAATTTTTTCAAAACTGCATGTCATATCGCAATGGAAGGACTCGTTTCATGTTAAGGATTGTAGGAAATGGAGGAAAGTAGAAAATAACAACAACAAAAGTACACGAATTTCGTAAGGATTAAGAAAGGATATTTAAACTAATGTATCGGATTTATTTGTCATTTACTGGTTTTATTTATAAGGTGAAATGATGCAGTGATACGCAGGACTCACGAAATGCGAGCCACAATCCTTGAAGAAGGATCCTCGAATGTATAGAAAACAAACAAGGACGATCCTCTTATTAATATAAAAATATATGATCAAGTTTCATATAGCATACTTTATGGCTTTTAGCAAAAACATCAACCCCGACGTAAATTTGTATTGGCTAAATTACTTGCTTCTGATTTATGGGCGCCTAGTACTTTGCCTGGATTTTTAGCAAATTTCGTTGCAATTTTTTCAAAACTGCATGTCATATCGCAATGGAAGGACTCGTTTCATGTTAAGGATTGTAGGAAATGGAGGATAGTAGAAAATAACAACAACAAAAGTACACGAATTTCGTAAGGATTAAGAAAGGATATTTAAACGAATGTATCGGATTTATTTGTCATTTACTGGTTTTATTTATAAGGTGAAATGATGCAGTGATACGCAGGACTCACGAAATGCGAGCCACAATCCTTGAAAAAGGATCCTCGAATGTATAGAAAACAAACAAGGACGATCCTCTTATTAATATAAAAATATATGATCAAGTTTCATATAGCATACTTTATGGCTTTTAGCAAAAACATCAACCGCGACGTAAATTTGTATTGGCTAAATTACTTGCTTCTGATTTATGGGCGCCTAGTACTTTGCCTGGATTTTTAGCAAATTTCGTTGCAATTTTTTCAAAACTGCATGTCATATCGCAATGGAAGGACTCGTTTCATGTTAAGGATTGTAGGAAATGGAGGATAGTAGAAAATAACAACAACAAAACTACACGAATTTCGTAAGGATTACGAAAGGATATTTAAACTAATGTATCGGATTTATTTGTCATTTACTGGTTTTATTTATAAGGTGAAATGATGCAGTGATACGCAGGACTCACGAAATGCGAGCCACAATCCTTGAAAAAGGATCCTCGAGTGTATAGAAAACAAACAAGGACGATCCTCTTATTAATATAAAAATATATGATCAAGTTTCATATAGCATACTTTATGGCTTTTAGCAAAAACATCAACCGCGACGTAAATTTTTATTGGCTAAATTACTTGCTTCTGATTTATGGGCGCCTAGTACTTTGCCTGGATTTTTAGCAAATTTCGTTGCAATTTTTTCAAAACTGCATGTCATATCGCAATGGAAGGACTCGTTTCATGTTAAGGATTGTAGGAAATGGAGGATAGTAGAAAATAACAACAACAAAAGTACACGAATTTCGTAAGGATTATGAAAGGATATTTAAACGAATGTATCGGATTTATTTGTCATGTACTGGTTTTATTTATAAGGTGCAATGATGCAGTCATACGCAGGACTCACGAAATGCGAGCCACAATCCTTGATGTTTGATCCTCCAATGTATAGAAAACAAACAAGGACGATCCTCTTATTAATATAAAAATATATGATCAAGTTTCATATAGCATACTTTATGGCTTTTAGCAAAAACATCAACCGCGACGTAAATTTGTATTGGCTAAATTACTTGCATCTGATTTATGGGCGCCTAGTACTTTGCCTGGATTTTTAGCAAATTTCGTTGCAATTTTTTCAAAACTGCATGTCACATCGCAATGCAAGGACTCGTTTCATGTTAAGGATTGTAGGAAATGGAGGATAGTAGAAAATAACAACAACAAAAGTATACGCAGGACTCACGAAATGCGAGCCACAATCCTTGAAAAAGGATCCTCGAATGTATAGAAAACAAACAAGGACGATCCTCTCATTAATATAAAAATATATGATCAAGTTTCATATAGCATACTTTATGGCTTTTAGCAAAAACATCAACCGCGACGTAAATTTGTATTGGCTAAATTACTTGCTTCTGATTTATGGGCGCCTAGTACTTTGCCTGGATTTTTAGCAAATTTCGTTGCAATTTTTTCAAAACTGCATGTCATATCGCAATGGAAGGACTCGTTTCATGTTAAGGATTGTAGGAAATGGAGGATAGTAGAAAATAACAACAACAAAAGTACACGAATTTCGTAAGGATTATGAAAGGATATTTAAACGAATGTATCGGATTTATTTGTCATGTACTGGTTTTATTTATAAGGTGCAATGATGCAGTCATACGCAGGACTCACGAAATGCGAGCCACAATCCTTGATGTTTGATCCTCCAATGTATAGAAAACAAACAAGGACGATCCTCTTATTAATATAAAAATATATGATCAAGTTTCATATAGCATACTTTATGGCTTTTAGCAAAAACATCAACCGCGACGTAAATTTGTATTGGCTAAATTACTTGCTTCTGATTTATGGGCGCCTAGTACTTTGCCTGGATTTTTAGCAAATTTCGTTGCAATTTTTTCAAAACTGCATGTCATATCGCAATGCAAGGACTCGTTTCATGTTAAGGATTGTAGGAAATGGAGGATAGTAGAAAATAACAACAACAAAAGTACACGAATTTCGTAAGGATTAAGAAAGGATATTTAAACTAATGTATCGGATTTATTTGTCATTTACTGGTTTTATTTATAAGGTGAAATAATGCAGTGATACGCAGGACTCACGAAATGCGAGCCACAATCCTTGAAAAAGGATCCTCGAATGTATAGAAAACAAACAAGGACGATCCTCTTATTAATATAAAAATATATGATCAAGTTTCATATAGCATACTTTATGGCTTTTAGCAAAAACATCAACCGCGACGTAAATTTGTATTGGCTAAATTACTTGCTTCTGATTTATGGGCGCCTAGTACTTTGCCTGGATTTTTAGCAAATTTCGTTGCAATTTTTTCAAAACTGCATGTCATATCGCAATGCAAGGACTCGTTTCATGTTAAGGATTGTAGGAAATGGAGGATAGGTGAAAATAACAACAACAAAAGTACACGAATTTCGTAAGGATTAAGAAAGGATATTTAAACTAATGTATCGGATTTATTTGTCATTTACTGGTTTTATTTATAAGGTGAAATGATGCAGTGATACGCAGGACTCACGAAATGCGAGCCACAATCCTTGAAAAAGGATCCTCGAATGTATAGAAAACAAACAAGGACGATCCTCTTATTAATATAAAAATATATGATCAAGTTTCATATAGCATACTTTATGGCTTTTAGCAAAAACATCAACCGCGACGTAAATTTGTATTGGCTAAATTACTTGCTTCTGATTTATGGGCGCCTAGTACTTTGCCTGGATTTTTAGCAAATTTCGTTGCAATTTTTTCAAAACTGCATGTCATATCGCAATGCAAGGACTCGTTTCATGTTAAGGATTGTAGGAAATGGAGGATAGGTGAAAATAACAACAACAAAAGTACACGAATTTCGTAAGGATTAAGAAAGGATATTTAAACTAATGTATCGGATTTATTTGTCATTTACTGGTTTTATTTATAAGGTGAAATGATGCAGTGATACGCAGGACTCACGAAATGCGGGCCACAATCCTTGAAAAAGGATCCTCGAATGTATAGAAAACAAACAAGGACGATCCTCTTATTAATATAAAAATATATGATCAAGTTTCATATAGCATACTTTATGGCTTTTAGCAAAAACATCAACCGCGACGTAAATTTGTATTGGCTAAATTACTTGCTTCTGATTTATGGGCGCCTAGTACTTTGCCTGGATTTTTAGCAAATTTCGTTGCAATTTTTTCAAAACTGCATGTCATATCGCAATGCAAGGACTCGTTTCATGTTAAGGATTGTAGGAAATGGAGGATAGGTGAAAATAACAACAACAAAAGTACACGAATTTCGTAAGGATTAAGAAAGGATATTTAAACTAATGTATCGGATTTATTTGTCATTTACTGGTTTTATTTATAAGGTGAAATGATGCAGTGATACGCAGGACTCACGAAATGCGAGCCACAATCCTTGAAAAAGGATCCTCGAATGTATAGAAAACAAACAAGGACGATCCTCTTATTAATATAAAAATATATGATCAAGTTTCATATAGCATACTTTATGGCTTTTAGCAAAAACATCAACCGCGACGTAAATTTGTATTGGCTAAATTACTTGCTTCTGATTTATGGGCGCCTAGTACTTTGCCTGAATTTTTAGCAAATTTCGTTGCAATTTTTTCAAAACTGCATGTCATATCGCAATGCAAGGACTCGTTTCATGTTAAGGATTGTAGGAAATGGAGGATAGGTGAAAATAACAACAACAAAAGTACACGAATTTCGTAAGGATTAAGAAAGGATATTTAAACTAATGTATCGGATTTATTTGTCATTTACTGGTTTTATTTATAAGGTGAAATGATGCAGTGATACGCAGGACTCACGAAATGCGGGCCACAATCCTTGAAAAAGGATCCTCGAATGTATAGAAAACAAACAAGGACGATCCTCTTATTAATATAAAAATATATGATCAAGTTTCATATAGCATACTTTATGGCTTTTAGCAAAAACATCAACCGCGACGTAAATTTGTATTGGCTAAATTACTTGCTTCTGATTTATGGGCGCCTAGTACTTTGCCTGGATTTTTAGCAAATTTCGTTGCAATTTTTTCAAAACTGCATGTCATGTCGCAATGCAAGGACTCGTTTCATGTTAAGGATTGTAGGAAATGGAGGATAGGTGAAAATAACAACAACAAAAGTACACGAATTTCGTAAGGATTAAGAAAGGATATTTAAACTAATGTATCGGATTTATTTGTCATTTACTGGTTTTATTTATAAGGTGAAATGATGCAGTGATACGCAGGACTCACGAAATGCGAGCCACAATCCTTGAAAAAGGATCCTCGAATGTATAGAAAACAAACAAGGACGATCCTCTTATTAATATAAAAATATATGATCAAGTTTCATATAGCATACTTTATGGCTTTTAGCAAAAACATCAACCGCGACGTAAATTTGTATTGGCTAAATTACTTGCTTCTGATTTATGGGCGCCTAGTACTTTGCCTGGATTTTTAGCAAATTTCGTTGCAATTTTTTCAAAACTGCATGTCATATCGCAATGCAAGGACTCGTTTCATGTTAAGGATTGTAGGAAATGGAGGATAGGTGAAAATAACAACAACAAAAGTACACGAATTTCGTAAGGATTAAGAAAGGATATTTAAACTAATGTATCGGATTTATTTGTCATTTACTGGTTTTATTTATAAGGTGAAATGATGCAGTGATACGCAGGACTCACGAAATGCGGGCCACAATCCTTGAAAAAGGATCCTCGAATGTATAGAAAACAAACAAGGACGATCCTCTTATTAATATAAAAATATATGATCAAGTTTCATATAGCATACTTTATGGCTTTTAGCAAAAACATCAACCGCGACGTAAATTTGTATTGGCTAAATTACTTGCTTCTGATTTATGGGCGCCTAGTACTTTGCCTGGATTTTTAGCAAATTTCGTTGCAATTTTTTCAAAACTGCATGTCATATCGCAATGCAAGGACTCGTTTCATGTTAAGGATTGTAGGAAATGGAGGATAGTAGAAAATAACAACAACAAAAGTACACGAATTTCGTAAGGATTAAGAAAGGATATTTAAACTAATGTATCGGATTTATTTGTCATTTACTGGTTTTATTTATGAGGTGAAATAATGCAGTGATACGCAGGACTCACGAAATGCGAGCCACAATCCTTGAAAAAGGATCCTCGAATGTATAGAAAACAAACAAGGACGATCCTCTTATTAATATAAAAATATATGATCAAGTTTCATATAGCATACTTTATGGCTTTTAGCAAAAACATCAACCGCGACGTAAATTTGTATTGGCTAAATTACTTGCTTCTGATTTATGGGCGCCTAGTACTTTGCCTGGATTTTTAGCAAATTTCGTTGCAATTTTTTCAAAACTGCATGTCATATCGCAATGGAAGGACTCGTTTCATGTTAAGGATTGTAGGAAATGGAGGATAGTAGAAAATAACAACAACAAAAGTACACGAATTTCGTAAGGATTAAGAAAGGATATTTAAACTAATGTATCGGATTTATTTGTCATTTACTGGTTTTATTTATAAGGTGAAATAATGCAGTGATACGCAGGACTCACGAAATGCGAGCCACAATCCTTGAAAAAGGATCCTCGAATGTATAGAAAACAAACAAGGACGATCCTCTTATTAATATAAAAATATATGATCAAGTTTCATATAGCATACTTTATGGCTTTTAGCAAAAACATCAACCGCGACGTAAATTTGTATTGGCTAAATTACTTGCTTCTGATTTATGGGCGCCTAGTACTTTGCCTGGATTTTTAGCAAATTTCGTTGCAATTTTTTCAAAACTGCATGTCATATCGCAATGGAAGGACTCGTTTCATGTTAAGGATTGTAGGAAATGGAGGATAGTAGAAAATAACAACAACAAAAGTACACGAATTTCGTAAGGATTAAGAAAGGATATTTAAACTAATGTATCGGATTTATTTGTCATTTACTGGTTTTATTTATAAGGTGAAATGATGCAGTGATACGCAGGACTCACGAAATGCGGGCCACAATCCTTGAAAAAGGATCCTCGAATGTATAGAAAACAAACAAGGACGATCCTCTTATTAATATAAAAATACATGATCAAGTTTCATATAGCATACTTTATGGCTTTTAGCAAAAACATCAACCCCGACGTAAATTTGTATTGGCTAAATTACTTGCTTCTGATTTATGGGCGCCTAGTACTTTGCCTGGATTTTTAGCAAATTTTGTTGCAATTTTTTCAAAACTGCATGTCATATCGCAATGCAAGGACTCGTTTCATGTTAAGGATTGTAGGAAATGGAGGATAGTAGAAAATAACAACAACAAAAGTACACGAATTTCGTAAGGATTAAGAAAGGATACTTAAACTAATGTATCGGATTTATTTGTCATTTACTGGTTTTATTTATAAGGTTAAATAATGCAGTGATACGCAGGACTCACGAAATGCGGGCCACAATCCTTGAAAAAGGATCCTCGAATGTATAGAAAACAAACAAGGACGATCCTCTTATTAATATAAAAATATATGATCAAGTTTCATATAGCATACTTTATGGCTTTTAGCAAAAACATCAACCGCGACGTAAATTTGTATTGGCTAAATTACTTGCTTCTGATTTATGGGCGCCTAGTACTTTGCCTGGATTTTTAGCAAATTTCGTTGCAATTTTTTCAAAACTGCATGTCATATCGCAATGGAAGGACTCGTTTCATGTTAAGGATTGTAGGAAATGGAGGATAGTAGAAAATAACAACAACAAAAGTACACGAATTTCGTAAGGATTAAGAAAGGATATTTAAACTAATATATCGGATTTATTTGTCATTTACTGGTTTTATTTATAAGGTGAAATAATGCAGTGATACGCAGGACTCACGAAATGCGAGCCACAATCCTTGAAAAAGGATCCTCGAATGTATAGAAAACAAACAAGGACGATCCTCTTATTAATATAAAAATATATGATCAAGTTTCATATAGCATACTTTATGGCTTTTAGCAAAAACATCAACCCCGACGTAAATTTGTATTGGCTAAATTACTTGCTTCTGATTTATGGGCGCCTAGTACTTTGCCTGGATTTTTAGCAAATTTCGTTGCAATTTTTTCAAAACTGCATGTCATATCGCAATGGAAGGACTCGTTTCATGTTAAGGATTGTAGGAAATGGAGGATAGTAGAAAATAACAACAACAAAAGTACACGAATTTCGTAAGGATTAAGAAAGGATATTTAAACTAATGTATCGGATTTATTTGTCATTTACTGGTTTTATTTATAAGGTGAAATGATGCAGTGATACGCAGGACTCACGAAATGCGGGCCACAATCCTTGAAAAAGGATCCTCGAATGTATAGAAAACAAACAAGGACGATCCTCTTATTAATATAAAAATACATGATCAAGTTTCATATAGCATACTTTATGGCTTTTAGCAAAAACATCAACCCCGACGTAAATTTGTATTGGCTAAATTACTTGCTTCTGATTTATGGGCGCCTAGTACTTTGCCTGGATTTTTAGCAAATTTCGTTGCAATTTTTTCAAAACTGCATGTCATATCGCAATGCAAGGACTCGTTTCATGTTAAGGATTGTAGGAAATGGAGGATAGTAGAAAATAACAACAACAAAAGTACACGAATTTCGTAAGGATTAAGAAAGGATATTTAAACTAATGTATCGGATTTATTTGTCATTTACTGGTTTTATTTATAAGGTGAAATGATGCAGTGATACGCAGGACTCACGAAATGCGGGCCACAATCCTTGAAAAAGGATCCTCGAATGTATAGAAAACAAACAAGGACGATCCTCTTATTAATATAAAAATATATGATCAAGTTTCATATAGCATACTGTATGGCTTTTAGCAAAAACATCAACCGCGACGTAAATTTGTATTGGCTAAATTACTTGCTTCTGATTTATGGGCGCCTAGTACTTTGCCTGGATTTTTAGCAAATTTCGTTGCAATTTTTTCAAAACTGCATGTCATATCGCAATGCAAGGACTCGTTTCATGTTAAGGATTGTAGGAAATGGAGGATAGGTGAAAATAACAACAACAAAAGTACACGAATTTCGTAAGGATTAAGAAAGGATATTTAAACTAATGTATCGGATTTATTTGTCATTTACTGATTTTATTTATAAGGTGAAATAATGCAGTGATACGCAGGACTCACGAAATGCGAGCCACAATCCTTGAAAAAGGATCCTCGAATGTATAGAAAACAAACAAGGACGATCCTCTTATTAATATAAAAATATATGATCAAGTTTCATATAGCATACTTTATGGCTTTTAGCAAAAACATCAACCGCGACGTAAATTTGTATTGGCTAAATTACTTGCTTCTGATTTATGGGCGCCTAGTACTTTGCCTGGATTTTTAGCAAATTTCGTTGCAATTTTTTCAAAACTGCATGTCATATCGCAATGCAAGGACTCGTTTCATGTTAAGGATTGTAGGAAATGGAGGATAGGTGAAAATAACAACAACAAAAGTACACGAATTTCGTAAGGATTAAGAAAGGATATTTAAACTAATGTATCGGATTTATTTGTCATCTACTGGTTTTATTTATAAGGTGAAATGATGCAGTGATACGCAGGACTCACGAAATGCGGGCCACAATTCTTGAAAAATGATATTTTTGAAATAACAAAAACGTAGATTATCACTCCCTGAGTAATTTTTAGGAAGAATTGAAGGGTTTTTAGAGAAACTATCCGTAAATTGCTCGTAAAAATTGATTCGTGGGTGCACCGCAGCGTGGAGTCTGTACAATAATACAAATTTACTTAGTGGAAGTCAGGGAAAGGTCTGAGAGGAAATAATCATGAGGACCGTAGAAAATAACTTTGGCAGATTGACTGCCTTAAACCGCATTGAAATGCATAATACCGGTGCAGTATTCTGAATATATACGGGGTCCTTTGAAATCCATTTCAGATTTCAAAGACTGTTTTGAATCAATTTTTTAATCACGGTTGAAAACTCTACTATTGTTTCTTATTTCAGATATTGTCTTCCTTAAATACTTAAACGGTCTCAACCAGTCTGAAGAAAAAGTCTTCGCTGGGAATTACTACCATAACGCAGATCTAATCTTAAACAGAAATAATTATCCAAAAAGAAGTTTTTCTTTCCTTAAAGACTAATCACCTCCTGCCGGGCTGTTTTCATTTCAGTTTTTTGATTGATTACGTAAATTCATATTTAGACAGTTTGATCCATAAGACACCAAGAAAAAAACCAACTGCCAGAAATTGTCATACCACCGTCATGTTTTAAGGATACCAAAAAAAAAATAAATACATTTCACAGCTCACAACGTTAATTCTTACAAATAAGAAAAGAGAGTGTAAGAGGAAGTGAGGGATAGAATGGAATAAAAATAATCCGGAGCAAATCTCTAATCTCTGTCGCTACATGCAAGGGCGGAAGGAAATATGACTGTAAGTAATAGGAACGTTAGACGTTGATTAATGACCTGTGCCTTATGTCATCTTTTAAGGATAATGATAAACGCAAGATACGAGCCAGAATGTTTGGTGAATTTAAGCAGCTAAGTGCTGGCTACAAAGATGAGAAATGTAAGTCATATGATCACGTTATAAATAAAGCGATTCGAGGTGATATGATGGGATAAGGTCAAAATATATTTTTGCCGCCTGAGCTACTTAAACTAACTTATAATGCTGTACAGGAAATAAAGCTCTTTCAATTTGGTTCCTGAATGTCAATCTAATAGTTTAATCAATTTCTGTCTTCATGCATTCCTTAAAAAAATGCCGAATTGCAATAAAAATGCCTGTAGAAGGAATCCGTGAACTGACTTTCTCAGCAGCAGATCCAAGGTTCAAATACTTGAATGTCAATTATTTGTGACAGCTTTACTTTAACTGTAACGTTTAAAATTTTGTTATATTTTGATATTTGAATTGTATTTATGGCGAAAGCTACATTTTATTCGTATATTTTAATATGTTTAAAATGTCAGAGGTCGAGACGTAATGAAACAAGGAAATAAAAATTTTAAATAATTTGAGTTGAATTCATAACTTCCTGAGAGCTAACTCGTAAACAGTACAGCAACACTTGATCTTTGAGTATCTCGATTTGCATCTTGATGTATCAAAACCATAAAAATGAAAGTATATTAGTTTCTGTATCGGCGCGGATTCCTGGGAAGAGTTCATGTGCGCGCTATCTCGGTCCGTTCTTTTTACTAGTCTTTTGTGTGAAAAGTTACCAAGCATTCCAAACCATATTTGCTTCGAAGTAGGCAATTTTAATGTTCTTATTAAGCGACTGTGGAAATATTACTAATAAAGTTGTTCATTTTCTAAAACAAAGTCGTCTTTTTGCCCCAATATTTCAACAGCGCCACTTACTCTGTGCTTGACGACTATACCTGTCATCGCTTGATTGTCGCGACACACACTGGTGCGCGCTTTGCGACAAAGTCGACACGCTTAACTGGTTAAAGTATAGACATCACAGGCCTCTTTTTACATCATCTACGATAATGACGGCTGCGGGATTTCCTTCAATTAAAATCAATGCGAAGGCGTATTCTGACAAACCAGTAATATTTTGCTCCTGGCATGGGTTTGAACACCAGTTCGTTTCGTACTATGTATACCGAAAGGAATATTCTTTAAATGCCCCAGCTAAGTGCAAACCACAGTGCCACTTCGGCCAAGACTTTGTAGTTGCGCGACGAAATTGTAGCACATTGCGCTGCATTGTTGTTTGCTAAATGGTATCAAGCCGGGATTAACGTCCCTAGATAACCTATAACAGGTGTATGCATAATTGCTTCCCGTTTTTTTTTTTTCTGGTAAACAAGCAAATGGTTTTTTTTAAGTCAAAATACTGGTCATCCGCTTCTACACATTTCGCCAACCTTTTAGGTAATTTATGAATAACATGCCAGAAAAACTGCTTATCCTTTGCGGCAAACTATTCATGGATCCACTTTCCAACTTTCTCGATATCGCTGAAATGCTGATCTGCAAGTGCGTGCCCCATTGATGCGAAGAAATTATAGTCAGATAGCACAAAGTCTGAAAGGCGGTCCCAGAACAATGCCGCATCCAAGATATTTCACGTTGGGGGCGTCGGCACAGGGCGTTGTTGTAGAACGAAATCAATTTTCTGGGTCTTCAGGCCCATGCCAATCGATTTTTGATTAATGCGCGGTTTAAATTTATCATTTCTTGACGATAGCGTTGTGTATTAACGGTTCCACCGGCTTCTAGCTACCAGAGCCAAGCGATTTGCTCTTGGTGTTGAAGGATCGACATTGCCAGATGAAAGCCACGTTTTTTTCCGCTCTGGGTTTTGAAAATAAATTCAACATTTTCATCCGTCACAATTCGATGCAAGGAGACTTTCTTTCATCGCACTGAAGTATGTATTTCTCAAGTGATTTTGCGATTTACCATTTAACGTTCATTCTAACCCATTTACCGAAATAATTGATCTCACTCATAGCTCGTAAATGTCAGCTGATCGTTTCCTTTGAAAAATTTAATGCTTCTGCTAATTGCCGTTGAGGTTGCGACACCTGCGATTCCTCCTCTTTGCAGTTTTATGTTCTACTAGAACCGCTCTGTCTTCCACATTGAAGTTAGCACTTTATTATTGTCAAAACCATGTCTCACATGTCCTGATAGATGGAGCGTGTCCACCATATGTTTTTACCAGCAAACGATGATTTTCAACTGCCTATTTCTTTTGGTTAAGCAAAAAAAGCAATGCGTGGTAGCTACCACTTCTTGGTAGCAGCTCACCACGCTTATCCTCATTTTCTTTTTGCATAAGATTAATTTGGCTTCTCTATAAGAAAGCTCGATGATAGCCATGCATGGACCCTTATTAATTTCTTTGGAAGATAGAAAATAATATGGGGTTGCTGAAGGCATTATAGTGTGAAGGACGAAATGTGATTCTGGACAAATACTGAGTTGAATGACAATGTTAAAAATTCAGCTTAAAGTTGGTTGAAGTTAATTTGGTGTATTGAATTTCTGCTGGGGTCTAGGTCTGAGTTTTTCACTAAGAAACAAAAATTCCAAAAAGTTGGTATGAACAAGATGGCATTATTGGCTCTTTGCAACAGTTTGACTCATCCTACATTGCAGCAAACTCCAAAAAGTATAGTAATTTTCTATTCCCCTAAAAATTCCACATTATCCCTTTCCAGATTTTCACTAATTTCATCAACATATGATTAACTGATACTGTCGTTCCTCTTAATTACGTTCCCGAATGTGTTCATTTCAAAATTAAAATACAAATTCGATACATTACCAGTTGACCACTTTTATCAACGATTTCAATAATCAAGCAATAACACCACAATATCTGTTGCCTTTGCCTCTCTGCGGCCATATCCCTTATCGCAGCAGTCGCCGTCCAGGAACAAATTAAAATTCAGTCACCACTAGTCGACAGCCAATCAATAAATGCAATTTCAATTAACAATAAATACAACAATAGACCAATTAAAAATTTTCACGAATATTGAATTGAGTTAGCAATCACTAATTTGTAAATTGACTATACAACGAAACTTACACTGGAGTCATCTCGTTCCACCATTCTGGTAGATCTCACTCTCGTACTCCATTACACGAGTACACGAGCTCTTATCATCAGTTCGTCCCTTTTTGGTGAATCCATTGTGTAATATTGGGAGCACTTTAAAATGTGATTATTATGCAATAAACGACTGAACTTCCCCAAGCATATAAAATTTGAGTTATGTAGAATCAAAAATTGCTTTTAGCATTTGTCAAAAACATGCTGAATTTTCATACGGACTTAAATAAAGGGTGTACAGCATTTTGCATGATAATAGGACAAATATTGGAGTTTTGCATATAAATAGAAGCGTAGTAACCAGAAAAGGAGCTTAGTCATAAATTTGCTTTTGGAAAGTCGTAAAATGTGTTCCTTACGAAATAATCTGAAAGGAAAACTCGGTCAAGTCAATTGAAATGGAGAGAATCGTTTAACTGGAAATCACTCATGCTGTAACATATGAGTGTGCATACTGCTCTCTCCCTCACTTCCTCCCACATTCTTTCGTCCAGAATTTTGAGAGATCCTTTTAATCGTAATTTATTCTGCCTTGCCAAATTTCACCTCCAAATTCGCCTCCTTCACCAAATTAAAATGAAATTTGAAGTTTGAAAATTTTCACAGACTGTTCACCTGAGGTTTGAGCAAACCTAGTGACTAGACGTAAAGAGAGCAGGGACGAGAGACAGATTGAGAAAAATAGGTTTTGCAAATGTTTGGTAATTTCTTTCAACACGTCCTGCTTGCTCATTTTTCTTTTTATTTTGATTACATAACAAATTACGCACGTTTTCCGATTTATTGTATTTAACGATGTGAATTTTATTTGATTCGAGAATATATTCGTCCAAAAGTAGTTGGTGATCCTGAAGTTAGTCCTGAAAGATAAAACACATTGCGGACACGTAGTAAGGTTGGATGAAGTTTTTATTCAGACGTAAAATAGGAATTCGTACGAAATGAAGAATTCTAAGAAGAAAAAAAATGAAATTTATGTAGTTTTGTGCACGGTTTTAGGCAATTCGTACTGGCACGTGAAGGATATTTCGAAAGGATAGAAATGTTTATTAAACGGAAAGTGTTGGCGGGAGAAAGGTTGAAATTAAGGCACGTGGAGTTTTGCTGCAAACAACCTGTTTGAGACCTTAAGTAAGCTATAATTTGGTGAGAAAGAATCAGGTATGTTGAATTAAGGCTTATTTGCCGACACTTAAAACAATTTTTTGTGGCCCACCTTAGCCTCGACACTGTTTTGTTGAAAAAGGAGTAACATTGATATTTGCATTCTTGGCCAAATTTGAAATACTTGTCTGGCTTATCCTTCGACACATAAAAATAACATATCGTGAATAATACAATGTAAATAAACCAAAGATGTCATTTTGATTTGGAAGTTTTAACAGTACATAATCCTACTTTCCATTGTCGAAATCCGGCAGATCATCTTGAGCATAAATCCCCAGGATGCTTCGCGTTCAAACTTCTGGATATCTTAATTGCATCCTTCAGTCCCAGACTCCGAGCAGTTTCGGACTGTTTCCATCCACTGAATTTACCCACCGCTTTCGTGGTTTACAGTCTGGACTTCGTGATTCAGTGGCCGTAAATTCTCCAGCAATCTCTGAGCCTCGGCAACGTCCTTCAACTGACCAAATTTATTTACAACCTCTCGAAAAATACCATGCCAGGTATCCATAAGATTTCTATGCGCTGCAAATGCCCAACTCATTGAAATTTCTGATTGTAAATATTTTCTACAACTCACATCGCTATATCCGATTCGTCATTCTGCCCCATTTTGTCACTATCAAACAAATAAAGGCACTGAGCGTATTATATAGCGTATGACAAGAAAAAGTTCAGCAGTGTTAAATAACAAGACCTTGCAGGTCCAAAACGAGAAATTATGTGTTCATCAAATACGTATAACATGTCGCGCCATCTTGTGAAAATCAGAGGTCCCCTACACTACGGCGAGTCAATTTCAGAACGAGAAAGCCATTGATCATGGCTCTAAAGCGGTCAATGTTACCGTAAATATTATTCCCAACAGAATTTTTAAAGACATATGGATCAATGTTTTGTGTCTGGGCTCAGCAATTCGATCTTGAGCCCGTACACCAATTCTACGCCTCGCCCGGGAGTCTTAGGGCGTGGAAATTTTTATTTTTTCTTCAATTTTGTAAGTCCGCAGTAAGATCCTACCGTAAAATCTTCCATAGTGTGGATGGGCACAGGTTTAATTGTTAAAATAGTTATGTTGTTGACTCGCATGGGTCTAAATCGATACCATGCTCATCAATTGACATGGTTTCTTCATTACGCACTGTATGACGTCTGGATGGATGCGTATTATCAGTGAAACTAAACATGGTGTGAAAACAATCCATGGCTTATCGAATTAGTTGTTCTGATGAATAATTATTTCGGACATAAAATTGACAGAGTGCGCGATGAGTTTCTGCAACAAAACCGTTTCTGTTTGTAAATAAATCTACAGAATTTGCAAACGTTTCTCACGCGTCAATCTATTCATGATCAATGACAAACCAAATTTAACCATATTACGCATGCCAGCTGTCACACGATATGTAGTATCAAAAAGGGTTGCCAACTTAAAGTTCTACGCATCTAAAACAAACACCCTATACGTTGTTTACCCAGATTTTATACGGAACATATTTGATGTTACGGGACGATGTTGTTCTATTGGGGGTTTGCAGCGTTGCCATAAATGTCTCTCTTGGAATCAGGTATAATAGGTTGCTCATTAGAAGCAACAGAATCGCATCACCATATTATGCACGAAATTTTGTAGAAATTATCATTCATTCAATTTTCTGGTAATTTAACATACGTTTTGCCGTTTCATCCTGTTTGCCACGTCTTTACGTGTTTTACAGGAGATTCAAAATGAGTGGAGAGTCTGCTTTTGCGGCACATCAAAAGGATCCCATCGTCATTTTCATATTCTCCCATTTCTTTCCCTCTTCAGCAGTTCTGCTGAATATTTGTTTTTTCTTTCAAGGCTCCTTATTTTTAACTAGGATAATAGTTATTGTAAAGTTTTTTGAAGGATACTAGACACATGATAACTTTTGATATAAGAAAAACTGAGATCTCAATCATTACTGGCTCTTTTTTAACGTTCTATAAACGTTTGTTCAGCGTTTTGTTACCCGTATTACGTGCTACGTACCCAAAAGTTATCGCATCTTTTTTCAGAACATTCTCTAACCATTTAATATAAAATAGGAACCAAAACTAGCCGTGAAAAAAATTAGTTTGGAGCGTAAACTATCCTCCAGATTGAATTATATGTCGTATTGGTTCATCATAGTATACGTTATCCCTAATAAGTACTTTCTGCCTTAAGGTTACTACTGCCAACTTTTCTTCATCTCTTACTACAATTGATTAAGTGTTGAGGATGGAATGAAGGAAACGAACGCTTAAGATATGCTTGTAGTTTTGGTATGGTTTGAATGTAAACATTTTAATCTTAAGGGAACAAGGAATCCATCCTTATCCGTGGACTATTTCGAAACAAAAGAAAGCTTCAACTTTAATCATGCCAGAAATTTACGCAAATATAATAAGAAGTTTACAAGGAAACATGATTGGATGAATTCAACCATCGCCTTTTCGGAGCTATCAGTAAAGTAAACTCATTACATTGTTTATATAGCAAGCTTAAATTCATCCTTTTGTGACTACATATTTATACATTATTCAGACTGCACAATGAAATGATAAAATAACAATCTGCAATTATTCCACACTGTTATCACCTTCTTGGCAGTAAGCAGCTTGCACTATTTAATAATATAAAGCCATAAATCAGCCAACGTTAACTCCATAAAAATCCTTTTATAAAATCAGCATTCCTCTTGGCCGCTGAACAAACATCTACCCAACCAAACTCTTTCCTTGCACATTTTCCACCATTGCAGACATATAATCACCAACACAATGAACATTTAAATTAATGGTAGCTTTCATGAAATATCCTCGTAGGATATAAGCTAAAGGAAAAATAACAACAGCACGTTATTTTCATGATATAATAAATGGTTTCATAAAGATTAAGTTGTTCAGCCCTCACCCGAAAATAGAAAGAATAGAATGGATATAATGGATCGTAAACTCGTCAATTTATACTCGGGTGCTTTTTCAATGCAAAAACGCAGGACGAGAGATAGTAAGTAATGCCATCAAGCAAATTTTCCGCTTTTATCTTTCGCTATTCATTACTCAAACCAAACAATTCTTTAATTAATTAATTAATCGTTGCGAATGGTAAAGAGGTAAAAGGATAAATTCATTGTCAACAGTACCTACTCAAACTAGAGGATAATGGAGTAATAGAATCAAGGTGCACACAAAGGATAGAATGAGAGATTTCTCAATCATTCTAGTGTACATAAGGGGAGAGTTGCCGATCTTATGTTGCGAAAAAGGAAAGATTGCAATTAATTTCTGTGCCTTATTATTTCTGACTTTAAGTTTTCCAGTGGAAATTCGAAGGAGAGTGCAAAACATAAAAATGTGAATGAGTCCTCATAAAAACAATAGCCCTATCATAGTCATCCTTAGCTGAGCCCGAAGGTTCTTAAATCCTTAGAATTCAATCCCATTTAATTCGTACACATCTACGGACTTAGAATAAAGAAACAATCATAAACAACTCACCAACTGGACGACGTCCTATTCCTGCTCCTGTTCCACCTCCATTATTAATTATCTTATCATTACAAGAAATCTTCTTTAAATTTGATCCACCCGTTATCAATGACGGTACGAATCCTGTTGATACTGACATTGTACTTTTATCGCTTGTTTTTTCGGTATTTCTATTCATGGCGGTCGGAACCAGTATAATACCTGGACCAATACCATAAGCTGCATTCGATTTGATATCTGTAATGAAATCAAGAATAGCAAACTATAGCGTTCGATTAGGAAGAAACTTCGGAGCAGAAATAATCGTTTCGTTCGCTATAGGAATGTTTATCTGGACTGAAAAGAGAAAAAAATCTTGGGCTCACTCAATTCAGTCAAGTTCAGCCATGAGACGATTTATTATCCAGGAAGGAATTATAATTTGGCGGAATGGTCAGTAGCAAGGATTTCAGTTGAATTTCATTCCTGAGTGGGTAATTGTAGTTGGGTATATTTGAATCTCAGATGAATTGACGACAGTTTATACAAAAAGGATGTTCGATCCTTATTTAAGTTTCTTAATGTGCTCATTTTCACATTTAAGTTGATTTTATTAACTTATAAGATACCATCAGTTTTAGCTCTTACTAAACCCAAATGAACTTTAATGTTGTTACCAACAATAAAGGCTTATATATTTTCCTTGCTCCATTACTTATTGCGCCTATCAGTATAGCCGTACAATTGAAATAAGAATTAAGGAATTCGATTTTGCTTTCCATTTATATATATCACAGTATGATAGTCAACTGGTACCTTATCGCCAAAAATATTTTGTTTTTTTTTTTTGACACGGGCTATAAACAACATAAACCTTCCTGACTACACAAGGGACACTTCGCCTGTCTCCAAGAAGACTTAGCTGTTAACTTTTTGTTCTAGGCTTTTCACATTATTTCAAGCTAGGACCTCAAGCCGACCGAACCCTTTTCAAGCAGCAAGCAACACATATTGTTGATCTGAGAGTGACCTCCTAGTGCTCAGTATTGAACGAGGTGTTACAGCCGACCGAACATAGGGTGAATATAGGCATAACATAGGGCAACTCTAATAATCTTTAGATAGCAATATCGTACCAATTAAACTTCCTAGAGAAAGCTTGTCTTTTCCCTCAGCTAGATAAAATCGTTGCCCAACCCACCTTCTGCACGACAAAAATATGTGGCATGCATATTCGACGATCCTCGAAATAAACATATAATCAAGAGATCGTAGCTTTCCAATCCTGTGCAGTTAAGATTGAAAATTTCTGTAGCCACCGAGCGGATACATTCAATTGAGCATCAGCGTCGATCCACAAAATGAAAGAACAGAGCGCCTGTCTTACGTTTCATTTGCTCATCTTGCCTACTACAAAAGCAGAGTCCTTACTCGCTTTTCTCGTGAAGTTTCTTCTCCTTCTTCATTCTGCTTGAATAGGAAGATAATCCTGTGTTTTATAGTAAATGCACAGCAAATGCAACTTTTACAGCAAAGCATTAACAGTCACGGGCGACATCACTTAGACAGAGATAGATAATGCACGAGTAGATTGCTTTAGATTGAAATCTGAAAACAAAAGCTTTGAGGAGGGCATTCTTGATTGACTCGTAAATGAGAGTACAAAAAAGTTTCACTAATTTTGGTCAAATGCAGTTAGATCGGAAAATTGTTCAAATTGTTAGAGCTGTATGTATTTAAGTTATGGCAGCTCTGTGGATACCACTCCCAGAACGCGACAATCGGCAAAATCGACTCAGATACGGTGCAGCATGCAGACGCAGCTCCTTTGAAATCATATGGAAGCAGTAACCCTACCAGGCTTATAAGTAAGCTTGTTATTCTCAGTCCCCCATTGCTGTAGGATCCGGCACTTGAAAACACCCGAAGTTACTTTACCTTACCTTACCTTACGTAATACCAGCACCTTCACAAGCGATTAATATGCCTGAACTAAGTGGCCCAATTGTATACAACGAATTATCGTCTTCAGCCACTAATAAAAATCTGGCTCGAGGAAGAACCCGCAAGGACGATATACGACTAGGATTTTTTCATCTCAGGGATTGAAATAGTGAGTTAGGTAGAGGATCGGGTTATGCGCATTTGAGAATTAAAAATATTACAGGAAAACGATTATGGCTTGTTTAGCAGGCTTATTATATATATCCAGAATGCCCGAAGCCTATGCCTACACAATATATTCACTGTACAATTAATACCGACCTACACCAAGCTTCCTTGACCTACACTTCCTGGAATAGTTTTCAGATGAATTTATTCAAATTGCTAATTTGAATTGATCCCCAGGCTATGAGCTGAAATGAAGATTTCTCATAATCCTCGAAAGTTAAAACATCAATGTATGCATAACAAGTAGGCAATGGAGTTTTGTCGTTTCCAACAAATTTTCATCACAAACGGTTCAAATCGGATTTTCCAGAAATAACAACTGACCAAAAACAATTCTGATTTTCTTCAGGCTATAAAATAAAACTCTTCTCCATTTTGCAAGAAAAGTCGTTCGACATTTTACTACGGCTAGATTCCTCTTGAATTTTCCTTGCTTTCGCTCCCTTATTCACTCTCTCTATCTATATCCATCTGTATCACGCTCTCCCTATCTATATCTCTCCTTTAAGATCCTGCCAAATTGTTCACACCCCCTAAAGTCATAATAAATTTAATGCATGCACATACCGTCTTGAAATGAATTCTTAAGTGCTAAATTTAAACGACGATAACGTCTTCCAAGTCCCACAGCCGACTGTGCAAAATGAATATGAAGTCCCATGAGGATATAGTAAAGTCCATAGAATGGTATGTACCATTGTACATTTAATTCTGCAAGAAAAACAAGAAAAGTCATAAAACTGAAAATTTTCAATTCAAAGTTAAAAGTATTCAAATGCAATTTGTGGCAAAAAACAAACGAAAATGCATTTTAGAGAATCATTCTAAACTTAAATTGTTAAATTTCAGGAGGAAACCGAATGAAACTTAAGACATAATAGAAGTTTCGAAATGGGATGGAATAATTGCAAGAGTTCATGAACGTGTCCTGGTTATGTTCGCATGTTACTTTCTGGTTATTGTTACTGGAAAACAGATTTAAAGTTGAATTGAATTTTTATACCAATGTATGAAATGCTCACAAAAGAGGAACTTACTCGGTGACTCATGTCCTTTTACCGTCATATTGTTCGCTATTCGAAACCAGCACCAAACATCCAAACCTATAAGCGAATAACAAAAAAAAACAACTTGAATTTATCTCTTGAACTAGCTTTAAGTTTCTTTAATTAAAGGGACTGGCACCATGAGCGCTTTTTTTTGGAAATCGATTTTTATTTTTTTGTATTTTTCGATCTTTCGTGTTACCTCTATAAATCATGTCCTTCATAAAAAAAATTCCAAATAATATGAAAGTTAAACTATTTTACGTCCACGCTCATTTTCAGCTTGGTGAAGATACCAAAAGTTGTTGGGGAGGCAGTTAGGTGATAAGCACAGGTATCCTTATTATTTCAAAGTGTTATGGCATTGTCGGCATTGTCCACAGGAATCCTCTCTGCCTTCTTGCTATGTGTTATTTTGAAGGCATAAGTAAATATAGATTTTAACACAAATTTGTAACAATATGAGGGGTGACATCAATGATGAGTAGAGCGCGATATGAGCTCGAGAGAGCTGACTATGGCTAAAAAAGCCGAAGTGCGTCTTTGCTTTAGTACAACCTGACGAGGCGGACATAAAACACAAAAAAAATGCCGCGAAAACACATAAAAACACATTCCCGGAAAAATGCCGCATTTCTTAATGTAGTTTAGGGAACTGCTGAACTTGTGTAAAAAGTATCAAGAATAATGTCTTCCTGGCATCACTCGTCATAACAGTGTGAACTCAACGAGCGAATTTGATGGTGAAAGCGCTGCGCTTCAAAAGCAACAAGAGTCAAGGCCGAAATACAATACTGCGTGACGGCGATACGTGAGCGCGATGCGATTCTCTCTCTTCGTCACGCAACACATTCAATTTACAATGCACGCGATGCGGGGAACGTTAACGTCCATATGACAAATGTCAAATTGGTGACATTTTAAATGAAATTTGCTGAAAATTGTTTTTGATGTTTTTAAAGTTTTGAATTTGGAATGTTCCTTCGTTTAGCAAATAAAGCCTTAACTAGGATGCACGAAATTATCATTCGAAATTCATTCATAATAACCAATGTACTTAAAAAGTAATTGAGGCGTTTGAATTTCAAATTTCATTTAAGCGCCATATTGCATTTAACAAACGTCACGCACATCGTTGCGAGGAATTTTCGTTTTTCCGAATATTTCTCGACGCATCGCAATCATTGTACGATGTCGCATACAAATGCATGTTACGAAAACTGCTTGACATTTGCTGCGAAACTCTCGTCACGCTCTCGTATCGCCGTCACGCAGTATTGTATTTCGGCCTTCATTCGCTTGCCAGCTTTTATTCAGGCTACATCAAATTTTCCCGCCAACTCGTACCAACTTACTCGGGAGTACTTCCAAATGCAGCGCAGGATAGAACAGCAGAAACTCTTTCAAACTATATCTTGGACTGGAGAATTCGGGTACGAAGGCGCTTGGCACGTGCTAAGTGTTTAAGGATGAAAGCTTGTCACAAACTGCACTTTTTTAGTGGAGCAAATATTTTAAAGATGGCCGAGTGAGTGTGGAGTGTGCCCCGCAGTGGACGGCTATCAATGTGAAGAATCAACCACAACACGTGCGTAAAGTGATGAAGTCAAACCATTGTCTAAATATGTCATCGAATGAGCATAGATTAGATGACATAGATTAGATAGCGATGATTAGATGAGATGATTTTAGGATGCGGAGGAGCTGAAATTCAACTGGAATGTCTTGACGGACGATCAAAGCGTAAGCAAGTGCCGGCTTGCGAAAACATTCTGCAAAGCATGAAATTAGAGCGGGGCTTTTTGGAGGACGTTTTCACAGGAAACAATCGTTTTCTTTATGAAAATCATCCGGAAACATACTGAAAGTCAAAGATAAAAAATGATTTTTTCGAAAATTTTCCCATGCATTCGGCATTTTGTATACTTGGCAGAGTTTTGACAAACAGTGGTCATGTAGGGAGCACATGCTTTTTGAATTTTTTTTTCAAACGTGTCATTTGTGACTCTGCCTATTCGCGATGGGCAAGTGCATTTTTCGAGTGCCTAGCTTTGTGCGACCCTTAATATATTTCATAAAATTAAGTTAAAACAATGAAAACTTTTTTTAAACTATTTTTTTTTGAACTATGAAAGCGAAAATAATGGTCTGTGAAACGTTTCATTGTCATATTTAATCAAATTGCTGAGAAAAAAAAACACTTGAATTTCTTATAATTTTTACTACTTTTCACGGTACTGGTCCCTCAAAACCAAGCCGAAAAATGGCTGCCAACATATGAATACCATTGACGGTCTGTCAACTGTCAAAGTAAATTCTTTCTAAAATCGTTTTTTCAACAAAAAAAGGAAATTTATGGACCATTAAATTATTATTCAGCACCCTAAAGTTAAATCAATTTCAAATCATTTCATGTGCCATCCTCCACTCAAACTTACCCAGCATAAAAGTTATTCCAAACATTACGCCTATCATCAATGCATAACTACGTTTCTTATCCTTGACTTCATCCGTATACAGTGAAAGTGTATCGTCTGCCTGTTGTATATGATGTTATATTATTCTAAGGATAATTCAAGTGTAATCCATATAACAACATATGCATAGATAACCGCATGTTCTCTCTTTTTCGAATATACAAGCATGCATATCAAAAAGCGAAACAAAGAAAACTTACTCGTAAATCCAAAAAGAAAAGTCAACAATCAAAATCAAATTGATAATACATAGAAAAGATGAAGAAAAGAAAAGAAAAAATAGAAAATTCCATCAAAGTTTGGGAGTGTCTTATAAATAAATATTGACTGAAAAATCGTATTACTACATCAATACAAGAGTATTGTGTATTTGTTATTGCTGTTCTTTCCAATTGATTTGACTTTTTAAATAAGTGCGTAAGTAAAGATAGGATTTCTAAAGAAAAGGGTTGTAAGAAGGATATCGTAGAATAGATTATAAAAAGAAGAAAAATGATTGGAAGAGGCTTTAAAGTGAAGTTAACGATGCATGAAAAATTGGTTTCTGTAGGAATATTTTATTCTTCCATTTCTGTGTTGGAAAGGTTTAAAATCGATTTACAAGGATAAAGAAAGGATAAAAGTAGATATTTATCGAATGACTGAACATTGCTATTGTGGAGAATTGTCCGTCTAGTTTTCTCAATTGCCAAGTGGTAAGAACAATTGTTTTCATTCTAGATAAATAATATCGAGACGCTCGGAGACTTCAAAAGTTCCAGTGATTATAAACGATTAATTGATTATGAAACGCATAAATGTATGCAAAGGACGACATCCAAATATTGTTTCCCTAATAAATTAACTTAAGAAGACACATTTTTGAAAATTGGTAAATCCTTATCATTCATTGCGCAACAACTCAAGGCAAGCCTCGGCGTTCTGACAGATTAAAAAAGGTGTACCTAGATGTCAAGTATGGCAAGAATATTCTAAGGACCCTTTTTTGAATTGTATGATCGTAAATAATCAACACCTCTGCATTCAAGCATTACAGCAGTTGGCCGTGAAATATTTTCAATGGATAAACAAAGGGGAGGATAGATACCTAACTTCAACTTTGTTCGTCTCTTAAAAATAATTCAGAAGGACGCACCTGAGAATATATTAATATTTTTTCTGTTTCCAATTTTGTATTTCTTCTGTCCAATTCTTCTGTTCTATTCTGAACCAATGTATATTGTTCGATGTAAAGCATAAACCAATATTGGCCCTTAGCAATCCGCGTTTCCTTTAGTTTACGGATAGTTGATCCTGTCTTCCAACACAAGCCTACAGAAAAGAAGGTGCCTTAGCTCCATTGTCACTAGCAGCAGAAGGCTACTAGACTACACCTTCCCTATCACCATGAGAATTCACCCAGGAAATGTTTGATTAATTTGGGTTAAGCTTCTTTTTCTTGGCCAGTTGTCGTCTTTTGCTAGAAAAGTCTTTTCTTCAGCGGGAAGCAGCGCCTCTTCTTTTTGCGTCCACCAGTGGTCCAAAAACCGGTCGTCAAAAACAGTGGTCGTCAGAAAAACCACTCGTGCATGAAATATTATACAGTTCGATTTGTCAATTGATGACATCATTACCTCCACCATGCTTTCTGGAGAGAGTTCACCAATCCTATCGCAAAGCATAGAGCACTGGTTTTTCCAACCGTCTGTTCTTGAAAAATTTGTGTTAGGCTTTTTTGGGCAGGACTGGTCATCAGTGTATCCTTCCTATTTTGTGTAGATAACACATGAAATTCGCATGCCTGTTGAATAGTTGGGGCAGTTTGTAATGTATTACATCATGTCCTTGATTAAGCTATGCCTTTATGTTGCCAATGAGTCACGCCGCCCACCTACCTCGCATATCATGCCCCCAGTGGTTCCGGCATAGAGCAAGGGTATAATGTTTGGTAGAAAACCATGAATTGTAATTGCAGGTTTCTTAATATCAAAGCATAAACTTGAAATATACCGCAAATAAACAAATATAAGTTCAAAACTAATATTTATAACAGAGGCAACAGTCAACAAAGCGAGCGCCATCTGACGAATGTTTTCATGGAACTTGTAGGCTTCATAGAGAAAACTTGTCATTACCTAAAACAATCTGCAATTGTTTTATTTTGCGCCACCAGATCCAACAAAGGTCCCACCTACTGTGTGGGACCTTTCATGTGCGTCCTTCTGTTTCCATAATTTTTTCTCAATTCTCAGTCCGACCCAATAGTGCAGAAAGCAGCTTCAACATTTCTTTAGAAAAGTAATTGAGGTTAATAGTTTCTAATCTACAACCAAGCATTCTAAACAAGGGATCACTTATTATCTGCTTGTGATACTCAACGAAAGAGGTGAATAGGTTAGAATGGCATCAATTTAATACTAAAATGTCCTTCTCTATATTTTCATAACAAAGTGTGCCCCATACATTTTCCTCTAGGTCACACCCACCTCCGACCTGTCGAACTTCTCGAAATCAATTTGCAAACAATGAATTATCTTATCCTTTTCTTTAGAAACCTATGAATCCTTAAGTACTTCAATTTTATACCTATGAAATTCCAAACCCTTATTCACCCTTCATTGGAAACTGATTGACACATGCAATCAAATGATAGATTCCCTGGAATGTATATGATATTCAAAACATATTACATGCACTGTATGCAATACCTGTAAAATGTCAATCTCGTATGCTTCTCTGTCGGCCATATTAAACACTCCAGCTACGAATAGATTACGACAGGAAAGTGACAGAAAGGACGAGGTACGGTTTGGTTTGGTAAATCAGAGAAATAGGAAAACGCAGAAGCCGGAAATTGAATGGGAAATTTATGTACACATGGATGCCGTGTAACAAGGATTACATTCAATCAGTTATGAATATACGCGTCCGGTGTGATTACAAAAAAAAGAGGCATTGTCCAACCTTTTCATTTTAATATTGAATTCGATTGGTTTCAATATGAATTTCATGAGCTCTGATTTTTATTTTGAAAATTTATACTGTCATATATATTCAAAAAATAAGCAACTTACACATATGCATACGTTATGACCAAAATATATATATTTACCTCTTTTAATCGTTTATTTAATTCTTGGGTTTGATGAAAGCCAACAATACTGCACAGGAATCCAGCCACTGTTGCCAGGACAACGACGGAAACGTCAACGGCTGTAACAACTTTAGATGTTGCCGATTTCATTCTAAAAGAGGGTCTTTATGTGTGTGTGTTTGTTTGATTTGTTGTTTTATTGATTATGTTGATTTGTTGATTGACCGATTTATTGATGATTGATCAATCATGTGTGCCACACAGATCCACCCAAACACATATGAGATACATATACCATTGAATAAATTGATAGTTTGAATTTTTTTGAGTGATGTTTCAATTTATGTTTATGCGTGGTTTTATGCATGGGTTTTTGTGTAAATATTTATGTTTGCCGTATGTACATGTAAATAAGAAATAGTGTAATCGAAATGGAAAAATAATGCCATTATATAAAAAGCTTGCTTAATTGAATTAGTATTGGTTAAAAATGTAGGGATATCAAGAAAGATTGGTGAAAAGATTGTAAGGATGATGTGGATATAAGATATAGCCTGGAATAATTGCAAGGAAAATGTAACTAAGTTCTTGCATGTCTTATTATGGTTTAGGTACTACTCTATGAAACAGTTGGCGGCACCGATGACAACGCCTTCTTTTTATGAAGAACGCACTTGAGTACTGGAACAATCTATCAGATCAGTATGTAAAATTTCACTTTTCCAAAGAACTATTTATAGCTATAACTCTTAAGTTAGGGGGAAAGAACTCTTGCAATCCCAATCTTTAGGTAACTGCTTCCCTGTACTTGTTACTATCAATTAGTTGCCGAATGTAAAGACGTCAGAAGAAAGAATAGCCCCGAAATTTTTCTGCCCAATTGTAGTAAGGGTTCTCCACGTGATTGACTGACGTTAAAAAATCGAGGAATAAGTCTGAGAACCACTTAACTGTAAGAAACACTCAGAGCTCTGCTGTCAAACCGCAACTTCGACCCAAGGACGGTACCTAACGGGGATCTCAGGAACAACTAATGACTTCTGCTTTTCAAACCCGAAACACAATCAAACTGGTCCTTTGCCACGATGAGCTTGCAACCTTTTCTTAGTGAAAAATAATTTAAACATCAACAGGATACAACCCATTATTCGACAGTACAAGTTAAGACTGGACTGCTCCATCTGATCTTGGAATGTTCGATCACTTAACAGAGTTGGTTATGTTAAAAGGTCATTCCAAAAATCGAAATGGTTATACTTAATACAATACTATGGACATGACTTAGCCAAAAATTGTCAAAAATGGTAGAGTTTTTGGTATTTGTGCGTTTTTAGTCGTGTTTATGCTCAATGAGGGGACCGAAACAGGATATAGCAAAGTTCATATTGATCAATGAACGTTTGCGTCTGATATTTATACGAGTAAGACTTTTCCGCTGCAGGTTTATGATGACACACACGAACGAATAGTGAAAGGATAGCGTCAGAAAGAGAAAAAAGAAAAGATTTTCTTTGGCGTTTTAAATGTCAAAACTTACAACGAGAAGACCCATAGAGAGACTATGGGCTTGACTTGTAGAACAATCAAGTTCGTTACTGCAGAATATCACAAACCGATTCAATGCTAGATCGGAAATGAACTGAGCTATAAACCAAAAAAGTCTTTTGATATATTATATGGTGGAATGCATAAAAAATACAAGGACTAAGAAAGCATACTTTCGCAATCACGAACGAATCATAAATATAACGATAAGAAAAAAGTCTAGAGCAATATGGTCAATGATGGCAATATGGTCAAAAATAACACAATACTACAAAGTAGTGAAAAACTTCCGAAAATTCGAGGATACCAATTAATTTATAATACAAATCATAAAATTTAAGAAGAAAGAAAAGAAAGGAGAATCGTAATAAATTAAGGGAAAACAATTGGAGCGCAAAGCGTTTTATTTTAGATAGCGTCTACGCCCATCATATATAACTATCCCTCCTAGCTCCTATCGCAGGAAAATATTGAATGAATTAACTGACATCTGGAAAAACAAATTACCAAGCATCGAAGGTATCCAAGCAGAGCTTATCGAACAAGAAGGCCAATGAACTCGAAACTTAAATTTTGCTTCACAACATCGCAAACCAAGAACAGATGCCTCAAACTCATGTGATATTCAATCCTGAGAGGGACAGGATTATGAACTGACTCCCTCTGTCTGTCGGGCTCATCATTGATATCAAATTCGAGGGCGCAGGATAATAGACTGTTCGCCTTATGACTAATTCTTTTTCAACAGAAAGTGCCAGCTCAGTCAAAGAAATGCCTTTTAAGCTGATATCAACAAACTGCACATCGTTCTTTCTATCCGGAAATTATTAATAAGCTTCAAAATTGCAGCAAACTAGTTGTCCTATCCAATTATGACCCATTTATTCATCCATACTACAAATTGAAATAAATTATAAGAGAAACTATAGACATGATAGAATGCCCTGCACACCTCGACATTGAATTGGCTGACGCTTAACAAAAGTGCGGGGATCAAACGATAAACCCCACCCGTAAATAAGGCATCTGATTTTGTCCTAATGATTTCGAAATGCATCCAAATACACAAAAAAGTGATGTCCTTGTTCTGATTGGGCTCTCCCTGAGTTGGACTCAATTTACTCAGGAGTTTAATCCAACGATCCTTACAAAACTCGTCAAAGTAAACTGCTGAATTAAACATTGCAATAAGGACAACAACATTCGATGAGCCAGAAAAACGACAGCGGATTGGCCGCTTGCAGCACAATCCACTTTACGGCAACCCTTTCAGCTCAATCCATATTTTGAATATAGAAGTATATGTTCGTGATGCGATTTATTGGTTCAATGCGCAGACTTCAATGGTTCAATTTGTAGCGACAGTTTCAATGTCAAACGTGGCACTGACCACAATGCATTTCTATGCAGTTTCAGTCGTATAAAATATCTAATAAACTCTGGGAGTTAAGAAAATAGCATACAAAAAAGTTGAAATATTCTACAACGTCTGATGAAGCCAGAGTATATCAAATTGAAGATGCACCAAAGTAAAGAAGAAGTGATCTCGTTTCTACCAATACTTTCCCTCCGTTTTTCTAGCTGTAGGAAAACCTTCTGTAGCTGTAGGAAGATTCAGGAAGACCTTCTTCCTGTATCTTCAGGCACTTCTTAGCGTACTGCCAAGAGTCCTTGCCTGAAGTTATTTCAAAAGTATGGCTCGAAGTCAGCTTTTTAGCTTGACATGGAAGAGATTAAATGATAGACGTGTAGCTTTGCATGTATAAGAGCCTCTCACTCCAGGTGTAAGCACAGTTCACCTCTCTACGACAAAAAAATACGTAAAAATGGAAATTTACAATCACATTTGTTCGTTAAAATATTTTCTTCATGCTGTTAGTCCAAAACTATATATTGTATGCACGTCATCCTTTCTTCTTCTTTTTCAATCAAATATAAAACAACAAGACAGCCAATTGAACATATACTTACAGTTTGCCTTAGCATATGCCAAGAATTTCATAAAATCAATTTTCAAGCATATAACATTAAGATTGAAATATTTACAACGTAAAATGATCATTTTGGAACGTTAGAAGTTTGAAAATTTTCAAATTTTGACAATGAAAATATAAAAATTTTAACGTAAAAATTGTTTCTTCTGTATTCCATTATGATTTCCAAATTTAATGATAATATTCAAAAACGTTATTATTGCTCTATAATAGTTTGTAGATACCTTATCGGAATCTTCGAATTCGCGTCAAATAAAAGACCATTATACGTCAAGGAAGCTGTTTCAAGGAAAAAGTAGAAATAATTAAGTTAAAGCCAAGCAAATTCCTAAAGAAATTGAAATTTTTTCTTGAGATCCTTGCCGCATGCAATTATTCCTGTGCTTTGTAGGTTAACCGAGTTGAAATTATTTGGGAGGACGCGTTGCTGTGAGGACACACTTCGACTAAATATGGCCGGAACATATTTCCACAATGAAAACGCAAAACAATTTTGACACGGCGAACGTACAAAATTCCAGAAATTATTTCTGCTGGCCAAGTATCAAAGCAAAAAATTAAAGTTATAAACTTACCAAGAGTTAAAACAAAAGCTCCACTATAAGTTATCCAAATAATGCTTCGCTCAACATGTACTCGTCCTTTTTTATCACGTTGCACTTTATACGGTGCTAAGCCTAATAGCCGACTTAAATAGAACACTCCTATTGTACTTTGTGATATTTCCATTATTGCGTTTCCAAATGCAAGATATATTTAACTGTGAGAGGATGTCTGGTAGAAAATAAAAAAAATCGTAGATAAGATTAAAAAAATACATTGAAAACAATCAAATAGAAATAAAATTTTAAAATTTACAACATGATGAAAAAATAACTAAAAATGACTCCATGTCCTCTAGTTCCGATGGTGATTGCTACGTTTTCGCCTAACTGATCCATCTTCAATTGAAAGGACCCAAAATATAACGAAGGACATATTAAACGCATTTAATAAAAACTAGAAAGTGAGTTCCACTAATTTGAAGCGACGTTAAAGAGGAAAGAGTCTGCCAGGATGTGAAGTTTAGGTGTATGCATAATATCGCTGACAGCAATTTTTCAAATCACCGGTTCTGCTACCAGTTTTAAAGATAAAGTATCTGCTTACTCAAATTTTTTTAACAAGGACAAACTATATTAACGAAAATTGAGGTGATCCCATTATGGACCGGCTGTAGATGGCTCAGCTAAAGTCAAAATACGCTCTGATAGCAATCAAGACAACACTTGTTAAAAGTCTAAACCCAAGACGAATCATGGCCATCGGCAGGAAGGTAACGTTGTTCTTTTTTACTAACAATTTGACTAATGCTATATTCATTACAAAGCAAATAAAATTCACAACTTGCAACAAAGTTTTAAAAATGTTAATTTAATAAATGAATGAATCTCACAGCGTCCTTAATATATATATATATATATATATATATCTATATATATATATATTTTCTTTCTCTACAACTTCACAACAAACTTCAGTGACTACACGGTACAAACTATTTCTTCAAAAGTCCTTTTCAACTGACGATGTCTACAAAATGCACTTGTTCAAAGAATATCTCATATCTCTGTCAATTTTCTCTATTTTTTTCTTGTTTTTACTTTGCTATCCTTTTTCTTCCAATCAACATTTACCTCTCTGTATGTGCATGTAGTAGGTACTTATGCTATGTATAACGTTGAAGGGACATGAAAAAACAAATTATGAAGTGGCATGCTATAAATCAGAGCAAACTTGTTTGTAAACAATTAAATCAATTTGGAAAACATTATTGTCAGCCGGGTCGCGATTCAATAAAATTTATTGTAAATAAACATGGAAAAGTTGATGTTATCACGAGAAAATAAAAATAAAGGAAATTCAGGAACATGAACAAATTACTAAAGTTACAAACAAAAAAGCAATAAAGGACACAGTGTGATTTGAACAGAGTGAATTTGTGATAAGGAACAATCACATATTTGATCTGCATTCAGTTTGAAACAAAAAATTATTTTTAATCTACTTCATAAAAATTTAACGTACTTCCTTCATTTCTCTTCAATAATGTTTGCAATAAATTAAATTGTAGTTCTACGAAAATTAAAACTCATTTTCTAAATGTCTTCACAAGTTTTCAAGGTAGGTCTGACTTGATTGAAACAAATGTGAAAATAAATCAGCAAATGTCAATAATAATTACATTTTCGTGGAAAAATATTTTCAAAAGCAAAATCGATTAAATCAGGAAATCACTTTGACCGTTAAAAGAAAGCATACAAATAACAAACAGGATACTATTAGTAGCAGTAGTAGTAGTAAAACGAAGTCGAAATCATAGTGGTGTTAGAGGTATAGAATGTTAAGTTGGCAACACTTTTTAAAGCTGCATATGGTATGACAACTGTCATGCGTTTGATGGTTAGTTTAATTTGAGATTTTATCATAACGCCCACAAGTTTTCTGATTCATTTCGAGAATAACGGTTCTGTTAGAGCTAACCATCGTGATCTGTCAATTTAATGACCGGCATAATTTTCCATCAGAGCAATTAATGCGAGTAACAATCAATCGTTTCCACACCACACTTACCATTCGACACCGTGCTCAACAATTAAACCTGCGCCCATCCACATTATTTATCTTAAACTTTACGGTAGGTCTTTGGTTTCCGGGCGTACAAAATCCGACTCATGCAGGAATTAAGGCCGGGCATGGCGTGGACTCGGTGTATGGGCTCAAGAACCATTTGCCGCAGATCCCGAATTCTATAAGAAAATGTTGAATAGCGATGAAGCTCATTTCCATCCAGAGAAAGTCACTGTTTGGCGGTTGAAATAACATTAAAGTCAATGACGACGCTATAGAGCCATGATCAATGAGTTTCTCGTTCCGGAATAGACTCGCCGTAATACCGAGGACTTCTGGTTCAGCAGGATAATGCGACATGTCAGCTTGTGCAATCATTGTGTTATTTAAAAATTATTTAGAAGCATTTAAAGAGCACATCATTTCTCGTTTTGGACCTGTGAACAGGCTTTCAAGATTCTATAATTTACCACCGCTGGACTATTTCTTCTAGAATAGACCTTGCCTGACCTAGATTTGAAGCCACTTTGGTCATGGCTTGACTGAATTTGAACGGTACCTTCATGAGTTTTTCGTTTGAGCTAGAATTGATCTCACCTACACTTGATCCCGATTTGATCTTGACTTGACTGAATTAACAAACTATCTATACAGTGAGGAAGGATACCTGAGGGATAGCTCCAGTGTTTATGGAATCGTGTGCGAAATCGAAACAGTAGAAATCGCGAACCTAAACAATTAACTCAATAGTTCAACTTCAGCAGCACCATACAAAGCTAAATTTTATGAATTATCGAAAAATATACTTTTTGATTTAGTTATCAAGTTAGTCTGAGTTTGATTATTGACCAAAATGACCATGCCGTTATATATACCGTTAACAAACCCGGGTTAAGTTGAAAGGAAATGAAAAGGACGATTTTTAACAGCAAGCTTTGAATTTCTTTTTTTTTTTGTAAATTTTTGACTTTCAATGCAATTCAAGTTTGCATTTAAAAACTTTCTGCTGAATGTCCTTTATTCAAAATCAAATGAAAGGAATATGCAAGAAGCACGTAATTTCATAAAATTTGTTTACTTACCATCATCGGATACTATGCTCTCTAGATGATTTCTATGTAAATTTACGTCCATCCATTTCGTTAAACTTTTCACAGATGTCCTGTAAGACTTACTGTAACTCTATCCTGAAATTATTACGTGAAGAACCAGAATTTACCAGAATTATAATAAATATGTCTTGTTAGAATTACCAAAGAGACACCGAAGCATTCTTTCTCCATCGTCATGTTGCTAATCGACCTTCGGTCAACAGGACTCTCTTGCTATCCTGAGTTTGAATGGGCAATTCTGTTAACGTTTTTCAATTTTACCTAGCTTCATCCCAGACTTCTTCATGACAGGCCCAGAGGCCTGCATGTAAGTTATTATGGACTATCAGAACAACGAGTATTTAAATTCATTATCAAAATTTACCACGTCAATAAAAAAATATTATCAGTTTGATTAGTTTGTTGTTAAGTCTAGAAATAATTGCTTCCTGGATACCTGGAAAGTTAGTTGAATCACTTTCTGGCCCCAATTCGAAATCCCTAAAACTTTGAAGCTTTCCATGTCGTTCCTAAGCATTCACTTGCGAAATTTTGATCGCCAACTTTCACACACCCTTTTCCCTAATTTACACCAAAGACTGAAAATGTTACCACACATATCCTGAATCAATATCTAACGACAAATGTTCGTAAGCATTTTGCATAAGGCTCTGAATCTAACATCATTCAGCAGCAACGCATATCACATAACAGGAGAATAAAATACATATTGCCGTTTACATACACTTGCCAGGATATAAATTTCTTCACTATGGTATGAATAAACTCATTGTACAATTCGATCACGTACGTGGAGACCCATGTCAAGAAGATTGAAACAATGAATTTTATTTGTATGTTGTTCTTAGGAGAGGGATGATGTTAAAGATATTTCAGTTTGTTGTTACAACAGGATATAATGCATTCCCCATTTATAGTATGTTTAAACGTACAATGGAAATGGTACAAGTATAGTTATCGTACTGAAGAGTTGAGTAAATAATTTACTTTTTAAGCGTGTTGGTCATTTTATCGACTCATAATACGAGCTAGCAAGGATATAAACTTGAAAATGTTATTTATTGATAAGTAAGAGAGTTTAAAAATTGATTTTCTATGGTCACGCCAGGTTTCTTCCCTGAAAATAATAGTAAATAAATTTTAAACTCCAACTTTTAAAGTGTTGAGGGGCCAATAAAAAAATCAAAAGCAATAGGAAATAAAGTAACTACTGAAACACCTGTTCAGTAATTTCACTAGTATATTTGCTCGAAAAGTATTTGGATATAAATAACAAAAACAAATTAATTGTGTCCTGCGGTTCTCAACAGTTCTTATTCATTTAACCATTTCTGTAAATTGCCTTCCCATTTCTCGTTAATTCCCGATGTCTCGACTCCATTAAATCTAATAATATCGTCATGATCCTCATCATCAGTGGAGCAACAAGGTGTATTGCCGTATGACATTGACGCTTGAATCCTTTCCAGTAAATCTGTAGCAACAGTTGCAAATTGCTCCCACAAAACATCCGGTTGTGCACCATTAAATATCCTCTTTTCATCTAAATAATCAGCCAAATTTGCTGCAATGCAATCGGCTTCATCCTCTCCCAAAGCACCGATCACATTGCCACTATCAATAAGGAAGTTCCAAAATGCTTGGCAAACAATTCCAGCTAGAAGCCAATCCTCTTGATTTGCTGCCTTCTGTAAAATATCACGAAGCAATAGTGGCCCTCTTAGTTCCCGAAATGGTGCCCGACGTTCCCAATCACCCAACAGATTCACTAAAACTCCTGAAGCTGTTGCTGCCAGCTCATAGTCGTCTGAGCTTAAACATTTCACAATATTTTTAAGACCACCTGCTGTACAAAAGGATTCCCGAGCTATTTCATTGCGCGTCATATTCCCTAATACCCGTGCAACTTCGGCTCTACTCTGTTCAGGACCTGAGTTTAATGTTTCACACAAGGCAATACTGAGCGCCGATATTCTATCACACATACTGCCATTGCTAATATCCTTGGAATGGTCGGCTCCATCTTCTTGATAAAAACAGAGATTATGCAAAGCTCCAAGCGTTGCCTGAAGAAGTTCTTCCATGTCGGGTGTCTAAAAGTTCGAAGGATTTATCTATGTTATTACAAGGGTCTGTAAGAAAGAAGTTTAATTTAGTCTTACCATATTTGCGACTTTTTCTTTATTGGTGAGCAAAAGCAAATGATGAAGTACATCACCCAGTATTGGACGTGTCCCTAAATTATGACCTACTTCAGCGTTAACACTCATATTTGCTATAACTCGAACTAGTTTGATAAGAACATCCAGAACCGTATCACCCATTTGATTTGATGTTGTAAGCTTTTGCTTAGAGTATACACTCAGCGATTCCAACAAATATTCCATGGCAACATCGTTAGCAAAGAACTAGAAGTAAATTGAACACAGAATATTATTTGATACCCTGAAAAGGAGCATATATCAGTATTTGTGAACATCCAAACGTGATCACAAAGTGATTTGCAGAAACTTCAAACAGCGATGTTTAAAGACATTAAAAAAACGAAAATTACTTGGACTATCCAGAAAGGCAGACTGCTGTATTTTATGATACCTGTCAGCAGACATTGTAAAGAGCAAACAATTTCTCCCACTAAGCACAGCAGGATAGGACCCACACACTCAAAACAGACCAGGAAATTTCAAAGAATGCCGCAGAAGGCGAACACCGATGCTAGGACCTTTTCTGGAACGTACAAGTTGGAAACATATTTCGAAAAAAAGAACAAAAAAGATAATGCAATTCACAAAATCAACTTTCGAATCGCCGTAAGGAATATGTCAGCTAGGCAAAAAGGTCCTAGAAACTTATCTAAAGCAACATTTCCAGGAAGCAATAGTTGGCAAAAATATTAAGGATAGAGCACAATACAATCTGCAAGAGGCGAATTTTTATATATTATTCGCCGGTAAGACTGAAGGACGAAGACAAGCGAGAAAGCCTAGGAAACGTTTTTCAATCTTGATTGATGAGACTAGCCGATCGCTAATTTTCTAATTGGAGGACGCGGTCGATGGCGTCATATGCAAGAGGTCAAGAATCGATATGGGATGCATAGCTACGATGACGACGAAAACATGCAATAACAAAAACAATTTAATACGAATATTGCAAATGCTTTCCGCACTTCATTTGAACTGATGGACGTATGATATGTATGGAGCAGACCAACAGGCCAGTAAAGGACAAACAATGACAATAAAAAAATGCTCTTGTCCTGCAGCACCAAAGTAAAACATTTTTAGCTTTTGCAGCTACAAAAGCAAAGAATTGAAAAATATTATTCAGTCGCAGTGCGACCATGGTATTATCCTTTTAGAATAATAAAAATAAAAAAAATATACATATCAATATATGAATAAATACATAAATAAATAAAAATGCCTAACTGACAGTCGAATATGCATAAATTTATTATATTAATTAACTATTTGAAAAAATTATTAAGAAAAATTTATTTAAATTTATTTATTTTCATAATTTTTATTTTAAAAAAAATTTTAAAAATCATCATTTTTGATTTATTTATGCAAAGTATAAAAAACACTTTAACGACGTATTAAAATTTCCGAATTCTTCTTTTGTAAAAATTGTACAAAATTCAAATCTAAACCATTTTGTTATAAAAAAAATTAACAAACCACAACTGAGATAATACGTTCCTAATTTATATACCAAATAAAGTTAAATTTATTGTTAAAGTACCATTCAACAATTTTTTTTAATAATTGTTGCGCAGATTTCACATCAGATAAACTTTACATTTTCTAGTTGTTGTGTTGTTTTCTTATCAGATAAGTAAACATTTGCATCAGGTTATTACGCTTTGATTCAAGAATTGCTCTATCATTCTGATCTTACACTAAATAAAACAGATAAAACGAACGATATGAACATAGGTGAAACCCTGAACTTGATCTGAATTTCTCAAAACGATTTGATTTGATTTGCAGATTAATAAAATGCGTTGACTTGCACTTTGAAGCGGTTTCTATTAAATTTAAATTACTGTATTTTGTGTATATTATAAAAATAAACAATATTTAATAGTTTGATGTGATGTTGAGGGCGGAAATTCAAGCATTTAAATGTTTCCTTTGATGATTCGTCTTCCAAATTGCTGGAAATACATTTTTCAACTTCACTTACCTGTCCTCTCGCTGAATCAAATTTAGCCATGATATTTCCAAGAATATACCCAAGTCGACTCATCAACGCCAATGACTTTTCCACTCCGCCATTTGGTATATCATCCTGGGGACCTAATAGTATCCCAATTCTCGCTGCATACATAGAGAGTGCTTCACAACAACTGTCATGCTCGGACATCACACTGTAAAAGTGAAACAATCTCAAATGTAAATCCTTCAACCCCATTTAAGCCTAATGACAATCACAATAATGTTCAGCAGCGATCATAATACCTCAGACAATGTCTCAAAACAATTCCAAAAAAACATCTACATCATCCAACCCTACAACTTCGAAACCTTGCAAATGAACTCTTCAAACTTACCTCAAAGTTCTTACAATGTTCGCTTGTACTTCAGGCTCGCCCAAACATATCTCCGCAGCCTTCACCAAATGCGGACAAGCCAACTCTAAATTAATATCCTGCTTCTCCTTCGTCTCCTTAATGATGGGAAAATTGTTTTCCTCTGTCGTTGTACTTGCTAGACTAGCACTTGTCACCAATGACTTTGAGAGATTTACACTATTCACTATAACTTGTGGTATCCCGGCCAACGCCCGTAAAGCGGCTGATAATTGAAATAGAGCATGCAAGGGTGGTCCGCAAAGTTTCTGAACAGCCCCAATCTCGTTCAGGATTTGTAGATGAAGAACCATCAATTGAACGGCACCGTGTCGTGCTAAACGATGAGCAATTGATTTTTGTTTGTTGGTGACTTGAGTGAAAGGACATTTTCCGTTGAGATTTGCCGTGGGGTTGGGCTGCTGTTGGATGGCACTGGCCAGAAAGCGCACGGCACCATAGCCATAGATGCAGGCTTCAGGCTCATCAATGGGACTCGCACGACCCAAACCCTCGATTAAAAGTTCGGGAACATCACTGTCAGCAAAGAGGTGGTCGTTGGTTTCGCTGCGTGCCACTTTGAATACAAGTTTGCAGGCTCCAGTTAAATTGCTTCCGGTAACGCAAAGCTGTGGAGGATGCAATTTACTTGTTCATTTTGCCGGACAAGATTTCTACCAAAAATACGCATACCGCTAAAACAACCCTTGCCACAGCCAAGAGAATTTTCGGCGAAGAACACTCAACTAACCCATAGAGTCCACCTAGAATTGCTCCGCGCCAATTTCCTTTGGCTCCTTTAACTCGCGTATACAATTCAACAAGTATCTGAAATGAAAGCAGATATAAATATCATTGGGGTAGTATCAGAATTGAGCGATTGCTCTCGATATTTTCAAATAAATCACGTTCTAAACCCCCTAAAGCACGTGTAGTATATCCTTCAGGCTTAATCACCGTGAAGCTTCGCAATTCAATAAACTTTTCGTCCGAATCCAATAAATATCTCATTCTTAGCATTCATCACGCACTTGATCTTATTCGAAGCCATGAATAATGCTTTCAGCTCAACACTTACCATCCCACGCTTGCCCACCGCCTCCTTGTCCTTTTCCCTTATACAAATACCAATAACATGCCAATAACTCGGGATTGTTCCTCCATACTCGAATATACTTACGGCATTAATATGCTGAACGGTTTCCTCGTTGCATTCTTTTATTCCAGCATGTGCTTTAAGCAAATCCAATAACGTTTCGGTAGTCGATTGTGCTAAGAGGTCATTGCTTCGAGAAAGACGTGTCCTAGTCGCCACAATGCCCGCACCACTACCGCCAATTCTTACAGGACTGTCCTTGCGACGATGATGATGATTTCCAACCAAATCCACTTTGTTTGGTATTTTATCCTTTAACGGAATCGTTGTTGACGTATTACTATCGCCAATGGCAGTTGATGTTAGTGCGACATCGAAGGATTTAGTTTGACGTGTACGAAGAAGAAGATTGCCGTTCGACTTTGAAGATGCTCCTGACGTTGTTGTTGTCGTGGTTGCGATGGATGATGCCGAGGAAATTCCTGATATTGCGTTGGCGGAGTTAGTTGTGGAATCTTTTATAGCTGTCAATGGATGTGAGCCATTTTCAATATTTTGGTTTATGTCAACTTTATCAGATAGACTAGAGTCCTTTTGTTGATCGTTGACGGTTGAGTTGGTATTATTGTCTGATGTTATGATGCTCGTGGTATGCAATAAGTCTGGATGATGTGGTGGCATTTCTTCGGATACTGAAGTTTTGATTAGAATTCATGGAAATAAAAGAGCAAAAAAAAGATATATATTTAGCTGATTGCAAAATGAGAGATCCTAGATAATTCATTTTAATTGCTCCTTAAAATATCTTGCTATATTTCTAGTATAGTAGAAGCATTTACATCTAATGTATTCCATGCGTCATTTGTTTTCGCAGACGCAAAATCTTGGGCTTTGTAGGTCCAACTGAACATGCTTCTTTTACTATGAGGACGATATGTGGAGCAAAAATGTGTTAGTAAACAGTAAAAAATGCCTGCCTAGCCGACCAACAAGCCCCTAAAAAAAAGGTCCCATTCATGTAAATTCCTTAGGAAGGAGATTATAAATTGACCCAGAGCAAATATAAGTTGCATGGACAAATTTCAAAACTGATGTCTACGCGAAACATTTATTGAACACTTTCGTCTTCGGATTGACATCTTTCAACATATTTGCCTTAAGAGTCCTTAGTCCGAGATCCTTAGTCCTTGCTAACGAGATATGCCTCGAGCTCCTCAATTGTAATGCAGGCTACAACTCGTTGAAGCCTTTTATCTCTGTCTCTGGGGAGGATCTCTGTCCTTTTCAGGTTACCTTTCGGTGTTACCTTTCACTTGGAAAGATTCCAACGCTATAAGATGGCTGCACAGCATCATAACGCTACTGTAGCGTCTTACGAGATCTAGAACGTTCGAGACGAGTTCGTGCTTTATCCAGCGCAACCTACAAGAATACACCTCAAGACAATTAAATTAGATTATATTCCAATATGATCAGAAGTATCTGGAAAATTTCGCTCGTTGGGATGGCAACCTCCCTTCGTATTGCCTAGCAACCGAAATCGGTTGACAACAAAGAAGGAAAAAAAACCAAAAATGTCCTCACAAGAAGGAATCATATCTATCAAAGTTGGATCTATTAATGCTAAAGACTAGCTTATGGATCGTGCAGCAGGCCGATACTCAGAAAGAGAACTAAAGGAATTAAATCAGTTAACAATTGTTTGATCAAGTAGAGACCATTTTTTACGGGAAAACAGACGAGATATACGCAGAGTTGAACTGGATACTTCAGAAAAATTTCACAATTCCACAAGGAAGTAGATTCCCCTGCTAAGGCAATATTAACAACGACCGAATTGTGAGAAGTCATGCTCGAAACCTTAAGATCTATTTGAGTTTATTCCCAGTCTTTTAATCAGCAACATCGAGAACACAGAAGCAAACGACTTACTGAAGTTGTGGAATAAAAAGTCTCTAACTTCAAAAGACATGCCATTTCTTCAGTGTTACATTGCGGTCTTGCCCGATTCCAGATGATCTCATGGGTGATTATCTGTTCGGATCGCCATATGCAGGTCAACCCATTTTTCACTTTTTAATTCAATTTGTTCTCCCAAAATCAATTCATAGCTTTCACTGGTGACCGGACATTTCTATGGGCATAGAAGAAGGCCCTTATTTTCAAGGGTTGTTTAGCAAACTCCTGTTTTAAATCGACAATCCTGTTTTACATCGACAATAGGCGGATGAAGATTAATACCCAGAATTGCTTAACTATGCTGTTCCGGCTTTCTACCGCAACCAAGACCTAAGACGTGATTGGAGGAATATGCCCAACATTGCGCACAAGAAGTTGATGACTGCTGGTCAGGCACACCTTCATTAGTACCTAAATTTCACAAAATATTTCACATTCAACAGTGGAATTGGTAATGTCTCACCTGAAGCTTTCCTGTGCCTATTAAATTGATTCCAATGCTAAACTGATGCGTTTATCTTGTGTACCCAAAGCCCTAGAACAAAAAGTGTTCCTAGAAGACCCATCCTTATAGCTTACATCGGTATTCATTGAATAGCTGAACCAAGCTACTTGCATTACAACTCTAACCAGAAGATCTACACACGATAATGGTGGAATGCTTTCTACTGTAAGACTCAACAACGCAAAAAAATTCAATTAAATAAAACAACACGCAGATAAATCCTTGTCTTTCGTGTCATTCATGTTCCAAAAAAATTTTACCAAAAAAAAAGTCAACACTCCTTTTCCAGCGAATCCATTCTCAACCATCTGAAAATGTTTTCAGACAATTCCAAATTAGCAAATATCCTCTTTTCTATTTGAAATCAAACTTGAGATCATTTATCATCCTTCTAGTTAAATTCGATTTTCCTTACAAGTTGAAATTCAAACGAAAAAAAAACCCTTTCGTATCGAAAATTCCTACGATGTTTTTGTTTTTGATAACATGCCAGGACTACGACGGAACTCTATGCAAACGAGCAGACAAATTGAGAACGGTGTAAATCCTTGAAGGAATTTAAAACGACAGACTTAAGTCAAGATAATAATTTGTATTCGGAAAAGTATTCGAAAATTCAAGTTATATATACATTTTATATACGAAATTCCTCGAATCTCATATGATAGCATCAATAGGTACACGTTATGTGCACTCTAGACAACTGTATGTGAATCGTTAATGCATTGTTACTTTCATCTAAAACTCTACATTCGACTTTTCGCGCGTCTACCATGTCAGGTGCAATTTGAACAAATTGCTTTTGTATTCGACAAGAAAAAAGTCTTGTCACTATTCATCGTATCGTTATCCGTATCCTTAAAGCAGTCATGCTCTCCTGAAAAAGAAAATGTCGTGGCATATAAAGCGTCAAGATGGAGCGTGCTGAACGGTACATCTTCAAAATTTACTTGGATCATCCTTGTACGTACATTTTCTTAGAAAATCTTTAGACAGCCATACGAGTATGTGCTTGTATGCTTGTGTGAACAACGGAGTCTATTGAATCGATTTGCTTTAATGTGAATTTAATGAGTTCGCTACTGCTTTCACTGATTTCATCTAATCAAGTAGTCCTTAATGATGTTGCGTACTATCTTCGCTCTATAAAGTCCTAGCATATAGATGATGTGATATTAATCATAATCATCTTTCTTTCGCTGCAAATGTGATGAGGTTAATTAGATTGAAGGAAGAATCATTGAAGACAAAAGTTCTTCGTGGAACGTGATCATGTTGCATGAATTTAATAAACGAAAGGCTTAAAGGCAAAATTTATTAGCAACGACCATAAAGGAAAGATAGTCAATCAAATTATCTTTATCATTGATTATGGCTTTAGTGCAGTCTGCTCGCTATCTTAAACGTTCTAGACAATAATGCAGAAATCAAGTAACAAAATAAGTTACTAAGCTTTACTGTCACAGGTTATTGCTGAAACCTTATAGGGTCGTCTTGTTTTGCCGCGAGCAACACTTTTTATAGAATTGTTTTTTAAGCATTGTCATAGATAGTTTGTCCTCCTCTTTCAAAAGATACTTGCGATCCTTCACTTCAACTTGGTGATGGCGCAACTGAATTGTGCCATCCGGTAAAGTAGATTTATTCAATTCCCGACTTATTTTACAGAACACGCTTCGTTATTTCAGATTCATATTTGTATTAGTTTGGCTTCCGCAAAACTTTCATGATAAAATTCAACTGTAAACTAATCATCAAACAAGTCACTGTTTATATCAATTACTACTTTACCAGAAGCGTCATTAAGTGTCATTCCGGAAATTACACTTCCCCAACGAATAAGTATGGTTCGGCAAATTCGAAAAATCATTTTGAGTTTGACGTATTTGAATCAACTGGCATCTATACAGTCGTAGTCAACAATTTTTTAATGCTTCAGTATTTATAAAGTTTAACATATTTTTGACAAATGTCAACGTTTCTTCTATCCTCAATTAGTCATTTCGCTTAGGTATGGTAACTTCAATTGGTGATGTAGCTATCTCATCCGTACGAAAATTTTAAGATACTCTTACTCATTTTGTTGCTTTCTACTTCAATTCAATATGTTTTATTGTTTGCTACCGATGCCAAACAAATATTATAGGGATTATTTCAACGGGGATAAGTGTGAAGATTCACTCAAAGCTGCGATAAACTACATGGAAGTTGGAGAAATATAGTCATGTAAGAACATCTAACTTTATAATATATTCCTTCAATTTATGTTTTAGATTAAATACTATTTGCTGCATAAAACAAAACGAAACCAACATATGTGTAAAACAATTAGCCAAAAAATGTCTAATAAAAAATTATAATTGTTGAGAAAAGGACTTGAGGATAGGCATAATTTCCTATAAAAATTGAATATGGCCGTTCAAAATCTTATAATATGTAAAGAATCGAAGAAGAAGCAAATTGGGTTGATGTCTTTTCACCCTTACTTGTCCTCTCCCTGTCCCCCTATATCTCGATCTAATTTTGTGGTTTGCCTGTCTGATATAATTGGCAAGCATCCCAATTCAAGTTAAATATATTACCCTCTCCTAAATAACGACAAACGTCCAAAACAGAATATCTAAATTGCTCCTACCCAAACCAAATGCACTTCTCAATTTTGTCTCACTATCTCCGACGAAATTTACAACCCCCATCTACGCATAACCGAGTATTCGGTGTACACACTTACACACTATGACAAGCCACAAGAGAAAGCCCCTTATTGTTAACATATTTCGAAAAACATATTTCTATTGTTGCCAATGTGTGGTTTGTATGTTCGTAAATTTTCTACTTTATCCTTGGATATCTATAATACCGACAAGTAATCAACATGGACCGCATGTTGTACTTTTACAGCGGATGTTGCTAACCGACCAACACCGCTATATTGCACTTATATTCAAATGGTCACGTCTGCAAGCTAATGCATCCTGCCTGCTATAACTCTAAGGATAACGTCGAAATAAAGTTTAGTAGCTTTAGTCCTCAATGCAGTCAGTGTTGTGGTAATTGTTTTTGAGATGAGAAGAAATGATGGCCAAAGTCATTTACATTCGAAGGACCACATTGTGAACCGCATTAGATGCGCATTTGTGGTTGACATTCCGATGTAAATCCTTCGAGAATGTTTGTTATCTTCCACTTCCAAGATTAGAGCATGACACAGCAGGAGAGAGAATCCATGTACATATATACTTGTCAAAAGGGTTAAGGAAGCCATCCTAGATTTTGGATGTCCAATTTCCAAAACGGAAGGCTAATTAATCTTCCAAGGATTCGAAAAGCACTTGATACTAGTAATCAGGAATTCATCATGCGACAGGGCAATGTTGACAATGCAATTTCACGTAAAATATCCCATATTAATATGATTGCAAGGATATCGAATCGTACCTTCATTTATGATGGTACCGTCATTTATAATGTTACTAGTCAATATCCTTGCAATCAAAACGACAGATAAGGCTCAGACAATAGCTTAAATATTTCAAATAAATTCGCTTGTTCTATTCGACCAATCTTCGCACCCCAAAAACGTTACCAGGAGGCATTTAATGCATTGGCTCCAATTGTCACCATTGTAATAACTAGATATTAACAAATGACTGCAATTACTCACAGTTGTCAAGTGATGCTGTTATTTTTGGTGGAGACAACAATGCTGGAAGTTTACCCTGCGGGCGTACATTATTATTATTGCTACCATTAGCATTGGTCATAGATGATGGTGCTGCTGTACTACCAGCATTGCTAAGATTGTTATTATTGTTGTTTGCAGCATCAACATAATCAAGGAGTGTTCCAACTGAGCCTGACCGCGGAACTGTAGGAATTTCCTCAGAAGCAATTTGTTGCAGCCGTTGTTGTTGTTGCTGCTGCTGCTGCTGTTGCTGAATTGGCTCCAATGATGGAAATGCGCGACTTTCAAATTGTAAATAACGCAAACTTAAAAAAAGGATTAATGTATGTAGTTTGGGATGTAATCAGTTATTTCTGTATAGAGTTCAAATTCAATCTGATAGACAAAAGTTACCTGAATGCACTTGGAGGACGGCCCGGGGGTGCTAATTTTCCATAAAGCTGCCGGCGAGGTTCACGAGGTGTGATTGGTCGACGTGTGCTAACCAAGCGAGCTCCACCTAAGAAGAAAGTAAAATCCAGTAAGTTCATTGCTTCGTTAGATTCAGCTCTCGTTAATTTAAAGTAATTAATTTTAGATTTCTTAGTTTTTTGAACTCACTTCACTGTGCCACCCTCAACTCGTTCAAATTTCATTCAACCTTCAATCAAGTTTCAATCCCAACATATTGCTTGAAATTTACAATTTACTTTAAAGGAATAATCATTCCTTTAAAGCTAGTGTCTGAAATCCCAAAGAAACTCAAAAATGAAAGTTCAGAAAAATGTTGAATAGATATTTCAATAATCATTAATAATAACTTCAACATCTCTATCACTCCTCCTTTTCACTGATTTCCTATCCTCATGAAAATATATGATAGCAATTCGTATCAAATTTAGCTCCCTTCAATCAAGCTCCATGTCCTCTGGACACATTAAGACTGTACAAACTTTGCTTAGAGGCTTACTAGCAACAATTACAATGCATCGATGAGATTTCAACTCAGGACCAATTTAGTTCCCAACACAACGGCTGGACAGCCTTAATGTTAATCAAGTACACGGACATGTTTGGTCAATGAAGATCCTACAAAGGCCAGTAAAATTATCCTAGCAAAAGAGTGCTGAGCGTACTTGTAGAGATTGAAATAATGACTATCGTAGCCTTTAGGTACGGTCAGCAAAAAGGAAGTGAGACCATGAAAGTTGAAAGAGAAAAAGAAAGGCTTGAAAACTCACAACAAATAAAAATCAATCAAGAGGTGTCGATGACATTATGTTTTCTGGTCCAACATTTTCTATGGCCCAACTATGGTTCAGTCATCTTTAGAAAGTCTGTAAATACCATTTATGACAAGTCCTTAAGGCCTTGATAAAAACGTCAGAATTGAAACCGGGTAATCTTTACAGCAACCAACACGCTTTTACATTGGTTCGAAAATAAAGTCGAACTGCAATGGACTGTCAGGCTCTACTTGAGTCTCTCAGCCCCAAACAAGCACAACCCAACCTAAGGTACACAAACGAGACTGAAAGACTTGAGGCCGTTCATTCAAGGTAGCCCTAGAAAAAGAACACCATTGGTGTCAAATCAGGATTACGTGAATGCTGATTTATCTCACCTTGTCTAGTTATTGGTTTCCCAAGAAAATGTTCACGGGCAACTGCTGCAGGCATATCAGAAGTATAACATGTTGATTTATCATACTAGAATTTGCTCAAAATCTACAAAATCATGCAAAGCATGAACGAAATGGTTGGTAATCATTTCCACATATCGATATAAATTGGCACGTCATGCATGATCTCTTTGATCAGTGAAAAGGTGAAGCCGGTTTATCCCGGTATTTTCGTGGCCTAAAAAGTGTCTTTTGTTGAGTGAAGTTCTCGGCCATGTTTATTTTTTGTACTCATTGGACTCTAATAATAGTAACTTTGGTCGTTGACATCGTAATTAATGTGAAAATATGCCTCATCTAACAACAAACTCTTGCTGAAAGCTTAAATTTGATTGTATCGAAGTCAAAACTTTCAGCAGCATCTTTGGTCCTTAACTTTTTTACCAACTGTATTCTTTAAATCTAGAAACACAAGTTTATACAGATCAATGTATGATTTAACTTTCAAAATCTTCACTCAAAATACTTGTCTTTATTTAACGAGAGAGTCATGTAGACGCTCCACATTTTCCGGGCTTATTGTTGGGCTTCATCGTTCTTTCATCTTCTTTGTCTTCTCATTGCCAATCCTCCAATATGTCAATCGTCTTCCGATTTTTGTACCCATTTTTAATGACTTGCCTACTCATTCATGTAACGCAATCGGAAAAAAAGGCAAATTTTCTCCACACTTTTGATAAAGAAAAATTGCTTTTGCAAAAAAATCAAGCATGGCACGTACGTTTCGCTCCTGTTAAACGCTTCAAAACATAGCGTAACTATTTAAAGCTCTCACATTTCCGATGAGAATCAGAAAGGAAAGGATACGAATGCCACATGAAGCAAATTAAGCGAGCTTTACAAGATGGGGAGCTTGTCAATTAAACGACAAAGGTGAGCGACGGAATCGGAATGGCTATATTTCAGACCTGAAACGTATGGGCGACAAATTTTTCGGCTTCCAAGCTGATCAAGGTATCATCTGATGCGGAAAGACTTCCAGGAAACTAATCTTCTAAATTCTACTTTTGACCATACTTTGAAGGATCATCTCATTCCTCATCTCATGCTTTACGCTCCATAACAACCTTCACCGTAAGCCGTGATGAGCTTGATAAAGGTTTTAAGGAGCTAATTTTCAAGTTAAGCATATAATTCCTAAAAAATATCATTGCTCTTTCAGTTTAGTCATACTCGAAAAACAATCATTGCTAACATCTGTGTACATCATCAACAAATGATTATATCTATCCTCGGGAAACCTCATTACTATCTGCTAATATTGATGTTTGGAACCTTTTGGGTTCGTCATTGACACATCTTATTTTTGCAGGATTGGATCAGAGACTGGACATTTTGTGTGAGAACTGGTCACCAGTTTTTCGATTATTATAGGTCTCCCAGCAAAATCTAATAATTTCGGCGAAATTATATAATAAGACGAATTTCTGGCTTTTTCATGTGCATAGTTGGACTGCCAGAATTAGTCGATATCAAAATTTAGGACGTAGGAGTTTTTTTTTTTTTTTTGAGAAAAATGATCCTTCATGCGGTATCATGCTCTTTACGACTTCAATGATAAGCTTCTATCAAAATGTATATTTTATCAAAGCCTACGATAAATCTTCGACTTACAGTCAAATCTTCACGTGACTTTGATCATCCGCAGTCTATTGTTGCTTCATATCAAAACGTAAGCTGAGTCCACTTACTCCACATATTGCACTGAAACTTCACTCAGTTCACTGGGCATTTCCACGCTCTGCCAAAAATAATACAATACAAGTGCCTTTATGACTTGGCAAGGTTTGAAAGTAACTCTGTGGACCACAAGACAAATTGGATTTATGTACACTCTGGCAAAAACAATACATGGGAACCATTGATTTTTGACAATGTCAACCTCAGTAACTTGGTAACCTCTGTTACTTGGTAATGTAAGAGGTTAACCCTGTGGACCCGATTTTGCGTGACTATACATATCCCTTATTCGATTTAATGCTAGAAATTTTAAAGATTAGCATTTGCTGGGTTTCATGAGTTAAAAAATTTAGAGCACTGTTTTGATCTGCTCAACAATTTCGAAAAAATCCTTTACTGATAGATGAAAAACGTAAAGATAGAAAAAGAAATCCAAAACGTAGGCTAAGGATGCTAAATCGCACAACTACATATCTTATTCTAAGTACAATTCGGCTGAAATTAGACTGACTAAGAAGTAGAGCATCTTGGCGCTGTTCCTGTTGATGGTATTCAAAAGATTGCTTACGAGTTCTCACGCGATTTCTCTCCCCCACCTCCCACATCTCACTCTCCCACTCACTTACAAAAAAAAGTTAGTTATTCTGTTTGACATCCCTTCTTAAATAAATGTAAGTTGTAAGACTTAATTATTCGATTTAGGTTTGTTAAAGTTTTGAATTTTTTTCACTTCCTTGCTACCCCAGGTATGAATTATGTTGTTGGTTCTACAGCTCGTGTTTATCATTTGACGAGGACGCGTTTTGACTATCGACCGATATCCTTAGTTCCTTCTTGCTGATGTGTACAGATCGTCGAAACAAGTCCTAACCAAAGATAATGCGTGGCCCAGTGAACCTCAATAGCCGAAGTTTTTTCTATTTCTTATTCGATTTACCTCCAAAATATTTTGTAATGGCATAAAGTATAAATATCAAAGCAGGATAAGACCATTCAATTGAGATAGATGTAAACAGTGTGAGTATTATGATCATAGTTTTAAGCAAGGAATTGATGTTTTACCAGTTTTTGTATCTTTCAATGGCAATGGCACTTGTAAGTGTTGTAAAACTATACGACGAAAGGAGGGCTAGGACAAGTCTCCGCGACGATAACGGTATTTTCAAGTTTGATTCAATATCTCTGAACTCCATAGCTTCGTTTTTTTTAGGTCAACGTTGCTTCTAAGCCGACGAAACCAAAACTACCACGTTTTCGCCCAGGAGAGGCCCCTTATACTATGGAGGGAGAACAGTAACTTATCCAGGCCACTCACCAACTCCTTATCCTAGAAAACCTATGGTCAGACTATGTTTTTTACAAGTTTTAAGAAAAATCCTCTTCATATACTCGAGTCCTTCACTTCAGAACATATCCAAAAATTCACAAATAACCGTGGAATCAACTTTTTTATACTGATTCTGCCATTTTATTTTTGTGGGGTCATTTATGGGCATGTTGGAAAACTAACCAACAGCAACCATGTTGATAATCTATTCATTAAATCCTGAAATTCCAATTTAAACCAAATTGTTTTATATAAACCAAATATTTGGTGATGATCCAATGCGGCTATGCATTGGCCTTAAAAACAAATTTTCAGTTTTATTTTATTCCAAGTATTCAAACCGTCCAATTAAAAATTTTACAAAACAGAATGACACAATACCATCATCGTTCGCTCCCTTTCCTCCACCTATTTTCGTCATAAATGTCCTCGGACACATTCCGTTCCGAAATATATTCAAAAATTCAAATCACCATTGCCGGCAACCTCACTAACTACTTAGCCACCAATTGCCACCAAAGCCAGTGACCCATGAAATGAAACTTATTTCATTTCATACACCACGAACTCAATTTCAAACATACAAACATGGCATGTCCTTTCCACCCACTTATATTTTGTATGTTATTATCACCGCACACAAAAAACATTATTTAGGACATACACACTTCAACTTCTTTGAACGAACATACTCATATGTACTGTTGAATGAGTGCATGTGGCGAATGGAAATGTGCAAACTGTGGATCTAGTGCAACAGTAGATATCAAATAGATTTCATCATTTTTATATTATTTTCCAGGACACTATGTTTTTTTCTCACTTTAATTACATGGTCGACTGCCAGAGCCATCATGGTATAGAACTAGAATGCAAGGACGGTATCGTGGTCGTTGGATAGTTTGGAAAAAAGCTTCTAAAATATGACATAAAATACTTTTGCCGCCTTTGAAGTTTTTTTTTTATTTTCAGGGAAAAACGAATTGTGGTGATTTCATTGGTTAATAAAATTCACTGAATAGAATTGAAACAGCCCATTTTGAAAATTGTCTTTTGAGCTGGAAACCGTCCTTATTACATCACGGAGGTGATTTCAACTGTAAATCACATCTGAACCCAATTCATTTACACTCTAACTTATTTTCAACAAGGACATCTGAGCATTTTATATACCTTAAGCCTCGTTTCGTCCTTCAGCAAAAAAAAAATCACTCAACCGAAGTAACACTAAAATTCCAATTGCATTTACAATTAAAGTTTGCTGACTTACCACTATTACCTCCGGCCAACATGGTTTTAGCTTCGCTTACTATCTCAGCACTGGTTTTTCTATAGTGACCACCACCACCACCAGCACCTCCTTTCTGCTGGACAACTGTTGTATTACCACCACCTAATGCATTCTGTTGATGATAGTTAGCGCCACGTTTCAATAGTGATGCAGGTGTAGTGTAGAACTTTTGTTGCTGCTGTTGTGATCCTTGTCGTTGTAATTGTAGTGGCCGATTTATTGTTGAATTCATTTCCAAGCCAACGAATTAAACATAATCACAAATGGCCTGGAAAAAAGGATAATATTGATATTTATCTAAAACCGCTTGTATGCTATGAATGTTTATTTATACAATCCAATACAAACTCACATGTGAATGTCCTTTTAATAAATGAGCTCTCGTTAGTTTTGATTTCTAATATAAATAGCTTTTATTGAATTTTAAATCTATTTCCGATTTTGTTGAACTACATGTATGTGCAGTTATATTCATTATTATTATAATATGAATAATAAATAAATTCAATTTTGCGGTGACTAATAAATTACAGTTCAACGCATTCATCTAGTTAGGCGCTAAATGAAATTGAAATATTTTATAGTTTGCAAATGATGTTTCAATTGAATAATGGAAACATTTTGAAGGATTCAAGCGGAAAAACAAGGAAAATTTTCATATATTTTACTCTTTGCATTCAAAATCAAAACTATGAAAAGTCCATTCTATTAATACATCTATATATAGTCTGAATACATATTTGCATACAAGAAACTCGATTCATTCCTTCATTTTCAATTCCCTACTCTGAATATAATTGAAATATGTTGTCCTGTTAGATGTCTGAAGGTTCCATCACTGCAATTGCAACCCTGTCAATTTTATCTCACTATTTTTTTTTAAATTTGAAATAAAAATGGAGGCCGTTACGTTTGCAACGATCCAAACTTCAGACACCTTGTCCTGTAACTCTGCAACACTGTATGTATTGTAACACTGATCAAAAGGTCAAACTCAAATTTTGACAGTTGGGTTTTTTCAGCTTTTTTCATATCACTATCTGTGTCACTTAATAATTCAATAAACGTCGTAGTCGTTTTCCGTCCGCATTTTCAGTCCGTATTTGATAAGAAGTGGTTAGGCTAACTCGACGATTACCCCGAAAAACAACTGTCATCACTTTCCTAACCGAAATAAATTGGTTTTACATATTTGGAGCGGACGTATCATGGTGTAGCTTCATCATGGAGCCGGACGTATAATGATGTATCCAAGTTTCATCAGCCTTATTTTATTGCTATCCTCTGATTTATTACATCCACAGAGCCAAAGTACTGATTAGGCTCTAACGTGTACAAATGCGATATTGACTGCACGAACAGTTCTATCATGTTTGAATTTTGATTCAATATATAACAAACATATTCTTTTCGCGTTCTGGGTTATCTTTGTCTCAATGAGTCGATAATTGTTTAACACCTTTTGATGAGCTTTAGTGATTTCAACATAAGTGGTTCAATTTTTTGACGGTTCCGAACGGACTTCGACCCTCAATCTGGTACGTCTCTATCACCAATCTCTAACAAGTTTGACTAACGAATACCAAGGCATCAGGAAACCGTTAGATTGAGAGTCAAAACCATTAGATTGTGAGTACGAAGATTAAGCGCGCTTTAGTGGGTTACGCTGTGCTCGTCATAAACTTTTTGCATAATGGACTGAAGTAAACCAATTTTCGAGTGACATATTATGAACGACATATTTCTGCCGAGCTTTAACGACTTTTTCTCGTACTATTTACCCAGAGGCAAACTGGTTTTTGTGAGCCTCTCCTTCCAATGAGGCACCCATTTCATCATATACTTTTGATAAATATCACATATTTGAAATAACTTTCATCTTCACAAAAAATAAACCTGAGCATAGATATGCAAGGCTTCCCTTTAGTTTTATGATTCTTTTACTAACTTGAAACCGATTTTCTTCAGCGACTTGTCACATAATATGATTTTTATCGCATAGGAATATATGTCCTAAATGGACACCCGTGCTTATGTACAAAAAACCGTGGCCGTTTGGGCATTCAAAAACAACTTACATCGACATAATCAAATGATTTTCAAACAACAACTACTACCAAAATCTCCAGAAAGGATAATATAATGGTGAATAAAACTGGTCAAAAGATGCGCAACACCAATCGCTTGCTGTTATTTATGTGAACTGTCATCTTCACGTCAAAGTTGGAAACTTTTCAGACCCCTTTTATATGGAAGTACATTATTTAAATATATAATAGATTTAAATAGATGCCTGGTTAAGTAAAAAACTACCATGGAGCGATAATATTAAAGATTATATTCTTGACGTTTCACATTGAGTTTCAAAATGAGTTAGCTAAGATAAGATAGTTAAAATTACCAGGAATATATGTAGAATACGATAAGTTAAAACATTATGAAAGAAATACTCGCTGAACCAACAATACCTGGTTAATGTGTTTGTTGTTCCTTTAACTGCATTCCCATTAACTGTATTTGCATCTGAACTTTCCGCTTATTCCTGTCAATTTTCACTTGAAAAGAGTCAGTTGCATGCTTTACTCAGAACTTTCATATGTTATCAATGGCAAATTGGTGTTTGCATGACAAAGTTTCAGCATATTTTATGTCAAATTTAGTTTTTTTTTTGTTTTTGATAAAATAAATAGGAAAAACTAGTGAATGAGCCAACATAAATTTTCCTGTCGTTAACAGCTAGAAAATGCAGTGAACAACCCTAATTACTTTCCGCACTTAGGTGATTTTAAATATTGACGAAACACAGATGTGCAATCATTGACAAAATAGCTTTCTAGCTTCGTTCGTGTAGGAAATGCATGCTGAGTAATTTTCCAAGGATATAAAAGCAACTGTGGTGATAGGGATGGGGCGAATATGAATAAATAGCGATTCTGAAAGCATGACGAGCATTAATATAAGCAAAAAAAAAGAAAGAAAAGTAAAATACTGTTTACGTTGGTTAGTTGTGTTATGGCAGTTAAATATGTTGAAGTTAGTCCCTATTTATTTCCTAGAAATTGCTAAGCATGCACATATGTAGGTTGCTTAAATATTCAAAATGCAATTAACTGGACATCAGTCAAAACCACCAGTATTCAGTGGATGGGAATGCTATAGACTAGCTGACAGAGTCCACTCGTTCACATAGAGGAAGCCATAAACGGGTTGGCAGTTACGCGCGAGGATATTAATTACTAAAGTAGGAAACTGAAAACTGCTACATACTACATATGAGTTAACCAACCGGGAATGATAATAGCAATTTTTTTAACAGTATGATAGATAGTGAACTAGGAAATGAGATGTAAAAGGACATGGGAAGCGCATGAATGACACAATAGAGTGTTTATTTTAAATTTATTTTGCGTGAAAATCATTGAAGGGGATATTCATGTTAGATTTGGTTCTTTGATTTTATTTGTTAAAAGAACGGTGGGTTAATGAAAACGAGATAAAAGATGTGCGAAATCTCATGGAATGAAATAATGAGTAGGAGCAGTAATTCAATGTTAGAATGTTTTTCACATATTTTGAGAGATTTATAAAAGAATTATAAAGCAACATTTCCAGACAGATATTTCTGTGTGGAAATGACCGATGTAATCTTTGTCAGCGTTTGTCTGCTAAATCCCAAGTGTAATTCAAAATACGATCAGAAACGGTGAACCAGTATCAGACGAGGATTGATAACAAACATAACCTCAAGAGGATTCTCAGCATCAGCTCTCATTTCGTTCCCTCTTTGTTTTGACTCGGTTCACTTCCAAGCTTCTCTCTATTGAATCACCTGGGCAGTTCGTGGGGTCAAGAGATTCAATTTCACCAAGATAGTTCATGACTCCGGTTGAAAAGACGGAAAGCATCCCAGGATAAGAACATACCAGATCGAAAACATCTCAGTACCGACTGATCGATTAAAATGTAATTTAGGATTTTCTTTTAGGGAGAAATAGGGTCTAATCTGATGTAAAACTCAAAACCAGGATGAAAACTTTAAATTTTTATAATTGCAATGCTCGGTCTTTTCTGATGTTTTCGTGTCATTCCAAGAAGATTCACCTAGATTAGTACCCACTTAATGATGCAATATACGTCGCAAGTTCCCAAAAGAAAACAGAGAAAGGCAGAAGGCTTGCTGGCCTAACAGCCATTCTGAGGCTTTTATAAACAACTTAAAGAAAGTAGTGCTCTCGACCAAGCCTCATATCTGCAAGGCCCTTTTGGCTCACTAGAGGGTATTTAGCTCCTAACCGGAGGGTGTGACTAATTAGAGGGTATTAAGCTCCTGAACGCAAGGATAAGTTCAAAAGATTATCAGTCACTGTACATACAAGATTTAAGAGAACATAATTGTACACCTCTTTCACATGGTTTCTTGGTGATGCTATATCCTTTCAGTTTTTTTGTTATAAAAATGGAGTCAACTACTTTGTGCAACGTGTTAAATACCGTAAGAATTCGTACGAGATCTATCGAAGGATTATGTTATGCCTTTTGCATTTTGCAAAAGTTGTTGTTTCAAGATGCTTACGTATATTGGCTCTCAGTGGAATTATGGCCAATATACCGACACCCAACAGTCCAAGAAAGATGCACTTGTCAAGAACAGATACTAATACAGAACAGATACTGAAAGTATCACTACTTTAAAGCAATGTAATCAGAAAGGGCTGCATGGAGAGCAACAGATCAAGAGCACATCGGATTACAAATGCATAATAACTATAACACCGAACAATCTATGCATCAGCTCTATTGTAACTGCAGAATTTGGACTTGATACCTTGTTTTATCGTAACACTAGAGGGCCTTTTGTGTCGAAGTTTCCCAGGGTTCTCAGGAATATCTCATCTTTGTCCTGCCACCACTGTCTTTCTTGTGCTAAAATGGCTGCAGATGTCCTTCAATTGGAAAAGCTGAATGGAAATCCACTTTCCTGACCAATGGAATCCAACCAGCACTTTCTATGTTTTCCCACTACTCAAAGTCTCTCAGTCTTACCGCCGAATGCCTTCCTACGTATCCAGTTTTAATTCACCTGCTTCACACGGCCAACTCCTTGCAGTTTTCATAGCTTAATAATCTTCGAGATCTTTATGCAGAAATTTACAATTGTGGTGAAACGAGGACGATATGAATGCTGTCTGCCACGAATGTATGTCAGGAGTAAGCAGCTCTCACCGTTCAAAAAGATTCTATAAGAACATCTTGAAATGATTTGAGGGCATGTTTTAAACATCTTTTAAAGGCGTCTAGAGCCAATAGAGTTTATATGATAGTGAAAGTACATTTTTTGCAATTAAATTTAGCTATTTTTCGCGTGTTATATTTGTTTTTTATTTTTTTTTTTTTTGAAATTTCACATAGGGAGGAACAGTTTCGCTGCTCCATTATAATTGTTGCTTTTTGACCCATTGATTGTTAGACGTATTTCATTTCTTTCGTCGCTTCCTTGCAGCTAAATTTCTTGGAAGGATGTGACGCACCGTGATAATTGATTGATGCCTCCACACTCACCATTGTCCGGACAATTTTTTCAGGCTACTTGTAAGCTCGTAGCTCAGCAAAAACCTTATAGTTTATACTTTCCATCTAAAAACTCCCTACTTATAATACACACTCTAAATAATTCAAACAAATTATCTACATTATGCCTATCGATTTCCATGTAAATATTGAATGCATGAATATGAACATTTACAGCCTACAAAAATCGATTGATAAGTATAAAATACAAAATTACCAGAGCGATATCGATAATCCATTTGACTTAAAGTGCTTTGGAATAGGAACTTTAACAGCTGCACCGTTTTTTAAGGATTTTTAAAATTCGCGGATTATTTCAAGAGAAACACTGTGTTTAACTATACTATGTTTCCTTTTCATCGAAGTTCCACCATAGGACACCACATTGATTAATCACTAATATACACCGAGGCTAAGCCAACTAAATTTCAAATGATTCACTTTATCGGCCACAATATCCATCGACTTTCCTCCACTCTAATTCTAAATGTGAATTTTTCCAGCTAAACTGAATTAATCCTGTACGCATTCTAACTAAATATGGAAAATCAAAAGAAAATTACAAACACGCGTTGCACCTACATGATACAATCGTAACTTTATTATCCTGCATGCAAATTGTCAGTAAAGAGCGTATGTGCCTTGTAAAACAATAACCTGAGAATATATCCTTCTAGCTGCTATCGGGACACATCAACTAACCTTAGCCACTTACTAAATCGACTTGAGCCGACTTTAGACATCTTATAAAATAAGCTTTGCCAAATGGAATAATATTTTCCGTCTACCATGCCAACCAATTGTCCTAAACAAACCATCACCATGCAAGGAGTCAAAATAACGTTACGCCGCTTAGTCGTTCAAGTTGGGTGACTTTAATAAAATTAAAAATCAATATTATCCACAATTCATTCTGAATTGTTAGCAGAAAATTAGGACGAATTTAATTTTCAATTTGTACATGCACGCGCTATTGTATGTATTTTATTAAGGAGCTATTTGCCAAACGAAATTACCGGTAATTTGAAGGAATTTTGTTTTGGCAACTTGTTATGATGTTGAATTCATCCGGTTTAGTATTTGTTATATTAAGGTTATAAGCAATATCAAATGGAATAGCGAGTAAAAAAAATGAGGAAGAAATGATGGAGTTATTATTGTAAGGAGACTGGGTCATGGATCAAATTTTGGGTTATTATTCAAATTTGCAATATAATCAAGTTATTGTTATTAATTATAATCAATTACATTTTAAGGAATTATAATTAATTACAGTTAATTTTTTTGCAATTGCTGGCTCCATCCCTTTGATCGTAACGCTCATACTACACTACAAACTATTTGTTACACCCTAATACCTTTAATATGCCGCAACGTAATGTTCAGTAAAAACTTCAAACAACTGGAAATTATACTGAAATCTCATAGTGATTATTATCATATTCTCGACTGTCAGTGTCAGAACACTAGAGAATATTGGTAACACGAAAAAAGGAGCAAATTGTTCGTGAATCTTTCACCACAAAACTATTTCATCCATACATTTAGCCACGTATTTATTAAATCTCTGACTCTGAACACGAAAAACATAGTTTTCGTTATGAAGTTTCGAATGAAAAAAATATATAAAAATAAAATTTATGAAAGGAATGAATCCAGCTGAATGGTAAATTCTATTAAAAGAGAATCAAAGTCCTAGTCTGTACTACATGGTTTCATCCTTAGTCTCCGTTGATAACCACAAAGACTTTCGTATATTACCACAAAAATTTTCGCGTATAATTGGAAAACTGCAAGATCCTCACTTCTATACATCCTCCCCTCCACTCACCATGTCCAGATAATAACTATCTCTCAACATGTCCACAACACGGAATGGGTACAAAGTTTATAACAGTCAAAAAAAAAACCTTGATGAATTTGAGTAAATTCTATGTATCTATTCTATACAATCTTCACACAACTTTCGCTCTCGGTTGAAGTTGTCCTTGCTGGAGTTTGAAAGTTTTAAATCTAAATAATTTGTTGATGATATCCATATCTGTAAATAAATAAGAAGACAAATTTAGCCGCTGTCTTAGACGGGATACCTTATTTTATTTGTTGAGTTGTATTTCATATCACCGTTCAGTTCTTCTTCAGAACATCGACAACAATTCCATGAAAGGACCTTTATATAGCTTTACTTCAATTATCGAAAGCGAAATGCTAATCCCTTCTAGTTTTCTCTTATACTTTTTGGGTTTTTTCCCTTTTTCAAACAAGACAAAACAGTTGGCTTTCGTTCTTCACAAATTTTAATTTTGGTAGCAAGTTGCTCCTCTCCTCTGTCTCAATCTTTTTATGAAAACCCAGAATAAAAAATAAGTTAAGGAAGAGAAAAATGTTTATATATATCACACTTGAGGGATCTCATGAATATTCCAGCTTGACACTAGATATATTTTCCTACGTAAATCAGCAAAATAGAAAGAGAGAGTTTAGAAATTTAGAATTTTGAATTTTTATTCCGATATAAATACTGAATATTGATAAATAACTGATTCCTCAATGAAATTTTAAGACACCTCTTGTTATATTGGAAAACTTCCCCAAATTCGATAAGTATTTTAGAATGGGTCTGCGATTTCTTTGGTCTTCTAACGCTACCAATATCAGTGGCTTTTATTGTAGGTTTCCTATGCCTTGATTCAGTGTTTAATCCTTTGGTTCCTTAAAATTTTAAGTGTTTGTTAGACGACGAAATTTTTAACGTCGGTTCTAACGCGAATGACTCCTACATTGTCTTAGATGATACTTGTCCATTTCCAGTGCCAATTCTATTCCTAACTACATTTGATTTCCGTGGAATCCTTTCTATTCTTCTTTGCAACATTCACCCTCCTTAAGTGCTCATAACAGCACACTGAGACCAAACGATTGGTTTATGTTCTTTTGGGTGTATGTTCTTTTCAAATTTCACAGGACACCTGATAAATCTTACGAACTTCCTGTTTCTTTCGTCTCCCTCCACCTTTCCTTTCTCAAACCCCGGCGTATCCATGAATTTTTATAAATTGATGGATTTGTATTTGATGAAACAGGGTTTCATTTGCAGATTTTTCAACAGCTCTTTTATTTTGCCTGACACCGCTGAAAGTGGTACTGCTCGCCTTTTTTCGGCTTTTTTCAGCATTTCACAAAACGGTCTAGTAGAAGAGTATAGAAGCCTTCAGTTAAAATGGCAAAATTCTTTTGCAAGTAATTTCCTCTTTAAATGTTAAAATGGGCTTTTTCGGTACAAAATAATTCAAGAGTTGTCCAGTCGACAGGGACATGTTGAACTTCTTTGGGGTTGGTGTGTCTTTTTCAACGCCAACACAAAGGTTTCTTTAAACTGAAACTCATAATGATGAACCAAAATTTCATCTCCATTGATAATCTATTCAATATGTTCATCCTTCTTTGCAGTACTGAGACCCAAAACATCTGCTGCTGACATGACGTGAAGAGTTATGGTGCTCGCCCTGCGCACATCTTTGACAAAATCAAAATAACCGAGTAGAATGTCGGAAATGGTTAAAGCGGACACTCTGATAATTTCTATAAACTACATTTTACTTAAATAGGTCTCTTCAAATATGATTCTTTCAGCATTTTCGGCGTTTACTACTGTGATGATCTCAACAGACCGCCTTGCTCTTGGATGATCTGAAGTAAATCTTGAGAGGATATTCCACTTGAAAATTATTATTTAATCAGTGCAAAAGTACCCGTAAAAAGAAGAAATCCTTTTCGAATAGTCTCAGGAAGATTTCCTTGCATTGAGAGGAACCTGTTGACCGCGCCAAACTCAATTTATTCCATCCTTCGAATTGTTTGGAGATTTATCTAACTGTTTAACTGTAGCCCGATGAAGAATGGTTTGATTTCAGTCAAACTTTAAACCTGTGAAAGACACTTAAGTGAAAGACACTTGATCCTACCTTCACCATACACTAAGCTTATAAACTTTTTGAATGCATCTCGTACATTTTCCATACGATTTACGTCTAGGTTACGTCTCGATTTATTCCTTTTAGCAATTGCGAAATCCGATTATAATATAGTACATGCGTATTTGCACAAATTCTATTATCCTTTCTATTGCATGGAAAGATTTGAAATCAGATTCAAAACAAACCAATCAAAAACACGTAAAAATACGTAGAAAATGTTAAAAATAAATCACTTCTAACTAATTACATATATTTTATGTCCTAAAAATAAACTAATCAGCCTCCCATTCACCACTCAAAGTACGTAAATTCTTTTATTACACCATCACAAACGTTCTCTCGCATTACATATGCATAGCTCTTAACCTACTCTGACTCCATCCTCTAAACGTTTCTATTTTTCTTGACATTGAAAACTCCACTAGCCAGGGACATCGCCATCGTATCGCCATAGCGAAAAAGGATGATGACTTTTTGGCATTCGTGCGTGCGAAATGAAATGAATTCATTATTTCCACCATCCCATCATACTCGAAAAAGCGTAGACAGGATGTTATTTACGAATATTTTCATCAAACTATTTCATTCTTACGCCCTCACTTTATTCCTTCCCAATCGTCTTTGGTTTTTTTCCTCCTCTTGAGTGATAATAAAATGCGGAATTAATATTGAAACTTATTGTTGAATTTTCTTCAATTTTATGACAATACTCTAGTCTAATTCCTTCGAACGACGTATTCGCAAGGCAATTAAAGTAATTATGGTATTATTCACAGTGAGCAGGAGTTGTGGCAAGAATGAATGGCAAACATTCAGTTTTAATGGCAAAACCTTTGGCAAATTTTATTACGCGTGTCCTGGTTTTACCATTACGGTGACCAGGATGAGTTCAAGTCGTTAAAATGAAACTACGCAAATTCAAGGAATTTAAGGCTGTGTTTGTAATTCGTTCATTAATCAAAGGGAAACGTACAGGTGACACAATACATTTTATTGGAAGTTTAGAGAACACCTTGGCCTTAATGACTATGATTTCCTGAGACTTTCACGCTATCTAACGGAAGGATTGCATTCAAATTGTTTTTGGCATGCACATAGGTCGACACGGATTGAAGGATCAAAAGCGAGTCAGTTATGTTTATGCGAAAATAAGCTGTTCGTGATCAAACCGTAAACAACAACTGAAATCAAGTGTTAATAAGGAGTCAAATCGTCAAGGAGAGAACGGCTGAAGAAGAGAAAAGAGAGCAGAAATATTTTTGAAAGGTTTTCATTTCACGTATATATTTAAAGGGATTGAAAAACGAGGAGCACATAACTTCATACATTAATATCAATTATGTCTTTCCTGTTCAATTCCTATAAAGGGAAAGGATTTCATATAACTTACAATGTAATTATGCTGGAGCGGTGTTCGATATTGTTTCGGGAAATTAGGAGGAATGTCACTCAAATCAAACGAGGAGGAGTCCACGCCGCAGTTTAAAGATATATTCCTTACCTGATCACGATGAGCCATCAATGATGGCTCATCGTATACAGATAAAAGAGTGCCTTTGCAAAGAATTTGGCTCTAATTCTAGATCACGAAATTGAAAAACCAAATCGAGCTGCGAGTGATAGTGCGGTCAACCATTAAATGTGTACCAGAAGAAACAATGGGGTGAAGTACCATTAAATAATGTGAGAGCGAAATGAATGGTTCGACGGTAAATGCCAGGATGCGTTTTACAATAAAGAATCAAAAGTATCGATTACATTAACAGAAATATCAGGACGCAATGATCAATCTACGAGAATCTCTGACGATTTACGAATAAAAGAATACAGAATGATGGAAATGCAAATTTTATTACGAAAAATTAAACATAATTTTTGGCAAGCTATAAAACAAGACAAACCTGTAAAGAAGTAAAAAGCTTGTAACAATGGATATGAGCAAGGGACCACATTATGAGCGACTGAGAACAGTATAGAACCTTTGACGCCAACAGGAATATGAAGGAATTGTCTGGCTCGTTAATTATACCAATATCTTAGTAACACCACACACTAGTTTGATCCGTCTCCTTTTGAAGCACGAACACTGAAAGAAGTAAAAACCGGCATCAAAAACTGATAAATAACAAGGCGCCGGGCGTTGCTGAGATTCCAGCAGAATTCATAATTCTACCAACCGATTCAATGCAGGTGAGATCACGAGGGACCACGAGTAATCACACTGGAATTATGGAAACCCACTGAAATTTTTATTCATAAAAAACAGCAGGCAAACTCAAGCGTAGCAATTATGTAAGAGTATCTCTAGTCGATACAACAAACAATTTATTCATTCTGGATTAACTCTAGATCCACTATGATTGGCTGGATTGCAAAATTATTGTTTACGCCGACAGATTACGAAAAGCCGAAAATATCTTTGGGTCTTGTTGATCATGGAATCCTGTCAATCATATACCAAGAGACAGAAAATATAGGGCAGAACAAACATAAATAACAAAAATTACAACAAACCAACTTACTACAATGTTGAATATCGAAATGGCATATTATTTTGCCACGACTTAAAACAAATAAATTATAACAATGAATCCGGCTAGGTAAATAGCCGAATAGAGCTCACTTACATTTCTGAGGTTCTTCTCAGTTTTATCAATACTTAAGTCCTGTGAACTGCTCAATAGACCGAAGCTCAAACCATACAAAGCTGTCATAAGGCTTGCCATATGCCTCGAATGTGAGACTCGGACGCTGACGCAAATAAACGCAAACGATATAAATGCGTGCGGAAGACAGATTGAGGACGTGATCTCTTGACCGAGCCTAAACGCGGTTCCAGATAAGGCGGTAAACAACTGAGAAGAGTTATCGCACTACAGCGAGCATCTTCTCCATCCTCTTTTAGTTCCAGAAGGTTGAAATCATGCCCAGTCTCTTCTCTGCTCACAACTTATTCCAAAGATTCACATTGAAATTTAAATCAGCGTTTCCTGGTAGACACTCCATAACCAGTATTTGGAACTAATCTGAGCTCTGGAATACCATTGAGGCAGTACATGTACGGGCGTTGTCTTGTATTATCGGTAAACCTTTACATACTATAGAAGAACCTTCAGCACGAAGTTAATCTTTTTGTCCTTCTAATCAAAATAACCCCCACTAAACGGTCAATGAATCGTGCCCAAATGCCTCTCGACACTCAATACAAGCTTAAGCAAACGGTTCGCCTTCTCTTCGGTTTACTTTCTTGCGTCTTTCATCTCTAAGCAGATTTAAATTTGCTCACTTAAGGTTACACCACAGACAGTACGAAGTTCTTGTTGAACTTGACACCCGGTTCAAGATGTAAAACGATAGTCTTGCTCCCATGTTGCTGATTTCTTTCGGGTTGACTATTGAAGCTCTGTGTCCGAAAGCTTTTAATATATCCTACTTACTTCTGATCGATTATGATGAAAATGTCTGGCAAGGACGCGCATACTCTGGTTTGCCTGGATGAGTAGCAAAAATTCAGATACTTCAGCTAACCGTTCCTTACCTTCCAATACTTGGAAGATTGTACGAAATCAAAAACCCAAATCATATAAATATAAAGTTTATATATATTTTCTTTCAACTAAATTTCATTTCGATGACTTTCCATACTCTCCTTGTTTTTGCATTCACTTAAAAATAACATTATTTTCCGCTTATCTTCTAAATTAAATCTAGAAGACACGATTAAAAATTTTCTTAAATGTTAAGCTAAATCTGCCTATATAAAAAAAATTGTATCAAGCAATTTGGATAATTATTATTTTTTCGCTATCTCACTTTAGAATAGAAAAAGATTCGAAACATTTTTTTCAAAATTTCATCTTTGATTTCTTAAATAATTAACACTGTACAAGGTTTCAGAAAAACATAACCTATAACCACAAACATAGTTCCGTCGAAATAACGAAACAAAAAAACGGAAAATCAAAAGGTGTTAGTGTGATTGGAAGTCACAGTCGAAATAATTATTGCCCAGAACAATGTATAGTAAGACTTTGTTTATCCCTTCGATATTATGATTATTGCATTGTAAGAACAAATTAATTAACTTGCATAAAATTATGGTTAATAGTTTTAATATGTTATACATAAAATGAATTTTAATATTCAGAATTACTTTAAGCTGTATTTGTTTCTGTTATTCTTTTCCCTTGATTTATTCCTTTGTGAAAACTTAAAAATAAAAAAAATAGTGCACAATTTTTGTTTTTTTTTTTTGGTCTTACATAGCTACTCAGTTAATTGAAAACAATAAAATAAAATAAAAAAAAATTGTTAAAGGCCATAAGGATAATTTAGCTAGACATAACTTCTTTCATTTCAACAGAATCTTCGCTGAAGGCATTGCTTGCGTTATTTTCATCGACTTTATCGTGCATTGAATCCTGTACGTGTTGCTGAAAAATAGACAAAATTACTAGTCAAACGCTTAGTCAACGCTTAGGGCTACAGTAAGAGTTATTCTGAGCAAGAAAAAATCCATATTTCAACATGTTTTGATTCTTTATAACTACACTGCCTCTACACTTATGTTATGCGCTATAAACGATCCATCGACAATAATAAAAACAGAATTTTTTTTCTAATGATTTGCGTTACATCAGGGTACGACAGACCTGCTCCTGTCGGGTCGTCCTTAAGTCTTTTGTCGTATCACTTGCATGGGCTCTGTTTGCTAACGAATCATTTCACAGCAAGCTTGTTTGAATTCCTTTCCCGTTTATTCAGGACGCATTTCATACAGCATACAGCCGAAACGTGTCCTCTATTAGAAAAACCCCCGCGGACCCAGACAACATTTTACAAACTTAAGTTTTCGCCGACAAACAAACGAACTTCATAGTTTTCTCACAAACTTATTAAATATTTACTGCAGACTGATGACGGGTGATACTGATACTGCAGACGAAGGGGTGAAATCATGGGTTTTGTAAAATAATTGATAACGATTGATGAAGTAGAGCAACCGAGATTGTGGTGAAAGTATTGGTTAGCAAAATGTCACCATGCAAACGACACGACAAAAAAGTTAAGAAACGCAACCGGTTACAAAGCAACTTAGAAGGCATCACGAAGTTAGGATAGACAGTAGTAAGTTAGGAGTTTAGGTTAAGATTACACGTAGCGTTCTAATATAATTTTCTTTCCAAACGCAATCTGTATGGCTGTGTGTGCGTTGCGTGGTACTGTGAGAACGACCGTCTTTTCGTTGATAGAGGATACAAGGAACAAAAGGATACAAAAAACGACTAGCTATCGGCGTCCTCGCATTTTGGAGGCTTTGGGATTTCAAACAAACGACTTAGCCATAAGTTCGCATTTGAGGTGGTACAGGCTGCCAATGGGGTAAATAGTACGAATGTAGCGCTCCACAACCCGTCTGCATGGGTTAGCCGACATGTTCCACTAGTAACGCTTGCGAGGCTTCGACCGTTGCATGGCGATTGGTCTCGTGACAAATTCTTTGAAAGACGACTTTGAACCGGTCAATGGGAAACGAAGACGTGGTCCTAATAATTAATTACAATATTTTTTCCATTGTCATTTAGATAACAATGTAGTCATTGGAGAGACTGAACCAAAATTTAGCTTAGCACCTCTTAAAAATGCCTGCTTGTAGTCAGAAAAATAGGAGTCAAAAAAATCAAAGGGTACATACCTTCAAATCCTCAATATTTGTATGAATTTCATCACAATGTGCACATTTGAATTTTGGCTGCCTATTTGTATGTTTTTTCGATACATGCGACGCAAGAGTATAAGGCGATGTGAATTGTCTTGTGCAATTTCCGCATTGATATGATTTCTAAATGACATTTTAACGAAATATGTCAATATTTTTTAAAGCATGATCAAAATGAGGGAAACAAAAACAAATTTCACCTACCGACAAATGTGTTTGGCGATGTCGATACAAAATAGTTTTTGATTTAAACTCTTTATTACAAATATTACAAACCGGTGCTTTATCTGCCATCTGCTGGAAAATATTACATTTACAAATATTACATACAACTTACACGGACGACAATGTATAGGATACCAATTACCTCATGTGTCTTCATATGCATTTTAAGCATTCCAGGGCCTTTAAAACTTCTATGGCAGATTTCACACTGAGGTTGTCGTTTGCAATTGGCCTAATTTCAAATGAATTTTAGTTTAAACAAAACCAACAGCCAAGTTTGATATAATCAAATGAAATCTTACCTTAATCCAGTTCGAATGCGACTTCATATGATTCTGTATCCAGCGGCTATGTTTGAATTCTTTCCTACATAAATTACACACATATCTCCCCGGCGCTGGGCAACTTGTTTGAAGACTAATAAATTCGGCTGCAAGTCAAAACGAACGTTACAAGTCCCCATTTTGGAATTTGTACCAAACATACCTAAATATACCTTATCCTCTGTATCGGAATCATCCGATATTTCTAATGCTAAAGCTATTGCATCCGATACGATCTTTTCATCCTCCGCTTCCTGCTCCGGATTATGTTCAATTTCCTCCTCGATCTCTTCGTGTATTTGAATGATGTCTTCATCATGATCCACTTCTTCCGTTGTTATTGCCTCCGTCACTTCGACATTCTCCAGAAAATGTGTAGCTTCGTCGTCATCATCGTCTAGGTCAGGTTGCACAATAATTTCACATTGATTATCCGATGTCGGTTGAATTTGCAACACTTGGGTTTGCTGACCGTTTGGATGAATCATTTGAACAGTGCTTCCCGATTGTATTAATTGGCCGATTTGAGCGGCATTTACAATCTGTGCAACATGTTGACCATTATGGGTGACCAATTGTGTAGCATTCAAAATGTGGGCGTTATGTAATTGACCATTAGAAATGACCATTTGTGGTGCTATCTCATTGGTTTGTACTGTTGCGGGTACTTGACGCGCACGAAGATTCTTTATTGTTATATCATTGCAGGTATTTCGTGTAAGTTGTGTGATAGGCTCCTCAACAACGACTGTAAGTTTTTTAATATAATTACGTAGCTCACGATCTGACTTTTCGACACGAGTTTTGAAGGCATGACAACGTGATACTTGATGAACACATTGAACACATATTTTATCCGGCCAACCGTCCGTTTTATCAATCTGAATGGAAAGAATCAACCTTAGTTGCTAGCCATACTTTATATGGGTAAAAAATAACATTCGAATGCATCATATTGGACTCGGTGAGAGCACAGTTGGGTCTAGAATAATTATGTTATGTTAGCTTCCCATCCAATATCTATCGCTAAGAATATTTTCTACGCTTTCCTTCATTTGCTGGACCTACAATGAGTTTCATTTTGGATCTTAGAGACTTGACCTGTCACTTGGTGCTATTATTTTTCACTCTGCTCAGGCCCGGTTAAACATTTTACAATGCCTAGTGTGGTGTTATGAACGAGGTGTGTTATAAAAATTAACAACCATTAGTTTTTCCAAGAAAATAATATGAAATTCATCTGTTACCGCAAGACGAAATTATGATATTTATGTCGGGCGGACCATTGCTTCGTTTTTGGCGAAGACGTATTTCGACTATTTGTAACCATCATCAACATTCAAGAGAATGAACTGACATTCGGGCAGCTGAGAGCCGGAAATAAAATACAATTAAAACGAACGTCTGCATTAGTTATGTTCCGTTTTAAGCAGCCCTATCAGTCTATCTCGACCCGATAATTGTATTGTATAGTGGAGACGATGTAGTGTTTACATCTTCCAATGGGTTCCCTTTAATTTACTCTATACGTGAAAAACTAAGTTCTGGAATTGAACAATCACGACCTGCAAAAGATTAAGTTTATCGTTTTTACATTTAAAAACACCTCATATACGGCCAGTTTGCTCATTATCAGCGCCAAAGTTGCTTCAGAAGGTGAAGGCTCGAGTTCAACGAAATCCGCATCGTAGCGGCTGACAAAAGTCTTGTGAGTTGAATATATCGAAGCCAAACATGCAGCGAGTATTGAAAAATGAGCTCAAAGTAAGCCTTCCCCAACATAAAGGATAATATGCTCACCGATGCTCAGAAAAAAGTTAGGCTTGGGCAAAGGAGCTGTTACACTTGCACGCAGCTGTTGAATTGCCCAAATCATCTTTTCTAATGAGAAAATTTTTCAAATTGATCAATTTGTGAACAAACAGAATGATCGTGTTTATTTACACAACAACAGTTTACAACAGAAAGGCCATACAATAATTTGCACATTTGGCTCGCCAGCAGAAATCAAGCACCACCGTTTGTGAGAGTTTGGGCTGCGGTGATAGCCGATGGAAGCTCTTCTCTTCTGTTTTTGGACCATGGAATCGAGGTGAATGCCAATGTTTACCGTGAATGAGTTCTGGAAGATGCTTTGAAATCGCTGGCAACAAATTATTTCGGTACGGAAAGTTTACAGGACTCTGCACTGTCGCAAAAACCATGCAGCAACCAGGGATATAAATCCGCTGGACTTCTCCATTTGCAGGTAAGGGTCGGAGCAACAAAGCAGTGTTGATGCGCTTAAGACAGCGCTTTTCTGGTAATGGACCAAGCTGACACTTTTGCAGCGATATTCCGGGCAAAAGGTGGCCACATAGATGATTTACAGGCTGCTAATCCAGTCTATCTAAAGGGATTATTGCTGCCATAACCGTGTTGCTTTTCTGTAGATCTTCCCAGTAGCTACAGCTCAGTAATTGCTCTTTTTGAATTGCCAAGTGAACGACTGGTTTCAGACAGGTGAAAACCACCTCGTCCATCAGTCGCCTGATCGAGGTGACTTGGAATCGAGGAACAGAATTGATGAAACGGAAGGGCTGTATAGATCTGCATGGACGCAGGATCTGAAGAATAAAGAAACGCGAAAAATGATATACCGAATTTTTGACTCATTTTATTTCGTTTCCCTCTTTGAATGTCTTAGTTTGTAAAATTAGCTATTGTTAAAATGGTACAAACAGCAAAAAGTGGCCTTAAATTTCTTTTAAAAAACGGACTTTAAATTTCTTATTTTAAAAAGGACTTTAAATGTCTTCTTAAAAAAGGCCTTTATTTTTAAAATAAAAGGAGCTATTTATGTTTAAACTTAAGATCCTAACAACACTTACAGGATACGAAAGGAGCATCTGAAGATCAAGCACAGGCCGCAAAAAGGGAACATATTCCTCAAACTTAAACCTATGATTATTAGAACGGATATATTATAGATTATATTATATATATCTTGGATTCTTGGAGTTGCTTAGAGAATTGACGACCAGCAGACTTGAAATATAAGCCCCTACAAACGAATGATTCCGATCAAGGGAAATAAAAGGATCAGAACGAAGATGAGTACCTGTTCTTTTCTTAATATAGTTAACATAAGATCCATTAAACCACTATACCTAGTAAATTCGGTTAAACTGAATCAGCGCATACCAACATCTTTACACGTATGCAATTGTTACTACTTACTTGTACTCTCGCACATTCCATCAACATTTCCGCCACCATCTCACCAAATAACGGTCTCATGTCCTTTTTCGCTGCTAAACAAACACGACATATCTTATCCAGCTCCAAGTTTTTTGCGGGCATAAAATCCATTTCCAACAGATTCCACTTCAAGGACAAACCAAAACGTTCACAAATCAAAAACTTACTCCCAAAATCGTAGAGGAGCCGACGCAATTCGTCATATACTCCTTTCAATACTGGCTCAATCAAATTCCAAATGAATTCCAGCCAGCAAACGATCAACGAAACCAAATCAATCCAATGCTAAATGCAAAAGTACAAAACAAAAAATACAAAAAAACAATCCCAGTGGATTGAATTCCCGCAAATTCCAGAAGATTATTTTGCAGACTATCGTCGAAATTGATATACAAAATGATTTATTTTATGCGAAAGATTGGCGAGAGGTTGTTTGTATTTAAATATGATTTCGGAATTTGATACAAGCGATTGAATTCAATGTAAACAAATCCGATATTGATGAAAATTCCAAGTTGATAGATTGGGTAAATTGTGCGACTTTTTCTGATGGTAAACACAGAATGTCAATTTAGATGTAAGTGCCATTGTAGGTAGCGAGTAGATTAGTTTTGGTGGGATTTTCAGGTGACGGTTGAATGATTTGATTGCTGTATTTCATTTTTACATTGAATTTCAGTGAAATTCTTAACTCATTATTTTTAATTCTGTGGCATTTTCCATTTCATTACTGCTATTTCACCTTTGAATCATTCACATTGCTTATGAACATTTCTATAACTACAAAGTGTATATTACATGTAATAATTTTCATACCAAGCTTATGGTACACTCTCTAGTAATAGCTGTAACTTGTCATAATGACAGCTACCCTAACCTATATCCCACGTGAAATTTGCTTGAGACTTGATTCGAGTTCGTGTTTACAATCAACTTTTAGTGAAATGGCGAAGACAGATAATGAGGATACTGCTACATCCAATGAAATAACGACAAGAAAATCTAGCGCTCCCAATATAGACGGTATCTTAGCTCAAATCAAAGGAAAATCGGCGGAACAAACCGATCAAAACACTAAAGCGAAACCACCCGCTTCGAAGAAAACAAAACTGAAGCGATTGGAAAACGAAATCCCGCGTGGGCAACCTAAATCAGGACGACCATGGAAATCAGTTAAAACAAAGTAAGTAAACGTTAAGTGAGTAAATTCTGGAAATTCAGAAACTTGTTCTTGATTTAGCGAGAAATTCCCTTCCAAATACGGCAGGCGCTCGATTTAGATTTGAGCGTTTTCATAGAACTAATCAATTATAATCTATTCAATAGATTCTCAACCGTAAAGAAATCAATGTATCGACGGCCGTACGAAAAGAAAATGGAGCTACGTAACGAGTTGAAACACATCAAAGAACTTTCCAAATCGATTAAAGAAGATCGAAAGCTGCAGAACGAAGCGAAAAAGCAGCGCAGAGTTGAGAATGCCCAGCGACGTTTGGAGAATGAGCGGAAGGCTGAAGTTGTACAAATTATTAAGAATCCGGCCAAATTGAAGCGAATGCGCAAAAAGCAGTTACGTATGATTGAAAAACGAGATTTAGCCAATATCAAAGTTGTTTAGGAAATAAATTGTGATATTTATTTTGTTTGTTTTACTTATATAACTCTTGTTCCCTTCATATGTATTTTTAATACTTCGCTACTATCCAATTATTACTCGAATAAGTTATCACTTGCCGACAAGGAAATTATTAAAAAGTTCACCAAAAAACCATAAACGAAGAGAATAACAATCAATTTAATTTCTTATGATGACAATATTTTAACTATCAAAAAATTGGTTTCAACTCACCTTATTAACAATTTCTATTTCTTACGTCAAATGCCTACATTAAATCGATAAGACTTGTTTTAAATCTCCCAAAATGTCATTCCACGAAAATCCCATTGAATCATCTTCTAACGAGATCTTACATCGTGATGGAATCTTTTCCAATAAATTCATGAATGGCGTATAAATTTTCAAGCATTCTGCATCACCAATAATGATTAGCTTACACTTAGATCTCGTTATGGCTACCGTCAATCGTCTTTGATCCTCCAAAATCTCCGCACCCCGCCCACTTCTTTTTGTATCGGAATTTGAACAACCTGTTCGTGTGCATGAATAAATAATAACTTCTTTATCTCGTCCTTGATATTGATCAACAGTGTTCACTTCAAGTCCTTCAAAATTTAGACAACCGTGGCCACTATTCGAACTTTTTGTAGATGTGTAGAAATTTAAACAATCATCGTAAATTTTACGCAATAGTTCGACTTGAGCACGATATGGTGCAATAATTCCAATATTCATTGCAGGACATCCCCCGACAATCAAGCATTTTACAATAAAGAAAGCAATTGCGGCATCACAGTAGTTAGTGTAAGTGAATCGTGTCTTCTGTGGGCTGCCCAACTCTTCCGAAAATGTTTTTTCAATAACTTGCGACAATCCAATAGCCAACGATCTTTCAAATTCTAATGATCGCTGCAAACAGTCTTTTGTGTCCAGCACAACAACAGACAGGTCCACATGTTTTTCCAACGCCCGTAATAGCCATTTGTATTTCCGAAATTTATCAAACATTTCCGTCTTATTTGGTAAATCAATTGTTCGGCTGCTCACTGCTTCGTTAGCACACAACAAATTGCCATCATAAGTTAATGCGTTGGCTAACTTTGTTACGGTTCTATTCATTCGATATTGAGTCGATAGCGTTGCGGTCGACTCCGAATCATCCAGGCGATGAAATAGACTTTCACTAGCACCAATTTTGCATGCCAATTTCGATTTAACTACTGGTGGCAATTGATCGGGATCACCAACTAATATAAATTTGTCAGCATAGAAAAGTGGCCGGAGAATCGTTGGCTGGAACACTTGTGTCGCTTCATCTACAATACAGACGTCGAATCGTCGATGCAGAAATATCGAATGGGATGCTCCGTGACACGTAACTCCAATTATATTAAAGGACGAGTAAAACTTTGCCAAATCATCGGGAGTTTTGCACGCTGCACTAAGATGAGTTTCACTTGCATCATGCAATGCTGGATCGATACGCGCATCAGATCCTAAACGAAGAAATCTTATGTTCAACTGTTTTAGGCGTAAGAGGACATTATCCACGGCAGAATGTGTATGGGACGTTATGATGATCGATTTACGCATGAGATTCAAAAGATTTATGAGAGCAACTAGAGTTTGTGTCTTTCCTGTGAATATAAATGCTTTTATGATTCGGCTCAAACACAGTATTGAAAGGACAATAACACTAACCTGTCCCCGGCAGACCTTTAATCAACATATAATCATTCATCTTCAGTGCCTTGGAAACTGCTTGTCTCTGGTCTGCATTCAACTTTAGTAAAATTTCTTGAGCTGCTTTTGGTACTGATAATTGGTCTTTCATGAAAGTCGGTTTGAGTTTATCCACTACAATTCTACGCAGTTTATTCGATTCATCGCGGTCCTCTAGAAGGACACCTAAGTTTGTATAATTGAAAATATTTGTCGACTGCGATGTATGCTTGTCAATTATAAATTTTTCATTGGGGTAGTTTTGCAATAGATTTCGCTCTAAATGGACTGAAATTCGAAATTTATTGAGATCATACACGTGCCCTGTAGCAATTGCAACACGTTTACGAATGCTTAATATGACGTAGTCACCCGGATTGATCTGGAATTAGAAATTTTGCTTCGTTGTAAAATTATTTCTTATGCTGTTGTACATATGTGGAGGGATCATGAATATTTGTCGAATTTCGAGGACACGAGACTAAATGTTCACTATTGTTTGAGCCGTTTGATAAGAAATTATTTGTCTGCAGGTCTCAGATATTCCCTTTTTACCAACGATCTCCATGTATCAATTTCATCTCATGCAACAGGATCAAGTGAGGTGGAATACGTTCTTAGAGTAATAGAACTCGAGTCTCGAAAGAGCTAATAAAATAATCTATGTCCTATCCTATCAACCCGAACATCGAGTAACAATCAACAGTTCTCTTTTTCGAAAATATGAATCTGTACTCAGTATTTCCAATAGAAACTATGGGAGGCATAAGTTAAGGATTTCTCGAAAACAACTTACCCCAGTCAAAGTAAAATCATCAAAAGTCGTAGATTGAATTTGGTCACCAGCAGTTTCAAATGAGTGTAAAAACTTATTCTCCGCAGCTTTTATACCTCCGATAATTCTCAAATTTATTATAGCATGTCCTTCATCGCGTCGTTCTTCTGCCGTTTTAGTCCATAAACTCTTAACATTATTTCCACGCTTGAATTCCTGATCTTCCAGTGCCAACAGACCACACCAATGAGTGAAATATTCAATATCAACCGATTTTAAGTGATTCATACATTCGCTGGCGATTTTCTGCATTGTCGTATTTGAAGCAAATTCTTCAGCATCATCTTGTTGTAAATATATTGAACAAATTGTATTGTACGGACAATTCGGACAAAATCTTGAATTATTGATAGGTTCAGGCAATATTAATGATTTGTATCTACTCAAAAGTTCATTCAGTTTGTCAGATCCCTGGATATCAATGTGGCGAGTTAGATAGTACGATAGCTCATTTCTAAGGATTATTATATCACGTTTGGAATTGTTTGTTGGTTGAATTTCCTTCATTATTCCCTCCCTTAGATACAAAAGCAAACCTGAATCGACTTTTCTGCCGATTTCATGCAGCATCATTTCATAGAGAAAAAGTTGTCCTTTATGCTCGTTTGAGAATGATGCGCGTCCGGTTTTCAATTCGAGCGGCATGTATTTATGTTCCGAATTGAAAAGTTTATTGTTAGCTTTAACACGAAGCGAGACATCAATTTTTCCTTTTAGACCCAACCGTGGCACCCAAACATTTTCTTCGATGTCTTGTACGCTTTCAATAATGCCGGCAAACTGTCCGTTTGATGTCTAGAAGAGATAAATAGAGGAAATTTATTTTCCGGTCGGGATCTAGTTTGTTCTCGTGCTGTAGCACTATCGGATCTCATCTTAACTGCTGTCTGGACTTGCTTGAACACTCTCAAACTTAAACTGTAAAGAAGTATAACGCACTCTATAGCAATCAAGGCAAGACTCGACGGAGCTATTAGACAAGATACAAACTGATGCTGATAAATGTTTTTGGGCTACTTTGGTCCTTCAACGTACCACTGAGCTCTTACTTCCAACAATATATTGTTCCACAAAGTCAACGATATTAGTAATGAAAGGATTCAACTCCGATCTCATCTCGTCGATACTCATTTTAGTTGCATATAACATGTACATAATATTTTCCGACTGAAGAATTTCCGTACAGGCTTGTTCTATCTCGGAATAAGTCTTTAGCTTTCGGCTAAGAACGGTTTGAAATAGTTCATGTGTTACGGATCCTATAATCATCTGAAATGGGAACAGAATTAAATCTTTTCTTTTTTTCTAAATCGATTTTGAAGCCTACAATTTTGCTATCTGAATCAATCCCACGGAATCGCTCCTGAAGTGCAACTTTACGTTGGCAGAACAACGATCCAACAACAGACGTTCCAGATATCAGATGATCAGGATTTGTTACAACAGTTCCATCGTTATTTGTTACAACATACGACTGTAAAGATTGATTCCAAATTGCAATGACCGAAACAATTTCTCCTGTTTCCACTTTGGTATTTGACCATACACCTTGCAAGCGACATTCTGTCCTTTCTTCTTTATTGCTTTCATTAGACAATTGCAAAATTAAATCAAAATTCTTATCTCTTTCAATGCCATCGACTACACATCGTTGCCAGGATTCCAAATTTAGAGTGCCCTTTAGTACGTTCGATTGTTTTGCTAGATCTTCAACAAAAGCACCATCATCAGCATCAAAATTATTCGTGAACATAAAACTATCATTATCGTCTAACAAATAATTGTAATTCTCCTGTTCAAAATCTAATGCTGTACAAACTTTTTTCGGACTTTTATATTCGCGCGCCCTTTTTCCTGGACTGCCCATTTTGTTTGGGGATATCTCAGTCAACGTTTGTCGACGTTTTAACGCATTCATTTTGAAATATGATTAAATTCAACAATTTTAACTAGGCACACAACTTATTTGAATATATTCCGTATAGTTATGAAATTAATAGACTTAACCTGACGTGCAACTACGTCAAAAACATACGAATTGGCGCCATTATTTCCAAACAAATCAACGTCAGTGTCGCAATTACTCGTTCCATTCAAGTGTTGCCACATCACCGGCACTTCGAAGAAGGTTTCACTTCGATTCGCTCATGTGATATTTAATTTGAATACTGTAACGATCGTAGTAAAAACTAATAATACATTCCATTTGAATCACGCCCGGTTAAATAGATCAATCGTCGTGGAAATAAATTTGAAATAATCATATTTTGGAAGAAATATACGCCATGCACGGCGGCAAGCATTAGTTCACAGAAGTTTCAACCTTCATGCCGCGTTTAAATCCTGATTCCAGTGCTCCCGACATGAATTCGGCGTGCTCACGGTCCCTTAACGCTTAGTAATTATTCTTAAACTAGCAGCTATACCCGAACCACAGCGATCAAGTTTGCTGAACGGTTATACAAATTGACCAGTGAATTGAAACTCAATAAGGATATTTGACCATTCTTCGGCTAGCTAAGGTCCAAGCCTTTGAATGGATTAGCTCATCGGATAGAGAGAGTATCGTCATTGTTAGCACTGCGTTTCAAGCGTATTATGATAACTAGTGGATCCTTTCATAGAGCCATAGCAAAACTGAGCTCAACTTCTACCAGTATGAAAGCAAAATTTGCACGATTTAACATATTGCGATACATCTCCCATATTAACATATTGGGAGATGTGGAATTGAGATGACGAATCTCAATTCCTGTCTGCAGAGAAGTGATGAGTGGGGGTTGCCCAATGGTGCTACATTATTTTGTGTAAAGTAGCTGCCGTGAATGTTAAAATTATTCTCTGACATACTTTTCGGCGAACTGTTGCTTCACGTTTCCCGTATTCTGCAGGACATAATCGAATATCATTTTCTAATATTACTAGCCCTCCTTTGATGAGTACGCTTGGAAATAAAACTTTAGCGTCGCAAGGAACCGATACATCTTGATAATTTTGGTCAACTGCGCGGTTAGTTCCTCTCGGTTCTTCAATGAATAGTTTTCCCTTTTTATCCCCATTTCTGTTCACGTCTAGAAGGGGTCGTTTTGCTAGTTCCTATGTTATTGCATTCGTTCCATATTGAAAAGCTTCATCTGTTCACACGTGAACATTAGCGACGGTGAATTCAACACGAAATTCGCAATTTTTCCGAAATAAATCATCCTTTTTCCGACGCTAGGTTCCCCCCTTTAACTAATGACGTTAAATTCTGTTCGATTCTCTTGTTTTCTCGCATTCAAATGCTATGCGAACTTGGGTAACAATGTCGAACTTACCCATTATTTCCATCTAGGATGCTAAAAATCATAATATTTTAAAGGTCCTCAAGCTACCACAACTTTCACCTTTCAATCGTTAAAACTTGGAGCATTTCAGCGAAGTTAAAAAAAAGTATCAACTGCTGTCATACCTTGTCGTCTTTACTTACCTCTTTATGCACTTATCTCAATACAAGCAAACATCTAAAACTGAAATATTAATAAAAAAACAACTAACTTTCCATTTGGCATATTTTAAGTATTATTTTACTCAAGCACATTTACTCTCATCCAATTTCCTTATGTTTTCTTGTTTTATCATTAGTATTATTTTCAAATATCTATTAATTAATAATAATGCAATGCATTTTAAATATAGTTTAAAAATCATTAGAAATAATTATGAACAAAATGAATTGAACATATATCCTCGTTTAAACTATGCGTTGAATGAATATTTATGTTTTAAGTTCTAATGATTAAAATGATGATTGATATATGTACGAGAAAACTTTATTTTGAAGGAGCACTAAATCTGTTTTTAACCGGGTCATCTTTATATTTACACTTGTCCTCCATTTCCTACCGCTGATACCTCGCGTTAGTACATTTTTTTTATTTATATAAAGAAATATATATTTATGTATCATTTGTTAGTTTATACTAGTTAAATATTAAGTTTTATTTCTTTTCATGTCTCACGCAGTTGCTTAATAATTTTAACTAAAGAAGAAAAAACAACCATTTTTCGTGGATAAGCTGGCAAAGTTAAAGAAAATCTTAAAAGTTTAGTAAAAGCAATTAAGAGTTAGCTAAATAAATTGGTTTTTTATCATTTTCAATCTCGAAAAAAACCTATTTGATTAATATCAATCACTTTCGGTTATTTTTAAATAAAAATTAGTAAAATTTCATCAATTCAGTACACAGCACAGGTTTTGTTCTATTGAAAAGTTCACACTTTGAAATTTAGTTAGATGTTAATTGCGACAAAAGTTAACGATTAAATTCAAAATCCTCGGATTTTTACTTTATTTTCAATTTTTCAGTAAATTTGTTTGATTTTCTTTCTAATTTTTTTCATGCAAGGTCCGCGAAAGGAGAAAAGTTTAATTAAAATTATTTAAAAAATATATTTATATATAGCATCATTATTTTTTCATGTATCGTGTGTATATTTTGTATATTTCTTTATCATCATCTCTTCTCGCTTCTAATTTTATGATTAATTGGAAAAAAATCTATACATATGCTTGTTATTTGAATTGATCTTACATTTGAAACGGCACATAAACACAGCTTACTGCCAGTGTAGTGGGTAGAACATGTTACAAATATTACTAGTGCCAAACATTCAAATCGATTGAGCAATATTTTTTTGTCAGCTTTCAACACTTTCCCTTACAACCAAGTGAAAATAAAGCGACCCAAAGGAACGAAGACATCAAAAGAAATTATCTAAAATGTATTTTTCCGGCCAAACACACTTGAAAACACGTTGTGAACAAATCAGTCAACTCTTAATTGATATTAGAACTAACGTTAGAAAACAAAACATGTTGCTTTTTAAATAAATAAATATATATATATTTTTCGCTATTAACTTTTTCACGAATTTTTATCAAAATAAGAAGAAGAAAACTAAACTGTTGAATTTGGAAAAGAGAAAAGTTGTTTTGTTTTGCTTTTGACTATAAATTCTATGTGATCTTTAAGTTATTTTGTAGAAAATTGAAATAGTTGCAGTGTCTTTAGCGATAGTTCATTTCGTTTTGATTCCTGTTTAGATGCTATTACTTTTCAGGTTTTGTTCTAACGAGTTTTCTGTAGTTTTAAGTTTGTAAGGAGCCTGTAGCGTATACAAATTCTTTTATCAAATGTCATTTATGGTGGATTGCTATTAAAGTGCGGTCGCTATAGATGAAATTTTATTTCTGTCCAATCGCCCAACGTCCTCCTACTGTTGCTTTTCTCCGATCCATTGATATCATTGTATGTTTACGAATTATTCTTTTTTTCATTTATGAAATCATCTTTAAGGTAGTATTCTTTATTTTATCTTTTTTGTTTTCGCTAAACTAGTTTTTATTTATAATTTTTTTTTCTCCCCCATAGCTTTTTAATTTGATTTTATTATTTTAAATTTTATTCCTTCAACATTGATTGGTTTTATTCGGATGGTCGTTTTTCGCTATGTTTTCGTGTAAATTCTTCAGCATTTTTTAGAAATCTTTTACGATCTTTCAAATACTCTTCGGCTAAATCGGCACGTAAAGGATGTTCTGGTTCTGGATCATTTACTAATGCTATTAACGCTTGAATTACTGCACACAAGAATGAAATATGTGAAAAGAAAATGACTAGATGAAACGCAAACGAATCTCGATCAAACATACCTTGCTCTGTTTTTGTGGCTGGTTTCCAATTCTCTGTACTAATTATTGGCAAGCACACTTGTCCTTTTTCGTCGACATTTGGATGATAGATTTTAGTTTTGAAACCTATTTTTGGAGGTTTGAATGGATATTCCGGAGGGAAATTGATTTCAATACGGAAGGCACCTTTATTATAGGGGGGATTTTCCTGTAACAAGAAGTAAACACATAAGCGAAATCCCAAATTCGTTTTCAAATGCCAAATAGCTGATTCAGCTCATTGAACATTGTAATCAACTCAAACCAGTAAGTCGCTCAGTTTTGGAAGGGTAAAAGATGACATTTCACCTTGGCACGAACTTCCCGTTGCATTTAAATATGAAAAATTGATTACATAAAGTCAAAAAACACTCCTTGATGAGTCATTTACCCCGTGCATTCTTCTCAAATATTGGTTTTAGACGCCTGGGCATCTAATCAGAATGCAAACAAAGATTGAGATTCGTACAAAACTTGTACTGAAACGACAAATTATTTTGCCAATCAAATAATTTGACCCCAAAATTAAACCATCGCAAAGAAACTAAATAAGTCGGAAATTCTTGTCATCGTGCAAAGGTTTCAAATGATCTCAGGGCAATGTATCCAATACGTTTTTTGTGGACATCTCATAAAAATTTAACGCGGAACAAAATAGTTCCATAGTCTTTATGACTCACAATCGTGTTCTGCCATCCGCAAAACAACGGTACAAAATCGATCACAACACATATACGAAAAAAACAAATGAATTCAATCTGAATTCACCTGAATCATCATCCCTGTCGTGCAAATGCTACATTGTCGTGCATCTAAAATAACGCAATGTTTACAATCACCGACGTAATTCACTGAGTCTACATGGCAGTAAACTACCGAAAACGTCTAGAACGATTCTAATTTAGCAACAATTTCCACTTCACTTCTCATTAAATTGCCTCAAACGGGAGAAATTTACTTACCGGAACGATTAGTCCAGTCCAAAAAAGTACATTTTGTTCGTCGACAACAATATCCCGAAATGATTTCAGGCCGGATGATTTAAGATCAGCTAATTCCTGCAATAGAAATAGTTAAATTCCATTATTTTATCATTTGTTATATTTAGAAATTCCAATATATTCGTTGTGTTCGAAAGGAGGAAAAAGAAATCGTAATCAAAAAGTGACATTTCAACATAACCTCCACCCTTTGAACGTTTCCAATCAGAACAACTATTTCTTGGGTGAAATCAAACAAATCACTAATAGATGTACTTGTAACACTTTGAATACATGTCGAAACGCTTTATGTGGTGGTTATGCAGAAAATTATCACTTATTTCTATTGAATTTTTCAAGAAATTTAGAAAACCTTTTGAAGCCTTCGTGACGCCGCCATTTTGAATTTTTCTTCTCCACTACCAATTGTCAATTTGCCGTCGGCAACAGTAGCTCCACTGCCACCATCTTCATCATGTTGTTGAACTTGTATTACATCTGATTGCTGATCAACTTCCATCAAAGCGGGGACATCAACCAGTTTCGTGCGAACATATGACATTTATTGTACAGTCACGACCTGATAATTTGGAAGGCAGTTAACTGATTGATTCGTTTAAATGCGAAAACTAATGCAATTCGACGTAATACCTGCTTAGTCCGTTTCTATAAGCTTGGGTATTATTTAAGAAACAATTTGACCCTTCCAACTTTATTCCCGATCAATAATTCACTACGTATCAAATTTATTAAATTTAATATTTTTTCTTATCACTTGTCTATTTTAAAATAAATTTAAAAGTTCGCAAGTCAAGTACATAAAATTGAATTAAAAGTTGACACGATTCGTCTCTAGGTTGCTACGACTAGCGAAATTTTTAAAATTCATTTCTGGTTAAAGCAAATAGGTCTTTGCACATAATCAGATAGAAATAGTAATTTGAAATTAAGTGAATTCAGAAGCTCATAAAACTTCTCCAGATTGCTTCATTTCGTTTTACCACTTTTGATACGCTTTTAAGTTTTCCTGAGCCTCATACCACCCGTTTTGAAGGATTGGTGTTAAAATGCAACTTTTTCAATCTAGATAAGATCTTGAGCTAATACGGTTAATCGGCTCCAAATTTGCTTTTGGAATTCATGAAATATAGACAGTATTACTGTGGAACACCTTTAAATCCAACTCAGTGTCACAAGGACCATAAATCGAGGTGAATACTACTTTTATAATAGCCAATACTTACGGCACTTATAATATTGTAAAAACCAATACTTATCCACACAAGGGAGAGAGGGCAAAAATAATTGGATGAAGTCTAGAGATTATGTCGGTTTCTAGCTCACATATTGTTTAGCATGAACTAAAACTCATCCTGAAAGCTTTGAAGACAATGCCAGCATCTGCTAGAGATATAATAAAAATTGACCAATAGGAAGAGCGTCGTTCAAATTAAAAATTAAGTTTTTCACCTTTTGTGTAATACTCTGGGTTAAATGTGCTAAATGATGCTAAATGTGCAAACTGAGATCTAGCTGCCTCGTGATGTTCACGCTATTGAATGCTACCTAATCAAGCAGCTCCTGATAAAACTAGACTTGACTGGCTTTTCCGCCGTACTTTCAATTTTCAAGTTAAAGCTACGTAATAAGGTGAAATTGATGTTGCAGTCTTCAGAAATTTTTCTTGTCAGGTCATCCATCTGAAATTGTGCTTCTCCCATAGATTTGTTCTAGATAGTCTGCATAAGAAAGTTGATTGCCTCGCTTTGTGACAAATTCAAACGTCCATCCTTATCATTTAACGTGGAAGCACGTCATTCAAGTGTCATTGATCACTTTAATGTTCATTTAATTTGAAAAAGTGCTTGGTGGGCTCAATCAAATCCTCCTATGATTCGATGGAAGATGTCATCAAAAGATAGGGAAAGTTGGAAGTGAAACTCATTGATAACCCAGCTCCAAGGCAGAGCCTTTGACTAAGATAAATTGAAACGCAAACGTAAGCTTCAAAGCAAAATCACGATTAGCTTTTTTGAACATTTCACAGATTCCAGGCATAAAACTAAATCGCAAAGCAAGCTTCGGCTCCTGATCATTTATTTAAACATTTGACAAGGAATCATTCAACCCGCTGAAAGTCACGAAACCAATCAATAAATGAACGAGCGTATTTTTTTATCAGTGAAGAGCGTTAGAATTACTGTGCCTTGTGTAAATCTAGCGATACTTTGACTATATTGCGAATCCCGCTGGAATCAACAGGCACCACGTGCTCCAAACAGTCGTTACATCAGTCCATGTAACAGATCATCACTTATATGTGTAAGTTTTTCAACTTCTTTCAGAAAGGTTTTATCTTCTGATTTTTGCAAATTGCTATTCGATGGTCCTTTTATGCTATTAAATGTAAAAAAAAAACTATGTGAAGATTCTAGAGTTCAGATTAAAATTGGCATAAAATTTAAGGAATTAAGCCATGGTAACCTCAATCCAAGATTGCAGATGGTTGCATGTGATAAAAGATAGGTAAGAGAACAAGCACCCTAAGCGGGTATATCTATAGGAAGGTCTTAAGACTAACAAGGACGTAATAAGGGGAAAGCACGAGTGTAGAAATTACTGAAGACTTCCGTTTTGACCAATTGGATTGTCCGAAGCATCCTATTTGATTTGTCTCCACTCTTTAAAAAAATGCCTTTAGTCAAAAAACAAACGAATGTTAGCTGTTACAGTAGTACTTCCATTGAAGTAAACAAGGCGAGATATTGTATACATTCCCATTTTAGCCCGCGGGTAGTACATTTCATAGGATGAATGCATTTTCATCACAGAATAAATAGGTTCGTTGCGACGAAGTCACTTTGTTGAACTTTCTTGACCTCTACCAACATTTCTTGACGATTGTTCAACTAACATGTGAAGTTTATCTCGTCGTATAAGTTTTACACAATATGCGACCTTACAAACCGTTTTGATAGATGAAAACACAATATTCTGTACTACTTTTAAATATTAAACATTTGATAATTTTATTTGAGCTGAATAATATTTCGTATTTTCTAGTTTTGTTCTTTAAATATACTCTTCAATTGTTGATTCAATCATTATCTTTTCTTTCTACTTTCTTAATTTCAAAAAAGTTCGTCTCTATTATATGTTTTTATTTTTTAATCTGGATTTACTTCACTACATAAACGTTTTTTCACCTACTTAAAAATGTGGTGCCGGTTTTTTTTTCTGCATTCGATTTTCGTTTTATTTTGTTTATGGCCAATCTTATAAATAATTTATTTTATGTACTGTGTTATTTTTTGTATGCCAAAATGAGCTACATTTAAAGGTTAAATTTAATTTATATGAAAAACATTGTAGACTTTATTTTCCTTCATTTCAAATGTCTTCTTCAGGAGAACGTTTTGCATGAACTCTCATTCTCATCTTAAAATTAGGTAATTAACACTAGTAGTACAAGCGTTACTTCGAATTTCTCGAATGTCATAAATTATATTAAAATTTCATTTTAGGTTGTTTTTTATGGTTCTATAATCTATTTTATTACTTGAAAATTCCGTGTTTATTTGAATAAGAAAACGCATCAAAGTTGTAACAATATCCTACTTCAATTTTTATCGGTAAAATTATACACGAATTTGTACATATTTTTTGAATTCAAAAAAAGGAGAAAATATGCAGAATATATTATTTCGATTAATAATGTAGACCCGAATAAAATATTTGAAGTGGAAGGGGGAGTTGGACAATGGGCTTAGACATGAATATATTATTCGAATTAATGACAATAATCTATTCAAAGCTATCTAATTGGCAGTTGAAGACATGGAAGGATTTCCCTTTTTATTGTTTAATTTTCGACACCGATGTTTAGAAGTCAAAAGAACACATAGCAGGCTGGTATTTGGAAATAGTCCACCCAACTCTTTGAACTTATTTGGAAGTCTAACAATACATGGTTAGACTGTTCTAATTGCTGTTTCAATAGCGACAATACTTTTTTCTCTATTAAAATAATTAAATGATTTTCGACTCATGCTGCTTGAAAATGTAATAAAAATGTTCTTTGCACTTTGGAAACATGCTAAGCACATTTCTTATAAACGTTTCACAAATGGATTCAATTAATCTGCCGACTTGTTTGTGTCCTATTCGTTCGCAATTTAGCCTTATTAATCATATTAAGTGTTTCGCTAATTTATATTTATCTTCTAGTTTATGTTTGGGAGGAAACGATCTATATTTGTACATTACAAGTAAAATTATATTAGTACGAGTGAGCTGGTGCATGGATCATCACTATAAAGTTATTGTGAATTTTTTTAAGTATTTCTAAACGCTTTCCAATATTTGTTGCAATGACAGACAACTAGACAACACTATTGGAATCGCTGCAAATCTAAACTCTAATACACACTATATATATAAAGGTGTCACGCATGTGTTTATTGATTCAATAGGAGAGCTAAATTAAGTTGAAATAAGTTCTGGCTGGAAAATGTCCATTTAATATTACACGTGCGATTTTCTAGTAAATTTAATGAAAGTTTAACATGCATTTAGCAAAAATCCTTGATGGTACATCACCTTTTGTTGGATGTACAGGTATGTAATGGAAATAAACGCGATATGATAATGTTGATTCAAAGGGTCAAGTAGAAAATATTATTTGAACAAATCAAAGCTAGAGGCGTTTGCAGTCTAATTTCGATTCATTCTATTAAATCTTCCAACTGGAATTAAAATTTAAAGAGCTTCTACAGCCGCTTTCTATCCTCTAATGCGAAACGCTCTTATAACGTTAACGCTTGCTTCTTTTAATTTAAATTAGATAAATAACACAATTTTACCATTTTGTTTTTTTCTTCCCTTTTCCAAAAAAGGAAAAACCACTTTTTGAGAAAAGAATAAAAGCAAATCTTAAACATAAATACATTGAACCTATATAGATATATCATTTAAAAATAGCAATTGTAATTATATTTAATTGATTGATCAATAAACATTAAAATGGTTGGCGCGTGTGACATAATGATTATGCAAGTATATAAAAAGGAAACTAAATTAAAATGCTAGCCATGGATGATGGAACAACGCTTCCTTGGACCTATCACCATAATCATATGTTAGCTCTTCGCCGGGTTGTATATTGTCTTTGGCCACTAGAACTAAATGTGGATGGTTTTTAACTACAACAACTTTTGTTACAAGATTTCCATTGCGCGAATGATTTACCAATCGACCAAGCTTGCCCGATTCAGCCGTTGCGTCGATGCTGTTGTGTAAGATGTTTGTGTTTCAAGTAAAAATTTTAAAAATTCTCTTAATTATCCTTACCAATACTGTTGATTACGATGCTTGAAGTAATACATATAACAGCCAGCATTTTCATCTAACGAATACTTGGATTCACGTTCATTAGCTTCAGCAATTGTAATTAGTTCACCAATATATTCTACAACAAATTCACCACGTTGGAAATGTCGTTCTGCAATAATACCTCGTCCTTTACCATCAAAATGTTCAATCTGTAATGACGCAGAAGACTTTACTCAACATTAATTTAATTTCTGTTTGAATTCTAAAACAATGATAATAGGGGAAAACTTAGGCTAATCTAAATAGAGATATTGAGAATTTGAAGATAGGGGCCTCTTCACAGAAATTTAAAAACAATTTTTGTATCATTAGCATAAACCCTATGCATAGTTGAAAATAAAAAACAAATGTAGAAAGTGCAATGCCTAATCTGCAATGGAATCATATGACCACCCACAAATGAAAGTATTCCTTGGTGCGTCCTTGCTACAATCGCTACAATCATGACGTGCTATACGTAAGTCAGTAGAATGTGTTTCAAACCATCGAGTCATTCATCATTTTAGGCGAATAGACTGCTGAATGCATGCCATCTATCGTTTTAGAGTCGTCCGTGGGAACGGATACCGCTTTCTGCTCATTATTTTCCTATTCTATGTCCTACGGCCTGATAATAACTGATAACTCCTATCCAACACTATCGTTCGCCTCATGAAGTAGGTAGTTATCCTTGGAAGGACATCGCTGCAGAGTCCATTAAGACAGATTATGGGCTGCTTTGATAGACAGATACTTATTAGGCGTCGAGTATGCATTTCTCTATGCATTTTCCCTTACCCTTTTAAAGAAATAATACGTTCTGCGTTTATTATTTCAAGAATGAATTTTTGACAGAAAAATTCAACTAAGCCAGGACAAAAAATTAAACTTATAAAAGGCAAAGTTTTGGCATTTTTTCCGGTTATTCCTTCATATTTTTGACTCATTCCTGGAGCCTGTAGGACCTGGCGAATCTTTTAACTAGGTTGAGGAACATCACTCGGAGAATTTTGTTTCAGGTCGCTTGCCTCTATTTTGAGGTGGTTTTTATTATACACAAATCGTTTTGTATCTCAGAACATTTTGAAAAAATCCCACATGAGTTCTATTTCAATCAAGGTGTGAGCTCACACCTTGTTTACTCACGTTGTCTCGGCGTTGTAGTGCATGAGCCCCAACTTTGCATTTTCTGTGCAAGTGGGACCAAATAAGGTCTGAAATGACATCCTCCACATATCTTTAAGCTAATACTAATTCTTGGTTGATGTTGGCGAGCGTTCAAACAAGAAATACAAAATTATTCGAAAGACACAAATATTTCCATACTTGTCGGAAAGAATTCAGTATACAGGGAAACATAATCCTTATTTTGATATTAGTGGTTAAAAACATTTAAATCCAAACGAAAAATACAAATAGTAAAATGGCAATAAACCAAAAAAAAAAAAAAAATAGAAACAAAAATGGGCGTGATTCAATGATTAATTTTGAAATGTTAATTCTAAATTTTGATTTATTACAAGCGTTTAATTATATTTTTTTTTATGTTCAATGGTGTGATATTGATTTTCGAACTGAACTAATCTTATCGTAACTCGTGCAAGATGCAGAGATTTCTTTTTGCTTTATGTCGACAATACAATTCGGATTTGTGCAGATATGAATTATCTAAATTTTTGAACAGAAATGGTTGTTGTATATTTTACACCTTCGGCTTTGAATATCAGTTATCAGAAAATTGAACATAATATCATTCTTGAGAAGTCTACGGAGGTGAATTATGGGTGTCTAGCTATCAAGACAAAATTCTAAAGTTCCAATGACCATTAGAGACTTTGAAACGAAATGCAGTCCAATAAAATCAAATTATAAGCGTGTCGGGCGCACTTAACGTATATTTACAAAATGAAAATAACTATCAGAGAATGCAAGATAAACGATAGGGAATACCAAATCATGACGACAAATAAAACTTACTCTCAATCCTTCTTCACGTCCTTCAATTATAGCCTTCTCTATGCTACGCATCATCTCTTCTTGCACAGCCTTTTTTGTCTTTCGAACACTGCGTCGTACTGGGAAGAAATCAGTGACTTTTTTGTTATTATCCACTGCAGCAAGTTGCATTGGCTGTTGCACATGTTGCTGCTTTAGGGGTTGTTTCGTTTGTGTCCTAGTATTTTGATTGGTAGTATGATTTTGAAAGTTTCGTTCTCGAGGTTGATTTTGGTCTTCACTTAATTTTTGTTGTTCCAATTGTGATACCTGCAGACAATAAACGACAAAAAAAACATGAAATTTGTCAAGTTGCTAACAGAAAACAAAAAGGGACAGTAAGACTGTAATTTACCTTAAAGTTATTATAATTTATGTTTTGTTCATCTGTTGTTGATTTCAATATGGATGTTTGACTACAATTTTTTATAGCATTATCGTTATTTGTTGACGATGCGTCGTTAATTAATGTAACACCACCAACTAGTTGCGGCGATATCATTGAACTATGATTCTCCGGTGGCTGGTTGGCATTCAGTCTATAATTTTTGGAATAAAGTTTTTCATTCTCAAAGGACAATGCTTGTTGCTTGATACATAATTAATAAATTACAAGCAATTGGAAATGATGCAATAGTTAGAATTAGTACATATCCACTCACCTTCTTCTTGATTTAGGATTCCTCTTTTGCAAGCCATTCACATGACCATTGATAGCAGGAACGTAACCGTGATGACCATTATTCACATGGTGATGCTGGTGATGAGGATGGTGACTATTTGCACGTTTCGATAAGGCATTTGCTGGTGATTTCTCAACAATTGCATGCTTTACTGGTGATGGACATAATATACGATGTGGTGTGGTGGGTTTTCGTCTACGACTAGGACTCAATTCGGTTCCTGTGGCTATTGTCGTATTCATTCCACTGGCATTATTTGTGGTTTGCTTATCAACAACAACCCCGCTATCGCATGAATTTGAATCAGTATTCAGAATAATTGGTGTTGTAGATTCAAGCGAAGCACTTCGGAGACTTACAATTTTGTTAAATTGTCCGTTCAGTTGGTGATAGCCAGTTGAATTGGGGAAAATTGGTTCAACTTCCAATGTCTTGTTAATTTTTATTGACGATGCCTGATTTGGTGACTTATCAACATTAAGGCTTAGAACTGGTGCTTGAAGGAATATATTGTTAGCGGAATTGGTTATTTGGTTGTTGGTTTTAGTAGATGAGATAACACAGTCGGGTAGGCCATCACATGTATCCTCTGATATTTCGATTGATGACGCGTTAGTGGCAACTGAATGCATGTCTCCATTTGCATAAAATGCAGGTCCACCATCGTCGTCGTCGTCGTCATCGTCGTTATCTGCATCATCATTCTCTTTACCATTGTGCATTGGTTGTGTCTTTGATTCGCGGAAGAAATGTCTTATTGCCGTTTGAGATCGTGTCTTAGCGCCGAATATTTTATAATTTGCAATTTCTTTATTCGATGCGGCGCCGCCTGATGCTTTTGGAGAATTCATTTTCGCCTTCTGATGGTAACCGTTCATAGTCTGAATGGCCGCTTTGAGATTTTCGGCCACATCATCGATTTTACAATCTTTACGTTTAGGACTAGCACAGTATTGATCGTCAACTAGATGCGTTGTGCCATTGGTCATACGGCTTAAGGCTGCCGATGCCGCTGTATCCGCAATGGTACGTGCTCGTCGTCCTGTTAAATTAGAAAGAAGACACCTTTTAGCAATTCATTTGTGAAAATGATCAAAATCACAGTAAACCATTCAATTTAATTAGTTTACGTTTCAGATGGGGCTTTGAATCTAACATAACAAGATCGTTTGATTCATTAGAAGAAAATCAGGTTTTATGACGCAGATAATGATAGTGCGCCTCATTTCAAAACCAATACAACATACTTCCAGACGTTGATCTGCACCTCATATTGTGCTTGTTTCACTTTAAGTCCTTCGGATATCGCGACCTATCTTGATAAAAATATCATCTTAAAACGACTTCAAAATACACTTTAAAACAACCGTTGCAAGAAGGTGTGTTTTCTCTCAAGGAGTCCTGCCTAAATTGATTAATTCAAGTTTTGGAATAGTCAAACAACATCGAATTGAATTGCAAGTCACTTGAATTGCCATCAATATGATCATACGATTAAATAAAATGCTAACTACGCTGATCAAGAAAAAAGCCCCCCTCGGCTAAACGCAAAAGCCTCCGTCACTCATTCAGTAAATGGACTTAGAGTTATAGTCGGTTGATACGCGAACAATCGTAATCGAAACAGATACACACTTGATAATAATAGTTTTACGTCTAGCCTAGTAGTATAGTGTAAGTTCACATTAGTTGAATCGTTAGGCATACATATGGTAGCCGTACGTTCCGTTCGTACGTATAAAATACATCAATGCGAGAGACAAATGATTATAATTATGGCCAAGGCTTTCGGAAAGTTCATTCACTTTTTGCATATGGATGACCCATAAAAATAGCACGTTTAGTGCTGCTACCGCTAACGCTGGTGCAATACATGACATATCACAAACTATTTGATTTATTTATTTTTTACATTTCCTCTCAATAAGGTAAAACCATGAAAGTATAGAATATGAAGTTATGTTTGAACCATTATTAAAAAAACAGCAAACACTAAAACATTGTTTGGACAGAGGTACAACAGAAGTAACAACAATCCAGCAACAATTTTGGCCGTTGGCGTTCAATGTGACTCTCAAATTCTGCAATTTCCTTCATGATTTCAACGAAATTGGTATTGTGAGCAACGGAATGATATTTGTTAGTTTTGCAATTGTTTGGTATGCGGTGGTTTTATAGTTAAATTTATTTGTTCAAACTATGGCCAACCTGCTTAAGAACTGATTGCACAAAATAAGTGGAAAATTAAAAGACTGGGCTGGTTAGTGGAGGATCATTTGCGACATTTAACCTGAAAACTCCTTCGATTTCATAGTAGTTCAAATTTTTGTTTCTCTTTATAACTAAGAGTAAAAGTTATAAACTTTTATAACATTTTAAATCATTCTTGATTCTGGCAATCATTCTTGATTCTGATGCTGCAAAAAAGTCTTCCTGCGAAGATTCGAGTTAACAGAGCAAGACTTCAATAGCAATAACAAGCATCGCTAATGTTAAGGTTAGACGTGTTAAATAAAGTCCTAAATGTAGACAAAAACATTTTTGATTTCCAAGAACTGGGCGAGGTTTAGGAGACATAACACCCACAAAACCGAGGTAATGATGAGCACCAAGTGCTGAAAATCGCTTTCCCATGCAACCGATACAGGCTAACAAATATGTCTAGCGTATATATAGCATAAAATCCTGGACAGCAAATAAATGTCACCATACATGAAGTTAGGTAGAACATGGAGAATAAACCTAAACACGCCAACTGGTTCTGTACTGAAATAGTGAACCCAAAAACTATCGACGGGGTGGCAAAATGGTGAGGAACACTGCGGAAGATAACCACGATGAGGCAGCTAGGATATATCCTGTTATAAAGTTACTGGTGTCCTGCGGACTAGACCAACAAATGCAATGTTGACAATGCTAGCTGATGCCCTTCAACATACATTATTTAAGAGCGGCATCTTTTGCAAACAGAAAGAAGCTAATCAATGCTCCTTGAACGAGTTGTTTACTGCTTTCTATGCAAACAAACACACTTTTCGACGAAGTCAACCCTTCTCCTACCACGAGAAGAAATTAGGGTTATTCTGTGTCAAGGAGGCCCATTTCGCAATTAGAAATCCATAATAAACAGCTGCAAAAATTAACAATGTTTGCGGGTATCCTCTGCAATTTGTTTGTAATTAACGAAGACGGAATACAATTTGAACGCTTGTGTGAATGATTGTTAAGGCAATTAATAGAATTGTCTCTAGTCCCTTTTGACTAGCTCCATTTATCGAGCTGTATTTGGATATCTTTACGTGCTTCCCAAACAGGATCGACTTCTTCGACTGGAACTATAAAAATTTGACAGATCGACAGCTTGTAATTCTGGAGGGGGAAGCAATTTATAAAGCCAGACCAAAGGCAATTTGGAAAAATAGAAGAAGTTCAAAGCTGTATAGCAATATTCATAACTAGTAAATAACCAGTCAAAATCCACCTAAGCTGGTAGTGCCAATCGATGCGTCCCGGTCTGTGAGGCACCTGACGAGAAGCGGCAGGGACGCGTGTTCGAAACCAGCTTGAGCTCTTTCTACCTTTCTCAATAACTAAACGAATTACATCGGAAAACTATACAATTTAAATATTAGACCGATTGCGTATTAAGATAGGTACCATGCTCTGATGGTTCGAAAGACTCCAGGAAAGCTAGTTAAGCAGAGGAAGAGATTTGAAAAGAAATTGAAGAAGCAGCAGCTGGAGGAGGAGGATGAGAAAAATTTATACGCTCCCCTTTTTACAGACAGCCGAAATCACAGAAATGGCTACTCTCCTGTTTTTAAATGATTTATGGCGATCTGAAATCTGAAAAATCTTGATCCAAAATAGTAAATATGCCTGTAGGTTATCAAAATGAAATCTTAGTTTTGCATCTGAAAGTGATTTTAAAACTTTCAATTCCTCAAAAATGGCCCTAAAAAAGCAGAAGCAACTCAGTGGCCCAATGACGTGGCTCGGCCTGATAATTAAATACGCAGTGATAATTCAGTAACCCGACGAGAAGTACAATGCTGACCAGGCGGGGATCAGGATTGAAAATATCCACATTTTTCCCGAGAGATAGAATTTAAGTCGGCGCGCTATGGCGAATTCACGCAATTCGAATCGCCAGAAGATTGATATATTGAGTATGCTAGACGCAAACATACATGGTTAAGTCCAGAAATCCCTTTACAATTTTCAAAAAACCGATTTTTTTCTTTTCACATATTTCGAAAGTATAATACCCAAAGAACATATTGACCAAGGGAAACCCCGAAATAATCAATATTTGCGGATTTATCGCTGATATTGTCGAGCGGAGGAATTGTTTGTGGTCAGTTAATAGCGAGTCGGGCGCTCCGACAGTTAGAGGAAGAGCAACCCTTGCTTTACTCTCTTTGCTATACTCTCCTTGCAACCTTTGCTTTCTGGTTTACCTTTTTTATGATTACTTTTTACCTTTGATTTTCTGATTTACCTGATTTACCTTTTTTTTTTTGAACAGGCAAATGTTTTGGAAAATTTTATACGGAAAAATTTTATAATTATTTATATTTATATCGCTACAATTAATAGTTTTTACATGTTCAAACTTTAAACGCAATTATCTCGAAACCACGTTTTCAAAAACTGCTCGCGTTGTAGCTCAAAAAGTAATCTACCGATTTAGATGAAATTTGGGAGATTACTCTCAGTAATATCCGGCAGGATATACCTTGTAAGTGATATACCTTGTAACCTTGTATACGTTTGAAAGATAGCGGGTAAATAAGTAATTTTTTTGAGGTCAAATATGTCGAAAAAATGATTGAAAATTCGAACTTAAAAAAAGAATCGAGTAAAAGAGTAAAAAGGATCCCAAATTTTCGATTTTGCACTTTTTCATAATTTTTTAGGTATATCCTTCCCCTTAATGTGTCAGTCAACGAATGACACTTGTTAAATCTTTTTCAGATCAACAGCAAAAGAGTGACAACTGCAGCACTTTTCGATGTAACGGAAAACAGGCGTCCAAAAACCCTTAATAACGCTGCCATTTTTTTTGGTAATATCAATAAAAAGTGTTACAAACTTGAACGCCATAGTAAAATTATGTAAAAATTTGAAAATGATTAGATTATCTTATCGCCTCTATAAAATTTTTCGAAAAATACCTATTTGTTACGCTTCTAAAGGGATTTCTGGCCTTAACAACTTTGCCAGTTAGCCCCTATAACGATCCTGTAGCCTGGTTTTCAATGTTGGATCGCGAGTTGTCTGTTTGCTTTTCTTGAGGCGATGAGTGCCGTCTTAAAAATTTGGAAGGAGGACAGTTAATAATAAAAACGATAAAAATATATAAACGCAATTTGAATAATTATATAATTAATATAATATTTAATTTTGATAATTAAATATTATATTAATTAAATAACATATTTGTAATTTGAATAAACGTAATATTGAGATTCTGGTTGAATTACTACGCACGATGTTATATAAATTGGTCATATACCACCTTTATAAATTTCAGATCTTATCAAATATAACACTGGTACAATCAGTAGGACCGTTTGGTACATGTACTGGCTGGCTAGGAGGACCATCGATTGCTGTTATTGATATTTTTGAATTTTTGATTCTCGAGACAAACTTGCGCAATTGTGTGCATAAGATAGGTTAGGGAAATTAAAGAACTCAAGAGTGATACTGACCACATAGCCTTCCTGTAATATGTTCTTTTACAGAGAGAGCACTTACAGATCATAAGGCGCTCGTCTTGATTTTTGACTGTAGTACTATCGCTTCATAGGATCATATTTCAAATAATATATAAACACCTTCAGTTTCATATAGTGAATTAAAATGTTTGGAGGAAATAAGCTTTAGAATAAAATTTTAATCGCACGTTTTTCGGATTTTAGGGTTCTGTTTGGGATATATCACCCTTGTAATGCGTAAATAATTCACATAAAGCTAAACTAATCGCAAAGATCCAGTAAATGATCACGGGATTCGTATCTGAATCATTGAATCTTGTTTCAGGAGTATTTTAACAATTGTATTTGACTTTTTAATGGATTTTGAGCGTACAAAGGCACCTGAATATTAATGACACGATAGTTTTATAATTTGAACCTGTTTCATCGTAAAATATGATTACATTAGGTAATGGTACTATTTGAGTGACAAAAATAGATCCATAACTCATAATTGCGATAAAGTTTAACACAATGTTTCTTTTTCTTTTTTAGTTGACTTACACGAGTCCGATATAATCGACAGTGAGGTCAGACTGAAAAGACCTCGATTTAAAATAAATAACACGGCGAATAAATCTGATCAGATTTAATGTACACCCAAATATAGTGAGCATTCAAGCAAACCTATTGTGATGGTCTTTTGCAATTTATGATGTAATCTTCAAAGAGCGACAAATCATCATTCATCATATCTTCGAAGACAATTTCTCAGCAATTTGTCTTATTGTCAAAGAAATTGTCATCTATGTGTACTATAGAAAACCTTGGCTCATTAGAAAAGAAAGGAAAAGCCACTAATGCAGTTCTGAATTGCCGTCAGTGGATAAAACAAAGTTAGCGAGTATACAAAGAAACTTAAGCGTGCTTATATCACAACTGCAACCGAACGGATACTATAAAAGTGTGTTATTTCATATCGTTGTTTGTTTTGACTTTATACCTTTTTATTATTTTTCTTTCTTACAAAACAAACTTTTTTCTCCCACTATAATAATTAACTTAAGTATTTCTTTCCTTCTACTCACATAACAATTGTGGAGAAACAACGCAGCGGCAAAGTGAGAGCTCTAACAAGGGAAATGAACGTGCAAATTTATCAACAATAACTGGGACAAGTTCAAGATAGCACAAACCGATAAAATCATTTCTCCGAAGTTCATTGCATTTGCTCTTATTCGAGTTATTCCAAGCAATTGCATGGACGATGGGGTTCCTGCTGTCCATTTAGTCGATAGGTGAAGATTTCAGATTGGTATCGTTCAGTATGTGAATATTCACTGCATACAAGTGAATCTGAGCCCGTATAAATAGATCAGGAGCATCTTTCTTTGCGTGGGAAGAGAGACATAAAATATGTTTTCGCTTCCGTATTTTACATTTCATTGCTCCCCACAAGTCAGGAAAATTTTCAATGCAGACACAATTCGAAACGAATGCTCTTTTATAAGGACGCATTATCATTTTGGGATTAAGAGATTACATCAATGAAAATTCTTTTGCTCCAGATGCTGTTTCACGAGTGTAGTTGCTGTGAAGGTCAATAGATTTAAATCAAACTCTCACGCAACCCGATTCCCTCACATGAACAATGGAAAATGCAATGAAACTTGCGTGTGCCCGTACAATCTCCATGCTTGTTTGTTCCAATTCATTTCAGTTTAACAAACCCAACCATCTTATTAACCTGAATGCGAAAGGTAAATGTATCTGATCTCCGCGAAGAATGAATGCAAACAGATAATTTATACCAGCAGGCGTAGTTATTGTTACGTGATTTTAAAACATTTCATATGGCGGATCTCCAAGCACCGGCAACATCAACTGCACATCATCCAGACAGACATCAACTTCGATAACAATAACAAGAAATACCATGGTAACATGCGATTGTTTTTTAGTAGGCCAATGAACTTGTGCGCAAAACCAACGACAACATAATAAGTTTTTCGTCTAACTACACCAGCGAAGACACCGATACCGATGAAAGTGGTACCCTGGTACCCTCCAACCAACATTGGTCAGAGTCAGAGAGCCTCCAATTTTTTCACTTGCTCTTCAGCCACTTGCGTTCCGATGCAAACCCCATTGTAGTTTGAACATCGCATTCATTTCTTTTTCTTTCAGCTGCCGTTGTTCTTCTTTCGCTACCTTCCTTCCCAATCTTGACTTATCTGAATCTGAGTTTGAATAATATACATAACATAGTTATAGTTTATCATATTTCGCGCGGTGTTACGCTGCTATGAATATAACAATGGCTCCAGAAAGTAGTTGGATGAGGTTCGAGTTTTAATTGGAATAAGCGGACCAATATTGAGCTTGATTTTTATTGTTAATATTATTTTAATAATCAAACAATAATTTTTTATATTATTTTTTACTTTAACTTAGATGTGCTAAATCGGTTTTTAAAGTGAAGCTGAGATACCAATTTTCATGGATTATAAATTTAACTAACCCGATATTAATCTCAAGGCTGCAGTGCCTAACAATATCGTTAGATATTCAACACTTTAAGAATCCAACTTGCAACTTGTTGAGCTATCAAAGCTTTAATGAGCTATCAAACATCGATTGAATCACGTGATTGCTATGAAGCAAGCAGTCATCATTTGGTTGAAGGAGAGAGAAGAAAGAGTGCTACTGGCAACAGGAAAAAGGAGGCTGTCAGAAACGCTCAAGTAAGAGATAGACTTGGTCTGGAATGACAGGAATTATTAGAAAATAAGCTAAGCCCTTGAACCATATCCTGACAAAATGCAGACCTAATAATTCTTAATCCTTTCGCTACGGGATTATGCTTCGTTGGAGTGACATCGCTGTACGGGCCACCGTGCCGCCGAAATAGCGGCACTGTACGGAGCACTAAACCGAAAAATGAGTACCGCGCTTAGGAACGTTCGGTGCATCTTCGTCTTTCTCTTGACCATACGTTGTTTTAACTGTTATACAAAAGCACTTGGAGACATTTCAATTGGTAACATTAAAAATGTAATTACACTTGACACAGACCGTTACGCGGATGTCGTCTATAGACGACAATCGTACACACAAATCGTCGCGCCGATGTTGTCTATAGGCGACACTCGTACACACAGATCGTCGCGCCGATGTCGTCTATAGACGACGCTCGTAGCGAAGGGGTTAAGATTGAAGGGAAGAAAATCAATTAGCACACGGAAATGATGATCAAACAACGCATAGGAAGGAGCAGAGAATAGGTATGAAATCTTGTGATATTGCTTGGATACAACATTGTGGGTTAGAACGCCAAACAACCGGGCATCTAAACGAAAAACAAATACCCTTCCTGTAATGATTCCTTCCTTCTTTAGCTTCTTCCAATGTATGTGTTACATTGGATAAGGAAACTGTTAAACTATTTAACTCAAATTCGTCAGCGCTACCTAGTATCCAAACAACAAACGACAAGTCTCCATTTTACCACACTGACAAAACCCGATTGCGGGTAATAAATCTCGCAACCAACGGACTCATATTCGGACCAAATAGTTGATAACAGAAACAACTCAAGCTCAACGTCAGTCAGGATTTCGGCGCTCTCTTATAATTCCCCGTTTCTTACAATTAAGACGAGAAATACCGTTCTTGCTCGTCTAAAGGAACTCTGTTTCTTAAGAATAATTATAATATAATAATAATTTTTCAAGAAAAATTCTTTTGCAGCTTACCTATATCCTAATCTACCTATCTGTATCTTAATCTTCAAAGAGCTACAAATTTTTAACCGCGCTTACTTACAATTCTCCGCACCTTAGAAATAAGTTAGGATGCGCATGATTTAAGAGGTCTAAAAAGCTTACAAACCCAACGGGTTTGAACGTTCTCACTTTTCACAATAATTCTCAATTTCCTGGATAATTATAGTGAAATCTTTGTTCGTAGTTTCATAAGTTCTCTTGTAATTTTGACTCTACTTGTTAGGCAATGAGTCACGTTTTGGCAGATGGTTACCATTCTTCACCTGCAAATACCATCTAGCCAATTTTGTTACGAACGTCTCTGACTGCTGGTATGTGCTACGTATCCTTTCCCTTGGGATACGTATGAATATTTTTCGAACCTAAACTTGTAAGCGGATCTCATGATGATTAAAATGATTTTATTTTAACTAGTGTCTGAAAACAGTTTATTGTTTTTTGGAGCATTAAAGATGGTGGATCAACGCAATTGCATGAAATTGAAGTTTTTTTTAACCACTTCCTTATCAAAATGTCAAAAACCTAACATCAGCTGGGGCCTGAAAATTAAAGTACCAAATCGAGACAGATTTGTAACAAGTTTCACACACCTTAAACAGACATGCGTTCGAAATCTTTTTTCCACTTCTGTATATTTATCTCCAATGTAAATTCAGTTGCCGCCAATATAAAATATCTTTTCACACTTCAAGAACTCGATTCCCGATTCGCATTTTGTAGATTGAATGGCTTTTTCAGCTTTTTAACCTTTTGTAACAATCAGTATTTGGTTGGAATCGATTTGCTTTGGTAGCGATTTGTTGATTTCTCATTCGAACTTGGCGTTTTATTAGGGGAAAGTTTCCATTTTATGGTAGAGTTTAGTCTAGGATAAATTTAATTGGAGGATGTGATGGACTAGTTGTGTAAGGTTAAATATTCGAAGCTTTAATATTGATTTATGTATGGGACGATCCGTTTCAATATCCATGGCATAGATTCGAAAAATAAACCCAACCATGATTTACCACTAAATAGCAAGTTACATATACATTTTAATTTTCACACTATTTCTTTGCAACTAAGACGCATAAATAATTGCTAAAATAAATGTGTAACTTATTTTTTTCTTTTCCTTTATGTGCTTTCCTATTACTTCGTATATCTTAACAATTCTGGTTGTTAATGCTCCTGTTGCTGCTGTTGCTTTTACCATCTAAGTTGATCTTGTTTTGTTTTTATTTTTCTTCTTCTTTTCCTTTGGACAACAAACAAACAAGTTCATACGTTCGACTGTTTGGTTATTTCATTGGTTGCACGTTTCTTTAGCGGTTTGTTGCTTACTAAAGCTTTAGCTTATTCGTTTGCACCAAAATCGTATCAACCACAATGAAACATTTTCGCATTTTATTTGCGAAGATCAACCACATATTGGATGTGCAAACGACTTGACTTTAACTGGCTTGAGCATATTTTTACAACAGGTTCCGTAGGAAACCATATAAATCCAATTTTCATTTGCTATTCTGGTACAATATTTGCATTTGTTAAGTAATACCAGGCTGAAAGTTAACATGCGTCGAATGTTTCTTTTAAGTGTGAAAATTGACGCAGAGTTAAATCAGGTGACCTCATATATTCCTAAGCAAACAGTCGATTTCGATGTGAAACGAACCTCCTCGTATTCTGGTGTCTGAAGTTTGCATCTTTACACACGCAACGGTCTCAATTTTTTTCACTTTTTGATTTTTGGCGATGTTCCGACTTGAATGAATGATCTAGTACGTGGTACAAAAGTCAAAACTCAATGAAAAATTTAGCCAAATAATTCCAAAAAATTATGACCGTTTTTTTCTGCACAACGATTCTAACTTGCCTAATTCGGTCAATTGGTCTTTTAGGAGATTCAAACCGATTCCCTGCCGCTGGATGGGGCCCTTGGTTTCGTCATGTTGTATGCAATCAAACGGGCTAGCGCACAGGCCTTGAGTTAGCTAAATATTTCCCTCAGACGAATATAGTCTTCAAGATATATACATTGTTTTGTTTGGCTTGATTGGCTGATTAAACTGAAATGAATATCTATGGTGTCAAAAGATTGCATCGTCGCAATCGCAACGCTTGCAAATTTCTTCACATTTTCTTTTTAGCAGATTATGAAAAATACATTAACACTTAGTAGAGTGCTTCGAATGCAAATATTCGAATGAAATTTACCAAAATTTTAAGGGAAATACTCCCAAAAACATTCAAAAAGCGACAAAATTAGAGACCGGTGCGTTAGACAAACGCAAATCTGCAGGCACCTAGTTCAGACACATTGAAAATGGTTAGCGGAAATGCAAAGGATCATACCATATTAAGGTGTAAGAAAAGCTAAAGGAAACTTTACGTTTCTCAAAAAAGACACAAAGATGTCCCTTACGTTTCTTCTTCAGAGTTTTAAAATTGACACCTTTCCTCTTTGACTATTACAAGAAATAGCATCGTCTGTGGCAAGGTCTTGACGAGGCATTGCAAATCGGAAGATATCTCAAGATAATGGACTTGGTAGCGAACGGCGTGTGCAATTTCTTTTATTTTGCGCAAAGACAACTTGAGAGCACTAACTCGCAACAAAACAAAAAACATAGGAAGGCTGCTTCCTTGTACAAGAGCATACAATAGGATTTATAATATAATGTTGGGCTAATGCCGGAGCAAACTTCTAACGTTTTCAAGAAGGTGGGTCTTCTTAACATGCGTCGGAAAACGGCGATAAACCTTTCAAGGTTGGTTTGCAGCAATCCCGTTTACACAATCTAATTAAAAAGTTCTTATGGTATTTTAGCGATGTGCATATATTTATAGGACATAAAAATGTGCTGATGATGGTCGCATACAGCCAAAATGCGTCCTCAAAATGAATAAAATAGGGCACGTTTTTCGGAAGGAAAAATATAGAAATTTGGGGCTATGGCAACGAACTAAGTTAATCATTTTGATATATTTTTCAAGAGAAACGAAATATATATACCAGAAATAAAAAAAAAATGGCCACCGGAAATGAAGAATTCTCACCAATAACGTAAAAGTTCTACCAATACGTAAAAGTTTAGAAATGGTGAAAATGGTGGAAAATATAGCCGGCACAAATGTCCATCCAGAAATAATTCGAAAATTCCTGTAGAATAGGGGTTCCAAAGCCAGATTCCAAAAAAAAAATCCCATTTAAGTGGTTTAACTATAAGAAAAAATGACTGGATTTCGCTAAATTATATATAAATGATGAATCCTTTTGGAATAAGATTTATTTTTAACGAAAGCAAATTTACCGTTTTTGATCAAGATGGTCAACAAAGAGTGTGATGATAAAAGAATGAGTAGCTTAATATTAAAAATATTGTATCAACAGTAAAATATGAAATGGGTCTATAATGGTATGGGGATGGATGTCGGTGGCTGTGGTTGGTAATTTGGCTTTTATAGAGCGTACCATATCAAGGGAAGCTTTTTGGACGGAAGTAATCAATTGCCGAGAAACCATTTTAAATTTTTCACGACAACGCAGTTCGGAAACTGTTTGAAAATTTCATACAGTTGATGTAGTGTCAAATTTTTAAATCAAATTGAAAGCACTGGATCGTCTAAAGGGCTTGTCCCATTTTCGCTTGAAATATTTCTCATTGCTGAAGCAAATATTACATCTATTTACAATTTACTTCCCCGTCTCTATAGTGATCGTCACAGTCCATGAAAATTCTAGCAAAACATAACAGAAAGTAGTCTGACTACATGTCAACAAAGTTCAGTAAATCAAGACTTATGACGTGAAGTTCATTAACGAACCCACCTGACATTTCCACTTATTCAACTTGCGGTTATTTCATTATTTAACTTAACCCTTGGATTTCCAGGTAAACGCTAGTTTGTGATAATGTTTTTACTTAGGAATTCCAAACTTTAATTAGCTACGGAAATTTCGACAGAGCATAGCATTTCAATTAACAATAAGATTGCAAGGTCGCCGCCACACTTTCCATCATCCAACATACGACGAAGCGCACTCAAGCAAATGCGATCGACATACTAAAATTATATCAATTACACGTGTCTGCCGGTTGGCGAAAAGTTTGCGCCAAATGATCAATTTAACTTATCGGAATTTGGATTAATAGATGTTTATTTTTAACCCGGCATATATAGGCGACTTGCATGAATTTAGGATATTCCAAATGCCATTTGCAGCAGGAGTCAGTTAATGAGTGGGAAGCATTAACAGTCGATTTGCTAATTATGTTCGTGGCTATTTTAAGCTTCCCGTGTTTTATGTTGTCGGCGAAACATTTACCGATTAGTTGGCACTCAGTCCCGCCGCCGCCTGAAACAATAAAATAGCAACAATTCATTCGGAACGGTTGCACCCACAATTCGCGGCTGTCAAAACGTTCAGAATTTACGGGCTCGTGCCAGGGAGCCGCGTCCGCCGATTCAATCATTTCCCGCCTTCACATTCTTCTATTCGCTCCGCTGACGATGAACAATCAACCACCAAGAGACAAATTCCCGGATTCCCTTACGGAACACTCCGAGCATAACAAGTACTTTATTACATCCTGAAGAGCGTGCAACTCTTATTAACAATATTCCGAAATAAATTCAAATAATACCAAGCCAGTGCCAAACACTGTATCGTATTGCAGTGGAGCATGCGTGCCTATGCGTTCCATCGCGTTTCAATGCGGGAAAACATATGCTCGTTCGTACACACAATACATAATCACGTATTTGCGATACACATACTAACACCCAATCTTGTATTCACACAAAAATCTTTTATCAAAACGCCACTCACACTAGCGCCCTGGACAAAAACACTATCCACTGTGAAAATTTTTCTAGCCCAGCACAAAACATACCTCGAACCATTTTCGACTATTTCGATGGCTTTTCGGAAATTTCCTTTTCACTGGGCCGCTAGCGCGTATCACCGCACCAACAATATACAATACCGTGTCGCGCGTATTTCACGAGAAAACTTTAATAGCGCAATTCCCGGTTATTGTCAGACATTTGCACTTTTTTGTAAGCGCGTTTCATTCGTCCAAATCCACTATTTTACTTGCCGTCGCGGTCAATTCACGACCCTATACAAACGCAAACTCGCTCTATCTACAATCGCAGCATGTACAGATGAGATTTCAGATATGGCTTGCGACTAACTTCACGGCTATTATTTCTGTCCGGCTAAAATTTTCAGCATCCTCAGATGGTTGACAGTTGCTAATCATATGCGGTTCGAGTCCAAGGTGGAGAAGACACGCGCCTTTTTTCTCTGTGGGAACTATTTGTAACTTATGATCGCAACAGATTTGTGCACGCAGTTGCGTCACGAAAAATCGGATAATTTGACTAAATTCGTCAATTGATACAAGGGTTCATATAGTAGCTTTTCACGGGTCGTTTATCCGAGCGCGCATTCCACACAACACAAAATGTCAAATCGATCAATTTTGACGGCGGCGCCCACCGACAATACACAGCACTTGCCTCCTCTTAATCGCATTCGAAACAGATTCGTTCGAGTGGAACGCGCTAATCTTCACTGTTGTACCGAGCTTACGTGGACGAGCAATATTAATTGGTAATTACAGAAGGATCGGTCTAGATTAGGAGCATTTATTGTATAAAGAGCGATTAAGTTTAGAAGAAAATTTTAACCAAGAGGCGGCACACGCGAGCTAGGAGCGAGCGACGCGAAAAGGAGATGGCGGATCGCGCGTCTTGAATTGAATAGACGGGAAATACAATGTTGGTGTCGTATGTAAGTATGCGTTGTGTATACACTGGAGTCGAATTCTTGTATAATCATGCATTGAACTCAACTTTTATGCAGAATGCAAGGAGTTGCTGAATTGAATTGCATGGAATCGGTGGTGTGATTTGAACAAGTGATAGAAATTGAAGATTAAAATACGTATTGCGGCAATTCAATAAGTTATTCATTTTTATTGTCATTAATTAAAAGTAATAATTGATGGAGCAACTGTTAACCTTTGAAATTTCGGCCTTAACGTGTGTTAGAGCCTCGTTCGGACATCCAAAGTCTACGAAAAGGTATTTTTTAATTGGCGCGCAATGGCGCAATTAATTCATTTCCAATCACAAGGTAAAGCGACTCATGGCGTCGTTATCATTTCACTTATAAGCATACTCGTACTCACATTCAAAATGTAATACCATGGGACACTTTCCGACAAGATGAAACTTTACCGCCAATTTCTTAGCATTCTTTTGTGCGTTCAAATCCTCCATTTTAAGTATTTTCCACACTTTCCAATTAGGCAGACCCAAATTTGCCATGTTTGAATTGGACATAGGACTACATTTTCGTGGCAATTTAAATTTACATTATTAAAATTTAAGTAACAAATATCATTTTTCTTCAATTCTTTTTATTACAACAGCATACGGAAAAGAAAGAAATCTCATTACGTCTCGAAATTATATTTTCGATACTGGTTTCAAACCTAAAATATCGAAACATTTAGCCAATATTCTTGCTGTTGCTTCACACAAAAGCACGCGATCCTTATTCACTTTAACAATTTCTCCTTCTTTGTTCTTTTCAATGCAATAGCATCTTTCGTAGAAATCAGTGAAAGTCGTCGTCACCTCGTAAACAAACTCGCAAAGATGATGCAGATATAGATCCTTTGTGATTTTTGTTATAACGTCAGGAAATTTAAGCAACACTTTAACAAGTTTCCATTCTTTTTCATGTTGCACGGGAATTGGCGTTTCGTTAATTATTTTTGATAGATTTCTTGTGAAATCTTCACCACAATTGCGTGCAATCGCTCTGATTCGAGTGTAGGCGTACAGGAGATAAATGGCAGTGTTGCCACGATCTTCTAACATTTTGTCAAAGGAAAAAACATATTCGTTGATACGATTGTGCGATAGGTCAGCATATTTTATGCAGCCATATGCGACCGATTCTTGAGCTTGACGAAGTTCTTCGGGCGTTAGAACCTGCAAGTGTACAAAATTTGATCAGATACCTTTACAGATACAAGCAACTCATAGCCGGTTTACCTTATCACGTCCTTTTTCCTTTAATGTATCTAACGCTCTCTTCAGTCCTTCATCCAGCAATTCACTGAGCTTCACAGTATCTCCCGAACGAGTCTTAAACTTCTTGCCATCCTCACCTAACACTACACCAAAACCTACATGATCAATCCGATGTCGTGTTGGATCATAAATTCCAGCACGCTTGGCACACGACATGATCGTCTTGAAATGCGTCCATTGTCCCGAATCCGTCACATAGCAAATCCAATCGGCTTTCTCTTCAAAAAGTCGATGCTTGATCGCTGCCATGTCGGATGTATCGTATGTAAAACCACCATCCGATTTGACAATAGTCAAAGGTATTCCTTCGCCAGGCGTTTCACCCCACATTATTTTACGTCCTTCGTCCTCTTCCAGAAAATTTTTACTTCCTAATTCTTTCACAATATCCAACATTCGACTCTGATAGAACGATTCACCGCGCTCTATAATTGTGATGTCTAATCGATCGTAGATCTTTTGGAATTCCTTCCGTGATACGTCGCAAATTAAATTCCATGCGGTCAGGGAATCTTTTTCGCCCGATTGAAGCTTTACAACACAGTTGTACGCACGTTTTTTAAATTCTTCGTCTTCGTCAAATCTAAAAGATGAGATGATTGATCGTTATCAATTATAAATTATCTGTAAATGCGGAAAGATTAAATCGATAGAAATATGTCTTTTCTGAAGAACTTCTGACCTCGTTCTTTTTCTGCCATAGATTAGCGTATTTTGTGCCACTCATGCAGCATACTCTTGAGCTTGAGGAAGCTCTTCAAGAAAAAAGTATAAAAGCCGTTCAGATTTATTGATATAGATAACAACTTATTGTTTAATTATCCTTCTTGGAGTTGTTTCTTTCCTTTTGTTCATTGTTTCGATCACGTGTTTTTGGTCAAGAGTGTTGGCAGATGGCAGTTTTTATAAGTGGTAATAGAGACAGATAAATTATCATACTATGCCGGCAAGAATGTCTCGGGGCATGGTGTTATGGTGCCCCTAATAATTAAATTCTTTGATTACCCATGTCTGGTTGCTCCTCTGCGTCAGAAAAGATAGTAACGAGGTTCGCATAGCCACGGAAACGGCGATGAGCGAACTTAAAAGGAAGCTACTTATACTTCCAACAACCGGAAAAGATCGCAGCACACTATCGACAAAGAACCGTAAATTCCCTCAAATCTATTGAATGCTTCGTATATCGAAAAACAATCTACAACCTCAGCCTGGGTTGTGCTACGGGTTCTAACTACGATCAACATCTAGATTAAATTGGGTTTGGAATCAAGTAATAATCAGCTGCGATCCGAAAGCACCTCACTTAAATCAGGCCAGTTACTGGTGAATATGGTTTTACAAACTGTTTCCGTACATGTCTTTCATCAACTGTTTACATACAGCTATATTTTGAGCTTTTCTAGATGAAATCTAGGCAGGACCTTATCAGGAATAAAATTAAAGCTAAATTATGCATACACCTCCTTCCCAATTTCACATGTATCCTATAAAATGTTCGTTTTTGTATTGTTTCTAGATGCAAACCTTTTCTTTGACTCCTTATAAAACGCTTGTAGATCACTGATGGGTGGACTTTCTTTCTTGAAATTCGGAAATCGATCCTCGAGATGAGCAATTAACATTCCGAATTGTGTACCCCAATCGCCAATATGATTAATTCGTATAACATCATGACCCACAAATTCCAACAACCTACAAATCGACTCGCCAATAATTGTTGAACGCAAATGACCGACATGCATTTCCTTTGCGATATTTGGCGATGAGAAATCTACAACGACTCGTTGCCTTTTAAATTTTGGCGGCTTGATATCGTTCTTTAGAATCGATGAAATAGCATTTGAACCATATTTTCTGTAAAAATCAGAAAAAGAAAAAGGGATAAAACTGTTCAATGAATTTTATGGTGATCAAGACTTACTTATCAAGAAAAATATTCACATATCCCGGTCCGGCTACTTCAGTCTTCTCTACCAATGGAGATGCAGCCAAATTTGTGGTGATTTTAATACCAATATCGCGAGGACTTGATTTCCCACCTTTGCTTTTCAGAAGTTGTGCAATTGGTAGAGCACTGTTGCATTGATAATCGCCAAACTTGGCGTTTGTAGAAGGAGTTATGACAACAGGTGGATCGGGAATGTCGGGGAACGAGGTACGAATAGCATCACCAAATATTTCTATCAGATGATCTGTAATAGATATCATTTCGTCTAGTTTGGGCAGTTTTTTGATCGCGGAAGACTTTTGTGTTGTCGTACTGGTTGCTGGACTTTTACGCTCATTGGCAATAGCCTGAAATAAATAAAGTAATAATATAATAGGTAATAAAATAAAAAAAGATAGAAAATCTATTAGTTAATTGCCGCCACGTCAATTCGTTCTCATCTTGTAGTTATGTCGGGTTTTCGCTTTATTGCTGTGACGTGCCGTTGCATCTCCTGATCGAAAAACGCATGAAAATCATTAGAATACCTCCTCGAACTTTTGTGCATTGCTCGAAACGTCTCTTCTAAGTACCAGTATACTAACTATCATGCAAAGGTAGATAATCAGTAAATGCTTACAAATTATTAGATTGTGTCCTCGGACTAAGTCATTAGATCGCCTGATGTTTCGTGCATTGGGTGAAACGTATTGTTCGCAACATTGATCAACCGAACGCTTTTTTTAATGGGTTGATCAGAAAATTTTTGAGAGAACTGGTTTTAGTTGCAGATGTATCATACTTTGTACGTCGTCGAACCGCTCTTATAGTGGAGAATAACGTCAAGTGTAGTATGATAGTGAGGATAAATTGGAATTCGTTCATGCCGGATTGTTTGTGACGTGGTCTTAAAAATTTTACTTCATTTGTAGGCCTTTTTAGTTCATCTGATTCTAGAACACAAACCAGGCGATCATGGTTTGCGTCGAACTTTTGCGAATTCGTCTTTGGAGCAGTTCAAACTTGTTTCAGATTTTATCAAATAAATCGTCTTTCCAACTTCTTGCAATTAATTTGGGGAGAAAAACCTCAAGAAATGCACGAATGGTCTCTTCATACTCAGACAGTCAGACATTTTCTTTATGAACATTAAGATGGAAGTTACGAAACTTCTAATGTTAAAAGCTACAGGAGTATACTTAAAGAAATATTTCTGGTTTAAACTGGAAAATCTTGCTATAGTAAATATCTTTCTTTATCAATAAGATGATGCTATGATGATGTCACACATTCTGCCATATAGTCGACTTATTGCAAGAAAAAATCCCAGAACGAGTTGTTTCAAGAATTGTTAACTAAATTTTGCGATCTCACACTCTTGGATGTTTTCCTGTAAGATTTTTGAAATTTTTTTTTTGGTCTATGAGAATAAGGCATCAAACATTTTTCGCGATCTTAGAAGAATCATCCAACGTAACTTTGCATAGTTTCTACGAGGTACGAAATTAGTTGCAAATTAAAATATTGAACTTATGGACACAAGATAAGATTCGAGGAAGACATTTAAATAATATTATTTTCAAACGAACGATCGATTTAATCTGATCGATTGCGATTTTCAACAACTCATCCTTTTACCAGAAAGCAATTCAAACACTTATAGAACACAAAAGACAAGGAATACCGTTCAATACTGCAAGACCGGGAGAATGTACACGTTGGGTCTGATGGAATCAATGAGCATCAATGAGCATCATATGCATGTGAATTTTAACGGATAATGATGTACGATTAGTGTAGGCACACGAAGAACGCGATGTTTGGTTGAGCTTAATGTGATAAAAATTTGTTAAAATTTAATGTGATAAAATTTGATCCAGGCCAGAGATCTTTTATATTTTTTTTTTTTCCGCATACAAAAAGTTAGGAAATACTTATTGAATATATTCACGATACCTTGTTGAGTATTTCTAGTCGATGTTTAAGTTTCATATTTTCCAATTGAAGTTTAGCAAGTTCTTCATCGCTATCCTCAAGACCTTCACCTTTCGATGTCTTTTGAATTTCATCTTGGATTTCTTGGATTTGGCGTTCCTAGTGTGTAAAAAATTCGTTTATTATCAAAATAATAATTGTAAAACAGTAGTTGAATTTTATTAATATGTATATTATTATTGTTCTATTAATTTAATACAAATTAGCTAGAAAGGTCGGCGTATTAAAGTTAGTATTTTTGTGATCAAATGCAACGTAAACCTCCAGTAATTAAAATTCGAATGTTAAAGAGTTTCACCATTCCCGAACATAATTTCAATTCAATATTTAATATAGAAATTTATAATTTTTGTATTGCACTTTCCATTATATTTTTCTATTTATTAAGTATAGGTTTGCTCTCTAAGGTTCTAGTTCTTGCTATTTATTTTTTTAAAGATTTTACTACGTTTTACATTAAGCTTTCGTGTATACATTCTTCCTTCTCTCAGGATACCACATTTTAACTTTTCTCTAAAATTGAGAGGCAGTAGTTTCAGACATTTGAATTGTTGATTACGTAGCGCGAGTGCTGCAGAACAAACGTTAATAGTTTATTGAGCCCGGTATTCGGGGCATCTAGAGCACCTCAAGCAGATCGATCTTTCTAAGAAGATTAATGATCTGCTTTGCTTATAGACGTCCAAATTTCTTACAGTCAAAAAAGCACCTTCCTGGGTTGTCATCTGCTCTGCAAGAAAGAGCTAGGCAATGTGCTAGTGTAAGGACTCATGTCTCTTTGGAACAATTGCAGAACCTGCATTCGCTATTTGCTTCAACCTCGTTTTCTTGAGATGACCGGCATGCATGCAATGCCCTAGGAAGAGGGTAGTGCAAACTTGTTGTTTTCTCTTGTAAACTTCAAATCGAGTTCGATACTACGTCTGGTGGAGGTTGGAGGCGAGGAAGAATTTTGATGTTTACAGTCTTGGGTGTCTTTTCCAGCATCTGTTGCGTTCACTTTACTCATTTTCAGCTCGTGTATTTGCAAATGAAACTTTTTACACTCTCGGTATATCAATTATAACGAAGGCTGTTGAAATCACATATGTTTGTTAGTTGAAGTTCACTTGAAGTTAATTTTTTTTAAATTGATTTTTTTGCATTCCATTTTTAGTTCATTTTTTCAATTGTTCTTGTGGGTTCTAACTTGTTGCGAATGAATAGATCAATTAGATAGCAACTTTGCCCACTATCTTTCCGATAGAAGATGGCAAAAATTGTGCTTTATTATAGGTCGCCAATTTCGAGGTTATTTTAGTCTTCTTGTTTGTTTTTTTTTTGAGAAACATAATATTTCATGTTTGCACACTTAAATACCTTTTCGCACCCCAAATGTCACTGGTTCCCAATGGGAAAATTGGCGTATTCTTGGAAATTTGGCGAATTTAAGTGTTTAAATTAAATGTGAATAGTACGTTTGACTACAAGTTGGTCTTCCTGCCTAAAATTTTGTAATTTTCGTCTTAATGAGCTCTGCAGTATTTTTCTTATCTGTGATTTGTAAATATTTAGGCAATTTTAACATTAGTAGTCAGACATACTCAGAAAATTATAAAAATTATTCATTTTACTGAGCAGTGACATTGACTTGTTTAACGAATTCTTGAAAATTCTTGAATAAGGTTTGAAAATTCCCTGTAGACAGTATTTTTTAATTATTTAATATTTCCGCTCATAGATCTCTGTGTCAATATGAAGTGATTTAATTGATATGAACACGAAGAAGTTTAGATTCATGCGTTTCCAACAGGACTCAATTGAGACGCCAAGATCATGGGCTGGATTTAAGAGATTCAAGACAATGAACAAGGAAAAGGAAATCGTATTTATCAATCAATTGAATTTGTCTGCATGTCAAGGTTAGGGTGTTTAGTTAAGTTTACCTCAGTCACAATTTATAGGGCGTTAAGTTGCCTGATCTATTTCCCTAATAGATTGCGATTAGGTCAAGACGAAGGGTTCAGTAAACGGATTCATAGAGGTTATTGCCCCTAAATTCTAAAACCACTGTGAGGACCCCCCCCCTCCCCCCTTACTGAGTTCAAGTCATTTAATTGATTGTATCCTATAGTTTTACGTCCATTCCTATGGTTTAAGATTTCCAGACGAATATTTCTCAGTTAAAATTTACTCATTTTTGGTAGTCTTGCATCATTTATCTTGCTTATCTCGCATTTATGCTGGCTTATCTGAATAAAATCTTTGTAATACAAATATGATTTCATGAAACCAATTTCATCATTTCGGCATCAATTATCTTCACATTTTCACATGAATTCGGCGGATGTTGTCTACAGAAACATATTGATATGAGTGCGCCGTGATTTTCAAGACATTTTCACAAGCACTAAATAATTGTATTCTAGGTAAAACAAATTACGTTGATCTCATTGCTTTTGAATTAATTATCCGTTCAACCAAACTCATTAATCTTTATTTATTTCCATCAATTCCTACTTCCCACAAACTGACGCGATAAGATTCCTTCATAAGAAGGTTAACTTCATTTCAAACATCTTCTAAGCGAGAAAACAAGCTACTTACAATTAACTTGAAACGTTTCTCCTCTGCCTCCATTGACGACATTTTTCGCTTAATTATAATGATTGCGTACTCGAAAAATTACTCAGAAAATCTTAAAAACGTCCTTCACAACCGACAAACATACGCAAATGTTGACGATCTTAAGTAAGATTTTTAACCATCTGCCACATGTAGTTGACGTTTCAATTTTCCAATCTGCCAAAAAAAAGTATCCGCACTCCGAGCTTTCACTTTATTGGAAATATACTGGAAAGTCGTGAATGCCGGCAACAAGACGTAAACAAACAATAAATATACAAATGTGCGTGTCCGGCTGTCATAGCTAGTGAAATCGCGCACTTCCAACCCAATTGTACCAACCTACCTAGCACCAATGATTTGACTTTTTGACACATTGACATTTCATCGAGTACGTGGCCCCCGTGTGTGAGTGATTTCTTTGGCAACGACTACGACGGCTACACGACATAAAATTAAGTTTCAACTTTTTCTCTAAAGACGATTTTCTTCGTTTTCTAGGTGCCGTAATAGTTCTAGTATATAGTTACAATATCAATATACAGTTATGATGTATCGAATAAAATATTTATGGATTTGTGCGATCGTAATGGGTTTGCTGCGACCGAGCGATGCATTTGTCGTGACTGTTGATGCTCATGCGGAAGAATGCTTTTTCGAACGTGTTGAGGCTGGAAGTAAAATGAGTAAGTTTGATATGATTGAATTTTGAGATGATTAGAATATGATTAAATTGTGTTATCATAATTACAGGTGTCACATTTGAAGTTATCGAAGGTGGATTTCTTGACATTGATGTGAAGATCACCGGTCCCACGTCGAACGCAATTTATTCGGGTGAAAGGGAATCATCCGGCAAATATACATTTGCAGCACACACGTCCGGCTTGCATACTGTATGTTTCGGCAATCAAATGTCTTCAGTCGTACCCAAAGTGGTGATGTTCTCGATAGATGTGGGTGAAGCGCCACAAGGTACACCTGGTGCACCATCTGAGGATGAGGCGGGGCATGTCAAGCTCGAAGATATGATCAGAGAATTATCAGCTCAATTGACTGGTGTTAAACATGAACAGGAGTATATGCATGTAAGTAATCTTTTGTGGGGTAAAGGCGTAGATGGTAAACACTCTTTTTGTCTAAAGCGTTAGTCGTTGGAAACCAGCGAAACTTTGACTTTTTGTTGAAATTTTAATATTTGCTCCTGATAAAGTTTACTACTATCAACCATTAATGATTGCACGCGTCTTTGAAATTGAATAATGACATTCTTGCGTTCTTCTTGCGAAGGAGAAGAGTAATGGTTTCGTTTAGTTTGAACTATTCAAAGTACGCGGAATCGAGCCAACCTTGACAAATATACAATGTGAATATTTCCCCCAACATTTTGGCAGACGAAGTTGAAGAAATATCACGAGATTCTCATGATTTGCTCTTGCGTTAGTTACCGTAGTGGATCCATTGCTCGGTAGATACCAGTGACTGTATGTTACAACATATTTCTTTTTTGTTTTGGTGTGGTAAGTAAAATTTCGCATGTGCAGCGTCAGCGTTCCAAATTTCTCGGTTGCTGTTCATGCGGATCTCGATTCACTTGAACTTGAGAATCATTGTCAACAAATTCAAATGCAATTGCTCATTCAATGTCTCCTAATGTATTTGCTAATTCTTCTAGCCTTCGGTACAAATCTTTTCGTACAAATAATGTAAATTCCTCATCTTCGTTCATTTGCAGTTTTTTGCAATCTTCCACATTAAATTCGCCAAATTATTTTAGCCGGCCGCCATCCCACTTTTTGGGTGATAACATCGATTCTGTCGACAATGTGACGATGATTTCGTCTGTTTCGAATAAGAACTCTTTCTGACAAAGCATGGCAACCATAATTAACTGCACAAGTTTGTGTTATTTGCCCATGATGCGTTCTACCCTTTTTTTGTCCTACGAACGAAGTTCCGTCGTTTTTCGTCTGCTGCTTTGTTTCGTACACATACGCGTTTCGGCGTAATAACACTTTTCCATCCTTGCCGGACAAAAACGTGAATTTAGCAAAATTTCAAAAATTCGTCTAAATTCTTCTATATATTCAATAATCTTCAAACAATTCTAACTTGCAATTGGAATCGCAGACTACGCAGATTACGATCCTCTAAAAAAGTTAAGTTAAAATGTCAGCTGTCAAATCATATCAAATCTTTTCCGGCACGATTGATACTAACGAAATAGGAGCGCTTGAAGCTAGTTGTAGGGATAATTGGCTTTTTCTTTAATTTTTCTTGTTCTAAAAAGATTCCTGTGACTTCAGTCGATGAATAACATTCCTCCAAAGTTTTCAAACATATTTCTGAAAATGGCTTTCAGTTAAAAATAGACAAAAAATGGTCAATTTCAATGTTAACTGATTTAAACCTCTTAAACGACGGCAGACAAAATATTCCAATCGCCTTCTCGAAGTCTACCTATTCGCGAATAATGTTTCAGTCATCAAGCGACCGAGGATTACAACAATATCTATTTTTTTATAACCAATGAATGAATCTCCTGGCGCCGGCATAAACAATTTTAAAGTTTAGATACTGTCGCCTTAACGGACTACCGATTTGTCAAAGAAGCGTTTGAGGGTGACGTCTCACCACCAACTTTATTTTTTAGTATTTTGTTTGTTATCTTTGTCATAAACATGTTTGTCTACATTGAAGGGCTATCAAATTTGAATGTTAACAGTGATAAACAGATTCTAAACACTAAACTCTAAAACTAAACACATTCTACTCTAAACACAGATTCTAAATACTATTTTTAAGGGCGTTACTTATGCTTCAAATAAAACACAACTGAATTAATAATATAATCACTAACCACCAATTTTGTATATCTATTTTCAGGTCCGCGATAAAATCCATCGTTCAGTCAATGAAAGTACAAATTCACGTGTCGTCCTTTGGTCCACATTTGAAGCGTTAGTATTGGTTGTCATGACAATTGGTCAAGTGTATTATCTTAAACGATTCTTTGAAGTGAGACGTGTAGTTTAAATTTATATACTAAAATTAATTAAAAAAAAAAGTAAAAAAATATAAAAAAAAGACTAAAAAATTTTAGTAAACATCTACATCCTAAAAACACAAGTGAAAACAAAAACTTTTTTAAAAAAAGGAAACAATTTATAAAAGAACAATCCAGAGAAGAAAAAAAAAACTCATGTATATTATTCTATTTGAATTTCTCCTTTCTCTCTTTACTTACGTCCATAATCATTTTAATGTTGTTTTTTAGTGATGATATATTGCAATGTCAAGTTTTCCATCTATCAAATACTTAGTTTACTTCGAATAGTTGCGTAATTTATGTAGAGAAAAGGATGTATATCACACGTACAGTGGGAGGCAAAAAATAATTGCGTGCAGAGACGTTTAATAATTTCAAGAATACGAATTTTTTTTTTATTACAAATAACTGACAGTTTTTCAATTAATTAATTTATTGTTTGTTAAAAGAATGAACTAGAACAGTAATTAGCGTTCATTGCATTTAATTTTTATTATCTGCATGTGTTGAAATGTTTGATTTGTATATAATGGACATATGTAGCCGAATGTAATGGACTCATCTATTGTTAATGTGGCACACGTGCATTATTCCGGTTGATTGAATGTTTTGTATAGAATGCGGATTGTTGTACTAACGATGACCTAACAAAAATATGTTATAATCTACTATTTGTCATGCTGAAATGGACCGTGAATTAATAACGATGGATTTCAAGAAAATCAGAAGCGATATTGCATAATCAAAATTGAAAACTAGTTGAGCAGTTCGAAATATGAAGAAGAAATTGGTGATGGAATTTTCAGAAAATATTTATTTCTCCTGACTATGCAAAGGTACGTGGTTGGCTTGCATTTAATTGCATGATTCTGCATGTCCTTTTTAACTATAGCTGTATTGCGAATGCTATCCAAATGTTTCATTTATTCCGTTTAACTTCAATTATTTCTAATTTAATATTTAAACGAAATAATGTTGTAAATAATTTACTTTCCTTTTGGGTTTCAATGTTCTCCTATTTGAAAATGTACTAGCCGATGGTGTGTTCCTTGTTAGTTCGCACTGAAATGATTGTCTTGTACGATTGTGAAATGGTTTATGTTTTGATTGGCTGAAATATTTGATTAAGGAATGATTTGAAGGACGTTCCATTGATATTATGCTTAGATTTTGAGTGTAAATTGCTAGAAATCAAGTCAAAGTTGTATTTAAACCGACGTTGCTCATATGCTAGGCTTTCAACATTGCTTATATGCTAAGGTTTCAACTATTTATGCACGTAGTTGAATATTACTTTAGACATCGCGGAAAGCATGAGTGCTTCGGCGCCAAAATACAGAATATCCTGCAGCTGATGAATGCAGAGATAAACAGAGGTAAGTTTTAGAAAAACTGAGAGAAATATTATAACAAGTTTGATCAGTAACAATTGATATTAGTGTTAGTGTTGTTGGTTAGTGTTAATGATGTTTGAATACTAAAATTCTACTTGAAAACAATGTAACCGAAGTTATCGTATCTATTCGCGTATTATTCATAATGATGATATTGCTCGATAAACAAATTAATGTGTGCTGTTCTTGGACACTTGATTCCTTTGGCTATAGATAGTTCTAGTTCACTATCTACTGCATTGTTTTCCATTTCCTGTAGAGTTTCGAGCACTTGTACGAACAACAAAGATCATGATATGCAGTAACAGGCGACAACTGCCTTTCTTCTCCTTAAAATTATGCATAAAACTCCCAGGAAGTCATTTTATATTGTAAAATTTATCTGTAATAATAGTCCAGTCATTCTCCTCTATGTATATTTTACAAATAAGGCAAAAACACTCCTGCCAAGTGGTTGAAATCTAAACAAAATATGAAAAATAACAAAACAGCTCGTAAACTCGAAAGGCAATAAGTTCCATGCGCTTGTAAATTGGCAAAATGAAAAAAAAAATATGGGAGAATCAGAATAATGTCGATACGCTTCCTTCTCTATAAGAAAAAGGAATCAGGAAGAATAGATGGACAAAGGAAGGCATAAAAGACATCAAGCCGAAAGGTTACACTCCAATATAAGTTCTTTTTGACTTGAATCGGTTAACGGGAATTGACAACAAACAGCTGTAACAGATAGGCTCCTGCGTCTTTATTCTAAGAAATTTCTTCGATAGATAGGGGAAGAAATCTATCGTCATAGGGGATAGAATAAAGCGTAAAAAACGAAGCAAAAAAAATGCATTTTCGAAATGGAATAAGATGCGAAGCCACCTGAGACGCAGTTAAATAATCGAAGTCTAAGGACGCATCACAAAGAACAGAAAAGACTATCAAGTCTGTACCGATTAACCCGATCGAAATTAAGATCACAGGAACTACACTACTAACCACTATAATTATGATTTACATATTCGTTTTGTATTGTTTCTCCGACCGGCAATGAGATTATATCGCTTCGTTTTCGAAAAGATTTTCTGTCGTTTTCAGTTTACGTTCACCTCCATACGCGTTATGGCGGTGTGCTATCTTCGAAGTTTTCTTTCGGCGAGAAACAACGAAGAGACAAAGCATGATTCAAGACTATTCCGATAACCAATGAATGAAATTTCAATCCCGATCCGAAGAACAATAGTCAATATTGAAATATAAACGTTAGAAATGCACTGTGTGCACAGCAGACTACTGGGTAGCTTTCTCATACCCACAAAAATTATTCGCATGATCCTAGAAACCAATAGCGAACACAAAACCTTTCTGTTCAAAATGAGAAGGAATTTAAGTGATAGGGTGCTGATTTAACACACTGGTGCTCCTCAATACCTGCTCTGAACCACGTCGGAATTCATACAACAGATAACACATGGGTCGTGTGTTACAGCTCATAGCTTACGTCGTTGAATTTTATAAGATACTGCGAATTCGAGGTGTTTCTAGGCTCGACTAATGCTTTTAAGCTCTGCTTTCGCTAATATGAAATAACTAGCTAGAAATTATTAGTAAAAAGGCAACATTGTAACGGAAACCGCCTCAAATACGTATAATATTCCAGCCTAATAAACTTGGAATATATTGGGAGACTAAATCCTGAACACGTTGCACAGTTTCACATATTTAAGAATCCACTCGGACAACTAAGGCAATGAAAGGATGAGCTCCGGCATGAAATAAGTGCAGATAGCAAAGCTAAATATTCTTGACCTTCCATATTTAGGCGCAGAGATATGCACAGCAATGAGAGGATTTGCATAAACGAATTACTCATTCAATCTGCGCTGAGGTGTGTCAGCGAATCGAGGGCTCACAACAAGTGAGTCTACATAGGTCCTTGATTTGCTCGATTTTCCGACAGTTAGCACCAGAATTTTACTATGCGTCGGAGATTGCAGTGTTATATCGAAAGGGAACGGTAATCAGAGCATTTGGTTCTCTTACCAAATACTCCCAACGGATGGAAAATGTCCCTAGTATGAGGGATAAAGCAATGCAGCAATGATTGCTTGCTAATTGCTCCCGGCCGGGGTCTTTATCATTGCTCCATTCACATAACTCAGCATTGACAAAGGACATGTAGGAAAATCTATAGCTTCCATAATAAACAGCTAAGCAGCTTTTAACACACTAGAATCTACATCTATCGCGATGAGAATGGTTCTAGTCTACACATTTAGAACGTTGAGTGCGGACCATAGAGGTTCCTTATACTGAGAATTGGGGCATGCTAGAAGCGAGGAAAATGGAAAGGCTACTTGTTGCCATTCCTGAAGAATGAAGCTCTAAATCATTCATTGATCCTACATATTTGAGTCATGAGCTTGCCTGAAATTGATAAGAAACAGCGAAGAGACCTCCCTGGGATCTTTAACATCTTAAAATGTGGGCTTGGGAGCCTATTGGGTAGGAGGGCTTGAAGTCTTACAAGGACGCAAGACAGCATGGTCCGGAACATTGAACCACAGAAGCTAATTCTTTTCAGAGGTGATTTATGATGCTTAAACCTAGTCATAATGTTTCTTAATTTGTCTCGCTTGAAGGGTCTAAAGTTCGGCCGAACAACACAGAATAATTATGTGAAGATTGATGTACAGCTACAGTCCTACTTTTGTCTTTAAAGGATTAGAAGCGATTGGTGAGCAAGATTGGAATCACAATTTTTTTATTTACTTGGGGTCCACTGTCGGAAAAATGTCTAGGCTGGCTCAGGACATTAGCTCTCCGCGTATGGTCCTATTGTTTACAGATGGTCCAGAACGTATTCCTACAGACACGATGGAGATTCCCTAGCTCTGTGGTCGCAAAGTTTTCTGTTAAGTTAGTACTCCTCAGCCATGTGTGTCGTTTGTTGGCCTGGCTCGGACAATCTAGAAGGAAGGGTTGTTCTATACCCTCGCTACGTGCCGCAGAATTGTGGCACGAATCATTCCTTGTTCCTTTGGGCAGTTCCATGTATTCGCCAAGCATGCAGCTGACCATATGTCTCATCATAGTTGTCCTTTTCAAATTATGCTATTCTTTAGACACAGAGGCCAGTTTACTGCTGTTTATTCATCTGTTTGTATTACCAGCAATAAATTTCTAGTCCTTCGGTTTTGAGGAGGGTTGTCTATAATAATTTATTCGCATCAGTACAAACATTATTTCTGCTGGCTGAATTTACAGTAGATGAGTGCCCTGAACGATTTGGATTCTTTCCCAAATTTTTCTATAGAAGGTCGCGGCACACTGAAACTACCGATTTATAATTCAGACCACATTTAATTATTGCAAACATTGGTATATTTCGTTGAACATTATTACAAATCCAAGTCCATGAAATTTTTCATTTTCTTTGTCGATCGTTCCGCCGGTCTTACGGTTAAATGTTTTCCAATTATAGTAAATTCGAGCTTACCTAATTCTACAGTAAAAATACATTCAGTCTTTGGTATCGTTCTCAATTTGTTATCTTCTCCTAAAATTTTCAAAGTAAATTTCGTATCGAGTACAACGATACCCGTAGTTCCAACAAAACTAGGACATTTTGATCTTAGGACCGAAATTTTAGCACCATGCAAATCCGATTTCACCAATAACTTACTAAAACTATCGTACTGTGGATCTGAAACACTGGGAATGCGATCTAGTGTATCTAAATTTAAATGTTCTTTCATATATCCTTTCCATAAACTATGCAACGGCAACATGTCGTTATACTTTAGCGACTTAGTAGGCAGTGAATACAATCCCATTTCGGAACGCTCTTTTCGTGTTAATAGTTTTTTCTTTACTGCACGTCTTTTTCGAGATAATTGCTTCTTTGATTTTGTTCCGGTCAGAACGAGAACATGCTCGGGGATGATGGTAATGTCGGAACGTAGTTCGGGTTGAACGATTTCGCTAAGAGTATCTTTCACTTGTTGAATATCATCTGGAAGCTGAACTCCCTTTGAAGAAGTTGTAGCTGAAATTTAGCAATTACAATAGCCGAAAAAACTGGAATACTTAAAGTATACCTTTTCCAGTCTGACCTGACATTGTTGTGAGATTTTTATTTAAATGCTTCTGCAAATTGCCAATTGTTTATATTGACTTGAAAACCTGACATTTCCAAGTGAGCACACATGGGCTTCAAATGTCATGTTTCGCATTGAAATTCACCACGCCATCATACCCAACCAGTGGACTATCCTCACATTCTTCTATTCACTGATTGTCTGACTCAGTTGTCACTTGTCTGTAGTTGTCAAAAGGTGTTCGTTGCGATTTTTTCTGCCGTGCGAATAAATCTACAACCAAAATGAAAGTTGTGTACAACTCTCTATTCAAAAGAACATCTAGCTATGCCGCAGTTATTCTGGCTAGTGTCTTCTTCTTTGAACGCGGCTTTGATTTGATTGCCGATTCTGTGTTTGAATCCGCCAACAAAGGTGTAAGTAGACATAACCCTTGGGGAGCAATGGAATTACATAATTTGCTCAACTTATGTCCATTTCGCAGAAACTCTGGAAGGATATCAAAGACAAATACGAACAATAAGAATTTTCCACAGCACATCTGGTGGCGAAACATGAAGAAATATAGAAAATACGGTGCATGATTTTTGTTAGTTTATTTCGCGACATCTTTCTATGTATTTGCGTTTAAGGCAAAAATAAATAGAACTAAAAGTATACAATAAACTCATTAATAATGCTATTTTGAATATATTAGACTCTCATTCGGTAACGTCCCACGGCTTTTCCGGTCGATCACGGTTCCAAGGACGATGGGGAAGGAAACGAGGAGGTTCTGTTAGTTGCAAGCCATTCTCTTCTAGAGTCCGAAGGAATTTGTCCATTTTACTGTCTGGAATTGGTGTGATGTCACAGCGCATTTCTATCAGACCAGATTCTAGGCAACGTCTAGCGAATATCTGAAACATTTACATTTTTTTTCACTAGTCTTGTCAGTATAATTTCAACACGAGTATTACCTTAGCCAGGTTCACATATGCTGCTGTATCTTTCGTATTGTACAATTGTTTCTTGATAGCCCATTCCGATGTGCTAGCTGTAACGACTGGCCCATTTTCGAAATGTCTTATAGATGCAGTTAAATACCGGCCAGATGGATTAACTTCTAGTTTGTACCAAAAACTTCTTCCTGGTTTATCCAGATGATAGCCATCAGGTTTGTATGCGATTCGTAGAAGCTCCAAATTGCGTGGATTTCGATTGATGACGTATTGGGCGTTCGGACATGGTGTTGTGAGCTCCTTGATTTTAGCAGCAATTCTCGCACCTCTCATTTTATACGATTTAGGACGAAACCTTTTGCGGGACCCCCAAATGTTTGAACTTTTAAACAATTTTAGGTTAGGGATCTGGTGGTGTAAGTTTTGACGTTTGTGCGGAATGTTCTGCCTGTGCAAGACATAGTTGCTGAATATGCTGCAACCATCTATATAAATGAATAGCTGAATTTATCAATGGTGGTCTGTTGTAGAAATTCGGTTGAGTCTTGATTAAGAATCTTGATTAAAAGTAATTCGTGCAGAATTTATTTGTGATTGATTTATAAGCTGTAAAAATATTCAACAAAGATTTGATTTATCTTCCTAATGTATTGAACAGAGTGAGGAATGTAAGAATAGAGCGATATGCATAAAATTTAATTTGACATTTGAATTTAAGGTAGGAAGCATGTTGCACGTAGATCATACAATTTAATTCATTTATGTTTATTTGACTACATGAGAAACCATTTTGTTTCGTTAATATGCTATGTCACAGATATGCATTATAAAAACTTATTCTAGTACCTTAAAATTGTTTGAAAATGTTCCTACAATGCATCGATGGAAAAAATGCTTTTCCATTCAAATTCTTCTTGTTGGCGTTTTGAGGTTTTGCAGGGGTTGTTTGAAAATTTTCTTTTTGAAAAGTTGTTCGTACATTTGCAAGTAGAAACTTGGATATGACGTAAGCGGAAGCCGTAGACATTTGAAACTTCCATCCTGTTGACACATTACTTACGATAATTTTATTGTATTTCTTGCGTTTTGTACGTTGTCAATTGCAAGTTGCAAGTTGTTGTTATGCCTTCATTTGTATGTATGACTTTATAAAAGGTGTATGTGGAGGAACACTTTTTGAGTTGTTATTTACTTGATTAAAAGTTAAAATAAAATACAATTCAAATTTTGAAATTGATGATACAATTCAAACTTTGAAATCCTTTGATAAAAATTTTGTTTGTCGTGCACGATAAAAAGTTCTTTCTAAAATGTCGTGATTGAAGTTTTTATTTTAAAAATATCCTCGTCTATGAGATAGGGACTCTGATACAAACTTATTAAATGCATTTGAATGGTGGGCGCTTAGGCGCATATGAAAAGCTAAATGTAAAGGAGATCAATGGCAAATAAGGTAAAACTACTAGCTGTACGAAATTTTTGAGGATCAAGAGGTCTCCAAGTTACAAAAACTGCTAAAGCTGCTATGAGCTTGCCACAGGCAGCGACTGGATTAAGGGCGGATACCTAGAAAGGTACTTGTAAGTACCTTTCTAGGCCGAACTCGATGGACAAGGGCGTGGTGGATGGGCCGTAAACGTAACAGGCATAATGAAAGGGGAGGGAGAAGGGGATTTGGCTCGTTAGTTAGATTTAAGCGCTACAATGGCTTTTTGGGAAATCCGAATCTAACTAAAAATGTGACTGGAGATTAAATATAGATTACTTCCAACGACAGAGGCAAAAATGTAGTAAAAATATGTCCAGTAAAAATGTACGTACATTATGTATTACAGAACAAAGAAAATTTTAGATAATGACGGTCTCAAAACATGCTGGCACGAACCGCAATCTGAACTTTAGAATTCTTAGGGGGCAATACCGTGTCAATGTTTCCGTCAGTTTCGTCGATTCTATCCTCTGACGATTCCTGAGTGACTATTCTTACGCTCGGGAACATAGGAAGGAACTTCGTCTCGTCACCATTGAATGCGAAATTGGGCGTTTTTTGACCGCATCAGGGTATTTACGAAAGTCCTATGGTATGTTCAGTTTTTTTTAAAACTTTATTTGTAAATTGTTTCACTTCAAGAGTTTATATATACTAAGAACCATGCTGGATTTAAGAACAATGAAGCGCCAAAATATTGCCATTTCACCGTTTTCCCAGAATGGTCTTTATGATGAATGCTATGACTTGACCTGGAATTGATTTTGCCTAACCTAGATTTGATCACGATTTCATCGCAGCTTAGTTTTAGATTGGGCTTGATCTTGGCTTACTCTTGACTGACTTTTAATTTGACGTTGATCTTGATTCGGCTTTGACTTGTCTTTTAAATAGTTTTACATGATCTAGATTAGACCTAGATAGCCACAACGTTGCCTCGACTTTGCCTCAGATTGATCTTAACCTTGACTTATTCTTGTATTGCATTTCATTTAGCCTTGATCTTGATAAGACGTTCCCGTGACCCTCAACTAACCGTGCATGATCTAGATTTGACCCCTATTTGATCTTAACTTGACTGTATTCGAGCTTGACCTTGGTTAGACTTGAGACTTGAGATGGAATTGGCCTTGCCTAACCTAGATTTGATCCCGATTTGATCTCGACCGTGCTGAGATTTTGACTTGAACTGGAATCGACCTTGCCTGACCTAGACTTAACCCCGATTCGATCTTGACTTGACTAAATTTGAACCTTACCATGATGTGGCTTTTTTGAGCTAGAATTGACCTTTACTTACTTAGATTTGAACCTGATTTGATTTTGACTTGGTTGAATTTGAGCTTGACTTTGATTAGACTTTGACTTAATCTAGAATTGGCCTTGCCTAACCTAGATTTTACCCCAATTTGTTTTCCTTGTACATCAGGATTTTTTTGTTTGGGAGGTGAAGGCTGTTTACGCTCTGAGTGTCGGACTCCCGCTATCGGACTACCGACTAAACACCTCCCCTGCCACGCCGAGAACCTAGCCTAGAACTGTTTGTCACATTTCTTCGGACTAGACCTCATTAATCATCGCTTAGCGGTGCCTTCAGGTTAAGGGAAATCCATCTTTCTGCTCGGATGGATTGCTTTGCATGATGGATTGTACATCAGGACAATAGCTTGAAAGGCTGTGGCGCTTGTAACTAAACTCACTTCATCAATGAATCAAAAAGTTTTATATTTTAAATACACACTCGGCTGTATTTTGTTTCGAAACTAATGAATCTGAAATATTATTTGTTTAATTTAATTTCCTTGTCATTCGTTCAAAAGGACATGAAATATACGCATGTTTGTAGAATTATACTAAAGTTGGAAGAAACAATTCTTGTCAATTTACTACCTTTCGATTGATTTCTTGTTTATCCTATCGGTATTGCTAAAATTTTCGAACTGAAAAGAATGCTATCCAATTTGATTTCTGCGTGTGAGAAAAGTTCTAGAATATAATTTATCTCAGAAAAACAAAACCTCAAAACTGGGTTTATTCGTACTCAATATTTGTTTCGTAGTTCTTTCGCCTCCGAAGAAGTTCGAATGATGAGTTCTTAATTTACTTAAAGTGGTCGATAAAGATTTGATTTCATCAATTCGATAATACATGTACAATCGTCTGCAAAATATTTTGCGGAAATAATACTAGATGCGAATAAGGATTCAATAGCATAGCAAAATTTTTCAAATGAATCAAAAATTACGAGCTGGCATGGCACAATAGTACATAGTCTAAAACCGACGAAAATCACCTTCGGTGTGAATAATTACTTTCCCAGAGTAGTAACCTGGGCGACATCGTATCTACTTCAACGTGTCCTTTCAATAGAGCATCTGGTAAACAAGACAGCTAAACATAATGTATAGCCGAACAGCAGTTCCTCCACATTTGGGTAGTCTCTTCTCCTATCGTACTATCTGCTTTATCTAAATGCCTGAACAAGAAATACGGCTTGCATGAAATTCTATCGTATCCTTGTCGTTGATATCATCCCCTACTAAGGGATGGTGATAATAATAATGGTTTGTGCGTGGAGAAGCACAAGAGGGCAGAGAATGAGAGAGATGAAGAAATTTCTATGTACGTACATTTATTTGAAAACAACCTTTGTGTGTATGCATAGACAGTTGGGATTGACTTAAGTTCTGCTCGTCCTGGCATCATCAACCTCATTCATCTACTTGAATCCTATGACGTACATACGAAAGGAAACCATAAAAAGAACGCGCAATGGCGGGCCAGGCGACATTACGACGACATTTCTCTCGCTCGTCCCGTACACAACAAGAAAACTCGACGAGGAGTATAAATGAAAGCCCGAAGCAATTTCAACTAAAAACTCTCGCCCACTTTTACTTGATGTCTTCCTTCCCTATTCGCTTTTCCATCGTACACTTCACATTACGATCTCTCCAGTGTCCTTTATGTCGTATGGCATGTACCGAATGTCCTGTAGATACACAATGAGGGTGGTTATAAATTTTTTTTCCTTCTTCAGCCGCTCGAGTCATTTGCTCGTAGGAATAGGTAGGAATGTTTGTGAGATGTCCCTTTTGGTGGTAATATGTCAACTGATAACCAAGAGCATGGGTGGAGCTTAATATTTACCCTTCTGGCGTGAATTTGGGTGATATAGTTGAGCGTTGGGGTGTTTCATTTGTCGCATATGTACAGAGTTGTCGTATGTTTTGTGTATTAGGGCTTTGAAGACGCCATTGCCCGGCGGCGAGGATAGCACATGAACGGCAAAAAGGAATATGACGAACGAATGAAGTCTGCAGGCGTCACTCTTTGATTAGGCGACAAGCATGAGAAGCAATGAAGATACTTTTGATGATGGTGATGAAGAAGGCGTTAGCAATCACTATTTATAAGCAAGGATATATTAATTATTTTTCTTTGAGGCTATTGATTAAAAGTGTGGAATCTTTCTACCGGACTTTCTTATTATTTTTGCCAAATGTCCTTATTAGAAAATAAAAATCAATATGAAAAGAATGAACATTAATTGAAACATAAATAAACATTCTACATCGAATGTTAATAGCATAATTTTCTCCTTTGGTACTGGTTTCTTGTTGTTAAATCAAATATTTAACTTGGAGTGATATTTCCACGGAGGTAGTGCAAAAGGACACTTTAGTTATGTTCATATTTACTTATCATATTTTCAAAGACGCCCCTCGGGATATTCTTAAGAGTATTTGCCAGTGGAGCGTTAATTTTCATCATGATTGTAAATTCTTACAACGTTGAATTTTTTCCTTTAACGATCCAAGTTGCATACCATCTTTTGCATCTCAACATTTGCCTTTTTATCGTTTTCTGCAGTTTTCGAAGTGAAATTTCCTGCAGTAATTGATGTTCGTTGAACAGAACATTTTTATTTGACAGTTTCTAAAGACAAAGTTACTTGCGCTTGTGTAGCGTATTAAGTAGCTTAAGATAAAGAGTTATCATCATTAATCATGTTAAAATTAGGGGTTTATATAGGTTCGACTGCTCAAGCCGACTCGCGCCTTCAGATGGCTTCCCATCATCCTAAACACGGTTCTCTTGATCTGTAATTTCTGATGGTAAACTGGATGATGGCAGCAGCTGTCTTTCCTTGACATTTTGGAAGAATCCGTCTTCGTCTCTCGAGCGCTTTCAGATAAAAATGGACTTGATCGGCTTTTTGGTTGCCCGTCATCTTAGCACGAATTTCACAGCAACACAGTAGATTTAGAATTGAAGATCCCACAGCAAAATCTAAGGAGTTCTTTCTCCTCATTATCAGCAAGTTTTCTGATGATGAGGCGCTGGTTTGCCTACACGAATATGTTGGTTTTGTCGACTTGCGAGTCGTTAGTTTTCGTCGGAGGACCCCCATGAGGCTCATACCACTGAACAACTATTGTAAGGCTTCCAAACAACATTTCATGATGTTGTTTTGGCTACCGATGTTTCAAGTTTAACCTAAAGTTTCACAGAAAGTAAATGTCTTTTCTGGCCTTTGTATCTGTAATCCGGCAAAAAAAAACCTTGCATCAAATAAACAAATGAAGATATCAGTCATCGAGAATGGCTCTATTATCAGCTGATCTGTCAGGATTGAGCGATATCTTGTGGATTTCTTCGTTACCAGGTGCATACACATAAGTCAAACTGATGGCAAATATTTAGGCAGACTTTGTACAAAGTGCGTTACTTTCCTTAAAGTTATAGTGGGTCGCGGTATATATTTAGAGCTCATCGATGCAAGGATAACTGCACTGTGCTCGATTCTACACTGCTCCAAGAATGTGCATCAACTAGAACGACATGTTATTTATCTACTTGATATAACTATTGAAAGTAGCGATGGTTAAAGTCCTCTTTACTATACATCGCATAGTCAAACCCATTATTAAAGACCGTTCTGTTGTTCGTCTCTATAACTCCTTTATAAAAGTATAACATAGAAATCAAAATGAAAAACAAACTTGTGATAGCCTACGAACGATTTGTAAAGCATTCAATATTTTAATGATGTGCTAGCATATTATCCTTCGACGTGCTACGGTCATCATAATCGCTGTATCCGTGAATAACTCAGCCTTTATGATATTTTTTATTCCATTGTTTTCCTCTTACGCTTATGCTGACACAACCTAAATTTTTTTAATAAAAAAGAACTTTCCAAAAAAACCCCTAAAAAGCAATATTTGAATTTTTCATTCTCGAGAATTTATTCACCTGGTTGTTGATAAATAACGAACGATACACGAGAACACAGAAAATTCCCTTCCGATAATCATCGTCATCAGCCTCATCATTCACGTATCGTTGTCGTTATATTGTCAGATTTATCCATAGGCAAACAATATCCATAGTCTGAGCATTATGGAAAACATCCATTTGAATACTTGGAATAGACGAAATAGGGAAAAAGACTTGGAAAAACAAATTTCACAAAAAAAAAAGAGAAGAAGCTCAGAGCAACAATAAGACTAAGATGAATGATATCGACAGAGTTCTCAACAACGAGAAATCATTTTGTTGAGATGGTGAGCTCACAAATAGCGTTTCCAATAAGCAAGGAAGGATGAAATGGGATGAGCGAAAGAATGATATGACAGAGATAAGTATTCAGCTTTTTTTTCAAAATGTAGAGTTTACTTTCTGCCTGCTTTGCTCTGTTGTCGTTCGGCTATTCAGTCAATTCAGACGATTTTTGTTTGAATTTCTCGAAATTTCTTTTTCCCCTCAGTGCAACGTTATCCTAGTAGACATTTTCGCCGACTTGGCTGAAGTAAACTTTTAACTAAACAGGGCATTGTTGGTCCTTATTTTCCCTGGTTAGCTTATTCGCCATTGCACCGTCTGAGTCCAGCAACCACATTCCCGTTGTGAAAAAAGGACCCAAAAGCTTCTTAATTTTCTAGCTCTTAGCGATACGTTTGGCTTCGGCTGTTGACTCATTTAATTGTTCCGAAAGGGACGAAACCATTAACGAAACGTAAACACTAACAATCGGTGGTGATAGCCCCACTCGCATACAACCGACACCCTTGCTGATCCTTTGTAAGTTTTTCTTCCAGAAATTACCATTGAAGCTGGTTGTACCAAAAACTTTTAATGGTTTATGTGTGGCTTTGTTTAAGTTTGTAATTAACACAAAAAATATGTGAACGGGGAAGAGTGTGATATCGGAAGGCAAAGTCGTTTTCAGTATAATAAAAAAAAAAAACGAAATAAAACATAACAAAATAACTCGACACTGAATATTGTTCGGTAACTCTTATGAATAAATTGTTAGGCAGATTTATTATTTGCAGGAGTTGTACAGGAAATTTTCAGGGTAGTTAGTGGACAAAATTTGTTTACTATTGTTGTTGTTTTTGTCGGAATAAAGAATATTTTTAACAAGGCTCTAAACACTCGAATAATACATAATGAAAATGCATTTATGAATTTTACTTTTTGTTGTGGCGCTCCTCGCTAGCTCGTTGTGTTGCCGTTTTGATGCTGGACAGGTCGCTTGCTATTCAGTAAGTTTCCTGGGAAAATATGGTCGTTATAAGTTGCTCTTGGATGTTTTGATTGCATGGATAGTTTTTTCTATGATAGCATTTTATAGTTGTATATGAAATTCATTCGTTGAATAATTGCTCTACACTTTGGGTATGAAGGATAAATTGAAGTTTGTCAACATTTTTTCTCGTTGAATCACCTAGAAAACGGCTTTTCAGGACAATTTTCCTGTTGAAATCGAAAATGAAAAGCATTTGAGGATAATTGGGTATTAGTCGTGCAAGTAAGAGTTGAAAAAGAATTTTTTAAACATTTAGCTGGTATCCAAACTTTGCAAGGTTTGAAAATTAGCCTGGAATGCTTGATGAAAAGCTTGAATAAAAAAACTCTGAAACCTTGATAAGATTTGGAAAGTGATTGTAGTGAAGATATTGTGTTGTTTCTTGTAGTATTTAAAGTGCTGCATAATCAAAGCTATTGGCAAATAAGTAAGAGCTGATGATGAGCTCTTAATTAAGTATCATCTTAACAAAGGATTGGTCTTGGAATGACACTCAGTATCTAGCCTAAGGGCCTTAGATATCTAAGGCCCTTACTTCAATCCCAATAGAAAAGTTCATTCCTTGCGTTCTCGCCTAAGTGATCTTTGGTCTTAAGCATCAATATCAATTTTACTTAGTTAGCTGAACCATTTTTTAGTTGGTTCCGAATCTTGTCATTACTAGCCTGTAAGGGATTTCATAGTTGGGAATATCATCTACGCAAATGAGCAGAACTTAGAAACCGGCATCAAATGCTTGGTATATCATCAAATCAAAAATAAAGAAAGAAGAAGAAGGATCTTTTCATTGCTTAACCAGCTATTTTTTATCTTTATTTGACTCACGTGCCCTCGACAGATGGTTTCAACTCATTGTCTGTTGACGGGTCGTCAATTGTTATTTCGATCTATTAACGTCCTTGGAAATAAATCGTGATTCTAACTCGTAGGCGTCTCATATAGAAAGACAGAATGATACCATGTTGGCATCAGCTTAGTCCTAGTTGTATTGTGATTAAAAGTAAAAATAGGAACTTTTGGTCAAATGGTGCAATTTTGTAAGCCACATCCGCGAAGTAGGGAGAAAACAGATGTCGTAATAATGCCACAATTCCACTCTACTTGACTTTTGTAAGGTCCAAGTAAGAATTTACATCCTTCATGTCACATTTCAGTACAAGCTCAGTAATTTCATCAAGTCTATTTAGAATATTTAGTTAGGTTCAATGGTTTAAACTATGATATCTAATACAAACTGATGAATGTTAATCATAAGGATTTGTTACTACTTGGTCCTCTGTTCTATTACAACTGGTTGACGCCATTAGCAATATATATATCCAGCTATTTCAGAACTTCAATAATTTCTTGCATTATCATTTTAATCATTTGGATGAAGATTATCGAAAGGAAAGAAGGAAGCATTTGCATTTGCTTTCGTAAAAAGTTTCAGCAGGCACAAGGATATACTGAAAATCAGCAACACAATCGGCGTCTTCGGAAGAACATTACTGATGAAACCATTCGTGCCATGCGGATTTTTCGGAGCAATGAAGGGATCAAGATCTCTTACCATGGATTTTTCAGCGGGCGAGGCACTCCGCCCCTAGGGGTAATGCAAGAGCGAAATTTAATTAATGCTAGAGTGGAATTTAATTAATGTTTCCTGCTACTACGAGAACAAGGTGCACCGCAACCAATATCATCATATCAGACCAACTTGTTGCAGAGGTTATCCTGTTCGATCACCATTTCAGGCTTTACACTGTAGCTAAACAAATTACGAACTACAGGAAACGCAGTGAGCTTACGTTTGACCTGAGATTTTCATTTTCTAAGTCTTAGAGGCATAGGAAAACTTGTGAGCAAATTGCTCTTCATGCTTTGATTATTCTGCTGCCATAAATAAGCCTTGGTACGCGCTGGCAAAGATGTATATCTATAGCGGGGTACTATGTAGTAAAATAATCTACAAATTAATTCGAGAAAAAAGTCAACAACTTGTTTATTTGTGATTCACTCACTTGGGTTATATACGATGAAAATTAATTGGACAACTCTGAGTATACTCAAAAATGAATGTCGCATGAAATAAATGGACATTTTGTCAAAAAGGATTGTTATTAAAATGATCTAAAAACAGTTCAGGTTACTTGGTATGAACAATTGGAGAGGACATATACTCACAATTCTGTGAAGTGCTTCTACGTTTTGAATTCGAAATAATTCAAAGATACAAACCACCTTACAACATCCTTCAACAAGAAAACAAAAACCTCATTCAAACGGAAGCAAATAAGAATGATGTTCATCATCACTTGGGTTCACCACTGAACTAAAACTTTCTGCCAACTTCCTTAAGTGTTATCTTATCCGAATGACTATCATGCTAATACCAACGGCTGACGATGACGATGATCATCAACATCATTCTAAAGCTTCCTTAGCACAAAGCCCTCGAGCTCATCATCAACATCTTCCTTGAACTTCAATACGAAAAACAAACATAAGCCAACAGTAGCACCCAAAGCAACCGACAAACCAACCAATTGAAAAGTCTTGAAGAGGATATTTTTGAATAAAAAGAAAGAAAAGAATTACAACAAGCTGAAGAACGTCAACAACAACAACAAAAAAAATCCACACTAAGCGAAACAAAGCAAAGCAAGGATACATATAGAAAAAAAAAATAAATATAAAAAATTCCCCGGAGAAATTCACGAGACCACTTATGAATGCTTCAAATAATATGAACAAACAATTACCGCAGTCGAGAACAAAAACAGCCAAAGCATTCCAAAAAGGATATCTGCTCCTCTTCCACTCACTCTAGTTATGTAGGTATAGTGAATACATCTCATAAAAATTCTCAACAAAGCGTGCAAAAAAGGAAGACGACCACCCGACGAAAGAATCAGCGGTACATGAGTAGGTACCCTGAACACTCTAAGCACCCTGAGCATAAGTTTCAAAAGATGAGAATACACTCTACACCATAGCTCTCGGTTTGTAAACAGGATCTACTACTATTGCCGCTGGAGATGTTGAGTTTTGTTGAATGCTGTGCCCCCGTCGAATTAAAATACACTCGCTGTAAAACGGTTTGATGGCCAGGAAGAAGCTCAACCGGTACCGGTGGTAGAATCAGACAACAAAATCCAAGAGTCGTACAGAGCAATGAGAAAAAAAGAATGAACCTGCTAATAGGCGAATAAAATAAAATAAAGGATGTGTGAACAACAGCGGAAAGAATGAGAAAGAGAATTTTACGTTACAACAACCCTTAACACATGAAGTAGAGGGAGTTAGAAATGATCCTTTGATCGTTACGAGAAAAATCTGTTGTGTATGGATGTTAATTAAACGGTGAAAAAATGTTTGGTAGGAGAATTGCGAATCCTTGCATAAATTATCACATTCTCATGACCACAAATATGGTCATTCATATGGCTCTTTGAATGGAGTTTATGTTATCTGACTAACTTTCAAGGATTCGTTAATAATAGGATAGCAAAGAAGATCCAATAAGTAAAATGTCGCAATATAGTGGCAGAAAACTGACTAGGCGAATCCTATTCCCATTTCGCAACCATCAACTGCACCTTAGGCTAGGTACTGGCCCCGAAATTCAATGCAGAAATGCTTGATAATGGGTAACAAGGTCATAGTTAGTCTAAGAATTTTCTTTGATCTGTACCTTTCCATTCTTCTTCCCCTTAACCTGACCCACGCATTGAACTATCATCCCGTTCCGAACTTTATATTGTACACCAAACAGTCTTCAGACTGTTAGTTATCAACGGATAACTCGTAAATCTCAATCATCTTGCAAGCACTCATTCACCGGCGTCGTGTCCTGACAAGATAGAAAAGCAAAATTGATCCGAGAGAAACGACAAGATAAAAGGCTTTTTCATTTTGTTTGTTTGTCTGCAAATGTAATCAAAAGGATTTGAAGAGGAATCGAATAAACCCTTTCTCTGTTTCCTATAATCGTTCATTTCATTTCACAAACCTATAGTACTTACTCATTTTACATTCTTCGGGCCTTTTGCAAGGATAAAAGACATTACAATCGATTCAGCCTGACAAACAAACAAACAAATACTGTACGAAATTTCGTCATATCGATGTACTTATTTTATTCAATGCCATTTGGAATTGTTACAAATTGCATTTCGAAATAAGGACAAAATACACAAATAAGTCTACATTTCTACTTTTGGGTATTTGTTATATTACGTCGTTCAGGACGAATAGTACCGCATACAATATAGTCTCGATATGTGCAATGAGATAGAGATACAATTCAGCCTTGAGGGTTTCTTTTCTTGAATCACAGATAAAGAACAGAAACCTAATGATACAAAAGGACTTTCGTTTCGTAATCATTATCCTTATCATGATGGGTTTTGTTAGTTGTTTCATTTCAGGTTTGCATATAAGAACTCAACAGCTCAATTGTCCATGTTTTAAAGTATTTGGAATCAGCTAACGGTAAGGATATAAGGACTTAGACCAGCTAATGATAGATTGAATGGATTAAATAGGATTTGTTTACATTTGAAGGTTTTTGGGTCAAATGATGTCTGAAGAATATAATTCGATTCCAATAGAATGATAGGATACAAGCAGGTGCTTGTTGACGTAGGACTTTTTGAGGTTATGATTTATTATACTTTCGTTTTTGGGGCTTAAGTTGGGATTATGAATAATAACCATCGTCATTTCAGTTCCAGTTAATGCAATGTCTTTCTGATAGATTATTGTATAGAAAAGGACGTTAAATAGAAAAAAATCTGTTCCTTTATCACTTGGGTTTTTTTCAGAATTGTAATATGTTGCTATTGCCACGTCCTTGTGATTAATCTTTTCCAGACTGGAGTTAGGTTTCAGCAACCAGCAAAATCGCAATTTTATTTATCTGTAAAATTTGTAGTCTAATATATGTTGTCAAAGCCTCGTCTAATATATTTTGCCAAATTTCGGTTTGTGGAGGGTCTTTTGTTGAGGTCCTTCGAGTTCCGTCTGAGTTCAAAGAAGAGGAGGCTTTGACACTTCTCGTCATTTGCTAAGAAGAAGAAGTAGCAAATAGTTCGAATAAACTTATTGGTAAAATTAGTCGTTCTTACTTCAACCCGTCCTTGTAGATACCGTCCACAATGATCCGGTAGCTGCATGTCCTCTTTTCGCATGAGTGGTTCTGAAGAAGACGGCCTGTTTTATGTTAGCAAGGAAGTACGACAATCCAACGGAAATCTGATCTTGGAAATCAGCTATCACTTTCCCTTGCCTTTTTGCTTAGTACATTCAATGTTTGCATCCGTAGACGGGTTTTTTCAGAGTGCTGGTAGGTAGTGAGTAGTTAGTACCGGTCATCAAATGGGAAAAATAACTCTAAGTCATAGTTTAAAAAGGTTTGGATGATACGCACTGCCGCAATCCAGGCTTCTGGAGGCCATTTATCACAGAAGTACGGTTAAAGAGGAGGATGTGCAATCGTGGAAGTAATTTGTTTCGTTCAGTGGCTTCGAGTAACATAGCTGTAAGGTCCGACCTGTGGTCTTGATGTAAGAAATGCATTCATTCTCGCTAGATCTGTGGATATCCTGAGGACACTGGAAAATTTCCCAGTTGCAACAATACCTGATGTGCAAGCTGAAAACCTAATCCTTCACACCGGTACACAGATCACCCAAGTTTCCAACCAAAGCTCAGATCCCTGGGTCATGTCTTACGATGGGCTACTAAGATTAAATTATGGAATGGGACGGTTGACTATTTGGATGATATTGTGGTACTTGATAGAGCCACTCACGCTAATGATTAAGTATAAAGGAGCTATCAATGACGATCTGGATGACAACTTGTGCACTCAGTGTGGATCTCAATTTCTTTTCCATTTTATTCATAAATGACTCCCTGGCATTTGCAGGGATTTCGAATGCTTTGGGCACTTTCGGCAGTCGAAAAAAATTGATGCATGCTGTCTTAGATATTTTACTTTTATGGACACTTCCCACGCGCAATTTTCTAGTGATAGATTGCTTTAGGTCAGTCGGTATGTTTGTCATAACTAGTGTATCCTTGCTGGCGCTATTGTGGAAACAGCCATGAAAGATTGATTTGTGGGATAGTTATTGAGTGAAGAATTGCTCTTGAGAAATTATGGAAACCTGATGAATATTTGTTTCACTTTAAACCCATATGTACAATTTCAACCCTTACTATTCGATCTTATGTATGCAACATACTAGACTCTTAATATTTTCTATTAATAAATATCCTGACGGATATGTCAATCATAGCTTCTATTCAAACATAAACGATCTCCTTTTAAAGTTGTACAACGACCATCATTACTTAAATGTAATTTACCTTAAGGAAATGTAATGTCCACCTTCCTATTGTCAACCGCGTTTACCATCGAACGATAATGAAGGTATTTAAGATAAAATGCCTAAAGAGTGAGATTACTTGATATCGATATCAGGAGCAATTTGTATACTCGCCAATAGCCGCTTTTGTGTAATCCGATACTGCCGACGATATATTAGCCGGCATGCACAATTTCAACATAATATCATCACTCTTGAAGACGTTTTTAAGGAGCTTTGATTGAGACGGACTCCCTTCATAACGAATGGAGTCGTATTATGAAGAAAGAATTAAATATCGCTAAAGGATATGCTTATATGTTTTTGTCCGTGTATATATGAGAAATGATTTATTCTTCACATCTCTATTGTTTGCCGAATATGACAAGAGTCCCCCTTGTTTAATAATGGAAGGCTTCTATAGCTAATTTCCTTTTAATCCCTAACTGAATCGTTTGATCCTTAATGGGATAGGATTAGAGCGAAGCGGAATATGGTTGGAATGTTAGATTGTGCAAAAAGGAAGTATCATGGCGTTATAACAATTCACTTTTAGTAATAATGACTTTGTGTTAAGTGTCATGCACATTAAATTAAGTAGTTTTCAGAACAAGCCTTGAGTAATTGGTTGTTGGCGTATATGAGGAATGGGAAATAATATAAGATCCTTGACATGTCTTTTCCATCAACCGTTGATATCTGAGCGGATGTAATTATTGTTTGTTATGTGCAGTAGATAGTCATAATTATGTTGAATTTCTGGGCCTTTGGATGATTTGAGTGATATATATGAATTCTGATCTGAAGTTTTTAGAAACGTGGCGTATTTCATCAGTATACTCAAAGGCATATACCTTTGAAATTCAAATTTTTACATACATATATCATCGGAAATCCACAAGTCATTGGCGGAAAATCAAGAGAATTGAATGCGATTGAGGTGATCCCAATACTTTTAATAACGCATTTCATTTAGGAACACTATCTAGCGTTGTGGTATAAAGTATGTATCTGACGAAGATGATAGCTCCGCATCTATTCAGTTTGATCAGAGTTTGCAAGGACAACATATTTTATTTATATCAATTTGCCTGAATTTGGTTTGTAATATTTTCGACTTACTTCGTCTTTCGGCGGCCTTAATTATTTAAATATAATTAGCTCTAAGTCTTATAGTTTGTTGAAAAAAGCCCTAAAAAAGACTATACCTACCAATCTTCAGGACTGTTGCTTTAGAATAAATTGCTCTAGAATAAATTCCCTTCAATCGACTCCTTTTCCCTTGGCTTGTTTATGTAAATTTATATGTCTAGCAAGGGTTTGTCATCCGTTTTTACGGAATCGCCTCGTCTTCTCCGCGGCTTAAAGACAGGATGTTTATCTCATCCTCTTCGTTGCAGCCAACACCAAGAATTGGTTGGAAGCCAGAAGTTCTATCCAGTTCAAAACTGATTCTCGCACTTTGACGTATATTACCTGGAATGGGTCATCATGAACATTATTTCATTACACCGAAGTATCCATTCTATTTCATTAAAATTCCTCGTCCCGTTTCACTTTAGACCACAGCAAAAGACCTTTGACAATTGCTCATTATGATCTGTAGTTCTAACCTATTCACCAGAACAAGGTCAATGAGAGATTTTCCCATTCTAAGTTTTTTGGCGAAAACTTGAGGACGAAATTGTGATAAATGCAGAAAACTAAGAAAAGTTGCTGTTTCCATTTTCACCCATTTGTTTCAATTAAAGTGCACTCCGAAATATGTAGTGGCATCCTAAGGTAAATTTTATCGGGACTAGAGTATTTATTCTTGTTAGTATTAAGAGTTTCGGTTCTACTTTTTTTTATCCATGGATCAAATTTTGTTTCTATAGATCCTACGCTTAGAAAAAGCTTCTTTGCATTTTGGAACTATTCTAGACATGATAGGAACGTTGTCAACATACATTACACAATTTTAAGGATTTGGATAGTAGTGTGGCCGTAGTACTTCTTACGATGCAAAAAATCGGGTCAGACCTTTGTAATTTTCATAGAGCTACTAGTTTTCCTTTCTGTAAATTTAGTAGATATGTCGCCAAATATTTGGTATTTACTTTTATGTTTGTGTTCTTGATTTTAACCAGCGTATAGTTACAGTTTGTAAATATTTCGTTGAAGCAATATTATTCCGACGGGTGTCTGTATTGAAAAAGAACTCAGTTCTTCCAAAAAATACATGGTAAAGATACATAATAAAAAACCTAATCCTGGAGACATGGAGTCCAAGTGTTTAACGTGGACACTTGCCATTATAGCCTAATTCCACCGTCTTCGCATACGGGGTTGAAAGAAAGTGTCAACTACCACCCCCATTACCTGGAACAAGTTTCAGTTTTAGGTCGCAGCTTCTTTAAGCGTTTTGGCTCAACATATTTTCAAGCCTTGAAAACCACAACCACCACGTTTCAGCCAGGATAGTCGCGACCGTGTGTTAGGGGGACGGGGCTGCGACTAGTCTTATAGGGGCGCCGAATCCCCCAACCTGTAGTTCAGATAAACCTCTGATTGGATAGCGTTTCTCTGTAGTCCAAGAAAAACTCTCAGTTTTTCCTCCAGACTCGCTAGCTTGACAGCCCTTTCTCACTAACCTCGAATACCCGGTGGCGGCTCCCTCCAAAAACTGAAGCGACTAATAGGCAGCTCAGACTAATCTGCCTCTTCTCCTCTTCCTACGTGACTCGGAGTCCTATTTCATAATTTTCATAGATATAGTTAAAAATTGCATTAATCATTACTGTCACAAGGAGTTTATTAACTTCTCCACTTAGTTTGCTTGCAGTTAATTTAGCCACATGTTATTGAAAATTATATTTCGATCACGGAGCGTAGTAGGTGTTGTATGCACACCTTTTTTCTTTTCTTTTTTCCCCAGGGAGCTGAAATCTCTCATTGGTTTTTGCCATGGTAAGACAGCCATGTATAAATTGCGATATCAAATTCAGAAGATAATAAATTGTCCTGAAATATTAAATATGATATTGAACCAAAAATAAATTATTGACAGTTTGTATTTTTTCTTAAACATAAAAAACAAAAAATGTTTGAAAAAGAAAATATCCTGGTAGTGCTATTAGGCAGCTCCTTCTTGTTTTGGACCACTACACACATAATTGTATATTTGATAAAACGCAGATTGTTAAAGGATAAATAATTTGAATCAATTTATTTTGTGGTAAAGCGAAACTGTAACTGTATAGCAACACTCACTAATCCTTTGAAATTTCTTTTAAACTGAAATAGTTTTATCAAAATTATCTTCGTGCATAAAGTTGATGTCCCAGAGGTTTTCTGAGTTAGAAATAAAGTTTCCAAATATTATGTTTCCAAAATATCAATTACTATTTACAAGAAGAGCACTTCCATTGAATTTTGTCTTTTTTGAATCATCTGTCAACAGATACAGTCTTAGTCAAAAATGTTTGGACTTTTCAAAGTTTGAAAAACAAAAAACCAAAATAATAGCTTCTGCTTTCCTTGCATATATTTGCACATATGAAAAAAATGCATATACATATATATGTAGTTGCTAATAACTGATGAGCTAAAGAAAAAGAGTGGTATACTTCACTATCTCTATTAATTTTGCCTTCTTGATTGTCAAATAACTTTCGCTAAACTATTTCAGTATTTGAAAGGTTGATTTCAACTATCACATCGCTTAGTAATTTTGGATTTGCTGTCCGATTGAAACACCTTCCTTGAGTTTCGCATTTGAAATGCTAGGAAAAGTAAAATATAAAACCTTAAAGGCTCTGCATAATTTTTTAGAAGCGTTTTTCACCTTTAATGTGAAGCGGTGGTAAATGATTTTAGTCGTAGAAATTTATGCATTAGTGATGTTCACTAACGGTATACTCTTCTTTAATTGGAGGGTTTTTTCTTAAGATCTTGGATTAAATAAACTCAAAAATCAAAAATATTTCAAGACCTTAAAACTAATTCAAAACAAATCAACTATGCTTAAATTATCACCAACTATTCAATTAAGGTGTTTTATTTAAAAGAGACTTTATGAGAGTGTTTCTTAGATTTCTTTGGTATGTAGGGCATGACCTATCCCAATAGGCAACCGATCGTAAAAGGCGACTTGTCGTATAAGACGAGCTATTAAAAACGGCGATCTATCGTTACCATTATTAAAAGGACTGCTTCCAAGCTTAACTTGAGTCGTACATTTATGCTTTAAGTCTTTTGCTGGAATATCATACACCATGACCAGGAATTGAATATTATATACATTGACATTTTAATTGGAACGTGTATAAAGTAAACCTTTTCTAGAATGTATCCTGGGACTCCTGGCTTGGTTATAACTCAATGTGTTATCTATATAACATTCCCGCAAAACGCACTTCCTTTCTCAACCCGTTTCGAGGATCAGGCGTGTCACAGCGTGTCAACTTTGTTTAAACCATACAAAGCAGGTATACTTCCTTGGAACGTCGTTAGCTATGAATTTGAGGTAGGATATTGTACTGCTGTGTTTGTACGATGAAGACGATTTTGGGGCCTTATTATGGGAAGGATCTTGTATTGCTCAGTGTCTATTGAATCGTGTGAGCCTATGGGAAGGGCGGTAGAATTATTTAGATCTCGTCTGACTTGTTTGTGGCTTAAAATTTAGTCTCCTGAGATTAAAGAGGAAATTTCGCCATCCGCGCTTGTGTTATTTAGAGAGACCCATTTCGGCTACTTGTGAGTAGGATTTCCATATTTGCTGATGGCAATTCTGAATGTCCATCATAACCGAAAAAAGAAGATATAACAAGAAAAATACCTACTCGTTAATTTCTGATTACAGCATGCATAAGAAAAGGTAATGATTGAGTTGATCCTTTTTTTATTCAATCTTTAAATGATACATACAATTTCAAATTCAGATCTGCTATCCTATGAAAAGGCAACCTTTTCATCCCTGAGGATTTTATTCTTTTGATAATGATATATCAGAAGCAGAAATAAACTAATCTTCATCACGAAACAAAATCCTTCGTCGAATTTAATGTCGATTTTCCATTAGTTCGTAACAATAAGTCATTTCTTCTCAACATGTAAACGTAACCAATGGCCACACTAATTGTCATACTGCTGCACCCTTAAAATGTGTCATACGCAAGATCGTAATAATGGATTCACTGCATCTGTAAGCCATAGAACTCACTAAAAGCTGTTTTCTATTCGACAAAATTTTCTGTCGTATCTGTCCATGTTCACTTGTACCTTTGATATTAAACTCAACTCCAGAAGCTACATAGATTTTAGGAAGCGAGTCCTTTATGCACAAAAGGACTTTTACTGGCCCCACACACAAACATAGAGACAGGTATTATACATTGAGTCGATGCAATGTGTGGCAACCAAAATGCTGTATATCGCCCAAGGGTGACATTTTCAAAGTAAATTGCGATAAAATCCCTCTGTACAATAAACGGGAGATGGCCGGGCAATGGGATGATGCTGGGTCCGGCCTCTATCTAGTTTATACACCTTCGGATGATAGTGTAGGAACTGTCGCATAGAATTTACAAGAGCTATATCTCAATGACCGATAAATGTACGGAGTGAAAGGACTTTGGAGGAATACCAACACTTTTACAGTCTTCTATCATGTTGGGAGTTCTTCATGGGGTTTTAGCTTAGATTGATGCAGCGGGTGAAACCGGGTACGATATGTCTCATTTGCTTGTTTGAACTTTATGTCCTTCTTCAAGCCTTGGTTTCGTTGGCTTCGCTGGGCGTTCATATGTCTCTGTATTCGGCTTGTGGCGGACACTACCCTGCACATAGGGAGGCAAACAGGATAGCAGTTCAAGCTACGAAAATAGATGGTAATCATCCTGATGATGATAGATTTGTTTGTTAGTGCCTGAATTGTTATTCTCAGCACGCTCTACGTTCTTTTTGATCGGAAATTTCATCTCAGTATGAAACAGCATCCTATAAGACTGATTTACATACTATTGATGTATATAATGTGAGCGTTTCTTGATGAAATTTTTTTATGGAAGCACTCGCCTGTATCTACCCCGTCATGGCTTTCAAAAGGATAATGTTATTACCTCGTAGATATGTGAATCACCAGACAACCATATGAGGAATTTCGTAGCTTTAACTTTGACATAGTATGCACACACCTTAGAAGCTTAACGCAGATAGAATGTCCTTATTTGCTCTCTCCTTCACACCCACTGAGCTGTAAATCTCAACACCCTGTAATTCTCTTGATGTATTACTTCAGCTTGGTGCTGTCCGTTTGAAGTTAAGACTCCGGAAAACATTTAGCGTTATAGAAAAAGCGTTGACAACGACCCTTTCTCCCATCACGGAAGGATGTCTGCAGGATATACTTTTATCTCAACACAGCCGGCGTGTATGATGTTCTTCTCATTTCCTTTTCGCCCCAAGTGCGTATATATATATGTAATAAGTACATACAGCTGTGCTGGGTTTTCGGAAAGGCATTGATAATATCGAACGTTTGTACGATATCATCTCTATCGTCCCTTTTCCTGTTCGCTCATTCGATTGGCCCCTGGGGGGCGGCTAACACATATACTACACCATGATATGGTGGTGCGATTTAGGGTGCTGAAATCGGCGACTATCAATACCGCTAAGATCTACAAGGGGTAGCGGCCGGATAAATCTGAAAATGGATGTGTTACCATAGTGACCAATTCCCTTTTCGGGGATTTGCGAGGCGCATAACGACTCTTAAGACTGATGTGGTTTTTCCATTCATTTTAAATGAAGATTGTGAACAGTTGAAGGAGCAAAAGTTGAAGTGAAGAGATGTAGAAACCGGGTATACGATGTGTGAATAAAATCGTACATGAAGTAGATAGTTACGATGATGTTGTGACAATTTTGGGGTAAAGAGAGAAAAAAATTTTTGTTATCCATTCACAAATGTTATCGACTACAAGCAGGGTTTTGTATAAGCTTTACATATAGGCCTCTGTCATGTGTGCGTGCCTTCCCGCTGTAAACCCACACATGTGCTTACGGATTGGTTAAAATACGCAGAGAATATTCCAGCAGGAATGTAAAATATTTCCAAAGCTAATGAGGATTTTAGGATAATTTGATTTTATCAGCACTTTGCGAAAGTGGAAAAACTGAATTATTTATTTTCACATGCAGGCAGACGTGTGTGTTACTTGATGTTGTTCATTGACGTGTGCTACGAATAAGTTAATAATTAATGAACAATGTTATACGGGCAAGGATAAAAGTGTAGATGTACGTGGAAGTACTGATATATGTAGGATTTTAGAATTGGATACATGTTTGTTTTGAAAGAAGGGGGAAGGGGGGTTGAAGGGTGGAAATTGTAACAAATCCCATGAATTATGAATTGGATCACTTTTATTGAAATTATCAATTTTATTGGGTTATGAGATGAAAGAGAATGACAAATTATACTTGTTTCAAAAGTTACCGAGAAAAGCGTTGTTGTCTTTAGTACAAAGCTTTGTGGGTTACCCGGAGCGATTGAAGAAAATTTTTCAAAATTTCAAAATTATGCTGCAAGCTACGACCATATATGACCGTATTTTAAGTAATACTCATGCTGATAGTTTTGCTTAGTTAAGATATCGCTGTGCTCATAATATAACACTACATATAGTGTCATATAACATTTATTATATAGTGTGCTTTCGTAAACAGCCATAGGGTGTATTAGTGCCGCTTTATTTTGAGACACAGATTTATTTATTGAGTATCAGGCTTGTCTTTAAATATTGTTGCAATGAAGTTACCTATAATGGCTAGTCATGGTTGTAATCGAGACTACCAGAAAAACTTTATCTAATTTCAATGACATCATCGGTACTTGCACCTTTGACTTTTTTAATTGAAGGCAAGTGTTCTCACTCATCTACCATTTGGATTACAATATTAAAGTTCCACGTTATTTATACATAGCGATATGTGAGAAAAACGAACCTTTTTCATCCCAGAAAATAAACGTTTACCGAATTAATTTGGTTAAAGTCAAATTAAGTCAAATTAGAGTCAAACTGAATAGCAAAGGGGCCAGCCCATCTCCCTGCTTTAGCCCAGTGGTTATAGATGCGGACATGGGAGATTACCGATTTCATTGTCATTTTGGTAAGATGGAACAATTTAGCTGGAATACCAAAGCAAATTATTATGTGATACAGTACGTAATGATCAATACTGTCGTGGGCTTGCTTAAATGCAACGCAAATCTGGCAAATGTCTATATTGAACTCCCAGTAATTGTCAAAATCCTGCTTACTAACTGTCAGTAAACAATTTGACTATCGTCGATGTACCAATTTAAAGCCCCCTTGATACTCCCCAATCAAAGTGTTGGCGTATGATCTGATTTCATTTTCTTCTTCGAAGATATTTCATAAGCTGCACAAAGTAGTGATATGCCTCTATAGTTTTCGCACTGTAGCTTGTCAAATTTTTGTGAATAGGGTATACAATTGATTGGTTTCACTCGTTCAGCTCTTGTTCAGCTCTTGAACTCGTTCAGTTCTTGTTGTCAGATGATTTTGATTTCTGCTGGATGAATTTGTGGTTCCGAACACTGCTGCCACCATATTTAATGGGCTGCACTAAAATCGCATCTATGCCCGGTGCTTTAATATTCTTTTAGGCCTTGATGGAACAGCACTCATCCAGAGTTGGCCAGTGGAAGCTATCCAGGAATATCTATATCTGTAGGTTTCAATGTTCTGGAGATGTCCGGAGGATTAAAGAGTTTCTTGAAATATGAAGTCCATTTTTCCTTAATCCTGCTTTCACCAGCGATGATGTTGCCGATGTTATAGTGGCACAGGGTGGTCTTGGGCTGATAACTTCGCTACCATTACTTTGTACGCTGTTCTTGTGTTGTTGATCGCTGGATTTAAATCGAAGGTCCTCAATTGGTCAGGTTACTCTTCTGAGATTTTCATACTCTTCACTTTTTGTCCTGGTTTTCCTGCCTAAATATTTTATGCACGCCTGATTCTTTACGTCTATTGTATCCTGTCATTCGCCATCGAAGCAATCCTTTTTTTGTGCCTGGTTTGATGTCCGATTGTCTGTTCAGCTACGGTGTTAATAGCCACCTTTCTTTCTACCCATAGCCCGTTGCTTGTTTTCAGCAAAGTATCTGATAGGATGGGAGCTAGCTGGTTGCCGAGGTTCTCCCTGAAAATTGTGGCTGCAGACGCGGTTTGGATTCTTTCGATGCTGAATTATTGTAGAGCGCTGGTCTTCGTCGAATACCCCTTTGACATGTGACACCGATATTTTTGTTTAATCAATAAGGCCTGTAGGCCAGGCTTATTCAGTGATCTGTCATTCCCGGATCCAATGTCATAAGTCCCATTTTCGATTGTGAGATCGTTTCTGCAGGTCCAATACATTCCGGCGCTCTGTTGCAGATGTCGATACAATTAAAGGGTTTTACAGGAATGGAGATTTGACCCGTCGGCCAACCTCCACTCCGACGGCATGGTCATTACATTGATTCCCTTATCAAGAGCGGAATACTCACCTTCACCCTCTTACGTTCACACAAAAGAGACGCGAGTAGGATTTAGTAGCAGAGCTGTAGGTGTTTTTACAGTTATTGGCATTTCTCGGTATTTAATTTTCCGTCAATTGGAAATCATTTATTTTTGGGAGATGGGATGAGGAATCATGGAAGCTATGGGTTGAGGAAACAAAGCGATTCCTACTCCTTTCGAACTTGGGGCCGTCTATGGCAGAGTTCGCAAGTGTTTTTCGGAATATAAGACTACAGTGGTCACTTTGTACTACCATTTGCGTACAAAACTCTCAATATTCCAAACGTGATCTAACACTTTCCTCCGCATAGCATTGAGGATGCTTTATTTATTAGGTAAAATGCAGGAAGAATGATTTTGTGAGATCTGTTTACAAGAGGCAAGTAGAGGATCATGTTATACCTGCAGAGAGCCAGATACTGTGATCTTTAAATGTTTGTTGCGAATATTTAGTGTCAGTTTTGTCGGGGTTCCTTTAATTCTCCAGGTGTGGTTTGCTATGTTCCATTTTTTGCAAGACTTACGTGAAGTACATGGATGATTCTGTTGGAGTTGATCATAAATGTCCCTCACGTTTCCCGCTTTTGACATTTCCTAATCTTTTCAGATTCTAGAGTTCTTTTTTAATTAAATTTGGAATTTTTAGATTAGTCGTAAGAAAATTAAATTGAAATTTTATATATTTCTATATTATCGGACTGGCAATTTTTGACTGGTAGTTTTCTACCACCACAATCTTTCAGGGATATAGCGTTGCCAAATTGATTCGAAAACCTGTATACCCTGGACATTCATTCGTTCTGAGATACCATTAAGGATTTTTCCATATAAATTTCCTACAAAATGCATTGTTTTGCTCCAGTCGTTTCAAAAGGAACTAGCATGTCGATGTCAATCTTCTTCAATAATCATTCAAAGCTGGTACTCGTCCTTGAAACGGTTTAAACTTTACAAAATATGCAGCGGCATATTTTTTAATTAAATTTTTAATTATTGGGTAAATTCCAAGATAGTAAGTGTAAGATACGTAAGTGACTTTATGAAAATGGTATATGAATTCATACATCCGTTCGTAACGCACTTCCGGGGCTTTTCTCCATGTCGTGTGTGTCAAAGGAAACCTTGTGCAATTTTCGATTCCAACCATAGGCAAAGAAATAAATGCAAATCAAAATTTGCAATTCAATTAATACAAATTTTAAGCAGCATTAATTTTTCAAACTATTTAAATTCTGTAAAACATAAGACCAAACAATATTAACCTCTTCTAGGACAAGCCTTTTTCGTAGTCGACCACAAATTATTAAGATAATAAATTGATTGTCTATCCCAACCCTAAATTTTCTTTGTAACATAAACTGAAACTTTTCGTTATCCCTAGAAGTGAAAAACACTATTCAACTGACGCGTAAAAACGATATCTTGTTCAAAGTCTTAACCACACTGATTAAAGGCTTAAATGAAGTTCAAGTAGTTATAGATGTTAAGTCAAGGAAAGTTTTAGCGAAAGTTTTCTTTTCAAGTAATTGTAAGTTTTTTAATGAAGGATTAACCAATCGGTACCATATAAGATGGAAGCAAAATATAAATTTATTGGGGTGCTAAGTTTTAAAGTTTATGCACCATTCAACAGCTTATCGAGGTTTAAGGATAATGAAAAACGTCTTTATTTATAAAAGAGCATTGGACTTAATTGAAAAATTCTTTTTCCGATAGCAACACTTAATGAGTGCACATACTCATGAATTCTAGAATCTTTTCCTATGAATTCGCAATGAACGAATTGAATTGAATTTAACTTAAGCTAAAATTCAACCAAGGCTAACCCATAGTGACACAAGGATGTACGTAAATTAATTACATCGCTATCAATTTCATTCAGTATTTCATTAAATCCCTCATATTATTTTCAATCACTCCGTGGGGAATCTTCATTTTAATCCATCTCCTTTGATCATATATGTATATATCACCATCATTTCATTATTAAACATTTCACCCCTAAGCAACAGCCCTCTACGATGTACGTGCATATATTTTAGCTGATATAAAATGGTTGACATACGACACCCTTCGCCAGCGACAATTCATTATATACATATGTGCTTAGCGCCCGATACTGTTCCGCCTCTTATTGGTGAACGTTGACTGAAGGATAAAGGAGGCGAGTGACATCAACAATTGTTATTGACAGAATAAGAAGAACCATTCTACTTTTCAATGTCCTTTAGATCGCTTTGTTTATCGATAGCTTTGTTTGATACACATGGTATGGAAAGTTGTACTGCATCTGGACTTTTTTTGATGTTTCAGCAACTAAAGCCTTCCACTTGTTTTGCATTATTGAACGACAAAATCACAATGCAAGGGCACTTGACAACGACAGAAAGGATATCTTCAGAAGTATTACGTTGTACTTGGATATATTAAAAGAATTGATGACGGCAAAGTCATTGAATAGGTTGTTTTACTATTCTAATATTGGTTGAAATTGAATGCAGGACTACTCATTGAAGTGCTTGATTTTTTTTTCGAAAAGAATAAATCGAGAGATAGCTGGAAGGTGAGAATGCAGCTGTCATATAATTGCAGACGATGCTGTCTATTTGAAGAGCATGGATGATTGAGCAAATAACTCTGCGCATGTTACTCTCGTTGAGATAAGCAGGATTTGAGCTAGAAGGCTTAAGCTTCTTACAATTTTCCTTCTAAACTGCAAAATAAATACAAATTGTTGCATTTTCGAAATAGGGGCCCAATTTTTTAACACTTTTTCACAATTTCCAGACCATTGAGGTCACAGAAAAAATACTAGTTCCTGGATATTTTATTTGTCAATCGATAGTATTTTTCGATAAATAATTTTCAAATGTTTTTATTGGATGATTGGACTATCTGCTATGGTCAGTAAAACTCTAATGCTGTGCTCCTTACAGCGGGATCAATAATTTCACCACGATCAGCTTCTTTTTTTGTAAGAAACCACTTGTCATGAGCTGAGCTTTATTCTAAACATCCTGTTGTTGCTCACAAAATTTACGTTTGCTGGAGTCTTGACAAGCTTTCCTGTCTTATCTAGTAATTAAAAATCAAATTCTTCGCGCATCGCAATTCTATTCTATCCTTTATCAGGTTTATTTTCAATGTGTTTTTCCTTGTTACTGGACCTTGTGGGTTACAAATACTATATTAAATCTTCTTAATCTCCTGGTTGTTACTTATTATCAATTTTCGAGGATATCTTACTCTTTATTTCGCTCCATCATCATGATGATGTTATCTTCAAAAGAGTGACAATACCAAAGAGGTTAACAGCGAATAGGGTATATTCAGACGTTGTATTAACTTTTGACAAGCCAAAGGTTGCCCACAGAGTAAAACTGAGGAAACCGAAACTAGTTGACCTCGTCCAGCAGTTGAATGGCGAGCGTAGGGGGAGAGAGGGTTGAGCAACAAAGACTAGTGCAAGACCCAGGAGATCCATGGCCGACACGATTGACGATAAGAATGAATTACTACTTGTATCTTCGAATTGGAGGACGCGGTCGATGTATTGTGATTATTGGAGGCTTCAGACACTGGACACCAAGAACTGATAGCGTCTGTAATGCCAAAATGACGACAAAGTATGGTGATTTTGCTGCAAATAATCAACTTCGAGTTTCCGTAGTTTTTGCTTCAGTTTATCGGTGTATGAGAGTTACATCCATCATATTTAATTCTCTGCCGGTCAGGATCTTTTCAATATCACCCAGGAATGTGACAACTCTGTTCATTTTGTTCATGGTGTCAGTAAAATTCAGGGTATCCAATAAAAGTCAATCTCTTAAGGCCTAGTTTCGTTGCTCTTGAAAATTTAGCTTTTTCTTTGCTCCTGGGAAATGTTTTCATATACTGCACTCCCGAAAATTGTGTGATTTCCGCTTTTTATGGAAGCCTAGAGGTTCATAAGATAATTTTTTCGATTATTTCGACGGTAATCTATTTTTTGGATAGTTAGCGATGCTGGCTGCTTCCCTCCAGTGTTTGTGATCTATTTTCCTGCATATATTATCTTTGCAAAAGACCGGGTTTTCACTCGTTTACTCGTACCTCAAAAGAGGAATGCTTTATCATTGTGAAAACTTTTTGCAGAAATTTATAAAGCTACGCTGAGATCGCTCGCAATCTTAGGATGAATTTTCGTTGTGATAGTGCATCTTATGTATTAAAAATTCAAAAAGTGATCAGAATAATTGAGGAAACTGGGTCCATTGTAGACCGCAAATCTCCTATACGTAACCTAGTATTTTGCCAGTGGCTATCCTCTTGACAATATTGCTACAGCGGACGACGGTGCTGTCAAAAATCGCGTTTCAGCATTGTTTACGATTCATCGCAAATCAATAACACGCGAATTTTAAAGAAATCCAGGGTTCACCAGTAGAGCTTGCTCAGCGTCATCCACTCGTTAACTGGATTACGAAGCAGAGTTAGGTGAATGTTTATTTTGATAAAATAAACGGTCTTCATCAATGCGGCTCGTTTTAGTCTGCACAGGCTCATCAACAAACTTCGAAAGGTTTGAAAATCTATTCGCTCTTAATGAAAAACAAATACCTGCAACAAATAAATGTTCCGAGCGGTTTTTGGTAAGGCAGCATGGTATGGTCTTACTTTTTTAACATTAGCCCGAAAATTTCAGTGACTGCCATTGAAATTCCTTACAGGTACATTTAACAGATCATATGGCCATAATCTGATGGAAGAGACCTGGATGATGTATGCTTAACGCAGGGTGGCGCCTCCTGTCACTTGACGATTTCCGATTACTGTTGGGCGCCAAACGAAAAACTCTTAAAATTTGAAAAATTTTATTTTGGAACTGAATGTTATAGGACGTTCTTTTAAATTGACAATATTTGAAAATTTTTTTCTGATATCACTGGTATTACTTACAGCTATTGCTGTGTTCGCTCATTGTTGTCATTCAAATTCATTTTTTATGCCTTCGTGTTTGTCAAATTTCTCAAATATTGTGTGAAAGCTCGGTGAAATCTGAACTTGTTCACAGTTTTGCTCTCCAGTGCTATAATTTACGTCCTACAGACTATCGCAAGTTACTTAGCCCCATCGGTACCAATGGATGATCCTTAAGTTGCTCAACAGTGATTGTTAGGACTTTAAAATTTCGTTACTTTGCCTTTCATCCTTATGACAAAACAGTGCAATATCTGTGACCAATTTGATATAATTTGCGATAAGGAAATTTCTATGACTATGTTTGCCGATAATTGTCAATGTTATTTATCTAAGGATACAGTTGTGATGTTGGAAGAGGATTATCGAATCTTTTTTCGATGTTCTAGAGGGTGTTCAAATAATTTTGCACGCTTCATCAATTTTTCTAATACGTCAATTAAGTAGTTCGACCTGCGTCTCTATTCATCAAATATATTTATCATGTTCCAGGGGAAGCGAAGTGAAAGATACGTTCAAGTGAAAGATTTTATTTTCAAGGATCAAAAGAAAATTGAGTTTGTTACACAATAGTGATAAACTAGAAAGGAAAAAAAAACAGATTGCAGTAATTATGTTCTATATTGTGAGGCAACGCTTTAAAATGTTGAAATAGTTATTAATCTTCGTAGAATTCGCACCGAAACATATGTAAGGAGTCGAAAAAGATGTTTACATCTTTTAAACAGGATTCTTTAACGTATGTGGTAGGCATTTGTTGATTCGAAAATCGATAGGCAAAAATTTTGTTTGCGATTCTTTTTCTCAAAACTGTCGTATCTTACTATGTCCTATGAGTAATTCTCATCATTCTGTATCTTAAGTCTTTCACAGATACAATAATTACTAAACCCAAATCAATGGTAGAACTATCTTCGTACTGAAAGATGTTCAGTTTCATCATAATTAACAAAACGAATTGGGTACGAGGATGTATTGCATCGTCTGTAATATAAGTACAAAAAAATGAAAAAAATTAAAGTGCAAAAAAAAAAAACGTGAAAACGAACAGTAAGAGTTATGACAAAGGATAATGAAAGCTTTTCGAAATAGACTGTACCAGACCAACATGTTAGGGTACATTACTGATGTTGGCTTTGCTGACAATATTCCCTGTAAGATAACATCTCATTGCAATCCTTTTATTTTGTGTCTCGTATTCTTTTCACGAGTATCCTCATAAATAGAAATTAGTAAAGTATGCTCGACTACAAGGACACAACTGAACGAGAAGAAAATAGTTGGGAAAAATAGTAGGAGCATCCTGTTTTCTAATTACTAGTAGTATACACTCATGATTAAGTCTGTCTCTTAGGTTTCTTTTGAAATTTTTAAGAGGATATAATGTTGAAATTTTTCCAGACTTTACGACGTAGCATTTCTGGTTTATATCTGTCAATGAATGATGTGTTCAACTACAGTAACAACAACAACAAGACAATAACAATAACAAGTTTCTTGTTTTCAATAACAAGAAAACATCTGAACGTTTTGAGAGTAGAAATAATCTTTTGTTGTTAAACTTATTTGTTTTTGTTTGAGTTCAGGATTTAATGAAAAATTATGTGAAAAACTTGAGGCATTTTCGAATTATTCTTTATTTTAGGGGTGTTTACTTTATATTTTATTATTTTCTACGAATAGGAAAGTGATTATTAGTACATCTACAAAACCCACAGACCTTTTGGCATGGGAATGATTTCCGGAGTTTACATCAAGCAAAAGTCTTCTGATGTCGCCATATTTAGATTTCGTCCTGACAGGTCTACTTTAACTTGAAAACGAGACGGAGACCGTTTTCCGATAATCTCTTTTTTCGCAGACCGTTCTTTTGACTTGGAATTGGACTTTGAGGATGTTTACCATATTAAATGTCTTATAATTAAGCATAATCGAAATTAGTCTCCAGATGCATCTCTGGATGATCAACTTTGATCGTTGATTATGCGGTGATATTGTTTAACGCATCCTTAATATTCGATTTGTTTGTTTCATACCAATTTCGGACCAAGATCTCTCGAATACATCTTTAGCAGTGTTATTGGTTTAGGGATGGTTTCTTCCGTTTCCAGCTGCTTCTTCTCGTTTGACATGTTGAGCATAGCTCTGCAGTCTTCTTCAGGAGAGTTTTTCAGCCGTCTTCCGGTTTCTCTCCTGCCAAACTGCCTTGAAACGTTCTCTAAGTACCTTTTTAAGGGTTATCTTGATTCGGCATTCATTCGACGTGGGTTGAAGTCAAAGTATTTAACCTATTATTTAGCTGTGAAAGCCTAATTCCATGGCCCCATAGGCGGGGTTGAAGCTATGTGTCAAACGTCGTCCCCATGATCTGACCCGTGCTTTGTTTAAGATATGTGGGTTCCCGGACACCACTGGCTCGCGCTCAACATACTTTCAAGCCTTCGAAATCACAACCACCACGTTTCAGCCAGGATAGGTTCCTCACAGTGAAGAGGGAGGAGATGACATTACCCTGTCATACTCGATGTGGGATGCATGTTGCAACTTTTTGAGCTCATTGATAATCGACAGTAGGTGCCTGTTGTAGGAACTATATGATTTCACGTTGTTTTGGATTCGCCATACATTTCCATTCTAATTCGGACTGAATAAATAAATTTACTACAATACAATTGTAAGTTTCCATGATTCAGAATCTTTAAGGAAAGCAGGACGAGTTGGGTTTGATTCTAAGGAGAAATTTGTAGTTTTAATTTATTTGTCGATGCAATGACACAATGACACATGTGACACAATGCTTCTGAGACTACATAGAAACTATGATTTCTTGGCTCTTAGTATGCGTCATTGGATCCATCCTTTTCACTTCCCCTTGTCGAAGTATGGGAGTTTAGATACTCCCTCCGAAAAAATTGTCCATTTTGTCGAGAACATTTATGAGGGCTCTGAGATGGGTTCGTTTCCTTAAATGCTTGTCAATTTCTGTGCTGTAGTTTTTAATATTTTTGATAAACTCTCAGCTAATTGCTACCCTTCATGTCCTTAGGGTTGGGGGCACTTTAGCTTCATAAACTCAGTTCAGTCAAAAATTTCTTTATGTTTTTTCTGAAGTATCCACAAGTTGAGATTTTAACTTTTCCTTATGACTACCAATCATGCAAACGCTTTACATCCTTGAAAAATCTACCATCTCGCCGAGTAGAATATCTCTCGAAAATTCATTTAACCATTTAGCCTGACAAAGTCGCATACGAAACTCTATTCACCCTCTCGTAGAGAAAAAAAAGTCCTTTCCCTCTTCAAGTCAGTTATTGTTCTTCTGTTCGTAACCATTTCCTTCACTGAAATTAAACTCACGATGTTCGCGATACTTTTCTCTTAATTAGGCACATTTTTCAGTTAACTACAAAAATGTTAAAGGATACTTGAAAATCTGCCACGACCATTACCCATTATTATGATGCCGATAGTCAACAACTCCTATTCAATGTCATGGCGCTATTCATTTCAAAATGAATATTCTAAGAGGATCCTACGATAAACCCTACCGCGTATATCACCATCATGACATACCAGTGTCGTGTTGGTGACCACATTTACTCCATCCTTCTTTTCAATTTGAAGTTGACAAATAGGAAGGAAAAAATAAAATGAAAGCATTTACTTAAGAAGCATACAAACAGCTTCGAGGATATTCAAATGGCAATAGCAGTAAAGTAATGATGTACAGGAGGCAGATGTTGAAATGAGAGGTTCCATTTTCGGTTAGAGGTGGTCGATATTATAATGGTGGGGTTGCATTTAAGCTCCTCCTTGAGGATATAAAAGATATTTCATTTGTATCACCGAGAATGTCGTTCTCGTAGTCCCTCTCGAGAATCAAATGAGGAACGAGAAAGGGTGCTCAAGTGATACAGGACAAAAAAAAATTTCTTTTTTATGTCACGATGATGATGTTGCTGCTGATGACTATCCTGATGAAGTTCATTCATGCATTAAACTCCATAGACAGAATATATCGATTGGCTGAAACGAGAAGTGCAATGCAAACCGGAGAGCTCTTCTAAGGATATGCAAATAAACTCAACAGTTTTTTTCTTTTATTCTTTCTTTCTTTGAACACTTCATGGTTTAGTGAAGCATTGCGGTGATGATGTCGCCATGACTCTAATTAAAAGAGAGTAGACGAGTAGGGGATGCTAGTTTTTTTAAATCAAAGATTAGACGAGGCAGATTCCTGTAGACATGCTAGTAGGCGTCCTGTTTTCGCCACATTTTATCATAGAAATAAGTCAAAGTTTATTTTAACAGAATCGAATGATGGAAAGATATCAGATGGAGTTATGAGAAATTCATGCATAAAATGTCCTCTTGTTACATTACCTTCAGTTTGAAGGTAAACTTGAGTTCATTGTTTGCTTGGTCCTGTGATCAAATATGGAGATTAAGTGATACAAAGGCATTTAAATTTAAATCTAGATTTCTAGCATTTGTAATACAAAAATGATAAAAACTGCTGGGACCCATTGTATCCAAATGTTGCTTATTTTTCGGGCAACTGATGCTTTCCCTGCTTTTCTTCTGGCAATAAGTTCATATTTCAAATGAAATCACACTGATCAAACCATTTTAACAACGTTTTCATGAGCGTGTAGTTTCTGGTGTAGGTTCAATCGATGTATTGTTCATTATTTCGTTCAATTTCAATCTCAACAAAGAGAGGGATCATAACTTTGCCAAAAGTTACTAGTCTTTTTTGTAATTGTACTATACTCGGTGCTCAACGTGCTGAGGCCAACTTTTCCACTTCTGACACCGACTCTTAAACTGTGAACTTCAACATATTGCGAATTGAAATACAGTTCTGGTGGCGGATGGAACTGGGAAAAGCTAATGCATGATAAAGAATGATCTAGTTTTTATTAATTTTTTTTTGCAGTTTATTATTCAATGGTTACTAACCAAATCGGATATTAAATAATTCATACTAAAAAGGATTGTGTAATACTCCAAATATTTATTGGTGACTTGAACAAATGTTTTTTTTTTTTCAAGCCACCAACAACAAACATTGTTGAACTAGTTCACAATGGCGTCAGAAAAGGTAACAGGCTTACTAGTATTCTACTACTATCCTAGTATCCTTAGGCAGTATTATGGTTAAAAATTTAATAGCAGACATTGAAGAGATAATGAAGGTAACAGAATATTAGTTGCCTGCTATCAGTTTGACATATTATGTAAGGACAGGATCATACTATGACCCTCAACTGTACAGTCTTGATTAAGGCAACGCAGAGTGAATTGGAATTAAAATTCAAATATTGCAATATGGATACGATACTAGAGAGAATCCTTTTTTCAAGCACACTCTACGATGACATTCTTTAAATGAGATATCCATTCTAACAGAACTCCAAACAATATAAAGTTCACCATCTTTCACTCCATACATTTTCGAGAATGCATTCATGCATCCAACATTCACTCATTTAGTCCTTTATTTTCCATATACAGCCAAAGAAAAAACTACCCAGCGAATTCTAGTCCTAGACGACAATACTAATAACAGGAAATATTACAACAAATAGATGCAAAATAAAAGCAAGAGGACAGCATTTCGAAAGAAATGCTTTGTTTTTTTTCACTGACTCTCTGTATCCCAAGCGCATATAGAAAAATGACAAAGAATGCAGAAAATTTCTAAAGGAAGGACCCCATAGAGACGACAACAACTTGCAGTGGATGATTACTGCTGCGATTGCTTGCTGCATGAGAGATATCATCATCCCGGCCTTATTAAGTCTCACCGGGTCGTTGGAGGTTGGAATTAGAAGAGTTCTTGGCGCTCAGCTCCTCTTCATTTCTATTCTGCATATTTTTCAGTGATACTCTTTTGCCTATTTTTATTTTTCATCAGTGTTAATATAGAAAAGCTGCATCCAGCAAATGATGGTTGGCAATTGAAAATTGCAAGGTTTCAGAAAATACTAGGAAAAAAAGGATTCATCTTAAATGACAGGCGAGAAGGAGGTGGAGTTTAGTTTGGTCGTGATTATGTGACAAAGCCGACATATATACCATTGTCCTGTCGATATGAATCTAGTGGCTAGGTAGAGAGCAAGGAGCGTAAGAAGGAATGGAAGATGAGAGGGGGGGGGGTGTGTGGAAAGATGTAAATTACCATCATGTCTGATATTAAAATCATCATACTGTTTCAGTGGCGAGTTCATGACAATTCTTTAGAATTTCCATTTGACGAGGATGTTTCTATTATAACTAATCTTTCCTATTGGAATTCGGTTGAGTTCGATGAAGAGTATAGGAAAGGTAGATAAAAGATAAGGTTGAATAAGGGAATGGAACTGATTATGACAGTGAAGCTTTTCGAGGGGACTCGGCGTAAAATTAAAATTGAACTTGCAGGGTATGATGTTTATACGGGAGATAGAGTGAAGAAGAAGTATATTAAAGCATAGACAAATCCTTACAACTCCTACCTGATGAATCTTTCATAAGTTGTTGCTAACGTAGTACTTCTTTAGCCTATCTTACGTCTTTCCAAATATACATTCTATTTTTTTTTTCAACAGAAACATGATAGCAGGATAATATTTTAGGCTGAAAAAAAAATTCAAAAACTTGCATTTACAATCCCGAATATTTTAGATTATAGCCAAATCCCATCCCAGCCAGCCAGTAAGCCGTCAAAAACAATAATTTCTTTTCACCCTATTCATTTATTTGTCATCAACATCCCAACTCCATGTCAAGTACACTTATTTTCATTATCCTTTACGATTAAAACGAAGACGGAAACCCAAGAGTCTACAACGTTCAAATTCATCCTTTATCTTGCTGCAAGCAGGATAGCAAAAATTAATTTTCGAAAAAAGTCTCCTGGGATGTAATAGTTGAAGCATTTAGCACTCAATTCTCTGAATGCATCTTAAAATCTGTTACCCTTCGTTTCACGTGCTTTTAGCTCGTTTGTCATCATTCGTATATATCTTTATCTACATTTACTTGCATAGTTCACTTTCATTTTGTCTAAGTCCTGAAGGAAGGGCAAGAGTCCAGTAAAAGTAATGAACCCAATCCTTATTTCCCTCGCCTAACACCATTGCCCTGCTGCATTTTTATGTGAATGGTTGCCTGAGTCCTTTCAGTTAAATGAGAGTGACTTCCACCACAAAAGTGTAGAAATCATGATAAAGGCACGAAATGGTGGGGGAAAAAGTGAAGAACAAAGAGCTATGAGGAAGAATTTCCAATTAAAACGCGCAAAATGTCAAAATAGGGGATCCGTTTTAGCGTTAAAGTCTGATCGGCAAAACAAAAGAATGACTTTCTCAAGTGCCAGCCAGACTCTCTTCCAGCATCGTCGTCGTCATCATCATCATCATCATGGTCGCCGTCGTCCTGGTCGATTTGCGTTGCTGTTGTTGGGGGATTTGAAAATCAGCACTTGTACACAGTGCATGTACTTAGGTCTCCCTATATAATGTATACATAAGAGGGTTTTAGATGTACTCTTGAAAGAAGGACGTAAATGAATGGAGCGGCTCGACGTTGTGAGGAACAACAGCTACTGCATCAACCCTCGAAAACGCACATGTGAATATTTACAACTCTATCTACATTTTATATAGTAAATTCCATCTAAATGCTAAACAGGACGATGACTGACTATGCATGATATCTTGAATAAAATAGCAGGGAAGATTGTTGACTGCTTATGATGAAATTTCACTTTCATTTGAGCACCCTCCGAATGTGATAGGGAGAGACTGAGCTGTCGGGCGGCAGAAATGGTGGAATTTTATATGTATAAAAAAAGGGGAGGATAAAATGGTGGTAGGATATAGTGTATGGGTTACAGCAACGCGCCGTGCATTATTTTAGGCTACGATTGTGTGATCCGGTTGGTGATGCGATGGCGTTACCGGAACAACCACTTTGCTCTCGACATTGACGAGTGGACAAGAGGGTGCCGATTAGAATTGTCACCGGATGATGATAATTCCAGTTTAAGGACTCGTTTCAAAGCGTAGTTATATGAATGTAAATTCTCTATAGTCTGGCAAAACGGCTTTATTTTGTATTTCTATTGACAACCTATCCGTATCAGTTAACAGCTGAACATTATCCTATCGTCTTTTGAATGATTCTTTGAATGAATTATGTCTTTTTTTCAGTTTCCTAGTTTTAACTTATGGAGTGAATGAAGCCCGTTAAATTGAACTTTAAATTCATATTTATTCAAGATATTCTGATCGATAAAATGAGCATCCCATTTAAAGTTGCTGATTTCGAATAAATTGAGGATATCATTACTAAATGCCCTGCTAGGGCAATCTTTGCCCCAATTTTTTGAATTTTTTCATAAACAGCGCCCATATAAAATGCGTGTAATCTAGTTCTAAGCCTTTTTGACAAACTTCATCATTTTGATGAAAATCTTTGCTGAACGTTGGTAAAAGCCAGCTAAATAACAACAATTATTATAAAAACTGTAGTTGCTATTAGTGCTCCTGCAGATCGGTTGCTTTAGATGATCTGCAAGGCTTGATGGCGCTGTAATTTGAGGATCCTGGACCGATATTCCTTGATTTAAATTGCATTAGTCCCATCTTTTGCGTTGTAAGACCAGATGAAATAAATAGATACTAATAGGTCGGTTTCGTAAGTTTCGTGGTCATCGGTTGTCCATGAAAGGATTTTCATGGACAAGCGATGTTGATTAATTCAAAGCATCGTTAATATCAGTAATCATGTGGTCATATCACATGCTTTACGTATTTACTCTCAATAAGCTTGGAATCTAGAGTCATACATAGATAATCACTTACCAACCTTTGTTTGGGCAAGCTTGGAACCAACCAACAACCTTAAAATACCAATTGGTATCCTTTTTCTTTTAATTACTTATAATTTTAAAAAATACGAGTGCCAGTTTCAGTCCGTGACTGCTCATTTCAACCCTAATTGTCCTTCATGGTGCGATTTCGTTTTACCTGAGTAGGTTCTGAGGATCTTGGCAAATGAAGGCAGTGGCTTGATCGGTGTATTCTATCCGGAACGCGTCTACTGGCACTTTAGTACAGAGGCATTACCATAGTTTAGTACAATTTTAGTACTAGTAGTACCCTAAGCGTTTTCTACAGTCGTTGTTTTCCATTGCCCTTCGGTACTGGTTTAATACAAAAAGTGAATATCCTTCAGATAGTCTCGTATCAGGACCATGAGTAGCAAGAGCACTAAATTCCCCCTCTAGGAAGTCGAGCTTGTCGGTCCATCTCACCGAGTTGAAGGAATTTTGAAAATGAAGTATCATCGGGAAAACTGTAGACCATGTGTACATACCATGTATGGTCTTACTCTTCAGTCTATGCTAATTTTTCAATCGTTAAATGACCCTTGTTGAAAACATGTGAGATAGTTCTCCTATTTCGCGTAGAGCGCTTCAATAATTTGCCCCCTGTATTGAGTGTTTCCAAGAGACAATTTGACGCAGAGTCAGAGTGGTATTTACCATTTTCGATAAGAATCAGCTTAGACTGTTTCTAGCGTGAAGGATAGACATCTGCTACCACGCATGGGTTATATGCATGTATCAGTAGCGGCAGAGAACTCCCAATAATCGTTTTTAAAGCTCCAGGAGGATACAGTCGTGTGGTTCGTTTCCGCTTTTCACATCTGTACCAGCATTAGTCAGTTCTTCCATTACGGAAATGGTATTTAACTATGTTTAAAGAGCTATATTTGCTGGTTAGATTAGCTACGATTAACATTGCAGTGGTGTCTGTTTTTCATGGCGGGTCCTTTCCTCTGGTAGCACGCATCGTTCTGTGTCTGCGGTTGATAAGCTGATACTACCTCATTGTTTCCGATTTCTTATGGTCTTTTATTATCCATTGGTACATCTGATATCATTTCTACATTCTACGTAGCTCAGCTGCTACGCCTAAACCGAACTCGAACCTTTACATTTTTTGAAAAGGATTCCCTATCAAAGTTTGTTGTATTCTTACAGCGCTGAAGATTTTTGTTGGTGAAATCACGGTGGTTTTTTTCCTGGAAATAGAAGAGGATCAATGTCGATGGTGAATTGATTCCCGATTCTGGAAGGCTCACTAAGTATTGCCATTTTGACATCAATTTTCATTCTGATTAGGTCAGCAGATCGTAAGCAATTTTCAATCTAAACGTTCTTCTTTGCAGAATTTTATTGTTATTATTTCTAATTCTTGCGGGAGTGAAGCTTAAACTTGCCTTGGTTGCATGCTTAAAACTGCTTCAAACATGCTTCAAAATGTCCCTTTTTTTAAGGATCCTCTCCATAAAGGCATCGCTGTACTCTCATGTTTCATATAAATGCCCCTTTAAGCTTTAAGGTAAACTCATACAACTTTGGTCCCCCCGCTTTACACCTGCTCCTTCCAGTTCAATATTTCCAATTCGTCTCGATTTCGTTTAAGAGCTGACTTTACTTATTCTATGATTTCTCTATTTGTAATACTGTCTCCGCAATTAAGGCAGGACTTCTTTCAGGAAGGACTAAAATGCTTTTGACCGTCACCGTATTTAAAGTGTTCGCAACTGAGAAGCGTTTGCAACGGGCCAAATTTTTCGTTTCTTTATTTCACGTTTGATTTAATCCTGTTGCTCAACCTTCCAAAAATAATATTCTAAAATTTTTGTTACTTTTACCGATTGTTTACCGTTATAAGTAATCTTTAATCAAAAAAAAAGGTCAACACATTTTACTGCACGGCGTACGAGGATAGTTCTTTTTCTTCTAGTCTGTCCAATGGTCTTTCGTATTTCTATCCTTCGAAAAGTTGAAAGTCCTTTTGGGTGAATCTATAAGTCTTGTTTGGCATATTTCATGCCTAATTTTATTTTGAATATTTTTTCTAACGTTCGACAGGGGCAATGTCCTGCTGATATTGAAAGACTATCTTCTTGTTCTTCGTAGCACTACAGTTTCTCTCGGGTCTTCGCATTCCACAAACAGTGCCTCCAATAGTTTCAAACTAACGACCGAGTCCTCTTCTTTCAAAATCTGAGTAGTAATAAAATATCTCCGTTGACAGCGTATAAATAGCGTTTTGTTGCCTTCCCACTGGTCACCAACGTTTTGATCTCCCTACTTGGGCTTTCACATGGCCTTTCCTTTGTAGCTTTCGCAGTCTAATAACTTTCCTGAAGCCAGTTTGCCAATAGCCTATCACTTTCATGCAGAAAATCCTGAGTTCTGCACCGTGAGCTACGGGTGCGATTTTTGTTGACGTCAATATTGTAATTTAAAACTGACTTGGCTTGAAAGTAACTCAAAATGTTGACGATTTGCATACAGCGTGGAATTCAAATCCGAAATCAGCATTGAATCCTTGAGGATTGTGTCTTATTCCTCACTTTCCATTTTACTCAACTCTACAAGAATATAAAAAATCAAACAATCCAAATAGATTCTGCTCTCTTAAAAACAAAGGAGGAAAAACCGCACCCTCAAGGATACTTTTTCTATTTTTGAAATGCTTTCTGAAAGCATTAGAAAAAACATCCAATTGTTATTCTTTACGCGAAATATAGCACACGCCCGCAGGATATATTTTGTGATATTCAGTCTTCGGCTTTATCTCATTTCTCGCTTTTTTCTCAGTCCTCTATTCGTGTGTGTGTCCTGCCCTAATCCAACAGAATATTAACTATAAAAACCGCCAGCCAGACAAATATAGAAAAATCATACCCAGCCGCATCATCCTTGCAATAAACATATCGAAAATAAAAATGAAATGAATTTGCCTACAGGGCCATTTATAAAAAAAAATTGCATTCCATTCGGTCTCTGCAAAAGGATCTAATTGTTTATTACCTAACATTTGTAATAGGATAGGGCTACTATCATATCATGTTAAGAGAGGCTGTCGATGTTTTTCTTTGTTCTTCACATGAGATAGGATACCCTACGAGGAGCGTACATTTTAGGTTTTTGTTAGTCCTACAATTATTCTATGGCGTTTGCTCTACATCCTAGGATAATTGAGAATTGATTTGGATGTGTACCGACTTATACTTGAGCACCTTGATGTTTAGATAACAGAAAGGTTTTGTATATTGATCGTTTTGTAATCTTGTGAACCAAATCAATTTTGTTTAATTTTTTGGAAATTTCCAGGAATGAGAGATAGTGACATGGGTGTCTGACGGTTGGTAAAAAATATTATTTTTGGAAAATTGTTACAGCCGTGATTATAATTTTGTTGAAAATATCAAATTACGGCTGGAAACTTTTAAAAATTTGTCTGTTAGTTCAATGCTTTGCACTGCAAAATTCCATCGACATGTTATCCTTTTGTTTATTCGGTGGATTACTAAAGGATTGGTTGTTCGAAATAGAGTTACGATACCTATATGTCATTAAATATATTTTAAAGCAAAAATATACATTACTCGCTCGTACAGCACAACTGAGTTCATTATTATTCACATTATGGAGAAAGTCTGTTAAACTGTTTGGTATGATTTTCATTCCCTCATTTACTTACTCATCAACTGAGTAGTTTCATTTTCATGGTTACTGTATCTGTAAGGACGCATATGTATCTTTCCTTCATGAATATGTACGTTGTAAAAGTTCCAAATATCATCCTCATCATTGCCTATCTATAATTATATGATTCGTTGATGCTTTCATGGAAATTTGCTATTTACCAACCGGCGCCGTGGTAAGGCGTTATCCTATGAGTTATTGATATGAAGTGTGTTAATAACCAAAAACCCTGAAATAAATTTACTCACTCTTGTGCCTGTATTCAACGTTGTTCGTGCGAATGTATTTACTTTGATTCGAAGAGCATTTGTTGTTGGGAATTTTTGCATTGTTGAGTTTTGGAGTTTGGGAATGCATTTTTGAAATTTTATGGAAAAGACCAGTGTAGTTTTACTTCAATCATTTCGTAATATTATTTTTGCGAACGTGAATATTGTGATAGGAGATCTACACTATTTAAATATAAATATATTTTCTTTATATTTGTTTATAAGACTATTATTATTATATTATTATTGTATCTACTTCATTTTTCTAATAAAAATTTTACCCATTTACTTATGCTGCTCCATATTGCTAATTTCTCTCACGGCCATCTCGCGAGGTATGTAGAAGAAACCTTCACAGATTATACAGGATTCTTTGCTCGCCATATTCCAGAGACCGAACCGAATCACAGCTCATGCTCAAAGTCGAGAAAATATTTCAAAGAGTGAATATTAAAACTAAAAAAGTAAAAGACAGCAAATTTACGTTATTTTTCGCTGGATAATTTGAACTGTCCTTATCTCGCCTTATTGTGGTGAAACATAACTTCGTAAACGATTGGTAAATGCCCAATCATTATCACGGATAGCTTATTGAAGTAGCTGGAAATACTGAAATCGCAAATCCTTGTCCCCCTTTTCTTCAATGTACCAAACAGCGCAAGGCATTCTGTCTTGGTTGTTTCTCTACCAAAGAACGTTCGCGTTTGGGATACCCAAGCATCAAAGTTTACTGTGCGATCTTGCACGTGCGTTTCACTTCCACAATTACTAATATTCTTCTTAGCACTGCAGCCCCGCTCAGAACTTCACTTCCTACAATGAGCGCCACCAAAAGTCTCGCTCCATTGACCGCGTCCTCCAATTTCGAAATTCGAGCCGCGGTGAACTGTCTTCTTCAACAGAGTACAACGAGTACAACAACAACGAATACCTTTTTGGTATCCGTTGTTCGTCCATACGATTCATATCGAAACATCCCGATATTTTGGTAACTATGTTAGATCCTTGTACTGCTTCTGATAAAACACCATTCTTCATTCACGTTTATCGTGCGAATCGTGGATGAACCACGTTCTAGAGAACTTCTATTCCAAAATTAAGAAACCGGAATAGACATGCTAATTCTGTTAAAAAGTTTCCCTGGTCCCTAGAAATTTAACTTGTGATTACGGCATGAGTCCTAAATTCAACTTATTTATATTGTAGAGTGTCGAACTTGCGCTTAGTGTCAAATAAAGTATAAACTCGTCTTTATTCTTTCAAATACCAAATCAATATTAAACCATGTTCTTAATGGTATAGCCCAGGTCGTCTATTGGAAAGAGCGTGGGTCATCCAATTCTCTAGCTTTTTACATGTCATTTAGTTTTTAAAGATAGTCATCCTATAAATACCAAGTAGAGCTCCTAGTTCCTTGGGGACTAGGTATTCCAAGTATGTAGCATGGTGGAGAACCATGAGAAGCAACTGTGACTTATCCTTAGACGACCCAAAAGGGAGGGCGCCAAGGTTCTTTTGATCGTCTGCATATGTCATGCGTTTGAAAATCTTTTCGTTTGTTATGTCAACCCAGCAAATTGTGGCCAATTGAAAATGTTATTAGGATCCTCGTGCTTTTCCTGTGTATCTCTAGAAGTTGCTTGAACCTCTTTAATTGCGGGTTTTGCGCAAGAACTTGGCTTATCGTGTAATTATTTTGTTTCACTATATTTCGAGTTTATCTTTCTCTGGAAGCTTTTCTTTCTCAATGGTATTTTGAACTTATTCTCGGTGAGGTTTCATTCCCATATATACCTCTGTGGTCAGGCACTCACTTTAGTGTTACTTCCTGTCAGCAAGCTACGTTTTTGGTTGCTGTAGTTTGACTGTGAACTCTATGATTTCGATTGTGGTGTGGCTGTTGGCCTGAAGAAATTTTGGTGTCCGTTCCTGCATCCTTTTTACAGCCATCGGTACAGGTAATGATTCCTTGAATGAATTGATCCTACACAAGATCTTATAAATCCTAAATCCTAAATAAATCCTAACGAGATCCCTCCTTGTTGTCTGGTGGTTGTTTCTGGATTGAAAATTGATTTGAAAATGTAGACGTGTCGATTATAGCTTCCTTCCGCTCTTTCTTTCCCCACTTACACTTTGGTTGTAGTTTCCACCTCCTCATGCGTTTCAGAAACGAATTAAAACCAGCTTCTTAGTGCTCAACGAAGCTGTTCTCTAATTGAATGTAGAATTTTGAGCCGGCTCATTCAAGGATCGTTGGTTATTGGCCGGTCCTCTCCTGTATTCAAAACTGATGCTCGTAAGTGATGTCACTTTTTCATTCCATGCTGGGAAGACGATCTGTTAGAATCAGCGTTGATATATGTTGATGCATTTGGTGTCCCGTAATATATAAAGGACCGATTGTACAGGAGGAAAGCAGATTCCACAGGATGACTTACAGGGAGAAAATATTCGCGATAAAACTAGGACATCTAGATCTACAGGTTCAACTTCTTTAGACTTTGGATAATATACATATACATATACAATATACATATACAATGAAACGAGATGCTCAATTATGGGCGAACTTTAGCCTAAAGGGCTTACACTTATTCTACCAGAGGCCTTTGTCAAATTGTGTATTGAAAATGAGTCATTGTCGGGCACCATAAAGATTTTGAACTGGATGGTCTTGATTATAAAAACTTCATTTGGTGTCCCGTAATATATAAAGGACCGATTGTACAGGAGGAAAGCAGATTCCACAGGATGACTTACAGGGAGAAAATATTCGCGATAAAACTAGGACATCTAGATCTACAGGTTCAACTTCTTTAGACTTTGGATAATATACATATACATATACAATATACATATACAATGAAACGAGATGCTCAATTATGGGCGAACTTTAGCCTAAAGGGCTTACACTTATTCTACCAGAGGCCTTTGTCAAATTGTGTATTGAAAATGAGTCATTGTCGGGCACCATAAAGATTTTGAACTGGATGGTCTTGATTATAAAAACTTCTACCATATTTAACAATCGAATTTAACAATCGTTTATGTGTGTTTGCAGGAGGAAACTTACTTGTTTCTGCTTCGATCGCAGACCTTAAAATTTTGCCGAGCATTATCATTGAATGATCCCAAATAAACATATGATAAAATGATTAATTTGCGTATTCTTGGGTTCTCATTTTACTGCTTCAGAACAATATGTATATTTCAAATCAATATTTATCTCATAATCTAACTCCAGGGAATTTAGTCTGAATCGTTTGAGATATGCGTGACTTGACAGAACCTTTGTCAAAACCCTGTCCTTTAAGCAACCCAGCCAAGTTCCGACGGAAGTTCAAGCTCAGAGATACATAATAACGACCATGTATGATAAAATCCCTTAACTCATCATATGTGCAATGTGTTCAATCTCCAAATAAATAATACGTTCAAGTTTTATTGGGCCCAGGAGGTTTTAAGCTAGGGTCTTCAAAAAAGCCATTTGAACCCCTTAAAACCCTTCAAACTTTTTGAAAAAGTGTGGTTATATTGCCATGTTACATCGTGAGTAATGTGAGCCAACGGTTGGAAGAGTGGGTAATTTTTTTAAAGAATAACTTCAAAGCATTATTAAGCGGGCGATAGGGTCTCATATTTTTATAGTTAATTTCAAGAAATATACATAATGTATTAACAATTATCCACTTACATAAATAAGCATTGACTACACAGCAAATGAAAGTAATTAATGCTCACTGATTTTTCAACCCAACTTTCATAGTATTTTACACCCTATATGTGTGTTAAATGGAAAACTCAAAATATATACGCACACTTACATGAAATTGAAACTTTCTGATGTGATTATTTCATGCATCGAAAAATGTGTAAGCAAGCGAGAATATCTGATAAGCGGGAGAGCACCACTTGCAACAGCACAGTAAATTAATTATATTAAAAAAAATGTAAATAAGAGGAAAAAATTTAATTGAAAAGTGCATAAAGTAAATAATATATGAGTCATTAAATTAAAAGGACTTTATAATGTGATGAAAAAGTTAAAGTAGAACTGGAAGTGTTCGGCAAGCTGTTGCAGCTCGATGAAGAGTAGAACTATAAAAAAAATTCATTGTTTGATATCAGACAGAGTTGTCAATTTTAATTTCTTAATATTATGGTTTTTCCAACTGGAATTTCGAAGTATAGCCAATAGTCTATAGGTTGAGATTTAAATTGATTGGGCAAGTTGGGCCAAATATTAAAGATTTTTCTGCATCCTTTATCATTTGTTTTCTCAATAAAATCAATTCATGGCACTATCAAAGATTCTCCTGTGAAAATCCGCGCACATCTACGATACATCATTTCGAACGTCTAACAATATTTCGCGCGTAATCCCTTTTTGAATAGTTCATTTTTTCTCATCACCTCAACATCCGTCTATCCATCAACATACCGTGAAATAAAGGAGATCACCTAAAACACCTACAGTGCTATCAATTCTCTAGTATTCTAATCCGTGTACACATTTTGTTTTCATAGAATACACATCAAAACGTACGTGAAGTAACGTACGCTATAGATATCCATTTTTCCGCTATCACATCCCTCATCACCTAACAACAGCTACAACAAGGATAACCGCTAAAGTGTGAGAGAGGATTTTTCCTTAAAAAAAAAAAAACAATAACAACAACATATAATGCCAAACTTAACTGTAGTACCGCAGAGTTCAGGACGAACGAAACGAACTAGCAGCGTTGTTATATCTTCTCTTCATTCTATCTATTCAAATAAGGATGAGTGTACATGTACACCGATAGACGGTTATAAATGGTGGGCTCTGAACACCCTGATTATTGAGGCCAGGATACAGCATACACAAAGTACAGCGGCAGATATTCAACCAACCAACTATCCATCTATCCATTCATCCACAGTGGTGTGTGCACACCAAAGAAGGGATATATAGCACCGTATAAAAGGTAATTGAATAGAGCCCGTGTCGAGAAGAGGGTCCTCGTTGTCATAGCAACGGCACTTTACGTGTCGAAGTCTGGTGTTGGCTGCCATATTTGCTCGTCGCCACCCTTGACTGCTTTATATGTATATACCGATCCACTTTTATGTACCTATAGCGATAGCATCGCCATCGTCGTCGTCATCACCATCATCATCATCAGCATCATCATCATCCCCAGTTGGTTACGTGTCCTCGATTTTAAGGTATACTTTTTCACTGTCTCCCCTCGTCCTTAGTTGATTTGAGTCTTCTTGTGCTTGTGCTCTGCCGTACTATATACTTTCGTTATATTTTTATTTCAAGAGCATCTCACCATCAACATCAGCGTCATCGTCATCATCATCTTGTTGTTGGTACTCCTTGTGGGCTACAGTTGGTAGTTTTTTTTTGATTGGGGGGATTAAAAAGAGGGGGATACTCCCACCAATTTCAATTTTCTGCCGTCCTTTTTACGTTGTACCTCTATCAGAAGAGAATTTCATATTTTGCCGATGTTATGTTGGTACTGCTCCTGCTGTTGATGGGGATGATGACTTTTTTTCTTCAGTAATGTTGTCGCCATCGTCATTTGCAGTGTTGAGTTCCTTTTCTTTTTTCCAGAAAATGAGGTGTTGGTGCGGAGGGGTGGGGAGTTGTCCTGTTTCAGTGGGCCTTAAATCTGGATAAGCAATTCGGGTTATATGGTAGTGCCTGATGAAAGTTAAAGTATGCCTTTTAATTTTCACAGGAGTTTTTCATATGAGAAAATATTAAAAAAGAATATGTTTTGGCAGGAACTTTGATGTTTCATTGAATTAAGTAAGTTTTCTACAACGTCAATTTTTAACAATTCAGTCGTAGAATTTGTGCCCTTGATTAAATGACCTCGCTCATCGACAGCCTTTTAATGCTTGAACTTTACATCTCGTCACTTTGCAGAGAAGAAATTAAGAGCTGCAGATTTAAAATTCCAAATAGGTACCAATACAGACGGTGACATTAGATTACAGGGATGCCAGTGACACCCTGGATGAAAACATAGATATATTTAGGGAAATACGGGCAATATATGTAGTGGTGTAACTAGACAACTTATAGCCCTTGAAGCAGGGAATTTTCACTAAACAATATTGGAGATTGTTTATTAGAGGGATGGGCTGTGGAGATGGGTCCTACAAATTTGAAAAAAATTTGCACCCTTTTCGCGAGTTTACTCCAAAGATGAGTTCCTGGCTGGCCCTAAAAAATCATCAAAAATTTCTCCAATTTCCTGATTTTTTCTTCAAAATGTGAGTGCTGAGTACCCACCATTCTTTGTTGGCATTCAAAATTATATTCCAAATATATCAATGAAGTTTCACGATTGATTTCTTCACACTTTTTCGGAAGGGCAAAAGGATTTTTTTTTGAAAGTCGGTGCCATTATAACAACGTGGAAGTTCAGTAAAGTAAGGTCGGCCGTATATGAGAACTCTATTTTTGATATCAAAATTCATAGATTTAACAAAGCCTGTTCTCACTGCATGACCTCAGGCAAACGCTCCTATTCTGCTTGTAATTTTTGTTTTGAGTTCACTTTACCGAGTGCTCAATTCGATGTTATATCCTTATCCTTGTCTGACGTGTGAGCAGTTGCTCACAGGTGATAAAACGCTATTCTCTGGTTTGAACTTCGATTCCCGTTCGTTAAATTTCCCACCATTCTAAGGACTTTGAAACGTTTTATAACTTTTGAAATCTGATACCTTCTGACATATTTTTGAAATCTCAAAAATAATTGGCACTTATTTTTACTGTGACTATAATAAATTCTTCAATTACAATCTCTTTCGGTTCTCCAGGACCTTTCTTGTCTCTCGAATCGGAATTTACTTTCTCGAACTTTCGGCGCGCTTGCTAAAGAGAGGTACAGCATATTCTCAATAAACAACAACTAAAAGGGGATGACTTTCCGCGGAATTGCTCCTGTGGAAATAATTGAGTAACAATTTAAACAAAAATAATTTTTCGGGCACAAACATCGACATGTCTGTTTTTATATATCATAATGTTCTAGAGTGAATGACGAAGTGTCATATCGTGGAAAGGATGCGCCAGTAGTATCAACAGAAATTTTTGAGTAGCTGTCATTACGGGTTGTTGAGTAACGTCCTCTTCTTGTTGAATGCTGCTAATAAATTCCAACCCCTTATACAAAACCCAAGAATTCTGGTCGCGAGCAACAGCTACATACACTTCAATCCTAAGTATTTGACGGTTCGTTTTCATGTGATTCCTTTATTTTCGTCGGTTGAATCTGTTTGCCGTCTCTACCTTATAATGTGTCTTGTTCTTATCTGCGTTTATCTTAATTTTCTACCAACGACATTTTTGCAATAAGATATTGTGCGATTCTGAAAGGATGAATTCTGCTTTTCGTCCTGTGGTATCCAAAGGTACATTTAACGTATTGAGTTACGTCAATAATTCGGAGAAGTTTATGGATAATTTCAGTGAATAAATTGTGCAGGATTAAAGAAATGCGTGATGGTTGAGGAACTCCAGTTCTAAGTACTACCATAAACGAGGTATTTTTATTTATTTTGACAGAGAAAGCGCGTCTCCTCTAAGTATCAACCAATCATCAAGATGAGCCCCAGTGGCATCAAGTATTTATGTTCATATTTTGTAAAAGCACTGCAATCAGATTTTGTTAAATGCTTTCGCTTTGTCAAACATCACTAAATTATGAACTATAAGGCCACTGTTCCATTCACGTGAAAAGAATTGTTTGAAACCGTATTATTTTCCCAGGTTAATGCTTGTCTTTTGCATGTCTTCAATAAGAACGTTAAATAATTGGAAGCATTTCCGCCATTCTGAATTTTCATGGCTATTTATAGGAGGATTTGGATTGCCCGTCAAATCTTTTTCCCATGACGCTCATTCCTTTATGATTTGCAGAAACTTTTCTATGAGACGTATTTTTTCGATTAAGTCGTTTCTGGCCGACGGGGGGAATAATCCACCAAACAGCACCGATCAAATAATTCAGGTAGCCCTCCAACATTGACGTTATTATAATATTAATGTTATCATTCACCAAACCGACATGTTTTTGATGGTGAGAATCACCGTACCGTTGACGTTTCTTGTACCGTTATCGCGATGACAGTGTGAAAAGTTCCGAGTTGACAGCCAGCTATCAAATTTTAATCGGATATAACGCTGGGTTAGCAACTTGACTGTTGCTTGAAGACAAGAGCGGGACAGGTTTTGAAGGCTGTGAATGACAGCAGATAATTTTTTTTTTTTTTTAAATTCTGACTAATCCAATAAAGACAATAAACCTGGTTCAGCAATTTTCAACGATTTGAGAAGTATTTTATGTTAGTTATTCTGTCACTGTTATAAAAGTTAAGCAATTAGTTTTTGCAATAAAATCGAGAAATCGCGTCGTTATTAGATTTTCATGCTTAGCTGGAAATGTTTGAAGTTGATTTGTCAACTGGATTGCTGCTCCGTTCAAACCTTCCTTAGAGGCTCTCGGATTATGGATAATCTTTAGGTTCAACGGAGAGTCTTTTGGTGTAACGTTTTCTTAAGGCATCTCATTGAGTATCGCCTAGGTTTCTGCAGACCAAGGTACAAACTTTGAATAAAAATTCATTCCAATTCAATTCTGCACACCTAGTTACTAAACGTCAATAAAAATTCAACATTCCCAAAAACTGACAAGGACGAGGGTTGGTGCTCCATTTCATGAACAAGCATTTCAAACAATTCATCAAAAAAGATGTCAAAGTGGTCCAAATTCCAAAATATTTCAACACCTGGTCGGCAAATTGTTGGAAAGTTGGAAGTTAGTTTTGTGTCCCAAAAATCATGAAAGAAGTTCCACGCACTTTTAAATAGTTTGACATGATCTCTAGTGGAGAATACCTTAATGCCAGCGAAGCACTTCGTGAAGTCATGGCTTATCATGACAGCGCGTTCATTCCACGGTGATCTCCGCACGACTGCTGTCATTTGCTTTACCTGAGGACCATATGTGACAGTGATGACAATTCTATGTGACGATTTGATGATCTGGTCATGGTGTCAAACTCATTTACACATTCTTCCAAAGTTTTGGACCAAATCTGCATGGCTTACGAGCCATTGGTGAAACTGCGATTTTGCGTAGAAAGTGTATTCCGGTTTTGTTGACTCTGTCCATCTAGGCAAGTAATGTTAGCGTGTCAAAATATCCTGGAATAGTGACAATGGTTACAAAATCTTGAAAACTATTATTTTCGCGCCCGTTGGTGCTGCTAGTCGCGTTGTTGAATGGATATGTGGTTGACTATATCTTTTTTCACCTACGATTATTGCTGAAAAATCAAGAACAATGTCTACAAGAGTTGGCTGCAGCCCTTCCTATATAATGATGGAAGTGGTGGTTAGAACATTGGCAACAGTGACTGCTTAACTTGTGGTCGATTTACTCTGTGTTGGTCAGCGTAAATTAAGGGTAGATGGCTGCAATCGAATGATTTAAAGACACCATCTCAAAAGAAATATACGTGATATCCACTGTTTTTCTCAAGTCGAAGTCCTTGTGCACCAAGTCTGAATTCTTTTGCCATAGTTGAGAGAGAGGCATCCAGAGCTGAGATTTGATCCTTTACTATAATGTGTGCATGTGTGTATTACACTGTGGAGTACGTAACAAATCGAGGCATATGTGCCGTTCCTGGATGTCTATTTTCAGTGGGGATTCTATTATTCTTGAACTAGGATCAGCATATTCTTTAGTTTTGACATTTGATTTCATATTTGTGTTCATGAAACGGCAATGAGCTTTAACATTGGAGAAAGAGGTTTGAATTGTTATGTTAAGATGATTCAAAACGATATGATTTTCATCAGGCCACCATATTGACAGGTTTTTGCCCTTCTCTGGCTACCTTTTTCTGCCTAAGTGAACAAATGAATCATACAATAAATGCACATATCCTAATCCTGTCTGTCACTTGATAAGTAAAATTATTTCTCCAACAAACACATCCCATATGTTTCCGCAAGCATCTTTCAACTTTTTATCGCAATCAAAATCAAATTTGAAAAGGCACCCAATGTGGGCAGCTCCCAACAAATCAATCAAAAGTTATCCTTATATACATGAAATCTAAAATTCCACCTACTCTACAACTTTCATCATCAACTGTACGTTCATGTCATCGTGTAAAATTGTTATACATAAATACTGTTCTTGACAGCCTTGGATTTCACCGAAGGGACAACTGAAAAGGAGTTGAAACAGAAGAAAAATATGTGATGCGTACACATCGATGAAGCGCAAAATTTGCAGAAGGACTAAACGTGACACGAAGAACACAAAAAAAACTATATGGCAGAGTACATTTGTACATAAAAAAGTTACCTTCCTGTCTACACCTGCTTTCAAGCTTGTCTAGATAACCAACAACAGCAACAACAAACTGTCTAATACCATTGGCATCATTTTTTTGTCGGCCTATTTGAAGCGTATAATTTCCCTCTCGTTAGCTTTCTTCCTATTTTTTCAACTCACCCCCGAAGAGGCTTCAGCTATTGCCATCTCGGTATTTCAAAAATGGTTTTCAATTGCAGCCTTGGTTGGATTTTTTTTTCTTTGCAGAAAGGATCGTTATTGAAGTTCACTCTTTTCGGTAGAGCTGAGCCGCTTCTGCGTCATACATACTTACATAGATAGGATGAAAGCTTACAACGCGACCCTTTTGCCATTTTTATGTTGGATTCTTTTTTGCAGACTCTCACAACAAAAAGAAACAGGCCGGTGTGTATATGGTATGTGTCAGTTTCAGTATAAACTAGCAGCTTCTTTCCTGATTTCACACAATCCTTTGTCCATCATCAAATGTTCTCTTTTTCCCTTGTGACTATTTTTAGTTGTTTTTTTTTGTGTTTCCTTTTTGTTCGTGACGGTTTTAGTATTAGAGAAAATGGTTGGCCTTTTTTTTCAGGGCTCACAGATCCTTTTCGTGACAGATAGCTGTACCTTTTTCCCCGTAATTTATCTGCTGGTTGCGTCCTGTCATCACACTCCAGTGAATCGTGGCGTTTGGTATGCGCTTAAACTTGTGCACATTTTGCTTAGAATATTTCGACTCTTTTTCTAAGCTCAATAGTCCCATGCAAAGTATGTAGCCGAGCAAGGATGAAACGAGAGGTGGCAGAAGAGTAGAGAGATTGACTAACAGGATGCGAGTATAGATTTTTAGGTTGAATATTACAACAGTCTAATAGAGGACGATGATGTTGATGACGGTGACGACAACACCAGCAACGAAGTGAAAAGTTCGGATAGGTGGTTTTTCCAGCAACGATGAATAGAATATCAGCAAGGATGTTAGGTGAGGTGTGGTGTTAGGGATTTGGAAAAGAGACTGTGTATATAATGCTGTTATGTACATACATAAAGTGTAAGGTAAATGCTTGAAGCGATGATAGCTATGTGTGGTCTACAATTTACTTCACTTTAACGGATTTTGTCACACCGCTTGTGTCAGGATTTTCGGGGGAGTCAAGTTGAGAGTGAGGACGAATGAAAGAGAGGCAGATGAAAAGTTGATGGAAGTTTTCCGTGTTATGATGGCGAATCCTGTTGTGGAAATATTGATTTTAAGAATTTGAAAGATGGTGAAATATTCTTCGGTTGACTTTCGATGTGGGTGTTGAAGTTATAATTTGAAACTAGATAAGTCGACGCAATTGTTTTCAGTTGAGGTTTAATGGGAAGACAAAGAAGTAAGAGGGAAGTGTTTGTGGTTGTCTATTTACAAACAAATACAGCCTTGAAATGTAATGTGTATTATTAGGTTGCAGGATGATTAATGGCGCAACTGACATAAAAACGAACAGTTTTTCCGGAACAATGTATTTTCCGAAGAATACGAATTAAATATTTACTTCATTTTGTCAGTTTTTGTTCCCTCTGCAAATTCAAGCATGACATTGTAAGTCGACGTTATAACTTTCATACAATGTAGTATTCATTCCATAGTGCTAAAATAAAAATCTTAAAAATCACAAAGGACATCATGACCCTAAAACGTTGCACTTGTTTGTCTCCTCTTTTCATTTTTTTCTCTCCCAAACGGATCACATCTAAATGTTATTCTTCCTTTCGGGTGAATTAATAATTCCCTAAAACGTATTTGTGGAGCTAAAACTCTTCATAAACGTCCCTAAGGACAAAGAATATATCGAAATATTAACCTATATGTGTGAGTATATTTACTCAATGCATATGTACATTTGATTTTATTTTCCTTTTTTTGTGCAAGGGGTGTTTTACTGAATTAGATATTTCATTAGCCGTCGAGAAAACTTGATTTATAAATGTAATGTGTTCTGACAGGATGTACGTTTGTACGTTACGTATGAAGTTTGATGTATAGGAAGTGGTAGTAACCTGAAAACGTATATAGGTCTAGGAGTATGAGAAGTTTTGCATTGTTGAATATTACATTGAGTGATTCAGGAAGTAAATCATCCAGCAATGAAATGCCTGCTTTACTGAGAAGTGATTTTTTGAGGGTCTAAAGTGATGGCGTTGATTTCAGATTTAAAATACGATGATACTCCCTGATGGGATTGGTGGTAGGATTTCATGACAGTTGAAGGGGCTTATGTTTTTGATATAAGGCTAAATGAAATCGTTCGAATGTAGAAGTTGTTGTTCTGCAAGCGATTTCGGTTGAGGAAGTCGCGGCTGGACGCAGGCAAATTCAAATTAAAATAAATTTGAAATGTCGAAATTCAAAGTTAAATTTTTGTTTTCAATTTAGAATATTTTAATTCGAAATTTTTGTTGTATCTAACAATGGGATGATACTTTGAATTGCAAGCATTATTAGTGTTCTTGCTTCAATACGAAGAAATTTGCAAACGAACTGTATTGAACACTGTCTGGAATTTCTAGTGAGACAACTTTCTGCAGTCTCTATTGGGGCTTTGTCTTAATGTCTAAACGGGCCTTGGATTGCCGTTTGTGATTCCTTCAACAGTCATAGATCATTGACTGTGTCCTCCTATTGCAAAACCCAATGAGTGGCTGCCTATCCTCGTCGGTCGCGTCTGATCAGAGCTTCCAGGACTTTCTTGGTCACTTACCGCAGGCCATCGTCTCTATTAATCTATATAACCTATAAATCTATATATCTATATAACCTCTCTCTCTCTCTCTCTCACTCTATAACTTCTCTCTATCTATAACCTCTCTCTGTGTGTCATCTGCTGCTTAAGGCTGATTATGAAACCATTAAAAGCAGTTTTAAATCGATTTTGTTAAAGAGTTTTCCAGAATAAGTATTAAATAAAACTAGCTTGTGTAAATACGCAAAATAAAGGGTACACAAAGTTCATTGATGGGAAAATGTGATTCGTTTTTGCTGGAAGAGTATATATTATAGTATAGATGATGGTTCAAAAGGGGTCGTTCTTCAGCTTTGTTTACATTTTTCAAACAAATTACTAGCCTGACAATTTGACACTGTTGCAGTAAGAAGTGCGGCGCTGAAAGTGATGAACACGACACTGTAACACCATGCAAACTGTCTTAAGCATATTTGTTAGTTGTCCTACAATTCTTCAAATTTCTTCTTGAATTCATTTCTCTAAAAGATATTAAAGTTTTGATTTTTAAGTATTATTGCACAAAATAAATGAAACCTGGTAAGTTTAATAACTGGCAGTGCGTTGATAATGACGTCGAAATTCGGTTTGAACTCCTCCTAGTTAAACAACGAACAATAGCAAGAAAAAAGCGAGAAACCATTTGTAAGGTGTTTGTTTCCCATTTTTGAAATTCTAAGAAAATATTCCTTAGTCGAACTATTGAGCCTATAACTACGGTCTTAAAATTTTTAAAAGTTTTCACAACTTGAATCAAGATAATTTAATGAAAAACAAAAGATAATTTCAATCCTGTTTCATGTGTCGTGTTTAGTATAACTGTGTGCAGTACTGCCAAAAATTTGGTCGGTTTTTCGAAGTCAACTTGATACCATGCTGTAGATTTATCTGGTCTTATCTTGGTTGTTTTGACGGCATATTTTGTCACTTCTGGGTCATATTCAATTTTTATTCTTCATATTCTATAGATCGTGAAGGAGCCTTTCTGGAAACAACACAGCAAGGCTTAGTGAAGCAACAAATTCCAATCGAATTAAAGCATTCTTTAATTCAACTGTCTTGCACTATGTCTTACTTATTTTTTCATTATGTGTTGTTTTATTAAGAGCCTTTATTAAGTGTTAGGCAATAACTAAAGAAGATTGACAGAGATTGCGACTTCATATCGTAAACTTGATAAACTTGTATTTTTTTCACCAAATAACGTCACGTTTTTCCTTTGGACGTTTTTGAATAGAATTGAAAAAAGACATTGGACAATATTTTCGGGACATTTCTGACGTATTAAGGTCCTTGTGAGTATACATTCTTCTGAATTGATGCGACATTGATTCTTCCAGTTCACTTTGTTTTCAACCAGAAGATTCGGGAGGGTTTCTTTTGGTTTTGTGTAAATTTCATCCATATAAAGCTAGGAATTTTTATTGAACATCCTCTTTGTGGTGCGCTGGTGGATCAATAATAGACCCGTGTTAGGCCACAAATTCCTGCAAATGTTTTCATTTTTCCAGCTAACAGAAGCCAGTTCAAATCTCTTTCGGGGATCGCTAAGCGTGCTAATACAGTGAGACGTAGCTAATTGAGACGCTGTGTGACAGCCAGTCAGTATCAGTCAGTGTCAGTCAGAATCAGGTATCCTAAGAGGAAGTCTCCGGAGGTCTTCTCCTATCGCAAGGCATTCATTTGACTGACCATTTATTCGATTTGTTCTCGCTTTAAACTCTTCCCGATTAAGAATGGTTAAAATCTCTCTTTTTTCCTGCAATTGTAAGTTTTTAAATTGTTGTTGTTCCTCAGGAGTTTGTTGTTTTTTTTAGCATGAGGCTTAACATTTTGGGTAATTATCCAGTCATCTGTGTGTTTCTATCTTGTGGGTCTAAGGAGTTTTGTATAATTGCTTTGAGGTCTTTGCTGATATTATTCTGATTGTGTCCTATCTTGCAAAGCTTGATTGTGTATTTCAGTGGATGAGCTACACCCTTCTTCTTTTCTCTGCATGTTTATGTCAAAAACTTCACGCTAGCTTAACGTTCTTCCGGTTGTGCAATTTTGAATGCCCGCATATAGTTTTGAACTAGCTATGGAACCTGACGCTAGCTGGCAGACTACGCAGTTTGAAGAAATTATTTGAAAATAATTGATTTCTGACAGGACACAGGATCTGCAGTTTGCCGTTGAAATTGCTCATTGAAATTTCTATTATTCCCTTTATTGCAAATATTTTCGACTTGAAATCTATAGTATGGTTCTGTACAGTGGAGCTTCGGTCATGTTAAAGATGACTGATGAAGTAAGTTCTTGCCTTAAGTACCCTCGCTTATTTGAGAACTACCAGCGTAGATTATCATTTCAATGGCCCCTGGATGTTCTTTAGATGTTAATTTAATTTATTTGCCTGGGGGTTTATAGGTTTGACTGTCAAATTTTTCGACGAATTTTTAAAATCGGATGATAGCCCGTTCGAGGTTTTTTTTCGTTGCCCTCTTCGATTTTAAGGATTTATTTATAAGGAGGCATCAGGTTAAACATCCAGATCATTGCGCAATTCTCAAAGCACAAGGGATGCCCAGGCTGGCCAATATAGGTTTAGCCAAATCCAAAATCTGCCAAGATCTTCCAATTTGAAACCAAATATCAGTCCAAAAATTTAAATTTGACGGACGAAGTGTAGTTGTCCGTGTGGTGAGATTGCAGCGAAGAATATAGTGCGTATAATTTAGTTAAAACTGCGCAAGGTATAATGTATGTCAGAAATTGAAATCTAGATAGAAGGGTCGTGTGGAAGATTTTGATAGTAAATTTTGACTTTGATAGTTAATAGAAGTATAAGTAAAGGCACATGATGTTTGACAAAGCTCAAAAAAGCGTCGTGGAGGATCCGCGAACGTGACGTAGTCAGTTAGTGTGAAAATTGACAATACAAAAGTTTCGAAAATTGGAGGGTTGACCAAAAGCATACCAAAGATAAAACGTGGATACGTGAGTTTGATCCTGAGATGAAAACTGAAAGGAACATTTGCAAGGGTCCTGATGCACGGTCGGTGCAGGGTCCATCTATTCGCCAATTCGACTCATGTCTTTTTAGGATGGTTGGGATTCCTTTTTCCGAATGGTGAGTTGAGCTTAATCCACGTTGATTGGAGCATTGATACGGGGAGCAAATTTTCCTAGGTAGAACTACTTGGGGAGGGAATGCTACTAGATAGGCAACTATTCAATAGTATTTTCTTCGAGAAACATTATTGGAACTAAGGCCAACTGTTTAGTATATTTGGGGAACTCTCGTATGTAATCGAGCTAAAATCGGATAGTCTACCTAAATTCTATTTTGTTCAACTCCTTCACTGTTTGCTCCAACATCAGCAGAAATAATTATAGCATCAAAATATCGATACAATAGAAATTTATGCATCTCAATTCATCATCTGTACACCACATTAACATCATCACTAATTACACTTAATTGAGATTACGTACACTTTGCATCAAACACTAGCAGTAATAATGTGAACCTCAAATGGGTGAAAAGCACATCGCCCTAAAAGCGTTGGAATTTGCACCAAATTCAATGCATTCCCAGAGTACTAAACTAACCGCATACATACACAAACAGAAGCTATATTTCAATACCTTTCAACTCTTCCAACATGCCAACAAATTTACATCATCCAATAAACTAGCTCCACAATTCCATTGCAATTCCTGTTTTATTCAGGAACTGAAAACAGGAAAAAAATGCATCGACTTGCAATTAACTCGCAACTATTTCATTATATCTGAAATGGAGAGGCATCCACGGATACAAAGAGAGCAGGAAGAGCAGCGCGGCAACAGCAAGTAAAACTGAAACCATTAAATGCCCTGCAGTATATGAACTTGTTGTATCCTTCGTCTGTATCCTTAGGTGCTGTCCATCAACATTGAAATGAAAGCAGCTAGCGGTCCTTCCTGTATGGCCACATTAAATCGATAAAGGCAAATAAACGTGTAAAAATATTACAAATATTTTTCGTGGAAAAGTAAATGTGCGTATGTGTATTATTTCGCAATTCATTTTATGTCCGAACAGTTTATTCATTCGTTAAAAACATTTCAAAAACGGATTCAAGCGTGAAATGAATAAATAAAGAGTGCTCATCAACCACAAAATGGTGCCCGAATTGGCACTTGTAGCTGTTAAGAGCGACGCAATAAACCCCTCTCACCCTCTCTTTCTCTCTCTCTCACGCTCGGTCCTATTCTCATTGTGCTTTACTATCCCATTCCCAACTGTATAATTGTGCATGCATAATGTAGTGTGTGCATAGTCAAGTGGTTACTGAAAGCTACTGCATCAGTTTTAATGCACTGGGCAAAAAACCAGTCAAAGTGGTGACCCCGAATTTTTCCAACCTAACGTATCTGGGTCGGAATAGTAGCTTTTATATTTGAACGCCACTATAAGTTGTGAAAACTTGGCAAAAAGTGGAAACAGTTCATTTCACCCTTGCATGCTGCTTAATTTACTAAATATTTCGTTATTGCAATTGAGCTTCCAGCTCACTCAATATATACATCTGGTTGAGGAATTTTCCATGGTGCAAATACTTGTTAAAAAAAAAAAAAAACCAAAAAAGGATCGAAAAACGAAAATTATTTTTACATAGAAAGTTGGAAAAACACAAATATTTTTTGTTGCTAATTGCTACCAGATTGCTATGTTTTCATCTGCTTATTTTCGTTTGTTTTGCGTATTTTTTGTTTTGAAGTCCACTTAGTTGTGTAAATCTCTTCATTCATATCACAACCTTATTTTTGTTACTCTATTTTACGCTTACAAAATAACAAAAACACACCCCCACTATACAGGCGAACTGGGAGCTCACGGGGTGGATTTTCTACACGCCCATCCAGTGTTTATTTTTTCTCCGAGAGCTTTTCCAGTTTTTCATCGGAAATTGTAAAGTATTGGTCGCGGTGAAAAGGTGATCGGTAAGCTGAAATGGAACAGGATGGAATAGGCGTAAGGTGTAGGATGCGAAATGTTACGGGAAAATGCTTGAAAGTTTAATTATCGAGAGGTGATTGTGCAAATCAATTTATTGCTATGCTATAGATTCAATTGACGTTAATATTGCCACAGTTGTTGCTGATGTTATTGTTTGCTTATAGCAAGTCTGGAAAATTTTTAACCACCACCCAAACGTGCCAACAACAATAACAACCCAAAAATAATCATCAAGTGGAATCCAAGTGGAAATTGAAATTGAGGAAAATAACATACTGCAATGGCAAATAAAAGTTGAAAAGTTTGAACTTCTCGGAAGTTATAGGCAATGAAGATTAACTGAGCGTAATGGTAAATTGTTGTACTTATAAATACAAATAAATGGATCGATTGACGTGAATTAAACTGGTAAAATTTAGAAATGGCTAACTCGAACGCAATATGAAACTTTTCAATCAAGACAAGAAGAACAAGATGCAGAAAAGGAGAGGGAGAAGTGTTAGAATAACACACCACTGGAACAACATATTTCCCAAAGTTTCTGGTCTGATGAACCCAGTTTAAACAATTTGACAATTCTACCTGTTCATGCAGTATAGTTTTGGAGCGGAGTTCTTCGAAGTCTACCAATATCTTAATGAAAAAATTTCCTTTATTCAATAACAAAAGGTTTTGGGCCCGAGAACGCTTGGCTGTAAGTGAAAATCAGAGTAGGAGACGACGTGCGTGGTATCACGCGATTGCACTTTCGCCCAAAAGTGTTGTTAGGTCGGTTTAAAGTTAGTCAGTTTAAAGTTTTTAACGAGAAGTATAATAGTTCCTCTAGTCTCCATAAAGAAAGATGGAAGCAAATAACACTAACTATGTAGTGGTGCCGGAAGTCCCAGAAATTGAAACAATAACTTGATCAATGGAGCAGGATGGCTGGACATTAAGGAGGATAGGTTGTGAAGCGCCAAACCTAGAGAGCCACTAGAAATTCTTGCAATTTGAGTAGCATGTGAGCTGACAATGAGCTACTTTCCCACTTCGGATAGCAAGTCAGTGTAGGTGCTTACTTCTAAACGCGTAACTTAATAGCATGTGTACGACTGCAGGACGAATGCACACAGAGGTGGAGAGCTGGGTTAGCCGGTCAAAACTCAATAAAAGTGGACTCATTAAAAATGTTTAAGTGACCAACGACACACTCCTTTCGGTGTCGCTAGTCACTGACTCTGACCAAACCTTCTGGATAGAATTCGCTCAGACGACAGGAATGATCGCAGGACTAACGACACACTCCTTTCAGCGTCGCTGGTCACTGACTTTGACCAAACCTTCTGGATAGAATTGGCTCAGATGACAAGAATCACGCCAGGATAAACTGAGGTTTTTGCTCTCAGCGTACCAACATGAGGAACAAAAAACTCTTACGGTGGAACAGAAATGGCGCAAAAAACATGCTACCATCGCTTGCAGGGCATAATATTTTGGATCCAAACGACAAACGAGTGAGGAGTCCAAGCAACATCTGCAGAGATGGGGCAGAACGTATGTGAAAATTTCTCTTCAAGATTTTTTAAGTTTAATTTAATAATATTTTATATCGCTAAGACGGATTCAACCATCAGAGTTCGGTCATCAACATCTGGTGTCCATGGATTTGGAGGATCTCCTTTAAGGAGAACAGAATGAACCATTTCCAAAAACTGAAGTGCAGGCGGGAATCTAAGGGCTCACTCAAACCGAAGCAGTGCACATCGGTAAACATAATAACTTTTGTTGGATTGGGAGGTGAATGCTGTTCATATCCTGAGTGTCGATTTAGCAGTGGCAATCGGACTATCGACCTCTCCTGACACATCGAGAATCTAGCTTGAAACTATATCTCTCATTGCTTCAGGACTAGACCGCGTTAGTCAGCGCCTAGTCGGGCCCTCTAAGTATGGAAAATTTTTATTTCGGCACGGATGGATGGAAAGGAAGACGATTGCCGTCTGAGGGATCCCCCTTTCCTATGCACCACCAACCGAACCATGATGCGCTTCTTTACAAGAAAAAACCATGCGATTTCTTCTTGTTCGACTCGTCTTTAACTCACGGAAGAGGAAGCTCGTCTATTTTTGTCAAAAATGACCAATTGCAGCTGGTCTACCATACGAAGAAGGTTTCACATGCGGCTCCGTATTTTGCAGATAGAGAGTGAAAACACAAAAGTCCAGAGAACAGTTACTTCAAGAAAAAATGAGCCATGCTATGCGGTCGATTAAATTACTGTCCTATGTTAGTAATGATTCTTACACGCCATCTACCTCGTGCTTAAATTAACAATTTTACTTGACACAAAATTAGAACTCCTCTCATATCCTTTTGAGTGGTAGCCTCGTAATTTAGCTTCCCCTTTACAAAATTCGATAGAATTTTACACTGCGCTCCGGACTTTAGCTTTACGGAAGTTAAATCTGCATGGCTCCTCAGCGGTATCCTTTTTGCGGACCATTCGCACGATAAAAGACATAGCCAGCTCAGAGGCAGTGTGGTATGAAAACGGTTGGGCTCATCATTTCTGAGTTGTTTTCGGTAAGACTCTATACAAAGAGCGTAACAGAAAATACCGGAGCAAGAAAAAAAAATCCACTGCACTCGTTGCTAGTCACCTTTTAATCGTGCTTTGCTACCGAATGGTAGCCAGAAGCTGGATGAGAGCCGAAATTCCCGGAGCAGCTTTGTCCAATCTTTAATTTGGTCGAAGAAGCATATTTTCGAGCTAAAACAACACCAAGGAAGTGTATTGTCCTTCGGCTAAATGCTCAGTTCACCAATCGTTGAGTTAATAACTCTGGAGATCTCTTTTGTGTTATGTTTTTTTTTATCTTACGCTAGACTGACGTTATTTTCTTTTAAACACTGGTTTTCTCTAGGAAGTATAATAACTAGATTGGGTTGCGACTCATCCGGGAGCTGCAGCCTCGAAAGTTTATCAAAGAAGGCGTTCTGGAAGAAGGATGTTCCGTTTTTATCCTTTTATCTTAACAAAGTTATCGCTGACGTCACATTCATGCTTCATTGCGCACTGCATGCGTCGCAGACAAACTTTCGGTCCTTGTGTTGGATCCTCTTGATGTCATCGACGAGGCTTTACTAGCATTTGATATTGCTTGAGGATAAGTTTCCTAGCCATCCATGTCAAACGTTGGCTAGCCCTATGTTTGAGTTTGTGACTCATCTTGCTCTATTAAAGGTTGAGCTCTGCGCTAGAGTGTATAATTTCTATACGATTTTGAGGATCTCAGCCGACAGCCAATACACAGCAAGGAAACTTTGTGACGTCGGTTTTTTCAAAAGTTCCAGGTTAGGAATGAGGACCGGATTGTATTCCGTCGAAAATAATGACTAAGAATTTCAAATACTATGTACTGGTACTGCAGAGAAACCTTCAACTACCTTCAGTTTTTGAATCATAGATATAAAGGACTCTGTTATGAACGGGTGGTTACCACAAAGCCACTTCCGCGAAAGGTTAAAGTATTGCTTTCGTTCATTGTGAAAAGTCTGGTGTTAGTCACCATTTCTAGGAATAGTTTACATCTGTAATTCAGATGAAGTATTCTTGATTCAACTGCTGCAATGATCCTGAAACTTTGTGCCCAACTAGAATTCACGCTTTTGTGTACAAGGCAGGCTGTTCCCGTACGTCATTGAGCATGGTCTGGATGGATGGCAATAGCTCATTCGATGTTGGTTACTCACTGGGAAATTTTACATATGAACACCAACATAATTAGCCACTTGCCATCACAAAGCCATTCTCCGGAACGTGACAATAACTTTGAAGCAGAAATTTAACTCGGATTCAGATGAACTATCCTGCATCTTTCGTGCTGCTGTATTCCTCAACTTGTTGCATTTCGCAACTAACCAACGCTAAGCCATTCTCCGGTACGTAACAATAAATTTGAAGCAGAAACTTATCTCGCTTTCAGATGGCGAGGATGGGTCTTTCTTTTGGAAATAGAACTATCCAACTTCCTCCCTGTCGCTGTATTCCTCACATGTTAGTAGCAAGTCGGGTCCTTTCTTTGTCACAACTTGTCTCGGTAAGTACTTTGTGGTTGTTCTTATGTGTGGCTAGATAAGAACAATCCTCCAATCCATGGAGGACTGAAGTCTTCTCTAGCATTTGTCATGCCTAGTACCAATTTCAACTGTCATCATTTGACATTTTCAGGGAGCCTGAGCCAGATCTTCGAGCTTGATAGCTTTGAATTTGTACTGGAGGCAGCATATGGTCTTTGATCTTTAGCCCAGAGTCCTAAACTTGTAATCCAACCTGCTTCGATCTGGCCCGTCTCTCATCTGGAAGGATGTGTCAAAATGGATGGCATTTAGTACCGAGTCGGGATCGCCTTTGGGTGGACTCTCCCATCTAACTATTTTAATTCTTAATTTCTCCTGGTTCAGGAGATGTGCAGCATCTTTTCGGAAGGTTCTTGATCGCAACCTTTTACCCTATTGGGTTAGTAGGGGTCAATCCCTTCTTGAAGTTGTTTAACTAAGAGAAAGTGTGCTTGAGGATCCAGGTGGAGTGTACTAAATCCGGTTCATGCCTGGATATTGAAATCAATGCCAAAACAGAAGATTGATTATCTAGAAATGGAGAGACATTCGCATTTAAAGGGGGTTCCATCAACCGGAAAGGCCTCTATCGGAAAGATGCTGGGCAAAAAGGACCCAATGCATACTATTTGGCAATGCAGTGCAAGCAAAGTTCCACTCTACTTCTGTAAAGGAAAGGCATTCTTTCAAGAAAACCACAGGACGTAGAATTTATCCTGTTTTTTTACTCGTTATAATTAATAATTTAATTAATTTGTGTCTATTAACATTTATTCTCCATTAATTTTGTCTCTCAGAGCTTCTTTTGCCTTGAGTCCTGGCGATAAAGGATGCAAACCACCGTTTTCTTTAAAATCTTGCAACAAACAAAGGGAACCGTATATATTTATGCAACCTGGCAAACGTCAATAACTAAAACATGTAACAAAAGATGCTTAAAGCGACTGCTGAATGCGTGTCCTGATTTATTTCGAACATTGTAACATTGCATTTGACGAAACGCAGTATGATTTCATACATTTATATTCCATTATTGTACATGAACAGTATCAAATTAATATAACGGTTTGTATCAAATTAATATAAAATATCAGTATCAAATTAATATAACATCCTTTGCGAAAATAAACGAAAATCATCAAAATAGTTCGCAAATAATTCACCAAGTTCACAAAAACTTCATATGTTGTGCACATGCTCCTTACACCATTGAAAATCCACTCGAATGGTAAAAACCACTCAACTATAATTTTCACTCAGTGAAAATTTTTGACTTATCCATTGGTAGGTAGATGTCGCCGTGTACCCGTTAATGTGTATTTCTTTCATATGTTGATGCATCTTGCAGATGGTAAGTTGGGTCTTGTAGTGTGGGATGGCATGCAATGCAATTTCTTATGGCCCGCATATGTTCCGAACAATTCTACAGTTGAATCAATTCATATTAATTAAATGCGTTAGGATTTCGCGATATTTTTAATTGAGATGAGATTAATTTTCACAATAAAATATTGCATGATTTCGAGGGGACTTTTGATTGATGGTAGAAATGTTTGTTTTTTGTTGTGTTGTGAAAAGCGCAATCCGCGTTGATTGAATTAAATTGGCGGATTCGATATGATTTATGAGTAATCAACGGATGAATGAAATTTATGTGAATTTGAAATTGTTTTAATTTAAGCTCGTTACGTTCGCTTGACTTTTATTAAGTGTTGATGTTTCCTAGTATACGAAAATTCAAATTTCATTCTTTTGATTTGCGCGTGATTGATTAAATATCCTATGTTTATTTTTTGCAAACGATTCCCTCTTCTGGGAGGCTCATTAAATTCCCAGACGCTGATCGTTCGTGCTTTCAGGACTCTTTTCATTGAGATAATGGCCTCCGCTCGGCTCTCTCCAGCAAAACTTTGTGTCCGTGAGCGGCCATCCAGTCCATCAATTGGTGAATTCCATCTCTTTTTGTCAGGATTAGCTTTTCAGACCGATCTTGGGGATTTTTGCGGTGGTGTAAGCACACCCGCAGTACACGGCCCCATGTAGTTTGGATTTGTTCCTACTTGATAGATAGATAGATAGATAGATAGAAAATTAGATAGATAGAAAGACAAATAGGCGTGCTAGTAGCGATACCATACGTCTCATCCACGTATGAGATTGTGTGGAGAAGATTGCATACTGTTTGTCGATTGCAAATGAGTTGGGATGTCGTGGAAACAGAATTCAAGAGATAAGGGCCGAATATTGAACCTTACGGAACACCAGAGCGAATGTTCATAGTACTGGAGTAGGCATTGGCAACTTTCAACAGGAGGGCCCTTTGGTGTAGTTGGCTATAATGCAGTGGAACTGGCAGTAAGCCTTTAGGAGTTTGTATGAGAGTCCATGGCCCACATGGAGTCGAACACTTTTTTTAGGCGACTTTAGCAGGCCACAGTTGCTTCTCTCTTCCTTAGAACAGATGAGATGTTCCTAATCCTGGGAAGAGGACCCCTTTTTCGGTTGACACCTTTTCTTTCAATCAAAACTGTGTTCCACTGTCACAAGGAGCTTGGCGAAAGCTTTGAAGGAACGAAGGACGAATTATTCGATGGTTTGACCTATGTTTGAGAGCAGAGATATTGCTCTGAAATTTTTTAAATCGACATTCCTCTTTTTTTGCGTGTGAGGAGTAGTATAGCTGTTTTCATACTCATTTGCATTATTCAGTGATTAATAATAATGGTGAGCGTCCAGGAAAGAGCGTTTGAACATTCCCGCGGTAAGTATTTCGGAAAACCATATGGGCCGCTAGACTTTTTGGAGGGAATGACCGGAGGTTGGGTAGCACCTGATCAGGAATGATAAAGAAATGCTTGAACGCTTGAAATGCTTGATAGTGTTATGGCTCGAGGACGATCTCTCCTTGCACAGGTGGGTGTAAAGGAGCGAGGGGGCAGTAAGCTTCTGTTTCGATGGGGTGAACGCTTGTCGTTTTAGTTGCATGTGGGGTCGGTTTATTGAGGACTTTGCAGTATGCCCGCCCAGAAGGCCATTGATCGCCTTGAATTCATAGGCGAAAGTTTTGATAGCAGTTGTCCTGTCTTTGACTTCATTTAGCGAGTACATTCTCCCTTATTACAGTCTCCAAACAGTTTATTTGGAACTTTAGTGTGACTTGTTCTCAATTGATTCGATTAAAATTTCTGTGGAAGATTCTCTTTATGTATTACTGCCATCTGGCGATAGTTTGAATAAAGTTCTCTATGTGAGGGATGTGTTTCAATATTTGGTGAAAGAGTTAGGTTTAGCTGTCGCGTAAGTATTAATCAGGTCTTGAATACACATCAGCACCGCTGTTGTACGTATTCGATGTTCGGGGAATTTTCATCCAAGGTGGTCGGAAATTTTTTCGTTAAAGGCTCGTTAAAGGAGTGCTTGCGGCGTTCATATCGTTTCCCCGGAAAGGCCATCATTGAGATATAAGGCGTGATAACCAGTAGGTGCCAGGATACTAGTGCCACTCAGGGCTGAGCCGTTCAAGTCTACTAACGAAGCGAATAGGATGAAGTTGTCAAGAAATGTGCTACCTCGGGGGAATGCTAGCAATCCCGCGTTCATGACGCTTAAGGAGTTTGGTGCCCAGTCCATAGCCAGGTGTACATGGACATTTTCGTTTGTAGTGTGATCGCTCCACGATGGATCTCTGGCACTAAAGTCGGCCCCGATAATCATTTTGGCATATCCCTATCCCACAGTAGTTATTTGGTCTAGCTGGGGTGTTAGGGCGAATTCGGTATCACATGGGGTGTAGAGTGACCCGAGCAAGACTTATACGGACATAGCCCGGCTAGCCACGGAAATGAAGCGTGTTAGCGTTCAGGATAGCGATATGGCAATCAACTTGGTAGGCCGTTTGTTTGATGTTTTTCAAAATGGCCGTGTCTTTACCCTCGTGGTTACGAACAATATTGTAGTGTTGAAAGTGAGATCATGTTTATAGTAGATCATGTTCTTCTCGAAGACATGTTTCGTCTAAGAACACTAAGTCTGGCCAGTAATTTTCTAACATATGCTCCATTGCCATACGATTTTAATGCCTCTGGAGAGAGTTTATGTTGCTTGCGAGGGCTTTTAGACAACTGTTCCCCGACCTCATTCATTTGGAAGTTGAGTATTGTTCCAATTTTATCTTTGTTTGGAAGTTGTCTAAACATTGTCCAACATTCACGGAATTCCGATGAAACCAGATTTCGCAGATTTCAAAATGTTCTCACGCCGGGGCTGAAGGTGTTCTTCGGGGTAGAGTAATGAGCTGCAGGCTCACTGGGGGCACTGCTGCTTTGGAGTAAACTGGACAATTCCGTGCTTCAATTACAGATTGAATGCATGTATCAAAGAGAAAGAGAAGGGAAGGGAAAAAATGGCCAAAAGTGTCCCTCTTCCTACAGCGCCTGTTCACAAGTGAATAGTCAAACAAAAATAATTCTGTATTTTCATTCTTACTTCTTATTCTCCTTTCCGCGAATTTAGAAACGCCTCATCGTAGTACGGTTGTATTTCTTTGCGTATGGGTGACTTGGTTGTTTCCATTCGGCTTTAACGCTTTTTTGAAATTATATTGAACAATTCAACTCATGATTTTGAGTTTCAATGTACTACATTTAGACGTTTAGTGCGTTTCTTAACACTTAAATTAAGTCGTAGCAATATTGAGATAGGTCCAATTTGTGGTCCCCTGCCAGTTAGTGTGGAACGATCCGGGCGTAATCTTAATTCTGAAATCAAGTTTTTGCTCAATATGGGATAAATTGCATCTCTGGACATGGTCAATTGATTCGGATTCATTTTTATACAACCACGCACATTTTGATCATTTTTCGGTTTATTTACGAACCTATTCTGACTCACATGTTCTTGATTCCTTCAGAACTTTTTTTTTTTCATTTTATATAACCACACATGGACTTCAGCTGAGCATTAGGCTTAAACCTAAGGCTTGTCTCAAACCTGCTGGTAAAATTTTTATATAGTTCTGAACAAATTTAAAATTCGCTGTTTGGTTGTTTTTTTTTTCGAAGATCAGTTATTACTCGATGGTATGAACACGTTGTGAATTCGAGCACAATAATTTGACAGTTAGCGGCGCCGATTGTCATAAATTTTCTGGGGTTAGATTTTACGTGGTGTTGAGGGGGCATTGCTTCATTCTCAACGACAGGTTGACAGTTTACAACAGGTCTTGAACCAGGTGAATAGTTTAGTTCAAAGAATATATTGCGTCTCAATCTAAGAGGTTCTATTTTATCATTCTACTTTAACGGGTAATCACAAACTGGAGATTTCATCGTTATCTGTTTTGTCACTGCACAACAATGGCTTTTAGAATGTTAAAAAAGTAATACAAAGTAACGAAACAAAATTGAATACTCCTTACTTAAAACTTAAAAAACTTTCATTACTGTGCAAATCCAAAGTTGTGAACTGAAATCAGTAAACTCTACACTGATCACCTATCAACCATTTAATTAATATCTCTTTGAGGTCAGAAGGATTAGTATCCAAAAGCACTAAATTAGATCCCTTTTGTGGGGAGGAAAAAAGAAAACAAAAGTAACTTTTAATCACACTCTTATTCAAAGCGTAGGAGTAAACTTGCCGTTAATCAGCCACCCTCCAGTTGAAAAGGATGAGATAAATGACCTAGTAGGATATTTAGTTTATAGGCTCTGCAGTCAGACCGCATATTACTACAGAGAATACAATGGCTCCAAGAAGCAAATGTAGCTACCACTTTCGGTCATTTTCAGGTAGATAAAATGTGAGGTGGAACTAAATGAGTGACTAATGGCAACGGCTATTTAGCGTAATGTGAGAATAAATTAAATAAAACGTGTGTGGGATTGGAACTAATAAATAAAATTGGCTGGGGATGCCAATAAGAAGCAAATGAAAATTTATAAGTAGAATAAATTGAATGTGTTTTCTTGCGGATGTTGGTTGATTCAATAGTTGATAACAATTTTACTCCTGTTTTTCTTTCGGGGAATTAAGATGAAATTAGTGCAAAACTACGAACACTGTGGATCGATTTGTTTTACAGTCCTTTCTTTGCACCAAACTTGAAAAATGTACACAAAATACAATTTAAGATCTTCAATTCAAATTCTGACACCTTTCGGTCGAATACAGTGAACATATACATGTCCTTGCTCCAAATTAGCATAATAAATCGTTAGGTAGCTCGTGAACAAGATACAAAAGATACTGAAATCCAGTAGCAGGACCATTAATTCTTACCAAAAGAATTTTTCATCCATTTAAAATTCCTTTCAACACCCGAACATGTTTCGGTCTCCTTGAGGTCGTTGTTAACCAATACGGTCGTAGTCAGATCAGAGGTAAGAGGATCCTCTTGATGCCCTGAATTTATGTTTTTCCGACAGTGTTGTGTGGTACAAGTTCAAATGTCGCCATCAATTGATATAGGTGAAGCTGAAGAATTTTTCCTTGGAAAGAAAAGGATTTGAACGAGTGGTGCAGCTAAAGTTTGAATTGTTGAATTTTAATTTCGAATTGCTGAGGACGTAACATGTAGGTAATGATTTTGAGCTCAGGTACATACAAACTCAAAGATCCTCACTCCAAGCTAGATTTCATCCTTGTCATAATCGTAAATTTAATGAGTGATGTTTTGTATTTATTTAAGTTTCAGTGACATATCCTTAAAAATATGTGACCCTGATCTGCTATTCAGTGACAACATATTTGTCTCGAAGTCTTAACCCAAATTTGGTAGATATAGCTCCCGAATGATCTCAGCTTGAGGATTCTGAACTGGATTGCATCCAGATTACTTTTTGGTTCACACGCAAATCACCAAAGACTAAAGACAAAACACTGAAGACGTGTTTATTGGCGACACAATATAGCAGGCTGAAAAAGAGCCGGGCAGGCATCATTGACTGCAACTTTACAACGACGTCCGACGGAAATTTAAGAACATTGGACAATTTTAACGTGGCACCTCGATTTGGTAACGAAACAATTGGAAATAATTTTTGCGAAGCTGTCACCAATAACATGTCTTACAATTTCCATTTGGTGGTATTGAGAATCAATTAATGTTTGAACGGTTGGCGGGAAAACAATTCCATTGTCTTTTGATGGTCGCCTTTATTTGGATGGTATATGGCAATAGACCATTGAGCGGTGAATTGTAAAAGAAGTAACTTATCAAATTGACACCTAACACTGGTGGGAAATACCAGAAGATTCAGAAAATGTCGTCGTGAATTATTTGAAGAGTTTTTTTTTTGAAAAACAAATAAAGGGTCTTAAATTTTTGTGAATGAATGATATAATTTGGGTGTGATAAGGTTAAAACTATTTTGAGGGACGGCGGGGAGGGAGGGGATTGTCTAAGTAAAGTTAGAATGGTGAGATTTGAATTCTTGGATTTAAGTTTGAAGTCTCTATGTCCGACAGGGAAATTTAATCACAAGGAAAATATCCAACCTACACTGATATTCCCTCGAAAAACAGAGTTTTTTGAGCTGGTATTTTTAGGTTTGTTAGAACCATCTCATATCAGGTTTGACTTTGATTACTATCCTGTGGACACCTTTGCTGGCTTGGATTGTTAATAGTCCGGTATCGAAGTTAAAGAAAATTCCGTTGCATCGCTGCCAATGGCACAGAAATCGGGGACTTGTTGTTCAGTATCCCATTTGAATTCCCCAAGCTACCATTCCATTCATTCCATGCAATTTTGAATTTTTATAATTTTTTCTCTGAGAATATTTGATAAGTGTCAAATGGTCAAATGTCAAATGTCCTAAGAAATGATGATTTGTGACTGAAACTTTGTGAAGCAATTTTATATGAAAACATTTTCTAGTCGTCAAAACCAATCAAAGTCAAAAGGCTCAAGATTTCAAGGCTCAAAATTTTTAAAATTTAAAGAATGCAAAATGAAGGGGGGGGGGGAGGGTAAGAGCTTCTGAAGTTCGCGCTCAAATGAAACAAGGCTTAGCTGCAATGCCTCGGAAACAATAGTTTAAACACCAGAAATGTGTCTAAATTTAAATTTTCAGCACTGTCGCGGTTAGGTTCAATACATTTTATGTTCTACCCGGCCCGTTTTTGATAGGGGGAAGCATCTAATTGAAACAGATGCTTGTCGGGGTTTCTAGAATGTAAGCGATCGTAAGAAAAATTTTGGGAGAGCAAAACAATTTTTAAAAAAACTTTTAGGGTCGCACAGAAGTGAGTAATCTATTTCAGCAGTTTGTCTCAAAATTTAGGCCTCAGATCGGGCTCATCCTTGAAAGAAATGGCTCACATGACTGGATCGTGGTGGTTACGGGGTAAGAAGTTGCGAGGATTTCATTCGCAACAGGTCCTGTCATTAGCGGTTGTATCTAAGTTGATGTTAACGCACGTGTAGGACATAAATATATTACTTTGCGAAAACAAAATTGGAATCTCTTATATCAAAAGTTCTCTTTTGCTGAAAACAAGTCCAAGGAATTTCGCTATCTATCTGTATATGGCTTACCTGAAATGGTGTTTACTTTAATAGAGTTGAGCTGGTTGCTTCGTTTTTATCGAACATAAAAATGGAACCAACAACTGAGATACCAGCAACTTGATCACCATCAGTAGAAACCGACTGTGAAAAAACAACGAGTTTTGTATGGTTTGGTGGATTTTAATGTTTGGGTGGTATTGGATTCATCCCCTACCCGATCGTAGGAAATAGTAAGCACACTTGAGAAAAGAAGAAATTGGTGAGCAGCGACATACTGCATTGAACATTCTACCATAGGCATTCTCTGCAAAAAACCACAAGCAATCAAGAAGTGACCAAGAAGCCGGAAGAAGGAACCAATTTCACTATCCCACCTGTAGTGGCAAGGGAAGAATTCGAAAAAGCGTCCACTTGAGGTAAATAATGTGGAACTCTCTTCTACAGTAATAAATCAGACTAATTGCTACAGTTTAGTCACCCGCAGACACGGTTTCGGTGTCCTTGCACCTTCGTGGATCGCTTATTGATGGTGCTCTCCATCAATACAGAAGTAGACGATCCAGTATAGTCCTCGTTCCCTTGGTGAGATGCCTTACTATGATGTTAATGTAAGATTTACTAAGTTATGCTGATGTGTAAATGCCCAGAATTAACCAGGCATATGAGCTACTTTTAAGGGTTAAAGAGCTAAATTGGTAGAGGGATCGGGATGTTTTCTGAGTCAAGTCACTTAAAGTTGTTGCGGGGAGTAACCCGATGTATATAATTCATTTTTAACCGCGGGCGTCTTTCGCTGGAGAGTGTCTCGACTCCTGTTTATAAAGAAATAAAGCAAAACTGATTATCCTGTATATTTACCGTCCACTGCGCATTCTGGATACTGTCAAGAAGTTCTTCGAAGAGATGCTCAAAGTTAAGACAGGTTTCAGGGCTTAAGTCAGTTGGTGACATTTCTGACAGACAGGATGGCATTCGAAAAACGCATACAACCAATAAATCAATTTCAGAAGTTGGTACAATGGTGACAAGTGCCATATCTCTGTTATCTCTGTTATGGTGGTAAAGAAATCAAACGCGTTTAAGAATCAACAATATGTATTTCCAACTAACCCGATTTTAATGGATTTTGAAAGCATTTGTTATTCAGAGGTTTTTTCTTTTAGTTTTCCCGTCCTCGTTGCCTTAACTCCTGTAAGTTTGCTTGGTTTGCTTGTCGCTTGGCTTGTGTCTGCGCAAGCTCAAGTGTTTTCTGCTTTATTTATCTTTAGCACAAGTACAAAAGGATTTTCACTTTGTCTCCATGATAGTTTACGGCAACGTTGGCACTCGCGTTCTTTAATTTTTCTGGTTTTTCTGGTCACCACGGATAATGGTTTCAAAAAAGTTGTCATCCAAATCCAGGATCAAAATTGTTTAGAACCGTTTCTGTGTTCGTTATAGATGAGTCCCTCTAAATGAGTCCCTGTAAATGAGTCCCTGTAAATGAGTCCCTGTAAATGAGTCCCTGTAAATGAGTCCCTCTATATGAGTCCCTCTCTATAAGTCCGTCATTTTTTGCTTTGGATCTGACAAAAAAATTAATGTTCCCACTTTATCATTTTTGATAAGATGAAATGTCATTTGCCTTAAGGACCTCAGGATGTGCTTTCAAAATTGAAAAAGTTGCATCCTACTCTCCTCCATCCTACCTAGTTCTCAACCTACTTTGTTCAAGCAATAATTATAGGACGTAAAGAGAATTGTCCTTTTCATTACATAAATTCGCCCGAAAATCATCTTAATTATACCGAACTGTTGTTGCAGACGTGAAGCACTGCATCCTTTTTCTACGATCACGATGATGGGTAACGAATTTCATTCGGTCAATTAGTTGGCGATGGCGTTTTTTTTAAAGCGAAGGTGATTTCGTGTGTGCATTTTATAGAGGTTTATATATTGAGAGCTCATATATCATGGTTGCATTTTTTTATTCATTCGATTTTATGATTTTTCTCCTCCATTTTTTAATATATATGCCTACGCTTCTCGTTATAAGTAGTTGCCGATGATGGTGCAGTTCGAATCTGCTGGTACCACTACGTTTGATATCCCTTATTCAGTCGTTGATTTTTGAACTTTGGAATTCTCCCTTATTTTGCGTTCTGATTATATATTTTTTCCTCCTGTCTGTTTTTATACTCAGCTGTTGAATATGAGCTTGCCCTTTTTTTCTTGTTCCACGCAAACAACGATAACTTTTAATTATTTCAATTCGGTTCATATTCATTTCCATTTGGTTGCTGTATTGGATTTTTAAGTATTTTCCAGCATATGTGCGCGGAGGGTATTGGGCAATCCTCCAATTGTTCTTCTCGCTCAATTAATTAAAAAAGGGAAGTATATCGGGTGAAAAAATTGTTGCATTGATTTCCAGTTTGGTGGACTCTGTGATTTTTGCACTCATGTGATTTCGGATAAATATGTGGGTAAGGATAGCATTGAGTAAGGATTTTATATTTTTATTGGGTGCTAGAGTCGAAAAATCGATCAAATTAATGTAGAGGAACTTTTGATAAGTAAATAATTATTCCATTGCGATAGTAATGTTGTTTAGTATATTAAATTTGCTATGAGGATAGCAGTTTTGTTTGTTTGGGGTCTTAAATATTTGTCTTCTATTGTGTCAAAACTTTGGTGAAGCTCTATGTTGTTCCGTATTCTGAATATCGTTGCATCTAGCTGAACAAATGAGGGAGAAAAAGATAGATTAGATTGTGATTTCTCTGCGATAACTGAAACTATTCATCAGGGGTCAATATTGCCAGTCACTATTGAGGTAGCTCTGTCGATGGATTCTATGGTGAAAGATCTGCTCACTTCATGTTTTGCAACGTGAAGTCGCAGTACATAGTTTGGAATATGAGTCCCACTTTTTGTCGATTTCAGTATTTTGCTCTAGAAAGTAGAAAAAACTACCCTTAAACTGCCTTTAAAATTTGATTCGTGAGCTCATCGACTCATTATGTTCCTAACGTTCGGAGAATCATCCGCAAAGAGGTTTCAAAATAAATTTCTTGGCTTGCGGAATGCGTAGGAATGACAAAAACGTGTATCGTCACCATCTGAATGGTTTTAGGAGGGATGGAAGGGTTGGTAGAAAAACTACCCCTAAATTGCCTTTAAATGATGATTTGTGGGCGCTCTGCTGGTTGGAATCGACTGATTATGTTGCTAACCTCAACGGAAATCATCTACACGCCTCGGATCACGAAAAGAAAATTTTTCGAATTTCCGCCCCAAAAAACCGCAAGGGGTGCCCCTTGCCCAAAAATTTCACAAAAATCCTCAATTCCTCCGATTTCGTTGAACGAGGTGTCAAAATAAAGCTCTTTGCTTCCGTAATGTGCAGTAATGACAGAAACGTAGATCGTTCCGATCTGGAGGGTTTTAGGGGGAATGGAAGGGTTGATAAGAAAACTACCTTTAAACTGTCTTTAAGACTTGATTCGTGGGCGCGTCTCAGCGGGGAATCGAGTGATTATGGTCCTAACCTCATCGAGAATCATCTACACGTCTCGGATCGCGAAAAATTGTTTTTTCGAATTTCTCCCCAAAAAACCGCAAGGGGTTAGCCTTGCCCAAAAATTTCACAAAAATCCTCAATGCCTCCGAAGGTTTGAAGATGAAGCTCTTGGCTTGCGTAATGCACAGTTCTGGCGGAAATATAGATTGTTACACACTGAAGGGCTTTAGGAGGCGTGGCAGCGCTGGTAGCGCTGCTGGTGGTTAGCTTGCAAGTTCGTCAAAATTGATTTCGCTATCATAAAAACATTGTTTTTATGTATATTGAATATGACAAATGTTGCTCAATCAACAAATAAAGAATCCCAACAAGAATCCATAGAAGCCTGAAGTAAGCTTTCTCCCTAAGATTTTTAATTGTGGACGAAACGTTGGAGGGAAAGTCAGACGCATCCAAGAAACATGAATTTTCCGTGAGCTTCCTACTGACAAAAACGGGCGATCAAATGAGCGTGTAGACTCAAAACAAGGCTAGAGTTTAGTAGCTTTATAATTTTTTTTGTAGGGAGGTTCAGGTTATTTACGTTTTAAGTGTCGGAATCCTAGACGCGCAATGCTTCTGGACTACCTACTAAACAGCTTTTTTGTCAACCTAAGAATCAAGTCCTGAACTTTTTGATATACTACTCCGAACTATGGGCCATATCACCTCAAAAAAGCTCCCATAGCTGTCAAAATTTAATTTAAAAAAGTACAAAATTCCTTGCAAAATACTTTTCCTCCGGTTGAGAAATAGAACTCATTTCGATACTTAGGAAATCTAGTTGTTAAATATAACTGACACATACCCAAAAGGGAAGTCGTAGCAGCCATTTTGAATTTTCTATCCTGTTTGAAAGTCTTTTTGAATGGAAACATGAAAGAAACATTTTATACTGGACCGCCAGCGTTGTACAATGATGTCTCAAGAAATATGCAAATTAAAAAAAAAAAACAACGAGCCTTGCTTTTTCGTTGACGAGGACGAGTTTGCAATAGGCAAACAAATGTTGGCCAGCGGCAACAAATGTGCGAACTTATAAACGCATCCTTTATAGGTTGAAACAACTCAGGCATGTTTGAAATGAAAATTTGGATAAAGTCCTGACTAAACAGGACTAGAGAAGTACTGAAGCTGACCAATATGTTCGTTTACAAAACAAGGGACTTAAAAGGATTCTGATTAAAGATAATAAAGAAAATGCTTTTCTGAGCAGAACATGAAGGATTTAAACTATTTTGAATCCTGAAACAAATCTTTCTCTCTGTCTGTGTTTTCGATTCTCTTATTTCTGTTGTGAATTCTTCTGTTTCTGTGGAATCGGGTGTCCTTTTCTTATTACTCTGATAAAACCGCACTTTTTTTAAAAGCATTATGTAAACCCTTTGAACATTTCGTTTTATTTTCAGAAAGAACAAGGAAAAAGAGGTGGTTTCCACAAGGAATAAAAAGTGTTCAGCGTAGGTGTAAGAGGTTGGATCATCAAAGAAAAGGCACATGTTAACGTGCAATTTTTTTTTGTTTCTGATGATGCATGATGGTTAAATTATCCTTGCATTTCGATAAGCTTACACCTCTCAAGTGTCCCAATTTAGCGTGCAATGAACTATATTTTTGTGTTGAATAGGTCACTATTAACAGTTGAAGTTTCTTAAGAATTCTGCTTCACCTTTTCCAACGACCAAGTTTCAAACATTTTATCAATCCAAACCTAATTGAAAGTGACATCCAAATTGGGCTCTGGTATTTTTGCATCGAATTCCCAATCTCTTCTCACATCCCAAATGTCTTGGCTTCGCTTCAAAATTACCCTTCCATAATAGGTGTTAGTTTAATGCCTCAATTTTCTTCACACGTTGGAACGATTTTAAATATTTTTCAGATCTCTTGTGAATTCTCGATCCAACTTTGGTACGTTCAATCGCCAACTGCTCAGATGTAAAGGTTGGATGTTGTTGTGCTATTACTAAAGTTTGCTTTTGTTGTTGCTGTTTTCGTGCAGAGTGTCAAAAGGAATTCAATACGCCGTTATTGTAACACTTTACCTTTATACTCTGACACATATAGGTTTTGTGTAATAGTTTTTTCCTTTTCAACTTCACCAAAGATACTCACATATGTGAGCAAGTCATGTAGCAGGCTCTGAAGATCGTACGAAGCCATTTGTGTTACTGAAATGGAGGTGACTGTAATTGGAACGAGCAATTGTCGCATTTCTGTCGATGGTTTGTCAACGGATCGAATTATGTTGTAAAATTGTCTAGTAGTGTGGCAAGAGCAAAGTTCTAGACTTTCAAGAGGGAACGGGGCTAGGGCCGAGCAGAGTCCTTGTCGGTAACCTACAATAATTTTACAATTGAGAGATCTTGACGATGACCGTATAAAGGCGACAGAATGATGACCATTTTTGGGCTGAGATTAAAGACGGTGTTGCTACTAACAATATACTGATTGAGCCACTGGAAAAGTGTTAACACATGAATAGTTAACAGTTCTCCTTGAAAAGTTTCATACAGTTTGGGTTGCATTCAAAACATACCTAGAAAATAAATTGCATGCGAACCGGCTTGGTTTTTTTTTGTTTCAAATTAGGGTTAATCCCATATCGGGCGAGTTTTTCAAAATTTTTGATTATTCTCACTTGTGACCGTTTCTAGAGGAAATTTGTACGTCACGTAAATCCTAATCAGCATCGTAAGTGTTAAAATATTGACAATCTCATCAAATAGCATCCAATAATATTGTAACCACTTCAATACTTTACCTAACCGTGACAAAAACGTTTCGATTGTTGCAGAGTGATGGTGTCGCCAGTCTACCGCGCCTTAATCTGGTTCACTTGTAGACTTCTTGCCGGGTGCAAAAGCGGCGTGGTGAAACCAAAGAAGGTAACGTGTAGCTGAGCACAATTCCTGCGTGTAAAAATTTAAGTAATTCGCGTAATTTAGCTGCAATGGTTGTGAGTGAGTGTTCTGTGCTAGCATGCGCTACCGCAAGTATATATGAATTGAAAATGGTAATACACAAATTACATTGTAATCAGTACTGGCATTACCATTATGGGCACTACATAGAATCATATAGACGTCCTTTCCATACAGGATCCTTCGAAATTGTTGTCGAGTACGATGACAAGCTTTCAGATAATTTAACTGTCAGGATTGTTTAAAGGTGATTGTTTTCTCGTGATTGAAATCAGCAGTCATTTGTTTTACAGATAGTGTTATCGTGGCCTTCCTGCCCCCAAAAATTCTACGTATAATGAACGAAATATACGTATGAAGAACCATCGTGTTAATCTCGCACCCACAGTTTGAACGATAAATTTTTTCCTGACGCTAGACAGGATAAGCGAAATATTGGCTGTACAAAAAGTTTTGAGGGTTTTATTTGTTGAAATTTTGAAGTATTATTGAGAAAAACTGGTACAATGCACATTATTCAGAATATTGCTCGTCCCAATCTGCTGCAGCTAGGATATGGATACCGCATTTAAAAAAATTCCTCATGTTTGAGGCGGAGCAAGGATCAACCCAATTTGTCGCTTCTTCGTAAGAAGTGAAGTGCTGCTCAGCCAGCTCATGAGCCATTGATCGGAACACGTAATAGCCAAAAGGAGCAATATCCGGCGAATATGGCGTGTAAAGTAGAACATCCCACTTCATTGCCTCCAAAGCTCCCCGCAGTGATGGATTCATTAGGCTAGAGTAGCTCATTGTGGATCACTCTGAGTTTATCTCACCAAATGCACAGCATCATCTTCTTGCCATGAATACTTCATGTGGCCGTTAAAGTTGATGCATTTCCTGGCTTACCTGGTCTTTTTTCGGGTGCTTTGGTTTCTTGCAATGGATCCACTTTACATCTCTCGTCACTATTCAATACAATGACCTCTGCTGATTTAGTCTTTGCACGTGAAAAAACGACGTTGGAAGTCTCTTGGCATGATTTTTTCTGGATCCCTATGTGCTTGTTTTGCACCTTATCCATGTCCTTGAAACGGTTCGAAAATGCTTGTTGAGTCACTTCCAAATGTTTTAGTAAGCTCCTCTTGATTTTGGTATGAATCTTGGTCCAGTAATTCTACTAGCTCAGTGTCATCAAACTTTACTGGCCTTCCTTCGGATTCTTTAACACTCATGTCACAGTCGCCACTTTTATAAAGCGGGAACAAATACTCACATGTTTTCATTGATATAATATGTTCTCCATATGCTTCATACAGTAGGCGATGTCCTTTTGCTGCACTTCACCTCCACTTTTCTTCAAGTTGCAGCAGAAAAGGACCGCTTCCCGTGAATGTTGTTTGACAAATTATGTTTCTGTTTCATGTTGTTCCCACTTTAACGAAATGATACATGCAATGTGAAAAAATTATGACATTTTAATGCGCAGGAGCATTTAACACGATTTTTCCAGACAAAAATCAACCAAATCTTCCTACGTACAGATGTCTGTTCATTTTACTGGGAATTGTCCAAAAAGGAACTTGATATAAACTTGATAAAGAACCCCTTAAACAGTAAAAATATGACATCACCTGTAAATTGATTTTTTCAGGATTCTAGGTGTATGCAACTCCTTAAGCATCCATCGCCACCCAACCTACGAAAACCTGAATTGAGCCTTGGTCCCCGCAAGGCGTCAATTCCTACCGTTTTAATCTCAAAAATTTTCTTTCATTTTTTGAAACACAGAGTTTCTCTTTCAGCTTTCATTGAACTTTTAAATTACCTTTTTGTGCCAGTTTTTGGGACCATTTCCTTTATCCTGGTCCATTCAAGGATAACTTAGAGTGCCGGAAATCTTAATTATTTTCACTTGACTTCGCTTTTTCCTAAAAGAATTAGGAGCTCAAGATTTTGACAGATGACAGATGTAGATGTACAGTATGCATGTATTATCATCAAAAAAAGTTGAGCCTAGATAATTTGAGAATAACATTCATAGCTTAATTCGCATTTGCATTATTATGAAGATGAAAATCTAGTTAGAAATCTTCTAGGCTATTTTAGTGAAATCGGTTTTCCAAGGCATTTTTTGTTTCAATTTTACGTTCATAAACTCTGAATGTGTCAATGATTGCTTCTTCAATACTAAGTTCCGTCTTTTTAAAGGAAATTTTCGCACTCAACTATTGATTTTATTCTTTAATTTATTTTCACTATTTTTTTCCATGGATCATCACTTTCGATGATCACTTTTGCTCAAGACATTTTACTATTGATAAGAAAATTTATGCCTTATCATCATCCTTACAGCCGGCAAATGTAAGTTATTGTACAAACGACATTTTCGTAAAGATTTTTGTGTCCGAATAATTTTGCGAGTCACTAAGGTCAAACTATGAAATCATATTGAGATCTCGCGGTACTTTCTCGCTTTGTCAATATGAATCATGCTCCGTGAATATGTTTATGGTATTAACTTTAATTTTATGTTGAAAAATAAAACCTTCGGGAACTTAATTAAGTCCTAGATTGGTTCTGAAAATGTATTTCCACTGGAACTTGTATTTATGTTTACCTATGGACCGGGCACTCCTGTTACTATATGTTGATATTTAGTATAAAAAAAGGACAACTTCTGAATAATCATTGCAATGGTTGAAAAAATGTTATCCCACATCTACTTCTTCGAGAAAAATAGTTCATTAGTGGTTTAGTGAACTTGAAATGGGTCGTAAAAGTACCTAAGACGCACCACGCTCTTGAAGTCCAAAAGAGACTACGAATACGGAAATTGTAAGGCAAGTGCATCGAATCGTCTTGAATGATCGTAAATTGAAATTGCGCCAGTTAGGTAAGGCTGTAGGCATCTCAAAAGGTGAGATTTTGGGGATGAAAAACCTGTATGTGCCGCGTGTCCTGACCGTCAAAACCGAAGACAGCAGCGCGTTGATGATTCAACAGCCAGTTTCGCGTTGTTGCAGCATAGTTGAGCGGACTTTTTTCGACATTTTGTAACAATGGATGAAATATGGGTCCAATACTACACGCCTGAGTCCAATGGCCAGTCTGTAGAGTGGCTGGAAAGCCTCGAAAACCGACTAAAGCGGTCGAAAAGTAGGCGCTCGGCCGCAAAGGTTATGGTCTTCGTTTTTGGGATGCTCATGGCATAATTTTCATCGATTACCGGCAGTAGGAAAGAACAGTCACAGGAGAGTTGTATGCAGTGCTACTGGACAAGCTGGTCGACAAAATAAAGAGAAAAAAACGAACCCATATGGTGAAGAAAAGTTCTGTACCATGACGTTAACGCACGATCACACACGTCCTTGAAAGCGATGGCGATGAGATTTGACACTTAGTGACTTTTATCTGTTCCCAAACTTCAAGCGGTGGCCTCAGGGAAAGAGATTCATATCGAATGAGGAAGTCATCGCGGATACCGAGGCATATTTCGAAGGCAACTTTGTTGAACATAACTTTGCCCCAAGAAACGCTTGATTTTATTAAAAAGAATTTTAAACTCGTTATGAGAAAATTGAAGAAGTTTAATTTTGAATGTTTTTCAAAAATTTGTTTCATAGATTTACGCTGACAATGTAGGACTTAAAGCGGCCTTAATAGACTACGCGGTTAATACGACCCTTGTCAAGGTGAAATCAGCTCCTCCCGCAAGGGGGGAAGAGGTTCGGCTGCGAGGTTTAGGTACTCTTCCGCAGTTGTGGGTAGATCATTGAAGGTTGTTTCAAATATTCAAAACCCATATGTAGAAGACAAGCGTGCCTGGTGGATGGGTGTAATATTGTGCTAAACCAGCAACCTTTTGGTCTATTTTTCCCTACCTTGTGCATCGTGGAAATTCTTCTGAGTTTTATTGACACTATTTTCTTTATGATCAATTACTTCCGTGTCTGGATAATAGTGACAATGAATTTTCCAGCTGGCATGAACATCTTGGATTTCTTCGTACATGGTATGACCTCCTCGTGCTACTGTTTGGAGTCCTGTTTTGTCGATGACTTCTGCTTTGTTCGTCTCGACATCGAGCATTTGATGAGCATCATCATCAAATTCCAACTTTGGTTGAAGTTGTGCCACTTGTAAACTAGGGTCTCAGTGAGTGAGCAAAATCCTGATAAGCAGAAGAAATTTCCTTTGAAATAGTCTGAGAAAGTTGGCGAAACTTGATTACTGCGTGAAACTCCATTCCTCCGTGTGATTTGTTACTTGAACTGTATCTAAATGTATGGTGATCTCATTTTTAATAAACCTTGTATTCGTTGAGTGTCAAAACTTGCGATAGTGAATAAACGAACCTATCCTCTTTCTTATATTACATTTCGGGAGCTTTTTGACTTCTGACCCGCTCACACACGTTCCTTTGCAGATAGGTTTTCTTTTGAGCTACAGAAGAGTAACAAATGAATTCTGGGATAAAGTTTTATGTAGGCTCTGTACTGGGTTCACAAATGAAAGTCGGAAAATAATTGTGGTGAGATAGGTGCCTTTTAAGACTTCTGCACTATTTTGGGTAACACAAAGTTCTGTGTATAACCCAAAAATCTCGATTGTACCAAAAGGAGTCCTAGGATGACAACATTTTTCTTTGTGTGTCTTGGATACCCGCCAGACGATATCCAAGGAGCGGAAATTCCTTGTAACGCTATGTTATTAAAGTGGCAAATATCTTTGCTCAATTACCTCCAAAAGAATCTTCCATCTATCTTGTAGATATAAGATGAAAATTATCCTGGTTGGACAGTTTCGCAGTTAACCTATCCAGGTATTTTTTTTTGTACCATATCCTATGGAAATTCATTTTCCACTGCACTGACATACAGTGAAATCCTTACCAAAAGCGATCAGTGCGTGATGAATTAACAATGTGCGCGTTCATTGCGTCAATTGATGCAGCAATTTTTCACGAGGCAATAACATTTTGTTCAATCCGTTCAATGCCAAAGGAATTGTAGTAGCCGATATAGTAACAACATGCAAGAAAAAAAGACAAAATAAAAATTCAAAATCCAGTAGCCTAGGTGACACCTGACACAAAATTGAACATGAAAATTGGTTTGAACGTTGGTTGGTAAACAATTGCCGACCATGGACCAATTTGTTCACATGACAAATACAATTATTTCAAACTAGATAAGTGATGTCTGTTTGTCTATCCTTCTGACGGTTGTATGTCTGTCGACTGTTTTGGTATTTGATTTGTTTGAAATTCCTGCATAGTGCACTATGCATGTGATTTTGAAGTTTTATTTCAAACTTGTCTGTTGATGGTACGTGTATAATTCTCTTAGTAATTGTTTTTCCTTAGAGTACTGTCGTGAAAATCATGTTTTGTGCATTAAAGGGAATCTGCTAGTAAATAGGTTGAATGAGAAATTTTTCCAATCTATTGATCAGATTGATGGATAGATTTCGATTCTGATCAAATGTTGTTCAATAATGAATGGCAAATATTTATCAAAGCAACTGATAGAACCACATGAACTGACTCTCATGGGAAAATGCTTTTGTGAATTTACTAATGAAGGAACAGTCCTTAAAAAGGGAGATCACAACCACGAATTTCATGTTCGTTTTTCAAAAAAAAAATCCTTCTTCTTGTCTGAAGACTGATCAGAAGAGAAGACGAAGAGGGTTCGGATGTAAGTGAAAATTAAACGTAAAGGGTAAAGCTGTGCTTGCTCGGAAAAGACTTTTTGTCAAAAATAATGTTTGACATTTCAAAATTGACCAGCGCCTCAATTTAACTTCAATTAAAATAGAATGATTCTTTGGAGACGCAGAGAATGAACCGAGCTATATTATCACGTCTCGCAGGCTTATATCGACAAGAACCATGATTTTTTCAATCCTGACAATATTCAGGATATTCTTATAGCATTCAAGCATTCTTTTTAACTCTAAAATAGATATAACTACACTTCATACAACGTTCAACAGCGCTAAACACAAGTAAATTTGGCTATTAAGCGCTGAATTTTATCCATTTTATAGCGTCCGTGGGGCTTGTGATGGTTGACAAAGTTTCGTAAAGGACTCAGAACAAGAAATTTTCGTATCGTTCACCAACTGGCACTGCGTGTTATATAAAGTGGTTGCAAAAAGGATAATAAAGTTCATATATTATCTAAAATTGCACTAATATCAAGCCCATAAAAATTACGATGACAGTATATTAATTTTAATTTGTCAACAATTAAAAGTTGCAAAAGAATGGCTATGAAATCAAAACAGGCAAAATAAAGGGTTGATGGAATTGTAGAATTGTAGAGTGGCTTTGAAAATTGGTGGATTGCATGACGTGAGATGCAAATGAGCCTGTCAGTTTAGTCAGCAAAACTAGCAAAAGTTCGTTAAAGGTTGTTCGTTTGTTTGTCATATCTTATGGTTCCAAGGATAATATACAGATTTTATCGTAATCAAATACTTGTACTTACTGTTCCGATTTGTTTTTCAACCCCTCGTAATAATGCATCGTTTAAATGCTTTGATTTAGTTTTCCATCATTCATAGAAAGTAGTCGTTGAACAAGATTTTTTTAAACGAAACGCTTTCTCATCCCAAAGGGCGTCCCAAGAAGAGATATAGAATTGAATTCTGAATCAAATGGACGATGGGTTTGGGTGTCTATGAAATTCTGTCCAGGGAGAACGGAAAACTTTTAAAAATTATGCATGGAATACAACATCTTTAAAATAACAGCCTGAAGCCTTCTTAGCTTGCAGAACTTGAACATTTCTTCTTAATTGTCAAATATTCCTTCGCAGGATACGGACACTATCGACGCTATTTTGACGAAATGTTCAGATCTAATTTCAACACTGACCGCTTCAATTTTCGCTATGAGAGTTGGTACTGTATACAGGTGGTTTGCTTAAACTTCATTTTAAACAAAATCGCAAAGGACGAAGCTTAACGGTGTGGGGTTGCAAAATATTGGAAGGAGCTTGGTGTGCCTGGGCAGCAGTTGTTATGTGCTTTCTGTGTCCGCATATTCCATAAGTGGTCACTAATGAATGGCTTATCACTCCGTTCTCTTTTATTGTTCCTCTGGCGGGATTTTCGAAAAAAGTACGGTCCTATGACGCTCCTTGGCCTCTTTCATGCCAATAAATTCTTAGTGTTGAGTGTATAGGTGTCTCTCAAACCATTTGAGTGTTTTACAACCTCAAAAGACGATTTCAACATGAAATTGAGTTGAGTTTCATGTTGACATTGTCAACATGAAACAGAGCTTCGTCAGAGAACACAAGTGAAAATAAACTCGTGAGAGAACAGAACTTTTCCACAAAAATCTCAATCAAGATTTTCATTTATCAAGACCAATTTTCCAATATTACTTGGTATACCGAACCCAGTTTACTTGCTGCGACCTTTGGGAATTGGACCTTGTTCGCAACTCAAGCCAAATATGTTGTCGCTAGTTGCTGCGGTGTGATGGAAAGACAGATCTGAAATTAAAGTCTTCGGGTCAATTCAACCCTTTCTCACATTGGGTGGCTGTTTTGCAAAACGTCTGGAATCAAGCCATTTTGGTGTCATTACATCGACATTCACAACATCACCCATCTTCTTTATATCCAAATGAGACCATTTTGGTCTCATCAAATCACTTATATGAAATTTTTCGATGACATTAAACCCAGAGGTCTAAGGCAGCTGGTGAACATGACGAAAAGTTCCACGAATTGAGATTGAACGCTGAATTTCAAAACAATAGTCAACTGATTTGATTTTAAGGTTACATAGTATAGAGTTACACAGTAAATTTCTAACGTTTTTCAAAAACAAAGGTAAAAATTTGACAGCTGTCAAGTAATCACTGGATGAATACGTCTTCGCAACGCCTATACAGCCTTTTGCTCCAATAACCAGAAGTTGTTCTTTATAGTGTCGATTTGATGGCAAATAGCGAGACCTTAACAAATTCATCAATTTTACTTGGGTTATTCTAAGATCAGGATAACTTTTGAGTCAACTGAAATTCTTGGAAGGACATTCAAAAAATCCATGTCAGTTGCGGCAATAGAAGGGCTTAACGCGAGAATAGAATCGAATAAGGCCGTGATTAAGCATCATTGCTGATAAATGAAAAAAAAAACCTACAAGGATACCTTTGTTAACTCAGTCGAGTCTCTCCAATTTCTACCGCACACTCGGCGAAGGAGTTCAAGTTGAGCAGAACATTCAATGAGAAAGAATGTCAGGAAGGCCGTTTGTCTATATAACAGTTAGCTTGGGAGATTAAGTCTCTACGCTATGAATTCTGAACTTTGATGAACCCCGTGACCCGTTCCTTCGGCGCAAGAAAAAGCTACCGCGGTAGTAAGATAGTGAAGTGATGGCCGCAGAGGAGGTATTTTAGGAAATGCAAGACAGTGAGTTTTAAGGTTCCGAAAACCAGTTGACTAAATGTGATTATTTATTTGGAGACTATTTTAAAAAATAGAAATAATTTTGTACTTTTTTTGCCAGTTTTTAACACTCGTAGACCATTAAATTTTGATAGTCCCTCGTTAAGTAAAGGAGAACGAAAACAGCTGAACTCTTAAATTCTGAACAAAGAGGTAGTTTGCCTACAGGGCTGTAAAATCGCTTGGAAATAGACTTTGGCTTCGGCGAGATTTTAACGTAAAATTGTCAAATAGTTAAACATTGTCTTCATAAGGTTTAGTATCTATATATACATCTATTTGTATGTGCATTTTCGCATCACTTGATTTAAGTTGTTTCAGTAATTGCATCACTGGTCTATATGATTTTTTTTGACAGCTGACAGTTTAAATGTCACTCTTCGTACTGAGTGGTTTTTTGAGTTTTGGGAGATTGGAAAAGTTAAAAATGGAAGACCACATAATACGTTTCGCCATTTTAGTCGTAGTTTTAGTAGTCGTAGTTTGTAGTTTTAGTCGTAGTTTATAAAGAAAACCGTATCATTTTTGGTGTACCGTCAAGAATTCTCGCACCTCTGATGGGATATGTTGCCCCACTCAGCATTGTCATCTCACCTCGTGCACTCAGACTTCTACGTGTCTTGTTTGTTCGAAAATCCTTGCATTGAATAACGTCACATTCAGATAAGGCGGTTTATCAGCACCTTCTCTATTCATCAATGGAGACTGATCCTTTTGTGTATGGGAAGTAATAAAACTTTCTGAAAGCTGCTATAGGTAAAAAAATCAAACAAAACGGAAACTATTCAACTCATAGACTCCTGTCCTTTGAAGCTCCATACCCTTTATTTTGTCCATGCAGTAAAATGACATTTTACTCGACCAGGTAAAATTACATAAATAAAATTATTATTCAAAAGGTCAATGCTGAAGAATTCTAATATTTTTCAAAACGTTACATTTATTCGGTATTGCACATATTTCACAAAGGAGATATTTCATATTTCATAAAGGAGAATTTCCTTTATTTCTAGTACCACATTCAATCTGGGCCTCCCATATTAGTCCCTGTAAATCAAAGTCCTCAAACAATTTCTCAGCACATTTCTCATAAGGTTGTAGTGAACCTAATTTTATCGGTCTAATTTTATTATTAGATATCAGAACAAGAAATAAAATTAAAAAAGCAGCAAAAATGACAACAAAAGTCGTCTGATTCCATCATTCTTTCGTCGGTTGAAGGATTTTCAGACACTACTCAATTTACAATTTCAAGTCCTACCATTTCTTTAATCAACGACAATTGAGCTTTGATCCGCTTGTAATGCGGCTATGTATGCATAGAAATCATGCGAGTTTTCATGTTTAGTGTTGTTGTTGTTGTTCCATCATAATCCTTTTACCAAGTAAAACCACTTAACACTATGCAAAATCCTTTGATGTTATGAGAATGGGACAAAGAAAAAGAGAACTTCCGAAAGCCGAAACGTCATTACCATCGTCAGCGTTGTCACCAACAACAGGAGCTGCCACCAATAATACTATATCATACGATATAGGATGGAACGGTAAAAGATGTTATCCTTTAGAAAAGCTCGAAAGTGGGTACGGCGTCAAACAAAATAGAGATAGAGAGAGAAAGAGAGAGAAAAAAACCAAACATACCGAATTGCTCTGAAAAAGAAAATGACAAAAATTTGTTCAAAGGAGAAGATTTCAGAAAGGATTTTTTTTTAATTTACGTTTTTTTTTTATTCTTTTACGAAACAAGTGTTGTGTTGTGTCGTTAGACTTAAGAAACCTAATCGAGTGTTGTTCGTACAACGTACGAGTACGATTACTTCAAAAGAAAGTGGAATTACCTCATTTTATTTTTACTTTTCGAAACGTTGACGTGAAAGAGAGAACGAAAATCAGGAGGTGTCAGCGTAGAGCCTACACTTTGAATCCTTTGAATCATGGCTGCTTTGACGAAAAGTAGTTATCTGTCTTTAGAATCCCTTTTTAATTGTCACAAGCCGACATACAGTAGTGAATGAGTTTAGTTTTCTCTAGTGGTAACCTTTGTAGGATATTTGCCGCCATAATCCTAGACATGTCTAGGATCATTAAAGGCATCTTTGTCTAATGTTCACACTATTTTCAAAGTGGTTGATTCTTGCTTAATACTCATATAAGATTTTAGTCGCTTCCTTTGCATCACATTTCGAGTTGTCTCCGCGTACATATGAAAAGGAGCTAGTCCTTTTGTTTGGGTGTGAAAAGTTTTGAGCATTTTCGGTGAAAATTTTGGCACCTAACAAGCGTTTTGCGAAGCACACTAGAAAAGTTGACGAGAAGTTCATCCTTCGTACGTCGCGCGGCTTTTGTTTGGATGTTAGTACGTGACAGGATACTTTAATGTGTAGTCTTTTGCATAAAGAAAACGAGAAAGAGAAACGAGATAATCAAGCTTTCAATGAGTTGATGAGTAGAAGAGTAAGAAGGTATCAGGGTATGTTAAGCGTTGATATGAGTGTATTTTTTTTAGGCTGCTTCACACATTTGGAAGAGGTTTCCTTTTTGGTTTTGGAGATGTTTCTGTTGCTTTTGTTTTTCGGGGGAAAGTGGATTCAAAGGACTGGTGTGAATCAGAGTGGCTGTAAAAGTGGCTAAGTAGGAAATGTTAGCTTTTGAGGTGCAGGAGTATGGGTAAACGATACGTGGAATAATGTTGCTCTGCGGAACGGAAGAAATGATATACAATCAGGTTTATGATATTATGATAAGCTCGTAAAGTAGGAAGATGGTACAAATTTAATGTGCCAAGAGATGTTATTATGCTTATGGTTGCAATAAGAATTCATATCCTTATCCATATTCGAATAAGTCCTTATTGTGCACAATCTCAATGACAATCAAAATGTGACTGAGGGGAAGACCTAGACCCTTTGATAATTATCTTCCGTGATCCAATAAATTCAGCATAGGAGTGCATCTCACGTTGGTAATTTAAATCACTTTTATCAGATCATCAAAATGTCTTTTTATGTTCTCAAAGAGGATTTATCGTTCCAAGAATTGAGTCAACGCTACTCATTAACACGTCAAGAAGTTAAAGCCGATATTTCTCATGCATAGGCACCTACATTTAAGGTAGAAATGTTTTTATTTCCTGGTAAACGAACGCACATATGCATCTAATTAAGTATGCATGTGAGGTGTTAGAATTGTGGAAATGGCCTTTCGTAAGTGTGAAGTTGTCATTACACTGCTCCCGTGTACTGGCATTGTGCTGAGTTGAATGGAAAAGCGGTCAGGTCCTCAATGAAGAATAAGATTGACTGACATCTAAGCGAGTGCAATGAACGAGGAAATACCTGATCTTTTATAATGGGTTGTGGTGAATTTTCAAAATTTGGATAGTCTAGAACCTAAATGGGGATTTTTTGCATTTTCCAGTATGAATTTGAACGATTCATTGTGAGTATGTGATATCGCGTTAAAAATTTTGATAATCAGTGAAAAGCTGCTGGCGAGTGGATTGATATAAGGATTTCATTTTGGACTGGCGAAGGAAGGAATTTTGATTTGGATTGGGGAAGGTTGCCTCATTTTCACTTAAAACAAAACAGGGAAACCTTTCCCAGAACGTTTGCGTAAAAACGGCGTAAAATGCACATCAAGTTGTGTTGTTTCTATCTCTGTCTGACAGAAGCTGCTTGGGAGTGTTAATGCTATTTGTACTTACGTTATACTAACGAGATTCATCATTGGCTGGAGGAGTTCGTGTGTTTACTCTTTAAAATATCTTAGTCGTTTGTCTATGAATATGAACTTGAATTCGTGGGTAAATAGATGCAGTGCCAAGCAGAAAAGACCGTGTACCTGAATCAAGTTTAAGGCTGTATATTGGCCTAAGGCAAATGGTGTAGAGTAAACCAACCAGGGAATTAAGCAAATGCCGCCATTCTGGACCGTGGAAAACTGTTGTAGATGTTTTGTTTTACTTGACTTTTTGATCCTGGACGGCAGAATAATTTTGATTGCATTAAGACAATGGATGTTGGCAGAGCTTTGATTATTAAAACACTTTTGTAGATTTATGTCCTTAAAAGCAAGTAAATGCTCGCCCTGGTTTGACAAACTAAATCAAAATTTGATCCAAATATTTAGCATTGACATTTTGGACCTATTTGACCCTTATTGAAAAAACTACATTGAATTTCCTGTCCAAACCCCAAACTGGTGGTAAGTGCGATCCAACAGGCGGAGGCACGCAGTCGATCCAACCGTCGGGTAGTTCTTCTAGTGGCGCTGGACATAAAGAATGCATTCAACTCCGGTAGATGGACGGATATTCTGGAAGCCCTGGAAAACTCTTTCCAAGTTCCAGAATATCTGATGCTGATAGTCCGAAATTACTTGAAGGATCGCAGCCTGATCTACAACACGGTACAAGGTTTTCCGAGTATGTTAGTCACATCAGGTGTGACCAAGGCTCCATCCTCGGTTCAGACATGTGGAACGTCTCCTACGACGGACTGCTCAGACTTGAACTGCCGTAAGAGTCGCGACTGATCGGCTATGCAGATGACGTTGCTGCACTAGTGGCTGGGCGCAATTAAGGCTGAATGTACTAATGCGCCGGATGGGGAGCTGGATAACCACTCACGAGTTTAACCTAGCGTTAGAGAAAACCGAAGTGGTCATCCTGACCAAGAAGAGGATCTCCAGAGTAAGAATGGTTTGAGTTGGGGACGCATTAGTAGAGCCGAAACTATCAGTCAAGTATCTGGGCTTGCTAATACTCTAAACTGAGTTTCTCGGAGCAAATCAAGGCAACGACAAACAAGGCCGCAGTAGGGGTCTCGGCAATTAGTGGACTAATGGCCAATCATGGGGGACCAAGCCCAACAAAAAGGCGTCTGCTAATGAGCAGAGATATGGAGTGAAGCTCTCAACAAGGCACTGCACCGAAAACTGCTGGCACAGGTGCAGAGACGAGGAGCACTGCGGATTGCATCAGCATACGGTACAGTCTCTGAGCCAGCAGTGTTGGTAATTGCAGGGGTGATACCAATCGCTCTCCTTGCTAGAGAGCGCAATAGAGTCTACCTCCGAAGGCACGAGGGTAATAAAGAAAAAGTTGCTCGCGATGAAAGACGATGCGCTCTCAACGAATGGCAACAATCATGGGAACGTGAGCTAAAAGGAAGATGGATCGCGCGGCTCATCAAAGACTTGAGATCGTGGCTCAGTCGAAAGCATGGTGAGGCAGACTTCTGCCTGACTCAGTTACGAGCGGACACGGTTGTTTTCAGTCTTACCTGCACCTGCAGATAGGTAAGTCACGGTAATTGCATATTCTGCATTGGTGTGAAGGGTGACGCCTGTCATACTTTCTTTTCATGCAGAAGATGGAACAAACAGCTCTGTGATCTTACCGAAAAAGTGGGACAGCTCCATCCAGATAGCCTAATCGAAGAGATGCTGAAATTATTTGACAAAAAGAATCAAGTAGCACATTACACTCGGGCAATCCTAGTAATGAAAAAAGGCATACTTGATCGGCTGGATGCGTTGAGGGTGGAGGGTTTCCTTCTCTAGCAATCCTCCTCCTCTTTTGTATCCAACGGGAAGGAATCCCTGTAAGCCGAAGACAACAAAAGGCGTCAAATTGGGAGGCTTAGCCCGAAGTAATGTGTCAAACGGTTGCTGCATGGTTTCAACGGAACACACAAGCTTTGAATATTCCACATGAGGTTGTTTGTCCTTGGCTCTGACTAAAAAGTGGTTAGATCACACAATCTAACCAAGTAATTTTTGTGATGCTACAATGTCTTGCATTTTATGTCTTGTTACAAGGATTTTCGAAGACATCCTCAATTACCGAGACAGTGTTTTGACTGACCCTTTATTGAGAGAAACGTTTTGTATGCTTGCCATAAACCCTGAATCGGAGATATCTGTGAAACGTTTACATATGATTTATAGCGTGAGTTCAGCGAAAGAACTATGGGAAACCATACAAACTACGGGAAAACTTGCATATTCCGTAGGAAGTTGTTTGTCCATCGGTCTGACAGTGAAGGACAAGTAAAAAACATGCAAAGTAACCTGGAAATTTATACCTCGTTACAAGGTTTTGTGCTTGATGTCCTGATACAAGGATTTTGGAAGATATCCTCATACACACAAACAGTGTTTTGGGGGGTATCGAGCACTTCTGACCCTTTTGGGGGGTATCGAACACTTGTGGCCCTTTATTGAAAGAATTACATTGTATAGTCTTCAAAAATACCAAACCGCAAGGATCCTTGAAGCGCTTATATATACGACACACAGTATTAGTTCAACTGAAGAACTATAGAAGATCATAAAATCTACGCGCAGGCATTGCGAATTCCAAAGAACATTGTATATCCCTCGTCCTGGCAAGGAAGCACAAGCGAAGAGCAAAGAAATTTACCCGGAAATTCAGTTGTACAGCGTCGTGATACGCAATAAATCCATTCTATTATCAAAACCATCAATGAAACATAACGCGAATTGAACAAAAGAGAGGTGACAAGGATTGATAACGATAAATAAGAACTGTCACGACTGATGAAGGCTGTAAGGTGCTGGCAATAATTCTACGAAACGAAGTCAAGATCCTCATAATTGAAAAAAAAGAACAGTCTGAAGGAAGGCAAAACAATTTCGGCAAGCTAACTTGAGGGGTCCTGAATGTAAATTAGATTGAAAACGAAGTATTTCAAGTGATAATATGTTACGTAGAGTAAGAGAGGCAAGATGGGAGAAAGAGCAACTTTGTATTTTCCAACAATATAGTTCTAATAGTATTTATGATAGGTAACATAGGAAGATTTCTAAGGATCTGGTAAGTTTTACTGAAATGCTTTGTGAATGATTTCGGATTTTATGCTATTATTGCGAAGAATTTTGAAAGTTTCGTAACTATTTTCATGTGCTTGGGGTTTTGTATTGTTACAAAACCCTAAGCTGAGTTTGTTATAAAACCCCAAGCAGTGTTCTACTGCTTTTTTGGGTAATTCTTATTCAACTGAACTTCTTTGTACATTGTACTTTTTATTTGCTTTCAATGTTTCCCGAATCCGGACACATTATCTTCCTGCTCTTCAGTTTTTGAGAGGCTCTTGTTATGCTTTGAATATCCTCGAAGAGTTGTTGGTCTTTTAAGGGTATCAACAGTAAATTTAGTAATAAAGTAGCATCGGTATTGTGATGACAAGGTATTAAATCTACCAAAATGATTTTTAATAATCAGCTCAACCCAATTAAACTTAATTTTGCTGTTATTTTGCACCAATTATTCTTATATTTACACAACACACGATAACATGCACACCATCCAACCATATATCTTCATTTTAACCAAGTTTTATCGATAAAAATCTTAAATTATCGTCTCCTTCCTGAGCAACAGACATTGATCCAAAATCATTGTATACGATCCTTATCATTGCGATCCCATCAAACAAAACAGTTGGCAATGCCAAGACGTTGGATCTCTTCTTGTTTGCGTAAAAGGATATCAAATTAGAATTTTAATCGAAGATGTCAGGTGTCGATAGGTTGACCTGGTGCTCGATGTAGCAACAAAAGCAGCACAATAACAGATGCCGCGCAATTAAGAATGATCGTCATTTGTTGTAAGGATTATTTGCATATTTATTTTTCGATTCTTATCAAGATCAAAGAACAATTTGTAGATGCTTGATTAAGAAATTAGCGAGAAAACAGCTTGGTATGATAATTTATAAATTTAATTTGATCGATAGCTTGCGTAATGCAATTTCAATGACTGGTTATCCTGGCGCCAGATAAATTCATCCGAATTAATTCAACCAAAAATCACATCAATTTCACCTTCATCTTCGTTGGATCCTGAAAAATAAATTTTGTACTTGTGACAACAGTTCCTTAACCCTATCCCCATGTTGAAAAACTCTCAGTTTTCTTTCAATCTAACAATGTCAATGTCAGCGGAAACATGGAACGTGCTCAAAGAAATTAAATGAATCAAGAGAGAGACACACACACATAATAACGAAATAAAAAAAAATTGCTATTATTTCTAGGAACTGAAATCTTAACACTGAAAGAGTTAACTGGAATAAATCAATAAATCACCTGGACATGCACTAAAGTAAAACTACGGACGCTGCTGCTGTTGTTCTGCTGTTCAGACTTAAATTTACTTAAAAATTCTGTAAAAGTCTCAAAAAATCATGTTGTTAATCTCCGCGGATTGAAAGAAAAAGGTTACTCGCTGCAGTTTTTAATTTATATTCACACCAGAACAAATTGTTTCAACTGATACCAGAAAAGGATAACAACGACGTCGTATGGTTAAGAAAGGTATCCCAAGGAGAACAACAACAGGCAACAATTGTTTCGTTATTAGATATGTTTTCTTGATAGCGTTTCTTTTTCTTGATTTTTTTCTCCACCGCGTTTTCTTGAATTGTTCACCGATTTTCCTAAGAAGTTCATTTCACTTTTTCTTACTTCAAATCTAACGCGGCCTAATCAAATTCTAACAACGTACTCCGCAGTCGCTATCTATCCACTATCGGACATGGTCAACAACAATAGTTCGGTTGTATCTAATCGGAAGATTTAGACAATGTATTGATGAAGATAGAGGTCGGTTTCATGTTGGACAGACACGTATGTGATTACTTACGTACTTCTAGACTACACTTATCAACTACAAATTTTCTTAGACTTACTTCGAGTTGTATCTTTAATTCATTTGAGTTTGTGTTGTTGCTGCTTCCTGATAGATAGACCGAACCATCTCCAGGCGTTTCGGGAAGTATTAGATTTATATTATTGCGCGTGGTTTTACTGTTTAGACGGAAGTTAACGCGTTGTAATTGACGATATAATGAGAATACAATAGAATGATTTTACATGCATTTAAGATATGGTAACGGCGTATTTTGGAAGACATTTGTTTTGAGGGGGACCAGGACAATTAGAATTCAACGTGGGTTTGTGAAATGTTACTCGGAAATTGTATGCGATAATATCAGGAAGCTGAAAGTCCGAGCTAGACAGTCCAGCGGATTGTTTTAATGTTTCGAAGTAGCATATGTGATGTAGCAAATACGTCGGTGATACTTTAAGATACAGTTGCTGTAACTCAAACTTAAGGAAGATGTTGAATTCGAACAGTAACCCAAGTGCCAACTTTATATTTAGGTCCTTATTTCATAAATGAAGCAGACTAAGCATCATAACTATGAATCCAAGAAAGGAGGTTAGTTCCAGATAGTTAAATCCTGACAGGAATCCACTCGTACGTCGCGGACCACCGGAATTTCTAGAAAATATGATCAATTGTTATATAAAATTTGACGGTTTTTTTGAATCGTTTCGACTCAGGTCTTTTCTTCTCTTCTTCTCATAATTGGGGGTAGGTTATGCCATTTTCAGCGAAAAATTACACATTTGCTCTTCTATCCACGGTGACAAGCGAACAGAGATTTCCTTATTCAAAAAAGAACTGACAAAGTTTATTATTGTACAGCATGCGGTTCCATTTGTCGTTCGATGCTAAAAATTGATCAACTTAATTTTCTGAACAGAGCTCACTTCTTTATGAACTTTCGAACATAAATTTTCCTGATGCCTTACCCTGGAGCAGAGATCGGTCATCGAGTCATTGAACGCCAAAGGTCAAACGACAAAGGTTTCTAGTTTCAATGAATGATAATCACTCGCATAGTCATTCTGCACCACCTTAAAATTGAAGACCATTAGCACTAAAAGATTCTGAATGAATCTTTCTCTGTTATTTTAGATACACGCATCTTTAATGCATAGTGCAAACTTCCCTACACTTTCTAGGACCTTACCATATATAGAACAGTAATGAATTGGTTAAGTTGCTTCAGCAGTGAGGTTACCTCAAGTATAAGTACGCTCACTGGGATTCTGAATTATGGGAGCCTGGTCTTCAAGTAATTATTGGAAGTAAAGCGTTATCCGTTTTGGTCTTAAAAGCCGCTGAAGAATTTCATCTCTCAGCACCTTATCAATGCCTTATCTCTATTCCTCAGAGAGTGAACTTCTAATGGAAATTGAACGCCTTACCTAATTGTGACTATGCCTGATTTGTCATGAAATCGTCCTGCTCGCTCCCCATTACAATGTTTAATGCATCGTGGGTGTACTCATTAATCGTTTTCGCATATGTTCTTGCATTTGTTTTGTCACTTTTGGCAGCGTCCAAAGGAAGAGTTTGAATTCAGCCTTGATTTGTGCCTGCATAAACAGAAGATGTCTCCCTGGGTTTTAATCCAACCCTTTGGATTTCAGTTGCGTGCAGCCTAGCCAAGGCGGAAAATTTATGCACTCTTTTGCCTAGTGCCTTACAAATCTACATTGGCAATAGAAGTCAATAGCAGTTCTATGAAATATATCTCAAAACAAGACATCTATGAATACCATGTGAGAACCAATCTTCGTCAAATTTTACATGTAGTTGGGACAATTTTAGTCACCCCCTTGTATTGGGCCTTTGCTAGAAGATTCAGACAAGAATTAACTAGGAGGTTGTTTCAAGGGACAGTATAAAAGATTATGTTATCGGCGTATTGAATTGTATAGATTGGGTAATGCCGAGGAGTGAGGTTGGACAGTGTTCGTTCTTTCGGCAGAGTTTGGCAGTGAATATTCAAAGTAAGGAGGTGGATAAGACAGAGCCTTGTGGAATTCGGGATTAGATTAAAAAGCAAAAAGCCCGAGCATAGTCCAATCTCTATTGGGGATATTCGTTCGGTAAAGAACGAGTGAATTAGTTTACATAGATGAGAATGAATGTGGAAAGGGATGAATGTTTTGTATATCAGGTCGTTTTCCCATTGCTTGTCAATATATTGAGGAGACAGGTGGTCCTAGTTTTATTTTTGTGTAGGTTAGAACAGTGGTTTGTTTCTAAAATAAGGTCAATAAAATGGAGGGGATTATTTTATTTGTAGCCTGGCACATAGACAAACTATAAAGCTTTTGATAACAATCTTTCCAAGGCACAACAGGACCAGATTTTCACTTTTTGTGAAGTTTGAGACAATGATGACGTGACATCATGAGCGAGGCAAGTAGTTCTGTGAAAAAATATAGACTCAAAGATAATTTTAATTTTCCTATAAAAGCAAGATTTTATTTCCAATAACTGTATATTTTCTTGATTAATATGCATTGAATGAAATTTAGTAAGGAAGAAATGGGGACTACAATCGTTGCAATATACTCAATATGCAATATACACTAATACTCATAAAAACCAAAAAAGGAGGATTAAACTCGGTGAAAAATGATAAGCTCAAGTATTATTTTGTATTTTTTAAATTAATACTTCAGTATTGTCTTACATCTAAAAATTGAGTCGAAGGGTATTCACCAGACTATCCAATACACTGTCGAATATCTCAAGCCACTTCGCAATTGTTCTTTGTTTCAGCAACATTTTCCATAGATAGTTGCTCCCTGGCGTAGACTCCCCGCACTAAAATTCCTTACAAATTTTCTAGAGGGCTTAGGTCAGGACTTAACGCCGGCCATAGTATAAATTCGATTCGATTCCGTAATCCTCAATCCATTTTTACGTGATTTTTTGGTGGTTTCAGAGTGAATGGGTGGATTATCCTGTTGGAAGATTATGTTTTCATCTTCTATAGGTGCCACAAAAGTTGACATATGTAACTCACCTAGCACCTGATCTTCAGCAGCGCTGAACCTTTCCTATATGAAAGCTTAATCGCTTTTTTTGAACGCTGCTTAAGACGTTACACATCCGCCTCCATGTCCTCTTCTTAAAATGATTTTTTCTTCTTTCCACAAATCGTGCGAGTAAAAATTGAAAACATCTGGTTCATTTAGATTGAATCTATTACATCGCTGATGATCACATGAGCCCAAATTTTTGGTTTCTGTATAAAAAAATCCTCGAATTTCAGTTTTGCATCAATGTTTCGGCTTTTGTAAAAAAATTTCATACGTGAAAGTTTTCCAAGACGATATCCATCTTCTCACTAAACTAGGATCACAGTCCAAGCTCAAATAACTAACTGTTTGTGAGTTCCTGTGTTTCATTATTTCCTTAAAACTAAGTGTTTAAGAACAGGCAACAGGTTGTCTAGATGATTTCTATCTCCTATAATTTTCGATTTTAGCTTTAAGGAATTTTCAACTGCATTCTTTCATTCAGAATCAATTTTTCTACATTTAGAATCGCTTTCGCTCTCCGAGTTTTTCCATAGTTTTCCATAGTCACTTAATTTTTTTTCTTGAGGCGTTTTAGGAATAATCCAACTTTATAAAATTTCAACAAAACCACGTTTTATGCAAAATTTCTGTAAAATTACAATTCCAGATCATCCAAGTATTAAAACTCGAATTCTAATACGCATTATGTCTTAGCAAACTCCAAACTGCGACTGAGTTTATAAATTTTCACAGCTGCAAAACTCATTTCCAGTGATTTTTAACCTTGAACTTATTGTGGTTAAAAGAACGAGACAAATTGATAACTGAAACGGTTTTTTGAGATAATAAACGTAACATGTTGAGACTTGAAAATTAATTTAAATTAAATTAAATTATTAAAATTAATTTTTCCTAGAACTAATTTGGTAAAAATGTGAAAAATAGGCGATAGGATCAAGCTTTGGAATGTGTTACGTAGGTTAAAAGGAGTATTTTTATTCTAGAATTTACAAACATTGTTTTTAACCTGTTTGGGTGAAATTTCAGCAGATGGTTTAATGTTTTTTGTTTCAAAATGGATCGAGAGTTTATTACTCTTTCGCATCCTGAACGGTGGGGTCAATTATTCCTTCGCCGTGTAACAGGCTTCGCATTTCCATATTTCAAAGGTGTGAATATGTTGAACATTCCTTTTGGTTGGTAATAGTTTTCTACTTAATCCGACAAGTTTACATTTGGTCGTTTTCTAAGAATGGTCATCTAAGCATATGTAAAGGGAGTAGCTCGTCAGTCTTTGAAGTTCAAAATCTTACAGCTTGAGGAAGACTGAAAAATGGTTTGGCTTATTACAGGAGGTCGTAATTATGAGCTGATATCCTGCATTGTAACATCTAATTAATTTAATTTTAACTTAAATTTAATTAAACTAAATTTTTAAAAATTGTTCATTAACAAATGAATGTATTCGTCTTGGTCTGTATTGTTTAATCCTCACAGCGAAAAAGGATTTCTGTTTGCAATACGAAGGACCAAAACTAGCAAGTGGTTGTCCTTTTTTTGTTATGCACAACCTCCCATTCCTGAGAACCATTTTAATAAGCTTATTTCGAATTATTCGCATGAAGGATTCAATTTAATGCCTTAAACACATTTGATTTTCTCTTCTACATTTGTGGTCAATTAGCTTAAATATTTCGTCCAATTAATATTCGTGACTGATTCGTCGACTGTGCTGTTGTTATCCTCAATCACAGGCATCACATATAGCCGGGCGACATTTTACGGCCCATTAACATTTTCAGTTGTTTGTTTCGGTCAGGCATTGAACCGAAACTCAACCAATTCACGTTAGTATGGATTGCTTCCTGACTGTGTTCAATACATATACAATACGCAAGCATATATCCAACGAGACATACAATCTCCTCAATGGTTAAAAGCAAACAATATGTGTCCGATCAAAGTGAAAAGAGTATTTACGTACCTACCACCGGTCTGGTGGTAGGTATGTCATTGCATATATAATATTATTGTTGAATATTTTCCAATTGATGACCAGTAACCAGAGTGAGTGTTATATAGTCTGGACCAAATGATGAACGAAAAAAACAACAACAGCAACAAAAAATAAATAAAAAGGCAACAACAACAGGAGCAGCAACAAAAAGTACTCTCTCACGTACGCACAATTTACTCAACACGCTTCAGGGTTGATTGAGTCGACAATTTCATTTCAACCGTTTCCGAAACATTTTAACAATTTTTTTTCCTATCCTACTTTTCGTTCCTCCTTTGCGTTGGGAACCAACTTTTCAACATTTTTCGGTGTTTTTGTGCGAAATCATTGAAGTTGAAAGGCTATAGATGTGACACGATATAGAGAGACGACGGCACTTGTAATTCTCACGCAAAGGATTTTAGATGGTTTTTTTATTTGGTTATAATAGAGCCATAGGAGAGCTTTATCAGGAATAGTGATAAAAGTAAAGCAAGGGTGGGAGGAACACGATGAATGGATGTGGGAGTGGTCAATTGGATTATAACGGTCACAACTGAAGCAGTTCGAATGAGGAGCGATGACTTGTGATCCAACATTAGATTATACCCAGGACAGTTGAAGGATTATTTTGAAATCCTTATGAAGGCCCTAACTCAAATGTTGTCCCCTCTACGCAACAGGCCCCTATCAGTTAAGACGATCCAAGTTTCTATTGCCAGACAAGCAGCTCACATAGATTAAAAAGCTTAATTCTGGATAATAATCAAGTCGTGGCATGATCAACAGAACAGATCACCTTCTCGAATTACCTTTCACCTCGAAGTCCGGACGCGTTTAAAATCTACCGAGAATCAACCGAAACCTTCGAGGCATGTTCCCTGTAAGCAACGGCGGTTAGAGATTAAAATTTTCCAAATTTTTTTCTGCCAGGACCTTATCTAGATAAATCTGTCTCTGTGCCCTTAAAAATTCTTTACCAAGTTCTGTGCTTGCCGTTTTTCAATGTATATTAGGCAAAAGGATTCCCTTATAACAGATGATTTAGCTCGTAAGGGAGAATGATATCGTCAGAAAAAGTGCAATTGTTCAGGATCAAGTCCAGATAACCCAGCAAGCTGTCAGTTAGTCGATTAGTATTTTAAGTTCTACCCAATTAAGATGCTTCAAAAAATAAGCCTTGTTATGTCCTACGTATACATGAATTCATTTTGCTGTAGGAATCCCAGGAAGAATGTTCAGATTATTATGTCCTTGTCATCTATGTCCATTTTGAAATATTGGTAACCCTCGCTTCCTTATTTTCTTGCAGTATTACAAATGAAAAATGAGTGCAAGTGTTATAATTTTCAGCCCTCACAAATCGTGAGCTCCATGAACGTTTTGACAGTGGCTCAAGCATTCTTCTTGAAGGCGTGACAGATCAAGTCAAACCTCTCTACTCTCTAGAAGAAGTTGCATCAATAGTTTCGATCCTGCAACATTTTTATTGAACTTCTGATCATAGATTTGCTGTCAGTTTCGTATATTTTCTCTATAGATTCCTTGTTTGACGCTCGGGGCATTTTGATAAACTGGTTAAAGATCTTTAGTGAATCCCTTCCGCTTGGTCAACACATTGATTTTATCCTTTCATATATTAACGTAACTTGCTCAACTCTATTTGTACAGATTCTGCATCATTGAGATTTTGAAACCGCTTCAAAACACCGCTCCCCACTTTGTGGAGGAGTTTCCGCAAGATTTTGCGTTCAAATACGAAACCAATACAATTCCTCTGAAAGTTGTTTGACATGCTGCCATTTTCGTTTCATACATCGACACTGGCTTAATGAGTCTTTTCCAAGTACGTTTCCAATATGATTATTTTTGACACTTTCAACTTTTGACATGTTTTGACATTCTGTTTAGAAAAAACGCAGCTGACGGCATATACTAAACTCTTTTCTATCTAGAAGTCACAAAACAAAACTATCTTCCTGAGCGAACACAATTATTCCTTCAATTGTTGAAGAATCCAAGTGACATTTGTTTTGTCATAATCTTTAAGAAAGTCTTCGTTTTACGTTTAACCTGATTACTGTTTCGGATTGCGACCCTTTCAAGGATATGTTGAGTAACGGCAACATGAAAAAATGACAAAGACGATACTGATATGCACGGAGGGAGATCGTTCATATGGCCGAAACTGTTTGTTGACGATCAAATCTGTTCGTTGACGGTCGAAACTGTTCTTTGACGGTCAAAGCTCAAGGATTCTGCGGGCGGACTAGGGTAGAACGTTGCTGTGGTGTAAAAGCTAGTTGATGGTTCTTCAAGTTCTGTCTTTTTGTGACATTGTGTTTTGGTCGATTCAGGGCTTCAATGTAGTGACTATGACTCACTGAATCGTAGAGAATCGGAGAAACTAAAACTTAAAAAAAGTGTGTGGTGCTGCCTTAAAAACACTATATTTTACTTGGGTATTGGAATGAACTTAGCGAGCGTTTCTACTTCTGTGTAATATTTCTTTCGTCCCCTGCGACATTTGGGACTTGGTACGATGTCATTGTCATAGGCTCATGATTTATCACCTGCCAGTATCCATAACAAGAAGATTACGTTTTTTTTTAAACAATTAAGCAGCTCCTGATACGGTGAAACCCAACTTTTTTTCTCAGTATTCTGTTCTCCAAGGTCGCAAAAATTTTGGAACACGGTGACTTATCTCAGATTTTCCAGTCAGAGCCTCGTGGAAAAGTCTAAACGAGGTCGAAAACCATTCAGCAATTCTTCGCAATAGGTACTATATGAATAGAGCTAAAAAAGGATACTATATCAACATCCAGACACTCCTATTTCCAAACCAAAATTTATTTCATCAACATGCCTTTTGTCAATTCATGTTGAAACATTTCCAGAACTCGCACCTTGTTCAACAAACTGCCATAGATGGTTACTCGTAAAATGCTCATGAAATGTGACATCACCGTTAGTCTTCCGAAGTATAGCAAATATTTCAGTCGAGGGGTTTCAAATCACAAAATTTTACAGCAATTGTTGCTTCTGTATTTATATTTTGAAAAAGGCTCTCGAATTTTAGAATTTTCGCGGACTACGTACATTGGATTTTCAGAATTTTTGTGGCGTTGTGTTGGTACCTATGTCCCTCACTTACGCTAACAAGTTCGGCCATATTGAACCTTTCGTTTAGTTTTGACAGCCATTTTACATCGACATGTATTGGTCTTTCCACTTTTGTCCATTCAAAAAAATTGTAGAAAGAATCTGCATCAAATATTATATGAAAAACAAGTTTATGTGCTCGAATTATTCTGAATGTTGATTTTCATGTATGAGGTATCCATCTTGAACCAAGACAAACGTTATTGACGGTACAAAAATGTTCTTAGAGCGCCGAGAAGATACGAACACAATGAGCAGCGTCCCAAGCGTCCGAGCACGTCAACAATCCACGAAAAAATTGATAAAGTGAAGAAAATAGTATCCGACCATCGTCTAATTACTGTTAGAGAGTTTGCTTAGGGCCTAAATTTATCGATTGTTTCGTGGTTTTAGCAATAATTTGTTTTTGACGTGTCGTCGTGAAATTCCTAGCGAAATTGCTCAATTTCGACCAAAAATCGCAAAACTAAGGAACTGATCCGGCGGAAATGTCCGGATTTATGGAAGAATAAATATTGGCTTTTGCAACACATTAATATTCCTGCACACACATTGATGCTTGTTCGCGAATTTCTGGCCGAAATAATCCACTAACGATATCGCCGAGTCCCCCATATTTCTCATGCAGTAACGGTATGCCTAAAGGATATAACGGTATGCCTAAAGAATATAACGGTTCTTCTAAAGAATATAACGGTATGCCTAAAGAATATAACGGTATGTCTAAAGAATATAACGGTATGCCAAAAGAATATAACGGTGGTCCGAATAAGAATATAACGTTAATAACGGTATTCGGAAAGGAAATTCTGTTCCCAATAATTCAGCAAGCAAAATGACAGGGTGTTTGTTCAAGACTCCGAAAAAATGCCCGGAAAATATTGCAAAAGTTCGTAGAAGTCACCAGCTAGCTTCATTGAAGAATCTCTACTTCAGTAGAGATTTAATGCGGAAGTCTATGATGCTATAGTCAGGCGAAGTTTTCTTGAAAACTATGTAAAATTGATAGATTAAGACTAGTAAAGTGATATCCTGTAATGGGTCATGAAAGCCTTCATTGATATGTGTATGTTGTTCGCTGGAAAGCACTGGATTCAACTGAACCGCTTAGAGCGAGAAAGACCGACCGATAGCGATGTGAGAAGAACTTGTCAGGATGAACTCGAAGTGAAAATTGGTCATCAGTAGGCTCAGATACGAGTCCATTAGACTATCGGGATCGGTAGACTTTAGAGGAGAAAACTTGACCTTAAATCGATCGAAACGTTGGAGATCAGACAGTTTGGTTAGTTTAGTGAAGAATTCAATAGGAACTCCGATTGAAGCTGTACGTGCTGCTATTGTATAATGGTCAGTGCGATTACCGCAATGAGTGAGTGAAGATAAATAAGGATCTGGGTCCTTGTGTATATATGTTAGCGCGACTATAGGGTTTCGAGAGCAGATTGCTGAAATTCCCAGTAGATTCAGTTTCTTGCGTTTGATTCCCGAACGGTAATGTAATGCATGTGGTGTATCTATGAGCTGGAATGCTCAAAGATGGAAGATAAAGTACAAGTCAAAGATAGAAGGGTTATGTGATAGGTTTTGTATGAGTATGAGCATGCAGCTGGAGAATTCGGGATTTCCGGGATCCCTAGCCAAAGGTTGCATGGCAAACAGAAGACAGAATATCCCAAGCCATCTTTCTCGTTATAAACACAAGAATGTTGCAAAAAAACTCTCCTATAGTAAAAATAATCCAAAAAAAAGTGAAGACTCAAACAATGAATGAAAACAATTTTCACTTTATATCTCATCCGGCTTGCCATAAAACAAAATAGCACACACGATGCCTACAAATAAACGCAATACTATCTTAAAACTTTTCATTCAGTATTCTTGGGATAGAGCTTGGCCAACATAAAACTGGTAGAAGTAAGTAACCATTTAATATTCAAACAACAAAAACGGTCTCTTTAAAACACGTCGTATAAGTGAGTATAGTTCAGAGTAAAGTTAAGTAGGTAGCAATCAGACACATACAATACATGCGATAAATATCTTTTATGTTGCAAGACTCGCGGGCCAAAGAAACAAACCAGAAGGCGAAAAAATGGTAGCAAATGTTAAGTGGATACAAAAAAAAAATAAGAAAGAATTGTGATCATCATCATCATGAGAAGACCATCACGAAGGATGACTATCAAGTCCAAAAAGACTAAAGGTACAAACCAAAAGCGAAAAAAAAACGAAGAAAATAATCGGTTTGCTACCTTAAAATAAGAAAAATACAAGAATGAGGTAACAAGTATGTAATCTTTAAACTCTTTTTTTCTGCAAGAAACGAACCCGGAGGTGATGATCTCTTTTTTTGTTCTTCAAAAAAAAAACTCCTGCTGTTACAGCTTTAAGGTCATTGTTTTATCGACAATTTCAGTGTATTGTTGTTTGTGCGTTGTCGAAAGTTTTGTTGTTGTAAAACAGAATTTTTAGTACATTCTTTTATTGTTCTAGTGGCAATGTGCTTGTTTAGACAAAAAAAGTTTAAATCATGTATGAAGGTATCATGTGTGTAAAAATTTAACTACTCGTATTAAAGTTTTTTTTTGGTTCTTTGGGTTGATTTTAGACTTTTTTGTTGCCGTTGTTATTTATCTATATCGATAAGCATTTGGGCTACGCAGCTCATTCAGATTGTTTCATTCATGCGAGATATGCTTTCAAGCGGGAAAACACCCATTCAGTAGTTTTGGATATGTGGCAATAATTTGAATGAAGTTAACATTTCGTAGGATGGAGGAATAAGATTTTTGCTTTAGCCAGTAGAATTACCAACAAAAATGTTGGATGATTGTTGGTGCATCTGGCTTAGTTGCGACTTGATAGTGGGTCAAAAGTTACAAAAAAAAAAATGGATGAAAAAATTAAGGACGGTTTTATCTATCCATAAAATTAGATAACGCTGGGTGGTCAAGTCATTTATTTGAATATCGGTTAAATTTTTTTAAAGCAACCTCGTTTTAAAGCATTCTGAAAGTTTTCGATTAAATGCAGACTTTCAAGAAGTTCTTGCCCTACAAGGACCGGTGATATGATAACACTGAACATCATTATTAAGGGAATTCGGATCCCTCCCTTTTGTTCTTCTTTGAACTTCATTCCCTAGTTTACTACAACAAAGATGTTTCTCAAGTCAACTTGCCATTAACGTTGAAAAAGAGTCATTCCTTCCAAGTTTACAAAAGTCCTTGCTCTCCTATTGTCTTACACTGACCGAAGGATGTAGGATCAATTTGGATGATGGCAAACGAGTGATACATTTCATGGAATTTCCGCTGCATCTCCCGGAATTTCTTGAAAAGGATCCACAGTTTCTGAGATTTTGTTGTTAACTTTAAGTACAAAAACAAGTTCGTAGAAGAGGTCCCTAAATGATATGATTATGTCAACTTATAGCGGCCATTCCCGAATGACAATAATTGACATTTGCTGTCAACGATCATCAATCAAATTTGTCCGCTTATTAAAAGCCTTTCTCGGTAGCCCAACATGTGCAAGTTTTTTTTTAATTACACAAGTTTACACAGTTTTGGACCTAACAATGCAAAACCAGGTCGCAAGGAAAATGGGGTGGAGGAAAAATTAAATTCGTTCTGTTTTTTGAAATATTTAATAAATTCATTATTTAGCGTTTTTGACAACTAAAGGCCATTGATTGAACTAAAGACTATAAATTAGAAATGAAGTGAGGGTGAAAGGGAGTCTTTAATTCTATAGCCATTCTAGCCATTCGTTTTTAGATATCAGGTGCGATAAATCCCTTTTCAGCTTTTTGATTATGATAGTTTTAGAAACAACTGCATTAAGAAATGAATAGTCGGTCCTTCGTGATTGATCGCTGTCATTGCTTGCCGAAGTGGAAAGACGAAGTGCTTAGGGCATTTTTTGCATTTATACTCAGGAAAATTTATGATAGATCTCTGTCCGTAAATAAAACTGGCTTCGACACCAAAGAAACGTCAGGATATTGAAATTGCGCTAGTTTTTATTTGCATCTAAGCCGACGACAGTCATCGAGCAAAAGTAGCAATCAACTCTATGATGTTTCTGTGACCTCCATAACGTTTCCACAGAAAATGAAAAGTAATAGTTTTCACCGCGTAACAACTTGAACAGCTAAGTTTCAAAACAATTTCTGTACCCATGGCTTGTCAGTTTATACGACAGCCAAACCAAATTCCTGCAGATACGCATCTTTCATGACATTTGTCATGACCTTTCTAGGTTTTGCGCGCATTTGACTTCCACAATCGTATAAAAATCACTATGACTCGTCTTTTTATGTTGTTTCTGCATTTAAACACGTTCTGCATCCCAATTGCAGCACTAAAATCAGCTCCAAATGATGTTTAATGCAACATGGTCACCTGACAGCCGTTGTAAGAGCTCAGTACTGCCAACAGCTAGAAATTCTACACTCGTACCAATCTTGACACATGGATTGAAGATCTGCGTTCAAGGCACTAAATTACGTTCAAAATTGTTCTCATCCGCTCGGGTCTAAAAGTTGGCCCGAAATTGTAAGCTTGAGTTATTTAATGAAGAGTCGAGAAAATTTATTGTTACTCAAAAAACAGTTAAAAGTTTAGAAGATTTATTGTTACTCAAAAAACGGTCATATCGTTCATATCGGCCAACACATGCCAATCAAGAAGTCGTGAATATTTTATTTTAATATTTTATTTATTATTTTATTTTAAAATTCAGAGAAAATTCAGGGGAAATTCGGAGGTAAATTGGAAACTTTCAGTCCGAGTTTCTGCATAATCCTTCAGAGCTCCATTATATGGTTTGAGTAATTCTTTATTCAAGGCAAATATTCAAATGTCTACAATACGAGTGTTATGGTCTCTATTGATTCTCCCAACATCCTTACTGGGCATTTTTCCACGCATCACCATTTAAAGCTGGCCAATTTTTCTGCGGGATTCTCTCATTCTTTGTTCGTAACTGTGCTATTGGAAATTTAGTCGTGCCCATAAAGGCTCTACAGCCCATCTTGGAACTTGGTCTTCAGAATGCCTGAGGATCGCCTCCAGTGGCCTCTGATTTCTCGATTTTTGGTAAACGTATTCCGATTTCTCAATATGAGTCAGTTTGCGCCGTTTTCTTCGATTGAATTCACTCTGTGTTTTTGAAGTTTGTCTGCCGTTCTAAGTCATGAGGAATTTTGGTAAAATGCTTTTTTTGTCCATACGCTGCAAGTGGGCCGTTTCCTTCCCCAGAGGAGTTGCTGAAGCAATTTTTCTTCAATTTTTTTCTTCGTTTTACCTGATTCGACGTTTGTTTCCATCTCATTTTGCTCGGATGATCCTTTTTGAGATTCTTCTCCGAAGATGCAGCATTTTTGGGCTTTTTCTCGAATGTATACATAGATGTTGATGTTTCGCATTGTGGCATTATACAAACCGTATTTCAAATTGTTATGTGAAGGTTTCCAAAAGGACCTGATCGTCTGTCACTTGGATGGAATGAAGTTCCTTATTCAGCTGAATTCGTTGTTTAATTTTGACAGCTCGGTCGTCAATTGTGGTCATCAATTGTGTTTCTCAGAGTGCGAAGTTGTCCACTTGGTACAGTCTCCTGTGAAATTAAATTTTTATAGCCATGAAGAAACACAAATATTGGCGGGGTCACCACCATGAACGTTAGCCAAAAATATTGAAAATGACAGAAAAATGATTTTCATTTGTCATCATTTAATACCCATCGCTATTAAAAAAATGACTAGTATTCCCTGCTTGCTTCCAACCCTACTAAAGAAAACGTTCTCAACGATAAATCAATAAAATAGATTAAAAACTAAAACAATAATGACCAGATATTGATATCACCTTATTAACATGAAAACGTACTTGAACAGTAAAGTAATTAAACTCAAATGCTCTATTGTGCCTGATTTCGGATCGTAAAAATGGGGCGTCCTGATATTTTAGTCCTAATATCCAACAATTACTTTAATATTGTCCCAATGGACATTAAATTTAATAGCTGGAAGTAGGAAATATTGATTAGCTTAGACATTACACATATGATATGAGAAAGAAACGATTAGGGGATGGTTACAATGATGACGTATATTCCACTTAGACTGCTAGTCTCTTTAGTGATTGACTTTCGAGAAAGCGAACGGATATCAGGGAATATTATCGAGTAGAAGAGGTTTGAATTGTTACCCTAACAACAAAAAATAATCAGCCAGACATGACCCATTTAAATTCAAGTTTCCCTTCAGCCTGATTTGTGGAGCCAATAGTCTAAAATCACGTGAATGACGATGCATATTAAAGAAATCACTTAAGCTAGGACAAGATAAAACTGGAGTCACTTTTATCAGTTTGCCCAACACATAAAAATCCTTGCAATTTTTTCTTTCAGCCACATATTCCACATATCATCTATTTTCAAGGATTTGTGCGGTCTGCGTTAAAAATCAGATTTCCCTGTTTAATATGATCCTTTGTATAGACTTTTATCCGCCACTATAAGGCCAACTCATCAATTACATGGACTTGACTTTTGCTTGCTTACCACCTACACACCCCTGGTCAAGGATATTTCTCTACAAGAGCAGCATCATCACGTATCATTGTAGGCTGGAAAGCAAAAGCTGGAGAGGTTGTAGGACTCGTATTCGCTTATCCACTATTATGTCTACTGGTTCATATCCAAGCCACAAATAGCGTGTAAATGTAATGCTCCATCCTCCCCGACCAATGGTATGCAGAAAATGCTCAATCATGTCCAACTAACCGTACCAAGGATTTGTGTGACGGACGTTCCAGTGAATTTCGCTGCTGAGAAGACCACTCGTTTTGAAACCGTTTCGTTTCGCCGGGGGTACGGAGTAACTCAGAGTTAGGGTAGCGGGATGGAATGTAAGCACAGCATGTATGATGTCTGGTTTATGCATGACCACCACGGATAAAGCGGTTTTTGTCGATTAGCATGTGTATGTGTGTGTAGTGCTTAGATGGAAAAGCTCAGGAGGTCTGTTTGCTGTACTGCTGTGACTTTGGCAGTCAGTCAGTCAATAAAGCCGCTGGACCTAATCGAAAAACATTTTTGTTTAGAGGATTAGTTTTTGTATTTTGAACGTAAAACAAAGGACATTCGCGTTTTATGATGACTTTGAAAGTGTAGTTTTGTTGATATATCAATGGAAACAGCGAACTTATTTGTGGATTATATCCAGAGACGTAAATCAGTACTAAGCCACTGGTTGAGCCTAAAAAGGGTCAAAACTTTAACACCAACTTGCAGCTCCGAATTTAACAAGGAGTATTTGTACATATTCGAAATTTAAGTAGCCTCTAATTAAGCCTTGAGCTGTCCATAATTGAGCCTTCAATATTCCTTGCATTTTCAACTGAGGTTTAACTTCCATCTACAATTTGCCTAATCTCCAGTATTTCATCCCAAAACATTTCAAATTTTTCGTCAGCGAGACACGATTTGGTGTCCTTTTTTCCGGTCGAAATGATAAAGGACACCCAACACCCGTGTCTATGGTCAAAAAAAGACTGCTCAGATACATCCAAAGAAACATCAAGCCTCATACTTCTCGAATGTATTGTAGTATTGTGTTGCATATGATCTCGATGGGCTAACATGGTCATAACACAAGAAAAAGGATAAATGAATGAGGCAGTAAGGGTGGTAGTCATCCATGCGAACTAAACGGTTGACTAATTTTTTCTTCCTCAAAACGTCCTGAACGTTTGACGAAGAATGAAGACAGAATGTCACTATTGTTAGTTGCTTGATTTCTGCATGTGATATGTATGCTATCCTTGGATTTGAAAATGAATGATTGAAATAGGGATTTACCGTGTTCTTGATTTTGGTGGATGGACGAATGGATGGCAATAATATGGAATGGGTATTTTTGCTTGATTTCGTGTAGTTCAGTTTGCAGTGGCTCCTTAAAGGAAAGAACTAACACAAATACTGGCAGTCAAAGGATTTGAGAAGAAAATAATCTTAAAGGATAACATATGGTGTTGATCGGGGCTTGAATGTCATTTAATTCAACAAATTACAGACCTGACAATTACTGGATCATAAATTACTTGAAAACGATTGTGTTCTGACATAGGAAAGCGGAAAATGTTTGGGGGAAACTTTGTGTAAATAGTCTTTGACCAAAATAAGTGGCCTCAAATTTGTATTTAACCAGGCTTGTGTTCCTTTTTTCAACACAACCATTACCGACTTGGCTTTAAGATAATAATTGAGAAGAAAGAGGTTCTTTCAGTGCAGGACTGAATGAAAACATTTTTCGGAAGTTTTCAACATTACATAGTTATTATTTTCCCTACAAACTGTACGTACTAATTTGTGATGAAGCGCGTTAGCGCGCAAGGTACGAAAACTGAAGTTGATAAACATTTTAAATTTAAACATATAAGTGGACATTTTCTACACCATTTGACTGCGCGATGGTAACAAGTGGCAGATACAAAGAATAATTCAACTATAACGTTTGAACATCACTGGGTGCATGTATTTGAAAACGATATTTATGATCATTAAGAAAGGATAAAATGAATTTTAGATTTAGTGCTCGCATACAACAAAATGCAGGAAAAAAATTTAATCGATACAATAATTTGTTAACAGCTGTGTGTATTTATCGCAATGGAATATCATTAGGGTGTCATCTGGCACCTATAGTAGTTCGTCCAATTCGGATATTTAGTTTGATTAGAAATTAGGAGCTGGGTTTTGAGTGAAATTTTCGGATACCAAATTTTTATTCAATTAATTATAAAGTTAAGGATGGAGGGGTCTTGAGTCTTCTTGCTGAATTGTTTGAGACAAATTTAACATTTAAATTCGTAGTTTTAAGTTTGGTTTTTAGGAAGCTACAAAATATTTCCGACTTTACATGGGCTAGGAAGCTGTTACATTTATGGCGCATCATGTAAACTAAAGTGATAGGTTTTATCAAATGATTGGAGTAACTTTCAGACGAGATTTTTGTTGAATCGGTACTAGAAACCGAGACGAGACTAGTTTTATCTTTGGGAGGTTTCACTAAGCCATCGACGTAGTTTGATTGAAGTTGTCTGAGATGTCATGGAAAGGGCACCGTCCTGAAACGGACTTTCTTCTAAGATAAACTTTACTCTGCCTAATGGATCTCTGTGTAGGCGTCAGTTTCAATTTTGTAAGAGGGCATGTTTTTAGGTGTAATAATAAAAAAATATGAGGTGTATCAGTGGTTCAAGCTCAAGGGGTTCTAGACTACTGAGATGGGGTTTAATTCCCCAATCTTCATACATAGGTTAAACTTCACGCGTCTCAGAGCTTTTGGGAACCATCACCTTGATGGCAAAGGGTTACTTGTCAATATTCCCCATTTTTGTTAACATTTCTCCCAGAATCAAATCTCTTTAAGAGTACTTTCAATCCTCTTGTGACGTGCCTGTATTTTGAAGATAGCCGGGGGTGTGATTGGGATGACTTAAGATCACACAAAGTGGAGGCATTAAAGGAAGCTTGGGAAATAAAATATAAATTTACCGGCTTAGCGCCAGAGGATTCATAGTTTAAAAGTGGAAAAAAGTTAAGGTTGGTAATGAGAACAATACGAATCATAGTAAGAAAAGAGAAATGCTCAGCCTTGAGACAGCTCATAAGCCGTCGTCATATGATTCAAGAGAGTCTAATTGGAGATAGATTCGAAAAAGCTGCGATGATCTAAAGAGAACTCATTTGCTCCCGCTAACATACCGTTCAGGAAGAATAACGTTCAGCGTGGTAGAGTATCTGGTTCTTAAGAGAAAAAGGTTCTTAAGGGATCCTGCTGCTCCTCCTCAAAGAAATACTCCACATTTGCAGCTTGCCGAAAGGAACCTTTAATTCACATCGGTACAAAAATACCTGGTAAAGCCAGAGGTAGCTTTCGAGGCCAGGCTTGCTAGCCGGAAAGGGACGCAGACAAGAAGCGATGCTAAAATCCCTGTGAACGCTAGAAGCGCACATCGATGTTGGTATCATTCCATATAAGGCCTGGAGGGAAGGATTGATAAACCATGAGGACATAACCTCTACGGGTTATATCATCCACAGGAAAAGCCGAAGAGGTCCGGACATGAAACAAGTCCCAACCAAGGAACCAATGAATAACCCCAAAGAATGCGAGATCAAATTATGGTCGGTCATAGTTAAATTATGGAAAGGACATGCTAGGGACAGTAGACTTTAAAACAGCATCTCCTGAAGGGAGATCAATGAATTCGTGGAAGACAGAAAGGGTAAAATTAAAAAGGTTCTGAGGGAAACAACTTAAGGCGGAAGTTGTGAATACCGCTCTTGAGGAAGGCGCCTATTTTTGGGGGTTTAAAGGTCACTATTATTGTGCTTGACGTAGGGCCTGTGGAACATGTAGAAACACGTTTCAATTCAAGGATAGTGGTGGGAAAAGAAGATGTGGAAACCAGACTGGACTAGAATGGCACAGAGAAGAACTGAGTCCCAGTACAACGAGGAAGTCGTTGAGGATTAAATGAAGATCTTGATAGTGAGACGGGGCTACTTTTTTCAAATAAATGTCCTAATAGGTGGCTCTACTATTTCAGGTCAGAATAAAAACTAGATACCTATTATATATATAACTGTTTTGCGTGCATCAATAACTGCAGAATATTGTGGGGGATCAGTGGTAGTATCCGTCAAATTTTCCTTATGATAATCCAAGTATTCGCATTTTGAATAAAAAAGTTTCAAAAGTCTGTGGTTCCTTAACCAGAATGGAGGGAAATTCCAGACTATACTGAAGTGAAACGACTTCAGTATAGTCTCGAATTTCCTTGCTAAGACCCAATCTTAGGCTATTATCCAATTCACATCGAACCTTTTCCGAAAACGCTCTGCAAAACTCGAGCAGAAACTCTTGGGTAGTCTTCGTAAATTTATTCACTCAACTTTTGTAATATATTCAAAATTCTAATTAATTTACAAAATAAATTAAACTCATCAAACTCATGCCATCGAAACATCAATTTATATTTAAATTTTACAACATCAAGGTGCTAGCGCCGCTATCATTTAGCAACAATATAATCTTTAGGATAACGACGCACAGTAGCCTTGATATCATTGAAAATTCAAATACTCGTATATCAAATGGTTATAACTATAATTATCGTTTAAAACAATTTACTAAGATATAATCTTTGGATTGTTTTCTAATATATTCCTAGCATTTGACACTGAGAATATTTTGAAGGTTCCACTGGCATTAATTTATTTCTCATCAAAACGAAGATATAAAACTATTTCTAGGCTAATAAGCAGTTTTCAAAGCGAAATTGGATACGAAAAAATCAATGGTACGCATATGATCTTCTTGTCCCATAATTTTTCATGTTTTGTGGTTTCAATTTGAACGGTGGGTAATAGAAAATTTCTTCTTTGGAAAAATTATGAGAAAATGCAAAAAACTGGGAGAGTATCTAAAAAAAACCAGCAGCATCTGTGCATCAGATCCTTGTTTTTTTCGGAAAAACAGAGCAAAGGTTATCTTATTATAGATCTAGATCTTTATTTGTTAAAATTATCATAAAGAAATCGACTTTTATTCGGCCTTCATTGGGTGGCCCGAGATTACAATGTCATGATTTCCGGTCATATTTTTCTCAGCCGATTATTAATAAGTAGCTTAAGATGAGTTTCCATGACTTTATGAATTTGAATTTGAATTTTTTTCGTCAATTTCAAGCCTTACGAATTGAAAATTTCATTTGAAGTTGGATTAAATTTTATCATGATCGATGGCGCAACAGCCTTAATCAGGGCTTGCAGTAAAATACGAGCGCGGAGCTACTGTTCGAGGTATTTAACAATTCGCTTTACTTTTGACAAGGTTCATTGGTTGTCACACCATTATGTAGCCAAATAAATGCCTTGCTTCGCCTCCTTAACATTTCATTGTATATACCATTCGGGATTGTCATGTGGAATATCAGCGTAACTATCATGTCCGATATCATCCGAATTACCATCAGAGTAAGTTTGTGAGCCGATTCGAAAGCCGAATTGAAAAATTTTGATCAGAAGTAATAAGCAACAACTCATTGCTTGAGGCAAAAGATCCTTAGTGAGAAGGCAACGGCAGACCTACATTGAATAAAATCAAACATCAAAACAAAGGATATTGACTGCGTCACGTTTGCCCAATCCAACTGGGACGAAATAAAGCAACCCATTGAAAATAATAGAAGACAGCAAAGAGCTTTAAAGAATTTGGAGGAAGAAGACCATAAAACACTTTTCAGCTAGGTTAAAGGCAAAGGTAAGGTCTGACAGGTCACGGGTAACGGATGGGCTGCTTGTTGTGGTGAACAACAGTACCTTCCTGCTGTTGCAAGCCTCTTGATTTGGACTATACAAATAAAAGACTGCAAAAGACCCGAAACAAGCTCCATGTGGTGGAAATACGACAAAACAGAGGAGATAAAACTGGATCTCTGTAAAATTGCTGCCCTTTGACCTGATGACCTCAAACGTATTCTAGAAACAGGGAATTGACGTGTTCATATAAGGGCCTTATAAAGTTCTGCAGAGAATCTTACCTCAGAGCTTACACCTGAGATCAGTTTGAGTGAATTTCAAAGGCATATGTTGATGCTAAGGACACAACACCATGAAGAAGAGTCGTCACCATGGTAAGCTGAATAATCAAATCTTTTATCCACAACCTTTTGTCTTTTTTCGTAAGGATTCAAAACATTGCTCATCTCTTCTTCTTCTTCTGCTCGACTTCTGCCTAGCTCAGCATTGAGCGAGCTAGGACATTTTCAGTCTTGATATTTTCTGGCTTGACGAAAACTGGTTAGGTTTTTACTTTGCTAACTCTGGTAATGAACAGCCGGATGACGGTTGTCGCGGCTTGGAAGAGAGCATAATGAGCTTGCCAAAGAAATGAGAGAGCTTAGTATTGGCAACTTTATCGTAAGAATACCAAGAACGGTGGACAAAAGGAACCCAAAGATAATGGGCTTCGAGCTTTTCTAGTAAAAAAGAAAGGTGGAGACGATTAGCTGAAGAGGGTTTGAGAGAAGTGAGTCCTTCTGTAGCAGGCCGTTCTCATATGGGAAAGAGAACGATCTGGGGAAGAATTCTGACGCTCATTGCGAATATACGTCACTTCTTATCCCGAAAACCTCCATAATTGTAATCAGAGATACTTGTTAGGATACACTTTTTCTAACCTCTAAATTTTATGACCTTGATTTTGACTGTTCTGAGAAAATTTATTTGTTAGAATTTAGGATTTTCTATTTTGAAAGAACTCCACTAAATTTTAGGCTAATTTGTTTGAGTGATTTTGTTTTATTATTTGTATCCTAATTGGATTCAGTCTTCTTCAAATTTATGTGAGTATTGGTTCTTTTTGATGGTTAAAAATAAAAAAAGTAGAAAAATCAGGTTTGACTAGCAAAATTCAAAATATTTTATGATTTTTTTTGAGTATAACTTCAATAGCTATTTATTCTTCAATTTAAGGCCCACATTTTTCCTACAACTTTCCATAAGGCATATGGATTTCTCACAAGAAAGAAAGTGCACTCTCTTTTCCGGTAGAAGCGAGGAATAGAATACGCTTCCTTGATTGTAGGATGAGAGGTGAGGTGTGGGGGACGGAAGTTTGTTAGTTTATTAAAAAACCACGAATGCAATTTCGACACAAATCCTCTAGGCTTCGGTTTATTCTTGAGCCGAAAGAAAGTTCAACGTTTCATCAGCGGTCAAGCGTGATACTGACCAAACGGTCAATCGTGTCAGTCTCTCTCGTCAGTTAACCTTCTTTGTAAACTAAGCGTACTTACATAGCACAATTTGGCAAAATATGGGTCCTTTGATATGCTTTTATTAAATAAAATATTAGTAACTATCGTATTCAGGTTAAGTGAATGTGGATTTATTTAATCCTTGACGATGTAGTGAATTATTGAGGTGAAGCATCCCTAATTTTCATATGAATCCTTTTTTGTTTTGACACTGAAAATTTCAATCCGTTTGAGTCTTTTCTTTTCTCTGATTTAATCACTTTGAAAAGAACAACTATGGAATAAAGTTATTAAAGATGAGACTGAAGTATATTTCACGCCGTCATTCCTCCCTTAGATGAAAAGGAAAATAGAAAAACAATAATATCTTCACCATGGGTGTCGCAAATAAGAACATTATCTCTATTATTGCTTGTCTGTGCCACCTGCTGTGAATTTATGAACCACAAATATGAAATATATTTCCTTGACATTCTTTGTCGTGATGATCACCCTTTGGTTTTGGAAAGTGCCAAAAATTATGTAGCTTATAATTTCATACGCATTATCCTTTCAGATAACAGTTGGCTATAAATGCATATTATCCTTCGTATTCACTTCACGAAAATATCAGTATCGCCCACCACATCAACTAGGCTATCCCTTTTTTTTCCTCCCACCCTCTCTTTGGATGTCGAAATAGAATTTAGCATTTTTATGGTTTGTTGAAATCCTTCCTGAATCTCAACGGGCGGTTGTTGATTTCATCATCACCATCTTTCGCGACACCACCAACAGGCAAATTTATCGGTTCTCAACCAGACTATAGTATGAGCATCACGTCTTCAAACCGCAAGACTAAACACGTACAGCAACACCCTGACGAGAATATATCCGCTCGACAGATTAAGGATAATAACGTTACAGTTCGGTTGACTTGTTTCAGAATCGCGTAATTCGTTGGCGGTGACACCAACCAACCACCCTGTAATTGAGAAGATGTTCATATTGATGCTAACTGAATGACTGAATAGGTAAGTTGTCGTTCTTTGGAAAGGACATTTCATGCGCGAATCTTTTATTATGTGTTTTGTTGTACGTTGCCTTGGCGCGCTATTTTTTGCCTTTAACTGTTTCGGATAAAGGAGCAGGGCACCGGCTGTACTGTCATCAATGATGTGTTGTAATGTGATCGTTAAGCGAATTTGATGAAAAGGGTAGTTATGTCTTCACAGTGGGCGATTGGTGTCACAAGGATAACGGCACTAGTCTCCCTTTAATTATCTCTATGAATTTTTTTCTCCTTTTTTTTTCCCGAGACCAAATTGAAACTGATGAAGCATTCATTGATTCAACCCGATAATGAGATATTGAGCACGCTACCAGTTTGCCAGGATGTCGAGATGGAAAAAATGTCCTCTCGAAACAAGGAAGCCTAGTTCTTGTTCTCGACAACCTTTCTCATGGCATTGAATGCGCAAACGCTACTTAAAATGTAAATCAAGCAAAAGAACTTGTGTTGCGAATAAAACAAAATATGTATCAGCTACCATGCTTACACCCTAATCATCATCCTCAATCTTAACAGTCGACATAACTCAATCTAGAAAATCGTAAAAGGTCGACCATATCGTGTCGGTTGTCTTGTCATGCCTCACAACTGTTGTGTGTTATGTTGTGTTGCTGTGTCTTTTGCAGGCATTTCCCGAAATGCGAACAAACTCCTTATTCTTCATTGAACCATTCTTTGATGGATTCATTGATGTTCTAGGCACATCCGCAGTTGGTGGCGGCTAGGCCGGCGGCATTGGACTTGTCGTCTTTGATGGTGTGGCACTGATATGCCACGAACAGGTCTAATTTGCATAATTTCTGTAATTGCTTAAAAGTACTACGTGGGCAGATTCATATCGAATTGCTATAGCAGCATGAATTACATGCATGGAACCAGCACAACATTACCCATGTAAACGTTCATACTCCTCATACACCTCAGCACATCCAACTGTCCTGCATGCATAGCACAAACCTATCTTTGCACACACGCACGTCACCAAACCTTCTGAACGCATTCATATTTTCAATTATTATTATTGTTATTATTATAACTTTTATTATTAAACAACGATGGTCCAAACCTGGTATGGGGCTGTCGTTGCAATTCAGTTCAAGTTGTTGCTGCGCTCTTGTAAACTTAACAGCAAACATGCATGGTCCTATATACGTACCTTGTGGTTATCCATCATGCATGCTCCTCAATCTATTTGTTGATCAAATGTGCAGTGTATGGAAATGAAATACAGAACGGTCGGTAAAGGTAGAGATTTTCTGGAGGTTGATGGCTTAGAGGTATATAAATGGAGTAGAAGAAGGCAATAGATACTGCAAATGTGTGACAATTTCCACGAAATTTAGAATTGAATCCGGTGGGAATGTTGAGTGGGCGGAGGACAGGTGTCATCAGTTTTGAATTAGAAGTGTGGTATTTTCTGTTTCGTGAGAATTTCGTGATAAATGGCGCGGGATAGCATGATAAGATTTATTGGCGCGAAGATTTTAGACGAATATTATCTAGTAGCTAAATTGAATTTATAAGTAGCATTCAACGTTGCAATTTGTTTAGTTCTTTTTTTTTTGATTTTATTTACTCATCGTCAGGTGAGACTTAAAATGAACAACAAAAAGATAAGAATGAGATGAAAAGATAATAATAAATCGTAGTCTTTGTTGCGTACCCTTTTTCGGCCCCTATTGACAAAAGTTCATGATTCAAACTAACCCTTTATTAGTCCTCTCGTTCATTAAGGTTTTATTTATGCAAATCTATCCAAATGCATAGTAAAGCTTTTATTGTATTCATTTGAAATGCCGGAGAAGTGAGAAAACTTGCTCTGTATGAACGACATCTTACTTAGATTATAGCTTTAACAGCTCCTCTAACATGTCCAAAGTATGAGAGAGAAATAGTCGCTCTATTGCTTGGAAATTCATTGATAAGGCATTGGCTCATATGACTATACGTGCATTGGCTCATATGACTGTACGTTCCAGAATATTTACAGCAGTTTCGTGTTCAAGATATCAGAAAAAGACATTGTTCATCTACTTGATTCGGAGTAGAAGCTTTAACATAAGTCCCCATTACGTTGAAAAAGAGATTGCTTCTCTAGATCTAGACCCTTTCAAAAAAAGGGTCTTTTTCAGACCGATATATCTGTGATCTTTTCAATTTCTGGTCTCCCACAAAAAAAATTCATTTCAGAATGCATCAGAATATTCAGGACCGATAAATGTCGTTGGCTCTCGTTTTCGCATAAACTGTCCCACCTGATTATTTCCATGGATTCCTCCGTTCCCTGAGAGGCTCAGGATATAACATTTTATCAAAATCAGAGGTAATTGCATCACTCCGGAACAGGACGGTTCCGCATTTTGACAACCATGAGTCATGCGATTCCTCTCACTCGTGCTTCGTGTAACCACGTTTCTTGCAATGTTAGGGTTTTCCTTATTTTCTCTTGACTAAGTACTTTATACTAAATACTACATAAATGGACCCGCTTTCGTTCCTCAGTAAGTAGCACTATAGGGACTATCTTCACGATAACCAGCATCGCTGGCCTAGAGACAGGGCGGTATATGATTGCCATCCAGAAGGTATCTTACCTGTGCGAGATCTTCCGTACGATTCCTTACAAATAGCGTAAGCCTAGAGTTCGGAGCGGTACAAGAGCATTCACTCTATCGCATTCACGTCCTTTGCTCGGGGTTAGTCCCCAAGTGTTGACCGTGAGGTGAGTGAGGGCCCCACTGCAACTTTATCCGCTGTCGCTCGGACCTGATCAAAGAAGCTCATTTTCGAGTTTATCATCAAACCAAGGTATTTAATTTAATCTTTCGACTCGATGGCCGTTTCTTCAGCCTAAACGGGAATAACACGAGGCATCCGCTTCTTGGTCTGTATGACAACATCGGTTTTTTCAGCGTTATAGTAAACCCACGGCTGGTTATCTACTAACGAACTCGCCTCAGTAACATACTGAGTTTGAGTTGCACCTATTCTACAGTACGTCCAGCTATTGATACTGCAACGCTATCAGCATAGCCGATCAAGCCGATTTCTCCGGTAGCTCCAACCTCAAAAGTTCGTCATAGAAGACATTCCATAGGTCCGGGCCGAGAATGGAATCTTGCGTCACCCCTGATGTTACAACCATTCTTCGCCGACTCGCAACGTGTCAAAGATAAGCTACTAGTCCTTGATGTAGTCCCTGAAAATCCACTTCAGGTACTTCGGCACCCTGAAATATTAAGTAATGCAAGGTGATAGACCTCCAGGAGTTCGGATGGCCTCCCCGAGTCTGTCTCTGGTGAGCTTCTCAAGCACTTTCCCAGCGGCGTTCAGCATTGATTGGGGCCGATATGCAGTTGGTTGCTCTGGATACACCTTCTCCTTGCTGGTCAGTGCAAGCGTCAGTATTTTGGAAATACACTCTCCTGCAGACAGATGTTGAAAATGCTGAGCAAAGTAGGCATATCTATGTACCACATGCGCTGGAATACTATCGGGTCCCGTGACTTTTTTCATTTTTAAAGCCCTCACCGCTCTGCTGAGTTCGATGTTACTAAAAAGCGGGCCCACAGCAGGATATTTCTCATATGAAACATCAGAATGAACAGGGAAAAGTACTCGAACAATCTCGTCCGTTTTTTGGATTAACGGGGCGTCCGTGAGGCTCGGAACTCCCGTATCACAAGCCTATAATCTAAATCCCATGGGTTCCTATTGATATCCTCAACGAGTTTGATAAAAATAAAAGGCCATAGTCAACTTTTAGTGAATTTAGCACTTTTCTCGATATGATCACTGGAGATTCTAGAACCCTCGTGTCCTATCTCTTGTATTATCTACTTCCTCTGTCGATTTTGATTTGAGCGTCGACAGAAAAGATAAAGACTTGTGTCCAAATGGTTTTGGGCATGTTTATAGTGCATGCACTTGTTTTTTAAGGACTAGCTTAAGAATGGTTGTTGCTTATATATCCTTTCTCTGTTATTAAATTCGAGAAGTTTTCATTAAGCGTAGTTGAATGAAATTAAATGACTAGCAAACCGCGGACTGATACCAAAACAGTTGTATCCTTAGTTGTATGTTGCATCCTGAGATGCACGAACGCTGTCAGAAGATTGGCTTTCCTTTAACCTTTTGAGTTTGATGCACTTTGAGCTTCGCAAAATGTTATCGAAATTTTAGCTTTCGTCTTCCATGAATAGTAATATTTATAAATAATTTTAGGAAACGCCTATACGGGGATTCACAGAGACTTTGCTCTAGTTGTGATAGCTATCGCCTTGATGATTTATTTGAAGTAATCAGTACTTAGGGTCGCTGTATCATTTCAGAAGACCCATAAACCTTTCTTCATTTACATCAACCCTCTTAACTAAAATTACAATATCTACCCAACATTAATTCATCCCTTCTAACTGTATCAAGTTATCTTGAATTTATTTTTATATATCTCAACAATCCTATCCAAGATATCCCGAATTAATGGATTAAAGTGACTGAAAAGGACATTCGATAGCTAAACTCGACAGATACGTACACGTTAGAATGTTTCGTGAACAAAAGTAACGAAACGAAGGATTGTCTTGAATTGGATGCAATTTATCTAGCACAAGTGAATAGGTCACATATGCCAAATGGTTTGTGTTAACAGCTTAATATCACTTTGTCGTAAGTTAATTGCATTTACTTTACAAGAGGGAGTCGTTTCGTTAAAAATATAGAGCTGAGTCATTTTGTTGGTGGACATTATCAATTGTGTTGAGTTATGCTCCCTTTTTTCTTGTTGGGAATGCAGGAAGATTTTCTGTAGTTGGAGAGGAGTGGCAGAGTTCAACTAACATATTGTTCAATATGGACAGATCCCGTTTGGGGGAAGTGAAGGAGTTTGTTCTTTACAAATCGAAAATTTTTAGAGTTCTTTTGAAAGTTTTGACTCCATCACGGATTGAAAATGTGAAAAAGGGTCAGAATCGAATCGTTTCCTTCGAATTACAATCAAAACTACTCAAACTTCGTTTGGTTTCTTTCAGCTACGTTTTTATTGCTAAACAATTGTTCTATTCTTCATTGTTTCTAAACTATTTAAATAATTCGTAAAACCCGAAAAATCAGCCAACTGCAACTGATCGTAATTTATTGCTTTCATTATTATCGACCATCATACTTACACCCGTTGCTGTAAGCCAATTGACTTTTTCCTCATAGCAAACAAACTCCTTTGGAATTGGTATCCCAAAGTACAACAAAACACCGGAGGGAGTCTGTGTTACAAAAATTATAGCCAACATATTGGCGGTGAAAACAAAACATGAACAGAAAAACTAAAAGGTTACAAAAGATCACTTGGCTACGCTCTATCAACTTAATTGATCGGTTCCATATGGTCGATAGTGTCTGACCGCGAAAAATGTCGATCAATCGGCTATAATACATACACACATACACACACACATGCACATATGTAAAGATGATGATGAGGCTATCGATACAATCATTGATGGCATGGCAAGTCGATAACTTATTTTGCATAATTTTTCCATTTTGACGGTTGATAGTGATAATAACGAATGAAAAAATTGAAAAAAAAAAGAACAGAGGGACCCTAAACGAGAAATTCTACTCAAAGGATACCAAAGAATGAGCGGATGTGAAAAAATGTAGTACTATGTCATGGATGACTTTGCATTGAGTTAATGTATCGATAAATGAATTTAAATAGCCTTAAAAAAAAGGTCTCATGGCATAAATGAACGTTTATTTCGAGTGACACACTCTTTGGTCAATAAAATAGGGGACTCAATTACCTATCGCATACAATATAATGGTGTTAATGTTTCGTTTGGTGGAAAAATGTTACCCCTTATATCTGCGTTGTTACTAAACTCTGTCTGGTGTTGACATAAATTCTTTCTATCGCTGCACGGTTGATTGATTGCAACCGGACAATCGTTTTGTCCATTGGCAACCGATAGGGTGTGCCAGATAATTTGAATAACTTTTGACCTATTAAAAATGTTTTGTTTAAGTCTTTACAAGATTTCAAGCTGCTTTCGTTGCCTAGAATACTCTAAGAACGGTTGGGGTCATTGGAAAATTGCAGCGACCCCCAATGCAACGTGGAATTTCCTCTCAAACTAAAGGGTCAAAAAGATCCTGTTAAGCCACTGGAACCACCTGGGAACCTTTGGAACCTTGAACTGTCCCCATAAGTGAAAATTCAAACAAGGAAAAGGGGACTGTCAAATCATCAAAATTACATGAAGAGTTAAAGAAGGCTCACAATAATCTTACTGCAATCAAGGAAGGACTATAGAATTAGTGAAACAAGAAAAAAGGATGAAAAGCAGCCAAAAGTACTGACAGAAATAACCTATCCTGGTCGTTCTTGCGTCGAGAGCGGGCGAGGGGGGGGGGGGATGTGGAGAAAATGTTAAGGAAGTTCCGAAGATGATAAATAAAAGTGTTTAACCTAGAGGATAATGAAGAGGGTACTGAAAACTCTTTGAAAGGCCTTACGAATCAGAGAAAGACAAACGACTAATTAATGGGGGAAGCAGAAAGGATGACAAGCCGAAAAAAAGGGTCGAACGTTGAAGCTGGCCTGGTCTACCTAGAGTTCAGGAAAAATTACAACGGAAAAGGTTTGTAAACGGTTCTGCCTGGAGAACACTGAAAACTACATAGTAGGGTTTACAAACAACAATAGGGGAATGCATCTACATAATATATTGAGCTGCACGCCTGTACGAAATGTGGCATACAATCGGTATCCACATTGTCAAACCTCTCGATTCTGACTGCTTTATCGTCAGTGACGGGGTGAACGCAGTTGCAGCATATAAGGCCTGGAAAAAAGAGCCTGGGAATGAAGCCCTCCAAACGGGGCGCCGATCGGCCACCAAGCAACAAGCACTGGATTTTTTGGACCGCAAAGTCCTTTGGCAAATGTTGTCTAAAATTGCATTGAGGGTACTACATCCTTGAATAACGCATGAGTAGTCCTAGGCGTCAGGATGAATCAAGCATTGGGGAAGTTTATAATGAAGGCGAGTTCCACACACTCAGACAGGTCACAATGGGGCCGAAGCGATTTTTTCAAATTGTGGTAGTAGTAGAAGTAGTAGTAGTAGTAGTAGTAGTAGTAGTAGTAGTAGTAGTAGTAGTAGTAGTAGTAGTAGCAGTAGTGGTAGTAGTAGTGGCAGTAGTAGTAGTGGTAGTAGTAGCAGTGGTAGTACTGGTGGTGGAAGTAGTAGTGACAAAGTAGTAGTAGTAGTAGTAGTAGTAGTAGTAGTAGTAGTAGTAGTAGTAGTAGTAGTCTTTGAATCGCGGTAATCACAGTAGTAAGACCATCGGTAGAAGTTGTAAGAACAGCGGTAGAAGTTGAAGTAGTAGTACAAGTAGTAGTAGTAGTAGTAGTAGTAGTAGTAGAAGTAGAAATTTGAACCGCAAATTTGAACCGCTTGTATTGTTCAGTACGTAGCCTCGTTACGGCCTACGGAAAGCGTGGCCTGATACCATTCTACGGGAAGCAAACTGAAGGATTGGGCCGGCGGGATTTCTCGAATGTCCAATTGTTGTGTTTTTAACATTTCAAAGCAAATCTAAGCACTCCTTTCAAATCATACAATCCTTCACATATTACATAGATCATTCTCTGTTTCGGTTATTCAAAATCTGATTTTTTCTCGTACTCTTGTTAAGAAAGTTAACTAGAAAATATGTATCAAACACACGGAAGAGGATTATGAACTTACAATAGCGTTCTTCAATGGCTTATGTTGCTTTGGTCATTTCTGTACAAGTTTTGGAACCATAGATCCCGAATATATCGGGCCTCAGTTTTTTCAATATTTTTTGGCAAGGAACGCTGCAGAATGAACGCGTTTAGCGAATGGTCTCTAGGCCAGCGATGTTGCAGATTGCAGGGTTGATATCCATCGCCCTTCTTTCTAGAGAACGCAAAAACATTCACCGACGCAAAAGAGAGGACAGTCCAGAAGAGGTTGTCAGGGAAGAGAGCCACTTTCCGAGCGATAAGTCGTTGTGAGAGTGGACACAACGGGAAATTAGAAAGCGCGTGTAGACCTGAGGCCATGGTTTAATTGAAAGCGTGTTAAGCGGGCTTGTATATTTCCGGTCTTACCTGTACAAAACTGATACCAGATTGTCAGTCAAAGTCCTGTGCCTTAATTTTTTACATGGAAGGGGGATGACGCGTGTCATATTTTATTGTCTGCAAAAGGTTAAGTAAATTCTGCTAAATTGGACATTTTAGTGGGGGAAATGCTTCCAATGATTGAAAAACCCAATCACGTAGCATCTTATGCTCTGGTAGACTTGGCTTTTAAAAGAGACATTTTGGAGCATCAGGAGGCACTGACAATGGAGGAATCTCTTCTTTAGTATTTCCTTGCCCTTTCTTCCTTGCCGCTAGAGAAGGAACTCAGAAAATTTTAAGGTGTCTGTAGGTAAAACAACACAAGACCTGAATTAATGAGTAACCAAGAAATGGGTCAAGCAGTTCCAGGTTAGATTTTTAGGTTGACAGGGGGCGGGGGGGTATTCCTCATGCATTGTGAGCTTGGGAGTGTCAAATTTAGCTTACTGCTACAAAAAAAGACTGGCTAGCAAAAGCACTTGCATTCAATTTTTCTGGTTAATGCTTCTAGTCTTGACGTGGCTTTGAACTTCCAACAACGTTTTTTTAAATAGTTTTAAATAGTTTTTTAAATAAAATTTTAAAAAATTGTTTTTCTTGGAAATCAAATTCCAGGAAGACAAATTTTTATGTATATTTATTTGTTCGCAATTTAGGGAACTGAGTAACTAATCGAGTTGATTTTGAATATGTGATTTATAGAGTAACATTCGCTTAGAGAACTTTTTGCTCAGACTAGCAAATATTTTTCAGGAAAATTTGTCCTTGTTTTTGTTTCGAATAAAACTTTGGATTAAGTATTGAAACTCTGATTGCACTCTTTTGTTGCTGGAAGATAATTTTTATCTTTGAATGTTAGTCTATCTTTGCCATGATGTCCATGTTCAGGTAAATATGGTCCGCAAGAAGGACTTCAAATGAACCATCTTGAATTGTTTTTATTGTTTTTTTAATTGTTTTTATAATTAATTTTTCCACTAAGTCAGAAAATGATGTATAAGATCAGTTTATCTTACCCAGCCCACAAGCTTAGCTCCTGAAATTTAATTCAATTTAGACAAAAAAAAAATCTCACCCCTCCTCCATTCGAAGTGACCAAGAGCATGTTTACTCACATGGATGTGACCACGATTTTGTAAATGGTAACTATTACCATTGATTGCTGTTACTACTTTTATTGTTGCTGTTGGATATTCTTTTGTTATACTTTTTGCCTATTAACCATTACTATCGGGACACGGTCCTGCTGCTGTTACCGTCTCTGATAATATTTCTCCTATAGAGCTGTCTTGGCTACCACTACCACGATCCACTGTTGGCCGATTACTATTGCGAGGGCACTAATTTCAGTTGTCACTTGCAATAAATTTCGTGGTAAATTGAGCGTTAAACTGGCAGGCTTGCGTTTATGTCCATAGAAAATGGTACAACGGTCAGTGGTGCTGTGTTAAATGTTAATGCGTAGGCAGAATATTAAGGTCCCTCCACTTCTTGATTGTACGAATAAATGTTTTGCTCGTGATATTGCCTTTCGTGGATATCGCAGGCATTTAGTGATGTGGTGTAAGTTATATCTTCTTTTCTGTCCACTTTTATTATCGTTGCAGTCTTATTTTTGGATTGCAAGAGTTTACCGCCAAATAAAGATATTTGCAATGATGGATATGCTGTGTGTAGTTAGGATATAGCATTTAAGGAATCATGGGGAAGTGAGTTATGCTTAAGGAATTATTCATGAAGAGTGAAGGATAATGTGTGTTAAAACTAGCTAGCAAAGGTTTTAACCACAGCTTTGAAATGTAAAGGACTAGAAAACCTTTGAATCTAAAGGTTACAAATTCAATTGATCTCTTCCTTGGGTCCTTGAATTTTTTGGATCTTAATAGTCAGGCGTCTCCTTCAAATATTTCTTCTCAACTGGCTGGCTATCCAAGAAATTCATTTCAAATCAGATTAGCATTAAATTCTTATAAATTAACTCAACAATGAACATTTAGCCACAGTTTTCAACAATTACCTACTTAGCAACTATATTCAGACTTGCGTCGTGTCTCCACCTATTCTATGGACTTGATTTGCTATTATTGCCAATTGTGAGATTTGTTTTGTAGGCAATGGTACATTAATACAAAAACGTAACTAAACAATGGAGTCAATTTAATTTGTTCCACTTCATTATTCTCGCCTCGTTGAACTTTATACACAGTCTTTATCGAATGGAAGGTAGGCTAACATAAATAGGTGCAGATTTTACGTACATTATTGCTTCTAACCATTTGAGTTGGTGATGCAGATAGTTAAGGAACAAGGAAAAAAAGGTGTGTCCACACCTTTGAGCGTGTTTTTTTGTCGTTGTCACGGTTGTATTCGATCTAGAAATTTTTCAAATCGGAAAACGGATGCTCAATAAAAGCATTAGCATAAGTATTTTGGCTAAGCATTTAAACTATGAATTTGCTTTTGTAATTAATGATAATAAATCACGAATTGAACCCTGTATGTCTTTCGCATATAAAAATATTTGAACGTGTTACTGCAACTACAATAGGATCATATTTGAAACATGTGTTGGTGCATTTCCCTTTTATAAATATAATTTTAACTTCATTTTTTAAGCCCATAATTTTAAAACAATTCATAGTCTATTCCACAAACGACAAAAAAATATTGCGAATAGTTCAAATACAGATCAAAAAACTTCGGTCAAACTTGGTTGCATTGTAGTTGAAAACCTTACTTTCCTATCACGAACATATCTCGCCACAATCATCCATTGGGATTAAATAAATTGTGCACGAAAACATGCGCGGAAAGCAGCAATCGTGTCAAATGACAAATTTAATGTACCGTCGATTCGAGGTGGAGTGCCTCGTAGTGCCTTGAATTTAGTGAATATAATGAAAGAGTAAAACAGACGAAATGTTACACGGTGGTCATGTCCGCTGAACCATAAAAGATTTGGTGGCACGTACAGTATGATATGTATTTTCCAAAAATAAGGTCTATAAAGTTCTCTCTGAAATAGGCTTGTAAATGGAACTGTTAAGCAACAATCGCTAACTATCTAAGTGCAGTCAATACTCTATAAAAAGGAATTGAAATTGAAGATAATTTATGCATCCAGATTGCTGATATTTGACAAAAATTTATCACCGTGTTGTCAGAAATGCAAACACGAGGCTGTAGGATGAGTCGAGTGAAATTAGGCTATTAACGTGGCTAAATCCATGCAATTTCTTCTTTCACCTGGCAGCAGAGTTCGCTCAGTTCAACCTGAACACGCCTGTGTCATCACTTTAATCTTCATAATTTACTCATACTATACCTAGAGACCTTATCCAGCGAAACATATTTCTCCGTATGTCCTTCATCATTTCAGCGTGGGAACTCAACAACTGAAGGTCACTGGAACCTTTCCCTCCAAGTGCCATCCATAATTTCTTCCCAAAAGCTGGGCGACTTTATAGGAGATTTGTTTCCTTATTTCATGCTTCCCTAAAGATTCTATACAAGTCAATTATTTAAATTTCTAGTTTTTTGGCATGCACACTCATGGAGCATCGGATGGGACAGATTCCTACCAGCAGTACAAAGTGATCTCACGAAGTAAATCGCTACTCGGATTTACCAATCAGAAGATGCATTCAATGTACCCAGACTGTTGGTCACAAACGAGAGGAAAAGAGCCCAAATAGGCTGTAGCGCCTTTACATCGACGACATAATGATCTCAACAACTTGATGAGAAAATCAATTTTCTTTTCATGCTACCCTTTCTTTGGGGAATCGTCTTAAGGTCATCGTCTCATTTAAGTTTTTTGACTTGAGATCGTGTGCATTAAATTTCAGCTAAAGATTATCAGCTTCTCTTTTTGGATTAATTCAATCCCTTGAATTCGCTTTCATCTTATTCATTGTTTATGATGGCTTGTCAGAAATTTTTCAGCTCCTAATTTCTACATAAATTTGCACACAATTTGAAGTTTCAAACGTCGATACAGATGGGGCCATGCTAGACGCGGGTGTCTAAACTCTTTCGTTTCCCAAGTGTAAAGGCTAGTGAGAATTCACATCTGTAATTAATGTCCTTGATTCCGCAGGCATTAATTGCAATATTTAAGTTCACTGACATGTTTCACGTCACACGATTGTTAGCCTTTTAGACACTAGAGTCTCCACACCGTCCTTGTTCTGGATATTCCTCATTTCCACGCTCATTGACCAAGCCCCTTGTGCTTCCATAATTCTCAGTATCATCAAATATCAGTCAACTTCTTTCTGACATCGGTTATCCTTATTTCAATAAGTTATCAGTTATCAAAGGTTATCCTTATTTCTTTTCTCTTACGCCGTTTTTGACAGGAATATTGACTTCGTAATAATCTCATGCTAGCTGACGCTGTAAGCTTGAATGATATACCATGGTTTTTCATTCGAAAATTTTTGTAGTTATTGCAGTCGTATGAATTTCAATGTGCATCTTTAACTGAGGAGCACACATCCTTTAAGATACCAAACTAGAATCGCAAGCACTTAAACCGTGTAGTTTCACTGTTCATGAAGAACTGTTGAAAGTGGAAAGTGAAAGAAACCTGGCCTGGGCGTTATGTTTGGTGGCATAAAGGGAGATGAAAGAGTGGACGAACTAGAAATTCCAGGTTTAGACGATCAAAAAGAAAGATTTTGATTCAGAAAAAGTCCCACAAACAACACTGAAAACGAAGGTCGATCCAACCCTCTGGAAGATAATAATCTTGATTTGATATGACGCAAAAGGGGCAGGACAAGCTTAGCTGTTTGGTCTTACGTCAGTACAACGTACTTACCTCAGTACATGAACCAGCAAAAGTTGGTTTAGAAAAAAAAAGAAGAAGTCAAAGATCAAAAAAAGAAGATGGATTCAACAACAGTGCCACTAAAAAAATTTGCTGTAAGCAAAAAAAGTAAAATTGGTTGCAGACGGTCCAAAAAAAAGGTTCACCCAACAAAGTGTCAAAAACAACAAAGAAAAAGAAGGTCAACCTGAACTCTTGGAAGGTAGTAATCTCGAATTGGCAGGACAGGAATGACTACAGAAAAAGACGCCCTATCTGGCCTTACTATGTCAAAAAACGTACAGGAAAGCTTCTGAAGATATCGCGTCACAAGACCGGTGGCATTATCTACAGCCTAAAACCGAACGGGTGAGCTTAAATGATTGACCTTTCAAAAGAATGGCACATAATGCCCATTCAACATGCAGGTAGCATGTTAAGGATACTTCAGTTCAAAACGGTGGAACACTGGGTGAACATGAATCAAACGGGTCTTGTTGGGTGACATGATTGGCTACCTGTAAAGTCTTAATCATATAATAATGTATAATCCAATAAATTTCTTTTTTAAACACAATGGCGGACTCTTGGAAACCATGATAACTCTGTGACCATTTTGTCTATTAGAAGATTAAGGCTGTCATATTGTTCTTTATCCGGAAAATTATTTCGTTTTCCTTATCAGTTTATACTGGACCGCGGTCTTTACTGCCGCAATAGCTTCATCGTATATATCTGGAAAGGTAAACTAATCTACAACTAGGATATTCACATAGGAAATCACCTCCGGTTTGTCATCGTCCCATACATTGCCCACAGCTAAAACCGTATTCTTACATAAGTGAAATAAAAATAAGTCTTTGGCACTAAATATCTGGACCGAACCATCCCATAAGTCTATCAAAGTCCTATCACTTTTGGCACAATAGAAAACCTTTTGACACAAAAGGTTTGTCTAGATTGGTATCTATGTTTTTGACTATTTCTCCTCGAAGTCTCGAGCTCTCAGGATTCTGTTTATATGCAGTGATTTTTTCAAAAGCTGAGGTTCCGTGAGGGTAGCTTTGGGTGTTTTGTTTGAAGCTGGAGTTTTGGTTTTTGAATCTGGAAACGCCTGACAAAGAATCAAGGATGTGTGCTGTTTTTTTCAGCAAAAGTTGCTACTCTGCTGGTTATGGTAGAGCTTTGGCTTGCCAGTAGAGAACTGTTCAATCTATTTTTAGATCTACGCTTACGAAATCTAACTTTTTCACGAAGGTTGAGTTCTCATGGCAGTCATTGTTTCTCTGGTCAAGATTAGATCCTGTGTCACCATAGGAATCTATTCTGTCCTACCGCCCAAACCCAGCTCGGATGGAACAGATGTTTAACAGCGCTGACAGTATTTCCGATACTCATTCGAGGGAGTAATGGCTCTTGGTCACAATTGTCCTGATACTTTTTGGGATCAAGAGCATTTTTGGGACATTGGAGTTACTATACCTCCTCCTCTTCTGCGATCACGTTAACGGTACTGTTATATAAAGGTGTGCCCGGGTTTAGAGTTTCTGCTAGATTTTTTTCTTCATTTTGAGCCAGTAGTTTGACTGTTTGAGTAGCTTGTCCGGTAATTTGCCGACTTACGTTGCTAATAGTGCTTTTCACTCATGCAATTCTGCAGCAATCCTGACATCATCAGACGTTGCGTTGTTCCTGGTGTCTAAGAGACTTTCGATGTTCGTAGTGCCTTGGTTGGCAGTCAGGACTTCTACTCTAGTTGACGCTTGATTGGATATTCATTGAATTTTCTTTCAATTCTCAAGCCTTATATTAAAAGCCGAGCTGGCTACTACATTGTGAGAGGCTGTAGGGAGTAGGAACCATATTATAACCACTTGCGGTTTAAAAACTTAATGAAAGTTTCTGCTCCAAGCGATGTTATCCTAGTTCGATTCACTAAAGGAAGTTATTCGCCAATTATTAAAAATTCACTCCAAAAGACTGTTTTAAGGCTGGAATGTAACAATTTAAGGATGAAATTAGAATGCAGAAATTCCAATGGCGATTAAGAATAACTGAAAGTGATGGAAAAGCAAGCAATCAATATAAGGCATCCTTCCAATTTATGAGAGAAGAATAAGAACATGTTTTACCCGAAAAACTTACCATTCTGAGTACTAAAACTTACACATAAATTCATAATAAATTAAATCATGTAATGATGCATGAAATAATGTAAATCTACGTCGACGAACATGCAATCGAATCATTCAACCATAAATCCTTAAGCATTTAACAGCTCATATTTATGTTATTCCAAGGTATATCGTTGATATTGTAGTTCTCCTGGAAATTTCACTTACATGAGATATTGTAAACACCAAACAATCCTAAATTTAACCCTTTCGAACATATTAATAAACACTCATCATTATTCATTTTATCCAATAACATTTCGTGGGCAATAAAATTATCCAAGCAATATTCTAATCAGTTGATAAATTGTCCACAAACGATAGTGAAGAAAAACCATATTTCAGCATGCAATTGACGAAAATTTACATAGCCCGCGGCTCTAAAAACGTAAATCCTTTAACCCTATCCTTCCGCACAACACCGCATTTGCAGCAAACGCGACACAATGTCACGCACTATTTGATTCATTCGGTTCCTGTTACGAAAGATATCAACGTGAGCATTTATGGTGTTTGTCAAGTCCATAAATTATCAATAATAATATGTTGACGAATTTTTGTCATATTTTACGGGTACCAAGGAGTAACCCTTTACTTTGACGAGCGAGGCCTTAAAAGCCTGCAGGCACCTGTACTTGCCACCACGCCAACTTGTTTCGGGCTTGGAGAAAGTTTATAAACACGCACCACGTTCGACGACAGACATCGGAAGAAGAACAGGCACAAGAAAAAAAGGACGAGCATACATTTCATTCGATATTTCATTCGATTCGACGCGAGGATCTATCCAAAGTATATCTGCAAAATGAAAATGGATGGTACCCAACTACACACGCAATTACAATTACCACCGCGAAATCGTTAAAACCCCTTTGTCGACTCGCTAGTGGAGCGCTACATTTTATCCTTTTATTTTTTACTTTTTATCAAGGTACGTGCAAACGACGAATGGTAACTGTAAAAAATTACAGAAGTTCGTGCCCAATGTAATTGTAATTTCGTTGGCTCATTTTTCGGTTGAGAATATTGTCCTTAAACGGGGAGTCTCAAGGAGCTTATTGTCGCATGGTAAAAGTTTTCTTTGTCGACAATGAGTACGATCGAGTTGCTGTACAGCCAAATCGTGCAAGGAGTGGAAAGGAAGGTATTAAATAGACTCGTTCTAGGCGTTGAGAAGTTTTGATAGACGAGAATAAAAAGAGGAAAAAAATAATCAAACATAAGGAAAAAGGTTCATATAGTTAGGTCTTAAGTCAGCAAGGACGAGGATAGACTCCCGCAATGTTTTAGCCATTTAAGTTGTCTTGTCATCTCTGATTTATGAGTTGTTGAGCAGCTTTATTTCGTTTTTTTCGGTATATCGGAGCGCCGCGTTATTTCGCGGTAATTTGTTAAGTAGGACGACAACGAATTATTCTTAGTCACGAGTACTTTTGGTGAGATATAACTATAAAGGATTGTATAGTTGTCATTATTATCGTTTATAACGTTTAGTTGGTTGGATTGTCCATCTAAAAGAAATGATTTTTAGAGAGGGTTGTAAGGTATCTTGTTGATCATTTCATTAGTATTAATTTCTGGTAAAGTTATATCCTTTGTGATACGGGATGAGTCCACTAAACCAAATTCAGACTGGATACTCGGGACGTGTAGTTGGTTTGACATGGTTGCGGCCATAATGCCATGATGTTTGAGTGCCAAATGTGAGTATCTGTCATGATTTAGCTTGAACTCATGGTTTCTAAAACAGAGTTGAAGACGTCAATAAGCAAAGCACAACATTACCAATCTAGTCAGGTAGCAGTTTGACACACCTTGTTGTGTCAAAATACAACTAACGGATGTTCAAAAACTTCTGCCTAGTGAAGCTGGGAAAACCACAACGTCTAAGCCAAGGAGGGGCGCTCACCACCTTAGGAGCCACATTAACTTGTTATGACCTCTTCCTAGCACATATTTCAAATCAAACATCTGCTCAGGTTTTCAGACAAAGTTTACATGTGAACAAAAAGCAGAATTTTCAACACGGTATTTGCAATATAGGACGTAGGCAATAAGGAGAAAAGTCACAAGTTTTATTGTAATTACTGCCTTGATTAGGCTTCACTTCATAGTTTCTTTGAACTAGACTTGAAAGTCATCAACAATCGATCGTTTTACAATAAAGTCTCCAACCTTTATTCAAATGGATACCGATTCCAGCTATTCAGATGCCAGCTAAAATACCTCCAGGACTGAGGTTTGCGTCATGAATCATAAGGATACTCCATACGATAGTATCTAGCCTGCTCGGCTGCTATGTGTCCGAACAAATTCCTAGTTGTGATGTTCTAACTAAACTTCCAGGGATAGTCATAGCTCCAATGCAGTCAATTCACTGGAATCGAACCTCAAACCCAGCATTTGGATGTAAGTTTCTTTCAAACGGATTACCGCGGACTCCGTATTTTAAGGGGAGAACGATGATCTTCCAACAAAGTTCGATCCGCAGAAAGGGTAGAGGAGATAGAACATGAGAACATACCATTCGCCAGATCTTGCTGGATCCTGCTTTGGACCAAAAAGGACCAAAAAGGACCAAAAGTGGACCAAAAGGACATTTTCAATTACATTGAAATCATTTGATCTATAACTGTTGGATCGCTATATGGCTGAAACTTTACTACTGTTTTCAATATTGTTGAGGTCTTCTCGGATGTTGAAGACGGTCGCTGAAACGTATTGACCGTATAGCAGGTTTCTCTTTATCCTTTTTTCACCTCTTTAATTAGCATCCTGGATGCTTGGTTGTCGCGACACAGATCCGTAGCGTTCATGAAGCCTGTTGTGAATCCATTCACTATTCGACTCATGGATTTGAACACCAAAGAAGATATGCTTACAGGACTCTAGTTTTTTGGTATCAAAGTGGCTCGGTTTGACCTACTTTGGTGTAGACGCTGTCGTTTTCTATAGACTTGAACGGAATGTGCCCTTTTGATACGGAAGCTTTGTCTAATTTCATCTAGTATTTGCAGTAAGTGATATCTGTTTACAGCTAAATGATCCCATAACCTTTGTCCGTTCCGAGGGTACTTTTATTTATGGGTAGACGGTATTTCTGGCCCATAATAGCATTTCTCCCTTTACAATTTGAGGCGGAGACCTGTGGTAACGAGTACCATAGATTCCCCTTTCGATATCTTCGTCAGTTGCGCCCATATAATGTTGGTCCTGTAGCAAAGCTACGAGTTCCTCTCTCGTAAAATGGAATTTAGCAGATTCGTATTCAGGATTATTCAAAATTATTGTAGGAGGACAATACATGGGTTCAATTTACATAATACCAGAAATATTTGAACGCTTTTTCATATTTAAAATACGGTCATCATGAAAAAATATATGACCAGGACTGAGTGTTTTGTACGCTTCCAACAAATGTCAAAATATTATTCCTAAATTCCAAAAATAATAAACCAAAGTGCAATCATGAACTGTTCAAACTTTTTCACAATTAAGAATCTTAAATTTTGCAAAAACGAAGGATGTTACAGTAGCACTAGATGTACAAGGACGTTAAATTTGTATTGACTGAATGGCGAGTGAATGTCTGTAGGGTATCCGCAAGTAATCCTGACGAACCAAGACCAGTAGGAAGGGCCAGGATGTGCTGTTTAGAATCAATCGAAAGAGAATGAAATGCTGCTCGGATTTTTTAATTAGGGGTCGTGATCGATAAAACAAGACAGTTGCGAGCACCTCATACACGAGACGAAAACTAAAAAGGGCCTGTAGTGCCACAATCACGACGTCAACGACAGGCTGCTGCTTGAATGATGTCGAGACACTGTTCGAAAGCCGTCGAGCTCTCGTACCTACAAATCCTCTCTATGTCATAAATACCCTTGGAAAACCCTCTAAACTATACGTTTTTCTCGAGGAAAGGACTGGAACTAGTATTTTCTTTTCTTAAACTTCAAAAAAGCTCGGGGACCAAACTTTTGCCCTGCAAACATATTGCAGTTCGTTTATCACTTTTTACCCTGACTCTCAACTTAGTATCTTTAATACATGCTCCTCAATAAAGAGGGTTCCCCGAAATACGAAAAATGGCAAGACACAGGCTGACCAGCAACAGGAACAGAAATTTTAAGTTGTTAACTGCTAGACACGTTTTGTGCATCCACCACAATCCTTACCAAAACTTTCCAATTTATTCGTCATTAAAATCCGAATCGTCTCCTTGATCATAAAAATTGATTGACACTATCATTTGCCTATCAATGTCATACTTGTATCCTTGTTACGATTTCGTTGAAAAAATTTCATGAGAAAATGTCTCCGCCCATTGATAAATAACTAAATAGTTAAACTGTCTCCAGTGATGACAAAGTTTTTGAAAACATAATTTAACTCGGATTTTGATCGTACAAAATGTTAAGGGAGTCACGTTTTGTCCTTGCTAACTGCACAATTTATGTAGTCAGTTTCGTTTTTGTTCTAACTATAAACTGTTTAGCCTTTTATTTTTCTTGTATTGTTGTAAGGCACGACAAACAAAAACTTGCAAAACTTTATCAACTTGTCATTTTTACTAACTTCTTAGCGAATTTTTGTCCTTTTGTAATTTGTTGTTTGTTACTTTAAAATTAATGTAGTGACAATAAAAACGTTATTGGAATGAATCAGGAAAAGTGCAACTCCTTTCTTCATTATTTGGAAATGATGGTTATGTAGGAGTTGAAAAATTAATATGATGTGTATCCTTTTTTTGTTGTAAGCATCGTGTGCATAATGCTTTTCTGTTGTTCTTGCATTTGATACTTAGAATGAAGGGAATGAACTCAAGGAGAGTATACCCAATAATAAGTCACGGCATAGTGTTTGGAATTTACATGTAATTTGGTATATATTATTTTTAATACGTCAAATACATACATCAACTTGAATTTGATGCGTCTGGGACAGACGACGCCATTTGAACTAGTTCTTAGCGTCATAATGACGTCGCTCGGAAATTATAGGAAGTAAAGACATAATTAAGAATTATAAATAGAAAGAGAGGAATAGAAAGAGGTGAGGAGAGAGAGAAAGAGATTGAGCATCAAGCCATAAAGTTTTTTTGACGTTGACATCATTATGATTTCGAGAACTGGTTCAAACGGTGTTATCTACGTCAGGCCAAACATTCTAATGATCATTTTGAAAAAAAAAACACGAATATTAGCTGTAGATGGTTCAGACCAAACAAAACATATCCTTAATATAAACAAGGCAATAAATGTAATATATTGCATAGATAAGCCAATAGTATCGTCAAAAACTAGTTCAAAGGTTAACCTCTGCTCCAGGCATTACGGAAATAGCCGAGTGGGTCAGCAGTCAAGTTATAATGTAGCATAAGTGTCAACATCAAATGTTACAAAAGTCAGTATCAAAAAATACTAAAATAAATATTTGAATATTCTGATTTTACAAAAAATTTTCAATTAATTTTACAACATCTGTAGCCATTATTGGGTGCACATCAGCGGTCCTTAACTCTTAGCTAGCACCAGGGAGATTCCCTAGCCCTGACGTCTCCAAGTATTCGGTTTTGACACTAGTCCGCTTCAGCCAAAGAACGAATTCATTAGTTAGGCCTTAGCAATATTTTTTCAAATTATCCTGATTTTAACTCTTTCTCCACTAAAATCCATTATTCCTTATCTTTATCCGTTTGCCCGTTACGTTTCCTTTTAATTTTTCATGTTGAGCCAAGATTGTCACCTGTTAATATAGTCACCAGCATTATTTCGGAATTTTCCCACGAATTGTTTTGTCCTAGTTTTGTAATTGTGATGCTGAACATTGCGAATTCACCTTTTGAAATCCTAAATTGTAGTTTTCACCATCCAGAGGATTTCGTCTTGGCCTTTTCACTGAAACTCTTTGCTTTGTGTTTTTTTTCTCTATTCTAGTTATAATTTAGTCGGAAAATCCAAATGTTTTAAGTTCACCTGGGTCTTCATTCCATGCAACACTTTTTATCCATGGAACCTGGTTGTTTTTATGTCCACTCAGGTTTCCCAGAACTTTGACAGTCCACCTTCAATTCTTGATTCACTGAGAAGCTTAAGGCAAGCACTTGCAACCTCAACCTGATGTCTAACAAAATTTTCTCTCGTTACTTGTCTCGTGTCGGTAGTTTTTCATTGCTATCATTGCTGGTTAACTATAGGTTGTGACGTTTCGATAGGACTTATTCCTTTCGGTATTAGGTCCACATTTTTCTTCCTTTTAAGCAGCTTTAACCAACCTCATTTGCTTGGGTCCGGGTTCTTCACTCGATGTTGCGGAGATCAGCAAAACACACTTTATGTACAAAATACATAGACATCAGTGGTAACACTTAGAATTTGGTTGGGCGTGAATTTTGCCAAGGAGTAGGTCTGCTGCGTTGGGAGCATCTTTGCCTCTTTTATGCTTGTTATGTCGTTAGTTCAATGTATGTCCTTCTGAATGCATTATTGAGCCAATACCTTAATGTAGTTGGTTCCGGGACAAAGTTTGTCTAGACCTATGTGATATCTGCCAACAGTTTATTGGGCATAAGTTCGGAGACATTTTTCGGGATGTTTTGGTTGCAAATTCTTCCGTGCAGAATTCGAGTTTCTAATTTAGGAATCATTAATGATCGTGAAAGAGGATTCCAAAGCCTCCTCCCTCATCCGAGTTTCTGAGTCGTGAATGAAAGTATGATCTGGCATGACTGACATGACCAGACTTCCAAATCTTCTTTTGTTAGTCTTTCGGCGCTGTAGATCCTGTAACTTTTTGACAATTAGTTACTGGTTGATTAGATGTAGTTTTCTTGGTTTCACAAGGTCTATGTTTTCAGGTATTTCAAAATGTGAAGGGCTTATTGTGATTATGGGTGAATGGCCTCTTTGCGGATTTGATGCTTCGGAGCCGTATCCTTCTGCAGAAATTTTTATCGATTGGCGAGCATTGTCCCCATTCACGCTGTTGTAGTCCGTAAGGCGGCAGGAAAAATAAGGGATTTCTTCTAGTTTTCTTACGAAAGTTATGTTACAAAACCGTTCACTATGCCGCTGCTATGTGGGTGGTGATTGGTTTAGGTGATCCTGTGGTGGATTTCCCATTTCAAGCTCCTCTTATCAGTCTTTTCATTGTAAAGAGCTCCTTTTTCCTATATGTTGCGTCCAAGTTTGTTTACTATTCAGGGTCTTAGGTCTTTCACCTTGTTCACCTAGCTCATATGTCTTCCGTCAAAAGCTGCTGAAGGATATGTCTGCGGTTTACTTCGTTTAGTACTACAGCCTGGATATAAAGATGTCACTCTCCTGAACAAAAAATTAACGTTCCATCTGTATTAGGCTTAACATGGGTTCAGAAAATGATCCACTAGTCAGCACAAGGACACTTCTTTGTAAACTATTGTTCTCCATCCACTTTCTATCGAGGTTTGCAACTATTAAGTTAGTGAGTCTATCCAAGTTAGTGGTGATATAATGTCACTTCGATCTTAACCCGTGTTTGTTAATTTCTTTGTAGCTTTTACTGCTACCTTCTGCTGAAAATTTTCCTTTTGCATTTAACTCCACCGTTCATCTGAGTAAACATGATTTGACTAGACAGATATAGAGTTTTTGGGGTCATCTGCATTTGATTTCGACTCCGTTTTTCGACAATTTGTTCTCCTTATTTAGTTGTTAGTAAGGAGAAAAATTTCTGGCAACCGCTTGTTCTCTTTAGTCCCTGCTGAATGCCGAGTACTGGGTCCATACTTTTGTTGATTTTCTGTTGATTTGATGATTTTCATTTCTGCAAAGAGGCTCATCATTGTGTCTCGGACACCTGTTTCAGTGATTTCACTATCTCAAACGACATCTTCACCACTCCAGGCGTAAGCATGTTAACGTTATGGGTCATAGATGTAATATTCATTCATGAGGATATTGTGAAAATTCTCGTTCAATGTGGTGTTTGGGGCAGCACTCAGTGGATGTCCTGAGGATCGTTGGTCGTTGACGTCTACGACCAGAATGCCCGTTGCCTGCTCAACGGCATGAACATCAGTTGTATTTCATGTTTGTTGCGCAGATTGTTGTCAAAAAGTCGTCAACTGCTTTATCAGTAAATCTAACCAGTCTCGTGCTGATAGTCTTTCAATACTGTCATTGGGTTGTGACGTTTCGATAGGGCTTATTTCTTGGAGTATTGCGTCCATGCCTTTTCATTCCTTCACTCCAAGCAGTTTGACTGGTTAACCTTTAGTACACTGTCATCCAACCTTACTTCCATGGGTCCAGATTGTCATAGGATGCTGCTGAGGTCGTCAAAATTCACTTAACAGCAGCGGTAAATTTGATGCTTTGGTTGGGTGTTGGATGGACCTTGTCCGAAATTTGTTTTTGACGGGACATTTTTGGCAGTTTTTTAATACATCTTTTGTGCATCTTACTAAAATTTTATTTTTGACTACTACTTTGCTGCGCCGCTCCTCCTTTGGCTATCGACCAGGTTAGACCTACGCAGCCTTTTGAGGTGATTCTTTGTGGTATTTTTACCAGAATTACAGCAGGTATGGACAATATCGAAAATTTTTGCACCATTCTTAACCTTTAATAATATTGTATTGCTTGTTTTGTCTTCGCAGCTCTCTGGAATGAATGATGTTAATACTATATATTATCCTGATGGTGGCAAAAAGGATTTGAAAACATAAGATAGCGCGCAATCGCAATTTTATCGGGCGTTTTTACTGCTAAGCCACAGAGGGTATCCCATCATACATTCAAAAATTGTTGCAATGGCGTCTGTTGACTATTTCATATCGAATAAAATCGCTTGGACCTGCATCAAATGAAATTATTAAATAAAAAAGTACTGATTGAGTTGTGTTGGAAGAATAATTTGGGGACAAGGAGCTCAATCCGTGAGTAGATCCGTGAACAGATTTATTTGTCCCTTACAAACTTCATCAGCCAAACCTTCGCAAAACTTTTGACAATTCATCAAAGCAATCAAATTTATTTCCTTCAACCATTAATGGTATTGCATTATTATCCTGGAAGTACAGTTAACTCGTAAGGTTGTCAATGGGGAAGGCTTACCACGAATTTCAGCACGTATATACAATATTAACTTATTCTTATCGTGATAAGAGAAAGTCATTTTATTTTTCGCAAATATCCAAAACGATTTCAAAAGGACATTCTATCCTTAGTATACTTATCAAAAGTTGTCTTTGCATGCAATAAAAAACCATCAAAATGGTTCCTTATTTTAAGAATTGTTGCGAAAATTGTACTGTTGTCAATGGGACAGGATATTCTGCTATTAATATTGCATGAAGGCGATAAAGATCTTTGACGATAGATATGATGATAATCGATCTAACATTTTGAAAGCAATTTAATAAAGTTGAAATAGACAAAAGGACACACGGTGGCTTGGTAAATAGTGAAAGCAAAAAAGAAGATATGTTAGGAATAGTCATTCTGAAGAGCACTTGCAAAAAATGAAATTCGCTGTTAAAAGTTATCGTTATGGAAGAAGAATGAGTTGAATATTTTTAGAGTGAAATTTAGCTTGGTGTGTAAGGATATGGTAAAGCTCATGATGTTTTTCTCAAGGACCAAAATAAAGAAGATTGAGAATGGTCTGGACTTGATCTTGGTTTCTGAAATTTCAATTACAGCCAGCTTAATTCCTATTATGCTTGCTCAACTGCACCATACAGAAAATTCATCCGAAATATCTCACAAACGATCCTTGACGCCCATAAATATCTCCAACCAACACAACTAGCCTAATAAGTTTACAGTATCATCACTCAAGTGTACACGTAGACTACTACACATCATAGTGAAAATATTGCTCATCGTGAGAAACATCCACCATGCTTATAATTACACGCTCAACACTATCCTTTTGCCACCCCGTTTGTTCACTTACCACCATGCCCTTAAAATATCAACATCAGCATTGTGCGAAACGATGCAAACTTACGAAAGGGTTAATGGCGTACTTAAACGCAATATACTTTAGCAAGGACGCTAGGACGATGATGACGACCGCGACGTGATGATTTTAGCAACAGCAACAATAGCAGCAACCATCACTAGTAGCCTACAGAAAATAATATTTACTCCCGGAGGGGTTGTGAAATGAGTGTTGTTGTGGCGTTTATAATATACAATATACGACGATATAGGATACAGTATGGACTAGAAGGATACGATATTTTGCCTCTCTTGGGAGGCGAGAATGAAGCGTAGTGAAACCAAGGCAAGTTCAGGCGAAAACCAAGCCAACATTAATTCTGCATGGACGATGAAGAGCTATGTCAGCCAACCAAATATCCTGCAGTGATAATTATGGGCGGGAGTGTTAATTAGCCATGAAATTGTGCGGCCTCGTTTGTGTTACGTATGGGCCCCGGAGTGAAGAGGCCGACGGACGTCGATGGTGGAAAAATAAAAGTTGCCTGCTATGGAATGGTTAAGTGTAGGACGGAAGTGATGTGGCTTTAATTAAAAAAGTTTCGGGAAAAGTGCAAAAATTTCGCACGAAATTCATTTGAATGGCGTTTTGGGTGTTGTAAGTTTTGAGCGCAATGTGGCGCTTATTTGAAGACTTTTGCAGTTTGTTTCGGATACAATCCAACACGCGAGTGTAAATTCACTCGTAATAAAATTTATTTATTCTAATTTTAAAATTTCACTAGCGAGACAAAACGTGTAGGACTCATGCATGCATAAAAATCTGAAGGACTAATTACAGTTTTCATCTTAAATATTTAAAAAACTAGGAAGACTCCTCGCTCTCATCATTTAAATTTCACCATTTTTCAAAAGTGGCTGCAACATTTGCGCGTGCGAATGTCATGAAATCCTCCGTAGCCATCCTCAATTGTAGAAACTAACTATAACCCTTCCAGGTGTTCGCTTCCTTTGTGCTTATCATCACTTTTGGACTATGGCAGTAGTCTGAAGCAATCTGCAATCTACCACCATGAACAAAAAGGGAAAATTCTTAACACCTTTTTAAGCATACTTTGAAATATTTTTAATAGCTTCCGTCGTCGAACAAAACTAGCTAGAAAGGATTTTCATTTATTTTTCCTTTGGTTTTTTGGTCGTTCGTTTGCAGTCTTATTTTTTTGTTGCTGTTGCTCTTTCGGACAACATTTTCCTCGTAGTTTTTCTTTTGTTCATAGCGTGCCGTTTCATTTTTCAGCACTTACACTCGCTTGCATTAACTCCTTGGTGGATGATTTTTAACATTTGCTAATGAAAAGTACATAGAAGTTGAATGCCAGTTGCATCGTTCAGGACTTGTAGTTTTCACTATTGTATTTGCATTTGTTGCCAACTCCTGCAATAAATTTTGATGGTTTGTTTCAAGTGTTTTTCAATTGATTCGGCTCTTTGTTTTTTTTTGTTTGTTTCCTTCTTCCATCATTCGCTTGATAAGGATATCAAATGAGAACATTGTCAGCAACACAATCCTGTCGAGTTTGAAACGACAAAAAGTGCATTTCAACATTGTTTTGTACGTTACATTTGTTGCATTCTTTGTTTTGAATGACATGAGACAAGGAGACGACTGCATGAACGTGTGGTGGTGTGGTGTTAATTTGGAAGGACATATGTGATAGGTAATTTGATAATTTTTGGCAATTTTGAGTGGCATTTGGATGTATCCTGCGCTACGAATTGAGATGTTTCGAAGCGAAGATGAAAATTAATTGAGTTACGAAATAAGTTTGAAAGTCGCGAAGTAGATGTTAAGATATGATGTGTGAAAGCAGGTGAACTGGGTGACGTGAATATCCTTTGATCTATTGCCGGCTGATTGAAAGATGATTCGCAGCTGTTATTGTATGATAGTGAAATCGATAGAAAGGTGTTCGTTTGGAAGTATCTCGTCTGGTGAAGTCATTGTTGAATGTTCAGTCTGCATCAACATTGATAAGTTCCTTCAGTTCAAAATATTTTGTCTATTCAGTATAGTGAAAATTATACGATTTAATTCACATAAGGATTCCGGGATTACACCATTTGGTTCAAATACGTGCGTCGAATATCATTTCTGTGAGCTTGACCTGAATTAAGTCTTATAACATCTACAATGTATGATTCCCATTCAAATTTGTGATAAATCCATCCGTAACCTTTAATGTTCAAGGATCTCTTAAGATTTGACTAGCAAAATCCTTATCTACAAGAGTTGTTTCTAAAGTTCTAGGAATTCAGTAATAATTTTGATTTTATTTTTTATTTATTTTTTGTCAATATTACAATGAAGTTTTTCAACATGATCTTCATTTAACTTAAGACATTTAATCGACGATAATCTAATTTTTTTAAGGCATCCTCAAAGAACTGTTGCGATATACCTTAAATCTACCTGTTTATGGCACATTTTACGTCAGTCGAACTCCCAAATCGGACACCTTTTAAGGGGTTTTTTCAAATCTGCAAACAGATGATAATTATTTCGTGCAAGATCCGGCGAATAAGGTGGAAAGCGAATGCGATTCCAACCGCATATTGTAACAAAAAATTTTGACATATTTTGACGAATTATGCTGTTGCAATAACAGACAGTTCTGTATCTTTTCTGGCCATTTTTTGACAAGCACCTGTCACAATGGTCCAGAAAATAAACTCCAATAATATTCTGTCTTAATTGTAGTAACTTTCGGCATATAATCCATAAATATAATCTCTTTGCAATCCTAGAATACAAAAACTATTACCTTCCCAACACAAGAAATAAATAAATAGAGGCCCTTCTTCAGACTTGCCCCATTTCTTGTATTGACATTTCGTTTCAGGATTGTAATAAGGGAACCACGTCTTGCTGGTGACTATTATTTTCACATCGGCAACGCAGCGTACCATCCAAAGGGTTTGCGTCTTTGATATGCTATGAACGGAGAAGGTATTGTCCTGTTATTAATAGTGATGCGTCAATGGTGAGAATACAAAAGAAATCAGTTTTAAAAATTTGAGTCCTTCTTTCTGGTTTGACTGGACTTCGTGATCGTTGGCGAACGAATTGTGGCAGGCCGCGAAGAGATATTATTTTGGGACCAGATGAAAAGGCAAGGATTTGTTCAACGGACTTTCGGCCGTTATCTTGGAAAATGTACTAGGTATACTCATATGCAGACAAAAAGAAGAAGCTAAGACCAATTATTAGTAGGTGAAGTGGAGCTTTATATAAAAGTATAGAAAGATAACAAGTCCAAGACGGTGCAACAACTATATTTCAATAGCTAGAAGTGGTTAGGGAGTTGTCAAAAAAATTTATCCGTTAAAAAGTGTCTTAAAAAACTCTGAAGACTTTTTGTATAGGGTCAGATTGACTGATCCTCCGGGTTCAACGTTGTGGCAATTGGCGGCTTGTTGCGATAGTTGTCATTGTCACATTAGAGTCCACTGTTATTTATTGTAGTTTTCAGCTGCCATCATTAATAAACATAGGTCAACGTAGGTCATCGTAGCGTGGTAGCACCGCATTGCTTTGGCCATCATGGCGTCTTATCATACTGTGTACAGATTGAAGATGATTGAATTCTTTGAAGATGATTGAAATTGTCTTTCTGCAGAAGCGAAAAAGATTCCTAAGCTATCTGTTCAAAAAAGTGTTTTTGACAGTTTGATTAAGTGTCTAAAGCTAAGCTGGGATGTTCTCCAGAAGTTGCACCGTGTGACTATCACTAGTTCTAATCAGTTGTGATAGTGTCCTTGGGGAAGTACAAGAAATATGAGGGATGAAATATAAGTTGTGAGGGTGTCCCTGTGGTGGTAGAAGATTACTTTGCCTCTAAATCAGAGAAAAGTTTTTCCAAGGCATGGGAAGGGGGTTCGATTGGGCCTGAATGCTGGCAGACCGTTTTGACAAGTAAAGGATATTCAATTTTGGATTAAATCTTTAATATTAAGTGAATTTATTTTTTGTTTTTTTCGTTATCAAAAGAACTGAAATCTCCCTCTCTCTATCCCTCTCTTTCACTATCTCTTTCTCTTCCTCTCTCTATTCTTCCTCTTTTACACCGAATATTAATTTTAGAAAATAAGGAAAGAATATTAGGAAAGAAGAAAAGATAAGTTCTTATGTCATTTGAATGTCGTTGTATAATAATGTCTTGTTAACAAACGGAGGCCTCTGAATAACCCCAGTAGACGTACCAAGCCCTCTTTTCAAGAAGTTGTCACTAGTAACCATGTTCATGAGGTCATTATGATGCTTTCTATAGAAAGAGAGTAGAATCACGGAATCCAATGAATATCCAAAATTACTCAAAAAGGAAACCGAAGCCACATTTTTGAAAGTGAAGGTTCCAATGCGCTAGTATTGGTGTTGCTATAAAAAAGCTGTTACATGGATGGGAAGGGTTCTGCTATAATTTTTGTATTACCAGAATATGGCTATTATGCGGATCGAAGTTGACATTTGTGAGCCTTATGATTATGATCCCAAGGTGAATGAGGAAATGCCTCTGCTTCGTTTGAAGAATAATAGGTGGAAACCATAAAGAAAGTCGGTAATTTCATAATATTTTTGGGCTCTATCGAGGTTTCGAATGCGGTAGTCGTGGCTTGAAACGTAGCCAGAAGTGATAAATTTTTGATTTGAATTGCAATGCGAAGATAAACGTCAAATCACCATTCCAAAAAATAATCATAGAAACAAAAACCATTCCCTTTAATTTTGTGTTTTAAATTGTTTTATCGTTTGGTCTTCCTCAACTGTATCACTGAGGAGAAAGGCCGAACAATAACGATCGAAAATCGATTAAGGAAAAAATGACAATCCAAAATTTAAGGGAAGGTTTTCGTTTAAGCTTTTCAGAATCATTTTGCGAAGATGATATCAATTACTGTCATTTGTTTTGAGTGTCAAATTTTTGACAAAATCGTTCACATAAATCCAGGTCTGAAAGGCACTATCTACGTATGAAAAATCAAATTGCAATCAAATCTAATTCAATGTCCTTTTCACTTTTTCCATTTGGCAAGTGTAGCCTTTTACAAACAGTAGCAGTAACTTCTTATATTTTTTTTTTGACTTCTTGAAGTTCTAGTGTTGCTTATATGCGGTTGAATTGTAGCAGAATGTGTAGCTTGAAAGTTCTCTATCCTATTATAAATCAGTGTTTCAAATAGTCCATGTCATAGGGGCTTGATATTGTAAAGAGAAAGAAACAGCCTTCAAGCCATAACCTGCGATTTATCCTCCTTCGAAAACTCCGCGGTAATGTTTACATGCAAATCACAGCAAAACTAAAAACGGCACTAATACTCTCGAGTGTCTTCTATCAGAAAGAGACAGAAAAAGTACAACATGATTTATCTTTGTATTGTAATAGCTTTTTACTCAAAAGCTTTGAGAGAGGTACGCAAGAATTAGAGAAAGCTACCAGAAAAGCTACAATTCGAATCAATTGAGTGGTTAAAGTTTGATGAGTTTGAAATGCAATGGGTACCACCAATTAATAAAATAACAGAAAGTAAATAAAATAAAATTAACAGGAAAACAACTTGAAATGAAAACTTCTCAATATTTCGAATTCTCTTTGTGTCCGTTTTTGGTAAGACTTGAAGCAATTATTGTCTATGGTTCATTTAGATACTTACGCTTGAATTTTCTCCAAGGAATGACTTAGAAAAAAAAAGATTCTTCACTTTCCAAAAATGAAAGTAGACACAAAAAAAGGATATCGGAGAACTGGAAAAAATTTAAACAGTTTTCTAATTATTTTAAAGTTTTTATTTCAAATAACAAATGTACAGATTTTTCTTTTCTTTCATTTACTTCCTTTTTATTTAATTTAATTTCTATCATCTTTTAATATTTCATTGTGTTTTCTTTTCTCGTTTATTTTTTTCTTCTTTTTTCTTCATCGTTTATTTTTGTTGAAAATGAATTTTCAATCAATTGTTTTGTTTGTTTGCAGTTTTGTTTTTGTTTTATCTCTTTTATACTCCCACTAATATTATTTACTCTCACTATGGTGTGTATTTGTCTTAATTTAATAATAATAATAATATAATTTTTTATATAATATATTTTTTTTCTTAATTGTTTTTTTTCCGACATTTTCGATAAATGTGAAATACATTTACAATATTTTAATATCATTTCATTCAATGTGTTGTAATATTAGTTTTTTGTTTTTTTGAATTTTTATCAATTTTATGTGGTTTGTTTTCTTTTGCTTCGTAATTGATCAATTTTTTTCCTTTGTTTTTCATCCATTCGAAATTAAAATAACATATAATTAACTATAATTAATATTGCTTGGTTTTGTTTTTATTTTTCTTTTCCTTTTTTCCTTTTCAAAGAGCGAGAACGTTTCTAGGGGATGATTTCTATCCCAAATCGACTTCATTTTTACGGTTCGGCTATCGTGGTATATAATTTATGTTTGACTTTGTTGGTCTTTTTTTGTATTTTGTTAAAAATATTTTATGATTCTAAATATCCATTTTTTTTACATTTTTATATTTTTTAGTCAGAGATTTGTTGTTGTTGTTGTTGTCGTTAAACTATTTGCAATTTGTCATTAAATATACAAAAATTTGATTTTTAAGTGAATACTTAATGATGGTTTGAGGTTAAGAAATATTTTATATGTACAATAGTTGTGAATAATGAAGAAAATATATCTAAAGGGATATATTTATTTAATTCTAATTAATTTATTGCGGTATTTACAAGAAATAAGAGCGGGATAGTTACAAAGGATTAAATTAAATTGAATTATTAATAGACTTGATTTTGTTATGTTGGACCGAATTTCTATGACTTCGAAAGCAAATCGGAGTGGATTCAAGTCGTATAGGGTGAGACTGAGGGTGGAAAGTCCTTAAAAACGGATTGAATTCATATTTTGACATGTTTTCATTGCAGCCACGATGACTCAAAATTGGTTTTTACCACCCCCCTCCCCCCGAAAGCAATGAAAAGTAAATCAATCAATCCATTGGACTTTATTTAATTTGAATAATGCACCGAAATTTTCATAACTAATTAAAACTTAAAAAATTGTGCTTTAAATATAATTCTATTTATTTATTTTTTGCATATCACACGCACCAGTTGTTGACGCTTAAATAATAAAGTAATTATTTTTCATTTAGGTTTAAGTTTAATCAATTTAATTTGAAAGAAAGTCCAAAAATTAATAGGTTAAATTTTTCATAATTTCCAACATGTATTTATTCAAAACGCAACTTCCGTCAGAATTTAATTCAAATAATAATGAATGAAAGTTTTTCTTTAATTCGATATGAAGAGGTATCGATCCTATGGACAACTTGGCTATGGGAAACTCAAACTGGCATTTTTTTTGTAGTTGTGGAAAACTCGGTTCTCACAACCAACAATGATTTCAAACGTAGATTTACGGCTGATTAATTTTTAATTTAATTCAAACCTAAATTAATAGTTTTTGTTTTTAATTCGTCTTTGGTAAATTCGTATTTAATTAGAATTAATATGTTGAAACTATTTTTTTTATTTATATTTAGTTTTTGAGTAAAGTTAAAAATTTTTTGTTTTGTTCCTTTTGTTTTTGTTAGGCTTAGGATGTACACCACCACGTCTTACATAAATTATTTTGTTTGAACAGCGAATTGAATTGAAAGGAACAAGGGGAAGGTTATAAAGCACCAAAATTGGGGTAAATATTTTTGTTTTTTTTTGTGAAGCAAATTATCAAAACGGGAACAACATAAAAATAGGATAAAACTAAGCACTGAGACATGATAAATGGATATTCGAGGATTTGGGAAGTTTGAGTTCTGGGGAAGAAAGGAAGAAACAAAAGCGCCAAAGGGTACTTATTGGTGGACACCTAATTACGAATATTGTTTTATTTTGTTTGCTAACACAACAACAGTGCAAATTTTTCTTAGATATACCACTTTTTAGTTTACAATACTACACCAAAATAATTTTACTGATTTTATTTACAATAAATTTACAAAAAAACATTTGTTTTTATTTTTACAATTGCTAAAATGCTACATTTACAATAGAATACAATAAATTCAAATTAAAAATCTAATATCGGAACTATGAAAAAGAAAATGAAAATTCATTTTAAAAGAAAGTTCAATTTCAATTACCGTCACGCATTCAATTCAACAGCACTAAGATGATTGGTGTCCGGTTCAATAGCGTTTTCAGCACCAAACGCACCATCCACAATTCCACGATTTTTCAATTCAACACGCTCCTCATCAATGATATCACAATCAAATTTAGCTATTTGTCACTGATCACCAGCCAACACTGGTGAATGTTTTGAATTATTCGTTGTTGCACCGGTCGCTCCTCCTGTCGTTGGTGTTGTATCATCAATCAGGACGATAGAGCCGGCCGCACCGGTATTTCCATTATGTTGTACTTCCAAACCATTAACCATTTTTTCAATACTTTTCAATTCCGACGGCGAACTATTTGATTGCGAGTTACTATGTGTAGATTTGCTTTGGTTCAATGATTGGTGAAGTGGTTGTTGATGTAGCTGTGACTGAGGCGGTGTTGGTGAAACGGAAATTGGTCGTGTCGGTGGTGATATTGATGAGGCACGTGGTCTTGGGCTTGAACTTAAACTACGAGGTCCATTGTCATTACCGTTTCCTCTCCCTCCTCCACCGCCCAGACCACCACCTCCGCGATCTCGTACCGTTGTTGAATTCGAGCCGGGCGTGACAGCGTCAAACGCCGAGCCCAGACTACCTGGCAAACTGTATGGCGAAAATCGATGGCCTTTGAGACCTTGTAGGGGTGATGACGGTGAATGGCCTGAATAATGGCCAAATAAGGCAGGATGCTGGGCGGCTAGCGCCAGCTGAGCGTTGAATAGTAAGCCAGGATTCAAACCTGGATTCATGGCAGCCGCTGCCGCAGGATTATGTAGCAATGATAGTGGTGGCGGTGGATATAAGCCGTGCGGGTATAGATAGGGCAGTAAATGGGGCGGCGGATGTATTGGTGGTCCTACTGATATATTCGGCGATGGATATGATGTGCCAGCTGAATTATGTCCATCTTTTGGACTCCCTGATGTCGGACGAAATGCACCACCTGTACTACCCGCCACACTATCCGAACAACTTGAATCACTTCCATCACGTTCGTTGTCGTCGGGCTGTAAGCGTCGGCGTATTGCCTCTTCATTGGCTGCCAAATCATTGTTATTGCCGGTCAAGTGGTTAAACCAGGCTGCAAGGACTTTTTATTGTTAAAATGTTATCCGTTTTGTTATAACAAATCGTTTGAAGTAAATGTGATGGAAATATGAATGATATGAAAGAGTCTAAAGCAAAATTGAATTTAGAAATCGAAGAATGGATCAAATCAACAGCTTTGCGATTACTTAGGTTTTAAAAGCCTGCTCCTTTTTTCGTGTTTTTCTCTTCAGAGAGGTCCCTGAAAAGTCACTGGAAAAAATTCAAGGAGTCCCACAATATTGAGCGTTTCGGCCTTTATTTCTTACAAGCTATTAACTTAATCCACTCTTTCCTACTAGAATGAAATGATGTCTCTTAACAATTCTCGAATAGTTCAAATTTAACATGCAGATAATATGCGAGAAGATCAGATTAAAAATAGTTTAAATAAAATTTCAACAATACCTGAATGTGGATGCGCATGCATCTGTTGTAGCGAATGACTTAAAGGCAATAGCGGACTTTGTGGTGGTCCTACAACATCTAATAGCTTATCATCATCATCCTGATTATCATGTCGTGTTGCTTGGCTAAGATGTGCCGGCGCTCGTGAACTACTCACATGTGTTGGATTTAATTTATCGGAGTCTGATGCTCCGCGTGCACCCATTAGACCATGCCTGTAAGAACAATTGGGTTGAAGTTTGATAATTAGTATGTTTGAATTGATATTGTATTGGAATGGGATTTCGATTGCTAGTCCCTATGAAGTGTTAAGATAGGCCTAAGTTCGGAATGGTTGCAGGCAACTTGTTGTGATGGCAAAAACTCAATAGAAAGGGGCTGTCGCGCCGTTGATGATGAGAAAATTTGCTACAAAATCCTGTCAAATTGACACCGGTTGAAGGCCAATGAATGGAATTTGTGGTCTACGATTCCTTGGACTTGGAGTCTAACCTAGAATACCAAATGCTTGTGAGTTTTGTCGGATTTTGTTCTGCTGATACTGCTATTTAGCATGGATTCATTGTCCTATAACATGTTCATTTCTTAGTAATTTGATTGGAGAAGTATAGAAAGCGTTCTTTCGTTGTCTTTGCGGGTATTTGATCTTGTGTGAATCTTTGAATCCACTAATGTTCACTACTATGTAGACTATCAAACCCTGAACTAGGATCAAAAATAAGTGTAATCCATCAACTTATCATACTCTCGCTATCATTAATACTCACCGAAAACCGATTACAACGATTACAAAATGTAATAGCCCTAAGACTCAGCAACGACCATTAGAAAATGAGACTTAAGTAATCAATTATTGATTAACACATTGCATGCTCTCTTGCGTATACTAATAACTTAATAGGATTTCAATGTACATTTATACGGTCGAACTGTCATGTCATCACATTATGTTGATGTCACAACGAAAGTAAAATCCACCCTATTGACCTCCCCAATCTTTTTCATTCAATTCAACAATATAATTTGTCGGAATCGTCATCATCATCCAAACAAAAGCTACGTAGATATATAAAATTCAAGTGTAATAAAGTCTCACATGTAAGTTATCTAGGTAGCGTGAATGTTTCTATCTACTTATTGAATGGATTCTTAAATGTTCGAGCGGGCTATGATGTAAAAGTAGGGAGAAAGGTCCCATGTAATCTCTTAAATACTTTACATCGATTTGATGACATTTTTTTTTCTTTGAGCCTTACTCGTACTTTTTTTAAGCAACCGTAGGCTTGCCTTTAGCTTTTCTTTTTTTTATCTTTTCTTTAATATAAAAGATATTAAGGTGTATCATCATAGCGATATAGTGTGAGAGAGATCGTAAGATTCGTGGATTTTTTGGGGGAATGTCAAAATAATTTATGTGAACATTTTTATGGGGATGGCATGAGTGAACGAAATGTAAGTAAAATTTAATAGTGTGATTCATTTGATGGGGATGGGGGAAGGATAGCATGAATTTTGGTGTTTTCTTTTCTAGGTAGGCTTAATATTTTTTATCGGAGATTACTATTGTGGTTAGGCATATATTTTCTGCATAACTATGAATCAACTTCACAAGAACCAATATTTCGTTGCCTATTCTTATTGTTTATAAGCCATGAGTCTTGTGTCAGCGAAGAAGTAAACATATAATTTCACCTTCAGACCTGCTACATGAAGAACATTGGTTGAAGCATATATCATTATGTGGTCATTATCACGCTTGAGGTGGCGGTCGCCAACTTAGTTGGCCTAATACACTTTTCCTTGCTGAGCAAACTTATAGTTCATTTGAAGATTTTAAGTACGTGATGTGGTCATTATTACGCTTGAGATTGCGGTTGCCAACTTGTTAAGACTAATACCATATTTCTTGCAACTCATAGGTGTTTTGATGATTTTAAGCACGTTGTATTTTGCAGCTTAAACCATTTTATTAACTGAATTAGATCAAAATGTAAGTGCTCCATAATTAGAGCATCAATACGTGGAATATATGTCTGAATATATTGAAGATTTGGTGAACGAATTCGAATACATCTAATGAACTGTGCACCACACCAAAAATAACAATAATTCCCGCTGCATGTAAGAAAACTGCCGCACCTCTAGACATCTCAATACAAGAACTTTTTATATGACGTGGGCCTTGGTACCGTTAAAAATATTGTCCCATGTAGAATTATCACCCAAAAATCTAACATTTAATTTAACATCAGATCATAGCACCATTGCAAATAGTGTCTCTATACTTTAGCACCAAACGAAAACGTGCCAAAAGGAAGTGTTCTTGGGCCATTGTTTTACTTCATTTATGCGGGAGATTTCCTCATTGTCAAGGTTTTTACATGCTGAAACTTCGCCGATGATACTTCAGAACTTTGTTCACATGAAAACAATAGAACTGTCATTCGCGGTCCCATCCTCCACTAAGGTCAGATCCTTGCAAAAGAAATCGCAGGCTTGCCTAATAAATGGAGCATTGAATTCAAGAAAAATACGAACGGGAGCACGTGTAAGTCGATCGTTCTTTATAAAAATAAAGCCAGTGCCCGAAAATTGTGTTATTTTGGGAATGAACACCGGAAAAGGAACACATAGAAAAGGACATGGAGGAATCCTATTGAAAAGAAGGGGATTAATTTCAAAAATTTAATTTGTTTATAAAAAATTTAATAAATCAAAAATTGATAGTAACTCTCCTGGTTGCTTTTCAAATAGTAGTGAGTGACTACAATGCAGAGCCAAGGTCTGAGCATCCTTGATTCCCGAGTAGGGAACTATATTTCTTGGATTCCAGGGCAAGAAACAAATAATGGTTAATCCGGCTCCAAAACCAAAGCCTACATACAAATCCTTGCTGACAACTTCCTCGGAAGTTGAAAGTGAAATTGTGAAAGCCACACTTTGAGGCCCTGATTTCATAATCGAAATAGCCATTCCATCATCTGGATCTTAAGCAATAGGCCTGACATTTTCTTTTGGAAATAACAATGGTACCTCAGGTAGGACTGAGTGGACGTAAGCAACCATGTTAATGAAAATTGGAGTTCTACGAGGTCATGGGATATCAAATCATACAGCACACGAGTAGTCCTCAAAATATGGGACCAGCGGTGCTCAAAATGCCTTATGTAAACTGATCCAATGCATTTGATATCACGGGAAAATACCGCAGAAGTGTTGTTAATTGATTAGAATTTTAAACACGATGCATGAGACAAACTACAATCTGAAGTGTACTAATGACAAAAACAACATTGATGATATCAAGGATCTCTTTGAACTGAAATATTGGCAACCGCTGTATGAATCTTTTGACGAACTAGATGTCTTTAAGACTGTATGACTTTGGAAAGTGCAATAAACGGGCCATTTGCAGAAAACAAATGAGGAACGGATACCTAGAAAAGTGTTCATAAGACTAGAGGGAAAACTCGCGTTTCCCTGGCAGGATCCCTGTGTGATGGGACTAACGACTGAATAAAGAGCAGACAATGTGATGTGCGATAGAATTTAGAATTTACGAAGATATGTACTTAGCTTCTCCAGTTGGAGGACGCGGTAGAGACTACTTGAAGCGTATCACGCGCAAAAAGCGAAGACACAGTGAAAGAAAAAGCGACACTAAACGTCTCTTCTGAATTCGATTACCAGATGTAAAGGCAAATTCTCGCAACTGATTCTTCTTTCAGAAAGAAGGACCAGACCATTATTAGCTGATACTGCTTCGATTTAAGCTAAGACGGGTCGAGGTAGAATATTTCACACACCAAATAGAATATAATACAATAAATATGTTGGAGTTTTCGAGTTGGAATAAATAAAGGATCATATCTTTATTTGCGACTCGCGAGATTTTATATAAGATTAAGACTACCATAAAAAATAAATTTAATCAATCGTCAATTGCCGGCTATGCAGCATGTCCTGCGTTCAAGTACGCAGAATACACTGAACTGGCTTCACCAGGTTGCTAGGGAGAAAGCAGCCGAATTGCTATCAGCATAAGAACAGCATCACATCCGAGAAGATGCAAAATGTCTCTGTAGGCGATCCTTTATCGCCGCTATCTGGGTTGCAGATAGTATCCTGCCCCGAGTTCAGGATGGCTTTATGTCTCGGTTACTCTCCGTCACTCTGTGTCTATCTCACACCAAATAAGCCAACGTCATCCTTTCAGATCAAGCTCGATGAAATGAAGAAAGCTATAGCGATGATGGAAGAAATCAAAGATCAATGCTAAAGCCTTTGAATGGAGAATGTCTCACAAAAATTTCAGATGGAGACAAATCCTTTTTTTAAATGGCAACATTCCCCTTTTTTTTACCGATTTGACTGGGGGGTACCACCTTGGATCTGACGTTTGCTTGCGCTTCCGTTGTGATTCTATTTCACACAAATCGAGAGCACCAAAGGACTAATTGGCAAGCGATCAGCATTAGACGTGTCACAACTAAATGCGTTGCTAAAATAGCTATTGAATAACCTCCAGAGTCGGTTATTGGCCTATGCCACCAGGACCAAAGATCTGGCTTAGTTGGGAGCAAACAATCTATTCAAAGTAAGGCGCAAAGTAATCTATTCAAAATGGTTTCAAAGTAAGGCGGTTCCTTGACAGCTTAGAATTCGGGATTATCGTCGCACTACAGCGCAATGAAATTTTAATCATTAATGGCCATGAAAACGCGTCCTTTACCTGCACATCTTTTAAAATCCTTCGGAATCACTGCTTGGGGTGATTGGATTGAGTTGTTATTGTTTCTTTATTGTACAATTTACTGACAACGGTTATCTTTTCTCCAGATATTCCTCGTCCTTAAAAATTTGACTACTGATTTTCAGGACTTTTTTCAGTTTTTCAGAGTGATATTTCTATTTTATTTATATGAATATTTAAAATATTTTTTGTATATAAAATTTTATGATATCAAGTTATAAATTAAAAAAGCCTTTTAATGAATTTTTTTTTCTGCATATAGGTTTGTGGCAATTGGAGCGATGTCGCGATTTACTTCCATTCTATCTGTAAGTAACGAGTTTTTTTTTTCTTTTATTCAATTTTTTTAAATAAGGAAACGAGAAAACATGGAGACATATAGTTTCCTTGTATTGGGAGCCTTGAAAATGAACAAGAATTTATTTTTTATTTGGGGATATTTTAAAAAGCTGCTCTGCATAGATTTCCATTCAGTGTAACCAAGCTACCATCCCTGCATTTAAGGTTGTATCTACCTTGTCAAAAAGTCCTTAAATATGTTGACAATTGGATTCCGATGTCGTCTATATTTCAACAAAGTTCTGCCAAATTTTTTGGATAAAAAACTTTAAAACTTTGCGTGAAAGTTGCAAAGAAATGTCGCATTTTTTTAAGGATTTTGACTTTTAAACTTGACTTCAACCAAATAGTACGAATCTGAAGTTCTATGGAATGCAACCGCACTGATTACTCTTTGGCAAACCATCAATCACATTTCTAAACCACTAAGCCCCGCGATCATATGTAATATAATCCTTTCATCAGAATTTAAATACAAATCAAACATAAAAGGATACCAAACAAATAAAAACTTCTCACTCAGATTAGGGCAAAAGAAAAAAAAAATTGTTAGAGTGCAATAACTAAATGACTACAATTTCCTTCATATCCTTTCAATCGTTTTTCCTTCTTTTACGCCCGGAAAGGGTCAAAGTGTAACATTTCATCGGATGACATATTATTCAAACATCCTTTTTCTCTCACGGTTATTCATACAAGTGTTGTGACGGTCCAGCACTCGATATACGAAATATAAGGGTTAGAGTGGCAAGTAAACGAGAGAAGAAAAAAAAATAGGAAAATCAAAATAATTGTCAGGATGCTGTGCTAATGGTTTGATTGTTTTGTAGCCGTAGGGCGAATTTGGCAATTTCCTATGTTTAACAATAGGAAAGTTGGAAAATATGAGAACGTTTTGATTGTGAACGTTTCACTTATTGACGATTGAAGATGAAAGAAGTTTTGAACGTTTGAAAGAAAGTTGTATAATGGTAGGGTGAAAAAATTTTGCCAAAAAGGAGAGGAAAAATCAAAGAGTGTGTTAAAATGTTTTGGCAAAGGGCACTTAAGAGTGAGAACAATTCGGTGGGATAGGCTTAATGCATCTTGAGAATGGATCCGAAAAGTTTGGTTACGAAGAAGTGCATGAAGTGTATTATGAAATTGAAAACTCATCGTCTTATTCCTGCCGAGTTCTCCTGAAAAATCCAGGAAGAATTGTACCCACGACTGTCTTTGTTCTTGTTTCAATCCTAATTTTTACTAATCCGTCTACTGACTTCCTATTATCATTCCTGGTTTCATCCTTCAAACTCATCCCTACATCAATTGAAAATGTTACAATGTCGTTACAACTTCATTAATAATTTCAAGAGTCAGTCAGTTGCTGATCTTCCGTGTCAATTACACTAACAATCTGACTTTATCCATGTAATCAGGACTCTCCCTCTCTCTTCGTTGCTGGCAGATTATTTAATCAGGTCGGGAAGTGCTGATAGACAACCAGACAAATGTTTCAGAGAAAGTGAAAGAGAGTCTAAGACCGAATCAGTTTATCAGTCAGTCAGGGAAGCAGTCAGCCAGTTAGTTGATGTATAAATGATTTAAGGAATAAGCTGATGTTCTACCACTACTACACCTACACCTCCTGCTACTCTATCAATCAACAACAGCCGATTCATCATTCTATCCGTATCATTGGATTTCATTGAAAATCAGATGCTGATTACCCCGACAAAAAATGCTAGGACATGAGTTTCTCGTACGGGAGGAACGAACAAGAACTAGAGTGGGACAAATCAGAGTCAGTCAGTGAGTCAGCCAGCCAGTTAGTCATCGTTATCCTAAACGAATGAGAAGAAAATCCCCAACCATCAAATACATCCTACACATCCTGATTTCACAACGATTTTCAACTTGAAATTGATACTAAGTAAATATTTCTGCCAACGACACCCTCTGCAAATTGTATTTCAGGGTAAGCCACGGTAATCCTGCTTGTTTCAACGACGTTTTCACGTGCTATACGAGTAGAATTTATTGGCTGTTGCAAGCATGATTTCAGGATTCTACAGAATGAGACGGATTGGCATTAGTCGGAGCAGCATTTGATTGAAATTTGCTGAAATAATTTCATCAAGAGATTTCCTTGCGGTTGTAATTGAAATTTTGGTTCAGGGGGTTGGGTGAGTGTTTTAGATGTAAATCAGCGTTAAATAAATTTATAATTGGGGTTGGAATGGAAAGAAGACGTTACATTCGATACTGATAGTTTTTTTTCTTAAGTTTCATAGATGGAGGAAAGTTTTGAGAGAAGAGATTGGGGTTACAATGAAAAGAGAAGGTTAAGCGTAGTTTTTATGTGAATCCAAACCCATCATCTCCAGCTCTTCATCGTTGGCTTGTCTCTGTCAAAACTGTGGCCTTCAGTTTAGTCCTTTATTGGTTAAGGCAATCAGGAATAATGATAGTCACTTTTTCTGTGAAATTTTCAAGTGGGCTTTGCTTTTGTGTACTGAAATATATTTATTTGACCTTAAATATACAAAAACCAAAGCATACATCTGAAACCCCAAAGAATAAACCACTGAGCGTATTATGTTTCTCAAAAGCGCGTTCAAAGTCCATGATCAGGCAAGGAGTTATTTGAAGCTAATATACGTTAGACTGATTATCTGCTAGCTGTAAGTGAGGACCTCTAAGGTGTGCTTATTCTGTTTTGCCCTCAATTTTGTGGGGCATCATGTATCTTGCATGGAAAACTATTATCAGGTACTTGAAAAACTATTTTCTCTGCATTCACTGATGATTTGACCGCCCTGGTTGTTTCTGCTGTTACTGGATTTCATGGTATGATGTGAATGATTGTTTAAAGAGCTTTCAACGAAAAAAGTTATTTAAATTGATGTTCTTCAAAAACTGTTCTACACACATGATCTAAAATATCTTAATATGCTCTTTTATCGTGTCTTCACATAGTCGAGATGGTCATATCAAGAAGATCTTCTTCGCCCATAGTCTTATCCGGATTTCACTTAGACTAATTTCAAGGATGCTAAACGCCAGAAGCGAACGATTTGTGGAAATATTCAGATGAGGAATGATTAAGATTGACACGAAAAATATAAAAGGGGAGTAAAGAAATCAAGAAATTGAAAATTCGAGGCGCAAATAGAACTTTTTTGACAAAAGTTAATCTTAGTTTCAAGTAGACAAGCTTCAGGGATACTAAACGTCAGGATCTGTCGATTTGCCGAAATTTTCAGTGGTAGTATTCCTGAAAACTTCTACGAACCGTTTGTTTCCGACTTGTACCCGAGTAGCAACTACAATTTGTATTAAAAATGTCTGAGGGGAGAATAACATTGAAAATTTGAGGCTCAAAAAGAGCATAACTGACGGAAGCCATATATGTGTATCACTCAAACCAGCGTCAAGAATGTTGAACGTCAGGACCAGATGATTCACCCTATCAGAACCAGATGGAGTTTCGTTGACAACCAAACGGTAGTAATGAAGAATGGAAACACTTTTTGCAATCGATTTCTAGTCTAATAGTGAACACGTATGATATACCTACTGCCAAAATAGTCTACGTCAAAGTAAATCAAAATTCAGGTACACGGCAAAACCATTCATGGCACAATTTCTAAGAAGGACCCTTTAACTTTTCGAAAAAAAAACCTAACACAGCCTTTAACATTTCAACAATTCTCACACTTTATTGATACTCACTTCTTTTCTCTCTTGCCGGCACCTGTATCCCTGAAACCTTTTGCAAATGGATTGTTATCGATTTTTAATTGAGTTATCTGGAAATTTTAAAAGAGAAAAATTAATATTATTTGGAAATTCAAAGCCAAACAGCTATGCGCAAAGAACTTACTTTTTCATTTTGATATGCAGTCACAGCTATAAATTCTGTCTCCTTGAAGACATACGTTCGAAATGTTGAATATGGTAATTTTAATATATCATTAGCACGTACCAGATGAAATCTCGGTTGATATTTATGCATGGAATTCAGTATTGTCTGTAATTATAATAAAAAAAAATTTAAATGTTAACAGATCAATCAAATATAGATTGGAATGAGCCATCAAAATGTGTCAATAATGTGTCAAAAATTGTATAAAAAAATATTCAAAATTTTTATAATCACTTAAAAGACGAGGGTCTTACTGATACTTGTGTACATTCATTGAGCAACAGATTTTGCTATGAAATTTTAGGGAATATTTTTGAACTTTGACTTCCAAGATCCTCGAATCCTCGAAAAGTAAAAAAAGAAGGGAGAAGGATTAAAAGAAAGAACTAAGAATTAAAAAAGGCAACGAAAAAGATGCCGAGCTCGCCTTTAAAAGCTTCTGAGGAAGTCAAAAATTTCTCCAAATTTTATCAGGAGAGATATGACGTTAAAACTGTCAGTCATTCAAACTTGATAGAATTATTGATATCAAATCTTGCATCCCCAAACATACTTCAATAAGGATAGAAATGTTTTCAATCGTAAATTGTAAGCTAAACACACTCAATGGACCCTTGAAAGCCTTGAAAGCGTAGACGAACTAGGTGTCAAATTTTGAGCAGAAGTTTCTTCATCAAAAGAAAAGACCAAAGACATTTGGAAAACCCAAAAAAATCGCAAGATTTATTGGTTCGCTCCAAAAAGGTACGAACTTAAGCAAATCTGTCTTTCTTGACTGTTTGTTTATTGACCCGCTAATTAGCGATTTTCTGGTTTTGAGTCCATAGATTGATGTCAGCTAGATTTGGTAGAAATCTTCGTCAAATGGCCGCATGTTTAAAAACTCATTTCTGAATTAAGGAATATAGCCTAGAATTCGCCGATGCATATTCAGTGTAAGGTGATGATTATACCTGCCCCCTGCCTCTTCCAAAAAAACCATTTGGAGTTACTCAAAAGCTGAGTCAAAAAATTTGACACTTGTCAAAAACTAATTTCATCAAAGCTGACTCCAAACAAAATCTCTTTCGGGGGGTAGTTCAATGCAATTATAGATATTGAGGGTGTTTTTGCTTGTGAGAATGACAGGACCTGGAAAGAGTGTCCATTGGCTATCCTTTCCCTGCGTTTGTAGAATCATTAAATTGTCTTGACATGATCTAGTCAGAATGCAAACTCAAAATCAGCTAGAAAGTCATACAAGTTCTTACTTTTTTTAACAAACCAAATTGACAAAAATTTTAACGTTTTTAATCAATACTAAAGAGGGTAGTTAGTTTTTCTCGCTAATATGTTTAATGAATTACAAATAACCCACTACTCATTCCGTCAAATGAGATGTCAGATGGCAGGAATGGCTTTTAGATGAATTGTTTGGCATCTCAAAAGGGCATCAGGGATTAAGGATCAGCCAAGATGAAAGCGATTTTCTCTAAACTCTTTTTCTCTTGAAAAAAACTTAACATGTTTTCAGGCGTTGTAAAGAAACATATTTTTCATATTTATAAAGAATTGTGGAAAGAGCTCAAGCTGGTTTCGAACACACGAAAAATAAAATATTTTTCATATTTTATTTTATTAAGAAACATATAAAAATTTGGGTATAACTACCCTTTTCTCACCTTTGTGATCTCCAAAAAAGTTTTTTTCAAAAACTTTGAGACATGTAAAAACATGTGAAGTAATTTTGAGTGAAAAAGACACTTTGAACCAAATTACTCTGCTTGAATTATAAATGATTTATTTGATAAAAATATTGACTTTACATCTGATTGATCTTTTCATATTTTAATTGATTGAAGGGATCGAATTCCTATTCGTTCCCGGTTTTATAAATTTAGGGCTTAAATTTCTTAATATTTGGAAATCCTTTCAGACATTGTTTTTCCAGGCAATTTCATTCCTTTGGAAAACAGAAGGAGACCGTTGTTCCGAAGCCAATACGAACCCAATATACTAACTTGCTCCAAAAATGGTTTGATGATAATCCTTCCAAAGAAACATTTTCGTAAGGACAGTGATTATACTGCGTTACTGCCTTTGATGGCGCCTTTTTGACCGATATGTGCCTCAAAATCCGTCAAAAAGGCTGCAATATTAGGTGATGTTTATTGAACGACAATTACGAAGAAAATCTATGAATAAAACTCCTTGAGAGCGCCAAAAAATGATTGACATGACCTTGCCGGCTGACAAGCGTGTTTTAAGCTTTGATGGTCATGCTCCCCCCACCCCTTGTTTTTTTCTCCACACCATGCTAGCCTTTTTGATTTGGGAGTGCAGTGGTAAACTCAAGTTTGATTGCACGCGACCATGACTTACAAGAAAGCCTGCCATTCGTCTTCAAAATGAGGAAGAAGCTTCCCACAAGCATCAGCTCTCGCATTTTTGTGTTCTTCGGTAAACTGACGGTAGGTAAGCTGACGTCCACTCCGCCGCTGTTTATGAAATTCAAGATGGTCTCCGATGATGTTGTGTTCACTTCCAACACTGATTTTCGTTTCAGTATGAATTTCTGCAACAGTAGCGAGACGATTTTTTTCAATAAGTTGGCGAAAAACTGCAACATTGTTAGATATAATGCCAGAGGTAGAACGTCACCAGTCTCATATTTTTCACTTTTTCACGTCCTACGTTAAATTTTGCACATAAGGCCGTCATTCCTAGCTATGAAAGCGCATTCTCTCCAAACGGTGCACTCAATCGATTGTGAGTTTGAGCTGGCGTATAGCCATACTTGCTTAAAAGTATTATTATTATGTATTGCACAGCCGAAGAATGAACTTCTCTTTTGCTCATTTTGTGGAAAACTAAGGGTATTGTTCGAACCAATGGCTTGGCTTTGAGTTATCTAGAGGCAATCCCTTCCCTAACCCTTGCCAATGCTTCGCGTACTTCTACCAGGTTCTTAAGTCCTTACAAGTAAAAGGCGCGTTAAGCAATTCACAGATCATATTGCGACACCTAAAAATTCTGCTTGTATCAACATGATAAGCCTGTCTGTCAAATTTTGAGGTTAAATTCAGGCGTTTCAGATAATCATAAATGATGAAATTTCTTAAATCCAATCTCCTAGCTATCTCACGAGTTTATATACGCCGGTTTGAATCAATTTCCACTTTTCACCATTTTCAACTGATCGCCCAGAATGTGGTGCACTTGTTGCACTCTTTTAACCAGTTATAGTCTGTCAAAACAGGCTCTCCATGTTCGTCGGGTAATCTTCCAAAACAGAGTTTAACTCCCCTATAATGCATAAGGAAAATATGCAATAATGCTCTTTTTTATTTTCCTTATTTGAAAGAACTTCAACCGAAAACTGATATGTAAAATCAATTGAACTTTGTCACATGTAAGCCTTGCTCTATCAGCTGTCAAAATATGTTGTGATTTGGAGACTTTAGAGTGAAGTTGGTTGTAATAAATTTAATTAGATGTTCTCTCTTTGTTTCTCTCTCTGTTTGGAAAAAAATGTAAAGTCTTTCTAATAATGTTTTGCAATAAAAGAGACGCATCGCTCAAGAAGGAACAGCATTGGTCTCACAGAAGCTGTCTCATCGCTTTTTTCAAGGGTTTTCAAAGGGTTAAGGATTCTCGCTCAGATATTTTTGGCAAAATTAACATGTTGAGATGCATGATTTCCAAGGTAAGGTCCTTTTCGTCTAACTTTTGATTTTTTTTCATTTCGTTTTGGTAAGTTTCATGTGTCCTTCTGGCAAAATGCATGATCCTTACCCTCATATTCTTATGATACACAGTGCACCTTGAAGTGATTTCCCTCGAATAATATATTTCTTCATTAATTTCCATTTCTGAAACGTGTCGGCAACGAAATGTTAAAACTGTCCATTTTTCAGTGTCCGATACATAAAAATACATGATAACAATTTTATGATTTTGTATCGTCCTTTAGTTTTCTTTACCAACAGCATCTTGCCGCCGTCATCATGTCGATCAGTTTACATTTTATATTTTTAATGCAGTATCCCCGCTACCCTTGAACGATGCAGATAAAGCAGAACTATCCTATGCAAGCCTATTCAACCAATACTCCGATGGTGGTCTCTTAAATTTTATTATTGCTATTATTATTCACATCTTTGTTGCATCGATTATCGTTTTGTTCTAGTCCCTGAATGCCCACCACTGAATGTCCATCTTTACTTAGTTAAGTTTGAAATTAAGTGTTTCGTCTCTTGTAATGTGTCCTTGCATGCAAGACTTGCGCTTGTTGTTCTTCCTTTTCTTTGTGCAATTGAAGAGAAGATGATGCGCGGAATGATGACCTTCTAGACGTCTCCTTTTTTTCGTTTTAGAATTTTATCGGCATATTATGTGTTGGCATTTATTTTTTCGGTGAAGGTTAAAATCTAAATTAAGTAATAATTTTCGTTCAAATTATGGGACATATGATAAATTTTATTGAAATTTAACTACCCGTATATAACATTTCTTGTTTTTATTTTTTTGAAAACTGCAATTAGTGTCCACGGCCTGAATTATCTCAAAAGAAATCACCCAAGAAAACGATATTTCTTTGCTGATCCCAACCAAAAGAATTTCTTTTGTTTTTGGTTTGGTAAGAAACATTTTTTTATACTCCCTCCATGAAACCATTGAACATCATCCAATCAATTGGTCAATCTGTTAAAGATCATGATTATAGTGTTGGCCGAAGCGCGGCATTGTACCTTTTAAATTCTACCACCCGCTGTTTGAATATTTACTTTTCTTGATCATGAAACAACAGTCAGCCTGATTCAATTTGATCTGTTTCTGTTGTTTTTTGTCTTTAATTTTGAGTATTTTAATAATTTTTTGCAAACACACCACACCAAGATCAAATCACGTAGGATGAATGCTTGTTGTCTGCAAGGTTCTAGCAGGTCCATCTCTGAGTCATGCCAACCGTCCATTTGTCTGACTCGTTCGATACCACAAGCTTGAAATGAACCTGATGGCTCAACATTTTCTCTTTGATTATGGTCGTTTTTTATTTTCGTGCCAGGCTTTCTCAGCACTAAGGATACGATGTAGGTACGTTTTTATTTGCATCTGATTAGTAAAGTAAACCGAACGTCGAACGTTATTCGTCGTGCATGGTGGGATATTATTTTAAATGATTATTGATGAAAAAGTTTTTCATCATTTATGAAAGATCACTTTTAATGAGCTTTAAATATATTTTGAACACGCGCAGTATGCGAACATAAGGCGGACCTTTTGATATGACAGTGGTAAGTGGTGGACTTGTTCCGCTAAGCTAATTAGACGTTATGGGGAGTAGTGTGAGTGGTTGACGATGTCATGAATCAAATTGTATAATAAGGTGAAAGATATGGTTCGGGTATTGTTAATTGGGCGGCGGATAAGTGACTTGCTCTTAATTATAGTGGGGTTCTATTTTGTTGGTGTCTGGGTGGTATTTAGCGATTTAAATTCTGACTAATAATTAAAAGGCCGAACAAATGGTTCTACCTCTTGCATTTTTCAATCGAATTAATTTATGCAAAACTGTAGACACAACGTATGTCTGCTCGTCAATGTGCAAGTCTATCAAACGTTTATTTCTTACCCAAAACTACATTCCATTACGTCTGGTTGCTTTAAACTCATTTCATTTAACTGGTAGCAGCCGAACCGTGTGTTGTGGCCGTTTGTAATGCTTGACTTATATTTTCCTTGCATTTTTTTCATATGTACAAATACAAAAACGAAGCAACCATTTTCGTTAGTGTGGAAAGTTCTTTGAATAAGAGCTTTTGCAGAGTTTGCATTTAAAAAGGAATGAGTTCGTAGAAATCGTTCTTATTTTAATAGTATTATAATAGTATAATAGTATTAAAACAGTAGACTTCCCTTAACTGTTCCTTAAAAGTCGCCTAAGACTCATAATACCAACAATCATGAAAAACAGGTTACTCGCCTAAATCTTTTGATTTATGTTGGAGACTGATTGCCCGCCAAATGTTCGTTCCACTAAAATATGGGTCATTCATACTTTTCTGAGTCATGGTTTAGGGACAATCAAACTTTTTCATAAGATATTTCTCGCAAAATAATTCTACGATTATATTAACACTTATTTTGATATGAAATAGTCGTAATATTATTTTTTCTATTATTTTTTAACTATTTATGAAAATCAGGTTACCGGCCTAAGTCTTTTGATTTTTTTGGCAGACTGACCAACCGCCAAATATTCGATGCACCAAAATTTTGGGTTTGCCACTTTGCTGGCTCGTTTTGGGTTTGGCATTATTTTAGTATTCACCAACTATGAATGTATTTTGGTAAAATATTTATATTTTATTTTATGTTTTTTCGGTAAAATTTAAAATTTCGAGACACATCTTTAGAGACGTTTCAGTCTAGTCACAGATAATAGCAGGTTAGGTTCAAATTAATTAGTGTTAAAAGATAATGAATTATTTGCTTTGGAGCGAAAAAAACTTAAAGGCACACCCAAAACATGATGGTAAACTTCATTACAAAAATGAGGAAGGACGGTAGTCCTGACAGGTTGGTAAGTGTGTATGAGCAACGAGAAAACCCCAGCTAAAATGACATTTGGAAACCCCGAAAGTGAGCAAAAGGGACGAAGAGGATTTCATGCTTGGAAACTAGCTTATGATCGCAAACAAGCTAATACGTTCTAAGCTATAAACCTGTTTCGGCTTAAAGTTTTTGGTAGGCAGGATGCAGACCCCTTCGGATTCTTTATTTTATTCATTCTGCTACTATTCTTTCTAGGGCTTTCCTGTTGGAACCATTGAATTTACTTCATTCCAATTTTTATGTCCTTTTTTATCGAATTTGAAATCATTGAAGAGCCTTACCAATTTACAAAATCTACAAACAAGCCGCGGTTTCACTCAATTCAGGAGTGAGTAACACTATCTAGAGACTAGGAATCATAGGCTTAAAAGTGCCGATTAGTGTGCGTAGGATTGGTTAGAACTTGAGTGAATAGTGAAATGCCTATAAAGGGACTCCATGGTCTAAAACTTTGTTTATTTAGATTTATTTATTTTGGGTGGTGGGTTTGGTGTGTGGATTCCAGCATATGTTTCAAGGAATCTTTAAGCAAATCGTAATCTCATTGAAGAACAAACTTTTGTCAGTATTTTTGTAGTGTTATTTGCTGCTTTGCTGTCAAATGTCCTTATAAATAAGTCCATCACTTACGGAAGCATGCAGCTTGCTTTGCTTTGTCCAGGTAGGAAGAAGTTTGTGAGTTTGAAGGTTTTTCATGATTTTGTTTTGGTTTTGTTTGTGTTCTTCGATTATCGTTGGAAACTTTAATTGACTTGAACGTTATGCCCGGATCTACTTGTCTTTTCGTTTCTGGTTGGTCCGTTGGAGACTTTTTCCCTTTTATATAGTAGGGTATATTGAAACGCTTTTCGAAAATCTAGCACCTTGACTGTTAACATGAGCTGGTGAAAATATGTGGTTTCTATCTTTTCTATCGCGTTTTGATCCATAAATAAGTACTTTTTTGCCTTATTGACTCACGAATCTGCTTCTGTTGTTGAGTGCTAGTCGTTCGTTGCAACCATATTAGCTCACACAAGTTAGTTTGTATACGCTCTGTTTGTTTACAGGTTCCTTTTTGTTTCTAATGGTGTATAAAAGTTTTTTTTACTGATTGTTCCACCTTTTCAAAAATATGTTGACGTTGCATATCTAGAAAAATTTCGAAATTTTGTGTCGATTCCCTTGTGTTCATATTATAAAAGCTTCCTTGTCGTCCCTGTTCTTTTTCTTTCCTTGGTTTTCTGGATAGATGATTCCAGTTTTTATATGATAATTGACGTGGTTTTCTGATAGTTCTGATAGTTGTTCTTTTTTAGATCTTTTGCTTCGACTCAATTTCAGATACGTGGCTTTAGTCAAACTACTTCTTGTCGCTTTTTCAGAACGCCTTCGTACGCATGATTAAATATATGTTAGAGCATCGTGGCCTTTCTGTACTCTTTACAATTAGATTTTGGGTTGGAAATGATAAAAAAACATAGTTTCTGGAACCTTAAGTTAACCTGTGGGGAGTGTTTGCAGTCTTTTATGCCCACCAACACTCCCCACCGAAAATTCAAATGCAGAAAAGAAAGAAAATTTCAAATGCCTCTCGACGCTTACAATTCAACACCGCGGTTGAGAATTATATTGTCTTTATATCCCTCTAAATTAGAAAATATTAGCTTCGAAATCAAATGCAAAAAAAAAGCTTTGAATTCACTAAAAACTGGTACAAAAAATACAAGACCCAAAATCCAAAAAAAAAAATACTTTCCAAAAACTGAAACCAACAAAATTAATTGAGTCCATGTGAGGTCCCATCAGCTGAATTTCACAACATTTAAAAGACACTTTCTGTGGCAAGAATGAACATCATCCTCACCACCAACTACGTTACGCCATTTGCTCGGTTTTTAACATTTCCAACTTTTGCTTTGAACGTTAAAAATAAAACATTTTAAAGCCGTATACAAAAACGGGCGGTCTACCTTTGTATTTGATTCTTGGTCATCAATTTGATAACGTGTGGGTAATTAAGAACCACGCATTTTCTGTTTGTTTTTTTTTTTTAGCACAACCAACGACGCCTAGCTTTGAAAGGGGTAGCAAGACACAAATGTGAAGGGAAGTTATGCGAGAAAATGAAAATAATTATGGTGCTGCTGTTAAATACTTGTTCATCTTTGGGTGGGCATTAGTTGAATAATGAAATCGAGAGGATGTCGAATAAATTCTTGATATTCACATGTAAATTTTCCATGGTTTTATTTCAGCTGAGCTTTTATGCTAAATAGATCGAGCCCATTTGAAAATTTGAAAACTTCAAAAGAATGTTGATTAGTATCGTGGTTATAGCAGTAATCATTCTTAGTCTCGGTTGTACAACAATATCAATTAACATAAGTTGTTTTATCGTGTCTTGCCTTATTTGCCATATGATTGAGACAAAATCCAAAATAAATGCACAAAAATTTTCCGTTCGTAGCATTTTCATTAGGTAGCAACTTATCTGTCTACTAATGACTACAGAAATATTAAATGCATCTAGTCCGTAAGCAATTTAATTGGATCCAATCTAATAGATATACATCCTAGATTGCACTCAATAATTTTCCATCTACCTTTAACACGGTTAATCGTAAAATACTTTCAACACTTACGACCTTTACTCTTAATCCCTTTAATTTATGATCCAGCATTAACGTTACCTCACACGATCTCAATTTTTTTAAACGAAATCGAGTGTAACTATCAGCATTTCCATTATGTATTGGAAAACGTGTCTGTGTTATCTTTATTCTTTCAAGAAATTAAAATTATTACTACTGGTTTCGTTTTGGGTTGGAGCCTATAATCGTTTGTCGTTGCATACGAAAGGGTTTTGTCTGCGGAATCGTGACTTTGGAGGGAAAATGAAATAACAAATATATTTCGGTGACAATATGTAGGATTAATCGAGACCACCTGAGTTGGGAAATGTTATTCAAGTAGAAAATGAAAAAAAGAATTAAAGATAATTAAGATATTCATTTGGTGTTTCGACTGTGAAGACTTGTGAGTATTAAAGGCTATCATTGGTTTGTTAAATGTCTTAAGTAAAATGAATGATGATTATTTGGCATATTCGTCCGACATAATCAAGTGGAACCGTGTTTAGGTAAAATGTCAATGCAGGCATTCTCTACTCAAATGCGATTAATCATGCAATCTTCACGAATTTTAGGCCGAAATCCTCCCGATTGGGGTAACTCCTACTAGAGAAACGAATAAATCTTTCCAAAAACGCTTACATAGCTTTGCTTACCAAATTGAAAAAGGCCAAGCCATGAGAGCCTCATTAAAGTGCTTTGAATGCAAAACAAACTCCAAACAAAAGACTTAAGACAGCAACCTGATTTATATAAATGCAAGCGTAGAATCTCATTTAGAATAATGGTCAGTGTAAAGATAACAGAATGAGTGTAGATACTTAATTTAATTGTTTTTTATCATTCAATACATTACAGTTATCTGGAAAAAAATCTTCCCGAGTGCCTGCAACTGACTTTAATCTTATGTTTTAATGAGCAATAAATCATTGCAAAGACTAATAAACTCGATAAAATTCAACACGGAAATAACGTATGCAGCCGTGCATGCATTTAGACTACATTCGTGCCAAATGACCAACACTTTCGACTTCCTTTCGAATGGTAACATAACACCTGCATCATTTTACAAAGTACACAATCATTTATCCCCGTTTGTTTGTTCTGCTAATGACGAATTTTTCAACTAATTAATCAAAGTGAAATTACTCATCGCCAAGGTCATGTTAATAATTAAAACTCATCAAAAGAATGGAAAAACAAATGAAAATTTCATCGTTGCTGTTAAGGTCACATTTTAAGCCACTAATATGGCAACTATACATCAAAAAATAGTGAGAAACGACACATAAATTCAAATGTCTGCAAATTCAAAGATTTATTCATTATTATCTGCTAAGACTTGTTTTATGATTTTGTGAAAAGAAACAAGATTAAAAGAAAAATCAACGAATTGCATTAAGATCAGTCTCAATATCAAATATGCAAGATGTTAAAGTCTCTAATGAGAGAAAAAGGAAAAAGTTGCACAAGTACAAAAATGTATTCGCTAGTTTACGTTTATAATTGGATGGCGAATGATCACAGTCGAGTGATGTTTATTGTAGTTTTTCGTGATTTAGTGTTTCATGAGTTGAAAAAAAATATAAAATCGAAAGTCTCCAACAGTTCAGGTGTTAAAATTTCAACGCAATAACATACAGTTTGCGTCCATGTCTGCTAGCAAATAAACTCTAAGGTAGTCACTAGTGGTGATAAAATGGCAATAATATCCGTTTTAATTACGAGAAACGGACTGATGACGATAGTCTGCTAGAGGGTTTGTTTTAATGGTGCTACAGGATCTAGTCGGAATTTCACTTGCATTTATTAAGATGGACGATGGCAGAATGGTATTACTCACACTGGGTGGGATAATAAATATCAACACAAGTAGACTGCTCAGTATAGTAATGTTTTAGCTGTTTACTTGACTGCCATAAAATGATTTGGAATTTTCGCTTGAGTTTGACACAGTCCCAGGAATCAGATAGTTTTTGATATAAAACCGTGTCTTTTTCATGCAGCAATTCCGTTTGGGTTACTTAAAAAGGTGTAAAATGATGCGATGCAAAAGAGTAAATGAAAGTTGTTTCAACAATCACAAATGTACAATTTCACTAGCTACTGTTCTTTGAGTCATGGAAGTCACTATGAGAAACGAACAATTGTGGAAAATGCCAAATGAAAAGGAAGTTTTCTGATACAGAATCGAAAAAACAAGACACCTCCAAGGTAGAAATTTAAGACCAAAACACCCTCAAATTGTGTCATATTAAATTTTGACTCGAGAAAAATGTCTACTTAAGTCATATTCCATGATTTGACAGCCTCCAATAAGCCTTCAAAAGTTTGCGTAAATGATAGTCATCTAATCTGATATGTGTACCGTCGAAAGAAGCACAAAATGAGCAATCTTTCGACAAAATAAATCGTCTCTATCCTGTTTAAAAATTGGTCAATCTCTGTTAGGATAAGGTTCTATCCAGCAGAAGAGTTAGGGAAAAAGATAACAAGGAAGTCAAATTTTCACTTTGGCTTCTGTATGATGAACAGATGGACCGTTCGTAGGGACTACCCTTTGAACCAAACGCTGAGGGTCAACACAGGTATATGTTTGGAACAAGAATGCATTCCGACCGTAAGAATATCAGTAAGTTCATTTTATAGGTGATTAGATGTGTAATCTGCAGGCACTAACTAACATAAACCATGTTTAAATTCCAGATCCAGTCAAGACGTCGAATCAAGGAGTCTAGTCTAGACAACTAACAATGTTTAAACGGCCTTATCGCCCTCGGCCTGACTCAGTTCTTGGAGTCCCGACATCTCGACATCTTATCTGTCTAAGCCCGTTCTTTCTACATTGTTACGCAAATTTCCTCGGGTTGCTAGTCCCAACGGGAAAGATTCCAACTAACTGCAGCGAAGATTGTTCGGCTGGCAAGTGGATAAAGTCTGCACTTGGCTACATCGGACATATGACGGTCTTCAGTGGTCAAGGTGTAAATAATTCAGGGACATTTAGCAAAAAGATTGCTAAAAAGCACCTTTGGGTTTTTTCAGACCATTTGAGATGGGTTATATCTTCCACTATGTCAAGGCGCATTAATGATCGAATGCCATTCAATTTATCTCTAACCTCGTCCTCCTCCTGCTAACAATGGGACTATTTTCTGTTGTATATATTTTCTAACCCAAAATTTTGTAATGTTCGAAACAAATTGGCAAATCATCGTCTTAGCTGGACGTCTTACCGTCCAAAAAAACGGACGTCCAGTATGCCAACTTACGTCCAACCGAAACCAATGTTGAACCAATCGAAAATCTTCCGTTCTGTCTTCTTTCTTCGATCGAAAGGCTCGAATCGACGACGACATAGGTATTCCTGTATTTTAATGACCATCCTCTGTGTTTGATGTGACGAAGAAGATACGATTGCATTATTTCAACAGCTACCCGACGTTCAAAAAGATGAAAAAATTTCGCCATATTAATTATATGACTTTTCTATTCGTAAGGAAGTTCTAATGAATTTTCAAGATATTCTAGAGGATTTGAGAACGATGTGCAGCTGGGTGAGGTGACTTGCAGAACGCACTAGAACGAACTTAACCTTATCAAAACTAGGGCCATCTACAATGCAAGAACTAAACAAATGGATGAAGAAAGTGTAATAGTAGAAATAAGTAGTATGCTATCAATTTAGTATTTTACGATTGCAGTAAACATTCAATATGGATGCTTACGGTGGCCTGGATTTTTCAATTACATCATAAGGTCACAAGTATCAGGGGCTAATGGAAAAAAGTCCTAAATTCCAAATAAGATTCGTCCAACGTTGTCACGAGTATTCTAGTCATCGTGATCATTTGTCAATTCTGTGGTCAGTAACCCTTGCTTAATCAATTGAAATCAACGATAGCTACAGACGGTTAACATTACTTTTGTAGTGCTAAATGTGTACACTCGTATAATGTGTACACTTTAATAATTTAACACAAAAAGGCATTGGTCATTATCACGCTTAATTTATTGAAGGTATTGGTCATTATCACGCTTGTACAATCAGAAGCATTGGTAACTACAATGTTTGACAGTATGATGAGCTGCTTTGATTTTTTGTCCAATAAAATAATAATGAAATAGGATGTGGAAATATAAATTTACCGATTTGTATTTCTTATTTTGTGGTTTATGTTCGTCTTCCTCTTTTTTTGTAGATTTTCCGATAAATTTTGGATCTTTCGACCAGACATGGCATAGCTTCCTTCTCAGTGCTGCCAATAGGACTTGATTTCATAAAACCTAGCAAAACGAGTTTAGCGACCATGTCAAGAAGTAAACCAGTAGGTCTTAAAAACTACTGATCTGAATGTGAATGAACAGTTTGCTACCAGGTTTCTACTGTTTCAACGCAACAGACTATCGTCCATTGCAATTGCTTATGCATGCCTATGAAAATTATTACAAATATATCTTGTAGTTTGATGGCTAAATTAACTCTTTCAATCATTGCACGAGTCTTTGGAACTTAAAAATTCTTGCCTTCTTTCCCATAATCAACCATAATTCTTATCAGAGCTGCGATACTATACTTTCCATTCAACAATGATTTCTTTCCCACACCAACAATCACGTCCACCATATAAATCATCACAATTCAATGACAACCATCACATACCGGACTTGGTGCTTTTTCTATTTATATAGTTTTTCATTGAACAAACGCTGCAATGAGCAACAAAAATAATGACATGAAAAATACAAAGACAGACAAAACTTCCAAACAGTAACAAAAACAAAACATTTATCAAACGAAATATTTTCTGCAAAAAGTCTGAGATTATTAGTACACTGAGACACGCATAGAGAATTGTGACTGGTGTGATCCATTCAAACATTCCAATCTTCAATTCTCACCAGCATTGTATAGTGTCGTCGGTATTTCCATCATGCAGTCTATAGTGACATTAACGACAACAAGAACAACAACAATGACGATCATAATGATGATGTTGATGACGGAGCCAAATCAAACAATAACACCTGTCACTGGATAAATGGCTTAAAAGGTACTTTATCATACTCTGGGTGGACAGCTGTTGTATAGTGCAATTCATATAGAGTAGATTTTCGCAGTGACGTCACAAATATGTGCTTGATATCGCTGTGGTGCGTGGTAAGACCAAAGGTAAATACGTGAAGAGGTGAGAGAGTGAGTGATAATGCACGAAGGTGTTTGCAAAGTTGGCTGGATATCATTTCCAGGCTGATTGACGGGCGATTTGGACTTTGAGTCCTTAAAAATCATTGAGCTAGTCAATTATGAATACGCAAATAGCCTTTTGTTCAAACGACATCCAAGGAGGAGATAATATTAATAGAAACGTCACATACTTGCCCTGAATTTTGCCCTTCCAAAGAGCATTTTGTCTTGAACGGGTCCTTAAAAGACTGACTCAGATGATTTCGATCTGTTTATCTCGTGATTATGATCATCAGAGCTTGCAAAAGTCACAGTAATCACAAACAAATCAGCTCATGACACGCATGATCCCAAGCCTGTAAATCAAAAGACTTAAGCCAGTAACCCGATCTGCTAATCGTCATACTATCATCACTTTTTTCCAATTCTGCACTTGTTTGAAACATCATTCAGAGAGTTCTAGTTTACAACTTTAAAGAATGATCGATAGCTGCTAAATAGAATTCAATGGACACCTGCTTGCATCCTTTCGAAGCCGTCCCATCTGCATTGAGTACTCACAACCTGCTCATTTATTTACCTTTTGAAAATGCCTCAATCATTCAACCGATGCTTGTTATCAAGTTTTTCATTCACGGACAACGGATAGAGTAGAGTTTAATAATATTTTCCAACATAACTCCTGCTGTCAACTAGCTAGCTTGCAGATTATATCCAATAAATAACACAAAACGCTGACAGCGGGAGTTCTACTTGAAAAGTATCGGATGGAGATAGAGAGAAAAACAAAAACGATTTCTTGACAATTTACAAAACTGTTTCCTTTTCCGCTCTTTCATTCTATTTTAACTGATTTATTTATCTATGAACAAGCCTTTTGCTAATTTAGCGCCGCAAGAGGTCGCAAGATACATTGAGGTGTGCAAAAGATTATCTAAATGGTGTTGCAAAGTTGTAGCGGAGAAGTTGGCAATAAGTGCAAAAAGATAACGTCAACACTTTGCCGCGTATGAATATGATTTGTTCCACGAATGAAGCCGGCAACAACGATTCAACACTATCCTCTACTGTGTAAGCCTAAGCTTCAATTCACTTTTGTATCAGACCATTCTTCGTCCTCTCCAGTTGCGGCACTGTCAAGCGCTTGAATTTCCAGCGAACAAATCACAGATCTTCAAGGAAATCATAAATATATGTCACTGCATCCAACATGGTTAAAACAAGAAAATCTTTTAAGGCGGTCGTATGACGATGGTCATTCGCGACGAAGGCAACAACCCAAAACGACAAAACTGAAAATCAAATATCTGTGATGGTGTAACCATGGAATTAACATCGTTACACCTTCGTTAAGAGCAGAGAAGGGCTTGAGTGAACCAAAAGGCACCACGACAACAAGTGCAACAATTCCTCAGCATGTCTAGTGTCTCCCATACGTTTAGACCCAACGAACAGTTGCAGCATTTTAAATTATTATTAATAGCGACCACCAGAATCAATCTTTGCTATGTAGTATGTGTCGCCCGGGTTTTACACGTGTGTAATTATACGCAAGTATGTTAAATGTTACATCTTAAAATTCATTGAGGAGTTCAACTTTCATAGCTGGTTCGCTGGAATTGATTGTGTTGCTCCTTTTGATTATACGCACCATGCGTGTAATATTTTTGTGTTACTTTTATCTAAATCTTTTAAATATTTATTTGTAGAGTTTTCATTTTGGTTCTTGTTTTTTTTTTTTGTTTTTGTTTTGTTTTGTTCGTTTTAAAAGTTCATAATTTAATGCGACGTGAAAACGTTGCTGGGATGTATTTCATGTGAAGGGAGCGCAATTGGACGTGGGCTCAATTGAATATTGGTGCTGACATGAATATCATATGCATATAAATATCGTGATTTCATGGTGGTCTTTTCTGATCGTGGTACATGTTTGTTCTTTTGTTTCCCAAGTACACAAGGTCCTTAAGTGAAGGGATCGATTGAAAGTGTTTTAACGCTGTTTTGAATATTAAATGTAACATGTAGTGCATGCAATTGATTTTTGTAATTCTTTAATATTTATTGAAACGTGTGCTAAACGTGCAAATTATTCGATTGGACAGAAGTTGATCAATCAAATTGAATTCATGTGAAGAAATTGTGGGATTTGCTTTTTGGGCGTACTACAAGAACGTGCTTTGCGTCTTCAAACGAGGAGAATAAATTCCTTTGGTTTGTAATTAAAGATTAAGTAGAAATGCAGGATTTAAATGGGGGGGAAATATATTTAAAAAAATCCTTGATATTATTAGACTTCCTCAGATAAGGTAGCTTCCATTGGCATTAAATAAGCTTCTATGCTATTTGATTATGTTTGACTATCTATAACTTAGGTTTCATCAGTGAACTGAGCGGTGAGGACTGCCTGATGGATCTGAAAACCAAAGGATTGTGGCCGGCAGTAAGAATAGCGGGAGACAACGACTATACCATGTTTTGCAGCAAGTTCCATTTACTACTAATTCATTATCTGGTTCTCATAAGAAATAACTAGATCTGGTCCTTACAATGTTAAGACAAGTCTGACTGATTGGCCCAAAGCAATAACGTGTAAGAGGGGTTTTTGGAATTTCCAACAATTCAAGCGTGTTTTCCCCGGGCAAGGCTCTTATGTCATTTATTTAAAGTAGAAATCAATTGAAAAGGACCTTATTCCACACCCCAAAGAGTGCCATTCTTCTCCAGTTTGAAAAATTTTGAAGATTTGTTCCATGTTCGAAAATATTTGATCTCATTTCTAGGACCACGTTTAAATATTTCACTAAAATTATCCGCTGAGCATTTTGTCCACTGTCAAAGTATCTTAATTACCATTTGCGAGGAAGAAAAGCGTACAAAGAAGATCTGGCGTAGTGAACTATCATACGTATTTGGAAAAAACCAGGAAAATTTTCCTGAAGAAAATCGTACCTATGACAAAGCTATAAGGCTGAAAAAATTATAAAAATGAAACCAAATAAAGAAAAGACATAAGGAAGTCAACAACTATTCGCCGATCATGACTGGGAAAATTGAAAGAGCCAAGTGATTCACAAATACCACAAGAAAATTGAGTTTTTCAAACAGGGTTTGTCCAAAAAACTCAGAACAAGTTACTTAAATGTAATTCGTAGCACTTTAGAACTGAAAAAAGCAGCTAAGAATCAATTGTTCCGGAATTCGAAAAGACAAGACCAGGCGGAAAATTCAGGCCAGCCTAGTCCAAATCTGTAGATGAAAGCTGTCGTCTACAACTGTCATGTTTTGTGTTGAGAAACGAAAACAATCAACCGACTGAGTTTGAGTAATCAAACGTCATCGTAATCAAATGCATGCATTCATATCTAGAATCAAATCGACAGGCATTGGCCACGAATAGAATTGATGGGTTCAGTAAACCGTAAGGCTTCGAACCCAAAATATGCTGCAGTGCCATTGATTATAATTGCTGTAAATGTCAATAACCACATTATAAAGCTCACAATTCATCTGGGTGGACGATATTACATGAGTTTGATCGTTTCTTTTGTTATGAGTAGAATTTAATTCGGTCTGCGTGCGTTACAAAACTCATCACAGTGATTCAAAGACTCCAATATTCCATCCCAAGGTTGCTAGTAAAGTATTTTTGGACAGTGCAGTTTGAATTTCGTTGAAATACTGCGAAAAATACAACGCAAATCTCAGCATACCCACACAAAACTGGCTAGTCGGGTTACTGTCTTAAGTCTTTTGATTAGCTGACAAAAAAAATGATTTTTTCTGAAAGGAATATTTCAAAATACTTTCCATGAAGAAAATCGTATCGTGTCCTCAATTTTGTATACCTTTCAATGCAAAACCTGTTCTTAAATGTTATTGTAACTAACGGCATATTTTAAGGTGAAGGGAAGGCAATGCCTTGAAAAATTCGATTTCAACTTGGCTAATCTGTTTGAATTATTAGTATAGACGTAACTCTGTAAGTCGTCTCAGAGAAGCATAACAGAGTTAGTTCAGGTCTAAACCCACAGATCGGTCAAGGAGAGAGGCCACAAAATATTTCCTTGAAGTGCTACAACCTTCGATATTTCAGCCGATCTCAATGCGTTCCTTTGAAGTGCTACAACCTTTGATTTTTTTCGTTAACCTTCAATTTGAATCTTCGAAAATGATAGCCTGTAACTTCTTCGAAGTCTAGGGAACGACGGATCTAGGATAGTTTACAAGCGTAGGAATAAAAGTATGGAACGAATCCCGTTTCATATACTCATTACACTGCTCCCAAAGTTAATATTCAATAAATTACTATGAACCTTAATGTGTACGGATTCGAGTTGTTCTCTTGCTCCAATGTCTTGAGAGCATCCAAGACCAACATTTGCTGCTTCTTCTCGTGGACCTACACGACCCCTTGTGGAATGAAACAAGATCAACATAGATGGCTACCATGTCATGCCATCCTGTTGGAATGATTGTTAGTTTATTAAATATTTCAAATTGACGCTGCTGCGAAAAGAAAAATTGTCGTAATATCTGTGATGCAGTTGGAATAAATTGTTACTATGTACCCTCACTCCTTTGAAGGAAAACAGGAATGGATTAATTTTTAAGCCAAAGCGCTCGGTCAAATTTTTTGGCAAATACAACTTTAGCTTTTTTATCACAGGCAACAAAGTTTAATGCCAACTAAAATTGTGGTTTCAATAAACTTCGCCTAAACAAGAATATTTCTCAAATCTAACTACCAATCTAACCATGCTTTGACAGAAATTTCGGATAAGTTGATGTTATTGGGCTATAACTACTGGCTGAATTTGATGTACATGCGGTTTCGTATTTTCCCCCATACATATATCCCCAAAAATAAAGTATGTTGCAAAAATATGTTTGTTGTTCTGGTAAGTCAAGCAAGTCTCTATGGAGATCTAGGTCTGTATGGAGGTCTAGGTCTCAGGTCTCGATGCAAAACGTATTTTAACCTTTGACAAAAGTTTATATTACAATCGAGTTTCAGCATCACATGCTCCTCGCGGGCCCTTTGCCGTCCACCATTTTCAGAGCGGAACATCTTTTGTCCCACCCTGTTTTGCATCCATTACATAAACAAATGACTTGGGATCTTGAAACTACACAGGATTCGATTAGACCGCGCTTAAATGTGAGAGTCAGTTGTTATGACCAATAGTACCATGTTTATAGAGAAAATGTAGTTGCGAGGCCGTCTTTCCGCTTTGAAACCAATCTTGATTTTCAGTAACACTCGCGGTAGAGTCCGATATTACTTTTTTTCTGGACCGTTAGTTCACCCAACTTTGATGGGGCAATAATCACTGTCAAGTGAAATTTCGATCAAATTTCCTTTTTGTTCGGCGTTGGCTGCGCGTTCACTTGGTGGGGCTAATAAACCGTAATAGATCCTAAAAATGGCTGTAGCGCCATTGATTTGTTCATCGATATCCATATTCAAACGCTCTCGGTTGAGCGGAGTGAACGACAGTGTAGGAATCGGCTCGTTTCCGGTGTTCTGAATAGAAGTTCGTTTTGACTGCTTGCATTTCAAAACTCATCACAGTTGACTTAGGACTTTGAAGGAACAAAAGACTTAAAACCCTTTCGGAATTTCTGAGAAACATATTTTTGGATGGTATAGTTTGAATTTCGTTGCAATATGGAAATGTCTTTTTACAAGTTTGAATCACATAAAAAAAACTGGCTGGTCAGGTTACTGTCTTAAGTCTTTTGTTTTTTTGTTTCTGACAAGCAAAAGTACTCAGAAGTGAGCATTAATGCGACACCGGATGTATTTCATGTTGTGATATAATTGCAGCAAATTCTCTGTGGTGTATAAAGCATCATAAATTATTCAACTTAACGCAGCCAAACTAAATCATGATGAAAAAAGGTCATAAATAGCCACATTCAATCACGTTTAATCTCAACTCGTCGGTGGCTACCACATCAGCCGCAATACTAGTGCTGCACTGCATTTACATTTTTAATGAATTTCTATTCTATACAATTGCAATAATGACTATTGATCATCATTAGACACATTTTAATAATTATTGTTGTCACTAAAGCGTAGATCAGAATGAATACATAATGGTCGAGCGATGGATGTTCATTAAAAACAAGACAAAAAAAATAAAAGCCAATACTGAAGAGATCTTGTCACGCTAACATCAGTAGCGCTAATCGGAGTATGTAGCACGGTAGTCACAGTACAGTGGTCATTATTTAGAAGCGCAAAACGTGTATAATAAGGTCTCATTAAAGTGTTGTAATAAAAATCATATTGAATTGAAACAGATGCACTAAAGGTTCACTAGTGGCTCCCATGCTGTTCAGGTTACATGTTTTCATCGTGCAATCAACAACGGCTGCAACTAACGAAGAGCGAAGTTTGTTGTCACTATTAGTGTCGGTCCAGGCAATTTTATTGATGAGCGAGCAGATGATTTGCCTCAATCGAATACATTCAATAATAAATGTACGTTTCAAAAATTCCATCAGGTGTTTCGTATTAACACGTTGTGTGTTGTACTGTATCGCTTGTATGACGCCAATAAATGGTTTTTAACTTCTTAGATACTTCCATTTGTTTTAACACGATCAAAGTGTTGTTGATGCTACTACTGCTCCTGCTGCTACTGCTGTTGCTACTGCCGCGCATGTTGTTGCTACTATTGCTGTTCAAGAAGATGATGATGAGGATCATCATTTTTCCAGGCCACCGGTTACAATTTGAAACCGCACTGCTGTTGGTTTTGTTGTTTCTGCTTCCAACTGACATTGTGATCTACAATGGTATGTCTCCTTCATTGAGACTTTTGCTAATAATGTGCTCCTTTAATAACAGCATGTTAAATATTTGCTTGTTACCCGTTTCAATTTAATGATTGTTGCGATTATCGTGGTTTGGGTGATAAAAAAATAAACAAAACAACAACGAAGAAGCGACGCGGGAGAAGAAGATGCTAAATGGCAATGAGACAATGATGTATAACGTTGTTGGTGCAAAACAACATCAACCAACGATAGTTTGACTGATCGATTGATGATACTTGTGAACGTATCGATCCAATGGATAATTGATTTAATGGCATATATACATGACATTGTTAAAATATTGTCATACAAAATACGACAACATAACGACAACGTCTTGATTGTATTTTATGGTATGTTTGTTGGTTGTTTATGATGTTGCCATTATCGTTAGTTAGTGAATAATGTGGTGGTTTGCCGGCAACCAATCGCCTGGATCGCGTAATGGAATAAAAAGGTGATTGCAAATATGATACATGGTGATGAATTTGGCTGGAGAGTTTTCAGGGGACCTGAAAAGATCAGAGGCTTTGTTGGACCCGAAAACATCCTGAAAACTTTTGTGTAGCTGCATTTTTGCAGCCCTTTTGCTTACGATTATGCTTTTTATTTTTGATTAGCTCAGAAGGACCTGAAATTACCACCACGGGTTTCAAGCTAAGAACATCGATAAAACCGCGGCTGATTTGACCATGTGAAAGGGATCTTTTACTTAGATCTCTTGAAGATAGAACCCAATCGGACGTGTTCTCACCATTAGTGTCAAATTTAATAGTTTGATGAATCGGTCAATAAATTATATGAAGTTCCCTCGTAAAACCTATTGAAACATTTCTTATGGAATCACAAATTCTGCTGACATCACAAAATCCAAAATTTCCATTTCATTCTTCGCTTTTTCTTTGAACCCTTGAAGCGATAAAATAGTTATGACACAATAAAGCAAAATCAAATAACATGCCCGAGATTATAAAACACCTAAACTTTTTACTATCGTATCCGCTTTGATTTATTAATTGTTAATTATTCTTCTATTCTTCGCCGAAACAATTCACCATTTAACAGACATAAACATTAATCAAACAGCGTGTCGGGTAGAATTAAGAACACTAACTAATTATTAGGTAAAAAGACAAAAGACGATTAACGAATACATGTTTCGTTTGAATAATTTAGATCTAATATTAAAAAACACATTTATCTTAGATATCGTTGCATATTTTATTCGTGCTTAGTTCCATGTCTTTGTCCGTTGATTTTATGTGACCATAAGCGAAAGTGCAAATTTCAATAATAATAATAATTTAAATTCACGAAAATTCAATTAAAAGATACATTTTCAATGTTCGATCCTCGCAAATTGCTTGTTTTAGCTCGTTACGTGTTTGATATTTATCGCAACGATAAATTTTTTCGGTTTGTTTCATCTTCGTATGCGACAAGATTAGTTATGTGTAATCTAGAACCGACACCATTATAATAATTTTATACATATTCAAAAAATTCGCTTGATTATATTTAAAATTTAAATGAACTTAACGTTTAATCACAACAGGCGTTTGTGTTTATTTGCTTTTATCCTTTTCGAAACAACACGAGTGGGATTGTATGATGGCGATAGGACGTTGCAAATTTTTTAAGTTGTTCATTAGATGAATTGTTCGATGCAATTAAGAAAAAAATTGTTAAAATCTTTTGATTAAGGCTGGCATTGATAGCTTCAAAATAGTCCCACGAAATGTTAAAAATTTTTGAGCGGTACAAAAAACAATAATCGGATTATATTAAAACTTTGTTGAGTTGTTAATTTTGAATTTTTATCTTATCTTACCACCGAAAAACAATAGCCATCGTCACTTTATTGTCAATAAAAATTTTTGAATTCACCCCGAATGAAAAGCTTTACAAATTTCATGGAGCACACGCAGGCATTAATGTCGACATCTGGCTTTCAAAGTAACACATCAGGTTATTCTTTTCAGTAATTTCAAACTTTAGAACCAAGTGTGAATGCTAATCCGAAAAACTGATAGAAAATAGAAAATAATCCTGCCATAAATTTGTCGGGAAATTCGTAAAAATAGATTTTAGTAAGATTAATAGGTTTTATGGTTGCTGACCAGTTTGTTAAATTCGGTGCTTTACTATTCTGATTCCATCTCGAAGCCAGATTTGTTTTGATTTTGTTCATGCCTTCGAGATCCTTTCAATTTAAGATCGTTTTAGTGAAAATATCAATAAAATTCGAAATTTTCGCAACCCAATACGTTATTTCCATTCATATCTAAAAGCGCTACAACGTTGTGGAACAGTAGAATCTTTATTTTAAGCCCCCAAAGTATTCAAATCAAAGTACCAAAAGGATGAGGCTGCAACTCGTTTCCTTAAAATAGAAACCACAGTAAAAGAGTTCAATAAAAAATGAGACATTCATGAAAAATCAAAAGAGAGGGGCTTTTGCTGGAACATCAATGAGAGGCGGTTAAAGGGGTGCACGAGATCGTAGTGCGAAGAGGATGAAGTGAAACTCGCTTTTATTTTTCAATATACTGTCCTTCGATCCTGGCGCATAAATGTCATAAGGCATCTGAAAAAGAAAAATTTGTAGAAAACCGAGCACTAGACTTGTAGTCGCTACTAATTTTATTCTCTTCTTTTTGGAAATTTTGATAGGCAAAGTCCTTTGCATTCAAAGGCAAGTGCTGCAAGCGTCTGAAATTCTATCACGGTAAGGCAACCTTCCCAACGTAGCTTGTGTTCACGGACGCTATGTTGACCGAGAGAAAACTTTCTTATGGTTGCATATCCTTGTTGCTTTTCGTTAGTGGTTTCCTACATAAAGTCGAATATCCTTGCTTTTTCCGTTAGTGATCTCCTTCAACCGGACTTTCGAAGAAACAGAGTATCATCTGGTTGTACAAAAACCACGTTCTACATTTTTGATCAAAAGAATACCGTCTGAAAGCTATAGTAAATAGATGCCATGATCTTGGCATCCGATTAAGGCACTTTGGATCTTTCAAAGACAAGTTAAACCTTTTTTATGTCAGTAATAAGGTTACGTTTGGACCTTGTGCCGCCTAGACTTTTCCTTTCATATAATCTAACGTCCACTTCGATACACAACAATGAACCCAAATTTAATCATCAGTACCATATTTTGTCATGGTTAAACTCTTTCTACTTTTCACAGCTCGTGACCAAAAGCTGCCCAAAGTTGCCAAAAATTGACACAAACATTCGACACGTTCGTTTTTTCATTAAAGGCATACAATATTATTTATTATTTTTTTTTTTTCGAATGGAGTCCAGAGTTGGATCTACCAAAGTCCTGCCGGGACCCTTACCTTCTCACATACGTTACAGTCGGTAATACGGTAATACGGTAATATTGAATGCAAGACGAGCCCTGATTTTCATGGACGTCAGTTAATTTATTTCTTTATTTTGCTTATTCCACCCCAACTACGTAGAGCACTTATGAATTAGACTCTCTCAAACCTTTCCAATGGCGTGGCATGTACTGTCTATTTGAATTTCCAAGTCTTTGTCAGCTTTTCCGTAAAGGTTTTGGGCTATAACAGCACAAACAATTCTTTAATCTTCTTCTATTCTTCCGTTAAAGTTGTTGGCTCTTTGCATTGTTAGTGTGACGCAGAAGATCGCCGTTCCAACCCTGACATTCCAAGCTGTGTCTCTCTCTTTCCACAATGTTTGGACCAACACCGTTTTCACGGTCGCTAGGAAGATTATATCGCGACTATTTAAAAGTACTCCGAAGAGGCATCTTGAAAAAAGATATACGACAATACCCGTGGTAGCGAATAAAGCGAGCTTTGCAAAATAGAGAGCTTATAATTCAAAATGAAGAAAGATATATGATAATACCCATTGTAGCAAATAAAGCGTACTTTGCAGAATAGAGAACTTTTAATTTAAAATAAAAAAAGATTTACAATAACTTACACGGTAGCAAACAAAGAGAGCTTTTTAAGATAGAGCGCTTAAAATTCAAAATATAAAAAGATATACGACAAAGTAGAAACTACAGAGAGTTTTGCAAAATACAGAGCTTATAAATTAAAAAGCTTAGATCAGTGGAGAGGTCACCGTGGCCAATCGCTTTCAGAACTGTAACGTATGTGAGAATAATTTTGCCTGCGTGCTGTGCAGGAAACGTAGTCAAATGATCAACACAACACTGTAAGACTGTATTGGGTTTGAGAGGAGAGTGCGAAGAATTTGCAAAGGTGATAACGACAACCCATCGGGTCAAAGGTATCAAATGGGCCAGCGTCCGTTTATTGATATCGGCACAGTATGCAATAATGAAAGCACAGAAATTGAAGGGTCTTGGAAAGTTGTTGTACATGCACATGTCCTTATAAACACACACAAAGTTTTAAAAGTGTCCAAAATGAAGCCAAGACGACTCGAGTGTACTTCCTAGCTTCATAATACAAACGTTGCAAACATTACGAAGTTGTTCAATAAAGTCTGGGGAAATGAGACCGGGGTAAGGAGCTTAGAAACTGGTACAGAAATTTAACATAGATCCTCAGAATACAAAAAAAAATGGCCACGTATACAGATTCGAGCAAAAACAATACACTGTTCATGCTAATTCTTTTTCCAAAAAAGGTGTGACCAAAACTCAAACAAAACATGGACTTGACATATATGTTGATTTTCAAACAAATTATCTTTCCTTTGATCCCATTGGTGACAGGTTTTTGCTGAGGACGCGTTTCGTCTATTGGTGACCAACATAATCGTGTTCCATTTGTGGCCAAGACCAAGCTGATGATGTCTGTAAGTAGCCAAATTTTGTCCTCCCCAAAAACACAACAATGTCGCGCAGACATAAGGGGTAACACTAACTCGGCCAGCGACAGCGAGAAAACAAATCACAACAAATAGGTCCACAATGACAAATTGGGACTCAAAAGGTTCAGGTTTGCCGGGACCGAAAAAAATTCGATACCGACAGTAAACACTTGAAGCAATGATGATTTTTCTCTGCGATGAATGGGGCTCTAATTGCTACAAGTCTAGTTTCAATAAGTTCTAGGATCACTACAGCGAATCCAAAAAATATATTCAGAATGTCTTGTATCTGAAAATGGGTCATCTGTGTTTAGGAATGTTCCAAACCTGGTATGTTAATTTTTGCGGCAATCTTGGCTCACATATGAGTAATGAGTCCATCGACCAACTTTGCGACAAATATGGCTCGAATCAGCTTCTTCACCTGTCTCATAGTGCTGCTGGCACACACGATTTCTTCCTTCATCTGGAAGAATGCAACGAGGAGGATCGCATAGAGTTGTATTGACTGGAGAAACCCCGAAGACGCTGGATGGAACCAACAATAGGTTGAATCACAGAAAGAACGATGAGGGGGGTGTTCAGATAACAGTTTTAATACCTTCCGGCATATATTCAGGCAAAGCCTTTTGTAATAGATTAATGGAATCATATGGCTATAAACCGACAATGAAACCAGCACAATTTTGTTTGCAAACGTGATTTTGTAGGAAAGTACGACGTTTTTTCTATGGTAGACCAAGTCTACTGTCATTTTAACGTGGATTTGCAAATAAGTCAGTGATATAAAGAATAGTTATAAGACAAATCTGAGAGCATGAGAATCTGAGAATCTGACATACAGGGAAGTAGTGCCTGGAACCAGGTTCGTTGAAGCTATCAAAAATACTGTGAGACAAAAGCTATTGCAAAGAAGTGTGTCAGTGACGAAAACCTTTCCCAAAGAAATGTGTCAGTGATTGCAGAATCGATTTGTGTTCCAATTGAGCTGTATAGGAAGGAACAGAATTGTTTTGCTGGTAACAGAATTATATTCCTTACACTAAGACGATGTACCCGACACATTTGTTTTCTCCTTTACCAAAACAGGATCATAGATCATAGGAATACTGGTTGTTGAGGTCGCAGCAGGGGTAGCAAAGTGGCTTTTATTTTGTTTTGCTCATAGAAATTGCAGTAGGCAAAATGCTCGCGCATATCAGTGCAATATTTGAAGAATTCGACGAAGTGGAAGCAGATGGTTCTAGTTAGATCAGGAAAATAGTTTTTCTATTTCTAGTTGTTCAAAACCAAAAAATAAAGATCAATTCATGTTCTCATAATTTCCGTGCTTGAATGTTTCGATTTCCCAGTTCTACTTTCAACTGTTGTGCCATTTATCCACGTCATTGATTGGTCAGTCAGATAATACTCGAAGGGAACGTTCGAGGCTATTTAAAATGAGAGACAATTTCAAATTTGTATACAGAATCAAGAATTCAACTGCTTTCTCACTTATGTGTTTGCAGTAATCGTTTTGCGTTTGTCGGAATCAAGTAAATACGAATATTAGATAAAGCAGGTTACTGGCTTAAGTCTTTTGTTTCACATACAAATTTTCTACTAAAATTTTATGGAAATTTTTTTGAAAAACTTGAATTTGTTGGTCTGTACTCAAACGAATTTTCAGAATACTTTCATTATGGAATTCACAACTAGTTCAAAATTCCATTGTGCATCTATAAAACGTCAGAAGAAATTCAACGTATTTAGATTGAACCTTAAACAGTTGTAAACTGAGTTTACTACTGAAATTCTTGAAGGTATTTGTACATAACTAATCATTGTTACACCAGACCCAGCTATGAGCCCATGAAAAAGAGCTATAAAAATAAAAATTTATGCGTTATTTTTATTTTATAACATTGTTTCGGTTGCTCTAATCATGAGGACTTGATGCGTTTAGTACCGAAATCAACTCATTTAGTGATACTTGGTCAAGAACATTTGGATGTGCTTCAAAGCCAAAGCATCGAAAATTAAGATGTAATTTAGTTAATAAAACACTTGAAATGCTTGTTAAATAAAATAGATTAAGGCTGTGCTATATTAACGGCCAGCATTTCTTCTGTGTTAAATAGAAAATAACATTATCTCATCCGTTAGATCAGTTCCCATACTAGTTAAAAGTTTGTTGACCATCAAAGTCAGCGAGAAGTATATGCACATGTTAGGTTATGTGTTCTGGCTACTGTATTGAATAGATTGTAGATATGTTACTTCTGCGCATGTTAAACACCATCTCTCGTTCGTACATCATGTTTGTTTAACAACTATTTAGTTACACCGTAAGCTCTTGTTCAATTTAACCTATCATTCATCCTCACCTTCACACAACCATCAAATGCTTCTAGTGCAGCGCCATCAAGTTCTTTTACGACCAATCATAGTATGTGTTTGTGCACATGGCACAGCAAACCTATTGATATCTTCCGAAAGCTTTTACCGAAATATCCGAAATATCTTCAAGGTATTCAGATACTTGCATTCTTCAAATACAAATACCAATCGAGTATATACACAGCCGCATTGCACCGCGGGTGCCATTGCGTGCGAAACCCTTAAAGAGATCCCGCCGCTCCGTATGGTGTATGCCAGCGATAAGATTAATTCCAGTACAACAAAGCAGTTAATGTATATAAAAATGTAAATAATGATCATAATCATCGGATTGAATTCGAAAAGGTAGCTCAAGTGGTATTTCATTTGGGCTGGAGGTAGCATCCGTTGGTGAATATCGAAATCAAATTGTTATTGAGCACACACACGTTGATCATTGGGTACATCAATTAGTCTTCGATGGAGTTTTGGGAAGGAAATTGCATTAGAAAGAGGAGCAGAGTTGGTTTTGTGTGGCGAGAGGTTGGTTAATATCATGCTGATCTATTCCTATTGCCATGCCGTACCACCACCACCACCACAGTAGCGAGCGGCTCAAGATCAAAAACAAGGTTCATTGCTTTGAAGCACATGAAGGCTGCCATAGGTGATGACCAATAGGTTGCGCGATTCAAACGATCGAAGTGCTTCAGGTAACATTCTTAGCTTTGCCAAGTACGTGCGCGTTAGTGATCTACGTATTTGTTGATGAAAATCGCTTAGAGGTGCATATGTGTCGTGTTGAGGGATATGGTCAGCTCAATATATTCAACGATAATTACATTTTCCTAACTCATAATCGATCTACGTACGTAGATCCATGTGTGATGGCGTAAAGCGTAATGAAATGCTACAATCTCGTCCAATTAAGCTTAATTATCGATCACGTTGTTCATAATGGTAATTAGATGTCACAAATATGTTTGTGTTCATACGAGTGCGATTAATATTCATGAGATCTAAGCGAACTTCTTGCGAGCCGCGCACCAATGTGTGTGCGGAAATAACTTGCACTTCATTGCATTTTGTAGATCACACAATTTAAAATATGTCTGTGAAATTGCCATATGTTATTAATATAACGCAATAGTTTAGCAACTCGCAGATATTTTACGACTGATACGAAGAAAATATGGAAAATTTCTCACATCTCTACTTGTTGCGGCTTAACATCACAGAAAATTTCCCTGCAATATCTTAATGAGAATTTATAGGCTCAAATCGAGGAAAACCTTAGATTGCCTAAAAAATTAATCAGCAATTTTATTTGTGGTTTTTACTACGCTGAATTTTCTTAATTTTATTGATGTTGCTCCAAGTGTACTGCTGGATACAGTGTAGTAAAGGGCTTTTAATTTCTTGTATGTAGTATAATTTTTGCGACTTTTTCAAAAGGAACCAAAGATAGGTCTTTATTGTCTTATGACAAGATGGTCCTCCGAATATTCACTTCCGCCTTCAATTAAATCTCATCTAATTAGGTTAGTTTCCATTTTGGTTATCCATTTGTTCCAATTAACTTGTAGTGACTCGTTAAATGTCCTATTTTGCTCCGTTTCACTCAGACTATTCAGGATGACCAGCATCCTTATACGCCGTTGAATTGGTGTCAAACTTTTCACTGATAAGACAAGATGTTAAAGGATATGTGTAAAGATATGAAGCCGAAAACGAGCAAGAATTTCTCTCTGCTGTTGTTATTTTGACCATAATTTTGCTATGCGTATATTGCAAAAAATAATATGTTGGTTGTCGCTTTCCGATTGTAATTTCATGGCTAAACTATATCTTAAAATCACCAAGGCCAACTTCAAAAATTTGACTGATTTACGCCGAGAAAAACCAATAAAGTAATCATAGTAATCAATCATCATCCGGCGAGATAGTAGCACAAATTGATAGGCAGTAGTGACGGAACCTAATTGTGTCGTTAATACTTTATTTTAACATTATTTTTACGTTTCTACCTTTTTTCGTACATTTTTTTTTTGTTTCGAATATTTTGGTGACCCCGCCGTGATTTAAATTTTTTGAATTGGTGAGAATAGGCAAAAAGGCACCCTTTGTTTCCTGTAATTCAACAATTAATACTTAGATAAATATGATAATATCAATAATATTCATTATCACTTATGAGCACGTTCAGTTTATGAAAAATTCAAAACCATCCAATCAAGCTTTGACGGCAGAATCCGTTGGGAAGTATAATATCAACGAAGTTCAGAGGAACATCAGCGAATTCAAGAAGTATCGCGCCAAGCAGAAAGTGAAGATGGAACTTGACCAGGTGACATGCAAAATCATTGGACTATATAGTCTGGAAAGTGAGCGACAACTCAGAACAACATAGTCTTTTTGAAGATGAATACATCCTTTCCAAAGCAAAATTTTCAAGAGCGGCGCATATTATCAGCATAAGAAGCACAAGGTCAGCATAAAAGGGATAAGAACTAGTAGTAGCAAGTAGCGTCAAATAGCACGTTTAGTATAATTATATATTATAACCTTTGAGTTCTCGTAAGTTCCAAAACGGTTACTTTGCACATATATGCTCTTATTTCGCTACCAAAACACATCTAGCCACCCTGGAACCCCTCCATACCCGCCCTCCATTTTCGTAATCCAACTTCATTACTTCTTATTTCCCACTGACTCCAAACTTTTTACGATGTATGCAAAATACAAATGCGTTATATATGCTGCATATATCAGTCTTTGTTCAATGGCGCGACAGACCACATTGGGTCCTGGTCTCCAGAAGAAGATGCTTCGGCTTTGTCGATTTGGTTCGGTTTAGGCGGTTATCATCGTTGTAATCCCAAAGCCTTGCTTATGAGTTGATGACGAGTTAGTTTTAGCTAATTAGCTGTTAGTTTTAATCAAGTAGGTATATCTACATCAACTCTTTGGCGTGGCAGCCTACTTTGTGGCTGTGACTCTAGAAGGAATCAACTCCAATCGCCTCGATCCCGCGACGTGACTTGGAACTATTTAAGTCGTAATAGGAACCATCTCAATACTGATAAAAATATTTTTATACCTCTTTTGATTCTATGAAGTAGGGGGACACATAGATCCATAGATATAAGTCCACCGGCATAACTGCAAGAATTAAGTCCAGGCTTCATGCTCACAGTTGACTTTATTTCAGGTGGTATGAAACTTTTTGGAATATTGATTCAAAGTCTGGATGAATTATCGAAATGTTGTTCGATTTCATCCTCAACGACCATTCTAGTTGGAGAAAGGATTAGAGAAGAGAAAGAAAGAGAAAGAGTTAGAGAAGGAGATTTCTACAAAATTTCTAAGCGAGTGGTTTTCTGGTTAATGTTTTCAGTTCTGCAAAAGTTTTTCTCGAAAGGTACAAAGTTTGAAAGCTGATGAATACAAAATTGTTGACTAGTTTTTTTCATTCACAAAATACGTAACGCCTGTGTTCCATTTCAATTGAGAAATATTGAAGATTTATTCGTTTGACATCCTAGGAGACATTTAAAAATGATAGCCAGTTAAAAATGATAGACAGTTAAATATAATACTTCATTGAGATTCGAAAATATTCAAAACGAGAAAAAAAAAATTAAAATTTCAAATACTTTCAACTAGCAACTTGCCATTGGTCCCCCTCATCAATTTCACCTACCACCACTCATAAATTCCGCACATACCAATTCTAATCATTCATTGCCCATTCTCCCATTTCGCGCAATGTTACTGTCAATACCGAAAAACCTACTGATACAATTTATCTCAATTATAAGGTTTCTGTTCAACATAACGATCATCGATCATTGCATGCATTCAATCACCTCAAAAGGAGCCGCCGTCGTCGTGCCGGTCTGCTGGTCACTTTTCTTGACCATCGAGGCAGCATGCTCGCTTAAAACAGCACACACAACACTCACACAAGCCCATGTGCAATCCATTCCAAAAAAAAAACCGAACACATTCCAATGGATGATCTTCAAGTGATCTCTTACAATTTCTTTCTGATCCTGCATTGACCAGTGCTACCATCACTATCCTTCCCACATATAAAAGATTAGACCAGAACAATGGTCTCATTTTTTGTGCTCCAGAGAGAAATTTCTTTGGGAAACTTTCATTGCCAAACAATTCCAAATATTGCCACGGAGGATCTATGGTTCTTGCAGTACCATTGCACCAACGATATCTTCCTCTTACTTAGCCATTCCGAACGGCGGTCTCCAAGATATTTGGTCTTCTGCGGAAAGTTCTAATTCATTGGCACTCTCGCGGGACCAAATGTTGGCATGCCGAAGAACTAATCTGGTTCGCGTTGGATGCGCTTGGACTTGAACAATTTATTTTTCCAAAAGAGGAATTCAAAATACCGCGAGCGATAACAGCCGGAACGGATTGAAGTTGGAGCGGGCTCGAAGGGGGTGAGGGATGGTTCATCAAAAGACTTTTGCCGGCGTGTGTCTTATCAGTAAAGTAAAGTGGCATGTAGTGATTTTCATGATGTTATGATGATGCCACAATCAACACAATTCAGTGTTGCTACTGTGCTCTACGCACCTCAATCCAACGAAGACCAATTGCCATGGCCTCGGTCCCGGACTAGTTCTTGAGCAGGGAAGGGACATTGCATGCAGTGAAAGGAGAAGAAGGAGAAGAAGGAAGAAGTGTTTGGCAATTGATTTCACCATGTTTCAAAGTGACCATTGCACGGTGGAGATGTCTGCAATGGAATGGATAATAAACAACAACAGGAAGATTAACTAAGAAGCCTGGATTGACTACGGTGGACGGTGGTTGTTGGGGCGGCATTGGGCACCGACTGGGCATCTTGCGTTCAGTAGCACACACATTGGGGACATTAATCGATAACACCTTGAGTATTTTTTCATGTTCGGAGGCGAGCCATTAAAAGAAATTTTTCTGATAATCTCACAAGAAGTTGAAGTGATTTCAGTTAGGAGAATGGAAAAGAAGTTGTTGGGATTTTCAAAAATGAGGTTGAAAGTGGGAATGCATAGTTCGATCGACGGCGGGAAGATGGGGGCAGGGGGAGCGCTCATATGTGTGTTCTTTTCAGGATGAAGTAGGTGGTGTGGTGAATGGATGAGAGCGCTTTAAAAAAGATTAACGTGAATTGGTATATTACTTTGCAAGCAAATAGGATAATAGAAGTCTAAAGAGGCTTATGTCATCCACGATCTGGATTAAGATATAAGATCTGCCTCTGAAATATTCATTCTAGCTTGTTTGCCAATTAAATAAATTCCACACTATTTACTTGATTTGAAGTGTAGCCGTTCAAGGTCCGGAAAGGACATCTTACCTGATTATTCAACTGGAAAGAAGAAACAGAGCGTTAATTGAAGCTTTTGTTTTGATATATTTATGAAATTTTTTTGATGTGTTTTTTGTTTTGTGGTTTAAAAAAAAGGAGTGCAAGATGATTCGTTGCAATTTTCAAACTTAATTTTAATCATGCCCGCAATGGATTCGCTAGCGGATGAACTAGCTGCCGTTTAATGAAGGATACAGATAAAGATCTACAGATTCAGGCTGGCAATAGTAAAGTAGTTTGATGAAGGTTGTAAGCACATCACAACTGATGTCAATAAAGTACAAAATCCTAAACTTCACTAAGAATAAGAGGATAAAATCTACTGCCATCAAATAGAGTGCGAACTCACTTATATATGGAGGACAGCTCTTGTTAATACTGAGTTTCAGCAGTGATTCAGTATAATAAATCTTCATCCGATTTGATCTGGCTATGAAATTCGGAAATATTAAAATTTTTCGATGTCTTATCCTTCCTGTACTTGTCGTGAACAGAAAAAAACATTTTGGTTTCTGTTTCTTTCAATAAACAACGAGAATTCTTTCTAGGACCGCCATAAATATTATATTAAAACGCAAAAATAAAATAATTTGGAACTTGTTTTCTGTAGAATTCCAAAGAACAATTCCATCATACCCACTTCTGACATCGCTTAAGGGTAGTAAAAATTGCGGATGATGTGTATTCAAAATATTTTGCTATCTGAAATGAAATTACTTAGCACTTAAAACTTTTTGGAACGAATGGTTAAGGATTAAGAACAAAAAGAAATACTCACATTTATTTTATGAATTATTTGTGAAATTGCAAGCGAATTCAGTTCGCGAACAGTTCCTAGCATGGTTCATAGTCAATCCAATATTTTTATTTTTAGCAAATGAATGAGGTTCCTAAATTAGCTAATGAATGAGTCAACTCAGTTATGGCGAAGGTGTGCAAGAGCGATTCTTAACCATAAAAAACAAACTCGAAGAAGCCTGAGGATAACGTCAACTGTTTAGAAACTATGTTTATTTTTCAAGAACGGGATAAGGGGTGTAAATGTGTTATAGTAGATGATAGGAGTCCCATATACGAGATGCAGAATACAAGCTTGCAGGACATTTTAAAATGGATAAATTGTTTTTGAGGTTACGGCAATATAATTGTATAAACCAAATAACAAAAAAGGCCTTGAAAAGGAGCACGTATATTAGGACAGCCATGATACTAGACTGAAATCAATCTAACCATCTCCGAACATTTTTGTACTCAATCCTTCCAATCCCATTCGCTCGTCTCACTACCACAAACAATTTCAAGAGGTTTGATAACTTTTCGTGAGACACTCACATGGAAATTTAGTAAAAAAAAAACACATTCCATTCGAAGAAACAATTAAATTCGAAACCACACAACAACAGAAATATCAACCGGATAATCTACACTTCAACTCAATAAAGAAGAATTCAACTGGCAACGAAACGATCTCTTAGCGGAGACAAGAAGACTATTTTCTTTATTTTATTTCTTCTTATTTTTTATTTGAAATAATTAAAACCGATAAAACGATCTAGCTACTGTTTCATTCTTCATCCACAAATCCAAACAAAAGCCTATTCAAACGAAAACTTTAAAACCTCCAACTTATCATCAAAGCTAATCTTTCCATTCATGACGGAGACAAACGAAGAACAACTCGCTTTAGAAATTATCAACCCAATAATTCTTGAATAGCCGCCACCGATGCTACCAATGCTCATGAGGAACATCAACAGCAACAACAGCAGGCACAATGTAATAGCAGGCACAATCATCTCTTGTACAGATACCAAATGTCTTTGGGAAATAGATGGACCATCATCATCAAGTGAATTTTTGGTGGACAGAAATTTTTATTATAGGCCGACTGGTAGGCAGTTCTGGTTTTGTGTTTTGGACATTCTGGTTTTCATGTACGTGGACTTGGACTTGGTCCTCGATCTTGAAGCAACTGAAGGTGGAGAGAGTGAAGGAGAAGACGAAATTCAGAGACAACAAAAAGACGTCAATATAATGAAGGCGACAACATTGAAGACTATGAAGCAATATCTGTCTGTTAGTCTGTCTGTCGATTGGCTTTTAATGCAACCGGAGGTTAAAAGATAACTTTGATCGTTGGCGGCCTGTGTCGCTGGCGTTTGTTGTTTGTTAAGGATGAGTTCATGCCAGGAGCGAGCAGTGAACAACTTCCGTTTAGAAATTTTTTGGTAAAATGAGTACTGAACTGAATAGGTACTGAAATTTTCGAAAAAAATAGCATCCTCATTACAATGATTCATTTTGGTTTTTCAGCGTCCTTTTTTGGCTTAGATAAATATTGTCTGATCCCCATTACGTGTAAGAAATGTAACTCAGCTCATTGATGATCCTCTTTACGTCCATCCTTGGCATACACTCACCCTAATAACAACCAATGTCCCTCAGCACTGTTGAGCGCTTCTCTGGCACCCAGCATCGCCAACTTAAAACGAACATATTCAAATCACCTTAATGACGGGCCATAATTTGTCCCACATACACCTCTCTTTCAGTTCCTATCATACGAGCTCGCTATTACACTTCTCCTTTCATTCAAGTCTAGCCCACACACCTGTAATTCCACCCGTTGCCATCATTAGAGGGAAGCGATATCTTTTGTTAGCCGCCAACATGCTTCCTATGGCTACTGTCCAAAGCAGTGCTGCATGACCATTACGATTGACCGCTACCGGTAGCTTATCCAATTCCAACTTGAAGCTAGTCACCATCTACTATATATCCAGTATAGGATGCTGTGACACATTCCAGTTTTAACGGATAATCACTTTCTTGCTGTTACTTCTTCTTTTGCATCTTCTTCTTCTACTTCTTCGACTTGTGCTTAGAGATTGCAACGCGCAAGTACTTGAGCCTGAGTAGATAATTTGGCTAGGTCTCTTAGGCCTACGAAATGTATCATTGAAGATGGTGTTATACCTCAGTGCAGTGTAACAAAGGTTTCTGCTTAGTTAAATTATCTTTGTCAGTTCGCGGATTGAGCTGGAGGATTTGTGAGGAATAAATGGACCTACAAAATATTAATACGTTCTGTGGGTTTTCTTTAATTAGACAATGCAATTTATCGGGTGTTTTTGTAGTAATAATAAAGCGCAACCATCACCTCGCATCAAATGTTCATAATATTGATCTGTAAATCTGCTCGAAATCAGGCACCACATTGTTGACGGATGATTGTTGTGAGATATGTGTCACTTGTTTTTAATGGGCTGCAAACTTCTCAAGAGCATGATACGATGAGAAATATTATACATGTCTGATGGTACGATTTCATTACTTGGTGTTTGAGGTAAGAATCAAAGAGTAGGAACATATCGGTCGCAAACAGTGTACGGGGTCATCCGGGCAGAAATGAATTTCGCAATTCTAACTACTCAGCTGTAACCATCTTCATCTTCGTATCCCTGTTTATGTATGGTGAACGAACATGTAGACATGGTAACAACGTCAAAACCTACCAAAACATCTTTTCTGGCTGACTTATAGTTTTATTTTTGTGATTTAACATAATTTTGTCATTTTTGTTCCATGAGTTTTCTTGAAAGATTATTTATGTGTCGAGGGTACCATATGTCAACCTCAAGGTTTGTTGTGCCCTCGTTTCTAACGCACCTAGATTGCCTCAAGCAGATCGATCTTTCTAGCAAACATTATTATTTCCTTGGGGATCAAATGACCCAAATACTCTTTCACAAATAAGTTGCCTCCTACCTTGTTCTTTTTCTTTGCAGGACTGTACAGTGCCAGATAACTATAGTCCTGCTGATTATTCCCTAGTTCTCCTTTTGAAATTATTTAAAATCTTTCATTCTCATCGTTCGCTTTCAAGCCCATTTTCTTGGTCTGAACCTCGAGTGTACAATGCCTCATGAGGATGCCAGGAAGGCCCCTCAGCGTTCTCTCATCTTTTACGATGCACGTTCGAAACTTCTTTACGGGAAAGCTCATTGACATTTGAAGGTTTGGAAGTCAACCAGTGTAAGATATATTCGACATATCGAATTTTGTGTTGTGTAAATTTTATAAAATTTTCTGATACATAAAAACATTCTTTCCTAATTTTGAAAATTTTGAATTTTGTATGTTTGAATATGAAATGTCAAGTTTTTTGACGGTTATGCGAGGAAATTAACGAAATATGGGCCGAACATCGAACATTAATAAGAAAAGAAATTTAAGAAAATGAATATTAAACTCATTTTCACACCAATGTGAATTTTGGCAACGATTGGATCAAAATAAAAGTGGCTTTACGAGAACTGTAGGAATATCAACTTTCAAGCATACGTCAGTATGACACAATAAGTGTTGCCTGATAGAAGATTTCAAACGCCATCTGGTGTCAAATACCTCTTAGTACTCTTTTTTCGAATTAAGTTGTTTTACTAGTTTCTACTTACTTACTTGTTTGTTTTAATTTATATTCATTTTATTTTTGATCGTTCCAAGCAAGAATAAGAGCATTTTGAGGACAATAAGAAACTTTGTTGGTTTTTTCGTTGTCGTAGGCCAGCATTTCTTTGTTATTACTTGGGTCGGCCAGGCTTAGATTTTTGTAGTTTTCGGGACGCGTTTCGGCTGTAACAAGCTGAAGATGGCTACGTACAGCCAAAACGCGTCCTCGATTATAACAAAAAAATATGGTCCGGTAGACTTAAGCAACAACAAACATTCAGAAACCAATAAAAAGAGATTATAAAACTAGGAACACAATTTAAACTTTCAGGGGACTGCGTGTCAATTATTTTTTCGTTAATTCATTTTTTGGTTTAGCCAGCCCTTGCCTTATATTCTCAAGGACGTGTTTTGGCTGAATAAAGCAATCTTGAGCTTGTTTGATGGTCCAAGGATAGATGATTTCTTTCTTTATAGAGATGTAACCCTTATATTTAAGTCAGTGCAGAGGTATGAGACGGGTTTCTGAGGCATTTGTAAGTATGTTGGAGCTTAAGCGTTTTCTAGTTCGTGAGATTGCCATACTGGGATTATCGCGTTTTTTTCCCTGATAGGGATGTGATCAATGACAGAAAACATTTCACTGAAATAGGTCACTAGTTGTTTGTTAATTTATTTTCTTTGTTTGCAGATTTTTAGTGTTTCTCAGGTGTCTAGTTTTGGTCCTTTATTTTGCGTAGTAGAACCATTCGATTCATCACGGTTTCGGGTTCACGTGGTTGCTGAAGCATGTAAATGTGTACAAATGCTGTCTCTATCTAATGTTAGGTTTCATGTTGATAATTCTTGCCATATTTTTTTATATTTTTTAAGGTGTTACCACGTTGCCGTCCTTGCATGTCTGTTTTGTATATGCTTCAGTCGTGGTATGTTAGTGTACTACAGGGCAATGATGTTCGTTTGTTTCAAATTTTATTGCTGGTTTTGACATGGTTTTACATTCCATGACTTTTTGATAATGTTTTGTTTGATGGCTGTCAATTTTTGGGACCCATTCGTTTTGTCAATTTGGTATATTTTTGACGCTGTCTGCGTGTGTCTGGTTATTGGAGATTTTGTTAGTTCTTGTGCTATGCGATTAGTTTGTAGATATGACGTTTCCTTCATATTTTGTTGTTTTGTTGTTTACCATATTATTGTTGTTTATGATTTTTCATAGTTTTCAATCTGTTTGATCCTTTTGTATGTATGTCAACTTGGTATATTTTTGACGCTGTCTGCGTGTGTCTGTTTATTGGAGATTTTGTTAGTTCTTGTGCTTTGCGATTAGTTTGTTGAAATGACGTTTCCTTTACATTTTGTTTAGTTCGTCGATACTGTCATGAGAAATCAGAGGGATAAATTGCAGTCACTGTTCTATGGACTTATTTATATTGCCTAGAAGTCGATGGTCGACGTTATTTATTATTTTTTCTAATTTTTTGCTATCCGATTTCGCTTTTCTTTAATATAAAACAATAAATCGTTGAAAATTTCAGTGTTTTGTGTTTTGATTTCGACTTCTTTCATTTGAAGAGTGACACTAGTCACAATTCTTTTCATAAGTGCTATAGATACTATCAAAAGCTATAACAGAGCGCATGAAATCGTTCAGCTCGGTTTTTTCCCAAAGATATTCAAGCCACCCATGTTCATTTATTCAAAGAAAACAGGATCTTGAAACAATTTTCATTCCTCTTTCCCACACTTTCTTTTCTGATCTCATTCAATGATTTTTCTTTTTCTTTTCTTCAAATCCAAATATTCCCAGCTTTGTTCACATCATCCAGTCCAACAGGAAATCAATTAATACACGCATGCTTCAAGCATAAATAACCGTCGAGGAAAAGCAAAAATTTATTAACGAATTCAACACCATTTTGTAATACAGATATGACATCTCTTCTCTGAAATTTCCATTTGCCGCCTTTTAATAAATCTTCCAGTCCAAACAATATTTGCTTCGTTCTCCAATCGATCGGTGCTAGTGTAACACTAGAAAACATCAATTTAACGATTGCCTACCACAAGATATTATTCAAGATTTACATAAATAATAAATGATGCCTTAATTTGTAAATTAAGAAGGAGAGGAAACTAAAAAACCGAAAGGCAAGAGGTCTTAAAAAAAAGCAATTCCGTTGATTAGACAAAGAAATCATCTCAAAAATACGAAAAACTGACAAGAGAACTATCTTTAACTTAGATACGGAGCTTAAGATGGCATTCTAGCAAATTTCAAAGTGTAGAGTCATTGAAAATTAATTAGAAAATTAAAAGCTTCAAACCCTTTTATCCCTTCTCCACAGTTTGCTTGACTTTAAAAAAAAAATCGGCACAACTTCAAATAAAACGTTTTGCTGAAAAATGAAATTTATTAGTCAAACATCAAAGTGAAATTATTACTTTCCGATCACTGTTCTAAAAGGATTATAGTCAATAAAGTCAAGTGATCAAAGACTACCGATTGTCTATAAATTACCTACTTTAAAAAATTTAACTTACTTAACCTGACCGCCTTACACTATCTTCGGGCTTATACCAAAAAGTTTTTCAATTTTTTCTCTTCTTTTTCTTTCGGAGCCTTTTCATCATTTTGAATTACACTATTAACTCTGTCATCATATCTTCTATAGGTGGTCAATGGTATCTGTAAGTTGAAATTGATATAGGCGTCGTCTTAAGATACATCCGTGGGAAGATCGACTCTACGTTACCACTTTCATAGAGAAGATCAAGAAATGTTAAGCAAGTGTGGCGTCTAACGATCGATTTTAGTGGTTGAATTCAAGTATTAATAAGAAGATAAATGAGCGAATATGAATAAAATGAATATTACAGTAAATAAGATTGTAAAGATAAAGTAAAGACAGTGATTGAAACTAATAGATGATGTTGGCAGGACGATCGATTAACACTTTATGCTACTGGTAAGATGAGATGGCGTCTCATGTGGTGATGGAGGCACTGCCGAAGAAATAGTTTCGTTGGAGCCATAAAAGCATGTGAGACGAAACGCGTCTAAGATGTTCCAGTGGGGGGTCTTTGGATGATATATTTTTATGATCGTAAAAACTATATTACGATCCGACGATCCGTTCGAATGTCCCTATCTTACGATCACTTCAACTTACATGAGAGGATCAAGAAAACAAATCGACTAATTAACCACTGAGTTCGTTTTGCTCCTTTGATAATGATCGCAGATATCTGCCGATTGAATTGGATGACTTTGTCTGGCTTTCTCTAATGAACAAACGATTTTTTTATGTATTAATATAGGTCCCATTTTTTTAATTCCTTCTTCAGCGCATACCACCCAGCCTTGCCACTTCACCTTGACCGTTCTCAAAACCTATTTCAGCTCTGTCTCTCGCTCTCACTCTCTCTCTCTCTCTTTTCTCACTGTGGTTTTAAACTTCAAGAATATTCATTAGATATCAAGATATTTTTATGACTCAGTAATTATTGAAAAAGACCAGAAAAAAACACGATTTTTTCCGATGGTTGAAATTTGAATTTCATGTATCTTTTGTGGTATCTTGTAGAATTTTTGGGTTGGATGTTTGATATGGTTTCTCTATATCCCCCTCTCTCTGTGCGCATACCACGATTGCACCTGTGTGTGGCGTTTTTCTCAACAAAATTTCAAGTGATTCGTTCTACAAACACTTCAAAGTTCGTATCAGTTTCTTAGATTGTCTTTTATGGAAAACAAAAATTGTTTTTAATTAGTCTCTCGATCGTGCTATGTTTTCTATATTCATGTTTTTCACTGATTGGTAGTGAAATGTTTATGGGATTGTTGAAAATGAAAAAGGGATAAGATTTTGTTTTTATCTCTTCACTTTGTTTGTGTTTTATTTGAACATGTTGCATCGTATGTAAGAAATTTGGAATGGAGATTAGCCTCCTTGGTTGATTGAGTAGATCAGTAGCTGATTTCCATTTGATCTAGGTGTAGGCTTCAGTTACAACGGAAACTAATTAGGAACGCTTGAATTTTTCTTTTGAAATGAAATGGGTCTTGTCGTTTTGTTTTTTTTTGTGGTTTCATTTTATATCTGTAACTGCTTGATTAAATGAAAATTTTATCTCTCCTTTGAATCTACAGTAGCATGTCAGATTTAAATATCAATTTACATTACAGCTTCTGTCCTCTACGTTGAGATATTTGAAATGCGCCCAAAGATTTTGGTATTTCATTGCCGGGGCATTTTTTCACGCTTTAAAGCTTGTCTACCAACCTTGATACTTTGGTAGAAACCCATTCATTTGCTAAAATTTGCATGTATTGGACGTTCGAATAGGCGAGCACGGTTTGAAATTTGCTGCGATTTCGGGAGAAGGAGAACCTGGATCTGATATTTGACAGCTGTCATCTAGAATTGACCCTTTACAATTATAGGGTAAGTTACCCTAAGATCAAAATTCCACGAAAGTTTCGTTCCAGAAAATATACTAAGTGTGCCGATAAATCCGAAGAATGATCAGCGAATTTGAAACGTCTGATCTTACTGCCCTGGAAATGATGCCTGATATGCTTGGACTTGAAATAAAACTAGAGAACGGAGTTCATTCCGCCTTTACTTGACAAAAGAGACCTGACAGACATAAGCCTGAATCCTCTGAAAATTATACAAAAAATGAATGAACTCTGTATCGTATTCCATGCAGAAACTCGATGATAGAGCTCTTCCGGTCTCTGCTGGGCAACAGAGATCTGGGAGATACGTGTTTTGAGTAGGACGCTGCAATATACCACATTGCATGCGTTACTACTGCTAAATTAGATCCAAAATTTTCATATCATAATTTTCAACTTCTAAAATTCCCATTTCCAAAGGCTACCAATATCTATCAGTTGACATTTCTTATTTTGGAGTGTGCTAAATTTTGGGAATAACTCTTTGCACGACCAAAGCGAATAGAGAAATAATACTACTACCTGCGGTAAATTCTACTCTTCGTTGAAATATCTTTTGCTATTTTTCAATATTTTAACATTTCTTTCCTGAAATATCTATTTTCTTTTATTTAAAAATATTTTTATTGTTTCAATTTATTGTATCCGTCCATAAATAATCCCTCCAACTATTGAATAAAAAACAAAAAACTCCAAGAATATAAAAATTTCTATAGAATTTCTAAATGCTGAAATTGTGAAAAGAAGTGTTCAAAAAAATACAAAAATGGTTACAGTTTACATGAATACCCTATCGGTATATGCCAGCTGTTAACGCAACCGATTCGGCAACGGGCAATCGTCTGATTGATGAAGCTTAAATACTTTCACAACCACCTGACAGAAGCAAATTCAACCAAATAGGACATATTGTCATCTATTAAAAACCTACATCGAACTCCCGACACGAGATTAATCCCGGCCAGGATCAAATACAATTGCTCTAAGAATAATTTCCTGCTGAGAACTAGATATAAATACTTCAGGAATCACTTCCTGCACAGTAACTAGTTTTTGCACCATGCCTCTTGCTTGCATAAGCAAGTTCAATAGGGACGCAACCTGAATTTAACATTCCTTAACCTACATTCAGACTGCATTTTGAGCTCATTCTTGTTCATTAAAGCTAAGTATGTGAGCTGTGGATTTATGTGAAATCTGTGATACACTCTCCTAGACTCTAGAAGTTTGCCCTTTTTAACTTTCAACTCCTTGACTCTGAACCTGTGTCAACCACTTTCAGGGTAACTACCTCAGAACGTCGCTATGTAGAGTAGAGTAGATAGCACAGCGCTTATCAGGAATCATTCTTAGATTTGATGGAAATTGGGAAGCCATGGTAATGGTAGCCAAATCGAAGGCATGTGAGTACCATTATACCCGCAAACTCATCTTTGAGTCTACCAATACTCCTGATATTTCATTGCTGATTTCGATTCATTCAGTACTTCCCCAGTATTGACATATCTATTTTTCGAGAATTGCTTCAATGATTTCCCCAGTGCAAGTCTGAACCCACTAGCATTTGTCTAGCACCTCAGCAGGCTACTCCTTTCCCCCGCTCTAGATTGTCAAATCTAGTGTAAGTTGTACAGCCTCGACTAAATATTCCGCAACATAACATCGTACATAAAGCCAAAAAACCGTGGCTTATGTGGCAACTCAAGCGTCAATAGTCTGTCATAGAAGTTGGTTAACATATCTGGACCGAGAATGGAGCCCAGCGGGACATCTAATTTCAATATAATCCTTTTGCCTACCTTACTTCGTGTCGTAGATTGAGCCGATGTCCTTCATGGTCTGCATTTGATTTTTGGGTACTTGAAAATGATGCACTTTGAGGATATAAGCCCATCTAGCAAGTTTACATGGATTTATATCGTACAGAGCAACCACCAGAGTAGTGATAGTCGACATGTCCTGTCCATGTTTATTAACAACGGATGAAAATGTAAATCCGTGGTGTTGCAGTAGCAAGTTTGGTTAGAAGTTAACGACAGAAACGTAAGAACATTTTAAACCGAAAAAGGTTGCTTATTTTCATGGAAAGCCTTAATGTCCGGTCTTTTATCGAATAATGGCAGGTTGGAAGACATACTAGAGCACTGCAGATACAAAAAGAAGTACGGCGAATAAAACTTAATTTGTAAGCTTGATTTGACTCATAAAATTGGATTAACAAGTAAAAAAGGTCAGCACAAGGTCCTTCTTAGATTGTCATTACTATTCGGATGAATGAAAATTTTAAAATTGAGGAAGATGAATACAAAAGAAACGCTGTTTTGAATAATGTTTTGTTTCAAAGGTTTGTACTGTAAAACAAACTGAAAAAAGGAGCCAATGCCATGAAATAAGTTGTAAAGACCCTAAATTTTAAAGTCATTCTTATTAGCAGACTGAGAAGAAATACCTGCTGGCAGGACATGTTGAGCAAATGCTGGTATCTAGTGCTGGTATCTAGTGCTGGTATCTAGTGAATACTAATATCTAGTGAAACCAGAACGACGCAACAAGGATAAGGTGCAGGCAGCTGGCTACAACAACATAAACTAAATGGAAGAGGCTGCAATGCAACAAACGTCATACCGAGCCTGAGTCATGATGTTATTATTTATATTTACCTATGAAAATGTGACTCCGCCTTATTAAGGTTACAGAACATGTCCTGAATATGAGTTAATAGAATTGTAACATGTTTTGAAACAAATCAAGACCTCAAGACAATAAATGAAGCCTTTATCAAATCTAAAATTTGTAGTGTTGGAATGTTTCCAATACATGACTGTTAGCGATATTAAAAACAGAAGAATCGACTAAAGGACAACGTAAATTCAGTTGTCTGTGACGAACACAAGACAAATTCTGTCAGGAATTTATTGTCCAGAAACAGAATGTCTCTGTTTGGGGATATCAGTCTGGAGAACAGATAGATTGAGAGTGCTGGAAGAGCGCGAATCGGACTCTAGAAGAAAAACAAGAAATAGAGGCACTAAATATACAAGTCATGATTTTGACAATAGATGGCCCATCTGTCCATCGTTGACTTTGGAGTTTGGACTTTGAATCCTGCTCATTATGATCCAAAGATACTGAAGGGGATGAGTAGGTCATAATCGAGCCCAATTTTGATTCTAGTTTGCAACTGCTTCCTATTGGATGAAGTTGTCATATTTTGTCCTATTTTCCAGGATAACGATTGGCCAGGGAGTTCACAGTGTCGATTACTTGTTTGCAATTTAAAATTATTTCATTTAAATATTTGGTAGTCATTTTTTGTGTCAGTTTCGCTGTGGGTGTTCTCTAATTATTGAAAAGTATAAGGTGCACTTGAGAGTATATCGTGTTGGCCATCTATTACGTAAGGATTTTATCAACCCATTAAATACGACTGGACTCTGTTATCCTGTTGTGAAATCTTTTGCTATTAATCTCTCGTTTTTTCAATTTCCTCTAAAATAAATGCTCATACATCAGAAGTCAATTTATCCGTAATCTTTGAAGGGATACTACTGGTTGATCCTTACTTACAATTAAAATTAAACGTTCCATCACGTAACTCACTTTACTAGATAAACGTGTGCCTGCTGAACTTTTGAATAATTCGCAATCATTTAAGAAGGACATTTCCACCCACATCAACATCAAGTTTGAAAATATGCAAACAACCAAGGAAGCAATTGAATTGAATTGAATTCCGTTGTCCTTCCAACTAGCATTGCTCAATGCACACTATATCCACTGTATGGCTGCACAATTCAAAGGATTTATAAATAATATAAGCCATCGCCAGCAATCTACAAACGGGATAGCTGGGCTGTAAGCAATTTCCATACAACTTCACGTTGAACGAAGAACTAAACTAATCAAGGAGACATAAATTCAAGGCAAACTTAACATACTTCTTTATTCAGGCTATATTTGCGCTTATCAGTTTGCTCAATTAAATTTTTAAATGGTCAATTAGTCAATGGTCTTCGTATGCAATTAGTTGATACACATATGATTTAGCTTATGGGCATGAAGGTGCATCTATTCATCTCCAAGCTATAGACTATCCGACTCGTATGTCGTTGTTAATGCAAAATTTTAAAGTGCAAGCAATAAAATTGTTGAAATTTTCGCACTGCAATTAATTGTAGATGTGGAATAACGAAATTTTTAATGCAAAATTTTTAATGTAAATCGTCTGAAGGTGAATGTTTAAAAGATAAGCTAAGTATTGTACGAGTATGTTATTAGCCAGCGGCTAATAAACACATACTCCTAGTTTATTTCATTTACGTGCGCTTGGATTTTTTTTTTATTGAATTTGTTACGATTTATTTTAATTTTACTTTTGTTTTTAATGTTTAAACGAGATAAATTTGATTTATATTCAAGGATCTGACGGGCAGACTAGTAATAACCTCAAATGTTGTATTTAATCCTGTTTTACTGGGGACTATTGATCTTTATCAATCTTAAGTGAGACAGTAACGCATGAATAGCTAAACCTGATGAAAAATTAATTAATTTGAAAATTATCTAACTTACAAATGGGACATTATAACATTTTGCATTAAGCAAATCAATGACGCAGGTATAGGCACAAAGTCGAACACTGATATTTATTTACTGGAAAGACTGTTAATATTCAAGTGTTAGCAAGCAGAAAGGACCAATTTTTAAGGATTCTAATGACCGATGATAATCTAATTCTTTGAAAAGCTCCGGACCAACTCGGAGGAAATCAACGCAATAAATCTAAGCACGGCACAAATATTCCGATAAAACGTAAATATCAGTGAAGGATACTCAAAAGAACTCGAGAAAAAAGGCAAGATAATAATTGTAGAACTCACAATAGTTACAGTGAAACAACACACCGAAAATGGAATACCAATGGAACGTGTTTGTAGATTAAATGGAATTGCAACGATGGAAAACTGTCACGAAAACCAATCAAGAAAAATTTTATGGGCCTAAATCTGACGCAATCCACGCCTTTAAATATTTAAAAGAAACTTCTGTATCTAGTTTTCTATAACGAGCTGAGGATAACCCAAGAAAAGTGAAAAAACCCTCAAAACTTTTATTAAAAGCTCAAATCAAACCTCAAAATTATAAATCAAATCGAAGCCTCAATGTACCTTATTTTGTACGACATATAAAGAAGTTACTGAGACTAGTTACCACCAAGAGGACAAATTAAAGACGATTAAAGAAGTTCACGACACAAGGTATATAAACGCTACTAGGACATTATTGATGCAAGCAGTAGAACACACTTGAGAATACCGGACAAGAGGACGCGGTTAAAAGATTTACAATACAAAGGAAGTTAGAAATCTAGTTTTGACAATAGCACCTTCAAATCAGAAAAAAAGGAGAGACAGTATCCTTAAGATAGTCCAAAGGTGAGAACAAGTCCTAAAAGATTTAAGACAAAGCCGTGTGTGGAAAAAACTGAGAGGCAGTAGCGTCAAGATGTCCTGAAGCAGCTGAAACATGTCCTCACATAATGAAAGAAAAATTGTGTTTAGAAAAAAGGAGAGTCGATAGCCTGAAGACGGTCCAAAAAAGTCGAAACAAGTCCTCAAATGATTCAAGCAAAGCCTGGTGTGGCTATGAGACAACAACTAAACAACGCATCAAATTCAAGTCATATTACGTCATAGCGCTTCATACATTTTCTTGATGATTCCCATCTGGTTGACCGCGTCCTTCAGTTATTTATATATTCAGAAATATGCTCTATTGCTTGGCTTAATCAAGTCCTACATGCATTCATGTGGGTTTACATGTGGATGATTGCGTTTATCGTGTCCCTACAGTGAAAACTCATACGACTGAAAGGACATGATCAACCAATTACTCGCCAGAAAAGTTACATGAATATTTGTAGCAATGCATTAAGCTACACCGCAGAGTGTATTTGTGACTACGTTAAAACTAGAGGACGTGGTCAACAGCGTGAGAATACTCAGAACCGTGCACACAGAAATCCGCAGTTTGGCTAAGTCTAAAGCTCTATCGACTAAAGGATAGCTAAAGTTGGGCAAGTGGTCTCAAATATTTCAGAAGAGCTTATACATTCTCATACAAGACCAGTTCTTCGACGGTAAGCGATTCAGATGTCATTCATCGTGTCAAAGAAACATCCGGCTCGGTCAAAGGTTCAATCAGACTCATGTCAAAGAAACATAAGGCTGGGATTGAGCTGTAATATTCTCTTTCCGATTCTTAAAAACGAATCTTTCCAATAAAAAAACAGATACAAAGAGCCAGAAGGGATTAGAATTAGAAAAGGACTAGAAACCGCAACTCTTACGACATAGACAATCGTTCATAAGCTAACACCATACTTTATTTTTGAAACTATGCAAATTCGCTAGTAAAATGTCCTTCGAAAAAACCCTTAGTAAATCATCCCTATAACAGCAACCAGCATCTTTGTGCATATGCTTCAAAAAAAATATTCTTGTCTACCACACCACTGACAGTAACATCGAAATAAAAATTGAGGAAACAGAACCAAAAACCAAACCCAAAAAATCTCTACACATCCGCATGAAAATTGAACATTTTTCATGAACATCATTACCATGAGGATGAATAATGTGGCGCCTGCCTGACCATCATCATCTTTAGTTTGCTCCTTTTACTTTCAACCTATCTCGTTTGTTTTTATCTTAACTGGCGTTTGTATTGTGATACTACTCCTGCTGATGAGCTTCTGTACAGACGACATTGTAGGTAGGATGAAGAAAAATAAGGCATTTGGTAGTATTGTCTTGTTTTGTATCTTAACATGACAATGAAAGGCATCGTGTCATTTCGAGAGCATCATCCCCCAAATCATCATTATCGTCGTCATCATTATTTTAGCTTGGAGTTTTTTTTTTTGGGGTTTTTTTTCTTTTTGAGTCTTTTTTTTGTCAGTGTGAGAACCTTTTTTACGATGTCCTAGTATGTTGATGTAGAACTATGTGCCTTAATTTGTAGTTTCAATTTGGGGAGAAGATTTATCGAAACAATCTTTTGAAATAAATGATAACTAGGTTTTAATCTGAAAAGCCAGCTCAAGATAACAGATAACATTCACAATTTTATAACTTAATTTTTTCGGCCCTGACGACTACCATTACAGGGTTCTCTATACGCGACTGATTCCGCATTCAAGCCTGAAGGACTTCGGAGTAGTTAATTTCATAGTTTAAAGTTAAACTTAAAGTTAGACTAAAGTTTTAATCCTCAGAACCTCAAAAGTTAGACGAAGTAAGAGCTCTTCATATGTGTACAATCCCTACTACTGACATTAAAAATTAATTCGAAACATATCCTTTTTGTCCGGTTATTGGCCAGTGAACTGGAAATTTGAGTGATCTGTTGACAATTTTTTCAATTTTCGCGCATAAATTCAATCTGTTGTCAAGTTTGCAAGAGAATGCATCCTCCATGTCCGAGAAATCAACTGGAAACGGACGTGTCTGATAGTGGCTGATACTCTATGAAAGACCTCAATCATTTGGAATTCCCAGCTGAATGCTTCTAAGCATAGAATGGACGTTTCAGTCTTGAAACTATTGAGGATGTTTTTTGAAGAAGTATTCCCACTCAACGCAGACATGAAGGGTCTCAAAGAAGGATTCCTTTTAAAACCAGACATAGAAGACCGCTCCAAAAAGAGCCAGTATATTCACATCTGAAGGATTCAGATCCTCCAGATCCCTCCAGTGAAAGCTGAACGACTGATACGATAATATCTGTACATCCATGCATTGTATCTGACTTACAGATATTGATTTTGGTATCTGATTTTGATATCTGATTTTCAGAAACAATGTAGAGATAAACAGATGTCATAGTGTGGCCATACACGGTTGGCTTTGGATGTGATTTCACTGGAATGCTTATCACAAAACCACTGATCACTGATAATCTCCTTTGCCAACTAGTGTTTTTCACGGACTCATCTTGGCTATTCCTCGTTTCTCATCACGCCATCTCTTCTGTGTCACTATACGGTTCCTGGTTTTGTTGGAGAACTTGGCATATAAGTGCTTTTTTCCATCAAAAGGACGAAAATTGGGCGCCTCAAAAGATGAATAGGAATGATCAGATCAGATTTTACCAAGGCTTTATAGAGGAGACTCATAATCTTACCCATATTTTAAAATCTTATTCTTGCTTTCTCTTTATTGTCAAAAAATTTAGTGTGTAAAAATTCACACTTCGTTCACCGATGATGAGATTAGTATTAAAAGAATTGGTCAAATTAAATTAAAAAACAATTTTCGAAAATCCGGAGTATGCCACAAATTAAAAGACTGTGCCACTAACGCTCAGTTCGTTTTCTTGATAACTTTTATCAATCTTTTTCAGCATTAAACATACAAAGCTCGACAAAAGCCAACCAGGGCGTTGTGCTATTTTTTGGGTACTTTTAACTGGCTATTTTTTGGGTACTTTTAATATGATACCACAAATATTCGACTTCACTCTCGGCTCACTATTGAATCTCAAGGATCAGCTGCCTCCATTCTTGTCATTCAGTTAGGCCCCAAAGAATTCTGATGAGCTTTTGATTCCTTATTTGCTGTTGGCTCTTCTACTCCCTCAATTTTGGTTCAGTTACTCAGAGTTTTTTTTAAAGTTTTGTCGCGAAACTAGATTGATTTTATGATTTTTGAGCCTACCCTTTCGCAACTTATACCTCCATCCTTGACTTTTTTGATGAGTAGTACAAGTCACGGGGAGTAACAGTAGCGATAGTAGTAGTAGTAGTAGTAGTAGTAGTAGTAGTAGTAGTAGTAGTAGTAGTAGTAGTAGTAGTAGTAGTAGTAGTAGCAGTAGCAGTAGCTGTAGGTGTAGTAGTAATAGTAGTAGTAGTATTAGTAGCTGTAGGAGTAGTAGTAGTAATAGTAGTAGTATTAGTAGCAGTAGCATTAGTAGTATGAGTAGAAGCAGAAGTAGTTTTCGCAGCAGCAGGAGTATTAGTAGCAGTCTCAGTAATAGTTGTTGCTGCAGAAATAGTCGCAGCAGTAGTAATGGTAGTAGTAGTTGTAGCTGTAGTATTAGCAGAAGTAGCAGCAGTATGGTATATTATATAGTATATTCTATATTCTCCAGTAGCCTCCAGACAAGTAAAGTAGCCTTGTGTGTAGAGTGTGGACTTCTAACTTTTTCTACTGTCATAGCGAGAGCCTAGTCTTTGCCTCATTGCTTCGTATTAAGGCTGTTCGGTTTTACATAGCAGACACTTCGGGTTAGAGATACCCTTTTTCAGCTGGGATGGATGGAAGATAGAGGTTTTACCTTGAGAGACTCCCTCTTTCTCTTGCACCGACAATGAATCGAATCGCCGGATCTGCATTATTCGACGACGCGGCGTTTGAGTTGTCCTCAGATGTCAATATTGTCCCCATAATAATTTCTGGAGAGAGCTCGTCAATCGTCTAGGGAAGATGAAAATAGTCCCTGGACCGTTTTCTGCTTGTAAACAAGCTGTTATAGGCTAAAGTAGGTATCAGAATTTTATGCCTCTCTCAGCCAATGTAGATAAGACTGAAAATACCCGCTCCCGCTGAATAGTTCCGCCGGAAATCAACGAATCTTATTATACTTTCTACAAAACCACCCCGCCAAGTCACTGATGAGATGGACAGCCTTCTTGCCTCGCGCTTCATAAGGCCCCACTTCCTACCATAAATCTATGGTTACTTTTATTTACTCTCAACCAACAGTTTGTTGTCCCCCCCCCCTACCTCTCTTAATAATTAGACTGTCGTTTGCTCTTAAGAAAGATGGACAATTAGGACCAGTCTTACGACAACTAGAACCGCAGGTTCAGGGAAAGTGAGGTATGCAGTCGCATTTTGCAACGATCCATTCCTCTTTACCTACACGAGACGAACTTTGTTCAACTCCTTATTGCGTACGTCTCAACCTTCGGAGCCAACCAAGAGCTCTGACTTGAATATTATTCAGTTTCAAGATGATCCTGAAATGACTCCCGGCATCGTCAGCCGAATTATCTACAAACGAATCAGTAATTAACTTCTTACTTGAACTTTCGAAAAAACTACATCTCCGCGTAGTCAATTTCCAATCAAATCAATTCCAAGTCCTTTTCGCGTTCGCTATTTAATGTTTCATATTAGCCAAGCTATTAACAATACTGTCGGCCATTTAACGCGCGACAGAACTGGAACAGTAAAGCTGTCAACTTGAACCTCATTTTCATGTCACTACGTTGCCGATAACGATCACATTAACGTCGGGATGCATGATAGCAAAAGAAAATTAAACCTAGAATATACTGGACGATATTCTATGGCTAAGCAAGCAATAAAAACTTGTGAGTCAAAAGCGTGAATGTAATAGGAAGAAATAAATGGTGGAGAAAACCAATCGACCACCACACTATTCTGATAGGAAAGTCATAGCAATAGCAACAACAACAAGAGAGAGAAATAAATAAATAAAATAATTATTTTGTGATTTAATGATGGGCGATAAGGAATGTTGTCAACCGAGCTGAATGGTAGGCGAGATGGATTGATAAAACGCTCGTTAATGGCCATTTATTGCCCATAAAAGGAGTGGACAGAATACAGAGGCAGTCTAACAATATATTTCGTTATCAGAACTTTTATTTGAAGGAATCACACTAAACTCCACCGAACCTACAATTAAGTCCTACCCAACCAACAGTAAGTGGGTGGGTTTCTTCGTCTAATGTTAAATCAATACGAACTAATTATCATCAATGGATGGCGACAACATTTTTATACACCCAGAAATTAACTGACAATTTGAGAGAGTAAACCAACAGGGATCAAATGATTTCGAAATGCTGCTTTGCTCCCAATGCGCTGTCCTTCTAATTGGCAAGCAACAATCGCAAATAAGTCTAAAGCTCCCCACACACTATTCAAAGGCATTGAGCGTGATTCCCATCGTCGTCGTGGACGTCGTCGATACCTAATTAGATTGAAAGGCGACGACAACATAACATACGTGATGTTTCTTTGATGGTCACCAGGGACATTACCGTGGCTTGTTTGCTGTTTTAACTTTTTCTCGATAAGCACATTTATTTAAAGGTTGTATATCTTCGCGCTTGCGGATGGTTAAAAAGAAGTTTGCGGATGGTTCAGTGTTTTAACGTACAGTTTGTGTTGCGGCAAAGCACAAGCACAAGGACTCAAAAGCAACAATCAAATGTTACATGCTCAGATAAGCACGTTTCGAATGGAATTCATAAAACTTCTTTCGTGCTATGCAATTTCGCGATACCCACTGTGAAATATTCTCAATACCATATCGCCATGTGCTGCCTATTTGCCGCCATCGAGGGGCCATGCTCCTACTGTGGTTGAAGGGATTCTCAAGAAAAAGACCGCGGGCGCCAGTCTACGACGAACGTTCTGCATCATCATTCGTACAAACGACATTTAAATAGAGTGGAATCCCAATGGAACATACATAGTCGTTTGGTTCCTCTTTCTTTTCAATATCTTTTTATTTTCCATCTTGTTGTGTGTGGTGTACTACCTCCACCTTTCTTTGAATGCACGACAATCTTTTCCCAACGGTTTTGATCAGCATATTCTTTAGGATATATTCTTCTTCGTCTTCTTCTGCTTTTGTTGCGGCTGCCCCTTCTTTTTCTACTTCTGCTTCTTCTTCTTCTTCTTGTCCTTGTTCTCTTTGGCTCGATTCCTTTTGTTTCGAAATTGCCAAGCTCTTTTGCGTTTCGATTGAGGTGACCAGCAGACAGACAAGATATTCTCAACAGGTCAATTGTTAAAATGAAAAGATTTTGTACAAGTAGAACGCGAGTCTATTGTTCATCCTGAGGAGCTAATGAGAACTTGAAATTGGCTTGATTTTCGCTATCAAAGGACTGTGTAATCTTTTTATTTTTTATTTTTCGGGTCATAAATTAATGGGAATTTTACAGCACTTGGACTACGTATTAAATAGATAAGGTTGATCTAAACTCTTCTCTCTGCACCGCAGACACGTCACCCAAGGACCACGCATATCATCCTGCAGACTCAATTCATATCTCCCTTGAAAATTTCGCCAAGCAGACAAAAACTTCTCTCCCAACCGGACCGTGTACATTCTTGCAATATTGGCAAAGATACAAATTGGATGTAAGATTCTTATCTCGCTATAAGCGTTTCACTACACCAATGCGGTCCATCTCCAACTCGACGTCGTGCTTGCTGTTGGTCTTCTAAGTTGCGACGACATGCGCCCCAATACCTTTTGTGCTGAACGCGGCCCCCACTGTGGATGATTACATGCAATTTATAAAACAAACCAATCCTTTTGATTTCGATCTCAATTTTTGAGATTTTGTAGCGAGCCATAGCTATCCCGAGCCAAACAGCCAAACACTTTGTGCAGATACAAACGGACGAACAGATACACAGGATGATAGTGGCAAGCAAAATGTATTTTGATTTCGTGTTTGAAATTTTCTTGAGGACGTTGTTGCAAAAGGAGAATATGTTATAACAGTAACAGTATATTCAGCAGTTTTAATATTGTATGGTTGTTGCATTTCTGCGTATTGGATGGACTGACCACGCGCAAGCAATATCTAAAATACAGGAAGAAACCGTGCATAAAGCGCACTGCTGAAATGATCGAAGAGGAATCAGGATGAAATTATTTATGTTGAACACAAAAAGATATCAGAATTTGTTGTGTAGATGATCTGTTATCATAAATGTGAAAAGATGTTAGTTTGTTGGATATGTTGCGCTCTCGCGGACATGAAATGACCACACACATTTTCTGTAGATTCGTTGTTGGTTATTGGCAAATGATAATTCTTCAGATTAGATTAAGGATAAATGTAAAATTCACTAACTGTAAAATTTAAATTATTTAAAACAAATTTGTGCAGACAAATTAAGAACAGAACTCATTAGGCTCAATATAGTACAGACCTCGTTCAAGGATCAAACGGAAATTCGCGAATGACCTACTCAACTATTCTCGGACGAGCTACTTTCCAATACCCTGGAAGAAATGGTCCATTCGATAAGGAGGGAGATGGTGAGAACCCAAGCAGTACTGCTCACCACGATTCCAAATAGGATTAATCTACTGCCCAGGCAAGAGTTGAAAAGAGCGTATAAATTCACCGCACTAGAATGGATAGCGAATCTTCCTTAAGTCCTGAATAAAGAAGTGGCCAAAAAACCAGCAAAAAGTGTGCCAGGATATTATTAATGCTCTGAGTGCTATATCAATATCTCCTTAGACCGACATCAGATGAGTGTTCTATCACATTCCTAGGAATACATCGAAATTCATGAATGATCTGTCCAACTATTTCGGGACATGCTATATCCAATAACTCCGAAGGAAATGGTTTAGTAGACCAAAAGGGAAATGGTTAGAATCCATACAAAAGTGAATACCAAGATTTCTGGTGCAAATGATCCATTGACAAGGCAGGAGTTCAAAATCACGCAAGATTACTGGAATCAAATAGGTGGAGTAGCAGAAGAGTCAGCGAATGGCCTCCTAAATCAATGTTTGGATGGTGATAATAGACTCTCTGAAGCCCTTGGATAAACATCAGATATTACTTCATTCATTCAAAGACATCCTCCCCCGAATATCTTAAAATTCAGAAAAAGCCACCTAAGTGTTTTCGGATAGACTACTTCCCAATATCCACAAAGGAGATGGTCAATTCGAGCAGAAGTAGAAAGTAATAACCCCACCAAAAGTGCATCCCAATATTCCTTATAAGGTTAATCTTTCTTTCCCATAAGGCTTTCTTTCCCAATACCCCTGCAGGAAATGGTCCGGCAGACAAAAATTGAGGGATTTAGAACCGAGCCAATAGTTTTTGACAAGATTCCTAACAAGGTTGATCTGGGCAAGAGTAGAGAATAGCGCAGGATTGCACCTCACTAAAATAGAATCACAATCGACAACGATGGTTGTAGACTTGTAAGTTATTTGGAGTCAGAATTAACTTAATTGTCAATCAGCAACCCTACCAAAGCTGCTTGCTGATTCCTTGACTCTACGGTATGTCAGTAAGAATTGTTTGGATTGGAACGCAGCAACAGGGATGGCAACGAAAAATTGCCATCCCTGTTGCTGCTGGGGAAAACTTCACATCCTTCTGAACAATTAGCTGATCCTAAAGGAGCTCCTTTTTATCCACAAAACTTCCCATTTTACACATGACTCTAGACAAGCACTCAAAGCTGCGGCTAACCAGAAGTTACTAGACAAGCTTACTTTGTTCCTAAAATAAGGTGTCAAGGCATGTATCTTTACACATCAGTTCAGAGGAGTTGATGAGCTAGCGAAAGCAGGTTCTGCCGTTCAAAATGCTGCTAAAATTACCATTGGTTAAGCGGTGGAAACAAACGAAAATACTCTCTAGAGAAAATCCTCTGTAAGAAGGGGGCAAGGACTCAAAATAACACAAACTCTCTTGTTTCTCAGCAACAAAATCAAGACCCAAAAACTTTTAGGAATGACGAATGAATACGAATGAATAAGAATGACGTGAGCGTCCTGGTCAAGATGTCAAATTTCAGCGCATTCAACCTGGCAACATCTGTCTAGCCTTGAGCAAGGAGCAGAAAATTTCGTGAGCTTTTTTAGAATTTCGAGACCTGGATCCAAAGAACCTCAAATGAATGAGGTAGGTTTCCGCAACTGACACGAAGCACTGAACGACCGCCGGTATCAGGGTTCTATGATGAGTCTGACGTAAGGTTCGAATTACAACTGTTATTAACCTATAAACTAAAGCAAGAATTACAGTCTCATCGAAATGAATCGGTTACCTCACCTCGCGAAAAGTCTTCATGATTTTTCCGGACAACATGGACAACAAGGGTGGGTAGTGGTAAAAAAATTTTGAAGTGATACTTACTATCGCACAATCTATCTAAAGAGAGCGTCAAAATATTAGAGAATTTTATCAAGTATGTGAAATAACGTTCTTGGGTCAGGAAATATTCCTTGGAAATCGTTTACCAACCCTTAGAAGTAGGAAATAATTCGCAATCGCTTATCCCTGCACTATACGAATAAGGAGAAACTAAGTATTATCGAATATCAGATGATCATAGTGGCCTAAGGTAGTTTAGCGATATTATGCAGAGTCTACCAACTGTCAATCACTATCTGAACAAAATTGACCTCAAAATAAATAGCCCGGGACACTATGGCGGCAATCTTTTGAGTTTACATTGATTAAGGCTTAAAAACTGCCGTTCGCAGTTTGGAAGAGAATCTTCCGATTCAGTTTGAGGAACAAGCAAACAAGTGATTCAGCTTCAGGAACAGTTTCAGAAACTAGAAGATTTACTGCAAGCGTTCTATCTTTAATTTGAGCGAGAGAAGTCTAAGCCGACTTAACGCTGCCAGTACCTCACAAACTATTTGATACAGTGTGAAATCGCAATTTTTTGAATTTTGATTCCGAGGACCTACGTCTCTAATCTTCTATGCAATCCCAGAACAACATAACTCAGTTCACTTACCGAAGACTGCGTTTTGGTCATGCCAAAGAATAAGGTTTTCACGTCCATTTACGTCTCAACCTCAATGTCAACGAAGAGTAGTAAATGATTCAATGCCGTCTAAGCCCAGCCAGACAGTCAGAAGAGACCAAAGGACTTTAAATCTACCAAGATATATGAGTTCTCTCAAAAAACTGATGATCCAAGCGAATTTCAGTGCACCCTCCATACTCTACCAATGAGCGAGGCTTCAAGGTACATTTTCCAATTTCCGGAAGGATGAGAAAGAGTGAAGGATAGAATTTGAATTATTCGAAAAAACGAGTTACCCAGAATGGACCTGAACTCAGTAAAAGTTGGAGGGCCTGAGATTATTTCTTGGTATATCAGGGTACTATGTTCGCTTCATTTGAAAGACCGCTCAACGATTGAAACCTCTGACATCTTTTTGACAGAAAGTTTTGAGCTTTAGCGTCCAAATTTGAATCATTTCAAGAAAGTAATCAGCGATTTCCATTCAGCTTTCTCGATGTATCTGAGGATTGTCCTATTGAGAAAAGACTACCCTCATTGAACGAATTGAACGCTATTCTGCAGAATGTTCGAAAAGTCTAAACAATTTAAAAGAAATATTTGATTACGTTGTGTGACCAAGGATATAGATGAGTTGTATCTTCACTGATAGCTCCTCTCCTCCTGATCATTCACGCTTCACTAGGGACATTTGTACCTTTAAGCTTCGAAGGCACTGTCAACCATTTTCAGTCCAAATTTCTTAGTATCATGGGTTCAGACAATTTTCACATGTTTACATAAGAGTCGAATAGTAGGCAATCCAAAAACCTTTCACTGCTGTCAGATCAACTCTTCGGGTGTACCTAGTTTTCTTATCCTTAAAAAAAAAAACAAGGAATTCAGACGTGCAGAGGGAAGCTAAATTTTTGGGTCATAACAATGTTGAGAACCATTAACAAATATCCTTCAGCTAATGAAGCTGTCGGTTTCGAAAGCTTGTGCTTTGATCAAGGATCCTTGCTTTTTATTTTGTCAAATTGTTTGAGTTCGTAGACAGAATTCTGGGAGTTTGTTTGTTCATTGGTTTTGCCTCATGGATAGAGTGGACATTGCTTATAACAAACATCAAATAATTTGGCTTACCCGAAACCATATCATAAGTATTTGAAAAGAAGGATTCGGACATTTTGGGAATATACAAACTCTCGTTGGTAGAACCAAGTCTCGATTGAGGATACATATATCGAAGATTTTAATGTGGTTCAAGTAAAAGTTTTTGATCTGCCTTTCTTTATCAGACAATTAGGTATGAACAAATGTAGTTTTCAGTTTAATATACTATGTCCTTTTACTAAGTTCTTCCAGCAGCCATGGATGTTCACGCAAGGGTTGTTGGATCTGCAATAGTACATTTTTCTGAGACTCCAATCCAAAGATATCTTTCATAAGTTTAATAGTCTTAAAATTTAGCAGATATTTTCTTTAATTTCCACCAAATATTCTCGAAAGAGTAGGCACAAGTCAATCTACTGTTAGCTTGCGCCACTCCTTCGGCTAAGTATTTATTATTAACAATCAGCCCTAAAATGGGACCAGACAACCATATGAAATTCTTTACGCGAGTGTGTAGGTGGTGGTGAAGGTAGTGCAGGATATTAAAAAAAAAAGGGAAAAATCAAATTCAAAATGAAGTGACCACGGACAGGTCGTTACGGAGTAAGTTATGGACGTCGTCGTCGCTGCATTCATATGTGCACCTACAAACATATATTCGCATATAGAAAACTAGGTCTGACCAATCTGCTTGTACCTTGTGTACATCCTATCAAGCTCTGCTGTATACATCACTCCCAACTGGATTTTACTTCTTCAGCTAGCCTGTGCCATGGTAGGACGACAAGTGTAAGAAGAACAACAAAGAGATCTCTTAAGATTCTGATTTTTATTTTATGTTCATTCGTTTTTCTTGCTCGCCATTCTTGGACTTATTCCCAAGTTCGTCTCTTTTCTTGTCTTGTTGGTTGGTGCTGCAAACTAGCAGCAACGCTAGCATTCATTCATCCATGCGTCCATGGACGGTTGCAGAAGTGTGAAATTCAATACAACAGCGAAAATGGCAAGGCATCGTGGCTTCAGGCTTGCTAAGTGGGTGTGTCCATGCTTTTGTGCTCCTCACCTGGGGACTTGTTAAACATACATATACTCGTATCGTCGTGGCGAATAGTGATAGAGTGGATAATGTAGAGTGCTCCAGTCTGGTCACAATATCTTACGTAACTTGAGAGCCTTCAAGCAAAACTATTGACGCTGTTGAGTCCTCAAGAACTGAAGCTTCCATCTTACAAAATTGTGGCATTAAAAGCACATATTGGATGCATGGACGAAGCGTTTTTCCCTGTGTAAATGCATTCAATTTTCTCGACACTCTAGTGTGACAAAAGCCGTTGAAGTATTTCGCACACTATGTACACAAATTCATATGTTCCGCCATTGGCGCACCATAAGTTTTAAGTCCCGACTCCGTATGTGGTTTTCATGCAGAAACATACCTAATTGGAATAATCCTTGCTGTGCGAGAAGAGTGTATACTCTTGTGTAGGGAAGGAGGTAATGCGCATATGTGTAAATTGTCACATGCGTTTGCACTCTTAATATTCCTCATTTTATTGTCGCACCATCATTAATACTCTCACTTGTGCAACATATAATTCCTAGGTGGTTCTTGCATATTTTTTTTCCTTCCCGTTCTGCGTACATTATAATTGAAGTTGGAGTAGGGAGGGGGTTCATTGTTGAATCGAAAAGAAAATTTATTTTTCCATTTTTTTCGCTGCAGAAATGGCGACGTTTGTATCCTCTTCACTATAGAACGCAATGGCCTAGGCCGATGCGTGGTAATGGCTATGGTAGTGGTGGTATCAATGGTGCAAAGAAAAATCCATATAAGTGTTATGATGCCATATTTTTGCATAATGCACACGCAATGAAATGCGAGGAGAAGATTTTTCAAGTGTTTTATAGCTAAGACTTGTGGAAATTTTCGTGATGGAAGGATGAAATCAAAATGGAAGGAGAAATATGTAGAGATTGTGGGATATATCGGATGAGCGTTTATGGTCGTCATTTTTGAATAAGTTTCTGTCATATAATCTTACATAAAACGAGCAGCAACCGATCTCCTGCTTTCAAATAATTAAATTTAGATTGTTTTGCGGTGAGTTTAATGTTCTAGGAGAATATAAAATACAGGCGTCATAAAAATTAAGGAGTATAAGGGGACCGACTCTGGTATTAATATATTTTCTAAGAGCCATGAACTTTGTTCTTAATTTTCCAGAACCAAAGACCAAGCATAAAATGTCAGAAGGCTCAAAATTGGGGCTCCCTTGTAAATTTGGCTTTGAACTTTTCAAATCGGTTGGCACAAAGTAGTTGTATATAGAGTGCTCAAAACTTTTAACCATCGAAAATTACATCTTTTCACATCCTGAAAATTGAAAAATTTACCCAGCATTCAAATCAGTGATAAATACTTACCCTATTTCGTTCAAATCATACATTTCAAGCAGAATCATGCACGGATCATAAAATCATAATGATAATCAACATTCTTATTGCAAGGGTGTAAAGATAGTTCGGTTTAATTGCTTGAAAAATGAAATATAACTCATCGAATACGTATCAAAACGTAGCATTCAATAGAATTAAAGTGAAACCAACAGCTCTCATCCGCTTTTTCAACGCATTGTTCTCTAGCTTGCTACAAACACATCACTAAGTGCACATTTGATCCTTGAAAACCAACACTCATCCTTTTATACATTACAAAACATGAAACTTGATTAGCACGAGAGTGTAATATGCATTGAATTTCCTTTCAATTTGCATCATAAAAAATTGCTTAAGCACCGAAAAACGAAAAAAAGGAAAATCACCAGGACTCACACTCCGACAGGACATCATTTTTGCATAACAAGTGCTAATAATACCCTTCAATTTACACCACTTAGCTCAGCCTACGATCATTTTATAGCACACTTTTCGTGCGAAAATTCAACCATATGCACCTCTCCAAATGCACCTCTCAAACATTGTTTGCATTGTATAAAAAAGGATATTTAAAGTGCATATTACAATCTTAATTAATACACGAAAAGAAAGAAAAAAATTAATGGAAGAATGGCACAAGCATTCAATTTGTTAATATCAAGATGTATATTGAACCTTGATTGTCTAACATTGTGAACAAGTGTACTGTAAACAAATGACTATGGCTATAAGGACACACTTTAGCTGCGTAATTCATTCATATGCATTAATCGCGGCTGTTTTAGTGTCTGAAATCTTGTAATATTACAACGTGTCGTTCCTCTTCTTTTTTTTGTGTGTTTATGAAAGGATCAGGAAAGTGCATGTAATGTAGTATAATGGATTGTCAAGGATCTCAATATATTTCATAGAGATGAACAAGTGTTAAAGCATATTGGTAATTATTAGCAGAATGATGAGAAGCTGAATGAGAAGGATCTTGTGTTTCAATACTTCACTGAGTACTACACATATACAACAAAAAAAACTCAAAAGGACGATGTAGGTTGAATCTTGTAACTAACGAATAACAGGTGGTGATAATTGTAGCCATTGAAATTTACAAGATATCAAGGACAAAGATGAATTTCATTTGGAAACTAGAACTCTGACATGACAGGTACTTCAAAATGGTATTGTTACAGTGCTTCCAATTCTATACGATATCCTGATGACACGGTACTTAAACTTGCTTCAGTGGAAATGGACGAAAGTTGAATTTGAAATGTAACCAATTAGTTTGTTCATAACCATGTTAAACGCTAGAGTTCAACTAAATCGAGGTACGAAAGCAAAGGACACCATTTAACAGAGCGCTTCTATTCCAAATATTATCTATGTTGTTTGCGTGACCTGTCTGTTACAAATCACTCTTAATTTCAAGAATAAACAGTGCACCTAGCTTAGAATCCCTCGAAGCCTGCTTCATGATTTACAAAACTACTAAAAATTGCTTCTCTTTTGGAAGAATGTCCTTGTTTTGAATCTCTTTTTTACTAAACTATTACTATTAACTAAACTATTACCGTACTATTCTTTCCCTAAATCTTCTCAGGATTACTTCAATCACTTGGAGTCTCTTAGTTACCTTAGTTTGACACCTGGTTTGCTCTCACATGGTTTCGAAAAACTGTCAAATCTATTCTCTTACAACCGCTGAATTTGTGATGATATTCATTTTTCAAGCGAGAAGCCATATTAAGAAGTTCAGAAATTAATTTCAAGGTGAGCAGGGAAAGTTATAGAAGTATAAGTGAGCACGTTACTTAGTTAGCTTGTGGGAACCGGCAAATAAAACAGTGTCGGGCTACGCTTCGGAGCTCCTGTCAGCAGCTAATGTTGTTCTCATATCAAACCTTGATTGACTTCATAGTCATTTCTGAAGTCTCCGGAGTTCCCAATGTATCCTGATACGATCAGCTTTTTTGAAGCCTTCGAATGTTCTTTTGAGAGACGTCTTCCCGATCTGCAAAGAAGGCACAAACCCTTTTTGTGGATCTAGTAGACCCTTTTTGTAGATCTGTCTCGTGCAATGTAGTCCCGAACGAATATATTTCATTTCGTTATAGCTGCAGCATTTCAGTGAATGTCATATCAAACTTTGAAGCATATGTACTGATCGGTTACAACAAGTGGTTTGCACACTTCACTCAAAAAATTCACAATCTTGGAGTTACATTTGCCACGCCTTATCATGCTTGAAATACACAGGAGGTAAAGTAAACCGTTTAGAGCTCACTTCAGAAATTATATGTGTGAAGGATACTCCCTTTACACCTCCTAATCATGCACAGACCATTCTTGCAAAGAATGGCGTTAGTGACAAGTAGGACTTGAAACCGAGCGGAGAAACGTCAGTCATCGTAGTAGGACAGCATTGAATTATAATACAATTATGAAGATGCTTAAAGTTCGTTGTTTAAGAACAATAACGGCTTTTTACTTTAAAAAATGTGCTTTACTTTTTTTATATCATTTGATATCATATGAGATACACCTCCATGACCTCCTAAAATGAAATCATTTCAGGAGAAGAATAAAAAATCAGTTTATCCTCCCTAAACCAAAAGTTATCTAATGTTAAGTTATGTTACCGTTAGTCATCAGTACCGTTAATCATGAGACAAAAGACAAAAGACCTTAACCATATACTTATATTTATGTAGAAATTACAACGATAAGCATCCGCAGACTCAGTGGTACAAACTGCGATTCAGACCATCTATATCAGAATGTATCATTCTAATGTCTGCTGTCAAAACTTGATGTTTTATCGAGAGGGTGTCAATTTGTCGAGATGTTGTCAATCTGTTGAGAGGTTGTCAATAAGAATGACATTTTCGTCTAAAACAACTAATCAAATTACGCTCCCTAACCACTCAAAAAAAAAATTAGTTATAGTTTATTCAACGCTTGGCACGTTTGAGTTGAACTAACTAATCTGAGTATACAATTAAAAGCAGAGAAGTGAAGAAAAAAGAATACACATTTGAAAGAAAAGAGAAAAGTGAGGTAGGAAATTCGGTGAAAAGAAATAAGAAGATAAATGAAAGAATAGTATTGAAATAAAGAAAGAAATGTTTGTGATACACGAGAGTCGAAAAAAAACTAAAAATAGGGAAAGGAAGTAAGAGAAGTTCGAAGAAAAGGAATAGTTGAAGAGAAGCAAAACAAGCTTGAAACACTAATCAAAATATGTAACAGAAAATGAAGAATCCAAAAAGAGCAGAACAGAAAAGCAAAACTTCGAAGGATCAACTGGAAAGTCAGAGATAGGCAAATGAAACAAATTATCACTAAGGGCAGCAAAGAAAATCAAGAATCAAAAGGAAAGAGAGATAAGGAAAACAAGGCAAAAGCTACAAAAAGAAACAATTGATATGGTAGGCGAAGAGGAAAGAGGGAAGAACAGAAACAAAGAAAAGACTAAATATATATAAATAATAAGGATGAAGAAGAAGAAATGAGGCCAAATCGGAAGAGGAGAAGAGGGCAGAAGAGAGAGGGAGGAAATTAGCATTAAGGAGTAAAATGAAACGAAAGTAGAAACAACAAGAAAAGCCAATAACAGCAGAATGACACGACAAGAAACGAAGGGAGGGATAAAATCAAACGGAAGCACTGATAAGAATTAAGAAGAAACGAACAGAAAATAAAGAATAAGATAAGAACATCAAACTATGTCAATTAGAGACGCAAAGATGAAAAAAAATAAAGTTAAGTGAAGTATAAAGTAAAGAAGCAATATGAGTTAATGAAGGGCAAGCTATAAAAGTAAGAATTCTGGGAAACCATAAGCTGAAGAGGAGATAAAGCGAAGAAGATAGAGAAAAAGGAAGGAGAAGGGAAGTAAAAGGCGCAATATATGAAGGGATGTAATAATTAATGAAAATAAAACTACAAATAACCAACAGAGCAGCGTAGAAATTCCTTTCAAGGTGCAGAAAAGAGGAGGAGCAAGTGGAGAAGAATGCGAAGAAAAATTATCTGGAAATAGAAGAACTCAAAAGGAAAATGCAGGCAATATGAAGGGGAAAAACAAAAAAAAAAGTACAGTAAAAAGCTAAGGGGAGTAAGAGTATCGGGAAAGTGGAACAGAATAGAAGAAAAAGTGATGAAAAATGAATAGGAAACATGAAAGATGAAAAGTAAATGGAAGAAGCGGAGCCGAAATAATAAAAAGCAAATGAAAAATGAAAATAGACGTAAGGGTAACTAGCAAAAGAGAATTGTAAGTCCAGAAATAAGGAAACAGAAGAGGGGAAAAATATGAAATGATGTGGAAAAAAATGGAAAAATAAATGGAAGAATTGAAAAAGCAAAGGCAAAAAATAAAAAAACAAAACGGAAAATGTAAGTGGAAGCAAAAATAAACATCAAAGGGAAGTAAGAACTCCAGGAAAGTGGGGCAGAAGAGCAAAACGAGATGAAAAAAGCAAATAAAAATGAATAAGAAAGATAAAAATTGAAAAGAAAAAGGCACGAAAAGACACGAAATAGAAAGAAAAGAAATGAAAAACTACAAGCAAAGGAGAAGTGATCAACAAAGGGGGTTAGAAATACCTGGAAAGAGAAGTAGACGAGGAGGAACAAGTGGCGATAATGTGAAAAAAGGAACAGCAAATAACCGAATTGATAAGAAAAAGGAAGGAAAAGGCTTGAAATAAAATAGAAAGAAATGAAAGAGAAGTAAGAAACATCAAAGGGAAGTAAGAATTCCGGAAAAGCCGAACAGAAGTGAAAAACAAGATGAGAATAGGCGTAGAATAGAAAAGCAGAGATATGCAAAATTGAAGAATGAAAAGCAAAAGAAGAATAAACAAAAAAGGGAAATTCTATGTTTTCAGAATTTCCGATTAACAGAATTTCAAGAAAAGAGGGAACAGAAGAGGAGAATCAAGATGAGAAAAACCGAACAATGAAGAAAAGCAAAAAGAAGAATTGTAAAGAAAAAGGAAGGAAAAGGCGTGACTTAAGTGCAAAGTGAAACAGAACAAAACAAACAAGTTGAGAAAATACGACGAAAATGATCTGGAAATAGAGAATTCAAAGAACAAAATGAAAAATGAAAAGAAAAATAAGAGTGAAGAGCAAATGGGAGTAGAAATTCTAGAAAAAAGAAAGAAGAAAAAAAGAACAGTTTGGGGAGGGTAAAAGAAGTAAAGGAAGATAGAGGGAGCAAAGGAGAAAATTGCATATCTCTTCATGAGTGAAGGTGAAAACGAAAAAAGTGAGAAGCCGTGGATCAAGAAAGGGAGGAGTACAGTACAGCATGGAAGTTTGGTACTGAAGTTACTTGAGCTTATTTCAACCACGTTGATTTGATGAATGTTTGACATACTTTGTCTGAGATCCTTTTAACTAATAGAGCTGAGAATCGGTCAGAAGAATAAGAACTCAGACAAATCTTGCTGGATGTTCAAATTTTAATCAAGGTTCCTTTGCTCGAATATACTATAGTTCCCGGAAACTACGCACGGTTAAATTCTCATCCAACGTTAATTAGATAAATTAGAGTTGAAACCAATGTGGATAATGTATTTTTAGTAGCTTTATATGTAAGTACTTTTGAAGTAATCTTACGAAATATCTTACATGAGTAACTGCACGCCCCTCAAAATTTGTCCTTTTTTTATGAGTTTTGACGAGGAAACTTGTTGGCTGCTCTGGCAATTAAAGATGCCATTCTACATTTTGGATTGTTTACTATCCTTTTCTTGATGAGCAACTTAAAAGTATAAGAAAAATTCGAAACCACAAAATTTATTGATAAATTAAGAAGAACATGACAATGAGTTAAACCGTTTGGACAATCCTCTTGGGTAGGTCTCACATGTGATCCTGTCGCATGTATTTGCTTTTTTATTGCTTAAACACGAGCTCGCTTCATAATCTACCGAAATATGTTTCAAATATATGGAAACGGATATAAAACACGAAAAAAAAACAAAATAATCGTATCATCAACGTGCCGAACTATTTCGTTTCATCAGTAAACTTAGTTATAAATTTTTTCCAGATTTTTTTTAAGGTTTTTTTTTTGTTTTGCTCTTATTTTTCTTGCATTTTATCTGAATAAAGTTATCGTTGGCGTCAAAAGCTTAAATAGATACCGCCATCAGTAGGAACGTCGCGCCGTGTGTGATAACCAGCTCACACGGATAATTTATGTATCAACTTAATTTTAAGAACCAGAGTGGAATATTTGGAACAGTATAGGGCAGAGAAAGACACGATCTTTTCCGTCGTAGTCAAGGTAATACCTACATGAGTGTATTTCAAAAGATAAATGTAGATAAACGCTGAGAGTGAAGGAAGACGGGGAAAAAAGGCTCATAAAACTGAAAATCCAGTAGCAGTAGTTATGTCGTTTTATTTTCGCTTTTATTTTAACTTGATTGTTGTTGTTGTTGTTGTTGAATTGTTGTTGCTGTTTTTGTTGCTGCTGTTTTAGCATCTTGCTGTAAGCTAGCGATCCACTCAGCTTTTCCACGTAAAAGAAACAAAATCAGCATCTCTGATTATCATCGTCATCATTTTTAAGCGATTCAAACCGCTTTAGTCTTTTGCGCCAGCTTAATCGGTATCTTTATCTTTTCTTTGCTACTATTTTTTTTTTGTATTTTTGTTTTAATTTTTTATTATTTATTTCCTTTTTTTTATTTTTTTTGAGTGTTTGCATGTCAGCTAATCTTAAAGTGTGGCTTTATTTGAAATGATTGAGTTTGTGCGGTGTAGCTTTCAAGCTTAGTTTATTTTATGGTTTTTATTTTTTGTCGTTATTGTGTTTTTTTTTCGTACCTATTTGATTGGTGTATATGAACAAAACCTCGGCTCAAGTTCATTAAGGTGATCCTTATCGCAAGCGACAAACATTTTGTCGGTGGAAAAAATCATTAAATGTTCGAAATTGTCTTTTGGAAGAGCCTGAGTGAATTAAAACAAATAAAATTGTTTTTTTTTATTTGTGAAGGCATACATTTGCCAAAATCAACTGGTTCGAGCACTTTTTTAAAGCGAAAGTTTTCAGTTTTGGCTTTAGCCATCTTTTTGTTGGCTGTGTTTCTTGCTTTGGTTTTTGTTATTGTGGTTAAATCATGAGAGAATTAGTGAAGGTCACAGAATTAAATAAATGGAAGATTTTAATAAAGAAATTTGCGTGGGAGCTGAGAACTAAACATAATTTCTATTACTTACAATTGGGTCCTCAGCATAGACGAACATTAGCACTAGTTCCTGCGAATAATATTATTATTTGCAGATTGCTTTTCCTGCGATTCTAGAGAGCCGAAGAACGGTCTCTAGTTCGAGTTCTACAGCTGAACACACAACAAGGACTTCTAACACAAGCTTAATTAGGCTCGAGAACGGAGTCAAGGATCAATTGGTAGAATCAGCCTATAAATTATGGTTTTACAACAAGACGGCGAATAGTCCGATTTACAAGTTCCTATAACCTCTACTATTCCACACACACACAATATTTTGTCATTGTTTGAGTCCTCATTATGTTGTTTGAGAAAAGGAGATAGTTTCATCATATAATATCTTATCACAAATCATTGCAGAAACCATTTCTACTTAGTCAACTAGTAGGTGCCTAGACTTCACTTGCAAATGATTCCTTATAAATCATCCGAATCCTTTTTGTTTATTAAATTATTAAATTACGAAATTACAATCTATTAATTTTATACTGATCCAAGTATCCATTTGTGGTCAGACGTATTTGTACTTAAGCTCTGTTAACACTGGGCTCTTAGCCACAAACTATCGGTCGTCTCACCATTTTTTTGTATTATTGATGACTTTTTTAATAGGCACAGAACATAGACATCCTTTTCACGCACATTGCATTGAAAATCGATCAGAATGCATGTTTAACATTTTATATCTACCCAGGCTAAAATATATAATCGTCCACACCCATACACTCTAAAACAAAATAATGTTCTTCGTTCCAATCCAAAAAGGATTCTCCTCAATGCGTTAGAATGTTGTGGACATATTAGGCCTTGAGCAAGCTGGATCCTTTAAAATATTGCCAATGTTAACTCGGCTTAATCTATTTTGAAATCAGAAATGTCAAAATGTCTTAGCATAAGGAACAACCTTTTTTGACGAATCTTCGGCTCAAACATGGGTGACAAACCTGGGCACAGGTCCGTAAAAGTCCAACTACAAAGATGGCTTAAAGTTTTATTCAAATAACTAAGGACACTTCTGTTTGTTCTTACAATAAATTCGTAGATTTTCAGAGTAATTTTTGCGAAGAGTCTTAAGTGCTGCCAACGTAACGAAGGAAAAATCATATGGCACACATTTAGAGTAAGTTGTTGCTTTATGAAGGACTTATCACGTGATTACGAATAAGAAAACAAGCATCATAATTGTGCTTTTATTTTGTTTGGAAAATGACGACGATTCAGACTTTGTACTTCGGACTTCTAGAAGGACAAACCAATCAAATAGCGAATATCACACTCTGATCCAATATTGCGGTTCGAGCACCCTTATCCTCTAGAGGATGTAACTGTAACTATTAACCTATGACCGTCTGCTTTTTCTCGTCGAAGAGTGTCTGTGTTGTAGAGAGATCTTTGTTTCCTTTGGAAAGGATGCCCTCGCAAGGTTAATTTTAAAAGTTCCCTATTTTGTTTTTGCATCATCCAGCCAGTTATTGTCAGTAGGAACACGACCTATTCGTTTCCAGTTACATTTACTCTTTCAACTTAACATCTAATTAACTAATGTTGCTGCAGAATGCTTGCCTATTCCCTCAGCAGGATGAAATCAATGACGCTTAAACGTTTGAAAAAAACTATAGTAATTATAATTAAAAATAATTATAATGATAGTTATAATCACAATAATAATATTTTTAAGGAGGTCAAGTGGTTCAGGTTGTTCACAAATGTCAGAATTTCTGACATGGCGGGAAATCAGGGTGGAACTCGTTATCAAATTGCTTCGAACTAAGTCTCTTAAATCATGCGTAGCTGTGCTATTGTGTTAACAATATCTGCTTTACGAAAAAGGTTAGAAGAGGGGAGAGTCCTTTAACGACTGACTCCGCTTCTGTCGATGCCAACAAGTGATCTTACATGGCCTCTTTCCAAAATAGGCACCCGAGTATAGCGTTCCGTTAGTCCTTTGGTACTAACATATTTTCCACCAAGGTATCAGGACAGAACTCACCTCTTTCCTCCCGAACTTTGGTACTAGAATATTTCACTACTTTTACGGAAACTAAAAGCTTGAGCGTAGTTTTTCTAACCGCGATAGTGCTCGGTTTTTATCAGCTATTGGTCAGGGGCTTCAGAAGAATGATTGTGCAAAGCTTCCTAAACCCTAAATTTAAAGAAAGAACCATAAATTCAAACGATTTTTTCTAAATTGAGTTTAAATAGGAACCATCCGAATAGTGAATCGGAGATCAGGAAGACATTAGACGACATACTTTGGATTTTCATATTAACGCAGATGATCCTTGAACCTTGTTCTTAACTTGCATCATCTTTTCAATCTTTGCTACCCCCAATTGGACCATTGATTCCATTGCAAAAAAAGCTGTTTTCTACTGCACGTTTTCTATTTATCGTTGAAAGTTCATGAATGTTCTGGGAGCTTTCCTTTCATATTCCATGCTCAAACGAAGTATGTCTTGTTTTTTTCGGATCGGAGTTTATGTTTTTTCTATAATTTAACAAGTCAGTGGTGACCGAAGGTACAAGGACAAAGTTATAGTCAGATAATCTGTGAGCCACATCGTCTTGAAGGCTCTGGATTTATTGGTGGACAAATCTTGAATCGTTTTAGTCGGGTAAAATGCACTCATTACATTGTCTGCAGACTAATGAGACTAATCCAATACTGGATATCGGAACACACGGGAAACAAGAGTAATGAGAGAAGGGATATTTTATGTCTTTGCTTATTAATCTCGATTAAAGTCGAAAATTACAGAAGACAAAGGGAAGACTAAATTTCGCAAGAGAGCGTCGATAGTATTTAGCGCTACTGAAATTTAAAGCTCAAATGAAACGGATTTTATTGGCAAGGATTTCGATGATATCCAAGATTTAGAACGCAATAGACTCAGGACAATACTTCCAGAACTTCTCGAACAAATATATAAACTCTTCCTCGACGTCTATAGCGAGAAAATGTTTTAGTCTAGCATTGAAATGAACAAGAGACAGCTGAAGGTTCTGACTGAGATCTCCAGAGGTATGCAAATTCGGAGGGTATTTCAGGAACGTGAACATTAATGAAAATAATGATTGCTGGTTATGCAATTTTATGGAAGAGACACCAGTTCCTTTAAAAGCCGAGTTCGGAGGATTTTCGAAGGGACAAGAACGGCAAATTAAGTTCTTGATAAAGAGAAACTGGAACGCCATGGCAGATTATTGATCTTCTCCGGAAGATTAACGTCTTTCTGTTGAAAATTCGCTCAGGTTCCTAGCTCTGATTAGCTCGGAATCAAATTTTTAAGGATCTTGATCGGGTTTCCTTCCACGCTTTAAAGTGAACACAAAGTATCATCAAATAAATACCAAGAATTAAGGCCTATATGCAACAAGACGAACTTCAAAGTAATCCAGAAAAATTGATAACTCACGCTTTTCACTGTCCGCTTTGTGAAAGCAGTGAAAACTACTGACAAATGCTGACCATGTACATTGCATACGGAATGTTACTTTAAGGATTCGGCGGTAAGGTTGTGCACCGTCGAGAATTGCATAATTTTTATTCAGTTTGAAGATGAAGACGGAACCCTTGTGTTCTATTTTTATTGCATCCAAACAGTTGCATCGCCAATCATCCTCACTTTCAACTACTTTGTAAGGTTTACCTTCTAACGATTATCTAAAACAAACGAGACCACCATTCGTTTTCAACATAACCTGCGCTGACCCTACTTAACTACTAATTAGCTAATATTTCATTACGCGGTCCAACCATTTGAGAAAGGCATATAATTTTTATATTCAACAAAACACGAACATATCTAGTATCTAACATTCTTAAACACAAGATGTTCCTAATTAATACTCTAATAAATCAACATTTAAAAAAAAGGCCTAGTCCCAACATAACAATATCTTCCTCTCCTCCAGTCTTCCACGCAACTGATGACCCTCTCGTTTTGTGTTAAACCAACAATTCCCAACAGTTATGTCCATTAAACCATAATCTTAAAACTTTGCTAGCAAAACAAAAAAAAACGAACAGCAGACAAAAATCGACTAACATAAAACAATATTATTTTCAGCCTTATTATCCTTTTCAATGTATCCTTTTCACATTACTCATATCGACACAAAACCAACAAAGGTAACAATTTAACAACCTTGTCGATGATCATGGTGATGGGGATGCTGTCAATGTTAAACAAACAAACTGTCGTAATAACAAGAAGGAAGTTAAGGAGCCTTGAGAAGATAACAAAAGAAAAAACAAAAAGTACAAATCACCCCCTTAGTCGAACAAAAAATCCCGATGAGGAAACGGCGCTTCACTAAATGATATAACATAACCGGGCATAAATAATGACATGTGGGATCATAAATCATTTATGCACCCTCCCGAAATGTTGTACTGACTAGAGAGGTATCATGTTAAGACGATGATGATGATGATGCTGATGATGAGTTCTGGACCATGGTCAGATCTTCTTTTTTCTGTTGTTGGATCTCAAGTTGAACGAGATTAGCTATGATCGCTTGAAGATTTGAGTGTAGAAGGCTACTAGATTGATTCAGGTTCATTGAAGATCATGAGTGTTAGGAAGATCATAGGGAAGAATATGACTAGGAACAGATCGTTTTGATTTGATATGTTAAGATTGTTGAATGAATGTTCATGTGTGGTACTCATGCCCACCATGCCATCTAATTTGGATAAAATTTTCCCAGAGTTTCAGAAAATTTTCAAGCATCAAAAACTGGCTGAGCAGAATGTTTGCTCTTCGTCGTTGTTGGCTTGTACCTGTTTCGGTATCGATGAGGTCAGATGTTAAGGTACAGCGCCTGGCGCCAAGCGGTAGACGATGAATGGCGGATACTTTCTTTGGTATTTGTTTGTTAGTGTTTGAGTCGGTGAAATTAAAGCCGCTTTTGAAATGTACTTTCAAAGATTATTCAACTCATTTACAATCTGCCGACTATCTGCAGTACGTTTAGGTTTTTTATTCTAGTTTACGTTGTTGCTTCTTGAGAATGTTGGATTCATGTATGCACATTTGGAGAAATTCGCTTTCCTTTTTCAACTAAATATGAAATACTTTAGTGTATCCGATCGTTTAGATTTTAAGTACAATAAAGCCACATCCTGGTCAGTAAGTTTTGAACCATTTCACAATGTACTGAACATATCCTGGACCACACTGAAGTGCGTACTGCAAAGTGTTTGCAACTGGAATTCAAGGGAAGAAGCTCTGATTCGTTATCCTTTTTTTTTGAACTCTTTGCCTTCTGAACTGTTCCTGCGTTATTTTTTGTTTTTTAAGTTAAAGTTATGTATATAAAGTTAAGTTAAAGTTATATATAAAGTTACATAATTGATATCATCAAAGTTCACTCTTGTCTCCACCAGTTAAAAACCTACTGAAACTCACTGGAATGAGTTTTATCATGACTCCTCTACAACGGCATCATCTAATTTCAAAATCCTTGCACACCTTGCACTGAAACAATTTTTATGAGCACCTACCACTTCGTTCACGATCAATGAACAACAATTTAGCAAGATCATTAAAAACAATCCACAATTAAATGCATCCCTGAAGCCAAACATATTCACATACACACACATGTCTTTTTATTTCCTATATGTACTCTGCAACAAAAACAACAACACCCATACACAAACTCCTGTTTTATGTCTGACAGATATGTCAGAATTTCGTTACGACCACAATCATCATTTTTAATTGCATGTTTGCTTTTGCCTTTTAGACGGATCATCCTTGATCATTTATTGCTTTGAGCTCTTGTTTTTTTTTGTTCTTATTATTATTGTTATTCCCTCTTTTGGCCGGTCGTCGTCGACGTTCAACAATTTAAAACAAAAGAATTAAATAACAGAAAGAAAACAAAAAATTGGAGGCAAAAAATAAAAGAAATATCTCAAATACTCAAAAACGACCAAGAAAATAAAATCGGCCCACAGTAGATGAAGATTCAACTGATCAGGTTGTTGTTATTTAGATACTTTCGTTTCGTTGCGTTTCATTTTGTATTGTTTTATTTGTTTCGTTTCTGTGGGAATAACTATTGTTTTTATGGAGAGATGTATATGGGTAATAAATGGTTGGATGCAGTTCAAATGTTGCACGAAATAAGGACAGATGGATGGCAATTAAGTTTAATTTGACCAAGAAGTGTGTGTTGTAGGTCTGACGAGTGAGTACGTGTTGGTTTTTGGATTTGATTAACTACTTCAACACGTATAGAATTGATAATAGTCAGAAGAAGAACAAAAAAAAAATATAATTATAGTAAAATTTATGCCATTGATTTCATGGTTGAAACTATCATGAAGCCACGATATTCCCTGAAATTCGTTGAATCCTGAATTCAAATAGTAGACAACCTGACTGATTCGGTCTAATTGCTTCAAAGACATTCGTATCATATTCATAATTTCAGGGATAGTTATATGCAAACCGCTGTCAGGATATGTCATATGAAATTAAAACTGGTTGTCCTTAACGTAATCACTAAGAACAATAAATGAAGCTATAAGCAAATCTTCGAGAAAGTCCCAAGCTGAGTTACAAACCCTTAAAAAGTCTTTGTCAAGTTTTGTGGAGGAACAGAATTGCTGTAAGAGAGATCCCACTTCCGTCTGCGCCGCCAAGCGATCCATGATGCGCTTCTTTATAAGAAAAACTATCCGTACGTAATGTGGCAAGCAGTTCCAATTGTCTTTTGACTGCATCATTTTTCCCGTTACGCTTTCTAGAGAGAGCCTCCTATTTTCTGCGAGAGGTACGAACGAAGTGTTGTCCATCTTGCCCACATGAAGAACGTGTGGTAGACGTCATCTGTCATCCTCGGGCAGAACAAGCAAGTGGAGGACGGTAACTTTCCCATCTTATACAGGTAAGGCTGAAAATATAAGTGACCACTGAGTAGTTGCGTTAGGTAATAGTCAGTCTCAGCATGCATTCTGCAGAACCACGGTTCCAAGTTACTGATAAGCCGGAGGGTCCACCTGCCTCGCGTTTCGCTTACCCATAATTGCTGCCACAAAGTTAAAGTCCTTTTTTCCTCTCGGCTAACGGCTTCTCTCACCGACTCCCCCCTTCGTAAGTGCATACATTTCCGTTCTTCTGCAAGAAGTATAATAGGGACCACCATCGAGATAACCAGCACCGCAGGTTCAGACAGTGCGGTGTGCAGCTACAATCCGCGGAGCTTCTCGCCTTTGTACATGTGCGAGACACCTTCGGTACGACTCCTTGCTAACAGCGTCAGCGTAGGCTTTGAAGCCGTACAAGAACACTGACTCCACTGCACTCATAAGTAGCCGCCTCTTACTCGAGGTTGGTCCGCCCATGTTGGCCATAAGTCGACTGAGAGTTGACACCCGCACAGCAGCCTTATCTGCTGACGCTCGAAGAAGCTCATCTTCAAGTCAATCGCCAAGCCAAGGTATTTCATTGATTCCATTGACTCGATGATTGTTCTCCTGATGCGAACGGGAATAACACCAGGGATGCGCTTCTTGGTCAGTATCACAACCTCGGTCCTTTCGAGCGCTAGGCTAAACCCACGGTCTGTTATCCACTCGCTCATTACCCGGTTTTAGTGGCGCCTGTTTGAAAATACGTGCGGCAACTAGTACTGCCAAATTATCTGCGTAGCCAATCAAACGTGATTCCTCCAGTAACTGCAACCTCGAAGGGTCGTCGTACGGGACATTCCATAGGTCTGGGCCATGAATGGAGCCTTGCGCCATCCCTGATGTCACTTCCATTCGTTGCCGACCCCCCAATGTGTCGTAGACGAGTTTCCGGTCTTTGAGGTAGTCCTTCAATATCTGCGTCAAATACTTCGGCAACCTGAAATATTCTAGAACACCGAGAATATCTGCCCATTTTGCAAAGTTGAAGTGTTACAAACAGTACTATTCGCCTCGAATGGAGATTCTGGGCTTCTGCCCGCTGAACCGCATTTGCCACCCCTGTTATTGCACCGATCGTGTGTTGGCCAGCCCTGAAGCCGTACTGCTGAGGAGAATCCCCAGCAGCTCGGATAGCCTCTCCCAGTTTTTCTCTGACAAGTCTCTGGAATACTTTTCCGGCGGCGTTCAACATACATAGAGGCTGATATGAAGATGGTTGCTCCGGATTCCCCTTTCCCCATGGTGATCAACACGGACGTCGCCTCTTTTCAGAAATTTTTGAACACGCCCTGCTGCAGGCAGGCGTTCAATGTGCAAAGTAACATGTCAGGGCAAAGTCGATGTGTAAGCTGCACCACTTCCGCTGGGATACCGTCTGGCCCCGGTGAACACTATTGACGGTTATTTTCTGGAACGATTGCCAGTATATGTGTGCAAGCTTAGAAATTTTTCAAAAATCTCAAAATGCCTCGGGCGTACTTTGATGGAAACGCAGTGTAAGCCAAACAGATGTATAACCCGGAAATTGCTAAACCATGCAATGCCATGACATCCCTATTTCCATCCCATTTCCATGCGGTGGGAGAAGGGACGAGAAGTTGCTCGGCCTACGGGGATACAGTCACGATTTAAAAGTGAAAAACGTACGTTCTGTGGAAAATTCGTTTTTAATAGAAATGGTAGTTTGTGCATTGATTTCCCCCAGCTACTAAGTTTTCAGAACAAGGTGCATGACTAAGTCAATGCCACCGTTAAAGTTTGATCAGACTTTGCGTTCTAGACTCCAGATAGACGAATGTTAGACTTCAGATATAGACGAATGTTGGACTCCAGCTATACCGCAAACTAGACTCTAGCTAGACTTCAATTTCAGACTCTTCAAAATGTTCCAGGACATCTAACGTCAAAAAATTGCGGAAGATCGATTTAGACTCAAAAAAATGGTCCAGGACATCTAATGTCAACAGCTACACTGTCAACATCGGAAAAAAGTCAGAAAAATATGCCCAGGTCATCGAATATCAACAATTACAAAGGTTTAATCTTGTTTCTGAAAAATTTTCAAGGACACCTAACGTCAACAATTACAGAGGGTACCTTTAGTAAAGTTTGGGATCGAGTAGGACGTGATATCGGAATGTCATTCGCAGAGAAACTTGCAGGACTTGACAGATCAAAACCTTTTCGCAGCCTAGCTTAGCAAAAAAATTAAAGAGTATACCAATGAACTTTACAAATTATGAAGTAGTTGAATCCTGTCACTGCGCATCTTCTCTGCGTTCTGTATTCACTCTTTACGATCTTTTGTCAAGCAATTTTTGCACCGCTTTGTTCCTTTTCTAGACGAAATGCACCTTTACCTTACTGGGAATGTCAATAAAGACAGTTTTCTTGCAAAATGTCCAAACCGAATCACCAAACATTTCTGGAATTTGACCATATTTCTGTTTTGAAGATTTTTTTTCTTTCAAAACCTTCAAATATAATGCCTACGTTTGATGGGTCTAACAGGCTCTAATTGATGCCTAGTGAGGACGGTCACCTGTAGCTTTCGCAAAAATTTCCAGAATTTTCTCGAACGAGTTTCTCTTTTATGATATTACCGATAAATTGAGAAGCATAAATGTGCGAAGTTTAATACGCAATTTGCATCTACTTTTTAAGCAGAAGGAGGAATACGGTTTCCTTTTTTTTTTTTGGAAAGAAGGTAAAGCTGACCGTAACAAAAAAATTTCAAAAAACATGTCATTTCCGTAACAAAAAATCGACAGAGAAAAATGTGACATGGTTCGGGAAATATCAACTGTCTTCAAGATTCTTCACTAAATGCTGTCATGATTTTAACCAAGGACGTGGGCATGGTTTCAAAATGATGACATGACATAGCAGACATCGGTTACTATCACTTTTGATTCCGCGGAAGATCGTGCCGATCGTGGTGAACCTGCAGCAGCTGTTAGTGTCACATACTCGTTTGGCATTGGGAAAAAGCTGGGCGAGAGGATAAACAGAATGCTTCACATTCGTCTTCAGCGGGTATCACTATAATTCATTAAAAGTGGTCCTTGTATTAATCAAGGGATTAGAAGGACTATCATTTCGTGCTGGGATTCGTATGGTTGTCACTATACATCTAATGAGTCAGTCACTGATAAAGAAGGAATATTTGAAGTTAGTTCAAGGGGATATACTTGCCGGGGATATACTGGACTGGAAGGTAGACCAGGGGATATACTCTACTCCTTATATCCCCCTGAGATGCTCCAATGAGACTAAATCTAATACATTTTGACTTGTGTCTCTGGAGCTTTTTAGAGTCACGTGTTCACTAACAAACCTGACAATGTTGGTCTAGACAATATTGTATATTTGTTAAGAAATTACTGAGATAAGGATTAATTTGAAAATGGAAAGTAGATATTTTATGTGGTTTTAATAACAAATATAACTAGGATTTACTTGTCCTTTCAGCTAAGAATGTTCAATTTCAAAAAGGCTGAGATAAGGAAGGATTCTGTACTGAATTATTATTTATTCATTCAAAAATTGAAAGTAAGACAAGGATCAAAAGCATAGTTAAAATTTTCAACTCGAAAATGTTGCCAACAGTTTCAATTAAGTTTATTTATTTGTGGGAAAACAACTCATTAGCTGGTTATTTAGACTCAGCGTCATCTAAACAGGCTAAATGATCATTTATCAAACGTGAAAAACACTCAGGATTAAGAAATAAGATATTTACTGTCTCCATAATATATGGCTGATAATAAAACCTCTGTTCAGCAACAAAATTTAATTGGAAACTAATTAATTGTCCACTTGGCTGTGGTATAAAGATCAATAAAAATGTGAAATTTGCATCCTATCTTTAGCCATCGGCACAAAGTTGTCATGAAATCCATAACAACTGGTTGTTTATAAAGAATTCTTAATATTGCGACAGGATTACGACGATTTTCGAATAATCTGAGTATGCATTTAATTGTTCTCTACAATTGTGTTCTTTGTATATAATTTTGAATTTTTGGTCCTGGTGTTCATTTTCCCACCAAATCGTGTCATATCTTTAATCTTTCTACGCACACATAACAATTGTCTTCAATATTTAAAGATATTCTAGAAATTACGAGATAATTAATAACCAAACTAAAGGGAAAAGCCCGGAAATGTTGAGAAAATATTCTTAACGATTCTACATTCATTTTACTGCAGACATAACAAACGTTCGTGGAGGCTAAAGCCAATGAAAAGTCTCGGGGAAATTAATGAAAATTATAAGGAAATGTTAAGGCATCTGTCTAATGGCAACAAAACTCCCTTCAAAAACAAAATCATGACATCTACCCTATTAACATTTGATGACCCATTTCATACGAAAGGTGATAGTTTACGAGACCTTTCTATGGTCATGTCCTCGCACATTAAACACATAAATACAGCACGACAAAAAATAATTGTCAGGCAATTTCAACGACACAAGTTGGAGAACGTCTCTTTGACGGTACTCGTATGTCGTTGTATATCGTATCCTTTGGCCAACGAGGGTGGAAGTCAAGAGGTAACCAAAAATATCAAACGAAAAATCAAAGGCTTCTTATAATCCAGCGCGTGTTAAATGCATAGCACGCTAAGGAATGGCCCATCTTCACCATCTACTTCGTCCTGCCATCCCCCTGCTAAACAAAGTTCACTAAGAAACAAGCCAGGCTGGTAAGACCCAATAAATTTTCGCTCCTTCGAAACAGTCGAAAGTCCTAGACCGGATAGCAAATGTCCTAACATTTTAAGAACAAACAAACACGTAAGCATGATACATAGGTGATGCATGTCACACGAAATTCCATAATTGAAGGTTAGTGAGTAACTACCCTCCAGTGGATAGGGACTTGTTGTAAACGAGTCTAGGAAAGCTACCACCTGTCCTAATGCCACACTAAATTTCGGTTGGTCGTTTTCCAGCTTGTGTAAAGCCGAGCGTGTAAAAATACTCATTAAGTGTAATTAAATGTAGGTGGTGGTTTAACGTCATCATGTTGAAAATAGTTGGCTAAAATATAGGCTCGGAAAAATAATGCTGAATGCCTGTCTAGCTGCCATTATGTCCTGTAATTGAACGATGTAATATTAGGCAACCATTGAACATTTTTCGAATGGTACGAACAAGTTACACTTCCCTTGCGACTGGAATTTCAACACTTGGCACTTTGAATACATCCAGGAAAATTCTTGGAACAAAAAGGGTTGAAAATGAAAAACAGAAGAAAATAAAATATCAGCGGAAATGTTCACATGAAAAGCGTATTAAAGTTTGATGAAAATGTCATATGTGTGATACGATGCTATGAAACCATGCACTAGTCCTCGTATGCGTATGTGCACCGCAACTTCACACCAACCCCAGTTGCATCGGTGTCGTTGGCCGACCCGACCGACCGACCATATTGAATGCAAGGACTACCGAAGGCAGATAAGCAGGCAGGCTAAGAAAATTAGTGGCAGCCATATTTATTTTTCTACATTCCGCACGTTTTCTTTTTTTCTCCCATTCTTGGCCAAGTGCAAGAGGTTGCGTATCTTTTCCCACCTTTTGCTTCCCTCGAACTACTCAATCCTTGGAGTTGCACTGAATTATTGCCGGTTCGGGACGAGCTATGCTATGTTGTATATGCCGGGATTACTACTTCCATCATCGTTTGCCGGTTGCACCCCTTATCATTATCATCATCGGCATATCGTGGTGCCTATTACATTATGCAGCCAGCAGCTGTATGTGACGAGCGCGCGAGAAAAAATGCATTCATCCCTTAATTCATTCTTTCCCCTCCATTTTATTTTTCGTCTTTCGTCTGTTTCTTCTTCTTCTTACTTTTGCGTGTAGGATATGCGTTTTTTGTTTTGAACTTGCCGAGACGGTTGCTCGCTTGCCATTATCCTTATCCGTTCACTCAATAAAATAATGGACGGAAGGTTAGGGGTGTGAGTGGAAATTCATATAAGCAAGCTTGCTACGATGCCGTGTGACATACTCTCACGGATTTATTGTTTATCAACTACACTGGCAACACTGTGTTTTTTTATTCAGGCTTCACCCGGAGGTGTGTAGTGGTGCATATTGCACAGATTAAGTTCTGATACCTTTCCGGAAAGGTGGGAATATTTTGCTTCCTACGAAGAAGCACTCGTCGAACAGGAGGCCGGAGAGGGTGAGAATGAGCATAGTTGGCTAATATGAAAACCAGGAACAATGGAATCAGGGCGGGCGCCTGGGTATGTTAAGTAGGCTACAGAGTGTCGAGCTTATAAATCGAGAGTGTCGGAAATATGATTCTTGTTGATTTTTTGTGCTTGTTTTTTACTTTTTGCGGTACGCTCACGAGAGATTTTTCTTCCATTTCTTCGGCAGTCCAAAGAGTCCTTTTTTGCTGATTCAAATTTTCTGCTTTTAACTGTTTTTATTTTCTATTTCTGGCGGAAAGACTTGCAATATTTGTGCATTCTGTCGTTGGTGGTGACGATAAGTAGCTCTCGTTAATGATTTCAAAGGGTGTCGGTGAAAATGAAATAATAAATACATTAAGGAGATGGCGGCGTCATAAATTTTCTTGTAGTGGTACGACGATAGGATTGAATTTTACGCTAATTTTTCTTCTTCTGTGTTTTCATCTTGTAAAATGTGTTGCTAGTGGTGGGTTTTCCTTTTTTCGTTAGTTTGATTTAGCTTTGAATATTTTCTGAAGTCAGATGCGAACTGGCATACTACAAGACGGACAAGCACGTGATAAATTCAGTTTGTTCCTTCCTTCAATTCTTCTAGCATACATCCGTGTTCAAACGATAGCATTTATTTTAAGATTTAATGATTGATTCAAAAGCAGGATCATTGAGCATGCGGCAATAAATGCTGACTCAAAATAGCTAGTTAGCATTAGTACTATTAAATGGAATGACGCCAAATTTAACATTGAACGTATTCCTTCCTGTAACGCTTTTAATGCTTTTTTACGGAGGAGCTCAGTATGCAATTTCGTGAACAGTTTGTGTTAGTTATAGTTTTGTTTTGTCAATGTGAAAAGAAGTGTAAACAAATCTAATTTTGTTTAAGGTCAAAGATAAGAGCCCAAGGCGATTGCATTATGTATGCAATAATGCATAAATGCAGTTCCACCTTGTAAATATTAAATATTTTTACGCAATAAAATTTATTCGCGGCAATGTAGAAAAATTCAAATTTGTTTCGCTCGTGTAATTTGTATCAGCGTATGATGCATATCCTGTTTTTTATGTGATAAATTGCATACAATTGCAGATACACAGTATTGTGCATTACGCTATAAGATAACAGTTGGCCAAAAGCAGTTCGATTGAAAGTCCTAGCTATGCGTTCAGCAAGAATTCCGAATTACTAGAACCCTTAGTATCGATTTCAAGGACCTTCTTATGCAACAAAAAGCAAAGTTCTAATCTTTTGATTTGATTTGTCACTTCGTAATAAGAAACCAACGAATCTTATTATCAGAACTATCTTGATCCCCTTTTCACCCCATAATAGTGCTTTTCCAATGCATACTTGTTTCAAAAATCTGTCAAATGTCCTCAGAATTAAAGTTTACGATCATATTTTTAAGTCGCTGGTATTTGGATAGTGTCAATGCAACATAAAATTACTGGAACTCGCTGGCAAGCTAGATATTTCTCCAACAAAATTGATTTCCAGGATATCCATATGCAAGGGACTTTTGAACGAATGCCAATTCTTATCCTCGATGTCAAAATTAAATTGACCATTAATTTGAAGGCCGGTTCGCGACTTTATAATATTATAAACCGACGAAAACTCTTATGTATATTTGAAATGATATGAAATTGAAATAAAATATTATTAAAATCTACTATATATTTAATTTTGAAAAACTTTTCCTGTGACCTCGCTAGGTCCACTGAAACATGGGTAAGACGGTGAAAACAATCTGAAAAACCTTTTCTGTTACCTTACCAGGTCCTTAGATGAATGTTTGACTTGCATATTTTGAGAAAACGTTTGGTATGTCTAATTCATCAGTTTCATTTTCAAATAACATTCTTGTTGAGTTCATGGTTTAAAAAGGTTTGACTAAATACGAGCATGGCCCAATTTTGGTCTCTTTTCTGGACCATCCTACATTTTCCTGAATAGAATATCAGATGAACCAGATTTGTAGTGAAAATCCACGTTAATCGAATTAACGGCATGACTATAAGTTCCACTGCTTGGCATAAATACGAAATACATTTTTACATAATTTTTCCTTTAACTATTGTTTAGGTAATCAATGGCGCAACAGTCCAAATCGAATTTTGGCCTATAAAGATATTTTAATCCAATCTTCCCAATATATTAGCTTCTGCTTTAATATTATGACAACTAGAACGGTTTTTCTTAGAGTCGTAGGATTCTTGCTTTGATTTGAAGTTAGAAATTGTTATATTATCTCTGGGTAGCTTGGGTCCGCCGGGTCTTGCTTCGTGGGTCTCGAGGACGCGTTTCGGCTATATACAGCCATCTTCAGCTCGTTCTTCAAAACGAACTTCAAAACGAACTTGTTATATTATCCTTTGCATTCAACAAAAATTTGCTAAAGTAGTAAATGTGCTTGTTGGATGCCAAACTGTTTCATGTGATTGCTAGTTGATTTGTTGAAAAGTCGTTGAGTAGTTGAAAAGTCTGACTTTGTCTGACGAGTCTGACTTTTACTTGAGCCGTAGAACGATGGATCAGTCCTGACGGAACGAGACTGCCAAGTCACGATCTTCAAATTGAACACATTGAACTTGCGATAAGGATGACAGCTTTTTCATATTCTCTTCATGCAAAAGACAGAACAAATACAAAAGACGGTTCTCCGACTGGAGAACTTAATCGGAGGAGTACTGGGATTCTGAGTGAATCAGGTGGTGTATTACCTCCAGATTACCCTAACATAAACATAACTTGTTCCTCCAGTCGTCCTTCTACACCTTTTTCCAGTTACGATCTTTGGGACCTTTTTCTAACTGAAAACCATTCAGACTGAGTTCAGTACTTGACAGAGTGATTCGTCCTTTAATTGTAGTCCCCTTTTCCACTCCATCTTCCTGGAATAAGGTTTTATGTCCGGCTGAAAACGTTTTCAGACTGAATCCACTGCTTAGAAAAGAGTTCGGCTATGTCGGCAGTCTACTTGGATAGTTCTATCGGGAGTCCTACATTCAGATCGTAAAAGCCTTTCCTTATTACAAAAATATAATATCATCCCTGTATCATTGATGGATCTTTCGGGTTAATCGGTTATTTTAATTCCTTTTGTTCAAAACTCTACTCTCGAAATATTTACGTGTTCATTAAAGCCATGGTTCACCACGTTAATTCAGTCAAACAGTAGGAAGTCTTGTTTTGACATCGGTATTTACGAAAATTTTCACGGAGGTTCTTGGTTTTTAAATGAATAAAATTTCAAAATTTATTTATGTTTCTGATAAAAATTAAATTTTACATTCAAAAGAATTTTGTGTTAACTTCAATATATAGTTTATACTAAACAGCAAATGGAAAATATTTTAACGTTAGTTGTCAAAAACAACTTTTTAATCTTTTTAAATGCGTCGAATAATCTTCAACATGAAACGATGACAGTGCTTAACCTGAACGTTTCCTGTGTTTATCGGCCAGTTTTTGACCAGTATTGAATGCACTTGACGATGATTGCCTTTGTGAGTCGTAAAAACCATTTGAAATTCAGATATAAAGCCAAAAAAATTACTGATAATACCATGTTTTTCACAGAAGTGTGCTGGATATCTAAAAATATGTGCTGATTTGTAAGGTTTTCCAGTTCACAAAATCAAAACGAGAATTGAAACGTAATCAGAGAATATTTCAATCTCAAACGAAGAAACATCTAAACGAAGATTCTTAGAAATTTGTTTTCTCAAATCTTTGTTTGAATCACCAAAAATTACATGCATGTCTGTCAAATTTTTCAAATTTTTTGGAAAAAAGGTAGTTTTCTTCGATCTGCTTTCTCTGCATTGTCTGACGGTTTGTTTTATGACAGTCTGATATAACGAAGACTGTTGAACGGTTTGAGGAATATTTCGGGGAGCTCCGTCAAATCCTTGTTTAAAGTTTATTATGATTCATCATTTGGTACGTTTAGAACTTTAAGGAGAATTTCTTGTTGAATCCAAATGATAGCCCTTCGTTTTATCCTCTGAAAACCATATGAATCCTTGATAAGAGCATTCGATTTGGGCAGTGTTTTCGAAAAAATAATAAATTGTTGTGCCCATAATCTTCCCATAAAGGATATTGATGTCCAGAACGTCCTTTGAAAAGTCTTAACCCAATTTTCATAAGCAATTGCCAGAAATGTATGAACTGAATGCCAGAGTGATAAATTCAGTAACAATTAACAAAACCAAGCGCTTAATTCATCAGTGTGAATTTTTCAGGGGTGCAATTAAACACATTCGATAGGGAAAAATGGTACGAAAATATTCAAATCCTTCTCGTTGCCATTCGCACATTTTCTAGCTCATCTAAAAACACATTAACTTTACTCATGCTGGCAATCATTCAAAATAATTTCGAGGAAATTCCACAGAATTATTCATAACATAACACTGATTTGCGTCAAACAGAACCACATTTTCGCCATTACATTACAATTAACGCACTCTTTGACGCTAATCACACATTCAAACTCCTTGAAATAAAAATGAAATTATGAATTTAGTAAGTAACCTAGAAACGCAACGTGAACAGGGAAAAAATGCTTCTTTGATGAATTCCTGAATATCAAATGAACTTTTCAGACTGGCCAACACTAATGGCACAATCTAGCTGTCGCTTTCGGAATATAAAAGGACCTCATTAACACCCGTGCTAGTGTGTTCAACTTCATCACATTTTCACCTTGAATTATGTACAAACATAAAAAAAAAACGTTGAATGTTGACTGGCTAAATACTATTTTGGCACCCTTTCATTTCGTTGTTTGGATATTCCTTTTTTTTCGGTGGCAAGGGAGGTGAGTTGGACGAAATATTCCGTAAAGTTCTGACACTCCACTCCACTCCTTGTGTATGATTCAGATGAAATAAATTATCCAAAAGCTACTTGTTATAGTGCCAAATTTCATTCCAGCTAGCCGGGGCCAGTTTAGCAGTTTTCGGAAGCGTCTACAGGAGCCAAGGGGTGGAATATTAAAAATAGGTGTAGAAAAGAAATGAATATTACATGGAATGTTTATAGTTTGAATGCGTGCCATAATTTACCGCCCACCTCCAACATTTTTTTGTCACAAAACTCTCAGATGATGATTTTGGACTTTTCTTTTTATAGCTTCTAATTTTTTGTTTTGTTGGTTTCCTTTTTCCTTTGTGCATTTCATACATTTTACGTTTGTCGTATTTCAGCCAGTTTTATTACTTTTTCATGTTTGTGTTGCTAGTTGGATATCGCACCTTTTTTTCCTAGGTGAAATTTCCTTTCATTAGCATGCATACACTTGGAGCTGTTGTTAAACAACCATTAAGACACCCTGCTGGATATGAAAATGACCATTTATTTATATAGGGAGACGGATTCCAGCTAAGAGCAGGAGTTCACTACAAAAAGGAGAGCAAGGGTTAACAGGGTGGAGCAGAACAGTGGCAACAAATTAAAAATGCATATTCTGAAGACAAAATGGACTTTTCGTAAAAGACTTGTTTGAAGAGAACTGAATTCTAAAAATAGTTTGATAAAATCCTTCAGCACTCCATCCCTTTCGAAAATCGCAAAAATCTGCACAATCCAATCAGGCTTATGTCCAGTCATGTACGAATCATACTTAGTACTGTAACATTCACTAAATAAACATAAATGTCACTCCCTCAGCACACTTTTATCCCTTATGGCTGTTTTAACAAAATGAGTTTCACATATCCTATCATAGAAAAGGGGTGAAAGGATATAGCACACGTCGAAATCAAGATAGTGTGGAATTAATGATCTTATAGTATCATTTGTGCATGTACAACATGATTTTAATCGGAATTATGTGATGATATAATATTTCTGTTTCTTTTTTGACAATGATGACAAGATAATTTATGCGGGAGTAGATAATACATGTTGAAAGGGACATGTCGCCAAAAAAACAAATGTTAGTGTCAAATTATGCTCGCTATAAGAACTCGTAGTCACACCTTTTTATTGCAGCTAATGGCAATGTGTAGTGAATTTTTTATTCGTTTACATTAAATTAAACAGGGTTTGGTTTAGGTTCTACGAAAAAGATGCATCGTGTCGTCTAAAATATTAGGCGTTGACAGTTGTCAATATAAGGGTTTAACTACGTCTGGATATATGCGAGTCATGAAATGAATGCTGTAAGAGCAAGAGAGCAAGTCACGAGAATCTTATATGCAAGTGCACAAATTTTTGATAGGTATCCTCCCGAAGGACCTTTGGGCCATTTAGTATGGAAACCGCTGACACAACAACCAAGGATAGTCGTAGCGACCGACCAGTTGTGGAAGATTTTTTTGACCTAGTGTTGTAAAATGGTCTAACCAGGTGGTTTCATCAAGTTGGTGCCACAGTATTTACTGCAAAGGAGTCGGTGGCTAACCTACAAAGTCAGAGATTGTCCAAATAGTAAAGCATACAGCCTAGATCCTGGCCACAAAGTAAACTATATCCTTTGAAAGCTGAAACTTTAGCCTTGCGTAATAAAATAGCCTCGCTGTTCGCCTGAGTTTTTCATTCCTGACATTTGCTTTTGGGAATGTTTCAAGGATAGAGCATACTCAAATGAGTTCATAACCGTTCCTGCGATATAAAACAGTTTTTGCAAAGAAATCGCGCAATAGTACGCCCAAAAACAGTAATAAATAATTGGAAATAATTGTTCAATAAGTCAAAGGAAATTTGGTGGGAAAAGCCACAAATTTTCTGAAAAGTTAATGACTGTTACTGGCCAAGGTATCATTTTTCGTAATAAGTCAAAGGTAAACACATAAACAGAAACTGACATCTTTCCTTAAATAAAATCACTTGAAATGAATTCAATCACTTCGCGTTGTCCTGAGTACGGATCAATAGATTTATGAAAGAAGTCAAAGTTACCGGAGAGGAGCGTCCAAAAAACTTTGACCAAAGTTGTTGCTCCTAGTGAGCTTGGCTGCGTTATTATTGAGGACGCGTTTTTGCTATTTCTAGGTATTATCAACTCGTTCTGAGGCCGTCAAAAAGCTGCTGATAATGGCCCGGCACCTGTGTCTAAATTTCACCATATTTTATCAATTCTTCCGGTCTGCCGTTTACCTAGGAGAACCAAACTCCAAGTAAACATAACGGTAGTTGGAACTGTATCATTTAATAGTTTTGAGAAACCTCATACGTGACGCAAGATTCACAAAAAAGGTAAAGTAATTTCAAGGATAAGATCTAAGGGACATTATAAGAGCAAAATTGGAAGGGGACTTTTTATGAATTAGGTATAATCATGAGCTGCCTGGACTTTTTGACAAGCCGAAAAGCTTCGAAATTCTAGAACTGTGGAAGCTGTGGAAGGTTCTATCCGTGCAGCTAGTCCAAGACCAGTGGGTACCTAGGTAAGGTAAAAAAGGGTGGCAAACGGAGACTAGTGGGAATGCCTAGGAAGCGCTGTTGGTACCCATTTGACAGGTTTGACAATTGGACGCTACTGATAAATGCTGACCCTTGAAGGTGTGGCAAATAAGAGATCAAGGTCGAGAGGAGCTTTAGACGTTTTTGGGACAGTAGATTATTAGACGCGATACTTAGTATGTAGTTTCGTTTTGTTTTCAAGCTGCAATTCCACTGCAAGGACTCGCCCGAGCCTAACCATAACTCCATGAACAAAGGGAACAATTGGCAAATATGCAGCTTCTAGCGCTCACCATAACCCATGCTTATCAACACGCAAAGGAACAGGTATTCGAAACGTCACAATGTCAATCGCAAAGAGCATGAAGCATGATCTAAGACACCTTTGCTATGCAATTCAGAAAGTGAAGATACTGAAGCAGACAGCGGTGAAAGCTTTTACCAGATACATCGACAAGTATAGAATTGTCGCGTGTTTAGCCCAATTTTCGACAGAGTCTGACAGTTATATATAAGGTTTCTTGTTTGAGTTGTATGTTGGCTCTTTACTTTAGCTCAATGAATGCAGAAAACATTCGGATTTCTTTTTGCTTTCGAGTTACTTGCAAACTTTCTTCCACTCTGAAAGCAGTGTTAAATGTGCATTTTGGTAGTTTCTACTATCCAAAAATTTTCGATTTCTGAAGGTTGTAATTCAAGTGATACCAAAGAAGTTCTTTGGTAGTTTCCATGAGTATTGATTTTACACAGTCAATTCGTAAGCGATTTCTGCTTAACACTAACTTGCTTTAAGAATAAATAATATTGTTAATATTCTGCTGGTCCTGGACGAAAATTGCAGGAGTAATTAATGGGGCATGATCATTCGCCTGATTACCGATGCCGATTGCCGTCGCAAAACACATTTCAGCCAACCTGCGAAATGTCTTAAGCTATTCTGCTGGTTGTTTTAGCTTCATATGTCATAGAACTGTCTGCCTAATGGCTCCACTTTTTGGCAGTTCTATATGACAGCTCATGCCCGATTGGTATGGAAGCCATTGTTGCCCAACAAATGTAGTATTTGGAATTTTTTTTGGGTTTTGTATTTCTTATTCGTTTTTTTCCCGATAAATTCTCCAGGACTACTTTTGACAACGGTTGACTATGTTTCAAATTGAATTATGCCAAAAAATTTGAAAACAACCTGTCAAAATATCTTCTAAAGTTATTAAAACTAAACGGATGAATCGCTAACAACTTCGGCTTAATATTGATTCGATGTAAGGGTAAGTGGTCTTATTGAAATCAAACCTGACACTGGATGATGATTGTAAAAGACACAAATTTAGACACATTGAATAACAAATTAGCAAATTTTTTGCAGATAGTTGAATAAGATATGTACATTATTCAAACTAATATTTTTAGCTGGATTTCTTTCAGAGAGCAGCGGGAGTGAGGAAGATCTCCTGGTCTTCCAGTTGCACTCCGCCTATCATTATTGCTAATTCGGCTTTGGTCAGACCCTTAATCTCTAGCGGATTTACGTCGAATAAAAGTTGCCATAAATTCTAGCGAGTTTTAATCCTATAGAAAACCAATATCCTTCGGTTGTACCGTGAAATTCTAGACCAGTTTCGTTGAGCTTCTCGGGAAATCTAAGTACAAGTTTTCATTAAATTTATGCAAAAATTTAGCGCTGTGTAGTGAAATTAAAGATTTCACTCCCATAGAATATCATTTTCATCTGTTTAATCAATGTTTTTAGTGTCCTTTTTTGAACTGACTAGAATAAATTTATTTTAATAGTTCTTGGATGTTCAAAAAATGTTCAAATAATTGAAGATTTTGTAATCTATGTGTCTTTAAGGCTGCAGTAGCGACAGGGAGCAATTTCCTAACATTTATTGTTAAATTGTCCTTTTTTTGAGTACGATCTAAATACCATTGGCTGGGCAAAACAGTATAAAGATGGTCAGATACTGAAATTCAATTGGCTATTAAAATATCGAAAATTTTAGATGCGTAACCTGCTGAGGGGCCAGGTAAAGGACAAGCTCGAGAGTCTTAAGACAGGGAGCTCCTCGTCCTCCGGGTAATGCCCTTCAACGTTCTTTTCGATTTTCACAGGCAAATTATCTAATGAATTTGTTTGAATGTTTCTTTAAATTCATTTCATAAAAGGACAATCGTACAATTCTATCACGCAGAAAGTCATTAATTAGCATGCGGAGCAGATTTAAACTTCACAGGATCCTTTCTCACATACAAAACTCGTACGCAATAATAATCGCTAATTGTTCCTTACACCTTTAGACTTGAAACCATCAACTCCCAGCTAAAATAGACGCTACTTTCATCAATGCAACAAACGTTGCACTGTAACCTTTTTTTACAATAAAAAAAGACTCATCAGGCATCCTCTCGCTTTGACAGAATAATACTAATTAAGTCTTAATTGAATTTAAGACACTTCATCAGGATACCACAATATATGCATATCACATTGAATTCCTTGCGGCAAACAGCACAAACAAATAGATGAATGCCAGCATATATCTTTCAACCATCTCTGACTTCGACATGGTGTCTAATAAGTTAGTTACCTTGTCAATTGTATAAATGCTAATGCGCGCTCAGGTAGATTTCCTTCTTTTTTCATTTTTCCGCCACCGCGCGAAACTTTGCACGACACAAGAAAAAAAAATCTTTTCTTGAATAGGATTTTAAGTAGAGAACGCCGGAAAGAAAGTGGTAAGAAGAGTACTATATTTTCTCGTCTTTCTCTCTGTCTTCACTTTCTTTACTCAGCTTTGGTTTCTTCATCCCTTAGTTTGCTGCTCATGCTTTAACCTCTTCATATATTTCGTATCACAGCCATCCGTCGCTACCACCTTAATATTGTACATTCACCTGCTTGACTACCTGTGAATAGATTAAATTCTAGGATGCTGTATCTATGGATGAATGCGGAATACTTATTCTATGGTCACACATACGCTCCAACTCACCACATCTAAATATGTTTGTGTTGATATTACTTTGCATTGGGTATGGCGTTAAAGGTGGATGGATAGCATCGAGGATATAGCGCGAGTACGTTACCTATGCGAATTTCTATGCTAAATTCAATTAGCACTCTTGAATATTCAATAAGCGTTAAAATTTCACGTATGAATAGAGTTACGGCTTGCGGGCAAAAATAAAGGAAGGATATCTTTGTGAATGGTGATTCTAGGTTGCTTGCTTTCCGCCGCTGCAAGTATACCGGCCGGGGCAAAAGGACTTTTTCGGATACGGAACACAAGGAGCGAATCAATCGAGGCAATTGAATAAATATGGTAATGGCGTGATATGGAGTCGAATTGAAGACGGAAGAAATAAAGGTGAAGTGGATCTTGATTCAGGCGCATTTTTGTATTTATCAATAGAACTTTGAACAAGGTGCACACGGTGTGTGTGTGTTTGTTTGCGGTGCAATATGGAAAATTCAATGGAAACTAAGGGGGTTGGCTTGATAGACGATTTGATTTGTTGGCAAGCTCTGTCTCGTATTCTTCGTGCATAAATGACTTCTTCTTTACACATGCGGTGGATTCGCTAATGCAAAGAAAACACTTTCTACGAAATCCTTAAGACGATCTATCAAAGTCGACCCTTAAGTCAACCCATAAACTTTCGCCCCACTAAACAGGTGAATATTTTACTTCGTGCAATAGCTGAAAACGATCCTGAAGGAGATGATTGAGTTCTTCTAGTCGATTTGAATAGATTGTGCGGTTGTTGAAGGTGTGCACCGCAATATTGTTCGAATAGAATTAATTTCTCATATATTGAGTGTTGAAAATATCTCCTGTACTCACTCTGCCGCTCTTCATACGACGCCCGACACATATTTGCTATACTCGACATATTTTATCGAAGAAGAACGTGTTACTCGCCCTCTTATAGATTCTTTTGACTATAATACCCATTATATTGTTGTATGAATTGTAAACGAACACATTATGATCGCTCCTGTGAATTTTACCTCTTGTTTGTTTTTATTGTTCCACCCTCATTCACATAATCATATGTGAATGTTTAGAATGTGTCTATTATAGCGTGCATAGGTGCCATTAAGAGCCCTGATGTAAATTGGCGAGTGGAATAGTAAAGTTGTATAGCGTTTGCCTACTTCAATATTCCAAGGACGAAGGAAAAATTAAGATATAGGAGCTGTAAGGAGCTGATAAATTGTCAGGACAAATATGCGATAGAGTATGCAGCACATTTAATGACTCTTAAAGTGAGAGCAAACTAAGCAAAATCTTGAGTGTTGTTTTGTAGTCTTGTGTCGAAACCTTGCACCCGTTGGAGAGCTTTACTCCTGTATCTATGAAGTTTGCCAACTCAATCAATAGAATCATTATCCTTAAGCTTGCTGTGCTTTCGAAAAACAACCGGAAATCAATTATAAGCAATATAACCTATTCTACGCGCGAGGATGAAGGATATATACGTATCATTATCTATCGGCCGTGTTCCTATGTCTTATTTAAAAGGAATCCTTCCTTCTTTTCCTTATTTTTTTCACCTAACCCTGAAAAGGTGTTGAGTATTTCAAATGTCTTTTTAGTTAACTTAGAAGTGAAAATAAGTTCGACGAAATTGAAAGGATAGAAGGAAGGAACACGTTGAATAGTTTTGCATGCGTGAGCATTTCCGTTAAGAAGATTGATAAATTGGGTAGTTCAACTGATATTTACGCCATTACTGTCATTAATGGTGTAACACAGTCCAATAATGTGGTATGATTATTGCGAGTATCATTTGTACGAAACGCAGGAGAATTTGACGTCAATGGTGTGCGAGTGGAAAGGCCGAAACTCGAATGAATTGTGTCTTGTTGGCGGTCCTGTCAAATCCAAAGCCAAAACTCTGCAAATTTTGTTCAAGCGCGTCCTAAGTGACATGCATGCGATCCTGAAGAATAATATCATGTCAACCTGGGTGACCATCTAATTCCAATTCCACTAACGAATTGCCAGAATTTAAGCAGATTACCTTAGCCAAGGTTTTTCATTAAAGAGAATGTTTGAATAAGATAGGATACCTCGATTCAGATCAATTTTTCTAGAGAAAAATCCTCTGATGTGCAACCCGTCGGCTCTCGTTATATTTTGTCACGTCACTTTACCAGACAAATCTCCGTTCCAAATGGCATACACTTGGTGGTGTAAATTTCAAAGAAGATGTCAAAAAACTTAAGAGGATTGACAGGTGTAACTCTTGACAAAGGGCCTTAACCTTACCATGGAATCATAACAATTCAGAAATAAGAAAGAGTACATTGTGTTCAAATCCTTTCAAACAAGCTGCAACATGAACAAGTAACTAAAAAGGCATTCGAGGCAAAAAGACATTCAGTAAATAAGGATACGCGTGACCAACTAAACTGTGAAATTTTCACGAGTCCTGATCTCGAATTGATTTTTTGAACCTCGATTTGGTGATCAAATTTTTCAATTTTCAGCGCCAAACATGTACAAGTAAGTCAAATTAATCTATTACAGTCCAGACTCCTTCAAAATATACTCTCTCGACTTCGTCGCCTAGCACCACATAGTGACTTATTATTTCTTCATCATCCACGTCCTTCTACGTCAAAATTGGTTATGGCTAAGGCCGCATTTTGACTGCCAAATTTTCGACGAGAATATATCTTGTGATGAAAACCTTGACCAGGAATATTACTTTATTAAATTAAGAAAGAAGTTAAGATGACCTGATCCTGCACTCGGTTGGTCATATTTTTTTTGGATGCAATGACGATGGTACGGTAATGCCATCTGTAGTTGGTTTCCGGAAAATATTTAAGCAGTCTGCTCGATTTTTGGCTCGTAACTCCTAATATTTAGGGCTTACACAAACGAAGCATACAGCCTCGCTAGTCAGCCCGTTTATTCACTTTATTTGGAAGAAGATTCTCTGCAAATTAACTGGCCACAAAGGCTACCATTATGCCCAGTAGTAGCCCACAAATTTGGACGAGGTGGTAGACAAACTTATTGCTTGCTTCAAGAAAATAGCAAAACTATTGCGTTATGTGCAAAATGCATCTCTCAGATTTCCGAGAACTTCTGCAAAATCCAGTCTTTCCGTCCGAAAGACGATGGTGAAGCTCTCTTTTTGTACAGACTTCTCTAAAGCAAGCGACTTTCTGAATAACTTTTGTATCCACCTAGAAACCACAGACAATCAATGGACAATCCTTACTTATATTTGAAAAGTAAATTTGACGGACTTTCCACAAAACTTTTTAAGGCCTAGCTGGAATGCCTCAATAGTATTCTGATTATTTAGATGCCTGAAATATTGTAGCATACAGTGATCAGTCTTTTGATTGAAGCCTAGTATAGCTTGGCGCGAAAACCGGCATCTGGAGTCCTTTAGCTCCTGTCTTCTTACCAACTCGATCTTTTAATGTAAACGTTAATGGAAAGAAGATTTAAAAATACATGCAAAGCTTTAGTAGCAATTGACAACACAAATATGTGTTATCTGGCTCTTGCTTATAGCACATCTCTCTCTCCCTCTCGTTCTCTGTTTCTCTCTCTATCTCTCTTTCTTTCTTGTAGAGAAGATCGGACGTACTGTTGCTGTTGTGTCCGCACTCTTAGAAATATTTTGTCGTATCCGCAACTCACTATAGGAAAGTTTGCGTATAGGTTAAATAGCCTGAGAGCTTTTTGACATAGCTTGAAACTCTCTACAGGATTTGGATGGTTGCTCAAGGCTCTTTCACTATATGAATTGATTGAGAGTCTCTCAACGGTAGTCTATTTATTAGTAAGCACGTTAGTATCTATAGTAAAGATGGTAGTTAATTTGACAATGAAAGATAATAAGGGAAGCGGTTCAAAACGGCGTTCTGACGGTTTTGATTTGCCTAAATCAAGATTGAGTGTGTGGAGTTGTGTTAAGCTTCCCTATATTCCTAAATATTTTGACGTAAGTGTCAAAATATCACCTCTTTTCCAAAAAGCATCAGTTTTTTGCATTTTCGAGATATTTTATAGATTATTCGTTGCTATTTAAGCATTGTTTTTTTCGGTGAAGTCCCAAATCATTTAAAATGTATTTACACGACCGTTTTCACATTAAAGAAAAAAAACTATAAAAAATTTTCAAATTCAAAAACGCCGAATAATTAGCTGACAAATAGTTGCAGAATCTTTCTTAGTTTAAGCTAATTCGTGATTTCTCTCTTGTTCCTTTAACGAAATAATGACACATTTCCCATAATATTCCTCTCAGGATTTTCTTTTCCGAAAAGTTTGGCAAAACTGTCAAAAATAATTTTATATCGTCACCCTTAACCGTCTGCGAAATGTTTATTTATGAAATTCAATCTAATTTTCAGATTTTTTAAACCCTAGATATTATTCCGCGCCACAATCTATCATTTCTAATCCGTTTCTCCCCATTTCAAGATGTCTCCGGTTTCATAAATGAAATCATAGAAAATGACAAAAGTGAATAACTCGACACCCTTGTGAATAGGGAAGTAAAATAACTTGGTTTAACCTATTTATGTTTGTGCCAAGACAACAACATTCTACTAATCGTGTAAATATTTAAACATTTCAAAGAAAACAAACGAATGGACTGAATGAAAAGCGTATATAAGAAAAGAGCTAGGGCTACTACACAAGGAAAAGCGAATATTCGGAACGAAAGATACAAAATTCTAACACCGAAGTAACTCCACAATCAGCGATACTAAATCAGAAGGGTATTGAAATAGGGAACGGATGAAAAGAAGTGTCTCGTAAAACAAGAAATACAAAAAAAAAGTGTAAATTGAGCTGAAACAAACATAAGAGCAGTTGACTGAGCTTTTATTATTTTCGTTGTTGAAAATAGCGACTCCGCTCCTTATTTTTTGAAAATTTAATGACCAAACACAAAACCACAAGAGTCTAAGAGATAACGATATGAAAAAAATAATCAAACAAAATAGAGAGCAAGCAAGTACATAAAAACTCCAGCGACAAAAAGATACAAAACGAACTTATCCCTTTTATGCGTTTATAATTCATAACGATTAATTTATGAACCTGTTTCATGGCCGGCTTACGTCCGACCATTTCGTATTGTTGTGTCTGCAAATTATTCTTTCCTTTCATGTCATTTGCCGTTGACCAAAACGTATACATGCCAGCTATAATCGCAAACCGTAAAAACAAAAAATTATTTTATTACCCTAACACTGGAAAAATATATCTTCAAAATCATATCAAACCACATCATCACCGCACCAAGGATTCAACCGCGATAGCTACTACATCCACCTTTAAACTTCATCCATAATGAAAAATGATTTCTTTTTCTCTCATTAACGTTCCATTTTTTTGTTTGTTTGTTTTTGTTCTTCGGGCGTTAAAAACTCAACTTGACAATCTCGCACCGATCCAAAGGAGTTGCGGCTCTAATGAGTGAAGAAGATGATGAAGCACAAGAAGGAGGGACCATGGAAAAATGAGGTACCACAACATGTCAACCATTATGAAAAGCCTACAATAATTTCACTCAACCTTAAATGGATGGACACACACGCAATCCTGGATAGAATTTCTTCACTTTCCGCGGTTCTATACGTTGTTGTTGTTGTTGTTGGGATCGGTCAATATGGGCACTAAACGTACGTTAAAGAATGTTTGTTTGTATTACGGCGCTTGTTTGTATGGGTACGAGTAACACAAACACGTAGATGCTAATCCAGAATGAAACCTCTTGAGGGCATGTCTGTCTATATCAGGTTGTCTGTCTGTTTGTCGCTTCGGATATTTGCACAGTTTAATGCAGTTAGAAAACAAAAGGAAGCAAACAAACGGTCAACAGGAATTGTCTATTGTATGCGAGAGTGTGCACATCTTTAGCCGACTCGAAGGATATGCGTCGAAAAAAAGAAAATTGGATGGATTTGATTTGATTTCCTACCACATTTCAGATGGATCTTCTACCATTCTCGTTATCCTTTCAAAATTCGAGAGACACACACGAAAATCAGGAGGCAAAAGGGAAAATGCATTGCACGAAAAATACCCAACAGAATCTGTAGATGAATGTGTAAAAGTGTGATACGTGCACGCATAGATAATTGTTAAGATTTCAATAAACAAAGAGGCAGGTTTTACCCCTCTTTGCGACAAATACAAACTCAAGCTGATGACGTGATGATTTGACGACAAGCGATGACGTAAGGGTGTGAACAAAAATTATTCCTGGTTAACTAGATGATAATGAATGCACCCAGGACGTAGTGCTAATAAAAAATTTCATTAGCTTTCTCACGTGCATATTGTACAACGTGCAGTTCCAACTGGTCTAAGGATAATTCCGTATGAAAAACGGACGTGGCTTTAGTCACGAGCAAGAGAGATGGATGGATATGTGTCAGTTACGTATAAATGGTGGATTACCGACGGCATTTTTACATGCAATCTTTCAAGATTTGATATCGACATCACGACAGGATTAGAGTTAAGTTCTATTTGAAAGGATAACATTGCTTTAGCTCATGCTCAAACAGTTGTGAATTATTTCTGAGAATACTTTGATTTGCATAGAAAGATTCATTTGAAACGAATCCTATTCAGAAATTGGCATCCTTGCTATTCTTTCTTGAGCTTATATCTTGGGTATCTTTCCGCCTTTCAGTGGTTTTGCTAGCTTTCTACCTTTTCTATGTGAATCACTGGAAAAACATGAAATTAAGACTTAAATCTATTTCTAATTCTAATTTGATGTCAGAAGTAGGTGTCGCTCCTTCAGGGATTTGTCAAGTCCCCAAACGTTGGCAGTAGGAGCTGTTCGAGAAGAAAAAATTTAGGTGATCACTTCATACGTTTGAAAGTTGAAATTTTAAGTTTTTTGACTCCCATTCCTAATGTAAATCGACTATCATGGAAAATACAGGGAGCCGAGACAGCACATTACAGAGACAATAAAGAAAATACTACTACAGAGCGAAAAAGTTCACGATCCTTTCAAATCCTTGCAGATATTCTATGGCAATAACATTCTTTCTATCCTTTTTGGCAATCCTTTTTGAATAGTTGGCTATGGTGATATTTAATCAAATTCTTGCAAACGAACTTTTTCTAACTACAATAATCCAAGCAGGAAAGATGGATTTCAATTTTCTTGGAAGAAAATTTCTATAACTGAACAATGGAGCTTGTAACTTGGACCAACATAACAAACTAAACTTATCAAACAAACTCAAAATAGTGAAAGAGCTTGGAACAAGCATCCCTACAAAGTATATTCTAAATATTTTTTATTGATTCCATGGTTCGAACCATCTTCCATGGTTCTATGACAGCGAGTCACTTAACACCAGGTATGCAAAATTTCTTCATTATTTTTCAGTCGTTATACGTCTCCTCTTTCACCGAACAGAAACTTTAAACGCTGCAAACGAAATGAGCAACGTCATAGCATGAGCAAAAGTCTCTCGACCTTGGATGTCAAAAAACAGGATCAAAAGAAAGCTACTACTTTGCCATATTTAATTATTACCTTGCTCTGTTTCGCGAACCTCACAGACTTCATTTGTTATATACCATAAATTTTTTTCAGCAATTTCCTCTCAGGACGCCCAAAATCTTCTCGGACTTCATTTATGAAGTTTTCCCATAATTTCCTCTCAGTACGCCCAAAAACGCTATTCGCTTTGCAATGTTTGTGTTTTAACTGACAGCTCATTCCGAATTTTCAATAAATTAGGATAGTCCTTCGAAAAATTTTCATTTTTTAACAAAGTCATCGCTGAGGGACCTCTTTCATTCTATTTGAAGTTTTACCTTGATTGACGTTTCTTCTGGGATTTCACAAGAGAATTCGGTTCACTTTTTAAGCCACTCACCCATAGCAGTTTTTAGCAAAATCCTTGTTCAAAGTCTGCGTTTAAAGGCTAGGCTAAAACCGAAATAGGAAGACAGAGATCTGTTTCTATATTCCGCAAAATCTGTCGCAAAGCAACCAAGAGTTTTTTGGTGGAACACTTACCCATATTTTCCAAAGATTATTTTTGTTTAAAATAATCATCTTGCTTATCATTGCCCAATTTGGTATTACAAGTAAAATGTCCAATTAAATTTTAAGCCCTTCCATAGCAATGTCTGTCCAAATTGCCATTGGCACATTTCATATAGTCTCAGTGTTGACATAGTGCTTTCTTTCCATAAAAGGATGTATTTGCCCTAGAAGATAAACATCATTAGGTTCCAACTGAAAAAAGCACCGTGAGCACTTGACAGTCAAAATGTGAGTTTTGACAGTCCAGTACTGTCAAGTACTGGGATTAAACAAACAAAAAAGACTCAAAACAAGGGAAAAACATTAAACGATAGGGCGGAGCAATATCGTCGATTGGATGCCAGCTTTCCGTTTAGCAGAACAGAAAGATCATATGATAGATATTTGACAGCGAAACGTCAAAATACAGCCCTGTAATTGTTTGAATTTTTCGCAAGAACTCCTTGTGAATTATACTCGGGGCAAATTTGAAACACATCAAAAGTTTTTATAATTTTGATTCTTAGTAACGACGTTGTTTCAGACATGGCTCCTCCGGAGAATGCCACTAAGAGCTCTTTGAATAAGCCATGTTGTAAACACAAAATTTCGTTAGCGTTAACCGTGCCTTGCATGAATTTTCGTCCGTTTTTCGACTCTATAATAAAGACCTGCAAATACTTAATGAGAAGTAAGTTTCACTGTCAATGTGTTTGTGAGTAAGAGGACTAGCATAGATCGGGAAGTGCGTCAACAACTGCAACAGAGATAATGTTCCACCCGATGTGCTCCACAAGACAAATCCTAAGAAGAACATCAAATCCTAGTGCCAAGTTATGTAACCTACGAAAGGTTACAGCGTCCATCCACCGACGGACATGTCCTTGCACGTGTGAAAACCAGGTTAAAATTTAAGAAGATGTTCACCTTTTTTCACATGCTGATCGTCATAACTCCGTTAAAAAGGAGACAACTATAAAGCCCCTAAGTGTCCATAGAACAATAGAAAAATAGAAACAATAGAAAAAGAGAATCTACAAAATATGCTCCATAAGGAGATAAATTCATTTACAAATAAGGGACCTCAAGGCTGAAGATTTTCTAGACTTAACGTATCTTTGCTAGTATATTTTCAAAAATATCTGTCGGCAAAACAATAGCGAAATATCTTCAAATTTTTCAGAATTCCTTGCAACGAGGAACTTTCATACGACATCCTAACATCTCCAATACTTTGTGAGTTTCAATGAAAAACACATGTAAGCAAATGCCCGAAGATTATTATGGGTCTCCTCATTATCGTGTAAACTCGATAAAAGGATCATCGCTCTTGATCATTTTTGTTTTTTTCCTTTGCAGGGAATTATTTACTGCAATTCTTGGCGAGTTCTGTTTCATCACTTAAATCTTTCATACATGATTCAAAGGTTCACAGTAATTTATCCGAAAAAAAGAAAGGATGTCCTTGTACTTCCCATGAAATTCGGCAGTCGGCTAAACTTTCTTCACAAAAAAAGGACACATACCAAACACTTATCGTAATGTTTCTTTGATGTGATTCATTCAACTATAATATTCACATACTTACTCTCTTCCTTCTACTATCCTGAAGATATTATACAAATTGGACGAGAAAGTCCTTTTTGGGTGCATTTACAACGTTTGAACATCAGTTACATGTGGTCCTATATAACTTACACATACTATCTGCTTAACAAGGATGAAAACAACAACTTTTACTTGAGCCCTTTCACTTCGGACATTCATCGCAGCCCACATATCGGAAATACAAATATTCGTCCTTTAAGAAAATGAGGGTTATTGTGACAATATACTCCTTCGAATATTTACTGTTACTACTACCATATTCCAATCAGATTCCCTTCAAGATAGTACGAATGTTGAGGATGATGACACCGATGATAGACCCATGTGAATGTGCATATAAACGTGAACAGGATACATATGTCCTACAATATTCGTTGACAACATAGTGTCATCCAAACGAAATTGACTAACCAACCAAATAGGTCTACAAATTTCCTCGGATAAAGTAAGGGTAGGAAGATGTTTCAACTAAGTCAGAGTCAGTTGTCTTTCTGTTCATTTTACGTGTATCCTTTCACAATCCCGGAATATTTGAGATGATGATGATGATGATGATGGTAAAGTCCTTTGAAGATGCATGCATGTGTATTCTACACGCCCGAATATGAGACAAAATATAATTTCTTTTCCATTGAAGTAACTCTGAAAATTTCATTCCACCAGAAAAAAATAAAGACCAAAAACAAAAAGGACAAACTCCAAGTAAAGGAGGTTAAAATGGAGTATGTTCAAGTTAGTTTCAGCACACTCGAATGATGTTGCACATGACTGCTTCAAGTGGAGCAAATAATTAAAATGAATGTGAACTAGACATGTTGGGATAGTCGAGTATTGTCAATTTAGTACACTGAAAATTAAGGACTCACTTAATATCATACTTCCATTAAATTGCCTTTAGTGGAATTGAGTTAAATATTTTGTGACATCTTCAGCGGATGATATCAATTTAATCGTGTGAAGAGGTTTTGCTGAAATGCTTTTCAAGGGGGCATTTCCATTGGCGTGGAAAACAGAGGAAATTTCCGGAAAATTATCAAGTTTTTAGAAGTTGTGTTTGTGCGATGGAAATTAATAAAATTGTGGGTGTTAAGGGGGTGATTAATTTTTTAAAGTTCATTGCTTTGATACAGGAAACTACGTCGTACGTACTTGGTAGTCTGAAGCAGTTTTTCTTAGACTAATATAAGTTTACTTCAATTATAGCTAAACTGCGCTCGAGGAAAAGGTTTGCGTTAATTCAAGGATTGCAGTCCACGCCCCTTCGGTATTGATGAAGTTGATAAAATCAGCCACTCCAGGGACCTCATACAATTGATAGTTCCTCATAATTCATCTTGATAGCAATTGATAACTTGTTTCATTATCATCATCACCTATGGCGCAGAAGCTCAAATCGATAAGTTCTTGAGTTGTCCGAATGGGCAAACCTCATGTTCCGATGAGTAAGTTCTAGTATTGATTGACAGTCGTTGTTCACGGTTCACTGTCCTATATTTTACACCGTTTTCAATAAATACAAAATCAATTTGGGACTTTTATCGCAATTTTTTCCCCATTAAATTTAATGTGGATTGCCAAAACATTATCGTTCCCATCTAGTTTTTCTGTTCTATGCCTTATTTTGTTATGATCGTGCTATTGACTATCTTCAGAAAACGATTGCTGCATCTCTTATTGTCTTTAATGGATGCAAAGTGTGTTCGTATCTGTCTGATCGTTATTTTTTGTAAATAGATAGACGAGGGGGGTGCTCGGAAAAGCTGCTATTAAAATCATGCCCTCAAGACTTCAGAACTACAGATATGGGCTATCGCGCCATCGATGATGATGTCGCATTTTATATGCATTTCAAAATAATACTTCGTCTGATCAACAGCACAAGGTGTATCGCATTGAATCAAAAACAGAAAAGTCTTTCGATATCCTCCAAGGTAAGATCCAGGATCTCAGTTCGATCCGATCCTTTATTTCGAATATTATCCGTAATAGAAGAGCCTGCAAAAGAATCATTCATCCATTCAACGATCTTTTTCAACTAAATCATTGAAATATTTATGATCCTGTCAGCGAGCCTCTGCTTCCTTTTACTTACTTTGAAAGTGAACAAACAACAAAAGACTAACCGCACAGTCAACAAGAGAAGGCCTGAGTCAATAGTCTGCTACCGAAGTATCTTCAATAAACGATCTACAATAGATTTATTTGTTTGCTCAAAGGTTTTCTATTATCATCCGATACACCCTCTCTCTTTCTCATCGCTCATCTGTTTTATCTGCAATAAACAACCGAAAAACAACCGTCGGCATCTTTATGTCCCTTTATCCTTGTGGTTAATCTCTTTGTCCGATAAGAGTGATGATTAGTTGGGATGAAAACGAAGAAAGATACAATTTTTTGTCCATGGTCGTTGAAAATTTTACGTTACAGGTAAATGTTTGATGAAGTGTTGGTGATTTTTATGCGTTGAGTGTTGAAAGGATGTAGTGTTGAATTGTTTTTAAAGAGAAAAATGTTGAAGCTTTAAAGGCCAAAACAAATTGTTAGGTAGTCGGAAAAAGTTTTCATACTCAATCGCTTTAAATTTCAAAACTTCACGCTACGCAAAATTTGATTATACAAAATAAAATTCTTAAGGACATTTGACATTTTTTGTTGGTAACACTGGAAATATGCCATAGATGTATGTTTTCGCCTGCAACTCAACTATTTTCAGTTTTCAATTCAGGATAATACTCACTAAATACCAGACAGATGAGCATCACCCGATCCTATTTTTCGTCCATAACTTACTTTCGGTATCAGTTAGGATGCATGCGCCTCACAAGGAGACGAACGTAATTGTAGCTCAGTTTCGTCTATAGTTATTCCGAACAAAAACAAAAAACAACAACAACTAGAAGGAACAATGATAAACATCTGCAAAAGAAAAGGAGACGTCATGCTGCTTAGAGGTAGACTTAACCAAAAGATAATTATGTCATACGATTTAGGAGAGTTGCTTTAATGGGGATTTTGCGGTTAAGAAAGGGAGGATTATATGATCCTATACAGGCTTTGAGTAATTGATATGTTAAATGTTCTCGATAAGTCAGCAAGAAACGGTATTATGACGATGGAAATAAAATGAAATAAGAAGGTCGATTTGAAAAAGTTTTTAGATTTCGAAGATAATAATGGAACTGTATAGAAAGGACACGAATCGGAATTGAAGGTTATTGAAGATTGCGGATTGATAGAAGTTTGACGATCGTACAGTGTAGAATATTAACCTAATGGCTTTTGAAAGAGTTACGCGAGGATCTTTTCGTATTGGTATGGAGGTAGGACGATTCTAGAAGGGTTTACAGTTCGTCGCGTTCAAGATGGACGTTTTAGCTAATTTGAATTTTTGTACGAACGTTGCATCGATCTGGAAGATAAATCGATTCGCCGGCAAGAGTTTCATGATAATCCATGAAAAATGTGATGGCATTCAAATAGATATCCAGAGATAATTATTAGAGCACAGTTAAAACTAAATTAAGGTTTGCCATTTTTATTCAAAATTAAAAAGGATCTTGTCGGCAATTAAGCCGTGTTAATTGAGTTCATCCGAATTCAACTTAAATTTTTACGAGTTATCGAAAACAAATTTGATACGACTACGTTATATTTAAAACATTTTAACGTTTTTGCTCACCAAAACGCTAACAAAATTATCAAGAACGCCCACTCCTTGGCAAAACATCTTCATCTGATGTATTTCGTCGAAACCAATTTCATCTGAATTTCAATCATTCGAAGCATTCTTTCACCTCAATGAATTTCATTCGGCATTAAATTGTTTTATGGTATCCGTTAAAATAAATAAAAAAAAAATGGGACCAACGATAAAAACCCTCCACCCGTCCTGAAAAAAAACTGCCAACCTCAAACTTATGGCTCGAGCCTGGCGTCTGCCAAAATTTCAAATGAACATCATTAATAAAAGTCAAAATTTGAAAATACTTTTAAAATGTCAAAATGGATTTTCCATATGATATGATCATTAGACGACAGCGGGTGAGTTAAATTAAGATTTCAACTTTTCACTCTTCTACTACGCTATGATCTTTTGTTGCTGTTGTTGTTCTTTTTTTTGGTTCGGGTTTGAACGCTTGCTTTGACCATGTTTCTTCGGAAGAAGCCGGAATAAAACTCTATCCAAAGAACTACACACGATACATGATGGTCCTTGTTAATGCTAAGTAGGTGGATGTAGTTGTAGCCACGATCATCATTAATTGGAAGCCATAAACAATTTGTTTTTGTTAAAAGGTTGACGATTTACCGGCCTAATGTTGATCGACAGTTTTTCAAGACCAAGAGGAGGGGGGGGGGGAGCAGATTGAGTGCTTAATTAATGAATTTGGAGCAGCAGAGACTTGATCGATTGCCAAAATCAACGTACTGAAACACCGCGTTTTTGGTTTTTGTTTGCATGGAAGTTGGGATAAGCGCCGACAAGTGATCTTCCTGGAATGCTTCGAGGATTAGCTTGAATGCATTTCGGTGTCAGAGAAGTTTTTTTTGTCCCCACATTTTGAAGTGTGCTGGATTAAAAATATTAATTTCATTTAATGCGCTATAGGAAAGAGGATTAAACTTTTAGTGAAGGTGACGGATAAAGTTATCATGTCGGCTAAAACGTGGTGTATCGAATCTGGGCTTAGACACATGAAGCAGAGCCGGAAGAAATAGATTTAGGCTTCATTTCTAATATTTGTTGGATACCAAATTGAATGCATTTCCTCTTGCTGGATATGATCATGTCTCATGGCAGGCGGTTGGTCCAGTCGTCAACAAGCGTGAAGCTTCCAATTCAACGTTAAGAAACTTAAGATGCCTCGGACCCTTTAATAGCTTTATATGATCTCAATGCACCCTAAGATGTGTTCACAATCAGAAACGCATCGGAAAGCGTTGAAAAGCTAAATTCCGAATTCCAGCAGGAAAAAACCGCAGGACATTATCCCTCAGTGGTTTTGAAAATTCACTGTTTTTTCCATTATCATCGATCCGATGCCAGAATTCCTTACTATTGCAGTAAGGTTTTATAACCACAAAGTAATTACCCAACTTTTGATAGTGCGAGTATTGTTTTATGACTTTTGATGGATTTCGAACCAAGCACTTTCTCTTAAATTGTCGTAGCACCAATTAAACTCAGTTAGACCTAATACTAGTGCTGAGTAAACACTTTTTTAGCGAACGCCCAAAATAGGCTCTTGAGCCACGATGACGCCAAAGAAAATAATGCAAATCTTCAAGTATATTATTTTTTCGTTTTAATCCTCGAAAAGAAGGCTAACACGACAGTCTGTTAAAAAATATCACTTCCGCGTATATTCCGAAGCAATCATTCACAAATTTGCCCTCCGTCCCAAAAAAGACGCGAAATATGCCTTGGACAAATTCTAAAAATTTGATTAGTCGATTTGACACAGTCGAACCACTTTCATCTTGAAAATTCAGTAGAAAATTTAGTACACCTCGAAACAAGTATTTACAATCGATTTCACATCCTGAAACATTCGTGACCAATGGTATGAAGAGCAATTGGTGTCTATTCTAAAAATTCGAACAAAACGTAATTTTTGTACTTGATCGAACGCTAATCAAATTTAATCTGATCTTAAACTTGTGCAAAATAACTGATCGAAACTTTGCCGAATTCTTTCTGGAAAAAAAAAACTGGGGAAAAGAAGAACCCGGTCTAAAGAGTGAGATACTCAAACTTTTCCGATTAGCTCTATTAAGAGCTCATAAGAACTTTCACTTTGTCTGATGATGAAATACGCATAAACATGAAATTCAGTGTGAATCCTCAAGATCCGTACGACTCCAAAATGAATCTACTGCAAGCTTATCGTACTACCAAAAGGACTAACATTGGCCTATCAACCATGCAGATTTCTTAGATTCTTTGATCAAACTCTTAGGTAAGAAAATGTGGAAAGAAATTTATCGACCTTATCTGGCTAAGAACAGAATACAACCATGGTTGGTTGCACCATGAGAATTCAAAAAAAAACCCAACTCTTCCCGTTCGCTCAAATAAAATGTCCAGATAATGACTAATATTGTTTGGTTTGATTTGATTGTTTTTGATTTGTTTAATTCATTTCGAAAGAGTTCTATCATCCAAAAACGGCCGTCATCATTGTGAAACCTGTGCTTCCTAACAATATGAAAACTGCCGACTCAACATGATTTCCAGGATCGTCCTGTCACTAAATGTAGGCTCGACTGTTATCTTGAATTCGTGAACCACCCAAAAAATAGTGAAAAATTGATGCTCTACTCGTCCAAAACCAAAATATATCTCCTTTCCCACTAACACCCTCAAAAAATTTCAAACCCTATTGATTTTCTCAAATGCGACAAATATGTCATCCCGTAATGTTCGATTAATTCGATTTAACTGTTTGATTCAAATCGGAAAATTTGTTCCCGCCAACCGACAACTGTCTTCAAGAGTGAAACCTGTGTTGCCCAATAACGTGCAATCTGCAAATTTAACACGAATTTCCGGCTCGTTTTTTCCAAAAAATGTAGCCTTGACAGTACCCTCAATTTGGCGATCTGTCAAAACAATGGTAAAAAGTGTTAAAAAATTCGAAATTCGAAACCTCATCTTTCAAAAAGCTAAAAATGTTAGCTTTGTGTTAAATAACTCCAAAAAACTTCAAACCTTTCGATTTTTTTCAAACAAGGTATCAAATTAAGGCATATGCACTATAATACTTTACCTTCCCAACCAATGTGAAATGTGACTTCGAAATCTTCAACGGTTTTCAGTAAGAATGCAATATTTGTTCTTCGAATGTTCGAAGATTACAATGCAAACACGATTTATGCGCTGCTGACAGGTTTCCAAAAAAAAATTTTTTCTAGAAAAAAAAAACTTTTCTAAGTTTCTAGAAAGAAAAAAACATTTAAAGAAAATGTACAGTTACAATCAGTAACTGAATCGTGAAAGGAAAGTGTTTCGAATATATCTTCAATAAAAAAATTTCACAAGCATGAACTAGACTGGAAAATTTCGAAAAATCTCAAGCTTTACTTGTTCTCATGAGTGGGGTGTCATGTTAAAGGTATTGTTCTGCAATGACAGGCACAGTTTTTATGCACACGGACTTGGCTGTGAGTTTTAATGGAAGAAGTGTCCTTGGAATATTCAAAAATTGGTACTCACGAATGATTTTCGAGTTCTGTATAAAATCATGTAAGGAAATTTTTCGAAATTACACCCCTAGGAAACCGCAGAGTATAAGAAGTGCCTATAAAACGGACAAATATTTCCAGCTACGCGAAATTGCCTCATTTTTTTCTTTAATCTAACTTTAAAAATAAAGATATTGTTTACCGTAATCATTCATGTGGGTCTGGGTTTTTACATGGCGTTGGCTATTGTCCGTTTCACTGTCAGCTACCGGATAGAATATACCACAGAACAGTACTCCTTTCAGGGGACTTTGGTGAGTTGTCAAAATTGTCAAGACGTGGCCACTGCGCATGTTCCTACTCCTGGTTTATTTTTAATGTCTAATGCTTGAATCTTTCTTTTTGTTCTAGCATTTCTTTGAGGATCTCCTGTGTTTTCTTTGTTGAATTAATTTTTCATGATGTCCTTATGGATTCTCAATGTTATACTCCGTCACCGAAACTGAAGACTAAATATCACATTGTAGTCCAATACATGTTTTTTTTTTCAATATATTCTTAGATTCAACTATTTACCGTTATATTGTCTAAATTGGTCAGTTCAACTCACTCAAGATTTCCCAAGTAGTCTTCCAGTTTTTTGACGAAATGTCATCAAAATAAAGGTCCTAGATTAATTTTAGTGGTTTCATTTCAAGTTGCCAAATCTTAATATTTCTAAATTCCAAGTAACATTTTCAGTAGACTCTTCATTATAGCACAAATAATCCCTTAACCTAGTAGTAATTATAAAAATATCCAGTTAAAAGTGAATCTTAATACTTCCGGAAAGGATTAGACAAATGTCAAAACAAAAAGTGACAAAATCCTCTTCGAATTTCGCCACCCGTTTTTACCGAGCTCACAAAAGTTATTTCGAAAATCATCTTGCATGCGTAACAATTAGCTAGAATCATAAAATATCCAGAAATAGTGTTTTCCTGGAAAAATTCGTTCAATTTTGATAGTGATGAGGGTCTCAAAATATCTAAAAATAGTTTTTTGTATAAGTCTTGTAGGGAACCATCCTGTATAAGTCTTTGCAGGGAAGTCCTTACAAAATTTTAAATGGGCTTGAATGAAGTGTTCGATGGTAGTTTTTGCTCTGTGGAACTGGATAAAAACCCCGTTATGGCAAAGGTGGTGGGAAAAGGTGGGGAAAGTGTTCTCTAGGTACGTGAAAATGACACATTAAAAGTGTTTTCGAATCTCATCCTGGCAATTAATGGCTTCAATTTGTCTTGACAAAACCGAACAAACAGAACAAGGGGCTATAAGCGTGATAATGACCACATCACCTATTTGTATAATATAAACCTCGATATTTGTATGTTCCAATACTACTTTAGGCTTAGATTTTTCAAGTGTACTGCTTGCCCTACTATTCTTACTAAGCTAAACATTTGACATGCATATCCTTCTTTGGAAAGGATTTTTATTTTATGGAATACACAGGTGAGAAGTTAAGGAAAATTAGAAAATATCTCAAGTAAGACTAACCAAGTTGATTCAAAAGCTGTGACAAATATTAACGAAATATATTTGAATGTTTCTGCGTAGTGAAGCCAATCCTGAATTGAGTCAAGCCAATCCTGAATTGAGTCAAGCCAATCCTGAATTGAAGCCGAATTAGCTAACACTAAAATCAATTTAAAACAAAATGCAAAAAGTCCTTCTAAAGTGTATTCGTAAAAAATTTAATCCTTTTCAATTGGAATACCACGTTCAGTAGAAGGAATACATTTCAGTTTTCAAAATTGAGCAATGCAACGCACTCAAGTCTAAGGTATTCTTTCACAAGGCGGAAGAAAATTTCAAAAACATTAATTCAGCATATCCTGTAATTCATCAAAGTAATGTTGTCCTCAAAATCCTTGTGTTTGAACTCTTACCCGACACTTACACGATCAACCACTTTCTTTTCAGAACGACTCCACAATATTGACATCATAAATGGTATTGATTTAGGTTCACAAATATTGAATTTTTTTTTAATATGCGACACAATACAACCACTACTGATAATCTTAGCGGCGGTAACATAACCTTAACGGCACTGAAGCGGGTGTTATACACCACACATCTTAGCAAACAACACATCACTTTAGGTGACACATCATTTTTCGTTTTTTCTTTCTGGTGTCGTTCATTTCTACTTGCTTTCTGGGGTTTTTTTTTGTCATTTCAACCATGAATCCTGAAATTTTTGGTTTTTCCCATTTTCAACATTTTTTTTTTATTTTTTCCAAATAAACCTGACAGGAAAAACGTCGTCTAACTTCTGTGAATACCATTTAAATAGTTTATTCAATTTAGACTTGATGTTTAACATTACTGCCTAGGTTTTTTTTTCTTCTTATTTTTTCGTTTTGTTTTTCTTGTTTTCTTGCCAGTTTTTTTTCTGTTTTTCAAATAAAATTTTCTAACGATCAGAGACACTAAACTTAAGAGCCTTAGTCATGGTCTATTACTTCCAGTAGTCAAAAAAGTGATGTTTATCAAGTATCCACAATTGAGTTCCTTTTTTTTTAAAATGCGGTAACCGCCTTAAATGGTACAGTCTAGTCGTTGGCTGAACTATTTGTTGAATTAAGTAATTAAATAAGACTTTTCGCGGCGTTCAACAAGTCAAGAAAATAAGATCAAAGATACACACAGCTACCGGTTTTCTTCTTTTTCTTCAAGAAGTTAAAACATAATCAATGTTGATTTATCGGTGAAGTAATTTCTTATTCAGTTTATGGTTCTAGCTAGTTAAATCAAATTGGAATACATTAAGATATTTTGTTTTGTAGTTAGATTAAATAAATTTACTCATAAGCAATCAAAGTCTGAATGTACTATTTTGAATTTATAGCAATTAGATTGTTGCATAAATTTCATTAAATTAAATTGTCGCTTATATAGCAAAAGATTTATTTACATTTTTATCTTGTTGCGTTCATCTTTGCTGATAACATTTGTGCCTGCCCCGTTGGAAAAATTTTGAGTCATATCGAACATTTCACCAATCCCAAAAGATTTATAAAATCAACTTAAAAACTTAAATAATAATAAATTATGGTTACAGATACAACGTACAATACTTACAAATCCATGCTTGTCGCTTATATTATTTGTTAACTTCAGCTTATGAAATGAAACTACTTTTTGCATCCATTGCTCGCCAGTCGATGGTGAATCCGGATGAATGTACATACGTTTTGGCATTTCAGGATCCGCTTTCCCCGCAACCATCCACCGACTGCAAAAAGAAATGAAAATGTAGGAACCGAATGTTCATTAAATAAATAGAAAAGCTCTATCAAAGCTCTAAAAGCTCGACTAGCTTTAAAGTTTCAACTGTGACTAGGTCATCCAGTCTATTACAGATTTTGGTGGATTTACTGATTGGGAATGACAAGTATATTATTTTCTACATGTTTTGCGGACGTTTTTCGTATTTTTCTGACTCCACGAGGTCTTGTTGCGGAATTCCTGCTTTTCCGAGTCTTTTTAAGTCCATCCTTTAAAATTACGGAGAATCGACAAAACCCGACTGACGAAGAAAGTAAATACAACTTGAGCTACCAAAATAAATCAACGGAAGGACTACTTACGTCTCTGTATTTGACCCTAAGACTCGATAAAACTCCACATGAACTCAATAAGAATTCAAGGATTTATATTTTTCCTATTTTGAAAATTTTTAAGTAGGAAAATTAGAGAGTTTCGTGACGGACAATCATAAAACTAGAAGCAGGCTTTTGAATTTTCATTTTGAAGCCGATCCTGGGGCAGCAGGTCAAAGAAATCTCTGTTTTTTCATGGTGCTCGATACTTGATTTATTCCAGTTTACTTTTATCACACTTAGTTGTTTTACCAAGAGAAGCTATAACCTGAAACTGTGTTTCATATAATCCGCATTCAGGTTACCTATTTTATGCTATTAATCCTCCAAAAAATCCTTTCATGATGCTTTTTTGTTCGTTGATCTTTATTATAACTTTGGAACACTTTTTTTTAACATAGTAAGACCTTTTTAACCACCGCGAGTTAACATAATAGCAAACCGTTCAATTGCACAAATTTTCAAGCATCTGCCATCGACTTCAACACAAGAAACCACTCAAATTTAGACACGCAAGTAGCTATGTGTTATGAAAATCAGCAAAAGCGTCCTTGAAACTAAACAAGACTGAAATTTCAACTTTTTAAACCCTGAACTGAGGAGACTGTTGAGAAGGGCAATTGAAGATGATTTTTTCTGCAGGTGAATGATCAACTTTAGCTGACAACCGTAAAAATTAATTGAATTCAACCTCTGACTTTCGAGGGTGAATTGGTCACGAATCGCGAGAAATCACAAAAAATTATGCCCTAGTCACACAAAATACTGTCGCAGTCAGACGAGAAAATGCCTAGTCAAACGAATAAATGCCTGATTTTCACTATATTATGTCCTAAACAGTCAAATTTATTCCCTAGATCATCTTCAAAACATTGACCCGCTGTTGGAAAAGCGCTGGAACTTATTTGAGTATGTCGGTAGATCCAGACACAACATTGGTCTTTCTCTTTCAAAAAACTCTTCCGAGATTCATATTTACATCTCTTGACTTGTACAGAAACAAAGCGAATTCTCGGAAGCTTATTTTGACTTACTTTATTTTATTTATTCATTTATTTTGACGCATTCGACAGACATATGTTAACGTACATGAGCCAAATAGGTCATTGAGTGTTTATTTTCTCTTCAAATGTTGATAAAATTGTGACTTGCCACTCTGAACGATTCGGAGTCCGTCCAGTTAAGAGCGTGATAATTCGTTAATTATAAAGTACCGTTATTCCTGAACTTCACACCTAGCGCCATTTTAAACATATTTTTCAGAGCGTCAAAAACGCATGACTGTAGAATGCTGCCTACATGTTTGGTTGACAATATTGTGTCCCTTTAAATAGTTCGAACTTCGATTGAATACTGAAACCAATGATTTTTTCAATTCTGAATTAGACAAGGTTGAATTAAGGACATGATCTCGTGGGGAAAACTGCTCGTAACTGCTTCCCTCAGACAATTAAAAGTTCTGAAACATGTTTCTTTCATACGCAAAATTGCTGCACAGGAGAGTAAAAGTACCGTTATATTGTATACCGTACACGCCTATAATTCTTCATTTACCGTTATATTCTCTCTCTTCCCGTTTTGACAAATCACATGATATGTTGTCAATAATTGCAGCTTTTTTTGGTCCAAACGTTCACTCAAAGTTGCGCATACATAAGTTCAATTTACTTTAATTTATTTCAATAAGGATTTCGACTAGTTTGGCATGATCCAACTGAGTTGTGTGTGAGAAACCTTTCAAAATCATGGATTGCGGCTGTCAAACATGTTTCAAAATTATGCAGATCTATACGACCGATTTTTAGACGCATTTATCACCCATGAATTCAAGCCAGAAGTAGGTATGAATTATTATCGAAACGTTTTGGCAAAAGTTTTAACAAGCTTAAAGAAAAACTTAAAATTGACGTTTTGCTCGACGACCATTGCCCTCTTAGTGTCAACGAACGACGGGTAAGTGACACTTCTAGGAATCCATATTTATTAAGTGTTATAAAAAATGCATAAAGACATGGATCATATGCTATAAAACAACGTTTTAAAATATCATGTTGAATTTGTAATGAATCATTTGTACAGGATTACGCAAAGGAATGTGGCAACTTTGAGTCTTGCCAACAAACTTATGCAACAAGGCTTATGCGATGCTCAGTCCCGATTTTCAGGGATTCTTCCGGGGCTATGAGGACTTCAATGTGCTGAGGAAGACCATATTCCAGCAATTTTTCTAGCAATTTACAAATAATAATGACATATTAAACCGACATGTATGATTTCTTTACTGTTTGATTTCCACTCACTACCTGTACCATGTGATTTGGTCAGTATCACGTTTTGCTGTTCAGCTTTGATTTTAGATGATTTCCAAGGTTGGGATCGGTTACAATCACAATCTTGCGATCATGATTACGTGTAACACTTCTTGTACTTTAACATAGGATCCAAAGGAGTTGAAAACAAGAACCTTGAAGATCTAGAAGTCAAAATTTGAGTACCGATAATGTCAATTTTGTCCAAACAATTGTTGGGCGCGTGTGGCTCTAAGACATTTTAAATTTTGGTACATTTTTATAAAGTTTCGCTGCGATACTGCTTAGAATATTTTATCCGAAAAATTAGTATATAATAAACAGAATATTAGTACTTAACTAGGTGAGGTGGATTCTTCCTGCTTTGAAAGAAAAAACATATAGAAAAAAGTCCTTTAAACTTGCCATCTTGATTTTCAAATTAACGTGAATTTTTGATCACAGCGAAAGAGATTTAAAAATGTTGTGAAGATAGAAATGTCAAGTGTTTATTCGAAACCATTTAATTAAATCTTACCTATTATGAAACTTATATCGATAATCATCAGCCGCTACGATATCTAATAATAATATATATTTAGCTTTTGCATCTAGTCCCGACACTCGAAATTTCATTTGAGGAAACATTTGTCTGGAAAAAAAATAAAATAAATTAAATTAATTGGATTATTATGGTGTACAAAGAAAATATTAATTAATTAACGTTATTTTTGAAAGTACGATAATAGAGAAGAAGTCCTGAAAACCTTATTCCGGAAGAAAGCAATGATTGCTTGCAAGAAATCTTTTGTAAAGAGCTTGAACATAGACTACAACGCAACCATGTTCCATTACAATCCAAAGTACGACTGTTTTTTTAAGAGTTCTCAATTCTTAAGAATTTTATTTTATTTGAGTAATTAGTTGACAAATGTGATCTGAGCAGAGCAGTTTTTCTTCAGAACTTTGACAGACCTATAAAATCAACCGTCTTTTGAAGCTTCTCACGAAAAAGCCTGTCGAAAAAAAATTTTTTGATATGTCCGGAGCACTGAGTAAGTGAAATCTCGCTCAAATCAGACCTTTTCCAGTTTATTCCTACTTTAAACAGTACAACGTTGTTTTTACGTTATCAGTGTCAAGACAAGACAAAATCAGGGGAAAAAAATAATTATTATGATTTCAAGTGACCACCATCAATTCTCGTCAATCGTCCGATAAGCCAGACTCTACTCAGATATACCTCAGAGTTCTTCCGTTGCTAATGCCTACGACCCTAATCTATTGCCTTGCGGCTCGCGGCATCTTCCAATTCCAGCTAATATCAGTCTTATGACTTTTTTTCTTTCATTTCCAACAATGATTTTCCCCCCAATAATTACAACCCAATTCATTAGACAGCTCATCGTTGATACCGGGACCAATACTATCTTCGACACTGATTACTGTCTTCAACTTATAATTTCATGATTTAGTTCGAAGAAAATCCAATCATTAATGCAGTGAAACCAACAAGAAAGTTCATCCAAGTAAAAATATTGATAAACAATCAAAGGCCCTAAATCGGTCTGTTGAGGAACACTTAAAAATGGCTTTTTTTTTGCTAGAACCTAATGACATGTGGATTTTAATTCTGTAGAAAAGATCACAAAACTGTTTTCACATCATCATTGTATTCATAAATTTTCAATGAGATAGTTATGTGACAAAATGTTTTAAATGCGCCATTAAAATTATTATCTGTACTATGACGATGATGACCCCTTTCAATATCTTTCATTGACACTTGTGTTCCTTGCTGGCCTTTTTGTTTTTCTTCTTGTCTGTACTTCTGTGGTAGCGGGTTGAGTACCACAAAGTGATGAAACCAAAACAGTGAATTGTTGTTTTTTGTACTGTGTGAGAAAACATGATCGTAATGGGGTAATTGGTATCAACTGATTTTCTAGACATTTACTTTACTTATTATAAACGATCTTGTCCTTGTCAATTGATAAATAACTGACCCGAAAGGTTAACAAAAGACAGTGTTATGGATTGTAAGATGGTGATGAACAACACTCAACAACACTTGTAATCAACACAGAACGACGAAAAAAAAGCCACTGAAAAACTTATAAAATCATTGAAACAAGATGAAAAAAAAATCGGATATTTTCTTGGGAAGTTGAAAAAACGGACGAATAAGAAAAAAGTGTATTGACATAAAATTTTAAGGTCAGAAAAATTGATAACAACCATGTGACGTAATACCAATAAAGTAATTTTGAATAATTTCCAGTTGAAAAGATGAAAGAATATTCGAAAGCCTAAAACGATTTCCTGCCAAAAAAAAACAACTGAAGAAATGATTAGTTCTGTAAAGCTGTTGCAGGACATGTCACTGTAACCAAAAGATAGTTATGTAAATCAGAAAAGTACCGCAACGATTGCTGGTGAAGTTGGTCTTCAGGAAAATGATAAGTTATCTACTGAATAGTGTCAATTGCTTATCACTGAAATTCTGTTATAATTGGATCGCGATAAAGAAAAAATTTATGGCTATTATAATCATTTCAAAATTAATTTAACAAATTAGTACTGATAAATATACACACGTCTAATATGAAGACTGATATGTTTTTTGTTGAATTTTCAAAGTAATATCTGCAGGAGCGTGTTTAAAGGGATGGGGAGCCGGTTTTTGGGGGCTTAAAACTGATTGGAATTCAATACATCAATACGTAAGGGAGAACTCGATTGAAACAAACAAAAGTGTAAAATTCCCTACTTCACTGTCAAGGATTTATCATTTTTCAATGACGTGACAGCTCATTGATTTTTTACTGCAATCCCCGCGGAAAATAGTCCCAAACCTACGAACCTGCTTCATTTTATGTCACGACTGTCAAGAGTCTGCAATTATCATGTATCGAATCTTCTTACCCTCAGCTCGTCGGTTTTCGTAATTCACTTCGTAGATGGTCTGGTTAATTCTTGCTGCTTTATGTCAGCATCAACCTCTTCGAAAGTTGATAAGGATGAAGATAAACTTCTCAAGTTTATGTTTTCCACCCCAGGAATGCGGGATGGCTTTACTTCTGTGTTTACTTTATATGTGATTCCTACAAGTCAGACGTCAAAATTTTTGAATGAATTCCAGTATGTGAACATTTTGCTGCTTCTTTGCCAATGGAGTATAGAATACGTTGAAGCTTCTATGTTGTTGTTTTATTTACGATATTGACCAGCAAGATAGGCTACCGCGTTATGTATCATATTAATGAAGCAACTGCGCACTGTCCTTTTGATATAAGGAGCTTTGACGTCCATGAGATGGGTATCAGCAAATCATCAAGGGTTGATGGAGTGATATGAAAATCCTGTTCAGCCCTTGGAGTGCCCAAAAACATTTCAGTAACTTCGCAGCCACTGTAACTTTATCTTAGGAATTTGTATCCAACTTGCCTGAATCCCAATTGTGATTCAACCATTCCAATACCAGTTATCCTTTATAACTTTTAACACAGTTTAGTTTTGGCATTAAGGCCTCCGTTCAAGTGCTACATTGAAGCATACGCTGACTAAGCGGTCCTCATCGTTATGACCCTCATTATACGAAACGTAACCAGTCACCTTTACCTTCACCTTATCTTCATAATTTATTACTACAGATTGCTGCCATCATTATTCTCATGATCAAAGGCGTAACAGCTCATTCGTTGTTTTCATATTAACCAGCATATGAATTATGAATTATGGTCTTCAGCTATTTTGCAGGTGTTTCTTCGATTTTACCAGTAAAAACTTCCTGAAATTACGGAAGCGTAAAAACTCCATTTGGATCCAACCAGTGATGGACATTGAAAATCCTTTTCTGTCACACAGCTTATAGCTACGGTAATCGCTGGTGACTCTTTTTTGAGATTTTGACAGTCTAGTATTTATCCTGATTTCGTCCCAATGGAAGTTTTGATATTTCAATGCCAATAATATTTTGCACAATTTTGTAGAGGCTTAATTGGCCAAAAAATCGTATTTTACTGAATTTTTTGAACAAGTGCATACACTGATCAAGCTGCATTTATCGTTATATCCTCGCCGATCTCATGGGAAACAGGCAAACCAAGCTGCCTGCAGCATTTCAATATTATTTGTGTTGTCATTCGCATTCCTTATCGTTCTCATAATCTACATAATCTTCTCGTTGCTACCCTTAAAGGTGGAAAAATTTAAATTTAGGATCATAGGAAGCTGAAAAATGGAAACTTGATATCGGAAAAAAATGAGTGAAAATAAAACGGAATCTTACGTTAACATAAGAATAAAGCCGCGAGTATAAGAGTAAAGCCGCGAGTATAACAGTAAAGCTTTGGGTATGATTGTAAAAATTTATAGGAGCCGGATTCATCCGGCACTAAACACTTAGCCCTGAAGCCCGAAATCCGTTTGGTTTGAAGCTTGTGATAATCTGTTTAAACGTTTTTCTTCACGTCCTGAAGCCAGTGCAAGCACGTAGATTCCTATCCATTTAGGATAGAATTCAAAACAATGTAAATAACGTATGGGGATCCTGTTTATATGCAGATCAACCCGTATAAGCGCAAAATTGAGCACGAATTTTATTCTGATTTAAGACGCACTTTGATTACATTAAGGACAACAACAACAGAATGTGAAAAATACAATAAAATGCTACTAGGGATGAATATTGGGCATTCTGTACAAAAAGATAGGGTCGAAGTTAAGATGGTTGATAGCTCCAACTCCCAGAAACGCAAACTCCAAGCAAGCAAAATCGAAAATCAAAAGATTTTGTTCTCAGGTCCTGTACAGTTAGTAAGGAATCGAAATGGTTGGAACTATTATACAAAGGCTTAACCATGGTACATTACAAATGCCCCATTCTATAATTGTAACATATCATACAGAAAATCAAACCACATTTAGAAAATTAATCAATTTAAACTGTTGTAATTCCAAGTAACAAGGATGACACCTCATGAAACAAATGGAAGCATGGTAGTGAGTATAAGGACATATCAGTGTATTCTATCGTTGATTTACCGCAAGAGGTATCTTTGAATTGGAAAACTGTTGGATCATAATCTCATTGAATGTAGTATCTTGGGATTATCTGAATCCCTTTGTTAAGTTTTCACCGATCATCAACGGGGGCTCGGGAGTCGAAATGGTCAAATGATGCTTTAGATTAGCAAAACACTGAGCGCGGCTGATAATGGCCGATACTGTTACAAGAAGCTCTAAAACCAACTATCAATTGTATCTTTTGTCATTAAATATCAACTTATACCCAATCCCATCTTACAAACGGTTGCAAAAGATATTTTTTCGCTTGGCAGACTAGGTTCAACGGAGCTACCATTGCCACACGAAGCACTTAAAATCCCTAATAAGCACGTTGTAATGGTCATTAAAATTGAAGATTTACCACAACTACTTGTTTTATTTTAAAGACACTGTTTTGGTTTGATTGATGACCACTTATCCGTCCAAAGTTCCTATTATGCCAAAGGCAAAACGAAAAAATCATTGGAATAACTTTCAAGCACTTGCAACTCTCATAAATTTATATATCTTTTGTTTTTTTTTTCATAAACTTCGGGAAATCGGTAACAGGTAATTTGAGCTGATTAATCATTTTCAATTTGCTTGGAAGTAATTTGGAATCAATTAATTTAATAATGATTAATTAGGAGAGAAATCGATACATTCCTTCAAGCAAATCTATCCTTTGGGGTCCGAATTGCGTCATTTGAAATATATCTGAAATTTAGATAGCTATAACTGAGCTCTCATCGCTGTTAAATTGGAATTAAACGGATTATTTTTGCATTAACAACATTCAAAATGATAGCCCGGCTAAAGTTTTTTTCATAGAAAAAAGATACAACGCTCTTTTCCTCTTTTTCCTCTTTTCTTTCTAGAGACTTTCTGAAATTCATTCAAATAGATAGAACGTGGCCTTAAGATGTTTTTCTTTTCTTGTCTTTTTCTTTAACAATCAACTTATCCTGGGTGTTGGCGTGTGCACTGTTTAGTATCCTACCCACTCCATACGATCTCTTTAACAATTCAACACCACCCATTTGCCAATCTTTATCTTAGATTTCTATTCGTGCCTCAAAATCATTTCATCTTGTACGACTGATGCTTCTGGCGTGGCTGCTTCAGGCTATATCGTCAGATTTGACCAATTACTATATGGTGGGTGGTATTTAGAGAATCAACCGTATCAACCAACTAAACTATTCATCGGCATGTTATATTTTTCCGAGGCTCTCCATATCTTTTTGCCGTGCTATGTATGTCCCATACGTTAGATATTTCCCACTTAACATATTTCATGGATTCAAAGCTTTATAATTGCTGATTTGTTCGTTGGTCTTTGTTGAATTTAATTTTGTGCTTTTATAACTCTCTTGTCTTGCAACTTTATGATGTGTATCTATAATTTGATTGAAGGTCGACGGAAGAACCATTTAATGCATAAATATTGATGAGAATGCAAAAAAAAGGAAAAGACAATAAACAAAATTCATAAAATAAAATAAAAACTTTGCATTAACTTTAGAAGAGCGATATGTGTGCGTGTGAAGACGAAGTGTGGGAGCGATATGTGTTTAGGTGATGAATTTCAATGAGAATGTTTTTAAATAGCAGCTCTGCATTCAATACTGTCTTATAATTTAAATTCATTTCATTCAGACATTCAATCAATATCAACTGGATTGAAAATGCAGAGATTACAGGAATTTATCATGATTTGTTTGCTCTTTCTCTGTGGGAATAACGCAGTTTCTTTCGAGATATTCGAATATTTCAAAAGATTGGTTCTAATTCCACTGGAAATTGTCGTTCTTGAAACATTTTTTATAAATTTCTCTAAAAACTCAAAGTTGTCAAACCTATCAAGGTTTAGGGGTACAGCAAGATGGAACTCAAACTTCTAAAACTTTTAACAACGTAGATACAGAACTACCTCACGAGAAAGAAAATTTCAGGCGTTATTGGACTCTATAACTGGAGGACGCGGTCGATAGACGCAATGGCGTGACGTATGGTCGACTAAAGCCTGCGAGCCCCACGATAAAGTCAGCGAAAGAGGACTACGCGACCCCAATTCAAAAAGACAAATGAACTACTTTGAACAGTCATAGATAGTTCAATAATTTAGAAGAATTGTTGTTTTGCGGAAAAGCTTTAAATGAGGAAGTCATTAAGGATCAAATCCAAATTTTACTCTGGCCACTGATCAGTTCGAATCAGTTCTAACACAAACACTCGAAACAAGTTCAAATACAGATTCGAGAACATTTCAGGTGGCATCTATTCAATATTTTCAGCTGAAAAGAAAGGCTGCTGAAAGGTCTATTCAATTCTTGACCCTCCAGATTTGTGTTTTCCTTCATCGAGCAACGTCAAACAGCCACTAACTGCAGGAACTCTTCTTACGTTTTCCTAGATTGAGCAAAACGAGAAAAATCACTACCTGTCAGAACCATAAGATGCCGGTAACATTTCAAGGAGAATGAAGAATGCTAAACTTCTTGTAAAACTGTTTGTAGAACTTCTGAAGTGGGCTTTTGAATTCCTGTAAAACAGCTTGAAAAACTGCTGAGAGTTTGAATTTGAAAAACCGAATAACACATAAAGACTAAAAATAAAATATATTCTTTTCAAATTCCATAAAGAAAACGGACCTAATTTTGACATGAGAACTTTCAAATTTGACATGATAACTCAATTCCTTCATGTCAACCGTAAACTTCAGTCATCTCCGTATTTCTCGTCCCATTAATTTACATGTCTCCCTGATTGTAACTTTCGAACGGTATTTTCTAAGAATCAATCAAGGATTTTTTGACAACCTATCAGCTCAACAAAGTTTGGTTATTTTTGAATATGAAATAGTTATTCGACAACGGTCTTCTCTGTCTTCTCTGTCTTCTCTGTTATTCGTTATTCTTCTCTGTTATTCGACAACAAACTTCTCTGTTTGTTTGCCCGTCTAACCCGAATTTAGTTAATTATTAATCCAAGTACTCCACGGATTCCAGGATTGTTGAGTCTTGGTTGAGTATTGTGACTCTATTTTTAAGGTAGACTTTGACAGTGGGACTCAATCAATCTTATGAATAAACGTTGTTTTGCGTTAACGTCACAATAAACGTTGAAATTGTTTGGGGCAGTGAGATCGTTTCGTCAAAGTATAACACCCATCTGACCTTTGTCCTGACGCGATTCCCAATAATTATTCACCAAGTGTATTTGCCAAAGCTGTTTCTGCTGCCAACGTTTCTGTACAGATTGGGCATCAAACAATCGCTTTCTGTTTGTTTTCACACAGGTTTGATCATAATCCTTTAGTCTTTATTTGTTTTTTTTTTTTTTGAATCTTTTCCCCGCACTGTGAGCACTTCAATTCAAGATCCACGAAAATACCCTTACACATGACAGTCAGAAAAAAGTTGTAGTAGATTTTATAGAGCCGGAATCAACGACTTTCATTTTTGAAGATTCAAAGATTTGTGTAGAAATAGAATGTCCTTAAAGCGGAAATATATAAGTTTTACTAATCTCAGTTTCCTGCGTTTATGCATGCAATTGCCCACATTATATTATATATCTTTCTTAGCTAAATTTTTTTTTAAATTTTATATGGTATTAAATATTATTTCTTTGTTTGCAGATGGTACAAATTGTTGCACAGAGGTAAGTTGGGTTCCATCTACCATTTTCTAAAACAATTTTAGCCATTTTGCATTTAATTTAGTTTAATTTAATTTAACAGTTGATTTTTTGAATTTGTAAGTCCTTAAAGTCCTTCTTTATGACACTCAAATACTTAACTTATTCTTATACAATTTTCTGTCGCGTCCTTAACATACGTTGAAAACATTTCATTTCAGGTCATAATCAATTCCATTGATTCCTTGCAGATCCTTGGGGCATTTTACACTTTTTTCTGATTCTTTAGTCTCATTTATTTTTTCATTGCAATTTATTGTATTTATTTGAAGCCACTTGAACTAGTTCAGACGACCCTATCGGAACTGGTTCTTCACGTCAGAAGACCGTCAATGTCAGAAGAACTTCTGTTTTTTTCTGAACTTTAACGTTATATGACGTGAATAACTAGTTCTGATGGCGTTGTCTAAACTAGTTCAAGCGGCGTCGTCTAAACTAGTTCAAGTGGCGCTGTTTGTCCAGATATTCGGCCAAACAAACGGTGTAGCGCCTTCAGACAGTCTTCATACAAGCGAATTGCTGCAAATGATCATATTTTTTCTTAAAACAATTGCATTCTTGAAATTTTTTGAACATTATTCACAATCATTGATGGTTCGACCACCTGATTGGGTTTTAGTCACTAAACGACATCACCTCTTATGGTCATGATTGAGGTACGTTGTTCTTCAGTTTGAGTCCAGCAAGCAGAGGCTTGAAATCACCAGCCAAAGAGTATATCCACCGTTTTCTCGAATGTCCTTAAAAGGATTCCTTTTTTCTATTCATTCTTTTCCGCCAGAATAGACTCTTGGAGGGTGTGGTGTGTTGGGGGAAGACTGACCTGTCATGGGCGTCTCCCTGACCATAGGTTCAGGTAAATCTCTGATCAGGCAGCGTTTCTCTGCAGCCCGAGAAAAACTCTTAAATTTTTACTTCAGACATATGGGGCTGACTGTCTTTCCTCTTCCTCGTGAATTTTCCTCAAAGAGTTGGGCAGTCAGAAAAATATTTGATCTGCATAAAAGACATATGTAGGCCATAACAGTTTTTGGATATCCTGAACAAGACATCTGACCTGAATACATTATAATGAGTTCTGTTTTTGTCGTGCCTGGTGATATTTAAAGCGCGTACGAGTTGTTTCCTGGTGTCCTGAATTGGATTAGAATGACACCGCATTACAGTTGCGTTGGGTTGATGCCATAGATCCCATGAGGTGAGATCGAATCGTGACAATCTCTCGTCCTTAAGAGTCCAATATGAACGTCGAATATGAACTGGAATATTCGGAATGAATGTAGTTAAGTGGATGTATCAAATCCTGGTTTGTTGTTCCTTACGTTCCACATGACAACCGGAATAACTTAGACATGTTTGTATGTTCTTGCCTAATTTGGTTCAAATAAAGATCAAATTCATTCGACTAATAACCTGGTTACGTTAACATTGGAGTCTCTACTTCAGCTTACGTACCAAAAACCAATCAAGTGCCATATGTATATTCATTAGTCAACCATAGCCTCGTTTCGATTTTATCCAAATTTTCACATATCCAAATCACCCGTCAACACACGATCGTCCATCACCCTCAACGGCACCACCATTTCAAATCAATACGCTGTCTTATTTAGCGGTAGGTGGTCTGGTCTTACACTCTCACATTTTCTTAGACTCAGCATTGATCAGGTCCAAAATCGCACCAACCGTTCTCTTGCAAGCAACAATTCTTCGATATGTTCATGACCAATGATGATCTTGCAAATAGGAAACATTGTTAGTATATAAGCAGGAATATATACCTGATTGCATTCCTTTCACAGGTATTCGTTCGATATGTATAAAGGTACCAGGAACAAAGTGCAAGAGATGTTTCGTTACCATCTTTACACAATACTGTTCAACGTTGGCGGTCGCCAGTCTATAGATCACCATCATTATGACCATGTTTAGGTAGAGTTGAAGCAAGAGGCTGGTACTTGGCTAGTACTGAATTTGGAATATATATTGATGGTATGTATTCCACCAACTTGCAGCCGCACCACCGTATAGATTTGTTGAAACGATTCGCGACGCAGAGTTTGTGGTGAGAAAAGTCACGAGTGGCTCGACAAGGATATCGCATTCGAACGTACGTTCGTAGTGCACTAAATCTGTCGTAACCTCCTTCGTTAGTGGTCTGCACTGTTTGAAACTGTTTCAGCACATGCTGTTCTCCATACAAGTCGTACAATTCGCAACCGGACCGGACCCAGCACAAATCAAATATGCCTAGTTACAAAACCATAAATAATTCACAATCATCTTTAGCATATTTCATCCACTTGCCCATCCTTTTGCCGTAGATTGTTTGCTCGTGCAGATTTGCAACAGCATATTTCTAGTTTAAAAAGGTAAATTACGAATGAAAATCATGTTGTACGGTAACATGGCTTATTACATACATATGTATACCCTCCTTTTAAAAACAAACAAAGCATTCGACGAGATTCATCGATCGATACCCTGCGTCCTCCGACATCACGTTAGATGACTCCAATAATCTATACACCACGAAAACTCTTCGGCAAAGAGCTACGGAGCCACTAAAACCACACCACGTACAAGAATTGCTTCTGCCGATGGACGACCGCTAGAAAGACGAGGCCTCGGCAAGACCATGCAAAAATTTTTAGTGTAGACAATTTGTGAGGTCTTCTTTTAACATAAATATTAGGCAAGACCTCAAGGGATATGGTTGGTTAAGGCGGATACTGTGCGCTAACAAGGGTAAGATTGGTGGAATTAGATGGGCTATGCAGAAAGACGAAGGCAAACTAGTCTCGGGCATTCATGAATGTAACAATGAGATGATCAACATAACGAAATCATCAAATAATTGCATATTTAGTAGAATTTTAATTGCTTTCGATGTTTCACTCTTGTAATGATTGACGTAAGGCAGGAATGAGATACAGTCGAATCTGTTTGAGATGCGACGGCTATTGTTTCAAACAAATGCTCTTCGACAAATTCGTACGAGGAAGTCCAGAATTTTTCTGTTTTCTTGTGCTTCAAAGTTGAGTCCTAAACGGTCAGCATCCAAATCCCAACAGGCACCAGTATCCATACTTCAGTCGTCCACTGTCGCTCAATTAAATCAACCCGTACGAAATTCGCGCAGTTTGGAAAAACAAATATTGGTCCCAAATTGGTACCCTGCGGTACACCATCAATATTGCTTGTTTGGCCTCTTATTTAGCCGTGCCAAAACGAATTGGAGGTCGCTTCTGGCCTGCTGTTTAAAACGGGCCCGCAACCTCACTATATCTTCTTCATTTTGCAGTCAAAGACGTTGATGATGATTGTACTGTGCCGTGTGTTGTTGATGATGAAGTTGATGAGGAGGACGATAAAGATGGGAAGAACGATGATGACGACGGCCATAGCGATGGTAGTGGTGGTGGTCGTGGTGAACTTGTCGATGGGCTCCAGCCGTGGATCTCGGACTTGACCTGGCCAGCATGTTGGTGCGCTACATTGCTGATTTGTAATATTTGTACAAAGCACGATGACGATGATGACCACGACTAAGATCAAGACGATCAAGACAACGTGATGGTCAAAAAGATGAGGTACAAATTAATTTTATCAGGTTCGGTGGTTGTTAGAACAAAAGCCTTCCAGGTACAAAAGATCATCACCGTTGATCGTTGTGCCATCATCGATTGTTGGTGCTGGCACTGTTGTTGTTGTTGTTGCCGCTTAGGCTGTTCTTGGACATTGTGAGCGCAAAACGTCGCGGATCGCGGTCGCCACCGTAGACCATTCCACGTCTTGTTGGATAATCCTATTCCAATGTCTGCGCCTTGTTCACATCTTGCACTTGTTTCGTCTTGTACGTGTCGTCTTCGTGTTCTTTGACCATTTCGGGGGGGGGGGGCCTCCGGTACGGTCAATGATGCGCGTGTGCGCGCGAACAGCCATAAAACAAAATCAGGCTGGCGCCTAAAATTGCGTCTGTATAATCGGGGCCCCCGATATGTTGAATGTTATATAGAACGAAAAAAGAGTGATTACTCTGTTGTTTTACGGAGCCTCTACTAGTCTGAGAGAAGGCAGTTAGTTAGTTAGTTAGTTAGCTGGTGAGTTAGCCCAGTTAGTTTCAGCATCCTTTAGTTTAGGCCTCAGCATTTCAATGTTGATGATCATTCCTGATCATGAGATGATTTAGCAGCTTGTTTCGGATGCTTGATTGCTTGGTGGTGCTAGTTTTGCTGCTTGTATTGAGTTTTCGATAGTTTGGGTAATCTTCCTGGACTTAATGGTCTCTTTACATTTCATGATTCAATGAAGTAGTTAAGTTCAATTTTCAAATGTCTTGATGATAAGACTTGTCGTTATTCTTTGGTTGAGTTCTAAAGCATCATGGCTCAAGCCATAATCCACTAATGAGTGGACATTAATAAGCTGTTGGTAACCGTGAAGAAGAATGGGAGAAAGTATACATCTCAATGGACAGGATCACAATTTTGATCTTACGTAATTGAGTTAGCCGGTTACCAATGCAGGCTTAAAACTGATTTTCTCGACGGATGTAACTATTTGTGCTCTAAGAATCATCACGGCTAGGTAGTACCGGGGTGCCTTCATTAAAGCGACCCTTTAGGTCCCTTTAATGAAGGTCATGTAAGTGATCACTCATGTTCCGTTTTGATTTTCACCAGGCTGACAAATATCTCCAAGGACTCCAAGGAAATGAAAATCAGGTGTTTGAGGAACTGGTAAAAGCCAATGCAGATGGTTCACTTTCAGTTCCATACATGCGCCACCCCCTTTTAATGGCTAACTACTCTTTGTGCACGTTCTTTGGCGACGTTTCTCATTGTCGTTTCCAGTGTATTTTTCACGAAAGCCAAAAATGTATCACGATGACATGCTTGCAAAAGACTTCGTTTTCATCGTATTTCAGCAGGGTATCGCTGGAATTATTTCGATTTATTATGGTATATCAGCTTATTAGAAACCTATACGTCATATTTTTGAAGACATCTTTTTGTGAAAGGTGTAAGACAATTTTTTGGTGATTGGCTTGATCCACACCAAAAACGACGCGCCTACTATCTGGCCCTCATGAAGAACCTTTTTCGAAAAATCATAAGTTTATTTAGGTAAAGTGTCATAAACGTCATAAGCGCTTTGATCAACATTTTGGTCTACTTCCCGTTTACTATGTTTATTCTTCAGTCGCATTTCGACGGTATGCTATCGTCCGTGTGTTATTTTGTTCTGCGAAACAAGGATCAAAACCATCCTGACGGTATACTGCCAAAAGGCGTCCATAGACGAATCAAAATAGACAGGAAACGATGGAAAACTAATCGCAAGAACATTTCAATAAAATTTGCATCATCCAGGTTAACCAAAGAAGATTCTAGAACATTTTTATCTTGCATTCATACACAGAAATTTTTCGATTCCTTTGAAATAGACTAAACACTTATTAAAGGCTATTATGCATCCTCACCATGCATTTTAAGTTTACGGATTTTTGGATACAATTGTAACGGTCTAACTGACATTTGAATTTTTCAGGTCGAACAATTTTAAAGGATAATAGATACAGAGGCGATTTTGATAATAATCCTCAGAATCCTTAGAGTCATACATGTAAACCAGAGACGCACATTAACGGATCACTGATCGCTCGATTTGTCAATCAACTACAGTCTTAACATATACGTCAACTACAAGTAGAATACAAACTCCCCTACTAGCATGCAAAGGTGTCACAATTCATCCCCATTGCCTTTATCAAAAATACATATCCCAAGACGTGAGATGCGTATTTTGTAACAAATCGGTAAATAATATAAACACATTCGCAGGACAAGTCCTAAGACCCATTTAAGGATCATAACAAGAAGGTAGTCAAGAGTCAAAATGATACAACCGCGAGCTGTATGAACGTTCTTGTAAGCCACAGATCAAAGTTCAAACGTGCGGAAGGTCCAATTACCTGGCCATGTGTATCGGATGAATAAGCTTGGGCAACCTACGACAGATCTCGCAAGTAAGGTTGACAGTTGGTGAGGGAGGCTGAAACATTGAGGCCGGGAGGTAAAGGGGAAAGCCAAGAAACCCTTGTCAAAGTCGATCAACAAAAATACGGAATCTTGACACGGTTTTTCCCATTTGAGGACAAGGTCCAATGACTTAGATAACTTACGGCAATACATATGAAAGTCAAGACCCAAAATGGGCTGTAACGCCACAATGATCACGATACTTCGAAGAGTCTGTATGGAGCCAAAGTCTTGGCCGAACGATGCAAGCTGTATTTTTGAACTAAATTAAATAAGAAATAGAGGACGTATAGCAGATAAAACACATTTAAATAAGAAAGGACCAAGTCAGCCGAATATTTAGATCATTCTACGGCAAATATGCCTAACCATATAAGCATAAGAACCATAATAGCACCTTGTATTAACGATATATAACTTATGAAATTTGTTAAAAACCTTACTGGTCGTCCCAAATCTCTCATTTGATGTCTTTAGATCTGTCAAAACAGTCTGAGGGAGGTTTCTAACCAACCATGAATAAATCGAAATTGCCATGGACCCTTCACGTCATGAAAACGGAGTGTACTAAGTTATCAGACGAAGTTTACTCATCAATAAAGTCAAAAAACAATGCAAACGGCCTAAGTTTATAAATCGCATAGCTACGAAATAGTCAAAAAGCCTAAGTCTGACGGTTTTTGCAGATTGGCATTTGTAACTTACCCATCCTTGATTTCATTGAGAATTTCTGGGTCAGTTCACTAGACTGAGCCGATGAAGGCAACGTGATGGGCAAACTTGTGCCCGTTTAGTAATAATAAGCTCAAAAAATATTTGTTTGAGCCACAGAAGTTGATTTTTTCCAAAATACGAACAAATACTCGACATGGTCCCTGCAAACAAGGTCAAAAAAAACTGCTGTCTCTGTAGCCTTCGTTAAGGATGTGAAGGCAAGAACGGGCTTGAAACATCGCTCCAATATGGAACACTATAGAGCCTGAAACCTGGCTAAGAAAACAGGACAAAGAAGCCGTCAAAATGGAAATGTACCAAGAAAAGCGAATTTTATCTTTAGATATCCTTAAAAGAAATGAAAAAGGATGACCATCAAAACTAGTATCTCTGACGGTTTAGACTGATTGACCTGGATTAACTCACCCGATCCAAAAACCATAGAAAATCTATCTATCTAAGATCCTGAAAATCTTTCTTTAAGGAACGTGTTCAAAAGAATTCCCAATCCTTGATAGAGCTAGCATGTGGTGATTGTAATTATATAAGTTTGGATAACATCCTTAAACTGTGTGCTAGTGTTGGTCAGCAGAAAGCTGAGTGCAATCTAGCGGAATGACTGCGTATAACATGTTATGTATCTTTAATGAAAAATTGTAGCGATACGAGCGATTATGGTTTCCACACGTTAAAAAATCAATTTAACTGTATATTATGCATATTGTTTAAATTATTGGGGAGAAAACTAGACAAAAGTAGACCTGGATCCATAATGTGTAGCCAGTCTGAATGTGTAATCCTGAGCAGTTAACTACAGTGGAAAACAAAAAAATTTCAATTAATAATGCACGTGGTTGAGGTCATTATTCCGAGTCGAAAATTTGAAAAAAGATTGACTCAAAACGGTCTTGAATTATCGACGATGCGTGAAGGCAAAATATATTCCTATCATTTTATTTTATCAATTTACACCTGCATTATTGCTATGATTCCGTTCAAAGCTAAGTGATATGTATGCAAAGTTTCAAAAATTATATTTGTTCATTTTTTGAACACAAAAATTAAATTTTAAGGAAGAGGAGGCTGTTCAGCGGCTGTGCGTTTGCATTGTGCGAAGCGGTTGGTAATAATGCCCAGATACTATCAGTCCGTTCATTGTTCTGCATATTCTTCAGAATTCGCTTCGTGATGAGATCTTTTAAACTTGTATCTTATATTTATTCGAATGAAACTGAAGCCGAAACCTTTCGAAAAAGAATGGTTAAACCCGACAAAATCAAAGATTTTCCTATAAACTTATAACACATAGGTCAATAGGTTTATTTCAACTTTCGATTTCTTTCAATACACAAATATCATCTTACAATTGTAATAATTTTCGACCTCACTTGCACCATTGAAACCATATCAAATCCTTTGCTTCAAAATCGATAGCCTACAAACAACGACAAAGAGCATAAACTTCCTAAAACAATATACTGGACTACGAAACCGAACTTTAATCTTATTTTTTTTTCGTCACAATAACAAAAGCAAAAACAAGGAGCAAAATAAGACATTTGAAATGTACTTTCGCTATTCTCAGCTAGTTGTAACAACTTGTCGCCAACAAGGTGAACATATGTAAGAAGACATACATGAGACACTTCCACACGACAAAATCATATGTTATTTATCTCATTTCATTTCTTATGATTTTTCCTGCTTTTTTTTGTTATTGTTTTTGTTTTCGGTTTTGTCTTTTGTTGTTACAAAACTTTTCATATTTTCTTGTGTTGCTTTGGTTGCAAGTTTTTTTTTGGTTTGTTTTTCTTTAAAGTCGTTCTTGGGTTTCATCTTTTACGGCTTCCATCCGTTAATCTTCAACACCCATTCGATTTAAAGCGTAAACGTTAAAATAGTTCGAATGAGCATGATAGTGATTAACAAATAAACCAAATATACATAATAACAACTTGCATTTAGCAACAATGTAGAGTTTACACCGAAAAACTTTTAGTGCTTCGAAAACCCATTGAATATTTAATAAAAAATAAAAAATAAAACTGAAATATTCAAGCATATATGCATAGCTAAGAAGTAATTTAGACTTGGCACGCAACATGTTTAACGTAATTATAAGAGAGTTGAAAGGATTTGTTAAGAAGAAGTGTATAATGGTATTCAGGAGGGATTACCTCCTTAGTAATGAAGATATTTATGATGCATAGGGGCTTTCATGTACTTCAAATAAAATGATGAGATGTGGTTAGTATTGTTTTATGAAAAGCTTGAAAAGCGATGCCAATATTATATTGGTTGCGTGTTGCAGAAATAATAAGGATCAATTACGCCATTTGAAAAACTGAATAAAAGAAAATTGCTTGTAACTGCTCATCAAGTCACGTGAGTGATTGGACTGACTTGAAACGACTCAATTTTATGCATGATAACTTTTCAATTGAATATGCAAGAAGAAATGAATGATAAAACAATTCCTTATTAAATTAAACAATAAAAAAACTAATGAAAAACAGAGACAGCCTGAATTATACACATTTCCACGGTTTCCCACAGCTAAAATGTATGGGACAACCACAGATCTACAGACTTTACAGGCAAAAATCATTATAATGCACTCAACCCCCCTTTTTCCTTATCTTTATAATCTCAAGCCTTCTACCACGTCTTGCAATTTGAAGATCCAATCCCACTTGCTGAAGATACGAATGCATATCACCGCTATATTTGTCCTTCGAGCAGTACTCGCAATTGAATATACGAGAGACATTCGGATACCGATATATCTCCAATTAGCCCACATGCTCCTGTTCAAAGAGCAGCTGCACACTTGCAAAGGCTGTTTCCTTGGCTTCCAGCCACAGGAATAAACTGAACGTCTTTGATGAACTTCCATCTGACCACAAGGCCTTGGTAGAGAATATCTTCATAAATGCACCTTGACCAACGAAGCGAAAAAGATACTGAGAAAGTTCTTAAGTAACACTTGTCAATAAAATTATCCTACCAAAATCTGATTCTGGTAACAGCATTCAAAGAAATCATTCATTTATTCACCAGTAGTATCATTTACCCCAAAAAAACCAACCCAATCATAATTTCGGCAAAAGAAAACTATTTTCATAAACACCCTCAGCAAAACAGGACTTCGTTAGAGAGGGGGAGACTGCAGACGAGCTAGCAACAAATGGAATCGTGGCCTAGATCATCTACCAAACTGCTTACAAATAAAGTCCACGAGCAGATCAACTCATTCGCTAACGAGTTGCGAAAGGGGTTTTTTGCAAAGTCTCCATTGGGATCTAACAAAAAACTAAGTCTATGTTTTCACTGCAAAAATTGGACATGCCACTAACCCATGGTCTGCACAGCACTATGCGTAAGATTAGTGAGAAAATAGAGCCCATTGCAGATACATTAGAAACTCTTCTTCAGAGGTCTTAGACGATAAGGACGTTATCATAGTCTAGAAGACTAGCCAACCTACTCGAAAACAAAATCTACGAACAGTTCAACCCATTGCCTAATTAGCAGCGGAAAAGTTTTCGCAAATTCTTGTTCCGGATAAAGAACGAATCTGGAAAAGGATCAATTACATACTTTCGTTGCAACAACCTGACTCATTTTCCAATTATCAGCAGTCTAAATGGCATCATATGCGAAAAAATTAGTAGAAGTTTTCACCAAAAATTTTAGAAAATTAGTTTAGCAAAAAGTTTCCTCCTCGGTATCGGACCTTGACGATAAAGATGACATCGAAGCCTAAAAGACTATCTAATCTGCTCTAAAAAAAACCCACGAGCAGATCAATACAATCTTTATTGAGCCGTGGAAGAATTTTTCGCAAAGTCTCCGTCCGAATAATAAGCAAATCTAGAAAAGGACCAAGTAAAAAGTGTCACTGCCAAAAATTTGGCACTTGTTCGTTCCACTTGTCCATGGCTCGAACGGCATCATGTAGAACGTAGTTGGGAAAATAGTGGTTTTCCGAGACACATTGAGAAATCATTTCCGTGTAAACTCTTCCACTGAATAGGACTTTGTGGGTAAAGACGATATCCTAGCCGTAGGCACACGGCTAATGAAACAAAATTCACTTCAAAAAATGACCAGTCAAGTTTCAGGAAATGAGAATGATACTTCATATACTTTCTGTGCAAAAATCACCTGACTGCCAGACTCTCATTAATATGACTACAGAAGCATCCTGGAAACTTTGAACAAAAATTGATGAACACTATTAATTGAAGTTTTCGCTTGAGAAGACTTTCCAAAAGCAAAGAAAAAACAGCAACAACAATAGTTCCCGAAAACCTGCATCCAATTTTAGGACGAAATCGTACAAAACGTAAACCTCAGAAAAACGTCTAAGGTTAAAAATAAAATTATCCCAAAAGGATGCATTAGTTTCATGTCTTTTCATTCCGAAGAAATTCTAAAGACAAAACTTTAGCAGCACAAGATCAAATGGCCTAAACGGCTTAAAATCAATTGTCCAAGTGATGTTCAACATTGTCAAAAAACTCGAAAAAGTATGGTAGAGACGGATAATATTCGAAACTCGTAAACTCCACATACCTACAGCAAAGGTGCAACCGAAAGGACTAAATACTTGATACTACTAAACTCTTTAACTAACTGCTTCCTCGGCATAACTTTCAGTATCATTCAGTATCAGTATTGGTACCGTGCAAGTACAGCTGGAATTCCACAAGGATCACTACTATCACCAGTTCATTACAATATTTGCAAGAGGGACTTACAAAAACTCACTTTATGCATCAAAGTATACGTTCGTGCGGTTAGTAGGTATTTGCATACACCATCTAGCCACGCCGCAGTCACCAATGTCAAATTTTCACAATGTACAAAGCTGCTTTTGGAGTTTTCGCAATTTGTGCAAGTGGGATTTGGAAATAAACGTAGACCATACTCAGACAATTTCTATTACCCTAAAAAGAATCCACAGTCCACCAGCCGTAATGGCACAAGGTTAAGACATAAAAAAAATGTCATGGTAGAGAGGTGAAGGCTGTTGATGATCTGAATGAGCGACTCACAGGACCGCAAATATTGTGTACTACCCCTAAGCGCCTTTTCTGTCAATCTGAGAACAAAACCTGGAAAAAATAATACATGGAAACGAAGTGTCTAGTAGTCAAGACTGACGTCAAAACATAAAACTAGGCTCTGCAATCCTCGCTGTTATGCTCACTTTAGTAAAACGAAAGAAAAGACTACATATGAGAAATGAGCGCCTACGTTTCAATTCGGTCAATAACTTAACCGGTCCTAGACGTACAATTTCATTGATCAACATGCCAAGCATCCGCCGGAATTTAAAAAAGGCAAGGATAACGCGTGGCGAGCTTGCGCAGAGGATGAGGATAGTATCTCTCAATCGTTCAAGCCTGATCACCAAATATCTTGCTACGTTCAGTGAACTAATTTAACTTGACTTGAAAACTGGATGACCACAGTGTTGGAGGATCTTATGGGACAACAGGAGAGGGCAGATTTCAACAATCGATACAAAATGCGGTGAGCTAAGGACCTTTGTCACATCCAACAATGAAACCATGATAATAATGACAAATGCTACTCAATGGTTGTGTTATTTTCTAATGTCATAATCCAACTGAAAAAAAAAACGCTCCAGTAATTTCAGCACGTCGTTATGTGAAGGATTTTTGGATATTCATGGCATAGTAAAAGAAAAAAATTAACCTGAAAAAATGTGTACTGAATTTGACCAAATGGTTTTGGAACAAAAACTTAAGCAATCCCGCCTTCAATATCCTCAAGTCAACCCTCGTCTGCAGTATACATGGAATTTTTTCAGTTTTCTATTCAGTTTTTTTTTTTTTGAGTTCTTAACGAGCTTTCATGAATATGTTGAATCTACACCTTTTCTACGATTTCCACGACGCATTTTTACATGGTTTCATCTTTGCACGGTTTTGAAAATGTGCCATTTTTATAACACGGCCAAATGAATAAATGGAGCACATTCATTTAAATTTTTATTTAACAAAAAATTAAATAATTTTACATGGGTCTGCTTCAACTGCCATCAATAGAATTGATTGAATTTATTTCGAAAAAAGAATTGTACTGTATTTATCCAAAATCATGATTTATTATATCATAAAACGTTCTTTATTTTTGTGCTATTTACTAAAATAATTTAGACGTTTTGCACTAATTTTATACCGAAACAAAAGATACGTGCTTCCGAGTTTGAAGTTTGTACTCGATTAACACGGTTTTCCCGAATCAATTTCAGTAGCTAAACTTTCATACGTTTTGGCGATAACTCACTTTCATGTAATTCGAGGGATAGATTTAATCACAGCATTTTCCGTGTCGTTGTAAGCTTGTTCCGAGTTGTAAGTTTGGTCTCGATTAACACGGTTTTACAAAGGCAAGCTTAGTAGCTCGACTTAACACGTAGTTCGGCAACTTCTAACATTCGTGTAATTCAAGGGATAGGTATATTCACAGCATTTTTCACTATCCATTCTAAAACCTAGCTTAATTGACTGTTTTCACATACTTCCCATAAGTTTTTAATAAATTTTTTTTCTCAGATTCCAAACGGAAAGACCAACGAGTGTCTACTTTGTCAGCCAATTAACATTATTCAAAGCACCTTTGTCAGTAACTACAAACCCAATTTCTTTTGCTGATAATTTATTCTTTTGTGTTCTATGAGGAAGTTAACGGAGTGTTTTCATTTAAAACTGGAACAATCTACCACCGCCATCATTAAATGATTTATTTTAATTTAATTAATGCACGCATAGTACACGCCGCTGTTGGGATAGAAAATCCTAAATAAATATAAAAAAAATATTTAAATTTTCACTATTTCGGTATTCTTCTCCATTTAATTTGGTCTTCTCCTCTAATTATTACTGGTGGTCGTCGCTTACCATTATTTTTAATATGTTTTCCTACTAATGAGCTCCACACCAGTCTGAGAACCAAAAGTGAAAAAAAGAAACACAGAAAGGTGCTGAATTAATCGAATGAACGTCGACATACATAATTTATAGTACAATCAAAGTGTTGTTAGCATTACCATCATCTGTGCAGAGGTTTTCTCGTTAAAGCCATTACAAGGCCAGGAAAACCTGTAGCAGTGCTACAAATCGTCTGCATAATGATCGAAACCAAATGAAAGACTAGAAGAGGAAATCTATTATTTAATTAACAAACAGGTGCGATTGAAGTTTTTTATCTGCTGCCCTGAATTATATCATGTCTCACTCATTCGATACATAGTTGTTGAGCTATTCGTATCCGCCGCAGGACCTATTTTCAGATTACTTCATTTGATCTGAATGGAGGGAATTAGGAATTCCCAAAGAGTTCTGCAGAGAAGGTCTACATGATTGCAGTTGTATCAAGATATTGTGCATATGTTTGGGAAGAAATTTTCAAAGTAAATGAGAAATGGTTTTCCTCCCTGAATTTTCATTTTTCAGAAACGGGTCCGAGAACGAGACAATAATACTACAATCAGACCATACAGCCATGGCTTCTTAATCCAAATCATTTCGTAAACGCGTCCCTGATCGTAATTTTCTTTTGAATTGACCTTAAGAGTTCAAAAAGATGCCAGTTTAGAATAATGTTTCAGTCCTTAACACAGTTTAACTCACATTTGTGGGCTGTGCTGAGATCGCCAAATTGTACAAACAGGTCAAATATTCAAATATTCGATTACAGTTCAAATTACACACCCCAAATTTTCCTAGCTTATGCCTTCATTTGCAAGCTGTTAAATCGTTACTAAAGTAATGGTGGGGGTGCCAAAAATAGGTGCTGAATAGACGAACAATGCACCGAAAGTGTTTTTGCGGTGAATTTTCGAATAAATATCTATCGCATCAATTGATTTATTTCAAATATGGCAGTCCGATGGCGCCTCTGCATCGAAATTATTTGATTTATAGAGAGCACTAACCTTGAAACGAGACAAAACAAAATTTCATGTCATTCTACCGTTCGGATCGGGTTGCAGAAAGTGTCAAATGAAAGCAATATTAACGCACCACATTGTCTTAGTTTAATACGAAAAAACAATAGAAATCCAAGCATTTACCACCGGGGCAGCTGTTAGCGAGGAAGAAGAAAGTACAGAACACTTCCTTCTGCATTGTCCAAGTCCGATAAACAAAAGGACAGCAGTTTGACAGCTCTTTGCTGCAGTGTTGCTCATTTAAACATGTTGAAACGTCGCCAATGGTCTAACATAGATCTAACATAGGCGCTTTTGCAGCTCCTGGCTACGGTGTATGCCTTTCAATCTTATCAAAAGACCGCCAAATATAACAAAGGTGGTTTGACAGCTATTTGCTCCGATCTGGTCCTTTCATTGATCTTGAAAGACCGTCCACAGTCACAAGCATGGTTTGACAGCAGCATGCTGTTCGACAGTTCCTTTCTTTTTTGCGGTCCTTTCAATAATTTTGGAAAGCCGCGGTCAAACTCCCGACATAGTACGAAAACGCGATCACTTCATTATAGCTGGGTCAAACCTGAACGTATTAGCGGACACAAGAAACAGTCAACGGTTTGTTTGAACCAAATTTTGACACACTACTGGCATTACTCCATTCGGCGAAAAGGCGAGAATTTTCTAGATTGAAACCAAGAAATGGTTCAGCTGAGCTGGTTTAAGTTATATTTGGCAAAAATTTGCAACATAAGTGCTGCGCGCAAGCTTATATACATTGTCAAAGCCTAATGTACTTGCCCTGAACAAACTATTTACTTTGCCAGCATTCTGGGCATACATCGATTGCTGCCACACATACGAAATATGTTTCTAAGTCGAAATATGTCTCTATGGAGAGGGAAAAAGTCATGTTTGTGCGTTGTTTTGGAAAGCATTCACCAATTTATGAAAAAATCCCACGAAATCCGGAGCACATAAGGGCAACATTTGCTCCGGTTAATGCAGAACAGACAACTAATCACCATCCAGACGTCCAAAAAACTGAATTTGAAAACTGCCATACTAGGCAACATCCAGATGTGAACCCAATTTTTAATGTCAAGCTCGCCTTTTGAATGATAAAGGCAAACAGCTCTGCATTTGTTTCAAAATAGAGGAGTTTTGAAAGCATTTTGATTACCATGTTCTATTTGATGTTGACGTCGAAACAAACATTTTCAAGGATCTAAGCATAAAGTGGGCTGGCATTTTCATGCGTGACAAGGCGCTTAAAACTTCTGAATATGATGGGAAACTAGATGGAGAGTCTCAAGTCCAAAAGGGTCTCGGGACGTATTAAAATAATGTCCTGACATTTCAAAACATTTTCGGGGCATTTAAAAATAATGTAATAAAATCAAAAATAAATTGAAAAAAACTCTAAGACTTATGCCAATTCAATTTGTACCTAAAGTTTTTAACAAATAAGTTAGCAAGTAAGCCACTGGGATATTGTTAATGAAATGCGCTGAGCATGGAGACAGGATTGCAATTGAAGTACTTAATCGCAAGGAAACTAACTTCAAGGAAACCATACTCCTAACTTAGGTCGAAAGTAGAAAGGGCAGTAAAGAGACTATTTGTACAAACGATCACATATCCTGATGGATCTTAGTCACATCTGGATACGTCAAATGACACACATTGAAGGGTTGAGAGTCTTCAAGGATAAAAGAGTTTCCTTCTTGCTCGCTAGAGAAGATACTCCTTAAACGAAAACGTGCCTCCAGACGTGGGAAATCGAGAATTCGCCTTTAGTATCGCGTCAAAAGTCTTGAACCTAGATTGTCAGATTTAAAGAGGATATTTTGAGCGGATAGTCCAGAAGCAGTCACATGCTTTTAGGTCGCAAATAGTCTTCTTCACTTCTCCATCACAAATGAGCATGAAACACAATTATCAATCAACCTACTAACCGCAATTCGAAACCTTTAGTCCAACAAATTTCTCAGGCTTGTCAGTGGAAAAAAAAAGAGGAGACATCTTCCGCTTCATACGCTAGGACCCACAACTAGCAAAAAATTATCTTACAAACGTGCAACCAAGACTACTAATCATCATCATCCTACCAAGAAACAACATCTCATCTACATCCTTTCTCACATCAATTATGGAGGGCGCGTTTGAATTTGCACTCATCACGACTTACAATAAAATGAAGGTCATATCCCATCATCATCGTCATCCACCATCCACCATGCATTTATTTAACCATACATCACGATTGTCGATTGTTTGTTTGTTTATTTGTTTGATTATTATTTGCTTGATTTAGTCTTGCCGTTTGTTCTCCTTTTATTCCATCGAAACAATTTCTTGGATTAAATGAAGATGCAATGGAAGAACAATGCCAAGTCGGTCACTTAGTTTTATGAATTAACTATCCTAACTTGGTGATTGTATTTGTGGTCCTTCTTTTTATGGTGGAAGTAGAGAGAAAGAAAGAGAAAGAGAGAAGGAGGGCGCTGTAACGATGGGATTGACCAATTTGTTTATGGGTCCCACCAAAAATGTGCAAGAATTGATGGTTCCTGAAGATGATTGGTGGAAGAATGCAGTGTGGTCTTTAATTGAAAAATTGCCTTGGCTAAATAATCAGCAATTACGGCTAGTTGGAAAAATTGAGGTTGGGATGATGCACTCCGCCCGATAGAGTCGTTGGCTGTGAGAAAGTTCCAAGTTTTTCCAGGCCAGCTGAATCGCTCTCATCATGGAATGGTCTTCTTTGACTAGTAGGAAGGTGGAACTCAGGTGACGGAGTACCTTTTGTAGATATTTTAACTGATGCCTGGGTGTGGAGGAAGCAAAAAAATTTATGGTTTTTATGGCTTAAAATTCCGCACCAAAATTAAGATTAGTTTCATTGCTTGTAACAAGCTATTATAATGCCTAACATGATGTTCAACTAAACGTAAACCTCTGAACAACTTCCCGTTCAAAGACTGAGTGTGTGGTCCATCTTCTTCGCTGGCTGGTTCCAATCAAAAAATTTGCAGAATAAACTAAAGAAATAAATTTTAAGGCCATCATCACAAATGCAATTTCCATTTCTATCTCCATTACAAGTTCACCTATCTACGCTGATTACCTAATTGTGTGCCTAACAACTATTATCGCCTAATTAACGCTGCTAAACACATGCGTGCCAACTGTAACAACAAACTTTACAACGATCTATTGTTGTTTTGCCGCCCAATTTAAAATTGTAACACATAACCGCGCTAAGTAAGATACAACAAGGTGAAATAATTATAATGATCAACAACACTCCAAATTGGGATTTTCACCATGTATGTGTATGTAGCGAGTGCGTGCGTTTGTTTATACATTCAATTATGACTTCATTATTTTAATTGCAGACCATGTTCATTCAGAAACAAAATGTTAATTTACACGAATATGAAAACTTGGAACTGGTGGAAAAATAAAAAGAAAAGCCATAAAGTCATAGAGTCAAAGACAATAGCAACAATGTGTGTATGCAAAACTATGCAGATTGATGAATTTTAATAGTCTTTTATTCACATTTAAAATTGTGTACATGCAACATGATCACTTGCATGATTAACACCTGAGGATCAGTTTTTTTTCCGTTTTATGTGGTGTATTTTTGCGAGATAAATTGGGTCATTGCATGTGCGTCAGACGTGGTTTATGTCAGGACCAGAATCGGATACTTGATCTGAATTTTTGCACGAATATTGCAGTCGCTCCATAGAACAAAATCACCTACCAGCATTGTATCGTGAACCAAAACAGGATAGATGATATGAAATAATTACATGGAGCTTTTCGATATAATTCCCGCACGAACAAAAATAATTCCATGAAGGTTTCTTCAAGTCTAACCAAATCTGCTGCACACATGCTTTGACCGTCAATACAAAAGGATGGAAAACACTTAAAATGATATTCTATTTCAAAATACCGAAATCCACCCATCTTCAACCTTGTATGCCGTCGCAAACTACACTTACAATTGTATCTTTACATGTATTCAATCCATTTCATCTTTGGCATCTGATTATTTCCATGAAGACATCCTTTTAACACTTCCAACCGAAACCAATTATTAGAGATTTTTCTTGGCGATTTAATCATATATATTTCAGGTAACATTCACAAATATAGCCGTTAGGCATATATCAAGGCACTACTCACACTTAACATGCATCCCAACTAGTAATTATCGAAGCAAATAATGCTATGCTGAACATGCCTTGGCCAAAGAATGTTGGCAATAGTGCCATACGTGCATAGTCTAAGGAGCTGGTTATGATGGATATGATGATGCATCATTGATATGGTATGTTGACTTAGTTTGGATACATGCTACAAAATAGCCCGGTAGAGTTGATCTTATAGGAAACCAAAGGAAATGATCGTGTAAAATATTTGAATTCAATGATTTTGCATGTTATCTGATCCTTTTTTGATCCAAACAAGTTATCAAGTTAGCTTGAATTATTCAACAGACTGCAACAAAGTAATTCAAAGATAACACTTTATGATGCACTTTCCTTTTAAATTTTTACATTGTTCTTTAAACAATCATTATTTTCTAAACAAATCATGACTCTAAAGAAAAAGGATCTACCTCCTTAAAAATAGCGCAATGGCTAAGTTGACGTATTGTGTCTCAATCTGAACTTTACGTTAAATCAATTTGGCTTTCCGCGAATAGGCGCCAAAAAGAACTCTCCCCGACAGTTCAGTTTGGATTCAACTCGTCCTGCAAACAACAAACTCCCATCTTAGTGACGACAGGACAACTACAACGCAACCCATAACCCTGCAGTTCCCTGCAACAAGATAACTCGTCGCTAACCACATATATCGAACCAACAACAGACATTAAACCACATATAAACGAACACTTCCACACGTTTTCCAACTCGATTACACCTGGATATGTTTTTTTTTACCTTGGTTTGAAGCTACCTTACAAAGACAGTTAGGTTAAGTAAGGATGTCTCATAACCCTATCTGGCCATAACTTGTCAAACAAATCCTCTTTCTGCACTGTCCACTAACCCGTCCGGTGAACAACAATAATAAATTTCAGTGACTACGGAACCCTGGAAAGAAAGCCATAGCCCTGTAGTTCCCAAAACCCAACCCCATTGTTCTCCAGAGAAGAATCAAATAACCTGCTGCAAACACATTTTCAGTGTGCTAATATTCACCTTTCGTCAGCAAGATACCATCCAAAAGTGGCTTGACTGTACAGTCCTTTAGACCATACACATTCCCGAGGTAATTGCAGCCTAAAAATGCTGAATAGGCCAAAGAACATACAGCAAAAACTTCATCCCTGACCTAAAATTCCCATTTCTGTCACGATAGGATAACGTCCAACAGTGGCCTGATTACACAGTTCCCTGGAACATGTGAATTCTTGGGATTGTCAATACCCACATAAGCTGATCAACAGAGAACAAACGCGAAACATTTCATCCTGATCTAAAATTCACGTTTATGTGACGACTGGATAACGCACAACAGTTTCTTGTCAACAGAGTTCCCTGGAACATTTGAATTCCTGTGTTAACCACAACCTCCATATGATGAAACCAGTAATTCTGTGAAAGTTCCAACAGAATAGCATTTGCATATTCACAAACAGCTTGTTGTTGAGCTTTCTAAGAAAAGGACGAAAACCCATGTGAATTTGTCGCAACCCTATCCGACTTTAAGATAAGACGACTATACTTCATCTGAATATCCACCTGAAAACGTCAAACCCGCTGTTTTGATGCAAAAAAATACAATAATTCGTGATGACAAACTCTTCTTTACACTGGAGTCTACGTTTTATTACGGACAGGACAACTGCTAAGAAAACATTCGCTGCAAAGCTTCGGTGTATGAACACCTGTCTACAAAGACTCAAAGATCCGAAGATCTTAACAAAGATCATACTCTTGCATGACCATTTTGCAATGTAATGTAAAGATCACCATGGCATCATTACAACGACTTAAGATATGAATGCAAACAGGAACTCCGAGCAGGGCTCCAACCATTATAATCTTAAAAATTCACCACCATCCACTAGTATGAACTTTCCAACAAGTAAAGACGGTAAATAGTTTAGAGTCCAAAAAAAAGCTGGAAACCACACATCGGCCGGAGATACTTGCAATATAACGACTGACAAACCGTAGTACCCCGTACAGGATGTGAAGATATCGAAGATTCAAGGTCATGAAATGAAATCCAAATTTCAAGGGGATGAGGAAGGCATGGCATTGCTTGAGGGTCCTCTAACTATTGCCAGATTGTTTCGATTGCATTGAGCTTAGATACAAAAACTGTTGCCATTTGTGACTAGCAAGGACGAAATTCGAGAAAACAATCGCTTTCCACGGCTGTCAAGTGGGTCGGCTGAGCTGGATGGTCGAAGAAATCATTCCAAGCCAAAAGTTCCTGCAGTAAACAGGATGTCATATTTAAGGACTTTCACCAAGAACACCTGCATCGCGAGAAACTTCTACACAGGTCGTGGAGCTCATCGCAGGTGCAACTGGCTGATGGCAAAGCAGTACGTTCTGGCTAAGCCTTTAAGTGAAACTCTAGTACTACCAAATGGGTAGTTTTACTAAAAGGCTGATTGGAAGCCCATTTAAACTGGATCAGGAGAAAAGCACCAAAAGGACGAAGCTCTCGATGCAAGACCATCTTGCGAACATAGGTTTCAGAAAAGTAGAATTTCAGATTGCCAAGATGAAAGCAGACAAAAAATCGACAAAATGTCACCACTCCCAATGGTAAAGCATGACAGGCTTTTTGAAAAAGGATTAATTAGAGCAAGTACCTGATCTATTTATCCAAACGAAATATCGATTTTTAGGTTTGTTCATCCGAAAGAATATCCCGTACGATATATGAGAATTTTGAATTCAAGGATGCGGTCGATGAATTGGGGCGATTATCGCCATAAGACATCGAAAAGACGAACAAGGCCTGAGAATGGTCATAGCGCCACGATAATGACAACATACAGACAAAAATACATGATGTTCATCTCTAAGGCAAACTCAAGGCAAAGTTGAACTCAAGGCAGAGTTCGATGGTATTTATGTCTTTAAAGTGGCATAACATAACCTAGAAGACACTTCTGGCTTTTAAGCTGGATGACATGTGTGTCCTTTGAACTGGATGACATCAGCTGATGACAACTGTAACTTAAATCATGCTGCCAAACAAATCCAGTGACTAGTTGACGGAATTCAGAACAAGAATTGACTACCAAATACTCCGTGATATAGAAAAACAAACATCCTTACCTATAAGGCAACTGTAGCCTTACTGAAGTCCATGAAAATTCCAAAAACTAAATTGGCATGAGACAAGGCATGGTTATCATAAAGGAGCACTGATAATTCTTGGCTTTGGGCAACATGAGAGCAAACTGTGTGATCTGCAGTAAGCGATAAAAGACAGTTCTAGTGTCAGTCAATATCGCACAGTCCTGCAAAAGTCTTAAAGTAGACCTTCTAAGAGTTTTAGCCCCTAAACGCCCCTTAGGTCCTATGCAAACCTGACAACATTATTATTTCCACAGTAAATCGGGACATAAATGAAAAAAGGAACGAAAATGGCGGATCCTATCCTTTGCAACATTGCTGACTCGCAAACAGGATGATGTCAAACTTCTCTTAAAATCAGACAACGGTCAGGATTCCCAAAAAGTGCTAACAAAAGGCAAAGTTTCGTTGAGCTATGCCCTGGTTTGTAAGCAGCTGCTTCGTGGAGGTGAACATACTCCGCAGTGTTTGGATCAAAATTCTGTTTGAATTGACTTCAGCTGATGACGGTCATAAGTGTTGAACATCTGATGCTCAAAGGACAACATCGTTCCAAAGCGTCATCAGTAACGTGCGCTTTCGAATCTGATACGTCTGCCATCTGGGTTCGAAATGGTACTCATTGAGAGTTTTTGAGGGGGATATTGGGAGAATTGGGAGGCATTGGGTTATTTATTGAAGATCTCACGATCTCACCTTGGAAGACTGGGTATTGAGTAATTTATTGAAGGTCTAAAGATAGGCAGTCAATTTCATGAAGGATTGCTGGAAAATGTAACGCTGAGAATTCGAGACTACAGAGACCCAAGTATGAGTATCACTATATCTGCTTGTATCATTATGTCCTCTATATCCACTCGGTTAGACCTCATTTTCGCTTAAGTGTACTGGCTTTGTAAAGGAAGCAAAGATTAGCAAAGAGAATGGCATAAGTTATGGCGGGAAACTAAAAGGACTCGGGGAGAAAGTAGCTTTCATGAGCACTAGGGCTCACTTCAAACAAGACCACGTAGTGGCGTGTAACAGGATCCTCTGGAGCTCAGACGGCAAGCTCGTTTCAACTCCAGTAACATCGAAACTTTCTGAACCAAGAATGCACACTTGGTTTGCTGCCGAAGATGCGGACGAGATATTCTTCGCCCATTTCATAGAACATCCCATCCTTACCAAAGCAGTCTGCAATGAGAAAGCAGTTGAATTCCTTATGTTCACAAACGTGAATCAAGAGGAGACAGTTTAGGCCACGATGAGCAGCAGGGTACCAAGACGAGACGGCGGCCTGGCTTGAGTGTTGCAACTTTTGTAATACATCCTCCCAGACTTATTGCTCAGTCATTTTATTTCGGGTCATTGTCAAGGGATCACAGCATTAGAAGGTAGGAAGCCCCGAACAAATTAATGGAGGAAAAGGAAATCAAAACTCATCGTTCGCATATAGCGGAAGCAACTCTTAAGATGAAGACTCATGTGCGCGATCAGCAGGAAGAAATCCTAGAATACTAATTGAAAAATGTAGTTTTATTGCAAAAATTGCAAGATCGTAAGGAAAACTCACTAACTCAATTGTAGTCATTGAAAATAGGAGTCTGAAAGTTGTTAAGGAATCAACTTTATATTTTCGGATATAACAGGCAGCAGAGACATGTCTTACGGACCCTTGTAGCTTCGTAATGGAGATCTTAAATTTCATGATAAAACTCAAACTTCAGAACATGCTCGGAAAACGTTGACCAAAACTTTTCCTTCAACCTGTCACGACACCTAAATTATTACATCCCAATTATCTGACCAAATCATTTCACTCGACCAGATCCCTCCAATAAAGACCTCCACTTTAACCAAACAATGCAAAACAATACATATAATTAAAATTTACAATATCCCAGACCCGCACACTGTCTTGCCGTGAATATGTAATAAATCTCAGCTCCAAGTAGGGTAGATGCCTATAAACACGCGTGTACACATATCGCAATACCAGCCGCTAACCAACTCATACTCTACAATCTCGGGGCCAATTAATTAATCAAGAAAATATATTTCAAAATTAATTTATTACGTTGTATATGGTGTGGTGTGGTGTGGTACATCGTCGACTCCAGGCTCACCAACTTTGTAAGTTGAGTTGGGTTTGATTCCTTGCATTGCTCGGTGTTGGGTTTGACTGGTTGATCGGGTTGGTATGCTGATGATCTTCTGCACGTGTTGAGGGACGAGTTGAAATATCTTATTTTTGATTTATCGAGAATATGATGCGGAAGAGCACAAGTATATAAGGACGCAATTGAAGTATCTTCTCCAGCGCAAGCATCCAAAAGTCAGTGCTTATAAATTGAAAGCAATTCGGTAGGTTGTGCCCACTGCAGAACGTGTATATGTGCAGGATTTGAATAGTGACTTGAGTCAGTAAAGCGTTGGGACAATTTGTTCAATGTATTGAATATTCGTTGTGATCATAACAATCATGCAAAATATGCAAGAAGAAGTATGAGAAAAGCGTCATGCATGGAATAAATATAACAAACAAGTGCTCAGATGCAACAAACCAGGATTCATTGAAAAGTATCCAAAGAAGAACGTAGTAAGCCAGGATAAAGAAGATGCAGAGACTGCACTTCTCGCGTGTTCCTGGAGAAGATTCAAGTCTTTTAACCCGCAGCAAGAGATTTTTTGAGACCACTTCAGGATTACTGGAGAATCATTGACTTATCCTGACGCAAACGCTTCAAACATCAACTTCCTACGAAAGAAGGTTGACAAGCTCTGTACATCAGTAATTTCTTGCTGATACTCTGTCACATACGAGTAAAACTTGCTCATATCCACCCGACTGGTGTTAAAAGATTGTTGTTAACATTTTGTCTGTCATACACACCAAGTGTGATCTACACATCCAATTATCTTAATGGATCCAACAAGCTTCTAGTAGGAATATCTGTCTCCTTAGCATTCACCGTGATTTGTGAGAGAGGTTCATGCAACGCTATAGTATTAGATCCAAAGAGCATTGCGTGTCCACAAATGCATTATCAAGGCTGTTTGATTTGTACTGGCGATAGATGATGTTCCTTGAACATAAATGAAAAATTACCTTGATCTGATGTATTTTCGTCTTTCTTCTCCTTTTTTTTTATTTTAAACTTTGCAGCGTGCCTGGAAGCGATCACGCAGAATGGAAGAGGAACAAAAAAGTATCTTCGGTACCCTCCAACCAAGTGTCGTGCTTAATGACCCTTGAAAAACGTCTACCACCCACTCATCATGCCCAGCCCTGATAAACAATTTTTCTTCTTCTCCTTATGATACCTGCAATTATTTACCATCTAATTTTCGCATAATTATCACCACGTAAAACAAACATTTCAGGATCAGTGCATTCACACGAAGTTCGTTTCGTAAATTGCAATCTTGTTAGTATGCCTTATGATAGGTTTTCGGATGCAATGCTGCATTTTCAGGTTGGTTAATGTGTGGTGTGCCTGAAGGCCAACTATGTTAACCAGGTTGCCAACATCAGTTACAGCAACACAACGAGACGCCATCCAAATTTTTTCTTTGTCTGACATACCAGGCTGATGTTATATCCAAAATTGTGGCCAGCCGCGTCGACGTAGGTATGTTGGGAAGCATGAAGCCATCCTGCAAACATTGCACGTTCGAAGCCGAAGTTTCCGAAATGAGTTTCTAAAGGAACACTAATAATGATGATCCTAACGCGCAGAGTCTATCATTTTCCAATTTAAAGGCATTTGATCGTTATGTTAACATACTCAAATACATTTCGTACGTTTTTTGGGCGTGATATGATGATAATTGTAGCAGTTTTGGCAACGACGGTTGAAGTGGAAATGAAATGTATCCAAGTATCAAAACTAAGAAATGATTCTTGATCAGAATACCTCAAACAGCTGCCTTAAGACATGGGAAGCTAATATAGCATACGAGGAATTCGAGAAACAATTGAGCAAACGTTTGAAACAAATTTAAATTGTAAAAATTTTTTTTTAAATATTCGGGATTCTTTGCAGACAATCCAATCCTATAAGATTCTTCCCAATCTAGCGATCAGGAAAAGTTTAATCAAGTTTTCTTTTGGGTCATCTAAGCATCATTCAATAATTTGAATATATTTTTAAGTGGCTTTGGTAAATCTTTTCAGTGTGATTTTCAACTTATTGTCGAATTCTTTTTGCTTTTGAGAAACCAAGAAAGCAAGTTCAAAGTGGAACAAGCAAGGAGGTTACAAAAATAACTCATATTTTGTCCTATATATCCCTTTCTTCGTGAATGTCCATACTTCCATTTCAATGCCCAGTCGGTCATTGGCCCATTGTTTCTTGAGAGAAGCGACAATGAGCAACGCATATATCCTATCCGTTGGAAACCCAGCATTTTGGACCTATAGATCTGAACGGATCTAGTAGGCCGGCTCTCTAAACTTCAACTAAACATAACTTATGTGAGTCCTAAGACACAAAAAAGTCTTTCTCTTTGTCTCCTTTGAGTCCTTAGACCCTTAGAGTCTTTTTATTTGTTTCTCTAAAGATACAAAAGAACGCAAAAGAGATGATAGTACCAATCGCTTTGCGACTCAATCAAAATGCAGCTTGAGCGAATACAATCTGCCCCTAGCAAAGTAGGTATGATAATCCGGGAAAAATTTCTACAAGAAAAATGGCTTGTAATGAATAAGATGATTCCATCAATCCAACCCTAGCTTAGTCTCCAACTCCCATGCAAGAATAACTTTGGTGCAAAATCCTAGCTCCATTTCTGAAACCTCGCAGTATTGTGCTTTAACATGCCAAACTAATAGGTATTCCAATCAATCGCACCTGACAACAGGGTATAACTCACCTTTCAAAACTGTCAGAGCCTGATTCGTTAAACACTTTCAAGCAATCGGAGACCGTCATTCATCAGAGCTGACATATATTGCGATCGAGAAACTTGACATCTTTCTTGGTTTCTTGTGACCATATGGAGCCCATTTTTAAAACTAATGTCATACGCAGATAACCAGCATCAAAGATTGAGCTATGCTAGTTTCAATAAGGGGCCTCGAGAAACATAAATCATAACAATTATTTGCTAACATTTTTATGAACTTAGATATTAGGGCCCCTCAATATGATAGCCTTAAATTATGCCAATCTAACAAGGATAATGAGGTATTCAAACGCATCAGAATCTTACTAAGTTTCACTAGGACTGAAAAAAACTGTACGTAACCAGACATCAACAAAAAGTTCGCAACTTCCACCCCCATTTCGTCAGGGTGAATAGATCAGATGGTGTAACATTTCAAAGGTAAAATCGGATTTAGTTCTTGCAGTTCGAAACATGAATCCTCCGCCACATAGCGTATTATTCGTGGCAAGGGTTTCCTGATTAGGCTTTCCTGATTAGACTGTCACTGAGTATTGAGAACATTAAGCTTTACCTCATAAAATGATGAGAGACATGGTTCAAATTATTCAGCTTCCTGAAAGCGGCAGGAAGTAGAATCCATAGTATTGATGTGGCAGAAAGCTGAGTAGAGCAAAGGTCCACATCACTTCTGGGTGAGAGTTGAGCTATTGGACATGATTTTCTCTATATGGGTCTCCCTTTTCTTTTCTTTTTGTTCACTTGATACAAATTACATGTTGAACTCGACTATGTTTAGTGAAAAGTAGAAATAGAACTAGAAAAGTAGAACGGATCCTACAATGTTTCTGAAAATCCAATGATATTTGCCAGGTCTAAACAGGTCATAGTCTTAACATAAGGAGAGACCGTCTAAACATCTGTTAATTGTAGCTCTCCTACAATTCTTATCTCCATCTTTCTGTAATAATAAATCAATGTTCCCTACAAGGAAATCAAATATACCACGTGAGCAAATAAATAAAAGCTTCCTTTTAATTTTGTGTTTTTATTTTCTTTCTCGAAACCGGTTTTCGACCGTAATCGTTCGGTCTTCTTCAGCGACTTAACTAATTTCTATAACAATTTCAGCTTATGTACTAACAGGTCTAAAGGTACTTAACCAAATAAAAGCAATAAAACGTAATATTCAAGGGATAATTAGTGAAAATATGAGCAGATAAAGATTTTTTAATTACATTTTCAACTTTTTGAGAAAAGATTGTTACTTAATTAGTTGGAATAACCATGACCTGCAATTTCCCTCATCCTGGTTTATCAGCTTTTTCTTCTCCCGGCTTATTGCGAGGCTTTCTATGACGTCCAACTCACGTGTGTCCCTAGCTTCCTTGATGACCTTTGCATCCCCCATTGTTATGTCGTGCCCTTTCGTGATCATATGTTCCGCTACCGCAGACTTGAAATTTGATGTTCTTCCCTTCTTCTTTGCTGTTGCTGCTTCGCTTAGATGCTCCTTGACTCTCGTGCCAATAAGTCTCCTCGTTTGCCCTATGTACACTTCGTTGCAAGTGGAACATTCTATGCGATAAACGCCAGATTTTTCCTGTGTTTCCCGTTTGTCCTTCGTTGATCCGAGTATGTTTTTAAGCTGGTTTTTGCTGCTTGATTCGGTTAGTTGCACGGAATTAAGCCGATTGATTCTTCTTTTTATCCGAGTGCTGATACCTTTATGGTAGGTCAGTGCCTTCCAGTATATCCTTTCCGTGCTTGCATTTGGTAACGTTGATCGCTCCTGTCGCTGTCTGGTGTTTTGGATCTTCTGTGCCATTCTCCTGATCGTCGAGCGTTTGAATCCGTTTAATCTCGCTGTTTCAACGATGTACTGCCATTCTTTTTCTTTAGCTTCCTTACTTAGCGGCAAATCGAGCATTATAGCAAATATACCAATTAACTCAGATGTGAGTTGTAGCAAACTAAAATTTCAAACTTCTGCATGCTGCCACACATTCTTAAAATTTTCAATCTCGAGAAACTAGGTCATCGTCTAGACACCATGAGAAGATGAGAATAAATTCCTTTATTTTTAAACAAACTTTGTCACAGTATTGAAAACATTCAAAAACAAACACTATATTGTAAGCGTATCCTTGCGTTTGCCCCTCAACACTTGCAATTTCACAGAGGCGACACACTTTTCACAGCCCTTTTCATCTCCGTCAAACGCATAAATCCTTTGTATGACAAGCTATGCTGGAGAAAAATTTGAGAATTTTGCAATTATCTGTCGGATGCTCTACTTCTGCTCCTGCTGCCACTCATTCTACGCAGAGACTGATGTTTGCAGAAAAACCAAAAGAGAAACTGACGAAACTGTCAGCATTTTCGCTGAAATGTTATATTACCTACCAAAAGGGAATATTGATTTCCTGTTTTTAACCTTTGTGAGTAGAAACCTAGAAGCTAGAAGCTTCAGATTTTGTAGCTAGATGCTAGAAAATCTAAAAGATAACTACTTCAGATTTTATAGCTTTTGCCTTAAAAAGGTTGACGAAAACTTCCGTAACTTATCTGGTTTGTAGGATATTTAGTCTGAACTTCAATAGAAGAAGGCAAGCGGGATCGCGCCACAAAATACCAACAACAAAAACAAACAACTTTCGTTTCTCTTATTCGAATTAATTTCAAAATTCCCCAAGCAATACCCTTCACGTTATTTTAGCCATCTAATCTACAGTCTTCCATACTTTCCACTTACTTCTACCTACCTCCTTGAATCCTTGAGATATATGTTAGTAAATACACATATCATACTTTTAATTTAAGGATGCCTCAACAATATCCACCATCCTTCCCCTTTTGGACGTTCCTCTCAACCATATCTCGTCTACAATATTTCACGCATTCATCTAGTCCTGGCCAACAATGCACAATAAAAATGCCATGAATAAGTGTGAAAAATACACACCTATACATTTTCTTGCCTGAATATACTTCAAGCACTTTCAACAATTCAAATATACTCACTCAGGGAAAAAAAGCTCTCACCCTCACCTCGAAAACTTGCATGAAGAATCAAAAATAAAACAAGTTCAAAACCAACAACAACAGCAACAACAAGAACAGCAAATACCAACAAAAGCAAAGTGGCATCCATAGAATGTGGAAAAAAGAGGCAAATGAGCGAGAGTGAAAATGCAAAAGAAAAAAAAAAACAAAACAAAACAACAACCCTCAAATATTCTAACAATTGGAATGACTGGAGAGGGTTAAGTTTATCATCGCATTCGAATATTGTACTACACGGTTGTTTATCCTGGAAAGAGCGAAATTCCTTTAGAATTTGAAAAATAAATAGTTCTTGGTAGGACTGGCTTAAAGTCAAACCTTCATTCAGGACAGATTGGTTCCTTGTCATCGCCATACTTTCTACCCTCTATATATCAATCATAATCGGAGCGTCTGAAAATTTTCTCGAAACGTCCAGCATAAAAAGCGTCCATTTGCCAGGAGCATGTCCTGGAGGCTACGCTTCTTTCTCGTGCCGATTTCACAAGTGTAACATTATTACGTTAAAAGTGCCCTTGGAAAAGGCATACCAAGAAAGGACTACAATCGATTGTTTCACACTTTCTACCCTTTGAACACTTTTGATACTGTTTTTCTCTGTAACAAAACCATATGGGCACACAAACACATATGAAGACAAGAGGATATTAAGCTCCTGTTTCGCTATCAATATACAAGAGCTTTTAGAGCCAACATATTTCAATTTCACACCCTCTATCAATCTTTTATTTTCTCTCCTTTTATTCACACTTGCCAGGTTGCATGGTTTGTGCGTTGCATATCCATGTGCATTCACACCTTTTCTGCTAAATCTCCTTGGGAAATATTTGCGTCAATCCGTTAATTCTTCATTTACTTTCTTAATTGCCGTGTGTGAAATTGTTGAAATTCACTGCATCGAAATTTTCCTTCGGATGCAATCCTTCAAACATATGCACTCCTGATGGCGGTCGACAAAATGCATTTGTATTTGTACTCACTCATACGCTCCCCTTTTCTCTTTTGACATACTCATTTCTTTTTCGCTTTTTTGCTTTTCAGAATTTTCGCGATTTCACTTGTTCGTATCGCGGTACAGATTATTTTGCATTTTCAATCGGCCTAAGATTGGTTTGGAGGGAAAGACAAATGTTGTTATATGTGTCAGGGACGCAAAGTAGAACGTGTCTGGGGCAGAATGGAAATTTAACAGTCTGAAGATTTTGCATTTGAACGGGAAGAAGACATGCTTTGGTGGATTTGCGAAGTCGTTTCGAAATTTTCGGAAATATGCTACCCACTAAGATTAAGCTGTAATGATCAAGGATCTTATAAGGATCAGGATGTTGAGATCATAACGAAGAGAATACAACAAAAATGAGTACAATCCTTTTTTGAACGGCTCGCAAACATGGTCTAAGAGCATAGTACAACATCAAAAACAAAACATTCAGAACCCATATCACCGATGTGAACGAGGATATAACAGCTGAGGTGTCATTCAAGGCATTTCGAGGGATACTACCATAATCATTAATATCGAGGTTCTAACATCTGCAAAAATTGATGGCCCGCTGCACTGACTTAAATTTAGCTACCCATCCTTGATCTATCGAAAAACAGAAATTTCGCATCACAATAATACTCTGTGGCTCGTTTTTCTCTTATACGGAAAAGCGGATCATATCTACGTTCAAAGACTTTCTAGGAATACCATCAAAGACATACACATGAGGTACTATCTTTCGATAAAAAATTGATGGTTAGCTGCACTGACTGCATCAGAAGCTAAAATCCATTTCCCTCTCCCTGGTGACTCCTAAAAGAGAAATCTTGAATCACAATAACGCTCTCTTTCCTTGAAATAGAAAAGCGGATCACACCTGAGGAGGCTTACAGAAACCAAAAGACAGTCTCTTGGTGATGCTACCACTGGGTAAAATGCTTACCATCAACAATTCTGACTGCAACAGAAACTTAAGTCCAGTTCCAATCGGTGGTCAATCGCAAAAAAGAAACTTTACGCCACAATAATCCTTGACCACATGTCCATTACTCTGTAATAAATCGTTGAACTGAGACGAGAAGTCAGGCCACATCTATGCCATGGATAGTGCCAATGAAATACCACTCTTTTTCTGTTCTCTTTGAGGTGATTTCATCGTAAAGGAGTCAACACAACAAAAAGATGATGAAAATTTATTTCTTTTAGTTTTCCCCTCTCATCCGATTTGTTGCTCCCATTTTCTCCAATTCCTCCGTGTAAATGTCCCAGAATTTTTCTCCAGTATCCCTTAAGGCAACCATGTTGGTCCTGTTCTTTTCAGTATTTCAGTTTCAGTTTCAAATGAAGTATTTATGGATGATTTTCATCTTGTGTGTACTGACAATGATAATTTACATTTTGTTACAAACTTCCAAAACGAGATATTACTTCCTCAAAGTAATATTCATCATTAGTTTGAAGCATCCAAAATGTTATAGCCTATTTCGAACTTCAGAAAATATCAGCTATAAACATATTCGAGTAACATTAAATTTTTACTCGCAATTGTCTCCTCAAGGACTACAAACTTAACCAGCTAGACAGTACTATTTGCCTCGATGTTATTTTAGACAAAAAATGAGGCTTACATATTCAACACGATCAATTTCGCTATAAATCTCATAAGCTCCTGGACGGTATGGAGAGCTCATTAATTCCAGAGTGGATGAGATCTTATAACATTACATATTCTACTGTTACTACAGCGTAACAAGCCACAACAAAACTTGATCCGTGAAGTGTGTTAGAGCCTCCTGATTTGTAGATCATGAGAAATAGGCCCTGTCAAATTCACACTTGACATTATTAAATCAATCATTCATTCCAGAATAATATATCACAGCTAAGCAGGTCGATACCTTGAGACAAGAAACACAAATTTAAATGTCACTGTCATCAGTAGAATTCGCACCACGAATATGCTGAGTTGACAATGAGTGCACTCACTATTCCACCATCTGAAGTTCTGCACTTTGCAATAGTACGCTCTTTTTTTTTGAACATGCCTCTTTAATTTCTCCAACCATTGATGTCTGCATCGATGGATTGTTCAAAATTTGTTCGTCCTTTCTGCGTTGCGATCACCTTATGACCCATCGAATTCTTCGGGTTTGGCCGTGTATAAGCATGGACTTTATGTTTTATGAACCATTGTTGTTTGACATTTACTAGTATGTCCTTGAAGTATGTGCACTAATAAAAAATCATTTCTCGTTTCATAATCAAAGCGAATGAGGCATTAGAATTGGCAAGGACTCGCTTCTGATGATTAACGAGCTATTTTACTCTATTTCAGCCGGTCACAATGTTGTGAATGGTTCAAGTCGGAAGTTCGAATTACTGATCCAGGATATCTTAAGCTTATTTCCACGCTTTATAATTAAACCAATAATTCTCTTAGGCTCATCCATTTTAATCGAATGCCAGATGAAAATCTTGCGTCGCTTCTTTAGCGAAATTTTTCTTGTTTTTATATGATTTTGTACTGTTTTTTATTTTTGTATGCTTGTATACTACAAAGTTATGGTTATTTTTCATTTACCACGTTGCTCCTTGAGCACTTACAATCAATCAATTTCTAGCTACGATCAAATCTAGCTAAATTTTCTCATACTGTCTTTACGCAAGCATCCTTGAGTGTATATTCGCGAACGAAAACTCATCAACGTTGTCCTCGATATCATTTCATTCTGACTTGCAGCTATTATTTCTACAGTCTCAAAGGACAAGATTTGAGTGAACGCATCAAATCAAGTTTTTCGTTCAGTGTTTGTTTGTTGGTGGTTTGTTTTTATTTTTTCGCCCAACGATGAACCTGTATGCGTTAGATTCACGTTCTCTCCAAACCAAGCTTAAGACCGTGCCAGGATAAGATGTCCTTGATGAAATGAACAAGCATGAATATAGAACGCTGTGCGTTTGTTGCAAGTGAGAATTGTTTTCGAGTCTCTCTTGTAAGTTGTGGAATATGATAAGGAAAGATTTTCGGTACAGGTTGGAGAGACGGTACCAGTGTTCGATAAAATGTCCTGTTTCACGAATTTGGATGTGGTTAACTACTCTGGATTGAAATATGAAATAACGAAAGGTACATTCAATTGAACTCCAATTGCGGCTTGTTGATAATCTTGGAAGGTGGCAAATTAAATAGTTTTATTGAATTTCACCAAAAGAGTGGTCAACGCAGTTGGAAGCTGATCTAAAACGAAACATGTCCTCCACATAGTCCACTAAATGTTGGCGAATAACGTAAGCATGTGTCATACCAAGTTCAAACGACTATTAAATAACACGATCATCTTGTAATAACATTCCAACTGACTAACCATAAAACCAAGCCTGTGCCTAACATAAACAGAGCCATAAAATTTACAAGAGCAAAAAATAATTCGGTACCTTCCCTGATTACAACACCATGTAGTGTCATTTTAAAAGGTTCAAGTCGACATTCTGTCCAAACACAGTCAAGTATTCACTGCCAAAATATTTCCAACGACCTAGACTTCCTGCCCCATCGTTCATGCATCCTCGTTAGTACCCCGGGCACGATCACACTCCATCCATAGCCGATCTGACATTATATGTGTTTATGCTATATTATAAAAATGCTAAACATGTGACCATATAAAACTAAGCTCTAACAGCAATTAAACAATAAAATTTTGACCATTTTTGATCGGTTATGAGGGGTCAAGTTGGGCCGGTTGGGAAGTGGCGCTTGGTTAGCAAGATCGGGAGGATCAGGTTGTTCGGTGTCGTCTGGAAGTTTGGTGAGAAGCAGGGTGCCAAAATTAGATGCGATTTTCGCGCATTAATACTGTCTAACCGATTGTTCGTTTTGGTTAGGCGACAAGAAGTCGTTACTGCCATAAACTGACTAATTGGTGATCATTAAAACCTGCTAGCTGACTTCCAAACAATGGGACATGTGGAGAGCGACAGTGATCGTGCCGTTGACTGACTCAGTCATAAAATTCGCTGTTGACGCTGCCGTCTTAGTTGTCATTAAAGAAACGAAAACAATGCAAGATCGCGTCCAAAACGCCATCATTCAGCAAATTTGTCAAATTTACGACTTTGAACGTTTGCAGGTGCGCGCAGGCGGCAAACGCTATGTGCGCAAAGCTCATTACTAAGACTTCTTCTTGCACCGTCGTCCTCATCGTCTTGATCGTGGTAACGATCGCTACGTAAGTAAGTGCGGTAGCGTAATGTCAGTGCCAGTAGTTAGTAACGCAAATCACTCCTTAAATCTATTGTTTGTTATTTGCCCGAGCCGGAGCGATGATGAGGGGATCAGCATTAAAGTCGGCGCTTGGCCGAGCGGTACAGCAAAAAGAGACATGCGCCATGCTACCTGTCCCAAGAATGCGCCGGCGCTCTTAACAATATCTTAAAGCTCAACATCTACAGCAGCCGTGCAGAGCAGCTTAACCAAAACGACCGTGTCAGGCATGATCACTCAGCCAACGCATTGTGGTTGATGGCGCTTTAGCCATCCATGATTTTCGGAACCACTGACTGCTACTTGGTCTGTCCATTCTTGGACCAGCCATTCATTTCCTCAATCCACCCCCTCGTGGCGCAATACCCCGAGCAAAGCTGGCGACATGTTTCATTTTGGCCAAAATGCTTGCTAGCCATCAACTTCTTAGCTGACCATCAAGTTGGTTTGATCTTGAAGCGAACCAGGTGATCCCTCTAAGCTTCAGTGATGAACATGAAATTGATTTTAAGCGGCGATTAACTCATCGAGCGTTTTCTGAATCCACGGATTGATCGTTTAATTGATCGCGTCGGCCGAGATCAAACACGGTTGTCTCCTGCCGTGGAGGTTGAAATTGGTCCACGTTGGTCTTTTGAGATGGGATGAAGATAGCTAGTCAAGTGTGGATAGGACTGATTATGATTGGTGTTGAGCTTTTGCGATTAGTTCGGAGTAGGTTGCCGCGTTTTGGGTTCATTTCACAAGAATTCGGGTTGGGCAATGGCCATTGAAACGCTACATTGTCCCATATGTGTAATGCAACATAGTAACCACCACAATCAAGCTCAACTTTAACCACGGACGACTGTAGAGAAGGAAAAGTTTTTGGTCAAAAAAGTACATGAACTCAACGACCTGAGCGCGACTGTTCACAATTTGAGTTCAGGAGCTGATGAAAAATCGAGAGAAATCCAAGGAAAGCAATCGCGATACGCTGAACGCGAAAATTCCACCAAAAACTCCACGGCGAAAACCAACCAAGATGATCAACTGTGCACAGTATGTGAATGAAATTTCTTAAGAACTCATGCTGAGCCTGTGACGAAGCCGATCAACGGCTAGACAGACGACCGGCCGATTGACCGACCAGCCGGCAGGCGGACGAGCAAGCAGGTTTAGCACGTATGTAGCTTTGAAAGATTGGCGCAATCCGCGGATGAACAAAATGTAAAAAGTATGCTTAGCGGCGTCCTTTGATCTGTCCGATCTATCTAGGAAATGTTTGTCAAAATCGCTGAAGCATTTTCATCGTTTTTGACATGGTCCTCATAGTGCGCTAGACGAAGAAGTGAAGAGGCTTGTTTGCTGAAGGAGAATAATAGCAGCAGAAGCTAAAATAGGAATAATGTGATGTGGAAGTGTATAAAGGTTGCACTCATATGTATACGTGGATATCTTTGTCTATTCTAACATGCCTTCTTCGTGATCGTGAATCCGTTTCGCCGTACATTTAAAGTTCAACGTTATGACTTTATTTTTGCTCTAAGATCTCTTCGCGTTAGTGTTTAATTAATTATTCTCACCAGCATTATTGTCGTTGGAAGTTTTCTTATTAGTTTTTTTTCCCAAGGACAGTTTAGCTAAACTTTTTCATAATTTATTCTAAATCAGCGTTGATCCTAGCAATTTATGTCAAAATGAACTCGGATAGTTTCAGCCTTTTAGATTTTCACGATCTTCAGTTTTTTCGCGAAGAAGCTCATGATGACCAATTTAATTGTTACTAACTATGGTTGCTACAGTCTCAGACATTTTTTTGGTAGAAATCATATTTTAGCAAAGACTAATATCACTCTTCTTCTTCGTCAAAGGACTATAGCTCGTCTTAGACCTTCGACTACTGCAAACAGTACCTGCAACTGTCTCAGTCCTCCAGCGACCGCGTCCTCCGGTTTCGAAAACGCGGGCAGCGAAAAACTACTTTCAGAAACAGCGATGTACTTCGTCGACGGATTGGACCCAGTGTTTTTTAATTTTCTCTACTGGTCTCCGCGCTTCGGTTCTCCTTACGAATAACTTTTAAGGTACTCGTGGCTCGCCCAAACAATAGACATGGCCACTTGAACGCAACTTCCACAATCGTGTTATGCGCTTGAGACCTCCGGGGCACCTCATGTACGGTAGAACTCCTTGCTACAATGAACACGCGACTGGTATTCGCCAAGTATTCACACGTTGCCATTGCCATCAAGAACAGTTGAACCGAAAACATTTTGCGAAAAAGACCAGCGCTCCAACAGAGTCTTGTTTTTATTTTTGACAAGTTTTGAGCTACTCTAATGACATCGGATATAGATATCTGGATATACATCTGGATCATTCTAAGAACATTCACAGGACATTCTAAAAACAATAAGAAAGGAAGGAGAGTATACCTCGGTTCATCATTCTTCCACTTAACGATGCAGGAGCTGATGCAGAAGTAACGATGAACATTGATGCAGAAGTCGCGATGGAGGCGCTGTCCATTTGAGTCGTCCACTGGAGCCACATCCTGTGATGGGGATCAATATGCCGTATCCAAAAGGAGCTAATCCTCGCAGTTAGTTTGGTTGATTTCACTTGCTCGCTCCAGTGAGGAAGGCTTGGTCTCGAGCTTCAAACATTCGCAGCAGCGGGTAGATCACTCAAGGTTGCCATATGAGTCCGTACACTAGTAGTGTAAAGAGCAAGCTGAGATCATACAGACGAATCCTTTATGTGTGATTCGTTCGTGTAATAAGGTCAGCATAGCTGGACCTAGTCAACTCTAGATAATCTAAACCATACGTTCAATGAAATTATGAATCAATATTGAGAGTGGAAGTGGTAGCCCCAACGGTTGGGTCATCTGTCCAGACATTGGGACTCACTAAGCCCGCGGCAGCAGATCAAAGTATGGAGGACAATGGTGGTTATTGATAATGCTGCGTTGTCACGATCAAATGGTTGCTGAACGTAAAAGGGTTCTTCCCAAGTTATTCCCAAGGTTTTCGATGAACAAAATATCTCGCTAGATCTTCAAATGCCGAAATCATTGACTCTTTGATTTCCTTCTGCTTTCACTCTCTTTCTTTCTCTCTTTTGCAGGTGTAGGTTTGAACTATTTCAAAACAATTTTTTGCCAACACAAAAATAGTTTATTATACCGCAGCCCCTTTGACATACGATGATTACAATTATTTTCAAAAGAATTGAATTGGTTTCACTTTGCCAGCAGCGGTATCTTACTCCTGGCTATTCCAAAAAAGGAGTAAGGATAATTGTTTGAAATGTATAGAAGCCTTGATAAACCAGTGCTTTTTTGACTGCATGCAAATTGTGCTTTCATTAAAATTCACTCAAATTTCAGCCAAACTTCGCTTTTCATTCGGTCTCGTACTAGGAAAAGAATCATTTAATAACCTTTTTTTTCAGTTGCGTTCCAACCTTGTCTCCATGTAGGCATTTCTGTGGAACATTGTTTGAAGGCGCCAACATTTCCGCACTTGCAACTCTACACACTTAATTGAAAAGAGCTTTAACATGCGTTACACAGCATATGCACTAGGATATTCAACGCTTTGTATAATCATCGCTTTGAAAGTGTAATTATCCTCTCTATTATCCCTATTCTTGAACTCTCACTGTAGAATGCTAAGCAAGTGTAGTGGATACATTTAATATACTACTATTCTGTGTACTTATAATGTGTACACGCACTCTTATTCTTTAATAACAGTTTCTCTCACTCTCTCTCACACTCATTGTCGCGGGCGCTCCTTCCCTCTCGCTCTCTCTCCGTCTCTTTCTACTTTTTCCTTGCTAACACCTTCCGCTACTCATCATTCTCTCTTCTATATTCTTTCGACTCCTTTACGTCGCACGCGGTCTCTAATGTCGAGTATGTAGTTTTCATACGCGTGTGATAATACGCAATGCTAAGGATCATGCAAGAAAAAGTGCGTAACATATATTAAATAAACTTGTTCTTTGGCGGTGATTTTGTTCACAGATAGAAAGTTGCAATCCAAAGGCGGAAAAAAGGAAAAATAAAAGAAAAAACAACAAAAGAGTACTAGTAGAACTAACGCAGGAAAAAATTGAGTACTTCATATTTGAAAAACGTTTTTCCGAGAGCAGCTAGAAAAGGTGCGGGTGGAAAATCGAAATTCGACACATAAATGGGCGTCAGCTTTCTGTGATAAAAGATATGTTATGGGGGATTGAGATTCAAGGCAAGGAAGAATAGATAACTCTTCTTAGTTGCAACGCTTAATAAATAACAATGTCAACAGCCAATCGTTGTTCAGTGGGAACTTCAAAATCCCTCCCACAAAAGTGTCGTTAATCTGTTTTTAATTTTTTTCTTCTTTAAAACAGAATAGCTCAGAAGCCCCTCCTGAAGCAATTACCCAGTCAGTTTGAAGCCTTTCACTTAATTTTTCGTTACATCTCTAGCGGTACCGAATAATCAATGAATTTTTGACAATTCTCATACACCATAATGTCCTTTCTTTAATTTACTATTACGTTTAGGTGTAAGCATTAGGAATAAGAAAATTCTATATGATAAATACCATCTAAAACTTCCAATTTCCTCACATCCCATCCTTTTTCACTCAATTTAAACCCTATTTCGCTCAAACGATCCTTTCATATCAAGCAACACTATTAACTCCAAACAATTACTTTATATCACATATGTACAACCTATAATCATCTTTTTAAGAGAGAGCGGGAGAGAGTGAACTGAACGTGTCAGCCAGGATATGTTGGCAAACATAGAAGCCAACGCGAAGCAATACCGTCATATGTAGAGTGTGTTTTTCCCAATGTATTATGATAAGTATGAAGCAAGAGCGTGAAAATGTAACGAGCTAAAATGAGAAAATTATCATCCTTAAGCTTTTTTTAAAAGGTGGGATGATATGTGGTTGTAAGAAACACTTTCAAAAGTGCTCATGGTTATGAACACCAGCAAAAAGATATATATCTACGAATCTATAGCGTATTAAAGGGTACTACGAATATCCCGTCTCACGGCAGGATGTATTGTACTATACGTTACATCTTTTTGAAATGTAAATTTCTTATTAGGGATAATATGAAAAGTGGAGAAGAAAAAGATGATTATGATGGCAGTGGTAAGGAATGTGTTATGAACATTCTTGGCGTCGGTCTGTTAGGATCATATCGGCGCAAAATATATTGCTTACCGATATATTCAACACGGGAACACTGATTTGAAAGATTGTATGGATATTTCGTCCTTTTGACTCAATGAGGATAAGATTCAAAAAGACTGGAATAGATTTATGCTCAGGTTTTTAACCCCAAACTCTAGACCAATCGTTTTGTATCTCCGGCTTTCCTTTTTGCTATTTTCAGAATTATCCTGCAAATATTTATTCAAAATATTTTTTTTTGCATTATAGTCCGCAGGTCAATCCTTGAATGGTTTCTGGTGCAAAAATTTTACTGCTACTGCCTGTCTCTATTATCACCGGACAATAGACAGGATATTTCGTGCATCCTCAAAATCTATCTAAAAGATCATTCACATTCCAAAGTGAATCAGATGAATACATTCACACGAAAAACAGTAACGGTAGCTGCTGCACATAAACAATATTTTCGTACTAACATACGCATCAAAGGATAAACAACTTTTACAAGGAAACGGTCTCGAGTCTACAGAATTCAAATAGACGTCAAGGCAATGTAAAAGTTTGTTGAGACTTAGAATGTATCCTGACGAGCAGAATGAATACATATAGAATTGTATATTATAGCTACATGTTAGATTAATATATGTAGATCCTTCGAACTTGAACATCATCTTTACTTTTCCACATTGGCACCCACATACTCCTCATTTTCTGCATTCCTCTTGTGCAAACTGCAATTTTCTCATCTTCACACGTTCCCTTTTTTTGTGTTTTGTGTTTTCATCTTTTTCACATTAAGGATAATAGGCAGAGGTGCAAATATTTTCCAGGCTTGTAAGCTTGAAAATGGGCTTGTATATTCGAGAGGGAGTGTTGAGCTATTGGAGGATAAAATTGACGTATTTGAATACATTGCAGGATAACACTGAGAAAAGTCAGCAGTTGTGCTTGAATCGGAATATTATGTAAGTGCGTTGAACGGTTGATTGCAGCAATGAAACATCGAGGACAGGATATTGATATTAACGCTGTGATATTAACGATATTAATGCTAGTAACGCTTCTACGTTATAGTGAAATATCTCGATCAAAAAGAAGAGGACACTCAGTGGTTTGTACGAAAATTGACAGTTTGGATCTTCGGTGAAAATCAAATCATATGCAGGAAGTTAAGGCTCTGTGGTATCCATTTCTGTTCCTACCACTGAAATAAGCAACAAAACTAATCATTGTACTCTGGTCGATCTGGTGAAACCGGACTTCAGATCTAGTAAAATCGGATAAGCCTAGGAGTTTTAGAGATCTTTAAATATGGTTATAGGGTCTATAGATCTCAAAAATGTTAAGCGTGCAAACCCCAACAAAATTAAAATCGGTCAAAAATCAATTATTTGGAACCCATAATTTTTCCGAATCCCATTTTTGGCACATGGTAATAACTAGCGTTAACCATGTCCTGGTTTGCATTTTTAAAATTTTAAAATAAGAAGCAGCAGTAACTGGGCAGTGTCTTTGATAGTTGTAGCATTCAATCTTAGCAGATATCGGCAAGGATGAACCATACTTGACTGACCATTAAGGTTACAACCACTTTAAGTCTTTTGATAGACAGCTTACTTACAAATATGGTCCATCGTAGCGTCAAGAGATGGTATAACTAGTTTGGGAACAGGAAACATTGATAGATTAAATATCGGTGTCAAAAGACAGTTTAATCAAAATGGGACGCTGGAATCAACGATTGACATTTTTTTAGCATTTTACTGGAGTAATGTCCTTAACCAAAGAGTTTGACCCGAAACTTAGAGGTGTCATGAGGCCCACGAGTGGTTGAAATTCCTTTGTCGTATTAATTTATTTACTGACGTGCTTAACTTAAAGTTATGCTATTAAGCATATACACGGTCTAGCTTGTTTTCAGGGGGATCAACTAGAACGCCAGTAGACTCCAGATCGTTGAGGCGATGATGTTGCTAGAATAAACATATTCCATTTGTAGAAGCTTTTCTTTACTCATATCAGCGACTAACATTTTTGAATAGACGACTAAGCTAGCAAAGACTAAATTTTTGAAAACTGTCTGAAAATTTTTACTGGACTATACTAAAAACGTCTTTTGAGCTGAAAAAGCGTTTCCGTAGGAGCTGGTAGAGTGTATGGAAGATTTGACATCAAAACAACCGTCAAAATCTTCTGTCAAATTAAAAATTTGACATGTTTGGTTTTCTGTTATGTTGTTTGCTGAAATCAAACTCCGGATATTGCTAAAGATCCAATCAGGGCTAATCGACTTTGCGCATACGCAATTCTAACCAAACAAAAACTCGGTGTTGCCAACAAAGCTTCATGAGCCTTGGCTGGCAGTTTTTTCAATCATTTGACCGTCAAATATTTTCAATTGAAAATCAAAATATCGTTAAAATATTTGGAATTGAAGAAGTAGTGTACCAAAATCGTTCCGCAGTTGCTGAAAACAGACACAAAGCTCAAAAAGTGAAAAAGCCGTCCTGATTGGAAAACGTCTATTAACGCTTCAGGTATCCTGGAAAGGATTCTTATCGGTAGTGAATCAAAGTTCTAAATCAAGCTAAAAACAGCGAGTTTGGTAGAAACCGAAAGCAAAAAGTCAAGTTCGTAGTACTTGGGTAAGGCATTCATGGTAACCGTCTGCACAAGATTTGTCCTTAAGGACAAATAGTGCGACTTTGCGTCTACATAGAGGCTTCCGAAAGCTAGAGTTATCATCTTTGTTTTGTGGCAATTGTGACTGAGATTGCTACATTTAGATTACGCGCCTGCTTTTTCATGCAAAGTCCCGGGACCATAATTAAACAAATAATTAGGCTTACTCTAGGTTATCCTTACTCGAAGGTCTTCAAGGGTGTAATGTGAGGACAGCACTAGGACGCATAAAAACGATAAAATGTGCAGCGACAAAGTAACGGAACAGTCTCATTTCTAAGTATTTCTACGGATTTTTTGAAGAAAGGAAGTGGGACACAACATATGGGGAACATTTTGAATGTACTAAAATTGGTATGCCCTAAATTATGTCGAATAAAGACATACTACGCAATATATTTTAAAATACGTATGCTCAAGCACTCCACGCTTTTGAAGACTTTGCGACAAAGAACAATATGTCTCACAGGCTTACGTGCTCGTTGTAAATTATCAATTCACATAAATATTATTAAAGTTAATCAAAGTGGATGCTTAAATAATAGACGCGTAGCCAAAAGTACGAACGCTTTTATTGTAAACCTTACCTTGTTAGTCTGTATAAAGTTTCAATGTTGTCTCCTTTTACAAACTATACAACATCTTCGCTGAGTTAAACACTATTATTAACATATTATTATCATACAAATATTCTACTTATGATAAAATATTATATCATAATAGAAGCAAAATAAATTTAAAAAATGCAAATTTGCCGAACCTCAAAGTTTTGCGCCGTCCGACAATCAGTAACGAACCAAGAAAAAGCAAAAACAAAATAACAAGAAGCAGAAAAAAACATAAAAGAAAGAAGAACAGACAGAGCATATATAAAATTGTCCACCGAATTTCTAATAACGTCTGACATTCATAGTCACCCCACCTCAATCTTCATTATATATTCCAGCTGCATCCTGTCAATCCTGCCACCATTATCATTGCAAAACAATTTACACTTTTGATTTAGCACTAAAGTGTCCAATCGAAGCACCAATATGTCTGACTGACTTGGTGCAACAGAGTCATCAGAGTTATTCTTTGGGTTAGAGGAATGATGGGTTGACTGTTGATTAAAGTCAACTAGTTCGGTGGAAATTTGTCAATGTGTTTGTTAGTCCCCATGCATGTTATTCTTCTGTCACAATCAACTTATTGTCATTTTAGGCACTTTCGAACCATTTTTATTAGTTGCCGAACCAAAAACCAACCCGCAAAAATCGGTGCATACCAATTTCACAACAATTTCCCAATGAATACATCAGCAACAATGTCGATTTTATTATCATTTTATTAGTATTTATTATATTCTTCAAAAAAATATCAAAAAATTCGTGCGCATGCATACATATGTGTATCAAAAATAGTCACATATCGTACATATGCTAGCTGGCTGGCTATGCCCCTGACTCTTTCATATACACATCATACGTTACATTAAAAACATACTCAAACTTGGTTGGGATTATCGCCGGTGAATAACAAGTAGGCGCCTTCTTTTGATATTTCGATAATATTCCGACAACAATCTGAATGTAAGATAGCCTAATGTGAAATAATCGAGGAAAAATTGAATATTAAATATGGAAACGATCGAGCGAGCGAGCGCCTAGCCAGGTAGGCTTGTATTGGTATAGAACAATAGCAGAGCGGATGAAGTAGTCGATACTGATCATAGTTTGAATTTGATTGTAATAATCGTGGTTGTAATCGTATAATGAAATATGACTGGAAACCAGTAGGCGCTGATACGTTCTCCTCAATTTATACTTATAGTCCTGGCTTGCATTCCAAGATCTTGTGCATTTTCTTGTTTACTTATTTCCAATAGAGTGTTGGTAGGGCCTGAGTTCTGATTGATGTCCTTAAAATCACTCCTTGCATAAGATGCTTACATCGTCCTTTACTTTGAAAAAACAAACGCGAGTCCCTCTTGATCGACTTGACGGAGATTTCCTCCAAACAACTCAGAAGGATGGCTACAGCGACCGTATCAACCTAACCAAACCCATCAAAAATTGACGTCTAGTGAACACCGTACTATCCTTGTGATTGCAGGGATCCAAATATGAAGCTTTGCTCTCACCAAATATTTGCATTATACTAGCCAAACCTTTGCGTAGAAACTAAATAAAGAGTACAGGCCCTAAACGAGAACTTTGTTAGATCCCATGGACATGAATCAAATCACAGCTTAGGGTTCGCTTTGTTTTCTGATTTTACATTTTCCCAACCCGATCGGATGTACCTGACACTATCGCTGAAACAAATTTTACCAAGAAGTTCCGATTGCGTGATATGAAATTTTAGATTTTCAGAGTAAAGACAAATTTTCACCCCCATCTCATATCAAACGTGTAATGAATTTTGAAAAGCCAATAAAACGTGCATCTACACTTTTATTCATAATTCAGTTATGAATTTATAATTTAATGTAGATTTTAAATGTTTTTTTTTTGTTTTGTCTGTATTGTTTTTTTTTATGTTTCTTATGTGTATTCTTTTAACAACGCCAAACAAAAATCCTCCGGTCTAGTGAATCGAAAAGGATGGGAAACGTAACGTTAAAGTGGTGCCAGCTCATTTGAAAACCATTTAAAGAATGATCAGTTGAATTTTGATTTGAACAATATCAATTCCGAATACTTTGTTAAGTTTTTGTTAATAGTTTTATTGCATCCTTTTTCGGTCGGTGGGAGGGTTGTTTTTCTACGAAAATGCAGTAGACGATTAGTGTTTATTGATTTTTTTGTTTGTTTTGGACGGAATTTTCTTTTTTTTGTCAAGCACCTTCATTTGACACGTTTGAATTTTGACGCCACCAATAAAAATTTAATAAAGGAATATGCCATTATGGGATATTACCTTTTAAATATTAATGCAGGATTTCGTGGTATCATTCCACGTGGTATTAAAATTTGAATTTTATATAGGAGTTGGAATGAAGAATGTTTTCGTGAGAAATTTTATAGGCTCATGACTGTGGTAGGCTTTATAAAAGAGATTGTTTTTTTTTTATTTGAGTTTAATACATTTCTATGAACAAAAACATTGTAAAGCATTTTATTCTAAAACCATACATGTGTTTGGTGCGGATTTATTTGGACATGGGTATTTGGACAAAGTCAGGACTAAGGCTCTTTTTACAAGTCCTTTTATAATGATGAGATGAATTTGCGAAAATCGTCCCAGGACTGTCTTCTGGATAAAGAACCGGTTTTTGAATTGTTGATGCTTTATGACGAATTGAGGTTTATGCCAAATTTTCTCGGCCAAATCAGCAAAATATAAAAGTTTCACCTTGCTTAGAGAACTTTGGAGGGTGTGAACGATTTTCGGTAATTTTTAAGGTAATGTCAAAACAACCAAAAGACAACTAAATGGTTCTTTTTTTCATTCACGGTTCTAAGTTCTCGCAACGAGAAAAAGTGAACTGATATGAAGATAGAACCTAGATTTCAAAGCTAGCTGCAAAAGTATCAAGTGTTTGTTTTGCAAATGTCGATAGTGCATGGCCGATGACGTCCAAAAAAATTGGGCAGAAGCTGCCAAATTCATAGGTGGAACCCAATTATTATAAAAAATCTCCAGGCTAATGAGTTGACCAGAAATACACAATGCCGAAAACCATCCTTATACTAGAAATACTGTCCTTTTACTACATATATCATTCCCTTACTACTCATACCATCTCATAGCAATTATTATAACTAGACAATTGCGATAGAACTTTTCAAACCCTTGTAGCGTTCGCTAAATTTGAGGTTTCCGATTTTGAGTGATACAGTTTAATTGATACATTTAATTGATACAGTTGATGATACTCTCTCTGAACCTATAGGATAATGTGGACAATTCTCTCTCACGACCCTATACTACCCTCTATTTTACTCCTCTTTTTTACTCGTATGATCTTTCATCTGACCCCATTATACTCCCAAACCAACTCAGCGTGCGCCAGTCATATTGACGTCTATTCTCTTTTCAACTTTCATTTGATTTTTGGTTATTGAACCAATGGTTCTATTTTTTGCTCGAACTCTCTTATTGTGTACTCTCCGTAAAAACAGAAACAATATCATTAGCTCGGTGGCAATTACTAATCTTCAGTATATCCTAGGTTGAGCATAGGGTTTTATATTTAGGCCAAAGTCGATTTAAGTTCAATTTAATTTCGAAAAAAGCATAAGCATAGGACAAAAATGGATTAGTCAAATCAAAGTTTGCGTATTAAAAGCGGGTAATAGAATCGAAAGCCGATATTTCTTAGGTCAGCACTGAAATCAAACATTTGGGTCAAGTAGCTCTAATTGTCAAGTTCCAACTTGGGATGTCGCGCCACTGTTGATGATGATTCAAATAAAGATCTCCTCTTGGTTCGTCGACCTCTATCCCCGCATGGAGAGCGACGTGGTAGTCCTACCAACCTTAAATTTCAAGAGAAAATTAAAATATCTTGCAACAGAACTATTTCAGCATACAAAATCACAAGAACTACAAAAATTAAATACAAAAGCTCTGAAATTTTTTGAAGATTTCCTGTCAAAATGAAAACATTAAAGTATACACAATTGACCTATAAACCCATCGCCACGTCTCCAAAACAAAATTGCTTAAAAAAAAACATATCACTACTCTTCGACATCCACTAGCCACTTTTGCGTTCTTCTCACATTTTCCACATGACTGATGAATAGGTAGTCAAGTGTATGAGTTTTCACGTGAATATGAAGCTCACATTTGCACTCATGTGTGTGATAAAGGTATATGCATATTATTGTGAGTATATCTTAATTGCATGCATCCTCATTACCACCAGTAGACTCCCTACCGATCACGTTTCTTTCCCCAATACTCATCGCCACTCGTGAAAGCCTCATCTTTCGCCCCCCTCAATCCACCATCCTTTTTGATCCTCCAAACCTTATGTTAACTTGTCTCTCGTGCCAGTAATGTGCATTGTATTGAGCTGCTGAGCCACTTAGCCACATACATTCTGGCATGCATGCATCATATTGTCAAGCACGAACAAGGTGAAATTCTCATGTATGTTTTGCATAAATGAGACCGAGTTTATTTGAAATTTATGTCGAAATAAACTTTTCACACCACAATATGCATATTGGCTAAGCTAATTGTGTTGAACCTACTGCAGACTGTTTTGAATCCTTACGAGGCGAGTTGTCAACAATTTCGCTTCGATAATTCGAAAAATATTGTTTGGTAGTCGAAATTTCCTAAGCTACATATATTGTTTTGTTTAATTTAATCGATAGCGGTTCAAAATCAGGACACGTTTGTTTGACGCCTACTGTAGATGCACGAGCAAGCTCGCATGCTATTTTGGGCGCAATCTGTTGAACTTACACTTATCCATGGCGGCTACAAATATTCTTCTCATTCATTATTTTGCCACATTCATTCTTATCGTTCATCAACTCATTCATTTCGTCACCAGTGTATACACTTCATTTCGCCCGCCCCCTGTATCCTTGTCCGCGTTGTGTTGTTATAGTAAACGAGAAATAACAAAATATATCTTCTCACCCATCTATATTTATAAAGAGTTTTTATCACCAGATTTTCAACCACCATCATCATCACCATCATCAACTTCTTCAGACCATGCCAACGCGAAGGAATAAGGTGAACCGCACAAAACTGCCGGCTTATTTTTGCGAGGTTTATTCGCGTGCATAGCATGAATGCAATGGTAGCTTGCATGCATGCATGCATGCATGACATTTACACATATTCCCGTCGTCCTCGTCATCATTGCACGTGAGTACTTACGTGTCTGGGTCGCCGTCATCAGCGTCATCCAAACATCGACATCATCCTCATCGTGTTTAGATGTGACTACAGTTGTTTTAATGGTTACACACTTGTATATTCCTACATGTGATCCAGATAACACACTTGCTTCATTTTCACTGATAAGTGCATTCAATACCACACATATGTGTTCATATACGTATGTTCTCTATACAGGATTAGGCTCCATTCGTAGTTTATGCACTATTTTTCGTATTAGCTGTTATGTTATCCTTGGGCTTAAAATCTAGCAGCTGTGACTAAATCAGACGCAAGAGACTAGGTTAATTGTTAGGTAGATGTCATAGTTGAGTATCCACTCAAATTTGAATTGAATAGAAATCTAGACGGGAATTCACTTGAAGGATTATAACCTACTAAACTTACAAGGGTAATTCAAAATTAAATGAAAATCGGTGTCAAAAGCTTTCTAATATTTTCATTGTCGTTTTTCTAATTTGGAGGAAATTACTTGGCTAACTTACGAGCGCATACAAAATAACCCTTGACAATTGTCAGGAGAAATGGCTTCCTTTCTCGTAATTGTGTCCTTGAAGAGAAGAACATTTAGATACGACAAAAATGAATTTTTAAATCCCAATCTACAATGAAATGTGTTCAAGTCTTGTATAGTTTGTTTAGTGGCGCATAAACTGAGCCCGAAACTGATAAGGATTCGTGCGTGTAGGATAATTTTGAAATTATCAAATACTATAGCTCGTTGAAAAAGAAACCAAGGAAGAAATTCCAATGATTCGAAATAGTGACAGAATTCCTCACTAAAGACCCAAACAAGGCCGAGTGTAATATTCGCAACCGACTGAATGGCTCTAGCCATCGATAAAACCCAACTTCAGTCCAAGGAATATTCGTGTACAGCTTTAGGAAAATTAGTTCTATGTACTTCATCACCATAGGCAAGAAATATCTTAAAGATAAGAAGTAGGCACACTTTTTCCTTGTTCCTACGTTTCTGCCTCACGGGTTCAGGGTGATCAATCATGCTCAATCAAGATCAATCATGGTCAATCAAGATCAATCATAAGCAGTCGGGGGTAACTAGCAAAGCAGGAGAACGACTGATACGATCTTCACACTATAAAGGTCTTTTGATAAAGAAATAACTCTTTAAAAAGAAACAAGGTTCGAACAACTACGAAAAAGGAAAAGATTCGAGCGTCCTGGTACATATTCAGAACAGGCAGCGCTAACCAACGTTGATAGCTTGACAAGCAGAAAGAAACGCTTAAACTTAAAATGAAAACAAGCAGTGATGCGAATAGCTCCAAATAACAACGGCAAACTCCAAAAACATCATGGGAAAGATGATTCTACTATCCTTTTCCACCTCATCGAGAGGAGTAAAAGGAAGAGAGTACAACAGAACAACAGGAAGAGAGAACAGCACCAATTACTGCAGGATATACCAAAATATGTGGCCTCATCTTAACATCTTAACCTACAGAGGAACAGAAATGAAGCACATAATCCTAGTGGCATTACTTAAAGGCCGCCATATTCTGCTGAAGGCATGACATACGATGGGCCTCCTGACGATACACCACATGCGGAGCCTATGGAGAGGAGGAAGAAATTTTCCCCTGGATTATTCCAAGCTTAATTATAGACACTTGATATTGATGGTATACAACCGGGCAGTGGAGCTAGAAAACTTAGTAACCACAGAACTGAAGACTCTCCTTGGCGTCAGGAGAGTTACAGGATTGGCCATTTACGAAGACTGAATATTATGCGAAGAGGCGAGGGCTAACATCGGCTTAACTTTGATACACTGTGGACGGCAGAAATAAAAGTAAAGAAAGACCCTTGTGTGTCGTCTTTAATAATGTCCTTTTTCATAGTTTGTGGTAGAGAAGTTATGACAACATACGAGAAGATAATAAGCTGCTCAGAGGACATCTTAACAAAAGGGAATTGAGAAAATTTCCAGCAGTGAAAACGACCTCCGCTCAGTGTCATAATCTTTAGAAGGACGACACGTAGAAATTATGTTCACCCGTTAAGCCGGGTTACTCGCTTGACCAATTTTTCAAGAGGATGTTCTACAAAAGAAAATAACGTCTTAGTTTTTTTGTGGCGATCTGCGACAATTTTTAACGGGCTCTTTGGCTGTGTCCAAAATCCCTATTTGGAGCTACCTTAATTGTTTTAAACGACTGACCATTAATCCAGCCATTATCAGATGCAAACGATCAAAAGGGGCAAACAGACATAACCTGGTATCAAACAGATCTTGGCAATAGATTTATGATTGCAAAGTTATTGAACCGAAACAGGGTAGTTTGATTTGAAACGTCCTGCAGTTTAAGGAGGAAACTAGTAAGTTGCGTACATGCAGGAAGAACACATCCCTAGAAAAACCAATATGAATTAAGGTTATAAGATTTGGCGATCTGACATACTTCGACCCCTGAAAACGGTCTCCGATTAATAAGCTGTCTTTTCAAAAAAACAGATGGCTCTGATGGGAGAAATTGGACAAGAAGTGATAAGACAGTGTCAAAATCAAAATCAAATGGCGTTGATGGGAGAAATTGGACAAGAAGTGATAAGACAGTGTCAAAATCAAATGACGACTGAAAAAAATGGCTGGATAATTTATGGACTGGTTTAATTGACAAGAAATTCTATCACCCGCGTTTGGTGTTTTCCGAAAAAAAGGGAATGAGGACTACATAGAGGCGTTGCATAATTTTTTTAGAATTTTCGGATGAATAAAAAGTGATGATTTAAACACGAACAGGAGACGCTAAACTTTATATGACAGCCGCGAGATAATCGTTCAATGAATTTGACCTTGATCATATACCTGTGTCTAATGAAGTTCAAAACCTGATTGCCTGACTCTTGAAAGTTGATTCAGGAGACTGTTGGAACATGATTTTTCTGAGCTAAAGTACTTGAAGTAGCTTTTTTCTGAAATAGAGCCCTTTTGCACTTCAAGCAGACTTCAGACCAAAGACATTTCTATGAAACACTAATCAATATTTTACATAAATCAGTTGACGAGCGGATGGATGTCTCAATTGGTTGTGATGCTTAATAAGATACAAATCAAAATTTTGAAAAAGTATAAGTCAAAAACTTGGAAAAAAGAACAGAATTTTGACAGAACAGTCCAGGCCGAGGATTTCGCTTGGTAAATCTACTGAACATGCCAAAAACAGTGCCACTAATCTTTTGAAACTTTGAAGAATGAGTCCTCAAAGAACTAGGAGTTTTTGTAGGAAGGAATTCATCATTAAAGGGCGGAATCCTACTGTCATTTTGATGATTTAAAAATCAGGAATGAGGAATTGAAAAAAACATACCCCGCTTTTGTTAAGAAAAAATAAATAAAATTGTTTCAAGGCAGACATTCATACGAAATTCTCGTTGTTAAATTGAAGAAATTGGGCTGAAAATTGCGACCATCCTACCCATATTCACCCGATTTGGAACCTTGAAACGTCCGTTCATTCCCAGATTTGTAAATATAGCTCGAGGAGAAAAAACCGGCACGAACGAGGAGACTGATCCAAGCAAAAGAAGCGTTTTTTGACAAATTGGACAAACCATTTATTTTGGGGTACATTTGAACAGTCAAATAAACGTTCGACAACTGATTATAAGGACAAAGATCATGGACCTTAGACCGATAGGAAACTCACAAACAAACTCGTTTTCATTTCCAACACGGATGCGAACTGATCAATTCTTTTAATTTACAACAAGGTACAGGGACAATAACATAAGAAATAAGAATCGTTCACTAGTATGGAAAAGGCTACGAAAGTTGAAAAACATTTAAATTGGAAGGCTTCAAATTTGAGGGTTTTACTCCTTTTCATAAGCTTGATGAGTCTTCTCCTTAAATTTCAAGCAGATCTTAAAAGGAAGATGATGGGAGTAACGCAAAGAAATAGTAAGCAGCTTCAACGACATCCTGTCGGTCATATGTAATGAAGTACAAAGCAGAAACTGGTGAAATTTCTATTAAAGGACGACTGATAAATTTGAAAAAAAAAATGTATTCAAAAAACCCCAACTCACTAATCTAACTTTATTTCTAAATGTCTTATTGCGATTCAAGCTTAAATATTCCATGAAACTATTCTAACGAGTGTCACCTACTTAACTTTACTTTAGCAACCCTTCCTTATCAAATATAATCCTGCAAATCATGCAACACCACCAACGCAATACATCATTTATGAATGCGCCCCGCAAATTGTTTATTTATCGTAATAATGACGACAATGACGATGGATGATGGTCAAGCTCTAATTCCACATATGTCAAAGCGTGTAAAAACGAATAATTTTCACAGCAGGGGTGGGTTGCAATTGAACCTCCTTAACAAGGCGAATCAGCCAGCGAGCAAACTAAATGGAGGTAACTACATATTTGGAAGCACAACTCTATGTTAAGTTAAGCTGGGAAAATCGGGACATATAGTGGAGCTCGCCTGCAGCTCAAACTGCATGCGTGCATGCATGCATGTCAGCATATCGTTCACAGCATAAGACGTAAACTTTTCGCCAAGGAGTGTTTTTAATCTGTTGGCAAAACACCTTTTCTAACTTTCGGTCAACTTGGACATCATGCTATCGTTTCAGCGTGTGAAAGAGTTGACGGGAAAGTTTTAACACACAGTCAACACTTTAGGCGTGCAAGCGGTCTCTAATCGAAGACATCTGAAAGAATTGCAGACAACAGGCATGTGTGAATATGGCACTCATGTGTCTTCTTCATAGAATCGTCTACTAGATTTCAGCGTCAGATCTGTATACTTTTCAGTAGGCTGAAATGGAATGGCTGGGGAGAAGATGACGACAGTGACAGGCGACAAATCACCACTTGAGGCTTTCAAACTATCTCTCGTCGTCCATTTATGAATTATGCATATTTGCACACTTGCGTTAGTGTGATTTGTCCATATGGCCTGCAGAGACAAGGTCTTTTGTTATTATTTTCTTGGGGCTTTGTTGCTGGTAAAGACACATACACATGATGGCCAACAGGAAAATAGTGGAAGCAACCTTGTCATCATGGTCTTTATTTTTTTAATACAGAACGCTGTAAGCGGGACACATGTAATTGCTAGTGGTTGTTCTATATCCTCTACGACATATCCTTATATATCTGTTTATTCTTTGTCATGTAATAAAGTGCAATCTGTCAATTTAAAGTTGTGGCTTGAATTGATTCCATTAACACGGTCCCGACTGAGTTTCTTGTTCACGCTGATTTATATAATGTTAAATTGCTCATCACACTGAGCACCATAGTTGAATGGTTTGTTGGATGGTGGATGATGGGATGAACGGTTTGAATATGATGGCGACAACAACGATTTGTTATAGACTGGGTGATAAAAAGAGTGTCACGTATGGCATTGGATATATATGGTGTTTAATAGGCTCAGCTTGTGAAAGGGGGCATGCAACTCGTTCTTGTATTGATGGGAACTATAGTAGACTTTACTGATTATGGCGATCAATTGTATAAGATGGGAAAGGCTTGTATACACCATTGAAAACGATTTAACAAATAAAGTATCCAACACAAATTCAACATGGCGGATCAATTAGCTTTGTATCGCCTGTTTTTCTATTTCTTTCCATTCGAGCCGATTGTGTCCATAAGTGTTGTACTAACATGGAAAACTTTCCATGAAGTTTTTGCAATTTTCCAATTGGTCTAGCTGTGATTGGTTGAAATGAAGTATCACCCGGCTCTTTGCCTTCGCAAAAAGGCACTTTCACTGCTTAAGTTTTATGTGAGAAGTTTTTTTAAGAAAAATCCGTAAAGACTTTCTAGTCTTGGACATCAAATCCCAAGTTAGGCGCCAAATACTCTGCACATGTGTCCACAGACAAATCTTCAAACCAAAACCCGGTTCAGAATTTTTCTCTATTGAAAGGACTCATTAATTTAATGCAAAAAAGTCCAACATTATACTTAGCATAGTAAAGTCTTAATTTCGATTACAATGTCAATGCAGAAACAAAAGCTTAAGGGACCATTGAGTTGATTCGAAAATTATATTGTTTTTCGCCAAAGATGGCTTAGTCGTAGTCTTTCCGATTGAATTCCCAATCAAAAGACGCCCTAATTATTCAAATTCAAAGCAAATACAGATATTATTTATTCAATATTCCTCGTTATAATCTGACAAACTTTTGTTAGGTTCTGTGAATCGGGTTCAGTTGGTGCCTTGCCAAATTTCATTAGAATTGCCAGGCTAAGTAGTACCTTCATCATGAAACGTAATCAACTCAAATCCATGGGTCCAAGATTGTAAGCTCAAGACTCGTAGCAGTTTCGTAGTTTGTTTGTCGGCGAGCATTCATACTCAGCATCCACTTAATCTTCTAATCGTTTCCGTATCGTTCTTCTAATCATCGTATCTTTGACGTTCTTCCTCCAAATTATATGGACCGTCTTGTTTTTCAGTTTCCTAGCAACTGGAAAAAGGTTTTTTTCTGATTAGTTTACAGGGATGCACTACCAATGTTCATTTCATTTTCCCTTTGCTTTATCATTAGCATTCAGAAGAAGTTTCTCCTCCTTTTGTCGTCCAAGGGTTTTCCTTTCTCTTCATTCATTAATTATCATTCATTCATTCATGATAGAGAGGACTAGAAAATTCGCGGCCTTAGGTTATATTTTTCAATATTACGCGGAGTCTCAAATAGAATTTTCCTTTACACATTGCGAAAGTCATGCTCTGTACCCTCATCTTTCTCTTCAAAATGGTTTACACGGCGGCCATCTACCTCACTGCCACTTGGCAGTCTTCGTTTCCTCACTCCTTTTTGAAAAAACAAGAGATATATGTCACTAAAACTCTAAAGCACGTTGTAATCTTCTGGCAACCCCGTTGCTGTCAAAAGGTCCCACGCAAAGATATATGACCCGCCACGTTATCTTGCTAAAATAACATTCCACACGCCAACTTGCCACTTACGACTTCCCTGGCTTCCTAACGCAATAAATAGATAAGCACTGGCTATTCATTGTAGTCCTTTTTAGGCAATTGAAATCAATTATGAAAATTCATTGAAACCATATATGTCAAATAGCTCCGGGATAGGCAAGTTCCTACGCCTAGCTATCAATCTATATTCAAGGTTTTCCTTTTTCCGTGCAACCAACATTTTGAAACAACCCAAATTTGATTCAAATAAGCTTAGAAGCGTTCTCAAAATCAACTAAGTTGTCCACGTTTTCACTTAAGCCTTTTGAGACAAGCCAAAGATGATTCGGATAAGCCAATGATTGTCCTCAAAGCCAGCCATGTTTCCTTCGTTTTCGTTGGTTGCTGATATGCTGCGGTCGCCAAGGCACACGTCAGGACGTTTCAATACGTGCAGGACATTTTTTGAAAACTTGTGTGCCTTTCTATGTGAATACCTCACTGACATGGTCTCAGTCCAAGAGACCAAATAAGCGTGATAATCCCTTTAGATAAGTAATCAATCAATGAAATTCCCTTGCCATGCCAGAAAACAATAGCCACAAACTTTGAACCTGGCTTTGCCACTTTGAATTTTTTCGGTTTGGGCTTTCTGGAAACATTTTTAAGTCTTTGTAACTCCTTTATTTCACTAAACGGATCAGCGAAATAACATTTAACTTTCGGCGAAATATTCGAGCTTTAATTAGTCCTTCTAACGAAATTTTCACTTAAATCTGATCCATTTGTTATGAAATCAAAACATCACTGATAGTATTATTCCGATCACTGTATAAACTGATCACCATATTTTATACGTGTTACAGCTGCCAGCAGAAAAGCGTAAGCACCGTCGTCACTTAAACTTCAAACAAACTCCCAAACATAAGTCAAGAACCTTTTGAGACCGAAAGTGGCGTTAAAACCTGTCAAGTTTTTCATGTTTTCATTTTAACCTTTTGAAACAAGCCAAAGATGATTCAGATAAACCCAAAAGTAGCCTTGAAGTTCGTGTTATTACGATCAGTGTATAAAATCACGTTTCATTCGTTGTACAGCTGACAACAGCATAGCTTACGCATCTACCTCACTTAAACTTCAAAAAAAATTCTCAATTATTCGATTAGCTCGATTAGGTAAATTTTTTGCCTTGGATTGGTAAAGTTACTCTTATTTTTACGTAAAATAAAAGCTCACTCCTCTCAAAGCTGTGCGTACAAACGGAAAAAAAACTTAAATATACTTGTTCTATTCCTTTCTCTGTCAAAGCGAAGCTGGCCAAAAGTGTCAAAGCTGTATGCACTTACGCTATGACAGTAGACTGTTCCACAGCGTATCTAAAAAGCGCTCACAAACACGACACCTCCAAATAGCTAATGTAGAAAAAATAAGCGAGTTTTACAAGATAGAGAGCTTGTTGAGGGAGCTTTACAAGATAGAGAGCTTGTTGATGGAAAGCTTGTTCATTGAACAATGTCGGTGAGTGGAGACGTTAAGATAGCTAGTTTAGCTTCGCTGTGAATAAACAATTACAGGATTCGTTGATGGTTTTCGTGAATTATTGAAATTTAACTGAGATAAAAGGACTATTCAGGTCTGTATCTATCATCATCAACATTGCTTGGGTTCGGCTTCCAACTCACTTATGCGATTTAGGTACTGATGAATCGTTTTTGAATTTAGTAACTGAGATCGCACACCGTTTTTGAGCAGTGGTAGTAGTTCTTTAATGAATAAATTCAGTCAATTATTTGCTGATTTTCAGTTTCTTTATCAAATCTTAAATAAACTTCGCAAGAACATCCTGGCGAGAATCAATGGAAAACCAAGATAGGCGTGAATTATGGGAAAATGTACGAACTTCTTGTTGGATATAGACCTGTTACCTCCTCTGAATGTTAATGTTCCTAACGTACTATAGTCAAAAGATATTTCTGAGCGATCTAGTCTGAAAGAATTGTAAACATTCATACACTTGCCCATGCATGTGGAAGTACGGTTTTCAAGTATTAAAAGTGTGTATATTAGTCCTTGTTAGGTCCATTATTCAAATATTCTTTGAATCTATTGATTATCCATCAATCTACATTCCAAATGTACATAGTATCGTTTCCCCAAACATTTTCCAAATTTACTCGAAAATTTTCAATGTGAAATTCATAAAACTCTCTCACACATCATATAATTTACACTCAATTTAGTAGCACAGAGGGTGAAAACGACCGAAAAAAAATCCTTTCTAACGAGATATTATTGTGGTTAGCCATGAGCAATTTGCATATCAAAAATTGAAAATTATTTCTATCACAAAAACCACCATCACCATCACAAGTAGCCATCACACACGCTCGTCACGAAGAACAACAACAATAGCACGCAATACTCCCGTTGACCTGTTCCCCGCTAAAAGTGCATTTGATTGTTGCAACTAAATGCATTTTAGGATACATTCCGAACACTGGAGAATGGGTATCCAACTGGGTTGTTCAATCCTATACAGGAGGAGTGTGTAAATCCTGTTACGTTTACTTATAGGAAATAAATAGCCACCACATATTCACAAAATATGCGAATATCAGATGGACATGTAAATCCAAGTTTCTCCATTTTTGCATTAGAATATTAGCACCACCAATCCACCCACAAGAGTGGTGCAAAAATGTTGCATGTGGTTAATTCTGTTCCAGTAGAAGTAGTAGAAACACTAACAGCAGCAGCAGGACTATGTGAACAGCAACAGTGGCCACTGACACTGATAATAGTTAGCTCTGGAATAGCTGACTAACTAAGTGACCACTGCACGGAAAGCAAAGCTGATTGGGTGACTTCATTTGGCCCGGCTGTATTGTTGGTTCACCCTTCAGGATCTATTAAAATCCGTAACAAGCATAATGACCACTTGTCCGTCATCTCTAAATTGTTGTCACTTTAAATAATTGATTCAATGTTTAGGTGCATGCAAATTGGTTTTTCAAGCAAACGTTACGCTTTGGTTATTAATGGTTAGGAATGGTGAGAGACGGAGGGAGAGGAAGTTGTAACACTGATGCGATCTAGATGGTAGTGTGATATATTCAAGGATAGGAGAATGGCTATACAACTTATTAGTCCATCAAGATTTATGATTAGTTTTGATGTTTTTAATAGATTTTAAATTAAGAATGAACTAGTTTCTATGTGAATATGTGACATAGAACTGAATGCATACATGTGTTGTATTCACATAATAATTTATCAACTAACTCTTTTCTCTCGACCTCACTCGTTACCTTCCAGGCGCAAAACATAGCGTAATATGCTTTCGTCACAAACTAACATGAGATACCAATTTTGTGAACTAATTACATAATTATTGATAAAAGGAAACATTAAAACAATGCAGCAATTGTATCAAACCCATATGACCTTTGATCCTGGGTATCTGGTAATGATTTCTGAACTGATCTCACACATATCATTCACACTTTCTAATTCTTACGCAAAAGTGAATGAGAAAGTCCTTGCAGTCCGAAATACGTGCCGCTCTCTGCACAATTTTAAAGCCAAACTCCAGCTATAAAGTTCAAAGCTTGCATCAAAATTGAAGCTGTTTTGATTTTCGTTCATCCTAGCACCCACCCCTCTCCTCCTCTCTCGAAAGCCCGCTCCATTTTACTCAAAAAAAATTTTCTTACACGCAATTCAGCACATCTTCATCTGTCTACAAGAACCCTCGAAGAAAACGGCATCGTTCCATAACTTAACACTCAAAGCAACACCACAATTTCCGGGCGCGACAGTCAAAAAATAGCTGAACAAAACTTCAATTCAAATACAAGAAGAGAACTTCCAAACACCTTCCAAAATTTTTAAGCTGCTCCCTGAAATGCAAGCAAGACGATTAAACAGCCAACACCTTGAAAAGTTGAAAAAGTCTTCCGCGGCATGAAAAAGTACGTCCTACAACTTGCAAGATTTCGTTTCGTCCTGTTTTTATTTTTTTTTTTTTATTTTTTGGTTTGGTTTTGTATAATTTTAAGTAGGGACTCGTATGCCAGGCACTTGAATGTAATAGCACAAAAAGCGATTTTTACCATTTTTCACAATTTTCCATCCACTTTCACAAAATTGTTTTCTATTTGATTTCTCTCTTTCACCCTCTCTCGCGCGCTCTCTTTCTCTCGCTCTCTCGTGGTGTTCGTTCCTGTCGCTATTTCTATTTATGCCGTGTGAATTTACCTAATTTTCTTTTTTGAACGCTAACAGCCGAATTGTACTTTTACTGTGCGGCTCCTTGACTAGACTTGAGTTTTCTCGGAATTTTTCTTTTAATTTCTATTCGCTGCCAAATCCAGCCAGATACTTGTTGATGATTTTCTGTTTATTTTTCTTATAGGAACGATTTTCTATATTCAGTACGTTCTACTTTCTTTCTTTGGTCCTTTTTTGATTTGGTTGCTGCTGCGCGAAAATTGGACTGAGTGCAAAAGGAAAGACTGAGGAGTATTCTTGCAATCGTGAATGTAATACATGGCAAACTCCTTCGAAGAGTATTTAGGCAACAGGCTTTCCAGATGACTACGATTGAGTAGCCGAGTGTAATCCTTGCAACAACTACGTAAAAAGTGAGGGAGGATTTTTAGTGTGATGTAACCAATAATCAAGCATAAAAAAATCACATATTTCGATTTAAATATGCTGCCATCATCCGTGTGACATCATTGCCGCGAATCTGGTGACTTAATATTTTTAGGTACTAAATTTAAAAACAAATTACAAAATTAAAAACGATGATATTTGAACTATATCAGTAAATACATGTTTAAAGTATCTCCAAGAGATGATCTGGAAATTTCGCCACAGTCAAGACCAATTTCGCTTCTTGGTCTTGATCTGATAACCTTGCACTCAGAAGGCGAGCGTTCTAAAATGTACTCAATCTGTTCCACATGGCAGTTTTCCGCATATAAGTCAAAATGCGATAAAAACTAATACCAAATTTGAGTTCTAAGATTTCAACATGAAATTCAAGCAGTTCTGATCGAATTTTGATGATTTTATGGTAAAAATCAAATAAAAAAACCATAAAATTGTAACTAAGCTTTCAATGTTTGAATAATTCACGAATAAAATTTTTTTCATAGACTCAAAATCGTACTAATGCTATACGTCTTTAAATTGTGTGCGTTGCCTTCATTTTTTTTTATTTTCTTATTATTGTATTTTATATTTGATATTCTTTAAATCAAGAGTAGAAAATATATAAAAAAAACATAAAATCACTGCTGGCTTACGCGTTCGAATTTTTTAAAATCAAACCCAACACACATGTAAATTTATCGATAGAAATTTTATTGGTCATAAAATGTAAACCGAAAAAGAAATATTTTTTTTTCCACTTGTTACAATTTAATTATCATTCGATTGCTCAAAATAGAATTAAATTTTATGCAAAATTTTGTCATTTTAACGTCATGCGCAAATTAGTAGGCATCGCGGATATGACTATTAGTCTATAAATTTTTTTTACCCATTTCTTGTGCAGCAGATTTCAAAAATATAAAAAAATTTATGGAGGAAAAAGAAAATTGTTTTTGCTGCGTACTTTTATAGTTTATTTATGCGATTTTTTAGTAAAATTTTAGTTTATTTTTATGATTTTTATTTATAATTATTAATGCTGCTAATTATTAATGCAATTAATTTGGCTGGTGTTTGTTTGTTATTGTATTAAAAATAAAATATTATATAGAGATACAACCTAATGAACACAAATTTGAACCATGATTTTGCGTCCGTCTGCTAAGATTTTTTTGAAAAATTCCTTTGGTCCAAAGAAAATTTAGTCCAAGCAAAAGTCCCAAATTAAATCTTTGAAAAACTGAATTTCGAATGAATTATATAATACTCATTCGAAAGCCATCCGTTCTTTCTGCTGCACTCAGAGCTATAATGAAACTTTTTTAGCAAACTGAAAATAGGAACTGAAATCCGTCAAGAAACAAAAACAAAACCCCTAAATTCAATCCCAAAAAATACCTTTCCACCAGTTTTTTCAACCCAACTAAACCGATGACCCCAAACGTTTTGACAGGTCCATGAGCATGGCTGACTAGCGAGTCACTTTGTGACTCCTTCCATGAAGACGTGTGAAGAGCAGTCTGCGAATTATTCTACGAAGACTATCAAAATTCCAAAAAATGCCTTGTATGCCATTTCGTTCATATATGGGGTTCAATCAAAGGCAATTTTTCAAATTTTGCCAGCTACGGTCATTCAATTTTTGTTTTTTGTCCTTTCCGTGGTATACATGTCAAAAACATTTGTGATAATACATTTTGCATTTACCGTTAGATTTTGACAGCTATTAAAATTTTACCATCATGTCAACAACATATGTTATCAGCCATTTCGCCTTTACTGTTAGTTTTTGACAGCCATAAAAGCAATACATACATGTCAACAACGTATGTGAACAGCCATTTTGCATTTACCGTTAGTTTTTGACAGTTTTCGACATAAAACAGCCAATTTTGATTTTTCGTTTGATACGCATAGCCTTGTTTTCTTTTTTCTTCTTCTTCTTTCTTTGAAATAATGAAGAAAATATAGAAAAAATATGTATAAAAGATGTTTTGAAAAATAACATCGGTTGCTTTAGCGCAACCAAAGTGAAATTTCATATCATTTGAGTTGTTCGCTTTGGCCAGACAACTTCTATTTTCAATTAAAAAGTTATTGTCAACAAGTAATATAAACAAGTTGTCTGGGCAATACAGGCTTCCGCAGATTCCCGAGAAGAAGTAAAGGACGTTGCCTGAATCGGATCCCGAATACGTCAGAACAAAAAGGATGAAAAAGTTGAGACAGTTTTATTTTGAAATTTGGAACATAGAATAAAAAAAAACAATATTGAAAATCATCGAGCTAAAAAGTTTTTTGCAAAAATCGTTTGCTTGATTCAATACAAAAAACGTTCAAATTTCCGTCCGAAAAATTTATGGGTCAAGGATTTACATCCAAGATTCCACGATAACAAGTCAGCTTCCACTTCATTGGAAAAGAAAAAATAGAAAAATAGAAATAGGACTGCAATCCTGCCTCAACAAACAGATTTCCTCCGACTTGATCTCCTCCAACTTGGTCTTTTGAGAACTGTTTTTGCTCTGGGTTGAGCAAATATAAACGTCATCCCTAATAGATCTCCTAGCCAGCTGATCTTGAAAGAATCTGATGTCGGAAAAAGGACGTGCTCAAATGTATTCGATCAGAATAGGGATAAGTTTAAAGAGGACAGAATCAGATTTAATTTAAATAATTATATTTCAAGAAAAGTCCAAAGTCATTTTTTCTTGAAAGAATCTCCGTCATGATATGCCCACCATTTCGTCCAGCCTTGCTGAACTGTGCACCATTTTCGAGCCCTTCCCCTTTTTGCACTCATCCCCAACTCGCGAAAGAAAATTGCTGATACTTAGGTTGGGTAAACGTTGAAAAGGACGCAATTTGCGTGATCAGAAGTCAGATGAGCGACTCAAAATTGGAGAAGATCCTCACCATATATATTGGATTACAACGGTAGGATATGGTGGTTATTGCCAGTTGAACGAACTAGCAACTTTAGCGGTGGGAATGAATTGGCCTCACTGCAAAAGAGGGATGGATTTCAATAAGTAGATGACTCATTCGGTCCTGAACTCGCCGTTCACTAAGTCATGCATGTTGATTGGGGAATGGCGAGAATATCAATTGAACAGATCATTAGTATTGCAATTGAGGCGATATTATTAAAAAATAATATTTTAATAACTACACGCTGTGCGAGCTGCACAGAAAATTAAGACAATTAAGCTTTTAACAGCAAACTTACAGCCACTCAAGATCATAACTTAGGAACAGGTTGAAAAAAGCCACAATTGTGTTGCGAGAAAAAGTGAAAACCATGCATATAGCCCACTGTATCACATGAACCACCCTAAGCGCTAATATTTCATTTATTCCAACAACTTCACATCGTTAATCATCCACAATAAATTTAACACCATATAGCGTTTTTCTTCTCATGTGTAATTTTCTCTCATTCCCATATATTTTTATTTAATTTTGCATCCTACCACTTGGCACTAGTACAGTATACAACACACTTTAGGTACTTGGATGTCATTAATAATAATTTCTTACACAGGAAATGTAACGTTGGCTGTATGACGTGATAATTACATTCAGATAGTGTCCATACGTACAGATAATTATTGCATGCCACTTTGCCAGAATAAAATATCGATTACACTCATATGTTCCAAGGTTCTAGTTGGAAGCAAGAATGGCAAAAAAAACAACAAGAAATGGTCTTACATATACTGTGCGTGAATATACAAGGCAAGGCGCCCCGTCGTTTCATTTTCACACTAGACAAACGTCACTGTCTGACTAATCCTAGTAGGCATTCGAGCCTGAAGCTTTAAACGCTTAGCCATTAGCACTATCCAAGTGCCATACAAGAAGAAGTCGAAGAAGAATATTTTACGCACCTGACACTTTGTCCAATTGCGTTAATTTCAACCCGGACGACGTGTGAACAAGTAAAGTACGTACTAATGTAGGTGGGCTGAATTAAAACAAAAAATAAAACAGTCCCCATTTAGTCTAGGTGTCTAGAAAGTGCAATGCTTGCAAACTTTCGTTTTTTTCACACGCGATTATCTGGATATCGTTTACCTTACAAGGACCATCGCGATGGGACCAGCTGAAAGACGCTCAACTCCTTAACATTGTATTTAAATATTACATTGCTAGCTACTGATATCGCAAACATTGACTTTATTGTCACTCTGCTTATACTACAACGTCTTGGTTTCTTCATCTTTTCTTTTATTTTTTGCCTTTCTTGTCTATTTGCTTTTCGCGTTTCTATCTTCATTGCGAATCTACTAGTAGACACGGTTGCCGTTGTAATATTTATCTTTTTGCAAGTTCGTATCATGCTTATTTACATGAGGCCGCTACTAACTTTATACACTCAGGTGAGAAAGTACGAATTGCACGCACCCGTAATCTAACCATGTGTGGGGTATAAAGTATGCGTAGAAAATGTCCAACCTTGTAATAAGCTAAGCCAAAGCGAAAATGTGATGTTTGTCACAGATATCATAAATTTTTCATGCTCAATTGTAATCAGAGACATCGAGGGCTACTGAATGTGCGTGCTGCAATGGGGAAAGTAACGGAAGTTGGAATGTGGCCACTTGAACCTATTCAGATCCTGAATGGCATCACTCATTCGTCCTAATTTTTTGAGTGCATTAGATCCAGTACCACCAAAATCGTTTGATAGTCCAGAACTTATCTACTGAGACGCAGATACAGATACAGATACTTATTCCTCAGTAACTCACGGATGTTCACGGATACAGCGTGTCCCGAATGAAAATCTTTAGTGTTCACTGTACAGTTCAGTACGATATCAACTCCTACCCACCTTCAAAACCGCGACACAGCAAGGAACATGAACATTAACAAGACAAACAAGGTGGTAAATAGTTGGAAAACATCAACCTGAACCTTTTTTCTTCGCCACATTGCTACTTTTCCTGACATGCAATGCAGTATCTAAGCATCTACAATTCCTTGAATTAAACAGGTGCAGATATATTATAACACACATCCTCACATCGGTGAAAAATAACAACCAAAAACATAAAAAAAAATGCGCTAATAGAACATAGAATAAATGTATGAACGTGATAGGACAATGAGCGCACACGACACACATTATTTTCCATTATACTCACTCGTATGCACAATGGACATGTGATATCTAAGAGATAATTTGTGTGTAGTGTGATATTAGCTTATCCGGAAAACTTCATGAAAATGCCACAATGAAATAATGTACTGTCCGAGTATATAAATAGTTTTGAGTCCATTTGTTTGGGTTGGCAATTTATTTTTAGATGTTGAAAAAGGATATTCTATCTTATTCATTTTGGTTATTAGACTCTGACATTATGAAGAGTACTATTACGAAGAAAATTCTTATGAATGTTCTTCTACTTATACTTTTCCTGATGAAAAAGCTCTCAGTCGCTTCCTATTTTGTTAGAAGAGGATATTGTTAGATTTGACGCTCTCTTAATGTTTCCCAGGAAAAATTATTCTGAAAAGATTTTTGGAGTTCAAGAAATAAAATGTCCTGATAGAAGAAAAGTCTATGAAAACTATTTGACTGCATTTTGCTGGTAAATGAACTAAATAATACACTTGGCACAATTTCAGGATATCAAAAGAAAATTTTTCTTTCTTGTTTTTGTTTTTGTTTAATTGTTATCCTTATGGTGTTTTCTTCATGTAGCCTTTCAATTGGTAGGATCTACTACTGACTTTGCTTCAATACGATCCAATGGTCTTATTTGTAAAACATGGTAGAAGGAGTTGGAAATATACATTTAGGTTTAAGGCTAGACGCTCCTTGAAGTTCAAAATCCTCATCTGTCAATTGTTTCTGCGGTGTATACAAAAGAGGTCTAACAATGATCACAAGACTATATCTTCGCACCATTTATACGGTCAAACATTGTCAATAAAACAAAACCCAACATGACAGCTCGAGTTCGCGACTTTAGGACGATTCAGAAAAAAACACTGCTGCCAGCTAGCAGTTTAATATTCCCGGAAAGAACTGTCATCAAACAAAAGACTAGGGTAGTAGTCTTGTCACAGTTGGATAAATTTTGAAAATTTTGGCAGTCTTAATTAAAACTATGTTCGAAAAATTGATGAAGTCCTTCCAATTCCGATAGTTTCTATTCAATAATTCAGAGTGGGTTGATCAATAAGGGATACATACAATCTAGTTTCATCTGATCCCTGCAACAAGTCCTTCAATTACAAATTATTGAAACTGTTCTTGAGAGTTTAGTCTATGGTTGCGGAAAATCATTTTAAACTTCAAGAATTAACAATAATACGCTATAAAAGAGTTCCAAAGGTTACCCAATAATAACTGCCGATACATTCAAAATTCAGCTGAATCAAACATTGAAGCTATTCTGAATCTCGTTGAATTATAGAAGCAGTTCACGATGATTTTTCAGGCCAAGCCAATTTAACTAACAGACTCATTTTCATCTTGATTTGCTTTTTTGACTAACGAATTGCGGAAATCTAGTGCTGAGAATATCCTTGAGAGACTATAGAAAAATAAATGCAGACCCTTCAGGTATTCATTTTTGTCCGAAAATGTCCTTCGGCGACTTCAGAAAGCATTCTTGTAAGCCCACTTTATAAATCTTCAGATTAAAGGAATCATCAAACGATCGAGTTTTGGAACCATGTCTGCTCAGAAAATATCAATAAATGGTAATCTCTGTTACAATATTTAGAAATTTGGGGTTGGAAATATCCTTCGGCGATTATTGAGAAGAAAAGGCAATCACTTTTGGTTTTGTCAACCCGTTCTATGGGGATTTAGATTAAAGGAATCGTCCAACTTTGGAAGTTTGTAACTAGGTCTGGGAAGAAAAAATTAATAAATCATAATCACTGGTGCGACACCTGGAAATCTGGGGCTGAAAATGTCCTTCAGCCATTATGAAACATTCAACGTATTCACTTTTGTTCTTGTCAATCCACTGTACAAGGCTTTTAATTGAAAGAATCAAAAAGAAGAAAGAAATATTAAAAGTTTGGATCGAATTCTTGTCAGAGAAATTTGGAGCTGAAAATGTCCTTGAGCGGCTTTTGAAGAGCCAACACATTTATTTTAGGATTTGTGAAACCACTTTATAAGCCTTTAGATTGAAGGAATCATTAAATACAACAAGGTTTGGAACTTTGTCTGGTCAGAAAACACCAATAAATGGTAATCAATTACAAGATGTTAATGATGTCTGATTTTTGTATTTATTTTGTATCGTATGAAATATTGACAGATGTCATATGTCTGCATAGAAACATAATTTGTGCGTGAATAATTTCCTGATGATCGAATTTCCAATAATTTTAGATTTTTTATCGTCAACCATGAAGATTTTGTGTTGCTCTTCGCTTTTGTATTGTTCGCTGTTCGCCACCTTCGTGATTTTTTCTTGCCATTCTTCGCTATTTTTGGTAGGGAGTTGAAGGCTGCTTACGCCTTAGGCGTTGGATTTCTAGACTCACAAACCTATTGTACAACCGACTTAACACCTGTCTACCGGAGTACTCAGTCTGGAACCGTTTGACACATTACTTCAGTTAAGGTCTCTCTATTTCACGACATTTGACATCTTCATGTTACAGGAACCGGTTTCTTCACTTTAATTTATTGATGATTTAAAAAAGCTGGCTGTATTTAAAGGACACAACGGAATCATGACCATAATGTAAAAATTACGTCTTAAAAAAAACTTTCAAGAGTTCGGCAAAAGACAGTCTATTATAGCTGTTAGCGTGATAGCTAACAGGTATTACCAGTGATAGCTGGTATTTGGTATGCATGCCCAAGGGCTAGTAGGTTAAACTAGGATACTTCGCTATTACATCTCAAAACTTATCAGAGTCCCATCGATATATCAGCTACAATTACCGTCGAACCAAATGCATTGCAACCTGAAAACTAGCTGTGGCTTTTTCTGTGGATATTTGTTCAAAAATCGAAAGAGAACAGAGAACTTAAGGACATCAAAAATTAGATATTCTTTGAACTATTTACCACACGGCACTCAATACATTTTTCGCTTGGGAAACACTTTTAATCCATTGAGACAGATCCTAGCGTAAACGGTAGAAGAAGAACAATCAAGGAACCGTCAACTCCCAACGTCATACATCAGATACTGTCAATAGCGAGCCACCGGATTTCGCAAAAATCAGAAACGACGAAGCTCGACAGCCTATGAGTCTTTGGTTCTTTAGCTCTAATTGGAGCTTTAGCTTCTGACAACAAACTGGACAGGAGTTGTCGACTAGCCGCCAACAGAAGTGTAGAGGAGTGGCTAACGCAAAACATCAGCATGGTCCTGAAAACTATGAAGAATAAAACTAATGTTCGGAAAAACAACAAAAAAACTTAAAAATAAGATCGGTGAGCACTGGCCCTGTTCAGTAGAATTCAGTACTATTGTGTTCGATAATTGAGGGCAAGGAACGATATAAAAGAGCTCAACAAAGTAGCAGTCAAGGTCAAAAACATCCTTCGCCGCACAAACGCAAAAGAATGGCTTGGCAAATATTCTCGAGCCTGATCAAGAGAAGAGAGCGAAAAACTGGAGCTTATAGTATCCTAGAAAGGGATTAGACGGACAGTATAGGTGCAGTAAAGGTGCAGAAAACGAAGCAGACGTCAGTTAAATTTACTCTAAAGCCCGAAGAAGCAATAAAACCTACACTTTGAAAACTTGAAGCTGCTGAACAGATACCACCAGCGAAGTGGACCAGACAGAAACAGTACTCTACCAATTTCACCAATTGATGTGGGGACTTACGTTGCTATTCCTAAAGACCCTTTATTTCAACTGAAATAGTTTAAGCCGAAGTCAAAGGCATAACACGGTCGAACTCCATGTTTTTGGCTCGAAATAGTGTAACAAACAATGTGTTACGATCTGGGGCAGAGAGGGCAGTAGTACTTCTAGGAGTTCGACATACAGCAAATAAGTAGCTTTAAGTGTCGAACAATGAAAATAAGAAACAAATTTAAGGATAGGAACTTCCAACAGAAGCAGGGAGTTATTGACATACCATTTCCTGGCAAATAAACAGAAACTGTTGTAGCAGAGGAACAGGGTAGGGAGGAGGGGGTAGAACTTCCAGGATTTGAACACACAGTGAATAAATTGCTCTTGCCTTTGAAATAAAAAACCAACTTATTTAAGGATAAGAATCTTCCAAATCTGCAGAGAGGTAATAAACAAACAAAAACTTGCTATGGAAAACTTGCTTCAAAATAGTCTGACAAAAAATGAGTTATCCCTTAGATATGCAAGGCTAAATCATCAAAATTGTCAGCCCTATCATACCATCGATGCAACTAAGGAAATCCCAAGTTAAATGGATAAGTCCATAACAAAAGAATCCAAGTACAGGAAATGCGGATAAGGCATACTCCAAACCACACTCGGATCGTGTTATGATTAAAGCACTCACCTTCGGCGCAGCAGATACCAAGCTCGAATCTCACTAGTGACAGCGGTACTTGAATTTGTGTTTCTGGTGTCGGAATATCAGCCAATCTATCTATGAAATGAACCTACGAGGTTATTATTACGACTAACCAGGACTCGCGCTGGTCAAGCTTCTCGTGTACCTTTCGTCGTAAACTAAGGTGGACACGTCTTACGGCCCAAACTCTGTAAGGAACTGTAGCGTCTCAACAAAGAAAAACCAATGACAATCTTGAAAAAGACTCGTTTTCAAGTTATTTGAAAACGAGATTTCCGAAATTCAAATCCCGTGCCTGTGACAAGTATGTGACTATGTGACAATTCAAAATTATAAGTAAGCATCTCATTGTGTGAAAACCATGCAGGACATATCTTAGTGAGTTTGTATTCTACCATTTAATAACAAGGAAGAAATCCCACTAGGATTAATCTATGAACAATCCTGAGTAAGATTTGAGAAGATCAAAGGTAGACAATTTCGTAAACCACAAAGTTAAACTAGTGGAAGATGGCAAAGATTCAGCTGAAGTTAGATAGAAGACTAGGAGTAGTAGTAGTAGTAGTAGTAGTAGTATTAGTAATAGTAGTAGTAGTAGTAATAGTAGTAGTAGTAGTAGCAGTAGTAGCAATAATAATAGATAGTAGAAGTTTGTGTACAAAATCTTCCGTTCGCTTAATGCGATTCTAAGGGAAGCTGTGTATGCAGGAGGACAAAGCTCCAAATCAGGCGACATTATGTTTGTTCAAACTACGATTTTGAAGCGTGGACCCAGAAGCAAACATCTACTAACAATGTTATACTATTGAAAGACGGGTCCTGGGGCGCATTGTAGTGCCCATGTCTTTCCCAGAACCCGTTTAAAATTTGATAAATAGCGAATAAGGAACAGCAACAATGTTTGCCGGATGTCCTTTGGGTTGTTAAGCACTCAAAATGGGCTGAAAACGCACAGTGGATGAATGACCAGCGAAAAACATAGGAAATTATGCCATAGATGAGTATTGAAAAACAGTAGGGAAGTCTTGGAAGCTCTGATCGGATTCGATTAGTGTAGATAGTGAATCGCTCCGTGGATTTCCCTTTTTGACCGAACCGGTGTCGATGAGCCAAGACTTTTTGAAGTTCCATATACAGACCGATATAGGCTGTAGCGCCACAACGATGGTGATTTATCAGAACAAGCCTATCTAGTGTTGTGTAAGATACGTACTCATTACTCACTGCTTCCGTTATCCAAAATAGGTTACTGAAAATCTTTTCTGATCCCAATGTTGAAAATCGGGGTGGATTACATTAAATTTCATTACAAGGATCAATGGTGAATAACGAGTTGCTACTTACAGGTTCCTTTATCTGTAATACGTTATAGGAAATCCGACCCAATTCTAAAGTTGAACAGCATGGTTGATTATGTGAAATTTCGTTGCAAGGATCAACAACGAAGTTCCACAAAACGACGTAGAATTTCTCTTTCTTATTACTGCCCCACTAAAATTTCTGAAAAATAAAACACGAAGCCATTGGGAAACTTACATTTTTACTTAAATAAAATTGGTATTGCTACTTCCTAGATACTCCATTACTAGGAATTAACAATGTCCATGTATGACCAACGGCATACAAGCATTCCATAAAATGTCCAAGTATCAAGGTCTAACATAACCACTTAATGCAACAACACCATCAGTCCATGATTAACAAAATAGCGTTGTATCGCATATAAATTATGTCATATTTAATTCAGAAAAACTGCCAACATTTTTAACATTTATAGATGTTGAGCTCAATCATCGACACCAAATTATCGCGACCAAGTACAGTGACACGTTCGCTATATTCGCTGCTTTCCAAATTTGTCATATTTTGTCCGCCATATCGGCCCGATCGCAATCTCCTCACTAATTAACGCCATAAAATGGCGAAAATCCATCACATAATTAACTAATAAAAAATGTGTGAATTCCGCACTGTATACACACATTCCCATATGTACTAAAAACACATACGCACACACACAGACACTCACACAAAGCCAAGCACATGTGGATGCTTGCTAGCTTGTTAGCAACTATAATTACACATATTTCATCATCTACATCAATATTAACTGTACTAAACGTTATGTTAAAATAGAAGTTCGTATATTAACATTAACAGAGACAAAAAAATAATTAAATAAAGAATTGAGATATAAATTATTTATAATATTTTCTGTTTTTAGTAATTTGTTTGGAAAAAAACAAACAAAAAAAAACAATTGGAATATAATTCATTTGTGTTGCATTTTTTTATTATTTTATATATATTTTTGTCTTATTCATATCAAAATTTATTGTTAACATTATTCTGGTGGATACTTGATTGCGAAACTCATACGCGCATACAAATATAATCAATAAACTTATATTTGTTATAATAAAATCGTAAATATTCGAATATATTTAAATGTTGAAATTCGAAGAAAGGTCCAATATAAATTTATAGATATGTACCGTTCAATCAATCAATCAAAATCACTTTGAAATCGCAACTGACGATGACAAATGTGTTGAAATTGTATTTTTATTTATTTAGTTTTCTGTGTTTTCCATTTATTCCTTTTGCATGAATGTTTTTGTTATAAATGTTTGAATGTTAAATTTATAAATAGAATATGAACGCGTTTATTAAGAATTTATATGTGATATTTGAAATGGAATGCCAGATGGTGTTTGGTGGATACGTTTTTGTTTTTTATTTTTTATTTGTTTAAATTTTTTCCCGTTGATTTAATTTTACATATCAATTTGGTTGTCCGAATTTCAGTATCAATTTAACGCAATCGCGAGCTTGGAAAGGAAAAAAATTCTGTTTTTTTTTTCAACTTGGGCAGGCATACGAAATTAAGAAAGTCATCTTGGAATGCGTATGTGAGTCCTTTCAATTGTCGGTTATCAGATTGAATTGGTTTTATGAGCGCAGTTAAGCATGATTTTAAATTATTCCTTTTATATGAAGTGAATGAGGCGCATTCGTACGCAAATTATTGTTTTTTATTTGACATATACCAACAAAAATTTGTTAATGACACATCCTTCGATCCTTAATATGGTTTTGATACTACATACGTTACAACAAACATGGTTCCAAAAAAGTAGGATGTAATAATTCTATTCCCTTTAGAAATTGTATTTTATCCAGAAGAACGTTAGTTCCACAAAAACTAACGGGAAGGGTAAATGAAAAAGGATTAAATTCAATATTCGTTACTATAAAGACACGACAAATGTTATTGTTTAAAAAATGTCCACCCGAATTCTACCACTGAACAGAAATATTCAGTGCATTACGACATACTTCCTAACAATGAAAGTATGTCCCATTATCAAATATTTCAGCCAGGACAATGGTTCCAAATGGGGTTGACACAGTGTCACATTATGCGTCAGGCTTTACCCATTGAAAACATTTGTCTCGACCGATTAGAACCGCTTTTTACTTATCCTTTTTATAACAAATGTCTGAATTTCCCACTTTTAATATCAGGTTCCTTAAAATTTCATCTTGAACTTTAGTTGGAGTTAAAGCTTACTCACTTGTCCCGAATATGCCCTTATTTGAAACATATAATTACAAAAATGGACTTGGAAAATATTGTTTGAATTGTGCGGCTCAAATTGGTTCCCGAAGAATCCGCTAGGAGTCGTGAGAATTGAAGAAATCAGCTGATGACACTTTTCTCAATGACAGATACCTTTTTTTCTTATTACCCACGCGGTATTTAGTAAGGTCCTCGATTTTTTTCGTGTTTAAAGATTGTACAGTTATTGATTTCATAGAGCAATAACTTTCTGCAAAATTTTCTGTTGAACTTGGAAAACCTCGAAACGAAACTTTGACACTCAGAATGCCTTAAGAGTGGTCAACAGCTGATGGCAGACGACAAGCGGCTTGAACGTCTTTGCCAGACACTTGAGGGCTTATGCATCGACAGAAGTCAAAAAACCTGTTCAAAATGTCAAAACTCAGTTCAGGATAAACCAACTTTTCTCTTTTAAGGGATATGGTGAAGAGTGTACCAGGTGGATTTTGTTACGAAACTTTAAACGAGATAGAGAAAAATTATAAAAAAAGAGAAAAAAAAAGTCTACAGCGGTTGAAGGAAATTCCTCAGAAACTTTACATAGAAACAAAACGAAAAGCGTCCCAAATTAACGTGACAGAACAAATAGAAAGAACACGAATTAATGGAATCAACAAGTCAAGAAAATATTCCATGAGCAAACCAACTTTTGGCTAATAGGAAAATGGTGGAAATGTCACACATCTCATTTGAAGTTTGTTGCGAAGTTCGACCTGAAATAAAACTATCTCGAGTGGTTCGAGAAAACTCGGCAGAAATTCGTCCTTAAAAATAAAAAAATAGAATCTGAAATTAGCCGTTCAAAAACAAAATCAATGCATTTATCAGTTTCTATTCACTTTTTTTCGAGAGACTTTTCAGAAAATCCATCGAACTGCAATGAATAACAAAGAGTGAATATACAAACATATGTAACAATTCAGTCAAAAAATCGCCAAAAAAGGATGACTCTAAAATCTACGTCTCTAGTTACTGACTATGTGATAGACGCATGGGTAAACTATGAATCCCTCAAAAGTTGCTTGTTAAACAAGAGAAGAACGAACACCACTGGTAAAGCCACAAAAATGCTAATACGATTCGGTTTGCACAGAAAGTAGCAACAAATTCTAACGTTCACAAACCATAACTTTGACAGTTTATCCCAAAGGACTTGCTTCAAAGTTCTTTAACGCAGATTCAGATTCAGTTGCATTCGTCCAGTGATTTCAGAGTTACGAGAATATACCATCGAAGAATCAAAAATGAGCAAAAACACTTTAGGTATTTCTGGCGAGCAGTTCTTCAGATAAACCTGCACAAACCAAAGTGATTCTATTTGAATTTCAAAAACCCTTTTAAAATCTATGAATTCGCTGCTACTCACATGCTAGACTTATCAGTTCAGGTGAATGTAACAATAGTTGTCAAAAACGAGTAGTTGTCAAAAGAAGTACCAGTAGCTGTCAAAAATTTTGAATTAACCTCATACCATGCTTAGACATTTAATTCAACTAGAGTTGAATGCTGCCCAAGCTTACAAAATTACAAAGTTTGAGGACTAAGTAGCCTGGAGTGTAAACGTGAAAGAAAACCCTGTTTCCACCCCTCCACATTTCTGACCGACTGTAGTGGATGGTGTTTTGCAGAAAAGTAATTTTCTGCTTCTCGTTATCAGTTATCACTTTTTATTGTTTTTTTCTTCTTGGAACCAATTTCGCCGGTTCGCACCTGTTTCTTTGGATCGTTCACATAGGTGTTTAGGCGTTGTGCCATCTTCAGTGTATAGTTCCGTCGTTATTTTCTTCCCATGTAATTGGTTTTGACAAAGAGGACGCCAAAAAAACTTAGGAGAGTAGATTGCTGTCGTTCCGCGTCTGTTTGCATGCATCGTACGCATAAGTGTTTCGGTGTTATATCATCTTCAGTGTGTGGTTTTGTCGTTATTTAGTCCCATTACGATATGTTTTGACAAGAAAGACGTCAATAAATACTTAGAAGACTAAGAAGTGTGGTAAAGATTTTGACAGAATATTGACGACTAGCTTATACACAAGCTATATTTTGGCGTGATGTAAACAATCATGTGGCAGCTTGCTTACAACAAAGGCATGGAATTTCACAAGGAGCGAAGTGGAAGACCGTCAGTTTCAGTAAGAACTGAAACGGTATTGCAGATCGCAAGAACACGATACTCAAACTATTTCTTTGGATTTCTGATGTTTCAAATACTAAAATTCATAAGATAATGACGAAAAACTGCCTATCAGTGCGTGAATGAGTGTAATTGGTTTCAGAAATCCTCTAGTTTCATGTGAGCGTTCTCGATTCGCGCAAAACTGTCGAATATTACCATCAGATGTTAGAATAAGACGCAGGAATAAAGGAGAAATTTTTAGTATGCATCATGACAAGTACCGGAATTTGGGAGTTCTCCCCCAACTCCATTCAAATCCCGAAACTCAAATTCAAAGAACAGTCACGCTTATAGCATGATTCGAATGGCTTCACTCAATTTGGACGAAGCTAAAAAAAGTCTAAGCAAAGTCTAACTCAGTCCCGCTGGTAAAGCTGGTAAAGTGGTACTTTGCGACAGAAACAGTTTGTTTTGGTCGACTTTTTTGCCCCCTGGAACTTCTCTGACAGTTATTTTAGTACGCTTGACAAACTCAGGTGGACAATCGAAAACTACAGACGAAAATACCGTCCAAACATATGAGGCTAGTCCATGATAATACTAGATCTGACGTTTCCTTTTTCGCGGGAACTACTGACAGTTCTTAGCTGGAATACAATGGCGTGATTCTTTGTAGCATTTACCTAGGCTGGGGTATTTATCAATTATTCCCAGAATATAAGAAACGCTTGGGTGGAATGTACTGAAACGCTAAAGTCTAGAAATACCGTACTTGACATCTCAATATTTTGGCGACAGAATTTTAATGCTCTGGGTATAAAAATAGGTTAGAGAATTATATGCATGCGTGTTCGCTTCAAAAAATGTTCCACCTCCATCTGTAACTAAATTGAAAAACGCGAAAATGCGTAGTCTTCCATAGGATGACATATTGTATTCTTTTTTCTTATTGAACTATCATTTGGTAATTAATATCAATTTTAAACCGTAAAAACCTTTTTGGTAATTTTTTGACATTTTGAATAAAGTAACCATCAACGTTGGAATGTATCCCTTTTAAACCCACCTAAATTAGTAAAATCGTCTTCCATTGCTAACATAATAATAAGGTACCCTCTCATTCTTTCAACTGATTGAAGGCGATCTTTTTTTCAATTTCTTATATATTCTTTATATCATTTATATATTTATATTTCTTTATATCAATAAAGTTTAAATATAACCTTTTTTTGATTTGTTACAGCCTCAATGAGTGCAACAAGCTAAGATAAGTGATTTTTAATTAAGTTCAATAGTTTTAGATAGCTTGTGTCAAAAATTTTTTGCTTAGCAACTTTTTCGTCATTTTACAATTCTTAAATGATATGACAGTTGGACTAACTGGAAGTCAATGTATTTGGTAGCGTTTTGGTAAACGTTTCAAAAATCAATCGATAAAATTACGATTCCTGCCTTTTCATAGGAAATTTTATGACAAAAAAGGTTTCAAAAATTAATAGGTCCCAAAAGGTTCCGACATAGGTCCCAAAGTTTATAGAACACTCTTAAACTTTGACAATTAACAGCTTTACTATAGAAAATTATCATATATAATATGATTAAATAAATTGTCGTCGTGTGTGACTTTAGTTGGGTCATAGGACCCTAAATTCAAATCAGGATACTTGTAGGTTCAAGAGTGGTTTATACTATAAAATATTATTATATAAAATATTGTACAGTTTAGTTCACGGTTGGACTGCCCTTAAGGAGTCCTGATTTCATCAATTTAATTCTATACTAGAGAATATTGTTACTATTTAGACTCTTCTGGGTGGACTGGGGTAACATCAACACCAAATTTGTTCTTTATAATGAAGGAAAAACGGAAATCCTTTCAAGTTTGCGTTATACTATAGATTTTTGGTTATATTTTCCAGTGTAAAGTGAAGTTAATGTGTAAAGTGTATTCTGAACGTGTTAAGTGTAAAGTTTCTTTCTTCAATTTCTTATCTGTATTTGAAAATACATCATACAGAAAAACAAAACCCTTTTTTTAAAAAAAAAAAAAAACAATGGTCCTTAAAAATGAAGAAAAATTGAAAATTCTTCCAAGTTTTCGATCCAAAGTTTTTCGTGTATGTTTCCACTCAGAGCACGTAAGTTTTATTAAATTTTATATTTTTGTTCGATAATTTATTATGCATTACTTTTAAACCTTTTGTGCATGGAAAACATCTCAAGCTGGTAGGTCCAATCATTTTTATATGTTTTTCTTTTTTTTTTGTGGCACGACTAGTGTTACATATACTTCTTAATTTCAGGTTCTAATCTAAACTCACATCCTTTTGATATGCTTATAAGCCATTCAGTGTTTTTTAATCTTAGCGTCCTGCGTTATTTTTTTTTTTTTTTTGAGATTGCGAATTTTGATTCGATTTCGATTTGGAGACTTTCGTGGGAAGAAAATTTAGGTTGAGTATAGGACTTAACGTTAAGCACATTTAAAAATCTGCAATTTATAATCCTGGATTAAGGAGAAAGGACGTTTCTTGGGACATTTATTCTGCTATAGTCTGATTTATTTATTCTCAAACGTCTGTTTAAATTTTTTTTCGAAGTTGCGTTTTGTTCGCCATAGATGGCAAATTTTGTTGCCTTTCAACGAAAGTCCTTTCGAAACGGAAAGCCAATTCATTAGGGACTAGCGAAAGAAACTAACGAAATTTTCGTTAGTTCCTAATAAATTTGAAAATGATTCCACCTCAGAGTAATTAATTAAAAAAACAGTATTTTACTTAAGTTTTAAAATATTTAGAATCAAACATTTTTTAACATTTAAAATTCTCGTTCTTGCGCAAATAACGTGCTAATTTTGTAGCCTTAAAGCCGAATAGGATTATCCTGCTCCGTCAAAAATGCACTGTTTTTTAGGGATTATTTTCTAGAGCCTTCAGAGCAAGTTTTCTCCCGAAGCATTACGCTGGCTAATGATGAAGTTCTTGACTCATCAAGGATCGAAAAATAATCTAAATAAATTGTGTTTATTTACTTCAATTAATATTTAGTCCGCTGAAAGGGATTCGTGGATGGAAAAATAAGAAAAAAGACTTGAAACGACTAAAACTTATCCACTAAATTAACAAGTAAAAATTCCACCTCAATCGGAAAATTGCAACAAATGGCATAGTAATGTTTATCAATTTTCCGTCGGAAAAAATTATTGTCTTCCATTTTCTAGAGCGAATTTTCAAATATTTTCAAGAATGAGATTTTATTTTTCTTCAAATTGAATTTGTTGAGATCAATGGAGTTTGCGATTAAAAAGCATTATACCTGTAGTATGGTAGCAAGAACTAAATAGTCCTTCCATCAGATTATTTTTAATCCGCTCAGAAAAAGGACTTGGAACTTTGGAACTGTTTCTGAAAATGACTTCCGAATGTCTCCTGTAACGATTTGAAAAGGATATTCAGACAAAAACGTGATTTGAACACTTTAACCACAAATTATGTGTTTTACGCATCCTTATTTGTGGTCTCCATTTAACACCAGCAGGCTAATCAGGAATGCAACATTCTACAACATTCTACAATATTGAAATCAATCGATTACGACCAACATTTTTGCGATTGTTTGTTACTTGTTCCTGTCAAAATTATTCAACTTCACTTTTGAAACGATGCGCGGTCAGCGCTCGCAGAAAGGACTCAAATTTCGGTGCTTAAACTCCGCTACTCTCAGTACTTTTACATCAAGAGAAAATCCTTATTAGGAGTCGTTCTAGCTACTTACTTACAAAGAAATCCATAGAAAAGTTTCAATAACTTTGAAAATAAGTTGATGCATTGTCAAATATCCTTCCTCTTCGTAGTTTTCAAGCAAAATAGTCCTTCATTATTTTTTAGGTATGCCTCATACTTATTGTATTAGACTTTAATTCTCACAGAGGAATGTTTAAAATCATCCTCTCAATTCTTAACGTCCAACATCTTCGACAAATATCTTCGTTTCCTCGCTGCTTATGCAATTTCCAACTTTGTTTTCTATTTTTTAATCTTGTAAAAATCGCAAATCTGTCTCTGTTTTAACATTTCGGAGGTAGTAGTGCTCCTTTCTTTGATTTAAACGTGGAAAACGATCTTCGACTAAATTTTGATTGATTGACATTTTACAGCATTAAAAATGCTTTATAAAGAAATGTATGTTAAAAACAAACCAAAATTACGTTTGTCCTCCTCGAAAAAATCTACATTTGCAACGAGTCAGTTTCACCGTGGAAGATACTCGGAGTCCTGACATTTTCGTTATAGATTTATACTGTAATGCGCTCAGTGCATGGTTTATAGCCAGTTTTCCGAGATTCCGGACATTTCCCCGGTAGGGATCTATACCATAAGACCATGACTTTTTCGAGAAAGGCGGAGAAAAAATGCACAAGGGGCTTTCCTTTTCGTACTGTAGTTATATCTGGACTAATACAGAAGTCAGGATGAAACAGTGTAATATTTAGAGATTTTAAATTAGGGAAAAATAGCATTCATACTTCTGACTTTTTAATTTTGGAACTATTGATGTTTTGCGTTATAAAAATCCAGATCCAGATGCATCTAGGATCCCCACTTTTTGCCGTGATACTTTTGCGATGATTCCACGGTCTTTGTCCTTTTTTTTCTAGTTTATTTTCTTGTTTTTTCTATCTCTTGCTTTCTTGCCGTTTTTCATCCTTTTGTCTTGTTCATACACATATCACGAACTTCCTTGACGAAACCCACTGAAAACTGCTCGATTTTTGACATTGTTGATTTCCTGTTGTTTTTGTTTTTCTTTATTTCATTTTACTGCTTATTTTTTGAGTTTCTCTTGTTTTCCCCCATCCCCCATAGCATAACCGCAAATCGTACCTCAATCGATATGCATTACTGTTCAGGAAGACTATACTCATAATACCATCGCAAATTCATTGAGTTCAGAATATTCCAGAAACAAAATATTTCAGGCTTGTAATCCTGACAGCTAGAGAAATGGAGGCTGAATCTGTGTTGGTAAATCAAAAGTCCATAAGCAGATGTAAAACAAGAAAATCAGGCAATCTGGTTCATCTTTTTTTAGGGGGGCGGGGTCAAAATCATACATTAGAATCCACTCGAATGAATGAATGGAACGAAGATTCGAAGGCCTGCTACACGGTTATCATTAAGTAGAGGAAAGATTTGTCATGATTTTGAAATCTAAACGTTGACATTTTTGGATTCGTGCTGAATCTTCCAAGGAATCGATAAAATTTAAAAGAAATAATAAAGTGTCATTGAGAAGGGATATATGAGAGACATCAGAAAAACTTTTTTAAATAAAGGCAATAAGGACACTCGTAAAATAAAATGATTTCCAATCACATTCAACACATTAGAAAGGATTTCGAAGAGAGTTTGTTGGAATTTTTGTCCTATTTTCGCTAAGTTTAGGTGTTAAACTCTATAAACTAGGAAAAATTCTATGTATCTTCTTTTTTTAGTCTGAAAACTGTTGTCAGTGTTGTCTTCGTCTGGCTGTCCAGACGCTATTATTGGTTATTGGTTTTAATTTTAATTTTAGTTTCAACGAAATTATGGCTGACGATATTCAATCAACAAAATCCAGTCAATTTGAAAGTTATCGACAATGCTAAGTTCCATGTAATCGAAAAATGTCAAACATAAGACCAGAGCATTTTCACATTGCCCCTCCTCTCAAATTTTTGCTATTTCCGAGCAACAATATTTCCATGATTCGCTACCTTCTATGCCTTTTTTTCGTTCGAAAAAATTGCTAAGTCCCATGACTTTTTTTTCGTTCAAAAAGTTGCGAAAACCATCAAATATTGACGGCGAACGTGAATAAATCATTTCTAGTTCAACGAATCGACCATCCTTAAAAGTTTTTGAGTGCTGAAATTATTGTTTATCGAAGGAGCAAATATTTAGAATTACATGTATGACATATACACTAAACGGGAGAACTTTTAAAGGGTTGTCAAAAAGGACTTTCAAGAAGTTTAATTCAGTACTTTTTCAAAGGAAATGTTCATATCTTCGTACAAAGTCGTTTGCAGCTGCGCAAATTGAAGAACCAAACCCGACGATAGAGTCTATATAAAAAAGGAAGATAGGTCGGAAAACAAAAACTATTTGTATTACAGCCAGAAAAATTTGAGATACTGTCAAAATAACACTTAGAAATCATATAAAAGATTTGAAACACTGTCAAAATAACAAAAATAAATCATAAACTATTTAAAATCAAGCCTAAAATATCAAGGATACTGAATAATATGTTTAGAAAATTAAATTGAATAATGAGAACGACTTCTCACAAATGTTAAAGGATTTGGAGGTATTAACTACTTTTTTTGGGGGATTAAAGGAAGTTTCAACTACTTTTCCTTGTGCTCAAAACGAAATCCCAATACAATGAAGAAAAAAATGAAGTAAATCTCGCAAAATTAAATTGAACTTATTTACCAGGACTTGATTATTGTCCTTTTTTTTATTTGATTATTGTCCGCGCGCAAAATGTCGAGAGAATTTTAGTGAATTTGAGAGAGGTTTCGGCGTCAGTATTAATTTGAATGGTTGAAATATGAATTTCAGTTGAAAGCTAGGCAGATTAATTAACGAAGAATGTACAAGGAATTTCATTCAGAAGATTTGAAGAAAGATTCCAATTGGTAAATTGGATATTAAACAAATTTTTCAAAATATTTGCCAACATTAATTTGGCGTTTCGTATCATTATTTGCTGTTTCTCGGAAAACATATGTCAGCTGTTCACAATTTTCAGTGTCTGTCATCCTCAGGAAGTAGAACAATGAAATAATGACGGGCAGGGATGAAAATTTCGTTCTAAAATATACCTGATTCAAATCAGATCCTGTCGAAAGCATCGTACAAAATCGAACAAAAATTAACAAAAATCAACAAAAATTAGTAGAAATTCCAAAGGTAAAAATAAGGAAATAATCGTTAATTATCATTTAAAATACGTTGTTTGGTAGCAACGAAAGGAGAAATTAAATTACAAAATCCTAGCTTTTGATTCGAATATTTTGAACCATCCAAAAGACTTCAAAAAATTCTTCTTTTTTTGCCATTCGTAGGAACATTTTAATCATTTTAGAAAACAGACAACTGTTACTTACGAGGTAAGTATGATCCCTTATTCAGTGCTCTATCTATTGCCTCTGTCAGTCATAATTTAGTTTTCATAAAGGAACTTCATAAAGGAATACATCGGTCTCAGAGCAGCTGCCCGGTGTCTGGAAGTCTTAAAAAATCACCTTCGGAATGGCAAAACTCTCCGATTGTTGTTTTATTTTGAATTTATAACAATAAAATGCGTCTTCGATATTTTAAGGACATTAGGCAATGTCCTTTTTTGGGTTTCCGAAAATCATTTCACGAAAAAAAAAACAACCAAAAATACTTAACTTAACTTCATATTTATCATCCTTTGAGTTGAGTTCAGATTTATATTTAATATTTGAGCCTGCACGTCATAGTTAAAAAGGATTTCAAACGTCCAAAATGTAGAAGTAAATTTTGCTTCCGAATTTGTATGTATGTCGCCCGACCCGTCTTAATGAAAAAGGATTTCAAATGTGAAATATGAAGTAAATCTCGCTGACGAATTCTTATTTTCCACGTTTTGATTAATAAGGATTTTAAACGTCACAAATGCAGGAGTAAATTTTGATAGTGAATTTTTGATTTTAAATGAAATTAGAACCTTCCACAATGAATAGGAAAATTAAAGCCTGATATCGAATAATAATTCAAGCCCAAACCTACGTCGCACACAATCCTGAAGGGAAGGAACAAACCGTCAAAATGTTTTTTGTTATTTAATCTACAGAAAGACTTAAGGCCGACAGAAAATGAGAGAACAAATTTCCAGCATCGTTGAAGCAATGTTTTGCAAAACTGGGGATTAAAATATTTTTGAATTTCATAGCAAATTGCACAAGGTGTGATACGTATCCTGGAATTCTTTCTACATAGACTCTGATCCAGTGCATACAAACAAGGATTCTAAACGGTTATTCACTCGAGAATATAGAAACTGTTCAAGATATTAGCCTGCTCGTCTTGATTAAAAAGGATTTCAAAGGTCAAAAAAGAAGAACTAAATTTTGCTTCCAAAATTTTATTTATACCGGCCTGCACATGTTGATTAAAAAGGATTGCAAACGTTGAAAAATGAAGTAAATCTCGCATTCCGAGTTCTATTCCTGCATGTCTTAATCCAAAATGATTTCAAACGTCACAAATAAAGGAGTAAATTTTGCTCCCGGATTTTTATTGATACCGGTCAGCAGGTTCTAATGGAAAAGGATATAAGACCTTAAAAACTAAAGGAGTAACGCCATTTTGCTTGCTAATTTTTATTTATGAATAAAATTAGACCCCTTTGAAATGAATAGGAAAATTACAGTCTCATTTTGAAAAATAATTGTAGCCTAAACTGCGACGGATAAAATCCTTCGAAGACAGAATAAACCTTCAAAATGTTGCTTGTCGTGAAATCCACAGAAAGGCTTAAGGCAGAGCGGAAATTTGTGAAAAACTTTCCACCTGCGTTGAAGGATTATTTTTTAAGCCTGGACATTAGTCTAGTTTCTAATAGTTTTGAATTCATTAGCGAATTCCTCAAAGTTTTACACATATGCTGAAATTCTTTCAACGTTGACGCTATTCGGGAAAAAGAGATTAATGCAGGTTCACTCGAAACATACAAAAAGTTCAGGTTAAATTGAATTCACAATCAAGCAGGATCACATTTGACTAAATTTTGGGTTTAGCTCTTTTATACTCGCAGGACTTGCATTCACTAACGGATTGGCTGACATTTGGATCCGAAAAATTACCATGAAAAGACTCATTAAATTTGCGATAAGGTCTTTGATATGAACAGGACATGCACTGAGGAATGATAGACAATCGGAACTAACTCATTCGAACAAAACTATTATAGAACGATAAAAATTGAATTGAAATGAGCAAGGATCATAAGTAACAGAGCAATTAGATAAGTAACAGAGCAATTTCAACATTTCCGAAAATAATCTTAAAAGGATCAATCAATAATTTTCTATATCCGTTGATATTAGACAAAACGTAAAATAAACGAAAAAGTGCGAAATAAACGTGTTGTGAGGACTAGAATTTGATATTCTCGTCTCTCTCTCAATTTAACAAGAAATGTCCTCCGTAGCTAGCAGAAAACTATTAAGGAAAGCACTTAAAATAGTAATTGTGAAAGAATATCAAAGGATAAAGGCATAAGATGTCGACGGAGAATGGCACAAAGAATATTACGATGTAAGACGTTGTCCAAATTTGCAAACCAAAGTATTGAAGTCTTTCCGAACCGACGCCTTCAATACGATTCCTCCTTTAGCACTTTTAAAGTCAACTAATGAAGGGTAGGAAAGAAATAAACGAATCCTTCTGCCGCAAATTCAGATTCAACCCAATACTAACCGTGCATGTCTGACCATTTTTCAGACACTTAAGGATAATTCTTCATCAATTTCAAACTCTTTTCCCTCAAAATCAAGAAGAAATAAGGAGCTCAACATATCCAAATTATTTAAAACGAACTGAAAACTATTAACCTGCTGAAAGTTCAATATCGTAGTTCAACATACTCGTCCTTAATATTCGTTTGAAGGTATTCAAAGCTTAATATTATTATCCTGAGCTATTTAACATCGATTTTACGTATTTCATTTACTGTCTTCGGTCAGAAAACACGAGAAGATATTCTAGCCTAAATATGAAAATAGAAGTGTCAAGCAAGGACGTTTTTTCTCTCGCTTCTTACGTGGATTTCAGGTCTAATTGGTATCTTAGCAAATGAAATTGGTGTGAAAAATTTCGAGAAATTCAACTCCTTCTTAGCATTCCAAAAAACAATTAGAAATAGTCTGAATTCGCTCTGATTTTCGCCAGAAGATTTTCCCAGTTGCACCTTTGCAACTGCCGACGGCAAGTTGCTTTGTCCCAGCAGAAGTTCATCTTTGCTGTGCAGGACGCACAAGAAAGCTCGAAAACGACTTGTATTTCGTTTTGCGATGGAGCAAGAGGATTCAATCTCCGTAAAATTTAACAGAAATCCCTAATCCCTGTCCTTACCGACGGTAAGCCAATGCAAATCTTCAAGGATCACTTTAAAATTAGAATCAAAAGATTTTTAAGTGTATATCACTCACCTGCCACTTTTTGTTATCACCATTTCCGTACCGAGCTTATGGAATTTCTCCCACAATTCTTTGCCTTCGAGGGTAACTTTTGGGTCATCCACAACGCCATCGTCTTCGGGTTGAAGGGCACGCAAAGGTCGCATAGCGGGATGCAATTGATGGGCAGCAACCGATGCAAGGACAACGTCTTCGGCAGTTGTATATGGTGTTCCGAGAGGATGATGTGCGTGCGGATGATGCGGTGGCAATTTCGGCAACAAGCCGCCCGGATACAAATGCGGATGAGGTCCTGCGGGACTGCCGGCTAGGGCAGCTAGCGCGGCCGCAGGAAAATACGGTTGCGGTGGTACGGGCGGCAACGATGGCGGCGGCGGATGATGATGGTGCGGATGATGGGGATGGTGTCCTGGTTGCGGTTGAGGTGTTTGCGGTTGTTGCGGACCAGCCGAAACGGGCGACGATTGACCGACAATCGATTGTTGCGAGGACGCGCTATGCGATTGCGTTTGATGATTGGAGGTATTGTGTGGTGATGCTGTGCCCGCCGTCAACAGCGACGAAACGCTGAAGTCAGTGGGTCTTGGTAGCTGCAGGAATGGATGATATGCCATCCCATTCGCGAACCTACTGATGGTCAGATGGTCGTCAGATTGAAGTAATTCTTGAACGTCGTATCTCATTACAACATCACAATTTTTTCACACACGAGTTGAGTTGAAAGACAATTTCAAATTGGGCTGCTTCAGGCTTGAACACAATTCAATCAGATCAGTATTATATTTTCAGGAATTAGTTAACTAAACGAGTCGAGTTTGAACGTTGCGCTATGACGACCGACTATGATTCTAACACTTTTCCACTTGGATCGACCACGATTGAACACCTGCGTATGGGATTCATTTTCAAAATTCTTCACTGCCTTCAATTGATTCACTCAGTACACATGAGACCCCTTTGACTGTTGCTGTTTGCGGGGCTAATGGGTCTACACTGGCCGTTCATTTGCATTGTAATCCTTTCTCATAGCCATCCACACATTTCTTCACCAGCCAGTGCACTTTCACACCAATCGTTTATTCCACTGAAAGTAAAACATGTTGGTTTTAACCAGTTGCCACTTTGATTCTTATGCGTCTTCAAACAGGCAAATATAATTCGAGCATTAGCAGCAAGGATTCAAATTAGATTACAAGGGTCAAACTAATCAACCGTCCGACGTTACAACTCCAGTGACCTCACAACCGCCTTCAATTATTTTCAAAATCTTAAGATCGCTTAGCTATGGAACTCGACTAACGTACTATCTCTAACGACTAGCTTTGGCGCACAACGTGGGGACAAATTGCTCCCGACAAGCTACAACACATTTTTGCATTTAATCTTCCTTCAAAGGCAAAAAACTGAGACCACAAGACAATAAAAACAACAACAACAATGTAAAGGTGTGCGCTTATACCAAAGCCCCCATTAAAAACATACGATACTAACTTCACGCCGGTCGGTTACGAACTGGTCTAATACACACAGCAAGTGACACAATACACCCCAAAAAATCTCGACCGCCAACCAACTCATACACATCCAACACCTGAGCGTGCGACGCGCGAAAACAACATCAAAAGCAACAGCAACAACACCAACAATTCTACACGTATTCAGCGTGAATGCAAGCCTGCACAATTCAAAGTGCTACCGAAGCCAAACCAGAGCAGCACCATATCATTCACTTACTACACTTCATCGCACACATGTCGTGTATGTGTGCAATGGTTCATCCATTTGCCCGACCGCACCGTGCTGCTGAACCAGTCCTACAGTGCCGGTCCACCACACATGCCTAGCACTCAAGATTCCAGCCGAGCACACCGCGACCAGCCAACTAACTCCAATAAGACCAGCAGCAGCAACAACAACAACATACCCCAAGACGACGACGGAGCAGCGACACGAAGAACAACAAAACGAGCGAAAACACTGCTGAGTCAAAGGAACAGTAAAAAACGGGAACGATAAATAGGCGGCTGTTTCAACACCAAAACCCGCCGCCAGGACGTGTGACAAACTCCACCACTACTAGGGCAGAGTCATTCTTCAAGACGGTGCACCTATACACCATGGGGCATTGCTGGTAGGCCCAGCGGACCTACTAGGCAACTCGTGCAACCTGTCCTCCTCGAGCCTCGCAGCTCAGCACCAGAGCAAACAGGACGGGTACAGTCGCAGCGAAAAACAATAAAAAAAACAAGGAAAAAGTAACGCCATCCCTAAGTGCTCAACCCGACCCGACCCAATCCAACGGCAGCTAAACACCAGCATGATTACCAACACGCCCGTAATTTGACCCTCCTCCAGCGCATACCATAAATCCTCGCAGCAACCAACACTGTCACACAAGCCCACACTGGGCGCCAACGAAGATTTTAACACCCAGAAACCAGACTGCGAATTAAGGGGGTAAATCACCGTGTGGCCTGTGTCACATTCATTGGCACACGCCGTGCGAAGAGACTGTAGTGTGCGTGCCAGCACCACTACATTCGCCGTAACAGCGACAACGCGGCAACAGCAACACGACTTCGGCAAGACCACAAACTCGACTGCTCGCTAGCGCGACAATAATAATACTTTGGTCGCATTCTTGGACGGAACGGTTGTGCCCTGCCTGCAACCTGCACTTTCCCTCGGTGACAATACCCGTAATAAACCGCTTGTGCAGCCTGACATATTCCCGTTCGGGCACACCTACACCAAGTAACTGCATTGACTTCAACACCTACCCCGTGTGCAACCCCCACCCAAACGCCGCACGCAATCCCTTCGTCGCACTCGCAGCTTCTTCCCTTCATCTATGCACTCTGCTCTGCTTTGCGCACTACCCACACACACACACATTACCCCCCTTTTGCACTCATTCCAGTACCCGCCTACAAAACACGCCGTTCCCGCCAACTCAGCATCGCTTCTCTTCTAGTATATCTTCTTCATCCTCCTCTACGACTTCGCCTTGCACCGAGTCCTTTTTGCTCTCCTTTCTTCCGGCTCCGACCGGTTTTGATTTTTTCGTGGTGTCTTCGATGACACCTAGAGTGTTGATCTGGTGTTTAGGTAGCACCTCTTTTATCCCCACCCTATTTAGCGTTGGTCAACACACACATACGCATCGCGCCGACCCAGCTTCGGGTCCGGCTCGTGACAGTAATTTGGAGCAATGGAGCAATTTTCCGGCCAGCAGTTGTAATCTCTGTTTGTCACTTTTTCGCGCGCTCCAACTTTGTCCTCTGTCGCGATGACCCCTCCCCGACCGAGTGGTCGGTCTTGCTACCAACAGGCCTAGGCGACCCGGCGTGTGAACAAACCAGTTTGCCACGCTAAGCCACTCCTTGCACATTGGTGTGCGATAATCGACGCGCGGATTGGTGTCTCTTAGCCAATCGCTTGGGTAAATACCGACGACAAAGACAACATTCAGGCGCGAGGTGAGAAAAAATGAACAAAAACGACACTCGAAGCTGGCGCCCGACGTGGGGTGACCAAATTGGGCTCTTGCGTGTGATGCGAACCGAAGATACTAGATGTCGCCCGGCCGGAGTTGTGTGAAGTTGCATCGAGTCGAGTGGATTGTTCTGCGGACCGTTTAGTCGACTGGTGGGTGGCCGATGGGTGCGCGTGTGTGTACAGCGAGTGGCCCGGTGAGAGGGGTGGGAAGGTTGCTTGGTAAAGTTTTTGCACCCAGCTCAACGCCATCGAAAGGACATAGTGCGCTCGTCGTCCGTTCCGCTCCTTGCCCGCCCTCTAGCCCCCTTTCACTCTAATTGTGACGGTGCCGCTATCACTGCTCCTGACGGTCCCATTGCAGCCGGGTCCCGGGGCGACGCAGCTCTTAATGCTATTTTCCCCATCGCGCGTGTGAAGCATCCTGCAAAGTAGTTTCCCGACAGCTTTCCCTGATAATTTTTTCACGAATCCGCGCCTGTTAGTGACGAGAACGTTTTAGTTTGTCCGCTTCGTTATCTCGCATTTATTTTATTTTTCTGCTTCGCTCCTTCTATGCTCCTTTTGTCCAAACATACCGCACGCCACCCCCTCTCTACCCTAAACGCCGTCCACAGCACTTTCCGTTCAACGCACACCCTCCAACTCATCCCAGCCGGGTCGGTCCGATGGAAGATTTCAACTATGTACGTTCGACCTCGTCGTGATAGACAAAATTTATGTTAGACACGTTCTGCATTGATAGCAAATGCGTGGGGAGTACGCGAAGGATGAGGATATGTGCTTGTGCGGTTGTTACTTACCCTTAACTTGGATACGAGTTCAAGTCGCAAAACGATTTCGGGTCGCGAGGACTGGGAAATTTGATATGGACATTGTTGTAAACTACAATGAATTCAACTTCTGCTACGAGGGATCAGCACGAATTCGAAGGATGTGTGTCTATTGTTCGGCTGAGATTTGGGCAACGGGAGAAAATTGGAAAAAAAGGAAACGTTTTTCCTATCTTTCCATTTTTTGTTTGTTTCTCGGTTTACTTTCTTTCCCGGAGCAGATGTTAAAGTTTACGAGATCATACGACGGTTGGGAATGGCGCGAGGGAGGGCTAGTGGGAGCGCGCGGGATGACGACGTCAGTTACGTGATTGGGAAGAGCAACGAACCGAAATTGTTCTTAAAGTGTCCAAAGGATCACTGCCGCATCGTACCCTTGACTTCAGTGTTTTAGTTTGGGCGGGAGGGAGCGGCCCGGAGACAGCGCGATTCAACTGCCATTCAGAATATTTGTGGGGGTCATTCCGGATGTTTTCGTAATTGAAATACTTTTAATAGTATCCACCCTGTATCGGTTCCTTAAAACGGTTTGAACTCTCCGATTGGAGGTTTGATGACCGTGTTAATGACTATCAAGTTTCCAAACCAATTTCAAATGTGGGTGGAATTTATTAATTTGTTTGGTTCGGGCTTTTAGATTCGAAATGATTGAAGGATTTCGGAGCTGGGAGCTCAGAATCGGTTGATCCGCCAATAACGAAATTGATTTTTGTTTATTTAAAAGGTAATACAAGCACAGCAACACCCTTAAGCACTACGGAGGAGCAGAAAAAAGGATTAAACCTATTCAAAAGCAAACGAGACTAGTTCAATTGTAACGCGTCCTCTCAATTGCTACAAAACCTTACGAACAAGCAAGAAATGTTCCTCATTTCTACTTACGGACTATCATCCCTGGCGCAAAAGCCCAAATCAAGCCATGTCCTCTTTTCTATTGAATCTATAAAACATGTAAAATATTGCATTTGTTTCGGACTTGTTCCTCTGCTAGAATTCCTCTTCACGAGCTGGTAGTCGAAGCCGAACCTAAAGCAGGTCCAAATGATTGGGTTTATTCATGCAATGATTAAACGATTGAAGGATTTCGATCTAATTTGCCTCTGAAGAGATTTTAAAGATAATATAACAACATCAATATCCTTGAGCGCTACGGAAGCAGAAAACCAGATTAAATCCTTTCAAAACAAATCAAAACTAGTTCAATGGTAACGAGTCCTTCCAATAGCTGAATTATCAGATTTATCAACAAGAAAATTTAACCTATCGACTATCATCTTGGGTGCAAAAGCCCAAAGCGTGCCGTGTCCTCTTTTCTGTTGAAATCATTATCTTGTATCTCTCTGGCGAAACTATTTTTATATTTTATGTTTGGAATTACTATTTCCTGGAGAAATTATTTATTTCGCCGAATCCTGCTTAGAACTTTTCATCAGGAGCTGCGGCTGGTACCCAACTCGGAGGCAGCACCTTCACTGATCCTAAATTATTGGGAAAACTATTGTAACTCGCTTTCGCTTGTATGTTTTGTAATGTTTTATTCGACAAAGATTATTATTCCTTATCATCTTTATTGAATGCTGTAACTCGCCCAATGCCACATAGTTGCGAATTCTAAAAGTAGATTTCGGAACGCTAACCGGACTAAAAAGGACTCATACAAGTCTTATTAGATAATGATTTTGACTCCGACTTGGGGTTTTGACTAAAGTCAATGGTTCGGACTCTAAATTGGCCGTTTGACAAAGCAATTACACTGAAGTCAAACTTTCGAAAGTATCCTGCATTAAATCCCTTTTACCAAATTTCAGATTCCTTTTGTTACAGACTATGTAAGACGCTTACATGCAGACGGCTCAGTTAATGACAGGCTATCATCATATTTTTCGTGGGACTTCCGAATTGTTTTAGTTAAGATTCGTTTAAGATTATTTCTAACCAAAAGAAAGTAGTTCCTGTTGCAGGCTCCTGTTATAGCCACATAACGCCCGAATATAATTTAATCTGGGCTCACTATGGATAATATTTAGGCCTTGGGACAGCCTACGCTTGCAACTGGCCTTCTCAATCTCGAATTTGTTTGAAATTTGAAAAGAAAATTAAAATCATACAAAAATTGAATTTATACACCCTTGCTCTCCTTTGAACCTTTCACAGATAAATATTTTCATGCTGCTCTACCTTCCAAAAACGTCAGGAAAATTAATCGAGCATCACCTGCACCTCAAAGATATTTTCTAAGTAGATTTTATCTTATTTTTACTATTAATTTTCTTTTTTATTTCCTTTATTAATTGCTCTTTAGTTATAAACTCTTCAATTCTAAAAGGATTTTTCGTAATTTATTTTTTAAGATGGATTTTCAAGGGGTTCGATAAAGTAATAATTGATTAGCTAGTGACAACGGGAATAAGAGGATAACACGTCTTGTGATGCCGCTGTATTCCATGCATCCTCTGAAAAAAGGATCAATGAACTCGTTGGTGCCTTATTGCATAGGAAAATCCACCCAGACACAATTATGCTTCATGTTTAACGCTCATGCCGAGAATTCAAGTCTTTAGTGAGTAGCCTAGAATCCGTGTGCTGCGAGAAGTCCGCATTCCCAATATAAACAGACCCTTTGGTCCCCTCAAAAAATAGACACACTTTCTTCACTTTTCTGTATTTTATCCCAAGCTATTGACATCGTCAGGAATCAGCTCCTGTTTGAAGAATTTGTCACTGCTCAAGAAATACAATATAGTGAGTACCAAACTCAAAACAGAGTATCTGTCCAAAGTTTTGTCAAAATCTTATACAGCTATAGCCAATTTTATTCTGGCTGAAAATGGAGTTCCACAAGGCAGTGTCTTAGGCCCGATTCTCTATCTACTTAGCACGCTTCTGGTGCGGGCAACCGCAACGAATACAAATTAAAACACGCGTTGCTTTCGAGGCCTAGCCTGAAGTAATGTGTTGAACAGTTCTAGCAGACAAGGTTCTCAGGATGAAAGGGAAGGCGTTCCGTAGAAAGTCTCGAAGCACTAATCAGCCATTAATCTCACTTTCTGGGTATTATCAGGATTCACATCCTACAAAAACTAAACACTACAAAACAACAAGGGCAGACGCAAATTTGGCAAGGAACTTATCCTTGCAATACTATTCTCGTTAGTTGCAATTCCATCAGGGCAGTATCACTTCAATAGGAGCAATATTAAGATATCATAAACTCGATAAAAAGCTGAACTGAGAGTTACACATAAAAAAATGTCATAAAATCAGAAAATAAAGTCATCAAATCTAAGCAAAACGTAGGGTTTATGAAGTATAATTGATCAAAACTAGAGAAAAAAAAATTAGTAAAAAACAAAAACTCATAAATGTTAGAGCCGTGAAGTTTACAACTGGTTTCCCCTTTAGCATGTAAAATATTAGTTTAATAATTGAAACCATGAAAGAATTGTGCGGAGTACCCTTGTGAGTCTGATTTTCTTACGGGAAATAGATTTAAAGACATTTATTGCTTATTCTTTTGCCTCAATAAATCCTGGCCATATGGACTCTTAAAAAAATATCAATATAAGCGGCCTATGACCATGACTTATTGAGGCCTTTCTTGTTCATCGAAATCAAACTTATAAACTGTATGTAAAGGATTGACTCCCCTTTCATTTCTTTCCCTTTCACTGACTTTCCGTTTCACGAGTCCAAAAGTCTCGGCCCATCGGTCGTATTTTTCAATTGTAAGACTTTTCCAGTGATTTACTATCATTGACATTCAATTTTGCCTAGCACAAATTTGGCTTTCGGCCCTCTGCCTCACCTGCAGCTACCTTCCAAGGTGGGTACGCTCATCCTTCAAGCAGTCATGCCAATACCTATTGCAGCTTCCGCAATTCAATTATTTTGGAGAGCTTTGGCCTGTCAAAAAGCCCCTCGAAGTCATTTTCGTATGAGCTCCGATCCTCCGCCTCGCGTGCAAATACCTTCTTAGGCACATTTCTCATCCTGTCCTCATGACGAATGTATTGCAGCTTCAACAATTTTATAGTTTTCGAGACTCTGCTATGTTAAAAAGCCGCTAGAACTCGTTGTACATGCAACAAAATAGTTGTCCTTAAAAAAGCAAAAATGAGTTTTCGGCCCTACGCCTCACCCCGAAATGGGTGACCTTTCTAGGGTCATCGTTTATCTATTGAACATGCCCAGAAACTGCTTCTGCAGCTTTATAAATTCGGAGAATTCTGGCCTGCCAAAATGTTCTTACAGCTTATTTTTTGACAGCCTACAACGTGCCCGACCTTAAAAAAACTACAAAACAGAGTAGGACGTCTTCTATGCAAGCTGTATTCATCTTCTACTGACTGATTATCAGCTTTCACAAGGTTATAGACAAGTAATGAATACAATATTGTCAGCAACATATTAGGCCGGATTGGTCCCTTGCATAAATCCAAAAAAAACTAAAAACGTATTTGCCTAGACTTGTTTCTAATAAGGTTTTACAGATAATACAGGCAATATTTCTGCAATTATGTACAGAATGTAAACTAATCTTATCAATACAAGTGGAGTTCCGCAAGGATCTTCTATTTCACCACTATTTGTTTAGTACAACGACAGAAACGGTCATAGAACGTGCCATTTATGAGCGTGAACTTTTGAATGCCCACAATATCTGCGTAAATTTTCAGGTAAAAATAAGTCAGGACAATAGGTCAATCAATATAATTAAACCAACAACCAAAGGCCTACACTACAGACAGTTTGACAACGTAAGAATTGCCTTGGAAAACGATGCGTCAAAGATTGCTTTCTGATCTTTCAGGGTTCCTCTGTCTGTATTTCCGAAATACAAAAATATTGTCATGCAATTATTCTTCAGTCATTTTCATAGGGTAGTATATTAAGTTAAGGTGGTAAACCGATAAGTTACTTTTTGTAAAAAAAACAACAACAGACAGCTCGAAGTCTAGAAAATTACCAAAGAAATTAAGTCTAAGACAAAAATGACATTAAAGTTCGTGCCTGTCTTCATGTTGTAGTTTTTCTCGTATGTAATGCATCTAACATCGATAGCACAGTAACTGTAGTCCTCGCCTTCTAGGCAACAGCTCCTGGGATCAAGTTGCGCAAATGGTAATTATGCTTGGTCTGATTTTTCTGATTGCATGATGATAAAACTTAAAATTAAGTTTCATCTAAGATTCCTGCAATAAGAATTCAATTTTATGCAAGAACTCATACAAGAATCGCTGTTCCGGTTTTAATGATGCCGTTTTTTGCTACAGACAAAAGGATAAAAAAAACAGACAAAAGGACCCAAAAGGATCAAACAATTTAATGCGTTAGGGTTCAAAAATTTTTTTCAGGGAAATGTTTGACATTTTGAAATTTTGAATTGAAATATGTCCTTGATATTAATTATTTTTAAGTGCTGATGCTGGTCCATTGTTTTTTTTTTTTAATTTATTGCAGTATATACTTTTGTCCTGGTACAATTTACGTCCAACTTATTTGATTACTTTATGCTCTATGTCCCCGGAGCATGTTATACTCTTAGTGAGGACGCGATTCACTTTGTCTTAGTCATCATAAGCTTGTTCTGCTTTGTTTGCCATGGGTAGCGTCCTTCTATGTTTTGGCTGAAACGCGTCCTCACCAGCATTAGAGCATGGATCGGCAGAAACAAATACTTCTTTTCCTTGTACATAATATTGACGTTAATATACATGTGTTCTCTGTGAAACCTACTAGAAGCTCAAAAATTCCTTTTGACATTTCGTCAGGACATAGGTAGCAATTCTCAAATAGTTCCAAGCAGTTTTGCAGTAAAACTTTTCGTTAAGGAAAGATAAGGGATCACCTTTTGAATTGTCAAAAACGTTCTCTGTGCTTATTTTTTATCATGTTTTTAATCAATTTTCCCAAATTTTTTTCTATTGACTCGAAAAGAGGTGTTTTTTCAACAGGAAATGCTTTTAAATTCTTACTTCTCAACGCTCTTGATATTTAGAAGCCGTCAAAAATTCAACGACTCCTGGTACATTTTTCTTTTGAAAAAGTAAATTTTACATTTTTTGAGCTTTTTCAAGTGCTAAAACCAAAAAAGGTATGACTTTTGTTGTTCTCTGAAAAGTCATATTCGGATTTGACATCTTTCCAATCTGCTCGCATTACTTTGAGTCCTTTCTACAACAACAAACACATTATTCTAGACCCTCAATCCTGTGCATTACTTTCATTAAAAAATCCAGAAATAATTACACAAAAAAAATTATGAAAAAAAAACCAACAAACATATCAGAACGAATGACTCATCACTCGCCGAATGCCGTAACGTAACCCAGACTGGATAAAAAGGCAAACTACTTTTATTGAGCAGACTCCTTACCATTCTTAGTAACATCCTCACTTTGCTATTTCACCTTGTACTCGTATAACATTTTCATTCATTATATATCTCCTTATATAACATATTTTCATATTAACTCTAACATGAAGTGCTCTTTTTGAAAAATTAACAAGGACACGAGACATTTATTCTTAACGTAAGGATACTTGTCGTATCACCTAGTAACTATCTAAAAGACATATGTTGGTGGTGCATTCATGCAACATGTTTGTAGAGGATAAGACAAAATATGGCAGAGTGAAAATAATGAATTTTTTCTCTGAAGATTCTAAGGATTTCATTTTGAACCTTGACAAAAAGATGGTATTGAAAATTGTTTTTGAAAACGTGTGGTTGGAATGACAATAAATTGCAAAATGTGTCAGAAAAACTGGGTCGAATTGTTTTGATAATATTTTGTACGAAACCAATCAGCTGTAAAGATGGTCCTTTTTTCTATTTTGAAGTGATTAATTACAAGAATAATTTGAATTTGTTCCAGATATAATGTGGAAATTTCATATCTTTTTCGCAGGGAAATAAAAGGCAAAAATATAGTAAAGGAACTGAACTATCATCAAACCAAAGTCAAAATAAATAGAAGTAAAATAAAAACATTGTAATGTAGATTTTACGTCTAACATCGTACTTAACTCCGATTATTGGAAGCTTCAGGAGAATAGAGCAGGAATAAGTGAACCCAGATGCAATGTTTATCAAAACATCAGCTCTGTTTTTTGGTTTTACTAATCTATTTAGGCTTGATAGCTAAAAAATTTCCAGGTGACAAGTGTTAAACATAATTATCAACAATTGCTGCAGGAACGTAGATTGATCAATTTCATGCTGTCAAAACTTTTTGGTGCCACCCCATCAAGAGTAAACCAAGCTATATAAAGTATATCAACCAGAAATCAAAGATCTAATTATGTACAAAGGATGCAACACGTTACACGGCTTTTATGATGTAACTTTCTCCAGGGATTTTGTACCGTATTCAAAAAGAACTTCACTTTCTACGGAAGTCAGTCAGCTCTGTCAGGTTTCATTCGGGAGACGGTATTCACCGGTTCGCACACGGTTCGCACACGGTTCGCACTTACACCGTAAGGCGTAAGGAACCTCTTTCAGTTAGTACTTTTTCACTTTCATCCTTCATTTTACCATGCGGGAAAAGTGCAAAGTGACTCCAAAAATCACGATTCCGAAGAGTTTCAATTTAGTTAAGGTCAATTTTTCGATAGTCGATACTTTAACAAGTTAAGCCGGAGTCCTGTCATGGTTCGCCGTAGATGATTTATAAACTTTATAGACATAGGCAGACTCTAGTCAGTATATCCCTTGACTCAAAGCGTCTTCAATGTTTCAAACACAGTATTCAACATCAGCATTGATTTAAAAATAAATGCATTCTCTTTTTTTCTGGGCATGTTCTGATTTTCTGGTAGCTACAGGTATGTTCTTAACGTTGGAAACCTAAATATAGTGTTAAACCTGGTACGGCATATAGTAATGGTCCAACTAACTCAACTTGCTGACAATTTCAGCAATATTAACATCATCTTTGCACTTGTCACGGTGCTGGTCATTTAGCTCCATTAATGTCTCTTAAAAAAACATTCTCAGTATCTCTCAACAGCAAATCATGCAACATGTCATCTACTCTTCTGTCAAACTACCTGAAATCGAGTCAGGACATCGTATTTCTAGGCGAAATAAAGATGAAATGTCACTTCTGTCAGATGATGTCTCACTTGCTGGTCTTCATCGAGTGTTTTGCATACAGCAAACAACGTTCGCAGGATTCCTTCCTCGCACCATCCCCTTGTACGAAAATAATATTTTGGAACTATCTATTTCTTCTGACAGCAATTCCTTTGTTTCTTTGACAGCAATTCCTCTCCTTGCCACACATGCTTGCTGAAAGACAGATTTTCCAAGGCTCAAGGTCTAGGTGAGACCAAAGAAGGTTAGTTCGAAGTAAGGTGACAAATAGTTTCAGGCTACGTTCTCTGTGTAACAGGAGAGGTGTTTAGTTGATATTCCGATTTCTACTGGGGGTTTGACATTCAGTGCGTAAAACGCCTTCGACTCGTTTCCGCAAAATTATTATTGTTATTATTGTCTATTATTATTACTAAACGGGTATATGCAAATCACGCGCAGTTTTATACCGAAAAACTGACTTTAAAAAGAGACACCATAGTCCACACCTTATACTGACACTCTTGACCCACAATTTTATGCCTAAAAGACTCTGAAAAAATTTAGTTGTATTCAAACTTACTCAGGATTGGTTGTTTAAAACGGACTTGAACAGTCCTTAAAAACATTAGAAGACAAAAAGTTGTAAAAGCGTTTTAAAAAGCATCCAGAGCAAGTTTTGGCTCTTAGGGTGCCTGTGTATAATTTAATTTTTACAAATAATCCATTCGGTCATTCTAGAAAAACCAAAGAAAAACCTTGCTTCAAACGGTCATTAAATGTTAAACCTCTGTCATATGAATGCCTTTCTGCTATTGGAACTGCTTTTGCGACGAAATTGGATAATCTATAAGGAACAGCTGTTCCTTTTCTTCGAGAAATGCTTGGAAAATACTTGCAGAAGAAAGAGACCATCCTCCTCCTCACTACAATCTCAGCAAGGATCACCCATTTTAATGCTATAAACAAGGCCGTTTTGGCCACACAATATTGATGGCCCCTATCATCTCCGGATAGTATTTTCAAGTTGGGAAGACCCTTTTTTAGTCGGAAACGGTGAAGCGATTACCTTTGTGCTGACAAGGGATCATAAATCTGAGAAAAAACCTCATAACGCAGTGCAAAATATAGATTTATTTGTCCTATGTCCTTTGCATCTGCATCTTCAGAGAGCTCACATTTTTTCTCAGCAGGAAGTATTTGGTATCCCTGTCAACTTTTGCAATTGTAGAGGGTTTGGAAGGCATTGTCCAAGATCCTCGGCAAAAAACCAAGCTAAAACCGGATCCTGACTTCTCAATTTTCAACTTTCAACAATGGAAATATCCGTCGAGCAGCTTCGTCAAATAATAATCAAGTACACATTCCACGTTTTTCTTTGCGCATAACCGTCCCACCACTCAAAAACTCATGCTACACTTGTCAAATTTGATTTCCAGAAATTGAGGAACTTATTGCGAATCCAAAAACTGAGAAATACTTTTTATTTTTATGAACTTTGGTTCTTTCAATAACATCTATCCTGTTCTCCCATTCTATCTGAAGAAAAGATCTTCCAAGTACAATAGCATGATATGGATGAGAAAAAGAGGAATTTTCTTAATTCTAAGAGGAAAGTCTTACTGAGAGAATAGATAAGCTATCTCCGCAAAACTTAGTTGATCAAATTTCTTATGTGAACTTGACAAATTTGACATGTTTAAATATTTGATAGTGCACGGGGCAGAGGAGTTTTTATTACTAAAGTTTCTATACGGTGGAAAATTGGTTCTGCTAGACCTAGAGGCATCATCCAGTGAAAAAAAGTGACTTACGTCAAAAAATGTGACAAACACGTCTACTTTGAGTTCTCAGTATGGCATGGGGATGTTTAGTCAGTAATCTGGTTGCTTTTATCTGGGTCAAACATTCAGCGTGTGAATAGCTTTCTTTGCACTTCTACAAAATAGCAAGTTCTCAAGTTCTTCAAAATATGTCAAATAAAATATTTTCATTAATTGTGGTGTTTTTTTTCGAGAGTATTTCTATGTTCAGAAATATATTTTTGAGGGGTTAGTAGGGATGAAATTTAATTTTTCATGCATCATTCTACGACTGAGAATGTGCTTTTCGTTTTAATTAATTTTTTTTTTAACTTTAAATCGAAAAATTTAAAAATTTAAAATTTTGAATATTATTTTATTTTAATCTTGAATGTTCTTCAAATAATAAATAAAATAATTTTTTTGCTATAAAACCCTACGTTTTGTAACGTAGAGAAAACTAAAAGGATAATATTCTACTCAGTGGAATTCCATTAGCAGTTTCCTACTTTCACTGGGGTAAAAATAAGCTCTTTTGCTGATTTCTATTTTTTTTTCAAAACAATTTTGAAATTTATACACCCGATTGAACCCATCTTAACTATATCCAACTATTTTAATCCCTTTTCAATCCATAATGTTGAATATTAGCTTAGCAGGTTGGAAAGAAATTTTGAATTCCACTACGATCATTCGAAATACATCGAAGCATTCTGAAAATATTCAAAAGGAAGTATATTACACTCTTCGCTGAACACATAATTTAACTAGAGAATCTGTCTTTCCTTTACATTCCCGGCCGTGGCGTTCGTCATACGTTTCAAAATAAACTTCATCTTTTGTTCGCCACTAATTATTTCAACCGTAGCATATCCTGGTATATATCTAAAATAGACTTGTAATTTCTTCACGATTCTTTCGCGAAAAAAGAAACACATCTTCAAAGACATCTTCAAATATTAATAGAAAAATCTCATCTATCCATTCATCCGCCCCAAACTCCAACAAGAGCCCATTGTTAAGCGCCAAATCGTAGTCACAACTTGCAAGAAGATCTCATTATAAAAGACACCGAACTTCCACTCCATCCAACATCATTCTACGCTCGACTGACTAGCCGCGAAAATTGATTTCCATCGACATTTTTAAGCATTATCACACCCTCATATTCGTTCAAAGACGAAAACCTGCAAGGATTTCAAGACAATACGATCTACCTTTTCATCTCAGCCAACCAAGCCATCACCCGTCCCATGTTCGGTCCATTCCAACAACAAATCCCTCAAAATCTCGTAATTGCACCACGATGATTCATACCTACATACCGCACAAATATAATAAATAACGGCTACAGCAGCAGCAACAACAACAACAAAAAAGGAAACGTAGATGTTGTCAAAGGACCGGAGAGAGCAGCTAAGTTATCCATCGAATAAGAAATATCTTTTGATTTTATTCTATTTTTTTTTTTTTTTTTTGTTGAATTAAATCGAACCCGAACCACTCCTCCTTCGTATTCTTCAATTTCCTTTTCTTATTATCTGCTCTCGCGATATGTTTCATCGAGTTCGCCAAAAGTATTTCACATTGTGAGAATGCTTTCCGTTTCTCACTTCTTATTGCCATCCTGTCGTTCTCCTCAACGTCATCCACTTACCCACACAGCCTCTTGTATTTCATCTTATGACTACGAGAACGCCTAACAAGTCTAATCAATCCTTCAGTGCTTGTGCTTGACTGTGTGTCGTGTAGACGACAATCCTGTATAGGACACATCCTTTTGCACACTCAATACGTATCAACTACTCTCATTCCTACTACTTCATTTCATGTCTTTTGCTTCTAAGGAATTCTACTTCTCTTCACGACGACGACACACATAGCACGTCCTTCCCTCCCACACTATTATCCTTGAAATCGATTTTCTTTTTGGCTGAGAAACTCTTAAGGAGATTACTTCGTCGACAGTGAGTTTAGTGCTTTAGTGCTTGCTTGCGTGGACGACACCAATTTCCACTTAAGAAGAAAACAAAAGAGGAAGATGATAGGAGAATGAAGAAAAAGGACATTCGTGTATACTATAAACGTATGTGTATATGGATAAAGTCGTATACGCAAGGGATTCGTCAAATCGATTCGTTTCAATTCGATTTGGTCTCTTGATTAAGCAAATAACAAACTGGGATGAAAGACACACTCATCCCGCCAGTAAATAGTTGATGACTCGTACACAACTTGATGGCAAATATCCTTTTCACTGGATCTTTGCCTTGCCTTGCCTTGCCTTTTGCCATCTGATGAAATAGGATTTAGCCAAATGTTTTTGTTTTCATCGAGAACGTCAAGTATATGGGAGCATGCCAATGGAATGTTTTGGAGTCTTATCATTGATTGAATTAAAAGTCCTGAATGCAGGATCCCCCATAAGCAAATCTGGAAGCGGGAGAAGAGGGCAGGATAGAGATACGGCAACTACAGTCCAATTGAAGGGTGTAATGGATTTAAATGCACATAGCATGGATGGCGTTATACTTAGCAGGATGCGGTGGTTTGGTCAATAAATGCCTCCCAGTTTGTTATTGATGCAGTCAGCAGCTCGAATTAAGTAGAACATGTCGCAATAGCTTCGACAAATTTAATCTGATTACAAGCATCGAGTACAAATAGCAAAACGCTAAAATGAAACATGTAACATGCATGCATGCCTGCATGCATACAGGGTATCTGCATATGCATACATGCTACCTTAGCGTAGATTTTATAGATGGGCGTGTTGGCAGCATGTGTGAGTACTTTAGAACTTTGAAAAATTCTCCTTTTAAATTGCTTTTGTGGTCAAAGGCCCACAAAAAGGTGACTTGAAGATTTTTGATTCCATCGAAAAAGGAATTTTACGTTAAATTTTTTCCCCAGTTTAATTATTCGAAATTCATATCGAGCAGGCGATGTTTTTTTTGCATATCCGGTCAGAGTTCCAGTCAAAGCAAGGCCTCAGTTAATTTTTCCGGAAGATTATCAGCTCAATAATCCTTGAAAATCTCCATCGAAGTATATGTTTGATCCCAACTGCTTCATTTTCGGCATGACAATGTTTATGAGGAAAAAATTCATTTCAAAATGAGTCCCCTCCAGTCTAACCTAGAATTCGGATATAAAGATCCCTTCATAGATCCACTACATACGCTGCATGCATTTATCGTATTTTCAATTTAATCTGGCATATACTTCCCTGATTCGCTTTACTTTCACTTTACTTCGTTGCCTGCATGCCAAAATTGGTGTGTTGTACAACAAACATCAACAAATATTCCCCAACGATAGTCTAGCTAAGACCAAAAGAGCCCGATAGTCTAACTAATACCCGAAGAATACGACCGAACGACCAACTGAGCTGTAGCGCCATAGATTCGTCATCATCTATGGCTCTACAGCTCAGTCCAATCCAATCCGCTTGGGTTATAAGACTCCCATCTAATCACTCGATGCATAAGACCAAATGAGTAGCTGTTTCAACGCGTTAAATAGTGGGAAATCGTCGGAAATAAGTTTCAATTAAGGACATATTTATAAGGTTACCAAAGTATTCCTTAAGCAAGAAATGTCGTGGTTTACTCAAGTAGTTTCCTGTAATTCAAATCAAACCTCTTTCGCTCCCGATACTGCTAACTGATTCCCTTGTTACTCATTCGAGTACGTGAAAGAATCCTTTCGAAATTTTTTTTTTAAATTTTGAATATTTCAGGCTTTAAATAATCGACATCTGACCTTAATTTCAAGCAAGAAAAGCTGACTCTAAAGATTCTAAGCAAGGAATTTTCCTCCAAAGAGTTTGTATTGTGATAAAGAATCGATCAAATTATAATTGGTATTTCTTTATTCATGAGCCATTAGCCTTTAGTTCGTAGAAAATCCTTAACCTTAAGGATGAAGTCCTAGGAGTTTATAAAATATTGAATTTAAGGAATCTAAACCAGGAGATATCTCCAAAGATATCTGAGGTAACAATCCTTTAGTTCGTTTGCCAATAAAATAGAGATGGTTACACGATGAATCCTTAAGAATGTTTTAAGGCCTAGTTTTCATGTTCTGTTCTTGACAAACATAACATATTTTTCCTATTGTCGGATTGTTTTTTAGAGAGGAGTTAAAAATTAATTCCTAAAGGATGATTAACAATGCACTAAGCTGTAGTAGATGCTTTTAAGTAAAATAAATCAAGATTCAATATTAACAATAGTTTGATCAAAGATCAGATCAGTCAAGATCAGTCAAGATCAGTCAGTCAAGACCAATCAGAGTTAGTCAAAATCTGTCACGTAATTAAATGGCATGAATGGTATGGGCTGCCTTTGACAACTATCAGCCAGGCTGTTGGTTGTTTTTGACTAAGAAAACCAATTACAAACTTGCCAATGAGTCCCTTATTCGACTCATAGACGACACCTTTGTTGCATTATATACCATCTCTCAAACGACAAGTTGTCATTTCCATTCAATGATCAATGCATATGTGTAGCAGTTTCAGTGGAATAACTATCATTATTGTTATTAATCAAGTTTGACTGAATTAAGAGCTTCAGACTTATGATAAGGCTGCCTCGAACTTGACAGTCAGTGACTTATCCTGATGAGGAAACTTGTCAAGCTCACCGTTACCGCAAATAATGATTTGTTCGCTTGGAACCAATGATTAAAAATGATTTTGAGTATTCATCAAATGTAGCTTTGCAATGAATGTCAATACTGTTGGTAGCCAATTAAAGGCCTGGTACGTATTCTGCAGGAACTACACCGGAAAAAGCTACTATTTACCGCTTCAAGCTTAATTTTACCTGTCAAGTCACTTTTGACAACGATCTTTGGTCAGTGACAGCCCAGCAAGCGTGTGGTTGCCTTCAAATTTATCAGCATTTAGTTAGTTTTCATTTTGACCGATTACGTTCAAATAAGCTATTGTACATCTCGAATCATCCCTTAGACTCTGGTATTCGCTCAATACGGTTAATCCTTTGAAGCTTATGCAGTTCTGAAGATGGTAAATACTTGTAACTCGTGAAAAACGCAAAAAACAACTCGAAATTATGGTAACATCACATGACCGTATTTTGCATCGGTCAAGCTAGGAAAAAACTTTTCGTTACTATGGCGCTACAGCTCACCTCAAGGCTGGTCGTTTTGTTTATGACATATTTATGATGATGGGTCTGTCTACCGCGTCCTTCAACCAGAAACTCCGGCTGCCATTCGCTATTCCCGTAATTTTAACCCAACCAAACGCTTTGTGAGCTTTCTCCTTGCAGTTAATCGTTCTCTTTAACCTTTGATTACTTTCGTTGGTGTCCTCTCGTCCTGCCTCAATTGCATTTTTTTATAGTTCCATAAATCGACATTTCATTTAGAGACTTCATTTAGTGCCAGTTCATTAAGTGCCACATCTTATTAAGCCGAAAAACTACAACTCAAATATGATTTCAGTCATAAAACTAAACGTAGCCAAAGCAGGCTACGATTGCGCGTCCTTGCCGAAACCCTTTCTTTTTTGGCAAACTCTAGTAACGATACAGCAAGTGCAAAGGATGTAAATAGTGTGTCTTCGAATATTACGTCCTCACTTCTTAAAAATTTATTTGTAATAAAATAAAACATATAAAAATATAAAAATAAACATAAAAACAAACTGAAAAATAAGCATAGAAACATTTTAATAAGGATGAAAGTGACCCAAAAACCTTGAAACATAGTTCTCTAGAGTAGTTTTATAAATTTGACACCTGTCACTTAGACAGAAAAGGGTTGAAAATATCTCAGCATGATTGTGAATCGAGAGGATACATGCATCTCATCTTTTTGCCTAACGAAAGGAAAAAACTTGAGGTAGGCGTTTTGTGATCTGGTTTGCGCCTGGTTCTGAAGTTAAAAATGTTTCAAAAAATAGGTTATACCAGTAGGAATCTTTATTTTCAATAGAAATACTCCATCATACTTCATGAAAACTAGTCGAAAAGATGCTTCTATATCTAGATGAACGTAAGACCCCTAATATTCGGATTTTAATGTACTGATTCACAGATAACAATGGTATCAATTTGAAAAGTGGTCCTTCCGTTACCAGTCATTGCTTACCGCCTTTCTTCAAGTCTTTAAAAATAAAGCATTATCGGCTTACTCCGACTAGCTGGACAATCATCCTTAACCAAAGATTCCTAGGGTGAAGTTTGTTTTATATCTTAGTATAGCTTGAGGTAATTCAACAAACGTAGATAATGGGATTGAGCTCAGAAGTGTTCCCTGAATCATTCCTTTAGAACCTTTAACGACACCGGACCGTGCTTTTATTATCAGATACCATAGACTTCAGCCGTTCAGTTGCATTCATTCTTTACTAAAATAAAATGATCGATAAAGATGTTGCAGGTCCTATTCGATCGTGAGACATTGTCGCTCTTGCTAATCCTTGTCTCTAAAAAAACAATTCTTGAAGAAAATATTCAGGAAAGAAACTTTCCTGTGTGTAATAAGATTACGGGGTGATCTGAAAATGTTATTCTACTACGGACCCCCCCTCCAAGTGTTAGGATATCTAGTGCCTTGCAAAGTGACGGAGAGATTTCCACAAAAGACCGTCAGAAGAGAAACGATTGAACTTTATCAACAGGTTTGAGCTGCCTAGAAAACATGATTGGTGTGAGCCCAAAAAATGGGAATCCGGTTCTCACTTTTTCATGGTCAAGCAAAAAACGAGAAAAAATGCCTGGAAGAGACGAAAGACAGATGACAATGAGTCTGACAGTTACTGAAACTACGAAAATCCCAGGATTAATATGAAAATGTTGCTCCTTCCCCATCTGTTAGGACATCATGTGGCTTTTGATGTGTCTGGAAATTGAATCTAATTAAATCTAGTGTCTTGAAACAATAAATCCTAAAGAGTTTCACAAAAGAGTGTCAGAAGAATTGATCAAACTTTCAAAAAAAAAAATTGGTCTATTAATCAAACTTTATCAACAGTTTTGAGAGTGCCATAAAATATTTTTGCCTTTTTGAGCCAAAAAATTTGAGATGGGGGGAGAAGAGAGAGAAATGCGAAAAAATAGAAAGAAAAGGAAAAAAGACAAAGGATAATAGAATTGATAGTTCACGATGCTACGAAAGTGTTCCAATGCCAGAATTCATCCGAACACGCTACTCTCCCCTTCCTCTGAGTCTTAGGACATCTAGTGCCATCCAAAATATCTAAAAATTATGTCTAATTCCTTGAATCAATAAAGTCTGAAGAAAGTTGGAGCCTGCTGTAAGAATCAAACTTTATGAACAGCTTAGAGCTTCCACAAAAATATTACTGCCTTTGTTACCAAAAAAAGGAGGAAAAGATTCCATGGTCAGAGTTTAAAAAAATTAGCAAAAACGAGAGAAAGAGTAGAATGATAGAAGGGAAAATAAAAATTTTAATGATGATGTCTGGGATAAAGACAATTTTTTTTTTGGTAAAAATGAATTGAACCGATACAGAACGAGATGAAAAAAGGATCGAACGAGTGTCATTCTCTTGCTGGAAGCATGCAAAATTCACAAGATTCCGTCAAAATGATGATACGAAATTCCAGGTTAATGGACTGAGAAGTTAATTCCAGGATGATGAAATGTTTGGACCATGTCAAAGTAAATCAACAGTTTATAAGTTTGTGAATAAAGGATGTTTAAAGGTTTAAGTGGGCTTTTAAGGTTACGATTAAAAAAAACTCCATTTTTTCGATGATTTTTTCTTCACAAAAAGGAAAAAGAAAGCGTTTTGAAATTTCGCATAGATATATATTCACATTTTAGGATGAAAAAAGCAATTTTCGTAATTTTTGAAGCCGTTTTTTTTGGATTTAACGATTTTTTCAAAACAACGCCCAAAATAGATGGCGGTCGTGATTTCTTGAGCTTGGAACATCTGAGAAATACCAAAACGACGGAAAATAATTCTTGTTTAAGTGGCAATTGTATGAACAAAGATTATTTTATTCTGCCAAAATATAACAATATGGTGGTCATTTGGAAAAAATCGGAATTAGAAATTAGAAAATCGGATGGAAATCAGGAAATTTATTTCCGATCTACGTGATCTTAGTTCATGCGATAGTCAAACATGTCACCAACAACATATTAATTCAAAGCGATCGACCTTATAGTTTTTTTTAAATTATATCCGCCAACTCAAAAAAAAACGTTATTTCGAGAAACGTTTAAAGTTCGGTTCTTTTGAATTTTCCCACTTTTTTCTATAGAATATAGATGTAAAATATGTAATATATAGTATATAACCCAAGCCTAAATGGAAGCTGATATTTGAAAACGAATGAGGAGCTGCCGACTATGAAGTATACTGGAGAGTTGAAAAAAGCGCTATCTCTGCGTTTCGCCTTAGCCCCTCAACTAGTCTAAAAATTTTATATAACGTCAAAACCTTTTGCATCGTATTTTTGATGGTATCTAGACCTGAATTCAGTTAAAAGAAATTCGATTTTTTCGAAAATTTGTAGCCCGAAGGTCCCCTTAAGAACATTTATATCTAGCTAATGATTCTTATATAGCAATGTATACCAAAGGACCTCATCTGATCCTGGTACTCCTGGGACAGTTGCACCATTGAGTCAGTAGAGATGTGTCAGAGGTGTCAGAGGTCCATTAATTTCTTTAAGGGCGTTCGCCTATCCCTATTTAACCCTCTAATAAATAGATAATCAATCTAGTAAAGTATACCAGAAATCCATCAATTCCTTGTAGATTGTTCACCTAATCCTGGTATCCCCGAACAGATAGACTATCAAGTTAGTATGGTATAGCACAGGTCCATCAGTTCTTTGAAAGATGGACTCCGAAGTGTAGAAAAGAAAAACATTGTAACTTTGTAGCGTGATCCTTTTTATAGCTAGGAAGGTCTTTGTAACATTTCAGTGCCATGTATAATCTCATGTTCATGCATTAGGAGGACAAATGACTGTAATCGAGTTTTAGGAGTCAAACGAAATCAGTATGACACGTCGGCCTCGTAGCGATTATTGTTAGATTTTACAATGTTTTGAAACAAACGGCTTTCAAAAAAAAGGTCTATTCCGAACTACCCTTAGTATAAGACAGAATGCGAGCTTCGTATAAGAATTCTTAACTTAAATCATTTGAAATTTATGTATAATCTGTTGAAAAACTAGTCCATAATAATTCTCTTAAGCTTCAAAAGACGTTTTGGCATTTTTGACATTTTTGGCAACATCTGTCATAATTACAGTGTTCAAATAAAACCGTCATCAGCATCCAAATATCAAAAATAAAACCGTTATAAGCATCCGAAATTATAAAATTTGCAAAGAATAAATAATGAATAAAAACTAATAAAAAAAAAAACCAAATTAAAAAAGGAGTGACATTTTATTCCAATATCGTGCCTGCAATTTGCCAACATTTCATTCTAAATGTACAACATATAAATTATCTCTGCGAAAAAAATTGAAGGAAAGAGCAAAAAGTATCCTTACTTTATTAGTATAAAATAATTCTACTGACTTACTTCAATAATAATTTTACAATTATTCGTAAATGAGGGCTGTTAATCAAAAAATTAATCTTCGAAAATTCATTGACTTTTTCTAATTCTAATATTAAGTGAATATCTGCAAGATGTCCTTATTCATTTGAAGGATAGATGTTTGATTTAGACTTTTACAACCCCGCGTTGTTTGCCATCAAGTTTTCTAGATTTTTGGTTCATTTTGTGCAAGTAAATATATTGTTCAATGAAATAAAATAACTAAAGTGCAAATAATCATGTAAACAAGTTGGTATACAAGCTTGCACTATGTGCTTGCCCCTCAGCTTACCTAACATTTACAGGACACAGCAAAATGGTTTTGTAATTTATTTTCAAATGAAATTACATATGAAATAGCTTCGAGTCGAGAAGATTCAATGTGAGTTTTTCGCCGTAAATCTGCTTGCTTTGATTTCATTGATAAGTTTTATAATTTATTTTAAATCATTTAAATATGAGGAAACTAGTGTTGACTTAGATGCAACTTGCAAGACTATTTTACTGCTGCGCACGGGTCAAACGCTAGAAGAAAACCATTCAGTGTTGCAGTCAAGCTGCCCCGGGTGTAACATAGCAAACAATCCTGACGAAGCCTGTCAAATCCGCCGAAACGGCAGATATTGAATTATAAGACAGTAATCAATTGCCCAATAGTCTTTCGCATCCCTCAAACTCATCCATTTCTTCGCCAATGTCTACTTGCACTTTAACCTCTGACCTTTGGGATAAGTGAAACATCTAAACTAAGCGATTATAATCAAGCAACCAGGCAATTCGGCTGATGAATTCAATCAGAAGTCAAAAATTTGTTGAGACAGCGTTAAAATGAAAATATAAAAATATTAAAATAATAAATGGAAATAATCAAAATAAATCAATAAAATTAATAAAATAATCTTTCAAAAATCTTAATGAATTGAAGCGCATTTCGCTTCGTGCGGAGACAAACTTTATTCATCATTTTAGAAAATGTTTAATTTTTTTTTTCGTTACATTTTATGCTCCATCATTTTAAATTCTTCTTCAAGGCGAAGATGCGAAGATTTGAAAAAAATTACAAAAAAATTCCAAATCTCTCACTTGAAAAAAATCTGGCAGGTGCTAGAAAATGAAGTCAGCGGCAACAATATAAGGCTTATTAGTTTATAAGGACACTTAAAAACTAATGAGCAACGCCGATGAAAATCTTAAAATGTAAATCGTAAGCTTGGTCGACGGTAAAACATTTATGAGCAATACGTCGGAAGATTTACTCCACATTAGGCGCCAAAACACGTTCATCAACTAATTGGGGTTCTTACTCAAAACTTTGGAGGTGATTCCTAAACAATGAGACAGAATCCTTTCATGTTTTATGCTTGATTTTTATAAGCCTTAGATCTTAGCATATAAACTCACCAACTAAATCAAGTTTTAAAATACAGTCTCTCTTTTATAAATTTTTTTTACCTAGATTTGTTACTGCACTTTCTCACTTTACTAAACAACTTTGAATTCTCAAACATTCGCAAAATGTCCTTCGAGAATGCAAATCAAAATCAGTACAAAAATCTTTCGACCACGTGTTCCCGGAAAATAGATTCAGTAATTCGCGTAATAAATTATTTCAAAATAGCACAAAATAGAGCGAAAAAATTTCCACAAACTATCAATTAGCAAATCCGCACTGAATTCGAAATATATTCCCGCCACTTTTCAATAACGATCGCAAACACTTCAACAACAAAAATAATTTTTTTATAATTTGTTCGTAGCACATTCAACAGCACACCTTTCACACGCCCCCTTTCTGTATTGACATAGGTGACCGACAAAGCAATGAAATTCCATGCAAACACCATACACCAGAAAACAAAATGACCGAACAAGGCGACAACGTCCGCTGCCCGACCCAAAATACCAGTTCGACACCTTTGAATTCATAAAATCCTATACAAAATCAACCTGTGAAATGTAAATGAGGTTCATCCAACACGTTCCTATACGTTTATTCACTCGTTTGCCATCGGCCACTCACAAATTCACGCGCGCGAACAACAACGAATCAGTTGAGTGAATCCGTTTGAATCACATTCGTCCTGTGAATTGTCTTATCCACTGGCAATGTTCAGGCCGCGTGTTTAATTTACACCTGTGGCTTTTGGGCGGCGAACGCAAAAGATAAATGACGCACGTTTGGTAGGTAAAACTTGAAATTCGCTTGGTAGAAAAGTGCGGCGAAATCAGATTTTGCTAGATTACACTAGCTAATGCGTCCTCTAAGCCGTTACGGGCGAATTAAATCGACACGGATTAGTCCAGACACCAGTGCGCGGAAAAATCGTCAATCGTCGCGGCGATTACGATAGCGATTGCAACGACAACCATGTTTGCATGTTGCTGAAGCGTGATGTGAAAACAAAAACCAAAGTCGACTAGTGCGACGCGTCGCCGCGGCGAAACATTTGTCACCCCATCGCAATCCAATAGCAAAAAGGTGCACCCATCAGCGACAAATGCAACACGACAGCAAGTCGTCCCATGACGAGAAATAGACCAAAGTGGAACGACTCGAAAAGGAACAGACTGGCTGTAAGGTTATGACGAAGTCAAACACAGAACATTATCCAGAGATAAGTTTGACGGCAACTTCTGGCTCAGCTGGAAACAAACACACGTCCGCTACCACTCCAATCGGGCCGCGACTCATTCCAATGCAACTGTTCTAACCAAGGAATTTTTCACTTTTCGCCACCAACACATCGACCAATAGCTGGGGCCCTCCCGTTTCTCGCCTCGCCCCGCCCCGACTTCTTCGTCCAGGCTAGACCACTTTTCCTTTCCGAATCTGTGAGTCCACCTGCGCGGCAGATCACCTCTCTTCCAGCTCCTGCATTGCAAAATTCAATCCTTTTCCACACTTTTCCGTCGTAGTTCCCCTCCAATGGGGTCACCCTGTGTCTGACATATTCTCAAATCGGTCGTCGCCATATTGTCAAAATCGTGGCGTCTGCCAAAGGCGCCTGAAACAGACGCCCTCCACGACACAAACATTCTTATCGCATTGCACGAACTTATCTACCGAGAGCGAGATTAGCCAAATCTTCGCCTCTTCGCTCCAGCTCAACCCAAAACACCGTCAAGTATCTTTGGGTCGTTGAAAGAAAAAGATACTTGTGCCGTGAGGCACAGATACTTGGATGTATCTTTCATTGTGGTGCAAGACGGGGTTGAACGAGTCCGAGATGCGTGAGGAGGGGAGAATGGGAGTTGACACAAGCGCAATCGAAATGGCGGTGAATATTTGCTTCATACAATCCACGCCGCGACTAAGCCACACCCCCCAAGCAAAGTGTCTGCTTTGAAGTCAACTTGATAGTTTCTATCTTTTTTCAACAAACAGCCACAAATACAACTCACCAGCAAAAATGTGTGGTGAATTTAGAATCTTCACTCCCCCTACGAATCGGCCTTAAGCCACCTCAGTTGACTGCGACGATCGTGGAAAAATATGAAAGTGTTGAATGCCTGCAACGTTTTCTTCCTTTTAGTTTTTGTTTGTTTGCTTTTAACTTCTCTCTTGTGACTTTCATTTGTTTTTCCGACGCGAGTTTTTTCCGTCTGCTCCACTTCCACATGCACACAATTTCGGCAACTTCCGTTCCATATTCGCACTTTGGGTGCGTAAGTGAAATTTAGTAGAATGAAAATCCATACCTTAACCGTTACCTTCGTGTTGGCTCTGTTATTTTCATTTTATTTAGTCGCGTTGGCTTTCCTTATTCAGTGGATTGAGTTGTTGCTATTGTTGTTGTTGTTTTTTTCGGAAATTCAAACAATCTCATTACCCTACGGGCATACGACGTCACATTACAGGATCCTGGCAGTTGAATAAATCCCATTCCCAAACATTGACAACACAATTTTTTCGGAACGCAACACTTTTATTTCATCTTCAACTATGTCCTACGTGGGCTCCACACATCCCACACACTGGGCGCGGAAAAATGAAATTCAGGGACAACGCGTTTCCTGGTCCCGTGTTGTATCCATTGTACGTTGAAAAGAAAAGCATTTTTGATATGGAACTTTGTACACAGGATGATGATACTGAAAAGTATCAGGAGGGAAGTTCACGTATGTTTTACATTGTGGGAACGTTAAGGACTTGGACAGAATTTTTTATTTATTTTTTGAAAGGAATTCGTGGCAAGCAAAGGTAGCTTTGAACAAAATGAGTGAGTTGAATATGAAACAGGACAGAACGCTCGGGTGACTTACTCTACTCTGCATGCGTGTGTTGTCCCTACAATGGCCGCGTTGGAGGTGTATGCGGGTGAGAGGAAATCAAAGCAGGCAACATGTCACATTGTGTGTTTTCCTTAAATAATTGATTTTGCTTTAAGCTTTAAATTTTTAAGTATATATGCGAGCCTTTTGTGAATTTTCAAGCGACATTGTAAATAAATTCAACTTTTTCTTTTTCAGGTATATTGAGTGAGATTGTAATTTGTTTAGCGTTGGGCTCATCGTGTCAGGGGGTTGGGTTTTGTGTTGTTTGTTGTTTCAACTGAAGAAACGAATAATAAGGGCACATGGCAAGGACACCGATTGAATAGATGTGTATGCTAAGGTGCACAATAGATGAACACTATAGAAAAATTGTTTGGAGTATGATGAAAACATCGCTGAAGATTTGTGTATTTTCGCCGGAAGGTATGATGACGATGGTTTGTAGATTTCCAGAGATAAATAATAAAGCTAAAACGACGCTATTGGACATTTGTTTTCGTATCGAAGGAAATAATTGAAGGACACGAGAGTTGATTCATATTTTATTACGAAAGTAAAGCAAAGTTAGCCACGAAAATTGATACTTCGCGGAGCTACGACTTGTAGCATTACATTTTACAAGACAGGATTAAGTCACAAACGATGTCAGATTACCAAAGAGTCTTGATCAAGGGTATAAAAAGCACATTGTTGAAGTTCATAGTGGGTTCCAACGCCAACACTTGCAATCGCAAGTTTACATCCAAAATAGAAGGAATCCTTGCACAAGTATGAGTTCCAGTTTCGATCTCTTACAAACATACTATACCATACGAACAATAAGAATAAGCATTAATGCTTTCATTATAATGGATAATATCAGGAAATACCAAAATCCGTACATACGAAGCTGATAAATCTCTCATATGAATCACTCCATGAAAATTTCGACCGAAATAAGAGAAAACTTGTGACGGCATTCTTAGATTTTTTTTCAAATTTTATTCAAAAGTAGTAATCCCAACTAGTACTACTCAGGTGTAATATTTTACTGAAGTAAGTTATGGTTTGAAGGTTAGATAGCTCAAATATTTCAAAATTAGATAGGATTCAGCCCTTTGAAAATTCGCCAAAATTATAATTTTTGTCTTAGCGCAACAATACGTGCGTCATTATAATGGAAAATATCTAGCCTAGGATTAAAAAGGGGACATATGAGCTAAGAAAACTTCAGAGAATATCTAAGAATGTCTTGATCGTTGAATAATTCAGAAAGTTAGCTCCGATTTTTTGTGTCTAAGTGAGTTATGTTAGAAGACATCCTTAAATCTTTTGAAGTGAACAAAAAGGGGTAAATGGTGGCGGATTCGCCGGAGCATTCCGAGCATGTCGTGTAAATTGAAATTGCTCATTATGCAAAGCAGTCGAATATTGTTTTCTAAAGGCATTTTCAGACTATTTAGCGAAGTTTATTTCTTTTAAGGACTTTGCTTATGTGAGAATACTTATTTATGACCATATGCAAGCAAAATACAACTTCTATCTCCTATAAAATTTGTGTGACAAGTGCCAACGCCATTTTAAGCTGATAAGATCAAAAATTAGTTTGTACTTGTGTCCTTTTCGTGCATGTGCTAATGAACAATTAACGAATTAAGTTTAATGTTGCCTATTAAATTGTTTGCAGCTCTCTTATATAGTCTTGTTGTTAGTTTTCAAAGGGAGTTTCATATTCGGTTTTGTCGGGAAAACAATATTTGCGGGTAAAAACAAATAATAAAAGAAAAAATATTATTAATAACAATCAAATACAATTTGCATTCTCATTAGAAGGTGCAAACTACTTTCACTCTGAATAAGACACTCATTGCGGCACTGAACCAATAACACATCATCAACATCTGAACTGTTGTCACCTTCTGAGTTCATCTCGAAACTTTTTGCCAATATTAGATCGACCTAGGCCTCGTTTTACTCCGCGAACGGGAGAATGAATAAAGAGGATTATTTTTTAACTTGGAAACGATACTGCAAATAGAAAGGATTACGTCAAATGCAAGCTTTTAGCATAAACTTATCATCAGAAACCAGAAATATGGCGGAAAGAAAGGTAAAAGATGATTTCTAACTCGCGTATTCTTGTCAGAAGCCAAATACCTGTCTGGGTGCAATGATTGGACCTACGAGCATGGTTGATGCTGTCTGATTATTTAAAATTCCTCTCTTTGATCTCAGATTGAATCAGTACTTTCGCAATATTCATTTTTTATCCGACAAGGAAGGAAATTTTTGTTCTACGAAACATTATGCACAGACATCACTTTTGCGCCGGGCTTACAAAAACATAGATCACACCGCACAATGATAGTAGACAAAGGAGCAAGGGACCAAACAAGGGACATCCTCAAAATAGAAAAGTCACGGCGTTTTCCATCCACATAAAAAATAGAAACCCTGTCTGCATTAAAAGACCCTTGCTTGAGGAAACGATGGACCTATAAATAAGGACATCCAAAGCTTAAAAACTCAGGAAGCACACCACAAATCGACGATGATACACAAGCGAAATGCGAACGTGTACGTAACAAGGACAGACGGGGAATGACGGAGCTTGGTTCGTAGGTTATCAACTGAGTACATGGTTCCTACTGTGATTGGCTCCTGTTCCATGATAGTCCAGTCCAAAAAAGTCACAACATTGTCTGCATAACACATCAAGCACATTCGATAGTGATAGCCTCACTATCACATCCTGAGAAGTATTCTAGAAATTCTAGCCAAGAATGGAACCTTGTACAACACTAATTGTGACGTCCACAACCCAAAATCCATTTTGTTTGTTGTAAATCAACTGCTCTGTCCATAAAGTAATTTCCCCATGTTCAAATTAAAATCTAGAGAACTTTAAAAGATTCTTCCGAACCGCCGAAAAATCGATGTATCCTTTAGAAGCGATGGTAATCCTCATATCAAGCTTTAGCAATAGAATAATACGCTTTTAAGTCACTCCAGCAAGAATCGGGCGCATATATCAGGCGTCGGTCCTCCAGTTTGTCGAGCCGCCTCTGGAAAGGTGGCATTGACTCATTCCAGGTGTGACAAGCACTGAAGATGTTCAAATTCAATCACCTTATCGCCACGAAACCATCCCCAACAAAGTGGTTCTCATCTCGCAGTAAAATATTCCTTCCCACAAATGTAACAGCTGGAAAATATTGGTCACAAAGTCGACTTGCTTTCTCTCTCATATAATCCTGCTTACAAATTTAAAACACGTCAACTTCGTTGCAAACAACAGGTCAACTGATTGATCAAGAGCCATGCAGTTTGAAAAATCCTGTCCAAAGTCAAGATAATAGCATGGCGTGGTTATATACAGCGCTAGCACTTCGAGCAAACTACCAAACTAACAATATTTAACCGAAATATGTAGACTTCTACCAGTATTCGTAAATTTTCTCTCATTTATTGTTAAAACAAGAATACCGCCCACAAGCATCTACATAAAAACGCAATACAAATATAAATCTATTAGTACATTTTCTATCTCTGTCTGATGGAAGCCACCCGAGAGTATTTAGGCTATATGTTCTTTCACAGTGGCATTATTACGCTGCGTTGACCTGACTGTTTGTTTTCCTCTTTATTTAGTGCCATCGGTTTTGTTTCATTACTTTAAGTGTCCCGGGTTATTCCCTTTTTGGGTCCTTACGTGTTGAGTCCTCACCACCGTTTTATTGATAATGTTTTTGAGTATACCAAGCGGAAGTCAGCTTCTACTCTCCTTGGTTTTCTCAAATGTCACCAAATGCAACTTTTAGGACGTATAAACCATCCTCTTATTGTTTGCGTTGGGAAAAATGTATTGGCTGTATTCGAAACTTTATGGTTGATATGACTGGAACTTTTTTAATTAGGTAGTTTTACTCTATTTCCTAGATGGAGGCATATGCTTTTATTACAAACGTTTATAAGAATACATTTGCTGAATTCGTCACTTTCCGACTTGTTTGACTTGATCCTGGTGAACTAGGTAGTTTCGTTCTTTTCCACAGCTTGGGCCTCAAGATGGTAAAATTCATCCTTTATTGTTCGTGTTGAGAAGCGGTTTTTAACTGATTGCAATAACTTTGTTTTCGCTCTTACGTTTTATTCTCTGACCTCATCCATTTAGAGCTGGACCCATTCGCCTAACTCCAACTCCAAAATTAAGGTTCGTTTTTGCGTGTTTTTCTTCTACTTTTTCGGCGTCCGCAACATAATTTACGTCTCTTGTTTCTAAAGAGACCGTTGGCTGTCATGATCGAGATAACAGCTTTAGAGCCGAGAAGGTCCGTGGCGACACTTTCGAACAAGGCCTTGTCAATCAGCTCCGAACCGAGTTTTACCAGTAGGCAATCCTTTTTAGTCGCTCGTCCCATTCGTATGCAGGCCTCGGATTTTTGGGCTACACATTTTGCCTGATCTCCTTGAGGATCTTGGCATGAGTTCTCCAGTTTTTCGGCTTGATTAGCAGAGTATCCCTGCGCTGCTTGCATCAATTTAGGCATTGCCCTGGGTTTTGCGCCTAGTCCTTTTCGGGCGTCTGCTCGATCATATCTTCTGCTGTCACACGCTGTATATTCTTCGCAGTGTTTTTTTGCCACTTGGAGCGTACTAGTTGATAGTCAGCATCGATCTCCTACCCTTGACTGGTGTATGTTGTTTCGGCCCTTATTACACTTTTCCTGCGCTCTGGCTCTAGTGTCCTGTACGTCACCCTTTTGTTCTTTACATAGGAAGTAGTATTTTCTGTGAAGGGGGTTGTATTTTCGGACATTTTCTTGAGCTCTTTATGTTCACTCACTGCCCTGAACCACCTGTGGTGAAAGTACTGAATTCTGTCAACAACATCCTCCAGTTTGCCAAACGCGTTTTTCATGTTCTTATTAACATTTTTTGGGACGTTGACTGGGTTGCTCATGACTTTCAAGACCACGTTTATATTTCTTGTAAGTTGCTCTGCTTCACTTTGGTCGATGGACATCTTCGTAGCTGGCTAGTCCTAGGATGTAGTTTTCGATCCACTGTGAGCTGGAGGGTCTGATAGCTGCTTAGCACGTTTTTTTTCGCTTTCTACAGAATGTGACAATTGTGACAATCTACAGTAGTCACTAGGGAACGACACTTAGGGTTCAAGACCAACGCTTCTTCTCCGCTTATTGTATTATTCGCTCCATTGATCAACAGGTGCCTGAGCAGGAGGTGTGGTATAAACAAGCACTTTTACCGCAAAAGCATACCGGTCGATGGAAGTTTTCTTGCCCGTTGTCTTCTGGCTGTTCTTGAGGTAAGCTTAGATACTTTTTGAGGCATAGTCCACACCATTTTTGGCCTGTGGGCGCATATGCTTGCCTGGATGATCAGGTCACTGGTAGCTGCTGGTAATTCAGTGGCCAAGTATTCTTCCAATAAGAAATCTCATTGAACCATCCCCAGCCTTATTGCCGGAGAGAAGCGCAAATCAGGTCGAGGCTCGGTCCACCTCTAATTTTCTCGTTGATTCTGTGTTATTGATAGGTTTTACTCGAGTACTTTGAATTATACGGTCCCACGCCTAGATAACGTGTGAAGGGCAGGGATAAATAATAAAATTAGTTACCAAAACAATAGTAATCGTATGATATTTAAGACCCTTATTATTCAAACCCTTTATTTTAATTTTTTCTTTGACTTTAACTTTCTTTAACTTTAAGTTAATAATTAATATAATAAACTTAATAATATTAATTTTATTAATTTAATTTTTTTATATTTTATTTAATTTTATTTATATTTTATTATTATTTTTTTAATATTAATTACACAGCAAAAACTCCTCATGAAATCTGCTCGTTGAGGTGTGTTGCAGTCATTTAATTAAATCCAAATATTTATGAAAGCATAATTTCGCCTGAAGAAGAAAACAAGAAGATTCAGTCAAAAATTTTGACTGAAAACTTCATCAATCAATGTTGATGGGACCATTTTTCAATTTCATATCAAAATAAATTTTTAACTTTTTGACAACGTTTTTCTTTTGATTTTGTATATTTCTTTTAAATTTCCAATAATTGTTTTTTTTTTAATTTGATCTTCATAATTTTCCTGTTTTATGTCAACATTTTAAGTTATTATTATTACTGTAATTATTATTAATTTTTTATTTATTTGCGTAGTTTTAATCAAACTTGGTATAGTTTTAACTGAGAAACGCTGGAATTAGATGAATCAAGTTTCGATAAGGGTTTCTGATGAAGGCAAAAATCATCTCTGTTATTTGTTACTAGTTAAGGCGTTTAGAGTTGTAAGAATTTAATACTGAGTGGAAAAATTTCCACATAAATTGAAAACGAACGAAGACTTATTCCATGAACAACCAAATACCAAGCTTTTCCGTTGTTTCTGGTGTTTTCAGTCGATTTGAAATTAAATTTTCATCGTTTATATTAGAAATTAATGATAAATATGCAAAACTAAGTAAATTCATTAGAAAATTGTTGCCATGAGTTTTAAATGAGATTTTCAAATTGTTTTTTGTTTTTCAAATTCCCATTTCGGGACTGAATACAGTTAAAATAACCAAAGGGGAAGGTTATGTTATTCAACTCATGAGCAAGCATTATAAAAGTTCCCAAGGAGCCCTGCTCACATTTAAAACAATGCTCCCTATGAATAACAAGTCGATTGGGCGGCTTAACTCCATCCACATGTAAGTCCTTGTGCATCCATTACAGTTAAAAACATATTTACAACTTAGCAATCTACGCTACAATGAAACAAAAATCTTGAGCATTGTAACGACCTAATTTGACTTCTACAAAACAATTCCAAGAAGAGAAAACTAAATAAAATAACAGAAAATTTCTATTTTCCGCACCAAAAACAAACCACGCTCAACGTACTCAACGTGAAAAATCATTCTCTGCGTCCTTAACTATGCCAAAAACGATTTCGTGCATCCTTCGCATAAACGGCACATTCCCATCATACGCAAATATGTACGTACTACAACCTTGAAAAAGTTCCGTGAAATTTTCTAGGCACAATTCGGCGTATATATGAGCAAAGCTAATCCGTCGCGTAAACTTCAAATACGCCCAAAAACTTTTCATCCCCGATGGAAACAAAAAAAAAAGGAAACGAAACGAAAATGAGACCAAGAGGTTGAATAATGATAATAAAGAGAGTGAAGACAGACGACTGTCGGTACCAAATGCTATTTAACTTCTGCTCTTCTAAAATTGTCTGCGTTGGAGTTGCGTAAAGCAAAGGATTTGCAATGAAGAGCGTGGAAAACTCTTTGCCAAACATAAGAAAGAGAAAATTCAAAGAATCGTTCTAACTAGACGCCAACAACGTGAGAACTATCCAACCAAGTATTAACACATACTGTTTGTCGACCAAAGTATCTACGTTCCCCAACATACGTGAGAAAGTCAACAGAAGTCCGACGAGCAGGGGAATGCCTCTACCACATGTGTAACTTCCGTATTCATATGAGCCCACATTCGGCGGACCCAACGTGGGCAGATATTAACGCACACGACAAAATGCACTCTCATTGCACACTTGCCCCCCATCATCGAGGCGGAGCTTGAACGAAATCGATATTAGCTGTAGATCTTCGTATGGGGCTTGATTTGGATGGCATGTGTGATCCAGTGGAAGCAACATCATCGACAGCAGCAACAACAACAATAGCTCTAATGCAATTACCCCCACTTGAACCATTTTGTCGTCATCGTCGTCGGATGGTTGACATCTTGAAATTTTACACGACTGTGTGCTGTGAAAACGGGGGTGGGTTGGGTGGTTTTTTGGGGGTTGTAAGTGAATTCTCTTGCATAGAAGCTAGCAGGCACGAAGGATGGTTAGCGGGTTTCATGCGCGAGGGCTTAACAACTGGATGGAAATTTAGTATGGATGTGAAATGTGTTTTACAAAAACAATTTAAGTATTGATGAGGAAAATGAAAATGCAATAAACAACGAGGAAAAGAGCACAAAGTAAAATCAAATTTCGACAGGGAAAGTGTTGAGAGTCCTTTTTTCAAGTGGGATTTTTCGACAGATTACGAGCGAAGCTTAATCATTGGTGAAATGCTTGCGTTGAGGTGCTATAGCACCTGTGAAAATGAAAAGTGTGAAGCAATAAACAATTTTATTGATAACACACTCAATGCCGAAGGCCTGACGCTAATGGACTTTGCAAGGAGTACTAAAGAAACAACAAACATATTTTAAGCTCGACTTGAAAATACTGAAAATTACTGAAAATACCAGTAAGAAAAACTTACTGAAAAGAGCTCGAAAATTGCCGGAAAAAAGCAACAACATAAAGCATAATTCCGTAAATTATTTTCACGCTCATTTTCTTCGAACAATGAATGTATTGCGTGTCGACAAAGTGTATCATTGTTTTGCTCCTTTTGCGGTGAACATACAAGCTGTTACGCTTTTCCGATGTACCTACACATTTACAAGCATAGTAATATATAATTTTAAGGAAAATTCTTAAAGCGGAACATTGCCGTCACAGTTTGTTGCATTTAATTTGCGTGTTTTCTAAGTGAGAAATTTTGTACATTGTTTCGTTGAGATGGTGTTAAGGATTAGGAACGAAACATTAATTTCCCAAGGATGTGGTGCGTAGATAAAACCGTGCTGCTAATATAACCAAGGAAACATTTTTCAAGATGTTGTTAAAGCTTAAGAAGTATCGATCGTAATATTCAATCGACTTTTTCGAATAAAATTGCATAAATTTAGCGTTGCTGCCCTCAAAATATTGATTTTACATTCAAAAGGATTCAAAACTACAATTTAACTTTTCAGCATACGTAAACGTCAATTTTGATCGAAATATTTTCAGTCTTCGCTCGAGTAAAGGACATCTGATTTTAAAATCACATTTTTTCGAAAAATTGCTTTTACTTAACGTAGTAAGGATATTTTCGCAAATGAAAGTAATGAATTATAGGACATTTTTTTAAGGAAAGGCTCCCCAAAAATTGCGTACTTAACCCTGGAAAGCTTATCGTGAAAGTTCCGAGAGAGATTTTGTTGTTTGTAAGTTTACCCATTTTGCCTACGCCAATGGACTTTTCCCTCCAGCTATGTGTCATACTTTGATCACTCTGACAATTGGCGGCTGTCAGACGTCATTGCAATATGGCAATTTATCGTTGCAGTCCATCGATCGTAACTTTTTAGATAGTTTAACTTTGACGTTTGTATTTTTAACACATCCATTGTGTTTTAATGGATAACTTTTTATAGTTTTAGTGGTGAATTATTTTAAAGAATGAGTCGCTTTACTGACAATGAAATCTTACAATACCAACAAGAGAGAATCTGGATCTGTCGATGAATTTGATAATTTGGTGTATGATCACGTTATAAACCATGATAGTGCCGAAGCAGATGTTTATTTAAAATCTTATACAGACACGTCAGACATTTCAAGTTCGGATGAGGCAAAGTACTTGCTTCCTTCCCAGCAAAGAAAAACCTTGTCTCATAACTCTTATTGATTTACATTTGCCTACAGTATTTTAACCAAAGACCAGGGGACCTTAACCTCGCAACCCCATAACTCAGAAGAGAGGACACAACAGCTGATCCGCATTTAGTTGTTGGTGATTATATCAATTTTAGAGGGAAACATGGACATCGCAGGATAAATCATCAGCAGGCTTTAACATCAGCAGCCAAAAAATTTATTCACAATACGCCTGGATGCACTGATAAAACAAAGAATCAACTTATACTGGTCGAAAATTTTCCACTTTCTTATGATTGCATCTAAAATAAGGTTACCCATTACACAAACATAAATATTCAAGAAAAAATGCACTAACCAAAAGCAAAAAACGAAAGCTGTCAGTGTGATTAGTGACACTGAATTTGATGCTCTATTAGACAGATGCCAATGTGGTGCAGTTTTAACTCTTGCGCGACTTTGAGAACCCTACCCTCATCCATCTTTCGAAACAATTGTTTTAAAGTTAATCCCAGTTTGTCAACGAAAAATGGTTTTCCTATATTTTCGGAAAGTCTTTCAATAGTCAAATGAAGAAGAATTTAAAAAAAAATGTATCAAATTCTGCATCAGGAGCTCATGTCTGTTCGATAACGTTGAGCGATAGTTTCTGACACGAATAAATACATACAAAAATAACTATTACGAAGTGAAAAGAATATTGAGTGTTGGCATAGCTGCCATTGTGGCGCTATAGGCGCTTTTGATTCTTGGCCTACCATAGATGATGCTTCCCATCGATAATGCATCCAACAGTTTCGGTCTATTGACAAAGTTCACCAACTGTAATATTCACGTAGTGATCCGCTTAATTGAGCCTAGCAGGGTTTCCTGAACTGTTTTGCACCCCTCAGCCATACCTGCGCTTATCTTGGTAGATGTCAAATCCTCATTCATCCTGTACTTATGGTTAAAAAATTAAAACTATTGCAGTGGCATACTCCTGGAGACCTATGGTTTGTCAAAAGGTGTATGCAGCTTGTGGTTTTACCTAATTCGCGATTGAGCTCATTGTATAAACTTGAAGACCTATAATTTGTCAAAAAGCTCATTCAACTTGTGATTTTTATCTTATTCGCGGTTGATCTCATTCATAGTTTCGTTCAATTATGCATCTAAGGACTCGTTTTTGTAATGCATTTATTTTGAAGTTCATTTTTCTGCCGCCGTTTGGCCAACTCAATAATATTCGTTTGTTTTCAAACGCCGTTTTGTATGTAAATTGTTACACCTGGGTCTACATTTTAGACCACAGCAAAGTACAAGTCTTACCTTTGCTTTGTATATCTGGAACTTCGATTTACAGTGTATGTAGTTGGTCTTAAGCATTAACAAAACTCTGACGAACGTTCTTTGCCTGATCTTTATTCTTCTATTTACTCCAGCTGATTCTTTGCAGTTTTTCATAAATTGCACGCCTAGCCTTACAAAACCGTCAAAGTTTCCTCTTCTGCGAACATCCACCACTTTATTCTGGTGAAGACAGGTCGTTTTTCTAGTTTTGACCATACACTGTGCTCAAATCTCGTTAATTTCTCTCAATCATCGGACACACCTACTTTGTTTTTTGCTCCATAGTTTAGAATTTTTTCAGAAGATCCAGGGGAACGTAATAGTATTATTGACATTTTTGAAGACTAAAATTATGTACTATTTATACAGCAGCGTATCTCATGTATGAACTACTCTCAAGTTTCAATGCAATGGTACCAGCTCATCTCCCTGCGTCAGTTCTTGCCAAAAAAAACCTCCCCAAAAATTTTGAGTACATGTGAAATTGCTAAAAGACTGTTTGGTTGAGTTTAAGAATAGTCTTGAACGTTCTGGCGGTTTAAGGACGTTTTTACACTGGAAATCATTGAGATAACCTTAATTGCGCAGGAAAGGACATGCACTGTTTTTGAATCGATGATTTTTCTTTAAAGCAAATTAAAAAGGACCAACTCGTTGGTCACCATTTCACCAAATTTCACCGCATTTTTCACCAAAAATGAAAGGATCTTTTTTATTAGTAAGGGAGACAGATTGATTGTCGATCTAATACTAGACTTTCGAAAGGACAATCGAAATGGCTGTCAGCTGACTTGACATTAATCGAGGGAAAGCGTTAGATCAAGTTAAACTGTAAGAATCATCCAGTAAGCAAATGTCATGTTTACAGTATTCATATCCTTGAAAACGGTAAATCCTGCAAATTTTGTAAGTTCTAGTTGAAAGTTTAAAATTCAAAAACAGGACCAACTATTTCAAAGGCACAATCCATTTCATTTTATTCCAAAAGTGAAAAATTCAAAAAACATTAATTTTAACTGAAATTTAATTAGACAACACACTCCTGAATGTCCCAACTAATCACGAAGAAGCAAGGACAAAGTAAAATCAAGAACATAGCAAGGATGAAAATTCATTCCTTATAATGAAATTAAAAAATTGAAGCCGATCGCAGAAGATAAATTGTTCTATATTCGTTAGTAAAACGTTGGGTTGAATGGATTATCCTTGAAGGATATTTTCTCGATGAATAAAGTCCATTGCTGAGAAAATTTTCTGATTTTGTTCGTGAGTCTCGAATATGAGCCTTCGTGTGAATTAAATTGATCGCTGTGTGTGTTGAGTTTTCTTCATTCCTTTTTTATAGGAACGAACATTTGACGTGCATGAGGAATGCTCCCGAAATATCTAAAATCAAGATCGCTAAAGACCTGAACGAAATATCCTGGAAGAAGACATAATCGCCACATTCATATACCGAATCCACGTCTTGTTAGATTACTCATTTTGGAAGAACGCCGAGACCAGGACGGACAAAGGATTTCTCTTTCCATCGAGGACTACATTTCTTCGGATCGCTCCTGAATAAATTCACACGCATAATTCAAATCCAAAAGATACTGAGACCCGCAACAAGAACATATCTGAAGGAATTACGATCTCTGCTCATTTCTTCACTATGACTGATAGTGTCCTAGATATGCCACTCGTCCTCTTCGAAACGATTTCAACCGACTTAAAACATTCAAAGGGCGTTGGAACTAATTATAATGTTGATCCTTTAGCAACCAACATTTTATAACTATCAAAACGTAACATGTGGTCCGATTGGGTGAGCAAAACCACAAAACACGCAAAGTATCATTGCATTCAAAACAAAATTCCCAGGCGATTTGTTTCGATGACGATGACGGCTGATAGTGATGGCAATGAACTGAAATGGATGTGTCAATATGTTCTGACACGATCACCCCTTTTATGTTTTTTTTTTTTTTGAATTTTTCTTAACGTCTTACAAGAGACCATATCCAAAGACTCTAACAGCATTGGCCCACAAATGTATCTTGAGTAGTTTCACATAGTGTCCTTCGAGCCACTTGCTTGCATCAATGTTGTGATATTGAATGCTTGTTTTCTCGTTCATCGTTTCGGAAAGCGTAAATGATTACAACTGTCAAGCCAACGACAATAATAATGATGATACGCACCTTGGTAACAATAGAAAACAAAACGTATATGTATATACATGCACGAAGTTCACATGTGAACAACAATTGATGCAAAGCATTGCGAGTTGATAGTAATAATAATTGCGGTATACAATTATGGTGGTCTGACATCGCATGCTAAATTGAAGACATTCGAGACATTTGGTTTGATCCAGTGCTGGACGTTTGTTGGATCGGCATCAAACGTTCAATTGGGTCGTCTTAAAGATAAAGTAAAATATTCAGTGAGCTTTTCATTTATTCTGTTTTTATTGTTTTTTTGGGCATTTATAGCATAGTGGATGGCTAGTTCAAATTGGTTAACCCGGCTCACGTCAGACATGAATCTGACATCATCTACCATCAACAGCACCTCTGGCATTCTTTTGCAGCGATCACATGACTATTTAAAGCGATTATTCCAATTTTTCCATCGCGACAGTTCTCGTCATCATCATCGTCATTAACATAACCGCCACTACTGTCACCCGTTCCCGGTCATCTTCCGTTAGAATATCTCTAAACCTCCTACAAACAAAATCCTATACAAACTTCCAACAATTGAGTCTAATTAAATGATTGACATTTTTAGTGTGGTCGCCCACACATGACTATTCTAGTACCACCAATGTTTTATCCAAATAGCACCGAGTGTGGCCTGTTTGGCGGGAAGTTTCCAATAAAAATCCGTTTTGAACGATTATCTCAAATTGAAGAGTGACTCCTCTCTCGCCTGGTTGCATTCATAGGATGATGATTGGGTCTGCTTAATCGACAAACCTATGAAGATTTTATACGAAGAGTTGATTGTTTCAAGCCTTATTTTGAGGTTGAGCGATTTATCACGTTGTCTTGCAGAATATGACGGTTAAAATTCAAGAAGATGATTGGACAATTTGTGCTTGGCCTGTGCAATTTTAGATATTTACATAATGCACTCAGCAGCGCGGTGTGTTAGTAAGGATAAGTTAATTTGAGATAATTTGAGAAAAGATCACTTGATTCAAATAATAAATCAAGAGGATATACAGTATGGACCACCTACTTGATAAGGCTGTAACCGGTCTCTACTTTCAAGAAAAATAAAATGAGACTAAATTATTTGATTGATTGGAAATAGGGTAATTGCGCGCTGGACAGCGTAGCAGCTCCACCACTCAGAAGTTCCTTTAAAATAAGTGAAATCAGACGACTTTCTTTTTTGGTCAATGACTATCGATCTTAATCCAAGCTAAACTTGGCCTGGTTGATTCAAATGCGTCCTGAAAACAAGCAAAGTGAAGCCTTGCTGGACCTCGTGTAAGGGGAAAAAAGATTAAGAGTGAATCCAATATGAATTGGATGTTGCTTTTGCAAAAAAGTTGTTATTTACAAATTTTTAGTAATTAAAGTCAATTATAATTAGGTTATTTTTATTTTATTTTATTCGGATAATTTGGTTGTTTTTCTTTTGTCGTACGAACGACGGCCCATGGTTCCGTGTATGTTCTCTTATCGTACACATACGCGTCCTGGCGATTATCATCTCCGGTGTGCGGTTTGATCCAGAGTTTGTTTCTCTTAGGTGTCCTTATTTTTTTTCTGTCATTTACACAAGATTTTAGGGCGGCTTTTATGCAGGCAGAGGTGTTTCTACTTTCTCCTATTAGAGTCTCCTATTTTCAGAGAGTTCCTTGATTTAGTCCCGCGCTCCTGTGTCTACTGTCATTTTTCAGAATGTCCTTTGATTTTTGTAAAGTTATTGCAGCAGCTGGAAGATTATGTCCTAATGACAGCTTCTCTGTTCGTTTATGATTCGTCCTTCGAATGTGTTTTGTTTGTTTAGGTATTTCCGTGTTTTCGAGTAAGTTAAAACGTCCTTTATTTTGTGTATGTAGGACTAGCACTGTTTTTCCCATGTGGGTTTGTATACATTCGTTGTTAATAGTGTGTTTCGCAAAGTTTGATTCAGTTGTTGTTTCCGACTTTCGTATCCTTTTTTTATAGTACTTCCAGAGGTGTTCTTTTGTGTCTTCGCGTAATTTTGTTCTAACTTTGCGTCCTGGTTGTCTGATGTTGCTTTATTGGCATGCCCAAGGTAATTTCTTTAAAGCTTGCTTGCCCATCAGGATCTTCTTTGACTGTGTTTGTGTGCATTTTTTTCCGAACTGCTCCTAACTTTCAAGGCTACGTTCTTGTTGTACTTTTTTGAACAGTTTTGAGAACTTCGAAGATGCTTTCCCGGTTTATGTCAATGATTTGTATGCTTTCTTGTCGCTTTCTACTTCCTTTCTGTACTTTTTGGGTGTTTTGATGTTTCTTATTGTCTTGTCCACAAGGACAAGTCCTAGTGGACTCCTTTTTGTATCCATTGTTTTCTGTTATCGTTGTAATGTGTTTAACTCCCTGTTCTAGGCTGTAGTCCGGCGTCCGCTTGTTTGTTGCCTTATTGCTGTTTAGGATGGTTGGATGGGTTGCATATTATCGTGACAATGGGTTTCCTTTATATCTCATTCTAGAGTTTGTTCTTTATTGTGATGTCAAACCAATCTATGCTTCCTTCTTGTTCTTTCCCCAAGTTCGATTTTCTTTTGGTTTGCTGAGGTATTCCCGAATTTGTTCCTCGTCGCTTTTGATCGTTATTCATGGTAAGTCGTCCACATTTCATGCATACAATCTCAAAGCTAGATGTTGGTTCCTTCATGAATTATTGTTCTAGATTTTCCATGGAAGCTTCCGTAAGGATCGCTGATGATAGACTTCCCATTAGTACTCTGTTTGTTTATCTATAAATAGTGTTATTGTAATGTTGTTTTAAGGATCTTTGTGAGCTGCGTAAGAAAGTCTCTATCCTTTTTCTCGCTTAGTAGATCTTCTTCATTAATGGATATAAGTCTTAAATCGAATGATACTAGTTTGGTGATTTGATGATGTTTAATTTGTCAATCAGCTCTACGGTGTAAGTTATCACGAAGTTGGATGTTGTTTCTTAGTACTATGGCTAAGTGTTTGGCTACCTTATATCCTGGCACCGATTTGTAAGTGACTAAAGATCTCAGCGAAGAGTTTGGTTTGTGAAATTTCGGTTGTGCAATCAGTGGTGGAACCGAAGAATTCATTGTTGGTAGTGTGTGCGTTATTTTTGGGTCTATTACTTTCGTTGCTTTCTTTGTTGCTTCCTAAATCCTAGTTTGACACATGCCAGTCCTGCATTACATTTTCACGATTAGTTTTTTCCGTTTTTTTTGACGGATTCTTTCTTGCTGAGTGCTGAGCTTGGAATTTACTCTTCCTTGCTGAGTGCAAGGAAAAATTCATTCCAAACACAACATTTTATTATTTTTGTGTTTCCCTTGCCTGCTTTTGTTGTTATAATGTTGTTTGTTATCAGTTCAATCTTCAGGCTTTTTGTTATTTTTGCTTTCTTTTTTGTTCGTTGTTAACATTGATTCAATTTCCTTTCCAATAATTTGTCTGCCAACGTACCTGGCTTGTCTCTTAGATTTCTTTTCTTGTTGCAGCTGTCGAAGTTCTGTTTAAGACCCTTTTTCTAGACCTTTTTTGCTTCTTGTTTTTCGATTATGATCAAGGGATTCCTTCAAACTAGAAAAATAACGGACCGCTACCTGTTTATGTAAACGATGAACTATAAATAAGGACACCTAAGACCTAAGCATGTAGCGTCAGACATCGTACAGGGAACTCTAGCTCCATTGAATTGTCACTCTCGGAGGACTTCTGTAGTAGTTTTTGCAAGTCGCAGGACTTCTTTAGTAGTAGTTTTTGCAACAATAAGGATAACTAAAATGTGGTCCACAATATTGTCTGAAGTTTTGTATTTCTCTTGGTTTGTATCTATACTACAAACTACAGTAGGGGCATTGTGGTGGAGCAAGATAAATTTGTTGGTCTCGTCTTTAGAGGTGATTTGCATCCTGGATCTCAGTTTCTAGCTCTCTATAGTAAATAGCGGTGATTATGCAGTGCTTATGCAAAAAAAAAATTCAATAAAACAGCTAAAGGAACTTACCTACAGTTTCAGTCACAAAATCTTGGGTTTGACTGAGTCTGTGTTTTCCTCGCCTCTCATATTGATCCTATTTCCTGTTTCTCCCTGACAAGGAAGAAGAGCCATATACCTGAAAAGGAGAACATATGTGTCATAAAAGCATCCTTTCTTTTCCAAGCCTCCCTGAATGCTTTGAACAGACGTGGAAACATTTTAATTTGTTATTTCCTGCCACAATCCTAAGGAATAACTGGGATCCAGCTTACCGAATTTTCGTTCATTTATAATCCCCCATAACTATTACTCATCTATGACCTCTGGTCCTTTCAGCAATCGATATTTGGATATCCCACGAGAGTTTTCGTTGATTTCTGCGAACAGAGTATATGATATCGAATTCCGCATGTTTTTGCTGTTTTTTTTTAAACTTTTGATGCCGAGAAAACTTATACGACCCTGATAATGCTTGATTTTTGAGCTGTGAAGGCAGGTAGTAAGCAGTAGAGATGTCAAAGATAGAGGATTGTGTGATGTGGAGAATTTCTAACATAGACCTGGGGTCCGAAGTGGGTCAAAAATTTCCCTCACCGCGTATGGTAGGTATTATACAGCCTTAAAAAAATTATGGCGTAAAAAGTAGGCGAAAACAATATAGAGCTGAGTGAAATACTGATTTGTAATAAGAAAAAGTTGTACTAAACTGTTGTATTACGAACTGTTCAAAAATGCTTGACCATCATTTGACATTATATTAGGGAATCTAGGAAAACATACCAGGAAATTAGTTTAGGGGGGCCTTCAACGAGTTGTGCACTACGTAGTCCTAATAGTTCACATTCCGATGGGTTCTGTTCGCACAATTCTGCATGAAAACCTGAGAACGTGAGGGTATTCTCTAGTTGGATACCACGAATGGTGACGGATGACCACAAGGCTGCGTGCTTGCTTCTAGTCAGGCATTGTTGTCGCATAACAATGACATAAACAGGACCCTCTCTTCATCTCTTCATTGATTATAACAATGGATATGACATTGATTTGCGTTTTCAAACCTAAAACCGAAGTGTCAGTCAGACTAATGGGAGCCCACAGACTGACTCTCCACCAAGCTTCAGTGCTGAAAAAATGAATGTGGCCATGTTTTGGAAGGAGTCTTGAGCCTTGAGCCAAGGAGAACCATCCTTGAAAGGTTACCCAGATTTTTCGTTAAGAGGTTAATTCGACCTAGGTTATTCGCATGAAAATTTCCTTCCAGCATTGCATGAGATCCAGCCGAAAAAGGATCCACATGTCCTCCATCGTCATGACAACGCACCAAAATTTTCGCGTACGTTACACTGTAGTTTTATCTTGAGAAAAACTTTGAAGTGATCCCTCATGCTCCTTATTCTCTTGACATAGTTTCTACCGATCAAAGTACCCTGTAAATCGGAACCATGGAATCATTCCATAGTCATTGTTCCGGGAAAACTCCGACGAAAAATTGCCGGAAGTTTCACAGTTTGTGAACAAGAAGCATCTCGAGATGATGCTAGACGCAAGTATGAGATGCTTTAAGTGACAAAAGTTCCTTCATGCTGTGTTGTTATCGTTATGCACTGAGGATAGTGACCTATGTTCTATTCAGAAGGAATTTTTCCAACCTAATTCCTGCTCGGACCTCCACAACAGAGACTCCTTCAAATCAGAAATATCAAGTGCAACTTGGTAATATTTTTTATAGCTTGACTCCTTACTATTCCTTTCTTGTTATTATAATAATAATGATCAATGGCGCAACAGTCGTTTTATAAATTTCTTGTAGTGGTGGCAGCCTCCCACGAATCCCACAGAGTCTCTCATTGATATAGCGTATAAGTCCTGTGTCTGAGAACGGATTAGAGCGTGAGGTGACTGGATCAGGACGACAGATTGCTTTCATTCTTACTGCGATGGTAACTATCACAACAAAAAGTGTTGGAAAACTCCGATGATGCCCCGAATTTTCGATAGCCGCGAAATGTTTTTAACGCAAGAAACTTTAGCTGACTGTACGTAGTTGCACGGATTGATTTCTTTTACTAGCTTATTCCACTGATAGTTTGAATTGAAATAGTTCCCTACTGTTTCTGAACAATACTCATTCTCTACTCGTGCGACAAAATGTCCACCCGTCAAGAACAAGTCAAAATGTATTTGAAATGTGAACCCTAACAAAATGTCAGTTGCATAATACATGAGAGCGTTGCATGTCAAAGTCAAAATTGCAACAAGAAAATAATACGTAAAGGTGTGTGAGTGAGTGTAACATATCAAATCGTGTTTTTTTTCTTCCTTAATTTGTCATATGCATAGATGCAACTTACGGCAACTTGAATCAACCTTAAACGTATACAAATCGAAATTAACGCTTGCTGTTAAGGATATCAACTGAAGTGCTTGTCCAGGATGTAAATATCCTTCATGCAACCTTTCACTCTATCTTCGATTAATTATGCATTGTGAGCCTGCTCGATTATTCACCCTCGCCTACAAAACAAGGCTAGAGGTTACAAACTCATGACTTACAGGGAGGGTAGGTTTCTAGCCTTGGAAAGTTTTAATGTCTATTCGATAATAATTTCTACATATAAGAAGACTTATGGTGAAAATATTGGAAAAAGGACCTTAGTTGCCGTCTAAATTGAATGTGTGACAATCATTATGCATTCATAATTGGAAATTAATTTCTGCTTGTTAGTTGTGAAGAGTACGAGAGTATGAGCGTGACAAAGTCTAAAGGATATCCTTGTAGGGAGAAATCAAAGCGATTAAGGGCCTACTTAATCGTCGATAGCGTGGAACTTGAAGCGATTTCCTATAAGGAGTTGAAAACAAGCACTTGCTTTGTGGTTTTTCATGACAAAAAGGATACAGTTCATTGACATTATCAGTAATTAATGCTTTGACAAAAGGAATATATGACAAAAATCAGCTTTTAATTGATCTTGTCTTTGATGATCGACTAAATCATTCACTTTCAAGTTGGGCGCGGAAATTCTCAACTGCCGCGTTCCGTGCATTGTGACCTGCAGATGAAGATGGTTAGGAAGGATGAATAATTCATTGATCAATTGGAGTGTGTATGTGTGTTTGTTTCGTTTGAAAGATATGCAAAGTGCACGGCGGAGCACAAAAAGAAGAGAGTGGCGAAGATTGAACCGTCCTGACTCCCACCAAGTGGAAGCGAGCTAAATTAGTAGTTAATTAATTTTCATTAAGACATCTTTCAACAATTTGAATCAACAAATTTACAAAGAGCGACTTGAGAAGCATTCACAAGGGAAAAAGCAACTCCTCAATTGCATCGGAAACATATTTTGCCTTCTTGTCTTTCATTGACGCGCATTCCTACCTCGATCTGTAAAATTCAACTCAACTTGAACTAAGTCTTCGTTACAACAATTGAAATTGGATTATTTCTACTTTACTACTGAATTGGTTTTGTATGTAGTGCAGATGCAATACGATATCCTTCGAAAAGAATGGCATGGACAACAATACAAATAGCTGCATTCTTTTCATTTTTAACGATGAATACAAGGATGAATGCATGGATTTAGCTACGCATACGAGCATATTCACTGTCAGTATAACCCATAACGAACGAAGATTTCATTAGAAAATTAAATTTGTGGCGGAGTGGCTGTCAGTCATGCAGTTATCTCAAATAAGGATATTTAGTTGTAAAATTCTAGCAAAAGATGCGATTTGCCGAAGAATTTCGTGCAAGTTGATGGCCCATTAATAATTTTTATGACTCAACGATTGTTTAACTGGGGATGAAATTACTTACGTGCGCATTTCTTCTTGGCTTCCAGTTGGATTTGGTCGCAAAAATCATAACGAAATCTTGTTCGTCTTATTTTCCTGTTCTTTGTCTTAGGAGCTATCACCGTCGATATTTGCTGGACATATTAATTTTTCAACTTCCATCTTCGAAATTAAAGACAAATTGTCATCAAATGTATTTATAGATCTGTTTGATTGGTTATATTTTTATTTCGATCTATTTGGAACTTTCCTCAACTTCCGCCAACTCCAATCTACATTTGGACAACAGGTCTCATAGATTTGATGCGATTGAGTACCTTATGGTTCATCTCTATCGGCTGGCGTTGAGTACCCAAAATGTTTTCACTAACTTAAGGATATCTTAGTTGAGTATTCTATTAAAATTAAATTAAAGTTTGTTACATTTGCCCTTACAATATCGCATCCATCTGTGATCTTTTTTTATCGTAGATGAAGGCTGTTAACAACCTAAGTGTGGCACTGTCAAGCTGCAAACCTGGCCTGGAATCGAGACAGTACTTCAACCTAGGCCTCGTGTTCTTATGTCTACACGCACCTTCTGATTCCAGGATTCACTTTTCTAGCAAGAGGAAACGGAGGGAAGGGAAAACATGTGAGTGCGAGAAAAGACATTCTGCCATCTTTGGCGTCATCGGACGCTTCTGTTTGCCTTTTTTTGAAAATCATCGGTCACCTGTCAGGATTACACCGATTCAATGTGTAAGCCGTTGCAAATATTTCAAGACTACAGTTTGTGGGGAAAGCTTCTCAATATTGCTAGAGAACATTGCTCCATTTTTGCAACCAAAAAAATGTGTAACCGATTTTCATAACATCATAAAATCTATATCAATATTGTGCAGTTTAGAACAAGAAGATCATTTCTACTTTACGCGCTCAAAAGCTGTGTCACGAAGAACCTAGTCTGACCATGCGCTCGACTGAACTACGGCCTCAGATTTAAGATCAGACGTGCAGTACCATCTCTTTTTGACGCGCTTCCAGGGTTATTGCAAAATAACCAAAGATATCACTTCTTCTTGACTCACCCGGGAGCTGGGTCAAGCAGAAATCAGTAAAACCTTCAACTTCGGTTGAGCTTTTGATCAGGGGTGAGATGCGCAGTCCACCTTTCCTTTATTTCGTGCTCCTATAACTCTTGGTATGAAAAAATAAAAAAACAGTGGGGTTCGTTCCAAATGCCTTTTTCTCTTTTTTCATCTCTGCCCCATAGAGTTGAACAGGGTCATCATCTTGATAAGCTCCTCCCCTTGCTGGCTATTAATCGGGTAAGTACCGTTACACGCACTGCAGCTTTGTAGGCAGTTGTCTTGATTTGTTCGGAACGTATCTTCGAGTCTATAAATACATCCAGGAATTATAATGTTGGTTTCGACTCAACTAGCACTTCCTCAATATTCAAAAACCCTTAAATTGGGCTGGTTTTTTCCAGTTCCAGTTGAAACCCGCGAACAAGTATCCAGTTCTTCAATCGCCAAGCTAACAATATCAGCCTTAGTAGTGCAATAGTGCATCCTACTTATAGCGTCACAAGATCCTCTGCACACCCAATCTAGCATAATTCATTCGGAAGCTCAAACCTCAATAGTATATCATAGGAGTTGTTTAACAGGACAAAGCCGAGGATGAAGACCTATGTGACACCTGATGATTCTCCATCCATGACTACCTTCGATTGGTGTCAAACAGAAGGCGAAGATCCTTGGGATTGGCTCTCAGACTTAGCGTAAAATATTCTTGAACTTGAAATAATGTCCTAGTGTTTCCAGGACATCAACCGATTTGAGGCTGTTAAATGTATTTTTGACAGCCAGTGTAAGCATGAGGACAATCATTTGGCTGAACGTGCTTGGTCCCTCTGTTCACTAGGTCACACCCACCACTTCTCCGTTGTAACACTTGTGGAGTGACCTAATCAAAAGCCATTATGCCGTGGAGACACATCCTCAGTAATATGAATTCACTTCCTCTTTCCTTGATGAGTTTTTCCATACCTTCTCCGGCTGTATTTTATGCATACAGGGAGCAATGTGCAGATGAGAGACTTAGGATCTCCCTTTTCTTTGCTGTCAAATAAGTCAAATATGTCGCGGAGAAACTCTGAATAAAAATGAAGGACCAACTACAGTATCTCAGCTGGAATTTTGGAGCTTTGCTGGCTTTTATAGAAGAGAATGCTTTTCTGGAAGCTGGAATAGATCCTCCTCCAATTTTTTCTCTGTGAAAAATGGATCTTCCATCGCGAGTAGCATTTCCGTTTGTTGCATTTATGATGTGTTCATGAGAAATGTATCCTGTTTCTTTGTTCGCTCTTAGCACGAAGCGATGTGCATCGTGGTATCCGTTCATTTAAATAATTTTTCGTAGTAACATCACCAGTGCGGGGGGAATATCACTATTTTTAAGGCACACGATTTTTCTGGATTGTCACGCGATAAGGAATTGTCATACCATAAATTTGTTCTAGAATTGAAACTGAATTTTTCCTGAAATTTTAACATTTTTAATTTGAGGATATGTAGTTCTTCTTACTAGATCGATCGCTGCCATATGTCTTCCTGTCATTTTGACAGTACAGTATAGTGTGTCGTTTAGAACGAATTCGGTCAATGCACTTCAATAAGGATTTTTGAGTGAATATAATGTGATACTCGAGAACAATTCACCAGACGTCTAGTTTGGTCAAAGCCTTGGACTTGCAGATCTTGATCTGACCAATATTCCAATACTTGTTTCAGAGGTCTGCCATAGGACATGGGTCTTATTGCTTGCTGGTCCTATCCTTGATAACAATATCCAAATTTCTGTCTTCATTGGGGTCGTGAATATGTGTCGGAAATAGTTTTGCAAAATGTCGAGTTGCAGCGATCTTCAGAAGATCGCTGTCTGAATCTGATCACTGTGATCTTCAGAACATCACTTCACAGTATCCTCTGAAGAGCTTCAGAGGATATTGTCATTGATTTGTTGAAGTTTTCAGTATCGATTTCGCGAATGCTTTACACTACTTACCAGGTCTTTGCATAATTACTGGGATTGCGATATTTTTAAAGTTAGTCTTCATAGCTGGATTTTCGTTTAAGGAGTTTCTTTCTTGGAAGGATAGTCAAGACGGGGACTTAAATACTTTGTTTTTTTTGGGGAGAGTAGTATCGCACTATCCTTGGACATCCTCTGTACTCGTTAATTAACGCTTCACTATATAATATTTCTCTACAGCGAAATTACATGAACGATATCAATGACCTCTGTAATCGTTCACTGGTATGACCGACAGAAGCCTATCAATTCTTGAAAATGCAATAGAATCAATGTAAAAACAAGGATTTTAAAACTTCCCAACCAACTGCTCAGCGAAATCATTAAAATTAAAATCAAACCACAATCAATACACATGTCATGACTTGATTGCAAGCAAATTTCTATATCCATATACACAATATCTAGTTATAGCGTGCGAGGTCATCTTCCTTTTTCACCTGAGCGTGCCAACCGTTGGTGCTATTTGCTACCACATATAAAACAATAGAATGAATTATATGCCCCATTCAATATGCATATCGACAGAAAAAAAGATGTGGTTTCTTTCTTCTAATAATTGAGCACTTCGCTCAATACAATTCACATAAGAACGGGGTCGAAACATCAACAAGGATAACATTCTACACGTTGTAACATGAACATGCAGTAGGAGGATAATTGCTGATTCAATTTCAATTTTTATTCTATTCAAGCTTAGCGTCAAGCTGCTTTGGTTACGTCTCTAATCATCACAGCCTATACGAAACCCGTCATCGTTCAAATTTCTTCCTTTTTAAACTATTCAACATGAAATGGAAAAAGAAAAGGAAGAAGCAAAAAAGAAACAAAGTAAACCGAGAAAGAAAGAAAAAATTCATCAATTTAGTCTCGAACACGTTCTATACTTCCCGCATTTTATTGGAGTAGTTGAAAATTACACCAATTACATGACCACGTAATGAAAATTTAATCAGCGAAGCATAGCGAGGTATGTTTCGGGCAATTATCCTACATGACTGCCCGATACTTTCGAGTCTCGAAGATTCATGGAAGAAAGTATATAAAATCTAGTACAATTGATGGTAAGGCGAGTGTGGAATAGGCAAAACTTGGAAATTTTTAATGCGTTCAAATTCGTGATTACCAATCCATAATAATAATCAGGTTAACTTGGACTTGCTCGCTGAGGATGCAGAATATTGATTTGAACCGCTTGAGGAAAAATATCGATGGGAATCATTAAAATCATCACAACATTACTTAAGAGTTCAATTTTTAAGCACAGGAAACTTATGGATGTTTTTTTTTACAGAAATGTTAAGTAGTGAAGCTTTGGGAGTGACTGATATCCGTTTTCCTTTGGTAGGTTTGCATGGTCTTTTCATTATTGTTATTTTTCCGAGGTCCACTGTTGAGTCTAACATAAGCATGCGTTGGTTCTTAGCTCCTTTCATATGGTTCAGCTCCAGTTGCAGATGGTCCACCATGTTTCCTTTGATAATTCAAGGTGTGCTCCCAGGTCCACCGTCGCGTGGTGTCCTAACAATGCTGCTTGATTCCACCCCACCGACAGATTAATCGCTCTTTCGGGTTAGCCCTGTAAAATCTAGACAAAAATCGTCGAAACTTGCTTCCACGTCTAAAGAGGCGCAGCGTGTTTCGTCTATTTTAATGCCCTGGTATCACCCGTGTCGACCCAGACGACTGTGTAATAAATAAATCATAAGAAATAAGTAAATAATGCTACAAGGTCCTTTTGCTATTTCTATTTCGCTATAGGTATTGTTTGGTCCTCCTTTTTTCCTCGTTAAGCCTCAGGTATCGGCTCATCCTATCATTCCTCTAAATCCAAGCGAAGTCTCTTCACAGGGCTCAGATCTCTTTCAGAGGGTTCGGATCCAAAGTCTTTTTCACTGTTACTTATTTTACCTTGAATTGAGCCCTCGCTTGCTTCCTTTTGACCGACTGAATTAATATCTGCTAGTTTGTCAGATCTTTGATTCCCTTCCATACCTCTATGTTCAAGGACCTTCGACGATTTCATTTACCTTCTCACGCTCTGAACTAGGTGTGAGGCTATACGATTGGAGTCAAGCCCGTTTAGTGCATTATTGCTATCTTGGAGGATGTGTTTTTGGTAGATAAGGTTGGTTATTGTTGTTTTGGCTAATGCTCAGTTCTGTGATTGCTTTTCGACAGCAAAATTTTCGGACTTGACAGGGTTTTCGGACTGAGATATGTCACGGAAGTGATGTCCGGCTACAGTAACCTTGTCGGTTCTTCCAAGAGTAATTATTTCCCTATACCATAATCTATAATACTTTCCCAAACCACTACAAATCTATAATCCTACCCGGTTGTAAACTTTTGCTTCATTTTCCGATAATCGTTCTGCTTGACACTTTTAAATTGTACCTCGTCCGTCAGCACTAAAAAGTTTCGAATGCTGGACTATGGGGAAAATTTGACTTCTATGCAATCATTTGATTGTCTTTGGGTTACTTTGTTTTTTCTTCACTGAGGCTGTCAAATGCGGTATAGCCCTTAATAAGTTCGCTTAAGGAAGTCTCAACAATTGTAAAACTGCAGAAGCTTTGATAGCTGGCCATGAGAATCGTGTGGACGAACAACGGACATCTATAAAGGTAAACTGAAGGGCATAGACCAGTGGAGAAACCGAGGAAACACTGATCTAACTCTGTTGCTAAAGACAGACGCGGTCAATGGACCGAAACAGTTGCAAGCACTTATTGCAGGAGTTGAAACACTGAGAGGGGCTGTAGTTCTACGAAGAAGAAGGAGAAGAAGAAGAAAGTTCGTTTAGTCTACTTTGCACTCTTCGTAGACTAATCCATCTAGAAACCATCTGCACAAATTCATTTATAATGCAAGATACTGTGTCGAACCGATCTCTAATAGTCGAAAAAGCAATTCGCATCCATCACGACCCTTGTGACTTACCAGTTCCTATTATTTAAGATAAACTTCTAGTTTTCTGATAGATATTTTGAAAGGATCTGACCACGGATACAATACTATAAGGAGAAAATCAACTCCGCTACACAAGAACACAATTTTCAGTGCATGCATGTGTCAAGCTCTTGTGTCGAGGAGTGGTTTCTTTGGTATACCAATTTACTGACGTCGCTTCGAAAGTATTCTCAAGACGAAATAACAAATTGAAAGTCCGGTGAAGTGGGCCTTGTGACGATTGACCATTCGGGATAAGCGAAAACATCTAGGTTTGGAAGAAATACTAATGGGATGTCACAGACTTTGTGGCTGATTCGAAGGACATGCTAGTGTTTCGGTATCTGATGGTACGTCGATCCTTGCGTTACGTAGAACCCCCGACCTAATGTGTTAGAGGCCTTTGTAACTATCATGAGGACTACGCTTAGGTGATGCGTGATTTGAAAGGTGGAACCTAGAAATATTGAAGCCTATGATCGACAAGTCTTATTTCGTTAGACGGGCCGCTGACAAATTGTTTCTGAAATCTGGGAAATTGGTTTAGTTTTGTTGTCAAAAAACAAAAACAATGTTCTTTGTCTTTCCTTCTAATGATGTATAAGCATCCCGAAAGCGAAAATGAAAATGAACCATAGCACCAAAATTGACAGTTGACAAGATGTCAGCTGCGAAGATTTCTTCATATTTTATAGGTAATGAGATTAAAGTTGCCTTAGCCAAAACTTTTTAAGGAAAAAAAATTTCACTGAGGAACTGTGTGATTGATTATTGCGAAACCAATCGAAGAAAAACGTGAAAAATGGGTGGCAGAAGTTTTATGTAGAAGGTAGGCGTGGTTATATCAATGTATGCAGCAAAATTCACGCATGAAAGTCTTGATTGGAATTCGAGAGACCAGATACTTGTTGCCCGGAAGGGCAGTGTTCTAACTGAAACATCACGAGGGTTGTATGGTATTATTTTAGCTTTTATTATTTTTTTCCAACTAGGGGCTGATTTATAGAGCGATAAACAGTAACAATGTGGGTTATGTTTCCACTAAACAGTGCTAGAATTGATTTTATTCCAATTTTCAAAGCTTAGAAACTACTTGGAGGCAGCCAAAAAAAAAGTATAATTAAAAAAAAAATTGACTTATCCATGAATAGTTACCGCAACCCTTAATGAAATGTGCACTATCTTGACCACACACGGCAATAAGCTTATGGTCAGCCCTCCACGTTGCCTTATCGCAATCCAATGAAAATACATGAATGCATAGCAAGTCGACAAAATACAAAAACGTAAAAAGATTCCCAGAGAAAATTACTAATAATTTTCAGTTTTTCCTATTATTTTCTCAACATTTTCTATTCTTTTTATTTTTTTTTGTGTGTGTCTTGTATACATCGTTGCCTGCCGTGTATTAACTTCGATGGTTGTAGTTGTTGCAGTTCGGTTTCATGAACTAAATTATTGTTTGCATAATTTCAAATCAACTTACATTGTATTTATTTCGTACAAGAGTGAAGCTATGCACCGCCATGGACGAGGAAAGCTTTTAATATATCCTGTATACAGATACCAACACATGTGTGAAAGATAATGAGTAGTTTTCATGAGACCAACATGGAAAATTCGTTCGTTGCAAAACAAAAAGAAAATAGAAAAATGCATGCCAAATTCAACTTGAAGGTTTTTAGATTATAGGTTTGTTATTGGGTCTTGCAAGTGGGAGTTTAAAAGGAAAACTTTTGAATAGCAAATAAAATAGAGACTCGGAAAATCGTCATGGATGCGTGGTTTACACGGACAAAGTGACTCGATTTGGGACAGGAAAAATAAATTGCTTGAGTACGCTTGTTTGCAAGCCATAAGAAATCAATAGAATTCTAACACAAAAGAACTTGCAGGTAAAACCTGCAGGATTAGAAAAATCATATTCGCTATTTATCACTCAATTAAAAGAAGGCGCAAAACCGGCAGACCAGAGAGGCGTGAAATCTACTGACTAATTGTTTCATTACGTTCAAAATAGTGATTTATCTGTCTATTCCTTCTATTCTGAGCTAAGCTATTAATTTATTTGAAATTCATAAAACCTTCACCATAAGCGTAAACTTAACAAATTGCACTTGTTTTTTTCTTGCAAATAATTCCAATCGTTACGTAGAATCTTAATCTTTTTAACTCCAACGCAAGTCCAATCATTAATAATAAATCTATTAGTTATTTGAATCATAACGACCGTTAGCAGCCTATAATTAATGGCATTGAACAAACGAGTAAGTAAAAGCATAAATATATAGATAAAATATGTAAAATATCATTGCATAAACAATTCAATGCAAATTAATTCACTATGGCGCACGCTTTCAGTCACCTGTAAAGCATTAATAAATTATAGTAACAAACTAAACGACTAGCGACTAGAATTAACATATATCATTTTAATTAGACGAATATGTTAACGCATGTGTCGAAATGCGTGAAGGACATGTATGTTAGACAAAATTTTCCAAGCCAAAGAGTTCCCAAGAGATGATTAAATCAATTTAAAAAAAATTACAACGCAAAAAGGCAAGGTCTTAAATAGTTTTTTATTTATTTATTAGATCTTAATGAGATCAATATTCCTTGTCTGCAAGACACAATAAAGTATTTCGTCTGCACACAACAAAAAAAAAGGATAACTGCAATAACCAGGATGAAATCATGTTCAAAATCATTCGCGCATGCTTTGAATTTTATATTAAACTAATGAATAAAGCAATAATTTCTTATGTTCCTACTTAATTAGGATTCAATAATTTACGCTGCATCAATCGATGAAAATATTTCACATACGTTAATGTGTCGCAATAAATAAATTATGTATGAGCATACGACAATGCATTAAAGATGAGCTATGAAAATCGTATAAAGTATCTTAAGTTTAGATAAAAGTGTGGTACAAGTACCAAAAATTCTGACGAAATGCATAAGGAAGTGAGGATTGGTGTTATTGGTGAAAGCAGAGATTCTTCACGAATTGTTTAATTAAAATTTTCATGCGTCAGGTACCATTTCACCTCTCTATTCACAATAATTGAGAATTCGGAAAGCGATAGCTAGCGATGACAGGACATTTCCGAAGAACACGGATCTATTTCAGTGTTCTTCGGAAATGTTTTGTCAGTGTCTACTACTGTGTTAAAAAAGTTATCTTAATTTTGTTCCGCATTCATTTTAATCAATTTCATCCCATCTAGCGCAGCTCCACTTCGATGGAAGCCACTTACCCCATTGCTCTTCCCATTAGTTTTCTGGTATCGAGGTTTCAAGTTATGCAGAATTATACCGGTATTGTTATGCTCTTCAAGAAACTCAATGCTGTATCCTTGGAGCTGTATGTTCAGTATAGGAAATCGCCAAAAAGCTGGATAAGGCAGATTTAAAAGGTCCTTAAGGAACGATATGAGTGGGATTCGGGATGAAACCTCAGGACGAATTAATACCGCTTGAGTTGACACATGATCGTGATGCATGGGACACACAGCCCTAGAGTTATCTGTCCATAAATCACGACCCTTCAATCGAATATGTTCACCCAATAGACGCCAAACATTCAAAAAATATCATAGGGGACTATTTGACCCACCAAAAGGAACTCATCACCCACAACACAGCGAACGTCAAAGAAAATCGTCAGCACTATCGCTATTTGCGGGCTTAACACAATAGTTGTGGTTTCGTCTGGTCTTCAGCACTTTATTCAACCCATTCTTTGATTATTTGAATATCATAAACAAAAAAACAAGTCTCAGTAATACGTTCTTCCGCTGTAATTCGTTTCTATTCGTCCTGCTTTCCGAAAAGTCTGCGGTCTCCAAGATTATGAAATAGCATAAACTCAAATAGGGGGGGGGGGGGGAGGGCTTGAGCTTTGTACCTGCAAGAGGAGCGGATACCATGAGAAGATACCTTGAGAGGTATTCACAGATAAATCAGAAGGTATAAGACCATTAGCACAGCTTGAATTCGATTGATGAAGGTCGTGAAGCGCTACGCAGATTTCCTAACTGGAGGACGCGGTCGTTGATCCGCGACTGTTTGATATACCACATAAGAGGTCCAAATCTATGACAAGCTGCAGCACCACGTCTTGATATGCAGGAATTGTCTCTTTACAAGCCTTAACGCGACGCTCTTTTTCAAAAAATGAGGAAGTTTTGACACAAAATGAGTTTAGATTTTCCTGAAACCCAAAAGAATCTTTCAAAATGGTTTTAAATGATCCAATAGAAATGCTTACCATTTCGACCAAATTTCTATATGCTAATCGATAGCTTCGGAACATCAACTAACTGCTTTTCTTGACATGCTGATCATAAGTTGACTTTGTCGGTCATCTTGGGCATCCCAATCCATCAAGACGTTCGCTTCCTTTCCAAAATTCCAAAATGACCAAAAAGACATTTTACCCAATCCTTTTTCAAAAGGCGTTTGACTGTCCCCGATTTTAAATCATTCATGAGTCACGTGGCACATCTCCTTTTCGCTCACGTGCTGAAGCTAATTGCTGCTCATCGATAGTGTGTCATCTTTCGCTAGCCACTGATATTTTGATGTTCTCGAGTCTTCTGAGGTTCCAAAATCCGCTGATTTTAAAACTGAAGTGAACCGCAGCGCTTCCATTCGCTGCACATGCGCAAACCGTTTCCGACGCAGCTTTTTATTGACGCAGGAGCTCCATATCTTTGCTCGATGTATAAGCGTAGGTTGTACGACCGTCAGCAAGAGTCTCCTTTCTGTTGTCTCTCAACATTAGCCATTAGTCAACTGATTGCCGAGACCCGTGCCTATATATATTAATGCTCTATTTATGGTGGTATGTCAAGGGTGTGACTAGCATGAGCTCCTAAAATCAAGCCAGGCAATCATGATATATCTGGATACGCAACATTTGATTTATCTAAAGAGAACATTAGCCAAAAATCACATGGAATTCACCATTTGATACAAAGCAATATTTTTTCTTTTCCCATTTTTTATGAGGATGAAAACCTATTTGGAAATAGTGGGTGTGAAATTTCCTCCACCTGACTTAAAGTTCAGAGCTTGCCTCTTCTGGCCATTACTTGACAGATCGATCCAGAACGCTTTTCTTATAATGCGCATCACTCCAGTACAGAGTATCGAAAATGTTCTTTTGTGCACCGCTTATAGGGCGGATATTCAATATTAAAGCACAATTCTGCGAGTCAGCGACACGATAAGGTGATATCCAAGGAATAAGGAATAAAGTTAGGTTATTTCTGCTTGACTTTCAAAGGAACAGAGCGGGAAACAGTCTTGTCAATATGCTCTACTACTTCCGTTTGACAGCTAGGACCGAAGTCAATTTTTCGATCGAGTTGATTAGGTTATTCCACCTTATATTCTTCATTGAAAGATAAAGCTGCTACACTTCTTTTATCAAGTTGTAATATACATCAAGGTACGATTCTAGGACCTATACTTTTCTCTCTTCGAAAGACCAAATTCGGCATTTGAGAAAAATGGTGAAGCAGCTTAATTAAAACAGGGGAAAGATTTATTAGTTGCTCATTCCGAATTCGCTTCAATTTCTAAGTTCGTTAGCAACCACACTATAAGGATAATAACAATTAACACTCTCAAAACTTCTATTCCTTTGAGATTTCAAAACCAAGCGTTTAATTAGGGTCATACCTCTATCAAAAAACATCAGATAATAAAGCAAACTTATAAAATCCTCGGAGTAAATTCCATATGAATAGTGCAATTTTTTTCTCCTCTATCCTTCGCACGATTGAATCACGCTATGAAAGATAAAAGATAAACAGGCAGGATACCGTCACCAATCTGCCAACTAATTTTCTTTTAAATTGCCGCTGCATCACTCTCACAAACCGAATCTATTCAACACAAACTAAATACAGAAGAAAAAAAATGAATTAAGTGAAAAAGTGAAAAGGATGCGCTAGATAGGATCCAGCGAATAAGAGAAGAAAACAAAAAAAAAGCGACACAAACTTGGCGTCGACTATACACTCAATGTCCCGTGACAGACATTCTGGAGCTCATCCGTGCCGCTAGTGTCTTTAGATATTTCCTTTTTTTATTTCGTTTTCCTTTTTTGGCGTGTAAGTCTTCCTACTTATGTTCCGTCTTCGCTTTTCTCAAAGGCTCAATAGATCATCATACAAGAAACGATGCGAGCACTTATTACATTTATAACCCATAGATTTAGTTCGGTTATAGTCAACCATTGGAGGAGCTTTATCTATGTACATGTTGTGCAAGGATATCTTATTTGCACGGAGCGCTAAAATTCATGTCTACTTAAATAGACATATCATTTGAATAATGTCTGCCGCTAATTTTTTAATGCATATTGTTATGTTTGGTAAAAAGGAAGCGTCTGACATTTGGTTATTCATTTTTCTTTTGTTTTTCGCTTAAGCGTTTCAATTTTTTGTGTTTTTTTTTCTTTGTTTTTTGTTTGTAGAGACGAACTTCATTAGATGATGAGGTTGGTGATGAAAGCCCCAATTTGTTTGAAGCTGCGACTAGAATATTTCAGCAGGAAGACCAAAAACAACAATATTTTAGATTAGTTGCTTGTCGACACAACACCATCAAAATGCAAAGACACCGTCCCTTATTTTGTGTTTTGTTTTTGGTGTGTGTTCATTTGTTTAATGAGTTGAAACGACAGCAGGCTTGATAAGCTGTAATTTGATAGTGTTGTGTGATTTTTAACATTGATCCTTGCCGAAATTAGTGGAAGATTAGGATAACTTTGTCGAGATTGAATAATAATCAGGACATTTTGTAGTTTTCTTTATTTCTAAATGAATATGCAGAACCAATTAGCCTGAGCATTGTGCAATATCCTGGAAAAAAATTTGAAAAAAATTCAGGTTAAGATATACTGACTGGTAAGGTAATCAATGAGCAAGGTGCAAATGTAAAGGGATTGTTAGGTTCGTCGATAGATTGAATTCACTTGTATTCGACGGGCGTGCCCCGGACGCATTTCTAGAAAGGATTCAGTGGCTTAGACCTTCTAGAGCTATTTGAGGCATATGATGATAGCATTTACCGTTATGTTTGATTCCTTTTATGCATATTGAATGCTATAATTTATACAGTTTACTGCACCTTCTGAGAAATTACTATATTTATCATCGAAGTCTACCTACGACGTAACTTCATTTTTTGTGTCTTCTGAATTACTTCTATACCATGAAGGCTTTTATTCTATCCAGCTCGGCGTTTTTAATGCCTAATTCATTAGCAAAGGTCATTGCAAGCTATATTTCTTTCATTGATTGCATGGCTCTCATTCTATGGTGCTACAGACCGAATCGAGCTCTGGTCTCCCGAATAGTTTACTTAGATTTCTTACGCTCAGTGTTTTGGTGATTGAGTGATCGCGCTTTTCAGTCTGGTATATTTAGAAACATTTTCCTATCTGTACCTGGAGAGTCCTGCCATCGTTTTATACGCAACAGATTGCGTTCAGTCCGTCCTTTTAGTATCTTCCTGGACACTCTTGATTCAGACATTCGTGCAATGAACATTAGTTCTGTAATAGTTTTTCCTGTTTTGGGATAGACGATCAAGATAACTCTATGACTACTCCTATTAAAAATCACCATGCATCTCTTAGCCGAAAAACCATTTTTTGGGATTTTTTGAGTGGTTGGTTCCCTATTCGCAGTTCACTATTTTGACCTGATTTTTTGTTTGAAGCCCAGATTTACTAATCAAAGTTTCATATAGAGTAATGAAATTGCACCGAATCCATGATTTATTTGATATAAACTTCACCAATAGAGCGTTGGATATGATTTTCAAAGATTTAGTTGAAAGTAGACGCGGCCGCTGAACGTGTAAGGACACCTTTTTGATGATAATGTACTAGTTCAAAGTATGACAAACACGACGTTTTGACAAATTAATAGCGTTAACTACCTTCTTCACCATAATTTGACAGTTTTTCGCAATGTTTTGTGAACTTTGACGATGTAAACTTAAGTGGTTAAAGTATTTCAACGCCTCCAATATTGACTGTTTTCCAGGCTGGTACGGCTGCATTTAAGCTCAGCCGCCTAAAATTTTACGAAGATGAATTTTAATGCACAGTAGTCTATGCATAGCTCCTAACTTCATATTAATTTGTAAAGCGGTATTGTGTTTCGAAAATAAATCTTTAATGATAGCTCGATACTCGATTTTTTCCATTTTCACAAAAACGGTGCCATCGACATACTCAAACGATTGTCACACAATAAGTGAATCTCCAAAACGGCTGAAATTTAGGTGACGGCCTGTCAGAAGATGTGCGACTTTATTTGCGAGCTTTGATCGACATAGTGCTGCCATCTTGATATCGTGATAGGAAAGTTTATTTTGGTTGACGTACTTTTCGTGTCCTTTTTGCCAGTTTGCCCGAAATAATGTGTCAATTTTGATAATGCAACTCTTCTAAATGCACTACTTTTGCAATTATCCTTGAACATCCCAATTATTGAGAGCAAAATAGAAAACGAGATGCGCTATAATGCTTCAAGTAACGAAGAAAATCCTTTGATGAAGAGTTGCAGTAAAGCTGTTAAAATGGCTTTAATCATCGCAAGCTCCCGAATATTGGTTAAAAAAACTACATACGCAATATGTTACTCGGGAGAACATCCTGGAAATAGATTCACATGGTTTCACCAATACTAGAAACTGTATTGTATAAAAGTATGATCCTCTCGAGTATCCCAATTATTGGGATTGCTAAGCGTTTGTCCAATTGTTACCACATACACTTCAATTCGGCTAGCAACGAACCCTTTCCATCAGGCAAAAGATTCAAATTTACTCTTGGTAACTACCCCCACCACCGCCACCACTATTTAAAGAGCACATTAAGTGGCTGGTCGGCTAAAAATCGGAAATGAGTTGCCATAGGCTACAATTGTTGATTGCACTCGCTCGTTGTACTTCCGTTCGAAAATAATGGCCCTGTCTTTCGGGTGGAGGACAATACTAATGGCTAATCAGACTTGTGGAGGGTTAAAAGTGGACGAACGATGACGAGGACAATAAGTCTAGGGGACATTGCATTCATCTAACAAGGACGCAAGTCTTAAGCTGTGGCTATTGGAAGAATGTACGAGTGAATGAGTGAGGAGCTAGTAATAAGCAAAGCTTGTGGTGCTATTGTGGTTCGAGTGTTTTTCAAGTGGTCGCGTAATGGTTCGCTTCCATTTTCCATTCTGAACAGGAGGAACACGCTTACAATTGTGACAAGGATGTATTTTCTATATTCTTGCATTCTTTGTTTCTCACTAAATGATATTTTCTTTTTCGTCTTCCTTTTTTCCATCTCGTCGCTCTCACGCTCTCACCCCTTTGGTGTTTCGTGTTCAGAAATTCTATCACCTCCGCCTGTTACTTGGTGAACTTTCATCACTTTACTGGTATTATTCTTTTTTTGTTTCTCAAGTAGGTAGCAGAGTAAGTTTCTTGCTTCTTGTCGATTTATTGTTGATTTTCTTAGAAAACTTCCAACTCAACTTTTCCCGTGTAGTACATAATTATCTCACTTGAACCAGAGAGGAGGTGAGCATACGTTGGTAATGTTAGTGAAATCAAGGAAAATGCATAAAATTTCCCGTCACATGTGTATTAGCGCGAAGGTGAAGGTTCAAATGTAATTTCACTCATCCCCCACGTGCGTAGAATGTGTGGAGTACGTCTTAGGGATATATGTTGCAAATGCAATACGACCAGCTCAAGTAGACTACTCACTTGGCAATATATGAGAAGCATATTGTTCAAGTGGGAAATTTAGCAAGGAGTAAATAGTCGAATGTGTATGTTGTAGCACGAAGTGAAATTCAATAGGTTACTCTCGTTGCACCTGTAATTTTCAACACTTCAGGAAGAAGTTGTTGTGGCGTATTGCAGGAAGTTGGTGTGCCGTTGAGATTTTTAAGTGTTTAGATAATGTAGGATCAAGCACGGCGATGAGAGAGTGGGAGAGAGAAAAAGAGTGAAAAGTAGGACTAAATGTTGTTATAAGTGGAAGCATATTGGCTCTTGCAGGATCTAATGATTATGATATGCTTCCAAAAAGCTATAATTAGCGGACTATTATAAGCTTTGCGATGGACCACAGGTATGCTTTCGACAAATCCAAGAAATACAAGGATTGTAGTTTCCTGTTTCGATCATAAAATCACGGAATCCTACCTAGGTTCTGCTAACTAGGGTCAAGATTGTTTTCCAGCAGTAGATTTTAATTTGGAACCTCGGTTCCCTTAAGAAAGGAAGCCGCAAAGCTTACTGGCACTTGAAAATACATATAAAAGGGGCCTAGTGTGAAATAATGCATTACTCGGTATAGGTTGCAGGCTGCATTTTAGTTTGACAGAGAGAGAATGTCAAATGGGTAGTTCAGAAGTCTGATATTGCTGGGAGCCCAACACACTGGGCGTAAATAGCTTTTATCAAATGCATTAGAACCACCGTTTTGGATTTTCGCTTCTAAATCGTCGATTCTCTAACCTACAATTCCGTATATAAGGCACTGTACACCTTGTCAATAAGCCACCTCTGTGTTTTAATACAAATTCTATTGCACTAGAATCAGAAAACGAATTCATCATCGCACACATCGAGTTGAATACACTACTCTATTGAAGTGAACCAGTAAACGAATTGCTGAACGCAGAATTCGACTCATGCCTCACAGTCGTTTCATTTACTAGCAGAGTTTCATGGTCCTTGGTCAATTGTACAAAATTTGACCGTTCCAACCAAATACTATCCGCCCTTGTATCACTCAATTCCAAAAAGTCTTCTGGTTTTAACGGGTACCAAACTTAATACTGAAAAAATTTTCTAAATCAATATCGAGGCCAATTGCCACCAGTTTTTTACAATGAATGAATATTGAATATTTTTGCCTAGCCTGGAAAATAGCACTTATATTTCCCACACTATTTCTAACACAAACGAGGTCAACGTGAGCCTAAATAAATTCGGATTCTTCCTTCAACTATTCAAGAAAGCCGCAAGCAATCATTCTGCTGTCCATTAGAGAGTCATCTACGTCGCTTATACAAGCGCAAAATTTTGAACTAAGATGATTGAGAAGTTGTTGGAAAAATCGTATCGACCGTAGAAGCGATCCTTCTTCTACGCGATTATATATCATCCAGTCTAAGGAAGAAAGAAGTAATCGCGGAGTGCTCAAGTCACTTAGAAAAAGTGTTTAATAGGCTGGGCGTCCGCATGTGATGGCCCTATCCAAGTAACATGCGTCATAGCTAACTTTTTAAGCTAAAGGCCGTTTTAATTTAAAATTAATCAGTGATGTTCATTCCAACTTCATAAACATTAGCTCTGGCGTTTCTCAGGGATCAATACTTGGCCCACTATTATTCAGAACCTTTCTCTACAAAATCCAACAGCAAGAGCATCGGGCGAAGATGATGTTACAATTCGTAATAAAAACGTCGAGAACCAGTTCCTCTCATAATTCTTGACGCTAAAAACTTGCTCGTCCTCGTTAGCTATGCGTCTTTTCCAAATGCTCTGGGTCCATCACAGTGCACTTAGAAACCTTACAAAGATGTCTCTTGAAATGTGCTTCCTTGAATCATTAACAGGAAGAAATGTGACCTAATAATTTTCGGTGAATTTAGGGTAAAGGGTCAACTATTCAGTCCCAGATGAATGTAATGAATTTTCGCTTACAACGGTAGTGTCCTGATACGTCAAACGGGGTAAGTATACCTTAAAAATACCTTTATATAATACCTTATACCTTATAAATACCTTTAACTTGTATGCCACCACCGCCTTAGATTTAATTTTCACAGTCGCACATATATCGAAACAGTCACTCGAGTTTAAGGACTCATACGCTTCCTGCTTCTGTAATTGTTAAGGAATCTAGCGAAAATTCATTCGACTCTTTGAAACAATTGCTCTTTGAAACAGTTGCAATTATAACGGAACATCCATTTGTATTTCTACAGTTTTTAGGGCTGTCTTCAGCACAACGCACAACTTGTCAAAACCCAGAAGAATCACCTCGGATGCTCCTTTTTCGGGAACAGAATAACGTCACACAGAGCTAGATCAGGTGGGTATGATGGTTGTTCCAACTAAAAAAACTCTTTTTTGGCCAAGAATATTATAATAATCAGTGAAATGAGGGCTCGGGCGTTGTTCTGATGAAGAATCTACTCCTCGTGCTTCAAAGACTCTGATAAATTTTTGCTTACTCATTCACGGTGAGCGGATAATAATTCTTGATAACATTCTTTTCCACTGCCTTACGATCTATAGCTCAATTTAAACATGAGGTTGCATAGATGTCGAAAAAATGATTATTATGTCTCTGCATGCTCACTCAGGACTTTCTTAAGTCTCTTTAGTTGGCTGCAGACTACCTTAGTGCTTTGAATGAGGCTTTGTTTCTGGTTAAGAAGAAGAAGTCATGATTTGCAGCACAGAGTAACTCTTTCTAGCTCCTTTCAAGCACCTTTTCAAGATGTCAAAACGAATTTCTATCCATTGGTTTTTTTGTTCAAGCGTGAGAGTTTCGGAACACACTTCTTTTCGTGTTGAAATATTCATGTTGCATTTTTTCAGCTGGTCCATGGTTGGGGACCCATTGCACGTTTGTATTACCTTCATTTGCGTAGTCATAACGAACAACAAAGCATTTTTTCAAATATTAACCTTCGTTACCGAAGTTACTGGACGCCCTCGACCTGGATCACCTCTGATATCACTTCTCATCGTTCATCGAAATATTAGTCAGCCATTGAGACGAGTTAATGTACCTCCATACGCGTATTGTTACTAAGACAGAGTCTCTACTGCAGATATACATTGAAAATGTCACTCTGACATGTTACTCAATTAAACCACCTACCGTTATACCTGAAATGACCCTCGACTAATTTGCCGTGGGTGATAATGGGAACTCTGACGTAAGGTTCCCTTGCAAAAACTGCGACGCGACACGATTACTCTCCTTAGCGGAACAAAAGGTAAGTAGAACAAAAAAATGAACGTACTGCCGGAACTCTCTTTATTAACCGACACGATGTTTACATTACAATGGTTTTCTTACGACTTATTTTCTTACAACTAAGCTCGTCCTTTTTATACAATTTCATTTTCTGTAGGCGTGATTGTGGGTGGGCCGTCCAAAACGAAGACGAAACTCACTGTTGTGGGTAATTAAGGACCATAAAGGGATAAAGGTTTACAATCGGGAAAATTTTAATGAGTTTCACGTGTGAAATTGTAGAACATTCAAACCTTATCCTAGCTCTACTTATTAACCGTGTATGCACATGTAGGAAATTCCATCAAACTACACGTAACAATAGAGCTCATTATCTATATGAGACATCATAAAAATTGTGTATTTAGGTAACACTAAGTGTTACGTATAAACTATGTACATTTGGGACTGAACAATACCAACAAATGACATTTAAACTTTTGATACCACTGAAGCCTATGGCTCAACTGAACCAGTTTGTTTCATCCGACCGGCTACAACATGGAAAAGGGATGTAACTGGACTTGAAAATATAGCGTTTTACCGAAAACCAGTCCCGCTATTTTCTAGCCAAACTTTGTGCACGCTAGATGGAGACAAATGTCAACATACGTCAATAATATGTCTCGCAAAAATTTCGACGAAAATTCGAACAGATATAACGATTGCTACTATTCTAGCGATTCAAGAAAATTAGTGAAATACTTTGATTTCAGACATGAACAATTACCCATTAAAAATTGTACAAAATCGAAGGATTGCAAGGTAACTAAAGTTAATATAAAAGCTGGTATACCAGTATGTTGAGCATTTATCTTAGAATTCTTTATCTGAGAATCTTTGGAGCCTTATTCTGTGTCTAAACAACCAGCTACGTCCTCCCCTGTGCCCAATCACGGAGACTTGATGTCATGTTTCTTAATTAAAGGGTAATAATCCATGGCGTGACAAATCAATTTCGAAAACCAACCCACCAAGTACGCTAGAATGACCTTATGTTGAGACTCACGAAAAGATCTGAAAAGACATGAAAGATACAGATACAATCAATGGATGTTTTGGAGATTCTATCTGTCTGAACTGAATACGAGCAAGCCACTTTGGAAGCATCCAAAATTGAGATGATCACCATTCAATTGATTTGATGACTTCGGCCTAATCCTTTTTTAAATGTTTTCTTGTGCTTTTTAATTTTTTTCAGTGAAACATAGTGAAGTGAAACATAGATAAGCAAACTCTATTACTGTATTTCATTCCCTATTTACTGCAACTTCATCACTTTTCTCTAGAGCAGAAATCTAACGCATAACTATATGAATTGTTATCCTTTTTTGACGCGCATTGAACCTTTCCACACCTGGCTCTTATTTATACAGCAAAAAAAAACAAATAACTAAAAATTTAGATACACATTGCTTGCCTAAAATTCGAGTCACACGTTGCGTAGTCTTATCATTCACTATCTGAACCTGCGATGAAAATAAGCCAAAGAGCAATCAGGATACGCAAAACAGCGCTACTGATTCTCAACAACGTTTTATTCCAATCACATTTGCCTTCATAGCCTTTGAATATGCAAGAATCAAAGCGTTTGGGATATAAAGGGGAGTAAACGCGAAACTCCTAACTTTCTAGCATCAGCTGAATGTGTCCTTTTTCGAAACCTGAATAAGTAGAAAGCAAAGAGAGTGTCCAGCTGCAACATAATTTGATTAGGGATACAACACAAACACAATTCAATGAGACAATATAGAGAAGATATGCATGTGCGACAATATTTCCTATCTGTTACCACAAGGACATCCTAGGTAGGGTATGATTGAAAATACCAAAACCACGAAAAAAAAAGAAGAAAGCAGAAAGCGTTTATTGAATCGGAGGGTAAGATAATTTGGGGTTGATGCTTGCCACTACTACTACTCCTTGAATTTTCACTGTGTTCCTCCGGTGACTCTCGCTAAGTTAATCTGATTATGCTGATGACAAGTTTTATGAGCCTAATTGAAAGGTTGAGTAGCGTTGCAAGCAATTTACTTTGTAATTTGTCGACAAAGCAAGAGGTTGACGACTGAGTAGTTATGATAATGTTAGATATTTTCAAGGATGTTGAGCGAAATTGCAGGTTAGGTTTATCGAGAACATTTTGTGTAAATTTATTATGCTGAAAAATAAAAATATTACGTGCCAATTGGGACTCCTGGTATTTTAACTTTTCTCCGGCCTTCCCCATTTTCAAGAGGAAATCAGGAGTTCAACGGTAGAAGGCTATTAGAAGCTGAGCAAGTTTCCATTTTCCTCGTTGAGCAGATCTATTTCTGCAAAACAGTTAATGGAGTACTGTCATCCTTTTCGGGTTTCATACAATTTTTTATTGGTATTGAATAAAAGGTATATATTTTAAACCAATACAAAGCCGGAATATGACAAGGACTTTTTCACCATTCAATTCATCAAATCTCGCAGCCATCACCACCAAAAGGGCCTAAAATATCGCTATTACGTGTTTGAATTAATATTCTGTTGTGTGTAAAATACATGAAAATGAATGTCCTTTTCCTGATTTCGGTATTTATTTCAACTAAATTGCAATTAATTTAGCATTCAAGTTCATCCAAGCACTCAAAATTGTTTTTTGTTTATAGGACATCTGTCAGTTCAAACTAAATGAGGACGTAAAGAAATATTCGTGCTTTATCAGCTGAAAATATGTATCGCTAACCTTATCCTTTCGAGCTGGAAAATTTTACCATGCAACCTAACTGGTTTTTAACGCCCGTGCAGAAAAGCACTGTAATGCTTGCCTTTTAATCATACCTGAAGCCGTTTATACGTACTTAACATTCATTTTACACAGAACCCCACTTCTGACACCATTCTTGAAACTCGAAATGGCTTTATTTTCTAATAATAACAATTTAAAATGCTGTATCTGATGAACCATTTAAAGAGAGAACTGTAATTAATTGCGAAACTGTTCCATAGAGTGTTTGGGCGAAAATTCTCAAAGGTTCTTTGGTTTGTAAAGGTCTCGGTACCAGATCCTCAGCTTTCATTGTAGCTTTCATTAGCTGTCAGAGTCGTTTCTCATCTAATACGTCACGCATTTGTTCTGGTATGGTGGTAAGATGTGATCACAAATAACTTAACCCAAAAGGTCCTTTAAATTTAGCATTTTTTTTGTTGCATTTTGTACACCACAGTATATAGATCGTTAAGAATTCCAAGAGAAACCCATATCTCCAGATTTTTTTTCCTAAACCATGTGTAAATCGAGTAATTCTAAATTAACTCTTCAAAACAGGAAGAGCTAGAATTGTGTCTTAAAAAAACCTCCAAAATCTCAAGGATCACTTTCAATACCCATAAAAAATTTCCACCGTTCGCGAAAATTAATCGCGACTATCGTCGCCTCGGTAGCGGTTGCTCTTCCCTTTTTCAAGACATTTTCTTCCCCGAAACGATTCGTCACTACCATTACCATCATGAGAATTCTTACCATCTTCCGCAAAACGAATTTTTCCGCAAAGAAGATGCTCGGGCGAGATGCGTTTCCTTTAAAAAAATGTAAATAACAATTTCAACGATTTGCGCTCGCTGCAAACGGGCTAGTCGTTGAAGACAAGAATCACAAGACGCGTAACTCCTTCTGTTGTCAATTTCGGCGATTCAACTGATGGAAAATCGATGGAGGATGGCGTCTGGCGCCGGCGCTATGCGCTTTAATGCACGGTTGCCGCTCATTTTCGTCGTCATTGCCACAGTCGCGTTCGCCAAAGTGAAGTTCCATTTTCTTATTAGTCTTTTGTCTTTCTCTTTTCTTCTTTTCTTACTTCGCCGGCCCTGCTAAGATCTGTAGCCTCAGCTGCGGCATCTTGGGTACGGAATCAACAGCAGAGACCCTTATCGCAAGACGAAAAACGCGGTCGCGATTTTACAGCTTAGTTTTGTTGGTTATATTGTTTGGATCTGTTTGTTTTCAGTTTGCTAAATCATGTCGGCATGATTCCGCTGATTTTTCTCAGTTAGCTGCTGATAGTGGGGGGGCTCCAGTACGAAATGCTGATAGTGGCTATCGGGCAGGGTTACGTCTTAAACATTAAAGTAAAGCGGAAGCCGTTTGGGATTACAATCAGGTCTATAAACTTGAAAGGTTGTTAAGTTCTCAGCAGTCTTCTTCTTTCATCTGCTGCGCAGAATCTTCACATGAACTACGTCCAGGGAGGAAAACCACACCGAAAAAATCGATATCTAGCATCCCTTAGCCATCCCCAGTCCGAATGGTCAATTCACAGAAATAATTTTTTTTCCTCTTTCACATCCTCAACTTCTTCATCTTCGGCATCTCTTATTTGCATTAACAAAATCCCCAAGCATTGAAAATCTGGAGCTGTTATTGTCACTGCTGTGTCAAGACATGGCGTTTTCCTCTTTTATTGTTTATCGTCATCATTCTTGTTGCCGTCGTTAATTCCAGGCTTCACGGTTTGAGCTCGGCGTCCTCTGAGCCGCCCGTCTGCACCACATTTCGCTCGCGAGGGATTCCTTGCATATGCTTTTGCCTACTTATAGAGTACTCTTTACTCAGCCCCTTGGCGGTTCATTTGCTGCCGGTTTTGGTTCACATGGTGGTGGATCCTGCAATTCTTTGCAGGCAGTCAATGCAATTCAATAGCATAGCAACTAAAACAATAACAACAATAATAGCAACAACAGCAGCAGCAACAACAACAGAATCATGATTTGCGGTATGTTTGCTATTTGATGGCGCTAGTGGCGCTATAAAACTTGGGCTTGGCGGCATTTTGGTAGTCCTAGCACACTCGCGCATATACCGTACTGTGAATGGAGCCTTCCTTTCCGGCGCTTTTCGGAACAGCTTTGAAGCAAGATTAGAGATGCCGTCGGACAAGATGTTGAAGGGTTCGTTTGCTTCGTATGGTGGAAGCGCATTGGCGACGACAGCGTGCATTACTGGATCATCACGGTGATATGGTGGTGCACTTGTAAACACATCATTATGGAGTAATTAGGTGATCGTTCATGCGAAACTCGTATGATGTGTGTACAATATGTGTTCTGATTATGATCATAATTAATGTTGTGCCAGATTTTGAGTTTGGTTTCTTTGCTTTTTCTTCGGCGACGAAGTTGTTGTGTTTATTGACAGGGTATACCGAGTGTAAGATCTTGATTAGATCCTTGCCATTCTAGGAAATTCTAATTGGTGGTGTTTGCATTGGATGATAGGCAAAAAATAGATTCTGTACTGAAATCATACCCAACCCATGCTTTCTCAACGTATCATCGGAAACTCTAGACCAGGATACTGAGGAGCATATCAATGTGAGTTGAATTGGAAGATCCCTCCGCTGACCAGGAAATGGATTCATTGGGGGGGTCAACAAAATTGATGCTTTGGAAAGTAAAGAAAAAGTCCTGCCAAAAGCGAGAATGAAGCTAGCACTTCTCTTCAAGAGCTTCTACTTGAAGTACTTTCAGTGAAGATCAAATAAAAAGAGGAGACGGATAAGTTTTCAAGTTCACTTTTCCACGCGTGTAGTTTTGAAGAAGACTTTTGCAAGTCCTGAGGCATTTACTTAAAAAATATGGCTTTCTTACACAATCAACAATTTTTTTAGCAGATGAAGCTAGCACTTCTCTTCGAAAGCTCCCACTTTAAACCTTTTCTGTCTTCTACATCAAATAAACTTAGGAGAATAAATAAGTTTTGACGTGCTCCAGCTTCATTCATATTTGATTCCTTCCACCATCAGCTATGACTTTTCATTAACAGAAAGCATAAGGATTTCACGTTTCGAAAAATTTACACCTTTTGCGGGGATACAAAACATAACTCAGTTTTCAGTTTCTTCTCAAAAAGTCAACTATAAATCGGGCAAGTTTGTGAGCCATCCATCAAAACAAGGGGCAGCCGGATTTTTGGGCTCTGGTGACACTTTAGTAGGATCACTTCAGTGATCCCAGTGTCTGCCAGTGATCTCCCAGTGTTTTCAGTGTCTCTGCGATTTCCCTGGAGTTGTGCAACATATGACCGCTCGTTTTTCAGCTGAATAATTACTTCCTCATATCTCATTTTGTTCCTATTGAAGGTAAAGGGGTTGGTTTAAGTTTCAATGCTTTAATAGTATCAATATTTTTTGAAAAAAGTCTCCAGTAATTATTAGACCAGGAGCGTTTGTGACCTCATCCCACAAGGTGATCCTCTACACATGCTAGGTTTGCCGTTAACGTTGATACATGGCTGTAATGGCCCTAATGTATCGTGCCTTTTGGAGAAAATTCAAGAACACGATCTCTATCAAGGAGTTTCTTGTGACCACTAATCTGCTACACCATGGTCTGTTTGGCATGCTCAATTGATCCCTGGTGTTTCGCTTGTTCACCAACGTCAGCGGGTTTTGGAGGAGTTCATTACTAAGAGCTTCCACAACTTTCATATCTTTGCTCTGTATAGATATCACGAGCAAATGACGCCCTCCAAAAGTCACCTTTTTGTTAGACTTCTTTAACATAGGCCGCCTATCATCCACTTAATAGTTGAAATCCGACAGTCAGTCTGGCCTTTTGACCTATTGGTTAACCTATTGACCTCCTCTTATCTTCTAATACTGGCTTGTAAACCTCTTATTGTTAGGATCCTCTATTATTACAGAGTACTAATTTCTATTTTACATAAACTGACGCCTAATCAACGACTGATACTTTTGCAAAGTTCGCAGAATATCCTTCTATCTAGAAGAATTAAATAAATTCCAGACGTCCAATTTTGCTAAAAGGCCTCATTTTTGCTTTAAAAAAATAACTGGTTACGGCTCAAGGAAAGAGCCGTGAGTGATATTTTCACCAGTTGCCTTCCATTACTCTTCTTAATGGTAGACAACTCTACAGGAGTAGTTTTCTATTAGAATCTGACTTAGGTATAGTCTTCTGTACTTCAGGCAGCGTTCTCTAAATTTTTGCGTTGGTACGTGGTCCACAATATCCGGCAATGAACCAATTATAATTCGCTAGTTCATTCAGCGTCAAGAAACAATACAAGCCCGTTCTGTACTGGTTCGTTCAATGTCATCCCGGAGGCTTAAGTTATGTTCCCATATTGACAGGCTATGCATTAATTTTTCAAAATCAAAATCATTGTTTCACATTCTTTACAGTTATGCAAGTCGTTTGCAAAGTTCTCTTTTTAACCGTCAAAATCCTAGATTGCTATCCTGCTGTAATCCTTTCAATATGTCTTCCAAGAAATCTCACTTGGAAATTAGACCTTTCATCAGGAACGTACCCACAAAATCCGCCCGCAAAGAAATCCACAAGGGGAGCATTCATGTGAAACAACTTAAAATTATATCATATTATTTCATCACGTATGAAAACATGCATAAATGGCAGACACTCTTTATGGGTGTAATAACAACTTCAGACAATTTCGCATGAGACGCGAAAAAACGCAAAATGCATCTTCAGATAAAATCGTTTCTTTGCTTAATGAGTTTTATTACGTACGCTAAGTAATTGGTCGGCTTGCTTTTGCAGCACATGCAGGAATGCATATCTTGATTGTGCTGATGCACGTTTCATTCATAATTCTTAAGAAATTCTCGAAACTCCTTAACTAATAAGAAAGAAAAATGACAAGATTCGCGCCAACAGAAAATTTAAATTTTTCTCGGCATGTCTTTGCCATCTCCATGCAGATATCTTGAAAATAACTTGAAAGCTGTGCTGAAATAGTTAGAATATTGGAGAAAATAGATGCTTGACTAGCAATCAAAGGATATATATTCTGAGAAAAGTTCTTCTTTTGTGTTCTGAAATCTTTGAAGTACACTCAAGATTGTCGGAATGACAAAAAGCGTGTCCAATCGCCAGATATATTTGAACACGACATCCTGTCAACAGAGAGGACAATACAAAGGCTATCGAAAAATTAAGATATTCCAAATATTTTCCACAATAACTTCACATCAGCATAAATTAGCTAACATACCATATATGTGCCGGTAGCCCAACAACAACATCAGGCTTACGATGCTTCCTTCCAACCAATTTACGATGCCACTGATATAATTTAGTCACCCGCCGTAACCATAAAATCGGCGACTATTTGTAGCGCGACATCATCGTCGTCTACCCGGAACGCGGCCTGCAATTCAATTTTCACAAAAGTCGTCCGCGCGCAAGAATGCAAAATGCCACACAACCAAACTATTCCTAATGAGACAACCTTCGTGCCATTCCTTCAACGAAACCCAAGAAGAAAAGATACTCGAGGTGGAAGCTGCATCTTGGCCACTACCATTTTTCCAGCAGCATCAGCAGCAGTCGCGGCAGCAACCTCACTCAGCATCCAGATCCACGCGTTGTTGCATTGTCGTCGTGACGCGATCGGACGATTTACCTGAATTTTTACTGAATCTCTAAGTTGGTGGCTCTAGACCTCTTTCTTGCCAGCATTCGAAGGATTGAAGGAAGAGTGGAAGGAAGGAAGGAGTCGTATGTAACAGTGCTGACTGTTGGTTTCTCTCGGGTTCCTCCAGAGACTAAAATGTATATCATCCAGATCCAATGATTCCCGGGGCTATGCTTTAGTTTTCGTTTTCTAATGTGTGTCGTGGACATAAGAGGTATATTGTTCACTTTGGTCCGGCGCCGACAAGATCACGAACTAACAACAACAGGAAAATGTTAAACAAAAGCGCAAAGCGTATTACACAGGCGATGGCAATGTTAAGCTGGCGACGAAATAGTTTTTGATGATGCTGCACCACCGCCACAGCCAATTTCGCACAGCCAAAGTTCGCCAAAGTAGGCTATGGCGGTCGGAATGGTCTTATTTTTTTGTTCGAGACATGAAATTCTGATCAAGTTCCTTGGGTGGCTTTGCTGGCGACGCGTCCCGCAGGAGTCTGAAATTGGACCACAAGTGTTTAATGATATGCCAATTAAAAATCAGTGAATGAGTAGATTTATTGAATTACCCAGAAAATTTGGCGAAGAAGCATAGTTTTGAGAAAATTTAAGCGTTTGGTATCATAGATAATTTTGTAGAAAAACTCAGAACCTTCAATAATAGATTCTACTCAGTTAAAATAGGCTCTACTGAGCATTCCAGGCTAACAAAATTCCTGGCTTCAAGATAGACTCAGTTTCCGACTATTTGGACTCGATTGTTACTATTTGAACTAGCTTGTAGAATCTTAGGATAACTGGCCCATAAATAATAGGATATCGCACAAGATATAAGGATTCCAAAGAAAACAGAGGTCTAAAACATAGACTTAGGTGGAGGTATGGTAGTTTATTTAATCGAAATAAAAGTTGCTTGATCTATACTTGCCAAACATTTCAACTAGACATGCTCTAATATGCACATAGTCACTCTTTTCTTTACTGCCCTCCTTTTTCTTCATCATTGGACAAGTAGAAAGGTCACTACAATCTGCATTACGTACTCACAGAATAACAGAGAAAGATGCGGAACATTAAAAATGAAAACGATTCATCGAATAATCCTCCAATATACGTGCCATACCTACTAGTATACGCAGACCTTTTCAAGTCAAGATCTCCAATAGCCTGTCCATGTTCAGGGGACGAATGAGGAATGGAAACATAAGAGTCCTACGCAAGCAAGACTGAGGGTGCGAAAACCCAGGAAGAATTGGTTCGATCCAATTCATGATGATATAAGATCTGTCAGCTCAATTGGAGGACGCGATCAATAGATCATGATTGCTGGTGGCAGTATAGCTATTTCGTTGATAAAATGAAAGAGCGGAGCCCTTTGTATGACACGCCTACCTTCTGACAAAGCATTTTACTAACTCTTCCATCCTTTAACCAGATCAGTGGAATACCTACTCAGACGTTTTTTTGAGACCTGAACTACTGCAAGATTCGCGTTTGATCAGTTACGCTTATAATGTTGCGACATTAGCCACTGTAGGCGCATCTCAGGAATTGGAGAACACTTTTGGTTTGATTTGCATAACATTGATCAGTACGATCCTGACTGACTTAATGATATGGTTGGTCCATGAAAATCCTTTAAAAAATTGGTGAATTTCGTTCGGTAGACAGCAAAGTAAGAACGATTTTCGTCCGAGAGCGCGGTGCTCCTCTTCTGGAAATTCGTCTGGACTCCAGGCTTTCCGCTAAAATGGAAACACATGAACTTATAACATTGATTAACATACGATAATTGGAGCCTATTTTAATTTGTAAAACATTTCCTGACTGGGTACTCAAGTTGACTTAGACGGTATTAGCTAGTAATAGCTCATCTAGAGGCCCAGTCCTGTTGGGATTCCTCATTGCGGGCGTAAAAAGCCTCAAATAAACTACAAACTTTAACAATAATGACTTCATAAGAACTCTTTTCTTTTAGGCATTTCTAGGGCAAATGACCCCCTGATATCGGAAAAAGCATTTGAAAAAAGGGATAACAGCTGTGCACAAGTAGGTAAACTTTGGAAGCGCTTGGTAAATTCAATCGACGAAGACTCTGCAAACCTGTACGGGTTCTGAAATTTGTAAGAGTTCGGACGCGATCAAATGATTGAGAATCTTAGAAGCGAGACAATCTGAGGCTCAGGGTGGACTGCGAACCATTAAAAAGGACATGACTTTAAGCTATCAACTTTTTCTTCAAGTTATACTAAAAAGTCTTCATGAAACCTTTAGAATTATTAAATCCTTTTTACTGTACTACCAAATTTAAGACTTAATATTCAATTTAAGCCCACAGATAACTTCTGATTTCTGGCTAAAACCCCTTCAAATTGCAAACAAACACCTCCTCCATCATGCTCTGCATCTACTCTGAAGTCGCCTTCCCACGCAACTGTCATCGAAAATTCCGAGAAAATTCTATTGAAAATTTCTTCATCAATCGACATTGATAATTCATCTGAGAAGAACTTATTTCACAACAATACTTCCTACCCTCAAGTGGTTCTTGACTATATGTGTGTACATCCTTACGACAATTACGTGTAAGCGGTTTCGCTTAAAATCCCATTCCACTTAAAATATCCAAAAACGAAATAATACCAGGACAATTTGAACACAATTCAACCGAATATAAATTTCACATGCGTTTTTCGTTTGGTATTTGCACGCAAAAGCAACAGCACACAATCGTCCTTTTCATTCTTCTTCAATTGTTTGTCATCGTATCTCTTACGCTTAGAGGGGGCGAAAAAAAAACGTAAATCGAAAAAATAACAAGTATACAAAAACCATCCAATTGTCATCAACAAAACATGAATAAATAGGACGAAGGACATTCTTCTACTGATATCATCATCAACACCGGATCTTGGTATACCTTTCCAACATTTTCCTTTTTTCCATTCGTAACGAAAGTTTAGCAAAAGTGTGTGTAATTGCCCGACAAACGTGAATAGTGAAATTTATCCTTTTTCTCTTGAAGATAATAGTCGTGTCCCATGTGGAATTAATTGCTTCAAGAGATTTTTATAATTTGTCCTTCTCTAGTCTGGTTTGCAACTATATGCGAAAAGTGAGAACAGTTGTACAGTAGAAGGACCCATTGCAATGTACGGTGTAATGATATCCTTTATTTTTTGCTTTTTGCTTCTTTAAATTTGACAATTATTCCGCATGAGATAACTTTCTGGACATACGTACCGTATAGGAATGAATGAAGGCACTAAATTGAGCCACTATTGTTGTCACATTGTCGTTTATGTTTTGAGTTTTTATATAATTGTTTGTTGTTATCCTCGACCGGATCATCATCAGTGCCACGAATGAATTGGAGCATTGAAAATTAAGGAGATATTAGGAAATAGGATCTAGTACAATTGATACTTGAAAAAGGATAAGTGCTTGTTATTATGGAATGGGTGAGCGAATACGCATTATAAGCTAGAAATGAGTCGCCTTAATTTTTTCTTCAAAACTATTCACTATGTGTTGGTCATTATGTTTAGCATGGGATCATCAGTGATCCTTATTAGTTGCTTGATGATTTTTTTACACTCAGACTTCAGGATCTTCCCCTCTTGATCATAAATGGATCGATCTGATGCCTAAATTAACTATTTCTGGAATCAATTGCATGTGGATCGATCCTCGACAGAATGTATGCATGATCCTGATTTCCAAGGCTAAATTAAGATTACCGTTTCTTTTGCAGTGTTCTTACATATTCCAATCACGTTTTTCAAAATAAATCGTCATCTGAGTTTTGTTCAACTCCAAACGCTTATCGACTAGTCCCTTCAATGAATTTCCCTTTGAAGATCCCTTGCAAATACAGTGACGAGTCCTTGATTGATTTCAAAATCATCATTTAATCCCAAACATGTTCACATCTTCTCATGTATATGATTATAATGTAATTGTCACTTAAAGCCACGTGATCAATATTTGCTCAATGGTTATCCTTCCTTCCGTTTTTCGTCCTTATTTTTCCTTGCTCTTCAACTTCCGGTTTTCAGTTACTTGAAAATTCATTACTGTTGTTTGACTTCAGTCAGCTCAGACCGTAAATCATTCCTTGAGCAAACAAAAAGATGTGTGAACAAAACAAAAATGACTCAGTAGAAATTCAGCAAGGATCTCAGAATAGACGGACTAAAGAAAGACACATCTTGTCAATTTTAGTCCCAGAAACTGACGATGTTACTAGGACTATGATGCTTGGAGGGTGAAATTGACGATTACTCCCAATAGTGGTTTAAAATTGAGTCCCTAAAACTTTTCTCTTCTTACCGGTTGAGAGTAACTTTCTTCGTGTTTTCTCCTTGCTGAGTTCCAACATTGCAATACACTTAATATTTGTTAATCAAATTATTCCGCTGTGTGCTGTATTCGTAATTTTTCGTATTGAATTTATTTTACTAATTTTATAAAATTTTCTGGTTCCGAAAAATAAATCACTTATTTTCTCCCTCCCAAAAAACTCGAGTGTTCTCCTCTTGTACTTTGCATTAATCAAATAATACTATCAGATAAGTGTATCCTTCACAAAATAAGATATTTCGACTATCTGAAGGATATCTTTGAGTTCAGATAGCATAAATTGCATAAATGCATATTATGGATATGTTTTCGCGTTAATTCAAGCCTCAATCTGTTAATTGTCTCTATCATATATCTCCCAGGACATCCCTTTAGTGTTAGAGATAGACTCTCTAACGTTATACAATACAATTCCCAAAAATGTATATCCAAACAATCAGATTGTGTCTCACCAACGAGGGTTGCATTTTGCAACAAATATTTTAATAGGATGAGTATTCGTGGACTATCATTAATTTTTTTTCTCTATGTAGAGATAAAAATTATTTTCAGACCATAAATTTTATTGGGGCAATCCGTCCACTCTCCCCTCTCCTTGTTGAAAAAGGAATTGCTTGAATGAGTAATAGAAGTGGCCTACGTCCAGCCGGTCGGTCGCTTGGCATTTTGATGGCAACAATTTAAGAGGGGGAGATTGACAATAGGATGATAAAATAAAGCGAGGGATTGCAATAGTTATTGCATGTCGTCCTTTCGTATGAGGTAGTCTTATGTATGGATTTTTCACAGGCAAACAAATATTTTGACTTTGATATAGATTTTAAAATTAATGGGAAAGATGTTATAAATTGAAGTGAACAAGGATGGGTGGATTGGATAAGTTTCAGTCATTAGTTCCGGCTAAACTAAGGCAATAGACTTCTTGAAACTGGAATATTCAGTGATGAAACTATCTAACAATGTTCCTGTTTATCGTCCCAAGTTTATTCGGAATGTGAAGACAATGAATAAGGGAAGTTCTCAGATGTAGCTACAAATGGCTAATACCGACTGCAGTTTCCCAAGTTGGTAAACCTGTCAAATAATGTGAAAAAACTGTGAAAGTGCTCCAAATAAGCCACATAGCAACAAGGTTTCTTGATAGAAGTCATCACCCGAAAAGGATAAATGAAAAATTCACCAAATAAGTTACTTAAACTCGAGGCTTGCTTTTGAAAAACTACTGAAAACTTTTTGCTATTGACTCTACGATGTAACTCTGTACTATTTAATCTCAGCAAATATCCGCGCATGAAAAGCACTTACTTACTACCCTAGAATGTCACACAGGGTCTCCCTGGTCTAATTTTCTTCCTTTGAGCTGATGTTCGCGCTCCCCACGTACCCTAGGTAGTGAGGAAGAGCTTGCAGTCCCGTGTCCCTGGAACAAAAACTGAGAATTTTTCTCGGACTGTAGCAAAGCGCAACCTGATCAGACGTTTATCTGAACCACGGGTTCAAGGGACCCATGACAGGTTACTATCTGCGAGGAGGAGCCTATCCTTGGCTGATACATGGTGGTTGTGATTTCGAAGGCTAGAGAGTACGGTGAGCATTGTTGTGTTTGGAAATCCAGAAAGCTCTAAATAAATTGAGACCTGGGACTGAAACTTGTTTCAGATGTTTGGGTGGTGGTTGACACATTGTTTCAACGCCGTCTATATAGACCATGGAATTATGCCATGAAGGAAGGTGTACACGTAAAACCTCTCGACTTTATGATTTTTGTACTCTCCGCTCCTTCAAGGATCACTTCGTTTTCACTTGATCCGCTGTATGTTCTTTCTTTTTGTCGGCGATGATAGATTTATTACGACCGTTCCATCGTCTAGCCAAAACCAAAAATCTAAGCCCATTCTTTTAACTTTTCCCCCTGTGTGGGTAACTACTGATGCTAACGTCGAGGAACTGTCATTGAATGTCCACCCACGACTTGAACCTTCAAAACGGGGCATTGTATTGCTAAAGTGAGGAGTTCTTACGATTCTACCGCCTTATTATTCAGGTTACCAATCAGCTGAATCGCAATAACATTTACCACGTCCTCATCAGCTACGCAAGGAATAGTTAAAATGGTAAACTGGGTTATATTATTACTTATTTAGGGTGTATTCTATAAGATTCATTTGTTATATTCACCGCGCTTTGTTGGTTTATACTTGAAGGCGCGTTTTGGCTTTTTTATCATCGTTCTAAGGATTGTGAGGTAGAAAATTCATTTAAATAGGGCCTGGTTTTTGAATAGAGTATTGCAGTATGTAGCAGTAGAGTCTCTAAATGACAGCCAATAAAGCGTTTTATACGACAATCCCATGAAAAATATTAGGCTTGGTTCCTTTGGCAGTAATTGTCAATTTTTATTTGTCACGTTATTTCGAAGGTTATGAGGAGAGTTATGTCAAAGTTGGCAAAAAGCTGTTGGTTATTTTGTCTGCATGTTTTTTTTTTTTTTTTGTAAGTTTTCCAACATTTCTAGTTTGGCCCCTCATGTTGTTTCTGTATAAGCGTCATTTAGTTCTTCGAGTGACAAAGAAGTAAGGCTATTTATCCTTTCTCCAATATACACCAAGTTTAAACGCCGGTTGTAACAGTGATTTGTGTGTCTGGTGTTGGAGTATCTGCCTCTTTGGTAGGTACCTTCACCATCAACTTAAAGCGGTGTTCTAACTAGAAGTGATTATGACCAGATCAGCTTCTTATGTTCCTTTCATTTTGAAATGAGGTGTCTCCAATCTGTCTCAAGGCCAAATTTTATAATGCCCTGTTGCATCATAATAGCAAAAATTAAAGTGTCCTATTGACAAGGTGTCAGATTGGTAAGGATGGATTTGTTGATGGTATGTCATTTTTTGCCAGCATATGTCAATGTAACCCGTATGTTTCTTCAGTTTATCTGTCAGCAAATCGGTTTTCTGGGTTTTTTCGTACTTTTCTGTACTCTAATTATGTCTACATCATATTTATCATACCCAATTTAATCAAAGATACTATAAATATTATTTAGTTCGCAATAGAAGTTGCTGGTGTGTATGCGAACCATCTACCTCCTTTTTAATTCTTATGCATGCATTTTCTTGATGTTGAGGCTGCTGTCGTAGAATATTACAGTATGCTTCTATGTTTGCTGGTTTTTGGAACATCCTTCTTTAAATTTTTCTGAATCCATTCCTATTAAAACTGGTCTAAGGCTCTTTCAATATGGTATTATATATATCTCTTGCAGCGAGAGAAGCACATTTTCCGGTTGACCTTTTGCTTTTTTCGCTCCTTGAAGTCGTAGCAACGTTAAACTGCTTTCCTGTTTGAAAAACACGGGGAAAAACTGAATAGCAGTTTCGATTACCTAGCTTTGGTCTGATATAAATTTTTTGCCATTTTATGGCTCGCTCCAGCATCCTTTTTTGGGATTTTTAGATTATTTTTTTTCTCTTTGCACTAGTTTTGTTTTTCCTGTAGTCACTTGTAGTCTCTATTTTAATGTCAGTGGCAACATCCTACTTAATAAAAAAACACTAAAACTAAAAAAAAACTACTGGTTGACAGGTTGACAGCAAAGCTGCTTAATAATGTAAACCTAACCTTAATAAACCTAACTTAAGTGTAAACCTAACTTAACCTAATACAACCAGTTGTACAAGTTTACCGTTACCAGTAGTACTACCAGTTTACAGTTACAAGCACTGGCCATTCTATGGCCAGTGCTGTCAAAAATTGTACAAGTCAGTGGGCAATGTTGCTATCTATGTGGCAAGTTGGAGACTTATTGAATTGCATTTATAATATAAAATGGATGTAAAAGGCGATAGAATTTTCCAAAAAAAACTTAAACTTCAAAAATTGTTACTGCCCCACTGCCGCAATATTGATTTGGATTCTGATTCCTTGATTTTGATTTGGATATACCGCTGAGTTTTCTAACATTTTTGATGAGATCCAAAGGGAAACGCCCCCGAAAACTGAAAAAATTCTAATAGAATCAGGAGCAAACGCTCTGTAAACTGAAGAAACTCTTATGAAATTCAAGAGAAAACTAAATATAAAGGAACCACATACAGTACTGAGAGTCCAAACTGAAGGTAAAAATGAATTCAGAGGTCTCAGCACAGACAACAGCACGTTTTCCTGTTCCAAGCTAAAATCTGAAAAATGTGGTTATCAAAATGACGTGACTAAAAGTTATTTACCCAAGATTTGGACAAGAACCAATTGAAAGAGAAGGAAAAACGAAGACGAAAACGAAGAAATGAAACCCAAAGTAAAAACCAAAAATTAACAACGGCTGTCCATACTACTTAGTTTTATCATTAAAATTCCAGCAAAGAGCTTCATGTTAGTAAAAAAACCAAATCACCTTTTCAAAATATCTTCTGAATCATCCTATTCAAGTATCCTTGATTTTTCACGTAAGGTTAGCTCCTTTTGGTTTCGTGGAAAACTCGAAAATTGAAATTTTAGGTCTATCGTTTTGTACCTAATAGCGATTCCGCCTTATCGGTAGAGAATAGTAAACCTATGGTGCGAACATCCTGCAGATTATTTGCAATTGTTGGTTTAAGTGTAGGGTATCATACGTTTGTCACGTATATTATTATAATCTCTGAATGTACGCGCATGAAGAGCCTTATCTTGACACATGGCTCGCAAAATCAGGATTTTGCAATTTTTTTTTTTTAATTCTTGCGGGATTCTTATTTTTTTGAATGAATCCTGGTAATTTTTTTCCGAATGAGGCTTTGGCATCCAGTAAACACCTTCCAGATTTCCTAGAATTCCCGATTTAAGAATAGTGCAAGGAGCAAACATGCCACATTTGCTCGCAGACCTCACAGAGAAGCTCCGTAAATTATAATATCTCTAGATCTAGGATATCTAGAATATCTCTCTAGAATATCTAGATTTCTTATACAACGCGAAACCCTTATGGGTTTTTTTTTCGAAATAACAACTGTCTACCCGTCATGTTGGAACTCTCGTTCCGTAACGACTCTATACCTCTCCTTGCATTCCAGTCCTTAAGTACAAATATGTGAAAGACGTACACCGTTACAGACATACCTATCAAATACGTCAGTATCAAAGTATTACTAAAAAAGTACCAGAGGATTCAGCAAACTAAGGATAGGACCACTATATCTCACTGTATCATCTGCAATCCTGCTGTCCGAGTTTGAGTTTGAGTTTTATTTATTCTACTGGTTGCCTATTAGCTATTATTATCCTTTAATTTGCAAAACAAGACAGTTCTTGTACCAAGCAACCAACTCTGATAATCATTTTAATTTTAAAACCTAAACCAAAAAGAAATCTACTCAGCTGAATAATCCGAATAAAAAAGGAAATGGACATTGAATTCTAACACGGTTCCCTAAGTCTTTCTGGCAATCGTCTTATTGGTGTCCTTTTAAAGCCATGTTTGCCGGAAATTCCAGAAAAGCTATCTTACAAAATATTGTTTAATGCTTCACATATCAAAAACTTTTTTAGAGATTCATACATATGTAGGATTCACACGAAAGATGAAACAAGAATAAAAAAGGTAAACGTAGGAAGATTATAGTATCAACGAAAGGCGACATAAGAAAAGTCCGCAGTGAATTCTAGGACTTTCCCAGCTACTTCTTACATTTTGTTGTTGCAAAAAAAAACCATTGCCGTAGTATGTTGGTTAAGTCCATTGAGTATCGTTGCTTAGCAACACCCTCCGCAACATACATAGATATACACGTACGTACATATATAACACAATGTATCTTATGTGTTATGAAAAAGATAAGATGGAAAACATATAAGGACATAAGATGATAAAACCTGCACGTAAAGGTGATACATATGATGTTCATGCTACGTGATACGTAAACGCTTTTATGAAAAGTTAAAAAAAAAAGAAAAAGGACAATGGTGGTGGGTGTGTTGGAAAAATTGTAATTCTTTATAGGGGGGAACTTTTGGGGGGAGGGGTGGCCGGTTGACTGAAACATACTTTAAGTGTAATAAAAAATGATATTTTAGTTCAATGAAGTTTTAGACAAAATATTTCGGGAGCCTTATTGCAACATGTCTTATACTCTTCCGTGTTATTCTGAACAATCCACGTTTCTATTTTCAAATCAAGGAAATACTAAGGACTACTTTGTCCTAGTTTTTTTTTATTAATCATATTATAAAGAACATACTATTACTATTGTTAAGTTCAAAAACTAAGGTAGCTCCAACACAATTCCTTTCAATTGTAGTTGATATTAACCTTGAAAAAAATCATTTTTAATTCAAGAGACAAAGATAAATGATAAATGATAAAAAACTTCAACGATACCATGAATAAAAATTCAAACAAGTAAACAAAACAATACAAAATATTGGCATGTATAACATGTAATGTAATCAAGTGGCGCCGACGCCGCCACTACCGCTTAAATATAGAGAGAAAATATTTCGGACCACCTGGAATGTGCACGATTCCTTGCAGATCGAAATGTGATGATATATAGCATGTATGGTTAACATTTGATTTGGAGAGAAGTTGAATTCTGTTCCTTTTTTGCCTATACACGAACGCCAATGAGGCAAAGATCGAACAACTATACCTTAAACAATAGATTGGGCATTCAGCAGACACACAATCATATGTGCATGGTAGTATACCAACATATAGGAACACAATCAGTGGCAATAGTAAAGCCGAATACAGTCAAAGGATATTGTTTGAACTTTCTTCGCTAGTGAGTAATGTTGAAATATGTCGGTCAAAGTGAAAATCATAATTAAATGATTAAAAGAATTGAATGACTGAATAAAAATTTAAAACCTAAAATAAATAAATAAATGAATCTTAATTCAAATAAAAGACTACCAAGAAAATAATATAAAAGGATCAGATGGATTTTTTTTCAATCCGTGTGCAACATTTTGTTATAAACATGTAACATATAACATAATATTTATTCTATCAAAATTTGGAAAGAGCTTTTCATGTCACCCTGCATCTGCATCAATGAGTTTCAATGAAAGTGCTAACGAAACCTTCAGAGAAATTACTGCACTATGCATCATACCAGAAACAGCAACTTTATTATGCACGTATATTCTATCTTATAATTTCTACGTTGTCTAAAAATTGAAATTCTTGGCCCAGGCCACAAAAACTACTCAAAAAATCACAATCATCGAAAACAATTACAATGTTAGTATGTAACACATGGGTCCGAAAATTCCCAGGCCTTACAAATAAAACATGGTATTTTTCATTGTCAATTGGCTTTTTTCATCGAAATGACCTCCATCAAGAGCAACACAATCATTCAAGAGTCGCTCTGATATTTCAATACCACTTTTGTAAAACGATTTATCGTTTGCCTCAAAATAGGTCTTAGTTTCAACGATAACCTCTTAATTCTTGCGAAATTCCGCAGTCTGCGAACAACCAGAAGTCGCTGGGAGCCAAACCTGGAGAATATGATAGGTGCTGAAGAAACTCGAAGATCACTTCATGTGGTTTATACTTGATTCTTTTGAGTGATTTGTGACATGGTGCGTTACCTTGATGAAACAAAATATTTCTCTTGCACATGCACTCAATTTTTAAAAATTTCATACGCTCCAATAACGCTATATAAAATTCACTGTTGATAGTATTTCCTTTCTCAAGGTAATCGATGAATATTAAACCACACGCATCCCAAAATACCTTTCAAATACCACACGCAAAATAACCTTTCCAGCTGATTGTTATGCTTTCGGGCGCTTTGAACAAAGTTCACTAGCTGCTCTCCACTCAGCTGACGATCGTTTAGTTTCCGGAGCGGAGTAACGGATCCATGTTTCATCCATTGTCACATATTGACGCAAAAATTCAGATTTGTTACGTTTAAATATGGCCAAACACTGCTCAGACTCATCGAAACGTTGCTATTACACTGAGCAAACGAGGCACCCACTTTGAACAGAGCTTTCCCATGGACAAATGATCATGCAATATAAAGCAAACACGTTGTTTTGAAGTCTTAACAATGTCACGCGACGTCACTTTCTGATCATTCAAAACCAGTTTCCGGATTTTATGACGTTTCCTGGTGTTACCGCCTCATTTGGACGTCCAAAATAGTGCACATCATTAGCGTCTCTACGACCACGTTTGAAGTCAACAAACCGACGTTTAATTGTTGATTCTGCTAGAGCGGAGGCCTCACAACACTTTCAAAGCCATTGTTTTGCTTGAACGATATTTGTTCCTATTAAAGGAGTAGCTTAAAAGCAAAACACTAAATGGTTTTGATCCACTGTTTTCAAAGTGGATATTGTTTTCAGAATAACAAATGTGGCGTCACGCATAGCCCAATAACTCACAAATTAATGAATGAAATGTCATTAAATTTTTACAGCTGTCTTGGGAAACCGAACGTCATGAAATAATGCAAAATAGGCCAAAGAATCATTCGGGCATAAGATGTATGCGGAATTCTCGATGTTATTTTGGACAAAAACTATTCTCATCAAGATAATATTCCTCCCTATACTGCCCACAGAGCTTGATAGACTTTAACTAAATACTCGATTTCTTTTACACTTTGGATCAATTGATTAACATCTCCATTACATGCCTCGAGAACATCCGTGGCATGAACCAACCTTAAAATTTAAGATGCGAAAACCTTAAAAACAACGCAAGATTTCCCAAAAAGCAACAGATTTGTATCGATGATTGTCAAAAAAAAAACTGTTTTTTAGACAGCACTTCATATATTCTTCTTCTTCTTTTTCGTCTCCTTCTTCTATGGCGCTGCAATCGATATCGGTCTTTAGCCTTCCTTATTATTAATGTATTAAATAATCCTATATTCTACAGATCCTGCACTGGGTTCGATCAATTTTCTTCAATTTTGAAAAGTGAGAAGTGCAGTGCACCAAACCATTGATTTAGTCACATGCTTAAGTTTTCGACCCAACAAAATGTTTTCCCTGTCTGCCTATCCTGGAGCAGCCAACTGCGACGTTTAGTTCATCAAATATTGAGCCAGGCAAGACTAGCGTGATAACACAAGGACGACTTTAACCAATGCGTTGAGTCCGATGCTATGAGTCGCTTGCGGATACTTGCTTTTGGGACTCCTTCAGAACAAGAAAACACTGATTGGAACATATTTTTCATCCGAAAAAGCATTTTTTGGAACAGAATGACGCATACGAATGGTATGAACACTTAAAGACCTTCTTTTTAATGATTCAAGGGTAAGTATTTATTGCGCTTAGAGAAAAAGGACTCTCAGCTACACAAGATGTCTGGACTCACTAAACATTGCCCTGATTTCTGTCCTGCTCTGTCTCTTTTCTTGTCCTTCCACTTCTCAGCCAAGCTCGGACTTGTTTTATCAATGCCATATGGTGTGTTCGCCTTGCAGCAGTACAATTTCCACATGCAACAACTAGGAATAGGTACTACGCGAAGAAGGACTTCCCATTCTCAACATAATAAAGAAGACTAGGTGGTTGATTTACAACACAATAGGAAAAAATAAAGATTCTACCGTCATTTTCACACTTCTTAAACACAAGAAACTGCTATAACGTCATGTTACTCAAAACATGGTTAGTGTATTCAAAAAATCATCGAAGAGTGTAGCCAAATAACAAATTTAATCAATTCAAAGGTATAAATATCCACTAAAACTATTGTTCGCAGCAATTTGAATATGTCTCAAATAAAATTTGACGACATTGAGGAAGTGTCTATGACCGCTTTCATTACTTTTGCAATAGGATTGTTTTTGACACTAATGACGATCACCAACACAAATCAATCTTGCATGTATGGAAAACGGCCATTATACCTGCGAATTTTTTCTTTTTCTTCCAAGCAGAAATCGTGTATGTAAAAGAAATGTTAAACGAAATGAAATGAAAAATGATAACTAAGACATCGTCTCCGTTCGCTGAGAATAATTTTGTATATCCTCCCAAAAGAGGAGTTACAATACGATCAGCACAAACTCTCGAACAACAGCCAAATTAATTGCACAAATCTCTTCAAATCGAGATGCAGGAAACCGAAAACATTGATATCATACTTTGTTCGGCTTAACTACTGTTTAAAGGACGAAAATCGATCATGTGAGATTTCTTGAGAGTAACCACGGGCCTATTCGACCGGGGAACGATTAACTGCCTTCTTCGGTGGCAAAATACTATTCAATTTAAGGATTTCTTTTCTCCGAACTCGGTGTTCCTTTGAAGGCTTTACCATTGGTTATTATTTTTGTGTTTTTTTATGAGTTCGAATGGGAGATTAATAAGTATTTTTACCTGTTTTGATGACAGGCATGTGTTGTAGGATGTAATTATCATGTCAATAGTTAGGTTAGAAAGTTAGAGAAATTATTTGAAATTGATTAGCACAAACAGGAAGAGAATTGAACGGATTAGACAGGATTATTCCACCTGGCGCCAAATATTTTTTGGTACGGTGGCAGTTTGTCAATGTCAGGCGGAGACAGCAGTAATTTTATCTGTAGGGGATTATATTTACAGTGGCATTCAACTTACCGTTTTAAAAGGATTGCTTAATGCTTATCAATATTTTTAAATTTGCCTAGAAATCCTCTAATGACATTTTTTAGACTTCAGACAAGATGGCGATAGAATTTACCTTAACAGCGAGCAGCAGAACAAATACATAACGAGGTGATGGTGAGAAAAATCAATTTTCACGCCCCTTTTTCACGGCTTTCCACACCCAAGTGCACATAAATTACAACTTGTTATGGGGAGACATGTTATCGTAACAAACATATATGCATATTACAGTAAATAGTATAGCTTGACTCCATAGCTTGGTGTCTTATGGCGTCTTTTATAACTTCAACATTAAGGATATTTATAGATGTCATACGAAACGATGCTACGCTATACGAATATGTACATATATTCCTTCTGCAAATAAATGGAAACGATGTTGAACATGATGTTGTAGAGCTCTTACATATAACATAAGATAAATGATTCCTTCTCCCATTCAAAGACATTGAGATTAGATAGGACAGGACATTAAAACATCTCAACGATATATCGTTGTGGACATTTTTATTTTCCACCTCTTGAATTCTTGACTTCTCTGACACTTTGTTGGAATAAATATACTTTGTATACATACTCAACCGGGAGTAAAAGTCTTCTTGTGTAGACACACTTATGCATATATAAGTATGCGCTCATAACACAGGCATTTGACGAAAATTTGCTACAATTGAGTCAGACTTAAAAAAGAATATATACGTGCTCGTATATCCTTTGAAACTTTCACACTAATGGTTGTTGAGTTGCAGACAAGTGGCGCCAACTTGAGCTGGAGAGATTATCGTTTCTTTGTATTTAGAAAAACAAAACGCTAATGTGTGGTGAGACTTCTGGACTTACTCAAAATAGTCCTGGATTGCTTCCTGTTTTGTCTCTTTTCTTAACCGATCCCTCCTCTGTTGAACAAATCCTTGTCTTTTCTATGCCTTATGGTTCTCCTCTTTTCCATTGATGCATTTTCTACAGGTGATGACCGAAAATAACAAATTTCAGTTCCCTGTTTCGAAAAAGTATCAGGTTGATCCTGAAAGCTTAAGCTAAAGATGCATCCTAAACGCTAACACTATAGATACATCTGACAGTGAAATCAGAGAGACTTCTTGAAAGAATGCCCAACACATCTAGCTCATAAGGTGGTGCTCAAGGTTTTCAAAACTGTACATGTGCTTTAATGGAGTTATGAACCAAGGATTAAGCTTATGTCCTCTGTAATCTCTTCTTTTGTGATTTAATATGAGAAGTATTTGAAAGTCGTGTATGCGGTTGGTTTTGGTCAACCTAAGTGACAGTCTTATATGCTGATATGGAAGCTAATATGGAATAAACCAGCGTAAATCAAAGTAAGCGGAAAACGAGAACTCCTCATATTGACAATGCGACACCCAATTAAAAGGATTGCGTCGTAGTTAGGGCACTTATTCAGACAGTTCTACCTTTCTCAGCAAAACGTTCGACCTTCAAGTGAAGAACAATTCAATTGTTTGGAGGAATAAAGGTTGTCCTTTCTTTATCTTATCATTTTCTCATTGTCCTTGTTGTTAAATAAAGGTTGTTCTTTCTTTATCTTATCATTTTCTCGTTTTGATTATTGCTAGTTGAATTAGGAATGTGTTAATTTCTGTTGGTTATGTAGGAGTAACAATAAAACCAAGGTTCCTTCCTTCCAGTTACACCTGTTAGAAATAAAACACCAGGGAACGTAAAGTAATCAAAAAGGATCAGAGTTATTGAGACACTGTGGAACATTAAGAAGATAGAAAACAAAAGGAGTAATGAAACTTTTTTTATACAACGGGTGGTTTATGCAACAGGTGGTTGCTGACGAGAAAGCCCCGGAAAGAAAAGAATACAGAGGAAAAAGCAGAGTTGCGCTGAAGCAGAGGCTTACATTTCTTCATCCAGAGGGAAATGGAAATGTAAAAGGCAATGTCAACAAGAGAGACTGACATGATTTTTCTGCAAAGTCCTTACGATCGACAGGCTTGCCTTTACTGACGACAAACATTCAAACCAAAAGAAAGCGCGTCACTAGGATAGCACCTCATCGACAGTCAGAATCCAAATCAAAACAAACGTAGGGATCCCCCTATATTCATTGATTTCTTTACTATGATAGGTACAACTGAGCATGTAATAACCTCCCCGCCACCCTCACACACTATTTTGGCCACATTTTGGCTTGTTATATTATAGCTTATTATTATTATTTTACTGGGGTCCTCTTGCTGGAAAATAGCATAGGTGACAAATCGGCCCTTAGTAGCGACCCATGTGTAGTACTATTGTTTACAGATGGTCCACCCTGTCATCCTACAGAAGCCAAGGACTTCCCCCAGTTCTGTGGTCGCCAAGTGTTTCAATTCTGTTACGCCAGTACATCACAGCCAAGTAATGCGTTTGTTGGCCAGACTCGGGCAATCTAGGAGGAAGTGTTCTGTACTTTCTTCCTCCTCGCCGCAAGCTCGGCAGGTGTCATCCGTTTGGATTATGGCCCGTTAATACTACCACCAATGTTCTAACGCCATTTCGGCGTTTTTCCAGGGGGTTGTTTTGCCCTCATTTGATTAGGGTGAGGCCAAAGAGCTCGGCTTTGTCTCTTTACAGAGGATTTCGTCTAGTTCCCTTTTTACCGTTGCTAGTGGCACTTTAATTGCGTCTATTCTAATGGCATTTTGGTTGGCTGATCCAGCTCTCGCTCGGTCATCCACTCTTTCGTTTCCCTCTACCCCGCTGTGCCCAGGAACCCATGTCAGTTTTACATTTACTCGGGTTGTTGCGGTTTTGACATCCTGCACTAGTTGTGGAACTACGCGGTTAGAGGCAAGCGCCTGCAGTGCCGACTTACTGTCCGAGAGTATTTGTATTCTTCCATTAAAGTTGTTTGTTGCCGCTTCTATAGCCGCTTTTATTGCAAACACTTCCGACTGGAAAACTGTGGTGTGGCTCTCCAGTTTATAACTTCGGTTGAGTTGCGGGTGATCTGAGAAAATATTCTGGCACCGCTTTACTCCTCCATTTTGGAACCATCGGTGTAGATCATGATCTCACTTCCAGATGTGAAATCTTGCACCGTTTCCCACGCTTCTGTGGTCGGAATGCTGATCTTGTATGAAATTGTTGTGTCCAATATTGGTTGAATTCTATCCAGCTCCCTTTTACTTGACCGGGCCATTCTCTCCATTTTTTCCAAAATGCATACGTGCCCCGTTTGAGTGTGGTTAGATAACCCATATGTGGATTTTAATCTGATGCTTGCAAGTGATGCCTCTCTGAAGATGAATTTTTCGAGTGGCATGAGATTAAGCATTATCCACATTGCAGCAGTTGGCGTAGTCCTAATGGCACCTGTGATGCCAAGGCAGGCCATTCGCTGGATCTTCTCTAGCTCTTTTGCAATGGTTTTCTTTTGTAATGCCTGCCACCAAACCAATGCCCCGTAGGTAGTTATAAGCCTCACTACTGTTGTGTAGACCCAGTCTACAGACCTAGTCTACCCCATTTTAATCTTGACAGTTGCTGTAGAAGAGGTTCTCGATACCGTTCGCGCGTACGAGTGGCTGTCGTCAACCTTGACATTTGCTGAATGACTCTTAGAGATCACTGTTTCCCTTTTTTTGATAATCCACAGTTCCTGCATAAGTTAAATGTTTCGATTTCCAATCGCCAAGCCAACGCATCTGGACAGAATGTGTAGTTCAGAAGGTGATCTTGACAGTTTCTTAGGGTAATAAGTTAGGTATGTTTTCATCCTATCGTACACTTGCCTAAGAGCTTTTGTTATTGGAGTTGTTGAACATCTTCTTTTGGTTCCGACAGAAGTTATTGGCCCCTTTTGCATGTTGTCCATTGCTAAGCTTATTGGATTTGGCTAAAAAATAACCACCGGTGGTTGCTCAGGGCTTTACTTCCCTTCTCGCGCTTTTACCAGCACGTCGTTTCCGTTTTGCGTTTTCAGCACGGGACTAAATTTCTACCTGATTGCATCCACTGTGACTGTCCGATGTCCTTCGACTAGTTTATATCACCCTGGAAAGTATTGGATGGATAGTGACTATCAGTAAAGTGCGTTTGTTCTCTCTGGACCGACAAGCGATCAAGGATTAAATCCTTTATGTGAATGATGGCTCTGGAATTGTATGATATGCGGTTGTATTTGTTCCTTCTGGATTATATCTCATCATTTAAATTTTCTTGAAAGTGGTTACCAGTTCTTCCCAATTCTTCCATTATGATGCAAATGCGGCCTAATGTACTGTGTGCATGAGAAGAAGATTATTGGTCATCATTTACGATATTCAAATAAAGCAAACAGTAAGGAGACAGTGACACTGTAATCTAATGCAGATATGATTTGAAACAACCCGGTAAGTAGCTTCATCAGGTAATATACTATATTGCCATTCCCTTTGTCAAGACTTGGATCATATTTATTATCTCAGCTGGGTCAGTTTATAAACTATTTCATCATGCCTTCCGTTGAGATTTCAACTAAGTCTGTAAGGAGACACACGCTCCACGGGTATCCTTTTTACTTCTTACAGATAGAGAGTTTTTTATCTGTACCCGTTGCATTGTTTTTTTCGTTTTCATCTCCTCTACACAAGCAAATTCCCTTTAACTCTTCAGCGAGGCTCCGACTTTCGCAATAGGCAGCACTTTTTAACTCAGAGACAGGGCCATATTACAAATCTGTCAATGAGTTCTTCTTAACCGTTTCGCCACTTATCACTTCACACTATACTTGACGTAAGAGTGTCAGGGTGAACCCCGGAATAGTAGAGAAGTACAGACTTTGCTGTGCCCATTAATAGCTTCGTTATTTCGTTTGAGTTCAGTCCTGAGTGATGACTATGGGGTGACTTAGAGCTGATACTTAGCGGATGTGTTCACCATCGCTCCGATTTGATGGACGAAGATCATCGAAACTTAATTCTTCATCATAAACTCATCAATAACATCTCCAATATGTAGAAAAATTTAACATTCTGGTCAATACGCCAAAGAAATAGAAGTCCGAAAGGATGACACCTACCGTTCTGGTGGTCAAGAAGTACCGTACTCGAGGAACGCAGGACCGATGCTTTTTATGCTTTCTGCAACAGTGGATCCCAGTAAATAAAAAGATTATCAGAGAAATATGATGCAAGGGATCTACGTTTTAGTCAAGGTTACCACCTGAGTTATATCCAGCTCTAGATTAAACCCACTTCTGTCTATCCCTCCGATTCCTCGACGCGGAGCCATACCTAGCTTGAATGAAGGATATCATTGGTGACTAATTCGTAACCAATCAAGACCCAGCGCCTTTTCCAGCAGTTACAGCCTCAAAAGCTTTCCATATTCTTTTGTCATTTTCATATTCTGGAAAATCGTAACGAAAAGGGAACTCTGGAGAAGAGCGGACATGATCCCCACTCTCCACGTCTTCTTTTTGCACCATGGATGAAACTCCAGACACGGAGTCTGTCTATCGAAATCCACAGTAATTACGTTGCCATAATTAAAGATTCTTGCAGAAAACTGAGGAAACCATAGTAACCATTCCTTACATTGAGTGAAGGGAGTTGCACAGGGTTCTTGGAGTAGTGTTGTTGTGTTTGTCCACTACTTCCATGATTGCACAATTTTTGAGGACCTTTACAGCAATACCAAGCGTGCCGTTTAAGGGAAGGCCGTCCCGAATTTTCTTTTCCTTTTCTATTCAGTAAAAGGTTGTACTGTCTCCTGAGGTCATCCGAGGCTCCTGATGCCAGCATGTCTAAGAAAAAGAAGAGAAGTAATTACGCACATCGGTTGGTATGTGTAACGCGAAATTTTCGAAGTACAATAGGAGTGACAGTCAGCACTACTCAGGCCTCAAGAAATTTTGGGTTTAGCATTTGGCTGTCCTGTTTTTCAGACAATCTCTTTAGAGAAAAAGTGGCCCAGTTTGCTAGTGCAGCTTCTATTTAGGAAATGCACTTTCCAACAGAGTAGAGGAGTGACACCGATGCCATAATAAAATCACCGCTACCAATGATATCTGAATTTGACAGCTCCCTTTCATCCGCAGTAATAAATGACGCATCTAGTCCCTAAGCTTTCTACCTCTTCATTGCCTGCGTTATTGATGGTAACATCAAAGAGCAGCATTCTGTCAAATATCCTTCCAGCAGGCGACGAAACGCACTAAGGGGAAAAGTGCCATTATTCTCTCATTTATTATGCTTTATTTTTGCGTCCCGAGTGATCATTCTAGGAGCGTCAAACTTTCACGTCTCGAGCTTAAGGCCCAGAACCATGGATTTGCCCTCTAACATCTGATTCTTCTTCGACGAGCTTACAAAGATGTTCTAGACGATTCAAATCCCTTCGTTCGCATATAAGAACACTTTTCACAGGACGGAGGCGCAGGGATAACGTTCTGAATTAAATATATTTCAAATTTGTTTTGAAAAACATTGGACAGGAGTTCTATGAAAATGAAATGTATAAAAAATCATTTATCTTGAGCTACAGACGGAGGCCGGCTAGAATTTCGAGGAAAAATTCACTCATCAACAAATTTTCAGGTCACGCCATTATTTTTTATTATCAATTATAGATAACTCACCTCTGCTTCATATCTTTAAACAAACACGAGATGGAAACCCGAAACAAGGTCATAAAAAATTACCAAAAGAAAAAACCAAGAGCTGAATAAATTCAAGCCGAACGATGAAACCCTTTCCATGAGTTAACGAGATATAAGTAAAGGGGCGTTGCTGAGGAAGACATGCGGCTGTAATTATCCGCGGGAGGTCTTGCATTTAAGTCAGCTCGTAAAGTACCCACACTAATGCCCACATAATGTAATCTTCAATGTAAAACTGCGCCCTATGAACACAAACAAACCTCACACTGTCTTCTATGAATAGTCAATAAAAAAAACTCAAATAAGAGTTGTAAAGTTATCGGCAAATACTAGATCCTGCAATAGCATTGTGCGAGAAAAAGCAGTGATAATGATTACAGAAGACCAAATATACAGCCTATTGTTGGATATATGATTTATCCATTGAACTATACAACAAAAGAGTCGTATCTCAATCCATAAAGCAGGCGCCTGTGGACCTTACACGTTGTAACCTCATGTGCGAGTCTTGATACAATTACCATCATCGTCAGCATAATCAGCATCACGATTAAGTCTTAAAGGATGACTTAGCTCCGCATGATACCATCGTTTGTAATTTAACCAGCACGTGCTCCAATTTTCTCGTTTCTAGCCACAAAATCTGGACTGCTTCGACCCATTCGACGCGTACGCAAACCTTCACCACCTGCTGGCGAATCTAGCCGTCTAAGTTCACATCAACGCTTGATTGACAGTCATGATTGAAACAGGCAATGAATGCTTTAGGCATCCAAATAAAGATATAATGCAAAGATAACATCAACTCAAGACGATAGAACTAAAGAAAAATTCCAGGAACTCGAGCAAGAAAATTAACTTTGTTGCTAAGATTCTGCGCTAAATGTGGCGGCGAGTTGAGATATTTTGAAAAGAAATAGCCTCCGACATGGGAGCAGACAGGACTCGGTAGGCGATTGGAATTTCACTAGCCATGATGGTGTGGACATAATTGAAATCAAGGGAGTTCTGTGATTAAGACTTGATATGGGCATTTAATGATACATTTTCTGTTGTTACTCGCAAATCATCAGTGTCCCGTTTAATTGATTTCAATCATGCCAGCATAACAATCAAATCAAATAATTTCAGATGAAAGGGAAAGGAATCCTTTTGCCAAGCTAACATATAGATCTCAAACTCGCAAAGAATTAAATGTTCTTGGAACTATTTTTGTTCAAATCAAATTCCTTTTCTAGCAACCAATCAGTTCAGCTCCAATCCAAAATGAAATTCTCGAAAAAACCTCAAAGATACAAGAATACACGCACACACACACACAAACACGGCACATTCCCTATCAAAGACAGTATTTTATCAGTAAAATACTGTCTTTGTATCAGTATTCCCCATATTGTAACTGTCGTCCTCTAAGGGATTTCAACTTTGTTTTTTGGTTGAAACGACTGAAAAAATGCAATTAAAACTTGTCAGTCTGTCATCGCGCTCCGCTACCATTTGCTGCCAGCACAAAGACGAATAAACGAAAGGCGAACAATTCCTAAGACATTATAAAAGGACGACGTAAAAAACAATGTTGGTCATGACAATGACTGGAATGATTGCTTTAGCTGGAGCTAGATTATAGCTAGCTGGTAACTGGCAATCACACCATACCGGCAAAAACGAATATAACAAAATTGACTAGAACAGACTGAAAATTTTATGTATAAGGACATAATAGAACTGCCGTGTAAGTTTAAGACGATAAAAATTAAAGAGGATTTTCAACACTTGTCCCTAGCAGTGATAGCAATTTTCATGTCGATCTGAAGCAAATTTCTCGTGAAAAATGACAAAATTGCATGTTATCATATCCTGTCGAAAAAATGCATAGAAAAATAAAAGACTTCCTGAAGTCTTGGCGATTCCAAAAACTTCAAAAAGGACGCAGCTTTGATTCTGTTAAACATTTTGTAAGTCACATTTTGAACAGAATAAAACGAATTGAAGTGTAAACTAATAACATACCACGATATGTGATTGAAAAATACCAATAATAATGAAAATATTATCAATAGAAAAAGGGATCTTGGAAGCTACTAGGACTCTCTTAGTGACTCTAAAACTTCCAAAATCATAAAGCGCTTGGCCTTCGGTCTAAACATTTCCCTGTAACACCAACAACCTAAGCTGGAATTCTTTTTAACAATGATTCGTCCACAGTCTCTTTAGTCTTGGTTAGACACGCCTTCAGGTTAGGGAGATCCCATTCTCAGCAAGGACAAACGGAAAGGAAAAGGCTGATATACCTTCTCCCTGCATCAACAAACAAAGGTCTGCCCGCACGTAATGTAAGATGCAGCTTGAAATATGTCCTTAAAAAGTCAAAATGCTACACACTAAGCATTCGAGGGAGACCTTGCCTATTGTCACGGAGAGTTTCGATCGAAGCCGGTAGCATCTTGTGCATGAAAAGAAGGTGAAGCATCATCTGTGATCCCTGGACCAAACAAGCAATCAAGCTACCATAACTATTTCATCTTATCCAGGAAAAATTTATCATACCATTGCCTACTGATCGATTGGGTCAGTTAATAATCAGTCTCACCATATTCTCTACAGAACCATGGCACCGAGAGTTCCCTTCCTTAAGCCACGGCTTTTTCCATTAAGGTATGGTCCTTCTTCTTTTCTCTGTACTAACAGCGTCTCTCTCCAAGCTCCCTCCTAAGAAAATTGACTCTACTTTCCTCTTCAGCCAGAAAGAACAATGGGAACCACACCCCCAACAACCAGCACCGCCCTTTCAGCCAAAGTTCGGAATCCCCAAAGCTCCTTGCCTCTTTTCTTGTAAAAGACGTTTCACTGCAACTCCGTTCCAAGAGCGTCAGCCCAAACTACAGAGGCATGCAAGAGCACTGACACCTGCGGACCCATAAGTTTAGTGTTATCCATACTCCTTTAGTCTTATCGATAAAGTCAATTAGCTAACTGATCGGATGATACCGAATCCTGGAAAGCAAAGAACTGACACGACAGCCCAAAAACAGTACCTAAAAACGTTCTGCACCCCGATATCAGTTAAATATGTCCTGTCTAGTTTTAACCGCCCATTTCAGTTTTAACCGAACAGGATGATTAAAAATGATCACCGCATCATAGAATATCCTTGAATATGCCACATCCTGGCGTCAACTCTTAAGTAACGCTATGGCGTTTTAGAGTAACTAAGATCCAACAAACAAACGTCTGTAACGCTGGAAGGCGTTTCTCGTATTTACTTCAAGGTTTCGAATGAAACATGATCTCCGAGCTAGCCGTCATATGAAGCGTTTTATTTCGTCTCCTCCCTGCAAGCAAATCTTTCAGTGCCTTATAGATTGGCTAATCCTTATTTCGATTAGTTAGGACGCATTTCGAGTTACATATACAATACAACCTCCAGCTTACTGGACAATCAGATTGTTGGAAAACGACACTAACAATTTTTTCCAAATTTTCCTTCCCTCGATGAACTCCGCAAAAGTTTGGTATCATCCTGAATATTACTAAATACATTTCACTGCCCTGTTGGTTTTATTGCATATCAATCAGTGCAACCCTTCATAGATGATTTCGAAAGTGCTGATGGCCGTCAGCAGTGTCCTTGGACTTTGGAAAATTGCTAGCCAGAGTTGGAAGCAAAGAAGGGACGCAATGTGAGAGAATTATTGTCTACTATTCCAACTTGCGTCTCATTTATAAAAAAAAAAAGATTTTTTATCGAAATTCTACCCTACACATACAACGCCTCTCTCCCACCCCCGACCAAGTAGGAGTTACATTTGCCTATGAAATCCCCAAAATCTGAAACTCCTCCGAATATGTCGAAAGAAGTATCAAATTGAAGATGATTGGCACAGTCATTCGGAGCTATTATTCATTCGGGATTTTGCAAACTTTATCGGCTGTTGCAAGGCCGGAAGGAGTATCCTTCCAGTGTTCGACTATTCAAAAATTGGAGATTATCCATGATAGCTGATCGTGTGACTTAAAATTACTTAAACAGGCATAAAAAGTATTTGGAAAAAAGTATAAAATCCCATATAAGTAAACATTGACAACCAAACATTTCCTGGATAGGAAAAACAACTAAAAATCAGCAAGACATAAGCCCTTCAAAAAACAACTGAAAATCCTTTACTTTTTCTCAAAAAAAGGTATAAGATTGAAATTATTGCTCACTGAATCAGGCGCAATTATTCTTGTAGGATTTGGAAATCTAGTGCGGACGTTAGCAAGGACGGAATCTGTGTCCTTCGAAAATTTTTCCATGTCCAACATGAATTTGGCACCGAAAATTTGACTAAATGTAAGGTATCAATTGCTTACAATCACAACGATGTGCTAAGTGAAAAAAAATTGGTAGTACTCCCAGAAAACCAGAAGGAGTTCCCGTGCCTAATCATCATCAGAAATTTCGGATTCCTCTAATTTTCATTAGGCCTAAATTAAAAATTTGCTTAGAAGATTCTGACGCAATAAATATTGTATCACAGTTCCGTCAGCTGTCAGTGGGGCTGGCGGGAGTGTCCTTGGATAAATCGAGAATTCCATAGTAAAGAGAGTTTCCAAGCTTGTACCAGCTAATATTGACTGAATGCATGATAACATTTGCTTACACTTGTGTAAACCGATTTTAATTCATGAAACGAATCATTTTGAAACTATCAACCCCAACAGCAAGTGGCAATGGCAAGGTCTTGCCTGAAAATTTCTGCGAAAACCTCAATTTTCCACCAATTTCTTCAAAAGACGTGTCAGATTGAAGCTTTTATTATTCAATTTATAGCTTGGTATTATTCGGTGCAAATATTCGTTTGTGATTTGAAATGAAAGGAGGACAGTCAACGCATCTGGCTATCCTCAAAAGTAGTCCTTTCACTGAATAAAAATACAAAAAAAAGGATGTCTCCAGAATCTGTAGTAACGGAAAAAAGACTTGGTATTACCTAGTGATTTTTCACAAACAAATGTGAAACCGTGCGCAGAAATTACGATTCTTTGTCTAGATTTACAGCCTAGAGGCATACTGATCTGCTGCTTCCCTCATGGAGAAGACCCTCAAAACCTGCTTACACCTATGCTATCAAAAGGTAACAAAGAGTTGAAAGTTGTTGTGATCAAACGCTTGACAAGAGGGACTGAGGTATTAGTTTTCCGCAGCCCAAAGTCAAAATTCTTTTACTGACAACAAAATCCACGTCAAACAACTTCTGATACGCTAACACTGGTTTTTAGGGATTCGCTGGCACCTTTCAATGAAGACTGATTTTTAAGACGATCCCGTGAAAAATAAGGAATTAACACTGACATACTTAGGTTACACGTTGGTGGCAAGTTAACGCTACCAGACGTTCGCAGCCAAGAATCCATTGTATACATAGAAAATTCTTCCCCCATTCTTCCCCCATTTTGTGAAGGATTTGAAGGACATAGTTTTTACGAACGCCCCGTGTCTTCATGTAAGGTAAAAACAAATAAAGGTCAGTAAGTGTATATTGCTTTTAATAGAAGAAATCAGTTCAACTGTTTCGAAAAAATCAGTTTTATCCGTTCCCTATCCTTAAATCAGCAATGAGGTTTGTGAATTGGAGGCAGATGCAATTGAAGGTTGCATAAAGCAAGGACTTTTCATTCTTAATAAGCTCAAAAAGCACTTAGAAGCTCCGTTCTATATAATGAGGAATCTAGATCTAACGAATCGAATGGACCGACATGACTGGGTTTGTCACCTAACAACCAACCTTCCCTGACCGTCAGCACAACCTTAAAAATCTGAGAAAATGCAAAGCAAATAAACATAAAAAAGTAAATTTAAAAACTACCACTACGCGATCCTTAATTGTGCTAACTTTAACATTTTAATGAACAGCATTCATGCCATCGTCGGCTTTTAAATGCTTTATTTATTTAGACAAGGAATAAATGGACTCAACATTCACATCGTAGGCACGCAAATTCTGCAGACATCTTTTACTACTCTTGTCAGCTCAACAAGGCTATGACGTTCTTTTGCAAGACTGATTTTTCTCCAACCGATCCGTCCATCCTTTCTGACAGTTGACATTCAATTGTTCGAGCTGAAGTCAAGGCAAAAATCACAAGAGATAACTCATCAAGACAGTCTGCAACAACACAAGTCGCAGAAACAGAAGCGGAAAACGTAATACGGGAACTTAATGGGATTCAAAGAAAGAATTTTCAATAATTGTTCAATTCGATATGAACAGTTAGTGCAGTGGTGGTTGTTGCATTATTATATCAAAGTTTTTAATAAATCTGCAAGAATAAAAATCGGTGTGGCCTTGAGGGATGGTTTATTTTGGGCTATTTTATATCATTGTTCGACTTGTACAAGACTAGAAAGGATGACGCCGCACTAGACCAATTGCTGAGGACTTTCTGGTCTAAAAATTACCACGATCCACTGTATATCATCATCTTATCCACGCAATTGTTTCTTTAAGATCCGCTGTGGCGAGAAGTATCTACAGCAATCAAGATTTAAGAAGTTACTGCTGACATCCAGATAATGGACGAACTTGTTTCTACACAATCTCCAATCGTTCGCTCCATCGAGTCAGATGTCACGTAAATGAAGATCAAATGTAGCGAAACGTTCCATTCTGTGTGAAGAGAGAAAAAACCGCCATCATCCCATCCTTCCACCCAGCATCGCGACCATAACAAAAGACAATCTGAGAACATGATTTTTAACTGTCAACCCGAGCGACATGAGTGTGACCTGCAGAAATTGCGCGACAATAATGGCGCCTACCCTCCATCCTTCGTTGTTTTTACGGGAAATGGCAGAGCACAACAGCAAAATGTGCAAAAGAAATTCAAATAGCAAACACTAACTGAATGTATCTTTTCCCTTCTTCGTATCCAACGCTATTGCAATGTATGTATCTTACGGAAACGATGATGTGACGATTTGACTTGATTTCCGGAGTATCTTTAATGGATTTATACAATGACATATGATTGCCGAGTGAGGAAGCAAGTGAGAGAGAGGGAGAGGGACATGTTACAAATTATTGTAGCCTGATGTGAATTAGTGAGGATCCCAGAAGCTCCTTTTGGATGCGATGTAGAGGATGTGCATCGCTTAATGACCACTGAATTGAATGTCCTTGCTGTACGGCACATGCCGCATTGTCAAATATGGGAGCAGTTGCTCAGACATTTACTTCCGCCGAGATGGATTTCATCCGGAAGCATCATTGGCACTCTATTGCGTAACCAAAATTATCGGACACGTGCCTATTTGTCCATAATTTATTATCCGAAGACGTCCTGGGGTCACGCAATTTCAGGGTATGCCACATTGAGCAAATTGTCGAGGACACACGCGGATCACGTAGGATGTTGTCATTGATAACTGAATTGATTTTGGTTGTTTGTCGATGACGATGGGGTGTGGGATTTTGTTTTTCTTTCTTTGGGGTTGAAGATGATTACGACAAATTTAGTTTCCATGCGACGAAGTCGCATAGGTGCCGTAACATTAATTCATTTTCGATTAAACATCTTCAAGCATTTTCTGTGGATTTTATTATGCTTTTATGTCACCTTACATTCGCTCGGTTTTCAATCCAACGTATCCTGCTCTCAACACATTAAACATTCCCATAAAATTCGAATTGAATCGCGATGAAATTCATTTACAAATTAAAACATGACAAGGGTGTAACCGAAAGCAGTCACAAATTTTCCGAATCAACATGCCATCGATAAGTCTTTGGATTTTGTTCTGATTTGAATATGCTCGATGGTAGTGTACGTGGTAGAGGATTCCGTGTAAAGCTATTTTATCCCTTCTCGTCACCCGATTTAATTTGATAGGATAAGTTGGTACTGACATTCACAGTGATTTCAATAAAATATATCCTGCTCTTTGCTGGTTGGATTTTGATAGGAGCTGGCGATCTTTTTCGGGAGAAGGATATAACGTATGGTTTCGTATGGTATGGTACGGCATCTTATTTTGTTGCTTTTTTATTCATTTAATAAATGTCAGCAAGGAGTCACCACCATTTTTTCGCAACAAATTTAAATATAATTGCTATAATAACTTTTTATTCTTGTCTCTAAACGTTATACATTTTCTTTCATATTTAATTTGTTTTTTTAATTTTTGGTTTTGTTATTATTTTGTAAATATTATGAATATATAGACTCTGTTGAGCCTTATCTTGGTTGATGATAGTTTTACACTCGGCGCAGCTTTGATGATAAGATTGACAGTTTGTCTCTTCGTTAGTGATCAGCAGTCTGGTGGCTGCAGACATAAACAACTCATGCTGATGACCGTAGACGCAGATCTACCTAACATGCGATGTACTCTGGTCTACCTTTTTACTTTGAATAATGAAGGGAGTGTCAGAAGCTTAACAAACGGGGAAGAAGAACGAGCCTGACCCTGAACCCGAATATATAGGACGGCCGGTGTTTCTAAAGGAACTGATAAACAGAAGTGACCATCTCTGCTTTCGAGAGCTCATGGAGAAGTGAGTAATTCAGAAGGCTTGAACTGTAATGAATATAGGAACTTCAATGTGGATATTACCAGTTTTACAAGCTCTTATGAAATTGACAATATAGTAATACCATCCCAGGGTATCTCGTTGAACATAAACAAGACCGTACTATTTCGTTGACCTTAAAAGTCAACGTCTCGAGGCCACTACCTAGACGTCGCGCCCGTAATGAAGCTTTCCATAGGAAAAAACCAGTAGACATTGTTTTCCTCAAAAAAGACAAAAAACTTCAACTTGCAGCTCATTCTATTACGTCAAAGAAGGCTCAAGGACCAGACACAATCATCTTGAGCAAGAACTGGCATGTTACTTTTGACCTGACTTCTTGGTCTGTCTCTTCAATATTTGTTTGCAAGAATTGATTTTCTCTCTAAGAAACATGTCGGTCATAGGGGAAAGGGAAGTCCCGACACGCCTCCAATTTATCATACACTATGCAAACTAGACACTTCCGGATAAGTGATGAAGAAACTCATACAGTAACAATTTACTGGCATTACCCACAGCTGCCCTAAATCCACATTTCTTCACGCCAGTACTCTATCAAAGGTGGGCCTTCCACAATCGACACAGTTGCAGCAGTAATGACAGCTGTCAAACAGATTAAGGTAAGCAGTCGGTTTAGTCGGCTCTGTCGCTTTCTGATGACTCGCAAACACATCAAAATTTACGAACTAGTTGATGTGAATACTAAACTGTTACCTGTAGGTTCTTAGGGTGATATGTGAAAAAAATTAACGTCAATAGAAGATACTAATCACACTAGGTGAGATCATCAGGTGAATCAGTCGCACGAGTCACGACACAATACAGATATTGTTGACACTGTCAATCGAGTGCAAATAAGGGCAAATGCATAAACTCGGCTGTAATTATTAAAAAAAATTGATCAAGACCTTAAAAGGGTGTGAGATCTATAATTATTCTGGTTTTCCAACTTATGATAATTTTCGTAATCAAAATTCAACCTAACACTGGACACAACTGCGGTTGTCAATCTGAGAAAGAAAGGATACCTAGAGTTAGAATGGTCCGTGATGGGAATACATCAATGGACTCGAAACTATCAGTAAAGTAAGTCAACTTGATAGACTTTCAGCTGTGCCTACACTAAGCAAATCAAAGCAGTGGCCAATAAGAAGTGGCCTCCTACATCGTTATTAGATGGATGAATAATTTAATAGGACAAACATCAGGAAACAAAGGCGCGAAACGATATCATTATCACAGAAGAAGACATATATAAAGCTTAAGCTGAACGGCCAGCTTTTACCATCGTGAATGGATTTGGAAGGTGCAGAAAAGGACTCTGGAGTGAATCAATAAAGCAAATAATCTTCGTTTCAATGATGAGTATCATTGAATTGTAATTGTAAACGATTTTAATCCTCTCCCAAGAGATCGTAAGTATTCCGCTTACGATATGAGTGTAGTAAATAAGCAGTCCCTGGCGATAAAAACTAAACTGTCTGGACTAGTATTGATAGTTGTAGAGAGGTTAACAGAATAAAAGATCAGTCATGACTGGGTTCATCAAAGATCTGGGCCAGCGAGAGAACATTATGAAAAGAAAAAAAAATTCAGTATAACCAACATAACAGTGGTAAGTCACATCTCTTAAAATTGAACTTTCTGCGTTATAGAGAATTATATACATTAGAGAGAAGAACCTTCTTTGCGGAAGCTAGAGAGAATCTTGGGTGATTATCCGGAAAATGTGCTGCAAACCTTTCTTTCGAGCTCATCAGAGCTCCAAATACACGCAATGTAGTCTAAAAGTCATCTTCTATGAAAATAATATGCAAAATTGAGTAAAAAAAATTCTTCAAAATGTTGTCCAAAAAACCTGCAAGGGGTTAATCCTTGCCCTCAAAATTCACAAAAATCTTGAACTTCTCAGATTTGCTCGAATGAGGTGTCAATTTGGAGCTCTTAAAATGCACAATTTGACGGTGTTTTCAGTTCAAAATTTCTAGCCTCGGGTGTGCAATGGGAAACGCTGGAAGGAGGGTTGGGTGATCATCCATAAAGTGTCCTGTAAACCTTTTGTTTCGAGTTTACCAGAACGCCAAATACACGCAATGTAGTCTAACGATCATCTTCTATTACAAAAACTTGCCAAATTGCGAAAAAAATGTCCGAAAAACTTTTTTATAACCTTACTTTAAAATTTCGCAAAAATCTCGAACTTTCAACAAGATGAACTCTGAACAATCAGAGAGATCGGAAGGAGTCTTGGGTAAACATCCCTAAAATGTGCTTTAAACCTTTCTTGCGAGGTTACCAGAGCGCCAAACACAATCAATGTGGTCTAACAGTCATCGACTGGGATAGTAGTACACCAAACTGCGAAAAAAAAAACATTTCGAAATTTTGTCCGAAAAACCTCCAAGGGGTGAGGGCTTGCCGTAAAAACTGCAAAAATGGTGGATCTTGAAGTGTCAAATTGAGGATTATTGAGGTGTCAAATTAAAGCTTGGACTGCACAATTTGATGAGGATGACGATGACGCGGACCGTGGAATAAGCTTCCGGGTAAAATGGGAGGACTAGAGAATAAAGGAGGACGTTCGTGTTACATTGTTGTTGTGATGCAACAGTTCAAAAGATAACTTTAGACGTTTGGTGTCTGAGAAACGAATCATATCTTCGGGTTATATCTTCGGAAAAGCAAACAAGTTAGTTCAATTCCTAAAGATATCTCCAACACGAGTAGCTCCGGTACTAATTGAACTAAAACCCAGTATATCTTGCAAGGAAACTGATTACTCCAACTACTACATCTATATTCATTCAGTGCATTCAGGTTGGGGTGTTCCAAGAGTATGGAAAGCTATACATGATAGAAGTGTGCATAAAGGCGAAGAATACTCTTATATAAAGGATTAATTAAACCCTTAAAGCTGCTATTTTTTTGGAAGAATTAACATTTTTTGCTTCAAACAATATATTTACAATAAAATTTTTGACTTTTAAAAGTGGACTGGCTCACCTGGTATGTTCAGTTTAACCACTGGTCTTTCTGGTCATCCAGTAGAAAATAATGAGTCTCATGGCGAAGAAATTTCGTAGTTTTGTGGTCCAGAAATACTGTTGCGTGAAAGAATTCTAAACGTTCAGGAGGTTCTGATAAAATTCAAACAATGGTGGCAAGCTCAGCAGCCGTCTTCCGTTTAAATGGGTTGATCCTGATCACTTTTTGTTGACCCAGAAGGTTTTAACCTGTTAAAAATGCCACGAGAAAGAGAGCACACCATACAATATGGACGACTCTCCTTTTTGTAGGTTGAGACTAAAACTCAGTGACCATTCTGAAGTAATTTCGGTCATCGAAGCCTCCCAGAGCTAGCGCCTTTTTCTGTTCCTTCGTTTTATATTATGACCAGTGAATGAGCTACACTCTTTTGTTTGCCTCCACAGTTCTGTGCGAGGACCGACATTTTCTTTTTTGCCACCCGAGTTCATATAGTTTCGCGAGATTTTCAATGGTTTTGCACTACCTGTGAAAGAATGGGATCATAGTGCCAACTTTATATCTTAGCGGATTCTTTTTTGAGCGAAATACTCTAAAGAATTTTTGGAAAAATCAAACTTTTACTTTATTCAAACATTTCCTTATTTAAGACGGATATTCGGATATGATTTCCTGACGAAAAAAATATAAAATTGGAAATGTCCTTTTCTAATTTAATAAATTTCAATAGCAGCAATCAAACAGACAAACCAAATATTTCATTTTAGTTCGTTATACATCCTCGAAGGATTTGCCAAATGCAAATGCTTACTCAGCTTTCAACGGTCAGTTGATTGCTGAGCGGGCATCACAGGCATGAACATTTCCCGAAGCGTGTCGGATTCAAGTCTAGTTCCCCAAAAAGAAAATCTTCCCTCTCCTCGCTCCTTCATTATACAATCAAAAGGTTATGCAGATTACTTTTTTATTTGTTTTTATCTACCTATAAAATTTAATTTGAAACAGATACAAAAATTTATACTGTCAACGATACACTCTCACAAAAAAAGGATACACATCTAAATCGACAAAGCAGCAATTCACCACAATGAATTTCATCCCCATACATTTAGGCTTAACAGCAGCTCTCATCCTCTCGAATTTCATTGAGTTGCTACAACATTTTACGCAACGACTTTCATAGCTGGTGGTTTCCTAACGCAAGTAAGCCCAAACAGACAATATTCTATCGAAAAGATACAAGAAACAGTGTGAATGGGTGAAAATGGAAATTATTTTCCTACCCAACAGCATGACACGCGGGCGACAAATTTGCATGCCATGGGGTGACAATATTTTCCACGAGAAAAAGTGTAGTAGTAAATGGTTGAGGGAGATCACTTTCGAGCCCAAAATAAGCTATAAAATAAAATAAAAACCCCAAAAAGGATAAATAGAATGAAACTTTGTGGTGATGCGGTTTATACTGTTGGCGAGAGATTGATATTTAAAATAGGGGTTGAATAACATTGTTGCATGCATATTTAGTAGTTTCAATGATGAAGCAAGGATTTAAGTTGAAAAGTGTGCGAAGTAAATATTTTACAATTGAATTGAATGTGAACTGTGTCGTCTAAGGATTTGTGTATCTGTTGACGGTAGGGGGTAGATTTTTGTAGCGGTTTTAAATGGTATCAACACCAACGAATAATTGTTGATGGTAATTCGCGATAAGATTGATGAGCAAGATTTGTTGCCAACTTGCTAAGCCTTTTGACATGGTGCGACGTCAATGACTTAATTTTCTTTGATTTAACGATGTTTTTGTAGAGTTTAAAAAACGAAGGGGGGGGGGGGGTCTGATTAGAACAAGGGTCCGAAATTTGTGAAATCGGATTTTGGTTGGTTTTCTTTTAATTGACTAATTAGTTTCAGATTTGGTGGTTGTACTTAAGATACACAAAGCCAGTCAAAAGACTTTTCCCTTTCTGAAGATTCATTGTTGGTTAGAATTATCAGATTATTAGAATCATCACAATTAAGTCTTTAGCGACGAAAAAAAATGGTAGGAAGTTGTATACTTTCGCTGGAAAACGGAAAACTCTCGAAATATAGACATATCGAGCGCAATCGTATTAGAAGTTCGAACTGATTTTCGCATCTATCCTCATTATTAGGGAGTCCTGAGATGTAAATTAAACCGAATTAAAGATCGTATATCGCTGCTCGGAAGCACAGCAACCCAATTAGATGCGGTAATAATGATAACAGCCGTTAAATAGCTACTTTTCAATACAAGCTCTCTCCTATTCAGCAAATACCATTCCATGTTCCTCATGTACATTTCGTATATCTTGCAACTACTATCTATCTGCATACTTACTATATGCACCAGTGTAAGCAGTTACATTTAACCCTTCCTCCTAATTACCATGAACATGTTAAGCTCGCGTCATGTCAATTCTTCCCTTTTGCGGTCAATATCCGACCAGCCTCGCTCTTGTCGTCACATTGTCGTCGTTGATTCAAGCCGCCAAATACTTGAGCCTGCCGAGCGAAGAATAGCCTCCTGCAAGTTGTTGTTTTCAATAAATAGGAGCAGATCATCAGGACAGCCCACAATATACCGGCGGCAGCATCAGTAATTCAGCAACAGCCACGAAACCAACAACACCAACCGTTCAAATATTCTTCCGGGAGGAGCAGGAGGGCGGAGAAAGGAGAGACGGCTGCAAGGCTACTTTCTTATACATTTTGAATGGCGCGTCTTTAATAGCCCCCAAAGATCTGGCGCGTCTTGAAATCTACATGGCAACTTCATTTAAGCTGTCAGCATCGCGCTAACGAGGCAATGGATTTAAACGTTAAATCGATTAAGACCCTCAGGGCTTTGTTTGTACGGAAAACAAATATGGCAAAAAACCATAAGAAGAAGAACAACAACAATAAGAAGCAAACAACGAGCTGATCGGGCGGGTGGCATTCTGGCGGGTCAGTGTATTGATCGGATAACGTGGAAGTTGAGGGGAATCATTTGAGATTGGAATGGGCGCCACGAACCAGAGACGAAAAAAGAAAAATAGTATAAGCTTGTGGAATGGTTAATGGTAGGGACATATTTATTCTTGTTTCAAAATTAGAGAATATACGAATCGTTGCCACAATAAAAACATAAAGTTGTTCGTATATGTCGCTAGTAAGCTCGCTTGCCTTCTTAACAGCATGCATCTTTCAATTTCGATAACCTGCTTCTTGTTTTGTTACCAAGAGAAACACTTTATTTGAGTGGAACACCATCCTGATATCTATCTTCTGTTAAACAGGCTCAAAATAAAACCTCCAACACGATTCTGACATAAATCAGATGCTAATATCACTCAGTCAAAGCGTAAGCACAAACAGCATAAACACTCCCGCGCAACATCCCGGAGAAAGAGATAGAAGAAATGTAAGTAGATCTGTATACAAAGATACATTTGTTTTATGCAAAACGGGAGAGAAAATTTGCCGATCTAAATAAAATCCCAAATGTTATGTGCGAATAGCAATAAATCGAGAATTTTGTCGAAGAGTTCTCACAGTTTTGTGCTTATAATATGATTCAATTGACTCAATGGAGACTATATTTGTCAGGATTAACATGTTTCTTTTAAAAATTATCCTTCGGATTCACGAATATCCAAAACGCTGACACATTAAAGGAGAACCAGAGAACTTTTTGACGACCCAGAAAACTACAAAATTTATGAACCAGAAAACAACTGTGGGGAGGGGGTGGTTCTGGTCATTGACAGCAGATAAATGAGGAGCGAGTACTCATGAAGATAATTTAATTTAATTCAAATAAACGAAGGCCAATTAAAATCTTGCAAGCCCTTCTCCTGGTCGAAGATGTTAGTGAGTCCATACATGGGTACGATCGATAAACTATTGAAGGTATCCCATACAGGAGAACAAGTCCAGAGAAAGGCTCTAGCGCCAAGATCAAATTAGATTGAAAAATTTGAGGATCGATCTCATAGTGGTGTAGAAATTATTCACTATTGTAGACGATATTTTATGGAATCCATCGCTTTTTTTCAACGTTCAAGCTATCATTAGTAATCATAGCTCAATTTTCCTTCTTTTAATACAAGTATTACAAGATTACTACTTATTTTTTTGTTACTTTTTAGACCATTTTTAACCATTATTTACACCCTATCATTTATATCTTTTGTTACTGTTTACACCTGGGTACCATGCTAGATATAGTGTATTTTAGCTTTACACGTTCAGTACTTTCTGGCAATCCTGTTGTAGGACGACAAACATAGGCAACAGTTGATAAGCGTTCCAATTTTGATACGTAAGGATGTCTCAGGTAAGTGAGTCAAGAAAGAGGAACAACCCCCTCGACGGCGGCTTTCTGTTCCTTCTTAATCATTGCTAGAAGCTCGGTGGGTGTTATCCGTTTCGATTCATATTCGTTTGGCATTGGTCCAAGAGACGTTTTTTATTATTAATTTTTTTATAGACGCAATATTTCTTCTTTTATCTACAAGTTTTTATACGAATATGTTTTATCTACAAATATGTTCGGATGAGATCAAAGAGCTCAGTTTGTCCTGCAATCGTTCTTGTAATTTTAAGCCAGAACTACTTCTTTCCAGAAGGTTTGTTCTAGTTTCCTCTTTACTATTGCTGATAAGTCTATGATTGAGTCTGTTTAGTTGCTATTCACTTTCAAGGGAAGTTCATTCTTCCCTAGACCTTTGGTCCTTAAAACTTGCTCAGATTACTGTGGGCTTGCAAGCCTACCTTAAATCCTGCACTTGTGTTGGACAACGCCTCTAATCTCTACCTTATGTTGGACAAGGCCTCTAACCGCGCTTTCGCACACAAGTGCAGGATTATATGTAGGCCTGAAGAATTTCTGCATGTTCAACATGTTGTCCCAATACTACATATCAGTTACTGACATATGTCAATTGTAAATCCTTTTCACTAGAGTACTGTGGCATGGCTCTCAAAGTTTAATTTCGGTTAAGTTGCAATTCATCGCCGAGAAATCGAATGATCTCGCGTACTCCAACATGCTTCGTTCGCTCACCGGTTTTCGAGCTACCAGTTACCGAGCTCCATTTCGAAACGTGATGTCCTGTTCCACATCCCGCTTATCCTCTGAACGATATGTTGATATTCGTAGGAATTTCGATATCCATAAATGGTATAAGAACACTTCTGCTTGGATGGTCCATTCCATTCACTTGTTTTAAATTAATGAGGTATCCAGTTTAGGAATTTGGTGCCCCTTTTAAGGATTCTAATCTGATGATCGCATGTCGTGCTCAGTGAAGATCTCCAGAGCAACAGTTGGCGTAGTCTAATGCCCGATGTAATGATAAGACAGGGCATTTGCTGAATCTATTCTAATCCTTGATCCTCTTCTTGAAATACTTTACACCAAATCAAAAACTATCCTTTCCCTCTCCTTTATCATTCTCTGGCTCTCTCTCAGGCTCTCTCTCTCTCGCTCTCTCACGAAATAAAGATTGTCTTGTGTATTGTCGACCCCCACCCAAACACTCAGTAGGTTGGATGATCAATAATCAAAATTTGTTGCAAACTTTCCCACAAGGATTCACTTTCCGTCAAAAGCCGAAGGATTCAGGGCAACTATTCTACAAGGCAAAGTTTACGAATAAGGATTAAAAAAATCTAAGTAAATTTAGATAGAAATTGGGATGGATGAAATGGGAGTATGTAAATATTATTTAAATTTTTGTGTAATACAACTAAATGGATCATGTCAGATTTATACTTACTATACTCATACCTTTAGCATCCGCGAGTGGCTGCAGCACCACCATCGCTATCAATTGATTATCGATTATTATCGATCTTTTTCAGACCTACTCTCATTCTTCCTTTCTTTTCTCTCATCTATTAATTCAACAAGTCACTTGACTTAATTTACGCACACGCGCCTCTACCATTTAATTAATTATTTCTACAATGGCCACTAAAACCACAAACAGCATGACCAACGAAAAATGCTCTTCGCGTTGTTATTCCGCCGTACATACAAATATATGTACATGGATCTCCTTGGAAGTTGGTCAGAATCATCGCCGTGTTCGTATTTGTTTACTAGTCATCCTCATCATCAGCCTCACGTATATGTAGTTAACTTGCAGCATCGCCGCGCTGGACCACGTTCTGGTGTGGTGGACTCCACGCCTCGAAGATGTACGGACTGATTGTAAACCGCCACTATGAAGTTATTAACCGGCTCATGGCCTGCAGGAAATTCTATAGTGGGTGGTCTTGGTTGGTACCTTCCATACAAGATCATTGCATTCAACCCTCCCCCCTTTTTAATATTCTTACTCACGCTGGGATTTCCTGCATTGAGGTCCGAACGATATATATAAAAAATGATCGTACTAAACGCCGACAATGATGATGGTCATGATGTTGTCGATGATGGCGATGATGGCCTCGAAGGCTCTTTTCAATGCTCGTTACTCGCGGCCAACATGGTCTTTCGTCGTGTGTGATGTGAAAATAGTCGAAAGCGATTGTTACCATCACTATCAATTGAAATATGGATATTAGCATACAACGAATCGTGATTGGTCTCTAAGTAAGAAGGTCGCTTTGAAATTCAACAAAACAAAAACAGAGTTTCTACAGCATATTCCTACATCTGTGTATTAGTTGCCCTCTTTGTAAGAACATCCTTTTGAAGCTCAGCAAAACAAGGGAATTTATGTATAAGCTTACATATACTAGTAGTATTTCCACATCCTTCATCAAGTAAGTTAACAATACGATGCAAGAACTGAATTTATTTGCATTCCACCACCAAATATCTACCACCAAGTACCAACTAATAATCAAAATTAAAAACGACCATGTCCAATGAATAACACAAACAAAATCCTACCGTGTCGTCCTTACACACAAATTAAATTTCCACCGAACGTAGCAAATGCAATTCGCAATGGTGGCTTTATTCGCGCACACTTCAACATGACAACGAGGACATTTGTTTGTTCCTATCTACGGAATAGTCACATATCCACAAGCCCAATCCATACGCATCGATTTCATACGATTCATTCCACGTAATATCCATGTAGCCATAACTAATCACTGGAATCTAGAAGTGATACATATCTCAGTAAAATGTCCTTTCATATCCCTTTTCCTACATTTCCCATACGATTGATCTGAACTTTCTCGTTCACATTTTGCAGATTCAAAACGCATTGCGTTTTGTCAACTGTTCAACAATCAGATCAGAGTATAAACCACAGCAGGAGTAGCCGAATCAAAACAAACCGGATCCATTGCATTTCAGGATATCATGTCATGTAATCTGATATAGAAAGATTTCGGTTTATGTTGTTATGCGGTTTTCATAGGGGTCGACATTTAGAAAACTCAAATTCAGAGTAAGTCTTATGCGAAGAATGCAGTAAAATTTTTGGTCCTTAGGGAGAGAGGATTTCGTTTATGAATTGTTGAGATAGCGGGTGGAATGTTCAGTGATGTAATGATTGGAGAGGTGGAAAACATTTTCTGGAGGCTTATTCGAGTCAGAGTCATTCGTATAGCTTGGATGCATAGCTTTTCATAAGAAAAAAGCGCTACTAAAAACTACTTTGCAATTTTTAAATCTAAGGACATAGAAATATATGTTTCTAGACTACATTCTTCCGATCATCAAGGTTTTGGACTGGGACTACAATTTCAAATCGAAATACTTAACTGATAAAAATGTTTAGCAGCTCTGCTTGTTCGAACAAAATTTATCAAACAAACATTCTGCAAAATGATAGACGATAAATAATGGCAAAAAGGATATATCAGTTTACTCTAATCGCAACGAGAAAATCTCTCCTCTATTTACGTAAATTGCAGTTTTATTTCAAAGAAATCTTGGTTTTGTTTTGTGCACTAGATTTTCTCATATTAGTTTACGATTGATCCTTATCGGCGGTATCGATTTAATTTGTGCAAATGTTCTGAATTTTAGCTATGTAGAGGGTGAATTGTAAATGGGCTGGATTTCGCTTAACAAAAACTACTCCTTTGATTTACAAGTAAAAGAGTATTTGATCAATTTTTTTAGATCTGAAACATGTGGTTAGGATTGCATACAATTCTATTGATATTGTATCTCAAACATGATGATTGGAAGTAGATTTCCAGTGAATATTATTTAAAATTTGAATCCTTTTCTTCATAAAATTCATTTGAAGTCTTCAAATATGGCTGGAACATTCTGATCAAGTTTTATAATCTTTTATTGACACGCCTAGCCGAAACTTTATAATTTAAACTTAAATTTAATTCTCTGAACAGCAAAAACTCGTACAGGATCGTGATCCTTTAAATGAGGAGTTTTTTTAATCTGTAAAAAGCGTCACTTTACTTTTTCGTTAGGGGAATTCAACATGCTGCTGGAAATAAAACAACCACCTTGCCTTTTTGCCACTTTGTACTATAGATGAACATGAATTTCAGTTACAGATCAAGGATGCTGTTTCTGGGACGAGCATTTAATCAATGACCGGAGTCTTGGCGTTCCACACTAAAGTCGTAATTAGCCTTCATTACCTTAAAGCAAACAAAAAAATATATACTCTTCGGTAACAATTTATATTAGGCGAAAGGCGAAGATGATTTACACCCACAAGCTAGCGCGAGACTAACCGATGTATGTCCTTGCTTGGTGGATATGCCCTGCTGCACAGCTTTCACCATAAGAAGGTAACTGAGTTCTGCGGAAGCAAAAATAACAACAAAGGTAATCCTTGTGAAAGCAACAACAAGTCTGGTGAAAATGAATGACTGTATCCTGACCGAGGGTCTTGCCAATTCTCACTGTTTATATTCCTCGAGCTTATTTTTGTAAAATTTTACTTCAAACGCTTTGAAGGAAAAGTTTGAAAGCAATTTTCCATATTTCGCATGAATTTAACCTGAGCTTGACTGAATTTGAATTTGATTATGACTGGAATAGTTGACTCGACCTTTTATTTACCTTTCCTGGTTTACATTTAGTGCCAATTAAACCTTGGGTTCCTGGCTTACATGATAGGATTTTTGCTCTTGACTACGTAGACTTCGTCTAAAATACTTTTCCACATATCTGCTCAGGTCAACCAGGTCTGCTTCGGACACCGCATTCATCTGGAGCGCTTGTAAATCGGTCTCAGATAGTCTAGAAAAGTGTTTTAGGTTTTGATTTTTGTTGCAACAGGCTCAGACTATGTCATTCTAGCACTTTGTCTCTTTTACATCTTCTTAACAGAGTGGGTACTCAAACAATAATGAACAGCAACGTCGCGACAGGCCAGGAGGGATATCGAAAATGTAAGTTTTATCATTTGTGAAAACAATAGTCATTTTCTAAATTTCATATTATATTTTAGTTTGAACCGAATGTTAACCGACCGAAAAATACCGTCGTCGTCTGAGCTTTGGCCCGAAGCCCGACAGAGGTCTTGGGCCTCCTTTATGTGAAGCCTTAAATTGTCCGAACCCATCCATAGACCGCGTCCTAGATTAGGTAACCCCAAGTAGCGAAGTGAAAACTAACGGTCGCGCTCAATTCGAAAACCTCATTTCCAAAAATCATTATCTTGCCAAAATTTGAGTTCCTCACTTGAATTCTTTCATGTGATTATTTACCAAAACCATCACAAGTGTGATTTACAAAGCTTGATCCTAAAAATTTGGTACTAAAGAACAATATTTTCAACTCTTTTAACTATTTTTTCTATGATCACAGAAAATTTTTAAAAAAAGAGTTTTTAAAAATGTTTTAAAAGTAACGCGTTCAGAAATCTACAAAAGTTACCTTATTACTAACCTAATCGTCCTACAACTCCTAATTGACTACAAATTCCTAATCGTCATGTGTCATGCTCAAATTTTTATTAATTTTCAAAATATCTCAAAACTTCCTTGCTTCAATATGTAATATTTCATTTCTTCTTTACGACATAAATTACATAGCGATCACTACCCAAAAAAATTAATTAAACACATCAAGGATAAAACAAAAGGTTCAGCTTTTCCTTATTTAATACATCATTCACTCATCAGATTGGACCTTATATTCAATATTCCGGCAAATAAGGATAACATAAAACGAGTCCAACCAAGTCAAAGAATTCAAACATATACCGCCATCATCATCGTCATCATCCATGTCGCCGAAAATCCTTTTCATTTATTCATTATTGTGGTTTCATTTTTTATCTCTCCCGCTCTCAATTCTTTCATTCGACTTAAACTCCATAATTTCATAATTAATTGTCCTTTTAATATCCTTTAGTTGCCGCCATACCAAAAAAAAAGCTCTTTAGTGTGGACTTTACATGAAAGCAAGAGCCTGAAAAATAAGACGCGAGGGTGGAAATGAAGGGAGATCGAGTCCAGTTGATATTTATCTCTCTACCCCTTAGGGACCACTTATGTTTATTTGCCAATGGATCCAAACAAATGAAGTCCCGTGCTTATGAAAAGGATTGCAGCAGGAGTAACAACAAAAAACGGAAGCAGCAAGAAAAAAAAGCACCGAACTGGACTTGAAAATGAGAGAAAACCAAAAAAAAATAGTCCAACGGTTGCACATAACGAAAATTTATATCAAGCTTAAAAGGCCGTCGGTAAATCCTTTATATTCGGCTTGTTCAAAGCCGCAGGGATACCCATTGCCATTTATCTAAAAGTACAGATCAGTGCACGGAAAGCAGAGAATAGCGTGTAGGTAGAATGGTGAAAAGTGAAACTGGACAAAAATTAAATAGCCAAACACTAAATTTCATATGTGCTAATTTCCTAGAGGTCTTATGGCATATGCGAAATTACCGTTTCAAGTTGTCGGGCGGCTAGCTGTCGTTTGCAAAATTTCCTAACTAGTTGGCGTATAAACCACCAACGAAAGGATTTTTTTCAAAGTGCACGTACACGTGTAGTAAATCTCAATTTGGCTAATAAAAAGAGTGGGAAATTCACTGAACTAGTGCTAACTCAGTTGACCTACCTAAATGCTCAACAGTGAGTCCTGAAATTACCAGAACAAAACTCATAATCAAATCTATCACTGTTTCGCACATCAGAATCAACATCCTTGACCTGGATCCGGCTCAACGACAGTCACAAACGACTTCAGCATACGCCGTAAGAATAAAAAAAGAATCCTGAAAACTTATTATCAATCAAAGTATCCTGGATACTTATTAACGAAACTTAATGTAATAAGGACATCATATATTGCTTCTTGTTAACTAGCTAATTTGCTCTCTCAATTGTACATGACTGCATTCGCATGTGATTCAGATACTCACCTACATTCTACTGGACATCAAAAGGAATTCATTTAATCCGTGATAATATGCGCCAAGTACCCTTTTTAATTAGGCACTTGAACTCTCATTCTCTTTCTATCGCTCTCTATTTTTCACTGCAACGATTTTGAAAACATGTAGAATGTGAACTTAATTCTCATTAAAACGATTTGAAACGTCTCAAGCGAATATTTTCTCGCACTCAACAAAAAAAAAATTGTTGTACAAGAAGAAAAAACTCAAGTGGAAATAGAAATGGGAGAAGTGAGAATGGAAGAGTGAGAGAGAAACGGCGAGAGAAAGGGTATACTTCAGGAAATGGATAAAAAAATCTTAGTTTTGTTCTAATCAGCTCTCAAAACACAACCTGAAGAAAATGAATGGCTGACGTTAATAGAATAGTCATAGTAGGACTTTTATTGAAAGTTGAGGATGTTTTTGATGTTTTCTTTTGTGTTTTAATCTTAATAAGTTTCCGAGATATATTAACCATCGCCAATGGTCGATCAGTCAATGTTATCGATAGTAAGACCGTAGTGCAGCATGCGTAGCTGCGACTTATTGCTACAGTTTTACTGCAGAATCTTATTCGTTACATACCAAAGACATAATTTGACATCCAGTTATTGACAGGAATCTTCATTATATTCCATTTAACGAATGGTATCTAGGAACGAAATCAAAAATGTTCAGTCCTTAAACTATAATTAAGCTAAGCAATGTGCTCATATAGGAACCGTCACAAAATTTAGTCAAATGAGTTCAGGGCAAAATGGATTCCTGTGGTTTCATTTTTCATCCCCCCTCTTTGAATTCTTTCAGGAGTTGCCCTTTGGTCGTCAAAACAACTACCAGAGTATCTCACTACTTCCAGAGAGTATCTCTCTATCCCCTATTTTCTCTAAACTATTGACAGATAAATTGGATGTCACTAACACCTACCGTTTATCGCCAAAAGTTTATCTATTGGCCAGTCGGAGAAAATCACTTCTTCTACTGATCGTAGTTAACGCATGCTTCAACAGGTCTTGGTTGCAAGACTTACGCTTAATAAAGGAAAAGGGTCGATATTGTTACTTCAACCCTTTTTTTTTTTTGTTCGTTTATTATAGGGTCCAGCAATTTTTTACTAGGGTCTAGCACTTTTGTACTATAGTCCAGCAAAAGCTAACATCAGTTTTAACCTTCCCGCATATGATAATTTTTTTTTACAGATGTTCCATCCTGCCGTTTTACAGAACCAAGAAGGTTTTCTTGTTCTGTGGTCGAGTACGTTCTAGTTCTGCTACGTAAATATGCCCCATTCAAAGCAGTCTAGAAGGAGGTGCTCTGTATTTATTTTTTTCTCAAAATCAACAAGGCATAAGGCATCTGTTTTGGATTCATGTTCCTTTGACGTGTTGAACCAGACGATTGTAGCCTCTTTCTACCTATGATTTGACACTATCTCAGTTTCCTCTAGGAGTTGTTTTATGCCCATTTATTTTTAAGATCAAAGCCACTGTTTATCCTGCAGCCGTTCCTATGAATCTGTGTTGTCTTTTTCCACTCTTTTCGGTGGATTTTGTTCCCGTTTTACCGTTACGAGCGGTATTTTCATCATGTCTATTCCAGTCTATTCCAGTGTCTATAATTTTAGTTGGCTGATTCAGCTATTGCTAGATCATTCGACTTTTCATTTTCTTTTCACATATATCTACAGGGACTCATTTTCATTTGACATTCGTTCAGGTTGTTGTGACTATGAGGATCTGCAAAAAATCCTGCATCAGCAACATGCTATCTGAGAGTTGTCCAACTCTTGTTTTCTAGCATCAATATTACTGATGTTAGTAAACACTACCTTTTTCCACTCAATGAGACATAATATAGGTCTTCCTTATCAGAGTTTTTCTTGAATTGAGGTAAAAACTTAAGTATCACTTTGACTAGTCAGAAATTTCAAATAGAACCTCACTTCTGCTTCTTCAGCGCTATGGAGCGGTAGTGTAGGAAGATTGTGCCGTAGTTCGGACCTCATCCCTTTACAATACTTTATGGAATCGAGTCCCACTGATTACAGTGAGACATTTGAATATTTGTGTCTGTTGTCGGATTGTCAGCACTTCTTGCTGCAGTTGATTCTTTCGAGGATGACTTTTAAGGTTTTCTTGACATGTCGCTGTTCTTATACGCTTCACAACCTCAATTATGTTAAGAACCTTTATCATCAAAGTAAGAACCCAATATATTGTTAATATAAGCTTAGACTGATGACAACATGAAAAGAGCTCGCTGTAATTTATGACATACGACTTGAAAATACGTTGGTAAAACCAAGTTGTGCTGGGTCAAATGTTATAAAGCGCGCTTTATCCTTTTCTCTTAATACATTCTTACTTTCATGAATACTTAATGTTTAGTTGGAATAGTAACAATGCTAGCAGAGCCCCTTTTTGATACGTGGATCAACCTATCAATTCTTTGGATCAACCAAAATTCGATTAACAAATGACCACAATTTTAAGGATCGACATGTTAATTGATTTGGCATAGGCCCAACGGCAAAACAGCCAACACAAATCGAGTCTGAAGAGCAAGATATATCGCAACTTATCCAAGCGCTTCATGTCGCTTAGGATGAAATCAAACAGCAGAATAGAAATGCATGGTGACCCCATTAATAGAGTCCTTTTTTTCCCTTGGTGCTGTGCGACTACAAATCAACTTTTATAAGCACTTTCAGGCTAGTTTGCCTACGAACTCTTGCATGCTTCCTAAAACCCCTCAGGGAACGACGATTTACTTTCTTATCATTGCTGCGCATCGTACAAGCCACGAACTTCATTTTGACACCTCGTTCGACGAAATCGGAGGACTTGAGGATTTTTGTGAAATTTTTAGGCAATATGTCAACAAATTAATATTTTGTAAAAATTTGGAAGGAAAATTCAAAAAAAATTCTTTTTGAAAATCGACACGTGGTGGTCAATCTCGCTGACGAAAGGACCATTATCAGTCGATTCAATGCGTTTTCCTACCAGCTCTTACAGCTTTCTAAAATCTCTCAGAGGGCGACGATTGACGTTTTAGCCATTGCTGCGGAGCAATGCGCCACTACAGATGGTCTAAATTGAAACCAACAATAAAACCCAAAATAAATTTCAGCAAATATGATATATATTTATTTCCTGCTTTAAAACTTAACTTTAAAGTCAACTTAAAAATTTCTCATTATTCGTCATATTCAACTAATTTTGGAAGCTTGAAACTATCTCGTGCGTGATCCTTATCAAAACCTCTCAACTATCATAGCTGTTGCACCTCAAAAGAATTTCTCATCTCAACCAAATGTAAATATTTGCTCCAGTCACGCCGCCATCTTATCATACATCAGCAATCTAACAAATTTTTTTGCATAGTTGCTTGCACAAAATATAAAAGAAAACCAAAAGTTCAACACTTCGCGGGAAAACTGCAATGTCATCTCCACGGGGGAGCTATCTAAAAAAAAAAAAGAGGAGAGAAAACAAAAAACCCAAAAGTCCACCCACCATCTTTTACTCAGATAGTAGCAAATCTCCTGAAATGAAAATCACGGGAAGACTAGCAAGGAACCTGGTTGGGAATGTTGGTGGCGATACATAACATTGGCGCGTCGACAACAACAGAATAACGACGACAATTGTCACAGTCAGTCGCCAGTGAAATAGCACGTTCGCTACTTCCTTATCAGGTCTCGTTTCATCTTATTCAACTTGTTTTGCTCCTTCTATTTTGGGGAAAACGCGGTCGGCCACTATTTATACTCATACTTTAAAGTTATACCCGATCTTGCACGATGAAGGTAAGGTATTATCTGGTGGCTAACTTTCTTTCTCTCCTTGTTTTTCTGTGTCGTCTAACTTCACGACGAACTTTTTAAGCATGGTCGAGGTGGGCGCAAAAGGTTATCGGTCTAATATCACCTCCAAGAAGGTAAAATGATCCTCTCAAGTGTAGCTGAGGGTCTTGTACAAATGGTGGTAAATTGGTAGTGATTTTCTGTTTGATTTCAAATTGTAGATATGGCGAGGACATTCTAGGTTTTTGCTCGTTTCACCACGAAACGTGATAGTATTTCGTGAAAAAACAGATGCGAAAGTTTGCAGTTTAATTTGCCACTTCAGTGTTGGTTGAATCGATACGAAACAAAATGGTTCGTATAAGTAGTTAAACGCCCGCGAGGATCCGTTTCACACTGTCTTTAATACATCAAGGAATTCCCTGAACCCTAACAGATGAATCATAAAAGGTGCCAACAAGTTACCATCGAACACTTACTCGATATTGTTTATAGCAAGTGAAATACTGCATCAGATGTCACTTTTTCAATTGTTTGGGAGTAATTAAGGACATAAAATCAAAATAAGTGCATTATGAGGGATTTTGGTTGAAAAGAAAAAAATCCCTCCATAGCTAGAAAACATTGTAATCCTCTGAAACCTGTAAAATATACTAGAATCTTGACTCTATCGGCAAGGCCATATTCTAGGATCACAATCTGAAGCTGCCGAACCTTAGGCTCTTAATCTCACGAACAGTGGCACTAACATCAACCAGCTTTATTCTTCAAAGTTAAGGTACTGAGAAGACCGGATATAATGACAAAGTGTTGGTGCAGAGTGTCAAACTCCAGTAGGCCTAACCACATTGACTGGTTTAAACTTTGCATCCACGATCTACCCATCTGTCCTTAGCTCACATTGAGGTTTCAATTCACCTACGCTAACGCAGTAAAGACAATTGAAAACTGGTTGGTTCTCAAGTGTACTATCCAGCCGGACAAAATTAAAGGTTATCAGGACACGCTTCAGATAGGATTGGCACTTTACTCGAAAGGGAGTAACAGCAACCTGCTCGGGACCCTCCTACTCAGCGGTATAGATAAAACACCTTCTCAAGTATTTGTAACCTCTTGTCCAGTCCTACTATAATTCTCGGTTCCTTTATAAAATTGGCGCCTAGCACAGATCCCTAGCTCAATCATTGGGTTTAACAAGAGCTGTTCATACGACCTCAATAAACCTAAAATTACAGCAACACTTATGAAAACAGGACACGAAACCAGCATTTCTAAGTTGCGAGCGACCCTGCAGTCGTATGTTGAATGCATCCCGCGCGTTTATCAATCACATATTTATCAATCCTAGCAGAGGTCTTACCACCTACAAAAGCATCAATAATCAGAGTCAGCCGTTCATCCCCAAATAGTACATGGTGCCTTGTCTCAGTCACCACGCAGCAAAACTTGAAGTTCATACAACACTAAGTCCACTACAGCGCATCCAAGCGTTGAACCTGAAGTAGTAAGGTTAACTGACGACAAAAATTGGTAGCCTAAAACGGGTAATGCATCAGTGTAAAATTGATCCTAGCAAACAGCCCTCCAAGTTTCCGGTACACCTACATGACGAAGCGAGAAAAAGAAGGAATCAAAAGCCTCATATAAGATTTGTCAAATAGTAATTTCGCAGTGCAATCTGGGATTCATGCAACACAACCGTCCGAGCCTTCCAATAGAAACTCTCGAATAGGTTTCCGCAATCTATAAGACATCCCCTTTCCTGATGAATTCTTGCTTGTTGAAACCTCACTTTCGATCAAGATTCTGTCAGTTAGGAATGGCTATTTACCTTAAATACAGCGCTATTTCTTGGGCTATCGAGGCTTCTTATGTCTCAAAATGAAGAATGCCGTGGGGACAAATCTGATGATGACAGATGTCATGAAATACGACAAAATGTGATGTAAAATTCTAAGGGAACAGCTCAATAAATTGGCTCTTGCAGTGTGCGTAACAAGTCTTTCCTGCCGAAATCACAAGCATGAATAAGGTTTCCAAAATCCACTCTGCGATTGGTTTAATGACGTTTAAGGACTCGGGTTTTGTCTCCGCACATTAATAAAGTTTTATTGTCCTGAACACTAGCTGGCACTTTATAGCTTGTTATAATTGGTTCCTTGCAATTCCAGTGTGGATGCTATCCTGCGGAAGCTACAGTTCAAAACCTTTCTACCCATCTACAAGCCAAGTTTTTGGTTGGTCCTTTGCGGAAACGTTTGATATTAGAGTGCGTACATAACTGCCCCAAACTGTTGAACACAATTCTCTACCCTTGATAAATATGATCGTCGTAAGATCCCATTTTTCGTCGAAATTTGTCAATGAAACTGAAGTTTTGGAAACCTCACTCCTCACGGTATTAAGGCACAATAATCACGTCGTAGTGCCAGGTGTATAGAGAATGTATCTTTCAAGTACAAAAACTGCTAGAAAACGGAAATCCGTCGCTAAATTGAGGTACTCTGGATGACAACCTACCTTATTTCGCTTTGAAATTTCAGTTTTGACCTATATAGGATATTAATTGAGCTAGTACTCAAATCAAACGACCATCGTTTATATAGAGAGTTTGAGTCTTTTTAAATTTTATTAAAAATTGTGGGTTACGAGTTAAATATTTATGAGTTAAGAGGTGCATTTCTTGATTGAAAGGCTTCGTTTAAAAGCAAAATCAAAAAAAAATTACTGACTATGGTAAATTATGGAACGCAGGTATCATTGGACTACATCTCTTTAAAAACGTACTCATGACGTACTCTTACTGTGAAGAACGACCACTATCGTGACATTCTTTGATAGAATTGACACGGTTGATTCCCATGACATTTCTTCCAAAAAGACGGACCAACTTTTTACACAGAGACGATAGCAACGGATTTATTGGGACATAAGGTCGGCGAGTCTATAACCTCACGAAATAGCCCATAAAAATAGGCACCTACATCCTGTCATATAACCATATAGGGGGTTATAGTGCACAGGCGAGCACTGTGGGTTTAAAGATCACGAACTAGCGCCTGACTAAGTGACAAAACGATGAAACCAGAGAAAGCTCTATGTGTAAAATCAGCATAAATCAAGTAAAGGTAGATCATCGTGCTGAAGGTCGAAGAGACGTACTGAGAGAGAAGAGTAAAATACTTAGAGAGAAAAGCACGGTACTGAGTAATCGGAAATTGTCAGGACCACATTGATGAGTTCAAAAAAATCAAAGCCACAATTTCTAGTACTGTTTTTTTGAAACCATGTATTGCAACGTTAAATTAAATCATCCTTATTGGAAAGCGTCATGGCATTGTGGTAATATTATAAGGATAAAATAAAAAGGATATTATCAACGTTTGCTCCTTTTTCCTACTTTGGAGAAATTTCGACCATTTATCATCGGTTCTCTGATGGTATGAGCGGAAAATTGGAAAAACAATTATTTATTTTTAATTTTTTTCGACGGTATACTATTCTTATATATAATAATAATATAATAATTTGATAATTTGAATAACTTCTTGTACAATAATCCTCGTTATTAATAATATTATATAACGCCAAAAATTTTATTTAACTCTCAAGTATAAGCAAGTATCTCTAATTTTTCGAACATTTTACCATGTTTATTGTAGACTCTGACCACTTAAAAATATTTCACTATGTTGCTCATTGGATGTCCTTAACAATTTTTGCAGTTCTCATTCTTGAAATTTCCGAAATTTACCACCAAGCTCTCAACGTTTATCGCATAAATCGCTTCCACCAAAAACTTCCCTCAATATTACAAATCGAGCTCACTAAAACACCATAATAGCCCATCAATTCCAACTCTCGCAGCATCCTTTCACTTCAACCACATGTATTTCCCTCTAAACATTCCAATACAAACTGCTGACTTAGCCCGAGTTCATTTTGTTGCCGATATACAACAATGATACTCCACCGCACCTTTCAATAGACATATCCTTTCACCTTAACATCAGTCTTATTCGAGGTAAGATTGTGACGGTTGAATCGTTCGAAGGAATCATTTTTGAGTAAAGTCAAGATTCGTCTTGCATAACACGAAGAAGAAGAAGAAGAATAGCAGGAGAAAAAAGGATATCAAACGCAATTTATTTTCGCTTGCGATTTCAACTTTCTTCGTATTGTTAACGAGAACGATGAATGAATTCAATAGACGAATGCGATGGTTTAGTTGAATATTATGGATCATGGAAGATGTTCAAGAGGACACTAACATCATTTGGTAAATCTATTCATCCTGCTGTTTAACCTTACCGCGAATATATAAAATTTTCCTAGAAGAAAAATTACTTTCTCAAGCACAATTGTGTACCGAAGACTTCAAAATGCAGCAGGAACAATGTGGAGTTGTTGAGTCCACGAAGAAATCAGTCTGAACTTCAATTGCCAGATCGTATTCAAGTGCAAAGGATATATATTGAAAAAAAAAGATAATTAAATTGATTTTCATTGCAAAACGTGAACTCAAATGTATGTGAAGGTAGGAATATATACTCGCAATCCAGATTAATTGGACAGAAAACCGAGGTTGCTTCGCAGGATCACGACCCGGGAAATTATTATTTAATATATTTGTAGCCTTCACAATTCGCCATCACTGCCAACCTTTTTTCTTCAAGGACACAATCCAGAATGCAAATTCCTCGACTTAGTTTTCCACTAAGTCCTTTTTCTAAATAGACATAAATTTAGTCGAAATTCTAGAAAATCTTATAACTAATCCACCATCTTTTGCGTAATCAAAAAAGGACATAGTATCCTGTCGATTTTCTATTTAATCGAAGATTTTCACATGGCTGTTGCACTGAAGCATTTGAGAGAGCGACTGTCCGTAAGCTTTTCCTTTTCTTAAGTGATAGTTGGTGAGTTTTACTCTTATTTTATGATGGCTTTTCAGCAAGGTAAAGAGAAATGGCGTATCAAGGACATAAATAAATGTAATCTATTGATTACGAATAGACGGATACAGTGGAGGAGAAGTGTCCGTATTGCGCTAACTATAAATGTACTATGCAGGATAGAGTCTACAAACTGTTTGCTACTTATATATGGAAAAGAAAATTGGTTTCTAAGACTTAGTACGTAATTACCCATACTGAGAAATATCCTGATAGAAATAGAAAGCAAGTAAATCTCAGGACTTTTTTGCCATTAAGATATCATTATACAAACCCTAGAAATGCAGTGGAAGTTAGTTTGGTAACGTGAAGTCTAAAGTAAGCTTGGGAAAGATCTTCAAAAATATGTTGAGCCCAAGGTCCTTGAATCACTATTCGTGCCGATTTCTCTACAATTGTATTTTAACTCTCATCCCCATTACCTATATCAACGTTTAGGACCTTATCTCACTCATCGTCCAATTAGCGTTTTGTTGTCGATTTGGCCAATGCTGGCTTTGCATTTTGTCATTGGATTACCAATGTAGTCGGGTGTGTTGCTATTCCAAAAGGGACTCTTTTTGTTCGTTCTTTCTTGTTTCTTGGTCCTCATCAACCCATTTCGAACCACTACAACAGTTAAACCCACAGAGTAAACGTGCATGCACAAGGTGCATTAAGCCAAAAAAAAACCTGCCGGCTAAAGGACACAGCCTTTTTTCACTTTCCTTGATTTTATTTTCACATGTTTTTAATGTGAACTCGGGCTGGATTCAGCCAATTGGAAATTAAGTAAAGCAGACGGGCGACAAGAAACAGCGGCGGCAATTGCATCCATAAGTATGGGCGGGCGTTATATGTCGTTCGTAAATGTCGTACTTGTCGTTTTTTTTGCGCCTTAACTTCTTTCAACAATTTCACATCATTTTATTTGATTTTGTTTGCGTCTCATTGTGTATATGTTCTTGCATTTTTGCCCCCCATGTGATTTGAGGCATGCATGCCTTCACTCTCGCCTGTTGTCGCTTCGCCTTTGAATGTTCCGCCAACTCAGCCCCAACTCGAACGGCTTTGTGCGGATCACAGCGGATGCAGACGATTCTAACATGGGGAGGACGATAACATTATGGTAAATCCCACACGGCAAATGAAGTACGCGAGAAACCCTATAAAAATGCACGCAATTATAGGGTGGCGGGCAAACATGACCAACCACGCTGACGCCACTAGAGTCGAGGCAACCAGCCAACTTAGCTTCAACATGGCTAGCCTTTGCTGGTAGTATAAGGTCCCTATGGTATGGATGTAGGTTTCTTCCCGTTTTCTAAAGACTGCAGAGGGTTTGGGGAGCATTCTATGATGAAATGTAGGTAAAATTGCATGAACCATGTGGCATATCGTGTCCTTATATATTAAGCCAAGTGGGAGGATTCTGATTGAAAAGTTGAAGAGACTGCAATGAGTGTTCCTTTTTGTTGGTATATTGCACTTCCTTACAGTGTGTAATTATATCTGCGACACTTTGGTGAGTGATGAAAGGTTTAAGGGCATCTTCCCTCACGATGTAATCCGTTAAAATAAGCTGATGATTTACAACATGAAGTAAATATTTGGTGATTAATTCAAGCAATTGTATGACCAACCCTTTAAAATTAAAGTTATGCGCCTATAAGGACCTGCAACAAGGCTGCAAAGCGTCACTGCTCCCATGACGTACTACCACTATTTTTGACATTCCCGAAAACAAAATGGGTTGACTAGCAGTCGATCACATTACGAAATGGTACGTTAGAAATGGTATTAATCGGCAATGCATATGAATATTAAAATATTCAATAGTTAAAAGCAACACAATCAGAAATAAAATTCTTCCATGCGTGGCATATCATGTCTCCCATCCCATTCAAAGCAAAAAATCTTGTCATGAAGGATGCGTTTTTCTGTCTGACCGAAAAAAATTCGACAAACTTCTCCGCAAAATTGTCAATTGATGATTTCGACGCACAAACGCTGCAGAAGAAAATATCTCAAAACAGACGACCAAAGCACACAGTTTGGTACTCCAGAAAACTTATCGTTGTTAAGTTGCAAACTTGACTTACTTCTCGCACCTTCTCTAGCCTTAAAACGATGTTTTGAGCTCCTAATACAGGACTACCGCTCATTGACGAAAGTGTTTCAGCAGATTCAGCTAAAGAGAAAATACCGTTATCTTGACGTTATCTCTTGATGAAAGTAACGGTATGACTCTTGTATTCAGCAAAATTAGCCTTCAAGTTCCTTAAAAAATTTAGTTTTGAAGCATAGAGGACTAACTTATCTCGAGTGAATCCACCAACTCATCACAAAGATTTGAAACCATTGAAAAATTACAAAGGATTAAAGAAAGAGCCTGCAGCCTGTCCAACTAATTAAAAACAAGACTCTAAAAATAACAAGAAAATCTCCTTGCTGTGAAAACCATCGAAATTTTTAACAGTTTAATAAACAGTCAAATCAATCAGTTTAATCGGTTTATCAAACTGATGCTTTCACTGTTCGAAACACATTTCGTATTTACTTTCTGAAATGGAAGTATCCCCCCCCCCCCTTTCACTCTCTCAATTCTACATGGTCTAGATCAAAGTTCTCAAATCGGAGACTAACCTGTTAATGATCGCTTTCAGGCCTGAAAATAAGAAAAAAGCATATGGCGCCAAAACCAGGCGAACCCCGATGCCCATGGTCGAAAAAATGTCCTTTTTCAACCCCAATTCGGTTCATCTTTGGCAAAATCTTGTGAAATCTGCTTCAAACTCCTAAATAAAAAGACTAATTTAGAGCCTGACTCGATAGAACAAACTCTGAGAGCTCCAACCCCCAACTCCACAAAATCCGCATTGTCTTGAGGTTTGACTTGAAATTTTTGATTTTTGACTTGAATACGTTTTTTTTTTGGATTGGATGACAGAAATGTCTTCCATTAGCTCGATTGCTGCCTTTTTGAGTCGTAGCCGCAGCACAAAGCCGGATAAGGGATAATGACGTTTGACAGGAAATTCAAATAAGCTTCACGCCGTTCTCTTAGAGCAGGACATGTTTGGACTGAACGTGTTATTTTTGCTTGCCAAAGATGCAAATCAGAACCGAATGATTTCCGAGAACCGCACAATGGTCTATCGTCGAAAATGTTTTTAAATTTTCTCAAAATTTTTGTCGGTTTGGTCAGCTGGTGGTCGTTTAAAACATGGTATGTGATCATTTGACATTTCGCCTTTTTTCAACGGAGGGAGCCGCTGATAATATACGAGCGGCTATTCCCACAGCGAAGTATTCCCACAGCGTTATCTTTTGAAACTGAAATTAAAATTTAGATATTTCAGAGATAAAAAAATGAGAAAAATAGCAGCATAAACGAAACAAAGACTATCACGCACATTCAAAGAAATGTACCTGTGCAAGAAAAGAGGAAAACCTTTCCTAGAAAAAAAGGAGCCAATGTCGCCCAATTAAGAGCTAGACCATTTTGTGAGCCCAGTTTTTCACATGTCAAAAGTCAGCAGTTAAAAGGACCTAGTTCAGCTGTTCTCATCAAAAGCGAAAAATATGTTTTGCAATCTTTCTTTCCCCCTCTATCTCTTTCACACACACACACACTCTCTCTCTCTTTCTTCCTGATGCTGGTGGACCAAGAAACTAAATGAAAAACCCACAAAACTCTTAAAAGACCAATACTTCTGAGTAATTGTTCAACATAGCCAGTTAACAAGCTATGGGAGAATAAGATTGACATTTTCGAACAAGGATTGTTTCGAAGTATATTTGTCACCATTATTTATCAGGAAGAGTGCTGAATCCATAACAACGACTAGATCGATAGCGTTGATAACGAGGAGCAAGCATCGCTCATTATAAAGGTTACGAAAAATTAGAACGAATCTGACACGTCATTTGAGTCTCCGAATCAAGAGCACTTTCAAACGTTTAACCGAGTTTTATGACGTCTAATTAGTAGCTGAGAAATGAAGTATATATGAAAGCATAGATAAGTGCTTTCGCGTAATCCCGACCTTAAAATGTGTTTGAGCTACCTCCTTTTGGAATTATACATACATGATAAGGATGCATTGTGTTTAACTTAAAGTACTGTAATAAAAACATTCCAAAGCTTTTTAACACAGCTTGGCGCCTTGATATTGACTCGCTTCAAACTGAGGTTTAGAAGACCAGTGCCTTCAGATGTACCCGAAATAACTATTCTTGCAGGATGATTTCTGTCTTGTTTTCTTTCAACCGATTTTTCCAAATTCTAGCGAGATTGGGAGGAACTGGAGTACGGGTTGAGCTGTTGCTATCTTTGTGCCCGTCTGTTTGGCCGATTTTGGTCCTTATTTTTGAAGTACTTGTTTGGAGTAAAGGTTGCTCCAGTTTGATTAGGCCGAGCACCTTAAAGCTATATGTTAGAACTATTGTGCCTTTTATGAGCTTTAACCATTTCCTTTCATTCGTTTTTCTAGTAAGAATCTGCTGCCAAGGACTTGAGGATTATCCAAACAACCTTCACATGATCAAATAATGCCAAAAATATTAAGTGACGTTTATAGACGTCAAGCTGTATGTTAGTCTAGTCAACTACCCTGGCATTCCAACGAAACTCCTCGTTGCACATATCATAGAGAGCATATCGTCAAGAGCACATACTGTACCTTGGACTCCTACATAAATTCCTCGTATTGCTCCTTTCTGAGTTTGGTTTCACTCAAACCAGAGAAAGCAAATACAGTGCTGTGTTTTTTTTTTAATTTTTGTTTTTTATGATAAGAGTGCTTACAGAGTCATGAGACGAAACTTGCAAAGAAGCTTATAACATTTTCATTTAACTCAAAAAAGCCTCTCTAAAAACTAGTAAAAGAAGGAATATAAAAAGAAAGTGTCCCCTAATCCCAAGGGCCTCGAATTATATTTATGTCATTTATAATTTTCATATAAATCGTCTTCCATCACCCCTTAAATTCCATATGCCCACGTATATCACACGATAACACGCCATCTTTTCTTCCAATAAAATTTCATCACACCACTGCTCGTAAAGCCATTTTATAGTACTTGAAAAAAAGACTTATACTTGTTTTGTGGGCGATTCCCTTCAACTGTAAGCTGACAGCTCCCTCTCTTCCTCCCTCGCTTCCAAGTCCTTGTCGTCCTCTGTAGACTTCATGTAAATAGCCCTTTGGTCTTTTCTTAGGCCAAGAATTTTTCAATGTCTAGCGCTATTCAATGTGCATGTCTAGCATTTTCCTTTACAGTCTAGGTGTCACAGAACTCTTATATGAGGAACTATATGAAGAAATACCGTCGATGCCATATTTTCTTGCTGCACTCGTTTTTCTCAATATGAAGAAAAACTCGATGCATGGTTAAAGATTAAAAATAGCATGAATAGATGTCGGCTTGGCTATATTCTGCATTGATTGTGTTGTCGTCGCGCGATACATTAAGTTTTCAGGTGATATGCTCTATGGCAAAATGGACACGTTCAAAAAGGTGATATAGATTTCCTTTGAAGTGTCTTGCCAGCTTATATTATAGTTGAAATTCTATTTAAAGTTTGCTTGCAGCAGATTTTATTGGTTAGCGACATTGATATAGACATAGGGCACCATATATGATTTAGAGTCGCGTTCGTAGCATCATATGGAAAATTTACATTTAGTTGTTTCTGAACACTCGGGGAAAAGTGTTTGGGAAAGGGGTGATTTTACTAGTTGCTAAGATTAGAAATACATGCATAGAAGCACTTGCGAGGAGGACAATTCGATAGAGATAAAACGCAACAGTTGCGGGAATCAAGTTGAGTTAATTTGCAACAATTGCAAACATAGTCACACTATCATTGAGGAATATCTTTCAATAAGATTCTAAAGATTATTCATTGAATTTCTTTCCTAGTTTACCACCTTTTTTTTGTTTTCTTGCACTTAAATTAATTTTCACTCATGCAACTTCACTTGAAAAAAGAGAAGCACAATCAGAATTTTCTGGTAGCGCAATCCAAATCGTGTCACACATGAGTGAAGCACTTATAGAATACGTCATGTAGTTTTCCCTGCAGGTAACTTAATTGATAGAGGCCGAGGCTCAAAAAGTACTGCCCAGCTTTCAATAGTGATAAACTTCATTAAGTCTCTACCACGAACTCAGCAATTTAATAAATCAAAAGAAAGTAAACATTAGAAGTTTTGGACACGAGGAAATCGCCCAAATTAATTAAATTTAGGAGATCTTCTATCCTGAAAATTACTTATTACAATTCTATGTGACATCTGTGGTCTCTTTGCCAAAGAGACTGCTTCCCTCCGCACATTTTGTAGCAGCTCCTTCACCTGCTCCACTGTTACCCATTGTATCCTGTATCTCGCGTTGCATTTCCTTTAACAACGTTATCTATTCTTCTCACTTCTTGTCATTTCTTTTTTATTTTCTGCTCCCTTTATTTTCATAGCCCTCTCTTCTGTTCCATCCATTTACTCCTTTGCCTTTCTCCATCGGTCGCTTCAAAATCATTCGGACAACAATATGTAAACGGCAGCAACGACATACGAGGTGTGATAAAAAAATACGATGAATGAATTTTTATACCGCCAACTGCTGACGCTACATCCATATGCTGTAATTTGTGCAGCAGTGTGATCAGCTGCGACAGGCAGGGACAAGTTGTAACACGTTCGAAATTGTCAGTCAGCTGCCGGAGCCGCTAGAGTGAGGTTGAGTTTATCGTGTCTGTCGCGCAACATGGATTTCGAACAACGCATTGACATTAAATTTTGTATTAAGATGCCAAAGAAGCTCATGAAAGTTGGGTCTATGGCTATGACCCTGAGACCAAAATGCATAGTTCCCAATGGAAAACCAGTGGATCTCCTCGCCCTACAAAGGCACGTCAGTCAAAATCCAACATGAAGGTCATGCTCATTGTTTTCTTCGATAGTGAGGGCGTTATGCGATCAGAGTTCGTTCCAAGGGGCACAACTGTAAACTCTGAATTTTTTAAGGGTGTATGGCAACGTTTGCGAAACGACTTACGAAAAAAGCAACCAGAAAAATGGGCCAATGGTTGCCTTCTTCACCACGACAATGCGCCGTGTCACACTTCGCTTCTCATTCATGAGTTTTTGACAGAAAAAATGTTCCTGTCTGTCCACATCCGCCATTCTCACCGGATTTAGTATCATGGGACTTCTGGCTCTTCCTAAAAAACTGTGCTTAAAGCAAAACGTTTTGACACCATTGTTGACATTAAGAGGGTATGAAAAAATTTTCGAAGGTGTCCCAAGATGGCGAAGAAAAGATACGCTTAAAACACTTTCATTAATGTTGTTGAAAGCTTTCATGTGTTACTAGGAGAAGTCACAACTTATTTGGTTAGAATCATACAACAGGATTAAAACACCTGTTTATCACAAGAATTAGGACCGTCCTTCATTTCTGTAGGACGTTTGAATTGGCCATCAGTAAAGTTGTCTTCACAGCGATTATAAATTGTGTTAAAATTATTAAAAAATAAGTCCTTCCGCTCATCTATCACGTAAACCTGCGTGGGGTTTTCGTTTTGTCCTTTAGTCCTCTTAATTATTTTCTAATTTTTTTTGTAACTTCCTTCTCCATTCCAGACCATCGTTATTATACAGACTACAAGGATTCAAACTATAGTAAAATATTTAAAATATCGTTATCATCAAAACTTTGTCAAATAATGTTCATCGATCAAATAGCCTCGTCGAAGAGTTCCTTTTGCGAACATCGTTGGATCATCAAAAAAGATCAAGCATATTTATTTGGGTTAAGTCGTCTTTGATTCAATGGCTTCAGACTCCTTCTAATTTAGAGTCTTTGTAAAGCTAATTTTTGATAGAGCAAGGCAAACGCGATGCCGTTAATAACATCTGGCGCGGATAGATTTATTCCGTCAGTTTGTAATACTATTTCGAAGCATCTGGAACGATGTAAACCACCCAATGTGCCCGATTTGACCCACTGCTAATCACAAGAATTACCCGCCTACTGAAAAAAACTGTGCTCCAGCAATTGCCAACCGTGTGCATAAAAGTTACGAGTTGATTACGAGATAAACGAAAAAGCTAAGACCAACCCTTATGTACGAAGGCCAAGTGGAATTGACAGGATACTCGATGTAGCTCATTTTGAAATAAGGGTAACTCTTAAAGGGAATCTGGACTTCGCATCATTAGAGCCAAACTGAGAGAACTACGTTTTGTATTTTTTTAACATTATCACCACCATGGACTCTCCTGATTTTACCGGTTTTGATTGTACCGGCAACATTCAGACGTTACCTCTCAGACATGCAGGAGGGACTACCATAGTCACTGGTAAAAAACCAAGCAACACTGCCAGAGTTAGCTCGAACCCCACAGAAAGACTAAGTGAACAGCCTTGAAAAACGATTCAACCCCTGGGAAACCCCTCCACGATTGAATGTCGAAGAAGGCCCGTATCTAGCAGATCAGAATAGAAGGGTAATAAAAGTTAATTCGGTGGTAATTATATCAGGAAATATATTGTAAGTTCGTTGTGTTATTCGGAGTTCCTTTATGTTATTAATACATGCTGAACATCTTTCGGTCAGATTTTCTACATTTCTCTATGCACCAAGGCTATGACTGACCGTGATCTATAACAAGATATGTTCAGATATGATCTATATTAAAGATCTACATCAATCCACATATATTTAAACTAATCAAGTGCAAGGTTCTAGGTTTACTACGTGGGTCATTTGGTCTCCAAAAAATATATGGTCCAGGCTTAATGCTACTCAACACCCGCCGAGTGGAGAATCTCCACGTTATAACTTCCCATATAAACGTGTGATCAGGTTTTTCTTCCCGACCACTGACAAGGATTCGCAGTGTTTGGTCCAGGCACAATTAATTGGTGTTCTTCCCAAAGATTTATGAATGTGTCTATCACTGAAAGAGGTCTTTTAAGAGCTTGCCCGTGTATGGAAATGTTACATCCTGTAGGTTCTGCCAGGAGAACTTACAACACACATAGCAAGATATGTGAAATAAAGTTAAAAAAATTCGCTCATCATTTCATCACTCTAAATAAGTTTTCCCACACAGTCACACACACACACACTGATGTGGACATTCCAACTACATATCCATCAAAATCTCTGCGCCGCATGTGTCCACCTTTTTAGGCTCAATAAAATTTTCTTAATTATCCATAACTAATTAACGGCGCCTATTTTATCGTTATGTGTTCGTTCTCTTCGCATGTTTGAATTTAGAAGAATTTCAAATACTTATATCTATATCTCCATCGAACAACTTGTGTGGCTAAAAGATTTGTCACATATTCCAAGACCTACATCACGGATAGTGCAGATAGTGGACTTGCTTGCTTTTCAACTTGGTCCCTCTCTGTTTACAAAAAAGCCAAAGAAAAAAGAATTCCAAGACAACACGCAAACATATATCGTCAGTAGAAACAAATTAGTTAAGGTCACAATTAATTGATGAAAAATAACTTTAATTCGCCGCCACGGAAGATGTTAATGGACGATATCCCGAAGTTCGGTTTGCTTTGTATGGGCGTGATAAAGCTTTGATGTGAATGTTGAAGGATCAACTCTACCTACCGTACTGGCTGTATGGTCAAAGTTAAGCCGATTTATACATTAATAAATGACAAATTTTTTTAGATATTTTGTCGGCATAGTATAGGCTCGAATCATGAATAATTAAGAGGATATTGGAAACGATACATTAATTAATTAATTATCCAGATTATTATGCCGAGCGGCTTGAATAAGTGCATTGCAAAATTATTCATCATACGAAACATATTCAAGTGATCTCATGGAAAGTTGTCAAGTAAAAGTGGAAAATATATTTGTAGGTATTAGTGGTCGGGCAGTGAATGTTTAGGCCCGATGTAGACTTTGAAATGATCAGATTAAAATCGTAATTAGTATTCTTTCGAAAGAAATACAAAAACATGCATCGATCACATATGGTTCCGCCCGCTTGCTTCGCTAGCTCAGCGATAGTCGCAGAAATGTAATACATTTCATGCTTCCTTATACGATGCATCGCAAACGGCTAGAGCTGAAAGTTAAGTAGTGTAACTGTTTCAGGCCCAAATGGACATCTGATATCGCTCCTCCATTGTCTCTGATAAGCACTAACTCATTCGCATACTGACACTGCTGTCAGAATTATGTCCGCATGTCCTGAGACAGATTGGATCAAACAGCATATATCCTCCATAGCATCCCATCTGACGCTGAAGCGAAACAGCGTTCATATGAAAAAACATTAAAAACCGAATAAATGCCGGATAATTTGCAGATGCTGTCACGCCAAACTCAAAATATACCCGCATGATGTTCATGCGTATACTTTGAAAAGGTAAAACCTTGAATGGCTGCACAAAATCCTTCATAAGTGCAGATACAATGCGTGCGCTAAACAGCCAAAAAATTAAATTAAAACAAAAAAAAAATCCCCTATCAAAGCGACGCCGCAAACTTTTTTTCTGCTTTGCTTCCAGAAATTATAAGCATGCTAATAAGATCAAGCGGCACAGATCAAACAGCGCCCGCCAAAAAGTATTCAACTTCTTGCTCCACATGCAAGAGAACAAATAATAGAAAAAGGAAGACGGGATGGAATCTATAAAAATTGGTGTCTTTGATCAGTTAAATGTGCGAGCACAGATTAACACGATTAGCAGCAGCTGATATATGATTTGAAGACATTGTGAATGATATTGATGGTGGATGAATCGCGAACGGACAGCGCGGATGATCTTCCCCAAAAAGGATATACGGCATGGCATAGTCGTTGATATCGGGAGTAATAAAAACAGACATCGTGTAACATTGACTAATGATTCTATCAGCACTTTTCGAATGGACTCTCAATCTCATCTCATCATCCTTCACATCGATGATATTTGCGTTGGCCAGATTTTCCTTAGAAGGATGTCGAAACGAATTACATGCGTTTCATATCATTGCGAAAAAATGACCTTTTTCACATTTATTTCAAATTTGTTCCATATGAAAATCCCAGAATATTTTATGAAGAGTTGAATGATGATTCGCACATGCGATATATCTGCTTATTTGCTGTCTTTGTCGGTATCCATTTTTCACATTCTTAAAATACAAAAGCATTAGCTCGGCTAAGTAGCGCCACTTGTCTTTGATCTTCACCGACAATTAATGGGAATTGATTGAACGTGTAACCTCTAAAGATAAATCAATCCAAAGGAATTAAGCGAAATGAATACAACCTGGACAAGTGAAAAGAGTACTCGAGATGAGTGAAAGAAATCGTTGGACACCATGGTCAACTTCTTTTAAGGTATTATGGAAAAATATATAAAAAAGCGAAATAAATCGGTTCTAATTGTAGCCGGAATTAAGAGAATATTCCAGCATGGGAATCTTCAGTGTCGTTCAGTTAGTTTCCTTTCTTTCCTATAAAACTCGAGGATCCATTCAACTACCTTGACGAGTTGATAATCAGCATGAACACTTCAATCGTCGATAAGGGTAACTGGATCTTTAAAAAAAATTCGAAAAGCTTGGCTTAACTTCTTCTACCTATTTGCAATTGCCAGCAAATCCTTTAAGCATTTAAGCCATAAGCACCTCAATCAAATGTTAACGCGCGTACATAATTTGTGCCTGATATTCAGCACATTCGGCGAGCTAATACTTTCATAATCTAAGCTATAATCTGCGAGACTCCCAGGATTCCCTTTTAAGTTTTCTACTGAAACTTTACACTTTTTGTTCAGTTTTACCATCCTTGAATTGAAACAGTTATATAATTTTCACATCTCCCGATTATCAACCATTGTTCACAATTCCTTCGAGTTGATAAACTAAATCGAAAATATCTTTTTCAAATCAACTTTAACTTCCATTACCTCCAATACGCAACCATAACCATACGCAATTGTTGATAAATACTTTTTCCCTGTCGTTAAGTTAAAAAGCGAGAGCGTTCTCGTCTCAACTTTTCTCAAGTCTCAAGCTTGGATAATCACTATCAAATGGCAATCGTAGTATAACCCCACTTCTGACACCAGTAGATTTATTGCTGCTTACTAATGACAAGAATTGGTTTTGCTGAACTACACTCTTTGGAGGACTCGTTTTCTAATCGAAATTGTTTAAACAAATAAATATGGTAATGCGACCAACATAAAAGCGAACTTAAAACTCAAAATGGTGATGGACAGAAGACAGTTTCTTTGTTCGAAGAGAATTCTGTGGGAACAATTAATTTACTAAGAAAATTTTTAAGGAAAACACAAACACCTGGGTGATTGTTGATTTGAATTTGTTATTATTTAATGATTTATTTAGTTGCTGTCTCTCCCTTTTTTTCTCTCTCTCTTATTGTGTCTCTCCCAAACAAATTGCCTTGTTCTGGAAGAAAGAATGGGTGCGAACCACAATATCAAAAAAACGGAAGTCGTGACGCTGATTAACCAGCTCAATTACTCACTCTTAGCTGGAGACAGAATACAGATTTAAGGTTAAAAGGATTTATCAATCAAAAGAATACTGCAATAACAGATTGACGGCTCTCTGCAAGCCCGTAAGAGTCTTGAAATGGACAAAACATTATAAAATTCAAATGTAAAGGACTTCGTCGTCCTCATTCATTTGTAATGACTCCACAGACATGGAGCCAGCTTATGAATATGAGTATCTTTCGAAAAAGAGATCCAATGATAGTGGAAAGGGGATCAATATGAAGGATTTTCTGTATCATGTCCTCCTAGACCCGTCATTTAATTTAATCCTCCGAAACCTAATAAAAATTTAATTAACATGCATAATACTCTGCAATGTCAAAATTTACCATCTCCGGAGGAAGATCGAAAAAACAAACGTTAAAATTCAATTGCACATATAAAAGCGAATATAAGCCAGACGCAAGCAGGAATCAGCTACATATCCACCAGCATAACTACGTGTAGAGAAAGGAACAGTCACTGATATTTCTTAAAGTTCTGGCTTTACCCAGGCCCTATAACATCAAAATACTGTGACCGTGACTTTTTCGGTAGATTGGACTGTCACATCCTTCTTTTTAGAGTCTACAAATCCCAATAATTCATTATTTTGACTGCTGCTTAGTCTCTTGCAAAATATGGTTTACACAACAGTGACGATCAAATGAAAAAACTCCTGAGAATTCCACTTACAGAAGTGCAAACAATTTCCAATGTTGCCAGTCATATCTGTTTGTTATCAATCTCGAACAATCTAAGTATTCATCGAGATGACAGTTCTGGTACCTGTTCCTTTTCATTTAAAAGATTTTCGTACGAAAATCTGTTTTATTTTTGCTACTTTGCGCACTTTAGTTTTAGAATGATGACTAATAGATGAATCGATAAAGCCCTTTTTATATCTTATTCAAATGTCAACGAATCCGCTGTCGGAACAAAACTAACGAATTAAATAAAGGACTTAAACTTTTAGTATTTTAGTCTTTCTATGTCGTTTGACACTTAACAAACTACGACAAAAGTGTCAATTCGCCTTAATAACGCCATCTGTTTTGAAACACTTGTTATTTTGATCGTTATTTGTAGTCCTGACGCACTTAAAACTACTAGAAAATGTTAAAACAAGATTCTATGCAAGAGAAAGTAAAAAAATTTCAATGTTAGCAAGGAATTGTGATTAGTCAGCTCTTATAGATAGGATTGGTTGAAATAATACCCAATTGCTTGCAACCTGTACTTAAAGGACGAAAATATCAAACTAAATGTGCCAATGTAAGTCCAAAAATCAATGGAAACAACATGGCTTGTCTCTTGTTTCCATTGATTTTTGACCTACATTGGCTAACCTTATGCGAGAGCAAATAACAACGAATGACTTGGCAATCATAGCGAACCCTTCGATCCGAAACCTTTTTTTTTTGTTTTGCATTTTTCAAGTTCACCATGCCGTACTTATTTTTCAGTGAAGAATCGTTTTGGCAACATATAGCTCGCGCTCTAGGTCACGAGGTCCTTGCACATGAAAGACAGCAAGTCCCTCGGAACTTATAAAACTCAAGAATTTTGAACAGCGGCAACAATCAGATGAATTTCAAATACTGTTTTGTATTTGTAACATCCTTTTTATATAATTCAATTTTACTTTCTTGGGGATAAGAGAAGTCCATCCGTTATCCAACTGTAAGAGATTGGACAATCACATATTTTCCCACGAAAGCCCCCCAAAAATCATAATAATTACTCTGAATCCTTCTGTAAATCCAGACTACACCCCAAAGGATCAATTATCTGTTACAGTAGTCATCATGTCCAATCATTTGTGGTTACTAGGAGAGTTCGAACTACAGCATATACTGAAACATATGACAAAAGTCTCCTTTAATCAGTCACTACCCGAAATTCGTTTCATATCCCATTCAATCTGAAAACCACAAAATGCATATTCCTGACTGCGTGTATGTGTGTTTGTGTGTGAAAATGTATCCAACCTAAGGGTAACGTAAGACTTTTACTTTTGATATTCAGTTGTAGCCAAATGTCCAAGGCTGGGACATAAAAAAAGAAAAAAATGGATATCACTGCTTGAAAAATTCTTCTCAACTCAATTAAAAGCCAATTCTTGCCAGTTGGCAATGCTCGACCCCTTTGAACTGATGCACCATTTGGCCCTTAATGTCGGGTATCTACGTTTGTCGGAAGCATTGACACTCATACCTTGATCTGAAAATCATTTACAAAGGCTATCATTGCCCATCAGGATATGATGTGTGGGATAATTCAAGTCCTTTTGTATTATCGTCATGATTGTCGGTACAGCGACGATTGATGGTTCATCCGCTGTTATGTTGCTAGAGGACAGAAGTAGGATCATGTTTTCAATAATTGAGTGACTATTATACAATAAACAAAAGACGAATAGCCTTTACGATTTTCAATGCAATGGATGCATCCGTGCAATCTCCTATTGGCAAACTGATGTACTCGGGGTCCATAGAAATTGACGTCAGCAACGGTAACAACGACTATGTCGTGACTATTTTGACATCAAGGATAAACAGAAAATGCGAGGGTGGTTTTTCTGGACTCAGACATTAAACCTCTCAAAACATTCCTTTGTTTTGTGCCAAACGGTTGTCAATAAATCCTTTTGAAACGGCTCAATGCCTGCATGGTTTCATTTCGGTATTACGTTGGACCCACGCGAAGAAGGCTGTTGGCTATCCTTGCTGCGTATCGTATGCTTATTGTTCGGTGAGATCTCTTGTCGGGAGGAATGTATGGTTAGTAGTTTGATGATATTTAGAAAGTACTCATGAATTCAAGTGAAAAGTTTTCAGCTGTGTCACGCATGAGACCACAAGTTCATCCTGAAAAATGAGTTCATATGCCTTACACATTCCTTTCGACACTCCTTGAAATTTCGATGAAAAAAAATGAACCATAGTGTTACCATCACTAATTTCCTTCTGAAAAAATTATGATAACCCTTACCCAGCTCCTCGCTAAACAAATATCCTTTTTCCAATACAAGCACGTGAACATTATTCACTAACCAAGTGATTTGTGTGCGATTTGTGGCACGGGACATAAGACCTTACTATCGTGCCATGTCAACTTTATCCTCAGCATCACCATCATCATCAATATCCTTGTCGTTGTTGGTGGATCAATCTTTTCAATCGTCCGCTACCGACATTACTGCCAACCAACGGAAAAGCTAGTCAACAAAAGTGATGGTCATACTCATTCAATTATATCCTGCGAAAAGGGAACGTTTCATTGACCATTAATCGCGATTTTATCCCAGGATGCCGTTACGGATTGTTAATTTGCCGACGGCTTTTGTTTACCGCGGAATGAATACAATCAGCGGCCAAGGGGATATGTGAAGAGCAGTGAAAAGAATCATCATCTCTACAGTAATGCACACAGCCTGAAGCTATTGAAATTTAGATCGTATGGGGGTGGGTTTAATCCTGAAATTGAAAGGTATATTATAGATTTTAGGTTTGTATCTTTACAGTTTCCATAAGTATAAACATTCTTCCTGATGCAATAATTACAATTGTTTAGAATCTATTAATAATACGTGTGCGGTCTTTTCGTAGCTTGATATGATAGTGGAATCAGGACCCTGAGTGTTTAATTTAGAAGGCCAGCTGATAATGATAGAATCATTAAAATACTAATGTCAAAAGCGAGATGTGGTTTGCCAATTAATGATTCATTGTTTTCACGTAGAGATTAATGTATATACGCACAGCAGGTTATACTTTGAATTACACGAACAAATTATTTGAAACTCAATAGTTTCAGCAAAATAGCATTAATTACTGGTTGATTCTATTTGAAACCGACAAATGATTTTGGTAACTTGTTTGAAATTAGGATAAAGTGAATAAAAGACTACTAAGTAGGATGAAAATTCACTGCGCATTTTTTTCACGGGAAATCAAATGTAATTTCTGTCGTTTGTAGTTTTATCATAAAAATGTCTGTGCTCGAGTTATATATTTCCTATCGAGTGATGTAGAAAGAACATTCACAAAGCTTTAATTTTTGGAAATCGGTCCTGCCATTATAAACACCGAATCTTAAGAGAGAGTCGTTCGAGAGTCGCTCGCTGTTGTTGTTGACTTGCTTTTCGCCAAGTATTTGCCTCGATATTGATGACATCAAACAAGTTCTCTGCATCATCAAATACTGAAAAGCTAATCCTTTATATTATAAGTCATAGCTTTAATTCTCGAAAAACACCAACATAAACTTACTTAATGACAATAGACGCAATAGATCACGAGCGTCACAGCGTTACAAATATGTTACCAACAGGAAAATCTGGTATCCTGGTTGTAGCCTGAACTCCAACTAAGCTGACCTTCATGATCACAAAAGCTGGTATCCTCTGCTTCAGCAGGATTATCAACTTTGTCTGTGAAACCGCCAACTATAAGCTATGCTCACTCTTGCATCATTTCACCCCCTCATCACTTCATCAAGTCTAAAGTGGGCACAGTGTGCGCAACTAACAATTATTATCGCTGCTACTTCATCAACGTAGCCCATCAACAACTGATCCATTGGTAATCTTAGAACTGATGTTTTAAAAGCTATTGGGTCCGAGAACAGAGCTCTGCGACGTACCAGAACTGAAAGGTCTCTATGCTATTTACACTTTCGTAGACCAGAAACAGGATCATAAACATGAAACCTTTTCTCAAGAGTTCATTGGACATTTGTTCCTTTTAGTGAATAAAACCTGGACTTTCACGCACAGGACAATCAGTTTACAGGGCGAAACACCTCCTCCGGTCTAGGCATAGCCGTCAACAGCGAAATACCCGCCTGTTCATCATAAATTCGTTAATACACAGAAAGGAATGTCAATGGTCTAGACTTTTAATGGGTCCATGAAAAAATAAAACCGCACAAAGCCGTGTCCTGCTAAGCTCTTGGCAAGCAATGAGACCAGCTCATCACCATCGCCGTGTAAGCTTCCATCACTTTTCCAATCTTGAAAAATGCAGTTGAAAATTCAATCAATGCCTTGGTGACATCTGATATTGATTTGCCAAATCTGATTTCAGTGTGAGACTTCCAAGCAAGTACTTAGTACCAAAAAAAAACCCCTGTTCTACATCCTGTCTTTAGGCTGGTGAACACTTGCCCTGACATTCATGTATTGATGACCGGAGCAGTCAACTGCGGTGAAGTCAATTCATCTAACATTTTTAACAGTTTGTGCTTAATTCCAAGCCGATCCAGCTACGCCTTGTCAAAGGTCAAAGCGAACTTCTGCTCTTTCTGGGAGTTTATCATTCATTTTTTGCCATCACTGGAAAGGAGCAAATAATAGACTTCATTTTTCCAGGCCCTGATGCCCTTGGTTTGTTTCGGGTTTGAAAGTTCTTCTTTTGCACCCGCTGACACCATATCCTTCAACACCAATATATCATCTGGACAGTGATCTTCCTGAAAAGCTTCCTCCCACTCGTACGTATCAGCCTTCATTTGCTCCAACGTCGTTATCAGCAGACTGACTGTATGAATTTTATTAGAGGAATTGCTGGCAACTTCTCAAGGCTTCCTTTTGAGAAACTAAATCTCGAATAATATACTATGCGTCTAAGCCGCATGGTGGCTACAAGAAATTAAAATGAGAAATAAAGGGTTTGTAAGGTGCTGTTGGTTGGCTCATACTGTAGAAGAGAGCAGCAGCAAATAAGAGCCATTAAAATAGGACGAAATAGTAACAAAATACCCCAAGAAATATTAAAATTACAAAGTGAAATTTTTTAATTACGTAATGAGTGTCAGGACATTCAGGAAAAGTAATAACAAATAACTACTATCACCTAACTTCAAATATTAGATTGGACTGAAAACGCCTGCACACAACCGAAACGCGTCCTCGAATAGAAGACCAAACAACCGGTTGTATCCGACCAATGATATACAACTTAGTCAACATAAGAATGCAACGTAATTTTGTCAGATTTTTCCTTTTTGTTCATTATTTATTTAGAAAGATATAAGCCAGAGGCCAGTATCCTGCACATAGTCTTCAGTCAGAAAAGAAGCCAGGGAACTAGTTTCGTTTCCCCTCGTTTCGTGCTAACTAGATTTTCCAATTGTCATGTGATTCCACCCCTTATATTTATCTAGGACCTAGTGAATCAGTCTCGGAAAACCGTGAGGCAAGTGTTGAGTTTTTTTTTTTTTTGACTTCCTTGTCACAAGCTCACCGATTGATATGAATTTGAATGCCTCTGTATTTCCTAAATGAATCAAGAAATGCTAGCGATGCTTCTTCACATTATCAATGTTCTTTTCAAGGATTCAATTGGTCATCACCATTCTGGGGTGAGCCGAAAGAGCTCGAGTTATTTTTAAACTGTTACAAGCCGAGTTTACCTCTTTCCAGAAGGCTATGCCAAACTCGTCGTTAAAACTTTCAGGTGGGTCACGAGTATTAATTGCTTTTAGTTAGTTTTTTTTTTTGCTTCGGCATATTAGCCTAGAAGAATGAAAGTACCCGATTCATTTGAATATAATATGATTGATTTGTTCATCATCATCGGCGCTACAACTGAAAATGGGCAATGGCCTCTTGAATCTATTAAAGCCTATTAATGTCGACTCCGTCTATAGAGTAGAAATAATCCAACTTAAAAAGCACCGTTTTAAGTTTCAGCATAATTAGCTGCCTTCTTGGTAGAGATATTAAAAACTAACCTTAGAAATAATGTCAACTTCCAAGTAAATATTAAACAAATTATATTTTTTTTTAAATTATTGAAAAGAGAAAAAGAAGATGCAATGAAAATAATCATGATTAAATTGGATATTAAAATAGATCTATGGAATTCAAGAAGCTATTGAAGGATTTGCTTGACAAAAGAAGCCTTGAGCAAATGTAAATAGCGAAGTCATTTATATTTGTTATTAATTTTCACTATCACCAAACAATTGTTTAACGTTATCGGCAAGCCTTGTAGAACTCTGCAGGCCGATTCAAATTCAACAGCTTGCAGTATACCAATTTATGACCGTCACTCACCTTCTTATTTCATATGCAAAAATATATATCATCTCCATACATGGAGCCAGAAGGCGTCCATAACTTTCCCTTACCCTGCTCCGTCCTTTCCATCTATCCAAATAATATATGCATCAGGACCACCGAAGCTAGTAGCAAACACAACAATCTTCAAATAATATTAATGTTTTACAATCATACCACCACGATCAGGGTTTCTGAAATCCTTTTCAAATAACGGGACATTTATAAAAGTTAAAAAATTTGGCACACCTTCAATTTTATCTTGCGAAAAAAGTTTACCATCACGCTTTCCCAGCATAACTTTTATGATGAGCTGAAAATATTTCAGCATAAAATTACCTAGAACCTCAAAATGAAAGCTTTTGAAACGTCCTTCGTGACGGCAACTCCTTGACAATAACGAAATAATAGAAAATTCATAAGATTTTTCGCATAAATTTCTAAAATATATGCACAAAACATCGATGCATCCATTTTTAATGCTATGAATATATTCATAATTCGGAAGCACGCCGGCTCGTCGCCAGCTTATAACAGCGTACACTTTTCTTCAGTCCTTTTCGGAATATTTATAGCTGACCACTACTGTTTTCAAGATTATGATGACGGTTCCTGCATCAGATCCCAAGATTGCTACATCAGCTTCACTCCATGACCAAATCCATAGTGGAGCTATCGTGGCGCGACAAACGGTGGATCGGTAGGAGTTGGTTGCAAGCCAATGGAATCACCTTCAACGAGATGATGACCACCATCCGGGATCGTGCATTTTTTTCACTTACAGTCCACTTTCTTCAGACAAAAACAACAACAAGAACAACAAATAGCGTCAGCAACAGTCAAGCTATCCAACATTCGTGGTGGTAGTTTTGCAAATGCTTGGTTTAGGCCCCCGAGAATTATGAGGCTCCGATGGAATTTTGATCATTTCAATATTTTCTGGTGGATTCTCGTCTGAATTTATGATGACTTGAGCTGAAACTGAGGCTTTTGTTTTTTCTTCGACCGGAGCGGAGAAAGGAAGGAAAAGCCCACATTTGTAAAAGTGTTTCCTGGGACCCGAGCTGGTGGTGATGAATACAATGCTGTTGGATGAGACCCAGATGACGGGTTCTATCGAGACTTGTTTCTCGTGCAGACAGGTAGATAGACAATCATACAAATGTGGTAACAGACACAATGAAACAGCCAACATCAACTATAGTTGGTAGATCTCTTGGTCCGATCGTTATCTGCTGGGTGAAACCATTGTTAACGAGTGTACTTGGTGATACCGATGATGATATCGAATGGATTTTTTGAAGACAGCAGACGTTTGCTAATGTGTTCATCAACAAACAGTTCATCACTTTGTCTGGTTTTAGTCTGTTTTGTGTTTAGCGAAGCAAGAAGCAACCAAGCAGTCCAGCTAGGTGAGCTAACGATCTGAAAAGACCTAAAGCTATGAGAATTTGCAAAAGGAAACAGACGATGACATGTATTCTAAGACAATATTCACCTTATATTCCTCCATTCTTGCCCCAGGTCACAGAGTCAAGTCTCTCCAAATGGATCAACTTAATTGCGACTTTGCACTTCCACCAATAAAGTCGTCTCCAGGAGCACAATCAAAATTTCTATTTGCACTGGCTTTCCGGTCAGTAATTTCAAAGCCAACACAAAACCATCCCAGTACGTCATTCTTGCTCTACCATATTCCACCCTTAAACATTTCTACAAATATTTATCCAAAACAAACGAAACCGAACCCGCGTACAACACAACCACCAACGACTTAATCCACAAAATTTGATTTTGCTTCGAGGATATCATGACTCGATAACGATCCCTAATGAACTCTAATAAGAAAAACAATCACAGCGCGCTATCCATCGATTATTATGGGCAAGCTTGGAGTTTCAGCAATGAGAAATACATCCTGATCCCCTCCTCCTCTGGCTCGTCCTGCTCCTGCTCTACCACTCGTTGTTTTGCAGGGAACTTCTTCATTTTTGTGATTGCTGTAGGTATAAGTCAGTTAGGCCGCGTGGCATATAGCCTACTCACTACAGCAGGACGAAAGGACCAGATGAAATAGGTCCATGCTTTCTAATGGACAGATGAATGTATCTATCTAATGACCTGAACAAAAGCTCAAACCCAATTAGGTTTGATTGTAATTTGGTTAGTGCGTGATTTTCCTAAATTTTGTGTCTCTCATCGTTGTATATTCGCAGAGAGCCTGGAGTTCGTTTATGGTTTCTTAATTTGAGAGAATGATACCAAGCCGGCTAGATTATGTATACCACGATGGATTCAGGAGCGAATTTTGTTCTTTTTTGTGTATGGAATGGTTTGTTTGTAGATGAGATTAAGTCGAGTGGTTTTGATTTTAAATAAGGTACGCCAATTGGACGAGATGTGAATATATAAGCCAGAGTATCAGAGATAACTACAAAGCTAACACAGCTCTTCTTTCATCGGAGATTACGTCAACAAGCCAGAAAGCATTTCAAAAATTATCTTCATTCAGTATTCTCCAAAACACCAAACATTCTTTCCAAAACTTAGAAAAGCTTGTCCGCATGTCCTTTTCTAACCAAACATACAAAATCGAATAAACAGACTATGAAAACACCTTACGTGTTACCATACAACTGTATTACCGGAAAAATCACCGGACATTCTATTAAGGTCTACAATTTCACTCCTAGATGACTGCCGCCATGAAAACCTTTTCCCTTACTAAATAATTTATGATGTTACCAAAACTCATATAAGATTATATCACACTAGTGCAGCATAGTTACTTTCTTAAATGCCTAACTACGCCTATTATAAAGCATATGCATTCCGGATAGTATGTAGCGCATCTACATATGTGAATGATATGTGTGAGCAGTTTAGTACATACTGTCATGTCCTGGCAAATAACCCCTGCCGGCCGGATGACATCAACAGAATATATTTGCATGCTAAGCACAAATATCCTGAAAATGTTCCCGTATGATGATGGTGAGTAGTATGAGAAAAACCAAAGTCGACTTGAGTTATTTAGGCGAAAAACAGTGGCGAACATACAGAAATTTGAACGGGATGCAAGTTTTAGGTGAAGTCTATTTAAATCTTCCGACTTTATCGGTCAAAAATCAAATCCTGGAGTACAATTTCTTACTTATTGAAGAACGTGTAGAGAAAACAATGGTCAACTTGGTTTAAAATTCTTCAAAACAATTTTGTTCTTCTCAAAAATGTTCCTAAATGTCAGAGTTACAGTGGCACCTTCAGGTGGTGTAAATTCCATTTTCAACAGAGATGGCTGGAGGGAAAATGGTTTTCTGACAGAGAGTTCCCCGTTCTCTTCACCGCCAAGGGATCCATTACACCCTTTTTTTGTAAGAAGGATAGTCCACGTGTAGAGAAGTTCCAATTATCTTTAGCATACAACATCAAAACAAAACGGGAATATGCTTTCTGGAGAGAGCACTTCTACTCTCTCCTGGATTTGTGGCAGGTGTCATTAGTGGCCTCTAAGCAAAACAAGTTCACAGGGAACCGAAAAAAGAGATTGTGAAGAAAGTGACCCCCTTACATATGCGCTAGCAAGCGATCCATCCTTTAAGAAGGCATCCTTCTTAACTAGAAGAACAGCCCGGACAATGTATCAGACGGAGGACCCAGTTCTTCTTTCGAATCCTCCATTAAAAGAATTATCTGCTAAATTATCTGGAGAAAGTTAACCCCAGCGAAGACTTGACCAACTATCGTATTCATAGATAAGTTCCCTGTCTCTGAGGAAGACAGACGTTGTAATATCACCGAGAGATATGTCAGTTTATTGCAATTTTCTAGAGCGCTCACACATATACCCAATTGGTTGATTTGAAGCTGATCATCACATCGCGAGTTACAAGAAGCAAAATGTCTCATTATGTGATGATATTCTGTGGTTCGAATGGCTTCCCTAACTCCGTCGTTCTCATGTGACTTCCCAGCGACGTTTAGCATGCATTATATGCAGAAGGTTACTCCGGGTTCCTTGTCTTTTACACTGGGACCATCCTCGTCTCAGTTCAACATTTTATGAGTTTACTCACTTCCAGGCAGGAGTTTATCTGTCGAAATTGCTGCATTTATTGCGGAGCCACTCGTTTCTGCGTCATTATTTTAACATAACAGCTTGGTGTTCATCCGTCTAGCGACAGGTTGTCCTTTACTCGAAATAAACTCTGTATGAAACTCAAAAGTAAAGAGATAACTTCAGATGAGGAGTGAACATCACATCAAAGATGGCGCACCATCGAACGCAACTGCGGACGAAAGAAAGGAAGTGACTGGGAACAACGGAATGCTCAGAGGACATGACAAGTGATAACTTTACGCTGTTCCTTAACGAATTTTAATTCATCTCTGTGATGCTTCCTCAAGCCTAGATTATCTAGACATTCAACAAATTGAAAAACCTTTTGAAGAACCTTTCAAAACACGATACCAATTCTAGCTTTTTTCCGATTCGTTCGGAAATATGCCAACACTCATTGAAAAACAACCAACACATTCTACGCCACTGACCTATCTTCATATCAAACAAACAGGATACATTCACTTAAAATTCCATACTTTAGCATAAACATCAGAATATACTACACCAAGCACATACATATGTCCGGCTGTAAGGAGGAATATGCCAATGAGCAAAAGGACATCACAAGACTGGCGTAATAATTATTTATGAGGTCAAGATGGAACACTGATTGCCTCTGGACAAATAAAATCCTTTGTGAATATCCTCGTTGCTATCGTCATCCAGAATAGTTCTGCAGTTTACCTTCAGTATAAGCCGACATCCTTGTCGTTGTCGTCGTCACCAGCAAATCTGTATCCTGTTGCCTTTCGAAATCTTCCCGCCCAACATCTATGACAAATTTGAATGGGACAATGGTATATATTGTTTATATGCTGATATGATTGGAGGCCTCGATGAACGTGTGTTGTTAGCAGGACTTGCTTTTCAATGCTAATGCTAATGTTGATGTTGTTGTTGGTGTTGTTGTTGTTGTGCTCATCCTGTATGCTATTGTTGTTGTTTGTTGATTCCACACCATGCTCTCAGAACAATGGTTCTGATGTCGCCATTATTGTTGCTAACCGGGCACAAGTACCACATACGTATCCAATCTATGGAGGTGCACCTACATGGTTATTCAAGAAGCTTAGAAAGGATACATATGAACAATAAGAACAAAGGACTTCAACAAAGGACATCCACAACAAATTTCTAAGATAAGTGTTGTTCGCTCGTTTCATTTGCTTTTGCATTTTTCGCGTATGGAGTCCTTGTTAACCTGTTTTCCTCAACGGTATCTTCACATTTGGCCGTGTGCAATTTAGCAATCTTTGTGATGTAGGAAGATATGACGTTGAAGATGATGCTGGGCATGAGAACAGGATCAACACAAATAACTAAATAAGGCGCCGGTCGTCATACACGTATAATCAGAACATGTAAATATTGCACATCTGATGTTTTCTTTCTCCTATACTTCACTGTGCATAGTTCAAGTGAAAATGATTTTCCAACCTTTTGTACTTTGTATCCTGCAGTATTTTTGCATCTCAAACAGCATCAATCGGAGGGCTTGGCATAATACTCTCCTGTTCCAAATTAACATGCCTTGTGTGTGATATTTATACATAAGTTTCAAGTATCCTGTTCTCATCATCATCTTCTTTTGCACTTTGTTCTCTTATATGCTTTACAACAAACATCCGTTATCCTTAACAAGCGTGTCTTAGTTGTTTGGTGTTGATATTTCATTCACGCTTTATTTGCTCACGTCCATTTTTCATATCTTTTCTACATTTTATATTTATGCTGTTGAATGAATAACTGAATGAATGGTTATGTTTAGCACGAGAGATATATTCCTGTTTGCACTTTATCAGGTCTCTAAAGTCTCCTTCACTTTAGAGTAAAAGGAGTCCTGAATTCATTCCTCGTGCTCGTATAAAAGTTTCTTGGCCTTGACTGGAAAATCTTTCCGCTAATAACAAGCGAACTATTATTCGCCTTACTCCATTCGAATGTTGTACAGGATATTTTTCAGAATGTTGCAACACTTTCGTGGTGTCTATTAACAATTCACTAAGTACACTTGAATGAGTGTTCGTTTTTGCATTTCAGATAAGGATCGTACAAATTCGTAGTATGTTTGCAGTTTTCCAAGCTGTTTTTCATTTGTGTTTTTCTTCACGTTTGACTGTTAAAAATTGTGATGTCACTAACACTTGAGATTTGTTTTGAGGAATTCGTGAAGGATGTAGGATGTAGCAGCGTACAAATGGCAATTAAAAATTGTTTGTTTATGAACGGCATTGGGGTAGAAGTTTGTGTTAGAGGACATGATTTCGAGAAAATATAAAAATATTGTGGAATAGGATGTATGTTGCATTCCTGTGATAAGCTAAGGTTAGTGGTTAATCCTCTAACCCGGATAGGTAAACAACTTTGAAAACTGCTATTTAAAGGCATAGTATCTTCGACACATGAACAAACCTGCGCTTGACAGTTAATAGCTCACACCTGATACATGAACTTCGTAAGGGATGTTCATCAAGTGTGTGGAGACCGGAAATCATGCGCTGGAGTTCACGATGATGAGTAAATAAATGCAAATTGCACATAAATATAATAAAAGCCGATATATTTAGGGATTTAAAACTCGAAGTATATATTTTATAGATAGAAAGTCCAAGGAATTTGGCCCCCACATTGGTTTAGGAGTGGCTAAATCATTGAAAAGCCCAGAATACACTACGATAAACAGCCATAAGCCGCTACCAACTGAAATTTGGTCGCCTCGCGGTCCATCGTCTTGTTTTCCACCTGTCGCTTACCACTCTCCAATTAGAGTGCAGGAAATCATTTTGTATCTGCTAACATTTTCATAATGTCATCGTTTCCTGGAAGCCGATGAAGATCCTTTTTGGCGACATCATTTTTCAGGTAATAATGCGCATATGAACGTGTACTTTAATCAATGATCTTTTGGATTCAGGACTGGTTCACTAAATCCTTGATTTCCATCTCTAAAATCATTTCATTCCCCACCATCCGGCTAAAATTGAAAGTTGGTTAAACGCAGTCACGATCCTTATCCGCCCTTTGCCATATTGGCTTATAGAAATGATGTCCTTGTACCCGTAGCCTAGCTTTGGTTCTTATGGTATAATCCGTGATGTTGCGAACGCTAGACGGCATGCATTCACTCTATTTTGCATTTGCAAAGCATCGTCCTGCGTCCTAATTGCGTTCCTGGAGTGTTTCATTGGCTCGATCAGCTAGGATAGTTGAGTGATAATTAATTGTAGCAATATGCTTGCCCATCGTAGTTACTCTGTTCTGTTTTCAATACAATTTTCAATTATATCTTATTGAAAAATATGCAATTTTCCTTTAAACCATAGAATTTATTTAATAAGTTTTTTTTATAAACAAATACCGATATTTCGGAAGACAGTTGCTTCCTTCCTCAGTGCTAACTTCCTTCCTCAGTGCTCAGTTAGCACTGAGGAAGGAAGCAACTGTCTTCCGAAATATCGGTATTTGTTTATAAAAAAAAAACTTATTAAATAAATTCTATGGTTTAAAGGAAAATTGCATATTTTTCAATAACTATCTAAACCAACCATAGCAAAGCAGTCCAAACAACTCCATATTAATTATATCTTACCCAGTCTCCATTTCAGAACATCCTTTGTCATAACCAACTGTTGCAAAATAAATCTGTTTCCTTCTTTCCGATAATTATGGTAATTTCTCACATGATGCATGCATGCATACCGTCATATGCAATCGCTTGACAAAATGATTGCGTTTTGTTGAAACAAAACATAACTATGCGTAAATAAAAGAATAATACTAGTAGTAAGTGCATGTAACATATGTATGTGTGTTTATCAACAAAAGAAAGGTAGCAAGTAACACAACAGTCGGCATGATACAAATTGATAAGTATAGATTATTCACTTGTTTCCATCCATTTCGAAACGAAACAAAATTTCCCGCCTTTCTTGGGCAAAACAATAGCTGAACGCACAACTTAGTGTTATATACGTTACTAGATCTATCTCTAGTCATCTTTCATTCCCACTCCGCATCTCGGGAAAAGGAACAAAACCTATGATTAGGGACATCAACTGCAGAACATCAACATGAAGAAATAGTGAAAAGAGTTATGTTCTAGTTGGTTACCTTAATGACTGTCATTAGTGTTTATGCTTGACAAAATGTATGTCACGTCGTCATGGCTGTTTACCATTTTTTTTTATATCATATCATTTCGTCGGTATCTTAACAGTGAGGATATATTGTGTATGTCTACTTTGTTTAACTATTACACAAAAGCTTGTAATGCAGACTATAGTGCTGTGGATGAGGTCCGTATTGTATTGCTAGTCCAGCTCAGCCAACTGATATGAGCGTTTTGTTTTGGGGCGTTGAAAATCACTTTACGTTCCACCGATCTCCATATGATCTCATGTAGAAAAGCTATATAATATACTGAGATGATCGGTGTCGGGATCTTCATTGCAGTCACATTAACAATCATATCGTGATTGCAAAGCGTGTATCCAAGTAATTAAGGGTTATGCGTGAGATAACAAAATAGAGGGTCAAACAGTCTGAGCTGAGCGTTGTCTTTCAACTTTATCTTGCCCACTATGAGTCAACTAAGCACCCTTAAATGTATTGTTTTTCTACATTGAATTATAGATTTTCTCCCACCCGAAGACTTTCACCAGCAAAGTTAAAACTCAAGTTGTTTACTTCATTCGAATATTCAATAAACTTTCGCTGTTACTCTGCCATAGCAATTTACCTATTAGAACCCTGCATTTAAAACTTAAATTCCAAAGTGCTTCTAGTCTATTCCGCACCAACCATTTGCGAAATCTCTATCGTAACATACGTTTGTTAAATTTCCCATACCAATTTATTTATAAGCTCTAGACAATTTTCCAGTTGAAAATGCTCATGTAAATTTTGCCTTCTATTACTAGCGACGTTCTAGATACTGATTAAATTATTATCTATTCAATTCTTGTACAGTAGCACCATATTTGTCGTTAGACAGCCTTGCCATCGATGTCTTTGCGTTAGCAGACAGTCGGTATAGTCAATCAAGACATCCTAATCCCAAGACCCATAACCAATGTCCATTTCAATCCACTTACTAATATTCCATGTTCAATTCAATTTCATTGCAATCTACTAAATACCTGCTCCTATACTCTTGCTCTTATTGGAAAATTGCAGAGATTAAAAGTAAGTGAACATTGATCACACAGTGACAATAAGTGACGGATCAATTTTCATCAATTTCCAGCAATTTTCCATTAAAAGCTATTAATTAAGCGATTCTTAGATTTAATCGTTTGGACAGACTTTATGTATGAAATGGGAGTATTCTGATACGTAGTTGAAGACTGGCAATTAATTTTTATCTTTTTTTCTATACTTTCAACTCTAATTGACTCCTGTGCCCGGTAATTATTTAATTACAAGTCAACAAGTATTATCCTTCGTATAATTGATGCCTGAAAAATTGTCTAACTTGGGAACAAACGTCGTACGTAGGCTACAGCAAATTTGTTGGTATCAGAAAAGTTTGAAACTCTCTTATTGATTATTAATTAAAAGGTTTAACTAACAAATTAGTAGTTAAAACATATGGGACTTGTTTAGTAGCATTTAGTTATGAATTTTAAATAGTCGAATTAATGCATGCAACGGACGCAGAAATAGACAAAATTTTATGGTTTTACCAGTGCACTTGCCTGAACAAGCGAAATCGATACGCATTCGAATTATGTCAGAAGTGGGAGTAAACGATTTTCAATTATGAACTTGCAACCAAGAGTTTGTATAGCTTTATACAATCCAGAAAGTGCATTAACAATTTTCTCATCCGAAATTTCACTTTATTTCATCAAGGATATCTGGCCTGGAATGGTAGTAGTGTAGAACGTAGTACTAAGTAACCAACAAATGATTGAAAGATGGGTTAACTTACGGTTGTACTTGATACCTTCTTTTCATTCTTTTACCAAGAAAAAGAAAATTCTTTTACCTTTTCATACTTTTAGCCATCTTTTTTGATAAATGTTGTAGCATTAATAAGTCGATTCGAGATTATTTTCAGGATCATACGCAGCCAAAACAGAACAGACTTGTAGGTTACTTTGCGCTCCACTTTCCTGTGTATGAAACAAGCTTTAAATTCTTAACAAATTTGGCTAAAAACGATTCAGGCGAGTTTTCTGTTTCCGAGTTTCCGAGTCATCCTGCTGATATCAAGGGTCTTATTTCTTATTTCAGATTTTATTTGTGGAGAGTTTTCGTGAATAAAATAAAATAAAATTTTGGTAAAAAGAAAACTCCGACTTTCAAAAATTGAATTATGTCCTTATTCGTTTCTCTTCTTTTCTTATTAATTTAATAATTATTTAATAATTTAATTATTTAAAAATTATTTAATTTAATAATAATTAATTTAATTTGGTTGATGCTAGAATTATCTGCCATAGGGATTCTGAGCCATCTTAAAGACGTAGTAAAATAAGACATTAGACATCTTTCAATTTTGAAGGACTAGTTGCTATAGTTGAAATTCGGTTCAAAAAGATAATTATAATATATAATAATATAAATATGTTAAAAGTTTAACTTTTTAGAATTTTAAGAATCAATCAGTTACCTAGCAACTTGACGCAGGGACCCGGTTGCTTCTACTGTTTGCCATTCAGTTACGGGGACCCCTTTTTTCTGGCCTTCCTTTTATATTTTTGTCCCTGTAGATGTAGAAGAAGACATGAAGAATGAACTATAACGTTGGTATCTGTGTTACTTTACTTCATTCGACAATTTTGAAAGGTGGAGCAGACATTCTGCATTATGCTTTTCAGTAGCGAAAAATCACGAAACTATTCCTCATAAAGATATATAATTCTTCAGATGATTAGAAGGATTTCCAGCTATAACACCAGTATCTAGAATGCATTATTATCACATTTTAGTCAATTTGGATCATTCATCTCCTTTAGTTAGTATGACGATAGCTCCTACGTGTAGAGTTGCTAACAATTTGACCCATGAGCCAGTATATCCTTGAGATGAAATTCGGTTTTCATGTTTATCTTGTGATCATGATGCGAAACTGTTTCTTAGACGTCTAGCTTCTGTACGAGGTTAGTGACGAGGTAAAACACAAACCAATCACTGCAAAATTGAAGCTCTACGTGCGAAGTTTGTAGAATGAAAGTCTGGATTTTCATTGCTTCGTAGACAATTATAAGAGACCTGCTTGGAAACCTACGTTTACACGCTTAAATCGACAGTCTCCAGAAACGGAGATGATTTTTTGCGTGACAGGCACTCCTTCTTGCTTTACTGAAGCGGAATTGGGAGTGTACCAAAAAAAATCACTCCAGTCAACCCAAAAACAACTCGTTAAATCTCACAGCTCGTTGATTCTCGTCATTATTTCCTTGCCTTCCTTGCCAGCAGACAAACTGCTGTGTTTCAATCGATTAGAGTTCTCACTATGTTGGGAATAGATGTAACCTATCCCAGTGGACAACAGTGAGAAGAGCCATGAATAAGATGATACCTATGTTCCTACGCTTAACCCGACGGTCTCCATCTATAGCATTCAAACGTGGTGTCATGTAACGTCCTCTTTCCCGAAAACAATACAAAAAAAGAAAATATCAGCTAAATAATGACTTCTAGGACAGGTGAGCACAGCTGGTATATCTTCAACAATATTTCCTAACCTAAAAATTATTACGTTTCTGTCAATAAAGGATTCTCATACCGAAGGTATGTCAAATTGAAAAATGAAATTGTTATGAAAAATTTGTCTTCTGTCCATTATTGCTCAAAATAACAAACAAAATAACATTTGCTGCACTGAGTAAATGACGATACCTATTACAAAATTCGATAGTTTGACGTCTAATCTGGAACCTGCTCCATTCTCTGTGTTCTGAATGTCCTTAAAATGTAATATTGATTGTAAAAATAGTCCAATAAATCACATAAATGACCAATGTCACTAATAATCTAGAAACTGGCGTGTTCGCTGAATTTATCAACAGAAAGGACGAAACTATCAATCCAGCAAAACAGTCTAAGAAATAGATCACCTGAATCGGTATTGTTGGATATAGTATTTTGCAGAGTGCAGTACTACACTGTATTCATCTGAAGTTATGTCACTAGATCACTTGTAATAATTTAAACTCAATGAATGAAAAAAAACGGTCTAAATTTTTTTAATTTTATATTATTATTTCATCAAGGATATCTGGCCTGTAATGCTAGTAGTGTAGAACGTTGATTTATATTTGCATTTATTCATTATAAATGGAAAACTCAGTCTAGCCAGGAGGTACAAAGCAGTCGTTGTGAGGGTATGGTCGTTAGTAGTTGTGAGCAGTTTGGTCCTTTAAATTAATAGCTATCCGAAAAATATCAAGGACATATAAACTTGTAGTCTAAATAGTTCGTAACTAAAGTAAACAAGTTCTTTCCAGCAGGACCTATGTTCAGGGTAAATGTCTGGATTTATATAAGCCGGTAGACCACCTAGATTTCATTCAATCCTCCGGGTAAGGAATGAAGGACAAATTTTATTTGACTGAGGCATGAGGCAAGTTTGCGATGGTCCAGGTTCAGGTCTAAAAATATATTTTTATTGATTTTTTATTTTTTATTCTAACATATTAAGTCTTAAGGACCCTAGCAACCTATGGTGCCATTGATTATTTTTGTCATATAGGACAGAACTCTACTGCTTACTCGATTCATAATAATTTTACCTCCTACATCAACTGCAACAAACGAATCCCTTTAGATAACCATAATTCATAGCGAATAATTCCGTTTATGGATCTGCTTCTAAATATTCAATGACTAAACTCCGAGCGATTCAAGCAATTCCAATTAGAATACATACTACAAATGACATTAGAACCCATAACCAATGACGGCCTCTGTACTGTATAGGGAACACACTGAATAATATTGTTACCACAAAAGATACTCTGACAGACGACACATTATCCCTGCTTTTCATAATGTACCAGAATAGCATACATAACATGGATTGTGCCAAAATCTTCAACCCACTCTACACAGTGAGCATCGTCTATGACATTTACATAATGGTATCATTATTTCAGTTGAAACAGTTGTACACTCAAGATGGTCAGGAGAATTTCAATCAGGACACAGAGAATTTTCGAGGATATTCTATTTGCTAATGCTTTCACATAGAACATATACAACATGCATATGTGCTCATATGTACATCTTAAACCAAATGATGTCCTTCCTGATGTAACATAGTTATACATTCAGGGAATTGGGGTGTGTATAAGCAAATGTTTGCGGTCCAAATAATCAACAAAACACATCCTTGTTGGTTTCATAGTCGAGCATTTAGAACAATCCGTTTTGAAAACAAGTCGCTCAAAGAGCTGAAACTGGGTGAGATGGTGTGAGGAAGGCAATGTAGAATTTGGACTAGTCATTCGCACTGATTGTATTTGAATGTGATAGGAGAGAAAGTCCTTCAAGATTTCTTATGAATATATTTTTTGGAATATTACTTTTAGTACATCATATTTCAATCCTGCCCTTTACCATTCAAAGGATTACTTTAAAAAAAATTTATAAAATCTATGACAGAAAGGAGTTTGCTTTACCATTAACTTCATCATGATCCTTTCATAATACAAACGGTCGCATTCCTCTAAACTAGTCACATTCAACGATGACTTCTATACCCGATAATAGTAACAACAATAGCACTAGCAGATTGCATTGCATTATTATTATAATTCGCAAAGCATACATTGCTATTGTAGAAACAATAAGCTGGACATCAGTAACCGCTCCTCGCACTGTTAAGACTCAAAATATTTCGAATTCATTTGTAAATCCTTGAACTAAGCAAATTAACATCTTAGAAATCCTATTTGCCGATTTTAGATTGCTGAAACTGATACTGATGACAACCTCAGGGCGTCAATGTGAAGTAGTGGAGTTGAATCAAATCTAATATACTTACATTTTCTCCCCTTAGGTGATTTCCATCAATTCTACCGATATGTCCGTGTCAATTTATACCGATTGGTATGAACATATCTGTTTACGATTCGAGTGTCCTGGACACAGATCCAACTGCAGCTTTAAATTTTGAATACAATTATTTATTCAAGAGAATTATGTTCTTGGAGATCATGGTTAAAATAGTTTCTGGAATTGTTTTGTAGAAATAAAAGAGTCCTTAAACCTTGACTTGACGTACAGCTCGAACTTATTTTCCGTTGAAAATTCAGAGTTGCATTGTAAATATCAATGGATAAATTGATTGACCTTTACTATCCACTAAAATATATTTCACTAGACTAGAAATCAGGGACATCATACTCAAAGCTCGATCTGTATTGCATTGAAAGGATGTCTAGAAACAATTTAATAAAACCATTCCTTTTTAATGATATAAGTATCAGTAGCCAAACCATGTATCATTAGTGTAAGGATTTAACATTAGATGCTTGGTCATGAGAACTAGATAGATTTTTCGGGATGACACATTAATGCTTGTCCATTGGCGCAGTATTTGTTTTTGCAAATGCTGCTGTAAGTTGTGTTGTACAAGAGAGGAACATACTAGAGCCTTGGGTTCTTCATGTACATTCTTGACTTGTCCCTCGGCTCAGAGAACCTTGTAAGTGATTGGAGGGTGATATACATCAGCACTGATGGTGACCACTGATGGAAACAATTAAGGTTTCCGTAAAAGTTCTCAAAATAGAATGAATCGTCCAAGACTAATATGTTTCAACATCATATCTATGAAATAGAACGACAATATCATAGCGGAGCTTAGAAAATTATCCTTCTGCAGAGAAAAGAACTGACTAAGTATATGAAAAACTTAGAATCATCTGGATTTTACTGGATTCGAACAGAAAATGTCAGTCGCAGCTTCTGCCACATTTGAGGAACACATGTTCGATGGCATCTTTTGATTACACTAGAAAATTGTTTCTCGGAAAAAGCACGAAGAAGCATCCCAGATTGACACTATCATATCCTGGACGCTAGTAAAAATTATTTAGAGAGCATTTGAAAATTCTCTTAGGTTATCCACCAGAGAAAACGAGGTTTCAGTATGATCGGTACTTACCTGGACGTAATCTACGCTGCAAAACGAGCAGAGAAGTTGTGTCAAATCTCAAAACCCCAATCTTCCTGGTGAGGTTGTATGTCAGAAATACTTTTGAAATAAACGCCAATTCAGAATTTTCTTGCCATGTTCAGGCCATGATAGTTTTTGTGAAATTTTTTGACCATGATTGACCAGCTTATGTATCAGGGCAGCGACAAAGTACAAAACCCACTCGTCACTGCAGAATTTACCCCGGAATCTTGAGTGAGGGCTTTGGAATGCAACATATAATTATACACTGCGCACTAAAATGGCAACTGACATCGTCAGCTCAACCAACTGAAACTCAATTAGACCGAACGAAGAATTGAAACTTTGACGAGTAGGTGCAGACTGAAACTTATGGGATGAACTGAAGTGAAATCGTTGTGTTGACAAGGCGGAATATTAAAACAATGACAATCGGGTCCAGCCTTGTTCAAATAAAAACGGTGCATAAGTACATGTGAGTGATGCTATGTTGCATTCTAAATCAATTGATCTGCTAGTATTAGAGAAATTTTCTGGGAAAAAGGGCGCTTATCAAGAACGCGCCAGGACTTCATTGTTCTAACAAGGGCTATCAGTATGCTGTTCCTCGTTATAACTGATTCTACTACTCGCTCCATGAATAGATTTACGTATGAATGATGTGGTGGCCAGATGAAAGACTAGGTATCTATTTTTTCTCTCAGAGCTTTCAGAGTAGTGTTCTTTTTTGCTAGTTGAATGGACTGACTACTACGAAGGTAACTTCCTATACTATTTATTTAGCCTGATCGAAAATTCCCTGCTATTAACAGAGACCAACAGTCCTTTTTCCGTTGCTGCTTTTATCGTATCTACTAACTTTCTATAGAGAGGAAATTATATATTTTTTTCAGGATAATGCATATAAAGGTCAATATATCTTTAGCATATGTAGAAGGTGTGGTGCGTATGACCTGGAAAACTGGACAAAATCTGCAGCCAGGAGACCGTAAATATGGAATCTTGTTCTAGACCAATTTGCAGATGTTCGCAGACGTTTCCATTCACGAAGGATATTCTCTCCCCTCTCTTAACGTTGAGCATCATTCTTATATTACTCCGTCGAACGCAAATATTTATGTATTATTTGTGTTATAATAATAACAAATTTTTAAAATTTAATTAAAAAATATAATTTATTTTATATTAATAATTTAATAATTTATTTTTATAAATATAAAATAAAATATTAATTATTTTATAACATTTGAGCATAATGTACAAGCATATTTAGCAAATACCAATAAAGTTTGCATACTCGCTACAATTTGACTTTTTCAACCCGTTCAATAAATAAATAGCATTGCAATGCAAAATACTTCACTATTATTCTCTCATAAATACCGCGACACAACCCACCAAGCGACCGACTCGTTATGCTTCAATATTGTTTTGTCACTTCTCTCAATTCCTTGACGCCATGCTATTTCAATATGGATGGATGGATGCCATTTCAATTCGAGAACCCTTTTTTCACTCTCATATCGCATAAGTCACACAAACATCCATAACAACCACTCCTTGATTCGTTTCTCAGACTCGTTGGTAATAGGCCTGCAATTTTCAATTCACGCCATCGAATATCCTTTATACCAACTAAATTGCATTGCATGAATATACGCAGGTATACGCAAAGAGCATATAACTGAAACGAAAAAAAGAAACAGAATGTGGGGGATGTAAATGAACTCGTTTCTTTTCGACTCGGCTTGTTGGTGATGTTTATGTTGTTCGTCCTGTTTCTCGGTGCTCGTCAAATTCTTTCATACACTACTTGATATCATGCATGAGCAGCAACGTCTGCTACCTCTCAACTGACTCCGGTGCTGCACTCACTTCTTTGCAATGGTTTGCGTGCATGCATGCATGCATGGTAATAGGTTATTCAAACGGTAGCGCAATGTAATGCTATGCTATGGGTTAAGCCTCTTTTGCGTTCAAAAGTCCTCTGGATAAAATGGCCAAAAGGCTGGTTGATGAATTTTATGCGTTTATTCACTCGATTTTCTTCTCCTTTTTGTGAATGCTGCTTCTATGTATTCACTTGCCTAGTAACGCATTGCAAGGACATTGCGGCGACATTCTTTGGCGCACTTGTTTTCTATTCTTTGTGTAGTCTATTTCATCTTTTAACTTATACTTTGGACGGCTCCTGTAAAGTGACTACTGCACGTTTTAAATAGCCTGTGGCTTTTTTCAGCTGAAACTTAATTCCTCCGTCCTTTTACGAGGAGTGAAAATGTCACGGATTGGTCGGTTCTTATAGTATGCATAAGCTGACTGGATGTTGAAAAGAGCATTAGAAATACACCAGACAAAAATGGACTTGAAAATTGATTGAATTACTAGAATATGATCTCGAATTTATTATTCCAAATTATTTCAAAATTCAAATTCCTTGAAATTATTACTTCAAAAACTTTGGAGGAAGTGAAACTTCTTTCAAACAGAACACTTTCGAATTCCTTGTGCGGATTGAAAATAATAAGACGGGAAGAATCCTTGCGAAAGCGATCCTAGCGATGCTACTCAGGATCTTATAAAATTTATATTCCTCCCTATAACTTATTTACTGCTCGCTTTGTTAAAAACTAGGTTAAAGGACTTGAATTATTTTTCAGTGCCATTCCAAACAATTTGCGTCCTTCCAAACTGATTTGACGATCCTTTTCTCGATGTTGTTCGTGGCACTTCGACTTGGTTAATTTCTACAGCAGCATACTACAACCAGGACTAACTAATTTTCCCAATTCTTCGTTTTCTCCTTACACCTTTCTGTCTGAAAACTCAAAATAAAATCACTTCTATCTAAGGACAAATGGCTGACAGGAAACCCGCTGCTTCTCCAGCTGGAGGACAAATGGCTAATAAGAAGCCCACACTAGGCTGCATAGTTAGACCCATACACTTGCAGGGCTGACTTGCTCTCTGATAGGATGTGTATGCTCACTGCCATTCCTGTGTCTGTTTTAATGAAAAACAAATCTCAGTTGTAAAAAAGGGTATGAGTCTCTAATTTATAACAGGAGTAAATCCTGATTAGTAATTTCCCTATCTGAGTTGAAACTTTGTTCAGCTTCCCTACTTACTACTACGTTTACCCTGTATAGGATTCTTGTTTCCTTTTTATACCTGGTTTGGTTTTATCAATTTCTGTATTGCTTGATGACACGAGCAAATAGCGTTGTATTTGAGGATCGGAGCCCATTCATCCGTTATTGATTGGTTAGTCTTGTCCTCTCTGAACATTTAATCTGATACTCGCTAGAGACTCAAATGTTAGGATATGTCTCACCAGAGGCCTCAGCTTGCTCATTTTTCCAACCCCAGCTGTTGGTGTTTTCCTTGGGGCGCCGGCTATGTCAAGACAAGACATTCGCTGGATGTTTTGAACTCACTTTTTGGACTTATGTTTCCGCAGTGATGGTAAATTTCCGTAAGTTCTAATTGGATGCGACCCACAAAAAGATGCGATCGTCATCTATTGCTCTTTTTGAGGGAAACTAAAATTATTTCTTCCCAATATTTGATGCATTAACAAATTAAAATCACCGCTATAACTATTCTATAACCATTCTATTGTATTGGTTGGGCTCCTGGATCTGTGGTATGTCGGTACCCAATCTGTGAAGTCCTCAATCAGATTGGTTGCCTTAAATCACTCTCCTTAGCTTTTAGATGGATGTTGTGATAGGAACAGTCACCTTAATCTTAGTTGTAAGTAGATGAACCCATTGCTTCGATGCTCTTTCAATCCCTGTGAGACCCAATCCCTCTTTCAATCCCTGTGATACGTCTTTTCTCTCTCGTTTTTGTCTGATGATTTGTTATCCCAGAGCTCTTATAAAAGCGCAAGTCAACCGTTTGGTGTTTATCATTCCAGTTCACACCGTCATAGATGTCCCGATGTCCTTCTCATTCCATAGTTTTCAATCTATGATTTGCTGCGGTAGCCAGCAGAAGAATCGCTGGTAGCCTTATTACAATATTTGCTTGTACCTGGCCATTTTAATGGTCGGAGTATTTTATTGTTTTCATGAGTGAATTGGTGAACTCACTCACTCACAGAATCGTAACTTACCATTTGACCAGCACCTTATCCGCTGCTTCTCAAACACATCCTGTTTGAGCAAGACTTTCCCGTCATTTTCATTTTCATTTACAGTTTTGGCTTTAAAAAAGCTTAAGAACTATGTCTTTGCTTCCCTATTGAGATAGACCAGTAGAACGTACTGAAGTGGAGTGAATGCGTCACTTCAACTTATTAAGTCATATAGCCTTGAGAAAGGCGGTTGATCCTTGCAATTTGAAGAGAATTTTGAGTTATTTTGACTTCCGGTGGAACTGATGATTCTTGTTCGGAACACACACTTGAATGCGAGAAATTTTTGGGATCAATTCTTCAGAGGTAAGCTTGCAAATAGCATGATCCATAAACCCTAAACGAATCAAATTCTTCATCACTGAATAGACGATCTAATGGTTTTATTTAAATATAATTGCAACGAACAACAAATACTATATTTACGACAAAAAAGTATCCTTTTCCATTCATGAGAACAACTTCCTCGTGCCAGATCTTAATCCACGTTCACTTCAATTTCATTTAGAACCAATTACGTTAATTATCTTGAAATCCTCCAATTTTTAAGCGTTCGTTTGCCAATCTCAATTCACAACAACTTGATCTTCCTTCCTTTATCCCTCAATATTAGTTGTTTCCGGATTGTCCTGGACGTTTCGATGCTAATCTCTTAACCAAATCGAATTCGGTTCGTTTAAATGCTAAGTATCTTCAATCTTTGACTCATCCTTTACCTTTTTGACGAGTTCACGAAAAACATATATTTTTTGTTTGTTTTGTGTGTTCTCTTCCTTTCTGTCTCGTCTTCCACATCCGAGAAAAATTCAACCAGTAGTAAAACCAAATTTTAGGGAGCTCAACCGGCCCTGGTTGACTTCTGCCGGCTAAATATCCAAATTACTCCCCACTGTGACGATCGATGAGGAGCCTCCTTCGACCCAGGCGATCGTCTCTAACGATAAGTGCGGTCCAGTGAGTAAATGATTGTGGAATCAATGGTAGGACCATCAATCTAAAACTACTAAATTGTGATCATGTTAAAGATTTGGTTGATTTCGCTAAATGACTTCTACGTACAACGATCTGACGTAACCCAACACACGAAGGACATTCTTTGAGTGGTAGATATTTGATGATGCACAGCAAGAAAAGAAGAGCTACATTGTTGAGAGGATCGTATTAAGACTGGTGGTAAACGATATGATTTTGTGCAGAAAAGGGTTCAAAACAGCAATGTCGAGAAGATGGAGCATGGACAACGCAAAGGAGAAGATCGATTGAGGTGTCTAATTTGTTAAACGGTCGTGTAATATTCGTTCGCGATTGTGATCGAGTTGTGTCTTAAAGATAATTAACAGGTTGAAAACTAATGATTGGGGTGAGGTTGGATTTTTTCCTGTGTGTAGTCTGTTGAAAGGATGATTTGTAACGAGGCCGAATGATGTGGTGTATAACTTGAATAACAGGTTACCCAGGAAGTTTTCATTAAATTCAATTTGTTTTAATGACTCGAAAGTAAATACATTTCCCTTAATTAAAACAACCGGGTTTCTTTACTAAATATAATAGCCTCAAGATAGATTCCGTATGTCCTTTATAGAATTTTCATAACGAAGCAACGTCTGTCTTTCTTTCTACAAACAAGCAGATTATACCAAGAATCTAATTATGGTAGATCTCACATAATAATTATAATTGAAATTCTACATCCATCGAAACCTGAAGCGGAATTCGCTACGAACAATTGTCACAAGTCCTTTCTTCAATTCATCATACATATGCATGCACATACCAGAATATTGCAAAATTCTATTCCATCCTGTTTCTGGAAATAATATGCAATGCATACTCGAATCAAAGATATCCATCTTTACTTTACAAATGGAGTCGGTACAAGAATCCTCTTATTCGCAAACTTATGCTCATACAAAATGCAGGATATGCTTGTATTTTGCATGTACATAAGTAGTCAAGTATATCATGGCCATTTTAATTCAGTTATGAATAAAAGCAAACAACTAAAAAAAAATGTCACGTGCTGTTGGCTCATGTTTGTGAAGTACGAGTAATTCATACCTAACGTTATGCAGTGAGAATAAGGGTAAATGAGCCTGGCTCTAGTGTAGGGTATATGGAAAGGACGAATGCTATTCGTGCTTTGAATTTTCCGCCATTTTTGTGAAATACTTTGAAAAAAATAATGAGTGGAATGCATATTGAATGTGGATAGTATGTTCTCATAAAAAGAACTATTTACTATGCTCCTTTATTTATTTGAGGATTTCAGTTTATATCAGGATGCATAAAAAAATTATTACTGCCACTAATTATTTTCCTATACGATTTTTCTGCATGTTGAATCTTCTACATGAGAACATAATAATTGTTTACGATCTAGAATCCTTGAGCGGTCTTTTAGCTTTATTGACTGGAAATGAACACCTGCTAATATTCCTTCGGATAAGACTTGCCATAACTTCAATGTGACAGATTATTATATTCAATTATTACTTTTCCCGTATTATTGACTTTATACGAGTAACCATAATCGCAATTAGTTCTATTAAACCAATTATTGTATCCCATTAATCAATTGGGAAGGTTCACAATTCAACACATGAAAAATAACGGTACTTTCTTATTATTTTTTAAACTTAATTATCACTAAACTAAACTGTCGGTACTTTCTTTAAATGTATTTCATTACTCATAGTTTGGGGGTGGTTGTTCTAGTTATATGCTATTTCTAGCCTCTGGTACTCTGGTGCTCTTGATGTCATTGCGCTTATATCATGTTTAGCGGTTTTGTGAGTAAAGGTCCTGGCATTGCGTTGAACAAATTATTCTACCATCTGATAGCTGACCCATAAACCGGAAAAGTATATTGTTGGTATTGTTTGTATGGAATGTGAAGTGCTATCTTCCCTCCTGAGGTTGTTTTAATTTTGAGTAATCTTAGTCAGTCTTGTGGTTTGGATATCCAACGAATTCTGGGTATTTTTCCGTAGAATTTCGTGTAACTATACGAAACTTATTAGCCATCACCTGTTCATTGAAGTGGGTCCGCCAATACAGTTGACTAATCACCGAAGGATCAGCCATTGCTCTTATCAATCAGGATTCTGATTTGGTCTAAGAAACTTAACAAACCCAGGCACCTAGTCATTGGTCTGTCACTGTCACTGTCACTGGTAATTTATATTCCACTTCTTTGTCGCGATACAGTGGTTTACAGAGCTAGGCTAAATCTATGAGTGGCCATACAGTATCTTACCTGAATTGTGCTGGATCTACTGGTCCTCCAACAGCAAGTACCACAATATGGCTTAGACTTGGCATGTATGACTTCTCTGGTAGTTCGTGTTTCAGATGCATACCCTCGGAGATGTTGCACAGGTTCACACTAAATATGGAGCCCTGGATCATAATTTATATGACTAGCATCTTTCGTAGATTTTGCATCGTGTCAAAATCGGACTACAATCCTTCACGTAATTGCTACGTAAGCGCATACGATATACTGATGCTTGAAATAAGTTCCTTAGAACTTCTTAAAAATCTTATCATCTTGTGGGCATGAACTCGTTCCTGATATCCTGCGTCACCAACTACACTAGCTACTATTTAGACGGATTATATGTCTCTGTTTGGTTGAGCGTAGTAGCCATCTTCATTTCTGCGTCAACACTCAAACGCCTTGTTCTGAAACCGTTCTGTCGTTGAAAAAATGTCCACTGCAGCGTTGCACTGTAGAAAGGCTCTTTCACGAATTACTCGAGCTCATTTTCGAGAGAATTTAGTGTACTGTACGCAGACTGTGCCTCGAGACTCCTGTTCCCCTGCCTGATAAGTCCAAGGTTTGCTATCTTTCAACGCTCAGGCAAACGTCTTCACTGATAGACGTATTACAGGTACAAGGCAGTAAGTTAGGGAAAAATGAGTAAACAAAGTGCAACATGCCGACAAGGATAACGTCTTGTCCAGGAACTTTTGTGAACTTTGTGGATAAAATTGCTGGTTCTAGTTCTTTGTTCAGGCTAAGAAGATACCTTCAAGTCATTTTATCCCATGGTAATCCGGTGCATGTCTCATCCTGCCGTCGCGTACCTTGAGCTTCTCGAAGGAACTTGTAATAATTTCAGCGATTTGAGGTGATCATCAATAGATAGGAGGCCTTCCATAGTTATATCTTCGAGGATGCATTAATGACTGACAAGACTGAGGTTATAATGACTAAGTAATCTCTCTTTCGGTATCTTTCAAACTAGGAACGCTGAGCGAAGCTGGCTTTTTCAATTTTTGTCTTGCCTTAGTAATTGTTTCCCATTCTCTCTCCCTCTCTCTCCCTCTCTCTCTCTCTCAAGATACATAAACTTCGGTGTCGATACAACATTACTAGTGCATTAATTGTCAGGCTTACTCTAGGAATTGTTACTGGGCGACATCTTTATTGGCTGGGTATGGTTTCCGTAACAGTTGCTTCAATTTTTAACTGAGCCCGAATTGTGGTCCGTGCCGCACTTAATAGTGTGGTGAAATTTATTGTAATCATTGCCAACACTGACTCTAACAAACACCTCGAAGCTCTTAGCGATTTTTAGCGGATATGTGTGAAAATCTTTTTATTGTTTATCAAATTTGTGCAGGACTTGGGTATACACTATTTCCCTAGGGACCTATAACTCTTTTCTGATGCATTTGAGAGGGTCTCAATGTAAGCTATTCAGGGAAATAAATTCAGGCTCTATTAAACTAGTGGGTAAAGAGATATACGATAAATGGCCGCAGTGGCGCTACAGCCCCTTCTGTGGTCTCACGTATTAAAATCATTCGCTAGAGCACCGGTTTGCTCATCTCGGAGTATTGAATTGGAACCAAATTATGGGCATTCTCGCCCCTTCTGAAAATTTTAAGCTTCCTCCAAAAAGTAGATTAACAGTGGTATTCGCTTCCTTTTCTCAGTTATTTGCTTTTTTTTTTCATTGTCATGTTTGCCTCTTTCTATACGCGTTCACACTTTTTCTTGTCGTCTGCCTGCAATCCGTCCCACTTATCCCGGAAGTAGACGACTGCGTTAACCACTGTCACCTAAATCTGACGCCCTACATATTGGAACCTATTGTTTTTTATTACAACTATTAATATGTTATACCCATTTTGGATAGAACCAAATATGAGGACAGGAACTTTCGAGATTTGTAGGATCATGTTCAAAGGAGTGACATTTATCACTCATTTATCATCATAACACACATTGGAAGCAGTTCCCAACTGAAGAGGATTATTTGTGTGATTAGATAATATGCTTGAAATTTAAAGCTAATTTTGAGATAATTTGGACTGGAGTGTTCTCGTATACAGATACCGTCTGAAAAATTTCTTACAAATGCGAAACTGCTACCATTTATAAGAAATTACTATGATGTAAGCTATCAATCCATATAAACACAATAAAAAATGTCCATCATAACATCCCACTGCGATGATGAGTAAGTAAATTATTACAACAATTAATATCCTTCCTACGTGGCATATGTTGTATGCTACATAGGAAGTTTTAAATGTGTGTACCAGGTAAAATATCAACTGATATAATATTAGCTTTAACCAGTTACCATACCTTAACAATTTTGAAGCCCATATCTGCGTATGGGCATTGAACGCCTATTCATGACCGTTTTTTATTTTTGTTTATTTGTTGTTTTTTTCTGTCTTTCTTGACATAATAATGATAATAGGTACCATGAGAAGGTTGTGATGATAATGACCGCCTTGAGCCGAGTTGTTGAAGATTGACTTGGTCATGGTTTTATGCACGTACATAGATGGAGGGTCTCTACGCTCCCCGTTAAGAAAATGATTAAAGATTCACCCTGAACTGAAGGATTGTATTGATGATATATGTTATGATAAGGTCTGTTCGATTTGAAGATGTTAACAACAAAATAATTAGTGCGAAGGATTAATTTATGAGGTTCGCTTATCGGACTTTTTTTCATACTTCTGCTTTGTTTTGCTTGAAACCACCCAAGGTGATGAAGGTTGACTATTATGTTTTATTAGTAAGAAGGTTTTATTTTATTGCACCATATCTATGTTTGGTGTTTTTGTTACGAAAATCATCAGCAATAAAGTTATGCTTCATTTATTACGTCAAACATCGATTACATGTCTACCAGATAGTCCGGTTAAGCTCTCACAATCCACAATAAATAAGGCGAAAACGTAAATATTTATTTCCTTAAAAATAATCTAGCCTTTAAGCTCGTTCGCCAATGGACATCTGTCAAATGGAACCTGACAAATTCAACAAATTAGAAAATGCAAGCAACAAACTAACCTGCCATTCTAAAATGTTCATCGAAGCCGATCATCATTATTCATCGTCATACCCACCAACAAACAACATCTAAAACATTCATTTATTCATCGTTAAAAACGCTTAGTGCTCCTTAAAAAAATTTTCCAATAATTGATATAATTTGCAATTGCAAAAGTCTATGAATTTCATTATATCCTTCTTGTTGTGAGAAGACTCTGCTCTGCCGGTTGGAACGCTGAAAAATATCAACATGGCTGACGATGACGACTGTGACAACGAAGACGACTCAATGACTATCGATGACGGTAACGACTTTTGCAAGGTGGGAATAAAACTGAAATTGAATAAATTACCTCATACGATATGCAGAAAATTTCTTTAGCATGAATATATGATTTGTATGAATTCCTTTTATTTTGACATCTGCCTGGAGAAAAATGATTGACGGCCATTAAACCGTTGTAAATTGTTGATTCGACAATTTGAATTTTCGAGCGATGAACAGAAGGAGTGATAAAAGGACTCGGGACAATTTTGTTTTTGCTGTTTTGTTTCGTTGGATTACGCCATTTCAGGCTGTGTATAAATTTTTTTACTTATCCTCGTCTGGCTTTGTTCCTTGGCTCGTCATAGTTGGGCTCCGATCATCCTGCAATTGGTTTGAAATGCCCAAGTATTTGTCTGTTCGTTTTATTATCCATAGATAGGATAGGATGAAATGTATTCAGGCTTCTTTTTCTCGTGGCTGAAGAGGATTCTTCCATGTTTTTCCTGAATTTATTCTTATTGCATTACCATAAATAAAAATGCAATCAATTGAAAATCGAACAATTTTTCTTGTTATTTCTTAATTTTACTTCTCATTTTTTCCTTGTTGCGTATCATTTTGATTTGAATTTTATTTGAATAATTTAGAGGGGTTCAATTCATTTTGTTTATACAGAATATATTTTATGATTCGGTTTGTTTTCTGTTTTTTGCAGCTAGGATAATGCATGAAAGGGAATATTGTCATTTTGGCATTTGAATTAGAATTGTGGGGGATAATAAGCTACAAATTGGATAAGATAATTTGATAGGTCCTTAGAAAATTGCTTCCGTAGCCATGTTTCGAAAGAAGCTGTTCAGCTCTGCAAAATAGTTGCATTTGAGTATACTGCCTTATCTGAGTTATGTCACTGTACAGTGAGAAGGTTGTTAACATGTTTGTTTCGTCCTTGATTGTCTATTTAGTAAGTGACTGAAAAGAAACACTGCTTGGTTTTGATTGGAAATCACCACAAACTATGAATATTTTGCTTATGTGAGTTGTAATTTCTCAGTTTTTCCGACAATAATGCCCGTGCCACCTTCGAAACCTGTTAATATTTTATGTCTATATACGTTGTATTTGGGGATGTAAGGACTCGTTTTCTGATTTTAGTACGGGTTTCTGGATGAGAATAATGACAAATTGACAGTCCAAACTTTCCAATCCTCTGATGACACGGATTTGCAGTTCACATCAATAATTTTCTTTGATATTTTTAGGGTTTTTTAGAAAACGAAAAAGGTTGTTTAAGGGACCTTTGTTTGGCATACATTGCTTGTAACATTTTCACATCACATCTTGCACGTTCAGGCGGGGCTGGGATGGTAAACCGATGAAAAATAGACCAACGAATGCAATGCCATCGTTTGTTTTAGGAGTTAGTGATTGTCAGCTATGCAAAATTTGTAAGCTTAAAGGCTTTGGAGTTTAAAATTTCAAAGCAATGAGTATTAGCGTTGTTTGTACAGCAATTCCTGCTAATTGGGGACTCTGTCAACAGCGCAAATGGTTTCCAATGGTGGCATTTTCGCACCCCATTTGCTTTTTTTTGACAATTTGTATAAAATTTATCACGAATTGTAGTTTATGGCAGGTTTATTATTATAAATACATATTAGCAATATTGCACCTCAGTTAGTTATAATCTAAACATACATAGACATCATTTTGAAAGAAGAAAACCCAATTTCAGTAAGTTAACAATTTATCTCCATTCTTTCGATTCTTGCTATACACACGTGCCTTTGGCGATCAAGGGAAAAAAGTTTAGAGTCCATTTTGCATCATGGGCTACGAATTATTTAAAGATAAATGACGCACTATTAACCAATTTATTCCAAACCATTTTTAGTAAAATTCAAAATCAATTAACAACTTATTAATCCTCAACTCAATCACTATAAAATCCAAAGATTATACTCCTTTTTTTTCTATTCAATTTCAAATCAAAACATCGTTAATTTTAATTTATCACGAAACAATTGTCGTAATTGCTAAGGTAATCAATTATACCTTAAAATAATATATCTATATAATTATCTGACATGGCGCCACGACCAGTAACCAAAAACTCCAGCTCCACTTAAGTCAACTGTAGCTGTTTGAAATGTGGAAATGTTTAAGGAGGGCAAAGAAAAACCAACACATACTTTATATTTCACTAACAAAAAATCACCATTCATTGGTCATCATGGAGCCAAACTTCGAATTCTTTTCGTGGTACGTACCATCAAATCTCATTCACAATTACTACAAGCCCCCCGAAATATATATTAACAAGTCATAAAAGTGTCAGATACCTAAGCCCCGATATTCCATCCGCAATTGCCAACAAGATCATCCGTTTCAATGCCTCTATGTCTTCTTCATTCTTCTTCCTTCTTGCTGTAACCATCATCATCATAATCATCGTCATCGTCGTGATCATCATGATTATTGTTTTGGATTCTTCTCGCGGGCAAGATGAGACCATTGACGGACCTACCGAGATGTTTCAACAAGATCAAGCCAAACATTTGGGTGCACTCCTTTCCGACTAACTCGGTTACAGGCAGCAAAACTGTCCCGGCCAAGAAGACAAAAAAAGGAGGAAAGATCAACTGGAAAACTATCCAGAAACTAAAAGTTCATTAACTTAACGATCAACCAATTTGACATGATCAGGCCGAATGATTGTTTTATTTTTTTAAAGGTTCAATTTGTTTCATTGTATTGTTTCATTTGTTTTCTCTGATCTCCCCACGTAGCGTTTCTGGCATTAGACTGTGTGTTGTTTATTTTTTTCGCGAAACACTGCTTCGGATGATTCAATGCACTTCGCCGCAGGTATTTTAACCTCACTGGAATCCATGTGAATGTTGTAGGTCGCCATCGATAATGAAGGGGTTAAGAGATCAGGCGCCAAGTGTGGACGTGCTATGTGTTTTGTAAATTACCTCAGGGCGGTGGCGACGAGTGAACGAATATAGCACCCTCCCTGCAGTGATGATAGCCATCATTAAGACTATCATAAAGGATACTATAATTTTGACAAATCATGTCGATCAAACGGAAGACAGTTGGCAATTGTAGATGTTCATGAGTCCTGGGAAACATACACTAGATCGGCACATAGTTTAAAGGTTGGTTTTGTACATTAGTTTACTCTTCTTCCAAATTGTAGCAAGCTGAAGTTTTTTTCAACACAGTCTAGAATTTTCACAATCTTCTACAACGCAATCATTGGGATCGCGAACGAAGAATTTGTTTCCATCCTTTTAGACTCGCTATTTAAAATTTTGAGCTAATTCATTGCCCTTACTTAAATCCTGAGCACAGCTTTCACTCTAATTCCTCGATGTCCCACCTTAAACGAATCGAACTATCGGTCCGTTTCGATCCATCCTTGTCCTACTTATATGTGTCCCAATACACATCATGACGATCATGTCGATTCAATAATCTTATATCAACTTTAAAACTGTACTATATAGTTAAGAAACCTAATAATGACGATAATGATGGGTGGTTTCCTGTTCTTCATCTTTCGGTTGACTTTTTTGATTAGTTCTGGTTGATTTGGATGATTGTGAATTCCTTCAACCTACACGAAATGACGGTATAGCTATCAACTAGATTTCAATATGATGCTGTAGTTCCATTTTCACGAGAAAGTCAGATTAGGAGCTGCTATGTGTAAAAACTTCCTAGAGAAATGGCAAATATTTTTAAGTAGTAATAATCGCATTTAAGGCAGCTCAATTCTACTGAAAAATGCTTCAGTTACTTAAATAAAGTTTTGTTCAAGTAATGCATTTCATTTTCAAATGGAATGCATTTCGTTAATTTTATGCGAAATTCATTGATTCTAGCCCATCAAGTTTAACGAATCCATGATTCCGCTTTTTTTCTGAATTTTCCCTCAAGCGAAGCTAATACGATCGAAACTCACAAAACCCTAATTGCTCTGATATTGGATATACAAGAATGCGAATCTCCAATGACAGCGCATGTCAACATCCTCTGGCAGGATCTCTTGCTACTTGCCTTGAAAAGTTATGATTAATAGATGGGATTAACAATTTCCACTCATACTCGCTAAAAGAAGGCAAATCACCGCAGACGATTTTACTTATCTAAACAGAATTACACCACCAGCATGGATAAATAAATTAGTTTACTCAATATATGAATTCCATAGCTTCTTTGATGCATGTCACCTCGCAATGGCTGCAGCAATCTACAACGGAATACAGTCCTTTATGGCAAAACATAATCCGTGCCAGCCAACAAACTCAGCTTTCATTCTTATACTCCTAAAAATCAGCAACCTTGATACTAACGAAACAGTCTCTCTCTCTCCTTACATAAGCTTCTATATTTACGAACACTTTCAGACAAACTCTATAGTAAAATTTACGTTCTCGGCAGATTCAAGTTCTTATGCCAAATGTTTATAGGCATCATATATTAATCAAGGACCAGTCGACAATCGACAGTAACACGCGATCCAGCCGATAGGGCTAAAAGCCTTATTGACACATCTCTACTCATAAACACCACCTTTCGGTGGACGGAACCTACCAGGTCTGTTAAGGCTGAAGAATCATGACTATCAGACCATTCACCTGAAGATCAGGACTATATTCTCGAAGCTACATCTAATCTATCATTAGTTGAAACCAAATAAAACCAAATAAGATCTAACCCTTCGTGCTCTTCGTAATTCAGTAAACTGCTCAAAAAAACGGTCAAACTTATTAAATCCGCTTAAATATGCGCCTGGCAATAAAATTTTCGGGCGCGTTCTCATTCCTCTGTCAGCAAGACTTAACAGAAGCGGATTTAGCAAACCCCTTTCTGAATAAAATATACTCGAACAACATATTTCATTCAAGAGCTCAAGATGCTGTCCCTAAACTGTGATATTTCTTCACATCATCTATTCATTCATCTGACAGCTTACATTGACTCAGGAGGAGTTGCAAGAGTAAGAAACACGTATTATTACACAAAATCGATATAGAAGGTAAATATCTTGCAAACTTTTCCACTTTGGATGAGGTATATGTACCTCATGAATTTCTGCAACTAAAATTCCACAAAAGGGCTAGAATATTGCTACAAAGGGCACCAAATTTCCTACTAGGATCTTCTTTTCATCATTTTACAAGTTCATCAGTAAACTCTTCACGTATGTATATTCTCTAACTTATATCCTCAATTAATAATACTGATTTCACGGGGCAGAAAGATGTCCAGTAAAGTCATCCATCCTCCGATGTACTCGCTGTGTTCTATACTGACAAAAAATTGCACAGAAACACATGGATCAACTACCTAAGGCTCGAGCAAGCTATCTAAGGTGAGACCACTGTGAAACACTGATGTAGACAATCCAGGACCACTAATCATATTATCATGAAGGGTTAAAGGAGCGAAAAAGCATAGTCCCGGTATATATGATTATCGACTTTGTCTCATCAACTTCTCATCTAAAGATGCTAAATGACTGCTCTACTGAAGGGTCTCTTGCTTCGTCATATGCTACACACTCTATTCTGCTCGATTCTTTCGAGCCATTGTAGAAATCAAAAGGGTCTTTATTCAATACACTCAGTAGCACCAACGAATCACCAAACATACTATAGCGCCATCACGGCCTTCATTGGTTGTCTGCACATGTAGCTCCTTACATGAGTGGTAAATTATAGTTATAAAAACGACCAAGTAAACAGTAGGAGACGTTCTACTGAATTTCGAAGAACTTATTACTATACTGACACAAACAGAGGATTTCCAAAGCTCGATATTTAGAAGATATATCTAACCTAGCGGTGATGACCATGGTGACATCCAAGCTCTTACAACAGGAAACTTCCTAACAGAATCAACGCTGAACTGACTGCCTGGACCAATTTCTCTTTGAAACGCTGGGGGCTAGTTGGCCCAGACCATTCCTTCAAACTAGGTCCAAATCATCCCTTCAAAAAAAATTTACTTAATTTCTAAGTTGCTGCATGAGAGCAACAACATTGAGATTGGGTCTTTGGTTCTACTGAACGACGATATCCTTCTCCTTTTATGTGATTTCTCACTCCAGGATCAGACAGTTAAGCTAGGACTGCAACAATCAAAACTTCAATTAACACTATCAACAACCTTATCCCCACGCTTCCATTTCTAGCTGTCAAGTGGTCTACAGTCAGCAACCACTCAGATCATTAATGAATCCAAGTTATTCTGCTAAGGAAGAAAGATAGAGATCAGCATTGATGCTGATGGTGGACTGAATGTCGACAAGGACTGAGCTCAAAAGATTGAGTCTCTATGTAGGGACCGTGAACCAGGTCAAATGCCCTGAAGAAGTATCAGCTGAACTAATCGCACATCTATTATTCAGCGTTAATCGAATGCAATGTTATAAATTTTGTCCACAATCCTTAAAAAGTCAAGCTTTTGAGCGATCGGGACGCTGAACACCTTTTTTACTTATAAGGTCGCACACCGCTCCTATATGTGTAAATGAAGTTAAGGCGTTTAAATATGGCTGTTATTTTAATTTACTGCCTAAGTCCAGCTGGTATCAGAGGAAATCTTCTTGATTTGTGATTAATTGAACAAAAGGACCTTCGGATTCTCAGTGTATTCAAATAGGGAAACGATGGGTTTGTTATAATCACAATAGTGCCGCGAAGCTGCATTTTATTCTCAACTTTATTACGTACAGCATTTACTTTTATAGTTTAAAACTGAAATACATAAAAAAAATGCTGAAAATTCTCGGTTCTCTTAACTCTACATGATCTTGAAGAAGGGCTTCCAAAAAATTTGCAGGAATTCTGAAAATCTTCGTATATTGGCTTCTGGGAATTAAATTCAACACTTGCAAAAAAATACACAATTTCTATTCCTTCAACTAAATCTAATATTTAACTAAACATCAAGCTGTTCAGATATTTTTGAGATTAATATTTTGGTTTAAGTCTTGGCCTGATCATATAGAAAACTTAAAGCTTAAAACTTAAGCTTAAATAGGCTTACAGGATCAAAGTTTCGGATCCTGAAAATTATCTTGGTATAGCAATTGACATGCAATCACGACTTTCATGAAACACGTTGATGATCATTCGTTACAATCATGAGACGATAAATTTATCTTCAGTGATTCGTAAAGGGTTGATGAAAAAATCTCGCTCAATGGCTTATCATTGAATTCCTTCGAAAAGGACACGTTTGGGAGAAAAATTTAATCCATTCCGACGGCAGATAAGCCGTTTCGCACGTAGCGCACAGTCGTCGCACTCCAAAAAATCCAAGCGCAATTGAATGTCCCCTACATGTCCTGTAGGGGGAGAAGGAGTACCGACTAGGATGATGTACCGGCTAACTGAAGGTGCCAATCAATGAGAGTGTCGAGAGAACTTTCATCGAAGTTCACCGAGCGGAATGTTGAAGCTTATGCGAAGCAACTTTCTTGTGAAACAGGTACGGGTGAGTCACGGACGATTTACAGTCGACATATGGGTAGACATCGTGTCGGACGTCATGTGGGCGCCACTCACCTCACACGCGCTGCACGTAGAGAAAGTCGTTGCACGTAGTTAACAGCAAATAGGCGGTAATTTTTAATTGAATTGATTTTAAAATTTAATTGATCAAATTTTAAATAGATTTTCACTAAATAAATAATTTTATAATAACTTTTTTCGAATATCGCCGATTATTTTGATATTTTCAAGGATCCCCTTTAACTCAAAATTGAAAAAAAAAATTCAAAGCACTTGCTGCAACACAAACATCTAGAAACAAAATCTTAATTTCGTTTCATTCGCCAAGTTCAAGCATAAAATCTACCACCTACCAGAATGGACTATAAGTTGTCCGTATGAATATGCTCATCAGACGTGAGCAAAAATTTTATGTTTTATTGGATAATAATTGGACAGTTCTTGATGATTACTATCATTAGTGCAAAATTGAATTTTTTATTGTGTCCAATTTATTTGGATTAGGTTAGGTGCATTCTATATGTGTAACGGCAAGTGGAAGTCGACGCAACAGCAACAAGAAACCCGAGCCACAGTGCCAACATCCATCCACCTATTGCCTTAACAAGACTAAGATTAGGAACAATGTCAGCAGGAGCGAAGAACAACCCAGAGTACAAAAAAAGTGGTTTCAAAGATAATTGGCTTTGTTCAACGTCGAGGCTCACGAAGTAGATACTCGTATTTGGATTTAAAGTGGCGCCTGACTACATTAACGGTGTTCGTTGACCAGTAGTATAATTATTTGATGATATCTGATTTTATTAGAGTCATGGTTAAATTGCTTTCAAATATCATGATAATTGGGATCAGTTGGTTTTCATTGGAGTTATCTAGTTTAGATTCGATTGAAATTAAGGCCAATGAAAATTGAAAAGCCACCTAGAACAGAACATAACATGTCACGCAAGCTATCATCTGTCACGTTAAAAATGATAATGACACTGCTCCTGGACAAATAACCGCAGCAGCAACATTCACACTACCTACATAGCGTCATTCGAAGTAAACCTCATAGCTATGACAACATGAAGTTCATAGTTGAATAGGAAGCGAAGCAAGCAAGAGTCTAATAGAGAAGAGCTGTTTGTTGCTAGAAAAATTATTAGAGGATTCAGCTTAAGTTACTTATAACAAGTGCTAAAAAGGATCATACTTGAAATCTTGATATTTACATTTTAGGATTTACTACATTGATACAGGTCACCACTCCAATTAAATCATTCACCACTTCCGCCACTATCATAAATCAATCATCCAAAAACAGCTCAACGTGAACTTCAAACCCCAATAATGAAACAATTTATCTCCATTGACCCATGCTAGTGACCTCCACCATTCATTTTATATTTCAAACACGATCCGTTTCATGAAAATTGCTTTATCAAATCGCTCTCGATACTTCACAGCGACCATAATTAATTCGAGAAAGTTACGTAAAACACCAATTCCGAGTCTCGCAGCCAGGACGAAACGGACAAAGGGTGAGAAGAAATTGAAGTTCCAAATAACCCCCCACCATAATAACAATGACCACGACTACAATCAACCTAACAACCAGACCACCCTGTCTACAAAACGAAAACAAACATCAACTCATCATTATGATTCGCCCCCCGAAAAAAAAATGTTTGTATCCTATCCCATAATTATCCCAAACGTTTCGTAAAAGCATCATTTTGATTTTGTGTACTTGTGGGCAACCAATATTTTGAAGAAAAAAAAAGACAAGAAGATAAGACGAAGGTATCAGCAACCAATGTTTCCTGGTGAAATGATCTTGCTTCGAAAATGTAACGATCATCATCGGCCTTTACGTTCCGGTCATCTTCATCTTTCTCGTGAATCTTATGAATGATATCCAGTTAACGGGGTAGGATAGCCATTTGATCGTTTATTGTTTTTGTATGAGAGAGTGTGTGAGTTTTTCCTTTCAACTGACCATGCCATTTGGTTCCGTAGCATGATATAAAGTTTTTTTGTGTTCCACTGAATAAAGTAATGAAGACTGCCAATCCGACTAGTTTAGGGCAGAAGAGATACTGGAGGGAATAGAATGAGAATAAATTAGAACCTTTGAGAACGATTACACGAGAAAGAAGGAGAATAAAATGATAAATACCCCAAGAAAAAATTAAATCGGCGTCCGGGTAGAACGATAATACATGAGCTCTCAATTTAATTCTATTGCACTAAAGTGCATGGTTTGAAAACGCATTTGTGATCATTTGAAGGATCTGTCCAGTGTGGCCCCATTGGGAATAGAGAACTCACTGAATTCATCGATCGATTGTTGTGAAACCTAATCTTCCGGGAATTCATATAAGATTATAATAGTCCTTCCATCTTCATCCATTCATTCAATTTTGATCTTGATACTTATGCAAAACAATCTCTTCACTTTTTTGTAAGCGCCTTTTGCATTCAGACCCCCAAATTTTCACATTTCACGATTGTCCCAGTGCCCCCAGTGCCCCTGAATTGTATTTTTAATTATAAAAATTATAATAAGAGAGGAGCCGTTATTATGAGTATAATTTTAGGTCCTAGCCCTCAACCAGTGTACTTGCTAAGTACTGACTTGATTTGGGGTAGGGATAACATGGTGGACTTGCTTTTCATGCAGGAGGCTTGCTGTACACTCAATTAACCCAACTAAAAACATGAACAAAATAGACTGTGACCAATTAATTAAGGTTGTAGATGCATAGGGAAGTCGCGAGCGACAGGAGGCCTTACTGGCGTCCGAACATCAGAGAGGAGACTAAAAAAGTAGAATGACGAAAAACAGAAACAGGAAACATGATGGTTTAGTGATCAATCAGCCATTGTCTCCATTTGGATGAGAAATTGTGTTCCACCCCGATCTTAGAGCCTCGTCAGAGGATGACTTTGTACAGAATGACAGAATATTAAGGTAATTGAATGGGGAATACCTCATCTTCATTCTAGAGTGAAACAAATTCAAGAAATGACTCGTCATGAACATTTGCAACGTACCAACTTTTCATCGATAACGTTCAGATGATCATCGACAGAATATTTGCTTTGAAGTCATTTGTGCATTTGAGGCAGAAGTGGAAGGTGCTTAATGACCATCCTAGTTGAAGACTATAGGCGAGCTATCACTAGTAGACAGAACTCGAAGTACTGAGTGTGCCTCATGGCGTCCTGTACCCTGACTATCACAAAAGCGCTGGATAGCTACAAAGAACGCAAATGAGTTCATCGGAGTACTGAAAAATATAGTCGAGACATGGATCACGACATCGTCTCTAAAAATTGTTCTCATCACATCTGCCTGAGACCACTTTATGCCCCGCCATCTAGCACGGCATGATCAACCTTCTGTGGACTGGTAGTTACCTGAAAAGCGAAAAGGATGTTTCTTTAGCCACCTGCATAAAGCCCAACATTGATGTGCCAATGATGAGCCAATGATCGGAATGTGACATATTCCCAAATATACATCGACTAGGAAGCTTAATCTAGGAAGGAAGATTAATCGATGAATGCAATGCCTTCTGCCAACAAAACCTCGTTGATGACACGAACAAAGACTCAGTTTTTTCTAATTTTCCAGTTCCAGTTTTCTAGTTTGTTTTTTTTTTAATTATTTATTTTGCAACAAACAGGCTTATTTTAATACTAAACAACCCTCACAAAAAAACTCTTCATGTGAAATTCATGTTGTTAAATATATTCCAAAATGATCCGTCAAAATCCGAAGGGTAGCCATAGCTTTTTCTTATCCCAACTCCTTTGCTTTAAGCTACCGACTAATAAGATGTTTTGGGTGGCCACTGCGTCTCATATCCTTATCGGACATAATAATAATTGATCCCAGGCATCAAAATGATCACATGATCATTTATTAAGATGCACTAGTAAAGGCAAAGGATACATGGCAACTGCATTAAAAATTGGCAACACATAATTCGATAATCATGCTATGTAAATTGTGGAGCAGATGTATATTAATTGATTGAAAAGATCAAGAGGTATCCGAAGATAAACCATTATTACTTCGGCTACAGGTGTAATCCTTACAATCATACACAGCTCCTCGCAAGTTGTTGCGCTAAACGATATAAGGAACTATAATCCCTTTATCGAAAGTTTGAAATTAACTTAATGTTGAGTATAATATTGATATAGTCAATATTAATCAAGATATAATACAATAGGGTTGGTGATGGATGGACCGTAAATCAATTAAAGAATTTCGGAATTTCAATTAAAAACAATACGCTTGTAACAACACATACAACACACGTTCATATGTTCTTGGCGAAGTCCTTGTGTGGGCTTCTGGCGGTCACATTAGTCATGTCATTCCACTAAAAGTTTTAAACTGATTTTGAAGCATTAAAAAATTTATTTTTCATTCAGTCATTTTCGATAACATTTTCTTAACTAAATCCTGCATTGAAGAATATCTTTCACATTGACCAAACTTGGTAACAATTTACCACTTCAAAAATCAATCCTGTTCATCATATTCAATCCTCGAGGTTGGATTGTTGCATTAATTTTGCATACATTTAGATAAAATTACAACACCATTCAAAGCATTTAACTACTTTGTTAAGTTTTTAATACGAAAACTTATAAAAGTGTTATTTCAATATGCCGAAAAGAAAAAGTTAAATGGAAACTTTCCAGTAAAGTAAATGAAAACTTTCAAACTTAGTAAAAGTGCTATTATGTTTCCTGTCCATATCTTCCTGTACTATTTTTAAATGTATTAAATTAAAAGGATCATTCTCTTTGTCGAATCAAGAGATTTTGGCTTATTAATCGGCACTTTATCTGAAAATTTTTTATGTTGCATTAGTGCAAGGACCTTAATCATACTTACCTCTAATTTTCTTACACAATTCGACAAAACATCGGCACTCCATATGACTTTATCTAAATCTTCTTAGCTATTCCAACAACCCTTACGTCCTTACGTTTCATTCAACTTCATTTAAAGCTCTCAAAACTGATTGAAATTATGAACAACTTTCTCGGCTACTTTCCTTAAAATTTCCAAAGAAAGACCAAATCCCAACCCCTCAAAACCAGAAAGTCAAGAACAACAAACCCCAACTTGAACGTAGGACGAAAAGCATATTTAAATATCTTGTAAAGCATGAGAAACTTCAATATGTTGCTTGGTTCGTCCTGTAAAATAAAACAAACAGAAAAATAACGAAATTTCACCAAACTTTTCTGAACAAATTAGGCATGTTTAAGATTGCAAGTTAATTTTAGCTGGAGGTGTTAGTGTGGTCGATTGGTTTTCCGGATTATGGCTTGGCAAAAGTTAGTCCTGATACAGATATTTTGTGCATTGTATGTTCGTGGTTCGATGGTGTTGCATTTTGTTAGGGCATTTACTTATGAGAACTTCTTTGTGGATAGAATTAAACATGAGGTTGGTTGTTAATTTTTTTTGTCTATTTTTCTTCTTTTATTAGAACTGCTTTATTTTAACATTTTCTGATTTATTTTAGCAAAAACAACTATTTCCTGTCCTTTAGATTACGTTATTTGAAATATGGGCCATCAGTGATTATACAAATGCATATCCTGGCATTGTTTTGATGGCACAATTCTCTCCTTTTTGGTGAGTTATGGTTACAGTTCTGGTCATTTCGATTGCCAACCTCGGCAGATCTAGTTTGATAACACTTCGGAGCCGCATTAAGTTGCTTATCATACTTCAGCAGCTTATACGAAAATATAAAGTTTGTAACCAAAAATGGTGAACATCATCCGTTAGAAGACTATGGTACCATCGTTTCTGATGCTTTAGAGTACTTTAATGGAGGTTAATCTTGATATCCTTCAATTCCGATGCCAATGACCTGGTTCTCATTCATAGACTTCATCATTATGAAAATACCGGTAAGATCCCTTAGTTTCCATTTATCAATCCCGATATACGCTTGAAACTTTCTCTCGTTATAGGCGTTGAGAAGGAATTTCAATGTTTTAAGTCTTGGAAGTCTACGGAGTCTATTCGATTTCTATACGTGATTTCTTTGGCGTTACTCCTGCAAATGAAATACCTCCTTCTTTTTAGTTGCACTAAGAAGTTCAGGATCGATAACTGCTAATCCTAGCAATTATCGTCGTTGATGCTGTCTGGAAGCCAGACAGGATGTCTTTTGGTTCGCCCTTATGACCTCTGTCAATGCTGGGTCTTGCACTGGCAGTAATCGCGTGGACCTCAAGCAGACAGATACTTGGGATACTTTCCTTAGATTGGCGTTACCCCCGAATACTCAAATCTTAAGCTCTCTGATGTCTTACTTTCTGATTGCATCCTGCCATATGAAGTACATGTTGGATTACAGACTGCACTTCCCCTTCGTTATATAGGATTATATAAATTGCTACAACTGAATGTTACTACTATCCGATCTAATAAGGCACTAGCAAATGGGTGAATAGAACAGCAGCTATTTAATTCAGTATTTATTTGTATTTGGATAATCGTTCCCTCTCTCTTCGTTAAAGATTCTTGACAATTGTACATGTTGCTTCTATCTCCAAGATATTTTCTTTCATCCTCGAACCATATCACCGTTCTATTTTGATATATGGTGCGAAGTTAGCTCATTATTCGCTGCCTAAATGGTTTTATTAGGCTTGAATCTTCACCTTATGTTCTGGTACCAGTTATTCACAATTTTGAGTATCTATCTCTACATAACACTTATCACACTATATTTTTGCTTACATCCTTCTGTATAGAACCATGATTTCATCCGCATAACCAAGACATATCCCCTACCTCCCTTTTGGCAGTTCTCTTAGTGGAACCAGCCACAAGGTTCCATAGCTGAGATGAATGGAGCTCTCCTTATGGACATCCACGACTCATACGCACGAACGTACGTCGAAGGAGATTGGCTCTACTTCACACAGGGTATTTTGATCCACAAAGGATAGAAGTAAACAGAGAATTAGGTACATATTAAAGTAGATGCTTGTCTATCCATCTCATAGCTTATTGCCAACGAAAGAGATCAGTTGCCATGAGGACAATCGACATGATCCCTATACTGAACGTGTTGATACTCAGTCTTGTACATTTACCACACGGAGCAGACTGAAGCTAAGGAGAGCATCACAGGTCTTTTACATGCAAATAGTTAGCAATGGTTTAAAAATGGGATGCAGAAATGAGGCAGCAGTTTCTTTGAAGATGTTTATTTTTTTTTTTTTTCTAAAACGAACTATAGAATGGGGTAGCCCGTTCAAGGAAGATATTCCAAAGTGACTTCAACAACAGTACGGGAAATCTTATTAGTTAATCATGCGAAGTCACTGCTATTAGACCAGACCATTGAACAATTGGAAGTCGTACTTATGGGTATTACCCACAACTCATTTTGTTGAAGTTGAAAGGACGCAAAAAATAATGAAATAATTGTTCCACCCCATCTGTCATTGTCTGACATTAGGCACTGGGCGCTACCCTTTGTGCAGACATTCGTTATCCTCCCTAAACACACCGGGTTGGATTTAAAAATCCCAAAATGATTCATCAGGTTATCCGTCCTGAATAGACCAGGTTGAATTTAAAACTCAAGGAAAAACTGTCAGGTCGATCAAAATGCAGTATCAAAGGACATACATTTACTACATGGGACTCCGGAGCCAACCACTGTCACTTACTAATTATTCCTTTCATTTGTCGTTGTTGTTTCAACGAACTTAAATATTTTCCATGTATTATTTAATTCTTCATAACTTTCAACCGACAAAGCGATTCCCTCTCCTCTGTTTGCCTCGCTCGCTACATTATTATATTCACCCTGCACTCTTCGAAGCTAACGTCGTAAAAATGGTATATTACTATTCTGCGTGTAGTTATCACGATTCATCAAACAGGATAACATTCTTACATTCAAAATTAGTAGCACAAATTTCAATTTAGTTGGCGTCAAACAATGACTCCTTAAACTTAATTTTAATTGGTACCATTTATTCCGGCGTACTAAAATCCAATCGCACCAATCTGCAATGCAATCTCATGAAAATTGAAACATCAAACTATTTTGCCATTTTCTTTTATTGCGTTTGGGAAACATTTTTGATTTGTTATCATTTTCAGTGTTTAGAGCATTTAATACTTTAAGTTAATTATATAGAATAGAAACAACATTGAAGCAATCAATTAACAATTCATGAATAGAATGAACACTTGAGAAACAATTTAAGGATAATGTTAATTTATTCATCACCTTCATTTCCTTCTTATCCCTTTGGTTCTTCTTCTTCTCTTTCTTTTTAATTTTTTTTTTTCGTGTATCGAATAACAATTATTAAATTTTTTAAGGTATCATTACGCCTACCATCAAGGAATACAAGCAATATCTCATTCAATAACAAGAATATTAGAATTATTCATTAACTAACGGAATGACATTTTTACGTATACTTTCAAAAGACAAAATCAATTATTATGTTTATCGTCGGATAATTAACAATATAGTAGTAGGGATAATGTTATCGGTAATTAAGTTGAAATTATTTGTTTTTTTTTGTTTTTTCCCTATCTTATTTTTACTATCGCTTGCACATATTCAACTCTCGTATGTAAGGTTGTGTTATTAGATCTAATGCGTTTTTAATCATACCCTTGAAATTCAACTAACCCATGTTTTCTAAAAGCTGAAGGATGTGACGAAATTTCGTCAAACATTATATTTAGTTTTAATGTCGCTTTGGAATGCTTTCTGGTTAGATAAGAAATATAGGTAAACGACTCTTTAAATTCTCAATAGTTTGCAGTAATAATGATCTCAAAGAAACAATTTTGAAAATTGAAATGAAATCTGTTAAGACAAAGGATACATGTGGTATGCATCAATAATCCTCTTTTAGTGTGCCCAATCCCTGTATAATTGTATCATTAATTGCTTTTATTCCATTTAGGAGTTTTAGTTTTTTTTTTTTTTTTTTTTTTGTTTTAAATCTAATCAATGTTTTCCTCGTATGAAATTAATTCCTTTTATTTCATGCGTAAATGTAAATTTGTACGTTTCATGTGAATTTTAATAGTAAATCATCAAGTCTTGTCGAGAAGGAATTGTATAGTTTTCAGTGCGAACAGATTTGGTACAAAAAAATCAATTATTATTTCAATAAAAACATTCATAATAGATCTTAAATAGTGTTGTTCAAACGCTTTAATTAAATCAAGAGCTTAGCTGTAACTTATGTTGATCATTAATCTTCTTAATAAAATCGTTAAAAATTCTTCGAGTTTGAAAATTCAAAATCAATTTCAAATGTTCAAATATAAAAAATTCTACATAAAAACTCTAGTAAGAAAAAATAAGCAAAAACTTTTCAAACTGGCGGAACCAAAAAAATAATTGAAGAACAATACTCCAGTGCGTAAAGTAGTAATAAATATAATTTTGCGATTCAAAACCATTGCTGAATTATTACTAAGCAATAAGCTTAATTAAACATCCAGTTCAAACAGAATAAAATTAAATTTCAAATACCAAATAAATTTGATATTCAAGGAGTAACAGGATAACGAAGCTGAGTGCCACACTTCTATACATCGTCCATTTTTTTGGAAAAAATCATGAGCAGTACACCAACACTAGTCAAGCGTTTATCTCCAGGATCCTGCTGGCTTACCGTACTTATCCCTAAAATGATAGTCGTTGTTTGGCAAGGAAAGCATTAACCTACAATTTATCCAACTTCCCCTTACTTTTTTCGAATTTTATCCTACTTTTGATCGTTTTTTACCTCTTCTTGAAAATTTGATCAAATCCTAAGGTATCCTGGCTAATATTAATCACTGCTCATTATGACTGATAACGGCAACTAACGGCAATCCTGTAGCTTTAGATCAAAATCGAAATAAAGCGACGATGAAGTTTTAAATGGGGAAACACAAAAAAAATTAAAAAAGTTCAAAAAACCGATGGGTAATAATTTTTTTTGATAAACTCGTTAGTCATCTGAAAGAAAAGGAGTCGTCTAGGATTTAAAACACCTTTGAAAACTTTCCGTAAATACTGAGGGCTGCACTTGAATAAGTGAACGATTTTCATTTCTCGCATACTCAAAAAGCGACGGGAAACGAACAATGAAAATAATAAAGCCATCTTTCATTTGCACACAGTCCTTAAACTACTTCCATACATAGATTTTCCATATATCATATTTATATTTCATTGCAAAGGCATCAAATGTAAATTATGTTTTGATATAATGAATGCATTTTAAAGGGGAAAGCAGGAACATTACGAAGATGTTTTCTAACGTAGATGTTTTATGAGAAAGCATATTTTCAATCTTTAGTCTATTAAAAATAAAAACACATGATTGCAAATAACATTTACTAAGCGCGCACAAAAATCAACACCTCTTGCTGCTATAAAAACCAAACAAGACTCGATCGAATTTACTCAACTGAAAGAAAACAAACAAAATTAAAATCAAATAAAACTATTTTTTATTCCATCAAATCATATAATTTGTTATTAGTCGTTGTATTTTCGCATGTTTCTTTGTTCAAGCGCTAGTAAGCATCAAATCAATCAATTTTATGTCAATTGATTAAAAATGAAAATCATCAAACAATGGAGATAAAAATGAAAATTTTATAATTGCAATTACAAAACAAAATTAATTTAAAATTAAAAAATTGTTACTTTATCGTAATAAGTGAAGTGAAAATTTAAGATAAACACCAAATGTCTACGGATTTGTATAAATTTAGGGCAGAACAGAGCAAATACAGTACAAATCAAAAACAGATTTCCTACTTAATTAAAAAGAAATCATGCTCGAATCATTCGCCGAATCAAATATAACTTTTCAAAGTATTTTCTCCAAAAAAGGAACGCAAAAGAAAACGTTTGCAGTTGTTTTGATTAAAAAAATATTGAAATTATATTTGCAATAGTAACATGTCACGTTTTTTTTTATTTCTCGTGTTTTATCTCATGTGTGATAAAAGTTGTCTCTTAATTCTGTGTTACTTTCGTTCAATTATTTGACACAGAAATTTCAACATAATTTCAACCTTAGCCATACTCTAATAAGTTAATAAATTCATTTTAATAAGTTTAACTTTTTGTCCATTTTTTTATTCCCTCTTATTCATGTTAATTTAAAATAAAAAATTCAACTTAGGTAAACGTTAATCTTGACTTTTTTTCGCTTTTCCTTCGACTTTCCCTTTTCAATATGATTAAATTGTGTTAACTTAAATTTAAACAATTTATAGTTATATATGGCGAATCATTACACTATATACATTAATTTCTATTTATATTTCATACATTATTTGTAATATTTTAGAATAGTGCAGTGTTCTACACAAGTTTAAATATAACGTATCGGGGATTTTGTTGCTTTTCAAATACTTTTGCCGTCTCAAATTCAATTTCATTAATAATTAAAATATGTACTTAGTTATTAATTTTAGTTGCTGTATTTGCAAACAGATGCAATAGGTTTTGATTTTGTAAACAAAAACGAAACTATCTGAAATCTTGATTCATACATATATATATTAAATTCATTTTGTTTATATTATGACTATGGGATTCACTTTCAATTTCCTACTAATCAAAACCAAAAGAGGATCATAGATATTTGATCACTGGAAATTGAATAAGTTTTAATGTTTTAACTACATAAAAGGAATGACTTATTCTAGGGGCTTTGCATTATATACACACAGACATTAAGGAATGGCAGGAGTTTAATTGTGGCTACGATTCTTTTATTCATTTATTTAACAGTTTAATGAGTAGGCACGTATTTTTATGTACAAGACCACTTGTTAGTTGGATAAAAAAAACAATTGGGGTAAGAATAACGTGGAAACGGATACTGTGTAAAACAAATTAAATAATAGTGAAAAAACACAGAGGAATTGTATAAGTACAATCACACGCAAGGGTTAGCAATTGAACATGTTGAATTTTCTGCTTTTAATAAATTAAGGCTAATAAATTGAGCCAAATTCATGGAATCTGCAACAGATATAAATGTGGTATGAACTTATCCACCTGAACCACCTTAAACAGAAAAGTGCGGCAGAAGATTTCAAGCTATGATCGTTGATAAACGTTCACAACAACAATAGACCAATATCCAGCAATTTATAGGTGTAATATATATTGTTATCATTGGTTCAGTTGCCCAGATTGACCAATTATTGCAACTTTGCCCTTCGCACGCCCTTAAATTAATCGGTCATGCTGTCTAACAAATTTGAAGAGATTCGACAGTATTTTCTCTTCAATGACAACACCAAACGTGTTCCTAGAACCAAGCTGGACGCGGATAAGATTTTGAAAATTTGAAGGCATACGTTCCACACACAAAGTTCCAATCGAATCATGACTTTCAAAACTCACCAAATATGCTGAGAAAACATTTTGAAAAGAATCCTACGTGCTTGCAGATTTCCTGTTTCTTATTTTTTCAATGCGCTTTTGGCACCATTGTATGATATTAGAGATCTTATAAATAAATTAAACACATAAACAACCCTGAAATCACTTCCTTTTCGAGTTCAACCTCGCCTGTCCTAAAAAAAAATGTTGCATCGATCCACATTATAAACACAGAATAAAAATCTACAACCCACGAAATTTGAATAGGGTTCATCCTGCTAAACAAAACAAGCTAACTCGATGGGAGCTTTAACAGGAAAGGATTAAGTAGAATTGCGGGTATAAATATAATAGTTTAAGCAATCAAAAGATTTATCGTCTATTTAAATAAATAAATTATATAAAAAATTAGTGAAAACTAGTAATGAGTATTGAAATATGAGAAAAAGTGATCTTGACGACAGTCTTTTTTATAAAATCTACTTGAAGCAAATACACACAATGAAGAACAGTAAAAATTTTTAACGGTGTTAAATCACCATATCTATGATGAAGATGTCGTAAAAATAGTCAATAAGCAAAAAATTCAAGAAAATTAACATATCTTACGACATCTTACTTGTCTTTTTGTTTCAGTTCAACTCGCGAAGCCACAATTAGAAAGTACTCCAACTATGATACAAAAATAACACTCAATTTTTCCCAAATAATTTTCTCTTCAATATTTCTAAATAGCTAGTGTATGCCAATTAAGTGGTATTCTCCGGATTCATGTTGATAACATTTTCAACAAGTTTTTTTTTTCATTTATGAGCAAATATTTCAGGACATATTTTGTCATTTATCCCATTATTAAATTTGTCATCCTAGAGCGCGGTTGATTCTAAAATATGTCCCGGTCGATGCGACGTTGTTTGCGCACTTGACGCGCTACTATTTCCTACAACTCCCCCGCGTACTAAATTCGATTCATATTTTCTACCTACTCCTACTCCTGCACCTACGCGTTCAGTATTCCTTCCGCTAACGTTTGGATGAGCAATCGTTTCATTATTGCTACGCTTTATTTGAGCATTGGATGAATAGATTTTATTTGTCAAAGAATTATTGAGCAATTGGGATATAATCGGTGAGTTATGTTGCTGATTCCCTATAATACTATTGTTATTACTTACATTTCTAAAATTATGATTGTTGCTTCGGAGATAATGTGTAGATGCTGATGCTTGGGAAGCTGACGGAATTGGTGTCCCGACTACAGGTCCTGATTGCCGACCGGACGAAGCTGCAGCCAAGGTTTTTTGTTCAGTAAGTTTTGCATTTAAACGATGAATACTCTCCGGCGTAAGGACATTAATGCGATTGCTTGTTTTCGAAGTGGTTGTCGAGGACGATTGCAAGTAGTCGGGACGTTTGTATGGCACAGGTGAATCATTCGTTCCCCAATTAGATAAATTTGTAAATTTCTCCGGGCTGTTATTGCTAGAAATGAAACGATTTGGTGTAGAACTATTAGCAGTGTTTGGTGTAGTAGAACTAGAAGGCACATCTTTAGACGCTTTTTTGCTGAGAAAATTTGTTGTTCGTTTCAGATTGAAGAAATTTTGGTTAAAAATATTAGACGACTTTGTCGTTTTGCGATCGGCATGTAGTCTTTTGTCGGCTTCAGTACCGGGTGACGTTGGCACTATATTTGACTGGAAACCATGACTCGCTTTAACCTCCGATGTTGGCAAAATTTTCTGTTTAAATGAAAATGTTTTTTCAGCAGGCACATCTTGCTGTTCGTTAGCTCTATGTTGATTAAAATTTTTGCTGCTAGTGGCAAGATTTGTCTTTGAATTATTCCCAGTAACATTCTCATCCGAGTCCGAACGCTTAAATACCGAGAAATTCTTCATGTTGCGACGTTCGAATATTGGTGTCTCGTTTATTCTATATACTTTTGTCGTCGTTATTGTCGGCGGCAATCTATTTGTACTATGGTTATCATTATTTTGATTTAAATCAAAGGGCGCTGAATATTTTCGGCTAAACATACTTACTATTGGCGGAGAGGCTGGCTGTGATTGCGATGCGATTTCAGCCTGTGGTTCAACATTAAAATAATTCCTCATCGAATTCTGCGAATTCGTCAGATTTTGTTTACTGGCAGCGTCCAAACTTTCAAACTTAGATTTGCACAAATTCAGTTTCGTGCGAATATCGTTGAGGGCTGTTTTATATGATTTCTCCATGATCGCTTCATTCACTTTCATTATCGGCGAAGTGGGAGACTTGATTGATTCATCCGAACCACTTTCAAGAGATGATTTGCGGCTGCTATTTGTTACCGTTGAAATACGTTTGTTTGTTGTGTCCTTTGGAGGACGGTATGATTTTATATTGTTAGTTCTTCCTTTCGCATTCGTATCAATGCTATCCGATGTCTCTAGCGAAGACTTCCTTGCATTAATTCCACTTCCAAATGGTGGCCTCCGAGTTTCGCGTTCGTTGAGTGGTTTGCCCGATTCAGACGTTACACTTTCTTGCGAACTTTTTCGACTAGCTACAATTTGAGGCTTCATCAGACGATGTGTAGACATTGGTTTTGTCCTTACCTCACGTTCTGAAGAAACGCTCTCCAAAGAAGACATACGACTTGCGACCGTTTTCTTCCCGGTTTCTGCATCGTCTTTAGTTCCACTTGTAACAATATTAACAATCGGTTTTGATTTTTCTAAATTCTTCGAACAATTATCAACGACGTCCATGTTCACAGCGTTCGCTTCCACATAGTTCAAACTGTTATCGCAACTTGAATCAAAGTCCGAACAATTTTCAAGATCTTTCACATTACTCAAAGTCAAATTGCCGTCGCGGAGGTTGATTAAAAATCCTTTCTCACCATATGGACGACTTTTTGTTGTCTGCTTCTTCCGTCCACTATGCGTTCTACTCATCAAATCTTTATCACTTTCTAAAGATGCCTTCACTGCTTTCAGAACTTGTTCAGTTACATCTTCCTTTTTCACTTCCACTAAACTGGATGGTCCAGATGGTGTTTGTGTCTTGTCGTCACCCGAATCGTCTTCTTTTTCGAAACTTGATCCTTCCGAGCCTCCGCCCAAAATAAATTTCGATAAAGGCTGCGTCAAACTTCCCCGACCACTTTCCGTCGGACTTAATCCTAACTTCATTTGATTCTCACGGTTACGCATCATTCGTTGTTGTCTACGTGCTCTTATACTATCCCTAATTCTATCACCATTCGGTGAAAAGTCTTTTGATAAGTGTGGAGATTTCGGAATTTCTCGAATAAATGGATTTTGTTCGAGAACTTTATCTGTTTCACTTTTCTCTTCATTTTGTTCATTATTTTTGCTATTATTGCCATCGTTATTGGAGACATCATTTTTCGAATACATTTCTTTTGTATGATTTTCTGTATTAAGTATCGGTTTTGCTGTTATACTTTCTGTTATAGAATTATTCTTATCAATAATTTTAGTATCACGTACATTTACATTCTTGGCATCTTTCTTATTGACATCACAATCAATTAAACTATCCTGACTTTGGCATTTTTTATCGCCAACATTTCCAGTTGATTTAGGAGTTAATAAACCATCGGGGGTAGAACTTAAGCTAGACTCACGACTCGGAGATCCTTTATAATTTTCAATGTCGAAAACAAGATCCGATGGCAACGGATGACCGACTGCAATATGCATTGCTAAACTTTCCAGCCAAACTTCAAGAACTTCAAATGGCGGTCTGCAATTAGAGAGGTAAAAAACATATTTTATTCATATATAATTAACGCAGGTGGTTAACAATAACATTAAAATATTTTGGTTACAACTTCAATTTAATTCAGATGTATTTTAAAAATCAATTCATTTTTCGTCACCCGATACAATCTGATGAAAATATGACTTCTTTTCTTAACGCTGAGCCAGTGGATCCATAGTAGGTTCCACCAGTGCAGCAGAAATTCAATTATTTTCCGATGATTCATTTCTACTTGGATCATTCCAAGATCGCTAATAGTTTCAGCTTTACAGTGTTTATGCAATAACTTCTGTAATTCCACAACAACAAATTTTTGAACGAACCGAATGAAATCGAACGTTCACTGTGCTCAAATCATAATCAATGCGAAATAATTACATCGCTATAACTTAACGATGATAAAACATACTCAGAATTAAAATCTTGGATTTTTTAAGCTAATGACAAAGGAATAAACTAACCACCTCTTACTAAAGATAAGACAAATGCAAGCAAATGTTGAATTCAGATCTTTCAGCTTACCTTTTATCAGGATTCAGTTCACAACATAAAAAAGCTATTTTATAGAAAGGTTCTGGGCATTGGTTGCAAAATTTTTCTTTAAACACTTTTTGATTCAATCCGAAATCCGAAGTACGTGGTAAGTAATCCGGATCAGCTTGAACACGCCCAATAATCTAAAACACAACAAAGTTTATCAATGGAATTAGAGTTTATTTAGAAATTTTATTCACATTACCTCACACAATACTATTCCAAATGAAAAAATGTCAACTTTCTCGTCATATTTATTTCCCTTCATCATTTCCGGTGCCATCCAATAAGGATTACCCACCACCGTATAACGTTGTCTTCTTTGCCGACTTTTGCTACGTCCCGTCGTTCCTGTTCCACTTCCCGTTCCCAACCATTTATCACTCATATACATTGGAGTCGTTATTATTCGTGCTAATCCAAAATCAGCTACTATCACGGTCTTATCTTCGCGAACCAAACAGTTCAGCGAATTTAAATCCCGATGAATAATGTTCATCGAATGTAAATAACTCATTCCGCATGCAATATCTTTGGCAAATGATACTCTTTGTTCCCACGGTAAAGGTAAACCAGAATCATGAATAAGTTCTTTTAGTGACCCTCCTGGTATAAATTCAGTAACCAGATGTAGCTTCTTATCCTTGTACAAAACACCAATAAAACGCAACACATTATGATGTGAGAGGGATCTTAGTACTGCCACTTCCTTCAAAAAATTCCTTTGAGCCTCCTCATCGACACGATATAATTCCTTAAGGACCATCACTTCTTTCGTTACTTTATGCGTTACTTTGTATACTTGTCCAAAAAATCCTTTCCCCAACAATTCACCCTGTACTAAATCGGATGCACGAAAAATTTGTTGTGGTTTTGGCTCAACACGAAACGATTTCGTTCGAGCCAAATCGTAAAGCTCAACATTCGGTGGATGATTTTCATCTAACAACTTTGACATGCTCGAACAACGCTCTTTCTCCTTTAAACTGTTCGTTGCATTCGAACAATTCATATTGAGATTTTTCGTTTTACGTAATTGTCGCGTTTTTGTTCCACTAATATAACCTTCATCTTTTCGTTTGTATAAACGTTCTTTATCCTGTTTCGAGAGCTTGTTATTGCTACCGCCAATTTCGCCACCCAATTCTCTACTTCCCGATCGTCTGTTATCATTCTTATTGAAATCAATCGATTGTAAGGGTGATCCTGTTCGACCTGTTATATCCGCTTGACTGCTACTACGACTTATATCTTCAGGATCATGTTCGATAGTCAATTGTAGAACATTATCGCTACTTTGTATAAGTTTATCAATTTGTTCGATTGATGAATCCTTTACAGGAGTACCATTCACTTCTAAGATTCGATCTCCAATATGAAGGGACATAAGATCCGTATTTACATCGATTCTGTTCAAATGAAAGAAGTTTAATGGGAATGAAAGTTAATAATTATATCCAGTTGCTTTTCAAGATTCTAAATTTATCTTAAAATGAGTGATTTACACACCCCAAAAACAAACATGCCACACAAAGAATTATTCCCAATTAATCAAATAATAACAAATTCACCGAATTGTTTCACATGCCAATTGAAGAGACACTTAGTATAGAGTTAAAGTTTGCAAAACAAAACACCACACATTGTTGAGACATCGTGAGACATTGACACTATACAAGTATATTTATACTTCTTGTGCTAACTTAAGAATCCGATCGAAATAGTTTAAAGACGTAAATGAAGTGCTATCCAGATTTCTTATTTAATATAAGAGCCGCGCAACCCCAACATAAGAAATATACAAACGGAGAGCCAACCCCACCCAAGTGGAACTCTGAAGGACGTAAAGAAAGTATAGAAAAAGGAATAGATTGCAAAAGGAAAAAAACGCGAAAGGAGTTGGCTAAAATGGAAGATTAAAATTTAAAAAAATAAAAACCAAATTTTAACAAAATCTACATAACCCTGAAAAATTGATGAAATAGAAAAACTGAGAAAATAAAACATAGAAAGGCCTGAAAGCGTAACATTAAATTACAGAATTTAAAAAGAAAAACAACAGAGAAAACTTACGGAATAAACAGGCCAATAACCAATTGAAACAAAAACAACAAAGATGCAGAAAAAAGTCAAATTCGAAGTTACTTTAAATGTAAGAAAATTTCTGACAAAAGTAAGGAATGAAAAAATTAGAAAAAATACACACTATTTAAGTAATGACAAAATAAAACAATTTAGTCAAACCAAAAAAGGTACAAAACTCAAATTCATTGTGATACACTGAAGAAAATAAACCAATTAAAATCCAAAAGAAAACCTAGCAAAAAAGAGAAATGAGAATTGTAAAGGAAATAGCAAGAAGAAAATTAATAGCGGTTGAAAAAAATGTGGATATCACCGGTTTATCTTCTTTATCTTCTATTATCTTCTATCTTATCGTCATTTAAAGATCAATTGGAACTAGCAGTGGGGGAGATGAAAATTCGATTCAAATCAATTCGATAATAATCAAAACATAAAAGGGAAATATCTACTAATTGAAAATAAAGATAAGAGAAGAGAAAATGGGATAATGTTCATTAAGAAACAGAAAAGCAGCAGCCAAAAGTCCAAAAATTGTTTATAATGTCTACACATTGCATTTACTCTATTAGAAATAAGTGATTCAGTGGAGGTTGACTGGCTGAGCAAAGCAAAAAAAACGGTTGCAAATATGAAAGTAAGGTAATAATCCTCAAAAATCGAGTTGCGTACAGCTTATAGTACTGAAAAGTATAGTGCAAATACCTAACCATGCAATGATTGATGCTCTCATGAATCTCTATGCATTAATATAAATTATATTTGCTCGGTAACAATTTACGAGTAGTTTTGAAAACGAAAATTTTATAATGTTACGGATTTTTATAAACTCGAAAAGATACTTAATCCAATAAAATGTTTCCTATAATGTCATATGAATGCAAATATTATTTTATTGCTGCGTGCACTTAAAATGAATGAATTCGCTACATTTTGCAAAATACAAATGAAATTTCTTGAAAAAATGTTTTAAAAAAGCTTTAAATTGCTTATGCCATGCTTACACATTTTTAAATTTAATGAAAATCAAACGTCAATTCAGTGAAATTCACCAGTGAAAAAAAGGATAAATAGCTACCTTTACTGAAAAGCACAATTTACGGTCTACTCTCTTTTTACAATGCTGTTAATACTTATTAATGTGTTTCAATTAATACCTATAAGAACCACAGCAATTATCGAAGGCTGAGGAAATGAATGAGAATATGTATTTCCCCAAGCGTCCATATACTCTACAAATAGACCTTTTGTTCGAAACGTTGAAAAAAGATAAAAGAAAAAACATTTTTTGTTTAAAAGGATTATAGTTAGTCAATAATTTAACAGAGCTTAAATTTTAGCAATTTTTCAATATGTTATTGGTTTCGGGTGACTTTTGACAATATTTATATTAAAAACATAAAACGATAATATTAAGAATCTACATTTAATCAAATCAGAGCAACTGCGTTGGTTTTTCGCTTTACTGTTACTCTGAAACGTTCAAGCTAACATTAAGCTAAATGTGTACGTTTAACTAAACAGACATAACATATAAGCTTACTCTGAAATTCGTACACCACGACATCCCGAATCCGATGTTATCGGCACACCATACTGGTTTTCATCTAGCGACAATCTTAAACCACTTTTTGAACCCTTCTTCCACGGTATTTCAATCAAACGTATCGAATGTAATGGCTTATTGCTATTCAACAATGATCCTTCACTTTTACTATTTGCTGAAGCTTTGGACAATGGATTCATCTGACGACGATAACATTGACCACAATACAATTTTGATCGTTCAACTAAAGCATATGATTCGCCATCACCAATAAATGCTTTACACGAGCAACAACAAAAACATTCGGGATGAAATTTATGATCACCCGCTACCATAACCGGACCTGTTATTACTTCACCGCATTGTTGACATGATTCACCGAATTTCATCCAATAATCATCTCTACAGAATAGCATGCTATCCTTTTCAAAATACCAACTTGATAGTTTCGCGTCACATGCCGAACAGCGAAAGCAATCTGCATGCCATTCTTGTCCTAAGGCGGATACATATTCTGGATCTTCGACGGAATTCAAGCAACCCGAACAGGATATTGATGGTTTATCTGTAGAAGAGAAAGGTTGAGTTCACTCGATTATTTTATTCTACATTTTAATTTTAGTTTTATCTTTTTTAATGGATTTTTAAATATGTCGTCAGGGTGTATTTCGAAGACACGCTTCGAGAACGAGCTGCATGGGCGTTTTCAAATAAAAAAAAAATGAGGTAAAGTCAGGGAAGGTTCAATACGGATCCGAGGCCAAGACAAATCACAAAATGTATTGCCCAGTGCCAACAACGTAAGGAAATCTAACTTATTCTACTTTTAAAATAAGGATTTTTCAATATTGATAAGTGATAGTTTTAATACTAACAGCTCAGTTCGAGCAATAGCACGGGTAGTTGATGCAATTTAACTAAGAGGTGAATGAGTTGAGGCTAACGCGTCTTAAATAACAGTCCAAAATGGATTATTTTTACAACTTCATAAAATACATTCTCGTAAACACCATTAGTTGACACAAAACGCCGATTGCAGCACCAACGGCATACCTAAACGGCCTAAAAATACAGCTAACATCAATCGAAAGTATAACTAATTACGCAGACCATGAGGTTAAGAGATTCAAATCAAACGTTTCACTCTACCCCTAATGGACAAAATTCTGAAACCCACGGAATTAGTTCCAAAAAATCGAGTGTAACCAATTTATAACATAGAAACCATCATGCAGGGAACGGCAGCTACAAAAGCCACAGTCTCGAATTGGCCCCCAAATTATTTCAGATTTTAATGCTCCTACAGGTCGTGAGTATAGATAAGCATAGAAATAGTTCCTTCGGACGTCTTCATTAACAACTGTCACTTTGCCTGTTCGAAATTAATTAATCGTATCGTATAGTATTAATCGTATGCAAAGCAAATAAAGTTGTTTGTTTTATTTACAATCTATCTAGAGCCCTTCAAACGTTTCATCAGATTTCGTTTCGGACTCTTTTGTTACTGCATCCATGTTTCATCAAGAACCAAGATGTGATCAAGGAATATTTTAGCATTCAAAGGGTCAAACTTTTGGGCCGATCTCAAATGAAAGGCGACTACCAATGAGTTACGTGGAATCCGCACTTTTGTACGACTTGGAAATGTGTGCCGACACGTATAGTAGCAAGGATCCGAGAAATAATAAGGTTCAATGAGAATTTTTAAAAGATGGCAAACGTCAGACTCAAAAAATGCAAACTTTTGTAAAGGGATAAGTTCAGCTCTTTCGCCGTTTGATGGAATAGGTGTTATCTGATCAATAACATCGGTAATTTATATACTTGCATTTAAATTTGGAGCTGAGATATACTCTGGCCAATAAAAGATAGTCAAAATAATTTTGAGAAGGTTTAAAGTCCATTATGTAAGTAAGCTCTGTTAGCAAAGAAGTGTAGGAAAAAGTCAGGGACAGAGGCTTAGGGCACGTAGACGTTGCCAGGAAAAGTTCCAGTTTTAAAGTTTATCAAGGTACACACCTAGTGAATAGGAATAGGAATCGGTCTATGACTGTTTTCGCCAGGGCTGCGTTTGAAACATAGAAAATAGAGAAACGCAATAAGTAAAGCCTTCTTAAAAGAAAAAGAGGCGTAAAAAGAGTCAGTAGCAAATGTAATAATTTCTTAACTGAGTATTTACTATACTTTATACTATTTCTTTTTTGCATTGTGTATAATATTTGTGCAAGGATTCGTGAGTTCGGCATTGAAGTATGTGGCTTTGAGTTAACAAGTGAAAGTAGAAAAGCAAAGCAGAAATTGTCAAACTAACATTTACAATTACTGTTTGATGGTAATGTTTTTTCAATAATCTTTGGAATGCACACATCTATCACAATGATCTGATTGGCCTGATCGTTGGTTAATATAGTTTTTACCACAAAAAATGCATGCCAACCTAATTTTTACTCCCAAAAGAATCTTCCTAGCTTCTTAGCCTGATTTACGTAAGCAAATTGATTGGGATCAATCAATACAATCATTTTCATTTCAAATGTTTGAAGTTCCAAATTGTTGCATTGCGTGAGCAGGAAAACGCTGCCCTCCACAAAGAAGGAAAACGTTGTAAGGATTCAAGAAAAGTTTATGGGGTTTTCCATATTGCCAATGATGACTTATTTGGTACACAAGGAGAGTGTATTTCATGCGACTTATTCATGCCGTTAATCCCATTGTCGGGTAAATAACAAAAGACAACTCTAAATTTAAGTCAACATTACAAGCTATTCAAGTAAATGACGGCATCCAAAATAAAAGTAACAAAACCCCATTCACCGCAATTATGTTTTGAATCATCTGCAAAGCGATAACGAAATTCCATTCGAACAGATAAACAATTTCGCTTCAAACAATTTATAATTCTGCGCGACGAAATACTGCAACAGCCCCATAATCTCCCAACACAATGCAAACTTAGTTGAATTGCATTATATCCACCGCTGGAAGCTTGCCTGGTCTTACCTTCCAGTTTTCAGGCACCATGAAGTCTCCGTATGTGTAACCTGCAGAAACCAATGAAAACTGCAGAATTCAATTTGGAGGTGCAAATGAATAGTTGACCAAAAACACTTCAAAACACAGCAACTGCAAAATCCAATTGAAGCAGGGTCACAAAACAATGTCTAGTCTCCAGATTAATTCGCAGTTCCTAAACAAATGGACACAGAAATCGCACGGTGCGGAAGTACCACCAACTTGACTCAGATTCGGCGCGAACCGAAGAATGCGTTCACCAACTGAACCACAAACATTGTGCGCGCTTCTGACATCAGCCTTTCCAGGACCGCACAAACCCTCTTTCCCGTCGCACAGGTGATTGTGGCTGTAGCTGTGGCGCGGTGGTGGTCGCAACGTTCCGAAGCACCAACAATTTCCTGTGAATGAACGCAACTAGTGGTGGCCCAGCGTGAGTCATTGCGCCGAAGCGCTCGCAAAACTGATAACAATGGTCGACGCAGAGAGCACTGCGCGTACCTAATTGACCAACCGGAATAGTGACCAAATTGTTATTGGTAGATGTGCGGACGCAACTAGACCGACGTAAAGCGGCCAAACGATAATCAATGCAAGAGTTGCAAGGTCGACCGTCGTAATTACATGCAATCAGTGAAATTATTACGACTGCGTCATAATTGGCCAGTAACTGTGCCAATTTGCGAATCGTAGATCATTATTCGCACTCATGGCCCCCCATCGCACTCGGCCACAACCACTTGTTGCCTTCATTCCTGGGATTCTCAGAATGCATTCCATTCAGATTCCTTCGTTTGGCATGTGCTGAAGCACCGAGTTCGAGTGAAATGCTGACGACCGCATGTCCGCTCGTTGCAGTTTATAAACCCGTCGACCCAGCAAGCCCGTGCGCTCGTCAAGCAAGCAACGAAATCGACCAAACGCTGTCGCTGTCGTTGCCTCAGCTAAACGACAACAAAACCCAGCCATTGTTTGGTTTGTTTTCGTGCGTAGGTGCCAACTAATTTGCATTTTCAGAGTAGCCACGACTGCCAGAAGTCGCGGAACAAAGTCCGCGCACGGCAGACCCGCCACTGGTTGCCGTCGTCACCTCCTCGCGGCGACTTCGTCACTATCTCAATTCAATAATTGACTTTTTAAGTGGTTTTTACCAAACCGGGCGCGCTACCACTTGGACAACAAAGCGACAAAACGACTTGTGAATGCTCGATGACATCGATCATGATTTTTTGCACAAATAAAAGATCCCAATCATTGGCGCCCGCTGCTTCTTGGCACCGTTGCACGGCCGTCGACTAGCGCTTCTTCGGCGACTCGAGGCAATCCCGCATTGCGAGAATGCAAATAATTCACAGCTCCTGCATTCAATGTCACATAACACCAAGCGCTGTGCTGTTTGCTCGTTTGTTACGCAAAGTTCCCATTCCAATTGGCATCGCATATCCTTCGACTCAAACCAGTCGACAGAAAGCGTGACATTCACACTTCGTGCTACTAAATTGCTGTCTGAAAATTGGATAAAATTCATTTTAACACCAAATAACTCCGCAATCCACCATCTCAAACCACTTCGCTACAGCAATCGCAACACCAGCAGCTCAGCTCCTCCACTCATCCCACGCATGTTACACAAATTCCCGATAAAACAATACATGGCCTCTAACACAGCACGATTTTCACATGAACAGATAGCAGGTATCACAAATTTTCAGCAACATAACAAACTTTTCAATAATTTCCACAAATATTTACCAAATTTCGGATTTTCTCCCATCGTTGCATGTTATTTGGTTTGCGACGCGATTTCGATTGAAAGCGAGAGGGAAAATTGCCAGTTGACATCAGAATCGTGAGAGGTATTGCCATGAGAGAAAGAATAACAAAAACAACACTACTATGCAGTGAATTGCACAGATACAAGAATAAACAACAACAAAATACTTTGACTTCTACTCAATTTCCCTGCGCCGTGTTAACCGATTCAATTGAGTGAGCGAGGTGGAGAGTGTGCGGTGCATCGGACGTTGTATGTCATATGTCAAATTAGGTTATTTTGATTCTTTCAACTGGAACTGATGTTAATACCAAAAAAATACTACATATTATCCGACTTAGCAATTAGAATCCACTTGTTTAAATATTTTTTTTAATCTACAGTTAAGACTTCCATCTCAACTCTTGACAAGTTCTGATATAAATCTTCACAACCTGCAATCAAGGTAAATTTCCCATTATACCGGCAAATTTTCGGGAGTTCCCCTACTTCATCAAAAATTTGCACAAGCAACAATTCAGACCTGGCAGGATAGTTTCTGAAATTACCGACCTGCAAGAGCAATCCGGACTCCAATGAAACGCCACATAAATCGAGCGTCAATAATGTCTTTAACATCCAACGAAATCAATCCATTCAATTCAAACAACTAATCCGCTTTCAACCGTCTGTCATATTAATAATTCCACCTAACGGCCATAACGCCACATTGCAGTACAACAGCAACCAATCGAACCTTCCGCCAGCGCAAAAGCACTCCGTTGACTTATTCAATATCTCTGGATAAGTTTGACAGCGAGCGACGGATCTATTATCGCGGATGTTCGCGATTTCGCGGCGATTTCAGCAAAGTGTAAACAAAATTCACGTCTAGTATCATTTGATCAATGTAAAAATTGCCCGGAAGCTTTGCTATCTATCTCATTACCGCCAAATTACGCACATCCGTTCAACGGGCATCGGTCAAATATTGTGAATGGCATTGTTTGTGATCAATTTCTTGGGAAAATTTTAATAAGTTGAAGAAGAAGAAAAAAAAACCAGAAATGGAGTTGGGTGAAATTTGTCGAACATGTTTACGCCGGGGGCAACCTGTTTCACCTTTATTCGATGAAAATAAGGAAATATTCACGTGCGGCAAACCATTAGTGGAATTTGTTAATATGTTTACGGAGATTACGGTGAGTTTTATGTAAAATTTGCAAAGTTCTAGGATCATTTTGTAACTTGCAATGCATACGATTCCTGTTGGATGTGTGGGAAGAATTTGCAAATCCCTTTCCTCGTTACACATAAAGCGATGTGCGACCAGGTGATGTGGGTGTATGGCACCTGCTCACTTTAGTCGTTTGCAGGCATATTTTTGGTAAAAACAAAGTTATGCGAAGGAGTTTGCACAGGAAGGAATGAACGATGAATATTGCGTTTTTATTGTATCATGTGAAATTGTATACGATAATTAATTATTTCAATCTTATCTCATTTATTGTCATCCAAAAAGAACCGAACAAATAGATTCTGATGTAGTGTTCAGATCCTTTACCCTTTCCCACGGCATGTTACGAGTTTGCTCGCTTGCAAGTGGAGTTATTGGGCGGTTGGGAATGAGCTAGTTGGTGGGTTAACTATCTTTAATGTCTATGTCATGTACAACTCATCACTTTTATGAATACGTAACCGGTTCTGGAATATAACACAATACTCCATAAATTGATCGAGAACACAATGACCCGGGGATTAATTCTCTCGAAAATACAAGAACATAGCAGACAAAAGGCTCCACTTTTGGCCTGCGCCATATCTCGTCACGGCGAACAAACTACTGCATAAATTCGCCGGACAACAAAAACATGGTAGACAAACCGATTCATAACTTGTGCACAGGAAATATTTGACTAGTAAACATTTGAAAAATTGCTCCAAAAATTATTTGAACATACTAGGAAATTATAGACGAACCGCTCTACAAAGGGTCCGGACAATTCAGGGTATGGCGATCAATTGCCCGGACATCCTAGAACCTGCGAAAAACGTGTCCACGAATTTTCCTGAAAATATAAACATAAAAGGTAAACTGCTCCACGAATTGTGCGGGCATTCAAGCATGAAGCGCCCCGAGCAATTTCCCGATCACCTAAGGATGCAGCGAAGAAACTGCTCTGACCACATATTTTGGTCTTCGAGCAGTGTTTCTATATAGTAGACGCAAACACAGAATATAATCAAATTTCTTGAAGGAAACGCAAACATCACGCAAAATCTAGGTCCGATTTATAGTTATATAGCTTTTCGGTACATGTAGGCATGATGGTCTTAGACGCAATTTGTCCATTTAAGAAGCTAGTGTCCAGCAGGTACGGCTCCACACATTCAAATACAAAATACATCGCTGCACTCATAGATGAAGGCTATGTTATTCCTTTCATAGGAAGATTCGGCATAATTTTTTGTAGTAGAAATAATCATTTTTCAATTCATCCGATAATTTTATTTTATACAAAATTTTAATCTAATACATGTAATAGCATGACAGGTTCATATGAATACATTATTGGATATAATATTTATTATCTAACTCGTAATGAATAAATTGTCTATCAATCCACTCACGAGCGGCCGCCACACTTGCATATACGGCAGGAATGTTATCGCCGCATCCGATACCCCAAGCCACTACGCCAACTTGATAATATCTAGCCGCACTGCCGACAATTGGACATATAAGTGGTGATCCGCCATCTCCCTTGCATGTATCCTTTCCTTTTTCGCCGCCAGCACAAACAAACGAACTATGCAGTTCAAAATATGGTCCCAATCGTGTATTTCGCAATGACTCCTGACACGATTCATCCGCAACCATTGGAAGCTCAACTTTCTTCAATATATTTGAGTATTTGCCAGTTTTACCGAAGCTATCCTTACCCCATCCAGTCGCGATACAGTTAGCTTCCTCAAACGACAATTTTGATGGTGGCAGACATACGGTACGTATATTGTCGGCCAAATCGAATGGCTGAACAAGCATTAATAGCGCCACATCATTGTATAGAGTTTGTTTGTTGAATCGTTCATGGATCTTGATGTCCGTTACAAAGCGATCTTGATGCGGTAGAGCTTCGGTTTTCGCTTGCGTATCCCATTCGCCAGCACGAACCTTAAGAGTCTTCGCCAAACGAGCAAACACACAATGAGCCGCCGTCAAAACAACTTTAGGATGTATAAGGGATCCTCCGCACTGATATACGTTCATTTCAACTTGATTATCAATGGACTCCTCGGTGAGTATAGCAACCATCCACGGGAATTCGCCGAAATGTGTTTCTCCGTCTCCAATAATTTTCAGGTTCAATTCTTCCGTATTTCGCTCGCCACAAGTCTCATATCCGCTCGTGCTAGAACTTGCAGACGGAATTGTATCAGGCGAATCGTAAACTTGACAACAAATTTCGTAGTAATTCAAACATTCGCCCGGCAAATCATCCTCGTCAAATCGAATGTCCATCATACCACCTCCATCCTTGATTACTCCTGAATCTTTGCATAGATTGAATGCAACACATACCGATCCGGCTGGGCATCCTGTAGTTCCGATGTGCAACGAATTTGTTGATATTATATCGTTCTTATGCGGCGCAGCAAGCACCCCAACTAATTTTAGTACAAGGATAAATGTAAACATCTTGAATGTAAACTATTCGGAACGCAAATTGACTGTGATCCTATTTTCAAAATTTTTCAGGCTTTTATAGTTCTCGAGATATAACTTGTGTCTATAAAAATCCCAAAACTAATTACATTGCTGGTCATGAGTTAAGGATGAATTTCCTAATTAAATTGGACTAATTGAACCCTTCCCTCGCAGGTAACAAAAAGAATTAATTAGGGAATTTCAAATGTCGAGAATAATGACCCGAAAGTATGTTGTAAAAATGAATTTGCATAGGTTATACCCGTATGATATTTCCACGAATGTCAATCTAATTACTTTTGTGCAAATCTTACCTGTATAACCTTGTCCTTCCGAAACAGTTTGCAGTGAATAATAATCATAATGAATGATTCATTCACCTCATATTCGTTTGCATTCTGATCATTTATAATGAAGAATATGTGCTGTGATGTTCTGCACGATTTTCATAATAGATATGTTTATCGTGAAGAGTCTTTATTTTTAATATTGAAATATTTAATTTAGCGTCAAATTACTTTTGATCGCGATGGAAATTGACACGATAGATCATCTCCTATTTTTAATAAGCACAAAATTGCTATCAAACAAAGGGGATGTTTTTCAAGCAAGAAGGCTTGGCTAGATGAAAGAGCCCATCGTTGCTACCCTTTATTTTCAAGGGCCTAAGTAATAAGTAATTACCCAAAAACAACGATTCAATTTATCTCACCTAAGATATGTTTAAAACTTTGAAAAAGGTGTCAGACGATAAGAAAGACAAGAAAAACCATCGACCAACATAACTTTACTAAGCGCTACGCCTATATCAAAGCAAATAGGGGAGACAGCAATCCGAAAGGTTTTTGAAACCATGGAAATATTTTTCTAATACAAAGAATATACTTTGGCAACCTTCCTAGATGAAGTCTTGGTCAACTTGCCAACGAAGGCAATTGGTAAGCGTCTTCGGACAGCACAAATGAATGAAATAACCAGTCAATTGATCTAAAAACAATTGAAATTGATCTGGACTTAACATATGAAGACATTCAGTATAAATTCGCCATAAAAGTTGATTTTGGATTGGAAACTAAGATAAATCAGTTTCCTTCTTGGATCTGGTCGAATCAGCTGGGGAAAAGTTCACCCTAACGAGGCTCCGAAAGTGTCTAGACATCGAACTGCATAGTAAACTGTCACGTAAAAGCAATGATTGCTTTTAACTTCTGCAAGACATTCTTTGGAAAAGAATGGACCTAGCTCCGAGATCCACCTCTCAATTCCTAATACTGTCGCACGACTCGTTCTTCTCTATAGAATTTTGGCTTGGCTTTGAACAAAATGCCACGAAGTAAAAAGTTATAGGAACGAAAGCAGTTACGTCGCAGTGTGGCGAGTGCACTGAAGAGCTTATCCGCAGAATCTTGGGCGATAAGCATTACTAGTTGAATCCTGTCTCTGCGCGAATTGAAATGAGTTAACGAGTCTCTTAGGTCGCATTTAACGGATTTAACGTGAAAACCTATTGAATTTTAAACATTGTATTTGTTCTAAGGCTTGTTCAGGACGTCATCAGGTCGAGTTGACGACGGATACAAATAGCGAATCGCGACCGTGCTAAAATAAAACCAAATGGTCCGACGGACTTAATAAAGCAATGAGAACATACAATACTTCATTTTCCTTTATCTCGTTTGTAATAATTTTCATGTTACGTATCATTCCAGATTTTCCGAACGGAAGGGTTTCCCGAACAAATATGTACAACCTGTTTAAATGACATCAAACGAGCTTACATCTTCAAATTGCGTTGCGAATGTTCAGAAACGACATTATACCACCTTAAGGAGACCAACAGTATTTTAAATTTAGATAATTTCGATTTCGATGTTGAATTTTCAAAACTAAATGATTCAGTGAATAACGAGCAAATGAAAGATGATAGTCTGATGGATACTAGTTCAGAAGATGTTCCTGAAATGACCAATTCAATAATGCAATTATTAGAAGTTGAAACAGCAATTGACGAAGCATCAGATCCAAATCTTCAGGCGGAATTGGACGCTGTAATTGAACAACAGCTATTTTTAAAGAACGTACTAGAAACATCGAATAACAGAACTAAAGATATAACAGCCGTTGATCTCCAGGATGATGAAAATAGACAATTTTTAATCTGCTCCGCATGTCCAGAAACTTTTGCTAGTCGCGATTTATTAAAGACGCATGTCATTGACTTTCATACAGATGGTAAACTTTGCATTCTGTGTAACGAAGGTAATTGCAGATTGTATGTTGTCGAAAGAACTTCGCACTGATGACTTTTTGTTGTTTTTTTAGAGTTTGAATGCATGAAAATACACTCTGAAAAGCATTTACTTCCCCGCCTGCAGTGCTCACATTGTGATCAAAAATTTGAATATCGTCCACTTTTAACTTCCCACCTGCGAACGCACATGATTCCAAACGAAGAAACTGGCAAGCTTGAATTCAAGTGTGATCGATGCCCGAAATCGTTTACTAGTCACCATGAATTTATGACCCACAAACGTGCACACACCGAAGATAGACCATTCAGCTGTGAAACGTGCGGGATGGCATTCAAAAGACGAGATAAGCTGAAAGCGCATATGACTTCGCATAGTAACGAGCGCCCGTTCGAATGTACCTTATGTGAGTCACGTTTCAAGCGCAAGGATAATTTGACCTCACACTTAAAATCAGTGCACCAGCAAGGCGATAAAGTATTTAAATGCAACATTTGCGAGAAAGCATTTCGCTTCAAGGATAAACTCAAAGCACATATGAACACTCACTTGAGATTATTTAGTTGTGAGTTGTGTCACGCTGGCTTTCAGCGCAAGGAGAGTTTAGATCGTCATATCGATCAAAAGCATAAAATTGATGGCACTATTCTGCTGAAAAGTGCAGAGACTACTCAAAATCCCGTTGTCGATCTCGAAATAAAATTATTCCCTTGCAGTGTTTGCAATAAAGAATTTAGTGCACAGGACACACTTAGCAACCATATGAAGACGCACGTGAAGAAGGTTGAATTGAAATGCGATCTATGCTTGAAGGTTTTCAGTCAGTCGAACAAACTTAAAAGCCATATGATCACTCATACCGACTTGCGACCATTCCAATGTACATTTTGCCCATCTCTTTTTAAACGTAAGGATAATTTAAATAGACATATGAAGAAACATATTAGAACTAAGGGAGGATCCGCGGCCCAATTAAAAAGCGAATCTCAAACAAATTGTGAAAACAACGTTGAAAACGATATAAATTGTGATAACGAATCCACTGATAAAATCGACGAAAGTCAATTAAATGAAAATAGTCGAGTAGATAGTATTGAAATGGAAGAAACTGCCAGCAGTGTAGCGGCTGATTCGGTTGCCATAGACACTCGTGTACAAAATAATATTAAGTCTTTACATAGCACTCGTCGCGCTACGGGAGCATCTATTAATTTGAATCAGACGTCGTTTAATATCGAGTCTTTACAGAAACATCTGATTACAAAAGAGTTAAAAGTGAAAGTCGAAAACTTAAAAGTGCATGGCAAAAAATCTATACGAATCTCGAGTACAAACTGCTCTAATGATAAATTCGAATCCATAGAGTCAGCTGAGCCCATAATGTCTGTAAAGGTTCCATCTGATTATAATCACTTTCAAGCGCAAATATTAAATATTCCTCAAAAACCACTAGCTGCGCCCGTCAACGAAGCCCAAACTTTAGCGAATGCAGAAAATGCAAAAAATCAAAACTGCACAAATCATTCAACGTTATCTGACTCCTACTCTATTGCTAATCTTTTACGCAAAAAGGATATACCCGGCGGCCTCGTAGATAATTCAAATGCGCATTCAAACTCAATACATTCCAACAACGGTTTACCTGTTAATAGTTCTCAAGAACTTGCCAATCATTTAAATACCTGTATAACAATTTCAAACCATGCCGATAATTCAGACACGCGTGTTACAAGTAATCGTTTAAACCACGCTTCGGACGCTATAATGAAGAACTCGCTTGATACTCAACCATGTTCGATTTCCGGAAGTACAGGAAGATGTCTCAGAAGCACTGAATCGGTTTGAATGGATCACTAAAGTATTAACTACGGCCATATTGTTAAAGTTTTACTTCTAAGTACTTGTTTTTTTTTTGCTTTTAAGCTACAATTTAAACAAATTCAGAAGAAATTATGATGGGATTGACTACGTTTTAAGTCATTCAAAATTGATGCACTGTTTGTGGTTTATTCAATAAGTTCATTCATGTGATGTTTTGTTTTTGTCTTGATTTTCTTGTATTTTTTAGAAAATACATTTATACACGATTTTTTTTTGTTTTGTTACGGACATTTATTTACATGTATGTTTAAATTATTTGTAAAAAATTTTGAACTTCTATTGAAATTCTCATGTGTGAATAATTTACTTGAAATTATGAAATAAAACATTTTAAAATTTTTTAAACTTTATCTATGCCAAGTTTCACTTGTTACGTTGTATTGGAAAATGAAAAATTCTTTAGATTAGAAGAAGGAAGGAAAGATCTCCACAACGAGAATTGGCTTCCTCGAACCATAGATGATCTGAAATGTAGGCTCTTTCGCTCCACTGCAACCACAGTCTCGAAGCCTTGTAGCGAATATATTGCACACAGCATCATGTCGTGCAATACGTAATTCTTGTACGTGAAAATCCTTTGGACATGACGTGATGGTGGAATACAAGCTATTGGTACTCACATAATGGTATTGGAAACAGTCCCTGCCAGAGGCATCGTAAGACTCCTCGAACCACAACATGTGTTGCATTTACTGCGTCCAATTATAGAGCTGTACAGGTCCTCGCGCATCAACAGAGCAGCGCTGAAGCCCGACACAGTGGCCGACGTTCACATTCGCAACATTCCAAGTATTTTTAGTTTTCCCCAAGACTACCTCCACTCAAAAAAAGTCGCTTGAAGCGTTGAGCCAAGAAAGTGTGAAAACTATGAAGCTGTTGTTAAGGCTTTAAAGGTAACATAATAATCGTCTACAGGACTAACCATTTTGATGTCTGATGACCCTTTTACTAATTTAAGTTGCTCATCGTACAATTTTTGTATTGTTTTGGTTGCTTGCCGACAAACAAAGACTTTCTCTTTGGGTTTTATTTCTAGCTAAACTGTCCATCCTTCTAGTTCGATTTATCTTACTAACTTGCTCCGTTCCATGCGCGACGCGACTTATCGATTTAGTCAACAACTGATGAAGAGCATTTAACTAGATGGCATTGGATCTAAGGATAGAATTCCTTTCCATATTAAAAACTACTTGAAAATATTTAAAAATTTGTTCGATTTATTTACATCACTTAAGTAGCTAAAAAACAATTTATGAATGTAATAAATTTTCCATTGGCTGATTTATCCTTAATTTAATTACTTTTTGTTGATTTTCAATAAACTTTATTTTTAATAAAATATTCGCTTAACTTGCTAGAAAGTCATAAGATACTAAACCGGAGATTTATCGAAATTCGTGAAATGACTGAGTATCATATGATTAAAATAATTTAAGTAAAATTATGGAGCTATACTCAGATGCAGCATGATTGCATTAATAAAATTAGCAATTATCATAGACACACTTATTTTATCGGTCAATCATCTGAACTAAATAATTTACTCGCTTTCAATAATTTAATTTTTTTTGTTTTGAAAAATTGGGACATAATGAAACATTCTTTGTAATCAACTAAATTAGAAAAAGATTTACTAAGATAAAAATTAAATTACACACATTTTCTAAGGTTTCTACCATAAAATCAAGTACATATCGCAATGTTTTTCGTTTACCAATCTTTAAAACTATTTTAACCTCTCTAGAAAAGAGAGAGTAAGTATGAAATTAAATTTCAGTTATGGTTTTTTAATAATTTTTTTACACGTCCTGAACTTTTCCGTTTTTAGTTTTGGACAGATTTGAAAAAAACACTTTTATTTTTTATCTTCAGACAACTGACATTGGCAAATTATTAACAACAATTTGAACCTACTCGTATTCTAAAATGGAGGAACGCTGACAAAAGTACGAGAAAGTTGAAGACGAGGCGAGATTCGCTCTGATTATACCGCAAAATGTTATTCAAAATTGCAAGTATTGTTTTTTTTTATTTTGTATATGGGGAATAGAAAAACGATTTGAACTCAATTGGAACGCAGGACTGCGTGCCAATCAAGTACACAAAGCGACGCTCAGGCGTCTAAAAGTCTAGAAAAAAAGTCTAAAAAAAAAGTCTAGCTGGTCGTCTAAAAAGACCGAATGGTTACGGTCGAAAATAATAGAATTAAAAAATTAACAGGAAGCATTTTACCCCTTTGATCAGTGAGTCTTGACTCGAATGCCGAGAAAAGTGTTTGCCACTATCACCAGTGTATGGTTTGAATAGTTTGACTAGAGCTTTTCCTAGGCTATTGATCAAAGGAATAGGTTAAGATTCTTCTCGAACTGTTGATTCGCTTGGTCAACTGCAAGATTCTGATATCTGCTCGAGTCATTGCGATCCTATAATTGAACCGAGTAGTATCAACGCCAGGGCAGCTTCTCTCCGTAATGCGGCAATAGTTTCAGCACGTATGGCTTATATTTGCTGCTTTCATTTTTCCTTGTAGTTAGCAAAAAAAGTAAATTATATTTGGGCTGATTGTCTATCGCACAAAGATCTATAATCAGGCTTGATGATTGCTCATTGTTTCAACATCACGCTCGCTATTGCAAGTAAGCAGCTAAACGCAGTGTATGCTCACAGATAGAAATGAAGTCAAAATCAAACTTACGTTACCTAAATTTCATTTAATCGATTCAACATCACATAAATCGTTTTCAAGCACTTGGAGTGCATGAACGAGCAAGTGTGAGTCTGATGACGATGAATCTTTGAGCTCCAATTGACTTCTGTACCAATAAATCTAATGCAGGAAGCTAAGGACGAAGGTTGGCGCTTGGTGTTCCAATAGCGTATCCCGAAGATCAATAATAATTAAATATAATAATAATATTAATAACTGCCCTTGCATAACAATCGAAATTTATACGAATCATGTAGGGGCGAGTGAGTGAGATCTTTGAAGTCTAACATCTTCAAACAGTCCAATGATTTAATTTCAGTATTTCTACTGAACGCCTAGCTGTTACCCATAGCGAACTCAAGAAACTCAATGTTATGTAAGAAAATATATTAGTTGGCCGTCAATATGATATAAATGTGAAACTTTCACTTTGAATATTTGAAATTTGCTTCAATATAAGTTAAATTTTGGTAAAGCATGCCCTAAAATGTTATCAGTCTCAATGATAGTTTTGCGGAAATATACACATGAGTGCAATATTAAATTGATAACGTGATTTTGTGACGAAATAGTCAAGTTTCTATTTCTATACTTCTTTTTCAAATGGAATATTTAATGAGGAAAATTATTTGGAATTTCATGTTTTTGAATAAGTTTTATTAATGTAGATATCGTTCAGCGCGTTATCGTATCTTATTGCTTTTCGTGCATTTCCTACGTAAAACTTATGTTTTTTTGGGATTTTAATAGCGCGAACTCACGCAAATTACAAACGATACTTATCTGACTTTCAATAGATGGAGACTTTTCTTCGAAACTATTAGAATTTTTCATCCATTGTTTCTCGACTAATAATTGAAAATGAAAATACAAAAATACCGTTTTTATAAATACACTTATTGCCAAAACAAATCTATCGATAACTTGACTTGGTACTAATGATAATACTTGACCGACAACATCCATACGTTTTTGCTAACGCCTGGTTTAATTTTAGAAAAAATTGCTGACGATGTATATGACAGCTTGAAAAGGATTAGGAAAAAACGACTAGGATCCATCTGTAAAACAAGAAGTTTAATTTTAGTGGAACAGGCTTGCGGCAAATCTCGAACCCTACCTTTAAATGTCATATCATCATCCCTCACTATCAGCAAGTGTGTCGGTGGCGTGAATTTATCACTAATAGCAATATTTGTTTGCGGCAATCCTTTTTTCTCGCCGTGCGATTTACGATGAGCATATAATCCGGCATATTGTCGGAACTCTTTCCCGCATATATTGCATGCATATTGTTTGACTTCTGAATGAATTTTTCGATGCATTTTCAATGATAATTTCCGTGGAAATCTTTTGCCACACTCGGTACATTCAAATGGTCTATCACTAGAGTGTGCCACTTGATGATGTTTCAACATAACATTCGTATAGAATTTCTTGCCGCAAACGTCACACTCGTGATTTCTAGTATTATTGTGTCGCTTCATATGTTCAGTTAACCGACTACGAATTATGAACTTTCTGCCGCATAGCTCACACTGGAACGGTTTCTCGCCTGTATGTGACCGCATATGAACGTCCTTCCGACTTTGGTGGATAAACTGTTTCCCACAAATATCACAGCTCAATGGACCGGCCACAGCATGTGTAAGCATATGCTGTCGAAGATTGCATTCTGTGCCAAAGGCGCTAGGACATTTCGTACACTTGTAAGGTCTCACTCCCATGTGCATGTTGATATGCTTCTGACGATGATTGTTGGATGTGAACGATTTCGGACATTGTGGGCATTGGAATGGACGATGACGATCATGAGTGTTTTTGTGTTCGCGCAATTCCGCTTCACTCGAAAACTCCTTATCACAATACAAGCACTTCAAATTGTCCGGTTTCTTTTTCTTCTCGTCGTGCATGTTCTTTACGTGACGACTGTATGTAATGGCACTTTTATATTGTCTATTGCAAATTTCGCAAAACAACTTCGGTTTCGTGGTCTTCTTCAATGATCTTCTTCGTCCAATTTCATAATCCGAATCGCTCTCGTCCGAATTATCCAACGAGTAGTCCGATTCATTTTCATTCATCGCCTCATCTTTATTGTTATCATCGGGCCCAATGTTACCATCTAGATCTTTGTCATATGTTGGTTCTTGCAACTCATTCAATGCTTCTAATAAGGACGGTCGTCGAGTGTTCCCTTCTTCTTTCAAAACTGGGAACGATTGCAGCGTAACCATTGGTTTTTCCAGGTGTGCATCGGCGGCTTCATCTGCTTGCGATTCATTACCATTTTTACCTTGTTGTGTATCAGAAACTTCATCAGCCTCATCAAAAATGTCCTCAATCTGTAGATGCTTCTCCATAAAATGCTCCCCAAAATCGATCATGCTCACATAGAATTCTTCGCAGAAACTGCATATCAAAATGAATTTTTTCTCATCCGAAACGAAAATTTCGCCACATTTTGTATGATTTGTCCGAACATCTAATATACCAATACCGGCCGTTTCCGATTCGTTTTCAGGCTCGAATTTGAAACTGCATTCTTCTTTGACGTTTTCGCCGTCTGTTTTGATGAAGTCTATGGTCGGGATACTCATTTCGGTTAGAAATCATGCGAGGAATTATATTAGAAGCGATTAGAAACGCTAAACTACAATGTTATTACACTTTGCTTCTGGCGGACTTTAAATGACATTTGTGTGATGGAAGCGGCTGACAGAGGGTTTATTTTTAGAAGAAAAATATTTTACATGGAATGGTGGCGCTGTTGTCGTAGGAAAGAATTTATATGTATGCTGTGATTGGAACGTTCGGTGCACTTTCCCGCTTAATTTGTTGCTGGTAAAGTTATAGAAATACAGATTCTGAAGCTTCGGTAATGCGATTGCAACGCGACCGTATCTTCCTCGGCTTATTGGAAAAATGCCGTGGAAAAAAAAATTGAAGGAAATGCTTCATGCAATCAAACTGAAATGCGGTCTCAATGTTTTTATTCATAATATTGATAGCTTCATTCGTCAATCTCTTTATTTTCTCAAGTTACATATAATATCCTTTTTAACTAGAAGGCTAGAAATGTGGGCACAGAACAACTTATACAAAAGATTCAGTTGACGATAGGAATCTTATTAGAACAGCAGCTTATTAGACACTCTTCCTGTTTTCGGATCCCAAAACATCAAAACATATTCGCTATAGATTCGTAAAGCTGAGCGCGATAGATTCGTAAAGCTTAAAGGAGTTTTTCAAGGAAAATAAATTAAAGAAAATAGGGAAAAAGCAATGAAACAAATTTCGCAGAATGCTATAAAGGAGCAAATGTGTGGAATTACCGATCATGTCTTTTCAAAAGCTCACGCACTAGGGAAATGATGAAATGAAATTCGAACCGTTGAACATAGTATTTAATATCAATTATCATAACTTTTGGATCACTCCTCCTAAAGTTCAATTGGTCGAACAAATTGTTTGCAAGGTAAATTTTACGTGCATTTCAAATCTTTTCCACTTTCAACTACATTCATCAGAACAACTTCTGCAAAGAGATCTTCGTCGTCATCATGTTCTTCCTACAGCCAAAGTTCTCCGCTCAGTACAAATTGTCATATTTGCCAGAAATATTATGTTTACAAACATATGTGACATTAACAAAACATAAATGTCATTGTTTTCAAACAATTCTTAATATTAGTAAATGTAGCACCATAGCTAATGCCTCCTTCTAGTCGATAAGAAAACGGAGGAAAGAAAAACACCCTTATTTCATCACGTATACCTTATGTTTAAGAAAATTTCGTTAGCAAGATGGCACAAATCAGTAGCAGTGAGGTAAATAGTGACGAAGAGTTTGAAGACCAAAAAAATATTATATCAGAAAAAGGCATGAACCTAATAAAATGCGGCGAAATATCTTTACTAAAACCTAATAATTTTATTCTCATCTGTGGCTTCTGCAATAAATGTTATCATAAAACCACTGCGTTTGGTGAACATATATTGATAAAACATTTCGGAGAAGAGGATGTTTTGTTGAGTGATCAAATTATAAAAGATTATGTGAGAGCAGAAGATTCTATAGTTATAGAGAAACTAGATTCCACAGAAAGTCAATATTTTGATAGTAAAACACAACGTCAAGATAGAATGAAAGAAGAGATAGTAGTCATTGACGAAAGTGACTTCACTGATGAAGTATGTGATGCAAGTGATGTTCAAAACAGTCCTGCGGGCAATGATGCACCTGACCATATCAATCAAGGTATGCCTAAGGTATCAATCATCTATCAATCAAGGTATTCTAATACAAACTTATTCTGTAATCTAGGTCAAAGACAGTCTCTTAACGCATTTCAGGAGAATTCTGAAAAAGGGCAGGAATACCCTTGCACATGTCAATACTGCGACAAGAACTTCAATGATAATAATAAGCTGGAAAGTCACGAAGCATCACATGTTCGTGATCGCCCCTACACTTGTCACCACTGCCAGAAATCCTTCACGACCAAATCGTACCGCCAACATCACATTAAAATTGTTCACATGGGTCATAAACCCCATAAATGCACCGAATGTTCAAGCTCGTTCGGAACTCGTGGAAAACTCAGGGCACATATGCTTACACACTCAATGCCTGGAGTGTACAGTTGCGATATATGTGAACGACAATTTATCCATGAAAGTCGTAAAAAGGCTCATATGCGCACACATACCGGCGAGAAACCATTTCAGTGTGAATATTGTGGAGAAAAATATATTTTACGTAGTCGTCTAACGGAACATATGAAACGACATACTAATACTAAAAATCATAAATGTGATATTTGTGATAAACGCTTCTACACGAATGTTATGTTGAAACATCATTTAGTCTCGCACTCGTCCGATAAACCATTTAAGTGTCCTGATTGTGGTAGAGCGTTTTCACGAAAGAAAGTAATGAAAATACATTGTAAAATCCATTCGGATGTAAAACAATATTCGTGTGATATCTGCGGTAAAGAGTTTTCACAATTTGCTGGATTATATTCGCATAAAAAGTCGCATGGGAAGAAGTTAGCGAAATAAGACAGTTTTTCATGTTGTAGTGAGTTGATTTTGATTAGCTGAAGAAAACTGATATTTTTAAATATTCAGAATCGGTATACAGATTCAAGTTATTGAGTTATAACTAATTCTATTATCACATAGAATAATTTTTTAGACGAAAATATCTTAGTTCTTTGTATACGCTTCACTGTGATAATTCTAGATACTCCATATTCCATAAGAAAACCCTGTAATGGTGAACTGTTGTCAGCTGGTTTGATTCTAATTAAGTTAACTGGTAACCACATTCGTATATTTTCGTATATTATATTTATTTATACAATAAAACTCTAATATTCTCAATTTTTTGACATATCTGAGCGATATTTGCTCCCTTCTTCACTGCCAAATGTTAGCTTGTTGAAATTTAAATAGAAGAATATGAATAATACCAAGCAAAAGTTTATAATGAAGAATATAAGACAGTTGTTTCAGATATATCTATTAAATGACACTTGAAAATGGGTCTTATTTTAAATCAAATCGAATTTCGTTTAACCTGAACGCATGAATATTTTATTTCGTTTGTCACCAAGAACAGTAACATAAACACCGAAATTTAATGTCCTTTTCCACATTGTAAATATCCATGTCAGCTTGATTCGAATAGATCAATATGTATAGTCATCAGCATAATCAAACAGGAAGACACCGAAAAATATCGTTGTCGAAAAACTTTTGCATAAAATTTGATATCAATATCACATTTACAACACTAACCACGAAGTTGTTCTATTATTAATATTTTGTGAATCGTAGAACGTCGATTTCGCCTTCGAACGTAGACTTCTCCCGTTATATTTTCGTGATATATTACGGTAACATCTAGCTCTCTATTGGAATAAATTTCCAGTCCTCTCACCGAAGAAAATTCTCAATACAAATGCATGTTGTGCATAAAAATAAATAATTTATTTTCTTTTAAATCAATTACTCAGATAATAAGAATATCGTCTGATAACAAATCAATATGTTTCTAACAAAAAATGTATACTATTACAATTTTGAGGTAATTAAATATCATATCTCATTAACGAAGCTTCGAGATCAACGTAAAAGTTATTAACAAAAAATTTTAAACATGTTAACCATTAAAATGTTATGTATCTGAACAATAATATTAATAATAAGCTTTTGTATATAGACTTAATTATCACTAAACAAAGGAATGAGTTTCGATAGAGTTCAAGTTAATTCTCCTGATAAACTTTATTTACTTTGTTCAGTGAAATTTTCTCAGTTGAGATGATAAATCTTTCAATTAGCTGTGTCCATTTGCATTTTATATTCAAATAAATATTCTTTTTCTTCAAGTACTGTTAATATAATACTTCATCCCAACGCCCGTGTTTCCACATCGTAAATATTGTTAATATATTTTTAATAGGGAATTTGATTTTGATAATACTGAATCATATCATACGTTCGTGTGCGAATATTTTGATATGAATTTCGAATAACGGCTAAAATATGTGCCGCCGCCTCTTTATTATTTTTTGTGGGCGCAAAGCGTTGTTTCAGCAAATTGATCGTTTGTCCACGGAAGCATGGCAATCCAGTATCCAGCATGAGTGAAACGAGTGAAACAATTGCATCTTGGTATGGACGTATAGCTAAGAAAGCATGAACGCATAATTCGCAGAACCATTTGAACGATGGTGCTTCCATTTTGCCACCCATTATCATCACCATTTCATCAGTTAGTTTAATATCGGGTTCGAAACCAATATTGCCACCCGGTGATGATTCAAACATGAAACCAAAATCTGTTTGAATGAAAACAAATATGATTTACACCATACTTTATTGCAGACATTGGTTCGCTCACCTATGTGTATTATATGACCATCCTTGTCAATCATAATATTGCCGTTATGGCGATCCTTAATTTGAAGCAGATATCCTATAACTGAATAGGCGGCCATCGATTTAACGAAATTAGCACGTGCTGCTTGAAATTCTTTAGACGTGTCTTCACCGTACTGGTGGAGGAAATATTCGTACAATCCAGAGTCGGTTTGGCGTCCGAGTTGATCTCTCGATTTAGCATTTGGCACGCATTCGATTACACCGCACTACCGAAATTATTATTTCATAAGTTTAATTTACGGATGAGCTTCAATTGCGCAAAAACTAATATAATACTTACCCCTGGATTAGTTGCCACAACCCTATATGGGAATAAAAACAACTCCAACCCAACTTGTTGGAAGATGTTTTTGAATATTGTAATCACTTGCAATGCGAGCATGTCTTGACGCACATCATCGCCCACTTTGAAAATAGCTGCTTGCCACGCTTCAACACCCAAACTGCCTTTAGTTTCATTTGCTGAGTTCTGCAATGTATCAATACGTAATCTAGTAACAAACTAGTTAAATGATAGCATATCACAACATACCGGATTGGTGGAAACTTCCATTGCTTTTACCTCTAATTCTGATATACCACAACGTAGAACGCGGAACCGTGCCAAATATGGTGCCTTGGCAGCACTTTGCATTGGCGTTCCACTGTTATAATCAATATCCAAAACCATTGCCTCGGGATTGGACGGCAAATAACATCCCGCTTGGACTTTAATTTTACTAAGCGCTTCCAAACAAGCTTTCTTCCGCTCAGGACCTTTAGGGAACGAACGAATTTCTCCGGAAACGGCTGTGATCTTAGCAAAGAAATCAAATTCACGCTCATAGAATCGTTTCGCTGCGCCCGAAAATGAACTGATCAAGCTTTTACTTAGCGAATCCAAAATGTCATACAAAGCAGGATCCTTATGCTGTTGATCTTCGTCCATATACATATTAGTTTGCATATTCCAAATAAGCTGATGAGCCACTATTTGTGAACGTTTCGAGATTTGCTTGATAAATTCTGAAACGTACCCCATGCTATCGTGTCTTAGCGCTTGTACCAATTGTGGAATGTATGCAAGAACAGCTTCAGCGGGATAATGAGAAAGTGTTTTAACAGCATACTGGGCGGTAAGTGGATGCGATGGGTATTGTCGCGAAAAGTAAGACAAAGCTTGGATCGGACCAACTGGAGCCCACTTTAACATGTAGACGAGTTCAGGACTTTCAGCCAATAAGGTTTTGGTTGAGACGAGATATTTAAGAGCATCTGGAATGTGAGCCGCAGTTATTGGATCCGAGCATACTAACCGAGCTACTTCATCTTCAATGGATTCGGCATTACGAATTCTCTGCGGAAGGAATACCGCCAGAGCTGGATTGTGCGACCAAGCCAAACGGGTATAATCTCGCCAAATATTCAATTTAAATGGACGCGCTCTCCACTCTGCAACTTGCTCTTCTCCAGCTATTACTAAATCTAGACTGCCGTTTGGATTGTACCAAGTAATCAAGAACTCGATTTCAACAGCTAATAATTCCAAAATCAAATTCCTTTTTTTCATGTAATCTTTATCGTACGCATCCTTCTGGAAGGGTGATCGTTTTGATCGAGTCGAACGTTTCGAAAGAGTCGATGTTGAGTGTGGAATGGTATTATACCAACCTGCCGAGCCTGTAGGAGTCGAGCGCGCAACTTCACTGCCAGCCACGGATGCTGTCTCCGGATTCTGCCGGACTGACAATGTTTGCACCGATGGATTTACATCATAGTCGCCTACTTCAGCAGCGACTAAATGCTTCTTTTCACTGCGCATTGTTTGCCAAAACTTCAGCAAAATCATGATATCTTCGAGAAGCTCGTCCTTGCTCTGCGATGGACACGTCGGTGCACCACAGAAATAATCCAATGCATTGCTATAAATTCGTTCGCGTAAAATATTTCGTGCCAGTGATTTCGGAATGGTACTTCCTTGCAGTAGCGATAAACCACATTGAAGTAATTTAAATCGACAACCAACTGTTGATATATGACGGACCTGCTTTGAATTCTTCGTTATAGGCAAACATCGATGTAAGAGAAGGCAAAACATCTCCACTTTATCTCTATTACAATACTTTGCTGTATCAACCATTTCTGATATATGCTGAAGCCAGATGGAATGCGGAGCAACCACAACTGGTTTCGCAACAAGCTTACAACCCTCGTAAGCAGCTAGCGGACTAGTAAGTTCTTGTTCCACGGAAAATATCCCCATCTTTTTCTCAAATGTTGTTTGCCATGCAGTCATCATTTCTTGTATGAAGCAAAGTTCGAGATCTTGCCGTGCTGTCAGAACCCATTGCCAACATTCTACAGCAGTCTCCATAGCTGATTCAGTAAATAACTCAACTTGGGAAGTTGCTATGTTATGTGAAATAGGAAAATGATCCGAAGCTAATAACAGAAACACCATTCAAATACTTACAGACCGCATGCAAAAGCTTTCTGTGAACTCCAGCGCATATTGTTAAATAAGCTGTAGCACGCCACAAGGCACCTCGATGGCGGGCGTCACTTTTTTCAGCACAAGCCTCCCATACCTCCTTTACTAGACGATCAGCTAGACCCTTCGTATCGTCTTCGTTAAGAACCGAAAGCAATCCTGTGATTTCACCAGCATATCTACTTCGTAGACAAAGTACTGATACAAACTTTGGTGTATCGCTTTTCACACAATTCGGCCGCTTGTTGTTCGAGGGCAACGCATTCGGTATAAAATTATTTGAATTTACAATCGAGTCAAATGCTAGCGCCAAACCACTATGATTTGCAAGAGTGTGTACAGGTATCTGATTGGGATACTCTTGCAGATGCGAACGAGTGGATCGCGGCGCCCATTTCATTGCTTCGCTCACAATGCCCTGACAGCGATCTGAAAAATCTTTCAGACGACTCTCACGAGCTGGCTTCGAGTCCATTAATTGTAATGTGTAAGGAGTTGAAGAGACACGCAGTGTTGGTGTTTCCTCGTTTGGATGAAGTGTTAAACTGAATGCTAACAATTGAAGAATGTCTAACATGCACCATAGAACGCGACGATTCCACAGTAGATGGGGGAATTTGTCAACCAATTTGGCAAGATACTGATCCGCTACCAATTGAATTTGCTTATGGATGTGATTGAAATAGACAAGTAAGAGCATTGCTTGCGATTCGAGTACCTTTTCCCGGACTTGGTCTTCGGAGAATAGCACATTACGGAATTTTTCAAATACCTGATCGGCGATGCTACAATTTTAACTCCACATTACACTAAGAATCAAAAGAATTTAAAAAAAATACCATTTCACGCATTGCCATATCCCCGACTTATCTTTTTGTAGAGCCGTATCACATAAATAGCTTAGAATCGGTTCCAAGCTCGGCTCGTCCGCATTTTCTACTCTAAATTTCAAACATAACATTTTATTAGTGTGAGCTTCGCGCAAACGTTGCAAAAATGAGCAGAACTTACCTCAACGTTTCCAACCAGTACACGCTCAACAAATATGTGCATTGGGCAAATGTCAGTTTGTTAATACACGCCGTGACTTCAGCGGGCGGATGATCGAGTAATAGCAATATCTGACTACGTAGTTCATTCAAACTAACTGAATCAGATTTAACGGCTGAAGTATAATTTAACTCTCTCATTTCCGATCGATGTGCGGTTTGCGATATGAGAAGCGGAGATTTGGTAGCTATTTGTTGCACGCCATGGTACCAATCGACGGGCCACAAGCGAGAATTAGTGAATCCCATTACTACACAGTACAACCAAAAATCTTTGAACAGCTTATGCAACCGCAATTTAGGGTTCTTAATTGGAGGGAGCCGTCGAACGAGAATTGCTATGACTGGAATTAACATTCCCAAGTTGCCAGCGCTCGAACTGGCTTTCTGCGCTCCTGGCGTATTATCATACGAACGTTCTCCTTCCAGTCCGATTTGGACAAAGAGTTCCAAAAGCTTTCCAAGCAAATCTAACATTTCTCCTTCCCCTTGAATGTTTGCAGCAATGTTACCTAATGCATTGACAACAGCATCCGAGACATTGTGGAATTGCTTGCGCTGTTCGGGATTAGTTGTGTACGCCAGCGACGCCGATTGCACTGTTACTCGCGAGAACATTTTCACTATTTCCTCATACACTTGAGGCTCACATTGGGATATGATCATACATCCTAGTTGATCCACAATCAATGCGTTCTGTTCCGAAGGGACTTTACAGAAGCGCTGAATGAAAAATTGCAAAATGTTTTGAGTTGTTTTTGGAGTATCTTTGAGTGCAACGGCAACATGACCCAACATCACTATTATATTCAGCGAGACTAAGTTGGATTCCCTTTCGAATTAAAACGTAATTCACATTAAATGTGATATTAAAAGTTCATTGCTACTTACGATTCATGTTTTTCGGCCGTAAATAATCGATTCGAAACATTCGCTACCAATGCTGGTACGCAATACGGATCCAGCGAATGAGCTGCTCGCAGAGCAATACTCAAGTTTTCTATAGCCGCATCACGTAATGCTTCGAATCCACACGGACCTGATTTTGAGATGCCACCGGGCTTAGTTTCATGAACATCGATAGCACGTATTTCATTGCCCTGGACGACTATTTTGAATGGCGCCAACTCCTTATCCTTCTTTTGTTGGGCTAAAAATTGCGCATGCAATTTAGCTAAAATCGGGCTGGGATCGACTAGAAAATCTCGGAGATAGCTTATAGATGTCCCCGCAATGTTGGGAAATTTCTGCGCAAGTTTTCCCAGACCCTAATTTCAAACGTTTAAGTAGTTTGTTTAGGCAAAATTTATAAATAATTTGATTGTATTCTCACCTCAAGGCATACCATCAAAAGAGGCATATGATCCAATACAAGCTTTTGACTTAGCACTGAGTTCAATTTTTGATACAAGCGTCCGCATAGCGTATCGGCTTCTGCAAATTTCAGCTTTCTGTTAGTCTTTTGATTTGATTTCGAAGTAGAGCAAACATACAAATACAACTGATGCAAATACACATACATCGTAAACTGCATATCATGCTCTTTCAGTTATCAAGCAATAGAAAAATTTATTAAATCGTTAGAGTGGCAAATTTAACTTTTCCAGAAATGTTTTCCATTTATAAAGATTTCATTAGCCAACATTATTTTGATAATAGCTTACGAATAGGTCATGGAAATTGTGTTATAATGAAAGCATATAATTTAAAACTCTTGAATTATTATCTTGTATTAGTCATTAGGTTTCGCTATAAGAAAGAATTAATTTACATATTTTGATATTGGTTCTTTCCTATTTTGGAAGATTGAAAGAGACAATGAAATGGAATGTTTTTGTACAGATTTCGCAGCAACTATCCTGCATTGAAGAAGGAAATTCATTGAGCGGTTTGGTTTTGAGCTTAGAAGAAAGGAACAAAATTACACCCAGCTATTCAATTGTTGTTCAATTCGAACATGTCCTAAACTATTGATTTCAATTGGGAACGATATTCGAATGGATGATGAATATGATAATTAATAACGGATGGTAATGCCCTTGGTGTATCAATATTTGTTTAAAATCATATTGTTTTCCTTACAAAAAAAAATGCACATATCTACAAAATTCACAAAATCTGAATCAGTTCCGGATTCATATGTGTAATCTCGATTTTGAAGTGTTCACATTTTAAATATATATTCAATCATCTTCATAAAATTCCCAAACAGGCAAATTCTTGAAAACATAAAACATTCAATGTGAAAAAAGGAATACAAAAAAATTCATTCAAAATAAATATTCGCGTTCAACAATAAGTTGCATGCCGCATATTCTGTGATTTATATTTCCATCGCCCTTCCTCCGATTAGTAAACTAATTAAAAAAGTATGCAAAACTTAGAAGTAGAGATAAAACGTTCAAATCAAAAAATTATCAAACCGCCAAAATAACCAAAATTTTACGACCTTTCCTTAGCAAATAAGATAAACCATAAAGCAACGACGGAACATTATACTCTTCATCAACTGTAAAAATTAATTTTTAATATGCGAAATATTACTAAATATTTATTTCAAATGTAGGTATAAGAGGAATAATAAGCAAATATTTTTAAGCAGTTTCTTTGTTTTTAACAACACTTCTAATGTGTTCTTACCTGTTTCGTCTCGTATCGCCCAAACTAACAAATCAACGCACGCTGCATTTGCCATCACATTAACCTTGTACTTGTTCACCACTGCAATATTCTCATCACGCTTTTCACGCTCGTGATCCTGTTGTTTGTTCTGCAGCTCGGTTTGACCAATTAAGAACAATCGCTTTACAAACTCTTGAACATCCTTCGTGAACGGTGTCGGCAAATCACTTTGATTCTGTAATAATTCTCGTAGCAATGTCACCATCACCAAAGTAATTGTCTCCGAAAAACTTTTGTAGCAATATCCTTTGATTTGGTGCAAGCTAAATATATCACTGGCTTGCTCGTCAAGATGTTCGAGTATTTCTTTTGTTAACAATTTTTTAGCTATCGCAAAGATTGTCTGTAAATGCTGGATGGGAAATGAGATGCGCTGTTTTTTAACTGGCGTTTCACCAAAGCGCATATTTGGAAATTGGTTGAAACTAGACCCGAATCGGGTGAAGAAATACGTGGTTGGATCATAGGGAACTGAATAGAACGTCTGTAGTGATGGACGTTTGGAGTTCGCTTGGCTTAGCGCCGATGGTGGTTTCAAAAAGCGTGAATCCACTGAATCCTGGCTCAAGCTGCCTGACATCGAACGTGGTATAATTGAACGGAAGTGGCTGAAACTCGACAATCGCTCGTTCGAAGTTAGTGTACTTGGATCGCGCGTCTTAACGACGGGCATCGTTTGACGTGGAAATATTCGACAAAGTAGTGGTGGGTCATTTGTCGCATACCGTCCCATCGATCGCCCCAATCCAAATAGTAACGGTACCGTCGCTTTGCATAATATTATCGGCGGTGGCGCCTGATTTGACTCTCGACTAGATTTGATGATGTTGGTTAACGCATTAAGCGTTTCCACTTGATTCAGTATGACCTCATCTCTCAATTCCGGAGAGCCAACCGCAATATCCGATAGCAATGTGTTCAAGCAAAAGCTGAACTTTTCCGCAGATGGAATTCCTGTAAGAATATTAATAATCCATCATAACGCAACAGTTCAAGGTTATCACAGAATGCGGAAAATTTACGATCGATTTTATTATGCTTTGCGTCATCCACCCAAACTGCCTTCGGTAGCGATTTGGCCAAACGTAACAAGTATGGTACAATTTCACTCTCATATTGATGGCCACTCTCGAGAAAGTATAATCCAAGTGCAATCACCGCATCTTGAGCTCGAGAATCCAGACAGAATACGCCTGCGGCATTTTCTTGTGGGCAATACCGAAAAAGAGTTTGAACCTGATGACGAATGAAGAGATAAATAGAATGTAAGATTTTAACGTGCAACAAGATGTCTTTTTGTAATCCTTACTTTCTCCCATGGCGTAGGGTTGATTTTAGCAAGTACACGGGCTAAACTTTGCACCGTGATCTGGAACGAAAATCGATCAGTTCCAGACATTTTCCGACGCGACTGACATTTGCCAAAGCACAAGTGCAATGTCCGTCTTGAATGACACTTGCGATATCCAATTTGTTGATTCGACAGTCAGCTGGACATTAACGTCAAATTTCTCGCGAGAGTAAGAAGAATATTGTGCTAGTTACGAGTGAAATTGGGATAATCTGAAAAGTGTTTCAGGAGGAGCGGGTATTGTCGTTTAAAAAGTAGACGAAGTCCTTGCATGATGTTAATCTAATGAAAATTATAGTTTGAGTTCGTTAATTTGTTTTTTTGGATCATACACGCAGTTCTTCTTTCGATTTATCACCATATTTTTCGAGCTACGTTGATTTTCGGAATGATTCCAATTTAATTAAACTTCGGTCGCATTGTTTTTTTTTTGACACAAACTAACACAACTGCTTCCCTAATAACAATGCAATAGCATGATCTAAGAGGCAAAATATGTAGAAGCAAATTTTAAAGTTGTCAGTCAATGACATGGAACGGTTCACACCTAATAGAATCCTTTAATCTCAAAGACAAACGAATTTCGCTCTTGCTGTAGTAGGCTAGTAGATTCACTGGTGTTTTATCTGCAAAATAACCTTCCCCGTACCGACCATTCGCTCTGAAGCCCATCTTCTTGGGATATTCGCCGACTGAACAATACTCCGTAAAGGACCCTTATTCTCTTTTCCATTACGATATAAACTCGAAATTTCTTTTCGTCATAGATTCCGGGGAAAAGCTTCATACTTACACTCCTGGAAGTCTTCTTCAAGTTCAACCTGGTACCAGCTTCCATTCGCAGGATGAATCAAGTTATTATGTCTTTTCGTGCATATGAGTGGGCTGTCCCTACGACACAATCATAGTGTACACATACTGCAGGATTCAAGGCTGGACTGCCCCAAGACTCGCGTTCTCGTGTTTTTTTAACTTTGGTAGCCGTTGTAGATACAGGGCTGATTGATCTATTACACGTGGACCTACCGTCCATCAGTATTCCGACAGTTTATTTCATAAATGTTAGACAAGAGTTTTTGATATTGAAAAACGAAAACCAATATATGTTTCACAGCCTTGCAAGCCCCATACAGATCACATAGAATATTTTGCGTGTATTGGCTTATATATGAGAAAATATTTCAGACTTTTCGAGCCTTCGCACAGTTTTAATATGTACCTTTGGAACATTTGTCTGTTTGCAAAACTTAAAACTTCATGCGAAGGATATTGATTCGACCAAACATAGACGATATGAACGGATACGACGAACCATTCTGAAAAAAAAATAGATATTGAGTGCGTGTTATTTTGTCGAATGCGAATTATTTTGAAGGATGCCTTCAGCTAGATTTTCAAGGATAATGACACCCATGAGTTATAAATGCGGGTCGTACACATTTGGAACACACTAAGATAATTAAAGATGTCAGCAACAGGTGCTTTTCAAAATCAGCCCAAGCTCTATTTTGTTTTTCAAACAATCATAAATTAATAAAATTTATAGCAAAATAGTATCATCAATAAGTTTAATAAAATTTCAAAGCAAAAAACAAACGCAGCACATAGGGCGGAAAACACATTTCTATAACATTTATTTTGGTGCCTAACGTTCAAACATTGTCACAAGTTGTTTCTTGGTTTCAATTGATAGCACATTTCATATGTGATGTATGTTTCTATGCTTAAAAAAAATGCAAAATAATTTTTCCTTAGCTGGCATCAGCGAAATTTAGATAGAAATTCAAATCGAAAGATTTTTACTACTTTTATACGCAAATCATTTGAACAAAGTTCATTTACTGTTTCTTGTTGAATTTTACTTTTGATTTAAAATGTCTAAATTGTTGAAAACTTTAGTGATTTTCAATGAATTTATGTGCTCAAAGCTTGAAAATTCTCGTTCTGGTCTTTGCTGCGTTTACTGATCATACATTTTTTGAAAAAGTAATTTTATGAAGCATTGGACATATACAAAGAAATGAAAGTTGTCTAGCTTGATGTTCTCGTTTTGTTCTTCTAAAAACAAAAAATAAATCATTCGCAGACCATCCCTTACATTTCATTTTTTTATTTAAATTTACTAATCATACCTTACACTTTCCATTTTAACATATCTGTAGGTGCATTTCAATTCATTTTTGCTCTATCCTGTACCGATATTCGGAACTAGTCGAAAATAAATATTATTTTATATTGCAAACAAACGATTTTACTCGCGTCTTACTTCGCTAACATACTATTAAAAAAATCTATTTAGCATTTCGTACATTATTGCTCTTTAAAAATAAATATATGTTTAAATTATAGAATACATATAAAATATCATATTCGCTATGATTAAAGATCTTTCTTTTTTTCATTAGTATATATATATATATATATATATATATGTGTGTATATATAATTTTCAAAAATTAATCAAATTCATAACAAAACATTTTTGATTTCTTTCTTTTAAAGAATAGTACAACACAAGCACTAAAAGTGCAAATATATAAAGTAGCATTTTGACTCTGTCAAAACGAATGTGTTGGAAATGGAAATTAAATAAAAACTTTATTTTAGAATGTACAGAATTAGCCACAGTCATTTTTCTAATTGGATCCTGCCTAAGGGAAATGCGTTGAAGTTTTTTTTTTTGAAAAATTCTAAATGTATCGTGCTTCTGGAATGATAAAAGTTTGTATACTTTTCGTTGGTCCTAGTTGTAAAATGCATCGTCATTTACCGGACAAAGCGTTGAATGTTGTACGCGGATTTTCAGCTCTTCTCTACACATTTATACACAATAAAACTGGGTAAAAATACTCATGAACGCTTAAAATAAGCTTCTTTGAATTTATGCGGAATTTTTTTAGGTTTCCTTGTTAAGCTTTAAGCTCAGCCCAGCGAAAATAATCACCAAATCGAATTCATTCTTTCATATCCCGAAATCAACTTTAGTACACCTATTTTATTGCCAAAATAATCTCAATTGTTCACATTTTGCTACTCAGTAGAATTTCACTTAGTTTGACTAGACATTTATTTTGAATATAAAAATCTCCAAGATGTCACATCTTATTTGCTAAAAAGGATTTTACGTACAGTAATTGGATGGAACATGATAGCAATATCTTTTATGTAATTGTTTGTTTTGTTGATGTCGCCTTTTTTTCTAATTGCTTAATGATTTGTGACTAACATGTATTATAGCGAATCATACATTCATGTTGGAATTATTTCTTTCAAATATCGATTGTACTAACTGATGCAATTATGCGTAAATGCTCGTTCCAATAATACTGAAGACGGAAATAAATATAAAACGATTGAAGACAAACTGGAATGTGCTTTCTATAAAGTGTTGGCAAAATACATTTTTTTATCACGCGAAAACATTTGACATTAAGAATCACTAAAAATTTATCTTTAACTCTTTTTTTGTTCTCACATGAATTCAATTGCAATAACATCTAAAATAATGAAAATTGCAACATTTGAACAGAAAATCAGTACAATAAGGCAAGAAAGGTGATTATTATTTTTGTTTTACTTATTACTTCATTTCGGTTTGCTTTTCACTTTTAAAAATAAATTTCTTGTCTTCCTGTAATTCGTAGTCATTCATTATTTATTCTATAATCGATTAGTGTGTGTGAGTGGGTGTGTGTTTTTTATCTAGAGCACACTCATCTAGATAAATTAGTTTTGACGCATTTCGTCACTCCATCTCAATCTCTGCATCTCAGCAGCTCTTGTTATGTTATATTTTTAATTATTCATTTTCCGATTCATATTTTAATGAATCAGACCGCCGTCATAGGCATAATCGGCTTTATTATGCATAACTAGACGATCTTCAACGAAATAGAAACTATCGGAGCGTGTTTCGAATGGATTTGATATCATTTCAGTTACTAAATAAAGGGATACGATAGTTACGATAATATTAATTGAAACTCATTCATTTATTTCTAACTTACCTAGATCTGGTGGTAGGTTGGGAAATTCGTAGATGTGTTCACATGTATTTTTCGAGTAGGGTATACAGTATCCAAACTCAAAATCGAAAGTTTTTAAAAGACGATCACGAAAGAAATGGCGTTCGATCATCCGAAAACGATTCACAGGTTTTGTTCCAACTGTGAATTCAACACTGTAACGATAAAATGAAATTTAAGTGAGATTTAGAATGAATTGAAAATTAAAAATGATCAATCGAGGGCAGCGTCCTCGAATCGAATTTTAGCGGATTTTATATACTTTTTTCGTCGAAATGCGGCTATAGACGAAACAATCGATACGAAAAATTTCAGAATCATTCGTATGATCGTTTCAAATTCGAATCAATATGTATCTACCCTTCTTTCTAAGATGAAATTTTTTTATACTTGATGGCAGGAGGCATTTTCAAAGGAAAAATGCAAGGTTTTGTATGTCAGTTAATGTAGCTCTAGTAAGGAACTTGCTAGGAGATTCTTGTATAGGGATATAGCGGGAACAACGGAGAGGAGAATTGCCAGTAGGGTCTTTCCCTACCCCTGTCACCTGACGATATACGACATATCCTCTTTCAATGGTTAGAACTGAACAAACATAAACTGCCCGCGTTTCTACTCGAGAGGATGGTGTTAGATCAGCATAAAAAAATCGATTCGGTAGCTAATTTTCGTCTACAAGAAACCACAGGACAGTCATCTTTTGAACCTGAGCGGCAATAAATTCAGAATATTATAAAAAAATCATTTATATGTGTGTTTCTATATCAACCATTCTGAAAAGCAGATACCAATCAGGATCCTAATATTACTTTAATTATGGCCATAAACTTACAGTGAAACAAAGAGAAAACCCGCGTTACTTACCTCTTTAAATTCCCACTTCATTCAACCGATTACCCTAACCAATTGATCCATAATTATCCTTAATCTAGCATGCAAAGCATACTTACGTAGCGCCCACTGTTTTCAGCTTTAAAAATTGCGGTGTAAATTGATATCTGACATAACGTCCTGCATTTGGATCAGTTGGCTCGTCCAATGTAAGCTCTTCTGTTGCCAATGTTGCCTCCTCTACCGAATTTTCAGGGTACTGTTCACTAGGCGGCTTGGCTATTTCAAAAAGTACAGCACCACTTTCTAGGTCACGAATTTTGAAACGGGTAAAATCAATATCATAAATATTCGCATCGGGTGTGCATAAATAATCATCTGTAATTTTATTCAATCGTAATACATCGTCCGGTGTTATTATGCACTCGGGTGATGAGGATGTGCCTAGAGGACCTTGTCCCGATTGTAATGGATTTATTTTTTTCCCGATTACACTCATTTTACGTTCGGTTGTTTTCCACTTCCTATTGGACTGAACTACAAATTCTAATACAACTTGTCAGCCAGTGACGAGCAATCGATTGTAGTTATAGTTAGCCGAAATAGAACAATTTTATGTTCTAGATTCCCGATTTTGTTTATTATATTTCTAAAGTTGCACTTGGAATATGTAAAGTTGATTACATGAAAAAAGGATTTTTTACGAGTACAAAGGAAAAAAGGACTTTGCGGAACGGAAAAATTTCCACCCCCTCACACACTAGCTATGACAACACAAATGTCAAAGGACAAAACTGTTGTTGTTTTGGACACAAAGCAGAGCTGCACTCGGGCATATTATACTATTTCATAGTCAGCGTCTTCTAATGTACATTTGTTTTTCATGAATCCAAACAAATCTACAGCCGCAAACATCGAATAGACTTTGGTTAATAACTTATTTACTTATTTTCGGTTATAATTCCGTCGATGACAGCTCACCATAACAGGCTTGAACTGCCATAGTGACAGTGTGCCGAGATGTCAAAAGAAATGTCTCCACCATGAGCGGAGGAATTGTCGCAGCCATATTGTGCGGCAACCATCGGCGTGTAAACTTCGAGACCGAGACGAAATTTAGCAACTTATCCCGCCTACCGTGCTAATTCATCGTGAAAAATACTACAAAGCCCATTCTAGGGTTGTTGGATTATCGTCAATATTAAAGATCGCATTCATCCGCAGGCTAGCATCGGAAAAAAAGTCAATCGAAAGTTGCTTTAGCACGCGCCGCACATCGTCGTTTCTAGTTCTCGTTAACGCAGGTAAGATGTAATCCAACATCCAAAAGAAAACGAAATGAAAAATATGTAAAAAGAAATTAAAGTACGATATACCTTGCAGTATAACCGAAGCTAAATATTTTCTTCCTTAATCAGTTTTCTTCTCTATTGTATGTTAATCAGCCAAAAGTTTTTTGATTATAAGTTTAGAAGAAAATCAATCGAGATCTGAGAGAGAAAAAAGTGAATACGTAAATAAAATCTTTTTAGTTCTGTGTCGGAAAAAGTTTTCTGTAAGAAGACTATTCGTCGTTGCTGATGTTTCAAGTTACAAGTGCAATAAATGAACTGACCGCCGTTTGTTTAAAATACCAAAAAGTCACGCGAAAGTTTCTGTTGCATTTTCACATGAAGAAAATTCTAACACGTATTTTCGCTTCATTTCCTCACTCGGTAAGAAAATGAAGTCGGAAAAAGTCAGTGCAAGTATAAAATCAAGTCACGAAGTTTCGTTTTTGTTGTAAAAAGTTGTTCGACGCAATGTCTAGTAAAATAGTTTTGTTGATTTTATCGGTCGTTCGAAAACAAAAGTAAAAATAAAACAAATGAATAAGTAACAAATTCTCGAACATTTATGCATTAAAAACAAATGTATTAATATAGTAGTTCAGAAAAAAATAATCTGGTGGAAAAAAAGCATCTTCAGCGATTGAATTGATTGTGCCCGAGATGAAGGTAAGGATGAAAGATCATCGGACATTTGACGGGAGTTATTCACGTCAAAAGTAAAGCAAAAAATATAATAATTCATTGCAAAATGACTAATGAAAGATAAATTGTTAAGAAGATATCTAGAAAAGTGCGTAATTATATACTACTTGATTTATATGCATTTAAATATTCAAGCTCACCAGCAGAGGTGAACTTGATAATCTTCTGATGGCGATTTCAGGCTGCCGTGGTCATAAAATGGGCACAACGTGAACGGAATATTAAAATATTATATTGAAGTATCTTTATAATATGAATGTGTAAAAGAGCGTATGGTTGCAACGTCGGTATTCGCCGTATGTGGGTCAATTTCATTCGGTTTCAATTCAATTCGGTTATGTAGCGGCATAAAAAGGCGGCAAATCTAATTGGAAGTTTATTCGTTTCAGTCATAAACACCTAAATTAGGCATCTCACACTTTTCGTGAATTTACTTCTGTAATATTTCTATTGAGCATGTCTATAGATGTCCCAGCCCTACCAATGACGTGTTGAAAAATGTTTGTTCATCAAAAACAAAAATTCCTGCCAACACGGTTGGAATGTCAAAAAACTATGCAAATAAAAATTGGTTTATTTGACTTCGATTTGGTCCGCTATGGACACATCATCGCTTGTTGCTTCTGGCGGGACAGGAATTCAGCATAAACCATTCGGCAAGAACATTTGCCTTTAGTTTCTGTTCCAAACTTTCTCTAAAATGCCGAAAAAAGGGTAAAAAACCACTTTTAAAGACAAATATTAAAGGAAGTATTTATTATTAATAAAGAACAAGAATTTTAACAATCACAGAAGTTGAATTCCAATTGAAACTACAAATAAATAGACGGTAAATTACGTCACAACAAAAACCTACTATACTTTCTATTATTTTGCTGCTCCATATGCCAGCTGGAAAATGTTGCTTTTTGTTCCCGCTTTTAATAAATGATGAAATCAGTAATTGTTCAATCCATTAAGAAAAGTTGTATAAGGATACTACAATATACGTTTTAACGTTCTATAACTGAATAATGTTTGCGGAAAATGGATATTGATAAATACAATCTAAGTGGTTAATATAATACACGGTTTTATCTATACAAGTTTTAAAACGGTAATCTATTATATAGCTTCACAATATTTTATCATAGAAACACAATTGATGATTTTCCAAAAATTAAAACAAAATCCCTGCTAGAGACTAATATGTTTTTAAAACTTTTATAGACGGCATCCTTTGGCACATCGCGTGAGCGAAATTATATACTGCAACCATGGAATCCGATGAGTCACGACCCGGCTCATCGGCGTCATATTCATCAGATTCGTCTGATAATTCAGACAATTCTCGTCAATCAAGTCCGGTCCGAAAGGAATCGTCGCCGGGTCAAAAGTCCGCTCCAAGTTCTCGCGGTGGTTCTTCATCACGGAAGTCAAGATCGCGCACACGTTCACAGACGAAATCACCGTCGCAATCAAAGTCGGCTTCTAGGTCAAAATCTCGTTCGAAATCCCGATCGCAATCCAGTTCATCGTCTAGCGATAATGAGGAAGAAAACTTGAATCGTACTACAACACCACTAAGTGATGGCGGTGAAGAAATGAAAGAAGCAAACGATCGGGAAGGTTCACCTGTTTCTTCGCAAAGCAGTAGCAATGCTAGCAGCCCAAGTAATCGCAGCAATGGAAGCATCAGAAGTAACGGCAGTCATCGAAGCAACAGGAGCAATAAAAGTAATCGGAGCATTAATGCAGCAAGTACGGGTAATATTTCGCGAAATCAAAGTATATCACCGGTTCGACGATCGCGAAGCTCACGCAATTCAAGCTCATCGAGTGCCGCTTCTAGGAACTCTAATTTAAATGGTGATAACGAAGATAATAAGGAACCTGGTTTAAATATGAGCCATGAAGACTTGAGCGATGTAAGTGATATGGAAGCTGAACGCAGCGAGAAACGAAATCACAGCGGGCGCCATAAAAGTGAGGATTCTGATGAGGAGGAGGGTGGCAAAGGGGAGCAGCCGAAAGAGAATGGTAAATCAGATCGTGAAGACGATGCACGCGAAGCAGCAAATGAACGGGATCGAAGTAAAATCGTTGATAAGGAAAAAGAGAATGAAGAAACAATTACTGATTTGCGACAAAAGCTCGATCAAAAGAAAAGTCAACTGAAGGCAATGGAAAGTAAGGAGAAGAACTCAGAAACTCAATCAGCATCTAAAACAAACGGAAACATGTCTGAAGATCTGGACGACCTTGTGAAGAAACATGACGAGGATGCTCTCGATTTCGAGGCAGAAGAAGGTGAATGTCAAGAAATGACAAAGGAGGAAGAAAAGGCGGAAAGGGAGGCACATGAAAAAGAAAAAAAAGAAAAAGAAGGCGAACTAGAAGAGGGCGAAGAGTTGGAAGAAGGCGAGGTTAGTGATGAAGAGGAAAAGAGGCCGGAAGAGACGGAACCGAAACCGGTTTGTCGTTTCTATACGCGTGGACAATGCACTTGGGGAATGAGTTGCAGATTTTTGCATCCCGGCGTTACAGACAAGGGTAACTACACTATGTTTGATATGGTACGCCCCGTCCCCGTTCCGCATGGTGGTGCCTTTGGAGGGGCGCACACATTCCATGACTATAGGACTGAAAGACCGCCTTTACACCATCGTCCGCCATTACACCACCATCCTGCATATGTGGCAGCTCATCATGAAGCGCGGGTGATTCCTCCGGCTATTGTTCCTGATCAACCAGTTCCAATGGTAGAAAGTGCTTGGGAGCGAGGTCTGAGAACGGCCAAGGAAATGATGAGGAAAGCAAACAAGAGAAAGGAACAGGACATGGATTTTGAGGATAAAAAAATGAATCTGTCCTTATCTCAAGATGAATTAGAGAAGGACAATTATTACATTAGAGACAGGGCATCACCACAAGAAGTATGTCTGCAATTCGATTGAAATATCTAGTTTTTAAATAAATCGATAAATTTTAGGTTTCACCATCTTATCCACGTCACCCGATGGCGGCAGTAGCAGCAGCAGCAGCAGCACATTATGAAGCTGACATGTATAGTCCACCAGGGAAATTTGGTCGCGGGCCACCGATGATATATGACGAAGATCCCTACGGAAGGACAGTAAGATACCGCGAATTACCACCACACCGAATGCCCCAATATGAAGACGATCGACGCGTTCGTCCTGCTCGTGAAGTAATTGTCCAAAGAGCTGAGCCAATTGGACGTGGCGACGAGTGGAATGATCCGTGGATGCGATCCAAATCTCCAGGCCGAACATTTGCTGCCGATGGTCGCGATCGTACTGATAAGCGCTTAAGACGGGATCGTCGCAGCTATAGTAGTGATAGTTCTTACACCAGTTCGAGTACTTCACGGTCTGGTTCAAGTTCGGATTCTAGTCGCTCTCCATCACCCGAAACAAGACGTAAAAGATACAACAGTACACATAGTTCGTCACATAAATCGCCTAGCCGTCGACATGTCAAGGCAATCAGATCTCGAAGTCCGCGACTACGGCGATCTCCAAGTAAGTTTTATAAAATTGTAACGAATTTCAATTTACTGACAACCCACTGCCTATATTGATTAACTTTATTTCTAACTTATAAATTTCAAGCTGCTCATGTGGCAATGAATGAATACAAGGAGCATAAAGTGAGAAAGAACATTGAAATAGGTATATGATAATCTTAGTAGATATACTTACTGACATGATTTGGATGTATTAACATTTACTCCTTTTTATTGTCTCTCTGTCGAAGTCCATGAAGATCATCATGATCAAGATTATACGGATAAAATTCAAATGCCTCCACCGTCAATCATTCCTCCTGTCGTGCATCGATTCAAGAAAATTCCTAGTCCTAATACATATGCCAAAAAAACTCCTATCATTTCCGAACAAAATTCATTAGAATCGAGTATACTAATATTTATTTCCAAGGGATCTTAGCTTACAAGTTTTTCTTTTATCGTTAAGGTATACGTCGCTCACCAGCCAAAAAACGTGGTCGATTGTCATCGTCTCCAGTGTCTGAAAAGCGACTACCCCTAAGCCCAGTATCAAAGCGAAAGAAGGTATCGCCAATAGCGCGAAAAACGTCAGTGGACAAAGTGCGCAAACATAGACGTGGTGGCTCCAGTTCATCTGGATCAGGTAGTATTTTAATATAGTAAAGTTGAAAAAACTAAATGGTTACATGATTTTTTCCTCTTTTTTTTTGTTAGAATCGTCAGATTCAAGCGGGTCGGAATCGGAATCATCATATTCGTCAAGTTCAGATAGTTCATCACGTGGAAATACACCAGTAAAACGAGGCCGTGCCGATAGGCTAGCAACTGAAAGGAAAGTTGTAAAGAAAGGTTAGTTTGAATGCGATTTAGTTCGGAAAGAATTGACCAATGGAATCTGACTATATTATTGGCCTAGACTCTTGCGCTTTGCTTAATTATATCAGAAGTATCCGCCGTCCATCTTTTGCGTAAGATCAGCCCATTGATGTTTTGTAAACAACCTTTAGAATATTGAATGGTTTTCGCACGGCTTGCAAATATGCGAATTAATGTAAAAGGAAAATTGCATTAACGCGCGTGCCTGATATTCACGAAAATTTGGTGAACATTTGAGTTAAACTGCCAGTATTTCTCAAGTTCTTGCTTATCTCTCCGTTAGAAGTTGGAATATTTAACTCTGCGTTAGAAAGATACCAAAACAGCTGCCAGTTGCTTCCAATCGAATCAAGTGGACGCATTAGCGGCTCAAATGGACGCAGTTTGGAACTTGATGTGAAACGAGTAATATCGTTTGCAACTCGATATGAATGATTATTTCCGATGTTAGAGAATTTTATCGCTATCGCAATTCTCCCTTTTAAGCCAGTTCTTAGCTTAGTCTCTTTTCTGCTTAGCATTGGAAGCGATTCCTTCGGTTCCTATGCAATGTCGCTTCCCTCGAGACCTTTCCCTTTTGGAATATAAAAGGTAGAAATAAATTGCTAATTTTACCAATTGATTTCTGCATTTTGCAGAATATGTCAATAGAATTTGTTGTTATATTCTAAATTTCAAAGAGGATCGTGGAATTGACTGATGGCCGATCATCATAAACTTGTTCAATCGGAACAGGAGCCTAGTATGAAGCAACAATGCTGAACGAATGCGAAACAAAATCATTCAGTCGAATGCGCGTTAATGTATGTTATTGCAAGTAAATTGTTTGTTTTCGATTTGTTTTTTTTTCCTTTTCCATCTTCTTGGAGTCCTAGAAAGTGTACAAACTGTATTGATCATGGCCCGAATCGATATTGATTGGACTATGCCTTGACATTTGACATAAACTTGACTGAATTTGGACTTGACTTTGACTAGATGTTGGCTTGACCTTTAATTTACCTGTCCCAATCTAAATTTAACCTTAGCTTGGCAGAATTTGAACTTGAGCTGGAAGTGATCTTGTCTGGCTTACGAAATATTTTTCGGGGGATCCTGTGGGAAGAAACTCGGCACTTTTGGTTGAAATACCAGGAGCGCATAAGTCAGCAACAAGAAAATGACAACAGAGAAACTTACTACTACTTTTTAAAACTTACTACTTTCGAGTAATCTGAGACTTGTATAATTATGTAAAATTGAGTATTATATATTTTCACGCAATATCATAAAAGTTGCTATATGAATTCTATATGTTTACCTTTCGAATTCTAGTTGAAATGAAAAAACGTTCTCCCATAACTATGGACGTGAAGAAAACAGCAACCAGTGCAACATCTGCATCCGCTGACAATAATTCATCTTCAGCAGCGGCGTCAAAGAAAACAACTCGACGTGAAGAGCTATTGAAACAATTGCGAGCAGTAGAGGAAGCGATTGCCAAGAAAAGATCAAAGCTTAATTGATTTGTAAGATAAGTGTAATTTAAAGTAGGATGTATTAATTTTTCATGTTTTTATAACTAAAAAGCATGCACGGTTGCGAGCGCTGATCTAAAATAAAACCAATTCAAACTAAAAATTATTCAAGCAAAAAGTGCAAATCAACTGTGGTTGAAAGTGAGAAGCAAACAATAAATCTAAAGAAAAAAAAAATACTTCAAGATCTGAGTGTCTGTCTATTTGGTATAAATGTTTTCAATGTTCCCCCTGGTATATAGCATTTATACAATCTGCTTTTCAATTCTATCCCACTTAAGACGGTGCAGAACATCCAGCCGGCACTATTTTAAAGTTATTAGTTTATTAGTGTCCCCTTTGCATATATCAAGCGCAACATAATCGTTATAAGCATATACTAAAAGATCAGACAAAGTATTGAATGATTTAAACATCGACTACAAAATATCTAAATAAGTATAGTCTAAAGAAAACAACAGTTAATGTATATATTTTTAATATGGTATACTAAATGACCCGCCCTCCCTCTCATGGAAAAATTATTCACATGTTTTTTGTTTTCTGGGAATTGGAAAATACTTATGACAAAATTCCATTTCTCATATTTTGTTTAAATTAACATCATACGAGTCCCAACATATTAATGGATATCCAAATAAAATGATAATCGAGTCGTAAGCTGTGCTGAACCTAAATTTACGTTAATATATATGTATGTAGGATAGGTAGGACCTAAAAGTCTATAAGTGTCATTATTCGAAGAAGCATTAAAGTCGACGGTTACGTACAAATTACAATGTATTGTATCCAATTTCATAATATATTTTATTTTGAATACAAAACTCTTATTCAATTTACATGTATAGTAACTAATGCTATTTATAGTGTTAATGTTGATATAATACGCATAGTTGTTAGTGTCTCTTTTAGCCTATCCAATCAGATTTTGAATAGCATCGAACACAATCTACACCTCAGTTTATGAATTTCGAATAATTTGGATTATAAAGCTAAGGAACATTCTTTAGTATTGAACTTTTGGTAACACTTCTGAAATGGAGACGTATAATTTATTAAAATGATTGTAAGCAAATTTACTCATTTTCATTTCGGAAGTTAGGCTAAGAGTTAAAAAAATGTATAATTTTTTTTTTCGAACTATAAGGCCTCTTCTTTTTCTTCTTGGTTCCTTAACTTGTCGGAAGCTAGTTATGTTTTCCTTCAACAAAATTTATTCGTATATATTATTTCTTCACTCTCTTTTTTCCTTTTATATTTAATTTACTGCAGGTGATTGAACAAATTAAGTGAGAAATACAGACGATGGGGCTTGCTTACTTCAGTCAATTTGCGTTCGGCAAATGTAAAACAGTGTAGGCATGGCTTGAGATTGCTTTTTTTGGCATCCTTGTCTCGTAATAAGTCAATCTATTATCTAGTCTTATTTCCCTTTAATGATTTTGCTTGGGACATTGGAAAATGTGTCCAAAGCGGCCCTCACTTCAGTATAAGCATAGGCCCATAAACAGGCGTCATAACCTTTCCCGTAAAGATTGAATCTTTCAATATCTTCGTTCTTTTCTCACTACTGTTCATTCAACTAATGAACAGAACATCCCACACTTTGGCTCATGTACCTGCATCATGTTTATAATAGGTAAACGTACAGATTTAGTTGTAATGCGTGATACTTACAAGGTTGCCCGTAGAAATTAATGTGGAGAAACGTTCGAACTACGACACGCGTCCCCACGAAAAGTTTTTTGGTTATTATGTGTATAAGTTAGATGATGCAGAAGTTTACTGATTAGTCTTGCCTATACGCAAAATTGTTTTCACTGAGGAATGTCCTTTCTTCACTTAGTTTCATGTTTTCTGACATTGTGTAGCGGTATAGTTCTATAGCTATCCAATAAGGACGTTTGTAGTTCCCATTTTGCTAAGGAAGTAGTTTTTGATTTGTTGTTGATGTATTTTTTTGAATGTTTAGTTTACCTCATGCCGCTATAGCTGAAGAATACAGCAAATAAGCGAGCAATTTTGTAGAAGCATAACACTTTCTACCATTTAGATTATATTTCAGCGTAGTGTCTACACTGTGTTCTGCGACGATTGAAACATTCGATCGCTGAAATGAGTTGTCTCTCGGATTTCTAATATGGACTAGTTGTTGGTGCGTAGTTAGCGAGAGTTTCAGTGACTGTAACATATGTTTAACGTTTCATTAATGCGGTAAAACATCATCGACAAAAGAATAAACGGCAAAAAATTATTAATTAATAAATATAATATTTATGTCAGTCTTGCCGGAAAATTCTATTTGGAAGGATTTTTTCCGAAATCGTACCCAAATTATAAAAACTCATCCCAAATCATTGAGAAGGAATTGAAAGAATAAGAGAATTGAAAACCCGTCGTTGATGTGTAAGTGTGTTATCCTTCTAGTTCCTCGCAAATTGTAGAAATTATATTTTTTTGGTATACCTACATTTCCTCACATTAGAATCGCACAAATGTTTATTTCCGTTGTGTTGTCCAAACAATGCTCTTTTTTTGGAATTATCCTATTCCTTTTCACTGAAATTTTACTATCCTGTAATACCCCATACCCATGTTTATTCCATGTTCTCGTTTTTCGTTTGCAAGTCTAGAATAGACTTGAATAAATTTCGATTAGTACCAACGCACAAAAGCAAGTTGGAATAAAAACACTTGTTGCCGGTAAATAGAAAATAAATTTTATTAATTTACGTAAGAATCATTACAGTTTTAAAACTACAAAGCAAAATTCTGAGAAACTTGGAAACAAAAAGGGAGGTGCGCCCCCGGGTGGACTCGAACCACCAACCTTTCGGTTAACAGCCGAACGCGCTAACCGATTGCGCCACGGAGGCCACATCCATTCTAGAACTTCTTTTCTTACACTACCTTTTATGCACGTTTACATTATTCAGAATTTTCCGCCTTCGTTGCCAACCTTCCCGTATTCTCTAATTCATCACTTCCATCCTCATCCGAACTCCAACCATACACTTGTTTCTCCAATTCCGGATTCACGCAATACGCTTTAAATTCGCCAATTTTCTTGCCGTCCGCGTAATGATATGAATTGAAACAAATTCGACACAGATACACCGGATTATGCATATGCCGATCACTATCCTGAACAACAAACACGTGCTCTCGCTGTCCACAAATTCCACACTGTTGTTTATTCGTCAAATCAATTGATCGTAGCATCGGATAATATCTGCTACTTAGACAGTCTTCAGCATTTATCAGTCTAATCCACGAGAATGTGAAAAGATGCTCACAATTTCCGTAGTGCTGATAAACTTGTGGAAATCCTAGACGAACTTTAAGGTCCACAAATTTGGTCGTTTCCATTTTAGCTGTTTTAAATTGAGCGGTGAACGTGCCTTTTGGTCTTGTTTCAGCCCAATTTAAAATAACTTCCGAATAATCTGCGTTTTTTGGATTGCGTGTGTCGTTGTAAAACGTGTCTGTTATGAAGAAGAATCCTGGATTTGTTTCAAGCGGAGCGAAAGCCTGATCCGGGTCTTTGCTGATATCGTAATATGGTCCGGTGCATTGACAAGAGATTTTGTCCCGTAATTCACTTAAATATTGTTGTCCGTGTACTATAAACTCTTCGGCGAAACGAGGTTTTCCAGCTCTTCCAATCAGGGCTGAGGAATACGGTTGATAAAATCGAATCGACATCAAGAAGTCTTCATATGGCTTAAGATCCGGAAAGTCATTGGGCGGTTCCTCCAGGTAACGATAGATGAACAAACTACTTCCCAATGGATTACCGTAATACCTCTTTTTAAACTTTACGATTTCTCGGAACGTATTCAGATGCAATATCTCCTTAGGAATTTCCACTATCGGTTGGCGTACCTGTGCTTTAGGCTTGAAATCGCTAAAAGGCAGCACGCGTACATCATCCGGTTGGCTTAAATGTTTATCTAAGTCAACAGAATCTTTTAACTTCGCGAATACATCCAAGTCATCAATATCGAGTAATTTCATAATATCTTCATCGTTAGTGGGCAACGGTTGGTCATTGTGCAGTTTTAATTCACTCTTAAATGCATCCAACTCATCTTGAATGCTCATCAATTCGTTTGTTGGTAATTTAAACACTTTTTCCATCACGAAACAGTTCAAGCGAACACGAATATAAACAAACTGTTCACTAGTAACTCGGCAAACTATGGCATTTACGTTGAAAGTCAAACGAATATCTTCATCCAATGAATTCGGTTCTCCACTTCACTCAGTTGATTTCAAGTTGATTTGATACCATCTGTTATTGACAGTTCGTCAGCTGTAATTCGCGTAACATGTTACCGATATTGTATCGCAAGATTATACTACCCTCGAAAAAGCAGCCGTTACTTTCTGCAAAGCAATGCGCTCCTTTTATCGGGAAACCTAAGTCAAGATATTACTCGACGGTAAAGTTATCGTACAATGAATTTGGCTCGGATAGTGAAGCATCGCCTGTTGTCATCATGCACGGCCTTTTCGGATCCAAGCAGAATTGGAGAAGTATATCCAAGGCACTGGTTTCTAAGGCCAACCCACCGAGAAAGGTTTACATTTTCTTAACTATTTTCATAAAATTGATTATTTGCTAATTTTTTTTTAAATTATCTAAAACGTTGAATTTCAGGTTATTACTGTTGATGCAAGAAATCATGGAGAAAGCCCGCACCACCCGGACCATACGTACAAGCTACTGGCTGCGGATGTGGCGAATTTTCTAGATGAAATGAACATAAAAAAGGCTGTCGTAATTGGCCATAGTATGGGCGGAAGAGCCATGATGTACCTGGCTTTAAAATATGTGAACATACGGTTAAATTGAATCGGAATGTTTGTTATAAAAGTTTCCCATTGCAGCCGCATTTGGTAGATCGGGCAATAATTGTCGATATTTCACCGGTGAATACATCACGCAATTTAAAACAAATGGGACAGGTGTTTGGAGCGATGAAATCAATACAAGTTTCACCACTTTTAAACATGAGCGACGGCCGGAGAAAAGTAAAAGAACATCTGAGCCGATTCATTCCCGACCCAGCCACTGTCGATTTTCTTCTGTTAAATCTTAGGAAAGATGAGGATGGAAGGTGAATGCGGTTAGTTTCGATTGCTCAACGTTATTACGAACTATATTTCAGATTCTATTGGACTGCCAATGTTGAGGCTCTTGAAAGAAATTTTTCCGATACGTCATCCTTCCCTACTGAACAAATAAACTCGGCGACATTCAACGGTCCAGTTTTATTGATTGCTGGACGCAAATCTGACTTTGTAAAGTAAGAATAATTTTTACATTGAACAAAGCAAAGGGGTAAATGTTAATTTATTCAAATTGCAGCGAAAGGGATCTTCCAAAAATTCAGAAAATTTTTCCCAACGCTACACTGGAATGGCTGGATACCGGCCATTTAGTGCAACTGGAAAAACCAGCTGAATTTATTTCATTGGTGTTGAAGTATATTAACCAGTAAGTAGGAAGATAAAATAACAGTGTTTTTTGTTTAACAAATTGATTTGTGAGAATTATGGCTTTAACCGAAATGCGCTGAAACTAAAAGGTCACTGTAAATATTGACGGAAATTAGGTTTAAACTCGATTCTGACCACTGAGTTGCCCAAGGTATAAATAGTAAAGAATCTTATTGTTTACTATTGAATGCACACAATTGTAATGTTAGGAGTTATTTATTTTAAACCTGATACAAGCGTTACATTTTGTGATCTGTTCGCTAATAAAATAGCTAATTTTAAAGCTTTTTGATAATGTAGCTAACTTGTAATTTAAAGCATTAAAGCAACAATAAAAAATTGCGAGGAGTTTTCATTGAGCTAAATTTTGAAAAACTTGATTTTTTTCAGCTAATTTTCGTGTTACTGAAAGTTTACTTTATTCTGGAAAGTTCATAGAAATTTGCATTGCTTAGCAGACTTAGAGAATAAACTGTTCTCAATGGATTTAGTACTAGCCGAATTCTAGTACTCTAAATGAATTTAATACTAGACCGTGACTACATTGAACGTTATTATTAGCTGTCAAATATTCATATCCCCACCTTACATCAGCTGATGGTCTAGTGAAAAGTACGATTGCATACAATTCACGGTTTCGCTCGAAATGACCTTCCACCCTGGTAATTAAGAGTTTTGCTTCGGTTATTCTTTACGAATACACCGTAAAAATACCATTCAATAAATTGTTCGGAAACCCTCGCTCAGCTAGCATCAAAACTCGCCTCACGCGATCGAACGTCAATTAGACTCGATTTCAATTGGATTATCAAAGTCGCTATTAAAAACAGTGTAAAATCATGGAAGGAAATCGTGACGAGGCTGATCGCTGCATTGAAATCGCATTGAGTGCCATAAATACTGGCAACTATGAGCGAGCGACGAAGTTCCTGCGGAAAGCTGATAATCTGTATCCTTCGCAACGGGCGAAAGATTTAATGCAGCACGTCAGCTCAATGTCAGGAACAGCTGCAAGTGGAAAGAAACAGTCGACTGGTGAAGGTGTTCGACATCGAGCCAATGAGCAGCGTAGCAAGCAAACTGAACAAAAAGCTGAAGTTGAAAAGGATTATACGCCAGAGCAATTGGAAATAGTGAAAAGAATAAAGAAATGTAAGGATTACTATGAAGTCTTAGGCGTGACCAAAGAAGCAACAGATTCAGATATAAAGAAGGCTTACAAAAAGTTAGCACTGCAATTGCATCCGGACAAAAATCGAGCTCCGGGAGCGGCGGAAGCATTCAAGGCGGTTGGAAACGCTGTAGCCGTACTAACAGATCCACATAAACGCAAGGATTATGACATGTACGGATCGCAATCGGAGGGCGTAAGGCCTAACCACTATAATCACACTCGTTACCATCATGCTGATCATAATAATTATGAATTCGCCTACACACGCGGCTTCGAGTCTGATATATCAGCGGAGGAGCTTTTCAATATGTTTTTCGGCGGGTTCCAAGCCACACGTCCAACAACAGGTGGTAATCATTCACATTATGCACGTCGCGAGCAAAGTCAGCAACCAAGTTTGGCTTTCGGTTTGATTTTAGTGTTCATTTTAATTTCGATTATGTCTTCATTTCTTACATCTGACCCAATATACAGTTTAGCACAGACATCGTAAGTTTAATACAGAATATATTTTATAAACAATCATATATCCATCATTCCTTTTGCACGTTGTAGAAAATATTCTGTACGGAGAACTACAAATCATTTGGGAGTTCCATACTACGTTCAGGAGAATTTTAACACCGAGTATCAAGGCTCATTAGCACGATTAGAGAATTCAGTGGAGGAGGACTATATAGCAACTATGAAACAGAATTGTTATCGTGAACGCACTTATCGTAAGTATTATGGTCTTTTGCTGTTCTATGTTCGCTTGACAAAACTTCCAACAATGGTGGGACACACAATCAAAAGGTCGAATCCTAATATCTAATATTCTTGCGCAAGGAGACCTTCAAATCGCGTCTTCTGTACGGAATTAATTTTGATGTCCCTACTTTCTAAAATTTTTTTCTTCTAAGGTATTCAAATATAAATTGAGTTGACCACTATTGAATTTTACAACTTCGCAAGCTGAGCACCCTCTGCAAACTTTAATTTCTTCTTGGGCTTAATAAATTCTTTTCTCCTTCAGGTGAATCAATGATAGGACGTGCGAAAACATTCGGAAGTCGCTCACAAGTTGCACAGGCTCAACAATTGAAGACACCGTCGTGTGACAATCTTGCTCGAATTGGAATAAATACACGATTTTCAATATTTTAATTAAACTAAATTCAATTCAATCTTAATGAAAGACCAACCACATGAAAAGTAGATCGATCACAATTTTTCAACAGGTTTGACACAATTTCAATGATTATAAAAATTTAAAATATAATATTCGTATTGTTTACCAATACATGATACATTCCCTAAATGGAAAAGTTGGTCAAAATAAGAAACGCAAGGTGGGGTATTGATGAACCCTTTCATGGAACGCATGGAAACATCAAATGCGGGAGTATAGTTATCTTTTAGTTGTTAAAGTATTAATTGTGATTTTGAGTGTCAGTAGAAAATTTAAAAATGAAATGGTACAAATAATGGAAATAGAAACCATAATTGAAAACAGAAATATAATAGAAATTATGATTGCTTTCGACAATGACCGTTTATTTGTATTGCAATATAGTATACTATTTAATTGAATTGCAACGCTTTAAAAATTATTTATTACAGCGGAAAAGTGTGAAAAATATTTTTGACTTTTGATGGATGTTTAACAATCACTTTGTTACCAATGTGCATGTATGCAAATAAATTATGGTGTATTTATTAATGCATAGGACTTAAAATGTTATAGTTGATGAAAAAATAAAATGTAATTTAAAGCAATATCATATAAGACTTAATGTTGCGTCATAATGGACTCCTTCTTGTTCGGATAGGACAAATTTATGACGATCGACCACCAAATCTACAATTCTCGATGGATTTCAAGCAAAGACGATATTCTTGAGCAGTCGTCAGTTTTATTAAGATTATTATTCAATTGAACAAAACAATGATACGTTGTAGGTTTCTTTAGGATCTGTTATTCGTCCAGACATTAGCACTCTCGTCTTCCTACACCCCAACGCCAACGTTCAAGTAACACACGCCAGCAGTGATAAATAGCCATGTCGCGAAAATCACATGTAATTCATTGGTTTTATTTATATTTAAAATAATTAATGATATGTAGGACAACAAAATGCGAGCCAACATTTGTGCAAAAGGATCTTGGAATGTATAGAAAACAAACAAGGATGATCCTCTTATAAATATAAAAAGAAATGATCAAATTTCATATAGCATACTTTATGGCTTTTAGCAAAAACATCAACGCCGACGTAAATTTGTATTGGCTAAATTACTTGCTTCTGATTTATGGGCGCCTAGTACTTTGCCTGGATTTTTAGCAAATTTCGTTGCAATTTTTTCAAAACTGCATGTCATATCGCATTGGAAGGACTCGCGTCATGCATGGTAAGGATTGTAGGAAATGGAGAATAGTAGAAATAACAATAAAAAAAGTGCACGAATTTCGTAAGGATTAAGTAAGGATTGTCGCGATCACGCTGCCGCGGTCGCAGACATTTATATGGCAGTGATCTCATGTTCCCCCAGGTGGCATACTGAGGCCGGCTAGGCTCAGCTGGTCGGGGTCGTTCGGGGAAGATCACTGCCCGTGCGGGGCCACCTAATTCAGAATCACAACATTACAAATTGGAGGGGAATAAGGGATAAGGACGAAGGAGAGATGGCTTGGAGAAATGAAAAAAAATTTTTACTCTACTTCATTTTTTTTTTATTAAAATAACAAACAAAACAAGAAAAAGAAAAAAAATATAATAAAAAAAAAGGAAACTTAAAGAGAATTTTTAAATTTAAATCTATAAAAAAAAAGGAAGAAAGAACAAAATAAAGAAAAATTCAAAAAAAAAAATAATATACCAATAAAAATACCACCACCAAACCCGATCGGGTACGGTTCACAGCATGCAGCATGCTATATATTAAGTGCAGTTATAAAAATAAATATAATAAATTGCCTATTCTATTTTTCCGATTTTCTTTATTTTTCTGATGATGTTTTCCATATTTTCTTGTCGCATACGATGACCAACTATTCCTCGTTCAGAGAAAGCCTTTCACGATGAGTGCAATTCAAAATAAAAGTTTAATCGTACCGAGTAGATTTTCGCTGGATTTTCAATTTAAGCTTATTCAGATAAGATTTTCATTTAATGTAAAATGTCTCTTATAGGTTTTGTTACAAAGTCACATAATCACCATATATTTCCATTTTCCCTTTTTCTTGTTTTTTTTTTTTTTATGGAGTATCCTTTAAAAAACATTTTTCTCACTGTCACCTCTCAGCATTTCACGCCTTTATCTAACTCTACTATTTTCAAATGTTTAATTTAATTGGCTTCCAATGGAAGCAACGAATTCATATTTCACTTTCACAATTTTTCAAATGGTACTCTTGGGCACAGAGATTTTGTTTGGTATTTTCGTTTCAAAATTCACTTGTTTAACTCTTGCCCTTAACGAACAAAAATGTTATTTTTTGTAACGATTCCTAGCCAAAAACCGATTTCACCAATTTCACTAATTTCTCCCGGCGCACGATGAATTGTATCCCGTAAAACAACGTGTGAAATATAAATTGAAAGTACTGAGCCGTGGGGTAACACAACGTTAATAAAATCGCATAAATTCACTTAAAAATTTAGAATAACAATCTTCAGAATTCTATATGTAACACCGCCAACTTGTCGACCAACTCTCCTCTTACCGAACAAAAAAACTTCTCGACCACCCTCAATCAGCACCATCCAGCAACTCCTCATCATCCAGCAAATCCCCATCACCGCCAACCCGCTGTCGTCACCGGTACAGCATCCCGCTGTCGACAACTGTCCCTCACCGGCTCGCGGATGTTAACCTTTCACCCTTCGGTCAGGTCAACTTCCCCAGGGCAATTGGATTAAGATATTAATTGCCCTGAAAAAGGGGAACTGACAAAAGGTTAAAAGATTACTACCCACGATGGATTCGAACTCAGAAGTCGGGGTTCCACAACCTGAATCGGATCCACTATGCCCAGAGTCACCTGATGAATGTTAATTTATAACAAAGATCAGGCATCTCCGTCGCCACTCGCGATGTTGACGTCGGGTAACTAAAGGCAGGGATTGTTGTTGGTAGAATCCAGCATATTTGAATTAGATGAAATTCAAATATATTGGATTGTGTACCAACTATTTGGAGTGGATACTGGGATGAATATTGTGAGGAACAAGGTGAAAAGGAACATGACATGTGAGAGGAAAAGGTGAAGATGGGATAAATGAACAAGGAATGACGTCAACTTGCGTACCTTGCTATGTAGAGAAATAGCGAAGCAGCAGTGGTCGCAACAGGATATTTAAACTAATGTATTTGATTTATTTGTCATTTACTGGTTTTATTTATAAGACGAAATGATACGCAGGACTCACGCAATGCGAGCCACAATCCTTGAAAAAGGATCCTCGAATGTATAGAAAACAAACAAGGATGATCCTCTTATAAATATAAAAAGAAATGATCAAATTTCATATAGCATACTTTATGGCTTTTAGCAAAAACATCAACGCCGACGTAAATTTGTATTGGCTAAATTACTTGCTTCTGATTTATGGGCGCCTAGTACTTTGCCTGGATTTTTAGCAAATTTCGTTGCAATTTTTTCAAAACTGCATGTCATATCGCATTGGAAGGACTCGCGTCATGGTAAGGATTGTAGGAAATGGAGGATAGTAGAAATAACAATAAAAAAAGTGCACGAATTTCGTAAGGATTAAGTAAGGATATTTAAACTAATGTATTTGATTTATTTGTCATTTACTGGTTTTATTTATAAGACGAAATGAATAAATGATACGCAGGACTCACGAAATGCGAGCCACAATCCTTGAAAAAGGATCCTCGAATGTATAGAAAACAAACAAGGATGATCCTCTTATAAATATAAAAAGAAATGATCAAATTTCATATAGCATACTTTATGGCTTTTAGCAAAAACATCAACGCCGACGTAAATTTGTATTGGCTAAATTACTTGCTTCTGATTTATGGGCGCCTAGTACTTTGCCTGGATTTTTAGCAAATTTCGTTGCAATTTTTTCAAAACTGCATGTCATATCGCATTGGAAGGACTCGCGTCATGGTAAGGATTGTAGGAAATGGAGGATAGTAGAAATAACAATAAAAAAAGTGCACGAATTTCGTAAGGATTAAGTAAGGATATTTAAACTAATGTATTTGATTTATTTGTCATTTACTGGTTTTATTTATAAGACGAAATGATACGAAGGACTCACGAAATGCGAGCCACAATCCTTGAAAAAGGATCCTCGAATGTATAGAAAACAAACAAGGATGATCCTCTTATAAATATAAAAAGAAATGATCAAATTTCATATAGCATACTGTATGGCTTTTAGCAAAAACATCAATCCCGACGTAAATTTGTATTGGCTAAATTACTTGCTTCTGATTTATGGGCGCCTAGTACTTTGCCTGGATTTTTAGCAAATTTCGTTGCAATTTTTTCAAAACTGCATGTCATATCGCATTGGAAGGACTCGCGTCATGGTAAGGATTGTAGGAAATGGAGGATAGTAGAAATAACAATAAAAAAAGTGCACGAATTTCGTAAGGATTAAGTAAGGATATTTAAACTAATGTATTTGATTTATTTGTCATTTACTGGTTTTATTTATAAGACGAAATGAATAAATGATACGCAGGACTCACGAAATGCGAGCCACAATCCTTGAAAAAGGATCCTCGAATGTATAGAAAACAAACAAGGATGATCCTCTTATAAATATAAAAAGAAATGATCAAATTTCATATAGCATACTTTATGGCTTTTAGCAAAAACATCAACGCCGACGTAAATTTGTATTGGCTAAATTACTTGCTTCTGATTTATGGGCGCCTAGTACTTTGCCTGGATTTTTAGCAAATTTCGTTGCAATTTTTTCAAAACTGCATGTCATATCGCATTGGAAGGACTCGCGTCATGGTAAGGATTGTAGGAAATGGAGAATAGTAGAAATAACAATAAAAAAAGTGCACGAATTTCGTAAGGATTAAGTAAGGATATTTAAACTAATGTATTTGATTTATTTGTCATTTACTGGTTTTATTTATAAGACGAAATGAATAAATGATACGCAGGACTCACGCAATGCGAGCCACAATCCTTGAAAAAGGATCCTCGAATGTATAGAAAACAAACAAGGATGATCCTCTTATAAATATAAAAAGAAATGATCAAATTTCATATAGCATACTTTATGGCTTTTAGCAAAAACATCAACGCCGACGTAAATTTGTATTGGCTAAATTACTTGCTTCTGATTTATGGGCGCCTAGTACTTTGCCTGGATTTTTAGCAAATTTCGTTGCAATTTTTTCAAAACTGCATGTCATATCGCATTGGAAGGACTCGCGTCATGGTAAGGATTGTAGGAAATGGAGGATAGTAGAAATAACAATAAAAAAAGTGCACGAATTTCGTAAGGATTAAGTAAGGATATTTAAACTAATGTATTTGATTTATTTGTCATTTACTGGTTTTATTTATAAGACGAAATGAATAAATGATACGCAGGACTCACGAAATGCGAGCCACAATCCTTGAAAAAGGATCCTCGAATGTATAGAAAACAAACAAGGATGATCCTCTTATAAATATAAAAAGAAATGATCAAATTTCATATAGCATACTTTATGGCTTTTAGCAAAAACATCAACGCCGACGTAAATTTGTATTGGCTAAATTACTTGCTTCTGATTTATGGGCGCCTAGTACTTTGCCTGGATTTTTAGCAAATTTCGTTGCAATTTTTTCAAAACTGCATGTCATATCGCATTGGAAGGACTCGCGTCATGGTAAGGATTGTAGGAAATGGAGGATAGTAGAAATAACAATAAAAAAAGTGCACGAATTTCGTAAGGATTAAGTAAGGATATTTAAACTAATGTATTTGATTTATTTGTCATTTACTGGTTTTATTTATAAGACGAAATGAATAAATGATACGCAGGACTCACGAAATGTGAGCCACAATCCTTGAAAAAGGATCCTCGAATGTATAGAAAACAAACAAGGATGATCCTCTTATAAATATAAAAAGAAATGATCAAATTTCATATAGCATACTTTATGGCTTTTAGCAAAAACATCAACGCCGACGTAAATTTGTATTGGCTAAATTACTTGCTTCTGATTTATGGGCGCCTAGTACTTTGCCTGGATTTTTAGCAAATTTCGTTGCAATTTTTTCAAAACTGCATGTCATATCGCATTGGAAGGACTCGCGTCATGGTAAGGATTGTAGGAAATGGAGGATAGTAGAAATAACAATAAAAAAAGTGCACGAATTTCGTAAGGATTAAGTAAGGATATTTAAACTAATGTATTTGATTTATTTGTCATTTACTGGTTTTATTTATAAGACGAAATGAATAAATGATACGCAGGACTCACGCAATGCGAGCCACAATCCTTGAAAAAGGATCCTCGAATGTATAGAAAACAAACAAGGATGATCCTCTTATAAATATAAAAAGAAATGATCAAATTTCATATAGCATACTTTATGGCTTTTAGCAAAAACATCAACGCCGACGTAAATTTGTATTGGCTAAATTACTTGCTTCTGATTTATGGGCGCCTAGTACTTTGCCTGGATTTTTAGCAAATTTCGTTGCAATTTTTTCAAAACTGCATGTCATATCGCATTGGAAGGACTCGCGTCATGGTAAGGATTGTAGGAAATGGAGGATAGTAGAAATAACAATAAAAAAAGTGCACGAATTTCGTAAGGATTAAGTAAGGATATTTAAACTAATGTATTTGATTTATTTGTCATTTACTGGTTTTATTTATAAGACGAAATGAATAAATGATACGCAGGACTCACGAAATGCGAGCCACAATCCTTGAAAAAGGATCCTCGAATGTATAGAAAACAAACAAGGATGATCCTCTTATAAATATAAAAAGAAATGATCAAATTTCATATAGCATACTTTATGGCTTTTAGCAAAAACATCAACGCCGACGTAAATTTGTATTGGCTAAATTACTTGCTTCTGATTTATGGGCGCCTAGTACTTTGCCTGGATTTTTAGCAAATTTCGTTGCAATTTTTTCAAAACTGCATGTCATATCGCATTGGAAGGACTCGCGTCATGGTAAGGATTGTAGGAAATGGAGGATAGTAGAAATAACAATAAAAAAAGTGCACGAATTTCGTAAGGATTAAGTAAGGATATTTAAACTAATGTATTTGATTTATTTGTCATTTACTGGTTTTATTTATAAGACGAAATGAATAAATGATACGCAGGACTCACGAAATGCGAGCCACAATCCTTGAAAAAGGATCCTCGAATGTATAGAAAACAAACAAGGATGATCCTCTTATAAATATAAAAAGAAATGATCAAATTTCATATAGCATACTTTATGGCTTTTAGCAAAAACATCAACGCCGACGTAAATTTGTATTGGCTAAATTACTTGCTTCTGATTTATGGGCGCCTAGTACTTTGCCTGGATTTTTAGCAAATTTCGTTGCAATTTTTTCAAAACTGCATGTCATATCGCATTGGAAGGACTCGCGTCATGCATGGTAAGGATTGTAGGAAATGGAGAATAGTAGAAATAACAATAAAAAAAGTGCACGAATTTCGTAAGGATTAAGTAAGGATTGTCGCGATCACGCTGCCGCGGTCGCAGACATTTATATGGCAGTGATCTCATGTTCCCCCAGGTGGCATACTGAGGCCGGCTAGGCTCAGCTGGTCGGGGTCGTTCGGGGAAGATCACTGCCCGTGCGGGGCCACCTAATTCAGAATCACAACATTACAAATTGGAGGGGAATAAGGGATAAGGACGAAGGAGAGATGGCTTGGAGAAATGAAAAAAAATTTTTACTCTACTTCATTTTTTTTTTATTAAAATAACAAACAAAACAAGAAAAAGAAAAAAAATATAATAAAAAAAAAGGAAACTTAAAGAGAATTTTTAAATTTAAATCTATAAAAAAAAAGGAAGAAAGAACAAAATAAAGAAAAATTCAAAAAAAAAAATAATATACCAATAAAAATACCACCACCAAACCCGATCGGGTACGGTTCACAGCATGCAGCATGCTATATATTAAGTGCAGTTATAAAAATAAATATAATAAATTGCCTATTCTATTTTTCCGATTTTCTTTATTTTTCTGATGATGTTTTCCATATTTTCTTGTCGCATACGATGACCAACTATTCCTCGTTCAGAGAAAGCCTTTCACGATGAGTGCAATTCAAAATAAAAGTTTAATCGTACCGAGTAGATTTTCGCTGGATTTTCAATTTAAGCTTATTCAGATAAGATTTTCATTTAATGTAAAATGTCTCTTATAGGTTTTGTTACAAAGTCACATAATCACCATATATTTCCATTTTCCCTTTTTCTTGTTTTTTTTTTTTTATGGAGTATCCTTTAAAAAACATTTTTCTCACTGTCACCTCTCAGCATTTCACGCCTTTATCTAACTCTACTATTTTCAAATGTTTAATTTAATTGGCTTCCAATGGAAGCAACGAATTCATATTTCACTTTCACAATTTTTCAAATGGTACTCTTGGGCACAGAGATTTTGTTTGGTATTTTCGTTTCAAAATTCACTTGTTTAACTCTTGCCCTTAACGAACAAAAATGTTATTTTTTGTAACGATTCCTAGCCAAAAACCGATTTCACCAATTTCACTAATTTCTCCCGGCGCACGATGAATTGTATCCCGTAAAACAACGTGTGAAATATAAATTGAAAGTACTGAGCCGTGGGGTAACACAACGTTAATAAAATCGCATAAATTCACTTAAAAATTTAGAATAACAATCTTCAGAATTCTATATGTAACACCGCCAACTTGTCGACCAACTCTCCTCTTACCGAACAAAAAAACTTCTCGACCACCCTCAATCAGCACCATCCAGCAACTCCTCATCATCCAGCAAATCCCCATCACCGCCAACCCGCTGTCGTCACCGGTACAGCATCCCGCTGTCGACAACTGTCCCTCACCGGCTCGCGGATGTTAACCTTTCACCCTTCGGTCAGGTCAACTTCCCCAGGGCAATTGGATTAAGATATTAATTGCCCTGAAAAAGGGGAACTGACAAAAGGTTAAAAGATTACTACCCACGATGGATTCGAACTCAGAAGTCGGGGTTCCACAACCTGAATCGGATCCACTATGCCCAGAGTCACCTGATGAATGTTAATTTATAACAAAGATCAGGCATCTCCGTCGCCACTCGCGATGTTGACGTCGGGTAACTAAAGGCAGGGATTGTTGTTGGTAGAATCCAGCATATTTGAATTAGATGAAATTCAAATATATTGGATTGTGTACCAACTATTTGGAGTGGATACTGGGATGAATATTGTGAGGAACAAGGTGAAAAGGAACATGACATGTGAGAGGAAAAGGTGAAGATGGGATAAATGAACAAGGAATGACGTCAACTTGCGTACCTTGCTATGTAGAGAAATAGCGAAGCAGCAGTGGTCGCAACAGGATATTTAAACTAATGTATTTGATTTATTTGTCATTTACTGGTTTTATTTATAAGACGAAATGATACGCAGGACTCACGCAATGCGAGCCACAATCCTTGAAAAAGGATCCTCGAATGTATAGAAAACAAACAAGGATGATCCTCTTATAAATATAAAAAGAAATGATCAAATTTCATATAGCATACTTTATGGCTTTTAGCAAAAACATCAACGCCGACGTAAATTTGTATTGGCTAAATTACTTGCTTCTGATTTATGGGCGCCTAGTACTTTGCCTGGATTTTTAGCAAATTTCGTTGCAATTTTTTCAAAACTGCATGTCATATCGCATTGGAAGGACTCGCGTCATGGTAAGGATTGTAGGAAATGGAGGATAGTAGAAATAACAATAAAAAAAGTGCACGAATTTCGTAAGGATTAAGTAAGGATATTTAAACTAATGTATTTGATTTATTTGTCATTTACTGGTTTTATTTATAAGACGAAATGAATAAATGATACGCAGGACTCACGAAATGCGAGCCACAATCCTTGAAAAAGGATCCTCGAATGTATAGAAAACAAACAAGGATGATCCTCTTATAAATATAAAAAGAAATGATCAAATTTCATATAGCATACTTTATGGCTTTTAGCAAAAACATCAACGCCGACGTAAATTTGTATTGGCTAAATTACTTGCTTCTGATTTATGGGCGCCTAGTACTTTGCCTGGATTTTTAGCAAATTTCGTTGCAATTTTTTCAAAACTGCATGTCATATCGCATTGGAAGGACTCGCGTCATGGTAAGGATTGTAGGAAATGGAGGATAGTAGAAATAACAATAAAAAAAGTGCACGAATTTCGTAAGGATTAAGTAAGGATATTTAAACTAATGTATTTGATTTATTTGTCATTTACTGGTTTTATTTATAAGACGAAATGATACGAAGGACTCACGAAATGCGAGCCACAATCCTTGAAAAAGGATCCTCGAATGTATAGAAAACAAACAAGGATGATCCTCTTATAAATATAAAAAGAAATGATCAAATTTCATATAGCATACTGTATGGCTTTTAGCAAAAACATCAATCCCGACGTAAATTTGTATTGGCTAAATTACTTGCTTCTGATTTATGGGCGCCTAGTACTTTGCCTGGATTTTTAGCAAATTTCGTTGCAATTTTTTCAAAACTGCATGTCATATCGCATTGGAAGGACTCGCGTCATGGTAAGGATTGTAGGAAATGGAGGATAGTAGAAATAACAATAAAAAAAGTGCACGAATTTCGTAAGGATTAAGTAAGGATATTTAAACTAATGTATTTGATTTATTTGTCATTTACTGGTTTTATTTATAAGACGAAATGAATAAATGATACGCAGGACTCACGAAATGCGAGCCACAATCCTTGAAAAAGGATCCTCGAATGTATAGAAAACAAACAAGGATGATCCTCTTATAAATATAAAAAGAAATGATCAAATTTCATATAGCATACTTTATGGCTTTTAGCAAAAACATCAACGCCGACGTAAATTTGTATTGGCTAAATTACTTGCTTCTGATTTATGGGCGCCTAGTACTTTGCCTGGATTTTTAGCAAATTTCGTTGCAATTTTTTCAAAACTGCATGTCATATCGCATTGGAAGGACTCGCCTCATGGTAAGGATTGTAGGAAATGGAGAATAGTAGAAATAACAATAAAAAAAGTGCACGAATTTCGTAAGGATTAAGTAAGGATATTTAAACTAATGTATTTGATTTATTTGTCATTTACTGGTTTTATTTATAAGACGAAATGAATAAATGATACGCAGGACTCACGCAATGCGAGCCACAATCCTTGAAAAAGGATCCTCGAATGTATAGAAAACAAACAAGGATGATCCTCTTATAAATATAAAAAGAAATGATCAAATTTCATATAGCATACTTTATGGCTTTTAGCAAAAACATCAACGCCGACGTAAATTTGTATTGGCTAAATTACTTGCTTCTGATTTATGGGCGCCTAGTACTTTGCCCGGATTTTTAGCAAATTTCGTTGCAATTTTTTCAAAACTGCATGTCATATCGCATTGGAAGGACTCGCGTCATGGTAAGGATTGTAGGAAATGGAGGATAGTAGAAATAACAATAAAAAAAGTGCACGAATTTCGTAAGGATTAAGTAAGGATATTTAAACTAATGTATTTGATTTATTTGTCATTTACTGGTTTTATTTATAAGACGAAATGATACGCAGGACTCACGAAATGCGAGCCACAATCCTTGAAAAAGGATCCTCGAATGTATAGAAAACAAACAAGGATGATCCTCTTATAAATATAAAAAGAAATGATCAAATTTCATATAGCATACTGTATGGCTTTTAGCAAAAACATCAATCCCGACGTAAATTTGTATTGGCTAAATTACTTGCTTCTGATTTATGGGCGCCTAGTACTTTGCCTGGATTTTTAACAAATTTCGTTGCAATTTTTTCAAAACTGCATGTCATATCGCATTGGAAGGACTCGCGTCATGGTAAGGATTGTAGGAAATGGAGGATAGTAGAAATAACAATAAAAAAAGTGCACGAATTTCGTAAGGATTCAGTAAGGATATTTAAACTAATGTATTTGATTTATTTGTCATTTACTGGTTTTATTTATAAGACGAAATGAATAAATGATACGCAGGACTCACGAAATGTGAGCCACAATCCTTGAAAAAGGATCCTCGAATGTATAGAAAACAAACAAGGATGATCCTCTTATAAATATAAAAAGAAATGATCAAATTTCATATAGCATACTTTATGGCTTTTAGCAAAAACATCAACGCCGACGTAAATTTGTATTGGCTAAATTACTTGCTTCTGATTTATGGGCGCCTAGTACTTTGCCTGGATTTTTAGCAAATTTCGTTGCAATTTTTTCAAAACTGCATGTCATATCGCATTGGAAGGACTCGCGTCATGGTAAGGATTGTAGGAAATGGAGGATAGTAGAAATAACAATAAAAAAAGTGCACGAATTTCGTAAGGATTAAGTAAGGATATTTAAACTAATGTATTTGATTTATTTGTCATTTACTGGTTTTATTTATAAGACGAAATGAATAAATGATACGCAGGACTCACGCAATGCGAGCCACAATCCTTGAAAAAGGATCCTCGAATGTATAGAAAACAAACAAGGATGATCCTCTTATAAATATAAAAAGAAATGATCAAATTTCATATAGCATACTTTATGGCTTTTAGCAAAAACATCAACGCCGACGTAAATTTGTATTGGCTAAATTACTTGCTTCTGATTTATGGGCGCCTAGTACTTTGCCTGGATTTTTAGCAAATTTCGTTGCAATTTTTTCAAAACTGCATGTCATATCGCATTGGAAGGACTCGCGTCATGGTAAGGATTGTAGGAAATGGAGGATAGTAGAAATAACAATAAAAAAAGTGCACGAATTTCGTAAGGATTAAGTAAGGATATTTAAACTAATGTATTTGATTTATTTGTCATTTACTGGTTTTATTTATAAGACAAAATGAATAAATGATACGCAGGACTCACGCAATGCGAGCCACAATCCTTGAAAAAGGATCCTCGAATGTATAGAAAACAAACAAGGATGATCCTCTTATAAATATAAAAAGAAATGATCAAATTTCATATAGCATACTTTATGGCTTTTAGCAAAAACATCAACGCCGACGTAAATTTGTATTGGCTAAATTACTTGCTTCTGATTTATGGGCGCCTAGTACTTTGCCTGGATTTTTAGCAAATTTCGTTGCAATTTTTTCAAAACTGCATGTCATATCGCATTGGAAGGACTCGCGTCATGGTAAGGATTGTAGGAAATGGAGGATAGTAGAAATAACAATAAAAAAAGTGCACGAATTTCGTAAGGATTAAGTAAGGATATTTAAGCTAATGTATTTGATTTATTTGTCATTTACTGGTTTTATTTATAAGACGAAATGAATAAATGATACGCAGGACTCACGAAATGCGAGCCACAATCCTTGAAAAAGGATCCTCGAATGTATAGAAAACAAACAAGGATGATCCTCTTATAAATATAAAAAGAAATGATCAAATTTCATATAGCATACTTTATGGCTTTTAGCAAAAACATCAACCCCGACGTAAATTTGTCATGGCTAAATTACTTGCTTCTGATTTATGGGCGCCTAGTACTTTGCCTGGATTTTTAGCAAATTTCGTTGCAATTTTTTCAAAACTGCATGTCATATCGCATTGGAAGGACTCGCGTCATGGTAAGGATTGTAGGAAATGGAGGATAGTAGAAATAACAATAAAAAAAGTGCACGAATTTCGTAAGGATTAAGTAAGGATATTTAAACTAATGTATTTGATTTATTTGTCATTTACTGGTTTTATTTATAAGACAAAATGAATAAATGATACGCAGGACTCACGCAATGCGAGCCACAATCCTTGAAAAAGGATCCTCGAATGTATAGAAAACAAACAAGGATGATCCTCTTATAAATATAAAAAGAAATGATCAAATTTCATATAGCATACTTTATGGCTTTTAGCAAAAACATCAACGCCGACGTAAATTTGTATTGGCTAAATTACTTGCTTCTGATTTATGGGCGCCTAGTACTTTGCCCGGATTTTTAGCAAATTTCGTTGCAATTTTTTCAAAACTGCATGTCATATCGCATTGGAAGGACTCGCGTCATGGTAAGGATTGTAGGAAATGGAGGATAGTAGAAATAACAATAAAAAAAGTGCACGAATTTCGTAAGGATTAAGTAAGGATATTTAAACTAATGTATTTGATTTATTTGTCATTTACTGGTTTTATTTATAAGACGAAATGAATAAATGATACGCAGGACTCACGAAATGCGAGCCACAATCCTTGAAAAAGGATCCTCGAATGTATAGAAAACAAACAAGGATGATCCTCTTATAAATATAAAAAGAAATGATCAAATTTCATATAGCATACTTTATGGCTTTTAGCAAAAACATCAACGCCGACGTAAATTTGTATTGGCTAAATTACTTGCTTCTGATTTATGGGCGCCTAGTACTTTGCCTGGATTTTTAGCAAATTTCGTTGCAATTTTTTCAAAACTGCATGTCATATCGCATTGGAAGGACTCGCGTCATGGTAAGGATTGTAGGAAATGGAGGATAGTAGAAATAACAATAAAAAAAGTGCACGAATTTCGTAAGGATTAAGTAAGGATATTTAAACTAATGTATTTGATTTATTTGTCATTTACTGGTTTTATTTATAAGACGAAATGAATAAATGATACGCAGGACTCACGCAATGCGAGCCACAATCCTTGAAAAAGGATCCTCGAATGTATAGAAAACAAACAAGGATGATCCTCTTATAAATATAAAAAGAAATGATCAAATTTCATATAGCATACTTTATGGCTTTTAGCAAAAACATCAACGCCGACGTAAATTTGTATTGGCTAAATTACTTGCTTCTGATTTATGGGCGCCTAGTACTTTGCCTGGATTTTTAGCAAATTTCGTTGCAATTTTTTCAAAACTGCATGTCATATCGCATTGGAAGGACTCGCGTCATGGTAAGGATTGTAGGAAATGGAGGATAGTAGAAATAACAATAAAAAAAGTGCACGAATTTCGTAAGGATTAAGTAAGGATATTTAAACTAATGTATTTGATTTATTTGTCATTTACTGGTTTTATTTATAAGACAAAATGAATAAATGATACGCAGGACTCACGCAATGCGAGCCACAATCCTTGAAAAAGGATCCTCGAATGTATAGAAAACAAACAAGGATGATCCTCTTATAAATATAAAAAGAAATGATCAAATTTCATATAGCATACTTTATGGCTTTTAGCAAAAACATCAACGCCGACGTAAATTTGTATTGGCTAAATTACTTGCTTCTGATTTATGGGCGCCTAGTACTTTGCCCGGATTTTTAGCAAATTTCGTTGCAATTTTTTCAAAACTGCATGTCATATCGCATTGGAAGGACTCGCGTCATGGTAAGGATTGTAGGAAATGGAGGATAGTAGAAATAACAATAAAAAAAGTGCACGAATTTCGTAAGGATTAAGTAAGGATATTTAAACTAATGTATTTGATTTATTTGTCATTTACTGGTTTTATTTATAAGACGAAATGAATAAATGATACGCAGGACTCACGAAATGCGAGCCACAATCCTTGAAAAAGGATCCTCGAATGTATAGAAAACAAACAAGGATGATCCTCTTATAAATATAAAAAGAAATGATCAAATTTCATATAGCATACTTTATGGCTTTTAGCAAAAACATCAACGCCGACGTAAATTTGTATTGGCTAAATTACTTGCTTCTGATTTATGGGCGCCTAGTACTTTGCCTGGATTTTTAGCAAATTTCGTTGCAATTTTTGCAAAACTGCATGTCATATCGCAATGGAAGGACTCGCGTCATGGTAAGGATTGTAGGAAATGGAGGATAGTAGAAATAACAATAAAAAAAGTGCACGAATTTCGTAAGGATTAAGTAAGGATATTTAAACTAATGTATTTGATTTATTTGTCATTTACTGGTTTTATTTATAAGACGAAATGAATAAATGATACGCAGGACTCACGAAATGTGAGCCACAATCCTTGAAAAAGGATCCTCGAATGTATAGAAAACAAACAAGGATGATCCTCTTATAAATATAAAAAGAAATGATCAAATTTCATATAGCATACTTTATGGCTTTTAGCAAAAACATCAACCCCGACGTAAATTTGTATTGGCTAAATTACTTGCTTCTGATTTATGGGCGCCTAGTACTTTGCCTGGATTTTTAGCAAATTTCGTTGCAATTTTTGCAAAACTGCATGTCATATCGCAATGGAAGGACTCGCGTCATGGTAAGGATTGTAGGAAATGGAGGATAGTAGAAATAACAATAAAAAAAGTGCACGAATTTCGTAAGGATTAAGTAAGGATATTTAAACTAATGTATTTGATTTATTTGTCATTTACTGGTTTTATTTATAAGACGAAATGAATAAATGATACGCAGGACTCACGAAATGCGAGCCACAATCCTTGAAAAAGGATCCTCGAATGTATAGAAAACAAACAAGGATGATCCTCTTATAAATATAAAAAGAAATGATCAAATTTCATATAGCATACTTTATGGCTTTTAGCAAAAACATCAACGCCGACGTAAATTTGTATTGGCTAAATTACTTGCTTCTGATTTATGGGCGCCTAGTACTTTGCCTGGATTTTTAGCAAATTTCGTTGCAATTTTTTCAAAACTGCATGTCATATCGCATTGGAAGGACTCGCGTCATGGTAAGGATTGTAGGAAATGGAGGATAGTAGAAATAACAATAAAAAAAGTGCACGAATTTCGTAAGGATTAAGTAAGGATATTTAAGCTAATGTATTTGATTTATTTGTCATTTACTGGTTTTATTTATAAGACGAAATGAATAAATGATACGCAGGACTCACGAAATGCGAGCCACAATCCTTGAAAAAGGATCCTCGAATGTATAGAAAACAAACAAGGATGATCCTCTTATAAATATAAAAAGAAATGATCAAATTTCATATAGCATACTTTATGGCTTTTAGCAAAAACATCAACGCCGACGTAAATTTGTATTGGCTAAATTACTTGCTTCTGATTTATGGGCGCCTAGTACTTTGCCTGGATTTTTAGCAAATTTCGTTGCAATTTTTTCAAAACTGCATGTCATATCGCATTGGAAGGACTCGCGTCATGGTAAGGATTGTAGGAAATGGAGGATAGTAGAAATAACAATAAAAAAAGTGCACGAATTTCGTAAGGATTAAGTAAGGATATTTAAACTAATGTATTTGATTTATTTGTCATTTACTGGTTTTATTTATAAGACAAAATGAATAAATGATACGCAGGACTCACGCAATGCGAGCCACAATCCTTGAAAAAGGATCCTCGAATGTATAGAAAACAAACAAGGATGATCCTCTTATAAATATAAAAAGAAATGATCAAATTTCATATAGCATACTTTATGGCTTTTAGCAAAAACATCAACGCCGACGTAAATTTGTATTGGCTAAATTACTTGCTTCTGATTTATGGGCGCCTAGTACTTTGCCCGGATTTTTAGCAAATTTCGTTGCAATTTTTTCAAAACTGCATGTCATATCGCATTGGAAGGACTCGCGTCATGGTAAGGATTGTAGGAAATGGAGGATAGTAGAAATAACAATAAAAAAAGTGCACGAATTTCGTAAGGATTAAGTAAGGATATTTAAACTAATGTATTTGATTTATTTGTCATTTACTGGTTTTATTTATAAGACGAAATGAATAAATGATACGCAGGACTCACGAAATGCGAGCCACAATCCTTGAAAAAGGATCCTCGAATGTATAGAAAACAAACAAGGATGATCCTCTTATAAATATAAAAAGAAATGATCAAATTTCATATAGCATACTTTATGGCTTTTAGCAAAAACATCAACGCCGACGTAAATTTGTATTGGCTAAATTACTTGCTTCTGATTTATGGGCGCCTAGTACTTTGCCTGGATTTTTAGCAAATTTCGTTGCAATTTTTTCAAAACTGCATGTCATATCGCATTGGAAGGACTCGCGTCATGGTAAGGATTGTAGGAAATGGAGGATAGTAGAAATAACAATAAAAAAAGTGCACGAATTTCGTAAGGATTAAGTAAGGATATTTAAACTAATGTATTTGATTTATTTGTCATTTACTGGTTTTATTTATAAGACGAAATGAATAAATGATACGCAGGACTCACGCAATGCGAGCCACAATCCTTGAAAAAGGATCCTCGAATGTATAGAAAACAAACAAGGATGATCCTCTTATAAATATAAAAAGAAATGATCAAATTTCATATAGCATACTTTATGGCTTTTAGCAAAAACATCAACGCCTACGTAAATTTGTATTGGCTAAATTACTTGCTTCTGATTTATGGGCGCCTAGTACTTTGCCTGGATTTTTAGCAAATTTCGTTGCAATTTTTTCAAAACTGCATGTCATATCGCATTGGAAGGACTCGCGTCATGGTAAGGATTGTAGGAAATGGAGGATAGTAGAAATAACAATAAAAAAAGTGCACGAATTTCGTAAGGATTAAGTAAGGATATTTAAACTAATGTATTTGATTTATTTGTCATTTACTGGTTTTATTTATAAGACAAAATGAATAAATGATACGCAGGACTCACGCAATGCGAGCCACAATCCTTGAAAAAGGATCCTCGAATGTATAGAAAACAAACAAGGATGATCCTCTTATAAATATAAAAAGAAATGATCAAATTTCATATAGCATACTTTATGGCTTTTAGCAAAAACATCAACGCCGACGTAAATTTGTATTGGCTAAATTACTTGCTTCTGATTTATGGGCGCCTAGTACTTTGCCCGGATTTTTAGCAAATTTCGTTGCAATTTTTTCAAAACTGCATGTCATATCGCATTGGAAGGACTCGCGTCATGGTAAGGATTGTAGGAAATGGAGGATAGTAGAAATAACAATAAAAAAAGTGCACGAATTTCGTAAGGATTAAGTAAGGATATTTAAACTAATGTATTTGATTTATTTGTCATTTACTGGTTTTATTTATAAGACGAAATGAATAAATGATACGCAGGACTCACGCAATGCGAGCCACAATCCTTGAAAAAGGATCCTCGAATGTATAGAAAACAAACAAGGATGATCCTCTTATAAATATAAAAAGAAATGATCAAATTTCATATAGCATACTTTATGGCTTTTAGCAAAAACATCAACGCCGACGTAAATTTGTATTGGCTAAATTACTTGCTTCTGATTTATGGGCGCCTAGTACTTTGCCTGGATTTTTAGCAAATTTCGTTGCAATTTTTGCAAAACTGCATGTCATATCGCAATGGAAGGACTCGCGTCATGGTAAGGATTGTAGGAAATGGAGGATAGTAGAAATAACAATAAAAAAAGTGCACGAATTTCGTAAGGATTAAGTAAGGATATTTAAACTAATGTATTTGATTTATTTGTCATTTACTGGTTTTATTTATAAGACGAAATGAATAAATGATACGCAGGACTCACGAAATGTGAGCCACAATCCTTGAAAAAGGATCCTCGAATGTATAGAAAACAAACAAGGATGATCCTCTTATAAATATAAAAAGAAATGATCAAATTTCATATAGCATACTTTATGGCTTTTAGCAAAAACATCAACCCCGACGTAAATTTGTATTGGCTAAATTACTTGCTTCTGATTTATGGGCGCCTAGTACTTTGCCTGGATTTTTAGCAAATTTCGTTGCAATTTTTGCAAAACTGCATGTCATATCGCAATGGAAGGACTCGCGTCATGGTAAGGATTGTAGGAAATGGAGGATAGTAGAAATAACAATAAAAAAAGTGCACGAATTTCGTAAGGATTAAGTAAGGATATTTAAACTAATGTATTTGATTTATTTGTCATTTACTGGTTTTATTTATAAGACGAAATGAATAAATGATACGCAGGACTCACGAAATGCGAGCCACAATCCTTGAAAAAGGATCCTCGAATGTATAGAAAACAAACAAGGATGATCCTCTTATAAATATAAAAAGAAATGATCGAATTTCATATAGCATACTTTATGGCTTTTAGCAAAAACATCAACGCCGACGTAAATTTGTATTGGCTAAATTACTTGCTTCTGATTTATGGGCGCCTAGTACTTTGCCCGGATTTTTAGCAAATTTCGTTGCAATTTTTTCAAAACTGCATGTCATATCGCATTGGAAGGACTCGCGTCATGGTAAGGATTGTAGGAAATGGAGGATAGTAGAAATAACAATAAAATAAGTGCACGAATTTCGTAAGGATTAAGTAAGGATATTTAAACTAATGTATTTGATTTATTTGTCATTTACTGGTTTTATTTATAAGACGAAATGAATAAATGATACGCAGGACTCACGAAATGCGAGCCACAATCCTTGAAAAAGGATCCTCGAATGTATAGAAAACAAACAAGGATGATCCTCTTATAAATATAAAAAGAAATGATCAAATTTCATATAGCATACTTTATGGCTTTTAGCAAAAACATCAATCCCGACGTAAATTTGTATTGGCTAAATTACTTGCTTCTGATTTATGGGCGCCTAGTACTTTGCCTGGATTTTTAGCAAATTTCGTTGCAATTTTTTCAAAACTGCATGTCATATCGCATTGGAAGGACTCGCGTCATGGTAAGGATTGTAGGAAATGGAGGATAGTAGAAATAACAATAAAATAAGTGCACGAATTTCGTAAGGATTAAGTAAGGATATTTAAACTAATGTATTTGATTTATTTGTCATTTACTGGTTTTATTTATAAGACGAAATGAATAAATGATACGCAGGACTCACGAAATGCGAGCCACAATCCTTGAAAAAGGATCCTCGAATGTATAGAAAACAAACAAGGATGGTCCTCTTATAAATATAAAAAGAAATGATCAAATTTCATATAGCATACTTTATGGCTTTTAGCAAAAACATCAACGCCGACGTAAATTTGTATTGGCTAAATTACTTGCTTCTGATTTATGGGCGCCTAGTACTTTGCCTGGATTTTTAGCAAATTTCGTTGCAATTTTTTCAAAACTGCATGTCATATCGCATTGGAAGGACTCGCGTCATGGTAAGGATTGTAGGAAATGGAGGATAGTAGAAATAACAATAAAAAAAGTGCACGAATTTCGTAAGGATTAAGTAAGGATATTTAAACTAATGTATTTGATTTATTTGTCATTTACTGGTTTTATTTATAAGACGAAATGAATAAATGATACGCAGGACTCACGAAATGCGAGCCACAATCCTTGAAAAAGGATCCTCGAATGTATAGAAAACAAACAAGGATGGTCCTCTTATAAATATAAAAAGAAATGATCAAATTTCATATAGCATACTTTATGGCTTTTAGCAAAAACATCAACGCCGACGTAAATTTGTATTGGCTAAATTACTTGCTTCTGATTTATGGGCGCCTAGTACTTTGCCTGGATTTTTAGCAAATTTCGTTGCAATTTTTTCAAAACTGCATGTCATATCGCATTGGAAGGACTCGCGTCATGGTAAGGATTGTAGGAAATGGAGGATAGTAGAAATAACAATAAAAAAAGTGCACGAATTTCGTAAGGATTAAGTAAGGATATTTAAACTAATGTATTTGATTTATTTGTCATTTACTGGTTTTATTTATAAGACGAAATGAATAAATGATACGCAGGACTCACGAAATGCGAGCCACAATCCTTGAAAAAGGATCCTCGAATGTATAGAAAACAAACAAGGATGGTCCTCTTATAAATATAAAAAGAAATGATCAAATTTCATATAGCATACTTTATGGCTTTTAGCAAAAACATCAACGCCGACGTAAATTTGTATTGGCTAAATTACTTGCTTCTGATTTATGGGCGCCTAGTACTTTGCCTGGATTTTTAGCAAATTTCGTTGCAATTTTTTCAAAACTGCATGTCATATCGCATTGGAAGGACTCGCGTCATGGTAAGGATTGTAGGAAATGGAGGATAGTAGAAATAACAATAAAAAAAGTGCACGAATTTCGTAAGGATTAAGTAAGGATATTTAAACTAATGTATTTGATTTATTTGTCATTTACTGGTTTTATTTATAAGACGAAATGAATAAATGATACGCAGGACTCACGAAATGCGAGCCACAATCCTTGAAAAAGGATCCTCGAATGTATAGAAAACAAACAAGGATGATCCTCTTATAAATATAAAAAGAAATGATCAAATTTCATATAGCATACTTTATGGCTTTTAGCAAAAACATCAACGCCGACGTAAATTTGTATTGGCTAAATTACTTGCTTCTGATTTATGGGCGCCTAGTACTTTGCCTGGATTTTTAGCAAATTTCGTTGCAATTTTTTCAAAACTGCATGTCATATCGCATTGGAAGGACTCGCGTCATGGTAAGGATTGTAGGAAATGGAGAATAGTAGAAATAACAATAAAAAAAGTGCACGAATTTCGTAAGGATTAAGTAAGGATATTTAAACTAATGTATTTGATTTATTTGTCATTTACTGGTTTTATTTATAAGACGAAATGAATAAATGATACGCAGGACTCACGCAATGCGAGCCACAATCCTTGAAAAAGGATCCTCGAATGTATAGAAAACAAACAAGGATGATCCTCTTATAAATATAAAAAGAAATGATCAAATTTCATATAGCATACTTTATGGCTTTTAGCAAAAACATCAACGCCGACGTAAATTTGTATTGGCTAAATTACTTGCTTCTGATTTATGGGCGCCTAGTACTTTGCCTGGATTTTTAGCAAATTTCGTTGCAATTTTTTCAAAACTGCATGTCATATCGCATTGGAAGGACTCGCGTCATGGTAAGGATTGTAGGAAATGGAGGATAGTAGAAATAACAATAAAAAAAGTGCACGAATTTCGTAAGGATTAAGTAAGGATATTTAAACTAATGTATTTGATTTATTTGTCATTTACTGGTTTTATTTATAAGACGAAATGAATAAATGATACGCAGGACTCACGAAATGCGAGCCACAATCCTTGAAAAAGGATCCTCGAATGTATAGAAAACAAACAAGGATGATCCTCTTATAAATATAAAAAGAAATGATCAAATTTCATATAGCATACTTTATGGCTTTTAGCAAAAACATCAACGCCGACGTAAATTTGTATTGGCTAAATTACTTGCTTCTGATTTATGGGCGCCTAGTACTTTGCCTGGATTTTTAGCAAATTTCGTTGCAATTTTTTCAAAACTGCATGTCATATCGCATTGGAAGGACTCGCGTCATGGTAAGGATTGTAGGAAATGGAGGATAGTAGAAATAACAATAAAAAAAGTGCACGAATTTCGTAAGGATTAAGTAAGGATATTTAAACTAATGTATTTGATTTATTTGTCATTTACTGGTTTTATTTATAAGACGAAATGAATAAATGATACGCAGGACTCACGAAATGTGAGCCACAATCCTTGAAAAAGGATCCTCGAATGTATAGAAAACAAACAAGGATGATCCTCTTATAAATATAAAAAGAAATGATCAAATTTCATATAGCATACTTTATGGCTTTTAGCAAAAACATCAACGCCGACGTAAATTTGTATTGGCTAAATTACTTGCTTCTGATTTATGGGCGCCTAGTACTTTGCCTGGATTTTTAGCAAATTTCGTTGCAATTTTTTCAAAACTGCATGTCATATCGCATTGGAAGGACTCGCGTCATGGTAAGGATTGTAGGAAATGGAGGATAGTAGAAATAACAATAAAAAAAGTGCACGAATTTCGTAAGGATTAAGTAAGGATATTTAAACTAATGTATTTGATTTATTTGTCATTTACTGGTTTTATTTATAAGACGAAATGAATAAATGATACGCAGGACTCACGCAATGCGAGCCACAATCCTTGAAAAAGGATCCTCGAATGTATAGAAAACAAACAAGGATGATCCTCTTATAAATATAAAAAGAAATGATCAAATTTCATATAGCATACTTTATGGCTTTTAGCAAAAACATCAACGCCGACGTAAATTTGTATTGGCTAAATTACTTGCTTCTGATTTATGGGCGCCTAGTACTTTGCCTGGATTTTTAGCAAATTTCGTTGCAATTTTTTCAAAACTGCATGTCATATCGCATTGGAAGGACTCGCGTCATGGTAAGGATTGTAGGAAATGGAGGATAGTAGAAATAACAATAAAAAAAGTGCACGAATTTCGTAAGGATAAAGTAAGGATATTTAAGCTAATGTATTTGATTTATTTGTCATTTACTGGTTTTATTTGTAAGACGAAATGATTAAATGATACGCAGGCTTACATTGTTGCAGGACGGGCTTAAATTGTTGCGCAATGTATGTCGGAGATGGTAAAGTGGAGGTCACGCCAACATCTAGCCTAAGACGAGGACGAATGTAGCCAAGCTGGGCATACATTGTTGCAGGACGGGCTTACATTGTTGCACAATGTAGGTCGGAGAAGGTAAATTGGAGGTCACGCCAGCATCTAGCCAAAGACGAGGACGAATTTAGCCAAGCTGGGCTTACATTGTTGCAGCACGGGCTTACATTGTTGCACAATGTAGGTCGGAGAAGGTAAATTGGAGGTCACGCCAACATCTAGCCAAAGACGAGGACGAATTTAGCCAAGCTGGGCTTACATTGTTGCAGGACGGGCTTACATTGTTGCACAATGTAGGTCGGAGAAGGTAAATTGGAGGTCACGCCAACATCTAGCCTAAGACGAGGACGAATTTAGCCAAGCTGGGCTTACATTGTTGCAGGACGGGCTTACATTGTTGCACAATGTAGGTCGGAGAAGGTAAATTGGAGGTCACGCCAACGTCTAGCCTAAGACGAGAACGAATTTAGCCAAGCTGGGCTTACATTGTTGCAGCACGGGCTTACATTGTTGCAGAACGGGGTTACATTGTTGCACAATGTATGTCGGAGAAGGTAAATTGGAGGTCACGCCAGCATCTAGCCAAAGACGAGGACGAATTTAGCCAAGCTGGGCTTACATTGTTGCAGGACGGGCTTACATTGTTGCAGAACGGGCTTACATTGTTGCACAATGTAGGTCGGAGAAGGTAAATTGGAGGTCACGCCAACATCTAGCCTAAGACGAGAACGAATGTAGCCAAGCTGGGCACACATTGTTGCAGGACGGGCTTACATTGTTGCACAATGTAGGTCGGAGAAGGTAAATTGGAGGTCACGCCAACATCTAGCCTAAGACGAGGACGAATTTAGCCAAGCTGGGCTTACATTGTTGCAGAACGGGGTTACATTGTTGCACAATGTATGTCGGAGAAGGTAAATTGGAGGTCACGCCAACATCTAGCCTAAGACGAGGACGAATGTAGCCAAGCTGGGCATACATTGTTGCAAGACGGGCTTACATTGTTGCACAATGTAGGTCGGAGAAGGTAAATTGGAGGTCACGCCAGCATCTAGCCAAAGACGAGGACGAATTTAGCCAAGCTGGGCATGCATTGTTGCAGGACGGGCTTACATTGTTGCACAATGTAGGTCGGAGAAGGTAAATTGGAGGTCACGCCAACATCTAGCCTAAGACGAGGACGAATTTAGCCAAGCTGGGCTTACATTGTTGCAGGACGGGCTTACATTGTTGCACAATGTAGGTCGGAGAAGGTAAATTGGAGGTCACGCCAACGTCTAGCCTAAGACGAGAACGAATTTAGCCAAGCTGGGCTTACATTGTTGCAGCACGGGCTTACATTGTTGCAGAACGGGGTTACATTGTTGCACAATGTATGTCGGAGAAGGTAAATTGGAGGTCACGCCAGCATCTAGCCAAAGACGAGGACGAATTTAGCCAAGCTGGGCTTACATTGTTGCAGGACGGGCTTACATTGTTGCAGAACGGGCTTACATTGTTGCTCAATGTAGGTCGGAGAAGGTAAATTGGAGGTCACGCCAACATCTAGCCTAAGACGAGAACGAATGTAGCCAAGCTGGGCACACATTGTTGCAGGACGGGCTTACATTGTTGCACAATGTATGTCGGAGAAGGTAAATTGGAGGTCACGCCAACATCTAGCCTAAGACGAGGACGAATGTAGCCAAGCTGGGCATACATTGTTGCAGGACGGGCTTACATTGTTGCACAATGTAGGTCGGAGAAGGTAAATTGGAGGTCACGCCAGCATCTAGCCAAAGACGAGGACAAATTTAGCCAAGCTGGGCTTACATTGTTGCAGGACGGGCTTACATTGTTGCAGAACGGGCTTACATTGTTGCACAATGTAGGTCGGAGAAGGTAAATTGGAGGTCACGCCAACATCTAGCCTAAGACGAGGACGAATGTAGCCAAGCTGGGCATACATTGTTGCAAGACGGGCTTACATTGTTGCACAATGTAGGTCGGAGAAGGTAAATTGGAGGTCACGCCAGCATCTAGCCAAAGACGAGAACGAATTTAGCCAAGCTGGGCTTACATTGTTGCAGCACGGGCTTACATTGTTGCAGAACGGGCTTACATTGTTGCACAATGTAGGTCGGAGAAGGTAAATTGGAGGTCACGCCAACATCTAGCCTAAGACGAGAACGAATTTAGCCAAGCTGGGCTTACATTGTTGCAGCACGGGCTTACATTGTTGCACAATGTAGGTCGGAGAAGGTAAATTGGAGGTCATGCCAGCATCTAGCCAAAGACGAGGACGAATTTAGCCAAGCTGGGCTTACATTGTTGCAGCACGGGCTTACATTGTTGCAGAACGGGCTTACATTGTTGCACAATGTAGGTCGGAGAAGGTAAATTGGAGGTCATGCCAGCATCTAGCCAAAGACGAGAACGAATTTAGCCAAGCTGGGCTTACATTGTTGCAGCACGGGCTTACATTGTTGCACAATGTATGTCGGAGAAGGTAAATTGGAGGTCACGCCAGCAGCTAGCCAAAGACGAGGACGAATTTAGCCAAGCTGGGCTTACATTGTTGCAGGACGGGCTTACATTGTTGCAGAACGGGCTTACATTGTTGCACAATGTAGGTCGGAGAAGGTAAATTGGAGGTCACGCCAGCATCTAGCCAAAGACGAGGACGAATTTAGCCACGCTGGGCTTACATTGTTGCAGGACGGGCTTACATTGTTGCAGAACGGGCTTACATTGTTGCACAATGTAGGTCGGAGAAGGTAAATTGGAGGTCACGCCAACATCTAGCCTAAGACGAGGACGAATTTAGCCAAGCTGGGCTTACATTGTTGCAGCACGGGCTTACATTGTTGCAGAACGGGGTTACATTGTTGCACAATGTATGTCGGAGAAGGTAAATTGGAGGTCACGCCAACATCTAGCCTAAGACGAGGACGAATGTAGCCAAGCTGGGCATACATTGTTGCAAGACGGGCTTACATTGTTGCACAATGTAGGTCGGAGAAGGTAAATTGGAGGTCACGCCAGCATCTAGCCAAAGACGAGGACGAATTTAGCCAAGCTGGGCTTACATTGTTGCAGCACGGGCTTACATTGTTGCACAATGTAGGTCGGAGAAGGTAAATTGGAGGTTACGCCAACATCTAGCCGAAGACGAGAACGAATGTAGCCAAGCTGGGCATACATTGTTGCAAGACGGGTTTCCATTGTTGCACAATGTAGGTCGGAGAAGGTAAATTGGAGGTCACGCCAACATCTAGCCTAAGACGAGGACGAATTTAGCCACGCTGGGCTTACATTGTTGCAGGACGGGCTTACATTGTTGCAGAACGGGCTTACATTGTTGCACAATGTAGGTCGGAGAAGGTAAATTGGAGGTCACGCCAGCATCTAGCCAAAGACGAGGACGAATTTAGCCAAGCTGGGCTTACATTGTTGCACAATGTATGCTAAAGGTAAGGTAAGGTTAAGAAGGTAGTTTGGGGATCTCGCCAACATGTAGTCAAGTCCGCTTTTTGCTACTCCCGAATTTTGATACGAACCAAGTCTTGACGCGGTACCACAAGGATTTGATTTCTATTAACATACATTTAGGCGCTTTAGAATGTCTAGTTTTGTTTCGCATTCCTAATAATTTAGTTGTTGCTTCATCCTGGGCTCCTGTTTCAGTAGAACAGATTATTGGCCATCAAAATGGAAAAAAATTCTGCGATTTGTTAAAAATCAAACTCCTTTTTTGTCATTTATTTTTAAAACTAACTTATCACGGAGGGTAGATTCTAAGATTTTTCACAGTGTAATATAATAAAAAAATAAATCAAAATCAAACAAACTTCACTTATAATTACGTTCAAATCATTTCGTTTCATTCCGGCCTGGAGGAGCTGGGGTCAGCCAATCTGTTTGGTTAAAAGATATGGTAATAAATCGTAATATATAAAACGATGGTAATATATGCTTACCTGTGAATCATTACTGTGTCAGATGCTTCAACAAATGACATATCTTGTGGCGAGAGAAATGTATATTGTCTATGCATTTTTTTATTTGCTTCATCCAAAAGCAATTTGGTAATAACTTTCCTATTAAATTCGTCCTGCAAAGATACACATGATTAGCTACTAAAAATTTCGTTGAAAATCAGATCCAACTTGCCGTAAAAACATCATATTCATCTAGAAAATAGAATGGATGATCTATACATGACCACAAAGAGAGCAATAGTGCGACCGTTGTAAAAGAACGTTCACCACCAGATAGAGACTTTGTATTTGAGACAGCATCTTCGATATGTTTATCTCTAGGGACAATGGTCATGTCGAGGGTTTTCTTCAAATGATCGATTTCAAGTTCACCTTCGAAATTTCGTATTTTTAAAATGTGCTGTTGGAGAATAAATTTTGTTCCGTTTTATTTTCTTCTCTGAATTCATGAAATATAATTACTTTAAACATATGAGATACTCGGATAGCCATGTGCTCATGGAGGAGTTTCATTGATCGAAACCTTTGTTGACGGGATTTCTTCAACTGAAAATAATATTTGTCGATATCAGTGAAGCTATAATAAATATGGAACGAAACAATAACAAGAAAAATGAGTCTTTTTAATATTTATAGGATCTATTCGTAAAATCAAGTATATTTATCCTTCAAGCGATCGCGCGGCGTCGACTTTCATTTCTAATATGTAGTTTTAGCATTACTAATAATCACCAAATCGAGTTTTCGCATTCATGACTGTTTTCAATGTTAGTTAGTGCTGAATACAGTTAAGATCCATTGAAGACTATCATCGCTGCCGATAAAATGAGCACACGCCCGCTTGAAGTGTTAATATTTAGCAATTCAATTTATTATTCTTCTCTGCAATTTAATATGTTTATTAAATTTTATAGATAACTTATAAATTTAATTTAAGCAAATCTGTTTACTTTTCATTGCAAATGATGATAGCATTAAATATTACTTACCAAATCCATAATATCTTGAATTGACAAAATGAATTGTCTATCCTTTTTAATTTTCAACTCTTTATCATTTACCAAGGCTTCGATTTCTTCTATATTCTCATCTGATGAACAAATTTCTCTAATAAAAATACAAAATCCAGTGTAATTCAATTAAATGATTTATTACTCAACTCACCCCACTTTAACTTCTAAACTTCTAATTGCATTACTTAGTTCTTGATCTGATTTTCTGGTATGCTTACGATCGCCTAATTTTTGTGCTTCCTCTTCATACAGTTCCAGTTGTTGTTCTTCTGCTTCTAATTTCGCCTGTTTAATATGAATTAAAAGGATTATAAGGAAATAAAAAGAAAGGGAGAACTGAGGAATCGACCTCACGACTATTACGGATTATGATGCTTTTGCGGTGAGGCACTGCAAGTAATGAAATGTTTAAAAAACACCCTAAACAGTCACGTACCGCACACGTAGAAAAGCGATTGCAAATAAGACTCTGAAATAGTTAATGCAGAAGGAGGCAGAAGTTGTCGATTATAATCCAAAGGATCATAGACAATATCTTGAAACCTGTTTTGATTGGAATAGCGCTAACCGTGACGATAAGACTTTTTCGTGATGGTCAATCAGAACAAAATATTAAATTGGATTATCTATCAAATCTCACGCGTACTTATTGCATTTAACTGTGTGTTTGGACTTTGGATTTTGCAAGGACTCCGTTTTTTTTTCAATTTTAAATTACGTCTAACAACAATGTATGAACTTAATGCTATTCTATAAAACTATACTCACTTTTAGTGTTGTTAAAGCATGGTTTAGCTCATCAAGTCGTTTTTTCATTGTACGTAAACTATTGCCGATTTTTGCCGATTCAATTTTTCTCGAATTAAGTTCTTCCTAATAAATTATGAGTAAAAGAATCTTTGTAAGGATCAATTTGTAACTAATTTTGATGAATGAGTAATTAAAAATTGATGAATAAGTAATTACCACTATTGTATTCAATTGGGATTCTAAATTTTTAATTTTATCGCTTTGTTTTTGAACGTCTTTGCCCTTCTCAAGAGCACACTGTTTCAATTCACTGCAGATTTTTTCTTTTGTTTGCAATTTCGTTACAATATCCGCAACATTCGTTTGCAAAGTCTCTAGTTCCTTGCGCTAGTAGATTCATTGTTATTAATAATTATCATGGAAACAAATGTATTCTTTACACACCAATATTTCATCTTCATTTTCACTGGGCAGTTCAATGTTATTCAATTCCTCTAATTCCAACTTTATTTGATTCCATGTTGATTCATGTTTGCGCAGCAAAACTTGTTTTTGTTTATTATAGCCTTCGAAATCTCCTAATGCTTTTCGAGTACTTTGTAATTTATCATCAATTTGTTGGATTTGTTGCTGATTCCGTTGGATTTCTGCACGTAGTTCTCTAAGAAATCAAATTCATAAATTTTTTTGGATTTTTGTTTTTTTTTTTAATTTCAAAGGATCTTACATCTTTCGTTCATCCATATTCACTTGAATGTAGCGCGGCGTTCGTGGTTGTAATGAATAAGCTCGGTACATTGGGGATGGATAATATTCTATGAGTGGATCCGTCAAAAGTATTTTTTGTAGATTAGGTGGAACATTACATTCGTCTTTAGTAAGGTGTTCGGCGATGTCTTGTTTCTCCACAACCAGTATTGTTTCAATACGAAGTTGATCAATAAGACAATTGATAACATCTGGATCTTCGCATTTAATAAGATCCATAAGCAAATACGTATCCTTGATTTTGGGTACAGCACCATTTTGTACATCATAAACCTGTCAAATTATTGGTAGTATTCAGGGAAATAAGATGTATATATTCAGAATTGTAACCATTAACAATAAAATCCCTGTCGGCGACATAAACAAATACCAAGTAATAAACATTTTTGGACTATGATTGAATATTCTGAATATTGAATTACGAGGAAAATAGCTCCGGAGACAGTAAGCATAGATATATCGATATATGCATATAGATACAAGTATTTCTTTTTTTCTTCTTCAAATTTTCACTAAATTCTAGATTATAATACTAACCTCGCCATGAAATTTCGAAGTGATTATCATAAGCCGCGCCCCGGGACTATGAGTTTTAATTATTCGATCTAAGATCATGCGATCCTGTGCATTGTTCACTAGAAAGCAAGTTAAAAAGTTTACGCGCAGTAATAGTTCAACAACACCACGCCACTTTTTATCGGGAACTTCCAAATAACGTCCTAGTGGACCTTTAGGACATGCTGAAAATTTTCCAGCTGCATTAGCACGTTGGATGGCGGCTAGTAATGAACTCATATAGTCCCCATACATTTCAGTTCGATCATTCTTAGATGATATAATTCTGTTAATTTCCTGTTGGCCAGAATCTAAAATTCCAAATAGACAACTCATTCAACATTCAATACGAATGAATTGCAACCCACGTACGCATTCTACTTTCGCAGCTGTTTCGTTGCATTTGCATCGTTTGATACTCATCCGTTAGCTTATATTTGTTTTGGTCATTTAATTTTAAATCATGCTTTAGTGTAACAATCATAGCTTCAACTTCCTTACGTTTTTCATCCAATGCTGCTTTTTTTAATTCGTTCTCTTCACGCAATCGATTGGTTCGTGACGAACATCTGGCAAATTATCGAAAAATGAAGAAATTAAAAGCATTTATAATAAAGTGTGAGAGTGAACTTACGATTCTGTACGTTGTGCTATCTCATTTTCTATTGTTGCTATTTGGGTATTGAAATGTTTGTGTCGTTCTTCAAGCTTTCGCTTCAGCTGAGCTTCTTCCTGATACTTACATATTTCTTCTTTATATATAGACCGTAATCTTGTTAGAACGCCATTTTGTTCAGTCAACATTACATTCCTCTCATTCATTTCCTTTTCTAATTCTCTATCCCAAGAGATATGCAACATTAAACATATCAAATGTATGGATCAGTATATTTCATTTCTACTTACTGTAATCTAATTTGTACACTTGAATTATCACAATTACCACTAATTTTATCACTAAGTTCGTCTCTTTCTCTTTCTTTAAATGCGATTTCATCTCGCAGTTGTTGCGTTTTTTGTTCTTGATTCGAAACTTTCAACCAAAGACGTAATAATTTGCACTCTCGTATTTTTTCCTGATAATATATTGCCAAAATGGATAGTGAAACCAATAAGGAAGAAATAGTATTACCTTGATATTTTCTACCGATTTCAATCGCTCATACTTTTCATGCAAAATGTTAAGTTCTTTTTCCGTAGTTTCCAACACCTAGTGCAGGATTTTATTTGGATTATTTGATGCATGCTATACTGTATAAGTAAAGTTCCACTTACTTTTTTAGTTACACCCATTTTCGCTTTATACTCATTGTAATATTGTAGACATAAGTTTAAATTTTCTAAAATAACTTCCATTTGCGTTGCTTTCAAAAACAGGGTATAGTTTTTAATTGGGTCTAGGCTGTGGGAAATATGAATATCGATTATCGTTGTGATATTAGTAAAGGACATCATTGAATTACTCTTTTAAGAAACTTCGAGCTGCGTCTTGATTTAAAACAAACACTGGATTATCCGCTTGGATATTATGGAACATAAGCATTCTCACCAAATCGTCACGACTCTTTGAAATCACATGACCATTTTCATCTTTTATTTCATACGACGATCCACCCGATGCCAACAACTTTCGCTTGACTATTATTTTGTCGCCATATTTCTCGCGATCATAACCGTCTTCGCAGTTATTGGCAATTTCTATTTCTATTGTCGCTTGACTCTCCCCTGCTTTGATAAGATCTAAAATAGGATTTTATAGTGAATAACGTGTTCGTAGAGAATCGTCAATCCATGCAATACCTACTTTTTAAATTTGTACTGCGATTTGTTTTATTCGTTCGCGAACCAAGTCCAATTACAAGTGCTGTTAATATTGCACTTTTTCCACTACCATTGCGTCCAATGAGTAGATTAACGCGCGGATTCAAATCAATTTCAAGATTACTATGGCACATGAAATTTTTTAGGTGTATTCGAACTACTTTTCCGCTGCGATTCCAATAATTGCAATTGTTGTTGTCTAAGCTCTGTTGATTTCTTACCTGAGTTTTTGACTGAAAAAAATTAATATTTTACTATCAACTAGTAAGCTAAGCGCTAAACGATGCACGGAAAATGCTTACAGGACACACCATACAGGATTAAACAAACTCAGTCAGTCAAGCAAAACATGCTTGTATAAATACTGTTGCAGGTTTAATGATATAAAAACGAAAGCGATCCAGCCGAAGAAGGATTACTGGTTAACAATAAAATTACAAACTAAGTGCACCTGCAATTCAGGCATGGGAAAGTTTCATACAAAGCCTAAGACCAAGGTGAAGCCCTTCTGAAGTAAGATTTAATGTTTTCGCGAGAGAAATATTTATGATTTGGTTTGCATAATTTTTGCCTCCACTTGTAAAACAAATTTTTCATTTCTTTTATAAGTGGGGTTAGTATATTAATTCTTAACTTGTCTTTTACTTAATTCATGTTGTGACATACAGACTAATAATTCTGAAACTATACTAGGTGTGGGATTGTGCAATATAACATTTATCCATGTTTGCACTGAATGCAGTTTTCACGACTGATTGCATTGAAGCGGATTCTAATGCAAGAAATTGATAAATTACCGATTCTTGTCTTATTTGAATTTATTACAATAATTGAGAACGATTGATGTGCTTGAACAAAGAAAATATTGCGTATAAATTATGTATCCATCAATAAAATTCCATCACTGAATACTCGTTTCATCAAATTCAAATTTCCTAATGTACCTTTTCTTCAACTTTGCGTCGTCTTTTCGATGTAGACGGTATTGGATCGTTCTCATCACTTGATCTTTTACGAGGCATTTTCGCAGAAAGTAAATATTTATACCCTATTGGAATGACAAAAATGCCTATAGAGAAATATATAACACAAAACGCACTTATCCCTTCATAGCGCGAAACGTTTATTTGACAGCCAGTTTGACAAGAGCGCGTTTGAAAACAATCAAAGTTCAATGGACATAAGTTGTTAAACATAGCACAGGCTATGTTTACAGTGCATTGAATGAAATTGGCAGCACGTGTGGATTTTTAAAAAAACATAGAATGATGAACGAACTTTTCTTCTTTAACCCTTTCGTTCCGAGTGTCGACGGAGCACGCTACCGTAGCGAAAGGGTTAAAATTTTGATGTCTTCTTGCTTGATGATTTACTGACATGAAGAAGAGCAAAGTCAGAATGATATGTATACAGGAAATAACCAGTCGAATATATTATTATTGCAAGGAAATATTGTAGGATGATCAATACTTTTTAAACATGGCTGACTTCGAGGCAAATGTTTTCCTTGAATTTCTTGACTGTAGAATGATGGAGTAGATGATCTGGTATAAATAAAGTAAAATGTCCAACATTGAACAACAAGTACAAAAGTATTAATGAGTTTTAGAAAGAAAACTGAAGAATGAGGGAGAATGTGTGCATGTTACTAAATATTCTTCATTAGTATCAAAATAAATTAGTGCATGTTGCTTAGAAAAATGCGAATTTTAAATATATAAATATAGGTGTGGGTATTAACCGCTTGTTTCATTATGTTAGTGGATCAGCAACGGTACAAGGCCCATTAGCTCAGTTGGTTAGAGCGTCGTGCTAATAACGCGAAGGTCGTGGGTTCGATCCCCCCATGGGCCAAGATCTTTTTTTCTTCACTTCATATATTTTGTCAGAAAAACTGGCGAAAAACTAAACGAAAAAGGAAGGACCAACCGTACTAATGAATTTTGATTTATTAAGTTCATGTAGCTTTCGAGAAGGAACAGGCAGCTGCTTGGACGCGCAACGTTGCCTCTGCCCGCCTCAGGATTCCAACTTAGTGGATGTAAATTCACCGCCAACCAAATAGTCAACGCAGTCGCACCGGGAAAACTTAGCAGATATTTCGAAAAAGCCGTTAGATGTAGCACAAAGTAACCACTAATTAAATTGATCTCCTAAACGAGAAATTTGGCTGTGAGCCATTCGTTATTAACTTTGTCTTGAAACAGTTTTAATGTGTCATCCTATTCTTCGTTATTTGCAGTGCCTCTCCCTCCTCACTGGCTAACTTTTTGAGCAATGACAGTCCTTTTGGGATACGGCTGAAGTTTCCGTTGTTATTGAAAACTTTCCGTTCAGCTTCTTCTCCTACAACTTAAAAATTTGGTTTGAAGCACAAAGATTCAAGAGCAACGAAGAAGCTATTAGTGCTGTGAATGGATATTTTGAAGAGCTTGAAGTTTGGCTTTATAAAGATAATATGAATAATAACAGCACCAATGAGACAAATGCATAAGTCGTTTTCAGGACCATGTTAAGAAATAAAGCCTTGAAAAATTAAGAAACTGTTCTGATTGTTAGGGTCAAACTTCTATTCACAATTGATAACTTAATTTTTTTTATCTTTCAATTATTGTCACTTAAAACATTACACATATGTGAATAAAAAATGCTGGATGATTCTATTTATTAAATGTCACTGGGCAATCAGCAATAGTCAAATCTAAGGTCAAGTTAAAAGGAAAATCACACTAGTAGCTTTTATGTTTTTTTATTTGATCTTTGTTTCATTTTAAACATTTTTTCGTATTTTTTTCTTTGCATTTTTGTAGCATGTCTTTGTTTATTTTTTTTTTTAATTTACGCATTTTAATTTGTTGTTTTTTCTTCTTCTTTCTTTATCAATTTGTTTCTTTTAAATTATGCATTTCCCTAATTAATGCGCTAAATATAAATTTTTTCTTTTTCTTTTACATATTGTTTTTTTTTCTCCTTTTTTCGTTTATTTTCTTGTTTTCTACCACTTTATCGTACACTTTTTTCTTTTTAATATAAATTAATTAATAATAAAAATTATTATATATATATACAATCAGTCATTTAATTTTTTCGCAATGAATTTGTATGATCCTGTATATTTAACTTTTTATTTTATCGATATATGTGAAGTTTTCATTTATTAGAGTGTTTTCCAAATATTCGTATTTTTATTTCGGTTCGATTTTGAAAAGTTGTATTTTTCTTATCTGCGTAGTTTTTCTTTTCTATATCATTTCGATCATTCGCGTCTTTATCTATTTATTTGATGTTTGTTTTTGTTTTGTTCAGATTATATTTTAACATTTTTCAAAATGAAGGATAATAATATTCAATTGTAGAAATAGACATTGAATTTTCAATTTTCTATCATGCTTTAGAAAGTGAAATTAAATTAAATAAAAGTTATAAGAAACAATAAATTATTGTGTTTTTTGTTTTGTTTGTAAATGTTCGTGTATAAATACATACTATATATTTTTGTTTTTACATATGACTGTAATTTCTTCTTTTTTATTTATTGAATAAATATGAAGGGAACCTTGTCATAATTCAAATTCAGAATATGTCGTAATGCAGATATCATAGATTAAATGTAGAGTTTATTCATTCAATTCTCATGTTTGATATAATTCCTACTTTAAAATAGAATAAGGAAGAGAAAACAATTGAATCAAGCACAACAACAAATTTTTAATAGATATAAAAAGTTATGAGGCACCTTATAGTTTATTTTCAGATAGATAAGAACACAAGAGAAGAAACAATACGCTGATGATAGTCAGAAAGATGAGATAAACATTAGCAAAAATAATTTAATAGTTCAATTAGCAATAGAAAAAGACTTCAGCCGAGAAACAGTAGACTTTATCGTTATAACTACGAAGAAATACACTAGTAACGATATCATATGCATAAGTACATACAAGGCATTCTTTATTTAAAGCACAGGAAAATATGCAAGGTATTTGAAAGTTTCATCAAATAGTTGTTACTTGGAGCATTTTCTTATTGTTAATATTTTGATTTTCTAAATTTGTCAAATCAAAAGTGAAACAAGAATACTTGACTTAATTCAATGATTGCAGCATGCGAACACGTGTTCACGTTAGCAAAATAAGCATTGACATTAGTTATTTCAAAAGGTTGTTCGAAAGAATAATGGAAAAAGACTCCAAATAAAAAGGATTTTTATCAAATGTATGTAGACTCCAAGCCGCGTTTTAAACCTTTTCCTTTGAAATCTGATTTAGTGAATCTAGGATTTCCCCATAGAAAATTATAATTCTATAAAGTTTGTTTTCAGTTTTGCAAAAAAAACCTCATAACTGTATGCTATCTACATTTTTAATGGGAATACTTATCATGCACTTGCCTAGGTTTTTTTTTTCAAATATTTTCTTAGTGTTTGAATTCATGCAAAATCGAGTTCGTTTCTTGGTTGGATATATGTATGTGCATTTTTATGAAACTATTTAGGAAACCTGATTTTAATTTCGTACTTCACAACTGAGTGGAGTACATTCGTCTAGGTTTAGTATTTAGAATAGAATGTTGTTATATAATTACAGTACATGCGGATATTTAAGATATTTGAATAGTGTGTGCTAGTAGTATAAAGTTATACACGTATGATATTTTATAAAGAAAGCGTAATTTAAAAACACCACTTTATAAAAATTGTGACTTTATATATGAATTATTACTTTTATATTAGAAGGATTATATCATGGTTTTTCCCCTATTCTATTCCTTTAATACTTTGCACTTAATTATTTTTTTCTTTCTGTTTTCGTAGCGATTGTTGTCTTCTTCGAAAAATCATAACTTTCTATTCTTTTGTACCCAGCATATTGTTTTTTTTTTTATTTAGTTTTCGTCAAAAGATATTCTTTAGATCGAATAGTTGAAGCAGTAGTAGTATTAAGATAGATATTAAATTAGTATTTAGATGGTTTTCATGACAAAATCATGTGCCCTAAGACGAATCAAAAATATTCAGAGTCCCGGTTGCAGTTTACCCATATAATGGCAGCATTAGCATATAGTATTGCACATATTGCATGAGCATGGCATGGCGAGAGGAGATATTGACTTATTTTTCATTTAACTGTTAATTGTTAGTTGATTTGCTAATCGTCATTAAATCCATACCAATATCACATCACCATTATTTGAAGTGCTACTCATTGATCTATTGTACGATATATTCGACGTTGTGGTTCAGGTGTATAATGAATTCGAGTTCGGAAGTGTTGAGGGGAACCGGGCACACTCTCCGAACCTCGTCTTGGTGGCGGAAGTGGTGGTGATGAGGTTATATACCTGAAAATTGTTTTAAATGTAGCATCACTTCGTAAAATTTTAAATTTTTTTTTATGTCATTGATTGTTAAGTTTGATAAAATTATAAGTTATTCAAAAGTATTGATAATCGCTATATAGAACAAAGGTTTTCAGGGCACTTTTTCAATTATTTTCAACGTAATCCCAAATGCAGGCACTTTTGCCATCTTTTCTCTGCTTTTCGATTTTCTTTCGAAAGAAGTCTTCATGTTGCACTCTGAACTGAAGTCAAAAGCACATTGAAGATCATGAACATGATTCAATTGAGAATCGAAAGAAATTTATGGTAAGATACTCCACAAAGTGAAAAAAATTAAATTAAATTTTTATATTATAGCACCGTTATAGCGCTATTCAGGGAAAAGAATGTCTTGAAGTGTAACGAAGCAGGCAAATGCAAATACTGGTTCGTTATTTAGGCTAATGTTCATTATTTACTCGTGTGAATTTCCTTCCTTCCTTCCTCATGTGAATTTCTTTCAGCAATTGATATTCTGTTGTAGAGAACTATAGAAGAATATCTAGGTAAAGATAATTAATTGTGAATAGACGAAGGTTTTCTTAACTTTCTCTAATCGGTTATATTCGAGCTAATTCGATAATGTACATCCTATGCTAACGTGTCCTCGCTACATCAACGAAGTAATTACTTAGCCATTTTAAGTTTTAAATGATTTTGCGATCAACTGAAAAATCTTCAAAAGTTGAATGTATAACCGTAAAACAACAGATTAATTAATAATATTTTTTGTTTAATTAATAAGTTTTTTTTTAACATATACCGATATTTCGGAAGACAGTTGCTTCCTTCCTCAGTGCTAACAGGAGTTAGCAACTGTCTTCCGAAGGAAGCAACTGTCTTCCGAAATATCGGTATATGTTAAAAAAGAAACTTATTAAATAAATTCTATGGTTTAAAGGAAAATTGCGTATTTTTCAATAACTATCGAAACCAACCATAGCAAAGCAGTCCAAACAACTTAATATTAATTAATAATAATTATCATAGTAAAATTTAACAACACAATAAAAGTTACAGAAATAAATAAGAAAACAACTTAAGTGCAGATCTCACTCACCTTCTCGTCAATAAAGGCGATCCTTGCAATTGACCTAATTCCATCAAGTTCTTCCGCAAGAGTAACGGTGATTGACCGCGATTATATCGCGGTGGTGGATCAGGACTGCGATGTCTTTTATCCAATCCACTCGTGCTGCCATGTGCAACAGATGAGTTTGATTGATACATTCTTAGCCCATTCGTTGTTGAATGGCTACCATTGTTACTTCCAACCGGAACAGTCTTCTCTTCGACTTCGGCACCATGCGTCCTTGCTGTTGTCATAATAGGATTTAGTGTTGCGGTCACTGAAGTTGTTGTTGTTGTGGTGGTAGTATGCGTTGTTATGGTTGTCGCTATAGTAGATATTGTTGCGTTCGTGGTTTTAATTGTATTATTCATGTTCGTTCGTATATAATTGTCACTAGATGTACGGTTGTTGTCAGCCCGATCTTTGTCTCCTGACGTTAAATGTAATTTAACATAAGAGGCAAATTGTTTTTTGACAACACCTGTAATTGAATTGAACCATCCTATATTCGGTAAATGGAAGGTTTTGTTGTTTTGGTGTTTTTTTTTAGATTTTTTTATTGCGTTTGCATTCAATTGTTATTGTCCGTGAAAATTCAATCCAATTTCATAGAGCAAAAGCGTTTAGTGCAGTGTGTGATATAGAAATATATTTTGCGCACAGTGTGTCGAAGATAATAATAGGATGGATGATATACAACAGCAAAAGCGATAAAGAAAAAAAAGAGAGAAAAAATACGTATGTAGTCTATGAATATTGTTTTGCAAGCAGGTGAATACGCAAGGATGGATAGTATATACGTGCAAAAATAAGGATTGACTAGATGAATACTAATATGTATAGTTAAATTTCTACATTTTAAGGGATTTTTTTTTTCTCTATTGAATTAATTTTGCATGTATATTTAACAATCCAAACGGAAGCTATCTTTTATGATAAATATATATTAAAAAGTATGTCAAAAGAGAAATTTACATTTTGACTTTACCTTGGTCGTCTTTCAGATTTGCGTCTTTCGATGCGTTTGATTTCGTCATAGTGCGCCCATAAAGATTATTACTATAAACATTTTGTGTTCCATAACCAGAATTAGTTCCGCCTTCAACAGCACCACCATAACTATTTGCAAGATTTCCTGGCGATGATGTTGGCATTTGCTTTTTATTTGAATTACTCACAAGTGTAGTTGTTGTTGCATAAAATTGTTTTGGACTACTCATTGAGATTTGACTGCTATTATTGTAAACAGGGATGTTCGAATGAAATTGATTGCTGCTACTCGTGTTATTCTTGTGATCCTTTTGTATTTCTGATTGCTGAAGCAAGATCGATCCTGTTTTTTGATTTTCTATTTGTTGATTGTTGTGATGTAGCGTTGGTGATGTTGAATCGTTCTTAATTTGCGCTGATTCATCAGATACATGATGCTGACTAGTTCCACTTAATTGATTATTAAATTGTGAGGGTGTTTGATGGTGGGTGTGATGATATTTTGGAATAAAACTATTGAGAAATGGATTTGTGCTAGTATTTATATCACGTTTTTGTAGCTGTTGTAGTTGTTTTTCCCGTTCTTTCTCACGTAACTGATTCTGCTGATGATAAAATCGCTGAAGAACTGAAAAGCGCAACAAAAACTTAGTTGAAAAGCACATTTATTATTAAAAGCAATATGTGTGAAAATAAAATCCTAGCTTAGCTATAAGGTAAGAGTGAATCGAATTTAAACGAGGCTTTTTTTATCTGAACTTAAAAAGAGGAGAATGGGATAGATGTACTTATCCTATTAAGAAACATATTTATTATAGCGTATGTTATTTTGATATGAACTCCTTGTAGAAAGAACAGTGGTGGTATTCCGTGGTATTTCAGCTAGTTACGAAAAAAGGCTCCAGCCCCCTAGCACCCTCTGCCGAGTATCAAACAGGTAAAAACTCGCAGATCGACAGGTTCAGGCTGTAGGTGTTCAAGTATCCTTCAGTCCACTATTCCCTAGGCAACGTGCTGTATGTTGACGGATCTGAGCCGTCTTTAGCTAAAAGCAAGGCTAGGTATAGCAAATAAACGAGCACTGATTGGGATATTTTGGATATAGTAATACAATAAATTATAAATTTATTAAACTACTATATCCAAAATATCCCAATATAGTAAGAAAAGTTTGGTAGTTAGGTTACGAAAGGCTGGAGAGTGCAAAGAGGTTGGATGATGTACTTAAAAGACCTACAAACTTGTTTATTGAGTTGTTATTATATCGTACGGTATAACCTAGCCAAACTTGAATATTTATTTTGTATATATATATACTTTCGTTATATTGTAGACTTGTTTTAACACTCGAGCGTTATTTTCAGCTCATTTTAGGCTAGCTAGAAAGTATGTCTACAAGGCAGTCAAGACTCGACAAAATTACCAGACGAATACGAATTCATCTGCGACAACAAAACATTCAGGAACTTCAGGAAATTCAGGAACGAATCATTTTTCAACTGCCATCCTTATATTGTGTATTTTGTAATGTTCAAAAATTACTCCGATTAAAAATAATTATTCAACATACCAATAGGACTAGTATTTCCTGTAAATCGTACATATTCTGTGTTACTGTCATTTAATATTGGTACTGTTGTTTGAAAACGTTTTCGAGCTGCTATTGGTGATGGCGAGGGACTTTCACCGCTTGATAATCCGCCACTCGTGTCTAAATGTTTTTTAGTAGTTATTCCAAAGTCCTCTCCACCTCCACCATCCGGTGGATTCGATGCATTCCAAAAACCCTTAGGCTGTTGTTGAATTTTCTTTTGACTAAACGGCGAAGTGGTTAAATTACGAATTAAAGAGTGGCCTGGAAATATAAATATATGTTATATGGAGAACTTTTTCAAACATTTCATAAATAACACGTCTCAAATTTATTTACCTAAACTACTAAGCATCGATTGTTTCTTAGGGCTTTCACCATAAACAAAACTACCACTATCATGTTGCGATGATCTCTGATCATTTTTACGTTGATTGAATGGCGTTTTTACATACATTTTATTCATTTCACTTACAATATCAACATCATCTCTATTATTAAAGCCATTGTTCGTTTTCGTATTTTGATACGGTGTTTGATTGTAACCATTAATTGGTGTTTCTCTAGGCAATGGTTGATACACGTACGATTTTGTAATAGGTTGTGGAATCGATGAAGACGAATCCATTGTTCCAAATGATTGATTATTTGATATCGTAGATTCAAACTTGTTAATTTGTTGCTGTTGAATATTGTTACTAAAATTATTGCTATATGGACTACTACTGCTGCTGCTATTGTTGCTTAAAATATTTTGTTGTGACTGTTGCGTTGATTGTTGTGATTGATTCTGATTATTAATTTTATTTAAATTATTGCATTGATAGTTTGGTATTTGCGACGCTTTTATTTGCCCGAAACGATGTTGATTAAAGGCTGATGTATTTGTATTTACTGTTGGATGAGCTATTGTTGTAGATATTCCTGACGTTGACACTGCCTTTATTTCCGATTGAGATGTTAATCTGCAATGTAACACGCGAATAAATGATTATACATTATATAATATAAATTTTTAACTTAATTTTAAATGATATGATAAAGCGATTCCCATAGATACTGATACATTTAAGATATAATAGTTTGGCATCAAATAAGATAATTTTTTGTTTGTACACGTAAATGCGCACGCTAATAGAACATTGAATACATTTTCCAATATGTAGCATATAAGCAAGCATAGTACGATTAATTTTATTTGAAAGTAGTTGCAAATAGCTTCGCAATATATGTACAATGTTGAAATTTAGATTTTCATCAAAGAATCCTAGAAATGAAGGAATGAATCATTGCAATAACGTTCTACTTTGTACCTAAACTTATGATTCAAATATTTGAAAATTGAATTAGATTCAAATTTTTCCGGTCCGGTTATCAGGAGTTGTTAGATGTTTCCTGTTTTCACTAGATGAGTGTGTTTATAGCAAAAACGTTACATTTTCATTATTTTTTTTTGCTAATATGGCGTGCCTGTATAGCGAAATTATTCAGTAGTCTTCAGATTTTTTTGGTTGCATGTATTCAAAACTAACAAGGATAATTTCCCCCTAAAGACATTATTTTTGGACACATTTGATGTGATGATAAAACCATCGAGAAATCAAATATAAATCGTCAAACGTGATGAAATAAAGGGATAGTAAATTTGGACACAAATACGATTTATCTTTGGTCAACCTGAATATTGGGATAAATTCGCCTTAGTCCAAATTTCTCTAGATAGAATCGAAATATTGATTTATTTCACTTATAGTGAGAATAGGAGTGATTTATAAAGTAAAGACGCATAGAATACGAATCATTATTACGTTAATATTGACACTAAATCAACTGTTATTTCCGTTGTCAGAACAGAAAAGGATAGACTTATGTGTAGGAGAGCCTGCATTGGGAATGCTCCTTCATAAAAGGCAGCAGCGAGGTGCATGTTGTTTCGAGTTGGGGCCTTATTATGAGTGGAGAAGACTGTTACTTTCATCTTTATGAGCCTGAGCTGAGCTCGGCATAGTGCTTCAAAAGAAAAAAGAAAATAAATGAGGCGGAGAAGATCAAGGATATTACAATAGAGCCGTACCAGGTCAATTCACCGTTTAGACGAGTGTGTCAATGTAATTTGAAAATATAAAGAATGTATTTTGATGAACATTTGAGCGATTCCTATGCGACACGAGCCTAATCAGTTACTCCCTATAAACTCGACTGCTTGGGCGATTACCCGCAGGACTAGTTCACATACTGTATGTGTTTATGTTTATTTCTTTTTTGCGTTATTTGGAATTTTATAGAGGTCTAAATGATCGCAAAAAATATTTTTTTCCAATTTTTGTAGACAAATTTTTCACAAAAAAGTCTTTCCCAACGTCTTCCGCCACCGTAAATGTTGGACTTATTACTGCTATTCCCAAAGGTTGAAAATGGCGCTAAAAGGAAACTGGTTTAACACAATGAATGAAGAAAGTGCATCCAGATGTATTTTTTTTTAAACAAGCCAGTGGAAGTGGAATCGAAGAGGCAGAAAGACTGGGTTTTCTATAGATGATTCATTGCGGCGAAAATAGAGGAATGGAGATAGCAGTGGTGAACGCAGGCCAAATAATACTTGGATACACATCCTAGATACTCAACGTTACAAAGCTTATAGTTAGTTTTTACAAGAAAAACTCTTTCCAAATAAAAGTAAGTAAAATTCGAAAAGGTTTAAGTGATTACTAATCAAACGAAAGCGCGACTAAAATGGATACTTTCCGGTTCAATTGCAAGTATAAAGCGATCGTTTTCTTTACTATTCTATTTAAGACGTTGACAACAACGATAAAAACTTCCTTAGCCCAAACTTAAAGTTGTTTTTTGTCGAACGGCATGGAAAACTCTTTTCAAAAACTTGGGTTTCAATAACTTTAATTCTAAATCTGTATTTTTATGATTTACTTCCTGCAACAATTTCGACATTCCAAGTTGAAATGTACATTGTGAGCTGACTTAATTCTACAATTGCGATCGTGTGTAAAAGCGCATGTGGCATCTGAATATATTTACAAAAAAGTCAAGACAATAGGAAGGCTTTAGTAAAATTTGATATTTTCGTGTTAGTAGTTTTAGTAAAGACAGGAGCAAAAGTGGAATAAAGAAGAAAAAACCATCATGCATATAGTATATGTGATATATATTTATTTAAATATGCAAAGTGAATATGATGATATGTATTTATTGTTTTCTGCACTTTTATGTTAGTCACACAATATTTAGGTATACAAATATAATTATTTCTGTTTTTTTATATTATTCAAATTAAACAACAAAATGTAATAAAAATACTTACTGAAAAAAGGGTATTAAGAACTAAGTAAACCTACAAATAAATGAAAAACAAATCAATTGAGGGAGAATAACAATAACAACAAAACAACTTGTAATTATTTTGTTGATTAGATATTGTATTAATTTCATGTTCGGAAATAGTTTTAATATAATTTTTTTCGGGGAAGCGGGGTTCATTTTTAATTTGATTGTGTGCATTGTTTATTGACATTTTATTTTGAATGAAATTGATTTTAGGTAGCATTACAAGAGTGTGTTCCTCATGTTGTGGTATTATCTGAAGGTATGAGTACTCAATCGTTTCACATTTGAACAAATCTTTAAAAAACCGCATTGATAATAATTAGTGCTTCGTGATATATGTTACTCTAAAGTTTACGTATATATCACTATGAATCCAAAATTGATATGATTTATTCTGTGCGCAGTTTTGTATATCCTCCGAGTGCATTGAATGCGGACATTCAATCGTACAGCTTTTGGGTATGCGAGAAATTAGCGAAGAGTATATTTTGCAAAGTAATAGAACTTAGTTTCATTAAGTACAGACTCATTTTGAATTCATTGATTTATCAATAAAAGCATCCACGTCGTCGGACTTTCTCTAAGCGTACATAGAAATTATGTTTTGTATACATCTGTGGATATGTTGCCTGATTTCTAACAGTTGTCCCAAAATTCACGCAAGATTTGAATTTGCCGTCATAAGTGCAAGTTCTAGTGGCAAAATAAAATCATTTTTGTCGGGCTTTGCTGAATATTTTGCGGGAACGCGTTTCAGCTGACTGATTACAGTAATTCAGAACGAAGTGATAGGTATAGAGAATTGATGTGTGAAAATTAAGCAAGAACTGTGACCCAGTGACCATGCACAGCGCATAGTTCAAAAACATCAAAAAGTGAATGCTGATTTATCGGGAAAAATCATCATAAGCGATAAAATCCATTGCAATCATTCGGAAGTCCGTCACATAATTGTCGAAAAACAAATGCATTCACCACATCTCACTCTGATTTGAGACAAAAAGAAGCATTTGACGACACCTTTTTGAAATTTAGATTGGCAAAGCAGTGACTGTTATAGATGCACGATAACCAGAGTATTTACTAAATTGAATGATATTGATGCGGATTAATGGGACATGTCCGTACATCAACATACAGCCCGTATAACAATTCAAGATTGCATGAGAAATTTCCTGCTCGTGTAATGTTATGCTTCGGTCATCAGATTTAGCCACTACTAGATTTTATTTCTTTTTTTTATATATTATAGGGTTATTGGAAGTCAAATGTTTTCGATAAACAACTTCATATACAACCGCGAAGGTTCAACCCTGCAACATCGAATTTTAGCCACTGGTATGCAAACTAGTGCATGAGCCAGCAAAGTCGATTTGTTGTATGTGCTTTTCCACGCATAAAGCAATCCTATCTACTTCGTGTTTGCTTCTAAAGTAAAAAAATAAATAAAAATTAAACTGTTTTTTTTTTTATTAAATTCGAAACTTGCGTGATCTTTCGGAAACCCTTCATTAGTTTTGTAATTAAATTATATTGGTCAGCGTGTCATGGAAACCATAATAGTCAGTAAGCGATGAAAATAATCCGTCGTCCTATTACTGTTAGCTTAGCCAAAAGTTTGTTAGGAAGTCGCAGCAGAGAAACATCTTTTTATGAGGATATATGATTTCAGATATCAAGTTCCTAATACCAATTATTTTGTTTTATGATTGAAGTTTTATGATTGAAAGTAAGGACTTGATGATTTTTTTAGTTTTTAATTATTTCAAAAAATAAAATAAAAGTAATGGTTTATAGCGCGGTCGAAGGCACATGATTTTTATTCATTTATTTCTCCTATGTTTGGACTCTGCATATATTTTGTATATTACGTAGTGTATTTTGTCTTTCCTCAAAGTGTATTTTAGAAACGAGAAATATTACATGCAAAATCAATCAGCATGTTTGCTGATAAGGTGGTAGGCAAAAAAACATTATTTTTTAATTCAAAGGGGGGGAAAAGACATTATTGTTATACTATCTCTACAACATATCCGTTACTTTAACTATCAAAACATTTGATTAGTCTTCTATTCGGGCAAATGCAAGATAACAAGAATAAAACATCTACGTAGAAGGTAAAAAAATGTTTAAAAATTTCAAGAAAAAAAAAGAAACAACCAAAACGATTAACAAAACACTTCATTCGTTTTTTTTTTAAGGAAAAAATTCTTATTTTACTTTTGAAATAAGAATATCAAGCTGGCTAAGTTATCTAGAAGTTTTGCATGCATACCTTACCTGCGTTGTGGTGGTGCTTTACCAGTTCTTTCTAAAACTGATTGGAACCAGGCGGCTACATCAACAAATTTTTTTTCATAAATTTTTATAAAAGGCTGCTCTAAAAGTTCTGGATATTTCGGTCGGGATTGATGATCCTTTTTCAAACTGAAATGAAATAAGAATTAAAATAAATATTAGTTGAAACCTGAAAAAAGAGGAAGTGTGTTTATAAGTGCACCAATTTATAAGTGTTCATTATAAATTGGTGGTCTTTTTATAATTTCCTTTGTCGAATTTCGAGTTCGACTCAGTCGAGTTTCGACTGAGATCAGAGAGACTTATGCAAGGGATTCCATGGGGTGAACTATTAACAAAACCACTTTTTTGGCTTTATTTTTCAGCAAAAAAATATTTCATGTATGACCACTTACCATTTACTAACAAATTCCTGAAATTCTTTACTAAATCCTTTATCTTTCGGTAAACATGGCGGATCTGATTCTAGAACTTTTGTAAGTACTTCGAAGTCGGTTTTGCAACCTTCGTAGGGCGATGATGCAGTTGCTAGTTCTACTATTGTTATGCCTAATGACCAGACATCGGCTCGTATATCGTATTCAGGCTTTTTGGGATCTATTCGTTCAGGCTTGAAAAAAAGGAGTATGAAGATTATGGCAATTATCGCCTGATATTTTTAAGCGAAATAATTTTACTCACTGCCATATATGCAGCACAACCTGCAGATCTTGTATTAGCCTTCGAGTCGACTAGTCGTCCACTAATGCCGAAATCACACAATTTTATATTGCCTCGTTCGTCTATTAATATATTTGATGGTTTTACATCTCTGTGTATAACACCGTGTTTTTCTTTTAAGTATGAGAGTGCTTTGACCGTCTGTTACACATGCAACAAAAACATTAGACAAACATATATTTCCATAAATCCTCAGATAGCCAGGCTGAAGTGTTGCAATATCAAACTAATATACTTACCGCAACTGTTACTTTTCCGATAATCTCTTCAGGAACTGGCATTTTCATTAATTTCAATAATTTATCAAAACACATCGCCATCAATTCCATACAAATCCAAACGTCGGGATCTGTTATGAAACAACCCATGCATTTTACGATATATTTGCAGTCGTGTGATTTAAGAACAACATCTAAATCCATCAGAATACGTTTATTCTCTTCTGTATTGCCGGTACGACGCATTTGTTTAACAGCGATTATTGTCTCGCTTGGTATATGTCGCATTTTAACTACATGACCACTAGTTCCGCTACCTAAGTCCCCGAGATAATCTAAGTCTTTAGTGCCTGTTTGATATTGTTTGTCATTGATTTTCAAAATTCCTGTTTGCTTCATTATTTTTTTCAATTTTTTATCTGTTTCGGATTCAATTTGATTTGTTGCCTGCGTAACGGGCAAATTTAGTGCTCGTCGTGGTCGGGTTGGTGTTGTTTCTCCCACTGTTGATATGTTGAACATGAAAAGTAAAATATAAAAAATGAGTGTTAGTCAATCTGTAGGAAGGATGCTTTGTTTGATTGTAGGACAAACTTTTGGGCATAATCATATGCTTTTTCTCGTTGAAAAGACTTGGCAGCATTTTATTGTATATATTCCATCAATGGAATATTGTGCTGAATAACAATTTTGTTGAATCTATAACACATGTTTGCAATTACATGCTTGTAAATTTGAAAGAACAGATTTAGTAGTGTATGGCCAGTTATAATTAAAAATAAAAGAAAACATAAAGCAGATTATTAAGGAAAGTATTCGTCAGTATTCGTTACGGCAAGAACGGGCATTTTTCTGTTAGAAATAGAATTAATTGTCGCCTGACGCGTGGCGGTCTTTTATCGTGTTGCAGGTTCGCGTATTACGACTTTCATTGAGGGCGCGTCACAGCCCTCCTCTTATCAGCTGGTCCTCACAAGTAACTTTTCACTACCTCAGACAAGAATGAGTTGATAGTCGATCAGGAGAGTCGAATCGTATTCTCAGAGTAATCAAGGAAATGTGAGGATACTACAAGAAGTTAAAGAAATAAACGTTTTAATGATAACGTTTAAAAAATGTAGATCAATAGAAGTTAACGTCTCAGGGAACTCTGCAGTCAAGTCATTATTAAATTTTATTAGCGCATAAATTATAATGAGGCTTTTAACAATCGCAAACCGAGATGTATTCTAGGTGTTATTGGATAAACAATAATAATAACACATATGTCACATATAGGACATATGTGTGAGACGACAAAAATCAATGAGTGAAAATAATGGAGTCGAGACCGTGGCTATTGCAACGATGCAAACTTCACACCTCTAAGAATTTTCCGGTTGAAAGATCGAACTTAATTGATTGACCTGGGAGATTGAATTGAATGGTTGAGCAGAAAAGTTCCCTTAAGAGGGAATGAGTTGCCTATGTTGGTTAAGCAGTTTTGGTTGTCGTAATGCGGTTTTATGGTCTAGAATTAACATGTTGCGAATCCAGCTGTACTTGGGTGGACAGATAATAATTATCAAGATAAGACCTGATACTGACTGTGGTTGACGTCCATATCGACCCATTGTTACCCCGAAAATATCATTGGAAAGAATCATACAGGCCTTAGAGCTAGAAAACCGACATCCAACAAATTATTCACGGCCACGCAATACTGGCAGCTCAAAATGGATACCCACTGAATTATCGTGGACATCAAACAAGCATACGACACCAGCGATCCGAACATACTATCCCAAAAGAATGCCAGCAAACATTTACATGGAAACAGGAAAACAGGCAAGCTCTAATGTTCAGTTTAAGCCAGCTGTAGAATATGTGATAAGGACACTCTCGATTGATTCAAAAACGGAAGTTGCAATATGAATCGTACCAAAACGTAGCTGAAGGTGATATTATCCCACCACGAACCTCTACATCTGCTGATGTTGGGTTCTGTTAATCATAAACAAAGAAACCGAGCAGGCACGGCTACAAATTCACGACACCAAACTGATATTCAAACGTAGACGTTGATGATTTTGTATTTTTTTTTTTTTTGGCTTAAAATACTTGAAACGCCGTAAACAATTATCTGGAGGAAGTAGAATACGTTCCTTCTGAGAATGGCCAATTCTTAAGGCATTCACAGGAGATCAACGCTCCAAAAGCACACAGCGGTGATAAGGCCTGGGTTATGCAAGGATTATGAGACGTGGATCAAGTCGCAAACTGGAAAAATAAAGTGGTCCCAAGGATTTTCACTGTGCACAACTATAGAATTGTTGATTATGGTGGCAAATGTCTTCTCTCTGTTACTTCATAAATATTGCAAACACGCCATTAGCATAAATTAGCATAGAGAGCGACATTTTAATGAAAAATTATAACTACAATATCATTAAGCATAATTTTCTCAATTATTTTGCCAAATACTGGTAGCAATGCTGATCAATGTTGATCATTATTTGAATCATCGTGCTCAGCAGCGATAAATATTTGAGTTAAACTTGGTAGTTTCAAATTTCAACCAGAAGCTGCATTCTAATGTATAAAAACTAAAATAAATTTCTCATTAAAAGTAAGTTATTTTAGTTTGCTACTTAATGCATCTAAACGCTTTATTTGCATTCAGTGTTTTTATGGTCTTTTCATCGCTATAACAATAGCGTATTGACTTGAAAGCAATTATTATCTTTCACACCTTCTGTCCAACATTTAAAACAGAAAATACACAAGTCAGCAACAATATTACAATCACATAAATTCCACATCCGTGACCTTGTTTCATCAAAATTCAGCTGTATACAATTATTAGGCAAGTTGGCAAAAAATAATATCAATAAGTAGGTAATCTCTATGCAGAGGAATTTCCAACCGGAAATTGTACTTTGGAGCACCATAACGTAGCTGTGTTGCTTTCGTGCGATCTATTACGTAAATTCATTCCATCTTCAACATATAGGTTTGGCATAAACGTACGGAATACCCAAAAAGGCATTCATCCTTCCTTTTCAATCGCAAGAGCTCACGAATCGCCCTGGGATTGAGGATTTTTGAAATGGAATAATAGCACCGCAAGCAACCAGTGTATAGATTCTAGTTATTAAAATCTTCCATTCCTAGCGTGCGATAAACAATTATATGACGACAATAATAAAAACTTTTTGCTGCCGACATCCCAAACGAACGACCGGTGGTAGTATACCAAATAAAAGACAAAAAGTGGAATAAAAACATCTTGCATGTGCACAGAGCAGACCATCAGCACATTAGTTAGCGAGTTAGTTCATTTTTCAATGTGAATGAGCTGAGCAGCCGCCCCACAAATTTTTGTAGGTGTCGGCATTCCACTTAAAACGGGAGGAATGTCGTTGTGATAAGACAACTTGGTCGGAATGCTAAGATTCCTAAATATTTTCTTCAAGCACGACACAGACATGTATTCAGAAAATAGCTATCAGTCGCGACATGTAGACATGCTATTTAATTTGGGTGTTGTTTTATTCGCCGTTCCACAGTCGTACGTAGCTGTCGCCTGAACCATGTATCATAATGTCGAAATTTTTTATTTTGCAACAAACTGATGCCCCATCCAAAAAGTCCACTAGGAAAACATCAACAAAAACAAATCACATTTCAATCTGTAAACACTGCGACGACACCCAACAAACCAACACACTCCACGATGGGAGACGTGAGCGAAAATGCCACACATCTGGTACTACTAATTTCGTAATGGGGCGACGGGAGCTGAATGTCAAAAATTTGCGACTTCGCCAAAACGATAAAAACCCTTTCTGGTGGGGCGGCATTTTCTCCATTCTTTTGTCGTTTACAGCTACATGCGAGGAAGGGCTCGAAAACGCGCTAATTAAATTAGATTCATTCGGCCCAACAATGCTAAAACTGCCACATTTGGCATGAAGCCTGCCGAGTCCTTCAACCGAGCCTTTTCGAATGTGGCGCAATCAAAAGAAAATTGGGGAATTCTTACATTGTTGCGGGCGGGGCGCCCGATGTGGCGGTGGCGGTCCTGTAGCGAATACACAATCACGTGATGCTGTTTCGGCCAACAAACGCTGCTCGAGCGATTGCAATTTGTGACCTATTGCATTTATCGAAGACATCGCGAAACACCACGGCACTAGTGGCAAGCGCGGTTGTCAAGAACGATTCGCGTTGCACTGCTCACGGTCACAAGGCGAGCGATTGTGTTGCGCGATTACGACGGTCACAACTGACAGTGGATGCGAGTCGAGGGCGGTAATGGAATTTCCCCGCTGATCGCACTTATTAAATTCACTAGCTGCACGTACAGTTCGTTTTCGCATGCACTTGTACGCAACGTGTGATGTTCGGAACGAAGAAAAACTCTTGCACTCAACCAAAAAAAGAAAAACACAACACACGAGTGTCGTTCACTGCTGTCGCGCAGACAGAAAATTTGTCCGTCATTTCAATAGACGATTCGTTGTGTTGACCAACGTGGGGTATTTTTAGCATTCATTTTCTGACAGAAGGATTCGCATATGATTGTCCGACAATGCCCATTAGAATTCTACGATCGCAATTCATTCAGAAAAACAATGCAAATTTAAGGTTACATATATTGTATTTGATGTGTGTGAACTTTATTTGAAAAATTAAAAATTTCCTCACTGACGGACAGAACACGACTGGCTTTGTAACCGACTGTTTTTGGACATGAAATGTCACCATGACAATTGCATTTGTGTACGAGTGACAAAGCTGCAAGCAAGTGTCATACCCAGCTTTTGTCGTCTATTAAAACTCAATCCAACTTTAATAATAATGGAAGTTGATGATGATTACGAGGAGAAAGAGATTAACGTTTATCTTGATTTCGAGTCTTACGTTTCACCAGAAGAGCTCGAACGATCCGGAATTCAATTTAAAATTATTGGTATCGACTCGGAAAATCCAATTGTTCAAGTGAATGGCAAATTATTTAAAGGTAAATCCGTTTGCGACAATGATGTTACTTATACCAAACGATACTCGAACCTTGTATTTACCATTTTTATTTCAGGCACCTATGATTTTAGTATCGGCACAAACGTTTTTTTCGAGGAAGATCCTAACCCTCCAGTAGTCGATCCACTTTTCGATATCACTCCAAATATCTTTTATCGTTATTTTGAAAAAACTCAAAAAGTTTTAAAAATGGAACGAATTTTTGTAGAAAAACTACGCGCACGTGATGAGGCGAGTGATTGTGATGTAATAGCCGAACTAAAAGTACGCAAGCAACCGAACATGACCTATGCTGAAGCGTTGAATTTACTTTTGCCGGAAGATTGCCCACCGCCTCGGGTTCTACCTCCTGATCCGTTGCCCTTGATAAGTTTACCGGAAACGGAAAAATGTAAAGAATCGAAAGAAAGTCAAGTTAAAAAAGATAACGATACTGAAAAGAATAAGAAATAGAACATGTTTTGTATATTTGATAGAAAAGGTAAATATTGTAAATAATTTAATGCTTATCATTTAATTAAGTGCATTCAGCTGTTCTCATGATACAATTTTCGTGATAGCCGAGAAGTATTTTTCATGTAATTGTTAAAAAAAACAAGAATAGAAAAAAATACCCAAAACTGAAAGTTATTCTTTTCTTTCATCATATCAATCCAAACAAAAGCGAAATATCCATTGTCGATTTGCAATTTGTTTTTGACTGTTCAGATCGCTCTCCAACCCCAATTTTTATGCATCAGTTCAAATGCAAGAGAAAACTTGTGTTAACATTAATTTTTGGTCCTATTTTTATATTAGCGCTTCATATAGTTTATAAATATATATATAAAAGTCTATGCCTACATCTAAAATAAAGTAAATTGCACATTTAATTATAATATTAATCGACTTCCTATTTATTCATATTGTCGCAAATAACATTTGCAATAATTGTGTGCATGGAAAATTGTGTAGTTTAAGCCATTTAAACTTCTGGGTTTTGAATCTTTTCAAGATTATTTGACAACAATAGATGGATTCATGATTATTGACTCACCAACATTTATTAAATAGCATGCAGCTTACTAATTATAAAATAAAACAATAATTTTACCTGTGTCCATAGAATATTTCATTATTTTCCAAATACGTATTTCGAACCCTATTGTGGGTTCTTCCTCAGTGGTTGACTTTAAAACATTTTACCCCATTACCCCACCTCACATGTAAATTGTGGAGTGCGAACAAATAAATTAGTAAAATTAGCTTCAGCTCCTTCTTTCATCGCCTTCAAAACGAATACCTTCTTCAACTACCGACTTGGGCCATTGTACTTCCCTTCAATTTCTTCTTGTCCCTACAATATCTCGATTTCAAAATCCAGTTCCTCGAGATGAATTTCGGTTCTTGTTTACGCTTCACAGGATATCGACTCCACTCCACTTACTTACTCATACGGACGTACACATAATGTAAAAGGCTATCTTAACATGCTTACCGAAATAGTCCGTTCAGAATTGAGAATATTCATTGTATGGGTGTGCAATACAGCGGCCTTCATGCTGGATTTATCAGGAGGTAAATTCTATGATCCGTTAACATACGGAATGGCGGTCTCATTTCTGGCCAGGATCTGGTTATTTTCACGCTTATGGACTTTTGACTGGATGGCTTTGTTGTCACAGTTTTAAGCGAAAAACTCAGTCGATAAATGTTCGCACCATACGTGCGACATTTCTTAAGATGCTGAGCAATGCACAAAGTGACAATGACCGCGTTGAATAATTGAACAATATTTTGTTTGAAAAAAAAATCATGAAGAATATTTTGTGATTTGAGGTTTCTTTTTCAGCAAAAGATTGCTGAGTGAACGTTAGTGCGCAAGTCTGCTATCAATTCAAACTAATAAAGTTGGTCAGTACCACATTTGACTAAATTTGAAGTGAAAAATAAGTCCTATTATTTTCCTTCGACGGATTCATGTTTATTCCAACAAAGAAATAGCTGTTTCGAGACGGAAACGGTCCATTTTTTCATCCACATTTCCTGTTTTGTTTCAATTTCAAATTATTTCAGTCCTATTGGGAATGTCTAAACCTGAAAATGATAAGATTACTACTCCGATAGGATGTGAGAAACTGTTGTCGGGGATTCAAGAAATTTTCAAATTTACTCACGAAATATGTGCACACCAGTAGACACAATGCAGCCAAACTGCTGCGTACTATGCAGAACTTCTTCCTTACACGGTAGATAGTTGATACGTGTAATTATTTGACCTCGGTTCGAAACAGATGATCGATCATTGTCGGTTCTTCAATGGAATATACTGAAACGACTCTAAAATGACAAACGCATTTCCTCTTATTACCATAATTTAAATTGTGTAAGTCTTTATTTCGTTTCCATATCATATTACAAAAGTTTAAAATATTGACTCGTAATAATTTACTTTATATATTTTATGTATGCTTGGGCTTCTAAACGTTAATCTTTTGTAGTGTCGTAAGTTATTAACGTTGTTTCGTTATTCGCATAGTTCACATTCATTAGAAAATTTTAAGACATCATTTGATTTATGAATGTTATTTAGATGTTGAATCGAATTTAATTCGCTTATTAAATTCGTCTGTTAGAGCGCTTACATTCTGTGTTTTCCATTTCCGTTTTGTTAAATTGAAATTGATTTGACATTGAATGGACTCTTCCATTTTTTCGTTTGATTTCATTTATTTTGGCATTAATATAAATAATGATAATAATAGCAACAGAATATTGTTTTTAACCATGAAATCAATTTTCCTTCATGTATCCCTTGCACAAAGCTGAAAATAGACATACAAAATAGTAGTTCATGTCGATTGATATTTTTGCCTGCTACATATTTTATCATTTGGAATAATTAATCACTACGTAGTAATTCTATTGGAATAGTATTCATAAGGAATGATATTTTTTATAGCATACTGTATTTGTTTTCTATTGAATTTCATCTCTAAATTGAACCTGTGAATAATTATAAGCGACAAATAAAGTTGCTCATGCTACACTCGCGCGAAATGAAAACGATTCCCTAACGAGGAAGAGCTTTTTCCTTTTTTCTTCTGGTTTGTTGCTGTTTTCTTTTGTAGCGTAAAACTATGATAGTATCTTAAATTTTATTTAAATTAGGTATGTACAATATTATAGACTGGTAGAAAGTGTATTATATCTTCGCTTTATTTAAACTGATAACTATCAAAATGTCTACTGGTGTCTATGACTTTTTTTTTCTTTTTGGAAAAGAACAATTGTTTCAAATTACAATGGGAAAATTTTAAAAATTATTATTTTTTTGTCTTCGTTCATTCAATCTCGATTATGTTTTCCCCACATCACAAATTCACAATTCAAATATGCATGAATGCTGTGTTGTTTTAATCTGATAGCAGCAGTGTGTTGTGTGTAAAAAGAAATGTTTATATTTACAAATTAAGAAGGGAAAAGGATCATAACAAATTGTTAACATTTACATTTTCAAGCAATCACCAATTATTTTCCAAGTGTGTTATTTTCAACGTTTTTCCATTAGAAATATATATTTTTGTTCATTCGTTCTAGAGCAATTTTTCGATGGTAAAAACAAACTTGTCCAATTCGTTCGACAGATGATCTCTGTCTATTTGTTTTGTTTTGGCGTTTTTACTTTCCGACAAAATTAAAATTTTTATAGAAAATACCATAAATGAAAACACAATCCACACTCACACGGACTATAATTGTTAATAATAATAATAATAGTAAACGCATTATAAATCACGGATAATAGCTATTATAATCAATTAATCATTCATGTATGCGTAAGTATTAATATATAATTTAATATAATAAATCGGTCTTTTGCGTTCCTTCGCTGTACGCAACGGTTAGATCATCGGTCGCAGGTTTTAAATATTGAAGACTTTCCGGTTCGTCGTTATTACATTCACCGCCATTCAATATGTAATCGACACCATTTGTATTGCATGTAGTGCTATTTGTTTTACCATTGCTTCTCATCATTTCACTGTCCGATGAATTGCCATTGGTCGTTGCAGTTGTTGTTGTTGTTGTCGATTTTTTCATTGAACTACTGATACTATTTGTGTTATTACTTTGCTGACGACACTCATCGTACGATTCGCTTGTGTCGGGGTTTCGTGTTACACCTAATTCGAAATGTGTATTGATTTGGGCTTTCATTGGAATGTAGCTACCTAGGGGTGCAGAGCCTAAAAGAAAATTCCAAAAGATAATCACAGTATGAAAATCAAATGCAAATTAAAATATAATTTCAGGCTTGAATAAATAATTTAGAGTAGCAATAGTATATAATTATTTTTTAACAATAGATATTGACGAGTTATAAATATTTATGACTAGCTTCAATTATTTTTATTACGCTTTCAACTTATGAATGGTTTATTTAATGGTTACAGAGAACGACGAGCAACTGGGTTAATCAATATTTATTGGATTGTGAAGGATTAAGTTGAACTTTGTAAGCATATCGCAATTACATAAGTGAGTTAAGGGATGTCATGATGATGCGAATGCACGAGTATGGATTTAAACATTCATTTGTTTTCCTCAATGCAGTCTCTGTTCAAAACAAAAAGGTTCTGTTACTGTTCTTTTGGGAATTAAGGGAATATTGAAGGTATGTGCTTCGTATGGGCTCTGAAACGGATGAGGGGACTCAAGCGAATAGTAACATAACTGAACCGAAAGTACACACTAGAGTCTTATCACTGTTTAGTAGTCGCAATCATTTCCGATCCACTTGCAATTTCAATGACATACTATATATCTTCTCGGATATTATGCTAAGTCCTTAGACAACTGCCTCTGATAACATAGCTTCACAACTATTGCCGGACTTCAGGGACAGAGACCCAGACAACAGATAATCAAAAACAAGTAAAACTAACGTGGGCCTGATTTGATATTTGATTTGACTAACAGATGTGCGCAAGATTTGATTGAGCCACTCAAAATGAAACCAGAGCGGCCACCACCAAAATATGACCACTAACAGTTCAATGGAATCAGAACCTTTGAAATATGAAAGTATTTGGTTTAAATAATTGCAGTACAGGCCGGGCTCTGTGTTGTTACTATAATAAAACTTCGATCTAACAATGTCCAGTGAAGAATCGAATAGTTTCAAAAACCCTAGTAGCATTGATACCATGGCCCAGGTTACCACAACTTCTGAAACAACCTGTCAGATGAACAGAAATTTAAATGGATGAAATCTACCGAACTTGCAGCGCCGAAGTCGAACATTGCACCACATTCCTCTAGATGAATCGAACGTCTCACATCGATCGGGGTGGAATCACTCAATAGATTTTTTCTTGGTTTCTACAGAACGATCAATCTAGAAAAATTGAACATTTGGTGGAGAGTACAGGAATCAGGCAGGCATATGCTGGAAACAACAGTGGACCACGTAGAACATAAACGATAAACGAAATAGAAAACGCTTTCATCTACACAAAAAAGGTTTGTGAAAGATGTTGAAAAATAATGACACAAGATGGTGTTTGTTACAAGGTTCGCCAATATGTTGCAAAAGCGGTGAAAGCCAACTTGGAAATACCTAGATGGCAGGTTTGCCTCCACTGCCATATTTATAGCCCCATCTGATGAATACTTATTCTGTTTGATGGAACATGGCTTGAATGAGCAGCGCTACCATCCTTATAGGTACTGAAAATTGCGTGACACCTCGAAAGGCGAATCGTTTTCAAACAAAATATTCTTCATTTTTCTCTACTACATTCACATACTGCCAGAAAAAAATGGGAAAGTAGTTGTGAATGATGGGGAATACTTTATGTGACATTTTTTACCACATTCTTATTAGAGCGTCATATTTACAAAAAATCATAATAAAATTTAACTAAATGAATGGATATGTCATTGAGGATGCTATAAATAAATAAAAAAAACACAATTCGTATAACTAAATTGGTCGTTGAATGCCATATCATCTGATAAGATGCACAAAAAAGTTGATAGGACATGAAAGGACAATGTAATTGGTGAAATAATTGTAGCAATTACTATCAGATTTTAAGTAAGTGCACTTCGTATACCACTAAACTAACAATTTTATAATTTATATTTGTAAAATTGATGCAGAGTAAACCGGTATTTAAATTGTAGTCAAAAGCGATTTTCAGATTCCTCCGGTCACAAAGCGTTTGGACTTACTTTTGAAATTTATAAAACATAGTTGTAACGCGCAACATATTACCATGAAGAGATGCATATGAACAGAAATTACATTGATAATTATAATTATACGCTTCCCAAAAAACGAACCCGCAGCAATTATTCAGCGGAAAAAAAACGAAAAACAGATCTCAGCGGAAATTAATGTATCCATTAAAGAATGATACGCATCTTTCAATGCGTTAATGATAATGTACGAGTATGTAGAAGCATATAAAACAAAATGTTTCGTTTCTTAACATCCGCTGCTCGTTGCATACAAGGAGTTGCGCATATTGACCATGTTATCATCGTGGCTAGAAGAAAAAATAACAAGTAAATCATCTTTTGCATATGGTTTTATGTTATCGTTGTCGCTTTAACACACAACATGTTGTACTAGATGGAAGCGTACTTGCAAGCTTACTATATGCAGATTGATCATTTAAAGTGCACAAGGCTATGCTGTAGTTGTTCATTATTATTTTATTCTGATAGCATTTAAAACATTAATCTGGTTCTTATGTAGTTGATGTGAACAATGTCCACAAGGAGCATAGTTATAGAATGCAAAAAGTTTAATCGTCCAAGTCAATTTCTATACTCAAGCAACAAAGAATACAACAAAGTTCTACTCGTCCTTGACTACCACATCAAACAGTTGGATCCGAGCCTAAAGGCAATGAAGGGAATATATAAGCAGATTGCAATCGCGTTGCCGATTTGACTGGTTTTAACTTAATATTAGCTGGGGTAATTATTGGGGACGTCAACAGCAATGACGGTGTCGACAATGAGGATGTAGCCGATGATAATATGGATTCTGAAGGGGACGATAATCTCGAGGTCGTCAATGATTTGGTTTTTGTTGTTGTTATTGTTCCCGATGTTTTCTCTGTTGCCTTAACTGCGGATAAAGATAGGGCTAATGATGGTTGTTCAGTGAAACGTTTAACTGGAGAGTAACAAGAATACGACGATGCAGATGATGGGAATGATAATGATGATAATTTAGATGATGACGATGATTGTGAGAGAATTTTCGCCGAGGATTCAATATTGATTAAAGTTGCTATATCATCGCTTTTGCTTGACTGATCTTCAGCTGTACTAGTGACTGTGATTGACTGTGAACGATCCACAGCTAAAAGAATTGATTTATTTCGAAGCAGAAGTTGCGGCGGCAACATTATATTGCTCGGACCACTTGGGTAATCTGCAATGAGAATTTGATTTCTTAAAAACTCTACGTATTTAGGGAATATCTTTTTGGCTACGAATTTCTACAAAAAATCAATAGACTCGAGCGTATTGTCAATTGTTGTGATTATTCGGTATCTAGCATATAAAGCCATTACTTAACAAACTAAAAATTAAATTGACCGAATATTACAAAAATGAAGTTCTTTCCGACTTGTCTTCATTCTTCATTCATTCAAACAAGGTATTAAATTTTATGGGTTTTTATTTTCTGATTTCTCAATTGCCCAAAAAATAGCTTGCATCCGTTACCCGCGAACGATCGAAGTAAGGTGGAAAGAAATCATGAAATATCGTCATTGCAATGCTCGTTTCTTTACAGAAATTTTGACTGGAAAAAATTGGAGTAATTGGGCTGGGAGACACTTGCACTTTTTCCTTACGTACCAGACCTGTTAGCCTGGGAGTTGAACTTGTTTGATCCTCACAAGAAAGCACTAAGGAGAGTGGAATGGTGCAAATTAAACAACGATTAACAGCATGAAGCATATGTGTGCGATTGGTTGTAGGCACAACTGACTTCTTTTTATCAAACTTTCCGATAAGCTGGAAAAAATGTGTTCCATGTTAAGGGAGTTAACTTTAACACATTCAGCTCGATGGTCAGGTCTAAACTAACGTCAGTGATATCGAAAACCACTGGCTCAGAAGAAATGTATGGTTTTATATATCTTACGGAAGAAGCTCCTCCACTAATAATCCCATTTGGAACATAATATTGGGTGCTTGTCATTTGGAGGCCAAAAACATGTGAGATGAGCAAAAACTGTCGCCTTACTCTCGCGACTTAGGATTAACATGAAGCGCAAAATTCATTTTGAATAAACTTCACCTTTAGCAATTTCAGTTCAAAATGATTTATGAGCCAGAAAATTAAATCGATAATTTTGGCATCGTTTTCAAATCGCGATTAGAGATCCTTGAAAAGCCAAAAGGTTTTTTTTGAACACACCTCACATTTTCGCATGTGTAGATTCCGATGATCCCTGGCCCTATAATAGTTCATTTTAGTTGCTATAACCTTCAATTCTACTCTAGTCAAATTAAGGCAGGGATCACGATGACTTTCGTCAGGTACTTTGTCATGAAATCCTCATCCGATGCCCACTGATTTGCTGCACAGATTTTTTGAATCAATTTATAAAAGATGCTTCAAAGTAAAGTGATTGAACTAAAGATTTTCAAAGCTATTTCTCAAAACTGGTTCGTATGTAAAGTATATAGGCTGGAAAGATAGTCATCAATACTTAACGATTGTGTTGTTTAAAACACGTGCACAATCCATTCCACTTCAAACAGCCTGTATTTTTTCTCAGAACTAGATTTCACTGAACAACTTGCAAAAATAACTATTAGACACACCCATTTTACCATGAAAAGGTCTTAAAATATTATCAGAACATCTATCTGGCTATGAAAACAACTTGAATGCAGCCAACACAATAAAGTGCATATTTTAGGGGGTCAGAACATCAGCAATGTGGAATCGTTGACACGGAACATGTCTACATATAAACACCTCAATAAAGACATCCAGCCAATATAGAAAATCCAACATTATAGTCACATATGCAAATGGTTCTTTTATTTTCCACATTAAATTCCCTCCGGAAAAAGACCAGAAAACAAGTCTGCCAGGCGAATTGAGTTTCGCAAATAATAAAATCACTTCTTTTTTTTGCTGAGATCTCAACAAGTTTTTCAGCTGTATTTTGCAACAAGTAGGGATCGGAATTGGCGAAAAGCAGGTTCAACGATCAGTTTTTTTTGTTAATGTTGCATTTTAAAATAAACTATCTTAAATAATCAAGAGCAGTCGACCAGCATGTTTTTAATAGTTTTGTGAATTGAATGAAGGCCTTAAAAATCTACTTTTAAAAACTTTCTATTTAATTTCGTCAACAAAACAATAAATTATAAAATGTACGTTCATAATTAAAACATCATCAAAATCGTGTTCGTATTTAAGCCCATATTAAATTGTTAGGCGCGGATTAAACGTTTCATATGTACAATTTCCAAATACATATGGATGAAATGTAGGCAAATGAGAATGATTGTTACTAACAACAAGATGGTAGCTCTGTTGTTGCTCCTGTTGCAGACATTATTGTACTCAAGATGAGAAGGTATACTCGTGTATCTAACGAAATGCGAAAGTTTAATTCAATGGCACAATCATTTTGATGGGTTCAAGCTTTTTAACACACTTGTTGGACAACAAGCTAAGAGTGCGAGTGCTGCTACATTAATCGTTTTAAATACTACCAAACGTGAGCTTAAAGATTGGATGATGATGGCACAAGAAAGATATAAAAATATTGACGAAACGAAAAAAAGGAGAAAAAGTCGTTTTAAGACGTCGTTCAGGAGCAACATGTACACATTACATAATATCTAATAATTTATCAGTGATTGTGTTGTGTTTGAAAAAAAATAATCAGAAAAAAAAATGCAAACAGTAAAAGTAAACCAACAAACAGCAGCTAGCGATAGAGAATGTATCTAATTATTCCGCTATTCGAGTTTAGGGTTTTTTCTTTTGAGTTTTTGAATGACAGGAAAAATATGAAATTAGGCTATGAAAATAGCTACTGATATTTTTTAATAATGGAAATAAATGGAATACAATATTTTCAGCACCTGAATAATTTAAAAAAACGTCGAACTGAATGCACCAGCTGCTGTTTGGGTTTTCTTGATTCGTGTGATTTTTGCTGTTTATTATTCTGTTCGTCGACTTGAGGACGATGTTTTTGTTTGCCAACCAAAATATTAAAAAACTTTCCTGGAAATTTTAAAATATTTATACGGGTATAAGTGATCAACTCATGATATACTCAATTATACTTTTACATGAATTTACATAGTTTTAATAGTCAAATAGCTTTTTTTCGAGGGCTGACTTAAAGGTGCATGGAAGAGTGCTAAAATTATGAAATCGATACAATTTTTATATTATATGAAATAAATAGACAATGCACGTGAAACAATTTCTACTAACTGTTTCAATGAAGTCATTTAAAAGGCTTTCATTCAATTCCAGCAAGAAGCACTTCAACAATTTCCCTTCAAATTTTACTCTAATATTTTCGCAAGTTCATTTTTATGTTTTGTTCAAGTTTGATTGACTCATACATGTCTACTAGTTACTAGACTATTTAAAATAAACATAACTCGGTTATCTTATGTATAATGGCGCCAGGGTCCTTGAGGAACCGCCCGTATCTGAAGGTAGTGTGAAACGCCCTTTGAAAAGCAATCAAGCTGCGATATGTCCACCGTCTACCATCTCGGTATGGTTCAGCAAGATCGAGTGATTCGTTGACATCAGTATCTTTCACCTGATTTCAGTATTGGCGCTCAGTTGTCTCATGGTCAATTCGTCTCCAGCAAAGAAATGCTACTAGATTGTCTACACTGAGTAGACAGCAGTGTCTGGTGATCTCGAAAGTGGTATCCATGTCCATTGCTGATGACCGAAAAAGTGAAAAACGATGGGCTGCTTTCGGTATAAGAGCAATATTCTCATTCTGCAACAGAAAAAAACGTGAGTACCTGTCATCGATGAACGTTGGCCCAATTGAAGGCATACGAGACCAATTAGCATCTTTCTACTGCATCACGGCTATCTCGAGTGCAACCGCCTCGAGTGAAAGAGCTACTACTACTAGACTTTCCCGGTTTAGTCGAATACAGTTGATCGCAAGGATGACATCCTGCCCATCGTGTTCCTTGTAGAAAAACTACTGAGAACTGGCTTGCGTAACGGGTAAATAATAAGAGCTAAAGGCCGCTTCCTACAAGGAGCAAAATATTTTCATTCTGTTACAGGAAAGCCGTCTAATTAATGAACTAGGATGGTGCCTCAATCAAAGGCATATCGAGATTGACTATCAGCTGACGATGCTACTCAAACCGTGAAAAACTTATGGTCACGGTCTCCTCGTTGTTGATTTTTTCCGGAGCCCTATAAAATTTGGTATTAATCGATGATGACCGTATACAATCTGACGTACCTCCTGTTGCTTATTTTATCTGACCGGCCCCCTTTTGCGTATTTTATCTTTTATATTAATCTGAGATGATGTCTACCACACTTTTTTCTCATGCAGAAGGGGTTTTTCAGACATTGTTTGTGTCTTGATGAGATAAGAGGGAACAGTTCCTTGATCAGAGCTCTCTGCATAATGATGATTTTGTTACAATGTTGGCATCGAAAGACTAACCGCTGAAGCAGGATACCAAAAATCAAAATGCCTTCTAGTGTAATGACAACAATCAGAGGTTAAAATACAGTCGCAATCTTGTACGTCTATACGGAGATATCTATTCATTTTTGCTGGAGAATACAAAATTCATTTGCTGGCAAATCTACTTCAATCAGTTTGTGTGAAACCACCAACAGGAAGGACATCCTAGGACTTCAAACTTAAATCTTCTCCCAGCACAATGATTTACACAAAACCAAACTTTTCTAACGCTCATCAAAGTTACAACATATTCAAAACCATGATTTCATCTACCCAAATTCTATCTTGTAGACGCAGGCCCACAAATTATCTACAACATCACATCAAATTGTTTGATCAGTTGGTTCCCTTTTTGTACTTTTTAATCAATTTTCTGACCTAATAACTTAAATTTAAACCAAAGACGACCAACATCTATTCGAGACACAACTTGAACAAAATTGTGCACGGAAAATTGAAATAAGAGGACACATAGAGAGATAGAGTGAAGGTGATGAAGCTAAATTCCATTTCAATTGTGTTATTTGGGGTGTTGTATAGTCAAGTGTAGTTTTGTTGTTGTTGTAGTTAGTTTTGTTATTGTTAATAGCTAAAAAAATTACCAACAGCTAAATTACCGAAAGATCGCTTTGTTATGGATCCTATAAGCGTCTTAGTTCCTCCATATACTGGACATACAATCAAACAAATAGACGTTAAAAAACAAACTGCTTTCGGTACAGTGCTACATTTGAAGCGTAAAAACAGTTAATCTAAAAAAAAATCTATCAGTCTATCCGATATATCACGTGTGCATTTCTCATGTGTATCTATCTTTACGAGAAACCTCGAAATGTTGTATTGGTTTGAATAGATTCATGCTGGAATTGTAGAGATCTAGGGAAGATTGGAATGCTCATGTGTGTAGAATATTATATATGGGATGTATATTTTAGATTCTGACTGAGCTTTTGCGGCTGTTTTAACAGCAATGCAACCAAACAATATGGGGATAAACCGTTTGGTAATTTTCCAAATAATTAAAATCTTCACTCGAGTGTTCGTCTAGATCGGATTGAATAATTTTTTTTTCGTTATTCAACTCAAGTGAATAAGTGTGAGTTGAAATGTTTTTTATATGGTAATATAAAATTGTATATGGATGACAATGAATAATCTAGTTGCATAAATTGCATAAGTATTTACGCTTGAATTTTGTTGGGAAGATTTAAGATAATTTTTAACAACAAATCATTTACTAATTATTTTGAAAATCTATGAGATTGCAGTGGGTACAAGCAGTTTGATGGTGCTGATTGTGCAATGGTTTTGCAATGCAGTAACGCAGTTTATATGAAAGTGAAATCTTTCTCAAGTTGGGCAAAGTTAAAGTTGAATTGTTACATTCATCGAGTTCAACGAATGAATGAATACATTCCAATTATTTATATTTTATATGAAATTGAGTTTCATAAGAAGCAATGAAATCAGTGATGGAATACTTTAATAAAATATCCCTTCGCGAACACTGTCACAAACAGACGCATAGATCATAGAGACCGTCTAAATATTGCATTCCGACTTATTTTAGTAACGACATAACGGGTAACGTCTTCAAGTATTCTCCCTAGCTACACAGGAAACCCATTCTGTCAAGATATTTTGCAGTGAAGCAGTTGCAGTACTTAGTTTTGGGGCGTATTGGAACATTACATTACCAAATGTACACTTGACTTTGATTTTTCTGTCGAAAGTACCTACCACAACTAGGTGAGCTCATACTTCACCAGCAGAAATACTGTTCAAATATCAGTATCCCCGGGGGAATCTCAGCCGGTATCTGTTTCCCCGAAGATGAATACTCTCCCTGCTATAGCATCCGCAGTACAAAGAACGGGTTTGGGGATGGTTATCTTGATATTCTAGAATAGTCCTATAAATCCAATAGTCATATAGTCCAATAAAATCATCATCAGCTAACAGTTTTAATTCACATAACCTTTAATATTTTCTGGAAAGAGTTTTGGATTTTGTATGTAATGAAACACGTGAGATAAAAGGACAATTAGTCAAAGTAATGATTTGATATTCTTCGGTCGACGATTCAAACAACATTAAACAGCCAGAGCGGAAGGCAGTGTCTCACCATAGTGACAGTTTGTACAGCGGAAGTAGTGTCTCGATTTCTGTGATATTATTTTATATATTATGAATATTTTATTCATATTGCGAAAAAGTGCGGAGAAAAACCACGTCGTTCAGCACTTACTCTCACCAAGGTATAAACTTAATGCTGAGATCGTCTCTGTTTTTGGTGTGATTTTTCTTCTGACGAATTTCTGGTTAGATATGCATATACGAGGTATCACGAATAAGTAAAGTTAATTCTAAATTTTATCAAAATATAATTCTTCATATATTAGTGTTATAGTTGTTTCATTCAGATAAATCCTTCACACATATACACAGAAAAAACTTGCAATTACGCGTCTCCCAATCCTTGAAGCAATTCTGCTAAGCACTCATTGGTATAGCGTTGATCTCATTCGTCAAACAAGTCTAATCTCCTCCATCGTTTCATATCATCGTCCTTTCGTGGATTTCGTAAAGTTTGGGGACACGAAAATCTCGCTGGGCTTTGAATTCGGTTAATATGGCGGCGCATAACTTCGAGGTCATAATGCTTGGACATCAGTCAGAAAAATACTTGGCTTACTACCCATCGGCTGGGAATATTTTGTGCCAGGTCCAAAAACTCTAGATTTTCTCGATCATCCATATACTATTCTTATTGAATGCGGTTTTAGGAGATGCATGTTGGTTTCAACGGTTGTCAAGATTGTGTTTATATCTACTGCAATTCTTTATAGACTTAAAGTTTTCCTCTAAATAGAGTTGAAAATAGCTCTACCAGTCCTTAACACTATAATACACTGAGACGTGTCAGTAAGAGGCAATCAATTAGACCTCAGGTCCTTACTAAATTGACTTCGTGTCGGAATCCTTTTGGAGTGAAGATGATTTCGATTTTAGATGACCGAGTACTATCTTAACTTTTAATTTATCATCAGTTTGATATCGTTGTGTTGTCTGGTGCAAACTGTAATTACGATCAATATTTCTTAACATAAGGCGTGATCATTTCTGATATTCTCAGATGTAATATAAATCATATATTAAATCAATTCGGAGCGTTTCCGAACTAGCGAACGTGGAATACTAAGACACATTAGTTAAATTCGTAACTAGTAGATTAATGATAAAATCAATTTAAAAATCGAATCAATTCGAAGGAAAATGTTTAAGAGTAGTTGAAAATCATACAGGAAAATACAACAATGGTGTAGTTATTTGATTTACAATATACGCACATGTACTCTACAATGAGAATTGTAAATATCGAAAGCTAGTCATAAATATAATTTATGATTTTACGTGTCGCGTTCATCGAACGAAATCATTCGACAAATATGCACAGAAATGAAATTTCTACTTAAATACAATTCACACATTAGTTGATATTTATCACTAAATCAACAATCATATGAATGACATAGTGAAAATAAACTAAGCCAACTAAAATCAATAATTACCTAATGACATGCTTCCCAGCAATTTTTGGCCCGGATTTTTAATTATTTCATCGGTGGTTACTGAATTTTTGGCGGTGGTACTATTCGCATTGGCAGTGACAATATGACCTATATTATCCGGATGGATATTATCGATTGTTGTCGTTGCTGTTGTTGTTGTTGTTTCATCCACAAATGATGATTCCGATGGATATTCAAATGTTGATGTCAACGTATCATCAAATTGTACTTTAAGCTGTAAAGAGAAACGAAAAATGGTAAACAAAGGCGATATGGAATATATGGCGATATAGCGGTATGTGTTCCTGCATCGAGACTTGTTTTGTTTCTAAATAAAGGAGTAACTGAATGCAGACTTGACTAGATGCTGGCGTGACCTCGAATTTACCTCCCCGATCTACATTTGACCCCGATTCAACCTTCACTAGGCTGAAATTGAACTTGACTTTGACTAGATGTTGGCGTAACCTCGAATTTCAACCTTCACTAGGCTGAAATTGAACTTGCCTTTGCCTAGATGTTGGCGTGACCTCAAATATACCTTCCCCGATCTACATTTGACCCCAATTCTACCTTTACTAGGCTGAAATTGAACTTTACTTTGACTAAATGTTGGCGTGACCTCGAATATACCTTCCCCGATCTACATTTGACCCCAATTCAACCTTCACTAGGCTGAAATTGAACTTGACTTTGAGTAGATGTTGGAATGACCTCGAATATACCTTCCCCGATCTACATTTGACCCCAATTCAACCTTCACTAGGCTGAAATTGAACTTGACTTTGAGTAGATGTTGGAATGACCTCGAATTTACCTTCCCCAATCTACATTTGACCCCAATTCAACCTTCACTAGGCTGAAATTGAACTTGACTTTGACTAGATGTTGGCGTGACCTCGAATATACTTTCCCCGGTCTACATTTGACCCCAATTCTACCTTCACTAGGCTGAAATTGAACTTGAGTTTGAGTAGATGTTGGCATGACCTCGAATTTCAACCTTCACTAGGCTGAAATTGAACTTGAGCTTTGACTAGATGTTTGCGTGACCTCGAATTTCAACCTTCACTAGGCTGAAATTGAACTTAACTTTGCCTAGATGTTGGCGTGACCTCGAATATACCTTCCCCGATCTACATTTGACCCCAATTCTACCTTCACTAGGCTGAAATTGAACTTGACTTTGACTAGATGTTGGCGTGACCTCGAATTTACCTTCCCCAATCTACATTTGACCCCAATTCAGCCTTCACTTGACTGAAATTGAACTTGACTTTGACTAGATGTTGGCGTGACCTCGAATATACATTCCCCGATCTACATTTGACCCCAATTCAACCTTCACTAGGCTGAAATTGAACTTGACTTTGACTAGATGTTGGCGTAACCTCGAATTTCAACCTTCACTAGGCTGAAATTGAACTTGCCTTTGCCTAGATGTTGGCGTGACCTCAAATATACCTTCCCCGATCTACATTTGACCCCAATTCTACCTTTACTAGGCTGAAATTGAACTTTACTTTGACTAAATGTTGGCGTGACCTCGAATATACCTTCCCCGATCTACATTTGACCCCAATTCAACCTTCACTAGGCTGAAATTGAACTTGACTTTGAGTAGATGTTGGAATGACCTCGAATATACCTTCCCCGATCTACATTTGACCCCAATTCAACCTTCACTAGGCTGAAATTGAACTTGACTTTGAGTAGATGTTGGAATGACCTCGAATTTACCTTCCCCAATCTACATTTGACCCCAATTCAACCTTCACTAGGCTGAAATTGAACTTGACTTTGACTAGATGTTGGCGTGACCTCGAATATACTTTCCCCGGTCTACATTTGACCCCAATTCTACCTTCACTAGGCTGAAATTGAACTTGAGTTTGAGTAGATGTTGGCATGACCTCGAATTTCAACCTTCACTAGGCTGAAATTGAACTTGAGCTTTGACTAGATGTTTGCGTGACCTCGAATTTCAACCTTCACTAGGCTGAAATTGAACTTAACTTTGCCTAGATGTTGGCGTGACCTCGAATATACCTTCCCCGATCTACATTTGACCCCAATTCTACCTTCACTAGGCTGAAATTGAACTTGACTTTGACTAGATGTTGGCGTGACCTCGAATTTACCTTCCCCAATCTACATTTGACCCCAATTCAGCCTTCACTTGACTGAAATTGAACTTGACTTTGACTAGATGTTGGCGTGACCTCGAATATACATTCCCCGATCTACATTTGACCCCAATTCAACCTTCACTAGGCTGAAATTGAACTTGACTTTGACTAGATGTTGGTGTGACCTTGAATATACCTTCCCCGGTCTACATTTGACCCCAGTTCAACCTTCACTAGGCTGAAATTGAACGTGGCTATGACTAGATGTTGGCGTGACCTCGAATATACCTTCCCCGGTCTACATTTGACCCCAATTCAACCTTCACTAGGCTGAAATTGAACTTTACTTTGACTAGATGTTGGCGTGACCTCGAATAAACCTTCCCCGATCTACATTTGACCCCAATTCAACCTTCACTAGGCTGAAATTGAACTTGACTTTGAGTATATGTTGGAGTGACCTCGAATTTACCTTCCCCGATCAGCATTTGACCTTAACATGGTTGAATTTGAACTTGAGTTTGACTCGATGTTAGCTGGATCTCTCATTTAACCTTCCTGATCCACATTTCACCCCAAGTTAACCTTAGCTTGGCTGAATTCGAACTTGATCTTCATGGGACTTTTACTTGAGCTGGGAGTGACCTTGCCTGGCATTAGTGTATTTCTCGGTGGGATCTTGTTACTAGAAACTAGAGATTTTTGGTTAAACTAACAGGAGTGCATAATCCAGAAACAAGAAAATGACAACAGGGACTTTTAGTGAGTTAGAAGTGACCTTGCCTGGTATATGGAATATTTTTCGGGGGGATATTGTGGCTAGAAACTTGGCATTTTTTTTTTTCAAGTAACAGGAACGCATAATCCAGCAACAAGAAAATGACAACAGAATCTGTTGTAATGTTTACGTCATGGCTATTTATCGCTACGGCCATGACTTACCTAAACGTTGGACTTGTGATATATGAGGCGAGAGCTCGCATGTCTGTACCATACATTTACGGGTAGTTTTTCTACCAATCCTGTCACCCTTCCACAGAACCCCTGAGGGGGAGATAATCAACGGTTTTGTTGGTGCGCATTGCACAAGCAAAGAGCGATATTTGTTGTCTTTTTCAGCGATCGGCAACTGTATATGACGGCCTGCTTTAAGGAGAGGATATGGCGAGTTAAAGATGTCACGAGGGTGGGTTTAATTGCAGGACCTCTAATTTATCTTGCCTGATCTACATTGAATTTGAGTTTGACCTTGCTTAGACTTTTCTTGAGCTGGAAGTGACCTTGCCTGGCACCTGGAATATTTTTCGCGGGATCTTGTTGCTAGAAACAAGTGATTTTTGGTTCATGTAACAGGAGCGCATAACTCAGTAACAAGAGAATGAAAATACAATCTGCGATCATTTTTGCGACATAGTTATTTTATCGTTACCGGCGTGTATTACAACTTTGATTTTTGAATGGAATTTATTAAATCCATATTAGATAATTTCAGATGGACTAATCATACTGGTAGCATGTTAACGTTTTAGATTACTGACTCCTAACCGTCTGATGGATTATTAGGTTAACCGAAAAATTGAAATAGACTTAATTATATTCAAATTAATTCGATGTTCATTTGTCATGTTGGGGTTGGAAAAACTTTATGTTTAGTTACACCAAGTAGTCAATCAATTTAATCTTGGAAATGTTGACTCAAAACTCACATTCTACTAAAATACATTGTTTAAAAAAATTGTGTAAGGCATGCGAAAATCTGTTATGCAATTGAAAATGTTTTATTATACAAGGTTGCAAAGATCCCACACTCATAGGCTTACGCTGTAAGCAAGTTTTGTAAATTCAGTATTGATGGTTAAATTAATATTCAAAATCTATGCCTTGAAGTTATTGTAAAAAAAACGATTTTGTTGTAATATCGTTCCATAATCTTGCTTTTTGCACATCCGTGTTTTCACCAATATGTTTTCTATACGAGTCTGGTAACTACGTAATTTGGAAATTTTATAATCAATTTCAAAAAAAGAACAATGAAAATTTACGTAGATACCAGCGACAAGTTTACTCTTAATCCGACCTTATCAAAGTTACAAATAAAAGAAACATTTTGCATAAACCACAATACAACAGGCTCAAAGCATTACCAGCCGATAGAATCATTGGTGGCACAAAAACTTCCCAGCAGACTTACGTAACCATATGCAAAAGACATATATCGAGAGAAGTCATCGAGCTGGACATCTGACCAAGATAATATCCTTAATATAGCAATCGAAAACCTTCCTATAAAAAGATTCTTGTTCTTCTTTCATATATATTTAATGCCTGTCGTATAAATACTTTACTTTCCTTCTTTATTGAAATATGAATTAGTCCTATCCACATATGAGAAAAAATCCATTATTAATAACTGATCAATAAGCCTCCTTGCGAGGTTCGATGATTTCCTGGAGAGACTAATATTGAAACGGGCGGAGGAGGCATAGTAAGGATGGCTGTGATAACTAATGTGAATTATGCATGAAACAAGTTACTATCTGATCATCTAGCGTTTGTTTGACTGTACGTTATAAAAGAGAGAAAAAATAAACAAATGTTTTGAGCTAAACAAAACAAATACCTGATTTTATGTTCATTTTCAGTAATTGAATTCTTTCTTCGTAATATAAGAGGTACACAAGGTTTTTCTTCATAATCAAATGTATAAAACGTTTGCTCGAATAAAAAATCTCCACAGGCCAACACTTAAAGTGGACTTGGACCAGCAAATATGACGAATGAATCTCTTTCTTAAATTCTTGTATCACCAAAACGTACCAAAAACACTCCTTTTATCAGTCCAAGTTTATGTTTGTCGAGAGTATTCGACGGAGTACACCTTTACGATTTTGATGTTGATTATGTCATAAATTGATAACCTCTTTATTTGGTCAATTATTATGGTTTCAATGGCGGCAAAAGGAAAATAAATTGAAAAGTTTATGACTGCATTCCAAATGAGATAGAAATTTCATAACGATGGATTGCATGCACAGCAAACAAACTGGAAGACGCCCCATAAACCTGACTGGTCTATCAGGAATACAGCACTAGTGGCGTCACTTTGAATACCTTGGTAGGAAAAAAATCTACAAGATAGCTACAACATTAAATGGAAATGAATGAACTATGCAAAACAATTTGTATATATAGCAAGGAATGAAAGTTGACTTGAAACTTAAATTACCACTTTAAAAGTTAGTCAAATTGTATACTTTGATTCTATCTTTTTTGTGAAACTTTCTTCTTTATATCCAAGCCAACCAGCATGCTCACCTAATTATACCAAAACTTTCCTAACATATAGCACATATGACTCTCATATATAATCACTACCAAAAAACAACTTAAACACATATTCAACCTTTTGCATCTATCTATCTACTGTACATGTGTTGCTGACTATTGCAGAATCTACTGACCCAATTCTTGCATACATTGTTATATGTAATTTAGCACTTCTGTACAATTTATCTATAGATATATATCTTTCTTTCCGTCCAAACATTGCCCATACATCATCAATGTAACACGTTACCGTTACTGAGGCGAAAGTAAAAATATATACGAGAATTTTTTTTTGATGGTAGATGATGATGATGATGATGATGCAGCGTTAAATCTTTTTGTTAGGAAATTATAACGTTTGGATGGGTTTTCATGGATATTGTGAATGGGATTGAGTTTACCTACATTTCCAGGAGCATGGTTTGCAAGAAAAACGCAAATAGATTACCTGTAAAAATGGATTTTTTTTTAAATTATGGATACTGCGTGTTTTGTAAGTGTGTTAAGGGTGTCGTTTTTTTTGGGGGTGAAGATACCTATAAATATACTAGGACATTATATAGGAAGATAAACGCATCCAATGCCAATATTACTAGCTGTGTGATACGTAATGTAAGTTTATAATTTATTTTCAAGAACTTCACAGCAACGTCTGAACAAGTTTACATGCTTAGAGATCTTTAGATAACGTCTGAAACACTTTTGTTAGCAATTTCTCCAACGTCATCTCATACTTGTTCACTTGAACTTCACGAGAAATTAAGATACACCTGGTTAGGTAGATAAGATATAATTTGTTTAGACAACATGTCGACGTTGTTGTTGCCATCGTGTTTATATAATTAAAATGATAACCATCATCATGAGAATGACGTACTGTTAAAAGAAGTTTTCGTTCTACAAGAATAGAACCAAGAAGATTAGAGCACACATGGTTGACTTTTCTAATTAGAAAAGTTTGCATCGCGTGCCTTACAATACTACGTTTAGATTTTATCATAAGACCATATTTGCACTAACGGCTTTAAAACTATATGAAACGATTTTTCTCTAATTATTAGTCTAGTGGCTGAGCATAAATAATTGGAAATTGTTTTGAGTTCAGACAAAAATGTTCATTTCTTTCAAACAAACATCAAATAAGTTAATTAAGTTAAATATGAATTTTGTGAAGAAAAATATTAGAAATTTTCTGTTAAGGAATAGTGACTCATAAGGAATTATTATTCTTATAAATATTGCTAAAACAGATTTGCAATTTCGGCGACAGGATGTTGAGGAAGGTCGGTTAAAACTCAAGCACTCAGAAGGGAAGTTTTAAAACTTCGTCGAATTTCAAGTGTATCCCTTACTAAGAAGTTAAGGCTTACCGCAAGCTGACATTTATAGTGATAGTAAGTTGGGGCTAAGTTTGATACTAAGTCTAAGTTTCAACTCGAATCCTTCTAGTCATGCTAGTAATTTGTGTAGTGTATCGCCAGGCATTCACATCTTATAAGAAATGAATCGATATGTTGATAAGTGTACGCGACGAGTAACTAAAATTCCAGCAGTTGGTTCGAATCAATTTCAACAGTGATTGATAAACACGAATTCTTGCAATCATAACAAATCGCATCTACCTTCGGTCAAGAAAATTCCTTAAATCTTAATAGGATTCCGGAGAGACATAACCTAAAGTCGAATACAACGCACAGATTCCGAAGTGCTTGAGCATAAACGCAACGATGAAAGTAATCCCGAAAATATGGTTGCATATCAACGAGGAGCTCAATGGCCTAATATACCTGCCTGCAAGTATACGTAGTGTGGTCATCATCAAGCTTCTACAGCTCATCTTGGACGTTTGCCTGCCAGATGGCTGGCTTATTACTTTCTTGAGTTTTTGATGACGTCCTGTTTTTCCCAAGTAGCTTTACATTGTCTTAGTCAATCGAATCTGTCCAGCGCCTTCGAAGTTTGCTTACTGGATATTTTCTGTACACGCAGCTGGAGTTTTAGTTTGTCTATCGGTGTCTCCTGCGACCAGGTTCAGTGAAAAAAGATTTCTTGCATCTTAGGAGTATATGATTTATAACGAGAAGCCCATAAGAGTCAAGAATGTACCCGTTCTTGTCATGTACATTTGAATTTTTTCGGGAATTTAAGTGGGATTCATCGATTTGTGTGAGTTTTTTTTACTACGCGAACAGTTTGTCTATGGAGTTATCGATTATTTTTTGAAATTTTCTGGAGAATTTACAATATCGGATATGTCCATATTTCGTAGAAAATCTGTCTACGAAGACAGATCTTTCTACGACTCTAAAGTCGTAGAAAATTTCTCCCATGCAAGCTGTCACTATTCCTCTGTTAGCAAAGATGACCCCGAAAATGTCAAGAGAATGGTGGTCAAAATTGTCGTGTTGATATTTGAGAGATATGATTTGAATATTTGAGAGAGAAATGAGAGAACAGCGGCTCTCAACAACTGATTTTGATTGACACGACATGTTGTGGCTATTGCTTTTGATACGAAGGGCTTCGCCGTCAGATTCGTATCGAATATCTGTATTTTTCAAATGAAAAGCCTATAGAAACGTCACAAAAGAGGTGGCCCAGCACTAATCGAACGTATTAGTACTAGATATTTGGTTATATGACATGATTTCGTAGCTCTCCCAATCTCGTGAATGGTAAGTCGCAAAAGTAGCCCAGTCTGACAAAACTACGTCAAATTCGATTCCAAAAAAAGCTGATAATCATTATTTTCTTGGATAAGCGTAGTCTGATTCATCGTGAATTCGTTTCGGAGTGTCATACGGTCAATAAGGTACGGTCAATCACAATTTTGAGGAGCCCACATTAAACCGTTCATTGTGACGGGCAGGATTTGTGGGCAAAAAAAAATCAGCGATATTTCATCATTATAACGCGCTATCATATTCTAGCCTATTTTTGAGTAAATTTTAGTTTTCTGCAATTTCCATTGTTTGCATCGGTCTTGAAATATTCGATTTTTGAATAATTTTTTTTTCCGTACAATTTTTCAGAATTTTGATTCTTTTCTTAGTTCGAAGATTGTGTATTTCAGTCAAATTCGAAAAAAATCGAAAAGCAGAACAATTCGAGACTGTTACCTTCTCAACGGTGCAGAATTCAGACACCTTTGAGTTATAGGTTGAAACCGAAACAAAAGTCACCGACCAGCCTGAATTTTTTCACTGATTGATTCACTCGATTATGGACCTTAAAAAAGTTGACTAGGAGGAAAATCAAGGCTCCTTCTGCCAAGGCGTATGATAAGAGTGTGTAAAGTCGAATCAACCCTTGACATGCTTGTATCGGCTTAAAAATGATCCTTTTTGAAGACAATAATAAAGATTTTTTACATAATTTTCTTTTAACCAGTGCTAGTAAAATGTGATCAAATAGCATATACGTATACATAATACTATTATTATTAAATTTTCAAAAGTTTTATTTTCATTATTTAAATGATTTATTATTTTTCAATGTTAAGTTATCTCTGTTATTTTGAAAAGAAAATAAGTAAGTAAAATAGGTCACAAGCTACAATCCAAATCATCTTTTTCTAATCAATGACCAATCTCCAAGTTAAACTAGTACTCATTCCATTTCTTCTGAGATCGGTGAATGCTTTTGAAAACATTAAAATTCTAATCGAAATTATAATATAACAGTATTAAGTCAATTTTCCATGAACTTCAAAAATAATATCTTTCAGCCATGATAGCCGTTCAACATGACAAGGTTAATTTACCTTCGATTGGAATGAAATTGCACACGAACCTTCTGCTGAAATTTCCCCCCGAAAAACTCAAATTACGTTTAGCAACAAATGTATGATGTTCATGTCGTTGCAATGTTACAACGATGAGCAGGAAATAATTATTTTTCCATCAACTTGAGTCAAATGAATTTACGCAAAACACAAAAACAAAAAAAAAAAAGATACATTACATCTACTTTATCTAGTACATACGTGGTACTAAGCGACTGGACAAAGAAATCAAAATGCAACGGTTAATTGGCTTGGTTTAAAGTATCTTCAAGGTGGCTTGGTTTACCACACGGTGAATTGATCTTTAAGTTTATTGCAAAAGTGAATGTTTTTCAATATTGTTTTTGTTGTTGTTATCGTTGCATATTATTTGTTGGTAAATGAATTACATTGTAGTATGCATGCGAACTTTTAAGTGAACGCGCCTTACTGTGGTGCTCGATGGTATAGATGAAGGTGAAAAAAAAAAATAATGATACGTGAACTGGAAAGATTCATTGCAAATTGTAACACGAATAAAAAACAGAAGAAAACCCAAAAAAACAGAAATAAAACTGATATTTAATCTTTCTTGTTTCACGCATGTATGTTAGCCTTGAAATTGGAGAACAAGGGCACCTGTTTCTTGTATGATGGTGCAGTTTTTTTTTATTTCTTCATCACAAGCAAATTTTGTCCGGATATAAGGTAACACAGGGACGGAAATAATTTTGCATAATTGCGACTATTAAATTGTCTCCACTTTTTGGGAAACAATTTTCGATACAATTTTTTCTATACAATTAGCAGCAAATTTTAGAATTTTTCAACTTTCACGGCTTTCAAGGCTTCAGAAAACAAATCGAAAAATAACGAAAATTCACAACTATAATTCTTATTCATCGCTTATACTCGTACATACTAGTACTCATTATCCAGATTTTAGTAAGTGCTGCGAAAGTCCTCACTAGCATTCTAGGATACAGCAAGTAGTAGTGATTAAAAGATTTAATAGTCGAGCGCGTCCCAAAGGAAATACGTACTATACGAATACACTTATATAATATCTGACATATAGAACTTTGGTCAGGAATAGGCTGTTTCACATGAACAGAGAGAAGAGACTCTCCTTTTGAGACATGAAAAATGGATGAACAAAACACGAGACAATTCGAAACACGCCTTTACCAGTCACCAGGATACGTGGCTTCACCAGAAGCTCGACTAGACAAATCATTACTTGTTCGAAGATATATAGCAAGTTCAAATTAGACAAAAACAGGTAGTCCTTGCTTGAAGGAATGTGTTGCAGATTAGATTCTCTACGCGACAGTGAACGAATTGAACGAAATTTCTGTTGGTAAACGAATGGTTCTCAACTCTTGAAATTACGTCAGACAATTGGTAGGAACGTCCCGAGTTTAATAAAAAGAAAGAATTGAGGCTTTTCGTAATGACCTCACCCAATCACATTCTTTTTGATAACCCGTAAAAATTGCGAGGGCTAGGTCAGGGAGTTTGAAGCCTCCGCAAAATCAATCTACAAATTTCACTTCACTCGTCCTCGTTTCGATGTCTGCAGTTTTCTCACAACAGAAACATGTGAAAACGATTTTTTTCAACAATATACCATAGAACTTCCACATCGATGACAGCAATATATTTTCAGTAATAATGGGTGGAATTCGAATAAAATAAATTTATTTTACACTACAAGTAAATTAATTGAATTTTGCCAAAAAGCCACGAATTTTTTTCACGGAATCAAAACAATGCTATTTTACGTGCCAATGAAGTCCCTCAGCTGCTTTATCTAATTTTGAAAAGTAATAAAAAAGAAAACATCATCCATACTTACACTTATATCTTTCGATTTACTCCTTATACTAGACTTTCCGTCAATTATTATATTGGCATTTTCGAATTCAACATCACATGGTGATGGTGGTCCCATTGTCCATTCATCATCAGGATCGGTTGATGTTTCCAATGAAAGATCGCCAAGCAAAACAAAACCGGATTCATTTGGCTGCAACGAAAAGAAAGCAATAGTATAATTATTTTTCAATTGAATAACATTGCAGTATCATTATTCTAATTAATAATCAAAAGCAACAAGAAAGCAAAGTAGAAACAATACTTGTGTCATTTATTGAAAAATGTATAACGTATAATTCTTCGGAAATTCGTTATAGTCTTTTGTTATTTATGGTAAATTATTGTATAGTTATAAATAATTCATGACAAATGAATTACGAAATGATCTTGAGTGAAATTCGGTATGGGTAATTATAATTCTTCATTTTGGAAAAGAAGTGATGCAAAAATGCTGGTAGATTATCAACGTATGAGTACATATATGGGAGGTGCATGGTTATTTACGTAACATAGCAGTCAACGGTTGGGTGATCATTCTAAAAAGGGCATTTATCTTCGTTCTACAGATAAAGCAAAAGTTACATCATAGTATGCACTTTTTTTATTACGCATGGTAGAATAAAAACTAGAAAGGATGACATTGATTTCTTTCGAAGATTAGATATAGATTGAAAGAAAAATTGCAAAAACCAACGTAGCGATGATTAAATTGATAAGTTCACATGTATTAAATATCTTTTCAGATGTATAAGTTAATATCATACACGTTTCGTAGAAAAATCTATTTCCATTGGATGAAAAATCTACAGTCGAAATATTTCGATGTAATATTTAGAACATGTTTAGATTTTCGTGATTTAACGGGGATCTTATCTATCGCTAATCACGTGTTCATATTAAACAACATTTGACTGTATATCGATTGAGCACACATGAAAAGGCACCGATACGATTTTTCAATTATCGATTCTCGAAACATTGACTCATACGGTGTGGTTGCATTTCCGTGAGATAACATTATCAAAGATGTTACAAAATGACTATTCTATTCTATTTGAACACACTACACATCCCTGGAAACTCCAATCACCAGCGCTCATTTCCCGAGAAATGCTCATATAGGCACAACCCATTATCTAATTTCATATCGCTGAAGTGAAGAAATAAAACGGAAGAATGGAAAAAAAAGACAAGTTTTCCATTGACAACGCAATATTACCCTGTCAATGGTATAATTGACCTCTTACCGGTTGAAAATGTGCAATTATCAACTCATCTAGTGGTAGATATTATAAAACTCTTTTACATCCTCTTTGCCAACACATATCGTACAATATGATATCGAGAGGAAAGAACATTCCTTCTGTCATATTACAACAATAGACGTCTCCCTTTCTTTCGCCTTTCCTTTTATTGCAAGAAATTTTAAAAGCTTTTCTATGGCCTCCCTGCTGAAGGGTACGCACAGCTACATAATCATTCATAAGTGAAGTAATCAAACATCTAGATATATTCGTTTACATGTGGCCTGTAGTCAAGACTTTTCGATGAATGCAGGATGCTTGGCAAGAGCGAGTAGTTATAACAATAGTAGACAAAGAAACATGGAATGGATAGAAATGGTAGCCAGCTGTCATGTACTTTTATTTATATTCCTTTCCCCTATATCCTTGTTACGGAAATTAGCTTAGAACAAAAATGGCTTCTGCATAGTAAGATTGCAAGTTGTGGTTTTGAATTTATGAGAATATATTAATTTATCTTTAGGCTAACGAACGCAAACATTCTGTTGAGAATGACGTTTCAATCTGACGACATAATATGCACGTAACTAGCGACTTGCAATGTACGAATTGGAGTTGGAATAAGAGTCGGTCAACCAACTCATTTCCAGTCCTTGCTAGTATTAGTCTAGACATTTCAAACGAATAACTACATGAAATCGAGTAGGGCAGAAGCTTCAATTTGACACCCCACCCCATTCGAGTAAATCGGAGAAGTTCGAGATTTTTGCGGATTTTTAAGGCATGGTTAACCCCTTGCAGGTTTTTCGGTCGGAATTTCGAAAAAATTTCTTTCCGCGATTTGGCATGTTATTATCATAGTAGATGATTCTAAGACCACATTGCGTGTATTTGGCGCTTTGGTAAGCTCGAAACAAAGCCTCACAGCACAGTTAACGGGTGATCACCCAATCCTGCTTCCAGCCCTCCTCATTGCTCATCCGAGGCTATAAATTTCAAACCAAATACACCGTCGAATTGTGCAGTTTAAGAGCTTCAATTTGACACCCCATTCGAGTAAATCGGAGAAGTTCGAGATTTTTGCGGATTTTTAAGGCAAGGTTAACCCCTTGCAGGTTTTTCGGTCGGAATTTCGAAAAAATTTCTTTTCGCGATTTGGCATGTTATTATCATAGGAGATGATTCTAAGACCACATTGCGTGTATTTGGCGCTTTGGTAAGCTCGAAACAAAGCCTCACAGCACAGTTAACGGGTGATCACCCAACCCTGCTTCCAGCCCTCCTCATTGCTCATCCGAGGCTATAAATTTCAAACCAAATACACCGTCGAATTGTGCAGTTCAAGAGCTTCGATTTGACACCCCATTCGAGTAAATCGAAGAAGTTCGAGATTTTTGCGGATTTTTAAGGCAAGGTTAACCCCTTTTTTCGGTCGCAGGTTTTTCGGTCGAAATTTCGAAAAAATTTCTTTTCGCGATTTGGCATGTTATTATCATAAGAGATGATTCTAAGACCACATTGCGTGTATTTGGCGCTTTGGTAAGCTCGAAACAAAGGCTTACAGCACAGTTTACAGATAATCACCCAACCCTGCTTCCAGCCCTCCTCATTGCTCATCCGAGGCTATAAATTTCAAACCAAATACACCGTCGAATTGTGCAGTTCAAGAGCTTCGATTTGACACCCCATTCGAGTAAATCGAAGAAGTTCGAGATTTTTGCGGATTTTTAAGGCAAGGTTAACCCCTTTTTTCGGTCGCAGGTTTTTCGGTCGAAATTTCGAAAAAATTTCTTTTCGCGATTTGGCATGTTATTATCATAAGAGATGATTCTAAGACCACATTGCGTGTATTTGGCGCTTTGGTAAGCTCGAAACAAAGCCTCACAGCACAGTTAACGGGTGATCACCCAATCCTGCTTCCAGCCCTCCTCATTGCTCATCCGAGGCTATAAATTTCAAACCAAATACACCGTCGAATTGTGCAGTTTAAGAGCTTCAATTTGACACCCCATTCGAGTAAATCGGAGAAGTTCGAGATTTTTGCGGATTTTTAAGGCAAGGTCTTAAAAACCTTTTTTCGGTCGCAGGTTTTTCGGTCGGAATTTCGAAAAAATTTCTTTTCGCGATTTGGCATGTTATTATCATAGAAAATGATTCTAACACCACATTGCGTGTATTTGGCGCTTTGGTAAGCTCGAAACAAAGACTCACAGCACAGCTAACGGGTGGTCATCCAGGACTACTTCCAGCCTCATTGCTCAAAAAATGCGAGAAATTTCAAACCAAAAAACTGTCAAATTGGATTCTTAGATAAACGCCTTTAAGTTCTAAAGCGTTTCTTTCCTCATTCAATTACATCATAGAAAAGCATATGAGTCTGAAGCTGATGGCGTAATAATAAGCCATATTCACGTAATCAACAGTGTTAGAGAGAGTATCAACATAAAATAATGATAATAATCATGCTTATCTTCATTTTTCTTTTATGTATGCCGTGCAAAACGTATCAGCGTTACCTCAGATATGGACGTAAGATGCAATGTTGATGATGATGGAGGTAATGAACACGATGACAATGACGCCATCACATTACCGATAAAGTTGTTAACATCCGCAGAGAATATAAAGCGTTCTAACGGTATATTCTGTGATTAAACATTAGTAGTAATTTTTTAAAACATAGTCTACACAAACTAACTACATAAACTTTTATACTAGTGTGTACAAGAGTAACGCTGAAGAATATGAGGAAGACATATGTGGTATGTCTGGTCAATCTTAGTTGATTCAGTTTAGCTAGTTTTGTTTTCATCTTCTTCTTAATGACTATAGTTAGCGAAACTGGGCTTTTGCACGCAACTATACTATAAAGCAGGTTGAACAACCTGAAAACGTCAAGAAATAATACAATCGTTGAGTTTTTGTTCGTGTTACACATACAAAAGATGTACCCTATAAGTTGTTACTTGATATGGGAGTAATGACTAGGAGGATCAAGCAATTAAAGAGGACAATACTTGCCTCTTAGCAAATTGTATTTGGAAGATTCTATGAACGGATAACGAGAAGCTACACCTAAATGCGTACACCAATCTTTTGAGAAGGGCAAAATCAAACATTCGTTTTAGTTTTATTAAAAATTATTGATCCTTGACACAAGCTCACAATCATTTAATACCCACTTTCATCTCGTTTTGTATTTAGGAAATCTACTGGCGGCCTGCCTCTTGCCACAAGAGAATTTCAAATATCTGATTACACGAGCAACTGGCTAATACTGTTACAACACATATTGACTAAGCGCATTATAATCAACAATAACAAATAGGACATCATCATCTTCAAAATCAACTACCACTTTTCACGTAATCTTCTTTGAGTCGCCTCATTCGCCGCCACGCTCTCTACAAGGTTCAACTTACATTCTTCGCATCTTGCACATATACTACAAATGTGCACACGATGCGAAATACCCAGCTATGCACCTTACCTTACCTGATTCGCGTACCAATCGTAGAAACATTTTCAAGATATCAATCAAATGTTACATGTTGAAAAATGTTTACTCCACTTCTCCATGATAAATGGATTTTTAACAAGACCGCAAATTTTCAAACAAATAAAAAATGTGATCTGAAGGCCAGGCCAACTTGATGAAATACATTAAACTATGAATCTATCGTTTGTTCAAATCCAAGTCATTATTATCCAATAACGGTTCGTCTACATACATCCTCGCATTTGAATAAAAGACAAAAAGATACTTATGCTTAGGAAAAACCATATTGTACTGTACAAAGATTCACCGCGGAAGATACTCGTTCTTTAAAAATCTTGCCTTGCTTTAACCAAGCATTTCGTTGATAATAAACTACCAAGTGCAGCTGAAGCTATTAATGGATGAATGTAGCGCGACAATGATAATGACATTTACATTGTTTTTGTGCTGTAACTGTATCTTTAAAAAGACAGTAATTAGAAATGGGAAGGCAACATACTCGGAGTCGCGAGATACAGCTATGAATTTTCTTCAAGACCAATGTTACATTTGTTGAACTTAGAGCTTTTTGTAATGACTTACATTTACAGAATTTATGTTATTGCATTTATACGCTGGAGAGCATTTCGGTGCCTTAATTAAAGGGAAGAGTGAATGAGAAGCCAACGGCAGAATATCAATTAAAACCTCGATGGCTCGGTGATTGGAACATACGAATCTTTGGAAATATGATTCTGAGTAGATTAATTTAATTAATGGCCTTTCTGTGTCAAGATGAGGACCAAGTTCAAGGGTATGAACAATTTATTGGTAAATATACGTTAAAAAAGTTCAATTCAATTATCCAAATAATTTCAAAAAGTTAAAAAATTGAGGACCGTTGCGATTTCTACAATGTAAACTTTTATTTTCTTGTGCAAAGAATGTATATCAGTTTTGTGGGGAGAGTTCTAAGCACAGACGGCGTTCTAATTCTCCGAGTTTTCCATTATTTCATTAAGCACACACGGATTATATCATCGATAGTTCTATTCAATCCGCCATTACTGAAGACAAGTAAGAAAATCAATCAATGATCATCTCTTGCCGTCTCAGTGTTAGTTTAGAAGATCCTTAAAAGAAGGAAAATCAAATAAAACAGTTCAAAAAAAATTACCAAATACAAATAAAGTGAAAATTACAAAAAAGGAATTATAGGAAACTTAAAAACACATGAAAAGTTGATATTAAATAGTAACAAATAAAACGTGGAAAATATCGGCAACTTTTCCAACAAAAAATTATAACAAAATAATTAAAATTAAAAAAGGAATTAGTTAAAACTTTGATATGGGTTTTGAAAGAACAAAATGATGTTATCTTCCAATAAATCAAAAGTTTGACAGTGTTGCGTTTGCAACGTCGCATCGGCCGATCGGCCCAATGGCTAGATGACACGCCGAAATCAAGCCTTCATCTAAAGAAAATAATGGTAATTGTTTGGTGGTCTGCAGCTGGAGTTATCCATTATTCGTTCATGCAACCTGGCGAAACCATCAATGCTGAGTCGACAGTCGAACGACCTAGGCTTGTCGACAGAGATGGAGTGATACTGTTTCATGATAACGCACGACCTCATGTATTGACAACATCGGTCCAAAAATTAGACGAGTTGTGCTATGAGACTCTTCCTCACCCTCCATATTCACCAGACCTCTCATCAGCTGATTACAATTTATTTGGATCACTTTTTTACAGGAAAAAGATTTTATAATGAAGCTGCGGTCAAAAATGCCTTCGAGGAGTTTCTTCGAACCAGAAGCTCGGACTTCTACAAAACTGGAATAAATGTATTTGCACCTCGTTGGGAAAAGTGTGTTACATTAATTGGTACCTATTTTGATTGAATAAATTGGTTTTATAAAAAATGACATGAAGTGTTTAACGTGAGTACCTGCCACCATTAGGCCTTTCCTAACGGTCTCAAAGACTGGGTTGATTTGATGCGTCAAATAACGCCCCTGATTATAAATGAGGTCCCAGTACACAAAAATGTAGGAAACCCAAGTTACACTGGTTGGTACTCAAAAACTACTTTCTAGCCACATCGCAAAGAACAAACCACCACGATTCAGTCAGGATAGGCTCCTCACCGTGTAGGGGGTGACAGTAACCCGTCATGGGCATCCCCGTAACCCGTGCTACAGATCAAGCCTTGACAGATATGAAAGAGAGGAAGATTCTTTCTTTTTGAAAGAATGAGTTAAGGAGTGACACTTATTTCTTTACATGCGAATATTGCGTGTAATACACATATTTACAACTACTCATTTGAATTACACTCACATCGAAATGTAAAAGATTATCATCCACCCTGTAATCTATTTTCTATTACTAACAACGCCTTCCTTGAGTCTTCTTCCTAGATCCAATCCAATGGATTATCGGATTAAACGCAAGGTATGTAAAAGGTCTATGAACCTCTTGAAATCCCAACAAACACACTCCTTGCCCAATCGTCTTAATCTTCACAGCGCAAGTGAATACTAAAGTATGCAATATTTTACATTTATAAATCATGACAGTGACCCCAACAACATCATCTTCGTTGTTGTATCATCATTATTTCCATCAGTACTGCTGCGGCTGCTATTGCTGAATGCATTCATACCATAGCTGCATATACTTGTAACTGTCTCCTCATTTCTAAGATAATGCAATTTACATTATGCGTCGCATAGTGGTTAACAAGTGGTTACCACTTGAACAAATGAAAATCTTGGGATTCTCAAGCACGGAATTCACGCTTTACAATCTATCAGTTTTGCTTGGTGATTTATCGGACGGGACTTGTTGTGGGTAGTATTGCCGGGACAAAGTCTTCTTCAACAAAGTGTTAGCTTGAGTTTGTTCCACTTAAGTCAAATGTCTCTGACTTCTAGCTGTTCGATTTGAGGTTAGCGTTTCCATTTTCCCTTTTAATCGCCAAAGCGTCCGTTCTACTTAGAATTGGATAGAGGAATTGGAATTGTAGTCTTGGCTGATTTGTTTCACTTGACGTTACAGTGTCTAGAAAATTTCTAAGCAGGAAACTGAGTCAATTCCATCAATTCGTCCTACTACAAGGCAGGAAGTTCACTTGCTTAATTAAAGTCTAATCAGGATTTATGTCAAACGCGATAGGCCCTAAATTGTATTTGAAAGATTATGATATAATTAACTGGACCCGGTCCTCTGACGCTTGGAAAAACAAAACCAACAAATTTCACTAATCACATGATGCATTGTGTAACAGTCCAACATTTTCCAATCAGCAAACAAAGAGACCAATGAAAACTTACCTCTTGCCTTTTTAAAAAACGACTAATGCTTTTTTGATGAGCTTGAATGGCTGGTATTCCAATCAGTCGGTTAGTCATCTGGGTGGACTGGACCGGATCTGGCCATGAATAGATGCAAGCTATCAAATATCTCAAGCTAACATTGAAAAATCAATAATCATCTCAGGTGTATAATCTAAGATAACATCATCTGTGCTCATTGTAAAACAACATTTCAGAGAAAGTGTTTCATGTTACGCACAGCACACAGCCCGCATATGGTTTGCAGACATATATGTTGTGGACATTGTTTTGAATTTTCATATAAGAAAACATACATTTGTTGTGATTTTCTTCAATTTTCTGCTCAATCCGTTCTGCAATTTTGTTGTTGATATGATTATCTTTCCAACATGGGGATACAACGAATTGCTTCTGATTTCTTTTTAATATACTCATCAAGCAAACAGAATGAAGAACAACAAAATTGTCTGGCATTTTCCGGAAGTTTGAACATTGCTTGAATACAAACGTTCGGTATTACTGCAAGTGTTCACATTAACATCAAGTTTTTATGTTGGAATACCATACGATGACGATTGTCTACATTGAAAATAGACCCAACTTTATATGTTATGAAATATTTTGAACTTTTTGTAGCATGATTTACATATTTAATAACGCATTAAATTACTGCATTCCAAATCAGATGAATTGAATTATGATGTTATGAATAAATTTTGGTCAGTTCAGTTACGTGACTTTTTTTTTCTATTTTACTTTCATATTTAGGCCTACGAGAAAATTTGACCTCTATTTCGAAACATCAGTATGTTTGCTGTGTAACAATGAAAGGAAAAAGATCATATCACTAGCGTCATAAACATATTACTGTGGAAAACAAAAACAAAGAGGCTGCGGAACAAAATAAGCATTTCTTTGCCTTTATAAGTGGACACTACTTTCTTGTCTTTCTTGTGCATAGTGATTAACGCAAGAATAACATATATCCTGTGCCATTCATGTTGCGCGATAAATAAATTAAACAATTTGCTGACAGATAACTCTAGAATATCCGGTCCTGAGTTTTGAAGTAATTCTATTCTTAGCATGTAGACAAGCCAGTAAAAGTTTAGAAATCCTTCCAGGGACGTTAGAGCGGAGGTCACTTCAACTCGCATTGCTCCATTTGCGATACTGCGATATTTTCTTCGAATTAAGCTGCCTAGAGCGTGTTCACGCGTGATACTGACCACAAAACTTGCACGCTCGTCACACGTTTGATCAGTGAAATACGTTGCGACGTCTACATCATACTAGGTAGATACAATCCAGATATTTTCTTTAGATATATTACTGTTCCTAATTCGAATTTATATAGAACTTAAGTTAACTTAAACTTAAAACTAAAGGACAGAAAACCTCATATAAAATTAAATAAAAATATAACCGACGGGCTTATGCTTACAACAAGGACCTAGAACAAATTAAGAAAGCTATTTGCAATAAGTAAAATTCATACTCAAGCACTTGAATATGAACTTCGTTGAGAAAGAAGATAGAATTTGCCAATGCCAGTCGCTACACAATGTCAAGATATGGTGATGAAGAAATGCTACCTATTGGAGATATATTCCGGTTGCTTTACAAAGATGCAAACTTCAGACATAAAGCGGGAAACGAAATACATATGAAATTTATATGTATGTTATTCATATAATTCATATCATATGTTTCACATATGAAAAATATAGTAAAATAAATACAAAATTGATTTTCTTTTATTTGAAGTTTAGGCAAAAATTCTTATACTTCCTTATGAAGCCACAGGAGGATCGTTGGATTTTCTTCTGTTTTATTACATACATTTGACTGACAGAAAACACTTAGCCTTGTTTATTTTTTCCTTCTTAAATACTTTGTCTTCACAAAGTACGTTCTTATACCTGATACATGTCAAACACCGTCCTGAAAACATTTTTCAACAACCCACATAACCCAGTTGCCTAGCAAACTTGTTTCTTTATCTATAAATATCCCCAAAAAACATCACAAAATCTTCTCGCCAAAATTTTTTTCACATTTAAATATTTCTTTGCATAAAGTGCACATAAATATATTTACTAACAAAACAATTATATATTTTAGTCACTACCAGAAATAGAACCTCCGCCCACTTGACCAACTACTTCAGCGATAAGAACTTCATCAAAAAAAAACCCACACGAACAAATATCCGTGAAGAAGAAAGTAAGCTCATGTGTAGTATAGCTACAATCGTCATATTTCTTTTGAGCTGCAATTGAACCTCTTCAGATTTATTATAACAAACATTTCTACTAGAAATCTAAACCAAAAATGTGCTGCGCAAATGTTAAATTCACAATAATAGTTTCGAGACCGTAATTAGTTAATGGCGAAAAGATTCCTGCTTACATGTCCAGTTTGGCTTGATGGAACTTTTTCTGTTCAGAGCTAGTCTCAATTCCATGTCAGTTCGCGCACACTTGTTATATCTTTAAGATGTTTTTAATACGAATAAAACAACCTAAAGGTAAAATCAATTTAATTTTTCAAGTGGATACGCTCATATTTCAAGTATATGCTCTTGACCTGATATCAAAGTAATACTAAAAGTCAGTGAAATGCTTCTAATAGAAATGGCATGAATTGAATTGTCCGATGATTGAAACCTTATTTCTTTTTCATTTTTTTGCAATGTCATTCAAACAATGTTGCAATTTAAGAGTATTGAAATTGTTTTTTTTTTTATTTCTATTAATTTACTTTTGGAATATGAGTGCAACACATAATTTGAATTATTTTGCTGACAGCTGGAGGGGTATGCAAATATGCAAATCATCTTTATTTGAAGAGAATCTAGGTTGGCATAGAACACAAATGATATCTTTGTTAAAATTTCAATGAAATACAGATTGAAAATTTGGGTATAGCACGAGCAACAAGTCTTGATTATATGATACTTAAAAGGGAAAGCTCATGGAGCTTTGTCAAAGCTCTCACAGAAGAAAGATGGAAAAAATAATCGGCAAGCATAAGCAGGAAGTTTTTCATCTTGTGAATTTCGCTGTTTTTTGCAATCCGTTACATCGAGAGTGAATTTTTCAATTTTTCAAAAAGGCAATAATATGTCAAATTGATATTTCCATCAGTTAAATAAATCTAAGGATTTCTAACGTTGGTAACCCCGACGTGATTTGTTGTCAAAAAATATTTGATTTATTTCTGTTCAATAAATTTCCTTTTTTGACATTTTTACAACATAGTTTACGAAAAGGCACCAACGAGGATTGGAAAATAATTAGCGGGTCGAATATGGACAAACCATGGAGCTCTACATTAGTACATATTTAGATATTGCGACCCGCCAACTTCTATGCGTTTTACAATCCGTACTCGGAATTTTGGTTCGTGCTCGGAAAAGTCGAGTAATAACCGGTTCAAATTCTTAAATAGGTATCCAATATGCAGAGATCGGAAAAATTTCAGTTTCAATCACCATCGCGCATTTTCTATATGTTAAGAACATAAACTTTCACGGTTCCAGGCTAAGAATATTAAACATAAATTTTCATGGTTCCAGGCTAGGACTGTTCCAGACGAAGACAGTTCAATGCTAGGCTCTCTGGTTGTCAGGGGAGATGGGTAGTTCAGAAGCACTGCGCGCCTGGGATTCCCACACTCAGGCTGTAAAAAGCCTTCACTTCCTTACCATAAAAAAACCTAAACTTTTAATATGTTCTTAGCAAACACTGTCTGAATTAATGGTGTTGGCTCAGTTCAAATAGCTGAGCTCATGTAATTAAAGCTAAAACGCTCCTAGTCAGGATAAGATTCAGAGGAGAACTGGCTTTTGCATTACGTGCAGGACCTTCTCGAAATACAGGTTTATAGTTAAATTATAGAAAGATTTTGCAAGGAGATCATCTGCACCAGATGACGTTTGATAAAAATTCTTGAAAAAAAAACAAATAAAAGATTATGTTGGCGGAAGTCGCGTTTACTAACGCTGTATCAAAATTCGACCCGAAAGTCCTTGCCGGCCACGAATTTGGTCCCTTTACCATTACACGTCACAAACAAAAGTTAAGTAAAGTTTGGAGCTGTTGGATTGAGTTCGGGAAAGTGAAAAACATTTATTCCGTGAACAGGGTTTCAGCGACTGGGATATAAAAGGAATCAAACCATTTGGATTGATTGTTTTTTTGAGAAGGAAAAAACCATGGCTCGAGAATATTTGGTAGGGCTATTGCAACGATAGAAAGACATGGTTTTCCCTCCTATCCTGCCCATATGTCCGTGAGTAGGGCGTTTCGACGGTAATATCAACCATTTTAAGTGGGGCTTCTTACTCCGCTTGGAATATTCGCCAGATTAAGTATTCAGTGACTACCAACCTCTATTTTCACAATCTCAAATGATGGCTCTGAGGCAAACATCAAGGAGGTTACAATGGGGTGAGGGTTACAAGGCAGTTATCAACGCTCTAAATGCGTAATTTGAGGTGCTCGACGACTTGAGCTTTTAAAAGGTGTGTGAAGTTTGCACCGTTACAAAGGCAACGCTCTTGGTTTCCTGTTGCGTTTTGAATTTTTTGCATACTTGGACTGGAATTTTTCCAAAGTTTTTGACTTTCTACGGTCAAAAAAGGGATTACTATATTAGGCCAAAAAAGGGCCGATATATTATATATATATATTAGGCCAAATGGAAATTATGTGGAAAATGAGATTAAAAGAACCGAGAATAATTGTTTCTTTTGTCAGGCTACATATTTTACTCCACATATGTTACCATGCTATTCTCTAATATGATCGAATATTTAAGGAAAAAAAAATAATATCCAAAGCTATATTAAGTTAAAAATCCATCCCTCCATTCAAAACATTCGACCAAAGACATATTCATACAGGTGCAAACCATCAACATATCTGAACACCTGTTGCTCTACCTTTAAACTTAATGTATCCGCCTCACATTCTAATCAACTACTCAATCAATTCTAATCAATCAGCTACTAAAATAAATGAAACACTATCAAAACGACCTCGAGGCTGCTTAAGGCTAATCACGAATTACTTAAAAACTAGCCACTAAACATCACGAATTTTATCGTTGATAACCACTAAATCAATACTAAAATAGCTGCGTACTAAGGAGAGCTGTGAGGCTAGTCGGTACTCATTTCAAATTTAAAATACAATCGAAAACGATAATTTCTATTAAAAATTCAGTTTCCTCGATAAAATATACTTGGCGTGTATGCATATAAATTAAAAACAAAACTTTCTTTTCTCTCAGCTATAATATGTTTTATCTTGAAATAAACGTTCAAGTGCAACAACAATACCAACGAAACATCAACAATTCCCAAGAATAAGTGCATTATAATTAACGTGACATGTGGAATACAACATTCACACAATTGTATGTTATATGTTTCCTCATCTCTCTGTGTTTTGAGTATGTTGATGGTTTACTTTTCCAGGTGAGTATGTATGAAGACAGAGTTTTTTTAAATGATTTTTCTATCTGTTTGCATGCTGGCTATTCGTTCCTTGTAAGAGTGTCGACCGAGTATTCCTCCTCCTATCCTGACGACAACACTTTGCCGCTAAGAAAAATTAAATCAGATAGTGGATTATATCTACGAGTACATAAGAGGCATTAATATCGCTTGATGGTTCTCAGATGACACTAAGAAATTTTTCAAGAAGTTTTATGAGCACAAGAAAAATAAAATGAATGGAAATGAAGAAGGAAAAGAAAACGTTTAAATTATGAAGTTCTTGCGCTGTTTCTGTTGTTTTTTTTAACGATTACGAAGAAAAGCAACAATTTCCTAACGCACCCAGTAGTACTTTGAACTGGCTCTGCATTATTCAAGTGTGTCACCCCTTATTGTATGTTGAGTCGGGAGTGTCGAATGAAACTGGATGGATAGGGAAGAAACTAGAAAGCAATGTAGGTTGTGTTAGGGACGCGTATCAATCAGAAGTCGAGGTTGCCAAGGAATGTTTATCGGGGAGAAGCTGCCACTTGAAGAAATAGACACGTTTTATCTGAAGCCACGTTTCATGTTGTGGCATTTCCGTTGATTTATGTGCTAGTTAATTTGTACATATATTAACGGCCTAGAAGACAGGTTTTCATGTTCTTTTTTTACATAAAACCAGCTAAGAATCGCTAAAAAGTTGTCGTTGATCATCAAGTTTTGAAAGGACAAATGTAGCCAACTAACAGTTACTTGTTACATATGCTCAAGGTCACCTTTAATTACAATGCAAAATTTGTGTTTGAGACCTAGATGTCTATTTTTTTTTTAATTTTTCCAATTCTTAACAGTTTTAGTTGCCATAGTGCATTCTCTTTGAAAATGTCAAAGGTATATTTTAAAACTTAAAGAATATCTTGCAGGAATGAACTAAGTGTTAGAAATGTTGCGGAGAAAACGGAGATTTTTTAGGCTCTCTGTCTAAAATACTCCCTCTATCGTGGGCGCTTAAAGAAACAAAAATGTTTGCTAAATTTACAAGCTGATGAATTTCTTAGTGCCAAACCTTTTTCAAAACTCCACAGCGTGTCCGCCTACTTTAATTTTTGTCGACGATTGGGCTGAAATCATTGACTAAAGGATTTTTTCCCCTGTCCCTGTTTATTATCCACTCCCTGAATACTCCCTATCTAAATGATAAAGCTATATTTACTTTTTCAAATGAGCGCTTTTTACTGCAAGTGTTACGCGGATTGCGCCCAATTTAAGAAAGACCCGATGAGAAAGACGTCTGGTGGCGAAAAACGAGTCGACCGCTTCGGTCAAAATTGCAAAAGTTTCTTTTCATCTTCAATTTTTTATCATTTCGCATCTATTTCTGATTCTGCAGCATCCGTAGAACATGCTGAATCTAATAAACGCTCCGATAAGCGTTCAAATCATATTTTATTTGCAATTTAAGGTTCGTTAAGGAGCCACTGCACGTATCCTCCATTACGTCGGTTAGGGGGTGGAAAATGGCGTAATTGTCTCAATTTTTTCAATTCTTTGATATTTTTAATGATTTTACTTAAATTAAAAACTGATTAAGTAACAGTAGGGTGAAAATTACGAAAAGAAATTATGAAAATTTTATTTTAATTACCCAAAAATATTCAAAAAGTAGAAACAAATACCTGCCGTTGCGTTTACAATGATAAAAAACTTCAGACAGTTTGATCATGCTCGTTCGAAAGAGTGCACGTCATGAGTTTTATTTTGACACCTGATTCGAGGAAATCGAAAGATTTTGAGATTCCAATGGATTTCTCAGGTGAGATAATTATTCCCTTCCGGTTCACCCTCAGCCAACGCTCGTTCAGCAAAAGAACGGCCAAGAACATTGTCGTGGTCTTTGAAAGTGTGCAGGATAAGACTAGGCGGTTGATTCTTCGCAGTGCATAAAAATTCTGATTTATTTTTATTTTATTTTAAAGTTTACGTTGAGACTGGTATCAACATCCATTCAAGATCAAGTTATTAACGATAAAAACGCCCTTGCTTCGCTGACTGGGTCTTGGATCGTTAGGAAAAAAATGCCAACTTTGACCGAAAAATTATATTTAGCGACGAGGTGCATTTACGGATGCGACGAGGTGTATGCAGCAAGTACAACTGCCGTATATGGAACAACCTTAACCTACAGGCAGCTCACTAAGCTGTAATACACCAACAAAAAGATTCTGTTTGGTGCGGACTGTGTACCGGCCGCGTCATTCGTACTAATTTCTCGAAAAGGATGTTCAATATACTACAGAACGATGATAAGTATTTTTTTGATTCCAATTGAACGAAAAGTATGCAACATGTGATTCAAATTGATGACGCTACCTGAGACATTCCGGACATTCTGCATGAACCAGTAGAGGAAAAGATAATCCATTACTGAACCTTTTGAGATTATAATTATTGCTTGCTTTATTTTATAGATTTATTGCATTATTTTAGTGTGAAAATGGTTCATGTTACTCTAACGACCTTATCTCACAAAACACATTGATCACAATGCCAAAGTTATCTACTGTAAGACTTCAAACAGACCAGAAATTGTTATATTGGTGTCAGAAGTGGGTTAATCGAAGTTTTTTTTGTTATGATGCTTCCATTGCGCCTCATGGAAGCAATGGAAGCATCTGATTTCGAGTCCCAACGAGAAGAAGTTTGTTCAGAATCATGTTTTCCCATGGTAATTTCCACGAAGGTATCAATCATCTAGGTGCGCTGAAACTCTAAAACCAAAAACACTAAACCAAGTATCCTGCAGGATTTTAATCCTAGATACTTAACGTAACCTGATCTTATCCCGGCATATTTGACGTACTACTTCGGCCAGAATTCAATCGTTGCTAGTTAAAAGTGCTAGTTTAGCAATGTCCGCACAGAAGAGGGAATGTCTTCGTATTTTTTATTGTTAATATAATCATATTATTGGTTAACCAGAAAACTTGTAAGTCGATGCATTCGTCTTGAAACTTATTCTGTGACTATGAGGGTACCTTCTGGATCTCGCAACTTTATCAATTTAGTATATTGACACCAACCTCACAACTGGATGTATTTTCAGGGAGCGTTTGCGGAAGGCTTTTATTTAGGAATCGGATGATATTCCTGTCATATATCATCTATAGATGGACGGGCTACTGATAAGAAGGTATGATATCATACGAACTAGAAAGCCAGGGTCCACAACTGCGATACTCTCATGCGAGGTTATGTTATTCTATTATTCCAGTAGAACTGGAGACTGAATTTTTCGAGCTGCACGCATGATTTCATTTGATAAAATATATAAATATTCTATTCTGTTTTTCCTCTGTTTTGTGGTTCGACATGAAGAATACATGAAGAATATTAATAACTATAATTATTCTTTCTTTTTACAATCGTAGCTTACTTCTACCATTTCTTTGTGTATAATTTCGAGAAACAAATAAAAAGTATCTGAAGGTCTTTACCAGCAAAAAAGGAAAAGCGTCAAATGTATAAACGATGGTCATATATATACTTTCAAATGCTTCATGTTTAACCTTACTAGCATTCGTGCTAATATCAAAAATCTACATATTTGTTAGCCCTCCCTTTCGCTTATTTTTCAATCGAACCAAACGGTAACGATTGTGTCTTGAATATAAATCAAATGATAATGACGTTACGCAAATTCCCTTTCATTTTCAGACTAGAATTGAAAAGCAAAAGTTTGAGACAATATAAATGAGAGAATGAAGAAGAACAAATCAAAGAGTCAAAGAATAAACAATCCGTTAAAAAACAAAAACTAACGCCAGGCAGGCATTTTAGTATTATCAATAAGCTAAAAGAGCTTTTAAAGAATAATTTTTTTTTTATTTTGCATTTTTTGTCATATTCATTCGACATGGCCGTGTGAAGAATAATATCACATCAATTATTAATAAGCAATTTTTATTGCTTTATCACTTTTTTGGGGGAGGATCAATCAAATCAACAGAAAAAATAACAGAATACATCAAAATTTTGTTCAACGAATCGTGAATGCGTCCGTTTTTGCTGTCCATTAAAATTCCAATGTCGAATTAATTTTGTTAGTTTGAAGATGATGTTGTTAATAGTTATGATTGACTTGCAAATGAATTTCCCGAATTAAATATATAATTTATACACATGTATATTATGTATTCACGTTATGCGGAAATATCAGTTTGGTATATTTTGTAAGTTACTAAAGAAAAGTGAATGTTTATTTTGTTTCTTTGTTTAAAAACAACAAATTTGTTTTTCCTCTAATCAAATTGATAGAAATCAAAGATTCATTTTTTACGCACGAAAAATTCGCTACCCTCGAATAAACAACTTTTGTTCAAATTATTTTGCAGGTTTAAAAAAAAATTAATTCTAATTTTTATCATGTACAAGCAGTGTTCCACCATGCTTCAAAATTGGCGCCACATGTGAATTTATCGCGAAAACATGACGTTGTCGAAAGGTGTCTAAAGTTTGCATCGATTTAAACGCAACGGTCTCCAATATCTCATTTTTTAAATGTTTTTTTTTGGATAATTGACCTAAAGTTTTGGTTAATTTTATATTTTTGAATATTTTGCACTCTACGAGGTTTTAATTTCATCTAAATAGTCTAGTAAAAACCAAAAAGTGAAAAAATTGACAGCTAAGCGTTAGCAACCATGCAAACTCGAGACACCTATGTTGAATAAGGAACAAGCTGCTGAAAATTTGCATAATGGAATCGAATATTCGAGGGACGAACATGACAGGGACAATACTGATCCTGTAGAACATTTTTTTTATTCCATTGACTTATTGTCGGCTGCACTGGCCTTCTTTACCCGTATAACTCGCAATCCTGACTTTCCATTGCTCAAAACGGTTCTGCAAAGCAACAATAATACAGGACCAACTTCACTTCCACTGCTTCAATGAACTCGAATTTTACTCCTTAGAAAACTGTTGCGAGTTGCAAAGCTCACAACGACCGAGTAAGGCATCTGACACTGAGAAAGTTTACTCGGGCAAAAGCCCTTGACAGAAAATGTCCAATGAACCACAATTCTTTCTCGTTTCCGTATTCTTTCATGGTGATTAGAAAGGACATGAATGTAACAATACTAATTGATAATTTCGCCTTCAGGAATCCGTTGAAACGCAAACAATCTCATGTATTATTGAAAAAAAAGCAATCACCATTGCTTCCACCACTTGTCTAGGAGTAATTGATTAATATGATCAAAATATTGTTTCGCCATGTTCCAGGATTTTTTTTTTGACAGAGATTCAAATTTTAAAGATATTACAGTTCAACCATCTACCAACAACAAATTTTCAACAATTTTCACACCTTTTTTGACTTTAACACCTAAATAAACTCATGAGCTGAATATCTTAGTAAGACACAGCAGATCCACCCTCTATTACGTACTGATGAAGATTGAGGTGGTGGACAAATTGTGATCGAGTATTTCGACAATTTATCAGCGCTGGTTGCCCATCTAAGGTATGTGGAAGCCTGCGCAACTTAGATTAGGTGTCAAGTCAGGAACACGTACAAGCATGTGCAACTTAGTGTCCGCTGAATCAGGAACATGATGTCTAATCGTGGGTTGCACTAGAAAAAACCCAAGTGGGGATCCAGGCAATCAATAGAATAACCAATTTAAGGACTATTAACACTATTAAAACGCTGATCGAATCGAAGGTGTCTGAAGTTTGCATCATTGCAAACGCAATGGTCTCATTTTTTCCACTTTTTGAATAGTTTGATATCAAATTTTTGTTATTTCATTTTGGAATCAGCACTCTACTGGCATCGTACAAGGTTTTTACTTGACTCGAATTGTCGGTAAACACAAAAAATTTAGAAAATACGAGGCCGTTGCGTTTGCAACGATGGAAACTTCAGGCACCTTCGAATCTAAACCACCTATGAAGTACATGAGCGTATCGATCGCATGGAAGATGAGTATTCTGAGCAAATCAGGACATCTGACTCAGCCGCAGTGCATGTAACGCAATTCAGTCAACTAATGTCTAACGTAGGGAGGACCGATCCCATTAACGAATTGACTCTTGATGAGCGCTGTATAGTGATGACTGCTCTATGGGGCATAGCACGACGCTATTTGCAGGAAATAACAGCGAATGCGGTTGACAGAGGTGCAAAGACAAGGAGCGCAGAGGTCGATGTTGTATGCCAATATCGAACAGTCTACGGGTCGGTGGTTTAGAGGTTTCAGGAGCGAAACGCATCGCCTTCCTTGCTAAGAAGCGTTGAAATATATATACGGGGGAAGAGGCGACGACGACAAGGAGGCGATTGCCAGGAAGAAGAAACTACGCTCTCTCAACAAAAGGCCTGCTGAAATCACAGACAAAATACGCGCCTGATCCCAGACCTGAGACCGTGGTGCAGTTGCGATTCTGATGAGATTTTGCGGTCATGATGTTTTCTACCTTGTCAGCACAAGACTGCAAAGGAGTGGAAAGGGTATACCAAACTATTTTGTCTGTAGAGCGTTGCGCTATGCAGCAAAATCGTAGAGCCCTCCCTTGGCAATATAAACGGAAAGATGGTGGGTTTGACAAAAGGAAACGCGAGACGCATCATTCTGAGTAATTCTAACAGGAAAAACAGGAAGTTATGAAATCGGGGATGAAGCAATCTCTTTTTTTATAGTATTGCCATGAGCTTTCTTCCTTCCCGCTCGAAAATATATTCCTAGAAGTTAGGTTGAACGCTAGGCACCTGTAGCGAAGACAAACAAGATTTATCCCAAAGTAATGTATTAAACGGGTACGGCTCCCAGATTCACAGGAGAGTTTTGTGGAGGATCTAAAGGCCCTTGCCTTTCCCTTCGCCTCCCTATCACAAAATCGCTATTCTGTAAAATTATATAAAACATATGTCTCAATAATATTGCGACCAAGTCTTCGCTCGGTAAGGACTCAGGGTCGCGTTTTTGCTTGCAATGAAAAAGGACGATGGAAGGAAATAAGAACGCATGGAGAATTGTTCCACATCTAACATTATGGACGCTAAACCTACCATTTAGCAGGGTTCCTTGGTCGTCCTGGTATCTGTGCCTTTTATTTACAACTTCTAAGTTATTTTATGCGTGAGTCTTTTTAAATCATGTCGTAAAATTCAGATCCTCTAAAATTCTTTGCAATCAAAGAATTCATGATCCAATAAGAGCCAGCCAAGGCATTCCAAACTTTCATGAATTAATTAAATTTTCATGAACTTAATCCGATAATGCCTGGACTTAACTTAAGCTATAATTAACGCGACAGAACATATTCACATTAGCAACAGGCTGTACCGCACTCTTCAGTACGTATCATAACATATGATATCTAAATCTTACCTTTGGCAACTCCCGTTTCCTGCGAAACAATAATCCATCGTTCTCAATGTAATCCGGCACTTCTTTGCGATCCTTAAAGTTGAAAATCATGGTGTTCTGTGTAGGTTGTTGCTGCTGCTGTTGCGCTGCCCCGGCAGTGCGTGTTTTCTTCTTCGCAAATTGCCATTTACCACCCACCCCATTGTTGTCGCCACTATTGGTGACTACTACTGCTGCAGCAGCAGCAGCCGCTGCCGCTTCTAACAAACTCGCCTCCTCATTCTTTTTCATATTAATCAGATTCTTTTCGATTTCGCGTGACGTGAGCGTTGGCCTTTGTGGCGGTAAGGGTGCAGTTAGCGTTGCGGGCTGCACGAATGATGGCTCATCGATTAGGGGTTTGTTACTATTACTGCTACTGTAGCTTAAACTGCTGCATACATTGTTTACTACATTATTCGCCGAAGCGAGTTGTTGCTGTTGTTGACTTAAATTCGATATGACTAAATTATCACGAGCTTTTGTGGTTACTAGTAGTTCGTCCGTTGACGTGTAATCGGATGCGACAGGGGTTGCATTCTGGGTGCATGCTTTCAATATGCCGGTGCTATCGGGTTGCTGCTGCGGCTGTTGCAGCTTCGATTCAGCAACCAATGGTCGAATGACACCAATCTGCTTTGCACTGGCCGCTCCAGCTGTTGCTGTAAGTTGAGCCGACCCCGCGGCAGCACCGTTGCTATTGCCATTAACAGTGACCGCGGTCGATGCTGCGAGTAACGGTGATTTGGTGCCAATATTTGGCGACTTATTGGCATTGCTGAAATTAAATTGTTGGGTCGTCCCAGCTTTGGAAATGCTATCGAGGGCGGATTTGGAAATCCGTTTCGTAAGCGATTCACCATCCGGATCGTCATTCTCGTCTTCCTCCGATTCGGATGATTGCTTTGGCCTGGATGGGAGCTTCCCAATCGGGGAGAGAGCTCCTGGCGAGGGCGAGGCGGAGCCGACTGGGGACAGCGAAACCACAGCCGTTGGCATGGGTGATTCAATCTTGAGACGTTCTATCTGCTTCGTTAGTTGCGACACTGGTGAATCATCAGCTGTGACGGCAGCTGCGAAATTTGGCCCCGACTCGAATACTTTCCGTGGAATGATGTCCGGCGTGCTGGGACTGTGGGCACCGTCACTGAATGGACTATTGCGGATCGGGGTGCTCTCATTTTTGGCGTTGAATCGAAATGGAACTGTGGTCCGAGCACTAGGGATGGGAGGTGGTGAGGTTTTTGCTGCGGTCGCAGTCATTGCGGTTAATGTGGTTGGTGAATGCGATTCGACATTTATTATTGGATCGCTATCGGTAATCTCTGCAGAAGCATTTGGGATGAATTTCTTCGTGAGGTTGGAAACTGGACTCGTGGCTTGGTTTGGCTTCTTGGCACCACTCTGTTGTTGGTTCGCCACTTTCTTCGCGGACACTATGTCCAAACCACCTGGCGGCGTTCCCGGCTTCCGGAATTGCTTCTTCGGACTGAGTGGAGGCTTCGGGAATATGATTGGCGGCTTTTCCTGTGCTATAATTGACTTATAGTTGCGCACCTTGGTTGCAACCTCGCCATTGCAGTTACCACGGCTGAGACCACGTCCGCGCCTGTTTGCTGTCGCTTCGAAGATCTTCAGCGTTTGCTTCACCACATCGGGTGGTGGGCGCTCGGTCTCGTCCATAAATGGGGAAATTTTTCGCGGAGGTTTCTCGATCAAGGAGCTGCGTTCGCGAGCGCTGAGAATCTTCTCCTCGATGGTCACCTCAGACGCTGAAGTAATTGAAGATATGTCGGGTCTGGCCGCTTCTATGCGCTGCATGTAGCTGTAGCGCATCTGGACCGGGACCCCGTTTGCAGTTACCGTGGCGCTCTCATTCTCCCAAGCTTTGTCCCCGTAGACCAGCAATGCCTCCACCGACCTGGCCCGCTTCAATGAATCATTCCCGCGCTTAACGTGTCGCGACCGTTGCTTGTCCGACACCTTCAGGTTCTTTTGGAATGTCGCAACAAACTCGTCGGGCGATTTGCCCAAATTCTCCGAACTGGGCCGCGTTGTGTCGTGTCCCGCGGACACCGAGTGCTCGATGTTGGTGGTGCAGCTGCTATTGCTTCCACGGTCGTCATCGTCCAGCAAATTATTCAAACTTGTAGCCCTCCTGAGATTATCTAGCGCCGGCCTTTGCTTGCCGGCCGATTGTCTCAATGCTAAGCTCAAGTAACGGCAACGAAGTTTGGATACAATTCCTGGACCATACTGCAGCTCCTCCGTAGGATCAAAGTCGTCGAACGTATCATTCGTGTCGCTTAACTCCTGCGCCGCGACCATTTTCCGACAACTACTACCACTATTGCTAGCGCTGGCAACACTGGCTACACAACTACTATTCGCACTGATGTTGCTAATCGCGTTCTGTGTCACACTATTCACATTAGCAGATTCCGTTGCGGCGGCCACGTTCGATTTTGCACTAGAACTTTTGTATTTCGCCAACTTGTTTGCTGACTTATTCACATAGGGATTTTTGATAAACGACGAGCTTCCGGACGCGACGCTATTACATGATTCCGACTGCGATTGGGGCGGCGAGAGCGACAACGACAATGACAGCGACGAAGCGTCCCCGGAACGTTCAACATCGAGTCTGGAATGTAACTGAGACGCAACCGAAGACGGCGAGTCCAAGACCACCGAATCGACTTTTTGTTGCTGGCTGAGTCGGTTGCTGAATGGCAGCAACCTAGCCGATTCGCCTTGTGGCGATGTTGTCAAACAAGTTCCGTTGCCAGTAGCGCGAGTCGTTGTTGTTGTTGCTGCTGGTGCTGTTAATGCTGCGCTTCCACCACTGGTGCACTTGGTTTTGTTGCTGCTGGAGCCGCGGAATCCATCGTTGCCGGTGCTAGCACCAGCGCTCGCCCCAGCACCACAACTCCCTGCACAAGAAGCACAAGTCTTTGGTTTAGCGAAAATCGCTTGACTAGAATTATTGTTGTCTACGCATGGCAGCTGTTGCTGCTTCTGCTGGCAACTACACGCCGTATAATGACCCCCCGAACTTGCATCACGCTGAATAATGTCCGGTGTTCTCGCGTTCACACCATTATTAACGCCAATTGTATGGCCGCCACTTCTCAATGGGCCGCCGTTGCTGCTTGCACTACCACTGGTCACACTGCCCAACACGAATGTGCTGCTATCATTGCAAAAATTTTTTGCAATCGTTAGAACAGGTGATGTCGGCGTTATAGTTCCGGCAGCCATTGTTGCTGTAGTGTTTGATGGTGCTGTTGCTGCTGTTATCGCCGTCGTGCCTACAATCAAACAAAAAGAACAAGGATCAGATATAATTGATGATGGGAATGCAACGAAAGTGGAATGTGCACATATGTGATGTAGGACGGTGTAATACTAGGAAACAACATGCAAATTTATTTGCTGGCCATGTAATAAAATGGGGTGAACATTTCGTTATTGCTGTTAGTTGCTTGGATTGATTTATGTGTCTGTATTTATTGGCGGTGATTTGATTCAACATGGTCATTGACACTACTGGGAACGTATCCTGGAAGCGAACTAGTTTTCGCGGTATACGCTACCGATAAAAAACTGGAAACACTTTTATTTTAATTTATTGCAAGTGCTTGGCAGTTATTGTTACCTATTATCTCAACTTTCTTTGCTTTGGAATTCATGGATTAAATCTGGGAAGAACAGGAGAAGTAACTGGCAGACCCATAATTTCTTTCAACTGCAAACAATATATGCACAAACTGTTATAGGACCCTGTTACTGGGGGAGGCTTGTGAACGATACCATATAAGCGTGGAGCCCCTCAATATGACTTTTCACCCGGCTACTAACCTTAGTTACAAGCGGATAATGTGTACAGTTTACCTAGTCTACTATCTTCGAAGAAACTTCCAATCTAACGATATTTGACCAAAATAAGTGCAACTTTATTTAGATTGGTAAATGTTTTATCTCTTTCGCGTAAAGCATGAATACTCTCTTAAGGCATCTACGCAAGAACCCAATACAAATATAAATCTACTTTCTCCTATTCTATCTTTGTCTGCCACAAGCCACCCGAGAGTGTTAGCGCTGTATGTACGTTCGCATTGGTTTTACGATCACGAAATGAGAAACTGTCCTACAAAAAAGGAGGACCTTGAAAACTCACCTTCCCTTGAATCGTATCTGATTCTTTGTAGCAGCCTCCATTATTCACGTTCGTAAAATAGTTAATCACAACACATGATAAACAAAAGGAGGCGCTCATTTTTTCTTGATTCTTTCTTTAAAAATTTCAGGCTTATGGTGAATCTGCGTTCAGAATTCCTTTCAAACGAATTCGTTGCAGCTGGCATTGTGCAGGATTAGACTCGATACAGTATTTGTTGAAATTGGTGGACTTACTGGTGATAGCACTTGAAGGTGTTGCAACTCAACTGCGATTGGTAGATCAGCTGTGACTGGTGGATTTTTAGAAGCAAAGGAATCGTAAGATGTGATTGGCTAGAACCACTGACTGACTGCATTCCAAAATTGGATAACTCATATTCTTCTGGTCATTAACTTGTTTTAATTTTTAGGTATAACGTGCTGCTCGGTGATTCGGTGGATCCGTCTTCTTCAACTGATCCACCTGAAACAGCATTGCTGCTGAAAAAGTTTTCCCACTGTTGATGTTGATAATGATCTCCTAGATGGGGCTGCCCTGTTTGGACAACCCGCTACTGGTATTCCGTTCCGCGTTGCTGTGAATCTGCTAGTTGCTAATGGTAGCTTTGTTTAGCTGAACTAGCTTTTGTTATGATCACATATAAGTGTTGAAAAAAAAATTTATATTATGGTTTCATTTTGGTCTTTTGAACTGATAGTCTTTTGGTTGTTTTCTGCGTCATCGACGGAACGAACCTTTAATTAAAACTGATTTTGCGGAAGGGAAATCGCGAGGGAGTATAAAGCTGTTTCATGTCTTAGCATAATTTCAAGGAAATGTACTTTCCCGCTTTACTGGTTTTTTGGAGTTGGTGCATGTCACTACCTTCATTACAATCCTTTCTGTCAGCACTCGGCGACCACCGTTCCTTACTAGCTCTTATTTGCAGCATTTATATATGCAAAAATACCCACTAAGACCTACCAGGTAAGCAAGAGCTTTAAATAAATACTTCTGTTGTAGTTTATGGTGCGTGTAATGTGGAAATAAGTTTGAAGAGCTATTATGGAGTAGTGAATAGAGTTTTTATAAAGTACAAACAGCGAACACCAAGGAGCATTTTTTTCGTTGATTCAGAAAATTATGAAGAGCATCCTCACCTTTTTACCTAAATAAATGAAGGAAGTTTGTGTTGAGGATACTCTTGAGAGTAATATTACTAAGATTATTCCTGGTTCACATGAGATTACGCCAAAGGACGCCTCAAAACAAAGGCATGTGGTATCAAAAATATTTTGTTCTATATTTTGACAGGTATCAGAACAATCCACTCATTGTACACGATTTCGAGAAAATATTTCACGAACAGCTTCAGTCAATTGTCATCCAAGATCATGCGGTTTATGATCTTGGTTTATGACCCCTTGAGAAAATTTTAATTGGGGTTATGTCCAGTTCTTGTTTTATGCTATAAAACCGACAACATTGGAAGCATTACCGGTCAAAGATTAGCTTAATCGAACGCTTATGGTCAATCGATAGTTGTGAATGTTTTGTGTCAATCTAAAGTTCTGAAGCTCTGAAAAACTTTGAGAACCAATTGTTGAAACCTCTTTATATATCGCTGGACGTGTTTATAGTAGCTTCAAAAAATTGGAAGACACAATAAAAAGAACGTGTTAGTTGGACGAAAGACAAGGGTGATGATCAAGGCAGTAGATCCTTTGAAACGAAAATGAGTAGTATAAGGCTAAGAAAGTTTTCTATTAATACTGACAGGATATTCGAGGAAGTGAGTCTGAAGTGAATGACTCTTATTAAGCAATTGAGGCAGAATTTTCCTACGTTACATTAAACTGTTGCATTCCGACATGCTATAAACAACTCTAGGTAGCTTTGAAAACAGCTTCATTCAAGTTCAATAACATTTTAGCAAAAGATCCGATTCGTGAGGCGGATTTTCAAATAAACTGTTTCAGTCTTCCGACCAAACAAACATTATGCCTTCGAAGCACTTGCGTTCGTGCATGCAACATGTTTTTTTTTTTAAATATTCACACGCCATAATACCATCGTCCAACATCATTTACACGTCACAATTTTTCCTTCATTCGCAGTCGCCTTCCCAGCGAAAACGTTAAATTTAATTAAAGGAAATGCTCATCATTTGCATTAAATATAACAATAGCCAGTTTGCCAGCATAACATTCATTATTATGACTACATATTAAAATATATAATGATGCATCATGCAATGTTATCTATCTATCGCCTATTATGTTGGCTGAGAATGAAAGAAATTTTTGAATTAAAAGTGAAACCGCCATTCAAAGTCATCGCTGAAACGTTAAAGAAAAGAAAGGAAACAGGGCGGGGAAATTTCAATGTTATACTAAAGCTCCAAAGGTAAACGTTATCAACGACGACGATGATGATGACGAGGATGATGGAACAACAAAATGAATGAAATGATGATAGAATGTTTTTACAACTAGTTTTAAAAGAAAAATAATCTTAGGCAGATATAAATTATTGCTGGTATAGACATGATGTGATAAAGCATTTTCGAAATGACTCTGCCCAGCTCGTTTTGTTTTTCGCTTGAAGCAATTTTCTTTTTTCTCGTTTTTGTCAAAAGTTTCGAGCGAAATAGAAAAGTTGGAAGAAACATCAATTTTGGATAATTTATTGCACAGCAAATTCAAAATGGGGAGAAATGACGGGCGAACAATAGATACAAACTAATGTATAGTTTGGTACGTTAAATCGTTGCTCTGGTTTAGTGAAATCATTTTTATGGTTTTCGGTTGTGAGCGCAAATTATACTCAAATTTATTTTAAATTGTCTCCCTAGACGCTTTCCTCTAATGGCTTGTTAGCCACGAACTCGTAAAAGGAACAAAATTAAGTGAAATATAATTAGTGCAGAGTTGTTTTGCACGTTTGGGAAGTTTTAAGCGATAGAATGAGGAAAGCCAGAGAGACGAATGGTTAAGAAAAGTTTTCTTCCATTTTTATTTTTGTACTCTGCAATTGAATGGCAATGTTTAGGTTACTACAGGTTTAAATCTTTAAATTTATTTTTTAATTTTTTACTTCATCGTTCTTGAGCCCGTTCTAATACGCCCATAATTAGGTCTAAGTCATACGACGATTCTTGTTTGAGATATTCAGTAAAATACATTCGAATAAGTTAAAAAAAATAATGCTTATGTTATGCAACACTTCGATTTCAACTTTTTATCTTTACTTCATGGAAACGCGTCCTCTGAAACGAGAAAGCATAGCCCGGCGGACCAAGCAACAATATTCAAATGTTGGCCTGCCCAACAAACAAATTTTTCTACTACTGTGATCAAAAAGTAAGGTGAAACTGTTTATAAAATGTAAATTCTTTATTTATTCTTCCAAATCTATTTCATCCCCTTCCAAAGTAATCCCCGTCCGATAAAACGCACTTTTGCCAACGTTTTTTCCAGTTCGCGAAGCAGTCAGAATAGTCTTTTTTCGGTATAGCCTTCAAGACCTTCTTCGATTCTGTTTTTATCTCCTCAATCGTGTCAAAACGGCGTCCCCGCATTGGTCTTTTGAGTTTGCTGAATAGCCAGCAGTCGCAAGGAGCCAAATCAGGCGAATACGGTGGTTGCAGAACTAGATGAGTCGAGATTTTGGCAAAAAAGTCGAGAAGAATCAATGCAGTATGACATGGTGCATTATCGTGATGAAGGAATCAAGAGTTGTTCGCCCATAATTCCGACCGCTTCAGACAAATAGCTTCACGCAAACGACGCATAACGCTCAAATAATATTTTCTGTTGACAGTTTGGCCCGGCGCAAGGAATTCATAGTGCACCACACCACGATAATCAAAGAAAACTGTCAACATGTCATCTTGATTGACTTCGCCGTGGTCTTTTCGGTCTTGCTTCACCTTTTGCACGATATTCTCTGGACTGGTCGGTGGTTTCAGGGTTGTTTGTGTAAATCCAAGTCTCGTCTCCAGTAATGATGCATTTTAAGTGGTCCTGATGGTCAGATAGCAACGTTTCTCAAACATCAACGCGACGCTGTTTTTCAAAAAAATGAGACTTGACGCGTTTGAGACACAGAAAATCTTCCAAAATGGTTTGGGCTGAGCCAAATGATATTTCAACACTATCAGCGAGGTCTCTTATTTTCAATCGAAGACTTTCAAGCACCAAATCTTTGATTGTTTGAACGTTGTCCTCGTCGGTAAACGTTGATGGTCGTCCAGAGCACGGTTCGTCTTCAACGCGTTCTCGGCCCGCTTTGAACTGGTTGTACTACTTATAAACGTTTTTTTGTACCATAGTTTGTTCACCAAAACCCCTTCCGCAACATTTTCAACGTATCCGCACAAGAATATTCGTTCCACAAACAAAATTTGATGCAAGTTCTTCTTTCTCAACAAAATCACCCATCGTAAAAATCAAAAAATTCGCTTTTGGTTCTTTACAAAAACACGTGTAACTCGGAGATAATTAAACTTTTTGACAAACAGACGCTTGGCAAATGTCATAGACAGTCCTACCAACCTAGAAATTTACCTGCCTTCCTAATGCCCGGGAGTTTTCAATGACAATTTGACCTTACCTTTTGATCACAGTAGTATGTGAGCAAATAAATAAAAGCTTCCTTTTAATTTTTTCGTAATCGTTCGGTCTTCTTCAGCGAGCTGAAGAAGACCGAACGGTTACGGTCGAAAACCGGTTTCGAGAAAGAAAATAAAACACAAAATTAAAAGGAAGCTTTTATTTATTTGCTCACGTGGAGTATTTTGTGAAGAAAAAGGAGAAAAAATGAATTCGATTACAAATATCACAGTAGTATGTTAGTATTCAGGACTTAATTAGTAAAATGCACCTCAATATGCAGCGAAGCAGGTGTGAACGGTTGTGTGGTCATGGTGGAGCTTCTACTCGTCTCCCTTCTCCGAACGGAGGCGATCCCTCAAACGGAGGATCACAACAACGTAAAACGCTTATTCGTCGAATAAAACAATGAGTATGCTTTTCACACGTAATTTGCTCTATTTTTGACTTTCTCGTGTTACAGGAAGACCGTGTCATGTGACATGAGGACTTCTTTGCAGGCCTTTTTGAGTTATTTTAGCGAATTTTATTGAGTTATTTTAACGTTTTCGTACTGGCTGTGATCAGTTGACACAAAATTTGATCGAACACCACTGCTCCAAAAAGCGCTGCATTTTGGATGCTCTAATTTTTCGAAATTGTTCTGAAGCACACACTCACTGTATTTGCTGTTATTACTAGAGCATCTCGCCCGCAACTGCAGATTCTTGGGTAGCTTAGCCGAAAGCGCCGCCCACATCGAACATGCGGTGGTCGAACCAGTCTCCGCACGCTCCTCCTCCCAGGAAAAAAACAGTCTTGAAAGTTTTTTTACGCACCCTATATCTTTACACATATAATATAGATAAATAGAGATGCATTTATAAATATATATATCTTCCATGAGTGGCCTTGTGATGGTGTTTACTATAATCAATCAAGATAGATTTACAGCCTTCCTGAGTTACTGCAGGAAAACTACAGCACTACTTCCAAATACTGCTTACACCTCCTCGTGGTAGTCACTTAGTGTCCTCTTCGAAAAACGAATGTAAGAGGGAGATAGGTGAAATTTCGACGTTGCAGCTCTCTACAATCGAGCCGAGGTCGCACGTCCATCTTAGCTTAGAGAGACTGTTTCATTAACTCGTCTAAGGACAAAGTAGAACTGATTGTCGGTTATTTCAACGCCAGAAACTACCATGATACATCGGTGAATGCCCGGAGGCTGTAGCCTTCATGACCATAGTAATTGCGTACGCTTGATCGACTCTGCATGCAACAGAAACCTAGGATTATACTCTACAAGCTGAGCATCATTAGATGGTAATATTTTCAATCAGATTGATTATGTGCTTTTCCAGCAAAATGGACTTCAAAAATACTTGACGTTTATATATTAGGTGGGCAACTAAGTTCTCGCGGTTTTTTTTTTATGAAATTGCCACTTTATTGTGAAAAAATGGTTAAAAATAAATCATTCAAAATATTGCCCATCGCTAGTGATATCTTTTTCCCATCTTTCTGGCAGAGCTCGAATACCGTCACGGTAGAAGTGTTCGTCTCTTGAGGCTATCCACGAATCAAGCCATTTTAAGATGTCTTATGTCATATGAGTAGAACTGCTGATTAGCCAGACCATGTGCCATCGAACGTAATAAGTGATAATCGGACGGCGCAATATCTGGGAAATATGGCGGGTGGGGCAGGACTTCCCATTTGAGTGTTTCTAAGTAGGTTTTAACAGGTTTGGCAACATGAGGCCGAGCGTTGTCATGCTGTAGAATGACATTTTCGTGCCTCTGCTCGTATGGTGGCCGCTTTTCGTGCAGTGCTCGGCTCAATCGCATTAATTGAATTCGATACGGTTCGCCAGTGATGGTTTCGTTCGGTTTCAATAGCTCATAATAAATAACACCACCCTGGTCCCACCAAGTACACAGCAAAACCTTCGCAGCGTGAATATTCGGCCGAGGCGACGACGTAAAAGCTTGACCGGGCAGTCGCCATGATTTTCTTCTCTTTGAGTTGCTATAATGAATCGAATTTTCATCACCCGTAACGATACAATGAAGAAAACCCTTCCTTTTTTGCCGCTGGAGCAGTTGTTCACAGGCGAAAAAACGACGCTCAACGTCTCTTGGCTTCAATTCATAAGGAAGCCAAGTTCCTTGTTTCTGAATCATTCCCAACGCATGCAAGCGCTTGGAAATAGCTTGGCGGGGTAAAAGCATCACTTCCCGCAAATGACGACTATTTGGCACAAAATTCGACATTTTTACACAACCAAATGTATATGACACAATAACAAAATCACTTATTTGTCGAAACGGTTTGTTTACCATGTGTTTAAGCTTGGTCCATGATGATTTGGTTATGTCACAACCGACCAGCACTTACTACTGGAGCCATCTCTTGAAAAACAGCGGGAGCTTAGTTGCGCACCTAATTTTTCAAAACTTCAATCGTGACCCGGACTAATACTAGGTCAAATAAATCTTTAGATGTCGTTTGTAAAACCTATTTTTTTGCAAAAACCAGCCCCTTACACAAAATCCATGTTCAGTAGATTTATGATTGAGTAGCTCTAAACGGCGTCAGTTGAATAAGAGGTGGATGAGACGATGAAATTTAGTTTCGACTAAATCTTAGATAATATGACCAGTAACAAATTATGTATGGAAGGTAAGTCAACTACCGAGTACGTATCAAAACAAAAAAAAGTGCGAAATACATCTACAGTGCAAATGAAATGATGAATACCAGTTCAATGATGAATACCAGGATGCGTTAGAGAGAAAAAATTCAAGATTATATCAATTGTGTCAATAGAAATATTAAGACGAAGAGGGGAAAATTACGAAAACTTTCGAGAAGAAGCAAATAAGATAATCAAATCTAAAACCCGAAAACTCATATAGAAAAATTGTAAATTTTGCCATAGCACAGTTAAAACTTGGATACCAGCTCAGGGCTACATTATGTAAGGACAGCAATGGTGGTATCACCTCTGACGACAAAAACATCACAGAGAGAGAGGGGTACCTATTTCGAACAAATTCTGAATCTTTCCAACCCCCCAATAACATCAGATAACGTCAATGCCTCATCGGGCGCCGTCTACATTGGAAGAAGTAAATTAGAAAAACAGACCGAAAATTTTTAATTTTGGGCATTCGAAAGGCACTGTCAAGGCACGACAAGTAGAAAGCACTGACGATTTCATATAATTCAGCGTTAAATTAGTGAAATACGACAATGAATCAACTGGAGTAAATAAAAGATCTTATTGTTTGTTCTGCTCAGTTCATTCATATTTCTCAATATGATTGTAAGACGTGAACCTTGACGCAGACATCCGGAAGCAAATAAATAGGAGCAAAACGCGAGCAGTTTGGTGGTGAATGAGATACAAACACGAGTTACAAATTATGAAACTACAGAAGATACAATGGGCCAGGTACAGTCGATGTATAAGGTTCGGATATGAAGGCATTCGCAGGCAAGGCTGACGAGCAAAGACCAGGCGGAGAACACAGGAAGCTTTTGTCAGACTAAGTTGACGAGGATAGCGAACCGTTAATCGGATTAATCAATTGGTAAATCGACACGGTCGATGCACCGAGACTGGCGGGGCATCACGTAAGGGAAGCCAAGGATCAAAAAGGGCTGTAGCGCCACGACAACGATGAACAATTCTTCACAATAAGAGTATGTTAGTCATGTTTTTCCCTCAAACATTTTCCTCACTATCAGACTATGAAAGGTTGACATGAAAACTTTTTAAGGAGCAATTTAGTTGTTGGTTGGATTATATCTATGTATTCTAAGGACATGGTATCGAGTTTGTAATTTAAACCCTTTTGACTGCATGCAATTTAATATACTGGTTGAGAGTATATTTCTTCGTTATATTTCTATTGACACCCTTAAGGATTATTCTCCATTATAGTAATATATATAAAGGTGAGCTAAAAACGTTTTCCATGACGGACAATGAACGAAAGGATAGTCAGTCTCAATGCGATGGTGCAACCAATCAAACATGGACACAGAAATATTGTTGGGATCAGTGTTTAAAAAATATCTTATCTCTAGTATTTTTCTCTGCCATTTTTCTACTTTAAAATTTTCATTCTAAACTATTATCACGTCTTATTTTAAATCAATTAACTGTAATTAGCAAGAGATACTTAGTAATAATGGTTTGAGTCTCTGAAAATTTCTTGGAAATGTTGATAAATTAAAATGAAAAGCTTCGAATTATATGAAAGCTTTCTCATACTATTTCCATTTGTTCGTTATCACTAGGAATTTCAAATAAGATAATTAAATATTTCTCAATGAATTTCATTAGCGATGTTCATCGTCGATGTCCGTTCAAATGTATTTAGTTTGCTGAACTTGAATCATGGCGGAGCAAAGTAGTGAGTAGGCATGCAAGCAAGCAAGCAAGCAAGTAAGCAATCACAGTCAATGTCAAAGATTTATGCAGATTGGAAATTCGCTGAGTCTTCTGCGTTAATTCCATTTAATTAGATTTAATTAATTACACTGAATTGTTTTCGATTCAGTCAAAATTTTTAAATTGTTGATGGATTGTAGGAGCATGAGTTATGTCTTAATTCTCATATTTTGAAGTTTTTTTTTTCACAAAAAAAAAATTGAGTTTTTGAAGCTTGGTTACAAAAATTATAAACAAACGACCAACGGTCAACTGTTTGTTGAGCCGTCTATAAGGCATCTTGACGCAACTCATCGTTCAAGTAAGGGCAAAGTATAAATCGAAAGAATAAGTACAAGCCTTAAAACTTTCCATTTTTCTCACAAACCAAAATTGTAACCAACAAATTATAGACAAACTGAAGTGTTCATCTAAATAGAATGAAATAGATTGTCATCATTGTAAAGTGGGTTTGAAGTTTGAAAGTTAACATATGTACTGCAAATATTGGGTTGCTGCAGATGAAATGGCCGATTTAGTAATAAATTTTTAAACAGCTGTAACTTTTTATAGAGAAAATTTATTAATCAAAATATACACCAATAGATGCAACACACTTTTTGCAACGAGATACAAGTACATTTATACCAGTTTTGTAGAAGTCCGAGCTTCATTATAAAATTATTTTCCTGTCAAAAAGTAATCCAAATGTTTAAAGAAATGTTAATATGTTGGTTAGAGGTCTGGTGAATATGGAGGGTGAGGAAGAGTCTCATAGCACAACCGTTGTTCTCGATAAATGAAGTCATGCGTTATCATGAAGCAGTATCACTCCATTCCTGTTGACAGGCGTAGGTCCTTGGACTATCAATTTCTTAGGTATTCATCCAGTTGGGCACAGTATTTCTCAGCATTGATGGTTTCGCCAGGTTGTATGAACGAATAGTAGATAACTCCAGCTACAGACCTCCAAACAGTTGCAGGCAACAGGCATGTGTTTTGGCGTTTCTTCGGCATCTAGCCATTGGGCCCATCGGCAAAGATTATCGTATAAAATCAACTTTCCATCGCAGGTCACAATCCGGTGCAAGAACGATTCCTTTTTGTTGCGGGAGCGAAGAGAGCTTGCAATCTCCATTCGACACGTAATGTTTTGCTTGGTAAGAACATGCGGAACCCATTCGTCAAACTTTTTCACTTTTCACAGTTTTTGCAAGTGGTGGCAAACTGTCGAATTGTGAACGCCTAATTTCTCGGCAAGATCCCTTATGTTTTGGCGGGGATTAGACTCCACTAATACACTCAGCTCGTCGTTATCGATCGATTGTCTTGGGTGTTCATGCGGCTCACTTCCAAGTTCCACATCTCCGGATCGAGAGTTTTCGAACCACCGCCAAATGCAAAACAGAATTGACTCCATAAACCAAGGTAGTACCTCACATTACTACTACCTCACTACCAGGGTACTACCAGGGTACAACCAGGTACTACCTCACATGTCGGGAGTGTCGGACTCCCAGTAAGAACCTAACCTGGAACTATTTATCACATCACTTCGCACTGGGTTTTTTTGGTCCCGCCTAGTGGTGCACTTAGGTTTGGGAAATTCCTCTTTCAGATGATACGGATGGAAGGGAAAGGGATAACTGTTAGAGATACCCTAACCTCCTCTGCACGGACAAGTGATCGATGATGAATATCTTTGCAAGCTACTCAGTTTTCTTTTACACATAAATGTCGACATCTTTCTCACTCTACTTTCTGAAAAGGAGAGAATCCACCAATTATTGCCGAAAGGTAATAAACGTATCCGCGCCACCTTTCGCATACAAAGAAGAAGATGGTCCTTGGCAGTTCCGAGCAGTTGCAATCAGTCTTATCAGTCTCAATCGGTCTACCTGCCTTGCGCTTCATTTGATCACATATGCTTTCAAATAACGAAGGTCTTAATTCTTTGCCCTCGATTAAGGACTTTTATCCTTTGAGCGCAAATCACACAACCAAGCCTATATCAAACCTATTTGATAAAGCTTTGCCACGACCTTTTTAGTTCAGTTGACCTACCCTTTTCTATCTAACCACGTATTGATCAGTTTATTACTATGGCCATGACTAACGCTTCAATTTAGAAGGTATCCTTTCAACAATACATTCCAACCCAACATTTATCGAATTGCATATATCGTTTTACTCATGTTAGTGTTAGATAAACTAAACATTACGCTATCCAACGAATAAATTAAATTAATAAACTACAAGGTTTGATGATATCGGCTCTTTAGCCTTATCATTAATTTCATATTTTTGTCGCAAATATCTCTCAACTGATAAGATTAAAACGTGGAAAACATACATGTGAGATCATACATGAACATGTTTATGTACCTACCGAAAATGATGTGTGCGCATTACCATAATCGCGATTAGATCAATGATATTGATAAATTCAAGATGTGATTTAATGACTCAGGGTTAAGGTGTTAAGGAGAGAATAGCAGGAAAAGATGTTTCTTATTTTTTTTTTCAACATTACTTCTGATCAATGCGAATATTTAAACTTCATTTATATTTATTCAGCTTTATTAAGAGATACTTATCCCAACTGAAAACGCACTTTGTGTTATGTTTAGTTTTTTTTTTTGAATTTTCTAATTGATTTTGCCACTTTCTAGGTATGGTAGCCTTTAAAACTTTTTTAAATTTATTTTCATATCGTTTAAGCGAAATACCAACTTCCCTTAACATTTAACTAGTGCAAATTGAATGGAAGTTAATCGTAATTTTATTTTCATGTATTTGTTATCATATTGCCGCGACACATGAATTTTTATTTCACCCCAATATCCAATATGCAATTTACTTTTCAATTTGTCTAGATATCGATCTATCGCTGAATTGAGCACAAGCAAATAAGAAAAATGTATCTGAGGTGAAAATAAAATATTTCGATTTGAAAATGCACCGGAACGGAAGTGAATAATATTCTTAGAAAATATGATAAAGGAGAAAGATACGGATGAGCAAGAAAATTGGTGAATCTTGCTGAAAAAATGTTAGAAAGTTGAAGAATTTGAATAATAAATTCAATAAAATGACGAGGTTTTATGGATAAAACACGTAAAAGCAGAAGGTCTAAAATATTTAGTTTGAAAATTTGCTCCAAGGAGAATAGATGATCACCACCACAGGTTGAGTGTTGGAACAATCGATGTGTTATGATACCCTAGTGGGGTTAATCGCTTTGTTAAGTGTATGCAAATCATTGCAATTCAATTGAATTTCATGAACGGAAGGCTGAAAAGTTACAAAGATGGTCTAGAGTTCATGTTCCGGGGGTAATTTCCAAGAGAAAGGATGGTGAGCAATGACGACTACTTATTCGATTTGAATATAAATAGCTTTGCCACAAACACAATTAACTGAAATTTACCAAACAATAGCATCGTTCATATTTCATCATACCTCAATTACCATATATTTTGCTAGTTTCACTTAACAATTTCCCACAAAACCACTTTTTTTTTTCTAGACACTTCACATCTAGAAGAATTAGACAGTCTTTCTTTCATACTACATTTTCCCAACCGTATTATGCAAACTTCCCGAAAAGAAGACTTAAATAACATTTTAAAATCCGAAGATACATTTTCATTCTGTAGATACCTTTCTTTTCTCTACCATGATAGCAACTGGTACCAATGTCACAGCCGCCTCCACCGTTCAAACAATCGCTCAATAAATTCCAAAAGAAATTTACAAAATGGGAACATTTTACTGAACGCACTTTTGCACTTAGGCATGATTTAATCAAACGCATCACCATATTCGTAGCAACAAAATTGTGTTCTTTTCAAGCGACACTATCTCAAATTTTTCCAACCGGCACAACACGATGTGAAATCGCTAAAAGATTTCTTTCCACGCCGAATAATTATGTGAAATTGAGAAAATAGAATAGGAAAACTATCAGGAAAATTCTCAAAGTTCACCGTCGCGTCCAAATCTTTATCGTCACCACCATTTTGGTGGTCAGCCCGAATAATCCGTGCGTAGTTACACCGAACTGAAGTATTGTGAAAATTTTCAAAACTTTCATCTAACATCCATAGCTCACACATCATTCGTTTAATTAAGAAATTGCAAATTTCCATTGGAAACATTAACAAAGTGAAATGGGGAAAATAATTTTTTGTTTTCTTTTCATTTTTTCCTCTTCTTTTTGAAGAAATTAAAACGGAAAATAAGAAGATTGCACCAGCAATAGCATATAGTGTCTGGGCGTGTGTTGCATTGTTAAAACATTTATAAGCCTCACGTATGTGTATCAAGCATAAAACAAACAAAATCGAAAAACTTTAACTGATGGTAAGATGAAGAATAAATGGGACTGAGTAAACATTGCGTTATAAATGCTGAATTTATGAAGAATTAAATTTTTTATATGGTGCAGATCAGTTTCAATGAAGTTAAAATTGAAGACGTAAAGCCTGGAGTAGTTTCAACACGATTTAAAGTTGAGCGAGTTTAAAAGTAGGGATTGGTAGTGGTAATTCAAAAGAAGATATTCTGTGCGAACATTTCATCTTTAGTATTTCTTCTTAATTATTTCAGTCTATTTTGAGTCAAGTCTTAAATATTCTAAAATTAAGTTCCAAATGTGCAGAACACACTCGTTTGCATATGTGTTACCTGTTACTTACTGCTGTAAGACATTCTAATCAAGAATGACTTCCCGACACAAATGCTTTCGTCTGCAATATTTGCCCTGTCAGGATTGCTGTGATGATATGGGTTTGCGCATGTCGTTTTGTTGGAAGAAGGCTAATCTCCCGGTCCTAATGACACAAAGCACACACGCTGTCGCAGCAACCTTAGCCATTCACGCGCAAAACTCCCACGTATTTGATTTATTCCCGTATAATATTTAAGTTCATTTAATATTGTCCGATGAAACCAAAACCCTTACAGCTAGACAAGCTTCTAAATTGATTAAAGAGTGAATTTGCAGCACCGTCATCAGACTTGTGCTCTTACCGTTATAAAGAAAGTTATAAAGAAAGATTCGGAACGTTAGCTGAAAATATCCCAGAATTCTGAGAGGAAATTTGACGAAACAGATTAAAATATCACCGATGGCCAAAAAGTGCCATCGGTAAAATGTTGTATCAAAACATCAACAACAGGGTCTTGATACAGAAAAACATTATACGGCCCATGTTGATTGATTCAAATTCTTTTCGAATAGGCTGATCAGGAGAATGTTAGACATGTTAGGAATAGATTCATTTATAAGAATATTGGAACTATTGGTGAGTCTGCACGCGATAGAACCCTGAAAATTTTTAATGCTTATGTAAGACAGCTCCCTTGATTCGCCCTGAGTTACTGATTCAGCTGCTAAAACTCTATTTCACAATGCTTTCAATGCAACCACGGTTTCAAACCGTTGAAGAGCCGAATAATCCCTTTTTCTTCTAGCACATGCTCCTGGTTTTTTATTACCCTCGTGTTTTTGAGGTGGATCCGTTTTCATTCTCTATGGCAAGGAAGATGATTGGTATTACGTCGGCTATATTCAAAACTCATGGCTGAGAAACATGCCGGTATGCTAATGCAGTCTGTATTGATTCTCATCTTTGCACCAACGTCAGCTTTTTGTTGAAAATTTTCTTTTATCCTTCAGTTTGTACAAGCATAAGTTGTATGACGTTCAGTGAAGAGTCGCAGTTTTTTAAGACTTTGTCCCACAACAATCGCCATAAGAAGACTAACATTCGAATTCTCAGTTGCGGCCTTGTGTGTCGTTGGCATGACTTGTTCCAGGAAACTTAACTAAAAGTCTATCAATAAGTCCAGGTACTTAACAGATAGTTCCTTTTGTTTTAATCTCTTGTCCAACTGGGGTATTCTCTGCTTTGGTAGGAAGACCACTTCAATCTTTTCTGCTACTGGGTTTAAAACATTAACACATGAGTTCATTAATAAACGGAGGGTTGAGAGAAATTTAATAAATGTATCACAAGAAATGAAACTTCAATGAAGTCCAATCCTTACAATCGACTATTAACAACAAATCATTCTCAATGTGTTAATAATGTTAACATTTGTAATATTGGCAAGTCTAAAAATTATTGAGCCATTTTTTTGTTATTTTTCGATTGAATATTTCGTTTATTTAAAATGGATTTTATTTAAGTCGATATTGTCCATTATTATCTATGACCTTTGGCCATTTTTTGGGTCGAGCCATTATTCCATCTGTGGAGAAGTTCTGTGGTTTATCGGCGAAAAACTTGGCCAAGTAATTTTCAGAATCCCTTTTTGAAGTGAATTTCTTTTTATTAATCAATTTTGCAGAGACCGAAACAATTGGTAGTCTGATGGTGCAAGGTCTGGACTGTACGATGGATGCATCAAAACTTCCCAGCCAAGCTCTGTCAATTTTTGCCGGGTCATCAAAAATGTGTGTTGTCTAGTATTGTCATGATGGAAGACAAAGCCCTTTCTATTGATCAATTCTGGTCAGTTTTTTTGAATTGCTTGTTACAACCTGGATAATTGCTGACAGTACAGAGCCGAATTGAGTGTTTGGCCAGGTTCTAGCACCTCATGATAAACAATTCCCTTCCAATCCCAACATACACACAGCATAACCTTGCTTGGTGTCAATCCTGGCTTTGAAGTCGTTTGTGATGATTCACCTTTTTTTACCGCGATATTTTTCGAACGACATGCTCGTATCTTACTCAGTTTTTATCGTCTGTAATGATTTGCTTCAAAATGGCTCAATTTCGTTGCTTTTTATTAGCATTTCGCAAACGGAAATTTGTTCGATAACATTTTTTTGTGTTAATTCATGCGACACCCAAACATCGAGGTTCTTTGTGTATCCAGCCTTACGAAAATGGTTCAAAACTATTTGGTGATGGATATTCAGTTACTTAGCAACGTCATGGCTGCTTACGTGTCGATCTTCTTCAATTTTTTTGTAAGATTTCATCGACTTTTTCAGTGATTGGTCGACCTGAGCAAGGTGCATCTTTGACACCAAAATTTCCGGAACGAAAGCGAGAGATCCATCTCTTGGTTGTGGCTTTTGATAAAGTATCTTAACCTTCCTACCTATCTAACCTATCTTAAATTTTTTTCAGGAGCCCGGGATGCATTCTCACCTTGATGGTAATTATATTGTTCAATATAACGACTTTCTTCAGAAATTTCAACCATTTTTCAATGAATACTACTTTTGACACAAATGACGAAATACAAAACTTTCCATATGAAAAGTGTAGACTGGAATGCCACCTTTCAAACACATGTCAGTTTGACTCAATCTGATTAGTATTGCCCGATATATGACAACGAACACTATCTAGTGACAAAAAGGCTCAATACTTTTTAGACTATCCAATAAATCACTCTTAATATCGTGATTTATTGCCACCGAGTAATTTTTCGATGAACACGACAAACAATTTTAAGGAAAGTTTTATTTATATTTTTAATAAATGATTGAATGCTTGCCTTGATGATGTGATAATTGGAGCGTTTGCTGTTTTTTTTTTGTGAAATCGCTAGTTCAAGCCCGACTGTCCATGACTGTCTCTGTCATTAAAGTTTTATTGATTTTTAAGGACACGATACTCAATGATCAATCGATGTGTAAGCAACATTTATAGCATTGCCTAATATGTTCATTGCCCTGCCAGTCTCTACTTTGAAGTTTATGCAAATTGCACACTAAAGATAAATTACGTTTCAAAAATTTGGCAACCATCTCCTTGTCTTTTAGAATAATCCATAATTTCCCTACATCATCCATTCAATCTTCTAATCCATCCGTCTACGATCTTCTTCATCTTCGCCGACCATTCACACCAAACCAATTTAGATACAAGCACATATGGTTATCGTGGGTGCACAACTGTGTTACATGATTCTAAATCCGGCGAAGATAATTGAACGGAAGTGGATGGAGCACAGAGCCAAAACAAAACTACTACAGAAAATAAAAGACAACAAAGAAGCAACCGTGCAAGCAATAGAGGAGTCTACATCTGAAACTCATCTCATATATTCATAAAGTCGTAAAGTTACATGCAATGCCCCACATGTGAAAGAAGAGCAAAAAAAAAACAGCTCACGATATCATGTATATCCACAAACACACATGTGGAGCACCCATTGCCGGTCAGTGATATTTTATGCTATTCCAACTATTTCGCTACCCTAATCAAAATCTATTGTCATTTTCCTGTGCCGTAACAACAGTTGCCGTTGCCCTCGGACCATGGACCTATCGGTATGTGATAGATCCAACCATTCATTGCCCCCATATGTTTCGTTTCGTACATTAGCCCCTCACATAAATGCCCAACCAGAAAGTTAAAAGTGTTCACATACTATACAATACACACACGTTAAGTTTGTGGAGTATCTCCAAGCTAGCACTAGACAAGTAATTATCGGAATCTCGCTAGCGTGACACAATTTCGTGCTTTCGAGATATTTGGACTATATTCGCGTTTTATTATATATATTTTACCATTTTCCGCAAGATACACAGCAGCGGCAAATAAAGATATTAAAAAAAAAAAAGATAATCGTTTCTACCGTACGTTCCTATGGGAAGGAGAGGTATTGGTTATAAGATTATAACGAGCCGCTGCGGCTGAATTGGAATTCACCGTGCTAAACTTCACAGTCGAATGATAGTGGAAAAGCTATTGACGAATAATGAACAGGTAGCATGTTAACATTGACAAAATATCTTTATTGAACTTGTTTACTTCCTGTTTTCCGGTTTGCACGTGACATATCCAACAGGGAAGTGAAAGTGTTATCCTTAATAACATTTGTTGTTGGGTTTATGTGATAGCAACATCCCGATCATTGATTTAACCCTGATTGAAGGATTACAGTCAACTGTTGGAAGTTATTCGATCAGTTGAAGGCCTTAGCTCCCGTGTATAGTTTTACTGTTAACACATGATTTCTAGAGTCCTAGAGAAACTAAGGAGACTCGCCGGCTCTGTGGATTCCAGTTAGTCCAATTTTGTTACCTTAGAATTCTGAAATTGTCTGCCTTGCATCGTTGTCCAAATGTACGTGTTTGTCACACATACATCAATGTCATCTTCGTCACTATTCAGAAATGACTGCAACAACAGTCCATGTATCACTAAAAGTTTAGAATAATAGCCAATTATCAAAAACCCGGTGTGTTTCAACAATTATCCAACGAACAAACAAGCTTATTCCTGAAGCAGATGTTCCTGTCCAGATGTCAAAAAAACTAAATGTAGACGGAATGAGAGTCGTATTTCCCGCCAACAGCTTCTGACTTTTACTGAACATTTTAATTTTGAACCCAATCAAGGTTTACTCCAGAGTGAATCAAGTAAGACCCGGTCGATTTCTGTGTAGTCTATTTTAATTTGAAGAAAATCGTCTCTGAGCTTGGTTTTATGTAACGCCCGCATTTAAAAATATATTTATCACAGCATTAAGGTGATTGTGATAAGCACTCGTACAAAGAATTGTCTACACAGGCTTCTAGCGGACCAAACAGGCGAAAGGGTCTTAAACATCTTCTCTCTAAGGAAGATTTTTGCTTTGGCCAGAATTTTTGGATAAAGAGTATTATTTTTAATTATTACGTCACATTGTTTGCACGAAAATACAAGCCCAACCTCACTTAAAATGTCCAGCAATATGTCGATGTCCTTCGATCATGCAAGAACCTCTTGATCCAACAATCCTCTATTGCCGAAGTAAATCGTATATAAAACCTTGTTAGCTGACAACCGTCATTTGGCTGTCATGTTTCCTTCGATGCCTCCATTCTTAGAAACTAGAAACGTCGCAAGCTATAGTTTGGCATTCACGTGCGATAGTTCCGCGCATTCAGGACCCTATTGTTTGTATTTTATTCACTCTCGTACATTGAATACATGCCAGTTGATCCTACGTTGTTAAAGAAGGTGCTTGCCACACCAGCATAACAACAACATGAACAAACGAATGATTTTCATATTCAAAGCCTTTTGAACTTGCTCTCATGTATTTTTATGAGTTGAGCACGTAAGAAAACCTTGGCAAAATTAAAAAAAGATCCCTACAAAGCCATCGAACACGTGTCTAAGAATGATTTCCTGCTGAAAACGGACACATGTTATGAATGTATAGCGCAACTGGTCCAACTACGCAGTTGCAATCAACCAAATATCAGTAGAACCCAAAAATTGAGTATGCTTCCAAATCGAGAGGAATGTTGAGACGTTTTAGTTTTCGATACTTATAAGAAGAAAAGTACAGCTGAAGACCATCCCAGCAAACAATGAAGTTTGTCTGAAGTTTGCATCGTTGCAAACACAACGCTGTCAAATTTTTCCACTATTTCATTTTAGTAGATGATCAAACTGAAATGGAAAACTCTAGGAGTGCAAGATATTCAAAAATGTGAATGAAATTGATCAAAATTTTATGTCAAACTATTCAAAAAAAAGTCAAAAAGTGAAAAAAATTGGAGACCGTTGCATTTCCAACGATGCAAACTTCAGATTCCTCAAACAACATAATCATTATATAAGGTTTATTTCGGTTTAGTATATTCCTTAGTGCAAAAGTCCTATCACTTGTAAGGGAAAACAGTCTGCATATACTTTACCTTATTTTGTCCCTGATTTTAACATGGGCCATGTCATAGGCAATCAAGTTTAAAGCTTTTATCATTATAAATACCTTATGATAAGGCATACATAATGATATGATAGAAGTGGTGATTGTACTCCGCAAAATGCACTTACCCAAGAATTATCGCTCACTCGAGATAATTGTCACTCACTTTTCACTATCAAACCCTTTACATTCACCGTCCCAGTAAAATTCGCACATACATTGATAATCCTTGGTGGCGTCTACACTCACATTTCTATTGACACATTTTGACAGTGACCTTAACAACTTAAAACTGACTATTTCATGGAAACGCCAATGAAGACAGAATATTTTAAAGGAACTCATAAAATGAAATCATTAGAATAAGGTTTAGCTAAGGCTTATACTAATCATTAGTTAAGCATCAGCGTGATATGCCTGATCGTTCTTTTTGCTAGGATAGAATGCGTGTGGAGGTGACGATGCTTCAACTGATAATTTATGTAAGACATGGAAGAGTAATGGTTTCAGAATTGAGAACATGCTTTGGTCCGGAATCCTTTAAAAAAATCAAGGCTTATTTCGATGAAGTTCTGCGTTAAACGCAAATAGAGCTTGCAAAATTATTACAAATGACTAAGGAATCAATGCCCGCATGATTCAAATCCATTGGAATGATGCAAAAGCATGACAATTGGGTAACTCATATAAACTGAATTCTAGAGACGTTCAGAATTGATGTTTCATTTCCGAAAAATTAACTTCAAAGTAACAACGACAGAAAGAAAAGCGTACTACGAAAGGGGTTTGGTAACCTCGAATTGTCACTGGATAACAAATACCTAGTTTGCAAAAAAAAATCCGGGCAATTGTCGCCATCGATCTCAATATCAACTCTACAACCGAATTTTTAGGATCAAAATCATGTTTATTCGGCAAACCAAAAGGGAATCACGTTTTGCTACAACTTGGCGACTCTAAGAAGGGCGTTCGATGCAGTACAAATCGATAGGTCGTCGAGTCACTTCTTTCATGGAATTTGAAAATCAACTCTAAACTTGTATCATTTCTAAGGACACGATTTTTTCCCGATGGGCCCCAAAAATTGACCAATACGTTCACTAACTCTTTCATTAAATAATGCATTGTTGATCACAGTAAAACAAAGGTCGGACTAATTCATGCATTCAATATGAAAGCTTTCTCCGACGTGTAGAGTGTTATAAAAAGATGATCCACATAAAAATGACCATTGATCTCATCTTTCCATGACAAAAGACAAAAAATCCTCAACGTATTATATAATTTCACAGTAAAAGAAACATACATTAACTTGATTACTGAATGTTTGTTTAAAGAACAATAGAAACTGCTTATGCAATTTCACTTCAATTTTCACTGGCTACAGATTCAATCCAGCGCATCAAGACTTTATGAAGGATATAACAGCTGAAGTATATGGCAGGATCTATAAATTTTTACCATCAATGATTACAATATACTTCCCACCGTGCTCAGACTGATATTCTATGTCTTTTATGGTGGATGCAATGCTATATTTTATGTTCAAAACGACCAAGCCTTTACGTATCGATTTTTACAGCGCGTCATCTGAATTTGAAGAGTTAAGTTTTAGGGATTTTTAATCAATCATATTTTCATCAACTGTATCTTTCAACAAAAATCATAATTAAATTTATATGATAAATTTTATGATTTAGAAAAAAATCAAAATGATCCACAGACGATGTTGTAATATGCATGCGCAAAAACCAACCTAAAACCAACCTAAAACATCAAATAATGTGTTCCCCTAACAATCATCAATCTTATTTGTACACTATCATTTCCGCTAGATATCTTCTTCACACAATATTGTTAAATGACCTAAATTCCATAGTCAAATAAGAATGATTCCCAATCTTATTAGTTAAGCTCCACAAGTAGCGCAATTAAATGGCTGCCTACCTAACAAATATGCTTAAAAAGAACATTTAAAAAATCAAAAATAAAACTCAAGGATAAAAGAAAGTGTGGCAAAGATGAAAAAGATACAGACGGTAGATACCAAATGCATAATTCGATTATGGTTAACGTACTTAAGATTGGCGTAGTGTATGCAAAAAGCAGATACTGCAAACTAACCACAGCAATTTGTTTGTTTTTCCTCGTCAATGTTAGTTAATTTTATTTTTTTTTTGCTTGAAAAAGATACAATTGAAAAGAATTGATTATGCAGTGAATAGTTAAAATTGAAACAACTAGTAATTAATAAGATTCATATGTTTGAATAGCAAAATTGAAATTGGTTTCCTATTGTAGTCCACTGAAAGAGCGGATTGGAAACCGTAGATAGTTCGTTATTAGGAGATAGTTGAAAGGTAGACAACGGGTTTAGAGCAAAAATTGCAATTCATTGATTTCTTGTAACCTCTTCCTAATTAGACAATTCTGCTCCGTTTCACAGAAGAGGTGAAACAAGCAACAATTTTCTTGAGAAAATTAAATCAGGTAAATTTTTGATTCCTCTGACAAATGAAAAATTAAGGATGCTCATTTCGTTGGGATAGTTCTCCTATAAAACAGGATAGATTTGATCTCCTGGTAACAGCGGGGGTTAGCAGATGTCTTTCTTCAAACCGCTTCCCTCCTCTCTGTCGTTTCCACTTGAAATTCTGTAAAACGATGGGACCTTAAGGCAGAAGAAAGATGAGGCCTTGTACAAAATTATGAGTAGAGTGGTTCCATGCTAGATTTTAAGGTTAACACGGAATAGTTTATTGCATATGCCAAATGTTTTCATTAGAACCGTGTGTACGAGTATTGTCAGTGATTTGCTACAGACTAGCCGTCACATTTGCGTGTAAACAACAAATTTTGGTTGCTTTTTGGCGCAGAACGTTTAGGAGGTTCACAGGTTACGTTAACACTTTTAAACATTTTTCGATATAAAGTTTCACTGTTTCGCCAGGGTCTTTGGGTGTTTTCTGACACAAGTTTGAAATCGTACTAACTGGCGGTTCTATAACATGCTCCATGACTCCAAAAATTTGAGGATTGTTTAAGACCACCATCACTTAGAAATAGTGCGTCCGATTCGGTATGTGATAAATATTCAACAATTTGAAAGATAAATTAATTTTTAACGTAAGGGAATACAGCTTAAGTATTACTATTATTAAGTATCACTCATAGTAAATATTTTTAAACTTTAATTCACATAACTTGTATTAAAATCACGAAATAATCAAAAACGTTGGTAATACGTTGTAAACAGCAAGTCGTGAAAGAGTCTCTGTGATCAGCTGTCATGGCAACAGAAATCAGAAAGAGGACGGAATCTGAGAGTAATAGATAGAGAAAAAGTGAGAGAGGAATAGAAACGCGAAGAGGGGAATGAAAAAGCAATAGACAGAGAAAAAGTGAGAGAGGAATAGAAATGCGGAGAGGGGAATACAGACATCGCGTAGTTGCACGAATTAAACTTTATTGATTAATTTTTATTACTTCGGCTTGTGGAAATCGTCAGATTATATATTTTTCATAAATGTTGATCTATTCCCTTCAAAATAATAAAATTTCAACCACGCTCGAGAATGTCAAAATGACGTTTTTTTTTCAACTTTGTGGCCCTCCTCTTTCTTTACGTCATCCTTAAATTGTCAGATTAGAGGAATATACGCGTTTTAGCATGTGACTAACTCACTCTACCTTAATCTGACGCGCCCGAAAATTTCAAATGAACAATTTTTTTTTACTAATCTGATCCTTTATCCTTGACGGGCGTCCTTATAAATGAGGCTCATATCTGGTGGAAGTAAATAGCTGGGTACAAGGTATCTTACTGTATATTAATCTGCCGCGCTTTAGTAAATCCTGAAATCCCCTCTTGGGCTCCCCTACTATAAGGGAATAAAGCTTAAGCTCGCAAGAATTGTAAAGGAGATATTTTATTTTTATTTTACTTTGGGTCCAAGATGAAAAATAACACAGACTAGCGTTGGTCCGTAATGTTTCACGTATTGCATACTTCATCCACCCGAATCATCTGCACGAAAAATTGTCCACCCGATTATCTTAGAGAAGGACAGGATAGTATCGAGTTTTGTGACCAATTTTCTTCAAGCTCTTTTGCGCGATTCTTGTATGCAAGTCATTGGAGGTGCAAGAAAATCTGATTTGGAAGTTGAAGAAAGTGTTTTTAACTTTCTTCTTTCCCACCGCCAATTCGCCAGGCGGTCGTACGTTTTAGTGCTTATTTTGTTATACACATTAACCTAGAACGTTGAAATCTATTACTACTCACAAAGTATGCTTCCGCAATTCTTCTTGTTGTTCAAGAGTTCTTTGGTAATTATGAAGGGTTAGCCCCATGGACTCAGTTTATTTCTTTCAATCTTAACTGATACTAAACATGAAAGGTAAATACAAACGATTTACCTTTTTCCAGAGGCTTTATTCTGATTCTTTCTGCACTGTTTCTTATGTTATTTTTGATTCAACCTTGCCATTTTGACCGTCTGACCCAGCGCTTATTAACCCATGTGCTCATGTGTAAGAAAAGGGTTAAGCTGGTCACTATTGGAGTTTATAAGAAACGGCTTAATCATAGACACGTTGTTACCTTATCCAATCTAGCAAAATTTCGTACCATTAAGGCGTCTGAAGTTTACATCGTTGAAAAATCAACGGTCGAAATTTTCTTGACTTTTTGAATGTATTTTTGATAATTTGACTCAAAATGTTGGTAAAATTTATGCATATTTTTGAATATTTTACGCTCTACGAGGATTTCATTTCAGTTTAATCATCTCCAAAAATCAAAAAGTAGTTAATAAAATTTGACAGCATTGCGATTGCAACGATGCAAATTTCAAACACCTTACCACTGGGGGTTTTGTTGTTATGACATGATTATCAAATACTTTTATCCGGGTTCCCGAATTCTTTGGCGTGACCGTTTAGTAGAAGTAATGAAAGTTTTTTGAGAAATTCTATTAGATTTTCTCATCGCATTCTATGTTTCCTAGAATTTTTCGGGTCTTGGGCGACCCACTATAAATTTCCAAGGTGCCGGAAAAGCGCTAGCCTGATCGAATTAAAATTACTTTGGTAGAGCACTTTTTAAGTACAAATTCCACTATCTTTGTCCTCTACTGCATAAATGCAATACCAAGCAATCAATTAAAAAGAAAACGAGCTTTCGTATAACAGCCATGCTCCGGTCAAAAACGAACAAAAGAACCAAACAATTTTGTAACAACAATAATAACAATAAAATAATTTGCATCGAAAGCAACAATATCAATGACATCAATACATGTTCAAATGGTATTTTCAGCTATATCAACTATACAATTACAATTGCAAAAGATAGACGGCAAACAGATATTTTTGCTTTCCAATAATATCGATTTGTACCAACAACAGTACATACACATAAGATATATTATTGTATTTCTACTATTGTTATTGTCTTCATACTTATATGACACGTTGATACGAATTGATTGTCGTTGCATTATTTTTAACTTCTTCTTTTTATTTTCGGGTTCATTACATTTGACTAAGTCAAAAGGAGAATGAAAAAATCAAATAAAATTTTTTGTTATCATTCATAAAACATGTGAATGGGTATACGGTATACTGTAGAGTATGACATGTGATAGAGTTGACTATGAAACGATAGATATAGTGAACTGAAACACGACATATATACGTAATTGCACAAGCGTTAAAAATTACTGACGACTATCGCGACCGATATAGTCATAAAATCAATAATTTTTTTTTTTTAATTCAATTAAAGTGCTTTTGCAAGTCATACATAACATTCGATTACAATCAATTGTTCCTTTATATACGTCTTCATTGAGGTGAAGACATGAATTTTGCATTAAAATTGAAGAACAAAGAATCTTCTGTTTTTAATGGAAGCTTTAATTACGAAAGTCTTTTTATTGATTGTTGTAATTTCACTAATGAGATTCTACAATATATTTTCTTCTGGAAATTTCATTGGACTTTGTTAATGAGATGTAAATAATTTTTAAAAAAATCGCTTTTCGTGTTTGATAAATCAAATTGTTGATTATGAAAAGAAAATTTGACATTTGTCAGAAAACAAATTCATTGTTATGGAACTAATTCCTAGATATTTCGTAATCCCATTTTAACGCTATCAGTCTTAAGATAACCAAAGCTCATACTTATATCAAATAGTAGTATAGACACAAAGGCAAAGAATCAAATGAAAAGCAAAATTTTCAACGGTTTTTGGCACTCTTTCAAAAAAAAAACATTCTTAACGTTTGATTATTAAAACAAAAGATTTAGTAGTGTAAAGGATATCAAGTAGGATAATCTTTCTTTAAATGTCAATGATCTGGTTCGGCTTCAAGCGTGCTTATTCATCTTTAACAAGGAAGTAGCTTCCCAGGTAGCGTATACTCTTGCGGGAGTATACGCCAAAGCTTGTTATTAAATGTAATGGTGTTTCATGCAGATCAACTGCAGATCCTGCAATCGATTTTCACCTTGCAATCCATTTGATCGAAGCATCCTCTATTTGTTCAATATCCCAATAAGGACTCTCAGTTTTCGCTTGTCTTTTCCAATACAATTTCGAAAATATTTCGAGTCATAAACGTTATGGCGGAGTTACGATTCCTAAAGCCTTGTTGGGATCGAAAAATTTCAATTTTTTCTTTCATTTTTTTGGAAACAATCTGACAGTTGAAGACTTGCATTGATATCGAGGCAACAATGATTCGTGACTTACAAGACTGAACGCAATGTGACTATAGTTACGGGAAAAGAGAATTTTTCCAAACTTTTCATTTAAAAAAAAATCCAATCAACCGAATATTATACATAAGTTGACAGTTGACAGTTTACTATAGTGTACTAATTCTTTCACAATGCTTTCTAGGTAGGGATGTTAATGAAATGGCATCCCACATGCGGCATTTGCTCTTGATCTTTGGTGTATTGGATTAGTTGATGGATGAAATTTTAAGTAAGCACTGCTGTCGTCAAATTTAATAAATTCTGGTGGAATCTCATCAATGCCCAGGTCATTATTATTTTTCAGATAGTGCAACTTACTGCTTCCAGCTTCTACTGCTTCCAGTTCCTTGATCCATTTGACAGAGACATAATGCTGCCATAATTCGTCCTTGCATACTGTGGTCCTGGGCGTCTAATTTTGCCGTATCTGACCTTTTTTCAACCTAATTATAATAATTGGGACTTTTGGGAATTGGGAATTGTACGTTCCATTTTCATTATGAACCTTTTTACTTATAACTATGTATTTATGAATTAATAGACACTCCAAAAATGCTTAATGTTCGTGCCACTGAAGCTTCCAACCTTGCTTTCCAGTTATCTATAAGATTTCTTGATTCATTTACGTTATCTATCATTTTGTTTTTTTTTTTCATGAAAAAATATTTAAATTGATTGAAACGATAAAAATAGCAACACCTGTACCTACTTTTCCCATTGTACCCAACCGTCTCTGAATTTTTGTATACATAACATACAAGCGACAAATTATACACGTTTAACTTAAATCGATAAAGGGAACCTAATTTCAACGTGAAAGTTAAGTCATATTACCCAATCTTCGTGCTAGCGTTAGGAAAAATCAAACTTTTTTCTTAGCGTCTTCGTTCGTTATTGCGTTATAAATGTGCATGTATGCATAGCTGAATTGATGAGCTCTCGTTGACACTACTGTGTCAAAGTAAAGAACATTAAAATCAATTTTTGTCCCACATATACTCGTATGACATTCTCATTTATATGAAAAAATTCGCTTTTGGAGAATATCTTCCACTAAATTTTCTAAATCTACATTTAAATCTTTATTGCACATCTTAAACATTTCGAAATTCGAATCAGATCGCGTGAAATTGTCTTTGCTAGTTTAATGCTGGATTTAAAAAATTAAATTTACATATCTACAATCATATTCATAAGTGTGTACGTTGGCTAGATAGAAAATGTTTACGATTTCAGTTTATCAAAGAATGGAACATAAACCAATAATAAACGAGTATCCACGCACATGAAGGTTAACACTTTTTTGAAGTTTCTAATCGTAGAAAATACTTCAGATAAGCTGATATCTTCAGAGTGTTTGCATAAAAAGTTTTAAATTTTTTTTCGCCAGCATTTCGGATAGATTTGGTGAGACATAAATAGTGACATTGTACGTAGACTGATGGATGCAATGGAAACTGCGCGACAATTGTGATATTTAAAGTTAAGAATTGATGATTTTGTATCTACATATTTAACAACATTATTAGGACTCAATGAGGCAGTCAAAGGAGACAATATTATCACGTCAAACTACATGTAAATAGAATCATACCCATCTGTGTTCCAGTGCTTTTCAGCACTCCAGTTCTTCCAAGTTTGCTACAAACTAGCAAACCTCCTGATTCACATCTATAAACCTAATATGTATGGGAAGGATTGTTTGGATAATGCCTGTTCATTTATATTCAGTAGAGCACCTTATTACAAGCCCCGACATTTCACGTCAATATTCCGTGTGACCCAACATAGTAAATATCAGATAAGGGAGACACAAACTTTGAACATATCTGCAGGTTCTTGACCTATCATAGTGGAATGAATTTGTGAGACTCTCGAGAGTTCTGGCACAACACAACAACAGCGAAAAGGATATGTGGAGGATTGCAAATGAGCCTCATAGAAATTAAATTAAAGCAAAAAATGTAATATGCCAGTCGGTCAGTTGAATGTTGAGGTAAAAAGGTAACGATCGCGCATTTATTACTGAGAAAGGAAATTATTTTGGAAAGAAGATTTGAATTTGAGAATCACCTCCAACAATTATTTCTCCAGTCAATATCGATGCTCTTTATCGGCAATGACAAATTAATTTTAATAAAAAAAAAAAAGTTAAAAAAAGGGCTTGCTGAACAATATCTGCACGCCTGATTTGCCAAGATTATTCCAAATAAGAGAAATATTTTCAAATTAATTGAAAGAATTATAAGGTAAGTGAGTTTGACTAATTACATCCGGTTGTCGTAGTTCTATTGACACAAACCAACTGAACTGCCGATTTTACATCTCCACTAGCACACTGAGAACTTAGCCTAGAACTTTTTGTCACTATGCTTTAGGCCATGTTACTTTAGTTCCCTTGAGTTTCCAACCCTCCAAGCTTAAAAAAGATGAAGGTAATAGGAATCTCACATTTCCGACTAGAAAAAATAGAGAGGGTAGGAATTGCCGTAAAAGTTAACTCTTGCTATCCGCTTTACCAAAAAGGGATTGAAAAGCAGCACAATTTCGTTTGCCCCCTAATTCTGACGTCTAATCTACTAAACCATCACGAAAATATTATCTCGTTCGCCTTTCGTATGTGGAGGAGTGTTAGGCGTTGACTACAAGCTCCGGTCAAAGAGTTCTAGGCTAGGTTTTAAGGTTGACAGGAGAGAAGTTTACTGGGTAGTTCAGAAGCATTGCGCGGCTGAGAGTGTCTCACACTCAAGGCGTAAACAGCCTTCATCTCTTCAAAAAGAAACTCCGGCAATAACAAACAATCAGGAGATCGTGATCGAAAAATACACAAAATCCTTTTTTTCAATAGTCGTACCTCTGAACAGCTGCATCAGGTGCTGAGCAGTTTCCTTCTATAATGATGTTCTGATTTGATGGGAAAATCTCATCGTCAAGCCAACAACGACGTATGGTATCGTAATGCATGACGTGTAAAGGATTCTTATCCGTCTAGGCAAACTTTTGAAGATGTACTTTTAAGCCAATATGGCCGCCTTCTTATTATAATCCTCTCGGTTGAATCTACGGTGGATCACCCTACTGATCCCACGCAGCACAATTCCATGTTTGAGTTATTTTGCTAGGATATATGTCTGGCGTCTAAAGCCGTCTGCACAGATCACTAACCTCGTGTCCTACATACATGTACAGTACATCTACAGCCTAGTACGTTTGCTACGTACGTTTACTTACTAAAATTATTAGTTTCTCGTCTCTAGAATGGAAAATGACGCGGATACTTGTGAACCTCAATGTAGACTACGTGGTTTTCAAAAATACCACGTTGTCTTGATTGAATATGTACGCAGAACCCTCCCCCCCCACCCCCCCACTTCCCGAATTCAACCCCTGTGCGATCGCGACAGTTTGTCGGCGCGTACGATTTCATTCTCTCACGCAATTATTTTTGTAAAGCTATTCAACTTGCGATTGGAAACAGTGTGCTGCCTAATCCACAATTTTTTATCATATTTCAAGGGAAGTTAAAGGTTCCCGATGAACGTGTGAAATGTAAGGTTTGAAGTGTGCCTCCAGAGCCTTTTAAGCGGATCGATACCTTAAGGGGCCTGGCCACCCTGAAATTTTCAAAAAATCATTTTTTTCTGTTTCTATAATGAAGGCCAAATCTTTAGCTACAATTAAAGCCGTCATCGGTTGTAAAATTTAAAAAAATGACGAAGTTAAAGGAATTCTTAGGTACAACTACGTGGCGCACCTCCGAGCCAATGATGCGTAGTTTACCAAGCAGCAGTGTTCGTTGCATCATTACGTTCATCGGAAATTAGCTCGCCAAGCTCGTAGATCGCTTCAAAACCAGACCGAAAATAAATATATTGATCTAAATAACAGCAAACTAATTGTTTTTTATAAAAAATTCTTGTCAGACCGAAGATGCTCAAACAGCTACAGAAGGACAATTATATGGGCCAAGAATCGCTGATTCCAACTAACCCGGACAAACAACACACCATCGTCTGCAAAACTGCGTTCTTACATTCTTTTGCGTTTAGCTCGAAACTACATTTTTTGACCTTGCAGCTTGTAAATCTCGGAAACTTTTAGTCCGGTTGCCTTGAAATTTTGGCACAATACTCTCAGATATATTATCCAAAATGTAACGCAGGATTTTTTTCGCTGAGTTGATTATTCTTTTTTTTTATTTCTTTCTTTTTCTCAAAAAATTTTCAAAAAAATTCAATTTTCTTTTATTTTTTCGCTACCCAAATTTTTGTAGTGATCAGAACATAAAAATCCCTACGCTACATTTTGTTCATTTTCTAAAAGAAGAAGCTACTGTTTTTTTGATGACCCGTTCCCGAGGTTTACACACGTGTACGCACATGTGCGGCAGAGGGCCTTCGCGGAAACACCTATAAAGCCGCCATTTTTAAATATTTTTTGCCAAAAATTATAACAGATGTACATCAATTTATGAATCAGCATGTGTGCAAAAATCAATAAATTCCGTTAAAAATTATCGAGTTTGTAAAATTTTTTTAGAATAAACCTATTTTTGATATCGACAGGGTGGCTAGATCCCTTAAATCTCGCATATCACTAGCTATACAGGCATATTCCATTGGAATTACTCGTATTAAGGAGTTCAGATTTTTCGGTCACACCCTTTTCTAGAGTAAACTACGGTAGCTTTGCCGATACTCGATCCTCCACTCTATAAGAATTAGATTTCGCCGAATATGTGGGCGCCAATATTATCTTATGCAAGAGCAAGATATGTGACAATCGAATATGAGTTTTTTCGCTACATTCTTTACAGCCACATCCGAATGGGGCCTACTCCGAAACATTGTAACAAAAGACTCCAAGCTGGGTTCTTAGCGTGACAGGAGACGTTTAGTTGGTTGTCCTGAAACATTGTGTTGCTTCAAGTCCTATACTATGGGGCTAACTGCCTTCACCAACCCCAGCACCCCAAAACAAGGACAAACCGAAAGAATGTACACAATAGGCATGGAAAAGCAATTATACTAGAGGAAGTATGCCCTATATTTGGCTTAGTCATTACATTTAATTGCTCTAATCTGTTGTCCCGCCTTACAACACGATTAGGAACATTTCCAAATACTTGCACCTGTTACCATAACAACCGGATTAAATGGTAATTTTAATATTACATCAGCATTAGCATCAATCACAACCTTGCTCCTTATTACAAATGAATGTATTATGAATCCAAATTCCACAATATTAATTTCCATCAAATTATATTCAATGCATTTCATCATTCTATAAAAGATAAATCCAATCACAGCATCATCGACATTGTGAATGAGGAAGTGTAGGTTAAGACGGTTGCACAGTTATGGTCATATTACAGTAAAAACCACTCATATGCTTGCGGTATACTCATATATCGGCATCATATATGATACATCAATATGGTTTCTGTAATCTATTGAAGGTGGACAAGATATAATTTAATCTGGTGATTGAATTCAAATTTTTGCTGCTTTTGAACCATTCAACATGGCTTTTTTGGGATCATCCAAGAATAAAAGCTTCAATAACAATTGAGAGATTGTGACCAAGGGTGAAAAGTTTCAGCTTATTAGCAAAGTAATAATCCTAAATCACACTGAACGTGAGCACAAATACGAACGACGAAAAAAGTAAAATAGAAAAATCGGGTAAGTGTGAACTACAACAAATACTTGTTAACATACTTAACCATTTAAAAGTCGATAGGCTCTAAGTGCCGCACTAAACCACCACTCTTAAGCTAATATAAACAAGTCTTACAACAGACACATAGAAAACCAGTTGGATTGCAACGATTTAATGGGCGTTATTAAATTCGACATCAAGTCTTTTTTTGTCATTTATCTATCATTTCACCCTCCCCCGGAGATCCCTCGAAAAACTTCTCTGCTAACCTTGTCCACATCAGATATCCATATAAATATGCATGATAAATGCTAACACATGCTAGAAGCAAGTAAAAATATTCGAACGTCACATATGATTGACTTGCTGTTAACAATTACAACTAACGTATTTAGTAGTTATATGGTATTTTGTGGAATTTATTGCCACTAATAACAAATTGTTGATAAGCTTAACAGACTTACAGGAATTACAATTAAACAGGATAAGATTAAAGAAAACTGTTTTAGATATATTCCTTTCATCTTAAGAATAAAACATATATTATCTCAACTATTTTATAGATTTTGAATAGATAGCGTATAGCATGGAATGCGAACACGAAACTGGAATGTTAGATCAAATCAATTTCGTCGACACAATCAACACTTTTTGGTTTAGATTTTAATATACAAATTATGCATCTTTTGGTTTTTTATGGGAACGGCCTTGCGAGAGAATAGAAAGTGTCGATGTTTAGGTAGGTATGAAATTAGCATTTTTAATGTTTGTTTGCTGCAGGAAAAGTTTTTAAGATTTATCGTTCCTCATATTTTAACAGTCTTTCAAATGCTTCCTGATTTTCAAATTTAAATTTTCGTAAAACTTTCCCGCGTCGAATAAGTTTGACACAGATTTAAATTCAAGCTGATAAAGACGCTGATGTACAATAGAACCTAACACTATAGATCTTTTCGACAACTTCGTCAGGGATTATTTTGATTACGCTGGGGTCGATGCATGGAAGCGTACTATCTTCAATTCATCCTGAAGAGTAAGTGAAATGTGGCATTATCAATAGTAGTTTAGTCATGTTGGATTCACCAGCACAATCAATATATGCTCATTGCCGAGCAGGAGGGAAAAAAGAAGTTTAAGGAACTTTTTTTTTGCAAAAAACTTTCATTAATCTGAAACCCTTTGTCAAAAGAATGTGCAGAAAAAGTGTAGTTTTAATAATATAGGTATATATATAATACAGATAGTGGGTCGGTCAGAAGGCTATTCACGCCCCTCGTATAGGATTTCCAGCAGAACAAGGCTTCTAAACCACCCACTAAACACCTCTGCTCGGCACTCTGAGTCACTAGTGAAGACACATTTGACATATTAAATCGAACTTGAACTCATTCATCCAATAGAGCAAGCATGAAAGAGAGGAAGAATTTCTCGAAAAGGGACATACTTTTACCTCATTTGCCAGCAATTTTATATATCATCTATTATTATTAGAAAGCACTGGAAGTTATAGCGTGCAAAGTGATCACAAACATAAACAATCAATCGTACAATATTGGAATCCAACCAGCATACCCTTTTGGGTTTTCCATTGGTCTTTGTCCCTCAGATTTATTAACGAATACCTTCTCGGGTATCCGCTCCTCGTTCATCATCTGAAGGTGGCCAACCCATTGCAGCGTCCACAGTTTAACAATTTCGACGTTCTCTGGCGTTTCAAGTGAAACTAAAGAGCAGTCCTTATTTTTTTTTGGGCGACCTTCAATAGGGACTTAAACCGCATGTGGAGGGGTAAGCTAGCAACATTAGCTTGCAAATGCTGTATATACCACTAGAAACCGACGAAGAATAAGACAAAATAAGACATAAACCAAATGCTAAGTTTGTTGTACAGCATATGGAAGCCTCATCCATTTTGAATTGATATTATGTGACCAAGCTGATATGTTCTGCCTTCTTATAAACTCTAAAGCCAATTTATTATGCATCTTTCATCCGGAAAGTAAAGCTTTCGTCATACACTTTCATATTTTCGAATCATTTTAGCAATTCCATAATTTTATATATACGGCAACCGAATAAGTTTGACACAATTTTTATTCTTGTGTTTTGGAGCATCGGCAACGTATATATTATTCACTGGATCATAATTATGAATAAACTATAGCCAGAAAAACCAGAAACGCTGTTAGAACTTTCCACTGTATCATCATTAGACTGAACTCTAAACTCTCACTTAGAGCAACCATTCCAACAGAAATACTGAATAAATCATTTAAATGCAAATGAGCGTGCTTTTTTCTAGTTCGCTGAAGGTAGTGTAGATTCACGCCTGAATTAAACGAGAACGCTTGGATTACACTAAATGGGTGGAAGGAAACCAGAGAGGGTAACTTTGATGAATCAGCGTGAGAATGAAAAAGGGTTCAGAGTACACACTGTGGCCATACAGTGAAGCCAATGGTATAGATGTGCACACTAAAGGCAGTTAATGAATAATGGACTTAGTATTAAATGATTTACCTTTCTTTGCGCCTAGTCCTGACTGATTGGCTCCAATAGTCCGAGCAATATTTGCTTTCCGGCGCTGAATCAGCTCCTTCTTCCACTGCGGCATGTTTGAGCTGTTATCGAGATCGGAATAGCCTCCTCCGTTGCTGGCGCTACCCATCGCGTTATAGGATGAGTTGATGTTGCTACCACCTCCCATTGTAGATGTTGTTGTAATCGATATTCCTGACCCAAAATCGCTACCTGTTGTGACACCCTCGGCATTGGATGCCAGGAATTCATCAGGAGCGTCAAAAGACATAACTGACGACGCGTTCGGAGTGTGCATTGTTGCATCATCGTCCTCTTCATCGCTTTGAGCTCTGATGGCAAACGGGTTGGCGGAGATTGCACTCGCCATAGATGAAGTGCCTCTTGTGGCTTTAACTGAAGCCTCTTCTATTGTTGTTGTTGTTTCTGTCGTCGCTAACACGTTATGGTTGCTATTTGGTGCAACATTGGAATTGTCCACTGTTGCTGTCGCTGCGGTTGGCGTGGTCACTACGACTTGGGCCTTTTCTTTGGTCATTTGCATGCCATGACAACTTTCGTTGCTGGCTTCTGCCAATGCAGCCGCCATTGCACACTCCATCCAACTCCTCACCTCGTTCGGATCTTGTGTAAATCTAAGACTAATTGGATTTCGATGCCTTTCCCCAAAACACCCGCACGAAACTACCTCCCGTATGGTGAACTTTGCGCCTACACTGTGTCCCCTCACCCCTTCTCACTGGCTGTTTGCAATTTGTCCGTCTTATTCGAATTACATGCACTCGCGGCAATTATTGTAATTTCATTCCTTCGCATTGAGAGCGCGTTTCAGAAATTCATCGATTCACGTTCACTGATTACCGTCGCGAACAACTCGTTATTTGTTTAGCGAATAGAAGCAATCGAACGAAACTGATACCGAGACGGCCGACACTAAACAACGCCCGGCTAGACTGAAAGCGAATGACAAATGCACAGCACGGCTGGCGAATTGGGTTGGGGATGTTTTGCACAACTACGAATAACGGGGTGGAATCTTTTCGCCGCGCCACTAAGCCTCTATGTCCTTCACTGAAGATGAGTAACGTTCACGGTGTTGTGGCTGTGACCCCCGTGTCCCATCTTCTAAATCTTCGGTGCACAGACGGCAAACTCCAAACAAATTTTCTCTGATTTTATTTTCGCAGGCACAGTAAGTCGGGGGTCCTGTGACAGGTCGCGGTTGTGAATCTGTCTCAGAAAAGCATCCACAATCAAATGATGCGCGGGAATGGGCTGTAGACAGTAATGTCTGGCGGGCGGCACGTTTATTATTCGTCTACTCTTTAATTTTCCCTTATTGCCTAACGGTCGTGCGCGCTATCAGCAGGCGGAACAGGTTCCCGCGATGTGTCTGCTTGGTACTTGCTGCACAATATTGCGAGAGCTTTACTAACTACTTCGCTTGCGGTCACTTCGCAAGCATAGACTCTTTGTACCTTTTTACTTTTACTTTTCAATGCTGCATGTGTTGCAGACATGCGTTTCCTCGAGTGACTTTATTAAACGTTCATTTACACATAAAATGAAGTCGAAGCACGACAGCAAATTGCAAAACGTCACGAATTCACACTCACTCCACTGGCTAATGTTTACTTATGTTCTATATGAGATTTCACGAGTAAAACTAACAAAGCAAAGCCAACCTCGTCGGGAGCAGCCAACTGAATCGTTATTCACGCACAGAAACTTCACGCTCCCCAACCAGAACATAAAATGCTCAACAAAAAAACTGCTCGGCACCTTGATCAAGATACCGCGCTCGGACATCCAACTGTATATCACCGACAACTTTTTATTTTCATCAATTTAATTTCGCACACCCGAAATATTTCTATTCTCTAACGATTATTCCCGCTCAAACCAAGAGCACTTGCAAGCAATGGATCAATAATGTTCATCGGTGAATTCAACCAATACCTCAAAAATCAAACAGTTTGTTTATCATCGTCGGCGAGACACACTCAAGCTGGTGAAAAATGACGAAAACAAAAATACTCTACCAACTGCCGTCAACCGTTTGTGCTACTGTCAGTTGTATTGTTCGCGTATCAGATCAGATCGGCATTCTCTATGTCTCCTGCAACATTTCTTCTCTTTTTGGTATGGTCTTCCCGTTCTTCAAATAACGCTGCGTTGATATTGCACATTAAAAACATTCATGCGCACCCGTCGTTATCGTTGCCGACTAGTTGTGCCGATACGAAAATGCATACATCGCGCGAATACAAACAATCTTACGTCAAGTTAAATAACAAACGCAGTGAATGTCCTAGTGTTGCCATCTGCAATCCATGCATGCTTGTGAAACGGTTCACAAATTTGTTGACGTTAATAATCGGTTGGTGGCAAAGGAAAAGGGCGGGAAAATTCACTCGGGCATCATGTCTCAGATGCATAACATCTTTTAAAAGTATAAATAATTTTCATTAAAAAGTATAGTCTAGTTTGTGTGAAGGTATGTCGACATTGCGTATGCAATTGATTCAATTGTGTGCATCTCACATTGTGTTAAGCAACCCATGAAAATTAATAAATATCTGATAACGTATCCGGAAACTACAGTGAAAAAGTAAGGAATGAACACTTTAATTTTTTTCTTGAAAATGTGTAAAAATTACAATTTCATTGTTTTAAAGACTTGTCATTAGATTTGAAGGGTAGAATTACTTATCTAAATTTATTAAATATTTAGGCGCTACTTTAACCGAGGTGCACTTACAAATTGAGACATAAACCAGTTTATGATTAGATTGATTTTTAAAGGTTAATCGAACCGAGAAAAGCGTGTCTATGTGAATTTTTAGGGCGTAACATCTATATTAAAACATTACTCAACCATTAGCCAGCCAGTTCAACTTTGCTTGTCGCATACGATTGCACATGAATTGTTGTACCCAGCAAGATAATTCCTTTTTATCGCTATCCTGTTTATCATATTTCTTGTACATTGTGTAGCCGAAAGTGCAGGACTTTGTTGAACAATTTTCAAAGGATTGTTGAGGCCGGTACTTTTCATAAAAGCTTCAAACCCGATCTAATTAATTGCTTACGACTGAAATATACACTAAAAAACAAGATGTTTTTGCTATTTTGATGTTTCAATTAATTTTTTCCTTCTTTTCCTATCTTACTGGATTGAAAAGAAAGTGGAGGTTAAAACAGGACAAAAATAAAGGTAAATTCAAATAAATTTTTTCTTTCATATAACTTGGAAGGGACGAATTTCATGCAAAATTTAATTATATGCAATTATTTCCTTCTCTTCTGCTTAGAAAATAATGAATAAAAGCTGTAAGGTCAAACACAAAATTCAAAGAAAGTATATTCGAAATATTCTCTCATGTTTGGCACTTTGAATCATCACGTTGTGTTTTTCAAAATGATCCACAAAAAAGGCTCTTGTTGATCCCTTTCTTAGCGTCTCTTGTTTCCTCGTAGGTGTATTGTTTTTAACAAAACTTACAAAATGTTTCCTATAATAAACGATTAAAACACATTTATGTCTTTTTAATAATATATTTTTATGTTTTTTATTAACATAAAAGAATGTTTTATAAAATGTTTATCGGTTGGACTTGGCAACACGTTCCAATTCGTCCTTTTTCTTAATAGCATAAGAGTTTGATGAACCCTGAAAAAATAAAATGAAGAACAATTTATTGTTTAGTTTAGTGCATACACCAAATGTAGATAAATTATAACTCTGACATTATTAAAAATCAAAAGAAAAATCTGTTGAAATTTGTTCAAAAGAAAATTCAATCAGAAATTGTTACCGCAAGCCAATGTAAATAAATTTCATTTTACCGCCAGACCTGGCTGACTCTTGCAGTGGATTTGTCTAGCCATTTTCAACTAGTTTCTAAACGTATCGCACATCTTTTAAGTGAGATGAAAATGGTTCGATGAAACCGAAATGCGTCCACCAAAAATCAGCCGGACCGGCAGGATTTACATATAAAGTAATTAAAAATTGCTTCTAATCTTATCTAATTGATGCACAAATTCATTGTGCTTCATCTATTAATTATTCACTTGTTTATACAACTCGATAGGTACTAGAAATTTTAGTTTTGTTCAACCAAAGCTAAGATCCTTACATCAACTTACGTCATTTCAACGTTGGGAATACAAAAATACATAGGATGATTGGTTTAGAAGTATTTTTCGTGATGAGGATGATGTGTTATTTTTGTTCCCCATTGTTCGAAAGTTTATCATGGAAGAACTTAAGTTGTAGACCCTTTTTGCGAAAGATTTGCTCGAATCCAGCCCAGAAACTCTTATAAGACTACAGGGTCTGTATTTTAAGTAATGAGAATATTTTTGTCCTGACGTGATTTTGCATCAAAACGCGATTGGACCGAATTGGTTTAACCTCCAACACGGTACAAGCGGTAGTCGCCTGCTGGCTTACGTTGAGAGATGAACACTCGCGACATTGACGTCATCAAAAAAGTGTGTACAAGCTCAAAATGCAGCAAACTACGGAATAGCGCTACGCAATTAAATTTTGTATCGACGCATTAACGCTGGAAATGATTCGACATGCTGTGAAAGCTTTTGACAAGCTCAAGTTTATAATGTGGCACAAAATGTTTGAAGAAGGCCGGGAAAGTGTGGATGACGAATCGCGCGCTGGTCGGCCTTCGACCACAAGAACTGGAGACAATGAACAACGTGTGCGAGTTCTACTGAACTCTGACCGGCGTTTAAACGTTCGCATAATTGCAGACAACCTTGGAATTGATAAAATGGTGGTGCACAAAATTATCAGCGAGGATCTGGGAATAGGAAGATTTGCGCTAAGCTCGTCCCGAACGTTTTGACGGAAGAGCAAAAGCAAAACCGTGAAGCCATTTCGAAAGATCTTTTGGAACGCGTTGAAGAGGACATCTCAGTTTTTCGACGTCATTACTGGAGACGAAAGTTGGTTCTTCGAATACGACCCCGACCCCCGAATGGCACACTCCTCAATCACTTCGACAAAAGAGGTCGCATGTCCAAGTCCAGGATCAAAGTAATCCCCCTTTTTTTGACAAGGGTGTGGTCCACTCGGAATTCATGCCTGAAGGATAGTCCGTCAACGGCCCTTTCTACGTTGAAAAGATTGAAGAGACGAGTGAACCAAGTGCGACCAGAAATTGCCGCCAATTGGAAACTGCATAATGACAATGCGCCAAAAGTCACACCTGCTTCGTGGTTACCGAGTATCTAACGAAAAATGGCATCACAGTAGTTCCCCAGCCTCCCTAAAGCCCCGACACTGCCCCAGCAGACATTTTCCTATTTCTCAAAGTGAAAACCGCTCTCAAAGGATGCCACCACGGGACTCTGGATGCTGTTAAAGCGTCTTGCACGCGTGCTGTGAAGGATGTTTCGGTTTCGGACTTTCAGAGAGCGTACGAAGCATGGATGGCACGCCTCCGAAAGTATGTAGATGCTCAAGGTGCATGCTTTGAAGAATTCTAGGGAAATGTAGCGATATCTGCAATAAATTTTGTTTTTCGCTTTATTCTCATTACTTAAAATACAGACCCTGTATGTGGGACTGATGTCCTAAGGGCCAGCAAGACAGCAAGTAAAACAAACAACGCTCAAATTGTTTAATTTCTTAAGACAAATTGCCATAATGTTCTAAAAACGAACACGACAAAGAAAACGCTTGTTAAAAAAAGTCTTGCTTTACACAGGCACAGGAATTTAAAAGCAAATTGGATCTTCATTTTAACCCTGCCGAATCAGGTTGCCTACAATTGGGTTACGAAAATCACTGTTCTACGAGGATTTGTGTTTCGTGCGCTTGAGATTGTCGCCTCTCGACGCATAATTCGCTAAAACAACATCAAAAATTTCAAAAGCACCATTTACTTTTCTGAGTTGAACCCACTTAAATAGAACACAACTAGCTCATAGCACAGAAAATGCATTAGAACTAACTTTCTCGAAACAAACCAACTATAGCAAATCAGTGTCAAGTCAGTCTGAGAACAAACCTTGTCGCGGAAAAGATTTCGAATCGAGAACAGATACCTGTTCGGTATTATAAGTTAAATGTCGTCGCATTCGAGGAAACTAAAGCCCTTCTTTCGAGCCTAGGCCACCCGTATGGCCTGCAACGATCTCGGACTACATGCTGCATCCTCCAATTGGAAAACCTTTGTAACTATTCACTATCTTCTGCAATTGTGAATGGTGAAGTGCACTATAGGCTAAGTCCAGATTCAGGCTGAAAGATATTGTGGACAGTTGACACAAATGTATGCTATTTGCAAGCTTAATCTAGCCGAAAACGAGAGCTTTTAGAAGACAATGCTACAAACTACATATTGCGAAAATTCTGTAGGGTAAGATCAAAGAACTTTTTGGTGTTGAATTCTAGCCACATCCAGAGTAGAAAAAACGGAGCGTGTAGGCTATGTATTCGGAACAATGACACTTATCAGCCGCGGCGAAAAAAAGTAGTAGTAGTGATTTCGAAAACGCAATGCGGAAATTCAATGTGTCAAAGACCAAAGGATGCTGTTTACCAAGACTTTAAAGAATTTACTTAATATTGGATTGAGGTGGAAACAATAGAATACAATGTCGATTGAAACGGTCGAAAAGATTGAAGCGATGTCGGTCATATTTCGCGTGCAAAATGATCAATAATAATTTTTCAATCACATGCCAGGATAGAGATGACCACTTCATGTTAATTTAGTCCATAAGCGAAACTGTACATAAATTGGTATACATTATGCAGTCTTAGGATGGACAATAAAAGTATTACATCGTTACACTGTAACGAGGTTGATGATAGTTTCGCTAAATCAAATTTTGAATTGTCCCTGGAATAGGTTCATGAAAAACATTTTAGAGATTTCCCTGCTGTTTCTCTGCATGGAGCTCAAGAGGAGGGTAACAATGTTTTTTGGATAGCATCCAAGATCTCTTAAAGGAATACGTACAAAAAACAATTATGCTTACAATCAAGGTTTACAAAATTAATAAATCATAAAAACTAGTTAGAAATCAAACTAATTTATAGAACAAAGATAATTTAGATAAGTAAACAAATAAGTACGAATATAAATGCTTCCTGGCCGTGCAAATGCAATGAGTAAAGTTATTTTAAGGTTTCTCAAGTCATTATTCTGAAAACAAACGAAATAATTCAGAAATATAATAATGTATGGTAGACTACACTTTTTGATTGAACAATAACAATTTTCAGGCTGACATTCTTTCATCATCATAAACACGTTTTTCAGAAGGTTCTTCTCCTTTCAGTTTCTGTTAACCATTTCTTCATTTTTTGCTCTTATAAATTTGAATATTAATTGTTGCCATTTTTTATAAGAATTTTAATTCACACAATTAATAGTCTTTCAAACAATAGAGGAAAGGAATGTATTGCTTGCGGTGTCCGCTGTAGAATGAAGGAAGTTACTTCCGTAGTACATGAATGAAAAAATACATAAAAAGGAACTTTAATTTAAACCTTAAAAATTTGCAAAAGAAAATAATATAGAGCTGACTCAAAAATTAATTTCAAACTTAGAATAATGTTGTTCACATTTCGCATGCAAAATGATTATTATTTATTCCAATCATATGCTAGGATAGATATGATCACTACTAACATTGATCTAGTCCATAAGCGAAACTGTACATAAATTGTCATACATTATGCAGTATTAGGATGGACAATAAACGAAATAATCTTGCTAAGATGACGCAATTCAAACGATGTCGGTCACATTTCGCGTGCAAAATGATTAATATTTTTTTTTCAATCATATGCCAGGATAGAAATGACCATTTCTTGTTAATCTAGTCCATAAGCGAAACTGTACATAAATTAATGACATTATGCAGTCTTAGGATGGACAAAAAAAAGTATTAGTTACTGTAACAAGTTTGATGATAATTTCACTAAATTCAAAATTTTAAAGGCCCCGGAATAATTTCATGAACAACATATTAGAGAATCAATTTGGAATATAATATTGTAGCTATCTAAAACGATTCGAAACCTACTTTGTGTTGATATGATTATTTAGAAAATATTAAGATTTTAACGAACGCAAACCAACTTTGTTTACCCCGGAAGGATGAACAAGGAGTTGATATGCGAGTTCTATGGTCAAAATATAATTACATATTGACTAAAGAACTCTTTGTACTGAAGTCAATATGTGATTAGATTTTTTTTTATGAAATTTTGATCATCTTCCTATAATCTTGCAACCAAATGCAAAACAAATAAATTGGCTGTTTTTCCGCGTGAAACTTAGGGAGCAACAATGTTCAAGACCTTTTAAATGATTTGGACTAAACTCCGAATAAATGCTGATATAGGTCAAAATTCTAAAGTTAAAGTTAATGGGTCTGAGAACTATCAAAAGTTAAGTACAAACAGCAAAATGGAATAGAATGTGCTAAAAAGAAGTGTAGAAGCATATAACCCACCATGGGACTGACAAACATTGTACTATTTCTAGTCGAACCTAAAAAAAAAATGTTCAAAAAATCAACGTGAAAGTGAAATACAACACATATTTTGATAGGAAAATCAAATATAATTCTATACAAGTAGCAGTAATGAATCAAATCTTTTAAAATTGTCCAAATGAAGTTACAAAGTTTTATGAACGAATGAAGAAATTCTTAAAAACGAGCATTTAGGAGGAAAGACCACCGAAATAAACGGTCACAAACTGAACACTGAAGATTAAATCAATGTGATTCTTTTGCATGCCTAGAAGCGGAGAATTTGCAGCTCCTTCGAAGCTATTGGATCGATGTAATACACAAAATTTAATCAAAAATTCGTACTAGCATCCATTTGAAAAAATGAACATGGTCATTGCTATAGAAACTATTTGGTAACAATTTTTTAAGCTTATTTTCAAATGAAGTAATTTGGAACGGTTTGAAATACAGAAACTTGCGCTAATAATCTCATTATGTTTAGAGATCTCAGTATTGCACAAAGGCCTCGATTTAAACAAGGGTATAATGATATTTATATACTCCTTTGTTTCAAACATTGCTGTTCGAAAACCATCTAATATTCCAAATGCTGCTTGCTTGGTGTAAACTTGCGCAGCGCCTTCCTTTTTTTACGACTTTTGTCCCTATCATAAATTGGGGATCAGATCTCAGTTGAAATGGATATCTCAAAAATGCATTACAAGAAAACCTAACAAGAATGTTAGTAACAGTCTAGATATCCCTGGAAGAGGAGTAGGAAAACGATCAGTCATTTCTTTAAGTAATCATCAAATTTGGACATTTTCCTATTGTTATAAGGGAAATTTCTTATAAAATTGAAAGAGTTTGAATTTAAGCTTAACATTATCGATGAGTTCTAGAGATTCGTTAAATTATAAACCCTTTTATTACATGGCAATGACGGAATTTCGTTGCGAAATCGAACAAAGAACTATTATCCCCTTCATTTAATAATTAACGTCAGAAGAATTCGAAAACGTAGAAGACCTCAATTTTTATCCTAATTAATTTGTAACACTACAATGTCGGTCACATTTCGCGTGCAAAATGAGTAATATTTTTATTTTAATCATATGCCAGGATAGATATGACTCTTTCATGTTAATCTAGTCCATAAGCGAAACTGTACATAAATTAATGACATTATGCAGTCTTAGGATGGACAATAAACAAGATAGTTTTTTTGATATCAAATGAAAACCGAGCAGTTTTCCTTAAATTCTACAATTTATTTATTTGAACAAATACAAAACGAAAATGAATTAAATGAACAATGCAATAAATAGTGGAATTTAAAAGAAATTCTGCTCTGTTTTATTACTTAAAGCGTTTCTTCATTGCACTCGAGCCCCGTTCCTAAATTTTTAAAATCAATTGAATTGAAATTAAAAAAAAATTAAAATCAGGTAAAATATTTGAGATAATGATATGAAGGTAAAACAGTTGAAAAAGAAATTAAATAAACAAATTAAACAATAAAAACGAGAATGCAAAGATTGAACACACAAAATGCAAATTCAAAACTAAGTGGTAAACATGTTTATGAAAATCAGGACAAAACGCATATATGATAAGGAAAACGTACGAATAATAAAAAGTCTATATACCCTTTTGACTGAACTTTTCCTTCAGTTGCTAACAATAAAGCATTACAAAGAGAATTTCGTAGCAGCAGTGAGCCATGTTTATACTCAATTTACACCCTCAGTCCAATCAAAAATGAGAAAGTACTAGAATTATTCAAGAGGAGCCTAGTCACGAGAAAGGACTTTGGTGTTCGAAACATTGGCAATCAAAATATTAATATTTCGAACCGACACAGAAGGAAATCCAGTGCAGGTTATTCGTTAAGTATTCAAAAAGTATACTGTAAAGAGCAATTGTGTACATTAAATTTAGAAATTTGTTGCATTTATGCATAAGCTACATTTAATTTTATAGCTGATATTAGGTGCGCAACTAAGTTCCGGGTGTTTTTCAAGAGATGGCTCCAGTAGTAAGTGCTGGTCGATTGTGACATAACCAAATTGTCACGGACCAAGCTTAGACATATGGTAAGGTAAACAAACCGCTTCGACACATAACTGATTTTGACTTTGTATCATATACTTTTGGTTGTGAAAATATGTAGAATTTTGTGCCAAATAATCGTCATTTGCAGGAAGTGATGCTTTTCTTCTTTCATTCAAAGAAAACGGCGGCTGAAGCTCATCGACAGCTGCAAAAAGTTTAAGGAGATACTGCTTTAAGTGAGACAACGTGCCATAATTGGTTTCGTCGCTTTAAAGACGACGATTTTGGTGTTGAAGACCGTTCGCGTGCAGGAAGACCAAGAACCTTCGAAGACGCTGAATTGGAGGCATTGCTCGATGATGATCCATGCCAAACGCAACAGGAGCTTGCTTTCGTATTAGGAGTTACCCGCCAAGCAATTTCCAAGCGCTTGCATGCGTTGGGAATTATTCAGAAAAAAAGAAGCGTAGATTTTTCGCCTGTGAACAACTACTCCAGCGACAAAAAAGGAAGGGTTTTCTTCATCGCATCGTTATGGGTGATGAAAAATGGATTCATTATAGCAACCCAAAGAAAAGAAAATCATGGGGATTGCCCGGTCATGCTTTTACGTTGTCGACACGGCAGAATATTGAAAAGAAACGTCGCTAGCGATGGGCAATATTTTTAATTACTCGTTTTTAACCATGTTTCCACAATAAACTGGCAATTTCATAAAAAAAACAGTGAGAACTTAGTTGCGCACCTAATACATAAATCAAGACATTAAGGATTAAGACAATGAAAATAGTCGAAACTTAATAAAAGCACTAATTTTCATTATTAAAAATCATTCATTTTTTTGGCCCCTACCTCAAAAATCGTATTGAAAACTAACTGTACAGTAAACAGGAACATTTCTTTATAAAAAAAAATTATAATAAACATATCTATCAATCAATTATTTATCAATTTAATTTTATTTAAATAAGTGACAGTAAAACATTTAAAACGATCAAATCCCCCAGAAAAATGTTTTCTTAAACTCAATATTTTTATACCACTATCCTAATTGTACGTACCTTTGCAGCGTTGATAAGTTCATCAGCCAAACATTCGGCGATTGTTTTGATATTACGGAAAGCCGCCTCACGTGCGCCAGTGCATAATAACCAGATAGCCTGAATGAGTGGAGAGAAAAAAAAAATTGTTAAATATCGTTCCATCATGTAAATCAATACAAAATTAATATATTCATAACTTGCATGTCAAATGTCAGAGATCTTGGTATGAAATATTTTAAAGAAGAAAGAAAACAAAATATTTATTCCCTTAGATCTTTAATTCTACTATTGTCCAGTAATGTCTGTCTACTTGGAGTTATCAAGTGAACAGTAATAAACCTGGACGGACGCGTTCATTGCATATTTTGGTAGGTGATATTTTTTCCTCTTCTCTCCAGTTTTTGAAAAAAATGTATGAAGATATATTTTGTAGCCAAAATATTAAAAAGAAATTAGTATTCTAAACATATCTTCACAGAATAATCTTGTCCAGAGCATAACTGAATGTTATTTAAGACAAACAACCAGCAATTTAAGCTGGACGACAGCGATTCTCCAGATAGGAGCAACTCACTCTTGTATATATGACAAAAACTGCATTAGCTTTTTCTATTTTAAAGTCCAATCGCATTTTATGTTGTCAACTACAATAGAATTTTCCTTGGAAACTCTCAATAGTTTTTTTTAACATCAATAATAACGAAAATATTATCGCAAGATCCGAAGCGCTATACGGTAGGGAAAGTTAAGAATATTAAAAATAATATTAGGAGCGAAAACGGAATTTTTTTCGGAGACTGCAAATAAGTCAGAATTGTAAAGGAAGAAAGTCTTACAGCAGGTATCGCCTAAAAAACAGTTATAACAAAGAAGAGCTAAATACAATCACATTTCAAGCGTCCCGGGCTTTTCGACGTAGACGAGTGATTTGCCGTATCCCCACATTAAATAGTCCAGGGGGTTATAAATCACAAGGTATACGGCTAGTACAGAGTTCTAAAACGAGAAATTAGGCGCTCATTAAATGCTTCTTTCAAGAAATATATGGTTGTACGAGCATGTCGCGCCATTCTGTTGAAACCAGAGGTCCCCTGCATTGTGGCGAGGCCCTTCCGGAACGAGAAAGTCATTGATTATGGCCATATCGCGGTCCTCTTTGGCTGTTATATTATTCCCAGGCGCATTTTTGAAGACGTTTAGTCCAAAGATTTGACGGGCCATAAAGCACACCTGTGACTTTCTCCGGATGTAGTACGCTTCGACAAACTCTCGTGGTTGCTCGCCACTCCAAATGCGACAGTTTTGTTTATTGCCGTAGTCATTCAACCAGGAATGAGGCTCGTCGCTGAACCATATTTTCTAATGAAATTCGGACAATTTGTTCTTTGGCTGATACACCGAATGTATGGCGTGCCCAGTGATCGGCCGGCTTAAATTCTTGCAGGAGTTGGATTTTGTAATCTCGGAAACCAAGATCCTTGCGTAAAATTTTCCATAATGTGAATAGGCACAGGTTTAATCGTCTCACTTGAGTTTTCATCGATTTCATTCCGCAATGTTCGACGTCTGGATGGATGTGCATTATCAGTGAGGGTAAACTTGGTGGGAAATTAATTGTTCTGATGGACGATTATGTCGGCAATAAAATTGAAACTTAAAATGCGCAATGAGTTCCTCGAACAGAACCGTTTTTTTTTTTTTTTCGAAATAAATCTGAACAATTTGCAAGCGTTGCTGAGGCGTCAACCTATTCGTGATAAAATGGCAAACCAATCTAACCATAAAACACATGATACCTGTCACTCCATACTTTGTATTAAAATGTGTTGCCAATTAAAGTTCTATACCTCTAAAAAAAAAAAAAAAACTCTATTTGGAAAGAAAAAAGCAGAATAAAACAAAATTAAAACCTCACCATCGAACAGGAATAAAATCCTTGAAGTGTGATTAATGTAGATTTTATCTTAAATCAGTTAACTGTGATTGTGTGACGAGTATACTCGTAATACTCATGATTGACGAGTATACTCTTCATGCGTATAAAGCAGTGACCATTGGCTATTTAATTCAGAAGACGCAAAATGGTGCGCACTCTTAAACGTGGCCGCCACCGTTAACTGGTTAATGAGATCTTATTAAAAATGCGCACTGACTTCTACTCAGTAAATTTGTGCATGTTTATCATTTATTAACGATTATTCTACTCACAAGCTAGTAGGTATTTTTTTCTCAGAGGGATTTTCTCGGTAAATAAGTAGTAATAATTCAGAACTCGAATCATTATATAATTTTTTAATGATCATTCTCCGACGTAGACCTGCAATTACTGTAGAGTCGATAAATCCACTGAAAGGCCATGAACAATCCTTCTTTGCTTCTAGCTTTACTTTTCTTTATTCTTAAAGAAATTCTGTAATTTTTCTTTTATGAGTAAGTTTACTAAGTCAACTTCACCCAGAGGAAAGAGAAATATTTTTTTCTAGTCCATTTGAATACCATTTAGAGAAGATGACACTCATAACTGGCTTTAATTATGGACAAAGTTGTAGGACAACATAATGTATATATTTACATCTTCCAAGTATTACTATGTTATACGCATCAATAAGTGTGACAAAATGAGTCACGCTCGTGCTGAGAAACATTAAACAGTTTGGGTTTGAAGAAAAAGTTTCCGTCAATTTCCATATCGGATGGCTTGACTGTCATTTGCCTTTGTTAACTTCAAGCATCTCAAACAAATTTGATGTAATTTGTCAGCTGATATTTTAAGCTTATTTTTTTGGATAAAATGTAATCTGTGAATTTCCAATTGCAAGTTAGAATGGCTTGAAACTACGAGGGCGGTTCAAATATGATCGAGACAAACGCTGTAGATAGTGCGCATGTATGTTTTCAAGATCGTGGCTTGAGTATGTGATAGCTGGGTTGCTTACAAACAGTTTGGCATAGTTTTTGTCGGGATCGCATGTTTCACGCGCGTGCTACGACCATGAGTGAACGTCAAGTGCCCACCGCCATTGAGCAACGTATTGTCATTCGTTTTTTAGTATGGAAAGGCGTTAAAAACACGAAAATTTTTCTGCGTTTGCGAAATTAGTTCGGAAGTCAGTGCCTGAGTAGGGCTGCTGTATTTAAATGGGCCAAAGCATTCAAGGATGGCCGCGAAACCTTCGAGAATGAGCCCCATGATCGTCGACCGCGAACCAGCATCACACCAGGCAACATTCGCTGCGTAGAACAACTCATTTTGGAGGATCGTAGGATTAATATTCGAGACATTCGGCTGAACTCGGCATCAGTATTGGCAGTGTAAAGTCTATCATCGACGAACACCTTCAATATCGAAAAATAACGGCACGATGTGTTTCTAAACTGTTGAACTTCGAGCAAAAATTCACGCGGTTTTGGAAGTTTGTCGCCGCTTGCTGACGCAATACGAGGCGGAGGGGGACGGTTTTTTTAACGCGAATTTTCACTACAGACGAGACATGGGCACACTATTATACTCCCGAGAGCAAGGTGTCGTCTAAAGAATGAAGGAAGGGGCGCCAGTCAAAACGAAGACAACCAGGTCCGCGGGTAAAGTTATGTGTACTGTGTTCTGGGACCGGCGGGGCGTGCTTTATGTCGATTTCCTGCGCACCCAACGTTCCATCAATGCAGCATACTACTCTAACCTTCTGAAAACACACGTGAAATCCGCTTATCGCTCCAGCACGAAGTGCGATTCTTCTCCAGGACAACGCGCTCTCTCATACCGAGTGTCTCACGCTCGATACAATATCGGAACAGACCGGATTTATCACCATGCGACTACCACATGTTTGGACCACTGAAAAAAGCCCTCGCAGGTCCAAGATTCAACACCGACGACGAGGTAGAGGAGTTCGTGCGCATATGACTGTCCGAGTTGCCCAAGGAATTCTTCGATACCGGCATCAAAAAGCTTCCGGAAAGGTGAACAAAATACGTAACTAGTGAGGGACAGTACCTAGAAAAACTTTAAATTTTTGTAAATTTTTTCGATAGTAAATAAACATGTCACAGCATTTGTCTCGATCATATTTGAACCACCCTCTTTAATCAAAACGAAGAAATGAAAAACAGTTTAGAGGTCTTTACGAGAAATGCGACACCAAATTGATTGGGGCGTTGTAAAAATTGTAGTTAGTGATGTTGATGCTGTACTAAAACAAATAGCTCCTCAACGCAATTGTGCCGTAGAAGTAGCAATTGTCCTAATAGTCGCGGAAGGATTGAGATCCGCTGAGATTGAGATGAAGATAATTACTATGATTGCAATATCAGCAAGCAATACGCAAAAAGGCGGCCGTAATTGATCAACAGAAAAGATCTTGACATCCAACCATTCAATGCCAGTGACCACAAACATCTTTGACAACTCGACTGAAATTCAGGGACCTCGGTTGGGAGGTTTTTATGCATCCACCGGTCGGCATGAATTTTACGCATTTAGACTTACTTAGACTACAGACGCTATACGTTTATTTTAGCTGTTATAGAAGACACCTGAAAAAAATTGTCTGGATTCATCTTACAGAAATAAATAGTCGAAATCCATATATGGTTTGCATTAGGTTAGAGCCTCGAAATGGCAAAGTCATTTATGATAATCGCGTAAACGTTTGTTCTGCCTTCTCGGTGTGTATATTTTGTAAAACTTTTAAGGTTCGCAATTTTCTTTAAGGTGTTGTTTGAGCTTTTCTGCCAGGATGCCTACAATGTGCTAGGCGTGGCTGCTTACTCTACAGTTAAGTTATTTCAAGTCGAGCATATTTTCACCCAGAAATGTTCGTCTAACTCCTTTAAAACTGTAGCTATTGATATTGTTACTACGTATTCACCGGATGAACATAGTAGATCGTTGGCTTAGTATACGAGAACAATAATATTGCAAACAAGTGCGGGACTGACTACATCATTTCATGTATCGGCGAGCTCACCAATCATTATACAATGTCTTTGATAGTTGAGGCCCTTTGATGTATTCTAGTAATAGACTCCAATGTTGGGTACAGTAGAGGGCTCGATTTATTCTGAACTTATTTATGTCGTCCCAAGCTGTGCATACTCCCAACATACTCCCCCTTTATGACACTTTCTGGAACCCTCTCTTAGTCGAACCCATGACACCCAGTACCGCCAGATTCGCCGATACTATCTGCGACTGAGTCCCTGAACTGTAGAAAATTATTTGACTTTTAGCAAGTAAGAGAACAATGCAATTAACGCGAAGAAGATTCCAAATTAGCATCTTCTATCTGTTGCTATTTTTTCTTCTCCATCAACACATTAAAAATTAAACTCTACCCAAAAAGCTCCTTCAAATTTCGCAATAGTGGAAGGGACACTTCGCTTAAGTTTAAACGATTTAAGTAGGAGAGCATAAATTGGCACAACTATGACCGTATATTATTCACTAAAGGAAAACTAGAATATATAATTGAATTGGTCCCTAACCTTAAACTTTCCATTAAGCTTTGAGACTACAAATTACTTGTAGTCTCAACTATACAAATTACTTGTAAATCATAACAACATTATTAATGATAAGAAATCTATCTAGAATGGATCTTGAGACATACTTTACTACTTGGCGAGATCGAGGACTAACGAAATTGTGTAGAGTCCAGCACTTGTTTTCCGGATAATTGATCTGAAATATTTGTCTTACCGTCAGAACAAGGTAAAATGCTCAGAATGTAAGCATACTCTGAAAAATTCTGATGGGTAATATATCAGTGTGTTGCCCGTGCAAAATCCCACAGGCATGTGAATGAACGAGAGCATATAGAGGTTGGTGTTACGAGATTGCGAATGGTACTGTACTGATACAGTACTGGAGTTAATGTAAAAGAGTAACGCTTCAAAGATAAGCAATCAAACGTCAACAGTTTTCCCTATAAAGGGCTGTTGACCGAACTAGTCTATCTGGATTTTTAGCAGACACGACGAGTTGAATATAGCTTGAATTGTACGTGTCGTTTTAAATTGACAAAAATATTTTCAGTTTATTCACTTTATTCGTAAATAATGTGCTGAGATCTTGGTGAAATGATTTCGCTATTGAAATTCATTCCAATAATCAATCTCTCACCGATGATTTAATATTTTCCATCTCAAGACCAACAACTTCTCTAGTCGAACGCAGTTGGTGTATGCCAGGACGTGTTGCTAAATCTTAAAAATTATTATTGACAATTTCTTACCTGATTAACACGGCGAAGTGGCGACACATCGACAGCTTGACGTCTGACAGTACCAGCACGACCAATACGTGTGGAATCTTCACGTGGACCAGAGTTGATGATAGCGTTGACAAGGATCTGTAACGTTGCAAGAAACATTTTAACATCGCATTGTAAAGTTTATTTAAAACGCAATCGAAATTTTCATAATCATTTGTAGTTTGTTGGACATGGTAGCAGTGCAACAAATTTGCATTCTGCATAATTCAGATTACAAACAATTATTAATGTAGTCCTCATTCTACCCATCACTGTTGTGGAAATCTTCAATGATGGTTTAGCATGGGACAAATTGAAATTTGAAACGAAAAAATAAATTTAATACTAACGTCATCTTACCTGCAGTGGATTATCACCAGTTAGCAAATGAATAATTTCAAATGAATGTTTCACAATGCGAACAGCCATCAATTTTTTGCCATTGTTACGTCCTTTCATCATCAACGAATTTGTCAAACGTTCGACAATTGGACACTGAGCCTTGCGGAAACGTTTTGCGGCATAACGTCCTGCAGAGTGTGGCAGATAGCGTGCATATTTCTCTTTGACCGCAATATAATCCTGCAGTGACATATCACTCACTTGTACATCGTCGCAGCTCCATCGCCCGAACAATTTGATTTCAGGCAATTCAGCGGGTGGTGGCGCCGACACTGTATCCAAAACAGCAACCACAGGCTCAGCCTCGGGCTGTTCCTCGTAATTTTCAATACTTTCGACCTCGGTCATTTTGCTGTTGATTGAGGACAAAATATATCAATTAGAACCGAAATTGCACTTAGCTTATGAAAACGAGCAAGTAGAAGGATTATCAAATCGAAAAACGAACTTGTAACAAGGCAACACTTTCGCTGCGGCAGCCTTAACGTCTCATACGAACAATCATTCTGTAGTATTTCATTTATGAGCAATGTCCATTGCTGACCATTACTCAGAGGAAAGAAACACTTTTATATTTTATCTAGTCCATTTGAATACCATTTACAAGAAAGTGGCTTGCAAAATGGTTTTAGTTTTGGACACAATCCGTGCTTGTACAAAACACCACGTGTGACAACCACATCCGAATTCCTCCATAACCTACAAGACACGTTTTTCATCACTTTTGCACGCGTCAGAGTAATGTTTTCCATTAAATCCTCGCCAAATTCGATTTGATAGTACTTCAACTGCATTCAGATGATAATTTAATAACGATTTCTTGAGTAAATTCACTTACTTTCCACCTAAAATTCAACGCACCGATGCGAATCCTAATGGCGTTCGCTGAAAAAGAACACATCGTGGCAGCGCTTCTACTTACTTGAGTGGCAAGAAATGGAAACTGAGACGGATGAAATCTAGTTGAGAATCGAAAATGGCGGGCCAATTGTCAATTTGTTTTAATTTTCCGCCACACGAAGAATAATTACACGGTATTTTTAACTTACCGTAGGTTGATTGATTTAATACTTGAAATTATCTAGAAAAATAATAAAATAATTGTTTTGAAACTTGTAACGCGTCCCACGTACACGAAAAATGTAACTTTGTATGTCCTTAAGCGACCTCTCTTGTTCGCAATACTTAGACAGATCTCTCTTAAAATTCTGCTAACTCAATGTTAAAAGCTTTCATCTGCGTGACAAGGAATTCGAGGAATTTAAATGTTTTTGACATTTCGCTGCCGGTTGTGTTCAAATTCGCACAATCGGATATAATTAATACATTGTTAATTCGTAATTGTTAGTGACATACGCAATGGAATCCAGACTAACACGTTACGAAAAAATTGATTTCTTAGGAGAAGGACAGGTAAAGTCAATGCAACAACAATTGTACAAATCAAATCGAATAAAATATTGCCATTGATCATTGATCCTTAACAAATGATTGATTTCAGTTTGCCACAGTATACAAAGCTCGCGATACGGAAACGGATCGTATAGTGGCGGTGAAAAAAATTAAAATCGGAAGTCGTGAAGAAGCGCAAGATGGTATTAATCGGACAGCATTGCGCGAAATTAAACTTTTACATGAGCTGCAACATGAAAATGTGATCGGGCTGCTGGATGTTTTCGGTCATAAATCAAATGTTTCGCTTGTTTTTGATTTCATGGACACCGACTTGGAAATTATTATAAAAGATCCGAAAATTGTATTGACTCCGGCTAATATTAAGGCATATATGATAATGACGTTGCAGGGTAAGTTCGAACGCATTGTGATTTTAATTTGCAGCAAATATGCTTTGATTTAACTTGTTTGTATTTGTTTCATTATCATTGTATTATTCCTTTTCTTTGTTGTTGTTGTAGTTGTTGAATCAGGGAACTACAATCTTCTATGAAGTGAGAAACTTCCTATCTATTTCTCTACCGTCAGATATTAGAAAACATAATATACACCTACTGTTATGATTCTGCTGTTCTCTCTTCTTCGATATCCTCCTTCTTAACAGGTTCCCTATCCAATGTATATGCTACAAATACATATAATACATGGCGCAAATTTTGTACAAACCATATCAAGTCCATGTATCATATATGAGTAAATTTGCACGCAACGCTACAATAATTCTGGAACGCTCTCCATGTTAATCTGAGAACTTATTCTGGAACTAAGCTAGAACGACTCCACTTATCTACTTACTTCTACGGAACTAAATTACTCTTCCGTTACGGATGGAGATCCTTAAAAGTGTGGCCCTTTATCTCTCGCTGCTATCTGACGGTCAAATGATTTTATCAATGTCACAGTCTGAACATATTGTGCCGCATGGTTCCATTTGTCCAATAAAGCGATTGTCTATCTGATGAAAATGTCTAACTGATCTCGCCTGTTGCTTCAAAGATGTCCACACGTTGCCTATCCCATTCATTTTGTGCATGAGAAGAATTTATAATGGCCATAATCTTTCTGTCCTACGCACAAACTGCAATCAGATGTCTTTGACTTTCCGATATTATCCAAATTAGATTGGCAATATCCATCCACGCTCGAAGTTAAGCAGAAATCAGTCTCAGTTCAGTGACAACCTCAGATTTTGGATAAACCGAACCGTCAAACATCTTTATACTTATTTCACCCAAGATTCATGCGGTTTCCTGATTGTGTGTTGTGTACTCTAGCGATCAATATCCTCGTCGTTGTTCTAATTTCTAGACAAGTTTATTTTATTCTGATCTATACTAAGCAGAGTGACTGGTATCGCACCTGCCATCACGTTTAAAGCTAAATCCAATTGATTCTAGGGGAATATACCACTATGAACTGTTAAATAATCGTTGCAAACTAAAAACTGGTTGCCAGTCCTTTACGAACACGCCAATACTGCATTACGATAAAACAAATAAGAAAATATGTTGAGCATTTTTGCAGAGGGCGGAGGTATATCATTATAGACTCACTCTTTCTCGTGGACTCATTAAAGTATCTGTTTTGATTTTTGTGACCATCTGCCAGAAGATCGCTTCTATTTTCTCTGTTAACACTGATCAGATATCCACCCTAAAGTGCAGGCCTCCAAGTTTAAGGTTATTCCTAAGGTGTAACAAGTCAAAACATTGTCCAGAATATTTCCTTCTCGATTTTCTGAGCCTGGCCAACAAACACGTCACATGGCAAAGCAATACTAGCGTGATGAAATAATAGCACTGTATGACCACAAAAGCTAGAGGACCTTATCCGTTTCACAGAACGACCATCAATTGATGAGCGACGATTGCGCCTCTTACATTTGTTCTTTTATCTCTCAATTCGATCTCCATCAGCCAATTCCTTTGAAGTTTCTTGTAAATCTGGACCTCCTTTACTGGTTGTTGTACATGTGCTCATTTCATGAATATTCAGATGCGTACCACTCCACATGAGAGGTTAACTTTGAGTGAGGATACTGCTAATGAACATCTTGCAATTACACAAAACATTAAAATGCAGTCCCAATATTTAGATAATGCCTTAATAATACGAAATATTTACATGAGAATGATATTTATTTTTCAGTAATAAAATGAAACGAAGGGAGTTTTTGTTATTTCTTAATATAAAATACATGGTCATCAAAATTGTTTTGTAAAATGTCAATGGCTACTATAATTACTAGTTAGTAGCTTGTGAAATTTCATCATCCAACAATGTTTAGGTCATATTCTAACATGTTCAAATAATTCGGAGCAAGAATCCCAAGCGCTCTGTAGTAAACTTCGCGATTTAGTTGACAAACGATCGAATAGAGTGTTTGTACTTTTACTAATATCCTGAATCTGTCGTCCGTCAATAGTTTGAAGTTTAGTCAATATCTGACGTATCTCATCACAATACTTTTGTTCTTCTAATTCACTTTTACCATTTAGTTGAGAGCTAGAATCAGGATTACACATCATAGATAGATGTTCCAGTTCGGGACAATTCACCCTTAACATACGCACCCATTTGTCAAGATTAGTTATTTGACAATTGTTGATCCTATGAATTTACAATTAGAAGAATTATCTAGAATTGCTTAATATCTTCATTACTTACCACAAAAATTTCAACGTTGGAATCGAAGGAAATGTTTCCATTTGCATTTCATTATTATGATCCAGTACTAAAGTATGCAATTTGGTAAAATGCACTAAAAATCCCAAATTTTTGAAACGGTTGTAACTTAGGTCTAGTATTTCAGTTTGACTACCAAGGATGCGTGATAGATTTCGTGGCATCACTTTAAAATTTGAATATGCTAGGGTGACTTGTCCATTCTGCTGTAGCAGCTGTTCTACATAAGCGTCAGGGAGTTTAGGTTCCATAATATCTTGATCGCTATCACTTGGCACCTTAATTTGAGCATAAAATTGTATTTCTTCAGAACTCAACGAGTCGCAACAATCGCTAATTAAACTGGAGAAACTAAAGATTCTTTGTTAAAATACCATCAGCCTTATTCGAATGCGTGAAAACAATTTAATTCACTGCCAAAATCACGTGAAATATTACTCACAAATATTGTTAAGAAATTATGTCAAAAATGTACAGTTAAATTGTTAGAAATAAAATTATGGTATTGATATTTGGATAAAATTATAGTAAACTTACGAAGAAGTTGACATTGTGAACCAATGCGCAGCAAAACACGAAACGAACAAACGTTGTAACCGGTGACTATTCCTTGTCCAAAGGATGTCGAAACTAAATGTCCAAGAAATTGAATAGCAGGTAAACCTTAGGAAACACATTCGAGAAGGGACGATGATATGAAATTTTCTCGTCAAGTGTTTTCGAATCATTATCCTCTTACAGGAGTACAAAATAGCTGACAATGCCTCGTAGACAGTCTGATTTGTTAATTACCTAGGTCTGGTAGGACTAATTGCTTATTCGGTGCATGTGAAGGCGTGTTTTTGTCTAGCTGTTTACCTCATTGAAGACATTAGTCAAGAAAACAATGACAGAAGAAAGAAAAGGCGTTTGAAAGTTTAATTCCTTTTCTTGCTAGTATTTTATTACATTAAATGGATATTGTTTCCCGGTACTGAAAAATGCTTGTTTGAAGTTGGTTCTGTAAAATGAACCAGCTAGGATCTTAAATTTCCAGTTTATTTTGATGCAACTCAAACGCTTACACTGAATTTAACCATTTTTTTTCTTTCTTTTTTTAAGGTCTTGAGTACTTACATCTCAACTGGATATTACATCGCGATTTGAAGCCAAACAATTTACTTGTTAACTTCAATGGAATTCTAAAAATTGGTGATTTTGGTCTAGCGAAATTTTTCGGATCACCAAATCGTATTTATACACATCAAGTTGTTACCAGATGGTATCGTTCGCCCGAGCTTCTATTCGGTGCCCGTCAATATGGAACTGGCGTGGATATTTGGGCTGTAGGATGTATACTTGCTGAATTGTTATTACGCGTACCATTCCTGCCCGGTGAAAGTGATTTAGATCAGCTAACGAAAATTTTCCAAGCCGTCGGAACACCCAATGAAGAAAATTGGCCCGGTGTTAAACTATTGCCGGATTATATGCAATTTAAAGTATTTCCCGGTACACCGTTGCAACATATTTTCACGGCCGCGTCGGATGATTTAATTCAATTGGCGGAAAAGTTGTTGGCATTGTATCCATTGCATAGATGTAGCTGTACTGAGGCATTGAACATGCCATATTTTTCTAATAAGCCAGCACCAACGATCGGTAATAAATTACCAATGCCAACGTCGCTAGTGCAAAAAGTGCAAGATGAAAAACCAAGTTTAAAAAGGAAATTGTTAGAATCGATGGAAGGTGCAACGCTACCGAAAAAGTTACAGTTTTAGCCAGAAAGGATGTTAGTATAATGTTTTAAGATAATTATGAAATTGTATTTAAATTTATTAAAATTTATAATTTTGTATGAAAGTGTGTATTACATTATTGAATCATGCGTGATTCAGCACAACAAATGGCACGCTATGTACGGAAAATTGGAGCAAAATGCTCAAAATCCTCAATCATATTCAGTTAAGATAGCTTTGTAGGGTACATTTCCACTTTGTAGGGTACGTCTCCACATTTTATTCTTTGAGGAATCGTATTTAAGGAAGCATACCAAATTTGAAACCTGTTCACATGCTGTAAGATGCTTTAGTCCTCTGGTGCCATTTCGTTGAGAAAAACTGCTTCAGATTCAAGGAAATTCGTCCTTCTAGAAATAAATAAATTCATTTTTCTTTTCCGCTGATTTCTGTCTTTTTTCCTTTCTGTATTTTTAGTTTAAACGTGTAACGAAAGAGTGTTTTGCAGGATGCAACTTGATTTTAAACATCTGAAACCCTATGAACGATTCAAGTGTTTGCTTATGCCTGTCCATGCCTTAAATATGCCTTACCTTCTAATATTACACTGTGTATTTTTTATCTTTGCTTCAAATCGTGATGCACTCCATGTAGCCAAAATTGGTCTATCGTGTTTTGTTGAGAAGTTTGAGACGGTTTTTTTGTTGTTTGAGAAGATTGAGACTCTACATCTCCCACTGATGCAACTTGATCCACATGCATGAATACATATTATCCATTCGATAGCTGATTTGTAGGTAAATACTGAACTCCTCTTTGACTCAATTCCAGGGTTCGTTGGACATGTGTTTGTTTCCAAGTTAAGCAAAAACCAACGAGCTCCAAGGAAGTGTAAAGTTCCATCTACTACTAATGTTCTTCCTTGATGAAAGTACTCCGCAACCAACTGTAAGGAAACCGGGAGCAAAACGTCAAGGCGATCAATAACGAAAAAGAAACAATAATTCGGTGTATGAACTTTTTGACGAACCATGAAAGATTGTTAAGCTGCAATAGACTTTTTACATGCAGCGGTAGGACTATGAAAGTGAACCGAGAAAGGCATGCACAGGGGAAACTGTGCAACGAAGACTAATATTCAGTAAGCACTGATCGGACTCGGCCGGACGGAGGATATAGTGAATATCTACTCAAATTTTCCAATTGGAGGACAGAGCTGAAGTGCCGCGACTGCTAAGTCCATCACATATTCGAGGCAAAAGACCGTAATCGGTTATAGCGCCGGCAAGGCAAGGGATCTTTTCAATAATCAGGAGAGCTAAGTGTGTCGGAAAATCGCGAATTCACAGTTTTTATGCAAAAAATAGTATTAAACGCATTGATTTTGTAAAAAAAAGGATTCTTTCTTATGTCACATTAGTAATGTGCATCTCCTCTTTTGACCTTTAACACTTTTGTACCCGATTTGGGAGTCCAGTCGATAATGTTTTGGATTTCGGAATGGGGAAAATTACCATTTTTCGTAATAGTTGCGGGTCCTGATTCCTCTATGCTCAAAGAAACTGACACACCACATCAAATCCTTTTTTGCGATTGTCCCGAGCATGTTCTATTGCGTTCAGGGCATCAGTTTCGCTGAGTAGTACTTGATTCTCTAGCGTTACTGCGCATACTTTTTACCATAAATTCCTCCATCGAAGACGAAAATTTTTGTACGAACGTCGTAAGAGAGCCTAATCCACATCATCTTTGAACCTCCATAATCGTTGCCTGCAGTTCAATTTATAGTCGATTCAACAAATTCATCCGCATAGCGTCTACACACAAACACGTCCATCAGGACCAAATAAAACAATACGATTGAGAGAAAAACTACCTTCGATTGTTCTGCTGTCCATTTTTTATTCCTCTAGAGAAGAAATTTATTGTTCAACACAGTAAAAACATTACAAATAGGATCTTTATTCGAAACATAGTGCCCGAGCTTGCTAGAAACGACCATAAAGAGTTATCGTTGGAATCAGCCTGCCAACCTCGACTATCGAGTTGATAAACCCCCATCTAATAGTCATATTAGGTATAGCCATTCGGGATGTATCTCGCTGCTGGCAATTGGTGTCTCAAGGTGGCATTTTCCTAACATTATCAGGAATGGCAGTAATCCGCCTTTGCCAGTATTAAGGTTGGACTGGCCGCTGGACTGCCCGCCTTATAGGGGACGTGGGATCGTGGCTAAATCGAAGATACGGTGAGACTGATTATTACCTTACCCAGCTTCTTAGGGGGATGGGTATTTTCAGTCTTACCTGCACAAGATTGATAAATCACGGTCCCCAGACTGCATTTTCTGCCGAGGGGAAAGAGACGACGCATGCCACACCTTCTTCAACTGTAGAAAGTGGAACAGGATGCGGCAGGACTTGTGGAAAGTAATGAAAGAGCTTTCTCCAGACAACCTGGTCGGGGATATGCTGAAAACTGACGACTAATGGACCTGTGTGGCACATTACTCTCGGGCAATACTTACAGCAAAAAAGGTACCATGAATAACCTTGGGCGCGGGGTCTCCTTTACAGCAGTCCTCTTCCATCCTGCCCCTTCCCGCTGGGGAAAGATTTCTCTACGCTGACGGCGCCCTAGGGCGAAATAAAAAAGAGGTCTAGCCTAAAGTAATGTGTCAAACGGTTCCAGGCTAGGGTCTCTTGACAGAGGGGGGGAGGGGGTATTTAGTAGGTAGTCTGGTAGCATGCGCTCCTAGGAGTCCGGGCGTAAATTGCCTTCACCCCCAACCCAAAAAAAAGTATTAAGGTTGAGGATCCTTAATGTTAACTTGCAACTCATAACTAAGTTATGGGATACGGAATTCGACAAATCCCAATTCTTGTCTGAAGAAACTGTGGCGGGTAACCGCGGGAAATCGGTTCTACTTCTTGTCCAATTTGATTGCAATTGGTCAAACTCAAATCCTGCTCTTTTGTGTGCTGAAGTTAATTTTGGCCAATCACTTTACGCTAACCATCTTCTTGCTGCAATAACCCTGTGTAACACAAACACGCAATACCGAGCTTTAGAAGCTGCTGTGAATTGACTAAGAGAAACCTTTGAAACCAACGAGACCGGTATTCCTTTCCGATGAACACCATCTTACAGATCTTTTTGCGTGGGATCCCGTTTCCCTGTAACATCGATTCGCGTGGTATGCAAACATTTAAGTATCCATTCAGCCGTCTGGAAGCACCAAAATTAAAACCATGTCATCCGAAAAACGAGTAATTCTTCTTTTTTTATTTCGCAACAAAAACAAAATTAACATTATTTCTGGTTACAATCATTAAAAAATGAAAAGCCGATCCAAATAAACAAAGAAATAATATTTTTAATTGACAAATATTCCATAGTTTCCTGGTACGATTGTAAATTTGATTTGTAATTGTTAAAAAGACATCCTTTCAACGTAACATGTCTGCTTACTTGCATGTGTTTTGTGTTGAAATATGTTATTTTCTTGGAATTCTCTATTCAATAAATCCATTAAAACGTACGTTGTTCGCGTAGCAAATTGATGATCCATCTAAACGCCGTCATTAAATCAAATGACAAAGGAAAACATAACGAGTGGGAGGGAAAAATAATTATTGGATAAATGTCTCATATAGAAAAAATATTAGCAGGACTGTGATTGAATACGTTTCAGGTTTTGTTTTTTTTTTTTCTAATTTGCTTGTTATACTTGCATACTTTCTAGGACGTATTTTAACTTGTTCTAGTGTTTGTTTATTTTTGGTTCTAAATTTCACACACGCCAATAATATTGGATCAAACGGGGGTGAGATAAAGCTGACATCACAAAATTTGTTTCTTAAAAAAATATATGTGTATATTGCATATTACGAGGTTCAATTTTTCTTTTTCTTTTTTTTTCCGATCACATTCTTTTCTTGTTTCAGCAAAGAAAATTCTCATCCAATTTGCCTGCAAACTAGAAAAGTTCATCTAAGTCGATCCTATTTGACTGGGAGGGGAGGTTGAAACTTATAAAAGTAAATCAATTTTTGAACGAAAATTCGATATCGTTTGCATTTTCTTGTGAGATAACTGAGAAACCAAATCTTCAAGATGATTCGTTCATATATGGCACGCCGACATTATGTTGTTCTAGCAAAAGCGTTGTCTGATGTTTGAATCCTTTCTACTCGAATGCGTGCCTTACTTGGCACTACTCGATTCCTAGGATAGACGACATGATGTGTTCCAAGGTTCATGGAGGTATTCAGAAGCGAAATTCTGATGGTATCTCATCCAATCAGTTCTCCGTTAAGCGTCAGCTTATTTCATAGCAGAGGCTAGAAACGTAGACTTGTTTCTGAATCGACATCAAAACGATGGTTCGCTTCACGCACATTTACACGCGACACGTTGTGCGAAACTTCTGACAAAAGTACGCAAGTTAATGCCTTTCTAGCAATCGCCTAGCCAATTCGCCAATTAGGATTGTCTTCAGATCGAATTATTCCTTTGGTAGGCATTTTGCGTGTGTAACTAAGAGCTTTTACAATTGCAAGTAGATTTAAAAAAGCGCACCACGTGCTTACAACCCTTCGCCCTTATCATCATGTTGTATTAGCATTCGTTTCTTGCTGTCGCTTTTCTTCACTGTCTCATTCTCATTTCAAAGTATATTCATTTTGTTGTCAACTTCTTGATCTTCTCAGAAAAGTTTCAAACGTAACCGATTCCATTTACCTTTTCAGATAATACTTAAATGTTGCCGGTTTTGATGTTTTCAGAAAATATTTCGTAATCTTTCATTGCCATCCAAGTTTCAGTGTTAGCCGTTAATTGTGTGTTTAAAGTCAAGTAATTTTTTAAAATTTATATTGTTGTTGGAGTGATTATCACGTGTTTGAATCCGTTCGAAACATTTTTCAATCAACATCCCGAGCGTCGAATTAACGTGATGATACTGAGAATCCTTAGTAGTTGCGATCTTCATTTCTGCTGCGGTTGTTCTTGTGTTTGTTGTTGTTGTTGCTGCTGCTCCTGCTACTACTGCTGCTGATATTTGTTTGCCGTTGCTAATGCCCATACGTTGCTCCTTGTTTGAATTGTTTCTTGATTAAGATTGCGCTTTATGTTCTTCGATTTTTCTTTTATCGTTTATTTAATTTTTTGTTTGTTTGTCTGTTTTCTTAGTCGCCTCTTTATATTGCAAAAAATTTTCATCTCATTTTCTCATCGTTTGTTATCATCACCGTCATCTTCTTCATTGAAAGCCACGACCATTTGCAATATTTTGTTGCAGTCTAGCATCTTCGTTCAAGTGTTTTTAGAAGACTTTTTTTTTCTTGAATGTTGGAGGCGTCGGGCCCTCTATCAGTATGGTTGCGAGAATTGATTTGGATTTGTTAGAGCGAATGCCATTTTCTCGCCAACATGGCCCTGAAAAGAGAAATAACGAATAGTAATTTGGGATTAGTGAAAAGTTCCTAACTTAAATAATAAAATGAGCTTTTGAACATTCAAATTGTGTGATCAAAAATGGCAGATAGGATTGTATAAACGTTAATGGTATGAATTTCCTCATAATATACAGAAGAAAAGCGCACAACTATAAGAATAATACGGTTTGATGCTAAACCATTGTATGAGACTTCAGTTGAAACCGTAATCAACTCGGCAACAATGCTTTAAGCCAATAGTTACCAATCCTATATAATTTATGCACTGCGGGTATTGCTACGCTTCCCGAAAATATAACAATCTTTACGACCACGGGCGTGTTTTTTCACAGGACGGAATGCTAAATTCGTATCTTCAACCTTACAAACGTATACAGGTTTGGAGAATGCCAAGTGGCATTTTATTCTGAATTACTCATGGTTGGAGGGACCACACAGTCAACTGCGATGATATTATGTTCAAGCCCTTATTAGGTACCTGATACCGTCAGACAAATTCTCAAATCTAGGACCAGCCTGGAATTTTCCAATCTATGAAGAGAATGTCAACCAGGGAGGGATGGGATAAAATCCAATTCCAATCCAATTTCACCTTAGACTGGAGTGTAATCACAAACTCCACTGACGGTTCTAAGAGTAATGAGAAACCGTCTCTTCCGCAACCATCCAAATGTCAATCGGATAGAAGACTAGAGGAATATCACGATCTTTCATTCCGAAATGGTCGCGATTAAGGCAACTAAGGAAGCGACAATGGGTAAATTACAACGTCAATGCGCACATCAGCAAGTCAGTGCATGCGCTTGATTCTAACCACGTTATTTCACAGCTGGTGTAAAATTCCAGGCAAGCATTAAAAATTACAATGATTTGAAATATTTAAACTTATGTAGATCCGTGTGCAACATGGTTTTATAGGGAAAAGAAAGAAGGAGGAGCTTGCAAGAGTGAGCTCGTGGAAATGCAAGAAGAATGTGCATGGAGTCCCATTAAACAAGTAAATCCGTGGCAATGCACTGAAACTTTTGGAAGCTGAAACGCGCCGAGGATACCCCAACCTGCGACAAATAGTCTCTCAAAAACTTGAAATTAAGGAGCAAACTATGAATTACTATAAATCCCAGCGAAGAATGATGAGTATTCAACGCTTATTAACAGATAGGATATACATTAAGGATGCTCAATCGCCTCAACATCTGATGAAAATTTTAAAACTTATCTCAAAGTACAAAACTTACATGATAGGCGGAGTCCTGCGATAGAATTCCATCCATTTGTGATATCTGCCCGTAATCTTGTGACAATTCCGGCTGTTGTGACAAACTGAATCCGGGCTGGCTCATATTTTGTGACATTCCCTGTTGTGTTAGAGGTCCACCCATTTGACTGGTGCCTCGCATTTTAGACATTTGACTTTTAACTGGTTTCATTTGACCACGACGTCCTTGTTTGGCAGCCTGAATTGCCTGTTGACGTTGATTGTAGAATCGTGGTGGAATATTATTCATATTCATGTTCATAAATATTCCCACCGGCACGGGCATATTGTTCATAGCAGCTTGCGCGCGTTCCGGTGAAATATAACTAATTGAATCATGATGAGTACGATGGAACATTTCCAAAGGCATGTTTCGTGGTGGATATCCCATAGGATTAACAGGCGGCTGTGGAGGATGCGCATAACCTAAGGCACCAGATTTATCATACATTGAGCCGGGCATCATAGCTTCCTTTGCGTCATACATAACATTCGACATGAAATGCGTTCCGGGATTGAGTGTATTAACAATTTTCTTCGGTTTTTGGAATTGGATCAGTGACTCCTTTAAATTATTCAGAGAACCTTCAACAAGAACTTTGCGTTCCTTGTAAAAACTTAACAAATGATTCCACAGCGGCTGCTTGGAGAGAACTTTGGGATTGCCAACAATAATAATGCCGTACTTGGCTCGCGTAAGGGCTACATTCAATCTTCTCGGGTCATTCAAGAAACCGATGCCCTGATGCTCGTTCGATCTTACGCACGACATGATGATTATGTCCTTCTCCCGCCCTTGGAAAGCATCAACACTCGCAATTTCGATTTCTTGATACAGCTTCGAGTGCAAGCTGCCTTGATATTGCATGTATTGAACCAAGTACGCTCGTTGACCTTCGTATGGTGTGATTATACCGATTTGTTCTGGCTTCACGCCTGCCTTTAGGAATCGAGTCGTAATCTTTTCAACATTGGAAGCCTCAGTACGATTCAAATAGGATGTACCTGAGCCAGCAATTTCTTCTTGTCCTTGTGTAACCAAGAAGAACATTGGGCGATCGACTTGCGGCCAGGGAAAATCTACTTTCAATCTCCTTTCATCCGCACACACACCATTTTGCAAGCTTCCTTCGTAAAAGAAGTTGGACGGGAACTCAGACAGTTCCGGATGCATTCGATATTGCACCTCAAGGCGAAATGGACGAATACCGAGCACAACTAACCGTTCGAACAAACTTTGCGACAACCCAGCCTTGGCTGCCTTCTTGCACATCACAACGGGGCCCAACTGGCAATGATCACCAACAAGAATCAATTGTTTCGCTCCCAAAACCACCGGCACCATGCACTCAGGCTCCGTCGACTGCATACTTTCATCTATTAAGATAGATGAGAACTTAATGCGAGCTAGTCGCGGATCACCAGCACCGACACAAGTACAACAAATAACATCGGCCGCTTCCAGTAATTCACGTTCTGCCGCCTTCTTCAATAAACGATAGCGTTTCTCATCAGCCGAACTCAGTTCACCTGTTTCATCTTTGAGTTGCTGCAATTTCTTCAATTCTACATTTGTATCCATATTACGAATTTGATTGTGCAAGGCCAAAAAACTGACTGGACTGTCGATGGCTTCACGCGATTTGGCACAAACTCGAACCACTTTCAAATTGGTTCGGTGAATTTTCTCGGTGAGCTGATCGACAGCGGTGTTGCTCGGAGCGCACACTAACACGGTTCCGCCATTTTGTTTAACTAGCTGATAAACGATTGTTGCTGATGTCACGGTCTTTCCCGTGCCAGGAGGTCCTTGAATTAGACTCAACGGTCGCTGAATTGCATGCTTTACAGCGTACACCTGCGAGCGATTCAGATCGGGCAGGTTCGGAGCGCTGAAATGTTTCGGCAAATTTCCACGTAATGTCATATCGTCGGTACCGTCTTGGCGTCCATGGCCAAGCAATTTCGAATAAATGTAGTTTGAGACAGAATTATCATCCATGGCGAACTTACGCAAGGCTAATTTCATACGCGTAAAAGACGTGCACTTCCAGATGAAATCCACTGCATAGTTGGTCGAGTATTCGACTGGTGCTCCCTGTCCTAGCTTCAATTCCAAACCGACGTCGTCACCATAATTATCTGGAACTTTAATCACATGTCCTACACAGCTCCATGGTTTGTGCAGATCACCGACGTATCGCAGTTTAAGTTCATCGCCATGCATTAATTTCATATCGCCATCTGTTTTTGCTAATGTAAAGTAGCCAATTGTCTTCTTGTTTAAACCAACATCCCATCGCACTTCGATGTTCTCCTGCGTTTGCGATTCCTTCAGCTTCTTATCGTATTCAGCTTCGAGATCGACAAGAGGCCCGAATATTTTTTGATATTGATAGCCGTCCTCGTATCGCAGAAGCACTTGTGCTGGTTCTGTATCTATTCCGGGTTTTTCAAGATCTTGAAAAGTTGCATCATTGTTATCCTTCCACAGCTCTTCCAGCTTATTAATTTGAGCAGCTGATATTTGACGCGCACGCATTTGCTCCTGTTCGGTTGGCACCTTAACGAGCCACGACAAAAACGAACGATCCGATATTAGCGGTTTCCATTGCTCTTGATCCCAGTTCATGTCTTTCAGCGAATTTTGTGCGGCACATGGTTGACTGTAAAATTGAGGGATGCATAATAATGTTCGAATGTATTTTTGATTTTGACTTACCGACACAATAAGACCACAACCGAATCGGCCTTTGCCGGAATGAAGCCCAACACAAAAACATTTCGCACGCCACATGAATAGCATTCGAGTACTGTTTCACCCAGTGGTCCGTCACTATGCAATGTGACTTCACGATGTTTGGCACGTACCAAATGATTGACAATATGCGATCCAGATGTACTTCCGCGACCATTACAAAACCATTTTTTACATATGTTACACATGACCACCGTGCCAGGATCATGAATGCCACAATATTTACAAGCATGCGATGGTAGCTCCTTCACTGACATAACAGCCTCCTCGTCCTCCTCTTCGAATTGTAGCTCGGCCATGCCATTCGTTAGGGATGACATGTTGCTGTGAATGTTCAGACGTTTTCCGAAGCCGTTCATCTGGAATATGTTTGATCGAATATTGGATAAGAATACGCTTCAAAAAAGTGTAGACATATTAGCACCGAGAAAATAGTAGGGAAAGAAAGTCTGGAAAATTGAAATTTTCAGATTTTTCCCACAAGACATTTGCTCCAATAGTGTAGGCATCACTGCTGACATTCTGGTAGCGTGCTGGTCCACGTATAGAACAAAACCACAATGAAAGAATCTAAGGAGATTCAGTGAATGTCCTGTTTGAGAATCTCTAGTGCCTGGAGAATTACACTAACAGCTGCATGCGAGATACTTTGCGCTCGTACAAGGGATGCTCAACACAAATACTGCTGTGATCCTGTTTGCAATATAGGTCATATACTTTTTTATTGTGTTGTATGTAAATGGAGCAAGATGAAACATAATTTAGCATAAATGCTGTCAAGTATATATGTTCTACAAAGAAGAAACCACCTGGAAGGAAGGTCTTCCTCGAAGAACTTTCTTGCATTAAACGTTAAAAAGGTAAATCACGACATAACTAAACCCAGAGCAACTTCCTACTTTTGGAGATTGGAATTTAGTGCAAATCATCCTACTCAACTGCACACAAAACCCTCGTTCTTAGTATAAACAAGATATGTCACGTTTCAAATTTTCTACACCAAAGATCCCTCCCAGTTAAAAAAATAATTCAAACTCAAGCTGAAAATCTTTAGAGTTGTTCCTGCATCTACATATCTTCAACGTCTTCCTCTCGACATACCTATTGCTCAGCCGCCAATGTTCACACAGGAACTTACTCGGTCCTCGTAGCAAAATAGCTCATTAGCAAATGAAGATATTTCAGCGGGCAGAACGACAGAATCATACCGTTGATTTGCATAAATCTGTCATCTATCAAGCAGATCCCTTAGAGTCAATTGAAGCAAGGCAATGCAAACAATTAATTTTTAATCTGATTTCGAATGTTAAATATATAACAATTTTCAAATGACAACTGTCAAAGTTTGCCTAGAACACCAGCGTGTAGTTTGCGGTTGAGAAATGTTCGCCTATGGGGTTTTGAAATTAGGAAGGATTCAAATTCTTTTAGTAGATTTCTCCTGTTCTATGATACCACCCAGGTCGATACGGATTCAGTTTATATTATTCTATTGATTCTAGGTAAATTGTGATAGCAACAAAGTATTGAAAATCAATCATTGTCGCATATTATTGGACCGATTGAGCGAACAAATCGAGATAAATAAGATGGCACTTGTTGATGCATAAATTCTGTAATAGCGCAACACACTATTTCACCAATGATTAAAATCGTAGCAAAACTCGGGGAATCACCATACGCTTCCACATTTGTTATAATACCTCTGATTTGGCCCCAATGATCTTTTCCTAACCTCAAAATTAATTTTAAGGGAAAGAGATGCGCCCGAAAGAGCAAGACAAGCTGCAACCCGTAAGACGTATTGAGGATTTTAAGAATCATTTTTTACTAAAAAAAAACAATGCACTTTATCACAGAGAATATCCAAAATACATTGTTTTTCTATGTACATCGAGCGACTACCATTCTGCCACGAATCTATACGCCTCGAGGTACGTTGTGGCATAAGTGGAAGTGCAACAAACCAAGTTGCACGAATCACATTAAAAGGATCAAATGAAATGCGTATTAATAACGCAGAAATACTCGGAGATCGAAGAAAGAGAATCGCCATATTAAGAATTTTGTAAATGTTACTGACAGTCGTACAGTAACCTATCATGCCCTGAATAGTAAGATACATCCATAATGTTCCCAAAATCGCTCCTCATGACATGGTTAAACATTTGATAGGCATTTGGTCCGCCTGTACATCAACACTTTTCGCTTCTTACCTGGCTTGCACCTGTCAACGGATCCATTTGCGATGCTTGCGTTTGACTTTGCGATGGCAATTCGAAATCGCGAAAATCAAAATCCGTTCCTTGAGTGTCGGCCCCGATGAGATCATTTTCATCGGTGTCCAGAAAGGTCAACGTTTGTTGGGAACTCGGCCCGTACGTATCAACGCTCATCCTGGCAGTAATGTTGAAAACACGTTGTCAATGCTTCCGGGTTGGTGCCTGTCAATGTACATAAAGAATAGAAAATGAATAACACATCGTGACAACAAATAACGCATTCAATGCAAAGCTCACGTGTTGTTGCGTACACAGGCAGCCTCGCCACCCCGCCGCAATTCACATAACACTTTTGGACACAAAAAGATTGTGCGTATTTGACGTACCGATGACTGCTATGATTTTTCCTCCTTTTGAACTTCAGCTTGACGAATATCCAACAATTTCGTCGCGATTGCAATGGTATTTTGTCAAATGACTAATGCCACGCGTTGCGTATACGAGTGCAATGCTATTTTTTAACGCTCTTGTCAGACGTTCAGCCTCCACTTGTAGATTAATCTTATGACTCGGTCGCACTTCTATCTTATACACCTCGGCCTACTTGAATTTCAGATCGTTGTAGGTTACTTATTCAACGTATGAATGATTCGCTTGCGTGAAAAATCGCTTGACTTTGTCGACGCTTGAAACAAATGATCAGGTGTCGGCAGACGTGCTTTTAATGCGCGAATAATACAACACTTCTAGCGCCATTTTCCCACGACGAAAAACGACAATGAGTCAAAATTTTGCAGCATGCCGTAGTACTAGATGATATGCGATCTCTATCTCAGCGGGTGTAATAAAGAGAGATGGCAACAGCAAACGTTAGTCGGTTCTAAATTGTATTCGTCAAACGTCAAAATCGTATGGCGATTATTTTATTCGAGGGTTGCTTGATATGTCACAAGCTACGTGAGGCGTTGAGTATTTTACTGGGTGACACCAACGGACACCAGTGTATTGCCTTTGCAATTTCTCATATTAATTTAATGTAGACTGAATAATGCTAAAGCCAGCCTTAATATTTTAATAACCGCTAAGTTTGCAACACATTTGGTGATATATGGAACCGAATTTGACATTAATCAAACCTAATAGGAATTGCACTGGCTATGCTCGAGAAAGTATTGCAACCATCGCATGCAACCAGCTAGTGCGTTCGTACCGGGAGCCGGACGGACGACCGTCAGTAGTAAACAAATATGGCGTCGTGACGAATAACCGGGAGTGCGGTGGCGGTAGTGTTTCGTTTATTACTTTGGCGGCGTAGTGTATGTTATTGTTTTTTTGTTGGATTTTTGCCGTGTTTTCGCGTCCGGTTCGCGTTGTCCAATTGGCCAGTGTAGGTGAAGTGTAATTTATTGAAAAATTGCCCGAAGCAAAGCTCCACAGGTGAGTGTTCATTTACGGTTGAATTGAAAGAAATTTGGCGGTAACCGAACTGCGCTGCATTCCCTTAAGACCGAGGGAAAGTTTGTGCATTTGTGACATTTCTTTCGGACCAACATTGAAGAAAATGCCAAGATTATTATATTTATGGTCGACGAGGGGACAATTTTACAGCAAAATGATAGTTTCGTTCATTACTACAAAATTTTTCAGAAGTTTGTTGAATCTTTTTGAACATCTTGCACGAATGACGTTTTGTGTGGGAAAGAGATGGGTATCAATTCGTGGAATTCTTTGTTGCTTGATGCATTTCCCGGTATTTAGGTGGAAGTTTCCGAAAGTTTCAGACCCAACGTAAACGCGAAAGGATCTGTTAATTGGGTTAATATATTTGATTTCTAAAAATGTTATTCTCAAAACGTCGGGATGATGAAGTCCAACAGGCGATCACACGTCCTGCTTCCAACTTGTCCATAATCTTCCAACTGTCACAAGATGGGTAAATCCTTTCACGGTACAGCCGCTAACTTCCCTAAGGTAGGTTCCCATGTAGAAATTTCTACTTGTTTCTAACTTGTTCTACACTGGGCACAAACACATTTCGCTGTTTTCTCTGGTTTGTGATCGTGCCAAATGTTCTCTGTCGTTACCGATCCACCGGTACGGTTATGACATTTTTTCCTGGTTTTCCTTGTGAGAGATTGATTTTCTTTCGACCCGTCAAAAAGGATTTGTATACTTTTAGTATCTTCCTGGGTTTATTTTGACTACGGAGTCTGCTCGACTTGCCCGAATTTTAATATTTATCAATTTGTACAATTTCTTGAAAAACTCTCTCTGTCGACCAAAGGATCCGCGCTTTACGTTGAGAGCTGCATATTCCACTTATTGTGCTGTATAAGTTAGAGTAAAAGTTCGCTTAGATTGAAAAGTCCTTTCTCACGACGTGCACAAGAACCAGGATGAAAAAAGTCGTTAGCAGATCAACTCACATCGACAGAATTCAAAAAGCGAATAAAATGAGGCTGTTGCCTTCGTAAGAAGGCGAACTTTACACGCTTCTCTGAGATGTCTGGAGTTAGTATCGTTGCAAACACAAAGCTTTCAATTTTTTTTTCACTTCAGCGGTTCAATAAACTGAAATGACGCAAAAGTCATTTTGCGATTTCATTTCAGTGCAAAATATTCAAAAATGCGATTAAAATCGGCCAAAATTTTAAGTAAATTATCCAAAAAACATTCAAAATGTGAATAAATGGGAGACGGTTGCATTTGCAACGCTTCAAATAGCAAAAACCTCCGCTCTGCAGTTACGTCACGAGAGTAAGGAACCTCATGAATCACAAAAGTCTGAATTTTTCGCAAAAATAGAGCACGAAGCAAGTCCACGCAATGCGATTGAACATTGTGGTGGATGCATCAACTTCCTGTTGACTATAACTCCGATATCTTGCGCAAAGGAGCATCACGTAAGACCCGTACGACATCCCTGTGCTGCTCTTTACTGATCGTTTGAACCTCTAATGCGTATTCAATCAAAGGAAAGAACTAATGAACAGCAAATATCACATTTTCGTTTGATTGAGAGCATTTTAACATATGAATTTTCAGAATTTTTAAAAGAGATGGCAATCGATAGAAATCATATCAGCTGAATAGAATAGCGAATAAATGTCGCAATTTTCCCGTTGTTGAGGTACATTTTTGGGTTGGTATTAAGCCTCGGTAAAACTTTATTTGAAACAGGTGTAGGGAGGTTTTTTCGTTTTCTCCGAAGCCCACATCCCACAGAACCAGAGAATGAGAAAAAGTTTCTAAAATTTCCTATATATTTCCTGTATTTTTTAACGATTTTTTCCTTTGCTGTTTCCGTTATAAATCTTAATTATCTGTACGTGCAATTATAGTTTAAGTATCCTGTCGGCTTGTCACCATTCATTTCGAATGATAAGAAGTATACATTCGAACAAATTTCTAATGATTTACGCTGGTAAGACCTCATTTAAATTCATTTAAAAAAGTTGATCCAAGCATAAACAGAAATTATGCAACGAATTTCTCTAACATTTCTTCTTGCTTGGTATGAATACTAGTTGCAATTGAACTAAGCTCAATTCCCCAGAGTTATTGAATATCATGTTTTAATTCTACGTCCTTTCATCAACACCTGCTGTCTGTAACATACTTTTCCGAAAAAGCTGAAGTTTATTTTGGAGAATTTTACGGAGGATTGAAATAGGAGAAATATGTATAAGGTATTTGATTTTAGTACCTGTAAGAATGAATAAAGGGTTGACAGTGAACATGATTTTTAAGAACTGTTTGAGCTACAGGATTCTGACGCCAAAATTATACAGAGTGTTGTGGTCAGAATCATGTTTGACTTTATCTACTGGCACGAACGTATCTATTACATGTATGTGCAGTGATAGAACTAGTTCTATAACTACAAACCCGTTCCCTTTTGCAATATACAAACCAAGATGCCATCAGGAGTAGTCAAAAAGAAATTCCGAAAAATATGTTTAAAACATGCTTCACAAAAAGTCTTTTTAGGTAGATTAACGTCTTTATACATCCCTAACAGCCTGTAATGATTTAGATGCATTCAGTTTAAAGAAAAATCCTCTTTAAACTAAAAAATTCAAACTGATTGCCCTTTCCTCTTCTCTATTCTCAAGTTAAGACCGATTTCACACGATTCAAAATCCACATATGATAGGCGTCAAATCCAAGCTGATTGTTGTATCACTTACAAATGATTGTTTTGTTAGATGTATGCTTAAACAGTTACAAAAGAAAGCTATTTCCTTAATGAAACATTTCATCCCATGACCTTTCTAACAGTCCACGATTCCTTAGTCGAATAACAACTTGTTTGTCGTTTAGCAAAATTTTTTATTATTAACGTCACGCAAAGTGGCGAGCAATGAAATTGTGATAGTCAGCTTAAAATTAATTGAAATCAGTTCCACACCCTTTTTTGGGGTTCATTTTAATCAATTGATTTTTAGTTTGATGATTTTTGTTGAATTGTTAAAGAGTTGCTTGGTCAAATTAAAGCTGTTTTGCAATGTACAATTAGGTATAGGGTGAATTATCCTTTGTTCTGAGAAGGAGTTTGTTTTTGAAAGTAAACAAATATAGCAAAAGTAGGAGTTTATGTTTCTGGTTGAAGTTTTAAGGAGTGTTCTATCAGTGACCTCGAAATAAACGTTGAAATTTACAGTTTAATTTATTCTAATTTGGCCTCCATGAAAATGATCCCTAACTAAATGACAGCTGATAGTACTAAATCAGGTGTTTAAAATGAAAAAAGTGAACAGAATCAAGACCGTTGCGTTTGTAACGATGCAAACTTCAGGCACCTAATAATATTTGGATTTGTATTTATGACGCTAGACCACCAGACTGACACCACTTGACTGACTCATATTTCGAAAGGATATCTTAAATATCACACTTGATTATTTGAAATGTCAAAATGACATTTACTTATACTCGTAGTCATACATACTAATTTTGTTGAAACGACATGGAAAGTCGTCAATCCTTGCCAGTTAAATTTAAAATATTAACAGAGAATGTCGGATGATATGATAATTTCAATTTTACTGGAATCTTGTTTTGCCCTTTAATTTTCATGTTACATCATCAAGTATTCGCTTTCGAAGAACTTCGATTCAAGGATAATGTCATAATTTAAAATAAAAGTGGTTTATTCACTTGTCAACTTTAAGGTTTTCGATACAAATTATTGCTTAAGCAATTTGCTACGATTGTTCAAACGATACTTCACCTTCTATGGAGTGTCAATTTACTTAACCCAATTTCACAGTGAACTCTGCTACGTGCAACACTAATAGCTTAAAGGACATTTACAATTTTATACAAATTTTTATCCATTCCTTATTCCAATGTTCCTCGGTGTAGATCCGTTTACGATAATCGTCTGAAGAAAGGATGTTGTTTGAACATTAAACTTCTATTCTGTGGGGTTTTATAGCGTTGGACCGAACGGGGTAGGGTTTGTAATAAAGTTTAGTATCCGAGGGCGATAGAGGTCAATTAGTAGATAATTAAATGTGTGCTATTTTAATATGGATTAAATATAGCCAAAGAATTTATATTTAAACGAATTTTATTCATTTAAGTACGTCAGTATTGTCAACAATAGAGAAATGAAGCGAAATTGTAAAGTATTATTGGGTTTTATTAGTGTCTCACATTAAATGGTTCAACGAGTTATAGACTTAAGGGTTTTATTGTGAGAGATTCGTTGCTAGTTTGTATATTATTCATGCAGCCTGCGTTAGATTTCAATGCAATCAATTAAACCATACTTTCAAATCAACAGAAATGACCTTAGTGGTGATCCAATGTGCGTTTTCTTTCAAGTTTGATGTTTTACCATCAAACGCTTATTTCGTATGAACTCGAGGATTCAGGAACTTTTTCGGCTGTTTGACTCTACTGTTTGACTGATAGTTTGACGCCAATACTGACTGACTGTTTGACGCTACTAATGACCCTACCTTCTATCGTGGCGTATATAAGATTCACACTTCATGCAAAACTGTTCTCCACCGTTTTTTGAGCAGGCACTTTCCGAAAATCTGACGAGTCGAGAAAGTACCAATAAAGACTCGTATAAACTTGACGCTCGTCTTGATTGTTGTATTTTCCCATACCATGACCACAGTCATTCGCAGAATTACTTGGACAGAGAAGAATAGTAAACTATTCTTTTCAAAGTAATTTAACCTGACATGACCGTAAATATGTTGATTTGTTTATCAGATTCAAATGCGTTTGCATAAGTTGTATAATCACAACTGGTGAATCGATGTTTTCAAAATCAACAGAATCAAATAGAGGTTGCGTCCGTATTCGCGTGCTAGGTTTTATTTTCTAGCTGCCATTTTTGATCGTCTCCTTCTCTTTTATCGCCTTCCTCTTGCACCCGCAAATGGTATGCTCACTTTACTATATCTAAAGTGCACTCGTTACTAAGGTATGCCTGAAGCAGGTTCAAAAACTTCCTTTATGCCCGCTTCCTTCCTGTAAAGCCTGTAAAATTTGATTCCTGTAAAATTATATACATAATAAATAAAAACAACTCTAAATTAATCCTCCTGGCAAGACTTTGACCCTTCTGATGAAAGTCCATCTGACACCAATCTCTTTCGAAAGCTGCAAGAGGTCTACCGCGGAGCGCGTCGAGAAAATCGAAACATTTCTGCGAATTTGACAAGCGAGCGTTGATATGGGGAGGAAGAGGTCGTTTGTGCCGTTTTCAATAAATATTTTTCAAATGAGAGCCAACTTTGGCTTGGAATTTTAAGAAGATCCGCGATCCTCAACACAAACTTTTAATATTGCCTCTATCTGGCAGTAGAGTCATGCTACGTGGCTGGGTTTTCAATAAATTCTTGAGTATATTGTAGGAGATTGGCTTGTAGGATAAGAGATATTTTTGTTTGTTGCCATTTTTCTGAATGATTTTCCGTCGCTGTCATAGAAAATTAATTTTCTTGCGTAAGGGCCTAAAATCGTTCCAAAGTATAGTGAAGTCTAACCTTCTCGGGAAAGGATACGATAATCAAGGAAACTTTGATAGTATTCCAGAAGATTTTTTTTTTGTTAGAAAGGATACGTGTGTTACAGATTTGTTCTATTCTCTATTGTATCCGTCTAAAATCGAATACAGCATCGCTTACTTTTCATTCAAATTTATTCTATCTCTATGTCCTTAATGGAATATAATTTTTATTTTTTTTTTGTACAAAATTGATAAAAATATAGTTGATTTACTTATTGTATTATACGTTTTTCCCAAAAAGGAAGCCACATTCGTGGGCCTAAAAGAAATCGACTAATGCATCGCGGTCAAAAATCAATTTCACGTATTTTTGTGAATCGGAATATTCTTGCATCTGTAAAGTAATTTCAAAAATTAATCATACCTTAATAATAAGTTTCAAGATGTCATTAAATCACCTCCAGTAACTTGTGAGAAAAATCTGCACGACTGAGATGTATCTGAAGTGGAAACTTATTTGGCGTATTCGAATTTTGTGTTTCAACTATTTGTGAATATAAAGATGCGCTAAAACTAGAAAATTTTGATATTTTCAAACATTGCAATCGTTTCAAGCCCCGAATGAATTCGATCAATCCTTCAGCACTTATCGACGCTCCCGAATCCCAAAGATCAGCAACTTCTAATTGGATACATGCTTTGGAGATTCCCAACAGATATTGGTCGTCTAAACCTTTCACTCCGCGCAACGCCAATCGCCTTAAATTTCGAAAGGATGGGACCAGAGCACAATCATTTGTTTCTAATGCCAAACTTCTATTATAAATTTCTAACGTTTCAATGCGGTCACGATGATAATTCGACAAATTTTTGAGGAAACGTTCCAGGCGAGGTATGAAACGAGCTATTTCGAAAATGCGTATGTGCTTAAGGTTCTTGAGTCGGGGCACGTCAAAACTCGTATAGAAGCAGCTGTTCAATTCAATCCATTCGAGATTATTCTGTGCTGCTGCCGTTCCAGTAAAAGTTCGAAACTGTATGCAACAGTAGGCAATGTTTAACTTCTTCAAATCTATATTAACTCTGAGTATTTCGTTCAAATGATGAACCTGCAGCCGATAGCAACCGTTCAAATTGAGTTCTTTGAGGTTTTTCAGAGTGGTCAAATGGCGTCCGGTTACTTGACAACTAGTCATGTGTAGAACATTAAGGTCTTTAATTTTAGCCACTTCTCTGGCGATTTTGTCTCCGGCGACGCAGTCGATTTTGAAGATCTTAAGCTTTTGCATTTGGCTGATGAATGTATATGATGATCCCTCCTCGATTGGGTCTTCGGCTTGCTTTATTTGAATAATGACCTCTTCCAGATCCGGACAATTTGTTGCGACCGTTTCCAAAATATCCATGACATCTTGAAAGTCACCGCTTATTACGAATTTGCGCAGTTTCTTTTGTACTGCAAGAAATCGAGACAATGTTTTTCGGTCTATTTCATCTGTGGTGTATATATTCATTTGAATCTCTTCTAAATTTTGACAATGCAGTAGAAGAAATTCAAAATCAATAAACTTTTCACTTTGTGGAAGCTCTTGGAGCGCTAAATGTCTGATCTCATTTTGATTTACTGCAAAGAATTCCTTCACTATGCTACCCTGGAATCCACAGCGCACAAGTTCTGTCAAATCAAAAAGCTTATTGCGAATATTTCTTGTGACGATGAACTTGAAGCGATTGGTTGTTAGCCAAAAGTTGATGATGTCGCCAGGTTCTAAAAATTTGACAATGTGCTCCAGACAGTCATCATTTAATTGTGGTATATCTCGGGGGTGCTTTTGCCCGATTGATTTTGTTAGAATATCCATCCGACTTTGTTTTTCCTGTTTTGATTTCATTGTAGAACCACTATCACTTGTCACTGTTCGGAATAAAACTCTTTACATCGAACTTGAAAGAAGGAAAAACAAACAATCTTAAAAAGCTTTCCACCAGGTAAAACAACTGAAGATGGAGGCACGTAAATTAAAGGAAAATATATGAACGTCGAATGGATGCAAACGATTTGAATTAAACTCTGAAATAAATAATAAAACCGGCACTAGTTACAAAATTTGCAGAAACCTGTCTGGTCAACGCGAATGTCTAACATTCAAATGAACACCAGTACTTAATGTTTATCTTCAGTTGACTAATGTAGATAAAGTCATTATCGATTTTTTTTTCTAGATGAGATAGTGTAAATTCTTCACATATAACAAATTTTATCTATATTTGTAGCCATGTTGCTATTTAAGCGACCACGGAGAATATTTGCACCGTTTTACAAATATTTCCGGACAGTGTTCAGGCTATCAGATTTAGTGGAACTGACAAATAAAAGTAATCTTCCATATGAATGATATGCACATGCGTGTGTTTATACAAATCGGCAGGTGACGACTAAATATTTTGCACGAATTTCAAGCTTTTGCCAGCTTAATTTGTCAGAATGACTCAGTTGAAAATACTTCAACAGAGTATTCTTCACCCAGAAAAAAAATAACACAGCCGTGCAATTAAATTGTTTCAATATAGAAAAATGTTATGATCTCTCAGATTGAGTTGCTAATTTTCGCGAATTTTTTTTTTAGATAAGCGGTCGTTGGTATTTTTGTCAATTTTGCTTGTTTGGTTTTTCTTTTTACTCTTTGAATCTCATACAAGATTATAGAACTGATTAGTTTTAAAGAGCAACGAAAATAATTGTCATTGGTACGCAATGCTTCACTACAGAACTTGAGCCTTGAGGCAGATTAAAACTGCTCATTTCAAGACTAAAGGGACACATAAAGATTGATTTGGTCATTATCACGTTTGATCTGATTAATCCCCTCAACGGTACCGAGGCACAAATTCAAATGTCACTGTCAACAGGGTGTTCTGGACCCGGCATCTGTCACATCGCAGGTACATACTTGAACTACTGAACCCGTTTCATCTACTCCTAATTGTAGTAGCTCTCTCTGCTTTATCGCAGGCTTTGACTGCTTGAAAATACGCCACATCGTTAATTGGTTTCCCTATTTGACTACGTCATACTGGCATAACCGAACAAGAACTCCTAGAGTTAGGAGACATACGTGGTTCTTAAAGGAGGCCAGGATGGACTGTCTTTAAAGAATTTTACCATAGGCAAAGTGCTAAGGGTCTGAACTGGCCTGTGCTATATCCAAAATGGTAATCCAGTGTAAATTGTAATAAAAACGAATGAAAAACGAAACGGTAGCTGATTTTCCAATTATTCCTTGAATAACGGTACATGTAAACGAATAAGAAATTCGAATCGGATTACTAAGCGGAAAATCGGAGTGTAGCTAGACGGGGACCAATCGCGAATTCGATACCGTCGGATGTCTGAACAATTGTAAGAGTGCGGAAGCTGCAATGGGCTGGCCACGCCAGGTTGTATGGACGAATGACGGATACCCAATAAGGTATTCGTTGGAAGAACTGAAGGGCGGAGACTAGTAGAAAAACCGAGAATACGCTGGTCTGACTCTGTTGACCAAAACAGTTCATCGCTGCTCGGATTTGAAACTTGGAGGACGCGGTCGAGGGATAGAAACAGTTGGAGGCGCTCGTTGCAGGAAGCAAAGGCTCGCAAGTGGGCTCTAGTGCTGTGAAGAAAAAAAGCGATTTTTAACTTTTAAATCTATTTAGAGTAATCGCGTTCATGAACCATTTTTTTATGTGATATTTGTTTCTCCAGGTCATTGAAATGTATCATTTCATTTAGAGGATTTTAATGTCTGGAAGTTGAGGTTGGGATCATCAAAACATACAACCACAGTGTACTTAGTCCACCCAAAATTCGCCTTCAATTGTTGCAGATAATCAATTTTATCCAAGGGTATTACGTTATACACATTACGTTGTAATCGTTGTGGCACAACTGCTTTGTACAGGCTTAAGCCTTGATGTGCATCGTAACAATCTCATTTGAAGACCAAGGATGATACTTGTGAAAGTGATGTGGTCACATACATGACTGACTATGGTAGTTTCTTCGAAAGTATATATTACAGCCAGGTGGGTTGATACTTGGGAACTAGAAACACAACTTCAAATACTACTGTCACCCGAACGATTCTGCGCTAAAAATGGCATATGTTGCGCAAAAGATGAGTACTCTAACTAATTCACCAAGTGCATTTTTACGTTTGATACGATAATACAGGCATACTGGTCAAGTGCAGTGCTGGGACTGAAAAATGAAATGTACTAAGAGCTTCCTCGACAAGTTGAAAGAAATAAATCCAGACAAATAATGTATAAAAATTCAATCAATAGAAAACGACAATTGTAGACCCAAGGCGCATTATGAAAACTCACGAATTGACCAGTGTTGTTTTTTATTGGTGGAGGAATGCGTTGGATGTTAGGTCAACTCTTTTAACAATTTGATTTGCAAATGCAAGCTCATCCTTTTCCGATATACATATTTCAAGTCTCTCTTCGGTATGGTCTTTATTGCTCCCGTTTCATCGATCAGTGAACAGCATTTCCAATCTTTCATTGATCAGAGAACAGCATTTCCAATCTTTCATCGATCAGTGAACAGGATTTCCAATCCTGGCGACTACCGAAAGCTCGCAAGTTTAGGGACAAACATTTGTCATAAACTCCTGCACATGATTTCTGCATATCCCTAGGTTATTTTCAGTGGTAATTAAATGAGAAAAGCCTACACCACAGAGGTTTTGTGGTCTACGTTCTGACGTTGAGTTCTTTAGTGTACCTTCATACGTTCAGACATAGAGTAAAGGATGCAAATAGGGTTGGGTTTTATGATCCGAAGTGTAGAATAAATTTTCGAGGCTGATGAATGGAAAATGAGTACTTAGTAATAGTTCAATACACCAGATATGTATAGCAAACCTTAAATTTAGCACCCTTAAGTGCTAGGAACAGGATTTTCTGATCAGTTAGCCTCGTAATTTATCTTGTAACTAACATACATTTTTTCTTGACAAATTTATATACCGAACACAGTGTTAATAGAAATGTGCAAATAAATTTTCAATGAATTGAACTCACCTTCGGGCACTGTATCTATAATTATAAACAAAATTCGCTAGTCAGTTGCTAAGATACATTGTAGTGCATCAAACGCACAATTTCAGATATAATGAGCTTGCAAGTCAAACAACCATATGTGTAAATACCTGAATATACAGTGATTAGTACCTGTTGTATGTATATCCGTATAACATTTTTTGCCCAGTAGGCAGGTAAATCAGATTTATACGAAACTGCTCAACGTAACCTTAATGACGAAACAACTATTATATAAATAGATACTAATTGCTGTTGATAGTATCTAATTACGTATTATGAATTTACAATACGGGTTTATATACTGAACTACAAACCTGAGTTGAGATTTTATTCATATAAGAGTCAGTTGCCAAAAATTCAAATAATATATCGAACTGCAAAACTAAAAGCCATCGAAGAAATTAAATTATGATGCGATATGGCTTTATGTTGACTAATTTAGCGATTGCATATTCACAAAATCAAATCGGATACATAAAAATCCTGTAGAACTCATCATTAATCATCTCTTTCTTTTCACATTCTCTCATTCTCGTACGCAACACGTCATTGCTGATTCATCCAACGATGATATAAATAGTTCCCGCATATGTTAAATATAGTGCATATGTACTCAAAACAATACCTGATGCCTGAACACGAGTTAATATACATTCTAATCACGATTAGCAACTTTGATTTTAAACCACTAATCGCTACAAAGACCTTGTAAGCTTTTTGTTAGTAAAACGTGATGAATGATGGCAGAGTTTTGGTTTTATTGTTCTTCAGATGCCTGCAAATGTATCTTAAAGAATAATTCTCAAGCTACAACTTCCTTAGTGGTGACTATGAGCAATGGGAGTTTCTTAAGGTCTCTCAAGTGCCTATTGTTTTTTTATTTCCACTGATCAGTTCAGATCTCGGATAAATCAAGAAAAGCTGATGCAGGTTACAAAGGAAGACCGCGAGAACTACAATATGAGTAGATTAATATTTAACAGAAACGCGGAAAGAAACGTTCAAAATGCTTCAGTGAAGGAAGCGTGTATCGAATAGTCAAAAAAATTAACAACTCAAAAACAGAATAATCAGTTGCAAATTCAACAGTTGGAATTCTTGTTTATGCTGTTAACAGAAGAATAAATGCATAATTTATCAAACCTAAGAGAATATTTTGTACATGTATCCAAGTAAATAGATGAATTTCTTTCTTTTGCAGTTCACTGTGGAGACCGCAGTTTGGACCTAAAGTTTCATTCAGTTGTTCTTCTCTTCTTGTGTTTCGTTAAAATCCTGGCGAAAGAATATTAGCTTATCATTGCATATCCATTGTCCAAAGAGGTCATTAATTCATAAATAATTGATGAAACATTACTTGCATTCCAGCATTATCACCACCTCTACAAAGTTTGTGCTTGAGTCTAAGCAGTGGAGGCTGCTCATTTTCATAGTATTGTTTAGTAAATGTAACAGTAGGTTTTCTTTAGTATTCGCTCTTGCACGCATTCTTATCGCCAGGACTATACTAATGGCTTTATCGCACAATGTAACAGTATGATCCCAATATATATTTCTGATATTTTGGTGTAGCGTTACATTCAGGAATTGAATTGATTCCTTAGCTTGGCCTGACAACTGTCGAAGGAATCATGGAAGGCGTTCTTCTCCTAATTTGTATACCAACCTCACGACCATGACAGTTTATTCATGCTTTAACCATTCTCATTACTTGATGTAGCTTCGGTTGGGCAAGTTGTGGCGGTTTTAAGGTTTTAACTCCTTTCACATAAGTTGGCAATTCAATGAGCAACAATTCATGATAGAGATGTTTCATAATTCTGGACACATTTGACTGTCAACCGTCTCTACAGAACAATAAATATTTAGACTGCTATCGGTACAAATCAAATGGACTATCGATTAAAAACCTCCCTCGTTACACCGGAAACCTAGCCACTATCTGTTTGCCATACCACGAAGAAAGGGTAGTTCTCTTAATTCAGGTAAACGCATAGGACGTATCAGATGGACATCACAATCTCTTTAGTGTCTTGAGACAACCTAAAGACAAAAGGAACTCTGCGTTACTTTACGCGTAATGCATATTTGATCACTTGACGTCGAAGTAGAAAGGTGGATCATTTTCTCTGTAATCCATCCGTCTCGTCCTGCTCCTAACTTTTAAGGATCTCCGAAACTCGGAGGGGCCTTTTAGCGGGAGTAATGAGGCCTAGTCCCAAGTACTATGACAAACATTTCGAATCTAGGGATATGTTTAGTGCAGCTGTGCTACTGTGAGCCTAACACAAAGAGCGAAAATTGTCTGAAAACTTGACAAAATATTGATATCCTAAATATCCTGGTTCTAATTATTATATATGTTTGTACTCCGGATGGTGAAGCGTTTAGTATACTCATCTTCTGTGCAACAGATGCCGGGATCAAATGAAGCTGGTGGCTGTGACATTTAGATTGTGTCGGAATATAATGAGTGAAAATTTCACCATTATGCGCTGCTTGCTTTCTGTGTCAAGCAGGTCGCTCGTTGTCCTGTATTTTGCTTTCTCTGGCCAGTATTATTCCTGCATAGCCTGACAATTGTACATTTGTTACAACAACTGCAGGAACTTCAGCTATAATTGTTACATGTTGGTATTTTGTTGCTATTCTTGCCCATTTTCATGCGCAGGATATTGTCACTGCATATAGAAGCCGTGAATGAGTTACAAATGTGTTCCTAGAGTCATGTGCTCCTTAGGATTTATTAGATGTGTGTCTTTGGTACATTCTAACTTCATGACTATAGCGAATTGTTCAGTTTTATTTGTCGTAACATACACACCTAACTACATTGCTCAGTTTTGACCTTTCCTTGTAAAACTTTCCTTGTAATCTACTGATTTTTACCTTTCATACATAGTACAATCTCTATGCATCAACGTTGCAGTTTGTACTGTATTTCATCTGCCACCGAGATATCAAGGCGTGCTTCATTTAAAAGTCACAACCGCTACGGTTTTCTCTATATCTCACAATATCCAATTGATACAAAATATTGATATTGCAGATCCTGTAGAATCTTCATTGCACTGACTGGAAAATGTAGTTCGAGATAGTAGTAAAAGTTGTGTAGTCTTTTTATTGAGTTTAATTATTTTAAGGATGCACTGCATTAACTTGACTTTGCGTCAATAGTTTGCAGGAATAGATGGCTACGCTCTGTGTGTGTTCATCCTCTACCGCCCCACACGTCATCTCCTTTCTTAAAACCAGATAGTATCCTGTGTACAAAGGATCCATCTGGACAAATCGAGTTTTGTTTCAACAAAACGGGTAGCACAGCGAAACATATTATGGCTTCTCATTTGCTAGGCTTTCTTGATAATGTGACAAAAAGGACACCACGTTCGGTTAACCCTGCTTGTGGGAGCAAAGAATTATGTTATGCATCGATAAAGTAAAATAGAGCAATACCACTTGGCGACAATTTGATTGATGGTCAAGTGTAATGTGTAAATTGGTTTGCAGTGACCACTATGTGGTCCTTCGTATAGATAAGATAGATGTACTGTGACAAGAACTTATCAGAGTTAGATATTAAATCAAAATATGGTTTTGAGTAGCGCTGTAGAAGCTAAGCTAAGGAACGTCCGTTCGAATTAGCAAAGCTGAATGCTTCACGTATGTATCTAAAAGCTGAAGCTCCATGAATGTATCTAAAACGTTGGATGTGTTGAATTTAAGGTTATAGACTCAAAAAAAAAAACTACAAGGCCTCGAATGAAACTATTAATGTGATAATTCAACAATGTGAATAAATGATCTGAAGCTGTTTCATCGCTCTCGAGGGTAACCGCCATCGTGCGTAGCTCAACATTATAAATGCCATTTTAGTGTGTATGAATGATTGCCATACATGCGAAGAATTTCCACGAGGACAAGGTAACAGCTGAAAGGCAACCAGCAATCAGTCGGTCAACGCTGAAATCAGTACGGTAGGCAGTCAGTCAGTCAGTTAGTCAGTCATTCCATCACCCATTGAATTTACAACCAAAGCGCTCACGGCAATGAGCATAATGTTAATATATCTCCAATATTTCAGATACTTGCTAAAGATACTCAAACACTTCGTACGACAGACACGAAGGCTCTCAGTGACTGCACTACCGAAGCAAGTCCATTCTCCGGGTCAGCTAGTAAAGCTTCCTTTACTTCTGGGCTAGTCATCAGCGAGTGGTATTATATCCCAACCGGTTTGTCTTAGCCAGCTAGCTTTCCAGCTTGCCAGCTGGCAATGTATCTAGTATCAAGCTAATATCGCGGAGCTAGTATTGGTATCGCTTATACTACGCGGTTGGTGCTTTCGGCAGTAAAAGCATCGAAAACAACAACAGCAACAACATCGGCAACGATAACGACGGGGACCATAACAACGGCAAAAGAACGCGGCGAAAAAACACTTATGACATCAGAATCAGACCCGCGAGTTAACAGTTGTTTAGCGAGAGGTTAACTTTTGATAGTTAGTCGACAGCGGGTTTTTATCGAATCAAGTAATGCTTTCGCGCGACAGCTAGTTGATACTTTTTCGCTTGTTTCTTCGCGTCGTGAGTTAATTTTGTTCACCTGAGCCGGAACGCTGTCGCCGCATTGTACATTGTGGTGATGGCCATTATAGTCAAAGAGGAAAAGCAGCGAGTTGAGTTTTCGTACGTTATAATTTTGTAATCATCCTCCTCCAGCTACTTCTCCACATCAGCATTCCTAAAATAAGTTCGTTGTGTTTATGTGTGCTTCTGCTGTACTGCTGCGATCTGTGATTACCAAGATATAACCATTGTTATTGGCCAACAACTTGCTGGAAGTGCCAAGTGCTCCCGAAATCGGTTACAGAGAAAAAAAACATGCATAGATAATAATGAAAATTTAAAGGTTTCCCAAGAGCATCTTGTGTCGCTTTTTCGGTATCTAGAACGCGTGTAAGCCATTTAATATCCGCATATTTACATTGGCAAAAAAGACGGAAAAAGAGATGATTGTGCTATTTTATCTAGTGTAGATCGGAGCGTTCCATTCATTAGTACGTCGATGAAACACACGTCTCAACAATCTTTTTTTTGTATCTAGTTTGTTTCTGTCATCATCGAATATACAAAGCTTCTGTTTTGCCGAGCTTACAGATGAATGTGTTTTGGGAAACGTTCATCTAGTTAGGAAAATATTTATTTTTTTGTTTTCACGTTTTGTGCATTGAGGTATTTGTGTTGTGTTTTCATAAAAGTGGTTGAAGTGGTAAAAAGGTTCCTCCGGTTCAATGTAAGAATGCAGAGTGGTCGAAAGATAAATTTATTTCCATAAAATCTCTTAGAGATTGAGAAATTTCGAATGAGTAATTGTGGTTCACAAAAAAAAAGTCGTCGAGTTTAAATAAAGTGAAAGTGGTAAACCGGAAAAGTGGCTTAGAATGAAAAGCTGAATGTAAACGAAAAATGTGACTGTCATCATTTGAAGAAGATTTTGCTTTTTCGCCGGTATCTAGCAATAATTATATTGTTCACATGGTTATTGTATCACCTGGGTAGCTGCTAATCAACTCCTTTACAGGTAAAATTTCATGATTCTTTCCTTTTAAAGGTGAAATTGTATTAAGTCCTTTAAAGCCGTAGTTTGTAGCAACTTTGATAATATTCATTATTTTTGGGTTACACTTTATTTGATATGGGGATACGTTTTCAGATACTTAAAGACCAGGTTTAAATATATTTTCGTTTTCCTAGAAAAATTTATTTAATTACAAAACCAAAGATCTGCGCTATTATGATGTGGTCAGTATCACGCTTGGCCACACATTGCTTCAATTTTCCTCGTGATAGGTTTGGTTAATTTCCACATTTAAATTCATGACTTAGGTCTTCATACGAGGTATATTTTATAATAATAATATCCTTGCTAAACAAGACACTAGAATTAATAACAGAGATTTTTAGAAATACGTGAAAAAATATAGCAAATTTATATGTCCAGTGCTTGTAACGACATTCTAAATAATGAAGATTGTAGAAGTTAACAGCTCCATACAATGTTTGTCAAGTTTGTCTCATCGGAACGGAATAAATAAATTTTTTCATATTTTCTTGAAGACAGTTAAAATTATATATTGTTTATATAACAATAAATAGTCCTCAGAAATTTCCAGCATTCAAAGGTTTGTTGGTCTTTGTTGGTAACTGGGATTGGATTGCGATTGGTTCGTTATTTTTTGGTTCGCTTGATTTTAGGTTCGTCCTTTTTGATTGTAATAATTGTATGATTTTTGGACCATGAACAATCACTTTGCCGACTGCAATAACCTTTGCAATGGTGCAGAGAACGAGAAAACTGTACCTTAGACGTTTGGACGCGAATCATTTCCTCGGGTAAAGCTCAGGTGTTTCCTCGGATGAGAGGGAGAATCAGTCATTGATATGCAGTTGAATGTATCGGCGGTGTAGATTACAGAATGGTATAGGAGTTGTTATTATCCTTTTTGAAAGATCTGTGAATGTTACGAACTACAAAGAGATTGTCAAAAAAATTGAATCCTTTCCAACAAATCCTCTCCACCACGTCGTTTTGGTTTCTGTACTACATTGAGCTCTAAAATTATTGAGCTACATAAATTATTGCGATATTGGGTACAACGTTTTTGTTACTAATGCTTCCTTCCATGGCTCCACTTTTCCACGTCAAACAATTGAAGAACTATGGTCTTGCTTAGCCGGGAATTCCATAAAAATTTGTTGGCAGTTATTAGGATCAATATAAGGGATCGAGAGTCGAGAATTTCAGAAAATTTGGAGTGTGTGAAAACAAAACTTCTGAAAGAACGAAGCAGTAATAGTTAGTTGAAAAATCTGTATGAAAGAATGGTATAAAACTCGGGAATAAAATATATGCCATCTTATGAAAAAAAATCGTCTGTTGCCTAATGAAGAATAGGTCAATCTTGGAATTTAGTTGTTAGAGAATGGGAAAGTTGTCTGATGTCTAGATCAAAAGTACACATAAATCTAATATAACCTAATAATTCGTTTGGAAGCTCCTGTATGAGATGAGAATGCTGGCAGTCTGCCATCCGGAACTGACATTTATCCTTGATCTCAACACCTTGTACGTAAAGGTTGATCAGCTTACCCACAATACTATCCGGACTACTACCACAACTTTTATACTAGCATTTTTGTTTTTATAATCAATGCTCACTTCTATTACTGCTACTACTACTACTACTTCTACTACTTCTACTACTACTACTACTACTACTTTTACTTCTACTACTACTACTACTACTACTACTACTTCTACTACTACTACTATGACTACTATTTTATATTGGTAGAACACGATATGCTGTTCAACATTATTCACCTTTTGATTTTGTGTAGTCAGTTGGTCCTGATCCTATATTTGATTTACTAATACAACTCAGGCCTAGGCTCAATAATTCGCTCATATGTTATCGGATCGCATTATAATTTTTTTTTTCGGAATATTTGCAAGTTCAATTACGAGTTAAATTTCAGCATTAAGGAAGTTACTCATATTCAATACATACGATGACAAATCATTTGCCGGTTATCGGAAAACTTCCAAGAATATTTGCATATGGGCTATATAATCGTACACGGTTTTCATATTAGCACAATTTTCATATTCATATTTTTCCATTTGTAGTCATCTGTATTACTTAGTCATTATTTGATGAATTAATTTCAGATAGTTGCAACACATGCTGCATTATGTAAACTATCTGCAAATGCTTTATCAATAGTTTAATAATAAATACTATGAGCTGTGCTCTCCATAAGAATATAAAATAAATAATTGTCGAATGTGCATGGCAAATGTGCTTTCATTTAAATTTTCCAAGCGAAAATTGAAACTATTTACGATAGTAATAATGTATCCAGACACCTGCTTGTAATGCTTCAATGATTGCTATGCAAATGTTGTTTTTATGATCCTTTCAAACATAAAATTTGCGCATTCATTTACAATTTGTGATCAATGTTTGGAATGCAGATAATGTACCGATAAAGTGCATTGTGGGATTTTCCTTTATTAACTTGTTTTGGTAAATTTAAATAAAAGTCTTTACCTTTTGAGTTTTTGCGTGATTTTTCCATATTATTCCTTTCCCTAATAACAATTCCTTCTATTTGTGACACGATAAGATTGTGAGCATTACTAATAAAATAATATCATAAAAGCTGGGCTGACTGCTTGGCTCAACCCTTGACGAGTGGTAACAATCCTAAGTTTGCCACAGAGCTCATCCTATTCGACGATGTAGAGCAGTCAATAGCACAACGAGGCTGACTTCTATTTGATCCGGTTTTTGATTGGACCAGAATTTTTGTCAGGGCTACCTGCACAACATTGGTAAAACACCATCCTTCAGATCGCATATTCTGCGACAGAATATGTAATGAGAACGATGACATCTAACTTACCATCTTTTCAGAGCTGTCCCATGGTATTGCTACTGTAGAATCTTCTTTTCAACGATAAGGTGGACAGCCCAATAAGCCTGCCAAATAAAGGGTTCCCGATCATACAGCTCAATCGGATATATACCGAAATCGGTTAACAAATGTCATGAAGTGATAAATTACGCACGATGTGTCCTTAAAATAAAGAAGGGTATTTTTGGGTCACCGGATGCGTCGAAAGCGGAAGTCTTTTTTTTTGACACCTTTCTTCTCCCTCATTTTCACTGGGAAAGGTGTTGCTATAAGACGTAGAACAGAGAGGCCTTACTCGGCGTAATATGTAAATTTTTCCCAAGACTAGGCTTCCTCGTTGACAGCGGAGGTGTATATCGGAGGTCGGGGGTGTGTATCCAGTCGGAGTTGTATACCCATGATTTCTGGATCCAGTTTGTGCTTTATTTTCAATATTTTTTTCTATTTTTGGATATTTTAATCGATGCAAAAGTGGGACATGTGCAACATTCGATTTTGTTAAATAAGATCTACATTTTTTGGGTAAAATTTACTGTAACATCGTTCTTACTTTCTTTTAATTGTCAACAACGATAGTGCAGAATTCCGAGAAATAAGGTTGGTTGAACTCTCTTCTAATGAGATAGACTTTTCTAGAAAAGGCGCAGGATAGCAGCATAGACCACGAAGCTAAGATTCTCTTGTTGTGCAACTGTGGGATATGTGGCAATGGAAGGGTTTCTGTTGAATACAACAAATGGACAGTGGAAACAATAATAATTAAGAAGGTCTAATCATTTAATTTAATTTATTGTTTTACTTGAACAATTGACCGAAAAAGGATATAGAGGTGTAAAAAATTATATTACAATTGTAAAATTCTATAAACCGATTAAATCTCTATCACAACGTCTAGCAAAAAATCAATTCAATTCAAATTGCTTTTCCTTTTTTTTTATACTGTTGTGTAACTAATGTAAAAAAGGAGCAGAATACCTTGCTGTTATGTATGTATTCTATGTACATACATAATTGACTCCCCAAAAAATAATTCATCGACCGCATGACAATATATGGTGAATATTGTTATTTTCTCTTAGAGTAGAAAGGAACAAAGTCGAAATAATATGATAAGATCGTTATAAAAATGACTTTTCATCTACACCGTCAAGCTAAATAGTAAATTCTATTGCTAACGAATGTTAGAACTACATATAAGACAACACGCAAGTCGTACATTTAACCAACCGAAAGTAAAATGAATCTGCATTTGTGTTGTGTAGATGTAACGAATAGAATATATTCATTCGGCTATAATGTTACCCAAATCACAGAAGGACCTTTGGTATATGTACATATTGAACGGAAGGTACTATGACAGGTGGAATTATCAGCATAGCTTTCGTCCACCTAACTCATTAATCTCATGCCGATGAAATTATGCCAAGTAATAAAGTCATAGTCCAAGGCATAAATTCGTAGCTTTTATTCGATTCGTGTAAGTTTTATTTGGGGACCGGTAGTGTTTTTTTTTGTGAATAATGTCTATATGATTTCCGAATATATTATTCGGATAACATGGAAATATTTGTCCACCCTTTACTCTCACACACAGCCTTGATCTACGATATTGGCTATTTCGGGGGAATGAGGGATGGTTCCATTACCCTATGAAAATCACAGACATGACGAAAAGCGCACGAGCCTTTTGTAAGCAGGAAGAAAAAGCTTCCTTTCGAGTTATACAAACAGTAACCAACTAGGTAGAATGCGGATATAAATAGAGGGTAACAAAGATATAAATCTAAAATATTGGATAAATATTCGTGCCAGAACTCCTTTGGGACTACATGCGAAAAATGCAATTGAATGCAAATTTGAGTGTCGTTTATTGCAGTTGACACATTTTGATTAGCAAACCAAGTCTTTTTCATATCAATTAAAAATTTTTGAAGACGCAAGATAAACAAGTAGTTTTATCTTCCCACTCGCGTACGATTGTTTTGACAAAATTTTTATGAATATAAACCGAATCATAAATCTATTTGTATTTAACTTAGTTATTAACTATTACTACAAGAAAAGTTAGATATCCTATCTATGTAAGTCTTTCAACATGAATGAATAAATGAACTAAACGCACGAACAATTAAAAACATATCAATTACAACACTATTTACTTTTCATGTGCTTTAAGATAATATTTTATTCGAGCGATACCTGAATGTTATAAGAAAAAAAAAAGAAGGAATAGAAAAAAAACTTGGGAGTTTGTAAGGTAATATAATAGATATCGGATAATATGTCGTGTTGCGTGTTTTGTTAGCGGGATGATATATGTACAAGTAGTAGCGTCATGTGTGTAGTTTGTTATGAAATATTTATCTCGAAAGTGATACCTTAATTTACTATTTTAGGGGTGTAAAATTGAATGGCCAGGGTTAGGCTTCAACTTAGCAGTGATGTATCAATTTTACGAAAGGGTTAGACATTATCACCCAACCTTAAATCTGTTTTACCGAGAAAACTATTTCTGCAGGTTTCTTTACTAAGGTTATTTAGGTTTGGAACTGAATTAGTAATTATAACCTATTGGTCCTGATTTTCAAAAAAGACAAATCACAACACTTTTAGGCGAACTCCAATCCGTCCATTCAAAAAACCGATTTTACCACGCCATTACTTTAAAAATAAAGTACATTATTCACATTTGATTTAATCAAAATGAATTGATTAAGTCACCTTCATTCTGAAAAATATAAACATAAAAATATAAAATAAAAAATATAAACGTATAAATATTAAAAATCTCTGCATTTTATATTACACATTTTTATATTTTGCATGATTACATATTATTTTTTTTTGTCAATACGGTCGAGCAGCACAAAATCTGTCTTATTCTGTTGTCTGTCTTAAATGATTCAAAACTCTTTTGCCACCAAATTTTAATTATGCACTTTTTTGAATGGTTTTTTTCGACGATAAGCTGGTGAGACCGAGGTGCCCGGGTTAAAATCTAAATTTCCGGACCGAAAATCAACAAAAACTACTCACGGACTGTATCTTTCAGGCAAAACATCACTTATTTAAATAGCTCGATTCAGTTATGATACGTTTATTTCCCTTTTTCGAAAAGGAATGCCAAAATGTATCTGAAAATCGGCGGAAAATTATCCCCCCTCCCAATTTTCGTTAACTTCACTCCCTTTCTCGGAACCTCATTGGTTCGTTGATTGGCCTGGAATTCCCGCATGTCCTAAATCGAGTACATTTCGATCCTTCAGTTCAGACTGAGACAAAACTGTATCAAACTTGATATGGTATCACAAAACAGCAGTACCTGAATTGATGACTGACTATCTAAGTATATTGTTATCTATTTTCTGATCGTAATAGTTTCACTCCATTTCTCAAGTTGCAATTTTTGAATGTCTTTAGGTCTTATCGCGAATCTTTTTGCGGTGTTTTTTTGCGTACAGGTGTATTAGATCATCTTTATATTATTAGATCATTAGCCACAAACATTCAAAGATTGAGATACTGACGTTTTTTCACAATTTGATGTTGCCTGATGATTGAACTGTAATGAAAACCTCGTAGAGTGCAAAAAAGTAACAAAGGCGAATGAGACTTTCAACAATTTTAAGTCAAATTATCCAAAGAAAAAAACCATTCCAAAAGTGAAAAAAATGGAGACCATTGCGTTTGCAACGATACAAACTTCAGACCCCTGAAAAGATTGTGAAGATGTGCCCATGAGTGATTTCGCAGATTTGTCATTCTTAGATACGTCCGGTTTTTTTTTATATTTTCTAATTTTTGTCTGGTCAAACTGATGTTTGCTTGTTGAGCGCTAACCATCAACCCAGCTTTCATAGACGGGTTCTCACGGTAACCTTGCAAGGAAGATTTCAGGCCGTAAGCTTCCGCTGTAAGAAAATTTCTTGCGACAGAAGAAAGTATTCATTCCCCTTTTTAAGGTTTCTCCAATATTCATTAAATTTCCATGTTAGTTAACTATTTAGAACGATTTCCAGAAGCTTTGGACGGCCCATGAGTGGCAGCATTTCCTTGACTATCAGACAGATCACTTATTCCACAATAAACAGGACAAGATCGATTCAGTTCTCAGCAAAGAAATACTGAGTCCTCGAGTAGTTGTGAATTTTCTGAGTTCTCCTAAAGGAATCGTAACAAGCTCTGAAAATATTCGAAGATATTCATCCGAGTCGTATCTGCTTCGTAACAGTTCGTAACAGCGTTTGGGTTTGTTGATTGATAGTTTCGTTTACTTCTTCGGGACATCAACAGTCTACGCCTTTAACTTGGACAAGACTCTGCCATAAGAAATAGACGAAGGACATTCAGCGATTTCTAGTATGAAGATGTGACTGGTGACATTCAACATTTTACGAAACTTGAAGACGCTCTTCATAGCTATAGTTGTGTCTCCTTTTTAACACACGGAAAGTAGTAGCTAGGTAAAGAAAAAGGATGGTAAGTTCTTGTGGAAATTGTTTTCTAGATGATTGAGGGGTTCTTCAGGTATTATTTCTTGATTCGCATTTCAATTTTTCGTTTGAAAGATGGTTGGTAGAAGCCTAGTTTTACATCGGGCTAGAAGCTATGTTCCTGGGATCTTATTAACACTTGAATCAGAAACATCGGATCTTGATATCTGTAGATACCTACTCCGTTTTAAAATTGAAGATGAAAATATTACCTTTCATGAAGTTTATTTTCATGTTTTTAAATTGTTTGTTAAAAAAAACTTACCATGCATTTCATAAGCTTCAAGTTTAATTATTTTTAAGTTGTGTTTTTATTCTATTGCATATAGTATCGTTTTCTTATATTTAAATAAGATTTTAGTAAATTTACTAAATATGTTTTGCAGCTTCAATTTATTCTTTTATTAATCCAAGTCCGAATACTATTTTGCCTTCGTATTTTTGTATGGGATTTTCTTGTTTTAGTGGATATGTATTTAGATTTCCAAATATAATGGTCGACCTTACCGTAGCTTAAACTCTAAATAAATGAAAGAAGGAGTTGTTCTTTTACAGTGAAGAAAGTTGGTACCTGTCCATACCCATAAAATTTACATGAAATTATTATACTTGTGCTACTACTGCATTGATAAAATAATTCTGAAGCTCATTCTTCGCTTTGCATGCAGTTTACTTCTTAAAAATATTAACGAATTAATTTTATCTCATATCGGATAAACTTTATTTGATAAAATCCATCACACAAATGCAAGCCGTTGATTAACAAGTTACTATATTTTTTTTTAATATAGCTACCAGCAATACCTCATAAAACATGTTTCTACAATGCCCCTGAAGCTTGTCTACATTCCTCTTGAGGTTACAAATAAAAATTACTACAACAATGGATTTTCCCTCACTTACAAATTAAACACAAGGTAACATCGTTGACATAGATGAACTTATTTGGCCCCTGAATGACTTTCTTTTGGAGTGACACAATTTTTCAGTTAATTTGCAAAATTATCTTTTGTATCTAATTTTTTTTCCGACCGGATGCAATTAAATTAATTACTACACCTATGTTACTATCAGCTAAAGCGTATGTGTAAGTATTGTACGTTGCTCTCAATCTATTTTTAATTTGTTTGTTTTCTAATTGTTGTGTACAGTTTTCCCAAAAAGATACTTGCGAGACTGCCACCATACCATTTGCATATCATTTGCACAACGAAATAGTCAAATGGCCCAATAACTTGCGAGCAGAAAACATTTTTAATATGGTATATTTAATGTTTGGATAGTCGCGCGGTATCAACATAACTTTAGCAATAAAATAGGCTACATGGTTTTTCTTTTTAAGAATTCCCGTTATGTCGCGAAAAACGCAAGAAGTGAATTAGGTGAAATTCTTATTAACATGTGGGGTCCCCATGACTTGGTCAATAGCTGTTTGAGAATTCTATCTATCTTTTTTGAGTAGAAATTGCCATTCTGTCAAGAAGAAGAAGAATTCCTAGCTAGATCATTGGAATTTCGAATGGAATAACTGAGATCTTCTTCGAATAGAAGATCTTCTTAAGATAAAAGATAAAAGAACTTCTTTCATAGCAACTCATTGTAGAAATCTGAATATGAATGCAATATCTACCCATGAAACTGTCCAATCTCCAGATATAAGTTCTATACGCTTTTTTTCCTAAAATATTTATGTACTATTGAATAAAATTATTACCATAATTATAAGTATATAAAAGAGGAAAATATCAACAATGAAAAGCACACATAAAAAATGTTTAAAAAGGAAAAAACACATTTTATTTTTCAATTTATTTAAACAATTTATAGATTCACAATGTTCATTTTGTATCTTTTCAACCTGAAAACTTTTTGTCAGCTTTATTTTTCTGCCTTTCAATTAGTTCTATATTTCCCGTCAAATAAATTCTAATTTCTACTTTATTCCGTCATTCATGATAGGTTTTACTAAATTTTGAAAACTTCTACAAATTGGAGAGTAATTTCGCAAAATGAATGTAATCTATATAACAAAAGTATAAGTAAGGAACCTTCAAATGTCAATCAGACTAGTTTGGATAAGTATCCTTTTGGTTTTAAACCAAAATTGAGTTTTATATTGATTAAATAACCTCCCCGTGTACCCTTGGTCTCCAAAAAATATAAAACTATAATATATTACAATATTAGGCTTTAGTTTCATATTTGAGCTGTCGCGCCATGGATTACCATACATTTGCGCTCGTATTGATAGTAACCGTCAGTGGCATATCTTGTTAAAAATGAATAGAAATCGGTTATGACTATTTTTGATATTTATTAAGTATTCACATATACAGTTGCATATTTTTGTGCAAGGTTTCCCATCTTCACTAAATTTTTTTGCTGAAAATAAAGAACATCCTTTCAATTTTGTGTCATGTTATCAACACAACTCGTAGTCATCAATTAAAGGCTACTAGAATATAGAACATAGAAACAGAACAGTTTTCAGGACATCCTGACAGTTCTTTGCTTCAGATTCCTATTGATAACGTAAAGGGAACTCGACCCTCCGCCCAAAATTCAGGTCCATATAATACTGTTGGCAGATATTATCAGTTTTTTTGGAACTAATATTCGCTTTGTTCGTCCGTGGAATTTTCTCATTTTGCACAGTGTTTTACAATCGTTGACCGAGATAAGCCATTTAAGAGAACCTAAAAAGAGTCATCAAGGAAAAGGGCACGATGAAAACAACCTGTTAACTGGTCGGCTGCGAGACGAAACGTTTGTTTGATCTATTTTTAAATAAGTCAAATAAATGTTTCTTGAAATGAATAATAACAAATATTATTTTATTAATGACAAATATTTAAGGGGTTATACCTATGTGAAGGCTAAAAAACAAGCCTTTTTTCAGGATTTTATTTTCAAGGATTTTGAAAAAAAGCTTTTATAAATAATATATCAATATAAAGGGCAACTTTTCGGGCGTGCAAAAATTTTTTTTTATTTTAAATTCAATACAAAGTGGCGGCTGCAGTGCACGTCAAAGTCACTAGTATTTACAAAAGACGTTCCGCGGCCGGACAAGTTTATCAGCCCCAGCTGCATCTGGAACAATGAAAATTTTTTTTCATAAACTCCATGAATTTTGCTACTGAAGTACACAAGATAATAGTTTAATATAGATTTTTCGCAAAATGTCGACCATTTAACAAAAAAAATTGCATTTTCGACCCAAAAAAATGACTTCAATTGCTTATAACGTTTTTTAAACAAAACCAATCGCTAAAATCGTGTGTACTTCACTAGATAATCATATCAAGAAGCTACAGTTATAACGGCAAGTCAATCGGATGAAAACTGAAAGAGTTTCGTTTCCGGCAAAATTCAAAAATACACTTTCGAGATAAACGCGTTTAAAGTTTCAAAACCTTATAAAGTTGTAAATTTTTAAAATTTTACTATATACAAATTTTTTTACCTTTACTCTGCTATCCCAGCACCATACAGTTGTCATTCGAAGACCGTGGATTTCTCCTGCTCTTCCTTTTTTGATGCTAAAAGGCAGCGTCTCGCCTCTTTTACAACGTCGGTAATTAAGCGCTCAGCAGCCTTTATTCGCTCGGCGTCTGTTTCTAAGCAGAAATTGTAAAAATTAGGTCCTGCAGTCAATCCTAATGAGTCGTAGATGGGGAGAAGGCCCGACAGTCCATCATTAAATAAGATAACTGCGATATCGAGCACCGCCTTGCCGCTCGACACATGTTTCGGCGCGATGGACCACACGACTGCATTGAACGATTTACTATAGTACTTTAACCTCAAATGCTATCGATCGAGTAAACAGAAGCTCTCCTAGCGTCGTTTACGAAGGAACGTGCCCTATACAGTGTGTATTAATTACTATATAGTATAAAGCGAGCAAATTTTACGTTTTTCGAGCATTGGAGTTACTTCAGAAAATTGATCCTCAAAAAATTTTCTGAAGTATATTAGTATTTGGACCTTTTTGATTTCAATTCTAGGGATGTGTTAGCATACTTTTAGCCAATAAAAAAAATCGAAAAAAAAAATTCACATAGGTATAACCCTTTAAATACAATTAAACTGATTGTTGCATATTTGACATACTTATTCATCTAGTCATTGAGAAATTCATCCGCTGTTGTCATTTCTCACATTTTTCATCGCTATCAAATGGGCCAGAAATGTTGTTTTTGTAACTTAAAACTTCCGAATCCTTGCTAATTCTCCTTGCTTAGCATAATACAAAGCATTATCGATCTAATTTTGAAGAAATCATAAGAGTAAGCTGTAGCTTTCTGTGAAACAGCAAAAGATAGGGCCACTATAAATAGCTGTGTTGAAAAGTCAAGGCAGAAATTATAAATTGAGCCACTAACTCTCAAAAACGTTATCATTTCCCAAGATTTCTGAATGTCACCCTTTTTTTCCATGCGGAGTGAAAACAGCTTGATGACTTTCCCAGATAGTTGTTTGGTTTTGTGTTTGCAAATTTCATTTTTTGGAACGTCAAAACTATCGTTCACACATGCCTTTCGATGGGAAATGTGATATTATTAAATATTATATTATAAGATATCATATTATATAATATTCGGTTTTCCGTTCCTCGGAGTTTCTCACAAACGTTGCACGGTGTTTCACAACCGATGACCGAGATAGGTCATTAAAAAAATTTAACGTTATATAAATTTATAAAAACATTATAAAACTAAAGTTGTATACTGTGAGTTGAAATTTTAAATAAGGCCAGAATTATTCGTTTTTTTTGTAACTTAAAACGATCTATTTTTGGGCCATTTTCGTTGCTTTGCATAATACAAGGCATTGTCAATTTGGCAGGGGTCGAATTTTGAAGAAACCATCAGAGTAAGCTGTAGTTTTCTGTGGGCGTTTCCAAAAACGCCCAAACCATCGTTCACACATGCCTTGCGATGGAGGATGATCATTATATGTTTCTCGAAATGATCGGTATAATTTAGCTAGTTTTCTTCAAATGAAAATTAACAAAAAAAATTACAACGCGTGCATACTCTTTGTTTGGTAAAAATTTTGACATATTGAATGCGCCTGTAACACTTATTCTGAACATAAAAAAAAATCTGAATTTGCGATAATAAAAGGACAGGCTACATCAGTTCACCGTCTGTTGTCTGATATCAGCATACCATACTTATACATCTGGTAAAAAATAATTACGTAAGGACTTATTGAACATATTTCATAATGAACTTTATTTAAAAACGCTGTGCACAGACTACTTCATTATTGAATGAAAATCGAACATTGTACAATGAAAACAATTCACAATTTTGAGATCCTGAGGCTTTTACTGATCCAACTCAGCGTAGCGTCTCATATTTTGAATTATCAGTCCAGATAATTCCAACTGAAAATTTTCCTTGATATTGAAATTTATCCTTGACTTACAATTAAGTAACTGCGCACCTACTTAACAAATCAAGTTTCTGTGCTAATCAGGTTATTTTTATTGTAACGAGCTGTTTATTGTTATAAAAAAAAGGAAGCGACTAAAGCCAAAAGCTACTTCGCAAGCGTGACTCAAGTATTTCAAATAAAAAAGACAACAGATTCGAAACAACAGCGTAGTTACGTATTCGTGCAATGGACAACTGGAATTTTAAACATTTCCATCGTTTGCTTTTATCATAGGTCAAAGATATTTATCGTATGTAAATTTTTCATCATCCCCCGTTATCATTGTTTCATGCGTTTACTAGGCGTGTAGATCTGCGTTTGTATTTTGTTGTGTTTCTTGGCTTTTTCTTTCTTTGCCACCTTAAGATTTTATTGTTGTTAGTAGCTACCACTTTTTTTTTCTCTCTCTCTCTCTCTGAACGCACAAAATACTTTCACTTTTTAACGACATTGAAACATGGACTGATGCTAGTTTTCATAGCTTGTGTTACATGCATTCTCATATTCATTTATAATGTAAAGACATGTTTGGATGCAAATGGAATGGTCTCAATAATGAAAACATCTACCTTTGAAAGATAAAATCTTATGTTTGATTTACGCAAAACATTCGACTGAATAAAGTATAACTAACGGCTAAAGTTTAATTTATTGTTAATACAAATGTTTGCACTTGAACGTCTAAAATGATTATAAATGATCGTGAGAACAAGAAAAAAAATCTTAGAAGGTCCAATGTGAATGTTTTTCAATCAGAAGCCCTGAAAGCTATGATTTCAAGTCAAACGCATTTTCCTACGCATTTGCTTAAATAAAAGCTAGAAATTGTGCATGCCGACATTTAATGCAAAATAAATTTTCTTAATTTGTACCAATGCAAGTACACTGATTAAATAAAAAAAATAGTTTTGTCACGATTATTGTCAGCAGTTTGTGATTTATTACACATTGACATTCAAATTTGACAGACATTTTGATAACGGAACGAGTACTAACCTTAACCTCAACATTAATAAGGCAACTTTGAACGTGCTCAATGTGATTTGACCAAAAGGTATGAAACAGAACGATCAGGCTGTCTTTTGTTGGGCAAGTCGTTTGTATGAACGATTAATTCAAGAAAATAGAATAATTAAAGTAATTACATTGACTATATCAAAATTCAATTTAATTTGTGTTGCAGTTCATTCATTATCACAACTCATTCAAATTCAAATTCTTATTGAATGATGTTGCAATTTTTTTTAAAGGATGGTCAAAATTTCCGCTTACAATAATTATCATAACACTATGAATCATAGAGAACTTATTTTGGAAATGTTATTTAGCAAATATTAAAATACAAAGTTGTATATATTTTGTATTTGCCAAATAACTGCTTAGTCAACTAATTAAATAGAAAAGTTAATTCACACTAATGCTATAACGTTCGTTATTTACTTTAATAATTACTACCACTAATATGACATGATATGAGGAAGAGTAGAAGTGTTAATTGTATGTACATTTCAATAGTGACAAGTACTATATACGATAAATTTAGATAGAGTTGTAAAAGCTTGAATAATTCGAAATATCTCAGAACTGTGTACATATTTGCTGGGATATAAAATGAATTGCTGAGTGTGAATGAGAACTGAAAGATAAAGAAGCCTACTTGGAATCAGTTTTGTTTGAAAGCCGGTCAAACGTGCAATATTTCGTTCATTATGTTGACTTTCGTTGGTGTAAATAAAATGTTCTATTGTTTATTTCTGTCGGTACAAAATTTTTCTCTGGTCGGGAAATCAAGCCCCGTGTGGACGACTCTCAGACGCAGAATGCTTCCAAAATACGCACTGAAAACCTCGTCTGGATTCTTTTGTCATGTTACTTCGGGCTAGGCTTCATTTTTCTACACCAAGAGACGCCTTGACGTTTCAGGAATAAGTAGCAGTGAAAGGAACTCTAGGATCCTTCCTGATACTCCAGCGTATCACTCTCAATTAGCATCAGTTGTCACAGTATCATTTCTGGAGAGGGTTGTTCAGTTTCGCTGATGTGGTCAATGAGTGTTGGGCATCATCTATCTCTCCTGCACAAAGCATGCAATTGAGTAACCGTGACCTAGCAATTTTTTCGGGATAAAGATCGGAAACATTCATGCCCACTCAAGAGTTGCATCAGTTAGACATCACTGTCACTTTGCGACTGATTGAACCAGGAACTCCTCAGGTACGGGGTGATTACACGATATTTGAGGCAAAAAAAAGTCAAATGATGGGCAAATTTTACGATAAGTATTATTTATTTCAGCGTACGAGGCACGTCCAGAAAGTAAGTGGACTGGTACACTCACAGTTGTAGGGAATACTTTTTCGACATGTTGGCAACACTGCCGCGTAGCCTGACCCCTCCCCTTCAAAACGAGACCAATCCGCGGTTAGTGTGTTGAAAACTCTTGACGCAGTAGCATCTCTCGCGAAAAATGTCGATCGTATCTCCCGCCAGGTGCGAAATTCGCACCGTCATTCGCTACCTCGTTGCGAAGGAAAAAGCTCCGATTGAAATTTATAATGAGGTGAAAACTGTTTACGGTAATAAAGCTATGAATCGTACGAGTGTGTACAAGTGGTGTTGCGAGTTTAAAAATGGCCGTACTTCCGTGCATGACGATCAGAGGAGCGGAAGACCTTCAATTGTGACTGACGAACTTTTGGAAAAAATCAAGATTGCGGTCCGTGACGATCGCAGATTGATGTTAGATGAACTTTCTGCGATGTTTCCGCAAATCTCCAGATTCCTTATACACGAAACAATCACAAAAACTCTCGGATATCGAAAATTGTCTGCGAGGTGGGTCCCAAAACAGCTGACAGAACAGCACAAGTTGAATCGAGTGCAGAGCTCCAAAGAGTTTTTGGAACGCTACGAACTTGAAGGCGATGATTTTCTCTACTCTATTGTTACTGGAGACGAAACTTGGGTTGCCCACTACACGCCTGAAACTAAGAGGCAGTCTCAACAATGGCGTTACACATTGTCACCCTCCGCCAAGAAATTCAAAACCACAATTTCAGCCAAAAAAATCATGGCATCCGTGTTTTGGGACCATAAAGGCATAATTTTGATTGAATATCTGCCTCACGGGGAGACCATCAACGCGGCAAGATACTGTGAGACGCTAAAAAACTGAAAAGGGCGATTCAGAATAAAAGGAGGGGCATGCTAACGAAGGGAGTCTGCCTGCTGCACGACAATGCCAAACCTCACACGACCAACGCCACGATGCAACTCCTGGACTCTTTTGGATGGGACGTTTTGAACCACCCCCCGTACTCCCCTGACTTGGCCCCTTCAGATTTCCATCTCTTCACTTCCCTTAAGGTGCACATGGGTGGGGACAAGTTTTCAACGGACGAGGAGGTGAAGGGGGAGGTGGAGAAGTGGGCGAAAGAGCTGGCGGGAGACTTCTTCGAGGCAGGCATCAAAAAATTGATCCCGCGGCTCACCACTTGCATTGAGAGGGATGGTGACTACGTTGAAAACTAACTTACATATGTACAAGTGTAACCAAGTATGTTTTTGTTTAATTAAATTTTTTTTTGAACCCTACATAAATTGAGTACACTTAATTTCTGGACGTGCCTCGTATCAAAACCGGAAACTTTGAGCATTGAAAATGTTGCGTTGCGTAAGTTTTGACACATTGTCATAAGCTTGGGGTGTATAAATTCGTCAAATGCTGCTCCTATTTCTAACCCTGAAAATCCTGTTATTGGTAAACCTTCATTTTTATAATTTGGCTCTTTTATGTTATTTCAAGATTAACTCATTGTTAAGGATGAATTCACCTTGCTTGCGCGAAAGCGATGATCCACTCGACCAGGTTTTCCATCAGATAGCGCAAGAGCTACTAATGCAGACCTTACCTTAAGAGGTTGATGCTTAAAGTTTGCGAATAGGTCCTAAATCGATGTGACGTTCTACTGCTTCAAAGGCACACCTTCGAACCGTTTACATCTCAGGGTGAAATACTATGCCATTAACTTTTTCTTTGAAATTTAAAATAAGGTTTGGTTCCAAGTAAATGTATAAATTATCGAAAAATAATGATACATATTCCTTGGAATTCCCACGAAAATGTAAATAAACATATAAATACTAATTATGCTGCAACTGTACAATTACACATAGTATAAATTACGTACTAACCATTCTACATTATTTATTTTTTCTTAGCTTTGAAAGAAGCTTCATCATTGATCAATAATTCAACATCTAACATCACTGAAAAATTTATAATTGGACAGTTGAATATCGATGGCCGTGAAAGATATGAAACATTAGCAGTCCGTCAGTGTGATAAATTATTTGAATGTCACTAATACTCACATGTGTTCACTCCTTCTCTATTATCCTCGTATCGATACATCGAAGCAAAACGTGTGGAAAAATCGCATCTGTTAGGATTCATTTTAATTGGATCAGTACGAAGAAATTGTAGGGGGTTGATATCCTTCTTACAATCATACCATCAGTATAATGTAGATAGATATCCGTTCATATTCTGATGTTTTTTTCTTCTGAGGATAAGTCAATATTTGTCCTGTGGGAATGTATTGGTTAAAAGTCTCGAACGTACGATTTCGAGTTAACCTCATTTCAAGGTGCCGTGACGGTAATCAAAGCTTCTAACAAGAAATTTTTCCTTGTCATTGATTTTCAAACTTTCGCATATGAAAATTTTATGAACTGTAATTATCGGTTCGATATATGGAACCGATATGATGGATGGCTATTGCCATATCTTCCACCTAAAACCACTTGATAGTCGCGTTCGTTTTTCTTCTTTTTTTTCATATTCATGGAGTAACTTAACAAGGTCCTCGTGTCCATATCGATATTTTGCAAGCAGAACAGGAGAACAAAAAAAAAAAAACAGACAGAGGTCTGGGACGGATAAAAAGGTGGGCAAAATAAAAGAATGGTGTGAGATATTGGTCAATTGTTTTGTAGGATATTTACGATAGTGTGATAGACGATAATAACGGACGATAGCGTGGAACTATCTTTGAGTAAGTATTCCAATCCATCGTCGTTGTGGGGAATTCAATGTCAAATGTACTTCACTTGAAGGACGATTCTTCTTCGTATTTAGAATATCCTCGTGTTATAACGGCTATTGACAGGCGCAAGTTGGTTCGATGTAATTATTTACAACACTTCACCCTGCCCGATTGACATTGATTTCTAATGACCGGGTGTCGAGCCAGAGGGAATAGTTCAAGCGGCTATCGACGAAAGGTTCAAGGCAGGAATAGTAGCAATGAAATGCTGACAATTTGAATATGGGCTGTTTAGGTTAGTAGTGATGAACGAAGCTGATGAGCTGTTAATCATTTTTCGGATATCCTATCTGATCGAAAATCACAGCAGGAACAACCCAACTGTCCAATCTATTGATGAGTTTGATGCAAGGAGCATGTAGATTTAATATAAATGGCCGAAAATTGGAAAAATTGTCAAGCTAGATACGTGTTATCGTCTATCTTAATAAATTTTTTTTGGCCAGATCTTTTATCAATTCACATTCTTGAAATAAAATGTTGTGATGACCAACATTTTGCTAAACTTTTCATTCTGCTTATTTGATCAGTATAAAAAGAAAACGTCTGAGTTAGCTCTCGTATTTATCCCAAGATTGTGTTATGTTGAAACTTACTCAAAGCAGGTTAAAAATGCATAAAAAATCAAATATTTGCTTTTTACAAAAAATACATAGGTCCGGATATTAAAACTCTCACCGTTAAGAGCATCGATTTCTTTGCTGCCATCAATGCCGGTATTGTTGCTAAAATCCCACAACAGCATCAACAACAACTATTGCTACTACTACTACCACTATTACTACTACTACTGCTACTATTATTACTATTATCCGGACTTTTGTAAGAGAGACTATTGCTCTGTTACTGCGATACCTATTGTTTCTACTTCGACTGCTAAAGCAGTAATAGTACAGCTGGTACTATATCTACTGCTACTGCCACTATTCTTTTTATTATTATAAGATATTAAAAAGGGATCTGAATGTGTCGCTTGACTTAACTAAAGGGACCTATCCCGAAATAATTTGACATAAAGCATCAGGTTAGGTCACGGTGTGGCTGAGGAGCTGCTTAGTCTGTCATACAATTTCTATTTGCCTCTGATAGTCCGACATTCGGGACCTAAACGGCTTTTTAACACAACACAATATAATATAACAAAATATTTCTCGGCATGGCTGGGATCTCCCTCTTACCCGAACGCGCTGCTGGATGAGACTAAGCAGGCCTATCTCCAAGTAATGTAGCACAAAGTCGCAGGCTAAGGATGCGAAGGGGAGGCGTTTATTCGATTGTCCAGTAGCTTTGCATCAGTGGGAGCTCGATTTTGGGCGTAAATAGGCTTTCCTGCAGAAATCGCAGAAATCAGTTATTACATCAAATAAACATAACCACACAACTGTTGCTGCTGCTGAACTTGAAGGAATGACTTCTTCGTTTGTATGGAACGCCTAAGTTATACAAGTTATACCATAATTTTGATATTAAAAAAGTAAGGTTGTATACAATTGTTCCTCATATAATCAAAATAATCACATCTAGTTTCCTTTAACCACCGAAAATTGGTGGCAACGAATTCATAAGTACTTTTATGTTAACGTGAACGCTGACAGTTCGGGGTTGAATCCATATTCCTTTATTCTTACTTTAAAGGTTCACGTCTTTGCCAAAGTTCTTTCATTCGTGACAAGTGACGGTTACATTAGAAAGAATTACAACACTATTGACGATTAACCTTTGAATTCTACAATTCATTCTTTCCTTTTTCCGGCGAAAAGCATTCCATTTGGCTCCAAATTGTAGGACAGTGACCTTAAACGCACTTCCTTCTTCTAACACATACTGTGTTATTTAACTAAACATGCTTTTACAAATTCTACTATTTCATTCTGCATTCTTTTCAACCAGTCTATATTTAGAATGTTCAAATATCCGTCAATTTAGCCAATCTTTGACCTCAATTCGGTCGCGTCAACCAAATTAAAAAGGAAAAATCATTCAGTTTTGTTACGCTACTAATAAAATTCAAGAAAAAAAATCATGGTTCGTTTGCAGAATGTTATCCTTTTCACTACTTTTGCTGCTACTTCTACTACTACCGCTACATACCTATATGTTGGCCTGCTATAACATTGGAATCAAGTCAAGTTCCTGGAAATGAGAAAATCTTTTAAAGCTATTTTCTCCGTGGCGCACTGAAATTAGATTTTATTTGAAAAGGAAGTGGTGCGATTGCATGCAACGTAAAGTGGGTGAAAGAAAGTAAAGGCATGATTGCAAACAAATGTGTTGTTGGGATTAGAGTGGAAATTGAGGTTAATAGGCCGATAGGAGTTGTAAGGAAAAACAAACCGAAAAATTGTGAGCCATAATGTAAATTTCACCATACGAGCTTTCAGCAATTATTTTCTTCCGTTCCTGCGCTTACAACTGTGAACCTTATTAACATATTATCAATGAAATCACCTGAGATTCATGGCATGGTCTTGTAGAAGAAAATTTTTGATTTTTAATCCTTACAACGAATCTGCATTTTTTCATGACCAAGTACCGAATCTACCCGCAAAAAATTCGTTGAGAGTGATTGCCGGTTCCAGCCAAATTGTATCAACTTTTAATTGAAATATATTCATATCTATTGTTTTCCCAAATGTAGGTTAAGGATACAGAATCCCGTCGCCTTTTTTTAGTCCAGTTTGACTTATCCAATTCAATGCTTACCGGCTCAATACTGATTAAAATAAAAAGTCCTTTCGTCAAAAAAGTAATTATAGGAGAAAATCATTTGATATTCTTTTGAATTCCTTAGAACAACTTTTCATGTCCATATGTCCACGGTGAAGGACCAAATAATTAACATGTTTGAACCGTATCCAACATACGTGTATTTCTCACGTTCTTTTATATTATATTTATAATTTTTACATGTCACGATTGATATGATGCGGTTGAAGTATGTCTGAGAATGATTGTCGTTTACGAAGAATCGAACAGGGATCTATACTATTATCTAAACGACTGAAATGAATGACTGAAAAAATATTCACGCCATTATGTATCTGCTAAGCTATCTATCTAATTGAAATAGTTTGGTAAAACGAACGAGTTGAAATGTTACGGTTGAATAATAAATATTTTAGTCCTTGTTGTATTGGAAAATATTAATGGAATGCATGGACGTTGGCGTTTATGGCTCAATTATGTGCGGTGACATGTGTATTTAAGTGACAGTCAATTGACTTTTTTCTACGCAATCAAATTAATCAAAGATAAAGAATCTATTGTATCTGTGAAGGAATCACTTTTCAGTGTTGATTTTGAAATATTGTAATAGCTAATCCATGAATTCGGGAATGATTGGCGGTGTCCTTTTGATTTCAAATTCAATTTTTTATTTGTCAAAGCGTAAAATTTATTGCAAAAAAGAACTTGCAACTTTGAATTGAAACGAAAAAAAATCTGTTTAAATTTCTTCAAATTACCTACAATATCCTTTGAAATTCATCTACGTTGACTGTAATGCAAAAATGATTATTGGTGAAGTTAAGTTTAAAGTTTTTAAAAACGGCAATCAGTAAAGAGAAATCAGGAAATATAACCAATTCCTTGGAATAGCCTGAAATGCGATGCCAAGCTTCAGTTCTGGTTTTGCGTGCGTCGACGTTAGCATTGCTGTCAGTTTTCCCTCTCTGTGTCACCCATCAGCAAGGCTAAAACGAGTGTTGTAAGACTACCCTGAAATTGAGCTATTGACTTAGATTCCTAGCTTACCAAGGCACTAAACTATCGCAATTTGACCTAATATTTGTCTACAATCGAAATCACATGCGAAATACTGAAAAGAAAATTTTCAAAATTAACCATCAAAAAGCAGTAAGGAGTTAGCCATGTCAAAAATCTGCATAAAAATCAAACCTCTTTCATCTGCCCGAATTAGGTGTCAAAATAAAGCTCTGGCTCAGTGCAATTTGGTGCAATCACTTGTTTGAGGTTTCCCACGGTGTGTCAGGCGTCAGCAAGGCTAGAACTAGTGTCGTATGACCAGTCGTAAATTCAGCTGTAAACATTGATTCCGACCATTTCGTGGCTCTAAACTCTCGCAATCAGACCTTATATTCTTCCACAATAATAATCACGTGCAAAATAGAGACTATTCAGTCGGAGGCCGCACTAACACGGATTTTAGCTGGCCGCACTAACAGCCATTTTAGATGCTCCTTAGTTTTGGTAGTTTATTCTCGTAATTAAACCACATCATCAAATTAATTTAATATTTTTTTATAGAAATCGACTCATTTTATTTCATCTCATTCATCAATTCATTTAACACTATTCGAATCACGTCATCATAATCATTGCCCGTCAACTAACGATCAAATTACATGACTAACTTCAATTCCGCAGAATTCTAACACTTAACCTTCTATCCTAGCTACTAATTGCTGGCAATTTTTCCCCTGAATAGATTTCTTTGTAGTCTTATTGGGGCCATTATTAACAAATGTGCATAAAACGTTGTCACAAATTGAATAGCTGTTGCTTTTAGAGGTCCTCTCTTCTAGTTCTTGTATTCTACAGCTTAGTTCGCAAATAGCCTTGAAAATGGCAAAACAATACCACCAACTCGCTTAAAGCAGTCCAGTATTAATAATTGCCCGATAGACTCTCTTTCATGTCTAATAATCTGCTAGACAAGTGCAACCCTCCTCTAGAGTCTTTCGCATTGCCATTTTTAAGCATTAGACAATAGTAGCAATAAATAATTCTATCCTTTTTTATGTTCTTTGCTTTACAATGACGTAATATTTTGTATAATGACTGACCAACTACCCAGCTTAATTGCTAGATTGTGTTCGATAGGATTGCATTGATCGCGATATGTTGTGGTTGCTCTGGGACTAGCAAACAGAACATAGATTAGCTGCTGGAATGATGAAATCAGAAGGGATGAGGAGAACTAGTGGGAGAGTTGACTTGCAGTAGAGTTATGTCATTGAAACCTAATATGCTTAGTCGACAAAATCATGACATGTTAATTGGAAGATTCATATAGCGTTAATTAGTATCGAGATTTCAATAAAGAGAGGATTGAAGCTTGTATTTAATTTTCTTTCACAAAGACAACTGTTGACTTTATTAATTCTATCTATACATTTTTCGTAAGATTGTATGCTAAATGTCGGACCGAGACTGAATTTTGACAAAGGATGACAAATTAAGGCCAAGAGAGAAAGTATACTACAGCTTACAACGAATGTTATCACCTAAAAACTGAACTATCTGTCCATACCGATGTGTCACTGAAACGTCTATCCTCATATAGAAAAGGAGCATGATGTTATATTCTGTGCTTTCGAAAAAAATCGAGAAATCCATTCGCTATTCACACAACCAAGTCATTTATAAAATATAACAATTCCAATTGAAAGTCTTGTTTCTTTTTTAGCAATGTAATCATTCACTAAGTTCGAGTGCTTGCCTTAAATGACGCATACAGGTCGCCAAATGCCATATGGATTACCTTCAAACAGTAATCTTAATAGAATCCTACAGAGCTAGCTTATGGTGACTACATGTGGCACAAACGCATCCTCAGAGAAAGTAATCACGGCCCAACGAACCTCCAAATTCAAGGAACTATGCAGTTCTCTTGGACCTTGTTTCTTGAATTTTGTTGCTTTGACTAAGTATTTTGACATTTAAATAAGCTTCCAGAAGAATTTTTCTTTAAGGGTTTTGTTAACGTCCGTAGCCCCGAACTTTATTTTGCAGGAGGACGTGTTCTACTGTCTGTAGCTATCTTCAATTCCTTCGCGATCAGCGGGAAATATAAGACCAACTCCAATCCTTTAATCATATTTTCTTACTGAACTGGAAATCGTGCCTCAATAATATAAAATTTTCTTTTCATAGTATTGAATTTTATTTGGTCGTTATCGTTTTTTGTTTATTTATAAAACAAATTTGTTGAAAAAAATTTGAAGAATTATCATTGGTCCTCAGAGAGGCCTCAATAAAATTGGGAAATTTAGAGGCATCGATTGAAGATTTAAACATAATGATGAAGAAAAGAGGCGCCAGGCGCTTGACCCTACCCGAAATAGCAGTAGATTTCAATGTGGAATATCGGCTAATATATTGCGTGTGAGCCAGTTCATCATATTTTTTCTGATGACGTCTTCCGTTGAGCATTGAGCCAGACAACTTATTGCTCATCTTCAGTGATAATGGCCTTAAAAAATGAGCCGTTGAACGCTGCGGCCCAAATTCCTATCTGTCCGAACATGTGGAATTCATATGTCAAGGTTTTAAACCTTTTATTCTAAACTATCTCACGGGTTGTTATTCGCCGTTCTGCATAATTTTTGGCTTTATTTTGTCTTCATCAGCTTCAATTTATAGTTACAGAGTATGATGCATGTTCAACTTCAAAATTGACGGTTTAAAATTGCGAATCAGTTTCAGTATAGGCGTTATATCAGTGTACATCCTCCATACGCACAAGTTAGTTTTTTCCTGTTTAAATAACATCTTAATCGCTTCAATAATAAAAACGTAAGTTACATGGAAAATTCTGCTTTGCTTTTGACATACTTAAAATACCACCTAACAAATATTCCTCCGTAGAATTTATCAAATTTTTCTCCAAATAATTCCGGCTATATCAGCTGTCAAAACCTGTGAATATTGATTGTGAAAGCAACATACGTGTCGTGTACCAGGTCAAAACACTGCAAAGGTTTATAGATGAACAATAAAGTATTTTGAAGGATTACGAAGCGCCTAAACAGACAATGGACTTATTTTTTGGAGTCGTGAAAAACCGTGGCCGTTAAGAAAAAAGTTATGACTTCTGAAGGATAAAATCTTTCTATTTCACGAGCATCCTTGCGTCTTTATATTTCATAAAGCAGTAAAAACGTTAGTTTATCAAACAATCAACTGACAAATATTTGTTCTAAGGCGTGTCTACTTTTGTCTAACTTTTTTGACTGTGTCCAAACTATAAGTGTGTCTGAAACAACTCAAGTTTGGAAAAAAAATATTAAACACATTTTTTTTTTTGGAAAACGTTGGAACAAGTTAAAATTTTAGTTGGTATAAATTTTAAATATTTTTTTTTTTAATTCGCTCGACTGCATGGTATTATTATTGTTTATTTTTTGATATTATGTCATGATTAAACTTCACATTAACACCAATCTTTTCCGTTTCAGGAGCCATACGGCGTGTACCTATTCTCATGGGTTACATATGGACATATCGCTGGGCTCCATCGATTGATCTTAAACGGAGAGCTCCACCATTAAAGCCGCGACCGCCCGGAAGTTCATTGAAACAATTTTAGAAACCAAAAAGAAAAATAAAAAAATATAAAAAATTGCATCTATTAAATTCAAAAACGTAAATCAGTTAAAAGTAAAGCATCCTAAATTCTACAATATAAAATTACATTCCAAAAATTAAAATCTAATATAACTGAATCGCGTCAAATACGTGTAATAAAATTTTTTGAAGAAAACCAAAACAAATCAACTACACTCCTGAAGAGAAGGACACAAAAGTAAAGTAGTAGTATAGTAATTATCTCTAATAAATTTATTTGTAAAAAGTGCTTAATTAGTCAATTGAATATAAGTTTTGTTTTGCAACAAAGATATAAATCTGTAAATTAGAAATCGTATTTTTAAGTGCCGACTTAACGTATCGCCAAAGAATTTGGCCTAAACAGTTAGCCGAAAAATAAAATTAATAAAGTATAACATTCTTTTTACAAAAAAATAATTGAAAAAAAATTTGAAGAAAAAAAAATTAAATTGAAGAAACTGAATATTAAAAGCGGTAACAAAAATCGTGTCTTATAAAAGTGTCCTTAGAAGTTATTACTATTACTGAAAATTAATGCTTAATCCTATACAGTAAAAGTTAACAAAATTCCCTTTCCGAACTGCTAATACAAATATTTAAAATCTATTGAAAATAACCACGAGTAAAAACCAAAAACCATCACCAATCTACAAATACAGTTCAACAAGAAGGAAATTGTTAAAAACGAACAATTACGCTTACAATATTATTGTTAAAACTCATCATGGGAACAAAAACAAGTCCACAATTAGAGACACGTAAGTATTGTTAATTATAATATTCATCATTGTTACTAACCTTATGCTAGTTTCGATTTGCAACTCACAATAGTTGCGTTGCGGTAGGAGAATGTTGCACAATTTCGTGCAATCTTATAAACAATCAAACTAATAATTTCCATTAATCAAAATGAAATTATACCTCAGATTAGCGAATAGCGTCTGCCTATAAGGCGAGGAATCATTAGATGCTATGAAATAGGCTTTATGTTAGCAATTTTATTTGATGACGCAATGCAATGAATCGAATCGATATAAATTATTTGTATTTGATTGTTTAATTCATATTGGTTTATTATTTGTTCAGTTCCAATATTTTTGTGTGTATAAAAATGGTTCATGATTGAAGATAATTATTAAATTTTTTATAAATACAGTCCCGACGAGTGCAGATTGTTGTTTTTTAGTGTAAATAGCAATGCCTCGGTACCATTTAGAAAACGTTTCCCAATTCTTTCCTGATTTTTATATCATTTGTATAATAATAAAAAGGCCTAATTTGCCAATCAACCGCTTCTAGAATTTAATATCGTATTGGCAATTGCTTCACCCTTGCTCCTAATTTTCTTATACTTCATCGCCCTTTCCATAACCCACTTTAAAGGCTCTTCAAGATTGCTTGAACTCATCAAAATCTAATTTTAACAATTTAAAACTTTCCATTGTCCACTTAACTCAGGCACCAATTCATATTGTTCTGGTTGCTCTGGCAATATAAAATGGGCAAAATAAATAAAGAGTCTTCCATTGCATACATATCTCTGCATGCATGAACATATCTCTCATCTTTCTTATAAGTAACTTATAAACAAACTTCTAGCACAAACTTTCTATCGAGACAAAGTGCATTTTCGCTTTACACCTGATAAACAAAAGGAGCAACTTAAGTAAGCAGGACTATAGTTTCCTAAAGGAGGGTTTCACAAATAAGCATCAGAAGATAAATAATTGGAAGAGAGCCAAATCCTAACTTATTATCGACTTTTTGTGCATTTTATTTTAATTTATTTATGAGAGAATTAAAACATTTGAGGAAAGTAGAAAGATAAAATATCGTCCTAATTTTTTTTATTTCAAATATATTGCTGTAGTTTAAGATTCTTAAATTGTATCCTCTATAACTTCCCTTTCATCATCGACTTTAATAATTGATGTTATTATATACTTCGTTTATGACGATCTTCAGACGCAAGTAGCAGAGAACAGGCAAAAAGGGTTTGGTTTTGTTAGTTTCTATCAGTTTTTCATTTTGAAATTGTGTCGCGCCATGGTGAAATACGAGGGCTGTCCGGTTGGTACTTAGCCATCAAAGGAAAAGCGAAAATTATGGAAAGCGTCAATTTGTTTCTCAACATAGTCTCCTGTTAGCTCGATACACTTTACCTAGCGATGCTCCAACATCTGCTCCAAAGATAAGTCGCACCGAGCCTGGTATGCAGATTATGGTTGACGGGGTACCAGTTCGTAGCCCGCTTCGAATAATTAGACCGTGGTGGTATGTTGTCTTGGAGAAAGAGAAATTTTTAATTAGAGCGTTTTTTCTGAAATTCCGCGTTAAATGACCCCAATAATTCGGCATTGAGCCCAGTGACAGTTTTGTCCTTCTTCAGGTAGTCGGTGCAGAACACCTTGGAAATCCCAGAATTCAATGATCATCACCTTTCCGTCCAATAAAACAATCTTCGTCTTAAACAGAGCACGTTTGCCGGAGTAAGTCCGTTGTTTCGACTGTTTCTTGGCCTTTAGTGAGTACCAGTGAACCTATGTTTCGTCGACGGTCCCGAAACCACGTAGCAACTCATTCAGATTGCGGTTAAATAGCGTCAAAAACTGTTCTGAAGAGGTCTCACGGCAGCGCTTGACCGGAGTGAGCAAATCGTGGCCTTTAGTCTGTACCACTTGACACATATTTCGTCGATGGCCTCTAAAGGACACAACAACTCCTTCAGATTGCGCTTGAATAGCGTCAAACACTGCTCTGAGGAGGTCTCACGGCTGGGCTTGTCTGGATTTAGCAAACGTGGAACCCATCGCGCCGACAGCTTTTTGAGGTCCAAAATTTCATGCAGGATACAATCTATGCGGTCTTTTAAGATGACGTTTTCGGGGCATCTGGGCGTGGCTCATCAAAAACCAATGTGCGACAACGTTGAAACTCGGAAAACCAATTCTTTTTGGTCGCTATCGCAGGAATTGGGTCACTGTACGCAACATCCAAGTGGTGTTTTATTTCGCTGCGTGATTTCTCTTCCGAAAACAAGAACCGAATCACTGATCTATCTGGTCATTCTCCACTTTTCTTAAATCTGCGGACACGCCCGCTTCATACGCACTCAAAACCAAACTCCGATTCTGATTCGGCTGGAATTTTGACAGTGGTTGTGTACGAGAATGTAGTAAACGGTAGTGAAATTCTCTTGGGTAGTAGCGCCATGGAGCGGTGAGACTAAGAACTTATTCGACCGCCCTCGTTTATTAGCAAAGGTTTTTCTCAGTAACAAGCCTAGCGATATCCTGTTCACAATAATTTTTAATGGCTTTGTTTTTTTAGATTAGTTTTATTTGGTTTTGGTTTTTTTTAATTTAATTTGATTTTTCAGATTAAGTTAGACTTAGCCTTTTGAATTATAATCGATTTGTTCCCTTTCATTTGTTTGACGTCTTGTTTATTTAATATTGTTTATTTATTATTTATTTTAATTCTCATTAATTGTGTTGTTTTAAGTTTGTATATTAATTTTTATGCTTTTGTTTTTTCATTCTTGATTTACCTTTTTCTATTCATATTTTGTCTTTCTTTTTGTTTTTGCTATAAATATTTTTGTGTGCGGTTGTCTAATTTATCGTCTTTTTTGTTATTTATTTTGTAGTTTTTTTTCCATATTATATTAAAATTTTTGTTTATCTTTCTTATTTTTTTTCTAATTTAGTTGATTTATATTTTTTAGTTAGTTTTTTTTTTAAGTTATACTTAATTGATATATTTTGTTTTCTCATTGATTTAACCACTTAAAATTCGGTTTGTCAAAGCCTTTAAAAACCAAAAGAGATGAATCTGAAAGGAACATTTAACACCAGTCGTCGTTTATTGTGCAAAACTACTATTTTTGGACGCTTTAAATAAGAATATGGTTTATTTATCATGATTTTTAGCTTATTGTGACTTGTAAACATACAGACAAACAAGAATGTCCTGATTTGTATAGGTTAATGCGAAAATAGGCAAGTCTGATCAAAACCCTAAGAAGATGCCCCAACGCAAAGAATAAATTGTTGACTGCAAACGAATTAAAATGAATCCACCCTCGAGCATGTTTTGTTGCTAATATCCATAACGACTAGTCCAGAGTCATGCATGTGTATGCTACGAAAATGGGAAGAATATGCATTAAGTTATCGGCATATGAGTAGCATATATATGAAAACAAGGTCATTATCACATATCATCGCGACTTATTTCATTGTCCACCCACGTATAATTCATACTTAAATGGGACGTGGAAATTTGTTGCAGTCATCATAAATGAAAGACATAATAGAAAGATACTTTTGTATTCGCGAATAAAAGCAAACGTTTCAGAATGACTGGGCTAGAATGGATTGCTTAAATGACATAAAAAAGGATCGATTGTTTACTACAATGGCGCTGGAAGTGATTTTTAAATTTAAATTTATATTTCGCGCCAGGAAATGAAAAAAAAAACGACATAATTTTCAAATTGTAGTAGAGTCAGGATAAAAATCGACAGAAAGTTAAGACTGATCTAAATGAATTTTCGTTTTTCCAATATCTGTGAAAACCATAAGACGTCATTCAATACGTATTCTTTTCTACATATGATTCAGGATGACAGAAATATATTTCGTGCAAGACAAAAGCAAATGTCGGTGCATTATGGGTGGCAATTTACATTTAAGGGCTGTCATTCTCTCATACTGTTTTATCAGTTTTTTGATAAGGATAAGTAGACAATTGTTTTGTTGGTAAATTTTTAAGTCGCTAGAATGCATTATTTGTGCGTAATGATACAAGATTGTTGTTATTTTAAACCGTTCATATTAAGTGCCTTTACGGGTCCTGTATAAAGGACAGAAAAAATATGAGGTCAGAAGCCTACGGAAGTTGTTAAGTTGTTAAAAACAAGAGAAACGTATAAGAAATTATTTTATGTTGTTCGATTTTATTGAAAATTTGGTATATTTTACCATGGGTTTCAAAGATTCAAAATAAGTAAATAAGTATAAAATTAATATGTACAATAGTATGAACAAAATTGTCAAGCATAAAATTTATTTTTTGGGAAAATTTCATTTAAATCCGACCACATTTAACTGGTTTATTTATATATATGAGAAGATTTAGTGAGACAATTGATTTATTGATATATGCTATACATGCCTTACAGTTTCAACATACTTTAAAACGTACTAATTTAGCTAACCAAAACTCAGAAGATAATTTTGTTAAACGGCCAGAAAAAAATGCAAGCATAAATGTCGAATGCCATCCATTGGCACTGTGAAATAATCGATCACCAAAAAAAGGAAAAGGCTAGAAATTTCCAATGGTAAAATCAATTTTCTTCATGGTCAAAGTAAGATGGTCTTTAAAATTTGCATTATCTTCTCACTAGAGTAAGCATATTTGACTCTGTTTAATCAAAAAATGCCAAATAATTAATATGTGATCATCGATAGAAACTACTTTATCGGTTCTTTAATTCTACTTACTTGACATTTGAAGTGATTTACACCTTAAACCTTGTTTACGTATGAAGCGTGTGTAGAGCTTAATCGAGGTCAAAATTGAAAACATTGATATGTTCACCACCTTTAGTCCAACCTTATTCCATTTATTTGGTGCCCTGCAAATACCAATCTTGTAATAGTCATGGGACCCACAGAAGCGAAACGTTACAAGTAGCTTATCAATATCCGTTTATTCGGGGACCCGTAGCCAGTGAAGTTAGAAAGCAGAAAGGATAGCGAACCGTAGATACGACGTCTAGGCAGTACGGTGAATCAGGAAAGGCTTCTCATTCAACGGTCAATGATTTTTAGCATTCATATCTCGCCTGTTTCTTATCGTCATTATCAAACTCCAGGGAACGGCTTTCCTTTAAAACTTCGATTATTGTCTTCCAAAGTCAGATGGTTTGATCAGATGGTCAACACGGCTTGGGCACTTAACATTGCATGTAAGTCGACAGTATTTTGCGGCCCTTTGGCCCTTTTCTAACTTAAATAATTGAAAGAATTGAAGAATTGGAAGCATTTAGCAACAATTCTGAATGGAATACTTTAAAATTACCCGCTGGCTGGCAAATCAAGAAATAAGGAGTTTTCTCCTCAATCCTTGGCTAACATTCTGATTTCAATCAATCCGATATGAATAGGCGTTCTCGTGATCTTCAGATGCTTTTTGAAAACATTAGAACTAGAATTTCAGTTTGAAATACAAACTGAAGTCTTACTACAAAGAAATGGGGAAGAGGATGCATTAGTTGCATTAGTTCATAAATTTCGATTGAAATAAATTTTAAATTTATAAAAAAAAACCTATAAAGATCTAACGATTTTAGATTTGCAAGCTCTTAAATTTAGTATTATTTAAATAGATAAATTTGAAGTAGTTATATTAACACTACATTGAGAAACATGACCCAAACTTCGTCTATCTTGTTTTCTTGATAGTTTCGAAATATTGAAATTTAAATAAAAAAATTTCACGAAATGTGCGCCAATTATGAATTAATATTCATATGTTTGTGTTTAGAAGGATCATTAAATACCATTTTCTGATAAGGATCCATCACTCGGAGTTATTTTCCAACCCCTTATCATATTTTAATATTTTTGCTTATAATTACATGTTTTGTCTGTGAAATATTTTTCTTTTGAATCGCCCATATCCTTTTCATCCGTCAAGGAAACTTTCAAACACTGGCGGTAACCCAATGAATCGATGACACTGTTCGCGCACCATGCCAGAATTATCTGGTCATGTTTTCGCTGTTGCTGCTGCTGCGCTACTTCCTCCCTTTATTCTGTATTCTGAGGAGAAAGACACTGACGTTTGTTGTTTGGGCTCCGTTTTGGTGGGTATCAGTAGTGGGTAACAAATCTCTCCCCTATTGTTAGATGTGCCGGGTTGCAGTAATTTCCACTGTCAGCTCTCGTATCGTGTGTCAGATTTCCTGCTCGGTCACTGGGCGACGAAGACGACAAAACGAAATCTACGAAGACGCCAACGACACTGACACCAAAAGCAGAAGCAAACGAACGATATTGAGAAGATTTTGTCAGAGTGCATGCCGTTAATGTTCGCGCTCCGAATTTTCCACCAGCATCAGCCTCGTGAAAATTGGGACAAGTGTATGACCTTACGTGAGCATTTCCATGACGTCGTCATAGTCGCGTGAAAGTCTAGTTCACTTGTTCCCGTTCTCGCGATAGATAGTTTGCGTTTTCCTTTTTTTTTCTCGGGTGAATTGGATTACGTGTGGAAAATTGGCTTTCCATGTGTTAAAGAATAGTGTGATTTTCACGCAGCTTGTTGTCGACTCGCGTGGTGGTGCGGACGAAGTATTTGACGGGAAAATTTAAATCGATCACAGTCGCGACCGACCGATTAATCAACCGAATTTTATTGGTCGAAAATCGAATAGGTGGAAATGTCGGAAAAACGATATAGTGGTCATATGATGTTTTCAGGTGCACTGGAATGAACATCAAGTGAATGTGCAGTACGAAGGGATGTGGGTGACGCATTTTCATGTTCCGTGTGGACCCGGGAAAGCCGGGCGGTTGCTCTGAATGAATGTAAAACATTCACCATTCAGCTGGCGATGTCGACAACGAGTCGGAAAGGATGACTCATCATGCTCCTGATTTCAGTGTAACACTCTAACGTTCCTTAAGTGTACATTCTTATGTAATACTGCGCGTGTTACTTCTGCAATCAAAACCGACAATAATCATTGCGAAAACATCAACAACCCAGTCAAGTGTTTATTGATGCAGCAGTGCAAATCAGTTGGACCCACGTCAAGTGCATTATATAGTGCAGCAATATCAACACGGGCAGTGGAAGTAGCAAGCTAGTTGGTAACAAATAGTTTTCCACGAGGAACCACCTAATTAGCGTGTTCAGCAAACGCGAACTGAAAATAATTTGCCATTGTCGACAACTTATCCTATTGATTTTCCATTTAGAAATCAGCGAAGCAATTTTCCGAATGAAATCATCCAGAAGAGCGAGTCTGAAAAGGCCATTGTGGGGGTATCATTATATACTTGGCGTATTTCGGTGGGTTGTCTAAGCCTCTTTTATGCTCGTGTCCTGATTTGGTTCCCTTTGCTTCGCTCCGTACGTTGACCACTCGCCAGGCTATAAAGTTCTCTAGTTTTTTGTTTATGTTCACCGGATAACTTCTAGCCTTGTTCATGTTGTTATCGTATTGTTCTATGCTCGTGTGAGGACATTAACTACGGCCGCGACCTTCTTTTCTTCATGCTTACATTTCGGTTCAAGTTGATAGAAAGGATATCCATCCCTCTACTCCAAATATTTATTGTTCGTCGCCTCGTAGACATTCACCCTTGTTCTTGGCTCCACAACACTATGCCATAGACACATAAAATCTTAGGTTCAAATGTACTCGACTCGAAAAGGATATCGGCCCCAAAGGGGAAAATGTTGAGGGAAGGAAAGTGAGTAAACTCAATTTTGTGTGTTCTAAGAATGGTTGAAGACTGAGTGCTTGTTCTAATATTGTTAGAGCGTGAAATTTTGTGGTAGCGTGCAGTGTTTTCGAACGAAAATGAATGAGTCCTTTCTCTTTTTTTTAAAGAAGTTTGAAGAATAGAAAGTAACAGCTCGTTATGCATTACACTGTTAGCAAATTTGCATTATTTTAAATGAATAAGAAGATATGAATCGCATTTGATTTATGGACGACCCATGTGGGCATATCACGCTATATAAATTATATTTCCAGTCAGCTACAACAATAACGGAAAAATTTTGATGAATGATTTTTCTCTTCTCTTATTGTTGGCTTAAAAGGATTTCGTGCAGACAAAAAGTACTTTTTGCGTGATAAATTTTTATGGATTTTAATTTTTTATGAGAGCTTATACATTTCATGATTCAATAAAATGCTTTAAACTTCAATGCAGATGTAGAACCTAAGAAGCAAAGCGTGAAATCTTAATAAGCCTTAAGAAAAGAGAAAAAAGGGAAGGAATCCGACAGTTGGCACAAGAAACAATCTCTTCAGCTTGCGGATGCACACTTGTAGATGTTCTAATTGCTAACCATTTTTTCGTAGTTTTGAATGCTGACATTCTTGCAGGATGTTTTTAACCATGGTCTGCCAAAATGATTTCGTGCTTTGATGAATGCCATTTTTTCAAAAGTCGACAGTATTGTCCAGTATTTCAGTAATCAACTGAATGTATTTCCCGCATATGCAGAATCAACTATTAATATTGGTATCCTACTTCGGTCCAAACTTGCCCTCGGAAAAGGCTACGACTCGGGCTGGGCACTGTTTGAACACAGCATTCGTTAAGCAAGGCTTGTTTAAAGTAACTCGGGTACTGATGATTTAATCGTATTTCAAGTATTCACTCCGATTACTGGTTGCTAGTAGTTCGAAATGTTTCAGACATACATTCTCCTTTGCCCCTCAAGCCCAGACGTTGTATTACTTTTTCGACAAAAAGTAATCGGTCTTTTCTATTTGAAAGCCAAATAATCATTAGCCAATACCGACTTCTTAATTTTTTTGTCATTATTGTGGCGCTACTGACCCTTTTGAGCCTTGGTTTCCAGTATACGACGTTTCCAACAATATCGGTCAATCAACGTTGACGTTACTCTCATTTAAGGGGTGAGAAAGAAGGGTGTTCGTCATTTTGACGTTTTTTGACTTCGAATAATTTGGAGCTGAAAGATTCTCACAATGATTTCGAAGGATCGTTGTCGTGATAGATGTCGATATTAGGATGAATATTGTGAGGATATACTTGTACCAATCTGATAACCTTGTGACAAAGTTTGCATCAATTCATGTGAAAATTAAACAGAAATGTGCCTCACTTGCGGTTGAAACTTGACTGGACTGGTTTTACAGCGGATGGTCGAAGTGTATTGAATTTAGTGGATAATGCTTCTAAAAAATCAAATAAATAAATCTATAGCGCAAAACTTTTAAGGTATCCTTGATATTATCATTGGTTGCTCCCTGAGCTTTTAACTAAATAATGCATAGTTTTATGTTTAACAGTGTGGAGCCTTTTGGGATTTTTGCTTAGCTACTTTGATTCAAAACAAGAATTTGCAACTGGGTTTAACATGAATAATTAACAAAGTCTTAAATAGTTCGAGATGTTCATTTATTCCAACCCTGATTACACTTAAAGGAATATCGAAAAATTTGTATCACAATGCCACCGCCTTCTTATGTATTAAATTACGCATCAGAAACCTGAACTTCATTTATCAGCACATAATATAATCAAGATAAATTCTTGTGTGTCACTCGTGTCGAGTTTCCGTCTTCCATCCCACAATATCCTTATTTATCCCTTGAAAACCAGGAAGCATTAAGTTCTTTTACATTTCAACAAATGTTTAAGGAGAGGCATCCACGTAAATAATAGGAAATGCCATGCAGCAAAACAAGTACAATTTGTTTCCTATTTATTTCATTCATCCTGCTCAACAATGTTCTACATCCTCTATCGTCCTCACTAGTATCTATGTAAGCTTTGGATAATGTATTTACTCTTTTTGATCGACCGATGTGAATTTTAATGATAGATGCGAATGTTCGTAATGTTTAATGAATAGATAGGTGTAATCTCTCTGGAGAGGCTTTAACATACTATTCCTTCTTTGTGTGTATGTTTTTTTTTTTTTTTTTTCACATTATAAGTTCTCTGAGCTTATACGATTTACATGCGACTCTCTGAAGGATTCTCTTGTGTGTATTCGGTTCGTTTGCTATTTAATATATTGCAAGAACGTGACAAGCATTCATCAAGTGTTTGTTATCGCACATTAAGTGTGTGAACGTTTGAATATAAAAAGAAATAGTTTAGATTGTATGTTAAATATTTACGCTTACATGAGGGACTCGTAAAAAATTATCTTTCTTAACAAAAATTGAACTGGCTGCATTCTCATTTATTTATGTACAAAACGGCTATTGACCCTCTTAAATTGAAATAGTACAATCAATAGTACAAAAGAACGTTCCACTTCAATTTTGCGACTTTCATCGCTGCAATCCAGTAGCCTAAACAAATTCTTAGACCGTCCTAAATTTAGTTCATAACACAAATGAGGACAATCATAAATTAGCGGAAAACGATCGGTTAAATATTGCAACCACATGATGGGCTAACTTGTCAGCTATCGGGTCATAATATTGGCATTTCAAAGAGAAAAAACATAGCCTGGAGAAAGGAGAGAAAAAAAAACAAAATTAATTTTCCCAAAAATTAATATAAACAATTTGCGATCGTGAACAAGAAGAAAATTATTCAGAATAATGAAGCATCTATAAATATTGATAATAACCAAAGATGCTATTTATAAAGATATAACTAAGTTGCTCTCGATCAATACTCCCGGATCGAGTTTGATGGTTGCTCTTGAAAAAAAACCATATATTCGCTTCCTCCTCCTTGCGCTCGTATGTACTCTATGTATATTTCGAAGAAATTGGGATGAAATTACAAGTAGCATCTGGATCACAATGCCAACGCATATACCTACATAGAAACGAGAGTATCTAACAATAAGTTCAAACCCAGAATGTGGACGGATGCAAGTGGTATTAAAGGAAACATTAAAATAGACCACGTGTGCTAGTAATTCTAGAGCTATTCATGCGGTAGCCTAGCCCGATTCCGCGATCGTTGTACAGAAATATATAATAGAGCATGCAAATGATATGAGGAAAGATATCGTAAGATGGCTGGTAGCTTTGAAGTGACTAGATACTCGTATATAGTGTATCGCAACATATGTGGCTAATGAATAAGCAGGTAACTAAATGGCTTGCTTTCAAGATTACATCACCACCTCACATTTCATTTTCTCCGTTTGCATCGTGGTGTGTTTTATTGGTTGGATGCCGCTGAAGTAACGCAATAATGGAGGAATGGAATGGAGTCATGGAGACGACACGTCCACCATTGATTTGATCCGTGGCTTATGCTATGCTTCCATGCTTTATGCCACGCGGATTTCATCATACATACATTGTTTGATAGTATGTAGTAATATATTCGTACATGAAAAGTATGTTTTAAACATCGAAAATTGCTTGATCTGCTGATTGTCGACAAAGTTAGCTAAACTTATACTGCCTGAAGCTCTTTAAATTTTAATGTGAACACTATTCTCCATGAATTGTTGTTTCATGTTCTTTGGCTCATTCAAAAATGAAACAAAAAAAAAATAGACGAAAGTAAGCACTTGATTTCCACGAATTAAACTGTAGTGTTAATATTGTTCTGAGTAATGGAAATTTCCGTGGTTCTATACGAACTTACAACGTTCTGCTCATGTGCTCTCAGGATGTTTTTGTATAGTAACTATTAGGAACACGTATAAATTTAGAAAAGTTTAGCTCGCCAAGCGCAGCATCAGGCACGTTCCTAGAAAACAAAAATATAAACTAAGAGCCCAAGTCGGAGATTAAATAACAATCCCTCTTAGCAAATTTTCATAATATTTTCATGATATTTTTCATTGAAATTTGTTTTGATTACAATGAATAAAGAAAAGACTGATTTTCACAGCATACCTCGTTTGCTAATTCTTGCAAGACTACGTACATCTCTTTGAAAATTTAAATGTTATATCTTCGTTTTCTTGTTATTTACGCGTGAATCATTTTAATTTCGGTATCAAAGCGATTGTAACAGTGTAAGGACTACTTTTTTGAGTTCAAATTTGTACCAACATTTGATTTTTCTCATGTTCCCATTTAAAAGTTTATAATTCTCAGTCGCATTGCAGACTCTTCAGCGTAATTTTCAGTTAAACTAGATGATCCTTGTTATGAAAAAAAAATTGGAACACTTCAACAAATGACCAGTTCGAGCGTGTACGCTCGGACAAGCTAAATCGTTTATAATTCAGTTAGGACTGAATACTTTTTTGAGCTTACGAAGTGTGGTTATTAAGAAACGAGATTGAGATTTTGGAGCACATCTCCTACATCTCTAGTGATCATCACCTTCATTGCACATCCCGAGATAATTGTGTAACATATCCAAGATGGTCGTACCTTGTACGCTTCTGTAAGATCCATCTTTGAAAATAATTTGACGCCTGGATATCGTACCCTTCTAACATAACCCTGTCTTGCTTATAGATATTGTGGTATTTGTAAATGATTATTTTACCAGAATACGAGTTCCCTTAAACATAAAAGTCCATGTTCTGCAGTTGTCTGGAGCAGTATTCCTCCGTGAATCTCTCTTCTGAATGTTTCAAACTTCCCTTCGGATCAATTTATTTCTTCAAACTGTATCTGAATGCAGAATGGTTTGATTTTTTTGGATCCTTGCATCTTGTATGACAGTATAGAGTGACAATTAGTGCGGGTAAAAGAACTGACACTCCCCCCCCCCCCCGCCTCACCAAATTACCGTTTCATGAAAATTTTGACTCGCTTTTGAAAGTTTCAGTGCCAGAGGATCCGTGTTTCGTGTGGAAATCATTGCTCTATTGTTATTCTGTCGTTATATTTTCCCAGCGATTTTAGACTATCAGATTTGTTTTCAGAATCATCAAGTTCAACCTTTGGAAAAAAATCAACCCCGTGAAAAGGATAACGGTCACAGGTGTTGCTCCATTACAAATGCAACCGTCTGCAATTGTTTCATTTTTTGGATAATTTGACTAAAAATTTTGGGAAATTTTATTTTTAAATCGGTGGTCATTTGTCATTGCGCAAAACCCTCTTAAAGCTGAATGATTCCCGAAAACTCTTTGAAGTACATGTTCCTGACTGTTGGTCCGATTGGACATCTTTACTCGAATTGGTTAGACGAGAATAGATGCGTAGCCATCCTTTAGAAGGGTTTGCATTTTGGTATTTATTTGTTTATTTTTTTTTCTATATACCTATTGAATTAATTAATAATTTGGTTTACTTAACGCTTTACATTTACATTTGGAGTTCATTTGGAATTCAAGGACACCTGTAGTCAAAACCCTTTGATTTGCCGAGTAAGCGTATCTGTCAATCATATCAAAGAGTTCCACAGTCATGTTACATGTGTGTTTGACAGCAGTTCCAATTTGCATGTTCCTATAAAAGGCTATACCCCTGACATACCACGGAATATCAAAGACTCTACTCTTTCTGAATTACACTCCAATAATTGCCAACCGAGTGAAAGAAATTTTATACATGCATGATCCTGGTAAGTAGCTCATTCGAAATCTAATTTGCAGAAAAGATGAGAGCGTTGGGTTGCAGTCCTTTTAAAGCCCAAATATATCGATGACCATGAACTAAGTTGTAGCTTCAACGAACTAATTTTATCTAACGTCTTCCTCTATGAATCATAATTCTTTGGAACAGATTGCCATTTTGCTCTTAAAAAGTTTTCATGGTCAAGTTCTTATCTTATTTTATCACTATATCTTGCAATTTCAAACGTGCCAACGTAATCATCTAAATGGAATCTTATGACCCATTTTCATGTTTCATACCAACAATCACCCACATAATTTTCACACTAACCCTTTTCTCGTTGTACAAAATTTACAATTTATCAACATAACCCTTTTATCTTGTGTGGGAGTGTGTGTGTGAGTGCGGCTAGGATTGTGATAAATAAAATTAAGCTTCGCTATACCAGAACGAATAAAATTTTCCTTATCAAATTACAAATTTGTAATCCTTAGATAAAATTTATGTCGCCGGTTACAAGAGGGATGCAACACAACGTTAAAAACAAAAGTTGCATTTAACAAGACCAAAACCATTAGGTGAATACTGAAAGTACAAGTAAATTTCGCAAGATGAGTTTCTAGATGGTAGATGACACCTTTTTCATACATAATTAAGAACTGTACGAAGGATGGATGTAGTATGTCGAGAAAAGCCCTAACCAATCAGGCAGGACAAACGGATAGCAGCCGTGTGGGAAGAAGAATGAAGAGGATTTTACCGAGGATATAAGTGAAACTATTCATCTTACTTGATGATCTGGTTATGGGTTATGATAAATGGGGAATCTGATATGTGCTGGGTTATCAATTTCACGTTGTTATTTTGGTCGACATTATTGTGGCTAGTGGAAGCATTCACGGAGTTAAACGAAAAGTGAGGTTTACTGGCGACGAATCAGATGATGAAGAACAGATTGATATTAAATTACATTTTACTGTCACCTTTAATTAGATACAAGTTGGTTGCTTTTAAATTCAGATAGTCCGTCGTAGGACTTTATCAGTATCAAATTTGCTTATTTTACGTCGACGTAGATTAATGGGGTTAACTGATATTGATTGGTTAAATGGCGCATGTATAATGGAATTTCAATGACAACAATTCCGGTGGATCCGTATAGAAATTTAAAAAAAATATTATGTTAATACATTTTAACTGTTAAGGATTAGTTCTTCTCAAATGCGTTCTGTAAAAACTTTTTTATTTTGACATATTATGGTATAAAGAATCGGAAAGTTTATGGAATTTTTTATTCTGCTTCTTGACTACCTTCTTAAAAACCTCTCCTGATAACCTGAGAATATAATCTGGCATCTTATGACACATTACTATGCCTTAAACCTCATTTTTCCTATGCGTTCATCCAACATCCTGTGACCTACGGCATCTTTGCACAGGAAATGACGGACGGGTTTTATAGATTAAATTTTGGAATGTATTTCTGCCTTTTCCTGGGTCGTTTTCGTGCGTCTACAGAGGGTATTGATGGATTGCCATTTCCATTTTATTATTTTTTTTTTTGTTGTTTTGCCAGCTACACTCAGTTGCAAGATCAAAGATCTAACAAGGAATGAAGCAAAAATCTATTAAAATCGATTTAAAGAAGAAAATTGCAAGGAAAAAGGCAAGGAGAGGCTTGGATTGCAACGCTATAACTGATTCTTATTTTGGGAACCATTCAATTTTTTGCATAATTAATGTGGACTCATCCCACTTTCCCTTTCTATATAATTCTGAATTCTCCCTCCCTGAATGATTTGTGCAAGGATGTTCAGAAAATAGGTTTTGATAGCTGTTTGAAAATTATTAATCGTAATTCTTCAAACTACAATAATTGATATCCTTGCCCGGATTTGCGCTTTTGGATGACGAATTATACTTTTGACTAAATTCTTTGAAAGATCCATTTCACGTGCAGATCGTCAAATCTAACAAACAATAAGGAATGACTACAACAAAATGTCGAAAAAACGTCTTAAGTGATAGATTGTGCAAAGGTTTTTTAAATTTAGTGAAAATCACAATTTTCTCATTATATGAGAATAAGTGAAATGCCCAGTGGAAATAAACCTCCCGATTCACTCGAACTAGAAGTGCTTGGAGTTCGAAGTGAATCTTCGGATGATGATTTTATCAATCCAAAACCATCATCGTCTTCTTCATCATCAGCTGTAGCCGCGAAACGCAAACGATTTTGGCATCATCATCCGCACCATCATCACCATCACTCGCATCATTATAATAATAACAACAACAATAATAACACGAAATCTGTAGGACGAATTCGTGTAGGACGAACTGAACGCGAACGCAAACATGAACGCGAACGAGAACGTGAGCGTGAACGTGAAAAATGCGGTGGTAGTTTATATAGTTTAGCAGCCCTCAATCAAAGTACTGAAACTATTCAGCAACAATTCTCCGAACCAAATATTAGTTATCATTTGGAACGGACTTCGTTAGGCAGTATTGGCGATGTTAGTAGTAGTGGGGTAGGAAATAATAATGGATCGGATACGGTCGATCGAAATTTAACATATAATCCGTTGGCTTGTGATAAGGAAACACAACCTTTAAGTACGACCGTGAATTTAGGCGAAAGCAGTGAAAGTTTTGGGGACGGTTTGACTTCACAAACGGATCTACCGCAAAATGGTGGACGCTTTAAAGTTTCTTTTTTATCCGTATTGGGAAAGCTTGGCGTCTGGCGGAAACCGGGTCGCCGGGGTCGAAGTCGTGGTCCAACAAATCGTGATGCAATCGCACAGCATCATGGCACAACACAAGAGCCAACAACAAAACGAGTACCTGTGCGAAATAGAAGGAACTCTTATTATTTTCCTGGTAATATATCGATTTAATGTCCATTAAAAAATTTTGCACAAGTTTTTTTCTAATTTAATAAACACGATTTATAAATTTTTTTTTAATATTCCAAATTGTTTTTGGTTTCAGAAAACGAACGCAGAATACGAGCGAACGATAGGGAGTTCAATGCACAGTTCAAATACGCGGTAAGTATTTTATTTGAATTAAGTTTTCACAAAAATATAGCAAGACCTTATTTTTAAATGTATCTTCAACGTCCTAAAGAGCAACTTTAAGTCGCTAAACATTTCTTCTACGATGAGAACCAAGAGCCTGTAAATATTATTGAATAGTTTTATAATGCAGGGCATTGTCCTGGCGACCGAACCTATTCATACCTGTGTGGTTCCGCAAAAGAGCTGTTCAACAAAATTCCTGACATAAAACGTATTGTATCTGCAAAAAATCTTCCATGCTATAAACCATAAATACTTCATTCTAAGCAGGTCAAAGGAATTATCCCCAGATGTATTTCGCTCGGCTATAAATTTACTTAGCTCACATACTCGTATTCTGCTTGTCCCGCATCTCTTGCTTACACACAATTAATTACTTATTCAAGCATGAAACAATTTAATTTCTTCTTACACGAAATTTAATTGTTGCCTCATTCGTACTCTTGACTGAATGAAAATGAGTTACACGCAAAACAAATTGGAATGTTAAGTTAAATATAAAACATTGTCATTGTATGCTTTTTTTTTCATTAGTGTAAAAACAGTTCAAACATCTTTTTCGTTTCAAAAGAACAATGGAGTATGTTTTGCGGTCTAAAATTGTCATAAACTTCTAGTAAAAATAGATGAAAAGGCAGTAAATAATTTCAATAGAATTTTATTGGTATATGAACCTGGATAAAATGAAGGACATGAAGGTGATTTTGCAAGAATGTCTTGCCAAGTAAGAAAAGATACTTTGGTCAAGTCGTAAAACAGGTAGCACTTCATTGACCATGATAACAATCGGTCATAAAATTGCTCTCGTTTAAAGCAGAACTATTTAGATTCTTATTTCTTTGGTTCCGGAGTGTAGTGGGTTATTTGTATGGGACTTGTGTTTTTGTCGTACAATGAAAATTAGGTCAAAAAATGTCTAGTTCCTTGTCTATAAGTTGAAGTCATACATTAATCTCTAACCAGAGTTATACTCGATTCGGCTCAAGAAATCTATGTACCCGCCTGCACCTGTTTTGTGCGTTCTTTTGATGCTGTTTAATTTGACATTATTTCATCATTATTTCTAAGAACAATAAATATGGAAAAGGAAATATCCGTTCAGATGTTTCTTTGCTCCTCAGTTATTTGTTTTCATTGTCCCATGAGTCCACGGTTGGATCTAGCATGAGTTGGCTCTTAGCTCTCCCCATACTGGTCAGTGGTTGCAGCCAACTAATTCTGTCACCCAATAACAGAATCCAAAGAGAGTCTTCAGTTCGGTATAAGACAGGTGTTCCAATGCCATTGCTTAACTTTTCCCCGGCAACATGCACTGATGAATTACGCTAGGAAACCCAGTCCTAGGTCCTCTATTACTTTTTCCTGAGTCTACTAATGGATCAAACATAAGTCTGCGTTGGCTCCTAGCTTTCCGCATACTGGTCAGTGTTTAAAGGTGACTAATACTGTCCCCGACTAATGACTAATTCAAGGAGCACTGCAAGCGCAGCGTGTGGCACTCGTTGGAATGTTCAGGAGGTTTTGGCCTGTTCCTCCTAGGAGTTGTTTGTTCCTCATTGGTTCCTCATATTTTGGAAGAGTTAGGCAAATCCTGTAGTCATTCCAATCTGAAGACATTGGAGACTAGTCAAATCTGATGTCCAACGGTTGGCAAAAAAACGGTCGTTTTCTCACATGCATCCCAATTTGTCTCTTCTAAATTTTTTAGTTTTCTGGATGTCAAAATTGATGTCAAATTTTATTGGTGTCAATACCAGTTCAATTTTATTTTAGTTATTAATATTTTTCAATTGTTTTACGCTTCGCACATATTCCATGCAATTTGGGTTTATAAATAATGCATTCGAGAATCAGATTTTTCAATTCAAATATAATTTCATCATCAAACAATTCTTTTTCTATTACTTAAGTAATAATTAATAACCGACCACTAGAAGATCGGAAAAAAGTCCAATATTGAAACTACAACAACTTAACTTCCAATCATTTTTCGACACCTTAGGTCAAGAACATTTGAGTCGCTTTATGCATCATCAATATGCATCACTATCTCATCGATAATACCAGCGTATATTTTTGGACCCTAGGAAGCAATTTTTAGCTTCAATGTCAACAAATTTTAAAAAAGCACTTTGATTTGCTTGACATGAAATGTGTTTTCGCTAGAGGAACACTCATTTTAAGTTAGTTTTATTTTCGTTTCTCCAATTCTTTTCATCTGCTCTTGCTCTATTCTCGGTGTAACATACCTTCGCATGTCTGCTATCCTTAAGTTTATTTACGCTAGAGAAAATAAGTTTCCAAAAATATATCCTTTGAAATTGAATGGCAATAATCCACATATGAGTTCGATATTGATGTGATAGAAAAAACTGATGTTGAAGTTTTTTTTTGAAATTACATTGAATCCAGGTATATGATAAGATCTGTAAAAACTCTTTCATATTCTCTTTCTGGCATACATGGAGAAAATATTAAGTTTTAAATAATTTAGTTAGCTTGGATAATCAAATGAAATTCGTATTTCTTTCGCGAATATTTAATTGAACATTGCTACCATCGAATATGCGATTATAACTCAATTGGTATTACAGGAGCACCTTTCGTTTATTTTTGAGCGACTTCGAACGAATAGAAGTCTATCGAAGGATATACATGTGATGAACCAAAGTACTATCATGAATTGATATATATTGTATCCTTTGCGTGTGACTGTCTATTGGCGATAAATCGGAATGGCATTTCTTTGCTTTGAAGGAAATGAAAATTGATCAAATGTAAAGGGCACTGAAATCAATTTTCACAACTTCATCATCAATTTCGGCTGATTGAGCGGATGAATTCAATTGAGTTAATGCTATTGTATGTGAAAGAATCACATATGGAACATTAGTTGGAGCGTAGTCTATAATTGGAATGTGTTGGAAGAAGGGAGAAAACTTAATTTTCTGTCGAAATGTCCATGATTCTCAAGGGGTCACGTGTGTAAGTAGGGAAAAATCTTTATTTGACTCAGAATAAACCCAAGTAGACCTTATTGTTTTCTTCTACTTTTTTATTAGAGGACGTTCGAAAATGAAGGATAGAAAATAACAATTTGTAGAATAGTCTGGACGCGGCTGCTGTTGCTGCTTCGTGTCCCATTTTGTTGGAACTCAGCCACTTTGTGATACTGATAGCTAATGTTAGTGGTATTGGTCGCAGACATGTTCCGCACAATACGTGATTTTCTATTGAAGTTGTAATTTCAAACCAAGCCCACATGTCGTATAAGGAAGAATTGCGGCATTAAACCGGTGGAGGCTCAGTGTGAGCTATTTTTAAAAGATAAATTGAAACCCCCAGTTGGCAGATGGAATTATTAGGAAGTCTAGCTAACAATATTGGTCAGTGCTTTTTTCCCCTAAATTTCATCGACAGCTGAGTTTTATTTATTTATACCAATACTTTCTATTAAAACATAACATGTCAATTTCAAACTCAAACTGCCTCAACACAACAAACGATTACCAAATTTAATAATTAATAAAGGATCTAGCTTCATATTTTAGAAAAAGTTCGCGAAGATTACCAAAAACACTTAAAAAATAAACTCTGTTCCTAAAGAAATGCCTGTTTTTCCTGATTGGCTGAAAGACACCTTTTCCGCTTATGGTTCTCATAGGAAATCCATTTTTGTCACCGGCTATGATCCCAAGCTTAAATGACTGTAAGAATGAACAAAGGATGAATTCGCGAAATATTTTAACGTCGGGAAAGTGTGTTTCAAAATGCTGAATGAAAATTTTTCCTGGCGTGCACTGAAAGAGTCTCTAAAGAAGAACTCTAAAGAAGATTTCCAAATCGAAATTTCAATGCCATGATGCCTTTTTCTTCGTTATCTATGGTATTCAATATTTAAATTGAGTCCTAGAAGATAAAAATTTGAATAGACAATATTCGAGCCTCTCTCTGTGTTAGAGTAAGAAGAAAACGACAAGAGTTGTGGCAAGGTCATAATGCTCTAGTCTACACTGCGTTGGATATCAAACGATTTTTGACCATGCTTGTGATCTATGTGTAGGAACATGCACTCAGCTCATGGGACCTTATTCAATGGAACATTTTGTCTTTCCCCGACAATTACGAATGCGTCGCAAGGTACTTAGTCTAAAACAGTCGAAACTCTGATGAAAAAAAAACTGACGAAGATCATGTGATTTCAGTCAATGATTCAAAAACTCTTGATTAAAGTCACGGCTGTTTGTAGGATTCCTAATCTAAATTTTTTCAGTGGATTTTGCTTTAAAATTGATATATTTATAAAAAATTTCATTTCAAAAAAATTTCATATCTATTAAGAGTATTTTTGATTTGTTTTGATTTATCTGCTACTTGCTGAGATTTGGGCCTGATATCCAGTCCAATAAAAGCTTTCATGTTTATCGAACGGATATCAAAAATATGATATGAAAAATCAACCATGTTTATCGAATTGATAATTAGTTGATAATGACTACATAGTAAACATGTAATTCCGTTGGTTCTTGCCTCCGACCAACATTTCCTGGGTCCGTTTGGCCTCGCTTTTTTCTATTCGAGGACGCGTTTCGGCTGTATGTAGAATAAGTTGAAGATGGCTGCAAGCAAACAGCCGACATGCGTCCTCAAAAAGAAAAAAGACCCTGAAGACCCGCTCAACAATACATAATCATGTAAGTAATTACCCATATGGCTGTTAATATGAGACTTTTGCTTTTAAGAAAATTAACAAAAACTCTTAAAGACCACAAAAAAATCTTCGAACGCTTACATTGAGTTAGTTACGCATTTTATCCGGATACCGAAGAGGAAATAAATTTATATTTAGATTTGAAAATATTGTTAGCATAAAATTCGTACAAATCAATCGGGGGGAAAATTACAAGATTAAATGTGTAAACATTGAAAAATTTAGAAATGATGTTATTGAATTTCATTCCAATGCCGCCATGCAAAGCAAACATTTTCAACTTCTGTTAGTTATTGTACTAACTTTTTTGATTGGAAAATCATCAACAGAACCGAAAATATATGCGAAAATATCTCACATACGCTTTCAATATATTGGCACGAATTTGATTGGCAAGCGTAATTGGTAAAGGGTCCAAAAGGAAATTTTCAATTTGGTAATATAATAGTGTAACTATGTAGAAAATGTCATTTTTATTAGCTCGAACCGATTGGTATTGTTGATTACACGAAAAATGTTTATGTTTGTGAATTTTTTTATGTAGAACAAGGCATTAGACTGGAATTTGTCTCCCCAGCTCAACTGGACAGGTGTTATAACGAACTGGTTAACATTGAAAGTAATATAAACTAATTGATTGTGGTAAACAATGGACTTGTGTGCAAACTCAGAAGTATTTACTAATGGTTTATAAATCACATTAATATTCAGTGTCAATTCATGTTTGTTCAAGCGGGAATTCAGTAAACTTGACCTATTTACATAAATAAACAAATAAAAATAAAAAAATTGAATTAGTAGAAGCAAGAAATTTCATTTTTTACGTTCAATATACCCATTCCATCGTAAACGGAAACTCACGGAATTCAATATTTTGTGGAAATACACGCTATATTTATGTATATAACATAAGAAAATCCTATAATGTTTTTTTTATTCACGTATATTATTTTTATATAAGTATTGTGTACCTTACCTAGAGAATTTACATTTGTACATTTTTTTAATTTCTCTTTTCTATTTATCTTTCAGAATAACTATATCAAAACGTCCAAATATTCATTGTTAACATTTCTACCATTTAACCTATTGGAACAATTTCAACGTCTTGCCAATTTCTATTTTCTATGTTTATTGGTACTACAATTAATACCAGCTATATCATCCTTAACGCCAATAACAACGGCAATACCGCTGATTGGTGTATTAGCTTTGACCGCAGTGAAGGATGCGTACGATGATATTGTAAGTATTGTTAAAAAATAAGTTTAATCATAGTTTGAAAATGCATACATTTATAAATTTCTTTTTATTCGTTAGTGCAGGGCAACATTTATTTATTTCTACATCCGACGGACCTTACTGATTTCAGAGTGAGGACGAGTTTCGCTCGAGAACTTCAAGAAAATTTCAGCTGATGGCTTGGACCGAAGCAGACTAACCAAATTCAGAAATCAGCAAGGCCTGGTGGATGTAGAAAACAAATTATTTGATTACTTTCTAATTTTCAACCAAAAAAACCCACACATGCTTTTTACCTAAACATAAAAAATGATTCTTCTAATTATCCCTTTCAAAACCTTAAGATTGAAACCTTGCCACCAATACATTTTAAAGGCATGTCGCTTACTACATCGTTCTATCTTTTTTAAACTCATTCAGCCCCAGTAAAAACATTTTATCCTTGAAAATGAAACCTTCAACTTGATGTTATTCTGAGAATATTTCACGCAATGTCCTTCTTCCCTATAACGGCCTACATTAAAATTTCTTATTTAGTTTTCTATTCACATTGTAAGTCCTATTACGATTATACGTGATAACATAAAATGAATATTAAGTTTTCAATGTCATTTGAAATGTAGCTCAGTCGTGTGTGTCCTTTGTTTAGCTATTATTCCTTCATAAAACCCCATTCAATCGTTGCATTAATAACTTTTTCATTTTAAAATAATTTTGTTTTCTTATTCGCAGCAACGTCATGTGTCCGATTCCCAAGTGAATAATAGAACATCGAAAACTTTTCGTAATGGAAAACTAGTCGATGAAAAGTGGTCAGGTGTTCAGGTAAGTTAACAATCAAATAACAACATTATACGCTCATCTACAATTTTCTCAGAATACAATGCTTGTTATAATAATCTGATTGTCCTTAAGGGTTTATTTAAACAGTCATTAAAATGGGGCGAAAACATGATTAGAAAGTTGTTCTTTGACTTACATGGTTAACTTTTCATTTCACATGATATATATTGATCATAATGACAATACAAAATCTCAGAAATATCCGGAAAAGGAGTCTTCCATTCTCCCATTTTATATCATATAAGTCCCCGCAAAGTTAATCAATTTACGTTTTATATGGCGATCCATACTGCATTACTTTATAAACAGAATTATTATTGGCAAAGTATTCAAAGTATACTCTTCGAAAGGAACGCATAAGTGAAGAATGACATCATTGTTTAATCCATTTTTGCATACAATTGTTTTATTAATGGGAATATTGTGCATATAACCGGGAAAGTAAAGCTACGCACGCTATTGAAAATAGTCAAATGGTTGCTCTATGTGCTCTATGTGTCTAATTTCAACTGAAAAGGAAGAATAAAAGCATTTCACAATGAAGTTATAGCTTTGACTCATAGACATGTTGACGCAAAGCGAATACAATGGTCATGCAATGATAAAAAAATATAACATCTCGCAACATAAAATAAAAACTATGAATGTCGATCTTTCGTCCTGCTATTTGGACATAATAGTTCCCATACGAATATTCTCTTTTATAATTTATTTTATGAAAATGTTCCTGAATTTATGAGAAAATTTTCATATGTTTGAAAAATCTGTCAACCATGATAGATTTCATATTGATTCTGATAATTATCAGGTTTCATACAACTGAGCCTGTAGTATAGAGTGACATATAATAATAAGCATCCGAAAGAGCTGAAGAGCGCTGCATACAGCGAAACGCGTCCTCGATATCGAAAAATCAAGGTTCGGCGGACCCGAGCAGTTATATGCCACACTAATATTTCCTAAACCACTATAGTTCTTAGTAGATCTTTCTATAACACCACCTATAACACATTATAGATGAGTCGCTAGTATACAGATAGGTTTTCAGAATTTCAATTGAATTCGATGTTTTTTGCTTATTCTGCGAGAATGAATATCTTGTTAGCTCTCGCAGTCTGAAATTTCAACCCTTGTCCGTGAATAAATCTAACTGCAATGAAAATATATCCTCTTTGCTCAACAAAGAGGGTAGAGGATTGCTCAACAGTCAATGCTTGCAGTCTGTAGTTTTGGTCAGTATCACGCTTGACTTTAATTATTTGCTTCGGGTGGATTCATATTGCGGTATGCGCTGCAAAAGGAAAAACGATCACTCCACACAATCTCCAACATGGACATATGGTTTTCAAAGGTAATCTAGCTTATGCTCTGGCCTTTTTGCTTTTCGTATTGCATGGTCATCTGCTCCTTGCATCGAGGAGCGAGGACATAGTTCGCCCAAATGCATTCTTATATTTGAATGGAAATATTCTCAATAGTTACGATCTGCTATGAATTGTAGCTGGAGAGTTGCTGCAGCGAGTTTTTGAGGTATTGGATTCAATTTTAAAATAGTTACCTTGTAGATGATAAGTGTCAGAGGGGCATTGCATTTCGGAATAAGGAGCTTAGTCTTCATACATTAAGAACTCATAATTTCAAAGACTCTACCGTTTTTCAACAAGGTTTTCTTGTAAAATTCACAAGGACGATTGTAAGCTTTAATCCTATCATTTGACCCTGCCGACCATTTAGAAAGAAAAGCAAAAATAGATACAAAACTTCTTAATCTTAAGCTTTCCACAAAAGCAATTTATCTCAATTCTATTCGAATCTTCTCTAGTCTCTTTCATTGTTGTTGTTATTTTGGCAAAATAATGCGCGTAATCTATCCAACTATAATATTCCACCCAGTAATTCGCCTACAACAATATGTATTATTATAAATGCTATATTTGTTAATCCCACCTCAGGTTGGTGACGTTATTCGAATGGATAATAATCAATTTGTTGCGGCCGACATTTTACTACTATCAACAAGTGAACCGAATGGCTTATGTTTCATTGAAACGGCCGAGCTAGATGGCGAGACAAACTTAAAATGTAAACAATGTTTGCCGGAAACTGCCGAGATGGGTCAACGAGATGATTTACTATGGAAATTTAATGGGGAAATTATTTGTGAACGACCGAATAATTTATTAAATAAATTTGAAGGTGAGAATATTTGATTGTATTAACATTCTTTTTCTATTGGATTTTATGATTTGTTTGCCCTTATGTTGTGAGAATGATAGGATCAACAATAAGCAGAAATTAAACACTAAATTATTCGAGAAATTGCAAAGAAAAAAAAAATGCCAAAAATGCATCCGAAGTTTATTTCCATACTTAAAAGTGAATACTTCACTAAACATTCCAATTAAGTTTGTTATTATAGTCGGACATAAAACCCAAAACGTTTTAACATGACCTCATTTAGTATTCAGTGCTTGTATTGTTTCCTCACCGAAGTTAATAAAAGAACAAAATAAAAAAAATATATAATAGTTATTTTGATTGATGCTTTTGTTAATTTTTTCATTAAATTTAATTATATCATTTAAATTTTATCTCTGAATTAATTTGCATATGAATATTTTATTCCAACGAATCCTAGGAACCCTCATATGGAATGGTGCACGATTTTCATTGGATAATGATAAAGTTCTGTTACGTGGATGTGTTCTACGAAATACACAATGGTGCTATGGTGTTGTTATATTTGCTGGAAAAGATACAAAATTAATGCAAAACTCGGGGAAAACGCAATTTAAAAGTACTAGTATTGATAGGTTATTAAACTTTATAATAATTGGGGTAAGTAATATTAGTTGCTTTTGTCTAAAAATAAATAATAATTCAATCAGGTTATAATTTGATTTTTCAAAAGATTGAACTAAACTTTGGGGGGTGTGGGGGGTGACAGAAGAACTAATAGTATTCACACATTCATACTTCCGTTAATTACTGTACTTTAATATACAAACAAAAAGTAATTTTAATTTCATTTTTTAATGGTCATATGAGGACTTTCGGACTCAATATTTGGGCGAAGTCCTACGCCCCACAGTCTTTCGCAGCGTGTTGAAATTATTAAACCATCAAACGACAACAGATGGACACATAGAATCAATTTTTTTAACTATTTATTCTATCTTGTTCTATGTTCTGTCTTTTCAAATTTCGATTAGATTTTGTGGCCTTGTTGACCCACTTCTGGCACCGTTTAAGATGCGTTTAGTAATATCTACGTACAGTAATAGATACTTGCTTGGTCTTAAATATAAAATTAAGTACACGGTTGCTAACATTATTGTTATACGTTTATGAACAGTTTTGCCAAATTTTAACCATTGGATAGTTTAGAATTTTTTTTTAAATGAATTTTAAATGAAAATATTTCAATTATTTTTTTCGGTCACCATTACAGATAGTATTTTTTCTGTTATCGGTGTGTGCGTTTTGTACTCTGGCGTGTGCGATCTGGGAAGGTTTAGTTGGACAATATTTTCAGGTAACACTATTTTGAAGTTTCAATTTCAATATGTCATTTAAATTTTTATTTCTCATTTATTCGTACAGGCCTATTTGCCATGGGAAAGTATAATTCCAAATGGCATAATACTAGGACCCACTGTTATCGGTTTTCTAGTATTTTTTTCCTATGCAATCGTTTTAAATACAGTTGTGCCAATATCTCTCTACGTTTCAGTAGAGGTAAGTTCTTGTAGATTAGCCTTTTTTACCATACAATGCAATTAATTATTTAATTAGTTTCTATATTTAAAAATTACTATATCTTACGTAGGTCATACGATTCGCCCAATCATTTCTTATCAATTGGGATGAGAAAATGTACTATGAAAAGACTAAAACACATGCTAAAGCACGTACCACCACATTAAATGAGGAATTGGGACAAATACAATATATATTTTCGGATAAAACCGGTACATTAACACAAAATATTATGACATTTAATAAATGCAGTATAAATGGGCGAGCGTATGGTGATATCATTGATTTACGTACGGGTGAAGTTGTCGAAGTAACAGATGTGAGTATACTTGTTCTTGTTTTGTTTTAATTTATTTTTGAAAATATTTGTTCTAATGCAAATTACGAATTGATATTTTCTTACATAAGAAATTTTCATGCACATCGATTATTTGATTAGAAAAAATAAAAATAAATTAGTTTAGTGATTCATGTACTATTGGTAAATTTTTAAATTAATTTTTCCTCACTTATTAATAATGCACATTTTTCAAAAAGTCTTGTTTGGTCATTCGTCAATTTATGTGATCCGTTTTAATCGTCCTGTTTGAATGGATTAATTTACATCATTAAAGGAAAGACTTGTATAAATCTCGCAAGATATCCTATAACAAAACTACACACATATTGATCAGGGGAATTCGTCTACATTGATTTTACAATGATCAGTGAAATATTGTACTTCGCTAATACTTCTACACGATTAGAAAATTATATTTAAAAATATACACACAAACTTGGATATTATGCAGGAAAATAAGGTCTACAAAGACTCTATCACAATTTACCTTGCTATACTCGAGTTGAAAAAGCGCCTTTCCTTCGGCATCGTCTCAATTTCGTCGATTATTGTTATTTCTGTCACAGAAAGTAGTGTATTTTCTGATTATTGTAAATGTTTCTATGACATTAAATCAGAAGAATAAAAAATGAGTGAAATATTTGTAGAATGATGGAAGTCACATATATGTCTGCAAGAAAGCTGTCCTTGGGCACACTTCTACATTGATTCGACTAAGTGTGAATCTTTAATTGGTTAGTTTGTTGGGGTTTCGGGAAAGTAACCCTTTCTGAAATACTTCATGGTTTTGCACTTTCTTATATACTTCTCGTCGTCCATTTAGGTAAGATCATGTATCTTCTCTTACACTTTCCTAGTTGTTTGATTGATTCTATAGGATTTTCGCAGGTAACTGGATGAACCGTAACCTATAAGTTGACCAAAACTTAGGTTGGGTTGTATTCAGTTTCCATCGGCTCTAACCGTGCCACTCTCTTCATGGATTTAATAATCTGAAGGTGATCTGTTTAATGATGTCTGCTGAGATCCATGTTTAGTTTGAATATGATGCTCGCTAGGGATTCCACTTTAAGGATATGTCATTGATGAGTTTCGCGAGGAGCACTCGCACTATCGTAACCGTTGTCGTAGTCCTTAAGGCATTAATGACCCCAAGCAGGTTGTTCGCTGGATCTAATTTCCAATACGGGAATGTATAATGAAATTATTGTTAAAAAGATGTGTTTTCACTTTTAAATTACTTTGTTGGTTTATAATAAAGCGCTTGAGAAAAATGACTGTTTCGCTCAACGGTCATTTTAAAGATATAGGTCTTAAAGAAACCAGATATACCTTTCCACTTGAATGTTAGTGCATTCGTGTATTAATATCAGTCATCAAATTCCGATTTTCTCTGATTCGTTATCCTTTATAGTTTTTAAATATAGCCTAACTAAATTATTTAATGTCTTCTGAGTGTACGTCATTCATTTGAATTGGATACTCTATTTGAGTTGTTGTGCTCGTCAATATAGACCTCATATTCCCACTATGGTTTCAGAGCTACGATATATATTTCGTGTCCGTGAAATGAAATATACAACTGGATCATCTTTCGACTGTTTAGTAAATTCTCATCAGTTATTTTTGTTCTGAAAGCATAATCATTAGCTTACTTGCACTTAATTCAAAATAAACGATTTATCCAAAATGTCCGTGCACAACATAGAATTAGAAATATAGAATTAATCTCAACTAATCGCACTCATTTACATCATCATCTTAAATATGTTCGTCTGTTCACTCATTGTTCAATATCTTACATTATTCGTCTCAAATATTTATCATTTATTCGCCTTAACTATTTCTCGTGTGTATATTTTACTTGTAGCAAAAGAAAAACAACCGAAACATAACATCACCGATCCTTGTCCATAGTATTTCTGAAGAGCGGATAACATCAATAGCTCCTACTGCAACTAGTACTAGTTTAACTTCTACCGTAAAAATAACTACTACTGCTACTCCGCCTACCACTACTACTCATAGTACTTCTACCACTACTACTACGACAAAACCAAAAACAACTATTGTAGTATCCTCGTGTTCGGGCAATAATAAAAAACGTGTAACTTACGATGAACATATTTTAAATTATCATCATCAACATTGCAAATCGCAACATATTAATAATCCACTATTGAAAAAGAAAATCAACTCAAAATCGAATTCCAATTATACTTTGAATAAATCAAATAAGAATCAATTGAATACCACTATGCATAGATGCTTTAGCGCAAACACTATTTATGCAACAGCAACACAACAAGCACTCTCACCTTCACAACAATCTATACCAACAACAACAGCAACTACAGCAATAATAAGCACCAACAAGAATAGTAGCCACAATAGTAATAGTAATAATAAGAGCATAAATGCCAAAACTAGAACAGCCAATAGAACTACCACATCATCACACAAAACCACTTTATCGAATGGAAATCAGCAACAAGAGAAAGAAGTGCACGTATGCATGCATGAATAATTTCAATTAATCAAAATATTGATGTCAAAGTGTGCATGTGTAATACGACCAATGTATTGACAAAAAAAAGGATTATATGCAAGCTGTGTATGAAAATGTGTCCTAGGCGAATTGTTATTGGTGGTGACTTTGTTTGCTTTTTGCTTCTTTCAGACGCGATAAAATAAAATTTATGAATTTATTTGAATAAGGGAAATTTATAAGAATTACGTTGACCTTTGTTCGCTTTAAATGTGGACATGATTTTATATGCATGGTCAATATTGTATCGGAAGTGTATTGAACTCCCCAGCAAATTTGTCAAGCATATCGTATTGTTTGCCTTCTTTGTTTTTATCTTTGGAAAAATGATTATAATCCAAAAAATTTAATCCTTTCAATCCAAGTTTTTTTTAAATAAAACTATTTGGATGGTTGTCATTTAGATTTATGACTTATGAAATTATTCCTTAACGCTTTTAATGGATTTTTTGAACTGTCCAAATAGTGCGTTTGTCTTTTAGAAAGTCTTGTTCCAGTTTTATCAACCAACCAGAATACATTCGTTGTTTAATCCGTTCGAGCCTTAATCCATATTTCACTATAAATCTAATTCTAAATGCAAAAATATTCGAATTGCGATAATCTAAAAATTTCAATCCTGATTGGTGCTTTAAATAAAACAAAAACTTGAAAAGATATCCGAAATGTTTTGTGTTGTTTTCGTATAAACTGTACATGTGTGCTTATCGTCGCTGCAAACAACCAACAATAACCAAAATGCGCTTCAACCGCTTTTAAATAGACAAGCTTTCATATCATGCTTACTTACTTTCGTGTATTTATAATGAAAATGCCATTAAAACGCATATTTTCACGGCAAATTCATTTTTATTTTCATATTTGTATCGATTGACTGATAAATTAATATTAATACGATTGTTTTTCATTTTGATAATTCTAGGCCACCGATCCTGTTGATTTTTCATTTCATCCGGAATACGAGCCAGAATTCAAATGGTATGATCAAACGTTATTGGATGCTGTTAAATCGGATCAAGAGCATGCACATAACTTTTTTCGTTTGTTAGCGTTATGTCATACAGTAATGCCAGAATATTCGAATGGAAGGTAATGTTACTATTTTTTAACATTTTTAGAATATATTTAGAATAATAAAATTGTTTCATGAGACTTAAAGTTCTGTGTATATCCCATCTATGCAAACAAGTCAAAAATCAGAAGATTTGCTGGGTAAAACTCATGCGGATCTATCTCCCAATTGAGCGTTTCAAGAGCGCCTCGGATTAGTTTCACTGTATGTGCTGAAGTATTGTTGTAGGGCAGAATAGCTTTATGCTATTTTTTTGCATATTGCGGTCATTTTTGAAGCCGAGCACGGTTCAATTTGATTATCAGTTTCGTTGATTTGTTTTCCTCCGAAGAGGGTGGAATTATTTTTGTCCTCGCAACGGAAAAACACACCGAAGATGGCGCAACGCGAAAACGCGTCTGCGGACGAAATGGAGCAAGTGACGCCAAACGACAGAACGTTCCGAGGACAAAACATCGATGATCTTTTGTTTGTAACGCTCAGTAGGTTTGCTTCAAAACGAGATCCAGTATTACGGTAGATGTTGTACGTTGCCTGGAGTCTATCCACCATGTACAATGCTCGTAGTTCTTTTAATTTGTAAATTCACTTCTCAATTCCAGTCATGCTTCAATGGAGTTTCCTTTTGAACCTGGCGACCAAAATTTCACTAGTGCTTTTTCGGTTCTCCTGCTGTCTTTCATTGAGTTCATCCGGAACATATTTCCCTACCTTCGAAGCGTGTCTTGTTGGTTTAAACATATGTAAATGCATTCTCGTATCACATATAATGGTACTTCAAGCTGCTTTTATGCCCAAGCATTATCTTCATCAGATAATAGTTCAAATTATCGTCAAAAAATGTCCATTTTTTTGAGGAGGTGTCGCATTCTTCGTTTTTCACAGCGGAACCACTTGTAACTCTGGGATTCAATCATAACTTTCGGGTACAAAAAACGACATGTTTCCCTTTACAAAAATGTGCTTAACAAAACTCTCAAAACCCCCATGAGACTGAATTCCATTCATAAATGTCCACGCATTAAAATCGTTTTGATATTTACACATGAGCAACGGTCTACACAGAAGCTAACCCTTAACAGCTTCAATCTTTTATATACGACCCGTGGTTCATAGTAATTGATTTCATTTGACGAAACATACCACTGATAGTCAACACTAAAGTCCTTTTCCGATTGTCGTTTTTCAAATTATAGTTTTGGAAGTTGTCTTTCATTTATCTTCATTGATAAATTTTTATATATAGCTTACTATAAATTCATCCGTTATTTAATCAATCTTTTCAGGCTGGAATATCAAGCGCAAAGTCCCGATGAATCGGCACTTGTTTCAGCTGCTAGAAATTTTGGTTTTGTATTTAAATCACGTACACCAAATAGTATTACAATAGACATTATGGGTCGCACAGAGGTAAGATCGATAAAGTTTTCAGTAAATAGTCGATAAACTCAATATTAATTTACGAAAAACATGTATCGACTAATGTAATCAAAATTTTGAACATATTCACAGGAATACGAATTACTTAGCATCTTAGATTTTAACAATGTACGAAAGCGAATGTCAGTAATATTAAGAAGGAATAATAAAATTATTCTATATTGTAAGGGAGCGGATAGTGTAATCTACGATAGATTAAGTTCTAGTCAACATGATCTTAAAGCTCGTACACAAGAACACTTAAATGTAAGTATATATATCGATGGTGTTTGCTCCTGAAAATCGTGCGTAGATCACTCATTTGATTCCAAAAACTTACACATGCTTTCCAATCTCCACACAAACTACTTGTTGTATGTCTTTGTCAACAATTTATGAATAATTGAAGTCCAATTGTCCTTGCTCATACTTTTCATAGACGTAACACCAATTCTATGTTCTATTTATACCTAAAGGATGTTGTTTATTGTATAAATTTATAAACTTAGATGATTGTCATTGAATGCTTTACAATAATTTACAAATTCTGCAATTTAAATGTTCAACAGAAATTTGCCGGTGAAGGTTTACGAACTCTAGTCTTAGCCGAACGTCAAATCGACGAGGAATTCTTTAATACGTGGCGAGTGAAACAGCAAGAAGCCGCCTTATCGATAAATGGCCGTGAAGATAAACTTGGTGCTATCTATGAAGAAATTGAATGTAATATGCAGTTAGTTGGTGTAACAGCAATCGAAGATAAATTACAGGATGGTGTACCACAAACAATTGCAAGTTTACAAACAGCTGGCATTAAAATTTGGGTGCTAACTGGTGATAAGCAGGGTAAATTACCAAATAAATTGTTTAATTTATAGATAGACTGATAACAAGAGGTTTTTTTTTTGAAATGCCACTAAAATAGAGACAGCAATTAATATAGGATATTCATGCCAGCTACTTACCGACGATCTAGCTGATGTTTTTGTTGTGGACGGTAGCACGTTTGAGGAAGTCGAAAAGCAATTAAGGAAATTTAAAGAATCTATTAAGATTATAAACACATTTCATCCTATAAGTAAGTATTTATTGTTCAATTTTTGTTTGTGGTGCTGTTGATGTTCCATATAAATTTTTAAACATCCAAATAATAATTACAGGCAAAGATCACAATACAACGACATCTAACGGGGCCAATTTTGGATCGTCGACACCATTACAAACAGGTCGAAATCATCCAGCACCGCCAGCTATATCGGTAGTAACATTTAGGTGGGACTCGATTAAACAAAATAAGGGCGAACCAGACAGGTAGAGGGACCCTGAACACACAGAAATCCAAAAAAAAAGCAACCAAGTCTTACCTATCTAAATCGATACCAGTTGAGACAAAAATTGTTTATCTTCTGTTTCTACTATCTCTTACGTAATTTTCATTATTACGAATTGATGATTTCTTTATTATTTATCGACTCTTCTTTCACACACACAAAAAAATTCCCGTTGAAAATTTATTGCTCTCTTTGCATTAGATTAATCCACACATCTATTCTATAGTTTTCTCTCTATTATGCTAGTCGAAACGGATATTTATAACTTTCCCTTATATGAACAAAACACACTGATTGTTAAATGCTAATGACATTCATACTTGAATAATTTTCCAAAGCAACAAACATCCCTCTAAGTAATATTTAATTAGACAAAGGAGCGGTTGAATGCACTCACTTCAAAGTAAAACAAATTAAAGATCCTTTTCTCTAATAATGTTCTTACTTTTCACATATATATTAATCGTAGATAAAACCCTAGTTTGTATTTTTTTTTTTTCAAAGTAGATTCTCCCTATTCCTATAGAGGATAGTTTAGTAAAGAACCGTTAAATGACAAATTCATTTATATATCTCATAAATTTTTCAGTATTTTTGAATTTAGTTGGTACTGTTCGAAAAGTTAATGATTAATTCAAAATTTCGCTAAGTTGATTCGGCGAAATGCAGTCTGACTTTCCTAAAATGTTCGAAGCAACACTCCCACTTAATTTAAATTGCAAGTTTTTAGTGAAATCTATTCCTATCGAGTTGTACAAAAGATGTTGCTAATTGAAAACATACCGGCAGGAAATTTTCATTTTTTCGCGAAGAAATTCGAATACTCCTTGGTGATGGAAGCACATGAAATAAATTTTTTTCGTTTCCTACATGCATTATGTTCATATATTCAGCAGAAGTGTGAGGCGACTAGAAACAATTGATGATCCATTTAATGCTGAATTTTATAGGTGTAAATATGAGTGCCGATCGTTCTTACGTTCTTTTTTTTTTTGTTACTTTTAAAGTTGATTCCTGGCGTTAGAAGATATAAAGTTGAAAGACTTTATGTTTCAAAATTGTTTGTGCAAGGGGTCGAGGTTGAGAACGATAAAAATTTGAATTAGAGGCCAATACTAAGAAAGGATACGACGAAGAATATTTTAAAATGTTATATGTTTCCTTTTCTGGCTGTATTGAGTTCGTCTACGCTATCATTTTTCATGAGAATTGATTAACTAGGTTTTCCCCATGTTATTGAAACCGTTAATCCTGCCTTAATTCTCCCTGTTTGCGATTTTTAAAAACAATGTACAGCATTAAGTGGATTATATTATCTTTGCCAAACGAATAGGTAAACGGGCTTCTATTATATGCTTATATTCATGTTACAAAAGTTTAACTAAACAATTTACACAATGTTTAGCGGGTTTGGTTTACAAGGAAGCAATGTATACAAATTTTAAGCTCAGAGTAAGTGTTCTATGAAATTAAGGCTCTTTCTTTTACCTAGAAGCATTCAAAATAGTTAAAGATGCATTCTCTGTTTAGTCTCCAAAACAAAATAAGAAGAAAAAAACAAACACAAAATGGTAGTGAGAATATACATGTATAGTTTTAATTTCTGGTACTTCATCTTTATACTTTTGTGTATTGACAAGAAAAAAAAAGACTCCCTCTATTACGTCTGCTTGATTCGCCGCCCAGTATATTATTGAAAACGAATTAGAATATAAATATTTACATTTTAGATGTTTGCTTTTCATTGACCGTTTTTCTTTTTATTTTCTTTCAAATGAATAATAATATATAAATTTTAACACAAAGAAAGACATAACAATTGAATGCCTGCTTACTTGTATGTTTTTTTTATAAGCATTTGTATATAGAATAATTTGCATGCCCATTTGATTTATGCATTTTGTCTGATGGTGTTGTACTGTAGCGGGATTGTCTTGCAACATTTATTTTCATTTTCTTTTCTATCTTGCACTGTGTTATGCTGCTTATGTAAGGATTAAATTCATGCATAATTGCTGCAGTCGGTGCCATGTTCATTGATTGGTAACCAAATGTTGTAGAAATTGTTTCTTGATTAGAATGAAATACGGTAGTTAGTTGTTTTAGTCTACATTAAATTAAAGCTTTTTGTATCAAAGGTTGAATTGACAAAAAAAAATGAATTTTATTTAATTGGTTGAATTGATATTCTAATAACGAAAATTAGTTTTAAATACTTAAATATAAATTCACACTTTGTATACAATTTTGACGCATTATGTTGTGGTAGCAGTCCCATGTTATGTAGATTTATTTTGTGCCTATTTGGATTTATATTATATAATAGATATCTAAATCGAGTTGATTTCGTCAAGGGAAACGTTGATCAACTTTTTACGTTTTCATTTTTTATTTCATATTGCGCTTTTAACATTGGCATCTACTGACGCAAAAAAAAAGATAGAACATATTTCGATTCAATTTTTCAATTGTACTAATTGCATTTTTATTATTTATTGTTCTTTTTGAAAACAGCGCGGAATGCAATCAATTATTCGAAGCAAATGAGAAAAATAGCAAAGATAATTCAAATCAGAATGATATAGATGATAATACAGGTTTCGCGATTGTTGTTAATGGACATTCCTTAGTTTATTGTTTAACGCCTGAGCTGGAAAGTCGGTAAGTAAAAGATTTAATGAATTAGTTATTTAAGTTTAATAGTTGATGAATTCGTTTTCAAAGATTTAATTCAATTATTAATCTCATTAAGTTGAGAATCAAATGCTCGAAAATTATTAACTAAAAATTATTAAATTAATAACTTAAATATAAGCTAACCAAATAAGTCCTGGAAAAATGCTTAAAAGACCGTGTCTGATATTGACCAAATAGATGTTGAAAGGCTTAACTAGTTTCTAAGGAATTATTTTTTATCAACAAAACAGATAAACGGTTTTTTATGGTTTATTTGTTTGGTAGGTAGGGTTGTGCGGCACCTTGACTCTAACATAGACCCTCTAGGGACCGAAGCGATTCCACTTCACCTTCATTTTCAAACAGAAAATGTCTATATTTGTTGCCCTAGAGATTTCAGGATTTCGCTCATCGGTGCCAGTGTTCATTGCAAGCATAAGGATTAATCTCATGGTACATTCAAATGATTAAATCATGGTTTTTCGAGTACCTTTCATTTCGTCTCTCTCGTAGGCTGGGCAGCTACGTTACCCCTTCATTTGTTTCAAGCCAGTTACTACACAATTGTTATTATTTATTTAAAAATTCCCATGCAATTGCATGTCTACACGACAGTGACCGATGGAAATCGTTACCAGCATTGTATAGAGTGATCCTGACAATTTTACTAGAAATAAACTTTTCTACTATTCAACCTCTTCCATAGAGTTATTATTGTTGTGTGCCAGTCGTCATTTATTGTTATTTTCCAGTTGAACATCTTCGACACGAAGCGTTCATTACTTCGTGTCGAAGTTCTTTCCATACGTCAACACTTACTCGTCGTCGTCAGCACTTCGCAATCGCATCGGTCCGGTCTTTTTCCGAGATTCCTGCACGCCTTGGGATCCAGGAGACATCCATTTGATTTTGTTCTCACAGAGCCTTTTCAGTGTCCAATTGCATTTTCACAGACTGCTTGTTTGTAGTCTTTCCGATCCTTATTTCGACTGAGCATGGTAGTACTATCGGAAAAATCATGAACAGTAGCGAAACAATAATACAAATGTGTATCTATTACGAGAAATGTTGCAAGATTCTAACAAATTGAAACATGTGACACATTAAGCTTGGTCGATTCGACAAGCAATGAGGGGTCGTCTTGAAGTGCGACTGGTGAAGACAGTGGCTTCGAACTATCCGTTTCCGTCCTAGCCGACTAAAAGAAAACAGCTCTTAATGGGAGATCTCCTTTGAGGCGGTGATCAAAGAAATCCAACCGGAATCATCGCTTATCTTCCTAAGCAGATAGAATGACTTGGAAAACTACGTAATGTACTTAAAATTCCTGTGAATGATTTTTTAAGGATTGATTATTAAATTGTGGATTTCTTTAAGCAATTTAAATAAAAATTTCCTGTTTTTTTTCTTTTAAAATTTCAGATTCTTAGACATTGCTTCACAGTGCAAGGCAGTGATATGTTGTAGAGTTACACCTCTTCAAAAAGCTTTAGTTGTAGAGTTAATAAAACGTGCCAAGAGTGCGGTAACATTGGCGATAGGCGATGGAGCAAATGATGTTTCTATGATTAAAGGTAATTACAAAAGAATTTTAGATAAGAACTTGAGAAACGGTGATAAAACAAATTTCGGAAATGTTCCAACGAGAACACTAACAAGTAATTAAAAAATAATTTGCTTTCCAGCTGCACATATCGGTGTCGGTATATCAGGCCAAGAAGGAATGCAAGCCGTCCTAGCTAGCGATTATTCAATAGCACAATTTCGATATCTTGAACGATTGCTTCTAGTACACGGCCGTTGGTCATATTATCGAATGTGTAAATTTCTGCGATATTTCTTTTATAAAAATTTTGCCTTTACACTATGCCATTTTTGGTTTGCCTTTTTCTGTGGCTTCAGTGCCCAGGTGAGTTAAAAAAAAAAATTATTTATGAGAGATGAAAAAGTTTGCTAACTAAATTCTCTTTTTTTTTCGCGGCTGTGGTGGATTTTCTTTGCAGACTGTATTTGATGAAATGTTTATATCTGTTTATAATTTATTTTATACATCGTTACCAGTACTTGCGCTCGGCATATTCGAACAAGATGTTTCCGATAAACATAGTTTAGAATATCCAAAATTATATACGCCAGGTTTAACAAATGCCCTATTCAATACACATGAGTTTATTCGTAGTGTATTGCATGGGATATTCAGTTCAATGGTATTGTTTTTAATACCGTATGGTAAGTGAAGTTTAATTGATATCACTTAATGCCGCTGGGCAATCTTCTTTTATCTCCGTTGAGTATGGCCTAGATTGCTTTGAGGATGCCGTAAGCGTCCAATGTATTCCCCCGAGGAATACGAGAATATATTTTACTTCTTTTCAGTCCCGTTCAGCTCGTTCTCTCGAAGACGAGAAGATAGGGATGAGGAGGGTTAAAAATACTGGGGGGTAATTGGAATCTCGTAAGATATCTGCAACTGATTCTTCTGAGAACGAGAAGATCCAAATGATTTTGATAATGTGTTCCGTGTCCGCTGGATAACATTCAGCTTGTTCTTTCGCGAAAGAAGAAACTCGATACTCGTTCTCAATGCAATCTAAGCAAGGCTTGGTGGAAGAAATAAACAAACGAAATTGTTTAGGAAGATGTAAATTTAAGATATTGTTTCTGTTTCAAATTTAGGTACGTACAAAGATGGTGTGTCACCGGATGGCTACATGTTAAGTGATCATATGACTTTGGGATCTGTTGTGGCGACTATACTTATATTGGATAACACTGCCCAAGTAAGTAGTTCGTAAAGACTATAAATATAATAGCTTATGTATAAAAATATCATCACTACTTTTACAAGCAAATTATTGTTCCTAACGGCTACAGGACCATAAAATTAAAATAAATCGTGCTAGATAAGCCTAGACTGCAGTTATTCGATTGCTAATCCCTTTACTTCTCGTCTCAAGCGCTGTTTTCTCACGTTTTAGTTTTGTAAAATTATTCACATTCATGTGGTGACCATTCATTTGATGAATCATTTTGGCAATAATAACTTGCGCTAAACGTTCTTAGACTTTCTTCATACCCCTTTCAGCCATTTGCTTCGGTTCTTTCATGGCAGTCATTGGGATCAAACCAAAAAATAAATATATCACGTCTTTAAATTCGTACTACACAATTTCAATTTTATATTGTCCTATACTGCTCATTGTTATCATTAGTGTTATGACAGCATATAAGCCATGGATAATGGTTTCTCTGGAATCAATAGCAGGCAATCATGTCTTGCTTCAAATTTCTACGTAGGAATCTAGAAATGGAATCTTCGTAACTCACTGTCATTGCTTAATATGGATTAATTAATCTACGCTTGTTATAGATTAATCAATCTATGCTTATTATCATTTAAACACCTAACTAGAAAAATCGATTTAGACCTTGGCGCCAAAACAATATACAAAAATCCCAATTTTTATAAATTGCACATTCGGTGCTAACTATCTTAACGTTTATATTGATGATTTATATTAGGCTGTATACATTCACCGGTTGAAATTTCCTTCCAGATTGCCCTCGATACATCCTATTGGACAATATTCAATCATGTTATGATTTGGGGAAGTTTGTTGTGGTATTTTTTCCTAGACTATTTTTACAATTACGTAATCGGCGGTTCGTATGTTGGATCGTTAACACAAGCAATGAAAGAAGCTACGTTTTGGTTTACCACCGTTATTACAGTAATTGTTTTAATGGTACCAGTATTAGCATCAAGATTTTATTGCTTCGATGTAAAACCGAGTTTATCGGATAAGGTAGGCATTGTGATAATATTGTATGTAATTATGGAGATTACAAATTGTCTCTGTCCCAAAATTTTATATTTAGATTCGATTAAAACAACGGGCTGCACAAATTCGTTCAAGACAAAGCACCGATGTTTTGCGTACACCATCGGCAAGACGTGCACGACGCTCATTGCGATCAGGCTATGCGTTTGCGCATCAAGAAGGATTTGGTCGTTTGATTACATCCGGCAAAATAATGCGAAAACTGCCACAAGAATTTGCATTCCCGCTCGGTTTGGGAAGTAAAAGTAAACAACACTCGAATCATCATCATACAAATGTTGAACCGTCGTATAAGAGCAGTTTCCATTCGAATTCAACGGTACCGATGCCGGGCAGTTCTAATGGTGGTGATATAAGTCCTCGTGCGCCTTGTCAAGATTTAGATACAATTAATTTGTAGAACACTGATAAAGAAATAAACGTTGTAATGCTAGAAATTTAATTTAAAATCGAGAAAACAAGTTTAAAATAAAAAACTAAGAAAATGAAAATCAAAAAAGAAAAAACAAAACAAGTGTAAGAAAAATGCAAAGAACAAAAACTTCTGCCTTTCTCGAATTACGGCTAAGGTAAAATTCAGCTACTGAAAATGCGCGTTAAGTAAATTCATGCCGGGACATATTTGGTTGATGGTTGTCCTAACGTCTTTAAATGGTTATTATCTATTTATTTAACAATAGTAGAAATAAAAAGTAGTTCTAAATATTTATAATTTTAAACGTCTGTAAGTGAAATTTTTTTTTATCAGCGCACCAAACAATTTACGACATATAAAGCTAATATTATTCATCTATAACAAATCTTCTTAATGAATTAGCTTAAGCAATGGTCATCAGCCGAATGTTAAAGTCCTAGCATGAATTCTATTTGATATTTAGTTGTAAAAAGTTGGCCTTTCAATATTTTAAGTTAATTTATATAGATTATAACAAGGTAAATTTAGTGGGATAGCGAGGGACAGAGAGAATGAACAGAACAATATGTTTGTCGAAAGATGTGATTTAAGTTAAGTATTTTTTTTTGACGTAAGTTAGATCCTTTTATTAATATTTTTTAAAAAGTTACTATTCTCCTGTTGTAGCTCAAGACCATTGCAACTGACAATGTTTTTCTCTTAACCTGACACACGTCCAATTCAATCTTTCTTCAGTTGAAATTGGAATGTCGCCGTAGAGAATATTTTTAAAAGCACTGATCCTGAATTTCCAACTTAAAGTAAAGCAAAAACTGTAAACTCAAATCGTTAACTCTTAAGTAAAATTTAAAATCAAATAATCACAAATAATAACGAAAATATTTTCATTTTTGATACGATTCAGCTATTTCCTAGGCTATTCCTATTCTATCTCCTGCCGTCTCGGAACTGCTTATCAACTGAATTCGCTTTAATAATGCAACCATTGAAAAAAAAAGTTATGTACCTTCTACTTCTTGTTTTATTCGTTCAGATCAATATGAAAAAAAATGATCGATGCAAATTTAGCTTTAAACTTGTGAAATGACATTGCTGAGAAATGAAACAAACAAAAAATATTAAAAATAAAAAAAAATATTGAGATATGAATGTGTAATTATAAAATCATGTTTATTAATAATTAAATGATTTATTTTTTTATACACAACTGCACTCGGTAAGAAGTAAAAACGAGATATCTAACTAGATGAAGAAAATGAATAAACAAAAACAACATCATTAACAGAAAACAGCAACACGTATGTAAACTATTGCAATTGAGTAAAACAGAAAAATTTCGACTCTTAACAGAAAAATGAAAAAAGTGAAAACCAAATCAAATTTTAGAAATATATATATATTTAAATGAAAAATTGGAATGGAGGAAAAAGAAAATAAATAAGAAAACAGAACAGTTTTAAATGTGTCTTCAATAACTTTCAGAGCATTTTGGATTAGACGATTATTTTAGTTAATTGCAGGACATTTTGTTTCTTACAATGATCTTTAAAATTTAACTCAGTAATTAACACACTCCATTCCGCATACGCTTTCTATATTTTAAAACATCATTATTTGAACTAAACTTGCAATAGAAAACAAACATAAACCAATTTTTAGTTTTAAAAAGTTATTTTATAAGTTAAAATTAATAATTAGCTACCTGCGTATGATATTAGTGTTTGTTCCATCCTGTTGCCTTCAAGAAATCTAGGAAATTTCCTTGGGTATCCCAGCGATTTGGCCGCGAACAGTTGCAGCTCTGCTACGTTAAATCGCTTTAACAGAGAACATTTGTTTTTATGGAAAAGTTAAAAAACCATTTTTGAAGAAGATTGTGACGGGAGACGAGAAATGGATTTTTCGCAACATTATCATGCGGAAAAATCAATGAGCTTTGGCCGTAAAATCATCAAGAATGGCTGCAAATGCGAACTTGCGCCCGAAAAATGTATTGGTAACCATTTATTTGATATTACAAAGGTGGAGTTTATTATGAACTTTTTACAAACAGCCAAAACATTGAATTGATACATGCAGGCAAAAAATTGCATTGAGGAAGTATGAAATCCAGTTGAAGTATTGTATTCAGTAGAAAATGAACCGGGTATTAAGTGAAAAAAGTCTCAAGTCGGCGAACTGCGATGCAGTTGTCTTCCATCATCACAAAAGTTAAGCGCAAGCATACTCTACAAGCGAAATAGAAGCTATAGAGCTTGTGCTGGGAAGTAATTCAACAATCGTCCTACTCAGCACCGAATTATTCGACTGGAAGAAGTGACAGAATCATTGCCGGAAAACTAAAAAATCATTCGCTTTCACAAACCAGGGCATCAGAAACGATTGTCAACGAGGGGACTTGCTCAAGTACGTGATCCGCAAATTGCCATGCGGAGGTGGCTGCCCTCGGAGGCCGACATATGCACTTTAGCACCGCTTTATTGCGGCGGGATCGCGGTACACCTTCTGTATAGAGAAGGATTTCTCTAGTGCCAATGGGAGTTTAAGAAAATCCTAGCTAAGTTTATCTCATGATGGAAACAAAAAAGAAATAACGTGGATGTCGGTATCCACACAAGTGCCAAGAGGAAGTGCTTCCTTCCTAAACAACGCTATTTGCTGGGGAGGGCTCGGAGAGTAAAGTTCCAGGGTAAATTGTTGCAGTTACCCAAGTGAAGACATGGTAAAGCGTGCAATATTATCATCAGACTGTACCAGTGGTTGCACTATTGGCTCGCAAAGGAAGAGGACTATAAAGTTGCGTATAAAAGAAGTATAAGTATGCTTTTGTTTCGACTACAAAGGGCAATTGGAGGATATTGACAACTTTAATAAACTTTCTTGCTAACAGGATCGTCGTTCCTCTGAAGGAGAGTCATGATTTGGCCAAGCAATCAATCATGAGGTATAGAAGCGCCGGTAGGATTTCACGAACAAGGGGATTGAGGGAAATTTTGCTGCAGAAGCAAACGAGCTATTTCCCGCTGCAATAAGTCTATGCAGATCTAGCTACTACTACTGTCTCATGCAAAGGAACCTAGATGCTGACGGATACTCTGAAAAAGCATATTCAAGAAGCTGCTTCAGGTACCACAGCAATCTTTGTGTAAAGATGACGGAAGATAGCCGGAAAGCTACGCACCCAAAAACCTTCGGAGATTTTGCTGATTACATAGATACCAACAATACTGAACCTATGCCAGGTTTTCAAGATACGAATTTGGGTCAAGATCCTCAAGGAGCAGTCGACCCTAAGCTGACACAAATAAACGAACAAGGGGTTGAAAAATGTATCGGGTATCGGAAGGTTCCAACCGGAGGTGTTTGACAGAGCAAATATCTGAGCCATCGTAATGCTAATAGTAAGCGCACGATTGAAGGCGCAGGCAGATAATGCTCTGTTGTTTTGATAGAAGCAGCCAAATCTTTCGACTGCTGGTGGGTGTTGCGGGTCAAAAATTTAATAAATGCTAATAGTAGTCCTGAGTTCACAGCTTGCTTCGACAAAATTACTAGTGATTGTCTACGCATCAACCTGAAGCTCAAAAACATGCATAAAGGGAATGTAAATTAGAATAAATTAGTCGAAAAGGTGTCAAACGCGATCTGTTCACAGAGGCACAAAAATGGGCATGGAGATAGAAACGGCCAGTTCAAGGACAAAGGTAGGATATAATTTTAATGTTGTTTCTATATAGAAAATGATCGTTGCCATTATTTTATAAGTCAAATTAGAAGTAGGTTCTGGTAAATCAATATTAGAATTAAGAGTGGAAAAAGAACACTCCTTCCACTCTTGCTCATGACCAGCAGGGGTTAATGACATACGCTATCACACATCTTTGATAATACGTAAAACAGGAGCTTTATGTTGTCATCTGATAAGAGGAAATCGAATGATTTTTTTTTTGGTATTTCGGCAGTGATTCTGTCACTTCTTCTTGTTGAATAAATCGGTGCAGATCTGCTCCTCCATAGCGTTTATTTCGTTTGAAGAATGTGTTTTCGCTTCAATTTTGTGGTGATGGAAAGCAATTCACTTAATACCCGGTTCATGTTCCACTGAATATAATAGCGGTTTCTTTGTCATGAAAGTGCGCAAGCGTTTTTATCGAATCTTCCGTTTCAGAATATGTAAATGCTGATCGGAACGTGTTCGAAACAGAACAACGTTGAAGGGTTTTTGGGCGAAAAGTTGTTGCGACCCTGTGGGACTTTAGACACCGAACTTTTACTAGCTCTTTCTCTATCAGGACCTGACATGAAATTACAAAATTGTGACCACGTGTATAACAACTGAGAAGGGTCGCTCTGAAGACAGTTGTAGAAAGTTCTAAGATAGTTCTTTCCGTTAAAAGCCAACACTTAACCTTTCGCAATTTAGGAATATTTTACTGGTCGTACTTACATTAAATATATAATAGTTTGAATTTTTTCCGTGACATACATTCCCATTTAATTCTACAGAAAATTAGAAACAAAATTTGTTGCCACATTGTGATTTGTATTTTATTCGAGGCAAATTTACAGATATTCATTTATTAATTTTTTTATGTACATTATTTACTTATGAGAAAGATGTGCACAAATATCAGATGAATACGTTAAAATAAATAATGAATTATTACGAGAAATTTGATTTGAAACAAAACTTGTGATACTTTACGGAGCTACACTTTAAATCTTATCGGAAAATCATCTAATTTAACTAACGAGATAAATTTCAAGCTGAAAAAATTTACAGAATTCTGTTTCTTTAAAAATTATGAGTTACAGTTACAACTTACAGGGCACATCTTTTTACAATTTCATTTTTAACTTGGCATCTAATAATTTAAACATAAATAGATCATTTGTTTTCTGTTTGTTTTGTACAATGTTGAATTAGGTGGTAATTGTTTCACGACCTGGCAATTTTAAATGATGAAACATTACAAAGACCAACTAAATGGACATTGATATTAATAATTTAGATTGAGCGGGAAATAATTTACAGCTTAAGTTAATTAAATTAAATTTGTAAAGGATTTTACTGAACAGTTCTGACGAACATTATCTTAGACGTGTACTAGAAGCAAGTAATTGCCAGGTCGCGATAGTTGATTCCGCAAGGAAACTGCTTGCAAAAATATAATGAACAATGAAATATGATTCGTAAGGATCAAATCGAGTATTCATTCGAGCAAATATTTTTTTTTTTCACATTGTTAGTTGGAATGACGACGAAAAAAAACTACAGTACAAAAATACATTACTAATAAATAGATTTTTCTTTATCGATATAAACGCATGGCACAAATCTTTTCGATTGTTGCTTTTCATCTTGACATTCAACAAATTTTTCTAGTCTTAAGGATAATGAGTTACTCTACTCAGATATGTTTGCATCTTAATCCTATGCATTTCTGTATATACATTTGAATATTTTCGATGTTCTGTTTTGTATTTTTGTGTGTGTTTTATGAAGGTTTTAGTATTTTTTGGTGTTTTCTTATATTATTTCTTATGAATAAGGAACGATGGTATAAGGACATTTAGCACCATTCGCACACCTAACTTCATCTGGCATCTCTGTATTTCTATCTCATTTTTATTGATTTTTTTTTCGATTTTTTGTAAACGTTTTAGATGAATAATTAAAAAATATAAGTAAAATATGGAATGGGATATCCGTCATCATGCGTCTTATTCATTTCAATTCATATTCAATTACATGATAAACTCATTATTTTTTTTTTGTTTGATTTCTTAGGAATATTTTATTTATTTGATTTATCTTATATTTTATTTTTTTTGGGTGAATATTTTTAAGCTTTATGTTTTTTTTTATTTATTTTATGGTTTGTAATTGAATAGAAAAACTTGTGATCAACTAGCGAATTACTGCTTTAGAGATGCCAGAAACTTTGGGTGCTGTATCCTTAACAGACTTGCAAACTATATAACATGGTAACAAACGAAAAATGTGATTGTATATAAAAATTACAAAATTTCGTCAGGCCCTTTGTCATTATTTCTTCCGTACAATCGTATCGTTTGCTTTTAAATTAAGAAGTTGCGTTCATTTTCGTTTGCTCCTTGAAATTGTGCAAGTGCGTCTGGTCCGTTTTATGTTTGCCATTTAATCAGGCTGGACCAAGATTTATATCTTTGATGGATTGTAATAGAATTTCTCACTTTATGAGTCTTGATGGTAATTATTGCAATGAGTTATCAAGTCTGGAAAGCGGGTGAAGAATTTAGTATTATATAATAAATAAAGTATGATAAAAGTGAAAAATAATCGTATCGAAAATTAAATTTTCTTAGTCAATGAATAATGGCAAAGATCAAAACGTATCCATTGTGTATTAACAAAGCACGGTCCTTAACTTCCTAGTCTTAGATTCTGACAATCTTTCGAATGGTTAAAACTTTTGAGCAGATGAAATGTTCAGTACGCCCTGCATAAAATTTCAGCTGTTTTCCACGGTGCGTTTTTGACGGGGAATACTTCGAAGGTTAACAGTAAACAGTGAAATTTTTAACAAGAAAATATCAGACGCCAACACAAAAGAAAGATTAAGAAATCAATGATTGTTTCAAATTCTTCCGTTGCGACAAATACTCGTTAGAAAACGACACACATGAAGGAGACAGTCGAAGTACTAGGTGACAGTCTAAGTACTATCTGAATGGTGGAAAATATTGTCCAGAGTGATCGTCGACTAACAGGGAGAGAAATTGCAGTACAAAATGAACTTCCAAAAATCATTGTCTTCAAAATATGCCACTGCCATTTGCACATGATAAAAATCATGGATCATGGAACGATCAAAATGGATTTCACGAAGTTATAAGTGATTCGAAAGCAGTAACTTGCCGAGTACTGTGAATAATTTTAAGATCTGCGGCGTGAAGAACGGAAGGGTGTATAATACGGAACGGAATAATATTGACCGATTGCTTAAACTTTCATGCGTATATCAAATTATTGTTGTCATAGATAAGTGATTCCTGCCACTTGGACTCTTTAAAGATGAATCGAAATTTTTAACGCAGCGAAATTCTCATGGATTGTCGAAAAGAATATTTTCGAAATTCCCTCTCTAAACGGTTGATGGGCTTTGCTTTAAATTTCCTCAAATTTCATAAACTTCTCTGATTTGCTTGAACCGAAATAATGCTCAGAAACTTCCCTGCTTTGCTCGAATCAAAATAAAGCTTTTGGTCTGCGTAATTTGCAGCAGATATAATAATATATGAAGTTAACCTTTGATGGACTCTCAGTGAGTTGTTAGTTGCGCGCAATAAGTTCACATTAGTCTCGAAAGCTGCATAGTCCACTGAAAGACGCATCTATAGAAACGAAAGCGTTGCAACGACGAACTGTACAGGATGGATGAAAACTATAGAACTAATATCTTCAGATCCGCATTTTAAAAGCCTCAAATAAAGATATAACGTGAAAAGGCATTATCTAAGGACGCGACACGTGCCATAATAGGTGATAACGACGATGTGAAAAAGATTGGATCCTACCACCCCAACGCCGTCGAGCCAAGGAAAACCTTGTACCGCTGTTCACAATACAGAAAGTCAATAAAGGGTAATAAAGCGCTGGGAGCAGCAAAAAAAATCGTATAGTGCTCCTGTGAATTAGAGAGAATTGTACTCCAATTGATGTAAAAGATCTGTGCAAAATTAAAAACACAACAAACTATGCTACGAAAATGATAAAAGGAAAGGAAAAAGGATCACGGTATACAAAATTTTGACGAGAATTTTAGAGAATTAGTGAAGAACATTCGAAGTAACTCGAGAATATGCATCAGAGTTTAGTCACATCGACTGGTTGCAAGTCTACTCGAACGTCTTAAGTCTTTCAAGGACTTCCGTAATTCATTCAGTACACAAACAATGCAACCACTTTGTATCGAATCAAACAAATATGTTTGTATTCTCTTTGCATCATTTTGTAAGGTACTGATGCAGTTCTACTGCATTTAAAACAAAATTTAATCGCTGCACGTTGCTCCCGTATTGTAATACATACAACACTTGAAAAGGACTCAACGCTATCTGATCGAAATCAAGTCTAAACTCTAACTCGCAACCGCTGCGAAAGTAGAAAAGAAAAGAGAGATATCGCAGATGAACGGAAGTATAGGCCACGTCGTTGCGCAATTCTTCGGCGGATTACAGCAGAATGAACTCGAAACGAGTCCTGGAACATTTTAAACAGAAAGTTTATGGCACATCTGAAATAACACAATAGCCGAAGGATTGATGCCCTTATCAACCCTTCGTCTATTGTGTTATTAACGCCCTTGTTCACGGAGAATATTGGACTGAAATGTTTTTTATTTTTTTTTGTAATGGTGACTACTAGTTCTTCCTCACAGTCCAATCATCGACAAGGATAAAAAATGTGTGAAAAAATTGAGACTATTGCGTATGCAACCAGGCAAACTTCAGATATCTTCCATAAAATTATGACCACAAACAAGTTCTATTCTATCACCTGCCAGGACTTTATCTCAGGCGTGTGAGATTAAATAACATAAATAAGATTAAATAACAGCCATTGAGGCATAAATCCTGGTTCCAGTAATATAGTAAATATTTCCAAACCACGCGCAAAGAATCGAAAGATGGTAGACATCAGTAAGTTCACCGTACTTTGATTTACGAGATATCGGTGAAAACAGCAAATTTTCCATTCGAGGGCAGTGTTTTCTTACTCATCAGTTCAAATATGTGATGGATTTTCGTTTCTTTGGGAACTTTTACTTTTAGTGTGGTTATTTCTATTGAATAAATCATGTTAACTAAGCTTAGCTACATGTTAACAACCATAATAGGGAATAGGAGAGGGGGATAGATAAAATGAATTTTTTCTCAGGGGCATAGTCTCCGATAAATAGAAAGGCGAGGGCAATTGTGCGAATTTTTCCCATCAAATTAAAGCTAGCGTCGACGAACAAGGATAGTTAGGACGTAATCTGAGCCATTTAAACATTTAAAAATTGGATAAAGTCTTAACAAATTCTTTCTTTTGTTGAACATATGTAAACCCTTCAATCGCAACAAACCACACTTCACGACAATAACAACGAAACTGTTTTTTTAGGTTTCATATATTATTAGTTCACATAAACCATACAATACAGACGTTATTACTTCTAAATAATTTAAATAAATTCACGTTAAGCATTTGTAGTATTCTTTCAAAACCACAATGGCATTCAATCACTGTACACTTAGATTTATTTGTTTACTCTATACACTTATTAATCTATATCACAGCCAAAAGTTGTTATTTTATTAGAATTGAACACTTAAATACTTTTCAACTTTTTTCTTTTACAAGGATCTTGTTTAGTTTAAATTTTCAATGTCATCAGCTAGGAGATAAGAAGAATTCTATTAGGCACTTTCTTTCAGAATTACTTTTGGGATTTTATACTGATTTTTAGTCGTTAGCAGCAAAAGCGAATTGTGGATAAATTTTAGTTTAGGACAAAAATATATTATTCCTAAACTTAAGTCTTAGGTGCTGAATTCAAGTGAATGAATATTATTCGACATGCGATTGACAAATCTTTGTAGGAGAGATTTCCTAGCGTTCTATTACATAACTGTCAGTGTTTTATGAGTTTGAGAATTGATACTTATATAAGGAGATGTTGCAATTGGAATTGCGAAAATCTTTGTCGTCTATGTCCGTTCGTTTGTTTGTCAGTGCTTAATCTAATGTTAAATATTTAAAAAAAAAATTCACATCAGGTCTTACTTGGTAATGAGATTCACAAATAGACTTAAGTAGCTATGCATGTGACTAAATGTTTCAAAATCTTGTGTGAGTTTCTGGAAGAAATCAGTCTTAATGTTTTCATTCCTTTTCACAAAATTCAATTATAAACTAATCACTGATTACGTTTTTTCGGATTCATTTTAGTTTGCATACATCACAAAATATTTTGTTTTGTTGTTTTTTTTTAACTATATAACTTGAGATTATTGGTTTCTAACTAGACGATTTCCTATACTAGTCGGGGGTGTACACTTTATACGTTATCACCTTCCACCTTAATCATTAGGAAATTAAAATTATTAATCAGCGTTCACGAGTCATCTACCCCTCATTCAAACGTGAACGTGAATAAATACATCAAAATTCACACTGGATATTATCATCGGATTAGCATATAATGCTGATTCCGTTAAAAGATCACAGACGTGTATGGCGCACGTAAAACAATTTACACATGATGCACGTAGACAAGGACCAACATGTAAATGCATAAATACGATTCATATTTGATACCTCATGACATTGTTGGTGTTATATTCAACGGCACTTGATGTATACTGGCACTAACAATCGGTGAGAATATTGCATTCAAGTCCATCGTTTCTTGTAGTATTTTCCATGAGGCTATGAAAATTGCTTTGATACGTTCAAATGTTTCACAATCATAAACGGAACGGGCCGTGTTGGTGAGATCAAATGGTTCTGTGAAAAGTTGCCAAAAATTTATTCATCACCCCGATAACCGATTGTTGCTTATTTTCTAGTCTTTTTACCTTCTATACACAATTCTTTCCATTGCCGGGTATCGTTCTTAGAAGTTTTTGCTTGACGGCATATTTCTATTGGCAGGACCGTACCAGTTCGTATTGAAATTGCATACTGAGTATAACTGTGTGGAAAGAAATTATTGTTAATTTATTCTACAATGACTGAAAATAAAGAGGAAATGTAAAAGTTAAATGAAATCTTACTCGAAGTTGCTGTAGTACTCTAAAAATTGCAAAATTAATTCGCCAATTGTTTGTGTGTTTTGAGTTGCATACGGTTCCATTTCTTCGTTCATATCGACAAATCCAAAGTCATTAGACATCAGCTGGTAAGTTGGAGAGAAGTAAGAATATTACGGAAGGTTTTAAAAAAAATCCAGCGAATGTTATAGAATCATATAACAACTGTCTATAAAAGTTAAAGTAGGACACTTTTTGACATAGATCTTGCAAAAGAAATCGATTTTATTTTATTTATTAAAATTTAAGACTTTTGTCATTATTTTCTATGGAAGAAAAAAGTTTCACAGAAACTAGGGGACATTTCCTTAATTTCTATAGGATGTCGGGATGTTTACTGAGGAGCTCTACGTAGTTTTGTTATGACACCTCAGTTTTTTTTGCTCTTTTCCTTATTGACGTTCTGGCTGATGCTCCTGTCCTCACAGTAGGAACGATAGCTGTCATGGCGCATATTTTGTTGCAGTCGCACGTCAAATGCAAGGCCTGCTCCCTTAGCGAGCATTCCTGGTCCAATAGCTCCGGGCAGCTAATGATTGATTCCGCCACGCCAGTTGTCCGCTCGCAATAGATTTCTACTCCTGGTATGCCGGGCACTGAGCGTACTTTTTCCGTAGTCCTTCCAGATTGGTCGCTTCGCTTCTTGTTATTTGCCTACTAGGTCTCTAGGAAAGGTCTCTGGTAAGTGAAGTTTCTGGTTTTATTGGGATTTGCAGCACCGCTCCCCCCCTCCCTTCCGTTTTTGTTATCCAAAATGAATTGGAATTTATGATTCTTACTATACTTTGTTGTGCCTGATATAAAAGACGCCGTTTGAACTAGTTCTCGACGTCGTAATGAAGTCAACGTTCTGAAAATAAGAATTCTTCTACCCTTGACGTAATTATGACGTCTAGAAAGAGTACAAACAGCGTCGTCTTTCCCAGGAATAACATTTAATAAAAGGTGCGCGAAAAGATAAGTATTGATTAAGCGCTGAATAAGGGGAAGAGTTTTTTTTTTTTCAATGCCCATCGATAGAGCTAAATGTATATGATACATTTAATTCATTAAAAATGATTGCGAACTCGGCCACTCATTCGAATGCAAGAATAATTCAATGTTTAACGATAAAATTTGCTACTTACCAAAATATGAAATTTTTCCGGATACATCTCATGCAAGCACGGTAAAACGGGTGGATCTACAGCATACTGCAAGAAATGAATGACCATCAAAGCCAACGAGTAACTAGATATTGTCATATTTTTGGCGTTATTTATGTTGTGATATTGGGCCCATAATTTAATAACGAGAACCATTGGACGCAGTCGCCAGTCCACTGATCACATGGAGCAAGAAAAAGAGTAGAAAACAATTACAACTGGCATAACACAATTGCAAATATTACTCACGCTGAGCGTAACAATTGAGCAGATGTGTATTTCGTATCCCGACACAATTATTGAAATTCAAATCGACCTCGAGATTATGCATGGAATCACGAAACCGTAGTATTGGTACTTTTGCTTCAATCAAGTTAAATTGCTCAAATACACCTATAAACAAAAAAACAAAACAAAACGACTTGCGAAATTGTACATTCAAAATTCTTGGCATTCACAACGTTTCTTCGTTACCTGTCGATTCTAAGTAATCTTTCAATCGATTTAAATTCAATACTGATTCCATTCGGGCGTCCATCCCAGTACTAGTACGTGAAACAAGACACATATCAACGTCTGAAGTGTCTGCACCAAATCCAGTTATTGTTGACCCAACTAAATAAAGACCATAACGAGGATGTGCCTTCTGAAACAGAAGAAAGAGGGGGGAACGTCACATACATTTCCAACCTAACCTTTCAATTGTCATCACTAACTTTTATTGTAACATATAAATAGCGCCACAGGTACATTTTACGTCGATATGTCTCCTCGCGTTGTTGAGCTGCAATGAACTTTTCCCAGATTGCTTGCGACAATGGATCCCATTTTGAGCCGTTGAGAAGGGTTTCGGGGCTCTCTTTGGTCTCAACTAAATGCGCGCGAGCCAAAAATCTGTCGGGCGGGGTGAACATATTTTCATGGAACGTATGAGTTCGAAAGTTTGGGTAAATGTTGCGTCGACCGCGATAGGATCGATTGTGAGATTGACTATATATCGAAAGTTAGTAGTGCAATAAATGTTTCCAAGGCAAATACAAACACGCTTACCTTCGCTTTTGGGGAAATTGTCCTTCGTTCAAATATTGACTTCCCGCTTCCGAAGATCCCGACCCGCTTGTACTATACAAACTGTGTGGACTGTAGGTTGCGCTCACAGCAGAGTTCCAAAATGTTAGGTTCTGATGCGATCCATAGTAGTGCGCATGATTTTTCAGACCATCTTCAGACAGTGTTGCCAAATTAATGAGCTGTGGCATTTCGCCCAGATGGAAGTTGGGTGAAACAGGGATACCCTTTGAGCATGGACGATAAGCAATCTCGTTGTGTCGAAAGCTTGAGTGTGAAGAATCCGATTCGTAGCCATTTATAGCCCCGTTTGTATTGTTCATGTCTATGGAGGGTGCCGATGATGCTAGGAGGTTGTTGGCTTGATCTAAGGCTGCATTGCTCTGCAACACTGACGCATTGCACTCTTGCATATGTTGCGCGGTTTTGTAGAGTGAAGGACTTTCCGATTTTGGACTAGGTGTGGGCGACCGACTGTTGCCCATTATCCTTCCACAGTCTGTGTGAATATACGTGAGATTCCTGAGGTTTTGTTGATTTCGAGTACGAGCTAGAAATTGAGGGCTACCGAGATTACTGCTTGATACACTTCCATACTTGTTCATAGTCATGTTGGTGCCCTTCTTCAGGTTCATTTGATTCAGCCCATTCCATCCTTTCTTCTGCGCTTGGTTTCGATTGTAGCCGTTGAAAGTGTGTCCGTTGCTCATTCCGCTTCCACTGCCCATCGAATGATACTGCATATGACTATTATAGTTGCGATTGTTGTGATTTGGGTAATTGTGGGGCGTTTGGTAACCGTAGGCGTTCCGATAGGCGAATGACGGGCTCGTCGGCATGGGAACCGATGCGTTTCGTGAATTCGTATTCAACAATGCATGCGGATTGTAATGATTATAGTCCTTGTACGTGGGCTTTTGGTGGCCGCCATTCATGCTCGGTGTGCCCGGTGCCGAATTCACTCTGGGTGGATTTCCTTCAGGACTACTATAGCCACTACCGCACCGATGTCCATTCGAGTTGGTAAATTGACTAGAGTGTCGCAATGGCGACGACGAGGGAAGGTATGCGCGGTTCGAACCTGCTGTCATTTGTACACCTACGGAATGTAGAAAATCTAACGTATAGGAAGCTGGCGATGTAGGAGGTGGGGCAGCGGTCGATTGTGCAACTGATGTAAGAGCTTGAGTTGTCTTTGGAGTGTTATTCATAACCATTGAATCTTGCTCTTCCTTTGCCGTTTGTCTCACGGAACAGCTGATGAGATATTCGTTAATTCTCGTTAGCGAGCACTTTATTAAGGGCGGCGTCAATTTTAACTTATTGTTAATGTTAACGTTTACGTTATTATTGTCTAAAAAGTTGTTATTCGCGATCTTAGTGTTATTGTTGTTAGTGGTGTTGCATTTGCTTTTTGTATTAGCTAAATTTTGGTTTTTGCTGCTATTGTTATTGTTATTATTCAGAATTATTCGCTCACAGCTGGCAATATGATATTTGTTGGCTTTCCGTATATTTTTATTGTTATTGTGTTTATTATTACCGCTCTGCTTATTATGATGATTATTGTATCGGTTGTGATGATTGTGATTGTTGAATTTATTGTTGTGATTGCTATTGTGGCTGCCGTTGAATTTCTGAACGTTTATCGAAAACTGATTTTTGATCTCTTTCAAATCATTTGTCGATGATGTGGTCGATGTTGATGGCGATGATGGTTCACGGTAGCAGCTGCCTTCCTTGCTTCTATTAGCAACTGATATAATTTTTATATCAGACGAAAACATTTTTCACGATTTTATTATATTTTTTTCGTAATGCAACCTGAACGTAAACTGAACAACCAAAAGGCAACAATTTTAGCTTAAGCAAAAACTATTTGTGTAGGTGTGTTGTGATTGTAGTTTCTTTGTTGGTATTTCGCCTTCAAAAAAGCTGAAACGTTGTAGGTCGTACGCAAAATGCCATTAAAGGAATCTAATGATGTTATCAACGGGAATTTTCTATAGATATCAAACGATTATTAAGAAAATTAATTGTGCGTAAAGCAAATTTCACAACAAAATCTCATTTACCTAGTAATCGTTGGTAGGCAGCATATTCGGTTTTTTTTTTTGGAATTTAGTGGTTGGAGGGAGTTTTTTTTTAGACAATTGATGAGAACTTGTTTTAAAGGAATCGAATTTCTATTGTTTCCATTTCGATGTTTGATTTCAATCGTTCCTGCTATGAGAGAACGTTTTATTTGAAGTCGTAGAAAAAGCACTTTTTATCACAGCATTACATCCAACATCAGCGATATGTTTGATACACCTGAAAACAAGCCAAAAACAAAAAGTTGAAATGAACAACCCATTGTAAGATTAAAACAATGACAGACAACCCATTACAAAATAAAACCATAGTCTAAATTGTGAACAAGGACTCAAATTGCAGTTAAATAGCAGGTTCGTGCGAAAAAAAAACAACAACAAAAAAACCGATTGTTTTGCGTGTTTTTCCAATTCGTGTTCGACGTTCAGTCCGATTTCTTCATCGATTATACAAAATTAGTGTAAATTTGCATCTAATACAATACTTTTAACGTCAATCCAGGCATTCAATACTGGAAACATTACATGTGGCATTTGTCATGATCGCACAAGAACGCCAAGGACTGTTCCAAATGTTGGGGAATGTTAGACCTCGATTGAGTTGGGAATTCTGTAAGGCAACAGCCTTATGTAGGTGTAAGAAATTGAGATTATCTATATGAATACTTAATTTTTACAACTTTATGCACGGCAAGATGTTAGACGAGTCCTTGTTACAGTAGCAGAAAACGGGTGAAAGCTAATAAAGTACAACAATGGATTCTATCATTTTCTGACGAACCAAAAGCCTCTGTTTTCACTAAGCACAATAAACCAAAATAGGTAGGCCATGTTTCCCATATGCAGCGTACGAAGCTCGCACGAAGTATCCTACAGGCAAAAATCGTAGACTATTCTTTAGAAAACACATCTTCTAAGCAATCCAAGTGTATAAAGTTCTAATTTTGTGGAAACTTGTTTTTCTGTCGTTTATTTTGCATAAAAAGGATACTATCCAAACACCAAGAAACCGATGGGAATACTCTTTTGATACTAGTAGTCAACTTTTGCTCGGTTTGAGGAATTAGAGGTAGCAGTAGAACGATCGGGCTGAATGGAGCCGATTTCAGATGGAAGCCAATAGTCGATTTCGGACTGTAACGCCATAGATGAACAATAGAACAATCCATTACATAATGCGACTTGATTTGCGGTTTAACATGATCCAAATTGCGCAAATATTTCAAGGAAATCATCTAATTCTGCGACTCAATTATGTCAATGTAATAAGAGAATTTTCTTCAGTGACGATCAATCGTCAAAATTTTTGCTTATGTGCAGGATCGAGTCGAAGGGTGTTGGAGAAACAAGTGTTGCATAGTCTTAAAACGAACCATGTGGGTCGCTATGTTCGCTTGTTCCACTATTTGAACTCGTCCTGTGAAGATCAACCGGGGGGGAACATTAACATACACTTCTGCCGAATATATAGCCAAGACACCGATTATTTTGCTCATTAGCTCGGAAATGCGGATATAATAACGCGCTGAGATGGTTCTAACAAGACGGAGCACCTTCACATAGCGCAGACTCTGTACCGAGAAAGTAGAAGTTCTCCCAAAATGGGATTCCAGGACGAGGTGACAGGGTAGCCTACACGAACTAGATTAGATCTATCCTTATGAAAGGCAGATGCAAATTCAAATAGAGGATAAATAATGAAGAAAAGTCATTACCATTCATAGAAGTTAATAAACGAAACAAATTGGAAATAACTGAATTTCAATTGACTGATTGTGACGCTGCAAACCTTCAGAGGGTTATTGAGCCCCGTTTCGGTTGCGTCCAGAGCAATTCAGCAGATTGATACCTTTTAGAATGTCAATGATCTGTCTCTTGTTCTCTTCGACTAAGTTGTAGCGGTCCACATTGTCTAGTTTCCTTTAGGACAATGCTCGGCAAAATGCCAGCAATTTCGCTTCAGCATAAATGCAATGAACTGCACACACTGAGACGTGTTAATTTGTTATGGGTTTGATATGTGAGCACACATTTCAAACACACGTTTTTACGATCACCTTGAAGGGTGTCGGGTGAAGATTTTACTAAGCTTTCTCTACTTCATTACGAAACCGTTTCAAGCCTTTTCCTCATCATGCACATCAACGAAGAGTTTCTACAGAGTCTCTTTTCCGAATATCACATATTCGCTAGAAACCAGTTGCCCAAGTTTTCCGCCAAAAAAAGCAAAAGGAAAGTCTACAATGATGGGAATCTGAAGCTCCACAAAAATGGCAGTCATTTTATATGGTATGTACCAATTAAAATGGGCAATACAGCCTTGATTAAAATTGACTTTTTACTAGAAAATTTTCATTTAAAAAATGTAGCAAGAAACTTGAGGATATTTCCTTATGATCCAATAAAATGAGTTTCATTGAGACGTGTCTCAAAAAATCAAGGAAAGAATACGTGATACTCCGGAGAAAACTTGCAGGCCTTCAGATATCGAAGCTCTTCCTATTCCTGTCTGTAGCTTGTATCAAAATGAATAAGAGAGAGTTAAGTGGGATCTTTACCGCACATTAAATTGAATTTGCATTGTAACTTCGTGGAAGTGTGACATCCTAGCAATTAAGACAAAGGTCTTAAGAGCTGAAAAGCAAGTGCCTTCAGTTTGCATCATTGCAAACGCAACAGTCTCGATTTCTCAACTTTTTTTCGCTTTTTGACTTTTGATGATGATTAAACTGAAATGCAAAACTTTATAATTTATAAAAATTTCAGTTCAATCACCCAAATCAAATTCAAAAAGGGAACAAATTAGCGACGGTTGCGTTTGCATCCAGGCAAACCTTAGACGCCTATAAATGCTGTCCAAGAATTTTCATCCCAAAATAAATGAGAAACATCTTTAAAAGGAAGATTAAAAATTATTTTGCAGACCTTTCAGGTAGACACCTATGTTTCTACCGCCTTACCTTCTACTTTCTCTGTAAATTTTTTCAATTTGATTTTATAATTTTATGTCAAATTCTCATTTGCGAGAAGTCTTGATTTTGCTCGTTCATTCGAAGCAAACGACGGCCAAAGCACATCCACGTGAAGCGATCGATACGTCCCTAAGTGAAACAATGTGTCGTGTGTCTGTATTAAGAGGGTTTTGTGTGATTAAAATTTGTACAAAACCCAATAAGGGCTTGTTTCTGTATAAGGAGATGACCGTCAAGCCATTTTCTAGAGCAGTTACATGCGTTGATTCAATGATTCCAAAGGAAAGAATTTGGATTTCTTATGATTTGAAGCCAATGGACACTGAGAATCGTGTTTCGTCCGTGCGCAATTGCTCATGGAGCGAAAAAGGATTGACTTTCTTCATCGCATCGTGACGTATGATGAAATATGGATTGATTACAGCAATCCAAAGACAAAGACAACAAAAATATTGTAGACTGGCCGGGGATAGTTCTTCGTCATTGGCGCGTCCGAATATTGAGGTTGCGAAAGTTATGCTGTCTATTAAGTGGGATCAAGTCAGTGTTAACTATTATGAGCTGCTGGGACCGAACGTAAAAATCGTAGGGGAACGTTAAATACATGCAATTCATGCGAATAAACAGAGCATTATGCGGATTATTCGCAATGATTAGTCTATAACAGCCACAATTCAAGCAGAGGACCGATAAAGTGATAATACAGTATGACAACAATCGGCCAAATTTGGTAAAATTCGTTCAAACCTATCTGAAAACGCTCAAGTGGGAAGGTCATAGGCAATATTCTGTAGACATTGCCCGTTCGATCCTTACTTATTCGGTGTTCGATGGGTCATGGTCTGACTAATGATCGCGCACTGCCAGAAAGAGGACAATAAGTTGTAGCTAGCGACGGGCTAGACTTTGCTTGAATCATTTATTATATTGTTTTCGTAAAAAAGTTGCATTTTCGAAAAAAAAAATTCTGAGAAACCAAAAAAGAAAACAGTGCGAATTGACCTGAGCAAAGAGATAATTTAATTTTGTGATTCTTTTATTTTCGAAATCGATTTTCAACCGTAATCTTCCGAACCTGAAAAATCAAATCGGTGAATAAAATCGAACGATTACGGCCGAAAATCAATTTCGAAAATATATGAATCACAAAATTAAAAGGAAGCCTTTTATCAGGTTGATAAGGGGTTGACTATTTCGTGAAATGGAAACTATTACAAATGATGAGAAATGAGTTGCGCATCTAATACAATAAGCAAGATATGATCTGAGCAGAATTTTTGTTAATTAATTTCAATAGAAATATTGATGCAATGTTGCATTTCTGCTGTAAATAGTTTGAAGAGGAAATTGAATAATTGTTGTGAATGCTATTTATACCATTAAGCGTGACCCATTTGTTACTTTGAATTAATATAATTTACAAAACTGACGATTTTGCGTCATAGAGGGTGACTTTCTTCCAATCACACCCCGATACTAATTCATCAGTATTCCTTGGTGATCATATCAAGGGGGAAAGGATCGAGGGTAGGTTGATTTGGAGTAATTTAGAATGGACCTGGGGCTTTATTATTACGTGTGATCCCGATAGAGTTGATAGAGCATGTGAAGGAAAATAAACATCAAATTTCGATCGCAGCATTTGTACAACCTGGGTGAAAAGTAACGGAAAATAAAGTAGACAATGAAAATCTGTCTCAAATGTTGAGCCTTGATCGCTTCAGACTATATCCCAGGCCATACTGGCAAATCGGTGACCTACATCAGATGTAATACTCTTAGAAATAAGATAAATTGGAATATTTAGAAGCGTTTCATATTTACCTTATTCGACACTAGACAGAGACATAACCAATGCGTCCATAATTGTTAATTTGCCACTAAGCGTTCGTGTTGCGAGGAAAGACTTCCCAATTCCAATGTGTATGTAGTTTACATCGAACAATACCAATATTTTAGATTGTGAGCCAGTTGCAACGACAATTTGTCCTAAGATCGGTCTCGATTAATACGATCCCGCCATGACTCTTGTCAAAGCGGTAAATTCTGCACCTTAGCGAAAATCCGTTTTAGCGGAACATATAGCAATGCCGTCAATTAGCAAATGATTAAACATGCAATTATCGTAACACACAGCCCCGCCTCCTGTTGCTTCGCACGATTGTTGCACAATTTAACACAAATTCCGTCTGTCGATTAGACACTTGGATCCAATTGATATCACCGGCCGCCTGACTGTCACTCAGTCGCCCGTTGTTCACCGACGAAAAATTCTAAACACAACACACAACTCGTTCAAATTCGTCTCTGGATCGTATGCTCGACTTTACGCGTATATCGTGCTTTCTTTTCCGCACCGACTCCCGTCAAAATTTTTAACGACAGCGTGCGCTAGTTTTGTCCTACTCTAACTTGTCACAAACGTTTGTTGTTTGTTCTTAGGTTTGTGGGCGCTGCTGATCGAATTTCGGATACACTGAAAAAATTATATTATTTTATTTCTAATGAATAGCAGTCCGTTAGATGGTACTATTAATAATATAATTTGTATAACCAAAACAAAAGACAATCTTGAATCGTCATAGCGAGAACTCAACTTGCGGAAAATGTCAAAGAAAATTCTTATCCGTATGAAACGCGCGAGCGAACGCTTGGCTTAAAAATGGTCGAAGGATTGGATAAAAATGATTTTTGACAGTCGATGGACATCTGCTGGTCAGGACCAGATACACGACACAATCGCAACGATATGAACGAAAGGCGCGAGTACGAAGAGAACGAATAAAAGTAAAACGAAAATTGATGCGAATTTCGTGACTTGAACAATTGACAGTTGAGCGCTGGTTGCCATTATGCGAAATTTTAAATGTTGCTGCAGGTTGTTGTTGTACAGTGCAATCCCGATATTGCAACATGCAACCCCCCGCGCTTACCCTTCCACTGACAATTAACGAATGACTATAGCTTTACAGTAGCGAATGTGAATCTCACTCAATCGTGTGAAAAGCTCAAGCCGGGCTTAAAAAGCAATCGGACAAAGTCATGAATATTAACGAAGACTCAACGATATAGCTTAGACATATACCGACAAGAAAACGTAGTCATGCATGATTGAAAGTTTGAGCAACGCTGTTTCATTTGACAGTTTACATAACCTCCGCAAGTCTCGATGTAAACAGAAAACTTGAAAAAATTTGCAATAATGCTTAAATTACGTGAGTTAAAGTTAGTTCGTAAATTATTTAAAACATCATCATGTTCGCTGTCCACACGTCCATCGACGATTTTGAATGATGAATACACGGAAACGCCGCAATATCCGGAAATTCAAGACTTGTCATACAAAGCACAGAAGAGCCGAAAGGCGCAGGCATGGCACGAACAAGTGAAAAATGTAACAACTGTCGAAGCGAAATTGATAAAATTAAACATGCCACGATATTATGGATATCGAATGACTATGATAGGCGACAATCGTGTGCCTTACAATAGTTTGCCCATGTCGCAACATTACACGCGTACTCACTTTGAGAATGTCACCAAGTTGCCGGAATATTATACACCAGCAGATGCTGATGTTGACTCGTTTTTGAAAAGTATTCAATCAGATATAGAAGGATTAATAGGATTCGGAACAGAATGTCATAGGTAACACTGTTTTGATGTTCGCGTCTGGAATATAATTCCTAACGAAATGTTTCACACAGGTACCGACTAAAACATTTCGAAGTGGAGCCACTTCGCGGAGAATTGGATCGAATGTTGGGCTATGAAATTGTTACACAAATTCATCGCTACCTTATATTAAGGATGCGAGAAAAGTTCCCTCATCTCGACGACACACAATTCGATCTTGATCCGCGTCACGACGCGTTTTGGTTTGTGGGCGGCGTGGATCCGCCTGAGTCGGTGCGCAAAATGCGAAAAGGAAACAAGTGGCAGGAGCCGTACATAAACGATCCAATTGATAGGGTCGTGCAGTATCTTGGACGACCGTACTTAGCTCTCAGACACAAGTTACCGCTACCGGAAATCAAACCGATGGTTGAGGAAAGTCGCGAAGTAATGGAAAAAATTCCTCTATTCAAATACGATCCCAGGACTTTGGGATACGCGACCACACATCGACATGGCACTACAACCCCAGGTGAGAATCTCTCGTCGAACTAATACTTGGAATATGCTGAGCAATTACCTTGCTCGTATTTTTAGGATTCTGGCCGGGCGAACCATACGAGTTTGGATTATTGTCCTATCAATGCAGAGATTATCTGTTGAATAGCAAAAGCGGCGGTCCGGACACGAACGATCTTCTCCACTCGCATGGCATCCAGTCGAGTTTCGGCTGGTTGTTTGCTCAAGCTAGCTACCAAGGATTCTCCACCTACAACGATCTCACGTATCCGCTTACCACCCAAACAATTGTCACGAACGGCCAGTACTGGTCGTACTACGTGTACCAAATGAACACTTCGTTGGTCCACTCGGACTGCGTTTATAACAATCCAAAAGTGAATTACTGTTGGGGAATGGATCAACAGAAACTGTTTGAAGAAGTTGATGACAACAACAAATGTGTTGGTTTCAACATCGACGTCCTGAAACCTTTGATTCATTTCTATGCAAATGCTCCGGCAGAACGCGTTGGTGTTGAGATGAAGCCGTATCTGGGCAAAGACGAAAAGATTGTTGCCGATATCAAGGATGATAAACGACGTGTGTTTTTAGAGAGTACATTCAAGCATTTGATGAGTAATCGACCGCGACATCGACTGGTCCCGGAAATTTATACGTGGGAGAAAATTTACAAAATCGACCACAAAACACGACAAATGGAACCGAAGCGACGATTCTTCGAATTGGGCGAGAAACCATTCAAACGGACATTGGACGATCATTACTATAAATATATTCCGCGCGATTTGCGACCGCTAGGACGAAGGAGTAAAGTTAAATTCGAAGAGAAACATTATCCTTAGATATTGTTTCATATTTGGTTGCATTATTTAATTTAGTTGTTGTTGAAGGAAAAGTAAAGCGAATAAATCTTTTATTTGAAGTTGAAGTTTTATTTGGGGGAAAAATTAAAGTAAATTTGAATTTTGTATTCAGAAAAGTCAGATGGCTGAAATTCTCGTTTACGAACCTGCACGTTCATTTCACACAGCTGGACGGGAAGTTGTAAAATATTCTAGATTCCTTTCTATCGTTGTAATTATAAAATCTCGCATACTACAGGATAACACGCCCCCCTCTTCCTGTTCGTGTAACGAAGAAATATTAAACCGATTATTTTTCCACACAGATAGAGAAAGAATATTGAAAATTCCTCAGGTGAGAAGGAAGAAACCAAAATGAGCCAAAATTTCCATTTCCTGGTTTCACTGTATTTAAAAACTTTTTGTGGGAACTATTTGCTTCAATGGTTGGGAGGTGAGGGCTATTTGCGCTCTGAGTGTCGGACTCCCAGTGGCAACCGGACTAACGACTAAACACCCTCCCTGTCACATCGAAAACCTAGCCCGGAGCTGTTTGTCATATTACTTCGGACTAGGCCTCATTAATCATCACCTAGCGGCGCCTTCTGGTTAAGGGAAATCCTTCTTTCAGCACGGATGGATGAGAAGGGAAATTCTGAGAGATCCCCCTTTCGTCTGCGCCGCTGAGCAATCCATGATGCCCTTTTCCATAAGAAGAACGTAATGCGACACGCAGTTGCAATTGTCTTGTGACTTCATCATCTTGCCCGTTACGTTTTCTCGACAAAGTGCGGCTATTTTCTCCGAGAGATGCGAACAGGGTCTTGTCTATCTTCCGCATGCAAAGAACGTGTGGCTGGCGTCATCTGTCATCCCCAGGTAGAACAAACATGCTGGGGACAGTGACATTTCCATCCTACACAGGTAAGACTGAAAATATCCATCCCCACGGAGTAGTTGTGTTAGATAATAATCAGTCTCACCATGCGTTCTGCAGAACCACGGCCCAAGTCACTGATGAACTGTGCGGTTCACCTGCCTTGTGTATCGTTTACCCATGATTGTTGTCACAAAGCTAGGGTCCTTCTCTCGGCTGACGACTTCTCTTCGCTTTCGTTCTTCCGCAAGAAGCATAAGACCACCCTCAAGATAACCAGCATTGCCGATTCAGAGACAGTACAGTATGCAGCTGCAATCCGTAGAGCTTCTCGCATCTGTATCGAGGCGAGACGCCTTCAGTACGACTCCTTACTAAGAGCGTCAGCTCAGACTTCGGAGCCGTACAAGAGCACTGATTCCATTGCACTCATGAGTTGTCGTCTCTTACTCGAGGTCGGTCCCCCTGTGTTGGCCATAAGGCGACTGAGAGCTGACACTCCCACAACAGCCTTATCCGCTGACACTCGAACCTGCTCGAAGAACTTTGTAAGAACTTATAAATATCCTTTTAAAATTATCTTAAATTATTATTACACCCTGTTATATCACTCTCAAGAGATTATTTTTTTGTCGCATCCGATAAACTTGATTATAGGTGGAACCAGAAAAATACTTCAATTAACATCGAAGCCACCCTTCGACACAATACAATTGTATCTATTTCAAACGATGTCACACACCCTACAGGGACGTGTTAGCAAACAATTTGAATTTTTCCCAAATTTCTTTTTTTTTTATATCGAACCAGGATATGAATAGAATTAGTTTTTGCTTTCGTTTCAGTCAAACGAATGATAAACAAAAATTTTAATCCTACATCTAGCAATCACATTTTTTTCCTGGTCCTCTCTCACTCTTACCACCCACCAAATCCTTTTTAAGGTTTGTCTAAAGTCTATATAATTGAAAAAAAAAAAACAAAACACAGAGGCTTAGCCTGTCCCTCTCTTGTTGTTAAGGTTTGAACTAACGAGTGAAAAAAAAAATTAAAACAAAACATTTTGTCGAATGTTCGGTGAATAGTGAAATGCTGCGTATGCACTAGAAATAATCCTTTTTTTCGGGTCTAATACGCTTGCATAGATAAATAGAAATAGACGGAAATGGTGTCGATGCATATTTTCCGGCAGAATTTTTCCGACGTGGTTAAATATTTTTTTTTTTTCGGAGTTGATGTCGACCGTTTTTAAACATTTTGTGTCTCCGAGTTTTTTTGTGCGCCTTAGTCCGGTCTATAATAATTTACTATTGCACTGACGTTTGGTTTTGGACTGATCCTTTTTGCAAGGGCGTTTTCATTTCTGCCTGACATATATGATTTAGTGAGCGTTAAATTCTTAGTGGATAGTTTTGCGGCTTTTGTTTTTGATATGTTTATGTCGTTAAATTTTTAAGCTCTATGTCATTTATTATAAAAGTAGTATTTCAGTGTTTTCGGGGTTTTTTTATCAATTAATTCTGTTTTTTAGTTTGGCTTTATAAAAAAACCACCGTGTGAGTCAGGAGCTAGAGAACTGGTGGTTTAAGTACTTTACACGTTGTAGATAGTCGTGGGATATCATGACGAATAGAATCGTTTCAGCGAGAATGATGGCGATGTAATAAAAACTTGACCAGATGGAACATAAAATTGTTGGACTATGAATCTACAGTTCTCAGTTTACTACCGATGAATCCTTTTTCAAATCGTTTTTCCTCCCTTTTTTGTGCATTAGAACTCTTAGCTTTTTGAGATGATTTTGAGTCACCTGTGATGAGAACTAACTTTCCGCCATTAATCTATTTGTCTAATTGTGTTTCTCTGTTACCATCTTCGTTGCTCTCTTACTGTTCCCTTTCTCAATACAATGGGGTCCTCAATCTCAATGGTCGCCTATTTCATTCCGGTCTTCAACTAGGTAATTATCTGTTTCCTTTGTCGTACCAGAATTCATCCTTCCTTGACTAATAACCTTTTTGTTGAGTATGTTAAACATCTACAATTCTCAATTGCAGTCTGTAGATGAGGACTCCTTATTTTGATGACCTGAGCTCTGAAAAAGCTTTACATGTACCTCAGTCTATATCGTTGCAAGCTGCTTGTGAAGCTAAGCCCAAACCTTGGTTCACTGATCCTGAAATTAATGTTTTAAGCATTAGTAACACGATGCAAAGCATCGTTCGTTCCATATCCATTAATCAACTTGTACTAGCAAAACAGGAGCACATTCTGCGTGGTTGCCTACTATATTTCTATTGCTCAAGTGTGATGATCCATCGCCTGTGGCCAATTGATTTCCTATTAAACTGCTTCCCAAGTTTTCCTATACTTTTTGAACGCTTGCTGCCTAAACGACTGACAGAGTCAACGAATCATATTATTATTCCTCAGCAGCATGGATTTCGAAGACAGGACCTTTTATTTTACTATCATTAATCTGACTTTTTTTGTACAGATTATATTACGAAGGCATTAGATAAACAACTACAAGTCGATGCGAGTTTTACTGATTTCTCTCAAGGATGTTTTCTCTGCTTCAAACATATATCAAAAGGTGGTGCTTTCACCCTTGGATATCGTCCTACCTCGCTTCTCGTTCGAGACGCGTTAGTTCTGTACTGTGTAACAAAATCTGGTGTCCCTCAGGGCTCCATTCTTGGGCCTCGTCTTTTCTCACTGTTTTTTTTTTCGTTTTATGATATCACCTCCTTGCCTTATATACAGATGATCTTAATATATTTAAGGAGAGAAAACAAGACTGCCTCAAGGCTGCCAGTGTATACTCAATGCTGCCCAAAAATTATGCACAATGGTTTCTGATTGTATCAAGGCACCAGGAAAAGGACCAAAGGCGAACATCTTGGAGTGGCATTTGCCGTCATTAAAAGTGTAATCAGCTGTTCCTCCCCCCTCTGGAAGAGAAAAATTGTGAGCAATTAGATTGAGAGAGATTAATCAATTTTTGGCATGCCACGATTGCCATGTCAGTTTGATTGCCATGGTCTAACTTGAGGAAACGTTGGGGCACAAAAAATAGATTTTAAATCCTCCTTCTCTTTGGCTTCTCCAAAGAATTCACAGAGGTCAGTTTTTGTTATAAGTACAAGCGACTCATTGCCTATTTACTCCTTTGAGATTGGATTCACCCTGAGATTTGATTCCCTAAGTTGCCTCTTTCAACAGCAGAATAACTACTAATCAATTAGAGAAAAATTATGACAAGCACCGTGAACAAAAGGACGCGAAATTGTGCCATGAATATTACAGAGACACCTCCGAAGGAAGTCAACGGGCGAGAATCAGTAAATACACCGATAAAGTTGTCTAAGATGGTATTATATCATGAATATTACAGAGATACCTTCAAAGGACATCAACAGACGGAACTTTGAGATAATACCGATAAAGTTGGATATACGACTCCTCATATGACTGCATGGAAAACTGACAGCAGTTCTTTGACTTCACTTTAAATAAAAAAAAATGATTTAAGCCCAATTTACTCCTATATCTTTGCGCACATAAAACCACCTGGACATCACTTTATCGAAGGACTTTCAACGAGGTGGATTACTGCCTCAGCAATAACGGAACTGTCTCCAATATTAAGAGATACGTGGATTTGTTGCAGCGTCAATTGCGAGGCGGACTCTTTTTCTCGTAAGGAAAATGTCTGCCAAGTAACCAATGATATACGTTCAGAAAAGATCTGGGGTCCCAAGATCGCTATACAGACGTTAAGGAACAAAAAAAAAAAATCAACCTAACCTTAAAAACCCTCTGAAAGAACCAGAAAGTAAAACCCATTTAGTACACTAAGGCTTATTTGTTAGGCAAAGACATAAATGAAGCATTAAAAACAGTGTTCACATTGCCAAGGATGTAAGTCCCGGAAGAACGATAGATTGGTTTAATGATGACTGTAGGGTCGCAATGAAAAATATTTGAAAAAAAAGAGAGAAACAACAGTACGGCAGGGATACGTAATATGGCAGTACGGGATAAGTAACAATAGCAAAGTACATGTCCACACAAGTCCTTTTATCTCTACTAAGTTCTGAAAATTACACTAGGTCTTCTTCATAAAATAAATGCCTCGTGTGTGCCCACTGTATGAAGACTTCCTGAAAGAACATTTTGAATTCCATAAGAACAATAATTAAGCTGATGGGAGGATCCTATTGTTGTTGGTACGCTTAAATATTACACACTTGGAGACGAGATCATTAGACTGAGAGCATTAGACGCTATGTAACTGCGAAGCTGGTGTCTGATTTGGTCTACCATACCATTGAAGAAAAAGAGTTAAAAAATGTGGTCAATATTTTGATTATTAGTAAGATTTCAAAACTGATCTGACAAGGTTGACTCCTCGTATGATCCCAATCGGGTCTGTAACAGGGCAATGAATTTGTCTCTTTGCAGCTTGACATTGTCTTAAGATTCTTCTGATGTTGATAAAACTAGTGGTGTTCATTCTGAATGATAACATTATGACAGACGCAACTCCGGAAAGAAGCCTTTATTCCAACTCCTATTGCCATTAGGGTCTGAAGCGTCGAAAAATCAACTTAGTGGCCAATAAAATGAAATGCACTCCTTATGCAGCATAGAAATTATGGCAGCTCAGCAATTAGTGATTATCTAGTAGACTAGTATCAGGATTAAAGGTTGGGGATATATACTTATTAATTCATCCTCCTTAGAGCTAGTTAACTCTGGGCTGCTAGTGGAATAAAGCGGGTAGTTTCAGGACTTTTCACTTGACCTGTTAATTAGAGAAACTAACCTGGTACTGTTTGACATATTACTTCCGATTGGGCTTTCCTATTCTATACCCCGATGCTGTTACCTTAATAGGACCTTCTAAAGAGGGAGCGGAAAAATGAACAAGAATGCTAGAGAAAGGATCCTTCTGCCATCTAGCTAATCAAGAATGTACATCGCAGTTGTTGTACCACCTGTTTCCATTTGTCAACTAATTTCAATATATTTTCGATACGACTGCATTGATCGAGATCTTCCGGCAAGATGGCTAAGCTGTTTTTCCTTTTTCCTGTGTAAACAGAAGGTTTGACATTCTCAATTTTTCTCCTGCTCAGCATGCATTATGAAAACCGAGACTTACTATGTTGATAGTAAAGGCGTAAAAAATGATGAATTTAGGTGGAAAATGAGTGCTATTAGCAAGATATTTTTTACTGTACTGGTCATACATAGGTCTGAAAAGTCTGAAAAGAGGAAACCAATTTCGAATGAAGCCATCATTTATTGAATATAGGTTGATGCAGTAAAAGCCTTAACTCTAACAAGCAATTTTGTAAGAGTTTCTAGACTTTTTCGAACGCAAAATGTTTGCTAAATGCAAATAACTCAATTTTTAATATGAAACAAAGGGAAGGATTTGTTAGTTTGAGGAGTTTAATGGTATTTACTCCAGTTTTATAGTATTTAATCCATCTGTGTTGAGAAACTACTCAAATTGTGTTTAATTGCCTTGTAGCGCAGAATCGAAGGTAACAAATTACCACGCGATCCCGAATGTTAAGTGAGGAAACTGAATAAGGAAACTCTTAATCCCGTAACCTACGATTGGCGTTCGAGATTTCCGGGCCAAAAATGTAAACAAGCTCGCGCAGTCTGTGAACTATTCGCATGACATGTGTAATAGGTTGATCGGGCCAATCGTAAAATATAACGAGCATCATTCGTGGTACGAAGATTACAGTTCGTAATCTTCGTACGTAATCAGACATCTGTCTTCGTATTGTGATTAGTCTCAAGTCATTCATGGTCAAATTCGCACATCGAAATTTATTTTCATAAATTCTAGAGAAGCATCCCCACAAACTGTTGCAGAGTAATACGATACACTAATGTGTACACAAATATATCGACGAGACATTTCTAGTATTTTTATAATCCTTAAAAACGCATTGAAAAGATTTCATGGTGAGACAAGTGACAATTGTGCAAAAATTCCGCTATCGAAAGTGACAGTAGTGATATTATACGTTTTGTTCGAAAAAAAATTAATTAAATTGAATTCAAACGAATTAAATTCGTTCTTCATAACATTTCTGACAACGAAAGATATAAGAAATAGTCTAGTAATTCAGGACTATATCATGACTCCTGGCACAAGAGAAGCAGCCTTACGTCAATTAGAAGGAAATGCAAGAGAGTTAGATTTGTTTAATATATTATTCGATGACATATCCTGGGACAATATTGTAACCGAATGCAACCGGTATGCAGATCAAAAACGAGTGAACCAACGCAGAACATTGTAGTTGTAGGTTAGGGGTTGAAAGAGGAACTCATGGACGATGTTTAGTAGGTTAACTGAGGTAACGATCCCAGTTGTTTACAGTCCGAGGACAATGTTTAGTAAGGAAATCAAGATGATCTATGATGGCTAGTGGCCAAGGATAATATCCAAGAAATTCTGACGGGAATAGGAGAAACGATGGAAAGAATTAGTTGAAGCTGACGTAATTACGTTCTAGAATTGTATTCCCAATTCGGAGAAAAGAATAGTGTGATCCAGATTCAATCGCGTCTATCATATGCCTTTAGTATCGCGACGGTGTCTCAATATAATGAGTTTGTTTGAGTTTGTTTTTTGGTGTTATGCTAGTGCTAGTACTACTGCCCAACCTTTGAATATGAAAACGGAACGTGGACTTAGGTAAGTTATAGTATTGAGTCTAAAATAAATATATAAAAACAAATCAAATTGGCAAAGCTATCGCACGCTTCCATTAATCATCAACCAGATTTTCCTGACATATTTTCCGTTGAACTATCGAAAAATTGAAAACAATTTTCCTTATTCTGGGAAAAACGTTGCCAGGAGCAGGTAATCTTAAGCAAATATCAATCATGAACACATAAATTTCAGCGATAAATTCTCGACAATTTTTTATTACTTTCATAATTCCTTAACCGCAGACCATCACGAACCGTTCCTCCATTTCTTTGTGTTACCCAGACGGTAATTGTTTAGAAACAGCAGCCATATTGTACGAATATGATTAAAACTTTATCCAACTGAACTCTATCCAAAAGTTTTGTAAAACTTTTCTCAAATGTTGATGATAGCGATGATGATGGTAGTCAGGAGAAAAAAAAGGAACACTGAAAAAAAGAAAGACAGGGAACCTTTCCAATACAGACGATAAAGATAATAACGATGAAATACAAAATGGTTACCAAACATTGAATAAGAAGTAGCCATTTTGGTATGTAGGCAAACTAACTGCAATACTAAATTGTAAGGTTCGGACATAAAATCAACACACATACCCGTACATACAATACATAGAAAGCTACAAAACATACATAAAATACACTCCGATCCATATTCAACTATTATTACCCTTATACCAGAAATATATTATCCTTAAGTTGTTGGAGTCATAAACTTTGCTCCGACAGACGCGACGCTACTTTATATTGCCTTGGATTGCATTAATAGTTGGGGAAATATTTATTATCGTATAAAGTTTTGCCTTAGTTTGCTATTTGTTGTTGTAATCCTGCTGCTGCTGCTGTTGTTGTTTGTTATTTGCCTTAGAAATAATTTTATTAAAAAAATAGAGGAATTTTCGTAAGACTTTGTGATAGTGTAAGGGTCTTTGAATTGAAGGCGTTCAATGTGAACGATTTAGTTCCGTATATATTTTTAGTGGATTAGTGGAAAGTGCGTTATAATCAATGGCGAAATTCAAAAGGATAACGATCAATTTTAAGTGAATATCTTATTCAAAATTTTTGGAAGATTCCTTTGAAATATGAATTACTCGGCGTTGACGCGTATTCCTCAAGAGGAAGACGATAGTCTTGTCTGTGAACAATGAGCTCTAACTACGAATACTTTTCACGGCTACTCATATTGGCGGTCAGCGCAAGAATTCCCCAAAGGGCTCACACCTCTACCTAATTTCTATCTCTAATATATCGCTGATATATCTTTCAAATTTGTACTTTATTGCATAATTTCCACGTTTGTCCGTTTCAAAATTTCATCGATGATTTCGGCTATGAAAAATTATTTGGAACAAAGAGAAGGATCAACGATGTCCTTGCATGTTCGGTGGTGTTCCATTTGTACACGTACCAGATTTATAGAAGAGGACTTGCCGTGAGATCTGTCCTTTGTTAGTGACCATTAATCGCTCCTTTTGTCATGCAATAAACGTTCCGATAATGTCATAGTTCTGTTTGCAGTGCCTCAAGATTTGATAACAATCGTGGAGTTTCAAGGTCCTCCTGTACAGCTGGTAAATTATTCAGTTCAATGTCATCTTTCATCTCATTGTGGATGTCACTTCGGACCTCAAAACGAGTAACACAATCTTCTTCTTCCGGATTTGTATCAATCGCCATCAAATCATCATCAAAACTCAGTGGTCGGAAGGACGACATTTTGTGATAGTATTTAATAAGTATCAATAGCCTTAAATATTTAAGAAAACGAATTGCGTAGAAAATATGACTGACAGAAATCGAAAGTAAACAAGACACCCAAGTACAAAAGGTACATAAAGCCTGAACAAGCGTCAAATCAACGTGTAACATCACGATTACATAGAATGGGTGGCACTTACCGGAGCAAGATGACTGTGCTCCATTAGCTCTCAGCAGCAACTGAGTTAGCTTAGACGGTCAAAGCGATACTGTTAAGCGTGTGAATGAAATAGCGGAAAAGTGTTGTAGGACACGTCAAATTGACGTAGATTGGGCTTTCAGGGTTAAATGATCGTTAATTGTATGCTAAATTCAATTGCTTTGTTGCGTCTATGTTTCTCCCCAGTCTATACATTTAAGGCAACTGACAAATAAATATGTTAAGACTCTATATAAAGGTTATGAACTAATTAAAAGAAATCTGGTAATCGATTCTTAACATTCTGTCCAGCCTGTACATAGAATTATGATCAGTGAATTTCATAGCAAAGAATCTAAAAAAGCCTTACGCACACGAAGGAGTCGTTGAACGCAATTTTCTGTGAGACCAGAACACGCAAAATTGCTTCAAATTTTGACTGAGCTTTTTGACTATTTTCTCAAGTCGTTTATGCTTGACCTTATCTAATAATTAAGAATTGGTTTGATAGTGCTTGCGCTGTAGAGTTCACTGCTTCGATAGGAATTTTTTATTAGTTTTCTCTGTTTGAACCAGCACTTTCTCAGGATCTTGTCTATCTTGATCATCTGTAGCTCTTCTGACATAGTGGGAGGTAATTAACCAGATCACAAAGCAGCTAAGAACAATGAACCAGATGAGACGGTTGGATATTTGAGTTTACGATGGTTGCGTAGCCTTGGGGGGGGGGGGGGGTGTTGGTATTATGACAATCATCAAAGAACACGCTTGTATACAGGAGGAATCAATAGACTTTCAATAATTCAAAAAGCAAAGTAAACAGTTTGTTTCAAACAAGCATAAGTTAATCTACCTGATCACTGCATCTCAATGCAGACAAATTATCCTTTGACGTTTGAATATAACTGCGTTTATTTTTACCGTTATCTGGATCAGGAAGTTTCCATTAGCACCCGATAAGTGTTCGTTAAAATGGTTCGCATTTCGTTGCAAGTCCTTTCTTTTACTGTCTGGAAGACTTTGAGTTATTTACATGAACTTTGATTTTAAGATATTCCCAAAGGAAGCAGCCCATTGAGAACATATCTGTGATGCGAGCTTGTTATTCAATGTTTTCCATTTTCGATATATGCCCGAAAAATTGATGAACCGCCGCTATAGAAACATTAGAGATGTGGTTCAATACAACAATACGCTAAAAGGACAACAATACGTTGTTCACGAATAGCATCCGTCTTATGGAGTTGCAGTAGAGAGGTTATATGCGTAGTATTTCGGTTTTTAAGACTTTTAAACGGGAAGTATGGCTGGCAAATACGACGTTGTTATCCGTGTAGATAATTGTTCAGGGATAGGTGGTGATTTATACAGAACCATTTGATGGAAATACTTGAGAGAAGGAGTTAAAGTGATGCGGTCCAAGAAGAGAACCCTACGGAACTTCGGACTTCACTCTGATGTGGTCTCTTAGTTCAGACGGTGCCAAGCAGTGAAGTTTTCACATTTTTCGATGTCCAAGGATAGCGTCTTCTTATGAAGCAGTTGTTGACTGATTATATACGTAGTGTTACAAGTTTTAGGACTTTTAAACGGGAAGGAATATGATTAAGTTATTCATGTAGATAATTATGGAGGGAATGGTGGTGATGTTCAAGGTATCCTCTGATAGAAATATCGTAAACAAAGAGGCAAAGAAATGCGGTCCAAGAAGAGACAACAGCGGAACTCTGGAATTCACGCTAGTGCGGTTTGCATGAAAATAACCTCTCTTCCGCCAAAGGAGTTTTGCTGAATAAGTTCAGTTTTGATAATGATGGATTGACATTAATCGTTTGAATGTGTCTACGTCAGTTCATTCAACTTAGAATCCCAACTCTGGTACTCGTATAAACGGTCTATAAAAGGAGCCAAAAGGAACTTTCTAATTCAGGATTACCAACCATTTTGTATTCTGGGGGTTTTTGATTACTATTCGATGATAACTCCCTATTTAATGTCCGCATAGCATTCGAAGCATCTGAAGCCTTCGAAGTCTTTGAGTCTTTCAGGAGGGGTACAAAAGATAGTTTCGGGAAGGCATTTATTAAACAATTAACCATGGTGATTTAATTCAGAATCGAATTGCTAGTGCTCATCAAATTTGTGTAGTTTAGGGCGAGGATCAAAAGCACATGGGAGAACCTATCTAAATGACCTCCTTGTTTTTTCTGACTTTAATTTCATGATATCCTCATAAGTTGTGACCTCATCTATTATTATCTTATGGTTCGACCTCGACAGTGATTATTGTACGTCAAAGCTGGAATTTGGCGGGTCGTTAATCGCAACGTTGGGGGTGTAATGTTGCTGAAGAAAATACAAGGTAGTCAGAATGGCTTGAGGCTGGTATTATTTCCGAGAGCTGTTTCTAGAGGGAGTTATTACTTTATAGTTTCTATCAGTAGTCTTCATTTAGATGGTCAAAATATTTTTGAAGCTAAAGGACTAAACTGATCAAGGTTAGTCTGAAATCTTCAAAATGTTGGATTTTGAAGAGTTCGGATTTCGTATTTACTGTGGCTTGGATGTTGTTGTCTATAAAGAGACCTCCATCGCTCGATATTTCAATGTCCTGCAGTGAAGTGCTGGTGATTGTTGGTATGTAAAGACCAGTAGAGTTTTGGGATAATATATCTGTATGAGGATGCTTGTTGATTTCTTTGGTAGACTTCTTCATTGGTCATGATGTTCTGGATCCTTTTAGTAGTTTTCCTGTTCTTTGAACATCGGCAAAGAGGACTGAAGAGTTCTCAACGGTACGGATTTTCGGCTGTTTATTTGTTCAGAAAACAACTATGCCGTTTAAAAGTGATACCGTGTCCTTCGTTTAAAGAAAATCTGCCGCAATAAAGTACGTCGATACTCATCCAAGTACTACGATAACAAAATTTGATTTAATTTAATCCTGGGTTCGCATCGAAAATTTCTAATCCGTCTTCTCTATATTACCAATCTTATTGAGCACTTCAAACAGAATATTTTAAACTTGTGCGTTCCATCTAATACGATTGATCCTTACAATGGCTGCCAATGCGTATTAGTCGCAACCTATTTGAAAACAACCTTTTTTTTTTTTTTTAAAAAAATGAACAATATCACATTTCGACACACAAAACGAATTCAATATGCCATAAACAAACGGATATCTGATGCGAGGATGGACACGAACTTAACCTTACCTGAATCCTACATATGAAGGCATTCAACATGCTTCCGCTTGCTCTTTCATTGTGCCAAAAAGCTGTTATCCTTTGGCTCGCACTAAAATAATACTTGAAAGTGCTCATACGTATGCGTTGATTCACATATTGCTGTTGGCCAAAATGAAAAGCATTTTACAGTCATAGCACGTTTGGGATTAATTTCGTCACCCTCAGGTGAAGAGAATTTACACAGCAGATACTTTTTCGTATTCAGGCTTTTTGTCCTTGTTGTTGGTGGTGTTGCTGGTGTTGCTGAAGCTGCTGCTGGTGTTGTTGCATTTAGAACATTCATACTTCTCTGTAGGCGCCGTATTGTGTTATCCTTCCAGCATATCATTTCTTTTTTGTTTGTTCGTTACTTGGGTAAACATATGAGCGTATGTCTACGTGGAAATTCACTTCCACGTCTCTAGTATGGCTACAAGGACTATGAAACACTAGGCCAGGCTATTGTTAGAGTGGATCTAGAAATTATGAATGGCTGAAAGGATATGTAATAAGGCTGTCTGTTCAGAGAGAGATTTTAAGCTATCAATGTTTCAAAACGGCGAAGATTTTTCGTTATTTATGATTAATAAAGTATGAGAGTTCTGTAACACTTTCTAACTTAGCGACATTATTATGTTTGTTTGTGGGTATAAGGATAATTGATATTCTACTTACGTTTTTGTTTAAATCGAGTCAATAAGCTTGGAAGAAGTAATACAGAAGAAATGTTTTGAAAAAATATTGTTTAATTTAGAAGTGCTTAAGACTTTTCCTAACTGCTTTTGAAAACTATTAATGTCGGGATTGCATTCGTCGTTATGTTCGCTGAATCTTCACTTTTTCACTTTCACTTCGCGATTAAACTAAAGGGGATTTGGTAAGAAGGTAATAAACCAGAACCACATTTCTATTTATTTATCATCCAAAAGGGATCTACCCTTTAAGAAAGATGCTTTTAATGCTAACTGAAGTAATTTTGTAGTACACGCGCTTCAAATTTGGTCTCAAATCAGGACCTGCTGATTAGAAGGTGAGTGTTATCATGACCATGCCATTGACTATATAAATGGCTCTTTATGCTTGCTTGTTAGTTTGACGTCTTTATAAACCCAATGGAAGCCAAGTTTGCGCGGTCCTTAGAGTTTTATTGTAGAATTTTATTCAAAATGTGACAGAGTGAAGCGTAGTAGTATCCTTTAAAGATATGCATTCCTTACTAGTTATTGAACTATTCTATAAAGTGTCAATTTAAATAAAATAGAGACTAGATAAGAGTAGGACTCTCTCAAATTGCTGAAATCAATTTGAATTTTACATTTGAGATCTGGCTGGCCGTTTTTTAATCTGGCAAGCGAAGGGGTATTCAAATTTCAATCTTTCACTTGTTATTTTCGGGTTTGTCTTTATCTGGGACCCTAGCCCCTTAGCCCCGTTTCTAGCAACAGGATCTCACGGAATTCACGTATTAATTGGAAAGAAATTGCTAAGAGTATGTTTATTCCGACACATAAATTAACATTTTTCGAAGACCTACCACTTCGGCTTCGAAGTTGCTGCCTGGAACTGACATTTTGTTGACATCGTTTGACTGTTTTTATGTGTATCAATTAACTGATGAAGGGGCTAATTAGGAGCTAGTTTATCTAAGTTACATAGGTCTTAAATCGTAGTCACTTTGCATTACCGCCTGCAACCCAAATTATCTTGATTTGTTACCTTCCATAACAAACCGAAGGTAACAAACATATATTACTGAGTATCATATTTTCCATACATAGTCCATGCTGTTATTCAATCCCTTGGGTCTCCCTTAAAATCCTCCGTTCTTTTTAATTAAAACTCTTACTGGAATTCATTTTCAATTAAATTTAAATTTCAATCAATCATATCAAGTTCGTAGCCGGTTTTACTTTTCGATGCATCAAGGGGATCGGAAGTATTAGGGCTCATATTTGACATGATCAATATTAGTCATGCCTCATCGAATAAAAATGGGGTTCATCGGCAATTTTGACACGTTGACAGATGTCACAATAAAAACTTTTGCAAATGAGTCAGTGATAAATTCTTTTTATAGGGCCCTCATATGCTCACAGCCAGAAGGGAGCGACTGCGACAAAAGGACTGAATTGAGACAGACAAATTGACAGATCGCATTGAGACAGGCAGTCAAACTGGGAGCTTGGATAGACATACGCAAAAACAAACAAACATGGCTAGAGCTGAATAAATAAGATTTACTCCATTGAAATGAGCATGCAAGCCTGCAATTGTCGGCTTAGCAAAACATCAGGACATGTGTCTAGACCTCAGGAAGTTCTCCGTCTTTCCTGGTTATTCACAGAATTACTAGAATAACTAGGAATATTCCTTGTTATTCGTTGTTTTACCTGGAAAGTTCATGCAGTATGCATGTCTGTTTTGCGGGGCTTCTCTTTGAATTTTTACATGTCCTTCTCGGGAGAAACTAAACGCACATGGCTTTTATAAAAGGAATATCTGGAAACATGCTCTACAATTCAATCATCAAACCCGTTTTGACGGATGGTTTTCAGCTTTGGAGAGATTGCGTACGCAGACCAATAAGCTACCCTAGAATTTTGAATGAAAGGCTAATCGAAACCAGCAAAGAAGTCAAATTGATCAATTACAAATCAACTCGAACAGTCTTAACCAGTCTAATGGTAGGCTGTTTTTTTCATTTTCTTACGGTTTCAGCAGAAATTCAACAGGGGACTCAGAGACATCATGTTGATTACATCAGGAATTGCCCTGTAGGCTCGTGAGTAGGTTTGAACCCATAATTGTGGCCTGAACAAGTATGCCCTAAACATAGGAGTTTTACTGTGTAAACTAGAGACAGCATATAGCTCAATACTTATGTAAATCTAAATAAAGTAGAAAGTTGATCATCCTTATAGTACTACTCGTCATTTGGAAACATGGATTCCTGCAAATATTGGTTGCAACTACTTGATTCAATCAATCGGATTTTCTATATTTGTTTGAGAACAGTTTTGAGAAAAGTTTGAGAATAGAAAATTCTTAATTCCACGGTAGAATCTATTTTGCAAGTTGTGGAGATGAGACTCTTTCGCGTCCTGATTGTTGGACTCTCACTGGCACCAAAGTAATCGGAGTTAAATCAAAATACTTCCTTTGTCAATCGAAGAACCTAGCCTGGAACCGTTTAAAACATTGTTTCGGGACTACCTCCTTTTGAGAGCCTCTGAATTCTCTACCCAATCCTCGTCAGCTTAAAGTCAAAGAAGTCAGGAGTTCCAGGGATGGAATGACAAATGGTTGAGAAGGGAAGAGGATTGCTCGAAAAGATTACGTCGGCCTTAACGTCAACGCGAATTAAGTATATCCTTTTTTAGTGTGTGGATGATCCGAGCGTAATATACGATCACGATTCTTTTTTCAGCGGATTTAAACATCTTCTCGATTGTGTGAATTTATCAGAAGAAGAACGGAAACCTCCATTTTGTCTGCATTGTGCATTTTGTTATCAGTCACATCCTTTGCATTCTTTTGCAAAGGAATGTATGGAGGACAGCAACCTTCTCTCCAGTGCAGATTGTTCAATCTTAAAGCCGTGACTTACTTTGCTCAATATTTGTAGGCCAACTTTTTCGAATTCTGAGGACATTCAAACAGGTCATCGATGTTTATATATACCTTTCGCTGGTTTACTGAGAACTTATAGTTAGAGCTCCACGGAATCATGAAAAAAGAGGATAACCTAATTGGTTTATCAAATTCCGGGAATATTTTGAGATGAAACAGTCTAAGGCTGAATTCAATTGACAAACTTTTCAAGCCATAAAAATTCATTTAAGTGACCTCGATTAAGGATACGATAACATTGAATCCACAATGCTGCTGACGGATTCCAATAAATTGCATGTTCTTTGGAAAAATCAAACGGATAGCACCGATAGTCTTTTAGTATAGCAAAGCTTTTAATAGCATAGTGAAGCATAGCTTTTTAACATAGCAAATTATGTTTAGTTTTACAATAAGGATTAAAGATTAAATTGAATGAACATTGAAATAATTGAAAGTTAGATTGATTTCTAATTAAAATTTAAGTTGTACATCCCATCTTTGACCATCCAATTTACTTTAATTCCTTTTCAACACACTAGAACGAATTGAATTACCACCACAATGAGCGCATCCTCATTTCTGAGTCAACCAAAATGGTTTCACTATGCTTCCTTCATTACATGTATCCTGAACCACATATAGTCAGAATAACGACATGAAAAGCGTGATTGCATGTGAATTACTTCCAGCCAAATGCAACCTACCCTTACTCTTTTGGTTTTGGCACACGATTAAGTAACATTGAGATACATATATCCTTTTATATATAGTTATAACATATGAAGATGGCCGTGTTAAATTTTGTATTTATGTTTATTTGTCACTAAAAGGTTCTCCCACTCGTCTATCCTTTATTCTTTCTACCCCTTGCCCCCTATATCTATCATACTGTATCTATATCTATCATACTGTATCTATATCTATCATACTGTGTGAACACACAGTTTATATAAACTAAATAGTGTGTCATATCATTAATGTGTCATCCTTGTACTTAATCCAGACAAAACTTTCATTAAATAATTTGACACAGTGAATGTGGCACTGCTAGGGATGCTGATTTGTGTTGCTACTACTGCTGCGATTGCTCCTTTTCTATATATAGGTATATATATACATTCGTGTGACACTAAGTAAGCCAATGCTATGTTTGATAGTGTATCCTGGTGTTAAGGATGTACTATTCTCCGAGTTGCAACTATTCTAATATTAAATCTAACAGAATATGAAATTTATGAATAATATGCACATATGTATGTCTTACCGTTATGTTTCTACATATATGTCCATGCGAATGTATGTTATAGGTGTAGGTGTTAATGCATTTATTCATTTTAATAACGGTGATGAGGACGATGATGTGATGATGTGACTTTGGTGTCAATTACGTGACGTGTGTGTGAATGTTATGTTGGTTTTGTAATGCATGGGCTAACATTAGAAAATTTCAAATTAGAATACATATGCTCATTTGATGAATTGAGGTTGAAAGATGGATGAAAGATGGGCTTTTCACGGAAATTATAATTTTGGTTGAAATTCAAGATTTTCAATCGGATTTTGTTCATTTAAACAGAATATATTCTCGAGATTTACTGAGAAGTTTTGGTTGATTTACAGTCATACAGGGAGATGTTATAACTATTCGGTATAAATGTTAATGTGTAATAAATAATGTATGTTATTGCTCAGTTCAAAGGTTAACAGTTTACAGTGTCCAACAGCGCACATTGAACTCACTTCACTTCAAACGGTTGCACCTCATTCCAGGATCGAATGTGCACAAGACGTTGATTTGCTCAGAATGACGCTGGACTTTAATAGTTTTCCCGAAGATACCTATCACGTCTAGGTTGAATGATAATTAGACATTAGAAACACAATTAAAGTAACACTGCGTCCAGCAGGACTCAAAACGGGTTCCTTTTGCACAGAAGATGAGTATTGTAATGTCTACACCATCCGGATTTAGGTCTTCCTGAAATTCCATCGATTCCATGGAGTCAGCCATGTGTATACTGCCTTGATATGCCTTGATATATGCATATACCATGCTGTCCAAATAATAGTTTCAAGCTGTTAGAGCCGTGGGGAATCGAGTTCCTTGGCATCGCGTCAAAACCTCATGCAGAAGCTGGTGTTTCCGGAGAGAACCCTGTCCACAGATTTTTCTTTTTTTGAACTCTCAGACTTCCGCGAATTCACAGGTGGCTGCACGGACTCGTACGAGCTGGTTGTTCCAGAGGAAGTCCGATCCACAAACTTCTCCTTTTTAGAAATCTCAGACTTCTACAAGTCTATAGGTGGCTGTAGACCCGTATGAGCTATTCTGCGATTTGATCTAGTTGCTCTTTATTGATTTCGAAGGAGTTGAATTTATCAATTAGTGCAACATTTTTATATTTACTCATTTTATTAGAATTTCCAATCGGTTGGAAATCGGACGTACGAAGGATATGCCCAAAGCTCGTCAACTTCTATTACGATCAGTCTTCTAATGTCCTTAACTTCTTAACTTCTAAATGACCTTGATAAATCATATCAACTGAATATCCTCATATTATTTATGAGCCCGGTTCTCATTAGTGTAAGAACCGCGCAGTACCTGTATGGTGCGGAACCAAGCTGTTCCTCACGTTGTTAGGGATAGCGACACCCACATAAAACACAAGCACTTCGGTACTTCCAAAAAGACTGCAACCAACAAAACAAACTGATCCATACAAAGATGGGGATTATCAGTTACCCGTGGTATACCTCCAGGTTTGAGGTAAGCAAACCAAGCCGCAATGACACAACATATTGTGGTATGACAGCAAATTCGGCCGCTATGTTTTGAACCGAAAACCTAGTTCTAGAGTTTTTACGGAACTCAGGACCGTGAGATTGCCTGTTTGTCAAAAGTTTTTGTCTGTCAAAGTTTGTCGGAATCATTGAAATCCCTAATGTTTATTCCAGCAATAGGGAGCACGTTTATTTTCAACCAAATTAGCTCGCCCTGTGCGGAACTGTTTGATATGATGGCTGTGTAAGCTTGAAAATATTTCCAGGACTTTTGAACTGGTTGATTCGGGACACATTTGTGCACAATTTAATTTGGGCTGGCTAGAAAAACATAGTTCTGCGTGTGCCACCAAGTCCAGATACTGAACTGCTAGTTTTCACTCTATTAGCTCGTTCTTCATGTTGAACGCTCTGATTCAAAGGAAATTTTTGTTTGCTAGTAGTTTTGTTTCCTTGTCTCATATTTCTCTAATACTAGACTCATAGAAAGTTGGGCTAGCATGCTTGCTCTAAATTGAGTTCGTTCAATGGTACGTCCAGTTCTTAGCATCGCACTGTTATCCACGTGGTTAATCAAGCACGTTTGAAGCGGTGTCTCAAACAACTGTGGTCTTTCATACGAGCTATTTCACAGAAGTGGGCCTATGATGGAACCTTGCGTAACACCAGATGTAACCTTAATCCTGCGGCAAAGTTCCCTAATGCTGTAAACATGCTCTGATGCATCAGATAGCTCAAAAGAATGGTCATAATATTTTTTGAAACATAAAAACCCTGGTGTCCTTTCCGGATATTCACCGATGAAGCGGATCTGAACGTGTTTTTGATAAAAAATGTCCCATGTTACGGGTGTGTATCTTTACCCTTTGGACCGCATTTATCACTTCAGCGATTAAGACAATCATCGAAAGCCACTGAAGCCAGACCATTGTGGTCATCGATTCTCAACTGAATGGATCATTTGGTTGTGAAAAAAACATGATCCTGAATAAATTTCTAATTCATGACACATCCGCTGAAACAAATAAACTAAAATATCGAATCCCTAAAAAGCAAACAGAAATCTGTAAAATATTAACCTGACACCTTAACACCAATCCAAAATTGTCTACAACCAACAACAACTTATATTAAAATCAATTAATTCAAAAAGGAAAGAAAAAAGGAAAAGTTTCCTTACAATCCAAAATCATTTCATTCTCCCAAATTCCCTTTCTATTATCCATGATTTTATCCAGTTGAACAAACCAAATTTGCTATTTTATCCCGCTACTACTCTCCATCCTAACCAGAAAGGAAATAGGAGCTAATCCGAAATACGACAAAACTTTTCAATACGATTGAATTCACAAAACGTGATTCGAACAAGAAAAGGCATGAAAATTAGGCTCGATGTCATTTTCCCGTCCCCGGAGGATAAAACTTCTTGATTTGTGATAACGTCCGAAAATGGTTATAATATGAAAGTGACATTGAATCCAGTAAAGTATGTAGATGTAGGAAATTCACTCTTAAGTTTTCCTTTTTTTTCTTTATTCTTTCTGGGGGTGGTTTTTTTGTTCCCACCTCCTGCTCGTATTTAAGTATACCATTCACATCGTATTCGGCTGATGGCATACACCTTTCGGATAAGTTTCGTGCCAAGGATCTGGCTAGAATGTCGAATAGATGAAGTTTGACTGGAGACTTGATATTCTGTTCAAGTGCTCTCATAAAAATAAAGTATAACAATCCCGAAATCCTTAGTACCAATTCCATGAAAAACAGTCGAAAGGATTTAAGATGGCGCGATGCGAATGGTGCAGCGAGAAAGGATCGTGTGGAATGTTTGGTCTATAGATACAGGTGACTTTGTTGAGAACAAGTTGGAGAATGAGCAATAAACATTTGTGTAATCATTCCAGGAAGTGGAAAAAGAAGGAACGTCAACGAGGAGTGCATGTGGGTCAACGACTAAAGTGGAGAGAATAAACTTTATGGAAATTCAATCCGTTCGTGGCTTTGATTGATGGTCTTTATATTGGGCAATACGCCACTTTTGCTACACATTTGGTATCGGGGAGCGTTTGCAAAGAATTTTATGGCCATCGAAAGTCATAAACCTGGTCCTTTTGCCGATCTGGTTCATTACATTTGATATATGATTGTATTTGTGAATACAATAGCATAGAGGGTGAATGACATTAGATGCAGACGTAGAACTTAAAACGAACAAGTTTTGATATTCTATGGGAGTTGTAAAAGTACTTTGAAAGTTTATCAATTTTATTGTAGTGGATGTAGGAAGTGAATAAGTTTTTAAGGATTGATTTTGTTTATGCGGCTAGCGTAGGTTGTCTTGCTGAATGTGCCCAATTGACCAGTTGGAGGCTTTATTCCATGTGAAATATTGGTTCACAATGTACCATACCAACAACAAATGAACTTATATAAAGCCTTTCTGCAGAGACAGTAATGTATAGGATGGATAGTCCTTAAAAGTATTAGAATGCCTTAAGCGGTTTATTAATTAATTTAATTATCAAAACCATAGCTTAACAGTGTTGGTTTCGATTTGCCGACCACCTTATACTAAATAAGTTAGCTAAATTATCTAAATATGAAAAGCAAGAGGATTCAAACAGTATTGGAAGTGAGGATTTCCTTTTTAATTATTCTTACGACAAAGGAAGGGCATGAAAAGATGAAAGATCAAGAAATTCTCCGGAAAGAGATGAGAACAGAAGCTTAAATTTATTTCCAATGCAGATCAAGTGAAGCAACGTAACTGGAGAGTCCTGTCGCGGTGTTTGAGCTTCGGTAAAAAAATATTGCAGCAAAGGTTGCCATTGGTACGACAGAAAGGATTCGCAAAAGCAAAGTGAATATCCTCTTAGATAGCAAGCTAGCACTGCAGGAACTTGCATCTAGCCGAAAAGCTTGAGTAAATAAAAAGAGTATAGAAAGGAGGTCGCTTAAATGAGCGTGACTCGCAGGGGATAGAGGCTTGAAGAGATAAGGAGCAGCGGGTAAGAGTAGGATCACAATGACCCTTCACAAAGTAAAGACTCTTCATAATGCAGTAACAATGGGCACTTTTCCAGTACGACAAACAAAAACAATTCATTTAAACTTAACATACTGCAACGCAATAGACTCAGCATGGCATGGCAGAAAAAAACACTACAGGATACGATAAATTCCTTGACCTAGTCCCATCAAAAAAACGGACCAGTTATCTGACCCATTCAGACGGACAAGTTGTCTGATCGATTTTTTGGTCTGGTTTGCCTGGGGACAAACCAGAGCAAATCTTATTAGCTTTGCTAACAGGTCACAATTTCTGAGTCAAAATACCACATTTAAAAGCATTCAAAAGGACGATGTGTGCCCATTTCTTTTCAGATGGAGTGGGGGGGGGGGGTTTGAAGGTAATTTAATTATGAGTTTTGGACTACTCGTGGCGCACACTAGAGTCCGCTTTGTCAAATAGAGTAAAACCTCGAACTTTAACACACAATACTTTGGGGAAAGCCTCTCTTTTCTACGCTTTACGGTGCGTCTCTAGATGACCTTCTTTCACGACTATGGAAGAAGGAGGAGGATCGCGAGAAAAAGGAGTCAATTGAATGAACGAACGAATTGAAATGAACATTTTTTTTTGTAGCTTTTGCGATAGACATAGTGTCCATTTGATACTCTTCATCTATTTTTTCGGCATTTAACATTTTAATGATTTTTAAGCATTTGCAATTAATTTACTTGCTGATTGCTAGAACTGATGAAGAAAAAATTTATCAAAAAAAAAAGAAGGAGATAGCGTTTCTTAAATAAACGGACCACGAAATGATCAAGAGAAGACTGAAAGCGCTGAACATGAGAGGAGAGTATGAGAATATTGAGAATATATTTGCATTAAGTTTCAGTTGGTGTCAGAAGTGGGCTTTAAATCAAACAATTCGATCAAACAAATATTTATATGATTTAGTGTATAGAATTGGATGTTGGTTGTTTTGTGAGAAAAAATTCCATCGAATTTTCTTCTAAGAGTCAAAACACTTCCTTATTTTGCTCGGTTAATCTTTTTGCGTGGATCTAAAATTATAATAAATTGATTCCTTTTGAAATAGGGAAGAAATCGTACCATTTCGATCATATTTCCGTTTCCTGAGCTAGCATATACTTCTAAATTCTACTTTTAAAAATGATGATGTTTACCAAACCCCCCCAAAAAAAAAAAGCAGCAACTACAAATTCAATGATAATAATATTGATGATATGATGTTGAAATATACATCATGATTTTTCTTCTGAAAATTTTTTTACTGCATCATGGTGTGTACCCATACACATCGGTACATATGTTAATCCATATAAAATAAGTTGGCAACAATAAAATGAATATCCTGAATCATGCGAGCATCATGTGCGTGGTACTTACTTACATACACAAGTATGTCATAATATTCGTAAATGTAAAAATTATGCTATTGCTATCAGAGTGGATAAAAGATTCCAAACCATACATAAACCTTAAATATTTGAATGATTTCAAATTCGTCATGGATATCGATGTTGCGAAAAGGGATCAAGGAAGTTTGGGGGATAATGTATAAAAAGCACACACATACGTAGAATGAGACTAGAAAGCATATTTCAAAATATCATTGAATCTTGCTGATAATGCTGAGTAGAAATGAAAAATTTGTTCTGTTTGTTGTGTCAATGTACTGCCTTATATATGCATATGTGCTTACATGTATGTGCGATTATATTTTGTTGGGAGTAAAAAGTGTACGAATATTACAAGCCTTCTAAAATTTGATTTCATTCTGTGTAGATTCCAATTTACTTCAAGAATTTTGGTATTTTTGTTTGTAAAATATATGAACGGCGGGGTCACCGATTTTCATAAAAAGAATTATGGATTATTATGTTGGATTTAATGTGCTACATCACTCGAATTCAATTCATAATACACAATAAAATTTACACTAAAGCTAAGTAGCCAATAATTGTTTTTTACATTGATTAAAGTAGCTACCAACATGTCAAACTTGAAGTATGCAAAAAGTGAACTTGAACTGACATCTTACATGTTTTTTTGGGTGGAAAATTTTGGGTTTCAGTTGTTATTCTGATTCATTAATTACCTGTGACAGTTGAGACCAGTTTTGATAGACTTTTAAATAATTTGTTGAAGTTGGTGTCAGAAGTGGCATTGAAAACTGATAGAATATCGTAAGAATAGGTTAGGTAAAGTTTCCGCCGGTCAGCAGTCCTCAGTATAACGAGAAAGAACATTTTAAATGCGAAATCCAGTCCTTTTGATTCTATTCAAAATAAAGTTCAGATAGCATGAATCCAAACCAGGGAAGCCCATGACAGAATACCATCACCCCCTTGTTGGCCGGAGTTCTTTCGTAGTATTGAAATGAGAGGTTTCTAATAAAGAGTCCTTAGAATCCTTCCATATCAAGCTGAATCATTTTATAAATCCATTATTCTTCACAAAATTTAATTAATATCCACATTGCACATCAGGTCTTATTCCCATGTACAATAAATAAATATTTTTACCATGACGAGTTAACCATATCAAGAATAATTATTCCCATAAGTCCTGCTGACAACTACGAACTATGCATGCGAACATCGAAAAATTAATTATGTATTGGCACTGAAAACCTCGGAAATTGATTGCATTATTAAAAACAATCAGTTCCGTGGTTTGTCGTCTTTCATTATCGATTTTTTCATGATGTGTGTGCGTCAATTTCGAAATGATTGCTTTTGATTGGCTATGTGTGTGAGTGTGTTATGAAATGAGAGGCGACATTCTAGTAATTGTTTGTTATTGTTATTATGCATTTACGAAATTATATTATTATTACTCCTGTTTGTTGTTTTAACTACTAGATTCAGAAGGTTATTTTATAATATTATGATAAATGAGAATCGAAAGGATTGAATGGGGATTTTTTGTATATATTTTGGTAGTGGGGGGGGGGGGGAATTGGAGAATTGAATTTATTCCTGTTGATTTATGTTGAAATTGTAATAATTTATTGTAAGGATATGATCGAAGCTTTGGAGAGGTGTGAGAAAATTCCGGCCAACTTGTTTAAGACTTGTTAGGAAAAACGAAATATTGCGATATAGGCATAAGGATAATTTCCTTTTTGTTAATGCAATGATGCAGAATATATAAACCTATAGTTACATAAAAGTTATATATAAGTTATTAAACTTAACAAAAATATATGTACACAATAAATGGACAGGACATAAAAATTGAAATAAAGATCGTCATATCACATATGTATCTAAATATTGTGACCGTTAGATATCCAGATCCCTAAGCCTAGTGCTCAAGGATTCTAAATCGTTTTACGCAGGGAATCTGGCAATTCTAGGATACGGAGTAGTAAACAGCGATCTCTAGCCAAATGATTAAAAATCTTTGCCTAATTTCCATGAAGTCTGATCTGTCCACGAAGTAGGATCCTATTGGTTTGATCCTTCTAAGGGGGTCGATGGGAAGGCCTAAAAGCATTGTCTAATTTCTATCAGGAATGCGATCCTTATATTAGAACATGAATTACCGCGATGAAAAAGAAATTCGAAAATATTTTCGCATGCCAAAAAAGCTTTTGCTCAAATTTTACACCCAAAAGACCAGTCCATAGCCAAATAAAAATAAATGAATCCTGCAATCCTAAATCAATAAAACTATTTATTGCGGACTTTCAAAACGTTCTCTACACGCTTCAGAGTGAATTGGTTTCACGCATTCAATCAATTCTTAGCATACAAATTTTTAGTTCCAACACGAATAGATATATATTTTTTGTTATTCTTTTTTTATCACTTATTGCATTCATTCAGGACGTTTACGATGCATATAAAATATCAATCAGTGAATTGATTTATATGGCTACAAATTCAAAACGATACGAATTGATTTGAAAAGTACAAAGGATTACATGGCAGCAATGCTAGTAGTACTTTGTAGTTAAAATAAAAATCCTTCAGTCGATGCGAAATATCCTATCCGCCATGTTTCCTACGATTTACTTTTATTGGACAAATCAAAGCATAAATTCAGTATAACTAGCGCGAAATCCTCTATACAAACTGATTCTGCTGTAGGATGAAAAAAAAGGATAGTATTCAATCACTTTCAAACCTTGAACTTGATTGATGACCTTCCACTGTAAACATTTGTTGTGGGATTTAGGAGTGTTGTAAATGTAATATATAGTCTGGTCTATAAAAACGAATAAAATGTTCAATCCTTGTGTTCATAGTTGGATATTCCAACAATTTATTCCATAGATAAATGGTTTTTACTTCAGGGTTGTAATTTTTTTCGCTTAATAACTTTTTCAATGAAATTTTGCATGATAGGATTTTGTGGCAAATATTATCAAAACTATTTTATCCCAAATAAAATATATATTCGTGCATAACCGACTAAATAAATAAAAAAAAAATTAAATATCCTGAAGGTACTAAGGTACCTACCTAGTACTGAAGGTACTAAATTTGAAAATATATAAATAAGTAAATAAAGTTGAAGTAGATAAAATTCGAAAAATCCGCGGTTGTTAAGATGCGGTTGTCATAAACGATGTTAGCAACAGCATTAAGGAAGTGATCAACCGATGAATTTGGTTTTCAAATATGTTTTAAGACACAATAAATCACCCATGTTAAATCCACATTTGTTGGGAGTATGGCTAAAAAATGTAAATTTATTTTTGGATACTATAAATCGTACCTTTTCGCACCTGGCCATACTGTTTTTTTAATGAACGTGTCAAATTTCTGTCAAAGCAATGTCAGAGTCGACATTAGTCATTGAGTCGGAGTGTATAAAAGATATTTTTTGACGTTAAAATTGTCGGACTAAGTTCCAAAAAAAACAGCATTTTCGGGGCGCATTGCTTTTGTTCTTTACTCAAAACTAGTGCCACAGAAAGCTATCGGTTTTCCAATATACTTATTCAGAATATGTTCCAACTGAAAAGAATGTGTCGGTGGTGGTTTGTGCAACTTAAAAATGGCGATTTTGATAACTCTAATAAAGAACGCTTTGGACAGCAGTAATGATATGAAAATTAGGAATAAGAGGCATTACGCACAAATTCAATTTCTTACGTTAATAAGCAGTTTTCTTCACAAAAGCGAACCGTTATAAATTAAAGTCTCAACAAATAAAACAATCGATTTGCATAGTCTCATTTGTATTGAAGTTCGAATACAGACGGTTGTTCACCTCCTACTTATCTAGGCTCGTTTTAATAATTGTAATTTTACTTTTCCTAGAATTCAGCCGAATTTCACCAATCTGCATTTTAAATACTCATTATCATCAGCATGCAAACTTAAATTTCTTTGTCTGAATTCTTCAGCTCCTGCAGCGCCTTTTCCAAGATAACATGATATTCCATAATTACTAAGTAGAAACCACAAAATAAATTCATACAACACTACCTCACTTCAAATATAAAATTAATATTCAAATTAATATCCTTGTTGTACTACGCATAAAATTACAATTATAAATTAGTAACACGTTGCAACCATAAAGAAGTTTATCAGCTATAAGAAAAACTTTATCTGCCGAAGGAAGCATCCTCTGGCTCATGGCTGGCAATCGTGAATGGTGAATGGAATTTTGTGTATTCGATTTTATGAGATGAAGGCGGGAATTGAAGAATAGCCAACATTGCTATCTTATTGATCCTTATAGAGTATTGTACTGATGGAAAAGTTTATCTGTTTTTCGGCAAGAAGTTCAACGAGAGAAATGAGATTTTCGTTGTTTTCCAGAGTCTATGTAGAGTGTGTTGCTTAAGATGGTATTGAAAATGTATTGAATCGAAATGACAGAACCGAAGAAATATATGCCAGAACAAAAGATTGGGTATTTTCTCTTTCAATTTTGAAGGATCATAAAATTGAGTTTCTTTTTGAAACTATAGCTCCTCAATTTTTCAAAGAAAAATTTATGAACTGAAATTTAATTAAGTAGGTGACATTCTGGTGAGGAGAAATAGGACGAAATTATGGGGGAACTACTTAAGGACAACAACGTAGAACTAATGAGAACTAATGATTTTTTTAAAAAAAAAATGTATGGAAATTGCATCCAGTTTATTATTGAAGTTGTTTGAATACAAACATTCGTCCTTTTAATTTTGTTTAGGCAATATGTCGTGTATTATGAATAGCCATCGCTAATATTTAACTTGAAGTCGACTTAAATTTGAATAGACATCATGTTGCTGATGTCAACGAATATCCTTTCGGAAACGTTATTGAAAATTTTGTAATAAGATTCAATATGTGTTAGTAGCAATAAATATTCCTAGCTTCCTTTTCACGTTCCAGCGCATATTTGAGTGTGATACAGTCTGTTGTACATTTTTGTGAAAGCTACGAATTTTGTTAGAGGGCTTGCCTTTTAGTCATCAGGTCTTGGTTTCAAGGATCACTGGTGATGGTAATTGGAGTTATGTTTTTGTTGCCAAACAAAAGTAGTTCATCTACCATAGAAAGATACTGATTAAAGCATCATGTCACCCAATAACCTCAATTAAACAAGAATCAAGATTCTTCTGGGACTCAAAGCACGACTCCTTGTAATTCACATATTTCTGACTTTATTCTGCGGTGTGAGAATTCTTAAACGGTTAGTTTTTCTTTATTCCTTATTAAGTGGTTTTAAAGTATATTCTAGATAAGGCTGCTTCAGGCGTATCGGCTCTGAGTTGACTTATGGCCAATAAAGGGGGGCCCGAATTATCGAAAAGACGCCTCGTGTAGAGTACCGTAGAGAAAGTGCCTCCCGCTAAGACGTGCTTCTCAGAAGGCCTCAGTAAGAAAACGTACCAAAAGCTCAGACAAGAGGTGCATTGAGGATTGTATCCTCATATCCGACTGTCTCAGATTAGCCACTGAGAGTCATTGCAGGTGTGATGCCTATCGCTTCTCTTGCTAGGGAGCGCCGCGTAATTTACCTGCGTAGAAACGAAGGTTTAAGGAAAACAATTGCCCGCGAGGAGAGACAACGCTTGCTCAACGATTGTCAAGAGTTTTGGATGAATTTAATGAAGGGAACGTGGTTCGTTTAACATCTACCAGACCCAGCTATTGAGCGGGCATGGATGTTTTCAGTCTTACTTGCATAAGGACGACGCTTGCCAAACATTTTTTGCATGCAAAAGATGAGCAGGACCTATGCAGGGAAACAAGAAAACTCACTCTGTAAAAACCTAGGTCATACATGACGGTCATGTCCGTATGATATCTTTAAAAATTAATCTATAAACCTTGGTTGAACACTTGGGTATCTACGTATCTGTAAATAAAATTCGTGTCCTAGTTTCGAGAAAATTATTTTCATGCTCCGTGAGACATTACTTTCTTTTGAAAAATCTAGTCAGTGCAGAAATTCAGTGCTGACAGTGCCAACTCTTATATAAAAATGGGTAAATTTTCAGCAATCAACAAGCAATTTGAATTTGCGTTGTGGTCAGTACCACGCTAGACTGTTGGACTGTAGCTCGATCGGGTGCTAAGGGGACGGGCGAGCTGATAGTATTAGGGATGGGTAGTGATACTACGTGGTAACATCTTCCAATTCATAGATGCATATAGCTCAGGGTTGTTGACATGCATTAGAATTAAAAACTGTTTTATTCAATATTTAGGCTACATCAGATACGTATTTTAGTTAAAATTTCTGCTGAAATATTAGAAAGGTTAATTCAAAATATTTTATAATTCCATGAATTCTCCCAGTTAGTAGACAATTTCAGCTTCAATATCAGTATGTAAGATATCATATATCCTTGTTTAGAATACTTGAAATACTATAGAATATAATCGTGTCTCATTTCCACTCTTCTTTTCCTCAATATTCAGACTAACATTCACCCAAGTGGATTGACAAGCGTAAATTGCTTTTGTAGACCTCGTATGCTAGTATTGTTGTTGTCAAAATGACAATGCAATAGCAGCAACAAAGCCTTAGCTATGGGAGTTGCTTTAATATGTCCTCATCACAGGACACATCACAAACATAATGAACAATGAATATGTTAATGTCATATAGTACCAAGTGAGGAGAAAATAGTAACAGCGACTGGCGACTATGATAGTGACGGTGACGGTGACGGTGACGGTGACGGTGACGGTGACGGTGACGGTGACGGTAACAATGACACCGACAGTGATTACTGAGAAGGACACTACGATTATAATGAGATCTTTATTGCATTTATCCGATGCGACAATGTACAGTAGAAAGGCGTACAAGAATTGTGTATGGAAAATGATTTTCTGCATTCATGCTCTATAGTGCACTAGAAATTTTGTTTTCCATATGAATATGTTGTTTAGTTTATGAAGGACTAAAATTTTGCAGATGTACGTGAATGTTGTGCTAGTTCGTCTGATGCATTGATGTGTTGTATGTTATGAATCTTCGCAGGATGCAGGTATATTGAAAAGCATGTTTAGTTGTTGGTTCTATTGAACATTGGTTAAGTATGTTACGTTCCATATGTGATTCAATGTTATTGGTTTATTGATTATAGATATGCCTAGTAGATAAACGTTCTAGAACTATTTTAAATTACTTAGAATATAGCAAGGTTCAAGCCTTTTGGGGCAATTGAACAAACATCATTGGTTCAATGTCAATATGATGGTCCTGACAATACATTTGGAAGAATACGTTGCTTGCTAGAGACAGTTTGAACATTGTTTATTCATAGGAAACATCCTGTATCCATAAATTAGTTTTTGTGTTCTCTCTCCTGGTTTTTGTGCATGAATTAATAATTGCTGTATAGAAAACCCTTCGACTGTAAGCGTTCCTACCATCCATAGTTTTGATGGTCATGGATGGATAAATCTTGGTTATGGAGATGCAGCCTATGGTTTAAATTTGACCAATAATATACGGTTACAAGATAAAGATATATGTTAAGATAATCCGAACATCGGCAACTGTCGATTGGCAGCTGCAGGAAGCAATCAACCTGTGGTCTAAAGAAAAACCTTATGATACTTTACGAACCAATACTTATAGGGATAATTTTGGTCCACACAAGGTCTACGTTTTTGATATGGTAATATCAGACCATTCATCGTAATGCCCTCAATGCAGAACGTCCATTGACCCGAAGATGGTCCAACATAGAACAAGATGTAAAACAACGATCTTGTGTTGACCAAAGAGAAAAAAAATTGTAAAGTATTTCAAGTCATATCAGCCAATGAAACCAAATACAATACACCTGCAAGAGTTGAAGACATTGATCGAATCATGCAAGCTCTTACAAAGAGAATCATGCAGCAAAAGAGGATTGTACTCTTAAAAATCGGAGAAGAGTAACCGGCTCCAACGAAATCTCTTATGAAATAAAAGTATTGGATGAAAAAACTTAAATTCACAGGAGACATAGGAGCCTGGTGATCCTAGATTACTTAGGAAAGCAATCCAGTGGAGACTAACTACAGAGCCTAGTTCGATATGACATTTCTTTGGAACAAACCAAAGATGTAGGACTCAAAAACAAGAAGTACAAACTCAAAATACTACTTCGAATTATCCACTTCACTGGCTCCTTCATAGGAAGCAGACCTGCGTTCAATTCAAGCTGAAATCTGAGCGAATTAGCCGTAAGAATCAACTACTGAAACTATTGAAACAACTATTTTTTCTTAGAACAAACAGGAATTGTGTTCTTCACCTTTCCGTCGCAGGAAACCAATCTGGGAAATCTTATGTCATTTTCGCGGAACGGGCTTAGGGCTAAATTTGGGCTAGAGGATAGCCATTGTCGTTTTTGTAACCCTAGTGGCGCTACAGCCCATTTTCAATTGAAAAATCGGTGTTACGATTCACTATCCTGTTCAATGGCTACTGGGTGGGTCTTCAAAGGTCTGCAATACAAAGAAGTCCATTCTTTATATTGCAACTAACTCAGCAATTCGACACGTTGCATTGCTGTCAGAAAGGAGTACGGTTTCGACCAATTTTGTCCGCCTTTAGCCCCTCACATTATCTCTCAGATACTCTTGTAGTGTACCTTTGTAAAACTGGCCCATCTAGGTCTCATTAGGCCCATCTAGGCCCATCAACTAATTGCTTCCTTCTTTCATGAAAGGTGTAATGATACCTCCTGTCATAGCTAAAAGGATTATTTATGCCAAATGATTCAGCAATTTCCGAACAACTGGTGTTCTAAACTAAGTTATTTCCAAAAAAGACTCACCTACTTAATCCTTCGTTCTATACTTAATCCTTTAGCCCAGAATCAATCACAATTATGGAGAATTCGTTACGTTTTTGAGTTATTATAGTTGGTATCCTCCTTTATTTTCTGATTGTCCGTTTCGGAGCAAAACTATTTTATTAATCTTTCACGACAAACGAAATTTCCCACGTGACACCAATAAAAGGCGCATGCAAGCATATCAAATAATGTCACAGATCCTGTTTTTTTCTCTTGACCTCATTCCTTATTCCCTGTTATATACTAATTTCAATTTACTCGGAGCTTCGATTCGGAATTCCGCAGTATAGATTCCATTTAGGTTAACTGCAGTAAATTTTTCGCCTTAATATTACTGTCCTTGTGTTGGATTTTCATTTCGTGGAAAGACCAACTAATAAAGTAAACATTGATTTTTCCTCAGATGTCACATTTCAATTTTCTCTAATTTCTATTTACTATATACGTATTATGATTGATACCTAATTTTTGCGTATAGTGGTAGCTTTTGTAGCAAGGACAATAAGAAAAGTCTATAACTGGCGACTTATAGATACTTGAAAATAGAAAAGCAAAAAAAATGGTAATAGATAAGACAACAAGGATAATACGTTCGAGTCATGTGAATGACATTGATCATTTCAGGATGACCTAGAAAAATATAGATAGATACATATGGTAATGATATTCGATGAAATTAATGTTGCGCCCTTGTGTCTAGCGTGAGCAACCACTTTCATACATCTATGGCAAGGATAAACTGTTTAAATATTAATCGGAAATAATATCCCGACAGATTCTATCGTTTGTATGAAGGATACTTGAAGATAGTCTATGCTAACATAAACATACGTATGTGGGTCGTTGCTGTTAGCAAGGACGATATCAAGTTTTTCTTTTTCATTTCTAAGAAGCCTAGACAATTCGATTGCAGGCGTTTATATCAGCTTCAAAAAGGTCAAGAAACGGATATTGATTGCATCATTGATTTAGAAAATGATTGACTTTGTATGGTTGACTTCAACGTCAGACAATTATAAATTAAATATTGATGTGAATTCCATAGTTCAATATGTGAAATCAATGACAGAGAGTCAACTTTAACTTCAATGAGGCCCGATTGGGTGAAAAAGGACGTATAGAATATTAAAACTTAAGAATCCGGGAAAACTGTTCTTTCCAAATTACTTTTGACAAGCCTCTGAAGAAAATTAAATATCAAAAAATTATCGCAATTAGGATCAAAGCATCCGTTAGGATGACAGAAGGATAAAAGGTTCTCATGGATCTTGTAAATCAAAAGGGAATAAGAAAAATTTTTAGTTTGTAGGATGTCTTTATATCACAGCACTTGTCTTCTTATCTGCGGGTTCTTGCTTCGAGCCTCTGAATACGATGAGAGTGACACTGAAAATAGTTGTTGTGGTTTAGGATGTCTTATTTGTCTTTGGTTAGCTGATAAAGCTGTCAGAGATAGTTACGTACGCGGTAAAATCAAAATAAAATGAGATTTTGATCAAATGATATCTATGTGTATAGATCGCGAGAAAAAATAGGACTAAAAACGATAGTTGTGTTGTTTCCGATAAAATAATTTATACATTTTCACAAAAGTTATTATAATCCGTTGTTTTTTCAGCACTTATCCTTTTAACCCTCTTTCTAGTGCGATCGGCTTGAGAAACAGTGATACCTCGTTTTCAACGCCTTTTGTTCTTCAGGTGAGGGATTGGGTGTGGGACGCTTCCTAAAATTCTACCGTTGTTGAAGTGTGTAATATATCTCGTTTCGATTTGCCATCAAGCATCCGGCTGGAATTTATCCTCTGTAGTTTGTCAGGGCTAATGTAGGCTTCCACCCATTTATGTTAACATAAATAAAGAGTAAAATCATGTTGATGCCGGATCTGGTAAGCCTAATTTGTTGCATAGAATTTCTTCGATACGCCACCTAAGTTACCTAGAGAGAAAGAAAGAGAGGAGAGGGAGAACAACAGAGATTGCAGAAAAAAAAGTCGAATGGATACACTTCGTTTTTAGTTGTACACCACCGAGGTATTTACACCTTCGAGGTTGGGTTATCCGAAGATCCCGGTAGGCTCCTTTGAATACAGGAGAGTCAGAGCACCACTGTGACCGTCAATACCCAGTAAGTAGAACCAGAGCACTGACCAGAGCGAAGCTTGGATGGCCTCGAAGACACTGTTAGCCCCCTTCTGCTTCTAACAAGGCCATTAATGCTATGCACCTATAAAATTAAACTGAGGGTTCTGCCACTACCTTCCTTTTTCTTCGCTTTCCTCTTTCGCAATTGGTGTAACCTTGACCTGCTTGCCTCACAAGGGTATGATTATTTGGATGAAAGTCTCCTCGATGGGGGGCTCCAAGACTGCTGGTTACTCTTCTCGTTTCTGTCCATCGCTTAACCATATTCCTATACAATATGAAGTTTCTTGACCAACAACTGGGTTCTAACAAAGTCGAGTTCATCGACCAGCAACGCTTCCAACAGCAAATCATATTCGCGGATAGAAAATATCTAGAATTCACAAACAAAATGAGGGCGTCTTCGAAGCTCAACAGGCTAATTACGTGGCAAAGGGGAAAATTGCTGGGTTTGTATCCAGTACTTGATGTCCTTTTCCTTTTCCATTGCATGCACAGAGCGCAACGATACTTGGTTTCCGCATTATCCCTCTGCAGGCTGTCGATACAGTGCCAAAAAGATGCGGATACCTTGGTTGGGTTACGGAAAATATCGCATCTGGCCCGAAATGCCCCCCATTTAAAGATCGTTTTACCGTTACAGCGCTTTTACTGAAATAAATATTGACTTTTCATCTTCAAATTTACGTAGCGAGGAATCAGACTAGCTAGCAACATTATTGTGGAGGACAGGGTTCCCGTAACATGAGATATTAAAGAAAGACAATGATTTAAATTGCAAAAAATAGAGAAAGAACGAGAAAAGGGGAAAGAGAGAGAGAGAGGGGAAAGAGAGGGAAAGGGAGGGAGAGAAAGGAGAGAGCGAGAGAATGGTTGAAGGGGGGGAGAGCGAAAGAGGGAGAGGGAGGTAGGGAGACACAAGGGGAAAGCGAGGTAATGAGAAAAATATCCACTCAGAGATTTTCTAATTTTTTATATAGACGTCATCAAAGTGAAGGTTAAGTTACTGGTTCATAACATCCAGGTTTGCGGAGCTCTGCCCGGAAACTATAGTCGGAGAAATGCTGGAAACGATTGAAAAATGGAATCTACTTAAATAATACTTAAAAAGCCATACCGGAGCGCTGAGAGGCGTCGGGGATGCAGGAATCTTTTTTGAAGCTTTTCATTCCCTCCCCTTGTTTCTGTTGAAGAAGGCATCCCCGTAACCCGAAGGTGCCTCTAGACGAAGGAGCACGAGGTCTAGCCCGGAATAATGTGTTAAATGGTTCGGGACTAAGTTCCCACTTTGACAGAGCAGGTATTCAGTGGGTAGTCCAGAAGTATTGGGCGTCTAGGATGCTTACATTTAGGAAGTAAACAATCTTCACCTCCCTATCACCAAAAAAAAAAAAAAATCGCATCCAGCTGGAACATACAGAGGAATTGCTCAAAGTCTAAAGACTGCAAGGATGATATTGATATGTGATTTTCGCATATCGTCGAAGGTCCTCGGAAAAATGGAAGAAGCTCTCTTGCAGGGGCTTTTACTAACAAATTTTGCATTCCGATTGATGATAACAACAGCCAAGATTTTGTTCTAAGACAAGCTTTTGTAGGCATTTTAGAGAGGACCACAGAATTGTCGGGTTTACTTTTGCAACAAATTTGCTTATTTTTATCAAAAAAGGAGATGAGAATGCTCTTATTCATTGACTGCACCCAATGGCCTGTTTTGTATTTATAAGCTTTATCGAAGCACATGAAAGTTGAAAAATTTTTGTCTACAATAATTGCATAGTATGTAGGATGTCTTTGTCATGAAAAATGTCTCTAAAATGAGTTAACAAGCTGTTTGTCAAAACATCGTATCTCTAAGGATAAAACAGAAAAAAGAAAATTAACATCAATTTCTAATGTCCACTTTATTTGTAAACGTTGCGGGCATATACAAGTGTGTATTTACACAAAGTCTATGTCTCCTTGTTAGCGATTTCTCGCCTCCATTTTGTCCATTTCATCAGGATCCTAATAAAGGACACGTCGTTAATTCCATATTAAGTAGTATCACATCACATGTGTCATCACTCGTTTGGATTATACGTGCTAAAAGCATTAAAAATTTTTATGCTTTGACTGCTCCTTTTCTTCCTTGCTTTTGCCTTTACCAGTTTCATCTCTGTCGTTTACACGCTGTTTCTTTTCATTCATTTGCTCAACGCATATTCCTTATACAGTATCTTCTTACTTGAATATTTCTTCTTATGCATCATCGTATTAGCATTATTTCGTCCATTTGAATGTGAGCGTTAACATAATAATGAGCTAATAGACACTAATTCAGCATTTCTAATGCTCACTTGCTTCCAATGTAGCACTCGTATTTTGTCGTCCTTCGTTCTGACATTAATGCTTCATAAAAATGTACTATACTACCCTAATTTATTGTGAGTAGGACAATTTTTATGTGTTTTATGAAGCGATTTTGTTTGGCTGGCTGGCTGACTGGTTGATTGTATTGGTTGGCATTGTTAGAATAGGGCTGAGGTTGTGTAAGGTTGGAAGGATATAAAGTAAAATATCAACAGAGAAATGAAGATAAGATACAGCAAATGAACTTAAGTTCATTCCAAACAAACATGTTTTCACTTCTTCACGGTGGCGAACGGAAATGAAACGATAAAAGGATTTGAATTCATTACAGTCATGCCAAACTAATAAAGTAAACCAACTACCAAACTTACCTAAAAAAACGTCCACAATAACATTTTCCACCGCTTGCTGAAATTCATTTTGTTATTACGTAAAATCACGGCATTTATTTTCTTTTTTTCAGCACTAAATCACAATCCGTCAGGAAGCAGGATACATTCAGACACTTCCTAACCACAACTTCCTTGCACGGGAAAAAAATATATATAAAGTGAAAATGATACAAGTGATTTATCTTCAACCTTGAATTTATTTTGAACACGAAAAAAGAAAAAAAAAATTCGTTTTACACATAAAAACGCTTCCTCCATAAAAAACATCCGAGTCCTTGGGAATTTTCTTTAATGGAGTATATTCTACTGACACCTTCTTAAATATGCGTTAAGTGTTCATCTTCGTAGAAAATTTAGAGGGTATGCAGATGACAAGTATTGTTGTCTGACAAGAAGGAAACTTTTTTTTATTTTTTTTTGGTTCTTATATTTGGGGGAAAGTGTGAGGGATTTTTGTGTATAAGAAAAAGTAAGGGGGGGAGCCGTGGGGAGCTCGGTCGAGAAAGAGGCTTGAATTTGGTTAAGGAAATATTTGTGAACATGTTCAAGAAATTTTCGCGATGAATTGTTGATTTTTATTTAGATACTCATTAAAGATATTCTGAATAAGTTTTTTGATATTTATGAGATCCTGATAAAAGCATGAGAGCGATAGATTTACGTTTCAAAGTGCAAGGAGCTGTTGATAGAGATGTTTATTGGTCAATTTTTTACCGACAATATTGAGCTTTGATTAATTTGAAAATTTAAACTGTTTTCTAAGAAAGATGCCAGCTTTGAAGATTTTTGCAAAAGGACCGCATGGTTTTTTTTTATAGTTCTCGAAAAATTCCATCGTTCCCCGCCACTTTCTTTGCCTCGTCGACAGAAGCGTTTCGGCCTGTACGCTATCTTTGGTGTGATGATTTTATGGTCACCAAAAAACCAGGATTTTCGGAGGGAAATGACGGCACTTGATTACTCACATTCCACAATAGAAGTGTCAATCAGACGTCACGGATGAAGAGATGTCCAAAAAAATAAATGACAGTCATTCCAGAGATAGCTTGATCCCTGGATTCTTTGCTGATCACTGAGTCCGCTTTATAAATAACTAAGGAATGTCAACCACCGATTATCCTTCCAAACTTGAATGGTACTGTTCCCGCCCCATACACTGGAACAGTGAATCCTTGTTGTGACACGAAAGTGGTTCTATGCCAAGAACAAATCGAGGATATTAAGAGCTGTAACGCCATTTCATTTACTAGATCCTGAAGATTTTGCAATCAAGCTAGGAGCCAAAATCGGAGAATAAAAGAAGTCAGAGTCTGGAGGATAAGGAAGTCCTTGCACGTAAAAGATGCACCATTGTAAGCGCTTAATATAATCCACACGCATAATCCAAAATTCTACAAAACTCTCACAGACGTAGTTACTTACTTAGGTACTCCCGAATAAAGTCTGAAGAAAACTTTAATAGACAGGAGGTAGGTAGGATTAGTTGACCAAGATGCAGGCCAAAACCTGGAAGAGCTAGCGAAGTTCAAAGAAGCAAAACACAAAACCATCGATGCAACTAGAACCAATCAGTATAACCAATCTCTATAATTTTTGTATTGAATGAAGTTTAGATCACGCAGTCGTATTTAATGCGTCATTTGTGATGTTTATGTTTGTGATATTTATTTGGAACAATATTATTTAGTATTATATAAGTTAAAAATATTATGGATTTCCCGGACGGGGTAACTACTCTTCCGGTCTTCCGATCCTTTTTCTCAAGACGTGACGTGACGTGCGACCTGTCAGATATACCTATTACATTTTGGACTCAGAATTGACATCAATATTCTTCAGTTTTCTTTTTGAGTCCATTGAATTTCATCAGCTGACCGAATCTAGGACCCTGAAGATACGTTTCATTATAATTGAAGCTTTTAGGTTAGGCTTTTAGATAAGGGTTGAGCCAGAAGATGGCTAAAATGGACCTCAAGATCTCCAAAAGATGAGTCAGCAGTATAACAACTCCCTATTTCATCGGTTACCTACAGAACAAGATGGCATTAAATCATAGACATCGAGAGCGCTGTACTTTTCAGACCTGTGTTCTTCAGATGTTCAAATTCTTCGACCCTCTTTTGACAGGGTTTCAGACAGACATTTTCATAGCAAATGTCAATTTACAGGTTATCTGTTGTAATATACCATTAAAAATGATGCGAAAATTGCCTAAAATAGACATAAGGAACACGTAATGACTTTGTACCACATAAGGAGTCCGTTTTCTTGCTTTTCTGAAGCATATCCTATGACATCGAATTTCCAATGCCATGAAATATGCTTCAACACGATTAATGTTTCCTTGAAAACTCTATATCATTCTAATTATTACCTACTCAATGCTACACAATCTTACTGGGTCGTTCTTGACCGATTCCCGAAAAATTGGTGGACCTAATTAGACCGTTTCCAAAAATGGATTGTCTGATTTCCATGGTGTATGTTTTTGTTGCCAAGACGTTTCCAAAAAATTAATCATCTAACTTCCACGCTGCTCGTTCTTTGTTCAAAGTAGGGAATAAATGACCATTAGGCAAGGATTTGAGTTATTAAATTTTTGCATCCCTTGGAGAATTTTTTGATATTTCCTTGATAACAAAACCCGATTGTATGACCAGTATTTCCACATATTGTATGACCAGCATATCATATTTCAAGGATTAACGGAGCTTGCGTCGAAAATACAAAAGGTTCGCAGCCTGTTTTCCTGTCCCTACTCTTGTTTATATCTAATTATTATTACTATTTACGGGGGTTATTATTATCTCCTTGCTGAAATCAATTCAAAGATATTGAACGCCTGAAGAAGACAATCTGTATTGCTTCAATATTTGAATACTAGCATGAACGTTTTTACTCACTTTAATCAAACGGTATAGATTAAACGTCAATCAAATGAGCTTAAGCAAGCTATCGATTAAGTATGCTTGGACATGCTGCCTACGAAAAAGACGACTTGCATTTGTTCTTTAATTTTTATTTGCATTTTATCATTTGAAAACAGAATAGAGTTCATTGGCGCAATGTGTTTTTCTGTCCACATTTAATTATAGAATTGTGCGGACGGCTTGACATCATAACGGCTTGACATAAGTGACTGAACCTTGTGTCATTTCATCCGTAATGCCATAAAAAATGTCAAAATGTCACAAAAAACAATAAATACATCCAAAATGGCGGATAAATATAACTTTTTGCTCAAACTTTTCTAGATTCCAGGTTTTTTACCTTCGCATCCTTTGACAATTGATGAAGTACAACTAGAATATTTCTAAAGATTCTTTTGAAGGAGTTTTCAATATTTTTATTAAAAGTAATTCTTATTTCTTAACAAGATCTTCTAGGATACAGAAAATGAATGGTGAACGTCGTATTGCTATAGTGTGTCGATAGTAGATTTTCACCCACTCAAACTGTATTATGTTGTCTATCAAAAGGTATATTAAAACTATTCAATGTAGTCCTGATATCCTTAACGTCAATTCATGTAGATTAAGTTGATATAGTAGAAGAAAATAATATTATTCAAAACCAACGAATCTTATTGGAAGTATACAAAACTCATAGTAGAACTCCTTCGGTGGCCACAACGGGAGGGTATGTGTGAATGATATGAGTGCAAGAATAAAAATATTTTAGTAAGGACTTCATCAAGGACTGAAAGTTGAAGTGTTATGATATGATATCATAACAAAATTTATTTATGGTATACCAAGTTTTGAAGATGATAGGATTCTGATGGGATGACGTTCATATTAAGATTCAGAAGTTTGAAATTTTATATTGTACTTTTCATTGTGATCCATGAACCATGCAACGTGAAAGAATACGAAGGACTGCAAAAAATTTTGAGTAAGAAGATTTTCAGAATGAGCTTGTGCTTATGAATGAATATACGTAAGGATGCAAAATTTTTGAACGCGCATAAGAATGACAACAATTGCATATTGTTGAAAATGTCATGTCAAGAGGATTTTGACTTGCTGAATTTTCGGTCAAGTGAACGTAGACGCAGAGTTGGTCATAAAATTTCACGAAAGATAGCGCGTAAGGAGAATGCAGCTTTATCCGAACAAATCCGTGCACCTTATTAGAAAATAATGAGTTGATGTGTATGTGTGGTAGTAGCGTAAATGCTTGACTGATTTCCGTAGCACTTATCATTCCGGGAAAGGACCAACAGAATGGTTGATATGGGATCCTTTATCTGGTTGAAAAATCATTACAGATTAATTTTTTAAGGATAAATTTTGAATTACTTAATTCGCGAGGATTTACATCAGACACGTGTAAGGATACTCAATAGTTATTAACTTGGATGAAAGAAATGCTAAAAGGTCTTTTCGTTTCATTTCTAAGATGTATTCAACATAGTTTAGGCTTTATATCTCAAAGAAATTTTATTTTAAATTTTCTGTAAATTTTTGTCAATAAATAAATTGACAAATTTCTTCATTATATGAGTTGGGACTTGGTTACTTGTGAGTAAGGACGTGTTTGGCTTTTTGAAGATATTTTCACCTCGTTTTCCCTTGGAACCCTTTCTCCGTTTTCGGCCCTCACAAATCGGCAAAGCCTGCCGATATAAAAGATAAATCTGTCAATCTCAATCTGTCAGCAACGCATCAAAGAAAATTAATTGAAATAAATAATTGATTGGTCGTCAATATCCTTTTGAAAATTATTTTAAAAATAATTTCCTTCTCTTAATAGTTCAAGTAACGCTTTTCAAATGATACGGAATCAAAAGGATTAATTTTTGTATATCTAAACGTTCAACTGTTTTCACCTCATTTATTACAAATTAATTGATGTCAAAGTTATTTATCGTCCTTTTGTAAAAGTTTTCTTGCCTGTATTTTGCTAATAATTATTTCAGCAACCAGCAAAGTTGAAAATTTTCGTTCAATTTCACATAGAAACAATAATTTATTTACATTGAGTGGATTATGCCAAATACATTTTGGATAAAACCCAAATCTAGGATTAGAATATTTCGATATGAAACTGTGACTCCTGTTTATTGTGGCTAAATTATCCAGCGAAAATTATTGGATAAACTGCATTAACGACTATTATAAACGGAAAAGCATCAAGGATACAATGATAAAATCGGGAACGTTTTGGGCAATTGCTTTGGCCAACACTCCCGAAGGATAATTGTAGCATGCATGGTTTGCATGTTCGAAACATCACAGAGGAATTCAATTTCAATATTACCATACACTCAAATTCAAGGACAAAACATAAAATCTGATCAATAAATATAGTTATAGTTCAATAAAAGCAATCACCATCAAAAAATCCTCTTGAATCATTTATTGCTGAAAATCTCCTCGAAACTTTAATGTTCAAATTGAGGGTTGACACGTACTATCCAATTACATCTGACTATCCCCTGTAGACTTCATCTTTATAGCTAAGCTATTCATTGATAGTAGTGACCATCACGACTGGAGAATTTCAAGTTATACAACGTATAGTATAAATGAGCAGGACGACTATTTACAACCAACGGCAACTGCTAGATGAAATTGGAAATAGGAATTTTATAGCGAAGCATAAAATTTGTAAATTTAGATGCAATAATCGTAAAGAGTAAATGATAAAGATAAAGTATCTTTTTTAATGATCACCCCCGTTCTCATTTTCTCACTCCCTCTCGCTCTCGTTCTCATTCTCTCCACAACTCTGAGTGACATTTTTGATTTTAATGTTATGATGTGCACTTATTTTTAAAGAATGGATGCCGGGTGAAAATGGATGGAAGGATTTACGAGCGATTGTTAAAAAGGAGTTTGAGTACTGTATGACAAGTAAAGAAGGTGTTAAGACACTGGATTTTGTTTGTAACATTGAGAATGTTATAAAAGTTAAGTCCTTACTGTAGGGACTACTTTGAGAACTGGGTATTTAGGTAAATAGCCGAACTGTACACACAGCATGACGTTTGTATATGTATGGCTGATTGGAAAATTAAAAATGATGTAGTGAAACGTGATTGTTATAAAAAAGCGCCTTACTGGCGAGGGGAGGAGGAAGGTGTATTTTCTTCAAAGTTTTGTGTTATCTCTACAATAATGCTCTTAGGACTGCCCCAATTATCGCCCTTGCTTTCTCCAAAAAGTTGCTTCCCTTCGAACCAGCCAATCAGGACTTTTGGACAGTACTTTTCCGGCCCATGGCAGTTTCTTTGCTTCCTTTGGAACAGATTCACTTGAGCGGTCCTATCTTGGACCGCTGCTTTATATCTTGTGTATAATTATGTATGATAGTTTTATCAAGGTCAACAACCTGCCGCAAAATTTCTAGAGAATTTCTGCTGAAGTAATCCAAAAAATTACTTTGACAGTGTCAGTAATATCGAATTGTTTTCCATTTCTAGCTGTGAAGGAACCTACCAGTTTTATGTTCCAATTCCATTTCCTGCTCTGTATGACACGTCTTTAGTCTCAACTGCTTCATGCCCTATAGTTTGTCAACCAACGACAAGGACTTTGAGGACCTTATTGACAATTCGCTCCGTAATCACGTCATCTTGATACCCTGAGCTTTTTCTGATGAAAATGAAATGTGTGACCATTCTCAGATTTTTCGGACACACAGTTGTCCTGAATGGTTACAAACTCGCCGTATTTGTCTTCAATCGTGTTGAACTTCAGTATATTTGTCTGCTTTTTGTCGTGCAAAAACATACGCTGGAACAGAAAAAACTAACAAATGAATATACCCTGTAAGAAATAATCATCTATGTATTAGTCCTAAAGCTTGTATGTCGTTTCAGGCATGTCAATATTTGACAGTAATACTGGCTTCTCTCAACCACGCCAAGAGTTTCAACACTGAGAGTTTTTGATTGATCTTACTTTGTAACTAAGTAAACTGGACGGATACGTAGCATATCGGCTTTGACTGGACTGTTAGGGACTGTAAGAATTTTTAGGGCTCCTCCCTTATATTGAAAAGCTTACGTACCAATTGTGTAAATCCGGGTTTGATTGAAATCACACTAAACTTATGTAATTGAGACTATTGAGTCTTCTTGGAAAAATTGCACTTCCAGGCTGTGGTAGAGTCTTTTTATACAGAAACTTTCAAAAATTTTCGGAGTGGTTGCACAGTAGGCTGGACTATAGTGCTTATTTGAAAGTATCCGCTCTTTCAAATGTAAGGATTTAAGGGTTCCAAATTTACATGTTTCAATTAAAGATTGGCCTGACATACATAAGCAACGCAACAGAAATTAATAGATCGATTCAATTGGGTTTAAAGAATCAATTTTTTAATGTCTTTGGCATTTTGCCCGTTTAGTCCTGATTCATTAGCTTAATTTGTGCTTATATTTTCGCTTGACGGAGAATCAAATGAAAACAATCTGAGTTCATGCTGATGAGGCAACTTTCTAGAAAAATTAGAACCTTAGGGCTAAATTCAGATATTTTTCAATTTTCAAATGAATTTTCGTACAGTTTATGACTAATGCCAGCAAGGATTTTGTGTGTTCTATATAAAACTGGTTCTAAGAGTTCTAGAGTTCTAAGTTTATCTAAGACGTCTAGTTTTTAGGTTCCAATCCGTTGAGTTTGAGACAACATAAGGATAACAAATAGATTTTAAATATGTTTAAAAAATTCAAATGGTATATTAGCAACTATGACAATGTTTTTGGTATCTGATTTTCTAAATTGTATATTTACCGTTATTTTTAACCAAATTTCGTTATATTTTATTATATTTTATGTCATGGGCTGCTATTATTATATATAATGATAATGCTAATTTCCTTAAACTAAACTGTGGTTGGTTCCTTAAACTAAACTAATTTAATTTAGTTAATGATTGGTTTCGGTTAGGCAAGAGGGATTTCTCTTCAGGAATTCAAAAATTGCCCCAATTTTCGAATTTCGCTTACTTTCACCAACAATTTGGACCATATATCACCAATATTGCCCGAAATATTGCCTTTCAAATGGTTAAGTGTCTGGCGCTTTTCGGCGTAGGCGAGTGATTTGACGTATCCCCACAAGAATTAGTCGAGCTGTGTTAAATCAAAAGATCTTGCAGACCAGTTCACAATCTATACATGATTAAATGCCACCAAAACTAACCATAAAACGCATGACAGCTGTCACATTTTACGTTGCATTAAAATGTGTTGCCAACTTAATGTTATATTTAAGAGGTAAGTAACATCGTAACACCCTTTATGAATGATTTAATAGTGGAAGCAGGAAAGTGTTATGACTTAAGGATTAAGTGTATTATGTTGGTTTTATGCTGCTTTTATCCTTTGTGATTTGGAAACACTTTGCAAAAAGACGTGTTTATGTTAATACTTGCATAATCAATGGTTGGATCGCCTGGTTTTGTGAGGTTCAGACTTGTGGATGAATTAACGTCAATCCCAGAGGAAGTAAAGAGACAGGAGAGAGAGAAATTAGATTATAAGCATAGTTGACTGTCATAGTTATTCAGAAGGAAACCATTAATGCAAGGAGCGCATGTAGTACGTTTTTGTAGTACCCCAGAATCTGCTGAATTAGAGGCGAGTGCTCTAAACAATTTTCTGAAGGACCACTGTGCTACTTAGGCTTTAAGGTGATTATTATGCGGTATGAAAAGAATATATTTGAAGACATCTTAACAGTAACTAAACTAAATTCCATCTCGCTAGAAATTTAAATTCAAAATCCTTTCAATTTACCCGCATTCATTGGACAGCATCACGGAGTCTTTTCCTTTTACAAATTTCACGCATTCTCTCTGAAAATACTTTTGTACGATATTTGTTCTCTAATTTCTCCATATATTTAAGGACAATGGATATGAATGTCGAAATATGCATGAATATTGTCTGGAAATGGAAATGAATTTGAAACTTTCTCGCCGGCACCGTGTTGTTTTGCCTGTTCAAAGAGAACAATACAGATAGGCAGAGAGAACGAGATGAGATGAGAGAGGCTTGAACACATCTTATTTGTTTACAGAGCGTGAGATTATTCAAGGGTTGTAGGGTGTGCTGGGGTTATATATAAAACTTGATATTATTGTTTGAATAAACTTTATGGAACACGATACTCTGACAATTTTCATTCAAGTAAGTTCACGTTGTATTCAAATGGGATCGTTAATTTCTATCATGGTAGATTAGAGCAGTGTCCGTTTTGGGGATTAAAATTTAAACTTTCATTTCATGGTAGCTGCATCGTGTACGCAAACTGCGGGGGTTTGATGCCTGTATTGAATGACTTGGTATGGTAAAGTGCTTGCGATAAGGATAATAAGTTTTTGTTGTATGATCACATTTCGGTGGAAGAGTCCGTTGGTCAAAAAAGTATAGGCAGAGATGAAAATGAAAACTAGTTTAACAGTCTGTGGAAAATTTCATTGATTTGAGTGCATTTTTACGGGGAAATAAAACTGTAAGTGCTTGCACGCGCTTTGTATTAAGCAATGCCTTAGGTTTGAGTTAAAAATTCGTGGTATTTACTAAACATCATGATCATCCTCATCATCAGTGGCGCGACAGCACAGCTCCAGTCTAGTGTTTGATAGACATATGTGCAACCCTACTCAAAATTTGTCGATGCTATAAATGCTCCCAACATAAACGCTCCTTCATGATATGGCTATCATAATAAACTTGCAGTGAAGACTTATTAGAGTAATAATCATGCCCCATGTAATCTTTCGCCAAACTTATACTAAGAAATCGCAAGATTATCTATGGCAGGCCAAGAATAACCAATTAGGTAAAAGTAAAAGGATGAGAACGTCTTCTCGTTCGCGCCAAAACTCTTGAGTTTCTATTTTAATTACTGCGAAAGGCTAAATGCTGGGAAACTTTATAGCGATTCCGGGGTGGCAAGGGTCAAATATGACTCAGTGGTAGTCAGTTGTCGACTACTTCCTTAGCGCGACACTCTGGCTTTGACTCCCGATGACTTTGTTATCAAAAGTTTGTTGAACAAATTTGTTTAGTTCCCGGATTTGCATAATTCTCCTTCATCAGGCTTTTGTAGAGCATAAACGCTTTGGTATCAACTATCTTCAGCCATCATCACCCATCGTCATCATGGTCATGGTGGACTAGTGCTTCGGAGGACTCGATGTCTTCTTAAGCAAAATGTACGCTATCTTGTTGTACTTTATGGGTTAGTTGTATTTAATTACATAATGCAGAACAATCAAAACATTGTTGCCCAAAAAGAGACTCGAACAGAAATAGACAAGATAGTCATGGCCATTGAACAGATTGGGTGTGTATGTGTGTTACATTGTTACTATTGTTAGTTCTTAGGCTTTTCTTACATTTTGTTGGCCATTATAAGTTATGACAGTGGCAGGGTGTGTTAAAGTTTAATGGTAGCTTGTTTGGTGTGCCTGGTCGCTTAACACAATATCAGGCAGCTATTTTGTTGATAAGAAAGTTTATTTGCTAGTTGTTCATTTATAGTTGATTAGTTTGACGGTTGTTATCTTTTTGACACGACGCCATTCAAGAGGATTTTATAGATACAATAAAGTTTTCATTGAATGTTATTGCCTCGCATCGGGCGCAAGCTTGATAAATAAATTTTTGAGGTTTAGTTTTAGTGATACTTTGTCTAAATGCACGATACACATTGTTGTGCAACATCTTTGATTGATGGTTTGGGATAATGTTTGCTGCTCTGAATTACTGAATTACTACTTGGAAGGACTACATTGTTCCAATTGCTTTCGTTACTTTGAATCAGTTACATTAGTTGCGAAATTGTATTTGGGTCGGTTTAATCGTACGCCATTTGCTATTTTGAAAAAAAAAGTAAGAGTGAACAATAAACTGATTTCAGATGCGCATGAGAAAGGAAGGGATTAGTTTGAAAGGTTGAATTGAACTCGAAGTTACTATAGGAGCCCCACAAAGAGTTGTAGTTGCAAAAGCGCAGTATGTCAATATATGTTAAGCAAATAATCATTTGACAGCTGTCAAGTGTTGACGTTTATCATTTAGAATCAAGAGACGTGTGCTGTCATACGATTCATAGTGGAAGAAAGAATAGTATTCGTTGAAGTTTATTACAAATGTTCACATTAATTCCTGGCTAAGAAATACGAAAATATGTGAAAATGCTTGCTTTTGTCAAACGTCTGGTTAGATGTTTGTACGAAATATCATCATACAACGTCAAAAGACATGCAAATTGCAATAAAATAAGACACCAAAACGATTGCACTCTACACGTTTGACTGAAAGTATTGATACAGTGGCAGGAAGTATTGAGCCTTTTGAAATACATGAGCTGTGCCTAAGACTTTTGAAGAAGAATAAATATTTGCATACTTTGTTGAAGCTCATTTTTATTTTGTCGGTTGGGTCAAAAATCAAAAAAATTTTCGTAATTTCGGTTGGAGTTACCATCTCACAAAAGGATAGGTGTTAGATATTGAAACTCTTGATAGTGATTAAAAGAGAAACCATTGTTATCCCTTTGAGTTATTTATTTGAAGCAGACTGGAAGCGTAATACGTTCGTCCGTTTCTCGAAAACGATGATGGAAGGGTTATCACAGTGTGTTGAGCCTATTTGCGCTACAGAACTTATCATGCTTGTACCGAGACACGTTAAATGGTTGTGGTGGATAGAAATGGAAAATACGAACACAGATGACCTCCTTACAGCTCAAGTTCTTTACAGAAGACTCACAATCCAGATTTTTAATGATATCGCTCGCTTTTCATTGGTGTTAAATCATCCTTATTCCAGGCGGTACTTCTGATTTCTGGACGATTGATGTTGAGGGATGATTGGTAGCGTTTTGGTTTGCTAGGAGCATTCTATTTGCTCCTTATCCGTTGGTGTTTTAGGCAAGGATTTTTTCTGTGTACGACATGGACATGTGTTCCATGGGGGGCCCGAAAATCCTGCAAGAATTTTCCAAAGAAAACAAATTGAATATGATGAATTCTAAACTTCACACCTATTCGTGATAGGGATTAATTTAATGAATAATTAAATATTGCTTTAATGTTTGACATGTTCTAATTTTTCCAGCCAATGTTATTTGTCTATACGCTCCATTCGATGAGTTAAAAGATTGCTATATTTCCCGAGAGAAAATTCAACGTTGTTATTTGAGCAACGAAAATTCTTGGTCCTTTTCTTCTTCGTATTCCTTTATCTCTTGCCACACACTGATATTTTCATCCCTTCTGGCTGTTTAGCCTTTTAATTTAGTCTTCTTCTTATCTCCCAGTTACCTTAACATTCCTAAAATCCATCCCTCTACCCCCCCCTATATGCATTGATTTAATTCATTGTCTGACATTGAAAATTAGATTATAACTTTGGGTAAAAGTGATGGCATCAGGATTTCTCACAACAATGACGATGGATAAACTTAAGCAATGTTTAATCATATTAAGGCATCCAGTCCTAGAGGAAGAATTTTGTGCGAAGCATTGGCATTGGTATTATGTTAAGTTGTGATGGTTTGTCCTGGGAGAATATGTTAGACTGACATGTATAAGGATGTGAACATTCGAGATGTATTTGTTTACTATAGGAACAGGTATTTACGTAGTTCTTTTGTGTGTGTAGGTTGGTAGAGTGGTTTGGTATTCAGGTGTTTCGTCTAAGACTTAATCAAATTTCGGATAATAAATTTATTTTATCGTGGCTATAGGTATATATTTGTGTATGCAACGGATAGAAGAGAATTTGTTGGAACAGGGATTGGGATTATTTGTGAAACTTTTGTTCCCAGTTATTCTGTTGTCATGTTTAAGACTTTGATTAACTTTTACATTTTTTTTTTCGTTTTTGGTTTGAAGGATATGTTGTGGTATGCTTTAGGGTACTATTGTTGGTAAAATTTCGCAATGGCTTTGGAGGGGGAAACGACTTTCTTGCGAGATAGAGATAAGGAGTTTAATTCCTATCAATGTCAGAGTACATTTTGATCCTTATTATTATTTTTAGTACGAAATTGTGAATGTGTTTATTGTGTATGTTTAGTGCACGATGGATGATTCGGTGAGAGACACGTGTTTCGTTGGATGTAAGTTTGGGAAGCATTAGCTAAGCCGATGTTTAATTTTGAAGAGAATTCCTTCCATTAGAATTGAATTTTAGTATTTAGTTGAGTAAATTGTAACATATTTGCTAAGGGACAATCAGTCTGGTCCGAAAATGCGACTTATGCTCCTGTTTAATTCAGTCCATCAACTCTTTTAGTTTCCTCTGGACATATCCTTTTTTTTCTAGCAATTGGAAGGATGCTGATATGAGTTACAGAATATACAGAATATGAATGCATAACTCATATCGTCATGTTATTTTTTAAATTTTGGCCCAAACTTCACTCCCCTAAAAATTGCAAAGGGCTCTTTTTTACCTCTAAATCAGTAACAAATGTCTTAGTCGTTCATCGAGAAATTCCGCGTTAATAATTCATTCATTGTTTCATAACGTATACCCAGCACAACAGAACGTCCTTTTTTCACCAAGGTTACAAACAATCTTGTACATCGATTAACGTTTCCGATTCATGTATGAGACGTTGATTGAATATATCAGTTTCAATAAACCTCAATCCAATCAGAATATTATGAAGAAACAACAAAGGACATGCATGTTATTGAATGACAGATAGCGTAGAACATCACATTTTCATTTTGCTTTCTATTTACTATATTATTTTTACACACAGGATCACACTCGTTGGTCTCAGTTTGCTGTCCAACAATATTGAAAACGTGACATTTTCCGAGACACATTAGAATTTGTTATTTTTGTTACTTGTCTTTTGTCTCGTAACTTCAAAGACTATACGTACATATGTGATGGACATAATAAGAGTTCAGTGTATTGAAGGAACTGCAAGACTAAGTTCGGAGGGAAGTGAACAAGTGCGAAAGTTGTGCTTACACTTTTTTTGACATTAAAGGACCAACGAGCCGTACGTGAATTTCATGTTGTACACGTAACAATTTATTTGGGTGCTAACTGGATATGTAATATCGTCAGCAAAACGAGCAGTGAATGTTATTTGGATTTTTATCCGATCCCAGTCTATCCTTACATAAACTATTTTGAGATATGTAGCATCCGGTCTATATTGATTCGAGCTACAGATAGTTGCTTACAGTTGAGACATTTGTAGTTTTTTTGGAGATGCGTAGAGTTCTAATGGGAGTTTTTGTTGAGGTGTAGAACTTTAAGTTGGCAACACTTTTTAATGCCACGTTAGGTGTGACGCCTGTCACTTGTATTTTATGGTCAGTTTTGATTGTCATTTGGCCGTGAATAGGTTGACGCCTGAGCAACTTCTGCAAATTGTGCCCATTTATTTCGAGAAAATAAAACGGTTCTGTTCGCGAAACTCATCGTACACTCCGTCAATTTTATGACCGACACAATCATCCATCAGAAAAATTATCGTTTCCGCACCACATTTACTCTTACTAATAATACGCGTCTATTGGTATGTTGAACTGTACGCGATAAAGAAACCGTAGCAGCTGCAGAGCGTAGTATCGATGAAAACCCAAGTGAGTCCATTCGATATCGTGCTCAACAGTTAACCCTGTGGCCATCCTCATTATGGAAGCTTTCACGGTAGGATGTTTGTTTGAACGCTTACAATATGGTCATATGGCTTACGTTCCAAGATGGTGGTTAGAAGGAAACGATCCCTATGATCACGCAGTACAACAAGTAGGCTTCTAATACAATCAAAGATATGTGCTTATTTGAAAATTAACTATGCAGAACCCGCTTTCCAGCTATGCAACTCATATATCTGTCAAAGTCAATGTCAATTTTTTGATTATTTTGACATTGCAAACTAGAAGTATGCCAGAATTTTTTTTTTAAATTACTGGCTGATTGTATTATCTCTAAATTACCCATATCGAGTAATTCATACACATCTTTAAGCCATTAAAGAGTACTTTCATCCTAAGACATTCAAATTCATAGCAAATTACGAAAATTGGTTTGCCACAATTGCTATAACATAAATTCGATTCGCATTCAAAGGTCTACCCTGATTTCTGGTTCAGTTAATTAGATCGTATTCATTTCTACATATGGAGCGGCTCCCGGATACTACAAGGACATGATACAATTTCATGTCCGCAAACAAGCATTGAATGTATATTTAAGTACAATATTGTAAGTGTGTTAGGTAAAATGCTTGAAGCAATCTTAGTCTACGTTATTAAAGTTAACATGCAAATACAACTTGAACGGTTAAAGATACATAAATGTAATAAAAGTACATGTGGACGATATCCTAGTGAGGAGTGAAATTAATGCAATTATTATGCTCTTTGTATGCTATAATGTCAATATAAGATGAAATTGCGCTTGAAGCAGAAATTACAAAATGGGATATGGGATATTAGCCAACTTTAATGAAGAGTTTGAGGATAATGTGAAAACAGTGGTACAAGTAAGAAAATTAAACGAAAAGTTCGTCCTTGCAGGTATGATCAGATAGTGCTGTTGATTCCATTTTCGATTAAGTTATTTATTTTTGAATTAATGAATCATAGGATTTACAAAAAGGCTTAAAAAGGACCACGAATTGAATCAAAACTCTGATATAACCTGAATTAGAAGAAGTAGAAGAAGAAGGTAGAAGAAGGAAAAAGCTAAAAAAAGCTCCTTTAAGGAAACGCTTCCTTGAAAGTTGAACACTGTGTTGCGTACATCCTTTTCGACGTTTGGTCTTGGCAGAGTGCTTTTTACTTTCTGCAAATTAGTTGAGAATTGGTTATTCTCCACTGCCAAGTTTAGGTCTACTTATGTCCACGCCGTTGAGGTCAGTTCTACGATACAATTTCGGTTTTTTGACCGAAATAGGAGAAACTACCGGGGAAGTTGCCAGAATTATTATTCATATACCACACGGAAGAATAATGGAATGATGTCGGTATCCGATTTGGACGATCCTTTCTCCAAAATGGCTAAAAAACGTTGTTTCTTTATGATTGTCGAATAAGGCCTGTGGTAGACAAATACCAGTGAATGTTTTCAGGAAAAGACTGCTTAAGCTGTTGCCCTCAGAGGTCATAAAGCTAGGAAGAAGCCATGGCTTTTAGAGTAAATTGCTACGAAATGGGCAGAATGGCTTCAACACCACAAGGACTTTAGTGCGGAAGACTAGCCGGAATTGGTCTTATTTGATGAGTCATATTTTCCAATAAGTCTATGACTGATGTGGGAAACATTCACTTAATACTACTCCGAATGTACTAACTAGTCCATATTTGAACTTTTCTTTACTTGGTGCTTCGCAAACTTCGAACTGTTTTTGTCGATTGAATCTCTGACTGGCTTTCGTCGTTTGTCAACTGGATTTCATCTTTTGATTCTCGGAATCATCTTTGGAAGACACGTTTTGTTGCGTGCTGCACTGTCTTCTTGGAACCAGAAAAGGGCGTCCGTGGTCACACAATGTATGACATTCACCAATAACAATCATCATTGATTTTTTGGCAAGTTTTACTGAAAAATGGCCCAATGTTTGATTGACAACGACCATCAGCCTGAATAGTCCCGTTTTTTGAAATATGTGACAATTTTCTTGGCTCTGCGCATTTTTCAGTACATACCGGTATATGGTTCTTATTGTAAAGTTTGCCCGATGATGCTCATCGGTTGACACGTGTCAAATGACAGTGGACAAGCACTAAACGAGATCAAAACACTTCCACATTGCCACCATACGTGCATTATATGCATTTATCCAGGAGGATTGTACAGCTGTGTATATTGAGAAATTGGGATTCTATGTATTGTATCTTGTACATCCGTTCGTAACGAGCCTTGTGGAAGGAATTACGTTAGCATCCTAACTACAGAGCAGCTAAATGCATCAGAACTAAAAAGGAAACAATAGACATAACTAGAGGTTCTCCCAATTGTCCCAAAGTCTCTACTTAAAGTAAGGAGTATATATGCCCCTACTTTAGTTGATTCTACCATTCAACGTTTCGAAAGTTACTCATATTCTTATTGAAAAAGTACCCAATTTTCACTTTATTTTCATTTTACTCTTTTACTGTACTTTTGCTTCTCGCAAGAACAATCACACCATTCATTGAAACTTGCCGAAAACTCTTTTATTTGTATAATACAAAAACTTTTTTTCGCTTGAGTTCCTTGAAACACTAACGTATAATTGACTAAGGTGTGAATCTTCACCATCTTTATCTTTTGCTCATCCCTGTGACTTTCACACAAACATTTTAGCCCAACATTTTTACCCCTACCCTTCGTCATCTTCGTTTTCCTTTTTCCCTCTCAGAGAACATACAACAAACCGAAAAATCCTAACCCTATTGAGAATATTGAATTCATCTCACGCTTATACACTTCAGGCGTCTAACTTGTCTCTGAGGAATTCTAAGGGTTGCATACAAACAGACAATGAAAACTTTGTTTTCACATTATTTTCAGCTACCCTGGAGGGAAGAGAGTAAGTATGGTACATTCAAGTTTTCGTTGTTCTTGTCGATTTTTTCCTCGCTCTCTCTCTCTCTCTCTCACCGGGAGAAAAATCCGAAGTGTTTTTAGTCACATTAAAATGAACCTACGTACGTGTAAATGTAGTACTAAGTGCAGCATGTGTTTAAAAATAAGGGAGGGGGGAGGGGCCATGTTTATGAAATGGCTATGCAAAGTGAATTTAGGAATTTTTATCGTTGTCAAATACAATATTCGTTTGATTCGTTTGATATTTAAAATCTCAAGGAATGCTGACAATTGCTACAAGCTATATCAGACAAAAGCCTGGAACGAATATGTTTAAATGTTTGGACTTTTTTGAAATTCTTTTGAATTTGAGGCTGTTGGAATTGATTTTCGAAGCTTAGTTAAAACAAGGTCATTTATGAGTTAGTCAGACCATTTACTTGGAGTATATAACTTCGATGTGTCTAATGGAAATCAAGCAAAGTTCAGACAAAAGTCTTGAAAACTGACTCAAAAGTCCTCTCTATAAGTTTGGATGGTACAATTCAGAGTCGAAAAAGGACATCTCTGAGTGGAACACATAACCTTCTCCCGACCCAAAAAACGCGCTAGAGACAGATTAGCATCAAAACAATGCTGATTGTCTTCTTTGATGTCTCTGAAATCGTCCATTTTAAGTTTGCACCGTCAGGACTAACTGTCAATGCAGAATTTTACCCAAAGCTGCTCAGTTCTGACATCAAAGACGTCTGACTCAAATGGTGTTCGTCGTCACCAAATATTTGATCTGCAGTAGACCACCAGGTTGCCCTAGGCTCCTTACTGTCCTTTTATTGCTTCCTGTGACTTTTTCAGATTCACCAACCGAAAGGAATGCATAGGAAAAGCACTGGGATACAAATCTAGGCTCACGTTTCAATATTCCTGAAGGATGCCTTCCGGGAAAGATAGAATAATCTTCGCAAGTGTATTATTTAGCATTTACACCAATCGGATCAATAAATCGGTTTTTCTAAGGATATTCGCATAACATTTATAACACAATCTACATTTATAATTTGAATCGGGCAGGAGAGTTGCTGAATGACCGTATCTGAAAATCCTCTCTAAAAATGTGGAAACCAAAAAGCCACCCCTGGCTTATGTTGTTTCCAAAAAAAAAGACCGGAATAGGAATAATGATAACTCATGCATCCATCACTTGTTAAAGACCATACGCAGGAATAGATACCAGCTTCCACAATAAAACTAGGCTGATTTTAACTAGGAGCATGTTTAGCTGCAGACTTGGTGATGTCAGAAGAAAGCGTAGGTCAATTAAGGACATGTTCCGAAATTGAAAAGCTTTTCACCAATATTCACCATTCATTAGGAATTGATATATTTCATCAAATAGTTATTTAGGATGAAAATAAGATTTAAGGATCAAACTATTTTCTTAGTTTGCACTTTCTTCGTGTTCTAATGAATTTTTCTATGGAATTAAAAATAGCTACCAACTAACGTCAGTTTGTAAGCCCCCGAGACAAGGATTACTTGTCATAATTCTGACAATTTAATTAAGGACATCTTAACATGATTTCCCTCATGACCATGGAATTTGCTTGATGTAAAGGATAAAGCTACGAGCACAAGAAGCGACCACGGCAAGTATAAGATGTTGAATGCTGTAATGTGAGGAGGATAATAAAGTTTCAGGGCAATCTTTGAAACTAAATAAGAAGAAAAACAAAAACGTGGAATTTTATGACTTTTTTGGGCAGGGAGGTGAAGGGTATTTACGCCCTGAGTACCGATCAAGTATGCCTTTATTAAAATATCCCATCTCCATGGCTATGTATTGAAATCGATATCACTATCAAACTAAATGAATGATGTATCCTTCGATATTTTGAGAGAGTTTATGCCTGTCAAGTACATGAGGATTTCAATTTGGAGCTTATATCTTTTTTTTCTTCGTGCTCAATGTATTCAATGATTCTAGTTCTTGTATGAGAGGGGCTTAAGAACTTTATTTTGGTTCTCACGTCTGTTAAATAGGAGATGCATGACATCCTTTTTATCCTTCAACATTTTGGGTAGCCTAATGTATTTTTGCTGCCTTTATTCAAATTACCTGATTTTCAACACCTTTTACTGACTTTTTCGAGCTAGCTTCAGACATTTCTGCCTTTACAGATGTGATTTTTTTTCGAAAAAGCGTGAAAGTGATTCAGATTAGCTGTATGAATGGTTCTTTCAATATTTAGGCTATACTCCGAATTTTTTAAATCGGTTCAAACATACCTTCAAGTGGAATTAAATGAACTAAAATACGTGCATAAAAAATAATAATTTAAATTTTATTTAAAATGAATAATGCATATAATCAAGGTTTCCTTATAAAATCCACATCAAAAATTCAAGCGAAACCAATTTCTGTCTACCCACCATGAAGAACTTTTGACAATGACATGAAGTCGAAGTGATGCCTTGTTCGCCTCATTCCACGGTCTCCATAGACGGGGTCATACAATGTGTCAACCACAAACCCCCAAGATCTGAAACAAGTTTCAGTGCCAGTTCCCAATTTTTATCTAAGCTATTTGGATTCCCGAACACAATTGGTGAATGCTCACCGTACTACACCGTAAACAACAAACACCGCGTTCCAGCGAAAGATTGGCTCTTCACCATGTGGGGGGAGGGGGGTGGTCTGACAGTTACCGGCGTCCGCTCAACCCGTGATTCAGATTCGTGCTTTTTTACATCCCTAGAAAATCTCTCGGTTTTTGCGTCGGACCCACAGGACTTTTGACAATGACAGCTGTGTCAAACATTTGACAGGCCCGCATATATACACTGATTTCGATTCTATAATGCGCTTTTGTGAGACCAAACCGCTACAAAAACCTAACTTCGCACATAAAACCTTATAGGACTAAATGTGCAAATTTTAAAGGCATGCCTTATCAGATTACTGAATAACTGCAAAACTTTTTCATCCAATTATCATACAAAAAAAAATATTGATGAAAGGATGGTATTACATATTATCCACGCCTCGCAACTATACATCGTTTCTTTGCAACTCCTACGTTAAAAGCGCATCATTTATTAAGACTTTTCATGTAGCATTTATGTATAAGAAAAAAGAGGAAGAAGGATTCACGCTCATCACCATGGACTTGTGTAATATGTAAGGACTTTATTCAACGCTCGCCGACAACATTTTCTCCACCAATAGTTCCGTTCGCAAGCTGAATATTTTTTCTTCTTCTTTTTATCGTTGTCGGCTTGGCTGCGAACCAAACGCGTATCAACGTATCTGTTATCCTTAACACGCAAAAAAAAAAATGATCTTATAAAGTTTCACTGAATACTTTCAAAGTGAGAGCCAATTCCTGTCTTTTTAGTGAAATCGTTTATCATTTTCTATCACTAAACAATATTGACTGAGCGTTTCTAATAGTGAAAAGGATTCGATATGGGGGATGAAAACTATATGGGAAATATTGAATGAATATCGTATTGTTTTCTGATACAACCCAAAAAGGTATGAAAAATGAAAATACGCGGAATGATAAATTGCCTCCTGCATTTGAGAATATAAAAAATGAACCTGATATTATTTATTTAAATCTCAAAAAGGATATTTGTGGGAATAATATAAAAAAAAGCATTGAAAAAATGTTAGGAAAATAAACGCGTTGAAGCCGTTTGCGCATCCCCTGTCGATACTACTAGTCCTTGCATTCATCCAATAAATGTATACTCTACTAGCCAATAGTAGCTGAGAAGCTTCAAAAGCAAACGATGACGTTTAAAAAAAAAAGGAGAAAAGGAAGTAAACGTTGTCATGGAGCAAGGAAGCAAGCTAGCAATGTGTACAACAAGCAGTTCAATTCGCAGAATAGCCTCAAACCTTAAGGGGTTGCATGCGCGTAGTAAAATAAACAGCAACAAAATACATGTACGATAACAAGTGAAATATTGGCAGGATATCGTAAAAGTCAGATTGATAAATCAAAAGAAATGGTGTGGTCGGAGAAAAAAGGGATGCTGTTGAGAAGATAGTTACGGGCATAGAATGAATTTATGTTTGTAAATGGTTTGGGGGCTTATTTGTTGTTGTTAGGATTTTAAAAATGTTCGTTGGCAAGGATTAGTGAGTGTGTCACATTTTTTTCTATTGATTAGTTGTAAGCGGCAGAAGTTTGAAAAGGACATATAGGTCTCATTTTTCTTTATAAAAACCGAATTTTTTCAAACTTTAACAACATGGTCCAGAACATATAAGCAAGCTAGGACGAGGTTCAACATGTGGAGACATTTTACGCAAGATTTCATTTATATGTAGTTAATGATTCATTGAATCCTTGAAATGGTTTCTTCTATTGAATGTTTTCAAGAGATTCTTCGGAAACTATGTGAGCATATTTACATCATTTTGTAAATGCTCAAATGGTCGAGACATTACCAGGTAGCTATGCAACCAGAGCCGCCTTGCCAGGCGATTTTGAAAGGATGCTTGTCTATGTCGTTTATATAACTGGCTCCTATGCCTGCATTACATATAGTTAGAGATTGTGTATACAATGATAATACCGTCTCTATCATGACTTTCAAATTGGTAAGAATATTTGAAAATTTTAACATACCTCCTCCTAAATGTCCTTCAACGAGGTATCGTTCTAATTTCATTGGCAATGTGCCAAGATTATGTTCAAACATGCTAAGGATGCAACTTCTTATAGGCGACAGGTGTGAGATAAATTGCAAGGCCATGCATTTTAATAAATGATTATCCTGTTTGTGAAGGTACCAATTCATAGTGCAATGGCTTTATCGGTTGCGAGTTTCTATTTACCTTTATTTCGTTTAGGAAATAGACGAATAGTAATAGGAAAAAGATTGTCTCCATAAGTTTGGCGTACATTTTCTGAAATTTTTATCAGCTTTTTCTAACATTTGCAATTGAATTTTATAAAATTAAGGGACATGAATTATGATTGTTCATAGTTTTTACCCAGTCTACGTTTCTGGCAATCTTCTCTCACAATCTTAGTTCTTCGTTTTCTGACCCTACCTGACGTAGATTTGACCTCGATTTGGGCTTAGTTTCACTAAATTGGAGCTTGATTTTGATAAGATTTGGGCGTGACCTTTAATTTACCTGGCGAAATCTAGATTTGACCTAAATTTGATATTAATGTGCCTGAAATCGAGCTTCATCTTGATTACAATTTGTCTTGAGCTGGAATTGACCTTGCCTGACCTAGGCGTGACCCCAACTAGATCTCGACTTGCCTGAAATCGAGCTAAACCTTGATAAGACTTGACTCTTGCAGACTTTTATTTGACCTCGATTTGATCATGACTTGCCTGAGATGAAACTTGACCTTGCCTGGCCTGGATTCGACCCTAATTTGATCTTGACTTGGATAAATTTGATTTTTTCCCTGACTAGACTCTGACTTGAGCTAGAATTGACCTAGCCTGACCCCGGTTCGATCTTGACTTGACTGAATGTGTTCTTGAACTTGGTGAGATTTTTACTTGAGCTAGAATTGATCTTGCCTTACCAAGATTTGACCCCAGTTCGATCTTAACTGACTGAATTTGAACTGTGCCTAGATCAGATTTTTACTTCAGTTAGAATGGGTCTTGCCTGACCTAGATTTAACCCCAATTCGATCTTGACTTGACTGATTGTGAACACCAAGAAAATGACAACAGAGTCTTGGACTTGCGCTGAAAGTTACCTTGCCTGGTATATGAAGTATTTTTAGGGGAATTTCTAGCTAGAAACTAGTCAACAAACTCGGTTAAACTAATAGGAACGCATAACTTCGCAGCAAGAAAATCACATCAAAGACTTTTACTTGAGCTGCAAGAGGCATTTTTTGGTACGTGGCATTCTTCTCGGGGGGATCTCGTGGTTAGAATAGAGGCATTTGTGGTTTAAGTTACAGGAGCGCATAACCTAGTCGCAAGAAAATGACTTCAAAGACTATGACTTGAGTTGGAAGTGACCTAGCCGGGCATGTTTAGTTCTACTCGGGGTGATCTAGTGCCTAGAGACTAGGCGAGTTTGTTTAAACTAACAGGAGCGCATAATCCAGCATCAAGAAAATGCCAACAGAGCCTTTGACTTGAGTTGAAAGTGACCTTAGCTGGTGTATGGAGTTCTACTTGGGATTAGCTTGTGGCTAGAAACTAGACACGTTTTGTTGAACTAAAAGGAGCGCATAACCAAGCAAAACGAAAATTACAACAGAATTGGTTATCATTTTTGCAACATGGCTATTTGTCGCTGCCGAATAGAGCGGAAGTAACCTCCAACAATTGAATATATACGATATATACGAATATACGATAATAGTGAACAATATTTCTGAAAGAAGACTTTCCTACGTAATTAAACTCAAAAATTCCAATAACATGGGATGTATTCGGAAAATTTACATGGCGTTACTCATTTTCAAAATCCTCTTTCTTACTTGCATATCATCATATCACGCAATCATTTTCATACTATCCTTAAAAGAAAAATTCACCTCTTGTTCGTGAAATCGTCAGGAATACGTTTGGAGGGAACTAAGGACGCTGGAAATTTCGTAGGTTGACTTGCATTATATTACCGAGCCGGGGTTTTTCCGTTCGGTTTTCCACCAACTGTATCCTCCTTGCCAAATACGACAGACAATTTGCATTGTTGGCAACTTGTCCAAATGTATTTAAATCTCAGGGGTTGCGATTAGACTATTTGATAGTGTAACAAAAGAGAAAAAGTTGTGAAAAATGTTGGCCTGGTGGTAAAAGGATGTTTGATTTGTTAATTATTCAGAAAATTCAAATTTGATTAACTAGATCAATGCCTCTATAAATTGGTTAAGCTTTGCCCAGAACTTTTCAGCCATGACTAGCGTAAAATTGCAAGAATATCGAAAGAGTTTTTAACTTTCGCCGAAGTAACCTAACCTAATTTCGTTTTAGAAAATTTTAGTTTTTTAGAAAAATTTCGTTTTAGAAAATCGATTCATTCCGTTGTTTGTATTTTGATATTGGGTTGAAGGAGAATCCAAAGGAAGTGGGTCGATGAAAATTGAAGTAAATGAGATGAACAGGAAAAAAAACCTAGAAAGGACAATTCGAACCAACAATGTAAGAATCCTTAACCGAATCGCTATAGAGTTAGGTTTGGTGTGCACATCAATGTAAACCTCTTTTACACTTGAATAGATTTCATCTTAATGGCATCATTATCGACACCACTTAGCTAAAACAATAGTCACCCCCGCCTGGTCTTCCCTCCAATTTTCTTTTCTCTTCGCAACGTTGTCATCATTGTTGTGGATGGTGAACGTCTAACGCCTTTCGCCTTTTTGACTCATAGAAACAAACACTCGTACTGTAGCTGGACGATCGGTTGAATGTTAAAATGGTCAAGATTGAAGTTACTAGGACTCTGCTGAGTAAATAGATATATACCTATAGCTGGATAGATGCTGGATAGGATACGTTGTGCTGCTCGGGAATTCCTTGAACGAGTAGGGGGAGTGTTAAAATGGTGCTTCGAGCGAGTGAATCCAAGTGGAAGATGAAATGGGAATATTAAGAAATTGGAATAGTGGAAAAAGGATTCTATTATGTAAAAGGGTTTAATGAATGGATTTTGATAAGGAATACAAAAAAATACTGAAGGATACCGGCTGAATACTTAAAGAATTCTTAAATTTTACGAAATTAATACAAGGATTCAGGCTTGAACTCACTGAAGTTTGCGCAAATTCAAAAAATTCAATACAACAAAAGTATAAAATTCTCTATATTCGTTTTTTTGTTCCGGAAAATTCTGTCAATTTCTTATAAATTTGATTTAGATCACTCTAACTTGAAATCCTTAGTCCTTTCCTAAAATGTCCACTCACCCGATAAATTTGTCACGGTTAAAAATTGCACCCATAAAAATTAACACCTACATTCATTGTGGTTTCCTCGGCACAGTCCAGCCACAAAGCAGCTGACGTTGAAGGAATAAATATTTTACTAAATTTTACTACACCCAGCAGGACTAACGTAAGCTTGTGGAGAGCAAAAAAAAGAGGAAAAGAAAATGTCCAACATTTATTAAAGCTCAAGTCATTAAAACATGATGGTGATACATTCCAGCAAGTGGACAAATAGGCTGGAACTGACCTATTGTCCCCACTGAAGCAAAATTATATATGTATATTATGTTGCATACTTCTGTGTTTCTGTGTGTTTGTGTGTTTGTGTATATATACAAGTGTATGATTGTACTGCGAGATGAAATTTATTTCGTTCCACATGTTGGACATATATATATATATATATATATATTGCGAAGTCAAGGAGCTCGGGTACCGTTTACTTATGAAAATTTAGGCACAAAGATATGTACTACCATTTGTTAGATCCTTTCTGAGGTTATGCTTACAATGGCAAAGATTTATATGTACACGGAGGAGTTGCCATCGTATAATTCAAACAGGATTGAGTAAAGCATGTTAACTTAAATTTATGATATATATGGGGTAGGAGTAATTTTCTTTTGACCCGGACGAGAGGGTAGGGGTAGTGGTGCGCAATATAGTCCTGAAATTGAAATTGAACTTATTGTAATCTGGCCCGCAATGATCATTAAAGGATTTTCCAGGAAAGTACATGAAATAAGGGAAATTCAGACGAAACTCTGTTAGCGCGACTAGAGCTCGTTTCAAATACAAAAGGACATAAGCTTCTTCTACGAAATCAGGAGGAAACAACACTACCGGATATTCTGGTGAAAATATCCCAAGGAATTAAGGACCTAGAGATCTATAGGAAACGAATGAACACCAGATGGGTAGACCCCAGCACCACAAACCATTGCTATTAGTGCAAGGTTGCACATTCTCTAGTCACATGATTCACAGGATTCTAACACTTCCGATCTCTCCGGCCAGAAAAGAAAGAGACAAACTTTCGAAACCGCAAGATTAAATGGATAACCCAGTCAAACAATCTTAAACATGATAAACAACCGGAGGAGTCTGCTACAATAGCTACACTGACCAACCTTATTGCGTAGGAGCTACCCAGCAGAAGATTACCAATTACCTTTAACCAGATTTTCTTCTTGTTGAAAAACAAATTAAAGAGGCATGGCTTGCAAGCAGCAGAGATAACCAAGGCTAAATTTTGGTGTTGCTTTTGGGCATAAAACGATTGCGGTATTTATGACAAAAATATCCTCGAATTAATACGAGAGAGCGATTATTTCCCATCTTAACGTTCCCTTGTTTTAACATGTTCTTTTGGTGGATATAAGTATACTTTAAATCATACCACACTCTAGCCTCCAAAACTTACATCATGACGTTCATTCGTTGCAAATTGTCTACGGTATTCGTTTCTTCCATTCTCCTTCTTCTTCTTTGTAGCACTGTAGTCTCTATCGAGCCTTCAATTCCTGCAGCAAGCGCCCCTAACTGTCAGGTTCCATTGATCGCGTCCTCAAATTTCGAAATCCAAGCAACAGTGAAACTGTCTTCATGAACCAGGTCAGATCAGTGTTTCTTCAGTTTCCCCAAATCTCTCTACCCTTCAGTTCTCCCAACGAATCACCATTTTGGGTACCTGTTGTTCGTCCATACAATTCACCAGACCATTGCAGCTTCCTTAGTATTACAACTATGCTTCTGTACTATGCACTCCTAGTCAACCTGAAAACGAAGCCTGCATTCGTTTGACACATTAACTCGATTTAAGCCTCTTGTGCTGAGAGCCGTCTTCAGACTACTGGAATCCGATCTTGAGTGGAAGGGACGTGCAGGGTAGAGAATGGTAGGACAATGAGGTGTCTCCATTCTATATGGCTATACAGGCGTCAGAATGTCTTTTTAAACGGTCAGGACTTTTCGAGCATAATTCCTGACCGTTCTAAGCATTTAAGCCCGTATATTTTTGAGGAGAGCTCTCCGATTAAGATTTTGATGCTCCGCATATTATTTTTTAAGGAGGCAACCCATATATGACAGATGATTGTTGTGTAAAACATGCAGTCGGAAAACCGTGAACGATCAAACTCATGCAGGTAAGACAGAAAACATCCATGTCTGTTCAAGAGCAACTGGAATGTAGTTCTTCTGGAAGGGCCTTTCGATTGTTATGTCGTTAATAATAAGGATATCATTAGTAGATTGTCCAGAGCAAGTTTAATGACTTGCTGTAATTATTGCTGTATGTTTTCTCAGATTTCAAATCAATTCTTAGAAGTCTTATTCTGTCTTAATTCTATAAAACGATTCTGCTTGGTCCTTTGTCTTTGTCCTTTTTATGTTTCGTCGTTACTTCAAACTGTTAATGAATAAAAACTCTACCATATCTTGTTCGAGATTGTCATAGTTCTATGAAAAAAGCGTTTTCATATCCTTTATCTATAGTTAACAAAAATATATTCTTTATAAGGCAATATGAAAGGATTTGATCTTCCTTTCAAACCTTAGAACATAGCTTTGAACCAGATGATGAAGGAATACAACAAAATCCCTTGTACCAGAACAGTTAACAATGAATATATGACACGAAAAAAGGAAATACAGCAACACTTCACTGATATAACGTGCGAAATCTATCACACAAGGATCTGTTAAGAGTTGGTAGCATACTTTTTGCTATATGCTGGAATCAAGTTTTTCCATTTGGTCACCATATGAACTTTTGCTGCCGTATCCAATTGAACGTATTTGGAGAGTGCAGAAATCGCATCGAATATGCTTACCCGTTTGGACTCGATGTCAGTTACTATATCCTGAATATATATCACATGAACGATGAACAAGCTACGTCAGCTAAATTGTCTAACAAAAAGAAGGAAATGCGGCACATAGACTAGAGACACGCAGTATATCTCAGAACAAGCTGTCATGGAATTTATATGTTACTTCAGGATACACAGAAAAGGAAGAGAGAGAGAGAGAGAGGGAGAGTAAAAAAGGATTATAGCTGATGAAACAAACCTTGAATTGTTTCAACATCATTTGTTGATTATTCTCTTTGCGTACAAGATTTGACACCAAGTCTGAAGTAAAGTTGGAAAGGAAATGTGTCTCATTATCCTGATCGTTAATTTGAATTTTATTTTGAAAGACTTTTTTGAAGGCAATCAACAGAAAATCGCTCTTTCAAGATCACGACAAATTTTATGTAGAACAATTAATTTGGTGCAACTGAGAGCCAATGAGGTCCTTTGAGAGCTTATTTTATACTTGTACTTAAAATTACTACCCATAAAGTTCCTTACTGATGATCAAATTCCCTTAACCAATTATAAAAGTTCATTAAACATCCCTTCCTTTCTCTAATAGTGGCCGTCACAAATCAGAGTAAATTCTGCAAGTCCATCGACTCCACTGCTAGCAGCTAACTTTCTTTCGATTTCTTCCTTGACTTGTCACCATAGCTTAGTGATATACCTCAATATTCCATCCGTTTCTCTTTCTCTCTCTTTCTTTTCCCGCCCCGCCCTCCTCATCCCTTGCTCTCTCTTGCTCTGAATATTTTACTTACGACATAATGAAATCGATTAAATGTATTTCCTGCTATTTAATCATTCCATGGTATCCAACCGTTTGCTGAAGTAAGAAAGTAAATCACCTCACATTTACTTGATTATATATCCTTGAAATGCTTCAACCAGCGCAACAACATACCACATTCGTTGTTGAGTGCCATAACGAAAATGTAGCAGGAAGCAGTCTAATCTGCTTCTCTACTTAGTGGGTCTTGCAAACCAGAAACGCTTAAAACCTCTTGTCCTGATAACTTTTTGCGGTTGCCATGTACACGCTACTAAACGGGCGCAGCAATCTCCTTCTGCGTTTTCCCAATGACCATTCTTCGTTCCAGCAAAACTGTCAGTCGGTCTGTTGAACGTCTGTGTCTGTCTGACGTTAGTTGTATAGGTTGGTAGTGGATGTAATAGTCCTGCTTGAATTTTATCAGGCAAATAGAATTCAAAGTATACAAACATTTATATTGCTTGAGTAGTATGAAAGAAACAGGATGTTAAAAGGATATATGTAAGTTGGGAACACAAGACATGCGAAAAGGATTCTAGTGAAACTTATATGGTTATATACACAGATATTAAAATAGCATGCTAACGTGTAATAGGAAAGACTGTTAAAGTCCTTACACACAATATTGGAATCCTTTGAAATGTGAAATGGGACAATTGATTTTGGTATTGGATGGATGCATAGATAACCAGAAAACTTTTTCCACTTGAATCTATATATATATTTTTTTTCCTTCGTCGGTTGATTGTGATGTTTGTAAGCGATTGGCAATAAAATAAATACAAACAGAAACGAGAGGATTCGAAAGTCAAATGCGAAAGGTTACGGGGCGTATGTCTATTTTTTCTCTTATCAGCTTGTGGTAAATATGGTCGAAGAGGAGATTGATTGGCGAAAGGACTATTTGTAGAAGGATCGTCAAGCGTATTCAATTTAACGAAGAAAATGACTTTGTAAAGGAGTTTGTGCAGAAGTGGCACTTTGACAGTCTTAGGTGTATATTAGCTTTGAAGTATATCTCAATGATAAGTGCATCATTTTGTCTTGTTGACATTTTAAAAGATGTTAATGCACGTGTCGGACAATTCAAAGGAGCCTAGAAAAATATACACCTTGATACAACACAAGTATGACATTTTTCTTTTGACAGGATAATGAAAATACTTTTAATGAGCTTAACCTGTTGCTGCGTGAAAATGGTTCTTTGGTAGATAAGTTTGTTGATATTACGATGCGTACCTGAGTAACATGAAATTAAGTAAAATAATTCATCAAGGTTTTGTTTCTGGTCAGGATGAAGACAACCACAGTATTAATAACGTCATTAACATCCTTAACATCATATGGACTTTACTTTTCACATTGCTTCAAAATTAGATTAAAAAATCTATGATCGTCCTTGTAAGATTACAAAGTGTATTGACTGAAATTGCATGCATGAAAATCGTTCTTATGATCAGAGGCGTAACAGCTCCAATTAATTCTTGGACCTTGTCATGAAATTATGTCTTGTGAGTGAAACTTAATATAAGTGAGGGGTTAGGAATTGCAGGTGATTTACTGTGCTGTAGACACAAAAAACGAAACACATTATAGTATTTGTTGTTGCATGGCTGCTGCTTTCATGCTCTTCTTTCTGGTAGTGCTTATGAAAACTCTGCAATCTTAGCAACCACAACTACTACGTTAAAGTCAATAAGCTTTTGCATCTTATAGAGGATACCAGAAAATGCTATTCGGCCCTTACTCCCGTGGAGAGATAACACTTCTGTCATGGTTTTTTTAAAGCGAAGATTAAGGCACAGCCTTAAAAACGTTTTAAATTCCTGCAAATGTCATGCAAGTTCTTTGCCACCCTTTTTATTTATGGCTGACTTGCCGTTCATTTACTTTCAGTTCCACACCGTAATGTTATCTGTGGACCTTCGTTTTGAAAGAATATCTTCTGTTTCGGCTGGGTTATATAAACGTTGATTCGGAGCTTAACACCAGCTTTACGGCTAGTTGAGATCCTCGCTACTCCTTTTCACTATGCATACAGCTGGCTTTTAAGTCCAGCAAAACCATGTGTTAATTTCGCCGAAAAAGCGTTGTCAAAAAAGCGTCTTCAAAAAAGCGTTTTAGTTTTCTGATTTTTCATTGCAGACTCGAGTTTCGCTCGAGTTTGTCACACCTTTTTTCCGAGAGAGGGGGCTAAGTGGGTAAAACTTACTTTTATTTCACCCAAATTATTTTATTGCATGGATGGGGATTTTTCCAATTTTACTTGCATAAGATCTTCACGGTTTTCAGATTGCATATTCAGAACTTGAAGGAAGATTACTGCAGTCACACCTATTTCTCGGGTAGACAGCGTCGAGAACTCACAAAACTTTTGGCAACTTGACCCTGATAACAACTTATACAAAATTGGAAGGTTATGGTCTGGTTGTTTTACCCGCAAAACATGGTAATGTCAGCCAAAACTTCGGTACGATACATGCGTTTTTTGAGGTATCGTTCACATCTGAACCAGTTTCCCTGGTAAGACCAAAAGAGAAACGGAACTGTGTTTTGCACGTTTCCCATGTGGGTCTTCTTACATAAAAGAACATCTTCGACTGCCGTGTCAAGACCTTAGTAACCTATATCACTTCCATTCATCTCTATAGAAAAAAAGGAACACCATAATTTTAAGGCGCTGCCAGGTGTAACTAAACCCAAAACAATTGATTGATGGAACAAGGACCCATTACTGCTAAGCGTACTTGTAGTCTGACATAAGAATCACTAACTTAAGTTTGTCACCAGAGTGTATTTGATCCAAGGATTGTATGTATTGAAGGTCAGTGCAGCATCTACAACAAACTTTCAACTACATTGGCAATTATGGTCTTCAGTTCTTGATTTCAACAATCAGAGAATGTAAGTTACATTTATAAAATTCAAATTATGGATATTATCTGTATATCACATCGTAAAATACAGAAAAACATTTAAAATTTTATCGTTTGTCCAGTAAATACCGACCTTGTCCTTGCAGCAATAGAACAAATTCCCACACAAACATTCAGTTTTCATTACTTTTCATTGCAAATCAGATAAATTTCGTTGCAAAACACTTTTTGACATAATTAAATTTTAATTTTGCTTGAAGCTATAAAAAATTCACAACGCTTGAACTTTTGAAAATCATCATATCCATCTCTTGACCCACTCTTTATCCTTCCATTTTACGATCAGATACTTTGAAACTGTCTGCAAAATTTTCACTCATTTTGAATCCACAAAAACAAGCGAAACGCGATATAAATCTCCGGAGAAACTTTTAAATATCCTTTAGAAGAGAAAGTGAGAAGATATCGAGCGAGCTAGAGAAAAAGAGAGGGAGAGTGATGGGGGGGGGGGGGGGGGTTGAGGAGAGAAAGAAAAGAACAAATAAACTGAAAAAATGTTTCTGTATGATCATTTTGCCAACATTATTATGGCTATTCATTAATTTCACTTGTTTACCAGATGTATCTAATTTTTATAGCTATGCCAAAATGAATCTTTATCTTTCCTTTAGCTTATTTCCACGACTCCCGGCACGACTTCTTTTGTTTTTTCATTATGGCTTGAGTTGATAGTTTGTTGTTCACGTTGTTGCTGTTATTCCAATTTTATTGCCACACTCGACTCATACTCTGGCAAAACGTGATAATATTCGTGGTAATTCGGTACATTGGCAAAAATATCCTGGCAGGATAAATAGATAGAAATATGTCGGGCATAGAATCGAAAGGATAAATTTCTTTTACTGTCTGGGTGGGTCCAAGTTGTTTTGTTTTTATGGGATTTGAAGACATACGAGCAGAATGGGTAAAGGATATGGTTTTTCGCTGACGCAGAATAGAAAATGAAAGTCGTGAAAAATAAAGCTAGAGGATTTTTTTCTTGAAGTGAAGTTTATTGCTTGACAAGGCGATTGGTAAGTTTATGATGTTTTTTTTTTACAGGGAGCAAGTTGTTGTTTGCAAATGGAAATGGAATTTGCAATAAGTTGATCAAAGGTGTCGAAATGGGTGAAGTACTTTCAAGGATTTTCTGAGTTGATTTCAGGTGCACCTCCTTGAAATTGGCAATTGTATTGCGTGAAAAAGCGTGAAAATTAGGATTTGTAATTGAATTAAACGATTTACAAACGAAATATCATCAGTTTCACGAAGAAAATACAGATAAAGTTATGTAATAATCTGATTGCATTGTCCTTCAGAAATACTTGTAATTCACGCTAAAAATTTGAAGGATATTTCTTCAAGAGAGTTCAAACTATGTTTTTGTAAATTTAAAAAAGGAGGGTAATAATCCTTGTAACAACTGAATTTTGTTTCGACTTGCAAGTCAAAGTAATTTTCAGTAGGGCCTGTAGTAAAAACCAGGCATGAAGGTTCAAACACGTAGTAGAAAATACTGCAACCAATTTTTTTCCTACCATGCAGATATTGTAACTACCTCAACGCAACAGACAGAGAATGATGGTCAGAAAAAGTGACTGCCTCATTATTACAAGTAGAGCCGGAGATACATCTCTAGTACTTCTTGCTCTTAGGCGAAGTGACAGAAGATAGAAAGACTGTGTCTTGGCTTGTGCCCTGGGACATAATTTCCGGAGACGAGTGCTCTGTTTGACCCGTCAACATGCCGTGACAAAGCGCGCTCAGATTGCAAAGAAATGAGTAGGTTTTTGTCAGGTGAGCTACGGATTACGAATGCCTACTTTGATCTCATACTATCGTCAGGTTATACCATGAATTTGGAGTACAAGAGAGCAGAATTGGCATACCTGATCGTACCTTAGTACCTGATCCATCCCCTTGCCCTACATGCGTGATAAGCCTCCGGCTTGCTTATTACACTTGATGACGGGTTGTTTTCAACAATTTGCGCGGAAAAAGGATGTGCCGGGGACAGTCATAGTCACACCATTTTATGTGATCGTCGTTTTCCGTGATGATGTTTGTAGTAAGAAATGAGAGCCAGCTGTTTCACTATTTGATTAATAATGAATCCTCAACCAGTTCAACTTATTGTCAACTTGGAAGCTATCCTTATACTATCCCATTATAACAAATGATCTATAGATGACATCACTGCATCTCCCAATTGCAAAAGGTTATTCGGGGACCTTAAAAATAGCGCATATGGGAGAAGGAGTTTCACTGTGGGTGATTGTGGATACGTAGAGCATTGATGTCTTTAGAGTGCCAGAACGATTTGTGCTAGGATCTTGCTAACCTTTAGAATTACTCGATAGGAAAATTCGGGACAGCGCTGCAGCATATAGAAAATTGAGCTTTTGTCTGTGGTTTGGATGGTCAAGTCTGTATTGCATCCTTGAGAGAGAGAGAGAGAGGGAGAGAGAGAGAGAGAGAGAGAGTTCTTTCATAACAACCCACTGCTCTTCTGTTTCAGCTAGGCGTCGTGCCAAGCGAACACAGTTCAGGCAGGACTATTAATACCACCGTCAAACGTTAAACCGTTAAACGTTAAACGCAAGTTTGTGTTATGTGGACGGGAGGAGAGAGGAAAGAGGTTGATTGATTCTGACCAAATTTTTGTCGTGAAAAAATTGGGTGCAACATAGGTGGAAGACAGTGAATAAGAAAAATTTAACGAAATGGTAACCACACTTCAATTGAACCGTATCTAATATAATTATCTAATATAATATAATTGAAGCGTATCTAATTTTGAAGTTTTGTGAGTTTTAGTTGGAGGTTTATGGGTCCTTTTTGCTGGAGGTACTACACAATAAGTTTGGTAGGTGTAGGACATTTCATTCGTTGGAAATTTCTGCGATCGTGTTCCTAGGGAGTTGGTTTGGCATAAAGTAGTGTGGTCTAATAGGAAAAAGGTATTTAACAGCTTGTCAAAACTTGCATTTCCTATCAAGCCAATAAAATTTCATGTCACGTAAACGAACAAATTCTCCCAATCACCATAACACGAAGAGGCTATCGCCTCATACGCCAGTGTTTGCTAGGATCATAAGCTAATTGAAAAGAATTCAGATTATAGCGTTACGACTGGGGAGTGCTCATACTTCGAATATATCCCCAACCAGAGGGATTCAATTGATGTATACCTAGATAGACTGGCATTTTCAGCAAAAAATTGGTTGCTGACAGAATATAGAGACGGAGACGTGTGTGAAATGCTGGCATTGCACTCTAAAATCTTCGTGGACGTTCTAGTCTATAAGTAAATGTCCTGGATACCTCGATATCTTATTATTGGGTTGGGAGGCATTACTCAAAGGTCCTGAATATTCAGTTGCAGAATTGTCAAAAATTCCACGTTAAATTGTGACTAACAGTTTGGCAAAACAATCTTAACAAGTTACAAATGTTTATACTCATGCTCCTACGCTTCTGTATGGGATAATGCGATATGGAGGTCACTCGTGACACTTCACCTGCTTGTTTTCCCGACTGTTTTCCTTGATCAGTCCCTCGTGCCTAAGATTTTGGAACGCTGACCGGTTAGCCTAGAGTCTGCGAGCCAAGCATTCGGTAATCGTATTGTACTCTCCAAGCGTTCAAATCACTAATACTGCAGTTTGTAATGTCCTTTTTGGTGAAGTGGTTTAGTTTTGGCTTAGTGGATTTGATTTAAGATGGAGGATCCTGCCGGAGTTAGCATGTGTATCATTATACTTTGTGCTGAAATCATGGATGAGATTATTCTAAATTTAATATACAGCGAAGAATCAACATGGTGGTCAGTGTGTGGTTAGTACTATGAGATATGTGTTCTCATCAGGCTGAACTGATCAACCTATGATAAACTTTCTCCATTGCTTGGTTTTTACGCACTAAATGCTTATAGCTTTTCACCATCACTGGCGCTTCAACCCAATACATGTTTGACTACTTACTGATTCTTGCCTAGTTTTAAAATTTTTGTTTTGGGATTTTGTGACCATCAATGCAAAAGGACTAGAAAAATTGTTTGGGAAGAACATGGCTTTAACAATGACTTTTCATCGTAGCATGGACTATATGACCTTAACCCCGCAAGAGGCTCATGAGGAGGAGGCCAAAGGTTCAAAACTAAAACTGCGTTAATATCATCGATTTTTTTCGGTTTTTGTATTTGTCCTCGTGAGTATCCCTTGCAATTTGACCTTATGTTGCATGACATATCCTGGAGTATTTGTCTTTTTGCTTGATGAACCACAATGTTGATTAATGCGCTGACTTTATGCCATGAGATTTCCAAGAAATTTACATATTTGATCCTTTCGTTTGTTCCACGTTTCGTTCAAGTCCAATTTCAATCAATACCAATTCAGTGAAAAATTTAAAATTAAAATATGTCATGTGCGTTTTGTGTGCTTGATATTAATTTTTGTTATTCACATACATGTATATTTCGACTTTTACATACAATTCACATGTGAGTAGGATTGTGAAATATGATTGACAACAAACTTAACCCAAAAAAGAAACGAATTTATACCTTTTTAATCAGTTAATTATTCATCAGAACGGATGACCATTATTATTTTTAATTGCAGCTGTGAAAATATCTTTGGGATGCAGAAAATACTGAAACGAGAATAATTATTATATAAATATTAATGAGTTTATTTGTGTGCAACCGAGAAGGATATTGGGAGAAATTTTTTGACATATTTAATCCATTTCAATTGGGTATGAATTTGGTACTGGGACAACTTTTACTTTTAAATGAGAGTTTTGTTTTAAATATTTTTTTTTGGTGTTTAAGTTAATTATTTTTTTTATTTAAATTTAATGCAAACTGATTTTTAATTATTTGAAAATTTGATTTGATTTTGTAAGATCTTTCTGAGATAAGAATTTGACTCACTTAATTTTAAAGTCTTGATTTGCTTGTAAAAGGATGAAGCTCATATGGTTTTCTTGTTGTAGATTCAGAATAAAATAAGAGTTTCATTATAGGTTGATTTCAATTCGGTTTAGAAAAAAGGTTGTCATAGCTGACTGGTAAATTCCAGCTTGAAACAACATACATTGATGCACTCTGACTTTGTCACTACATTTAATCCTTACTCAGAACGACCAATGTCGTTGAATTCAAAATCACTTCTATGCTATCCAAAATTTAATTCGATTTGTTACATAGACTTTAACCAGTCGAGCGTGGTATTGACCACATCGCACGTCCAATTCATTGTTGATTGCGCGACAGATGTCACGGGTTTACACTCCTTTTCACTTTTATTTTGATTTAATGCGCTTGCTGTTAGTTCTTAAATGAATCTTTTCCAATTCAATGCTTCTACGGCAATGATGCAAAGTTCTTGCATCATAACCAATTTGTGAATTTTTCTGCACATTCCCTTGGAGACATAACGAATGCAACGTAACGAAACGTAAGGAAATATAACGAAAAGTGCATCCCTTAACACATTTCACATACAATGCGTTCGATTCAATTCATTTTAAAAGCATTTTCCTTAGAGCAAATACACAGATAGACGAAAGTCACGAAGGTGTGCTATTACGAAAGAGAATTCAATAGCAAGTCTTGAAATTTTAAGTCTCTAAGCGGTGACGTAAATTTCATTGGTTTGAAAGGATACATAAAAGGATAATGGGTACATTTTGTGATTATTTTTGAATATCGTGAAATTTTTACTTCAGCTACTGAGACATAGACAATCAAGTTTTCAGTTTTGGAAATTTCGTTTGTTGTATATGTCCTTTTTGTTTAATGCCTCTATTTGCGTATAACACTTTACAGATTACACATTAGCCTAAGGGTTGCCTGTGTTAAAAATAAAATCTTAAATTATCACATAAGGGCAAACTGAGGATTTGTTTCATATATCTCAAATTGGAAACCTTTATGACATGATTTATTATTAAGATCGAATATGTTGAGTATTATTTTGGGTCCTGAAAGTTTTCATCAACTCGCATCCGCTTTCGATAAAGTACTGTCCAATTATTTGTTTTGCGATGATTCTTGCCGAAAAAAATTCATGTTTCTGAGTTAGTTAGACTCCCACTTCTGACACTGACTGATTATCGTAAATTAGAAAAGATTCGAAATCTTTTTGTCGTTAACAACAAGCCAAAGTAGAAAATGGGTTCCGAAAGCTTTAGTAAGAATGCATTCCTCTGAAGAAAGGAGTGCGCTTGTCTAGCTTGTCTTTCATACGATGCAGTTTATTTCAGGTTACAGGAGATTGTCCAGAATGGCAAAGAAGTGATCTTGGGAGAATTTTGTTTAGTGAGTGGCCTAAGAAAGAATCTGAGTCTTAACTTCACTAGGTTTGATAAGGGTGAGAGGCTCAAATATTTATCTGCGAACAGTATTTGTAAAAAGTAGGAGAAGTAGTAGTAGAAGTGGCAGTAGAAGTAGTAGTAGTAGTAGTAGTAGTAGTAGTAGTAGTAGTAGTAGTAGTAGTAGTAGTAGTAGTGGTAGTAGTAGTAGTAGTAGTAGTTGTTGTTGTTGTAGTTGTAGTAGTAGTAATAGTAGTAGCGGTAGTAGTAGCAGAAGCAGTGGTAGTAGTAGTAGTAGTGGTAGTAGTAGTAGAAGCAGTAGTAGAAGAAGCATTAGTAGTAGTAGCAGTAGTAGCAGTGTACGCGATAGTAATAGCAGAGTTTATGGAAACAGCAGAGTTCACGAAATCATTGTATTTAGTTAGGTGCGAAACAAAACTTGCTCACGGTACCTTGCGTTTCGTATCCTTTTTCACCGTTAAATTCCGTAACGAGAATCAAGACCGTGATAAGGACATATATATACTCTATTCACTTTATTTACAATACTCTAAAACTCTTCGTCAGCATTTACGGGTGGCTTTAGTTTCAGCATTTGCAGATTTGTACTTTTGCTGCTAAACAAACTAACCTCAAAAATGTATTCCAACCCCACATTGTTTACACAGAATAACAATTCAAAACAATTTCAAAAATATTGTCGTCATACTTCTATGTTTCAACTGAATTCCAACCATTAGCTACAAGAAAATAAAAGGTGATAAATCACAAATGCCTTTAGTGAGTTTGAAAATAAATCCTTTCTGTATTCTACATGGTCTCATGCCAGGATTTTGTTAGAATCCTGAACAAATGATAAAGCGAATGGAGCAAGTAACACATTGTGTACATTTTATATAATTTCATGTAAGCTAATGCATCCTTCTCTCATCCCGTTGTCTTCTCCCAGCGTCCTACCAACCAAATAATATATACGATATTTCTATTATGGAAGCATTCAGCAAATCCTTTTCCCTCTTTCTTGAAATATACTGCATATGAGCAAGTTGGATTATATTTTCACTAGAAAACAAACCACAACATTAAATTTCCTGCTCACCAAATTGCTTTGAAAATTTGCTACTGGTGGATTGTTGAAAAGAGTTGTGTGTCGTCCTTTGTAGATTTGCCATACTTTAGATTTATTCTTATTATATTATCACTAGGATGTTGGTTTATTGGTTGGATGAATGCTGTTGTGAATGTTCCATTGGAAGATGCATGAAAGGAAAATTCTTGAAATTGTTTCCGAATTGGAATTTCACTCCAAATTGACATCGATAGGAAGGATGCGGGGTTACGTTTGAATTTTCTTTAGTTCCGGATTTGTGTCAAGTCCGTGTGGTTGTTGCCTGCAACACTCCGTAAATTCGTTTGGAACTTTTAAATTTTGTGTCATTTTTAGTGACTTTGGAGGACTTTTCATTTGAAAATCCAACTACAGTTGTGATTGTCACCGTGTAAAATAAAGAAGACTTAAGAAGCAAACTAGGAAAAGTCCCCAGGGATACTTGTCAAGGACTCGTAACCGCAATAGTCAAAATTCCAAGCATTTGAACAAAGACAGCAAAAGGGCAGGCATCGTTACTTATGTTTCTTTCTCCATTTGACACGGACTCCAACCCCATTAAAGCTTACGAATTTACAAACACACATGCATGCACAAACAATATCCCTTAGCGTCAGAAAAGCACCAAGTCAGCCAGAAACAAACATTGTCGGGATGAAATTTATTGCATACAATATCCTTGAAAGGTGAGCAATTCCTTCAGGAAATGCTTGAGTCAGATTCCCTCGAAATTGGCCATTATTCTACACCTTTTGTGTAACTTGGCTGTTGACGAAAAGGACTTATAAGCCTGCTGAACTAAATGCAAGGTTTGCCTTAAGCATAAGAAGAGAAAAAGGATAGGCTAGAAAAGACAAAGGCAAAAGCAAAGAAAAAGAAGGAAATGAAAAAGAAAAACTAAATAAAAACAAAACACACAAAACAAAATGAAACGTTGAATGATTATCCTTAAGGCTGAATCAACAGAAATTTATTGCCTTAACCCTAAACAGGATTTTAAGGGATTATTTCGGACTAAGAGTAATGTGAATGAGAATTATCACTTTGTCTGGTATGTTATTATAGTCTCCTATCTGTTTTAAGTGTGTAGCTTTGCAGGATATGCTTAAAGAAGATCGTTTTGGGTTTACGTGACTTAAGTGATGATATTTAAGATTGAGCTTGCCTAAAAGCGAAACAAATGTAGTTGTGTTCTTAACTTAGTCCTTGACTTCTGAGATATTTTCATAGTTGCTCATAGAAACAGTCAACTATTTATTTCGAATTTATCAGATTTTTTTTTCAAAACTATCTGAATTCAAAGTTGAGCTAAGGACCCCATTCAAGGAGCTGTTCAGACGTTTCATAGCTGCTAATAGTTCTGATACGCTGCACAGATGTTCCGAATGCAAGTGTTAGGTTTAGTGGGTTCTGTTGAAATCCTAGAATTACTACTGAAACTCTTGCCATCAGTTGAGTTGACAGATTAACTGAAGTGGAAGTCTGAGCACAAAAATGGAACATAAGAAAATCATTATTCCCGCAAAAGGACATTTGGACTTCCTGCGGACAGTATCCATTTAGTCATTTGAACTGAAGAATTGGAACGAGCGATTGATTTGCATTGCTCAGATTTATTCTACAACCAATAATAAGATGAAAGGACATTTTTTGAGATATTATAACTAAAAAAAGTGTTTTGGTTTACGGATATATCTATAGAGCGCTTTTGCAGACACTTAAACATTCCTGGTATCAAGTATCAAGAGAGGACGAGTTCTTTCGACGCAAGACTAGAGAGAGAGAGAAAGAGAGAGAGAGAGAGGACACACATATCAGTGAGACTAAACGTTGTGCGAAAACGATACATGGTTAATCGAATTAATTGTTATGATTATTCTTGTTCGATTGTGTTGGCCATAACTTTGACGGAGTGTGCGATGAGTTTCTAGATCAGAACCTTTTTCTTGAACTAATTCTGTACAATTCTCCTACGCTGTTCAGCCGTCAGTCAACCTATTCACGACGAAATGGGACACCAAACTAACCATAAAATGCATGACAGCTGTCACATTATACGAGCATTAAAAGGTGTTGCCAACTTAATGTTCTATAGCTTTTAAAAATATCCTTTGTAACCTATTTGCAGTAATTTGTAGCTCTATTCATGTCATTTAACAATAGAGATTCGAGACGAATATGCCGTTGGGGTTATCATGGTGACGCAATCCTTATTCCATAGTCGAATAAGCGTTTGTTAACTTGAGTTTCACTTCGATATGGTCTGAAAATTCCTTCTAATAATGCTCCAGGACCTTTTTTCTTTTCGTCAATAAGGTCTTGAGATTTGTTCTCTTTGATTCCCATGAAATTGTGACCGGGACTTTTTTATCCTCTGGCGTATGGTTGGAAGTAAAGGGGGTTGGACAAAACTGTAAGAAATGATGATAATTCTAATTGAAATTAATGGAATAGCTTATGAATAAACTAAACCGCTGGGGTTTACTTTCATAAAACGAAAAGTGGGCTCCGGAAACAATATTTACTCATAAAACATCCTTTAGGGTGATTTTAAATTGAAATACATAAAGATTTGCTTGACTAACTTTCATTTTATTTGATTAGCTTTTTTCGGGACAAGAAACCCGACCTGCCACTTCTCAGGCAACAACATTAAGGATAAAGTTGTCCTTAATGCAGAAAATCATGTTCTGAACAGTAGACACTTGAGCGTTAGAGGATCAGACGGTTTCAGCAACGGTTTCTAAAACGATTGGTTGAATGGTTTTTTTTTTAACTATTTAGGAGCTACATTTGCAATCATTGCGTGCCAGTCCTTCTTTACCTTTTTTGATTTTATAAGTTTCAAGTGTCTTTAAGACCCGTTTGACATATGTTTCTTTGCCGATCAATTTGACTGAGATTAAATGACTGTTAAAGTCTAGACAATCTATTTGAGTGTTCAATAAACTTCGCGAACCCTGCAAAAAATAACATGTCTGCAATTATCCTGATTGGCATTAAAAAAGGGTTTTCTTTCTATTTACAATCAGACATCAACAGTCTACGAATGTGATTAGTGTGGGATTTTATGTAGATTTTTTCTTTCTAGTCTTGATTTAGATACGACCCATGTCAAGTTGTTTGCTGTGTTTATCCTTTTCGTGAAACAATTTCAAGTTGAAATGTTTACTCACCGCATAAATTTGAAAGTTCGTATGCATACTATACTGAAACATTCCAGTGAATTTTCTCATTTTCCCGGAACGAAAGTTAATGGATGACATGAGACCTTTACCGTCTTTAAGCTCATCGTTGAATCTAACTAACTTTGCGACTTTTAAAGCTGTCAGGCTATGAATGTTGAAATTTAAATTATTGTAAAAATTCGTAGAAATCAAAATAAATCAAATTGAAATTATTGTTAATGTCACTGATTGCAACTCTAGAAGAATTCACAAATAGTTTCTGTGCAAGATTGTGCTCTAGACGCTGAACGTTTATTTAATGCTTCAAAATATCCTTGAAGAACTTTCACTGTCATAGTTCCACTAACTTTACGCTAATTCGCTCTACCAAACTTTCTTAATTTTCCCCCGAACCGAATGGTAGCCGCATTGCATTGCTACACTGCATGCATGCATGCATGACCAACAATAGAAGTATGATAAGTGGAAATTCCTATGAAAACTTCCTGTTCATTCCTTGAAAACGTAACATTGCATGTCGGGGATCTTAGCATTTTTCTCAGCATGTCGTTGTCGGTTGAAAATCATAACTATAAAAATGGTGTAAATATGTCAAGAAATTATTTGAACATGTTCATGTTAGAGATTTATGGCAATGAGTGAAGGATCTTAATGTTGAGAAACATATTGTAGATAAAATCTTAATATTTTTTTCTTCTTATCCGTTTTGTGATTTATGCGTTGCTAAAGGAAATTGTAAGAAATCACTGGAAGTAGAAAAGTAATTACAAGCAATTATGGAAAAGCTCAGCGGTATGAAAATTTCATTATTTATATTTGAAACAAGCGGCGCAGCATGAAAGGATAATGAAAAGACAATAAAACACTTTTAGAGGTGTCAGAAGGATCAAATTACGTTCATAGTTTTGGTGAGCCCAAAAATTATTGATTTGAAATGAATATCTTTTTAATGGATGAAAAGGAATAATTGGCCTTTGTATTGTTATTTTGCATAAGGATCTCCTGTTGATTATTGGTCGTACTGATGCCAGCAAGGTCTCCCCGTTTGATGTAAGGGTTCACCTTCATCATGTTGTCTTGCAGAAGCCAAAGAAGTTCCCCATCTGCGTGATCATCCGGTATTTCTGTTCTTTCACTTTTAATCTCTGAAGAAGTTTGCTGGTCAGACTTAGAAACCTTAAAATAAAATGGTCTGGAGTTTCGTTTTCCTCTCCTTATGTTTACTGACCCAATGAGTTGAGGCTGTCACTAATGTCAAAAGTTTATTGATTCCATTACTGGTCTTCCACAGAAGTTACTTTGCCCTCGATGTGTAAGGGTCGGGCCAAAAACTATGACTAACATCGCAGTCAATCTTAGACGTGTCTTTCCAGAAGGATTTGTCTGAATCTCTTTTTCTGACGCACTATGTGAATCAGAGGTTCTGCTTGTCAGCATTTATGATGATGAATCCTTTTGCCTTTTACCACTTAAGAAGAAGGGAACTTGCAATAATAACTCTACCAAATCTAACATAATTTCCTGGTGTCTCTGATGGTTAAACGATTTTGGCATCTCTATAGCATCCATTCATTGAATTTTTTGATCTAACGCCTCTGTGTATTGTGGACAGGTTACCTATTGTTATCAAGTGCACTCCTACAAACATTCTCGCATTTCTATGGTAACAAGGTGTTAAAAGTTGACCGGATCCTCTTCTTGTTCCGAATTGCTATTGTAAAATTGTCACGACAAAGCGTCGCTGGTGAAAAGCCTTGTCAATTTTCCTTCCCCAGAAACATTGAGAGCGTGTGTGTCGTATTTTTTAGGGTCCTGCATACCCTAGAAGTCTTATTTCTCGAGATCTAGGTTTCGTTTGTTAAGTTTCATTATCTATGTCTCGTTTCTCATGTTTCATTCGTCTTGAAGTCAGCGCGTCTGATAATGGTCCTTTTTTTCCGTACATTTTCAATTAGGACGCGGCATTCACAGGTTGATATTATTGGACATTCAATTACAACATGCGCTGCTCCTTGAATTTTCTGTCAATTTTTCTTCTATGAATATTTTATGTTGAAATTTGAGACAAAAATCAGATTGACTGATAAATATAATGCAATTATTTTTCGTTGTCTCCAAAAATGAGTCCATTATATTGGTAAAACTTCGGGTTTTATCTCGATGTCCTTATCTGCGAGATGTTTAAACATGTTAACTTTTACTACCTTGCTTTGATGTAGATTTGCCTGAGTGTTCTATGTTGGTTTTCCAATGACATCCCGCAGGTTCCGTAGCCACAGTTTTACCAGAATGAAGCCACCTGCATGTGGTCTTATATCTCCTTCCAACCACCTGAACAAAGACATAATTGAATGGCACAACAGGCACAAATGGATGCCTGTTACTACGTTGACATCGGCCTACCTTATGGCTACCATCGAAGCTACACCTACAACGATGAATTCCTTCCCTGCAAAGATGTTTTTTCTTAGAGTCTCGTTCCCTTCTGCAGTTTAAGGTCCCCGAAGAACCCAACAAGGTCGAGTTGTATACCTCGCATCTGCTGAAGAGGGCCAAGTTTTCTTGGAATATTTGTCGAGTTTGGTCAATGTTAGGATTTCTTGGGAAGTTCTCCTTAGGAAGAATAAAAAAAAAACAAGAAATGATGACAGTGAGGGAGTTCCGAAAACGAAGCAGCGGCAAGCTCGAAGGCTTCGTGTCCTCCATTTCGGGGATTTTAATGCTGCAACGCCATAGCGAAGACACAAAATTGCGAGTTTATGGTGTTGGTTTTCTCGGAAATAGCAGTACTCATATATTTTGAGAAGTGTTGTATCTTGAAGCTTATGTCTAAGTGTTTCTATTTAGGTGCTGAACGTTGGCCCTTTTTTGACATTTGCTGCTCAAATTTTTGGAAAGGCAACTTTGCTAGTAGACACTCTTTGATTTTTCCTATCTCATGAATAGGAATGAATGAATGTACCATTGGTACATTGGTTAAGAAGGTATATCGAATTGAATAAGGTATCTCGATAGGTCTTCCGCCTTTGACTTTGACATTTGTGGGTCCAACCCTGTTCTTCTTTGTCAGTATCAACGATACTATTATTGAACTTCATTCGATTAAGTCAGGTTGTATCCGTCGCGTCTGCTGGAGATAACAAAGTTGCCTTGATATATATGGCCAGTTTGGTTATTGCCAGGATTCTTTGAGAACTTGTTCAAAACAACGGGAAACGATGATATTGAGGGAGGCTTGAAAACAATCAGTTACAAATTAGAGGCAGGACTGATAGAAAAGAATAGAGAGGAAATTTTTTCGTACAGAAGCGTCTGAGTGTTGTAGGTTGGAACTCAACCATAAACTATGGTTATTCCGAGATAAACCTTTGCCCAAATATCGTATCCTTCTTTTTAGCAATAATAGTTTTGAGAATTTAATGGATTTAATGAATTTAATTCACTGTTTTCATAACAACATCCTTAACCATCAAAGCAACATCATTACTACTATGACATATCTGCTTATACAAGCACATTTTTAGTTTACTTATTCTGTCAATAAAACCATACATTATACGTTCACTTATTGTTATTGACATGTTGTGTTATCGAACGTTCTATTCCGAATAAATTCGCATGGTAAAGTTCAAGGACATCATGGTTGACAAAGATGTAATAAAGATTAAATCCAAAGGCAAAAAAAAGGATCAAGGCAAAAAAGACAACTTAAACGAAACTAACCAACCAACCTCAACTACTCACGTCGACGTAGCTACTAGGGTTAGGGTTGAGGACCTACTTATGGTCTCATATCTCCCTTTTTTTCTACAGCATCAAAATAAATATCATTTGTTTATCTTAATTTTGAACAAGGGTTACGTGTGTAGGTTCTCCACGTCTATATGAGAAGTGTGACATTGATGGCAGTTTGAGCCTAACCCTAAGAAAATTGGCTATGTCAAATAATTTTTCCGTGATAGTTGCGTAGATAATAAGGATTGGATAGATAAAAGGATGTAAAGTTTGAATGTTTATGAAGAACAAAAAAAAAAAAATATGAACGTGGATATTTGTTTTTGGAGGAAATGTAAACAACAGGATATTTCTAGTGCTAGTTTCTAGGATTGGCGTGTAGTAATGTAAGGTGATGTGGGTTTGAAGGTTCATTTGCTTTTTGAAAACCGAACAAGAATAGGAAGGAGAGAAGCTAAAATTGGATACACTAATATAATTTTCATACTATTTATATGAGTATACTATCAAAGGAAGTGAGGGGTAGAAATTGGCAAAGGAATGAAATGGGTAAAGAATCAAATCATACTGTTACCGCGCAGAATGAGTCAAATGACCAACTACTGCAAGTTCTTCCACTCGTGTTATCAGTGGACTCTGGGCTTCGTTTGTCATTTTAACCAACTTTCATACATTCCTAATTATAACTTGTCCTGAAATGTTAGCCTTCTCATCTGCTCGTTCCTGAGTATTTATTTTGCCTACTAATTCTGGTCATTTAAAAATATCCATAGACATCTCTTTGCGTTATCGATGGAGTCCTCACGGGTTCTAGACAAATTAGTGAATATTTGTTCTCATATTTTGGACAAATAGTCATGAGATCCTGCGAGGCACGAGGCTCCAGTAAACGGGATTAAGTAGGAGTGAAATCATGCACAGATGCCAGTTTGCACCAGCAGCAAAAATAGTTACATCGAACCAAGCCAGCTGGCTGGTTGACTTTAGTAAAGAAGTTTTCAAGGATTCTCAGCTACAAAGGAAGCAAATTAAATTTATCACGAAATGTTTACTTCTCCGTGTACAAGTTATGCTACCATTGGAGTTTTCGTAACGTTTTCCAACGACCTATTTTGCTCCTACAATTGATGAAGTAACACATATTCACAGATATATTAGACAACTTTACCAAAGCGTTGACAGATTAACCCCCAATTTCGCATTGCTCGCAACCCATGGTTATCGTTGAAAGGATCTGGCAGACAACAAGGTTTTTTTCATTACTAAATAATCAGGTCCACTAGGGATTTGGTCATATTAGGTATAATATTACCTTAATATATAATGCTGATGAGACCTATGAAAGTTTTGACTATTTTGACTATATTTCGACTGTTTAAGGGCTGAGAAAACATGGGAGGGGGTTTTCTAGTAGGTATGTTTTAGACATAATAATCAAACATTTGATCATCTGGTCGGATCAGATCATAAAATCAATAAAAAACCCACCGAGAGTTTAAACTGAGTTTGTCCATATTTTGACCATTATATTTCGAGGAGAGATTGACACTGACTGACTCGGATTTTGTTGTCCCGAATGAGGAAGGAATACTGAAATATTGGAAAGCACAAATACGAAAAGGACTTAATGACATTAAAGAAATGGAGCTAGTGCATCGTATGGTAGATATAGTGGGTCCAGATCCTAATTTTTGGATACGATTTAAAATACAGCCCTCGTATAATCAGCCTTCTTCCTAGTAATAGTAAGCCAGCCAAGCCATTGATTACTCTAGATGTCCGAGATGCATTTAATTGCGCTAGATAGGTGGATACTCTAGGAGCGCTTGAAAATCGTTACTAGTTTGCTAGTTACTAGTAAAGTACTAGTTTATCTGTTACTGATTCTGAGGGACTATCTGAAGGACCGCAGCCTACTCTACAACTCGAAGGAAGGTAGCTGGAAAACGATTCTTGCTTCAGGTGTTATTCAGGGCTCCATTCTTGGACCGGGCATGTGGAACATCTCATATGATGGACTGCTGCGGCTTGATTTGCCGGATGAGTCAAGCCTGATTGATTTTGCGGACAATGTTGCGGCGCTTATCGCAGGACGCACAGTCGCCCATGCGCAACTCAGTCTAAATTTGTTATTACCTCGGGTAATGGACTGTATGGCTGCTAACTTTTTCAGGCTAGCACCAGAAGAAACCGATGCGATTATCCTCACAAAGAAGAGAATCCCCAGAGTAAGGCCTTTCAGTGTTGGGGAGGCGCTTATTGATTCTAAATCAGCAGTGAACTGACCTGGGCGTCCTGATAGACTCGATGATGAGTTTTTCCCATCAAATCAGGGCAATAGCTGACAAGGTTGCAGTGCGTGTAACGGCACTCACCCAATCAATGGCCAACATAGGGGGCCGACCACATCGAGGATACGACTCATAATGAATGCTGTGCAGTCTATTCTAATCTATGGGTCAGGGCTTTGGAGCGATGCTATTAGCAAGGAGTTGTACTGCAGGTGGTTGGCACAGGTAAAGAAGCAAGGAGCGCTGCAAATTGCATGCGCATATCGAATAGTCTACGGGAAAGTTGTGTTGATAATTCCAACGCCTTCCTTGTGAGAGAGCGCAGAAATATTTACCAGCACAGCAGAGAAGACAAGAGTCAACAGGGAAGAAAGACAACGAACAATCAGCGACTGACAATAGTCCTGAAAATAAAGGCACAAGCGAAGGTGCACTGCACTTCTGATCCCTAAAGTGGGGCCGTGGCTCAATCTGCGTGGATGGTGAGACCGATTTCTACTTGACCCAGCTCTTAAGTGGGCATGGATGTCTTCGGTCTCACTTGCATAAGATTGACAGGTCACGGTTTCCTATATGCATGCTTTGTTCAGGGAGCTGGATGACGCCTGTCTCGCATTCTCCTTCACATTCAAAGCAGGCCAATAGAAATAGGAGAGCTCAGCACGGAAACTATGGTCGGAGAAATGCTGAAAACGGTTGCCAAATGGAATCGTGTGATACAAACACGTTGAAGTAAGTTAATTCTAGAGACGATTAAAATGTTCTCCAAGATTACGAAGATAGTTTGAGGTCTGATATTGCAATGATCAATTCCATGATAACAGTTTGTTCGCGTTTCTCGTGTCAGCCCAGAAGCTCCACTAAGACTGGAATGAGAAATCCTACACTCTTACCTTCAAGAATAAAAAATACCACAACTCAAAATTATCAGATAGCACACGTCAAATGGAGTTCAACTTTCTTTGCCTATGTATTCAGTTATCAAGGATACCGACAATTTTTTTAATATGTTAAATATTAAACAGTGTTCAGACTCACAAACGTATACATCCTTATTTATACTGCACGACAAAATAATTTCCTCGTGGTTAATGCATGAAAAGATCAGAAGAATATTCGATACGAATATGGTCATGTGCAATCCTGTGCGTAAATATATGCATGTGAAACGGTTAAAATCATGCAAAACCTACTTTATATGCACGGCTTCACACCAATCGATTTGCAAACCAGATTGCATTTTATTACTACGCTCTTACGTATTGTGCAAAAAAAGGGTACATGGGTCAGGCACTGATTTTTATTGTTGAACCTTAACCGGATATTTATATTTTATATGTACTTACTGCTCGATAAAAATAAATCGCAAAAAACGAAGAAAAATGTTAAATGAAAATTATTGGTGCACCCTGAATGCATCCTGATTGCTGCTGGACCGAAAAAAAAATAAAAATCAGCGTTCCATTTTCCCCCCATGATTTCGGAATAATGCGGAAAAATGTGGATTGAAAAATAGTTTAAATTATAGAAATATTCCTTTTATCAATAGAGCGTGGAAATTTCATTTAAATAATTTTTTGGATATTTTTCATTAAATTTTCAGTAGGTTCCAAAAAAAATTTCATATGAAAACCAACTGCACGTTGGGAATCATTTCCGAAAAAGAAATCAAAATAAAATCCTCGGGCAAATTTGAAATGTCGAATCCGTTGAAAGATTAAACACATTCAGTCAAATAAGCACGAAATTCACGAAATTAATTCTACAAAGGACGATATCTCAGTTGAATCCTTTAGCATCATCGTTCCTTTCAAAATACTTGGCATTATCTTCTCGCGGCATAATTAAAGTGCAAAACCACAGAAAATAATTCTATTACACCCTTTTTGTTGTACCCTCAGAAAAGGATTCTTACTACGAAACAGGGAGGAACACAAAAAAAAAGAAGGAAAAAAAAGGAAAGAAAGGAAATGAAAGGAAGCTTTTACCTTGTGGATTTCAAATATTCAACGCTGCGTCGTCTAAAAAGGCACAGTATGCAGTATGTCCATTCATGGTCCAACATACTATATCAAAAGCTTTGAATGGATAATGCAATTAAGTGTTTCATTTACCGTAAGGGGGATGAGGGTTGGGTGTTAAGATTAAAAGTTGGTAGCACTTTGTGTTTGGTGAAAGGGTTGAATGCTAATTCACTTTTAATTTGGTTAATTTACAATGCAATCAGGTTTTAGTGCGGTCATTGAGGGGAGATTCTGAAATAAGGAAACTCTTTGTTGGATAGATAAGTACTGATAAAAAAATCTAGGACATAGGATAGAGTAAGGGTTCAATAATATGTTTCTAAGGAAGAAATTCTTTATCTTAGCACCGCTCTTATGCAGGTTGTATGTGAAAAACATTCATCTTTATTATATTGGTTGCATTAAATCTAAATAGAGAAGGACTTTAACTGGTTGCTATTTGATGAAAAGAAATGCATGCAGATATTTTCTGTAAGTGTCCTATAAGGATAATCTGTTTTGGTAACTAGTAAGCTACTAAAACCAGACAGTGTTGAGTCTTCTGGGCAATCTTAATGAAACATTTCAAAATAACGCGATGTTTTGTAGGCATTTTTGATTTGTGGTGGCATTCAGTCCTGTTGGTCACTGTTGGCAATGAGGTACCTGAGAATCACCACCCTCATCCTTATTTGGCTGAAAAATGTTATCAACTATTCAAAGTTGTTGCTGGATTTTTTCGACTTAATGACTATCTCTGTAAATGCGTCGTCAGTATTCCTGGGGATCCGTTGTATGTCAAAATGACAACCTCAGTTTTTCCAGGACTAGACTGAACTTTTGCCATGTTGTCTTTGCCTCAAAGTACGTCCAAGATAGTTCCAATCAAGCGCAAATTGATCAGTAGTTACAATTTTAAAAGCCCATCATATTGCAGCAACCGATAACTCGGCGCCCAGACCCCCAGACTTATAACTCTGACTCTCTATAAGTCATATCCCCAGATGTAAAGATCTCCCAGATTTATAACTCTGTCCATTCTCTGCCGACCATCAATCCGTTGTAGATAGTCTTCCGATTTTCGAAGTAATCCCTTAGAATCCAAGTAAGGTATCTTGATAAATTGGAAAATTCTTGAGAACTGAGACTAGGTTTCTGCCTCACTTTTTCGAAGACGTTCCCCCAATCAATTGTCAAAAGTGAGACAGTAGGCCTTGATTAGGATTCTGCCCGATCTGTACCACGTACGTTATTTTGTCGATAGAATGATTTTAGAGCCTTTAAACTATACTGCTCAAACCGCTGTGGCTCAAATGTCCTTACCGAATCTCACACTGATGAAATTCTAGATTGAGCGCGTCTAGGTGCGTGCGGCATGAGAAGGGCCGATATGCAAAAGGTTGTTCCTAGCAAACCTGTATTTTTTTGACGATTAGCATAATTCTTGTGTCCTTGCAGAATTCGGGGAAAGTGCGCTCATGCAGGTAGACGTTAAATAGCCTGGGTGAAAAGTCAGGATAAAGATATTAAACTAAATTGGGCATTTCGCTTTAATTTTTTTTGGTTGATTGGTCCTTTTTTCTGGTCATTTACAGGCCGCTGTTATTGTCGTGACCTAGGTTTTTCCATCAGTGAACTGTAAAAAATCAATTTTTCCAGAAGTTTCATAGCCTGATTCTCTACCAATATTTGCGAACAAGGTTCCCCCAATCTCTTGCATGATGATAGTGTTCAGTCGCACAGGCTATCCATGTAAATATGAGCTTCCTCCGTTGCTCGCTTCAAAGCTAGTCCTCTCGGGCCACACTTGATGGTATCAACTAGGTTTAATCCGTGCTGGCTCTTATTTTCAATGATCAACTTACAATAAAGTTTCCTAGCCGGTCTGTATGAATGTGACTTCATGACCACACCAGCCATATTTTCAGTCAGGATCACCGCGGAGAAAACTGGAAATGATTTCTTTAAATAAGTGAAGGAGCATGAAAGGTGATAAAACCTGACCGTCTTTTGCTCATCGATTGTTGCACCAGTTGATTTGTGGCAGGAGCTGTACCGCAATTATTTTTGCTACGCAATCAATTACAGGATAACATATTTAATATGTTTCTATGAGCTCAGTCGTGGATCTTTTCAGTTATTTTGGCCGTGATTTTGAGCTTTTCTTACGACCCATTGGTATGTCTTGAAATATACCAAAATTATGACATCTTCAATTTGTTTTCTTTGGCTGAAATCTCTTGGCTCAGGTCATGTTAGTTGTTTCAATTGAACGACGTGAAGAAGCCTGAAACTATCTCATATTTGGAGGCAACTGTCTTCAGGTCATTCATCTGGCTTCCTGCTTACAGTGTTCTGCGGGTACAGTTCTGCGTTCTTCTAGCGAGGACATCGAACTCAATGGCCTCATTTCTAACTTTCTTACTGACGGTCTCTTGAACAGTGATTTTTTGTTGTTGTAAAGACGCGCAATGCTTCTCGACTACCCAGTGAACACCTCCCCTGCCAACCAGACAGACCCCTGCTAATCAGACTTTGGGTGAGGTCTCGTGTTCTTACGCATTGAGGCGCCTTCCTACCCTTTCTCCAGTGGGAAGCAAGGGAGAAAATGCTAGAAAAGAGATTTCTTCATCCCTGACGGCTCCCGACACCCCAGTTTGACTTTGTTAAGGGTACTGGTACTGCCTGAGCGTATTCTGCCAACCTATTAAATTTTTCTAACCACTTTTGGACAGTGATGGAATTCTTCATAACTTTGGTTACTGGAGAGATGGCCTCATATCGGAATGTATTTTCCCATTCATGATTTATATTCTATATTGGTTTCATATTTACTTGTTTGTCTACTTTTAAAACTTGTTATCATGTTTGAATGTCGGGAAAACTCGCTATTACTTCTGCAGTGAAATTGGAGAGCTATTCCTGTAAACTTCCTATAAACTTCTTGTCTGGCTGTGTAGCTCTCCTTGTATTGCCAAACAGAAACATGCGGTACATAATGTTCGTGCAGTCCTGAGTTTCAAAAAAAGGCTTACCGGGGCGTAAGTAGGCGTCGGTGATTAGGGGATCTCCTTTCTTGCATTCCCTTACCCTTGTTACCGCTAGAAAAAGGATTCCCATAATCTGGAGGGGCCTCCGACATAGGAGCTAGATTTCAGGCCCGAATGAATGGACTAAATTAGCAGTAAGATTAGTTGTTACGATTAGCAGAGGAGGTATTGAGTGGATAGTCTAGAATCATTGCGCGTCTGTGAGTACCATACCAAGGGCGTCAACAGTCTTCACTTCTCTACCTAAAAACTTCAAGAAGTGCGACACGCGTCCCGTGAAAAACTTGAAAGCAATGATCTCGAAGATGGGAATGATAATCTTCATCCTAAGATGCCTTAGAGATAAAGAAAAGGAAAAAAATGAATGTTACTTGGTCAGTATCACGCTTGACCTAGAATATTATTGCAATGGTCTCTATCAAGGTTGGTGCGTTATTAAGCGGGTCCATGAATAGTAAATGACGGTGACACTTTCACCAGTGATACTTGCACCCGAGATCTTTTGTGCCGGAAGCAGGTGCTCACATAAACCCTTGTATTTATACGCAGTTCTGTCAAAGGATCTTCGTGAATTTTGTTGATGCTTGAAAGTGTGGGAAGTTGCTATAAATGATAAAATTTCTCAGTGTGTGGCTTTTAAATGTTTATTCAGCATAACAGAAAATCAGGGAAAATCTCTCAGTCTATTTTGTTCTTTCATTTTATGAAGGTTGCAAGAAAATTGACTTCGTTTCAGACATTTCATCGCATGAATCTTAAAATCTATCATTGACATTTCAAATCGAATCTCTTATGAATACAACCTTGATTTTCCGACTAGGACGAGAGGAATAAATTTAAAGTTTTATAGATTCTCTCGACAGCTTGTAAATATGAATCAAAATCGACAAGTTGACTAGGACACGTTGAGCTTTTTTTATAGGAGAAGTCCTGTAAAAAGTTTTAAATTAAGTTATCAGTTCAGGTTCAGGTGTTAAACTTTTTACAACAGGGATTTGTCTTCAAATCCTTTTTACCTTTGTTGTTTGTTTCCATTCTTTTAAACCTTCATATACTGGAGCTTACGCTTCTATTTTATCGGGCGAGTTTTTCCAGATTTTCGTTTGTTTTGTCAGAATCTATTTATGCGAATGGCGAGAGGACATAAAAGCGGAGCGGAGTCATGGAAATACTTCCGGAATTTTGACATACTTCCTTACGAACTCATTACTCAACTTTGGAATTATTGCAGTCCTTTTAAGGGCCTTTTCTTCTTTCCCCCCTGCTCCTGCCGCCCATATTATCCTGACCTTTTTTGTAGGGAACTCATTCATCAGGTCGAGGTTTGTCTGGTTCCCTCCCCTTTCCGCATGTTATTTTCGTCTGGGCCAAGTGAACGTTCGAATTTCCCTCTCGCGTCCGAGAAATTATGCTTTATTTTATAGCTTCGTGGATAAGGAATTTAGTTTGGGCTGAGGTCGTAGATGGGAGGCGGGATGAGGAGGAAGACTGAACAGTTGCTATTGCTCTAGGGAATGCTGATAATGGCGTAGTTGTCTGGATTTTTAATGTGGACTTTTATCGAAGTTTAATGCAATGCATGCCAGCGCGCGTGGTGCACGATGTGCTGGCATTAAAAAGTTTGGAATAGTGAGAGCGTGATTTTGTGCGCTTAAACGATAGCAAAAAAAAAAAAGGAAATAGGAAATGGTGGAAGTTTTTATGAAGGTGGCAGTTTGTTGGGAGACTTCTGGACATTTATGTATTAGTTTTTTTTAAGCTTAGAACGAGTGGAAGGTTTTAGAGATGCATGAAAGGTGTAGTCGTTATCGTGCTCAATGGAATTCTTGCGAGCATTTTGACGTGATACGGTAAAGACAGTTGAAGGACATGGGCTGAGTCCTGGACGGAATATGTAGGAGCTGCAGTTTTTGGAATATTTCGACCATACTCAACGCGATTTCTTTGTGCAAATGGAATATTCATTCAGGTCAATTATTAATAACTGATCAAAGGCTTGGATTAATTGGCAGCATCTTGAAGCGCGTTCGTAACATGATGAGAGCCTCAACGCCTCTCCAAAACCATCCTTGAATAAATTAGATACAAACGAAACCACACTCGCGCGCCACAAACGATGGATAAGTAGCCTGACACTATAAGTTCAAGCGCTCAAACCACTTGGATAATATATGTACGAGGATAATGGGATGTCGAAATCAATTAAACCTGACCCAGATATTCTAGTTGTCTACTCTGAGAGAATTCCATTAATTATTCTCTCTATGATAGCCACGATTTCGTCAGTACTCGAACCACTCACGCTTGCTATCTCTTATGTTGGCAAGCGCTAGTACTTGGTATTTATCGTAGAATTGATATATACCTATAGAATGGTTGAATTGCATTGCAGGACTATATTGATTTTGCCTGGGAATATGTTGTCCTATTCTGCAAATACGTGTTGTTGTACCCGGCATCGTCGTGTATGCAGTTTGTAGTCAATTTCACTCGTTTAGAGTTACACGCCCCCTCTTAGCCTCTCGTCATCCTGATCGTCATCATCATCCATGAATTTCGGAACTCGAACCTCATCGATTTCCCACCACCAAGCATGATTTAGTATGTTAATTCGAGGGAAAACCCATTCATTCGTACAGATGAAATGCATTTATCCTTGATGTCTTTAATGCTTGCGCCATGTTGATGTATTTGCTGAGAAACTTCAAGGATATTCGTATATGAGCGTGATAGAATCGACGGGAAAACACAATAGCTCCGGGTGTATTCTGACGGGCGAAAGTTCGAAGATTTAGAGGTGGGAGGGTAGTAAAAAGCAATTACTGGGCATAAGTATGGGTATCTGATTCACAGATCCACTTGCACAAGGAGGCGGCAGATATCGCCTCAAACACTTGATTTACATAATCAACAGATACAAAAGAAAATGAAGATAAAGTACAGGAGAATTTCTCAATTTCCGAAATAAAATTGCGTTGTCAGAAGTTGGAGGTAAGTATTGATGGGCAAAGTTTATTTACAGTGTTTCCGTTGCTCAAGGAAGTGAATATTTGTAACGATTGAATAAATTATGTTTGCACAGCCTGCGGGATAAATTGAAGGTAATTTCTCCAATTTTCAATGTTTTCACGGGATAGAAAAAAGATGAGGTCAACAACGTCCATCCGAATGTTCAATATAGATATTATTGTGGTATGGCTTTACAAAATTAATTAGAAAAATAATCATCAGTTGATATCCTTTTTTTTGGGAACCAAGCAAGTATGAGTGTAACAAAATTGTGTGTGGGAAAATAATATGGGCCCAGCTCCGGCGTGCCTCTGGCAATGGGATGTTCCCAAAATCTTTCAATGTTTCAAAAAAGGTGCTAAATAGTCAATCAGTGTATCAAAGTCTTTAAATTCAAGCTGCTCCACAAGTATCTGTTCCAACTTGTTGGCTTCAATTCATAAAACCAATGCAATCATCCTTAAAATTACATTTTTTGGAATATGGAGACAGTGGATGTCCCATATGCACCGAACTGAATCTCAAAGAATTCTTTGGCACCGTTAACATTAGACACTCCATATCATAAGGAAACTGCATAACTTGAGTCCTCTAGTACCGCCTTAATTCTACGTCTTTTTGTATCTTAAAGTCAAAGGAAACCTGTTTTGACGAGAAGAGGAAGGAGAAAGAGTAATGGAGCTGCCCAGTCAACTAATCCTTCTTTGTTGCTAGGATAGAGGGATTACAAGGTATTACATGGTATCATTTGTAAACCAATTTAATTCTACTCCATTTAAACATGTTTGGACGAAGCTCTTTTAAATTTTTCAGCGAGCTTACTGCGTTTTTGTACCATTTGTACCACGGGTGTTATCCTTATCTTCAATGCAGAATTTGTAGCTTAAAGATTATGACATACCAGTCTAGCGCAGATGAGGCTGAGAACATCTCTGTCCACATCTGTGTCTAGTCTGTAGAGATGGTAGATGTCAGTGATCCTATATTATCCTCTAGTACAACCTCATACCGTTGATGACTGTCAATCTTCCGTTTAGCTCATCTATAAAGGTTTATTGTAGGGTAGGCCATCTGCGGAATACGATGAAGGGCAGCGCTTCGTCATCGACTTGGAATGGAAAAATATACCCTGCATATTTAGCAGGGACGCGAGTCCAAAAACGAATCTTGGGTATAACTTTATAAACAGGAAAATTTTGAATCAAAAAGCCGTTGCAAACCCAAAAAGAGATCGGCGATTATCCGTATCCTGCAGGTGAACCTTCGCCGTAGTATAACCGTTAAAAAATTGCTTGAGTAGTTTTCTAAGTCCAAAAACGAATCTTGGGTATAACTTTGAAACAGGAAAATTTTGAATCAAAAAGCCGTTGCAAAGCCAAAAAGAGATCGGCGATTATCCGTATCCTGCGGGTGAACCTTCCCCGTAGTAGAACCGCCAAAAAATCGCTTGAGTAGTTTTCTAGCGACACGAAAACTGAATTTATGCTATTGAGTGAGCAACCCAATGATATGGTTTCGGCAGCGTGACACCCTACTGTACTGGTGCTGCCCGCGTCTGTGTTCGAAACAGCGATTTTCGGGCGGAGTCATCTTTTTAAGAGTGTACTTGACGACAAATGAACTGATGGCATCTTGCCAAGTCAATCTTTTGGTGACGCAGTCTCGAGCTCAAACGTGCAAACTTCTACAAACAACGTACACAAACTTTGCGCGGTGTCCTTAGTCTGTAGTACGCAAGATCCATAATTGGGGAGTATTAAAAGAGTGAGATCCGCGACTCTGTTTCGCGACGAACATGATCTTGACCATCTACAATTGGATGGAACATTGGGAGAATGGAGGTCGAGGGGTTCATCGAGGTGAGGAAAGTGGAAGCCCGTTTATTGAAAACAAAAAAAAGCCTTAGGCTCAGATTGTCTTCCAGCTCGTCTCTCACCATTGTCCTGACTTGCTGCTTAGCACATACATCACCCGAAAAAGCGAATTCTCGTAGTTTTTAAACAATAAACTTTGGTACTTTGATACCTTACAAACAAACATAATTAAAAATATCTTTATTTCGCGAAATCCTTCTAAGCTACTTCAATGAAAGTTAGAAATAAGTATAGTTCTCTGAAAAACTTTTCCTGGATTAAAATTTCTCTCAGAACTAGGGACGCCCAAAATCTTTTCAGTTTTATGGACAGATATATTTGGGAGGAAGCTACTTGTTTCACTTACCGTATGAACTATAACAAAGAAAAAGTCCCCTACTAAGGATGCCCTTAGAGAGTGCGGAATATAGTTCCCTTGGTTACTCTGGATGTCAGTGATTCGCCTGATAAACCTGTATCGTGGAAGCGCTGAAAAATTCTTTCCAACGACAGAATTTGGATTCGGATATCTGATAGGCATTTCGAGCGTCAATATCAAGTGGCTTGGCTTACTCTACGATGCGGGAGCAGAGCCATCTACTGCCTGCATCTGTGAAACGTCACCTATGACGAACTGTTGACAGTTGAGCTGCCTGATGAGTTACGCTTGTTCTGTTATCTTGGCCTGGTCACTGGATTCAGGGTAGAGCACTCTGAACTTAATCTTGTGTAGTTAAGGCAGGTACTGAAAGACCTCAAAGTGGTCATGCTGACAAAGAACTGAGTCTTCAAAAGAAGGCTTACTCGTGAAGTATTTAAGGATGCTCCTAGAATAATCAGAGCATTAAGTGACAAGGTTGCAATGTGTGCAACATCAACCAATTGATGGATACCCAAGAAACAGAGAGCAATGGCCTTAAAAAGGCTCCTTATGAGCATTGTACAGTCTGATCTACTCTTCAAGGCAGAACGTCAAGTTACATAGAACTTGACAGAGACAAAACGCATTGTGATTCCTGATACCTGTTACTCTCCTTGGCAGAGATCGTAGAATGTTTACTTGTGTCAAAGTGAAGACATAGAGAAGATGTTGCTTGAAAAAAAGGACGATGCTCTTTTCTTGGAGCGCGACATAAAAAGAAAGTGGAAAACATGTCTGATCCCTAACCCGAAGCCATGGTACGGTCTCTTACTCAATCAGCTCGTGGGTGGGGGTAGACGATTTCAGTCTGCACAATATTTATAAATCATGAACTCTGCTGACCTGCTTAATTAGAACAGGAGAAGTTTATGATGACTGCAATAAAAAAGTTAGTTTGACGGGATGACCTCTTTTCGAGGACTCCGGGCTACCGGGTGACAGCACTGCTTGATGATCTTTTCAACCAAATTGAAGATAGGATAAAGCAGGATTTCCTGACACTTGGTTTCCACCGAAAGATTAAAGGACATGTGTTGTTACCATATAATGAATTCACATATAATTTTCAATAAATGCAGTCCTGGAAGGCCTGAATTAAAAAATTGAAAGTATCGAATATAATTCCGGTAAATATCAAGGGAAAATTTACAGCCTGCAATGCAGCTAAAGCTGTAACACTTATTTTATTGAGTACTTTACCAAACAATTCCCAACATACTAACAATTTCAATTCCTATCACGTTCCCAACTATTGTAGGCATCCAACACCAGTTCTACCTTTTTCTATCGAAAATCTAGAATTTCCCATCAAGTACGAGCTGACAAGAGAGTAAGTAGGTAAGTAAGCAAGCAAACAAGGAGCCAAGGAAGCAAGCAAGCGATACCATTCTTTCCATGCTGATGAAGTTGCCGCTTACAGAAGTTGAAATGATGTCGACACAAGGCTACGACAACAGGAGGAAGGCATGGCATATAGTTTGAAAAATGGTTGAAGGTGTGGCAGGTAATCGAAATTAACTCAATTAGTAAATCAGTCACATCGATAGCATCAGCAAAACCTTCTCTTTAAGGATTCCTAACTTTATCAACTGCCATCTCATCCCTGAATTCGGGGAGCATACTCAGCCCGCCGTGAACATTTTGTGAGAATCGTGTTCTTTGGCGAAGATGTTGAGAGCGGGAACATTTCAAGAATTAATGACTATAGGATCCGTGTATGGTGTTAGAAACTATACGAAAGGCTTAAATAAGTCACTACTAATGTACATAGATCGACTAGTAAATATGCCAGTGAAATTTCTACGAAATGTTTTCCAATGTGGAGAACATAAAAATCAAGGATACCAACTATATGTGTATATATCCTGTTCGGCTGTTATGTTGCGTTCACTTTTCGTTTCGCTAATAAAGTTTTCTGCCTCGAATCCCTCCATCCAGTCTGCACGCCAAAGCCAACTGACTGTTTGGGAATTGTTGTTGTTACTGCTGCGGTGAAAGTTTATATAAGTGCATGCCGGATGAAAATTGAGAACGTGATTTTAATTATAAATGATGTGGAATTAATTGCATAGAGTCAGGTCGGAATATACTACTTAGAGGACAAGAAATCGGGAGGACGCGGAACGGAGGACGGGGGATGGGGAGATGGGAGAAGGACTTGGTAGAGAGAACTTGTTTGGCGAAGAATTTCTCATGGTTTTACTTTCCAATCTTGTCGTCATTAAAGTTGAAATGAAGTGATTCTTTTTTGGCAAAATGGATTTGAGTTGAAAACTTTACATGCTCGTTAATTAGTTTGCCAAAGCCTACAGAGAAGAGTTTCAGTGAAGCTTAATGTAAACATCGTAATATATTGCATGCATGTTCCTTCGATTCTCATACGAAATCGATTGAAGTTTTCGTGGTACGTGATGACTCGAAAAGTGTAGTGTTGTAACGCTCTCGATTTTACTTGGGTTCTGTGTGCTTATTTCTGATATTGGTTGAGGTAGAGCCTGAAGAATTTAGGGCTTCGGTAATCTTATCATGTCCCACTAGTATTCTGATTTTCTGCACTGTATCATCAATACCTACAGAAATATGGACCTTTGCATGCACTTGTTGGATGCTGATTGTGTCCAGCGAGGTGGCATAAGAATCTTGAAAATCACTCACCTCTCACATTCGATACTCTGTTTGTTTCAAACGGTGAAGCACCTACTTGCTCAACTTTTAACTGGTATCACATATGCTCTTTATTCGATACATAGATGCTTTGCTATAATACAGTCAGTTCGCTTTTTTGCGGGAATCTGCATCCTCTAAATTTTGGTAGCAGAAAGCTAACAAGGTGCCTTAGAAACCACTTTTCTCAAAGCAGAGGCTGTTGTCTGATGACCTCACAAAGAAATTAGCAGCGAAGTAGCTATGCATATACACCATAGAATGGTGAGTTGACATTCTTCCAGTTACTTCAATTATTCTTTCAATATTGCGGATTATTGAAGAGCAAGGGACCTGTAATGGACACCTGCGGAATTCCCGAATAAATACAAAAGTGTTTGGAACTTACTCAGGTTTTCACCATAAAGGTAGTTCATTGCAACATGAAACTGCCCAATTTTTTTTCAAAACTCACCCGAAATCCAAATTGAAACAATCTAAATCGAATTAGAAGCTTTTCCTACATCGATAAACCGTACTGGCCTGACCGTTTTGGTCTTCCATTTTGTTCTTATACTGTCTTGCCGAAAACCGACTATCTAGACCATCTAGAGTTGCTGAGCCCTTTTAAAGCCGAAATTACCATCCCGTATAGTTTCTGCTTCTATAGCGCACTGTGTGATCATTTTTGAAGAATTTCTCTCCTAGATATATTTCAGATGGTTCAGATTCGTTCATGAGCATCAAACTATTGTTTTTGATTATTTTACTTATGGTAAATTAAAAACTTAAGCAAACTTAGTGGGAGGGAACTACAGGCACCAGATCTGATGTTTCCAAGGGTCTGTTTGAATTTCACTTAGACGACAAAAGTCAGATATCCTTTTCGAGATTATTCAACTAGGAGGTGGCAGTAGAAATACAACCTGTTGTTGCTCCCGGTCAACTAAATTCAATTTGCGGTGGTATATTCTTGGATATAGTTTTTTGGGGCTAATGCGGCTGTGATGGCGCTTCAAAGTGTCTAATGGTAAATTGCTATAAACGTTACTCCTGGACAAAACTTTTATGGAGATCTTTGACACGACCGTGTTAAGGATATCTGTATAAGATGCGAGAACGACCGCTGCAAATACTTTGTCTTAAAAATGCTCAGGGCCTGCCTTAAGGACGAGGAACGGCGGTTAGAAGCTCGTAGTGAAATATTCTTTGATAGATAGTTCTCCTGTATTCCTTGAGAGTGTTACGGATGCAATTGGTAGAACGTGTGTTGTACAAAGTAAACTGAGTGCTCAGCTTAGTTTGTAGAAGTTTGCCCTGCAGTTTTGCTGTAACTGGCTTTAAGGACTCAATGCAACTGTGTGGTAATAGTTCATCGTCCACTGGTAAACACATGCCAAAATTACCAGTTTACTGTTTGCGCTAGTTCCTCTGGGTTGTTCAATTAAAAAGTTTGAGTTTTTTTGGCCTAGTCAGCAATGTAGCCATTGTAAACGCTCACCTTTTTGGTAACATATTTTGAACTTCCGATGGAAAATGTTTACAAACGGAATTTCAGCAATCCTTTTCTGCTTTAAAAGATTTCCGTTTTTTGCTGCTATTGTGCCTTGTTTTTAAAGAACGGGTACCGGGTTCTGTTTGGCCGTATTACTGGTTCTACTGGAAGGGACAAAAAAAAGGAATACGACAAAGGGAATCAAAAAGGAGTCATCTAGCGTGAAGCTCGGCATTTTTGTTTTCCGTACCTGTTTTCAGAGCCTTAATCATAAATTAAACCTATTCGCACGTGTCCAAAACAATTCAAGTTAGTTCCGATGGATTGCCTAGCTTCGTGAAAACCTTAGTGATGGGCCATGGTGAGACTGGTTTTGTGAATGAACCAATCTTGCGAATGAAGTCTGGGCTTGTGTTTAAGCCTTAAAAAGACATGTGAGTTTGAAGTGCTCTTGTCAGATGTCCTTAGGGTTTGGGCTCCGAACATCCTGTTGCTCTGAATGGGAGATATTCCTTGATAGCACGATAAACACACCGAACAAAAAACACGCTGATTACGCTGACTTTTTTTGTATTGGAATGAAAACGTAGCTTTCGGCTAGACTTAGATTCAACATGGTGGCGTCACTTGTCATATGTGTAGACAAGTGACAAGTGACTTGAATTCACAAAAGACTTCTGTGCCCAAATCTGTTTGGTTGGAAGTTATACTTAAGCTGATCATTACCATTATGATCCATAGTCCTTGATAATCATTTCTCTGAAAACACTTGCTTTCTTTCTCTGCTTAATCAATCTTTATCACATAATAGTCTCGGCAATTGTTGAAACCATGAAACCATGCTTTCACTATTTTAGAAGGACGTTAATTGAGGAAACAGTGCTCACTTGAGGAATGTTTCTACTGTAAATGAAAAGAACAATCGGAATATCATGCATTGGTTAAAATATTATCGACAAAATGATCGAAGAAAGGCTCGAAAGAACTACGAGAAAAGTTGGTCTGTTTGGTGATCTCAATTGTCCTTGTACAAACTGAAAAGAAAAGCGATCGAATCAGGAAAAAAATAATAATTGGTCAATGTCAATTTCAGGACGATTATTTTTCAACCCTGTTTTTGTTCGACACACATTCTTCCTTTTAACACCCACATGTCAATTTGCCTAATTACCACCTTTCACTCTAACAAAAATCTACCCTTGATATCCTTTGACATTATAAACACGAAAATGGCCTGCGGGGATTGCAAATGGTATTTGATAAATTATTTGCCCCTTATTGTCTCAAAATTTGTGTCTTTTCCTTTTCATCTTCAATTCTCTTGTACCAACATAGCTGCAGCATCCCTCAGGATATTTTGATGGAAACATACAGAATATGTAAGGATGCTACGAAAGTATGACTAGCATTTTCTATATTCTATTCAAATAACGTTCACTAGGCGTGTGGAGTGATAAGATAAAATATTCTTTTGTCGGAACTCTCAAAGACCTTAAATTGGTTTTGTTTACTATATATGACTATTAGAAAATGAGAGGAAAATGTTTCCAATGCCAAAATATTTTCTTGTAAAATTCTCAATCACAATTTAAAAGTTTCGTTAGTTATTTCAAGTGAAAAACGGATGAAAAGCAGAAAAACTCAAGAGATTTTGTATGCGTATTCGTTCCAAGTATTTTGTCAGCTATAGACGTTGTTAGGATGTAGATAGTGTGCTGGTACGTTCATCTTCCCTGAGAGGATTTTGTTTTCAAGTCCTGTCTAAAGTTTTATGAATTCCACTACATGTTTCCCGTTTTCGAACAATTTCCTTTCGAGCTCTTTAAAATGTTTTTTTTTTCGTCTTGGACGATTAAGAGCGTACTTTAAAACATTCTTACCATTGTATCGTGCGTTGCCTTTCTAACTAAAAGGCGTTCAAATCCTGCTTTCAACATGTATGACAAGCATGTCTCTCGGTAGAGGGCAAGAAAATGATTTTTCATTTTAATTTCGACATACCAAAAGCCCTAAAGTATTATCATCCTTTTCGAACCTCATTTATGCTTAAGTCGTTCTGCAGAAGTCCGGCAATTCATTTTCCATGTCTGCCATTGAAAAGGTGGCAAAAAAGGGGAAAGCTAGTGAAAGGAAATAAGAGAAGGACAGAGGACAAAAAACGTTTAGGGATTCTTTGAAAGATGAAGCAATTTACACAATTTCAGTTGGAAAATGTGTAAGGTACGGGAGCTAGAATCAAAGCTACTAGGACATTAAATAATTAAATGGAGTTTGAGTGGCATGCAGTAATTATTTTCTTTCACTTTCACATGTGGTAAATCATTTATTATAAGGCAAGAGATTAAAAGGATATTAATTAATGCAAAATTGGAAAAATTATTTGGACTTGTTTTAGAGGTGGTTAGCTTCAATTCCAGACTAGTATGAACATGACCAAGTAAATTTGGTTGCATAAGTCATATTTTTGAAGAAAAATTAAAGTCTCTAATGATACTACTCCTTGTTAATATTACTTTATTTGACAGTTCCACATTGCATCTTTTTGAACATGAACTATGTCTTTCTATAGAAGAGTATTTACTAATACTCTAATAACTAATAATTGTCTAATAGATAGACAGTCTGGCGTGAAATAATCACTCTATCAGAAGATGCTATAACCAATGGCGACAAATGTCAGTTGTAGTTTGACATTTGAGCCGTCAAAATATTCCAAATACATGACAATAGGACATGAATTGCTCTACACTTGAAGGAACTTAGATTTTTGTTGAATTCGTCAGTGGTTTTGGTATAATTTGAGTCCCAGCGCCCAGACAATTCTAAGTTTCCCGATTGTCTGAAAAGATTTGAAGAGATGCTACTCGCCTTAAAAAGCACGGCACGACAAAATGCTCTCAGGTCTGGCCGGGCCGGAGCAATTGTTCTGTTGAGAATATCGCAGTTGTGGCTGAAAACATCTCACAAAACACAGAAGTATAGATTAGATGACATGCATCGATCGGCAGTCTCTCCATATTATTTTGATAAAAGACCTCACGATGTTCCCTACCAAATAGCAGACAGTGTCTTAATTATCAGCTGTCAATTGTCAAGCGCGTAAGTTATTTTGGTATCATCCGGCGGGAAATTATATAAAAGGACAATTTGGTTAAGTTTCTTCGTAGTTTCATTAATTTTCGTTACACCAGCACTGAAATTTTTTAGGTATCATATTCAGTCACTCCATGGTGTGTGACGTCGTGATGGTAACGTCAGGACGAACCATAATGAATCACTTTCCTCTCTCTTATTTGGATGAAATGTGCCTGATGAACATGTGTTGCTAACAGATTTGTGCAAAGGCGAATGCTCACGTGCCCCAACCGAAATTCAAAATCCTGTTTTTCCGGGTCCCTTTTTCTCTTATTTCAATAATTTGCATAGACCGGTAAGATTACCCGACCTTTTTATTCCAGACCTCTATTTTGGGGTTTTTCGAAGTCGCTAGTCTTTTTTAGCAGGCCTTAGACTAGTGGAGACCTGATTAGGAATTATTCCATAACATATACATGGAGGATAGCTGACAGGATGTTGTGATGGCGAATAATCCCAAGCCCCTACCGAGATTCAAAGACTCGTTTTTCTGGGTCGTCCATTCTCTCGTTTAAGGGATTTGTTGAGTTTTTGAGATGGTCCAGCTTACTTCTTCCAGACGTCTTTTTTGTTGGTTTTTTTTCGAAGTCACCGGTCTTTTTCAGCAAGCTGCAGACAAGTGGAGACTTGAATAAGAATATCCATTACAAATACAAGGAGATATCGCAGGCAGTTCTGGCAAGTGTAAGAACAGAAAATATAATTAAAATATCAAATATATTAAAATATCATTAAAATATCATTAATTTTGATGGGGTTATTATTGAGGGATCATTATTCGGGTCAAAAACCAAGCAAGGTACTATAAAATTCCGACTTTTTGAAGTCCACAAGAACACGTTACCTGGTAGCAAGTAAAACGTCCATTACGTTGGTTAGGCTGCGGTTAAAACATACATTAAGATAACAAACAATGGTCCACTTAATTTTCAGTGGACCACTGCTTTTTCTCTTTCTGTTTAACTGAAGTTAAACAACCAACCAACTTTTTGACGTACGAGGGTTGCCCAAAGAAATAATCAAACAGAGAGGACAATGATAGAACAAAGAGCACAAGTATGGTAACATGCTTTACTTACTTCATTTGTTGTTCCCACCAAAAACGTAAAATAATTTCGAAAATTCAGGTCAATATCAATTGAGAGAAACTGGAAAAAATATCAAAAGATAATCTGAAAAAAGAGGGAACATTGAACTTCGTTCAGTCATCATCAAAGTTTTTACCAGTTAGGCCAGACCTCTTTGAACTATTTTGAAGGAGATTATATCTGTTCAGAGGAACTCTTTCCTTTGTAAGTCTACGAAATTCAGAAGACAGAATTCCTTCAAAGATAGTCTGAAGCTGAATCCAACGACGACGCTGACTGCCAAGGGGAGCATGGTAAGAAAGACCAGGAAAGATGTGTGTCAAAAAAAAAAAAAAATTAAAGTGGGATTATAAAGAACACCTTTATAAAGAACGCCGGCCATTGTAAAGAACGCCTTTTTAAGTAGTTTTTTTCGCAATTATTTTGTTATAAGATTATTTTGAATTTTGAATTGCTGTGATAGTGTCCTAATGGGACTTTTGTCTGTCTGGAGTGAATAAATGAATGCATATTGAAGCGGATTTCGTTCAGCCCTGAGTGATAAAAGGGAATAAAGACTTAAATAAGTCTGGTGAGTCCGAATGCAACTGTCATTCACCTGAAAGATGACATTAGACGGAATGGGAACAAAAGTGGTCGACACGAATACCAAATGTGCTCAATTAATGTGAGGTATGCCACGTATCTTTCTGGCAAAGGTCCATGCAATTTTCATAAAAGAAGAATGCAGCATTACTAGAGCATACAAGTGTAAGCTATTTTCATCACATCTGACAGTTAAGCAGCTGAAAAGGACCTAGAATCAGCGTTAATCAGATTGAAAGTGATTAAAGAGTGTTGTAACGTTTTCAATAAGTCGCTCCTTTCCCAGAATAAGTTTGAGACTCAACAAGTTGAGAGAGTTACAACAGTTTCACCCTATACTGGATGCCGGAATATGCTGAATTTGCCGGTAGACTTGTTATTGAAAAAGGGAAATTTTACAAAATTTATCGCTCGGGAACGTTCGAATTCAATTTAATCGTGACTCTTTTAGTGACTATCATCATAAATTGAGACTGGAGAATGCAAAAGGCTCCCGGGAAGGCTAGTCAAACTTCGAAGCTCTTCCTCGAAGTCGAGCGAGTGTAAAAGTCGAGTGTATACACCACAGGACGTAAATATGAACACATGAAAGTTGGGTGTTGTGAGAGAGGAGGTTCAGAGAAAGTTGACAGGAAGACTGGTCCTTTTGCACGAATATGCATCCGGGCATAAGCTACTGATATAATTTTATCATGACTAAGATAAGTCATGATAAAGTAAAATTGTGTATAAAGAGTGGGCTTTGAAATTTTAGAGCATCCTACTTGTAGCCTTGAAGTTTGTACAGTGACAGTTGCTTAAAAAAGAGTTTCGAGCCATAGAATTTTCCTGCGATGAATCTGCGGATACTTCTCGCCATCTCTGACTTCTTCTCACGACTTTCCACACTAAAAATAAGAAAGAAAGTTCACGCTCTTATGACATGACAGTATCTCGAGACAAGTCTGTCCGTCCAAATAATTTGGCATTGTTTAATTCCTAATATAAAATTAACTGACTTATCTAGTCATCTATGCATAAAAATCTGAATATGTGACTCGAAAAATGAAATATTCCATACTAATGTTTTCGTTTCTGAAACAGAATTAAACGCTTTCTTATGTGCTGTTTTTTTGGTAGATTCAGTTTTCCAACAAAGATTTTCATTAAAACAAAATGAGATACACAGGACGTGACAGGATTTAATCCTGTAAATGACACAATTTACTGATATATGTGTCTAATAATTTAATGTACATTCATTGCAGAACCAAAGCCCCGTCAATACATATGAATCTACATTTTTTATATATGCGTGGTTCTCATCTACGCATACATGTATCTACATATGTATGAGTATGTGTTTCGAATGAAACTCACTTTGAATTTATTCCATTTGGTAAAATATCCTTGCGTCTGCATGTGCGTGCATAAAGATAGGAATCAACTTTAACCTTTAACCTCATTAAATGACATATTTCGTCTGAAGTAATCTTAATACTGAGTTTTCATCGCTGGTATTAAATGAGATTTTCACTATGTCTTGAATAAAGAGTGCGTGAAGGAGAGGCAGAAAGAGAGAGAGAGAGAGAGGCGCACCGCGGAAAAGAGAAAGAGCATTGGGTACTGTCAACATGATAATAAAGATTATCTATACATGAAGCATTAATTTTAAGAGCGGCAGAAAGTGAGAAATGTTGTAATATGTTTGTTCGTTCAGGAGTATTTATGGAATTATTGTTTTAATTTCTTCGAAGTCCTTCGTGTTGATAAATGGGAAATTCGTAGAAGTGTAATCCGTAACAGAAGTAAATTTTTAAGCAGTAGAATGATGAGAGTGCGAGAATCGAAATACAACAGATCCTAGACCTGACTTTCGGTCTGTTGATCCAACACTTTTTCTCTAGTAACAGAATTACATGATTTATCGCAATGGACGATTCAAATATTGAATTACCATTGAAAACATAGAAATGCTATTTCAAAATCGTCAAAACTTTAGTTGAGCTTTCACGCCATTGATCACGTCAAATCCGGTGATGAGTGATTTGTGTTAAAGCTTTCTTGGGTCAAAACAATTGATGCTTCAATCGAAGTTGTTTCTCGCTTTTTGGGAGTGGACTGATTTGCAAGGGGAAGGTGGAGTAGAGAAAATAAGATGTGGGTACTGGCACAATATGCCGAGGCTTTTAAAACCTCTGCAATGAAACTCTCTAGCCGTTTACTAGCCGAAAAATCATCAATGGAATCGTCACAGAAAATCTTATAACTTTTTTATGCGATTTTTGACTGAGGGATGCTATGACATCGTTTGACTTTTCCAAAAATAATTCTGCTTACAGCAGAAAAGTTTCTCAAGGAACTCTCCAGATTACAGCAAAATGATTACTCGAGGAATACTCCTGCTGATAGAAGAGTGTTCTTGATTACAGCAGGAATATTCCTTACGGTAGTACGAATCTTGAACCCACACCATGGTAATACCAGACCGTGGTCATGACAAATTGTTGAAGAGACCAAGCGGTCTCTTTGTCTGATTGTCTGACTTTGTGTGAATCCTGACTCACATGTGCTTGAAATTTTTGGCACATAATTACTTTAATGAGTTGGGGCACCACGAGACCATTGAACTGGCAGCTCATTGTTTCTGCTGAGTGACCAGATAGACCAATCGTAAACTGGACCAGTTATTAATTTGCAGAGTGTCAAGGGGAAAATTCTGGCCCTTTTTTATCCAAGAAAGGACTCCGAAGAACACTCATAAGTAAGTAAGGACACACATTCGAAAATTAGGACACTTAATTCTTTCCATTTGTGCGGTTTTTCGGCACATCCCTTCTCCCAATACTTACAATAAAAATTTTTCTCCCCGGGACGAGGTAACTGGACCCCCAAGATTAAATTTTCAGTTTCAGATAAGTTGAAAAACATCCTGGCGTTTCTTGTCTTGAACAAAATGCTTCTAAACGTCAAGCATCCCATGGACTGAGAACTTTCTGAAACCACCTGAAAAACCTCCAGAGAGAAGAGTGATACAGATTTTTAAATTCAGGAGGTCAACACTCATAAATATTTTCTCTCATACTGAAATAAAATGTTGTAATGTTTTAAAGATTTCTTTCTTTCTTCTTTATCCTGGCTGTGGGACTCTTAAACTTCTAGTTTACACCAAGTAAGTTTAGTTCGTGGAGTTGATTTTTATTCTGTTCCTGTTCGATAACCAAAGGGGCTCACGCACCAGCAACTTGATAGTCTGAACAAGGCCTTTCCTTCGAAGAGACAAGACCAAATGTTGTATGTAGTTTGTTTTTAAGCTGTATCGTCGCGTCAGGACTCCGCTTCCACGAAAGGATGCCAGTGTTTACTATAGGAAAACGTGCTGTTTTGCTTTCACCCCTTGTAGCGTTCGACATATAAGTATAGAGAGCAAGTGGGCATCTTCCCGCAGGACATGATCTAAAGTCAGAAGAAGAAGATAAAGACGGATTTTCATGACCTATCTGACCGTAACCAAGTAGGGATAGGGTATGTGAAGCTGAAGGTGATTATTATAAACTTCATGCCATGGAAACTATGGAAGGCTATCCATCGAATCCCTTGTTTTTTTCCCCCCGTAGACAAGGCAAATAGGAAGTGTGATGAATATTAAAGAGAATGGAGATGAAAAAAGCTTGTTCCTTTACACCGGAGATGAATCGAACATGAAAATAAGGATCGCAAGGAGCAAATTTAAAATTTTTCCTACTTTTCCGTTCGGCTTGCGCAAACAATATACGTGCTTTTTGCACTAAGGATAATGAAAGAACTTCGCCTGACTACAAGGAACTTCTTACATAATGATGGAAGCAAATTGTGAAAATTCAGGAGTCAACAAAAACAATGTACTCTGTCAATATCAATGATGTCATCCATTCAGTCCAGTTTATCACAAACGCCAAAACTTTCAATTCTCTCAACCGGCTGGGTATAATACAAGGAGTATTCTATCTAACAAAGGACATGATAGCAAAAATGATACATAGCTAAGACAAATGTTGAACGTAAGCTGCTGTTCTCAAGCTTATGAATAATGTACAAATTCAGTCTGTGAATAGTAAAAAGGACAAAACGACTAACTGTCATGGGCACAGCAGAACGGATGGCTGTAGTAGCAATCAAGGAATAGGGCTCTCTTGAGAGCATATGCGGAGGTGGGGAAGAGGACTGCTTGTCCACAGGCGGAGAGAGGGAGGTTGAATGGTGGTAATGTGTACACAGGACGCGTACTAAAGGAAGTGTTTAACTGAAAGAGAGCTACGTTTTAAACCATTATAGTTATTGCTAACCTTTCCTTGTAGTTAAATATTTCATTTGTTTCCGTTCGTCTTGTGTTCCTTTTTTTCCTACTTGCCCTCTCCGTTTTTGCTTCTCTCTGTCGCTGTCTCTTTCTCTTTCACTATTGGCATATGCAAGTTTTGAGCACTGTAACTGGTGTAAAATAGTTTTGCGAAATGATAGGAATATAAATTAGAGAGATAGAGCGTCGGGAAAGTTGAGATGAGTTAGTTTCATGAATTTGAAGTGCGAAAGTGTAATTATTGAGGATCCTTGTTAAATTAAGAATGAGAGATGCTCAACGTTCTCAGTTGAACTTTATGGGTGAGCTTAATTTTTTATGTAGCATTGAGGATGTTTTGTTATATCACGATCGTGCAACGTTTTTGCATCTGGTTGCACGTGAGGTAGATGTAAAATAAAAAGGCTGAGGAAATACTGGTAAAGGGTGAATAAGGATATCAATAATGTAATACTAAATTGCCTTACTTCCTGGAATTGTCTTCTTCTTCTTCTTAGCGCTAGAGCCCGTCTTGGGCCTTTGCGGCCTGAAAAAAGCGCCTCCAACTGTCTTGGTACATTAACCGCGTCCTCAAATTTTGAAACCCTCGCAACGGTAAACTGTCGTCTTCAAAATTTTAAGTAGCTTTATTATTATTTATTGAATAAGTTGCCGGAGGTACTGTCAAGCAGGAGCGACTTGGACTAGGTATGGTAATGTGTCGGAGGAGCGAGTGGATTACAGACGTTAGATTCAGATCAGACCTAGAAAAAACTGAGCTCTTCATGCTGACTGAAAAGAAGAATTCAATTGTTACACAAATCAGGATTTGTTCTGTGACCATCGAGTCAAAGAGAACACTGAAAACCTAGGTTTGATAAAAGACTCGCGGATGAAGCGTCAGTAGATAAATCCGCAGGAGTTGGTGTTGAAATAGTCAGACGTCTGAAAGCCAATATCATAGAAGTAATTGAGATCAGAAGACGTTCAACAATGAGCCAAGTAGAGTCTTTGCTATAGTACGGCTCCAAATTTAGGGCTGAAGCTCTCAACAAGGAAACGTATCGAAAGTGGCTGAGGCAGATGCAAAGACGACCTGCTCTGTGGATTTCGTCTGCGTACACAATTGAGCGGGCAGTTCTAGTAAATTCGGGTACGGTACTTGTTGTTATCCTTTCTGAGAAACAAAGGAGGATCTACCTGAGTAGAAGGGAAGCAAGTAGAGAGACCACCTCACGAGAGGATGAAAGATGACCTCTAGGTCTGTAGCAGGAGTTCACTTTCGGGAAAAATTATCCGTGCAAAACTTTCCGACTTATGGTGTCAGTGTTTGCAGATGGTAAGGCCTGCCAACCTAATGAAACCAAGCAGGTCCTTTCGCTACGGCCCTCAAGTGTTCAAGTTGTATTATATTTGTAATTCTCAGCCAAGTGATGCGTTTCTTGGCAAGGCTCGGTTCGGGATGGTCGAAGCAATACGAAAGGAAATACTTTTGTGTCATGTTCTGGTAAGGTCCTACACTTGAGAAACATTTCATCCTTCATTAGAACTTCAGCATACTACCCCTCGTAAATGATATGCCCAGATTTGTCCCAATTCGAAAGACGCTAGTTTTGTTAGAAGCCTAGATTTCAGTGGTTAACTTCATGTTTTCTTCAGTTAAAGCTCTTTATACCGTCCAAACGGAATAATATATAACATAAAGGTAAAATGCCGAAAGCAGCTTTCTTTGTATGTTAGCACCATTTACATTGCACTGCATGGCTCTACGGTCATTGTGAAGGGGCGTGTACAATGAACTGATCCATCCTATGGTCTTCTCAGCCATCTCTTATCAGGTATGCGAACATGCTTCTGGGGTAGATGTTAGTGGAACGAATCACGCTAGCATTCCCTTGGAAATCATCCAGCAAGTTCTCCACAATTTTTTAAACTAAAATCCTAGTTTTAAAAGTTTTAATACGTGTGCAGGATTTAGCAAAAATTACAACCAGCCTTCGCATTAACTCGAATTAGGCCTTAAATGTTTCTGGATTCTGAAATCCTTTTGGAACCCCATTCTTTGTGAAGGAAGCTCCTATGAATCAGATCAGTGTGGGTTCTACAGATGCACCTGTCCTTAAAACCAAAATGGGCGTAATTGATTGACTGGAAACCTGAAAGGTAAGGTATTTACTTCGATTGAAATCCTCCTATGTTTTCTTGCCCATCGTAAAATTTGGTTCTGTTACTCACGAAGGACGTAAGGCGTAGAATACAAAAGGTGTTCACTAGATAGTTTAATAGTTTTTGTCACTAGAAGTTAAAATTTCTGGGCATAAAAATCCTTAAGCAGCTTTTTTTCCTACCGTTTTGGGCACGTTTCCTTCAAGTCCCTTTGATAATCTTAGACAAGTCGTCAAAACCGAATTAAACACGAGTATGATGCTCATTGTGTCCCCTTCTGACGTTTAGTGTAAAATAAGCTCGTTCCGGGAGGACAAGGATTCAAATAAGAACACTATTTGACCTTATTGAGACGTTTGCGTGGGCAAAATTCCATAAAAACGTTCAGAAATGTAAATAATTCATGAATTTTGAAAGAAAACAAAGCTCCATCGTATATGGCCCATGTTGCAACCGAATTTGAAGTGTAAAACGCAGATCAAACATCGTTGCCTCCAGATTTTGCCGTGGTATACTTCCTTTTATCTGTAAAATGTCTACAAGATATGATTCAAGATTAGCGAAGACGTTGAATGAATGTTAAATGGGGTCTAATTTGAAGGTGATAAAATAAGTTTTGATGATAAATTGAATACTGGTGTGGTATATATGAATTATATTTGTCATAATGCGCATTTTGAACGTTATTAATAAGAAATTCGGACCACTTTCGCTCTCTGTAGCCCCACCCAACTAAAGCAAAGAGGTGGACACATAGGGTCCATACGAAGGATCATACATAGAAAGAATATAACTTAATACATTTAACGTAGCTGGAAAAATTGTTATCAAGACATTTATTTTGATTTTCTTCATTTTGGCACATTCATCTTGGCCCATTAAATTTTGATATGATTCGATTTAATTTATGGTATTCGGATATATTTTAACAATTTTCTGTGTGATAATCTTTCAGCTTTTTTGAGGCCCAGACTTTGCTCCTAAGAATGTGTCTCCTTTAGTTTTCGTTTCTGTTTTTTTCCTACCCAATTATGAAGTGAGTCGTAATGAAATCCTTCGACTGATATCACCGAGCACATTACGAAGAATCTCTCAGAAATTGTTGTGCAACTCCAAGGAGAACAGCTGAAAATGTGTTGGTATTTCAGCTTATTGTCGCTCGTTGTCATTATTCTCTCCAAAATATCCTTACAGAATGTGTGTGCGAAATTTTCTGGATTGTCTTCTCACTTTCTCTTCCATTCTTATCTCATCTATAGGGAAAGTATCATGAAAAATATATTGAGCTTATGATTTAATGTTTACCAAGAAAAACACAAGGACAATGACGTTGATACTGATGATCATCATTTTTAAATTACGTTGTTCTGATTTTGAGGACATTTCAGAGTGAGCAAAGTGTTTGATTTATTGCTTTTAATGTCTATTGAAACTGAATTGGTGCGAAGGAATTTTAGTGACATGAAGTATTAGTTTGATTTATTTCAGTGTTGAGATGAAGCGAAATCAGCAAAAACTTAAATAATGGCTGAAATGATTGAAAAAGGAGAAGAAGAAATTATCATGAGAACTTCCAACATCTGGGTTCTGAAAGGACCCTCATGTTGGGTGTTGAGTTCATGAAAAATCATTTTGTTTGAAACTCTGATTTAATGATTCGTATATTTTCCTTGATAGCGATTCAAATTACACCTGAACCCGGAGGACAGCTAGCTCAAATTAGATTTCCATGAAAAGTTTTGCCTAACACAACCCCCAAGCAATTGAAAGAAAATAATTTCCAATTTTGTCCCTATCATTATTTATAAATTTCAAAAGCTTGAGCTTTTGCATTGCTCTACAAAATAAAGGATACTTGGAAAATTCCTTGACTACAAATTATTATCCACACATTTCTTCGCCGCACACGTTCCAAAGAATATTATTGCACAATAGAGATCGCGCAGGATAATCTGCAACGCTCATTGTTACCTGACACCATTAACGGCTAATGTTCAGGACGAGATAATTTAGTCGAAATGTTAGCTAAGAAATAAGTGAACCGAATCGAACCAAGTTATTATACTGCAATTTTGTGCATGAAGTTGCATTCAAAGCAGCGATGGAGTGGCAGCAGTAAGTAAGGAAGCAAGCAAGTCCATATCATGCTGGGATATGTAGGATATGCATAGGTGTAAAGTTCACAGTTTTCACTGTATGACCAAGTTTTCGCATTAGCATGCAACATAATGGCACCATGTCGAGTCCTTGCATTATGACAATGATGATGATATGGCGATAGTGGCGTCAAAGCTTTTATGCACTACCCATTAACTGCGAAGCATGTATTGTGGCTAACTCGAAATGTAATAATCAACCCCTGCATGTGATGGATGAAAGTAAGAAGTGTTAAGTTGTATTATGTTGGCTCAGCAGAATACTAAAATGTGCCAAACTCAATCGACATGTTAACGCCATTTTGAAATCAGTTTATTCTTGTGCAGTTTAAATTTTTGAATGTGCTTGATTTGGCTTTATTAGGTCCAAACGTAAGCATAAATGTATGTATAAAAGGATCTTCAGTTCGCAGTAAATCCTCTCATAATTAAAGTAGTTAACATCCAATTAACTTTTGCCGAGCATCCATTCCAACTTCAATTAGTCTGTATTTAATTAAAATTATTGCAGACACGAGTATTATCAAACCTATCCCTATTGCTCCCTGGATATGTCATGACAAATGCCACCATGTCACATTATTGAAGTCATTAGCTCGTCACACACGGTTGTTCCGTTGAACGTATAAATTGGTATGCTATAAATACTTGAGTACTAACACATGTGCGACACGCAAGATTAAATTCCATCATGACCCGAATAGATGACTTTGTTGGTCAGTTCAATGATGGATAGTTGATATCGGTTATTATCAAAGAGAAGATGATGAATGGACTTTAGTGCAGGAAGGGATTCTCTGGATTTTTAATAAAAAACAATCCTGATTACAATTATTCACTCGTTTTGAAGTGTCGTGCTAGCAAAAAGGAAAATCAATCTGTTTGTTATGGTCAAGCAGTCCTGAATGCTATTTAACGTTAACGTATTCAAGGATTAGACAGGTAGCTTTGGAAATTGGTAAGCCTCCATACTTTTCGGTTTTGCCAGCTGCTAAAGAACAATAGCATATAAAAGCTCTCATCTTGCGTTTGGTCCTAGTATCCTAGTCCTAATATCTGCACAAACAAATAAAGCCATTAGGAAAATGAATCCAGGCGCTTTGTACGAGTGAAGGATATCAAAAGCTTATAAGGTGAAACTATGAGCCCAACAAACTTTTTGATCAAGATTTTGTCAAGATTGTTAAACTACGGAAGCTGCAAAAGTCTAGTCACAGAGAGAAAATGAACAGCGAGGGAATATCTATAAGGATCATCGCAAATGAAACAAAGGGGCAAAGACCATAGCGAAAATGTAGCAAGCACTGATTGAACTTGAAAGACGACGACGATGAAGATCTTCTTGCACATTAACGATATTGAAGGATCGACATTTTTGGAGGCAACATATAGGCTAGATCACGTCCGGAATGAGCTGTTGCGCCACGACTTCAACGCGGAAGCGCTAATGAGCTTTGCTCCACAAGTAACAAGTGTTTTCCACCACTATTCATAGTAACTGGTGGTCTAATTGACAATAACGTCGGCATCAAACCAATCCTCAAAGGATTGCATTCGATCCGCATTCAGGAAATACATTAAATAAACTAACTCATAAAAGTGTAACCTTCACTGCAAACCCTAGAGGACGTCAAAGATTCTTTTCAACGTTTGCCTGCCCAAATCATCTTTATTTATTTTAATACCATAATTCGGGCTTTGTGCCTAACAGTGCATCGACGTTAGGGTATGGACCCCGTAACGTAACTCCGAATTAGAATTACCCAAAATCGGAAATCTGTAGACTCGCAGAATTTTGACTGGAAAGCACACCTTCCTAACACCAAGTGACACCTCCCAAATCTTTATTAATATTGCATGTACTACTAATACAATATTGTAATACTATCAGTATTCTTGCTATACACAAACGTAAACACAACCATATGGACTTTCTCGGATGCCAGCACATTCGAACTGATCGATGACATTCTGATCTCGGCATGATGATCTTCCAATATCCTTAAAACAAGATCGTAGAACAAGAATACCGATACCATTTCTTTAGAGTTTACGAATATCCAGGATATATATATATATATATATAACATTAAAGCCAACCCAACCTGTAAGTTCTAAATTCAAAAAACTCCTAACAGGAGAAGATATCCTTATGCATACAGAAGCAGGGCGGATGAAAACAAATAAGGCCACTACTGCGTAATTCGCAAACCAATCTAAAGAGAAGTTCACGGATTCGCTGAGATACGGAATCAAGTAAGGAGCTAAAGAAGTGTTCAGGTTTATGACCTAACGAAGAACAAAAAAGCGTATATCCTTTTGCTTCGGCTCTTTGGTACTTGCTTATTTGTTTTTGTGGACGTATATTGGCTGTATATTGAGCAGGCTCTGATATCCTGAACAAATGAATTTCAACCAACAATTGCTTCAATGTTAAAAGTTAGAAAATGCACAATGGGCAAAAGGAGGCAATTAGATCAATATTTAGCGAAGGGAACAGCGGCGAAAAAACCATTTATGACTTCAGATCAGCGTCGGATAGGACTCTCCTGGCCTGACATGTAATGCAGCTCCTCAAGTCAACATAATTTAGCCCAAGCTATGAAGAGACGCTATCCTCAATCCCGAAGAAATAATCAGGTATTTGGGAAAGATATCTTGGAAGGAACCGCGGAAGAGAGAGAGAGAGGAAGAGATGGATGAAGGATGGAAGTAAAGGAGCCTTGAAAGGAAGAAGAAAAGTGGATAAGATCGAAAGAAACAAAGAGATCTTTCCATGGAGTATGGAGAAGGAAGCGAGAAGGAAGGAAGGAAGGAAAATATGTTGCGAAAGGGGGGAAAGAAAAGTTAAAAGAAAGGAAGAAGAAAACTGGAAAGATATGTAGGAAGAAATGTAGGTACGGAGCGAGAAAAGAGTTGAGAAAGGAAGGAAGAAAGGTTGGGATAAGGAAAGAGAGCAGAAATTCAGGAACATTTGGAACGAGCAAGGAAGAAGTCGAAGGAAAAGAAGTAGATAGAAGTACAGAAAAAGAAGACATTTCTACTTTTGTTCGTTATAGTTTACACAAAAACTAAAGCAATGATTTAAGGACCTCGGTTGTTATTTCTGCCAAATTTTTATCCAGAATTTCGAATCCCCTTCTCCAGATGACCTAGCTTTATTCCGATACGCACTACAAACTGTATGGAACCGTACAATATAGAGCCAGTTAGTAAAATATGAATGAAAACATGAATGATTTTATACAATAACAACGAGGCTACGGCTTTATGACAGGATACAAAGCCGCACATTTTGGAATAGTATCAATAATAGAGAGAAATGGGATGGAACAAACGAAGGACAGGGACCGAGGCACAAAAAATGATGAAGGAAAGGGGAAAAAAAGAAAAGATTCATGCCTGAATAGCGCGGAGAGGCGAAAAAGGAATAAGGAAAAGAGGAAGAGAAATTTGGTAGGAAGAAAGATATGAAGATATTAGCGACCGAAGCCCGATACTAGGGGCCGAGGATTAATGAGAATAGGGGGGAGAGGAGGAAGGAATTGACGAAAGTTGTAGGCAATAAAAGAGAGGAGTAAAGATGAGAGGAAAGAGAAGAAGAAGTAACGCGTTTTTATACAAGAATTTGAAAATACTCTCAAAATTGTTATTAGTTTTGGCAACGACTTCTTCATTTGAGCCAAATTGGAATTCCATGGGACATCTGTTAGAGGTCTTCATAAGGACCAGAAGGAACAATAACTTGAGAATACAGTGTACGACAAGTCAAGTGGATAGTTCACTGTAATCGCCAATTTAAGAATTTCTACCACGATTGATTGAAGAGGACTATTTGGACACAGAGAACGGAGGTCGCAAAAGATGGTCGGAAGCTTGTGGAGGCGTTGAAAATGAGAGATCAAAGTTGTTTCATTCCGATGACACCGACAGAATGCATTGGATTGATGGCTTTATCGTACAAGACGCTTTTTATCCATTCGAAACCCAGACCGTCCTCAATTTGTAAAATGAAACCATGCAATAATGGCATTATCAGTTGATGAATGTTCCACATTTTTGAAGGAATTAGATGGAAAACTAACATGCTGGATCATATGAGGGATACTTTGACTTTCCAAGCTGGTATATGAAGTTTGATACGCTTTGGATGAGGGTTATCGGCTCCTACATTACTAGCTAAGGCTGATTTTGCTTAAATTGCGTATTCATCAATGTATGTATTATCCTTTGCTACATAGCAACAGCAATAAAAGGTCATTTCTTTTATTTAGCCCGAATGAAAATATTGTTGAAAAATTGTTCTTTTAGGAGTGGTGTGAGCAAAGGTGGTAGTTACTTTGAATTTAACCAATCGTTACCAATGTGGCTCTATATCGTTCCAATGAACGCTCCCTTCCGAACATTTGCTCGCGTCCTTCATTTTGGAAGATGTTTGGCACTGTCTTTTTCGATGCAAAACCCGGAACGCTTTCTGGATGTGCTAACTATCTTCTGGTTTTATAGGATTCAGTCTTTCCAGCGCGGTAGGCAAGGATAGTTGAAGTCGTAACGATTTTAATCCTTTCTAACCTGAGCCTCTTCTTTGTAGACCCCTTTTTCTTTTGATTAATATCTTCGCGTCTCATTATCGGCTTTTTTGGACAGTTTTGTCTTGATGCGTTGACTCTTATTCGCTGAGTGAGGCATTTTGTTCATTTAGAGGTCCCTTTTGTGGTTGATCTCAAAATTAAATTTCTGTGCGCAGTAATTTCCAACAAAAAGGAGAGCCTATGTGTTGATTAATTAATTTTAATTCCAATTTCTTCTTCGAATGCCTTCATGTTCCTGTAGTTAGTTATAAGCAGAAAAAATCGTCCTACATGTTCTCCCCTTCCAATCCAATTTCATGTTGCAACTCCAATTATTCAGTGAAATTCACAGCAAGGAGAGAAAACTTGAGCATCAATCAACCAATACTTTTGTAAATTATCAATAGCGCTTCAATTTTTTTTGTTGAATTTCAACAAAGTCCTGATATATTGCATCAAGACCAAATACTCTTTGCCCGCACCTCGTTGAGTCCTTGTTGAATGGAATCGGCGTTAGCTCATCTCGCGGTGAGGTATAAGTTAGGTGTTGTAAGTTGATGTTAGGTAGTCCTTTTACCTTGATGTGTTCATGTATGTTCAACTCAGAACAGATAAATCTGTTCAAGTAAAGAAAGGAAAACCACCGCATCAACGTTTGTTGGGTAAGAACAGTTGCGAAAGGATATGGGAAAAAAAGTGAATTGAGTTTAAGAAGGATTTGAAAAAATAGAAAATGACACACAATACGATAAACTGTAGATTGAATAGCAGAACCATCCTTCGAATTAGCTTCTAAATGAATGGGAAATAGTTGAACTTGCCCAGGATTGTTTGTTGTGTTCTCAGGACACAGCAAGGAGAATATAAAACTTTACTGCCAAGCATGATCAAACTATGCACCGATTGTCTGTTTGATTTTTTTTTAGCTTTTCTCGTATCAAATCCTGGGTGTCTTCAATGAGTATAAAAATTGGTGACCCAAACAAGGATCTGGAATACTTAACATTTATCACGCCATTAAACAGAAGATAAAAGTATCTGCTTACATCACCTTGGCTTTGCAGAAATACACCGGTCCTTTTTAATATCCACAATTGTCCTTGGATCATCCACCCGGTCCTTGTCTGCATCAATTTCACTTAACCAACAATAGAAGTATATATTTGTCCAAAAAAAGAAAGAACAACCATTATGATTGACCCCATTAAGCACATTCTTGTGTTTTTTCCTTTGAAAAATTCCGTAGGTAATACCATTATTCATGAAGAGTCATTTGTTTTTACACTCAATTAAATTCCAAACAAATGACTTCATTACTATATCGTCATCATCATTGTCGTTTATATGCGGGTGTATAAACTCTTTCGAAAACGATGTCCTTTACATATTCAGTATTTCGATGGTATAGTGTGGAATCAGAAACGACAAAAGCGCCCTATTCAAATGAAAACGCAAACAGAAAACGTCAGTAATAGCGTAAGCAACAACAGTAATATCGCGTTGTCTCCGGCTCTTGAAAATTCACCATCCTTTGCCGTTTCGGTTGGGATTTGATCCGTCTCTATTCGTCTGTCTACCATATATGCGCGCATTGTAGCCACCCAGTCAGCCTGTAGTCGTATACGAGCAGGAACAATATATGCACCATTGCGGCTAAAGAGTATCCTCTAGATTTCAAAAGCTTGCCTACAACTCCGTTACTTCTACCATCTTGGCTGTTGAGCCTGTGGGGAGCTGTTGTGCCGTTGGTGAATGCGAGAATTTTGCGAAATGGCGATGAATGTGCAATGTAAAACATTGAAATGTCCTGGAGAAAATGGATGGACGGGCCCCTTTTTTTTATTGCTTAATTGAGTTATTCACTTGGATTGTTCGGACTCTATTTGCATATATCTGTAATTTGAAATCTGTTTAGTTGCTGAATAGAATGGAATTAAATGGAGAGTCCTGCGGATATGCTTTATAGGTTTTATCGGTTTGAAAAGAATGATGTAGGGGTTTGTGTTGCGCGATGCGATTATGGTTGGGTTTTATTTCGAAAAAGATTGTATGCATGGATATTGTATGCATATTAGAACAAATCAACGCCTGGCGGATAGGGAGTAGTTTTTAACTGCTCCTGGCTAGGTTTTTTTCCAAACACAAAAGAAGGAACACCGCAAATTGGATGCATCCAGGCTATAGAATCCATTTTTTGCTATTAACAGAAGAGTTTTTAAGGGATTTTCAGGAGAGTCTCTTTTAAAGATTTCGCTTTCAGTGAAGAATAGGCAACATCTGCTCCAGTAGAACAACTTATGACCTTAAATTTTAAAAATTGCAAATGTCCTTGCTGCTCTTTCGTTAATAGTATTTTGATTCAAGAATAAAACGCTGAAAATGTGTTTAATTTGTTATTTTTGAACATACATTAAAGGACTTCTCTCAGACCACTACCACTGACCAGTAAAGGACATATCCTTGAAGCTATTACCCATTACGGCCCCTCTGATTTTTCGAGCATTTTGGTCGTGCATTTTAATCCTGTAGTATCATGTCATCAAAAATGAGACATTCGTCGAAATCATGCGAGAGTCACGATGTTTTTGGACAGTCCTTATCTTCACCAAGAAGTTCTGCAAAGGCAGGCTACTAAAATACGTTCATAATTAAGATTGTGCTTCTAATCGAACCCTTGAGCTAAAATCAGAATCTCAGTTTCGTCTGAATTGAACATCCCAGGGACAAAGAACGTTTTTAATATCTTTCACAAAAAAAATTGACATCTATCAAATATATTCCGAAATCAAGTTGTTTTTGGGTCGTCTTCATCGTAAGAATGCAGCTCTTCTTAGTCGTCCTTATGCAACTTTGTTTTTCGTTCTTACTTTACCCATAAGTTGATATGCGCTCATTGAATTCATCTGAATTGAATATCTATGTGACGAAGCTTCTGAAATTCATTCCTACAGCTCCTGAAATTCATCTTAACTGAATATCCTTACAGCGAAGCTCCTAAAATTCGCTCCTACGTCTCCTAAAATTATTCTGAATTGACTGTCCTTATGCTGATAATTATTTTCGAGCAAGCCACTGAAACTATACATTTTCTGGCATCTTCATATGGATCCAAGTCCTTCTCAAGTGTTTTCAACGCAGTCAAAGAAAACTCAATAGGTGAATCAATTAGTTCTATTAAGTTCTGCTGATACTACTCTGCTCTTTTGACGTTTACTTTTTTTAAGAATCAAAAACCTCAGTACTCACCTAAATCATGAAGCTGGTGGTAAATTCCACGATTAATCAAAAGAAACAATGTTTACACAGTCTATGGTCTTGTCATTTTCAAAAAGATTTCGAATGCTGCCGAATTCCACTTTGATGCCACCTGACAAGTTCTTGTCTAAATTCAATTTGTGACAGCTTTTTTCAAATTGGTACACGGGTCATCGCAAAAACGACTAAGGCTAGAAAAATATCGACAGACATTCATTTGAATTCAGCTCGACCCTCAACCGTAATCTTCAAGTTTTCTTCAGTGACTCGCGGAGTGATATTTTGACATTAAACTGAACCAAAATCTCGTGTCTAAAACAAAAACAGGTTCGTTCAGTTGATTATGAAACACGGGACTCCAATTATAAATATTTGGGTTAGTTTATCTTGGACATTAGACTTATTTGATAACTTATATACGCCATAGAATGTCATGCGGATGTCATAATAAAGGAAACAGCGCCTTTCCAATGAATTGTCATTACTATAATGACCACCTTCGAATTTTTTCAAGCTGTGGCATGGGAATTGACATGTTTGTCAACTTAGTTCTTGTTCTCTTTGGTAGAGGCGTTGCTTCTGCTATTGGATGGTACATTTACAATACACAGCTTCGTATTTAAAACTGACTGGGATTAGGCGCTAGCTTTCGCCTCTTTTTTTCAATGCGAATGAAAAAATTAATCAGCAGATAAAAGTCATCAAAACTTATCCAGAAGTTTTCAAAGAGTCGTTAAGAAATTTAAAGAGTGGAGGAGGTTTTTGACAAGAATTCTAGATAAAACATAATATATCCTGATGAAGATATAAGATACATCGAACAATGAAATATATTGTCCAGATGAATAGATTCTCCATATTGGAAGAGGTAAAGCGAGAAGAAAGTCCTAGACCTACGTTTAATTTAAGCTTGGGTTTTTCTTTTGTTTTGAAGCTTGGGGAAACCAAGCCATCAAAACTACTACCAATACACGGTTTCTGCACTGGTTGATGTCATTTTGATGCAGAAACATTAATCGAGGTGCGAGTTTGATGCAGGTCGTCATGTTGAGCGAAAGCATGAAGCAGAGAGTATTCCTTGATACAAAATACGAAATTCAGCGCCTGAAACGCCCTGTTGCGACTGATTTTGCAATCATGTCTTTTATGGACAATATTTGGACAGTTGTCCAATCAGTGTGATACACAATTGCCAGCCTTGATTGATGGGTAGTCTAGAATGGTGTCAAACCTAGGATTTTTATAGCAAAAAAATTGAGAACTCTTTTCACTGAGTGGTTTGGACAGTTGTCGATGACATTTGGATGCAGAGACATTAACTGAGGAGGTCTCTTACGGCTGTCTTAATAATCACGACTTTTGTGGGTAATATTTTAGACAGTCTGGAAAAGCGTTCGATCATTGTTAAGCAGATTCGGCAGCCTGGAATCATGAATAGTCCACAAAGGGTTCAAACTTCGGTTTTTGTAAAAAAGAAGTGAGACATCTTTTGAATGAGCGGTCTGAACGTTCGTCGATGTCATTTTTAAGCAGGACATTAACAGTGATGCCAATTTTCTGTACATTGACATATTGAGTGAGACGCATATTGAGAAGACGATAGTCTGTGCACGGTAGTCTGAGGTTACCGTATCCCTAGATCAATTTTTTTGAATATATTTCAGTCTAAACTTCAGTCCTAAGTCTAAACTGAATATTGATTATGTTTTGAGCGAGATAAAGCTTGACCTGCTTAAATGTATCTAGCTTTTATATGAGTTACGCCCAAGGAAAGTTCCAAAATGTAATCTTTTTGCCTTAATTGTCAGTCTTGCCATTGTTCGTGCTTATGTTTCAGGGTATAAATCTGTGGCTTGTATTCAGTTTTATGGTGAAGTTTCAGCAATCCAGGAAGTGATTGCGAAAAAGACGAGAGACATGCAATAGTTAGTATTGTAGGTTTGCCATTTTGGAGTGCGTTTGTGGGAGAATAAAACCATAGGTTGCCAAGTATTAATGATAAGTTTCTCCTGCTTGTCTCTGATGGTTGAGAAGGTGTTGACAGTTGGAGCCGTTTCTGTGACCCATGATAGATGGAAGAGAAACGTGAAATAATTGACTTATGTATGTCGGGTTAGCGGACGAAGAAAATCGTGATTCCCAGAACGTTCTGTCTGGAGGTTAAGCTGGAGCTCTTGGCAGCACTATAGCATAGTGAGGACTAAATGTTTCCTAGGAAGGAACAGAACTGTCAAAAGAGTTTTTTCTATTGACATTGCCTTCAGGTCATAAACTGCTGTAAAACATATCAAATTAACGGATTTTTCCATTCTAATTTCCCATTAAATACCTTATTATACCTTTCAAAACCTTATTATACATTTAAATACCCTTCAATGGGGCGATACTTAACTGTTCAAAGAACTTTGACTTAATCAAGCATATAGCTCTAGACGCCAGATTGTCCTATAGCCATATATGTGAAATACTAAAGGCGCAGGAGAAAAAAGTGGTAGTGGTAAGTATCACGCTTGAATTCGATTGGACATCGAGTTTCGCTCACAACGTGAGGTGCGAATTCAGGCCAAAAAAAGAGTGAAAAATTAAAAGTTTTCCTGAAATACGTTCTGCAACTCCAGATTTGTTGTATCTTTACTACTCCATAGCCGCTGAAACAGACATTATCCTTCCAATTCTAGTACCTATATGATGCGAAATAAAAACAATATTTCGAGGTCCTGCAGCATCTATTTTCTTTCTGGTTTATTTAGAGTTGAAAACTAATGACGAGAAAACCTACACAACTACGTTGACAAAAAACGATGCTGAATCACGTAACCGTGTCAATTGAAAAGCAGAAAAGAGTGAAAGGGAATTAGTTGAATAAAGGATCTTTAACAAACAAATTTATTTAACGAAAATTAAAAAAATCCTTCTTTCCATTTGAATTTATTATTTATCAAAGTTTATTGATTAAAAACTATAAAGAGAACTTAAAAGAACTAAAACTGGAATATCAAATATCCTTAAAATATAACACACTTTAATTATGATTCATTTCAAATAAAGTTTTACAAGAAAAATGCAAAAGAAAAGTTGCAAAGATTATTGTGTGCTATATTTCTTGCCTTTTGCGAGAGTCACGCTGAAAGATTCAAGGTTTCAGCGACAAATTAGTCCTGAAAAAACTATTTAAACATCATTACAAATCATTTTTGATTTAGTATCCTTACTGTAATCAATCGTTCGTCCCACAAGAATAATTTCGACTCCGTACTTGATTCGAATAACTTCCGAAAAACAAAGCATATTAATTTTCCAATACTCTTTCATTTCTCTGGTTTTTCACTTTGCTTCGTACACTTGCTTAACTCCTTTTCCGGTTCCAATAACTTTGCGGAAAATTAATGAAAACAATTCCTTACATTTCTTTGTTACTTGAGAAACGACTTTATCATTGGTGAACGAACAATTTCGCTTTGTTATTTATCGTAATCGTAGGATGATGGCGACAACAAAAACTGTTTTTTTTTTGTTATACTTTATCCAGTTTTGTCGCCATTTTTTATTGCAAAATAATCCATAAATAATTTCATTACTTGTCGTTTTCTAACTTTGAAATAATATAAAATTCATTAAGATTTTGTGGCCCGATCCGCGGGGAGTCATGAATTTGAGATTTAGTCGAAATGAAGGAGTCATTCTGAAATACTATTACCAAGACGAGAAAAGTGATATGAAAATTAAGGACCTTGGGCTTAACTTGACGAAAAAGAAATTTGAAGTCATAATTTTGATATTTTTATAGCTAAGTACGTATAGCATGAAATTTCATTTTAGGATTGCATTAAGCTTTTGTTGATATATGAAATCTCTTGAAATTTTCAGTTGCCTATCCTGGTGTTTCAGGGATTAATTTGGGGACAATAAATATTTTGAGCTTATGCGAGAAGTTGCGTTTATTATCGAGTTTTTATTGTTTGGTTTTTATATTGTAATTGTTTAGTCTAGAAACTTTAATTTGTATCTGGAAAATTATTATAAACTTATGCGTCCAGATCCTTTTGTATCCTGACTATACCACCAGCTTTAACTTCAAGTTCCGCAGTCCCAAGAAGCTTAATAGTTTTGTGACCTGCTTATTACATTTTCCATCAAAGGCCTGAACCTAATTACAAAATTCAAATTTGAATAAATCATCCTTAAATGCTTAAAAAGGACGATAAACGTAAGATGACTATTAAATTTTTGTTTTGTAAATGTCGGGAGATATTTTTGAACCTTGTTGCTGGCCGTGCTCCTGTTGTCATCCTTATCAGGCTTGAGCCTTAATCTACCTGCCCTGACTGCTCTGAAGTTGGCGACAGAAGGAAGCAAGCCGACATGGTATCATTAAAATAAAACAAGGTCATTTGCAGACTCACAGAAAGATTGTAATGAACATCAACGTTACGCGAAAAAATATGCCAAAGAACTCGCGAGGCAAGGAAAACATCAGGGAACGGGTGCACATAATAAAATAGCACAGCCCTTGAAGACAAACTTGGAGCAAAAACAACAACAAAAACAACAGCAAAACTGAGTAAGCATTAGTGAAGATATGGGTCAACCCTTTCACCTTCTTTGAGTCGCCTCACTTTTTTTCCCCGGCTCTCTCATTTTCTTTATCTCTCATCGCCAGTAAATGTTAAGTACGCGGATGTTTTCCTTTTGCCTCAAGGGCATACTTCTTTTGTGTTAGCTCCACGCTGTTCTGTTTTCTTTTCATTTTCAGATTTCTCTTTTCGCTTCTAGTTTTCGCGCGTATCTCCACTGCGTTGTGCCACTTCCAATATTCATTTTTTTTGTGTTCGCTGCTCCTTTCCTCAGTGTTAATTTTCCACGACCTTCATTTTTATGTCGAATATCTTTGGAAAGACGTGATGCCACTTGAGGAGGAAAAATTTTAATTAAGAAAATTCTATGAGTATAATTAATTCAAGTGAAGATATACGATGGAATGTCTGCAGTGGTAATGCGAGAAAGTTGGAGGCTGAAAAAGGAGAGTGGTGTTATAATGAAATAGAGCGACCTGACTTAGTTCAAGTTAAGTGTGAGAGCGGAAAAAATATGTGATTGTCTCCGGAAGGGATGAAGGTGCCGAGGGTGGTTACTTTTATGAAAGCTTTACAATGTATTATTAGTTGACGAGCGAGGAAAGAATTCCTCGCATGTTGATTTTTGTCTTTCATGTGCTCCCTAAGATATAACAAAAAATTTTTCTAGTTGTCAAATCCTGACACAGTAGAGCGCAGTGATGAGAATTTTTAAGGTTTTGTGAATCTTTTGATGAAACTTACTAACAATCTTTTCACCCACTGAATTCAGCTTCAAGTCTCTACCATGCGGTCTAAGAACTGAAACAAAATAGTGGCGAAAATGGCCCAATTACATAAGGACAATAAGCCTAAGTAAATATGCACTACATCCATTACAACAGACTCGGCCTTGTACGAGTTGACTCCAAAAATCAGAGAGTCGCTGGAATATAAATAAGTAGCACTAGGTGCAGTTCTTGGTACGGAAGGGTCCTTTGACAATACCAGCCACAATGCAGCGATAAGAGATCTGCAGAAAAGAGAGGTGAATCCGACGGTCATCCACTGGTTAGCTCAATCCCTCATCGGGTAAATAATCAAATGTAAAGTAGAATCAAGCCCCTACAACGTACGTACGGACCGTGGATGTCTACAAGGAAGTGTTCTTTCACCCCTGCTCCGGAGTCTTGAGGCAGCAATTGTCGCAATTTGACTGTCAGAAACTGGAGTGATATGTCACGCATGTGTGAACGATATCGCAGTTTAAACCAGGAAAAGTAGGAAGTTATACTCTGAGATATTATGCAGAGGTCACATCGACTTGCGGACAACTGATGTCAGGAAGAAGGATTAACACTCAATAATGGTAATACCGCAATGGCGCTTTTCACAAATAGACGAAATATGGACTGATTTCGCACCATTTATCTAAATGAGACGCGATGGAGTTCAAAAATAAAATTAAGTGTCTCGGAGTGCTGATGGACGGCAGGAGGGCCACGTTAAACGAGTAACGGGAACTGAACCTCTGATGGCATGGGAGAACATAACAAACATGTCCTGGGGAAAACCGGGAATCTTGAGGTGAGTACCATCCAAAATGTACTTCATAAGACGGAATGTGATAAGGAACGACACTACGGATTCCCTGGCTTTTGAGGCAGCAGGAATGGAAGTGTTTGGGCCTGAACAAAAAAAAAAACTCCCAACCTCAGCATCTCCCCGGATGAATACCGCTCTAAGCAGGTGAGGTAAATGTATATCATGATGTTGAGACATAATGTCACCTAAGGAGCTGTGGCTTGAGCGACCACATCCAATAACGCAAAATAAGGGTTGTACCCGATCAAATTCAGCGTTTTGCGTGTTTTTTTTATGAGGAAGGGCTATCAGTCTCGTGTGCCTGGAGAAAAAACTGAGAGTTTTTCTCGAACTGTAGAGAAGCGCAACCTGATCAGAGGTTTGTCTGAATCACGAGTTGTGGGGACGCCCATGACAGGTTACTGTCAGCCCCCCATACGGTGAAGAGCTTATCCTTGGCTGAAACATGGTGGTTGTGGTTTCAAAGGCTAAAGAGTAGGGTGAGCATTCAGCAGCTGTCTTCGGAAATCCAGGAAGCTTTAAATATATTGGGACTTGAGACTGAAACTTGTTTCAGAACTTCGGGGTGGTAGTTGACACATTGTTTCAACCCCGTCTATGGAGGCCGTGGAATTAAGCCGTCGAAGCAGGTGTCCACGTTAAAACTTCGACTTCATGTCCTACCTGGAAGCCAAACATTCTTTAAGGTTCTAGAATCCACGGTCTTTACAAGAAAAATGGTTCTAAGTTTTTTTCCTAGACTCAACAAGTTTAGTACGGACTCTAGACTTACTCTATTCTGGTTTCAAACACCGAAGCTCTTCTTTTGAAATGTTTTCAAAGAACTTCTTTTGATCTGTTTCCAAAGAACTTTTTTATAACTTTTTTCGAAAGAAGAAGTTCCTTGGAATTCGGAATGAATAAAAGAAAGCTCAGGGTTCTCACTGGATACTTCATGGCGCGTGGTAAACACGGATGACATCTGAAGCAAATAGGCCAAAAAGCGAACGGTGAGACCAGATTCATGTAACTATTGTAACACATTAGAAAGCACTGGGAAGCTACTTCCTTGTCAAAAGAACCATTGGGACGACTGTAACCAAAGTATATCATCAACTTCCTAACAATTATCCGTATAAGGCATTCTAGGGTCCGGTTCTAGGTTCTAGGAACCGTATGAGGCATTCTAGGGTCAACGGATAAGGCGGAACGATACACCTTAAACAGTTGATTTGAACTTCTTTCGACCAATAATTAATCAAACGGGCTTTCTGGGCCAGTCTCTTGTTACGCCGTTCATCATAATAAAACAAAGAGCAACTCCTGTGCTGATAAATTCATTCCGCGTCACTGGAGATCCTTTGGGTACACTTGCCTGATGACTTACATACAACCAAAAATAGAAAATTTTGCACAAGATATACAAACTTTTCCGTCTACACGAAGGAGTTCGAAACGTTTGGAAAACCGAGAATTATCAAAAAAGGACTTTCTCCTAGCACGTGTGTTAGTCTATTGCTTGTATTGTGACGCTTATTTCTAAACTAAACGTTTCCATTAGTGGAAATTAAACCTCTTAAACTTTTCTTTTTGTGGAAGGAGTCATCTGGAACATGTACAGCCAAGAATCCAAGCTGAAGTCGTCACTAATGGGTGACAGGAAACGTCTCAACAATGCTGAAGAACAAAGCTTTATGAGTTATTAGTTATCCAAAATGAATCATTTGAGAATCTGCATTGAATATTATCCTTGTTTGCCAGCTACTAAACTTACTATTTCACTTATGCATAAGCCGAGTTACATATTTGTACGGAGGGTAGACGCGTGCCAATAAAAAATTGATCGTCACTCTTGGCAAAAGTCCTATAAAGGGACTCTTTCTGAGTAATCATCCCATCCCACTTAGGCATATTCTGTGTTTGGTTTCTGATCACAACGTTAGCCAGTTCTTCTGGCATAAAAGAGAGGCGTCACTCAGCTGGCATGGAAAAAGTCCATCATAATGTCTCGCCAATATTTTCAGCTCCTTGTCACCGGTTATGTAAAAGAAAAATAAACTCAACGTCAAATTAGTAACTTTTCCACTTCATTGAGGATACTATACTTGAGTACGTAGCTAATTTGGATGCACGTGAAGCCAACAGTGTCTCTTTTTCTGAAAAACTCATGTGTGAAAACCCATTCAGTTACTTTTGGCCTTTTCTCTTTCTCGTCATCCAACCTCTACAAGTAAGCCATCAAGGCAGAAGGAGTTCGATTCTCTTCCTTCAGTTTGATTAGACCTTCTTTGACAAGTTTTGGAGATATTTTCGGACCTACAATACGTTTAGTGCACGTGATATGATTTCCTTGTACAATCGAATTCTTTCGCTCTTTTGGACATCTCTCCTGCCGAGTATTTTATGTTTTAAAGGAGTCGAAATCATTGTACAAGACAGATCGTTTGAACCGTGGCGTAATCACTACACAGCCCCAACACTTTGAAGAGACTAACAATATTTGGCGCAAATTTTCCAGGTGCATTGGTATTTGTAGGCAAAACTTATTGGGAGTTGAAGATAAAAACGAATATGAGGAGAGACATGTTTTAACGATATCTGCAATTTTGTATCCATATACAATAACTTACATATCCTATCACTCAGGAAAAATTATTTTGTATTTTTTATACATTTAAATAATTTTTCAGGCTCGGAAAGCTGACTATTGTGTTCGCTTCACTCACCTGCGTCAATTAATTTCAAAGCTCTCTATCATGTAAAGCTCAATTTGTTTACTACATGAGGTACTCGTATCTCATTCTTTTTCATGTTGCTCTGGACTGGTAGTGGTTTTTAATGGTTTTGCTGCGGCTTGCACTTCTGTTACAAAGTTCCCTGGATTTCTTGAGATTGAAAGTTTTTGGGTAAGCGCTGATTGATTGTGGATCAGAGACTATTATTGACGCCGGTCACCATGGTTCAAGGGGCTCGCCTGACATTGTGTGTCCAGATCTGAAAGAGTATGTTGTGGTTAGGATCACATCCAATCGAGTGAGTTGCTTCATGATACCTATCACTAAGAGACAACTGTTATATTTCAATATTCTGAGGATAATTTAATTGTATACTAATATTCGTATTTTGGGAACCATTTTTTTGGTCTTAAATTAGACCAAATGATTGCAAGCCTCATGTAAATGCATCCTTAAACTTTTTCTCTTTCTTATTGCCTGCTCCGACACAACCAAAAATCTACTCATCACATCCAACGCAATATCCTGACATTTTCACTAAGTTAAACTCAACAAGGACTCGAAACATTTTCGGCTCTATAAATTATCAACGACAGGTAACTGTAAATTATTTAATTAAACCTTTGTAAGTAAAAAAAAAGGTTTGACATTTACAATGACCCTAATCATTTTGTAAATTTAACAAGGGTTGAACGGTTTCAATGGACCTGTCGGATGGGCAATAAATCTGTTTATTATCCTATCAATTTTTAATGATTAAATAAATGCTAACACTTGCCTGTTATCGGTACTTATTTAACTTCCCCATCAAAACTGAAAGGAAATTTGTGTGTCAGGACAATTGTAATGAAAGGCTTGAAAGATATTAAAGAATAATGTTGATTTTCAAGGAATCGAATGATTCCAATTCCATTTAAATTGAAATTTGACAATAAATCTGGGTCGTGGAATAAAGGACAAAATCAGTTATCAGTTTTGATATTCCTTCAAGTTCAATTGTTCACGAAGCATTTCAAAACAACAAGAAATAAAAAGGTTGAAAATATAAATCGGCTTAAAGGATTGCATTCGTTCGCAAAAAAACAGGGGCTAGATTCAATACACGATCCTAACAATGTTACTCATTTATTCATAAAATATCGGGATATTTGCCCATTTAAAATTTCCTACCTCATTAGAATGTAAAATGAAACAATTTCATTATCCTTCTTTAATTATCTCATTAAAACGACGTGTTTTCTACATTTAAACACAATGAGACAACAATTTTGGTGGCAACACAACATGGCGACTACTTTCAGTGCCATTACATCCCTCGTCCTTAGGCAGTAAATGGTAAAAGCATCAACATCAACAACATTTAAGAACAATGACAATATTCTTAACTTGACAACAACAACTACAACAACAAAAACAAAACACAATTTTATTGTTTTTATCGCGTTTTAGAAGATCTCATAAAATTTGGTGGAATTGATTAAAATTTAATTGGAAATTTTGTGTAATCGTTTTGGTATGGGTGATTGCGTGCATTCAATGAATAAGATTATATTGTGGTAGTTCCTTGAGGGTGATGGTGGTTTGAGTTAATTTTAATGCTTTGCTGCAAATTTATGTTAGATTGTATTCAGGGTTTTTATTGGATTTGAGGGGAATGACTATATATCCAATATTGACGAGTGATTTTACATGGAAAACATTCAACGAGATTTATTCCGGGGTCGTAGTCCTTGGAGCATGACGTTGAGTTCGGCGAAATAAGGATAGTAGGAGGGTTTTGGAAGACTTTTGTGTGGACATCGTATTAAAGCTATTTCTTTCTAAGAGACGAGGGGATATTTAAAGTTGGGAATGAGCCAGTCCCATTAAAGGAAACTAATCAAAGAAAAGGACATTGCATTTCGAAATTGTGTAGCACGTCAAAAAATGATACGAGCGAAGACCAAATTCTTATAACGAGAAGTGGGGATAACTGGAAATTCTGGACCAAGCTGTTCCCATAATAAAACATCTATCAGCGGTGCAGCTTCCTTCGGCTTCCAATGAACGATCCTACCAGCATGCATTTATCACATCACATTTTGCACATTTATCCAACTACTCATACTCAGCTAGCGCAGATATCTTTCAAGTAAGGGCTGCCTTTAAAGGATAATCAGTTCGAAAAGGAAAAACGTTTCACAACAATATATATTGGGCTTGAAGCATTGGTCTTAATTGGACAGAGAAAGGGAACTAAATGAAAAACTTCATTCAGGATGTTAATAGTCACTTTTACAACAAAGGTATTACAGGATAGAAGTACAGGTGTAGAATGGTGTAGAATGAGATAGCCGTGGTGTAGAAGTCAAGCCGATTTCATAATCTTTATGATTTAATTGTCGCCCATTCAGAGTCCTCTCTCTGACAAAGTAAAGCCCTGTCGAATCCTTTTGCTTCGGCATATTGTTTAGTTTTCATTGGTCGACTATTCGACCACTCAGTAAAAAAAGAAAACTTTTAAAATCCTTACTCTGTCGGTAACTTAGTAACAAGCTCTGGTAACTCCGACATAGTCCCTTCCCCCCAAAACAAGGTCCTTAAGTGTCCTGATGAGCTGGTGAGATATTGAGAAAGAAATAAATTCGTGGTGTATTTTCACCCCTTTTTGCTTCATTCCTGCACTTCTCAAAGAGTTGTTTGATCCACTTGTTGTAAGGACACAACCGAGAGCCTTTATCTGCTCATCTACGCAACGACTTTCCAACATTCTCCAACTTTATTTATAGCTTCAAGGTGGTTTCGATAGAGTCCAATCTTCGGTTGTCCAAAGGCTCACCTCAAGAATGAAGTTAACTATTTTTTCTTTCCACCACACTTGATCAGGGATGTTGTTTTCACTTCCTTGTCCTAAGGAAGGCAGCTCCTTTCAAAGCTTTAGTTTTGAATGTCTGATTGTAGTCCTGCCCTGGATGTGAGACAGTATCCAGTGTTATGGGCTAGTGTGAAGTTTTGACAGTGATAACTTGCTACTGGTCAGGATGTATACTTTGTTATTGAGGTTTCTCATTATTATTTTCCTAAAGTCTTAATGTCAAAGACCTGTAATCGGAAAACTGTTGTAAGATGGTTCGTTTTCTTCCAGTGGTTTTTGTTAAGATCAACTGAATCTTCACTCCCATTTCAGTTGAAATTTTAAACAGTCTCGAATGTATTCTTGCCTGGTTGGTTACATCCTGAGTAGGAATGTCAGCTTTCATTACTTCTTTTCCACCTGTTTGAAGGTCCTACGTTTAACATGAAAAAGAGCAACTGGTAGTAGCGCTCTCAACCACAATTGATAGTTTCTTTTCTGTGTTTTGATTTGGGCTGGCTCACGTTACCGCACTATTTAAGTTAAAATGAATTTCTGCTAATGCCATCCTAAAGCGAAAGCCTTACAAGTCCTTAGGATCACTGTGATATAAAGCTACGCTATGGCATATCCATGATTGTACTTCACTATAAAATCTCGTTTCGAGTGACTGTTGGTACCGATAAAAAGGGAAGAGATACGTAAAAACAAAATCTAAGATTCGTCGATTTGAGTGGAACCAAGACAGGTCCTACTGTATTGAGGGTTTAAACAACCGTTGCGTTTTCCAGGACCGTGATTATTTTTTTCTAAACGTATCCTCTAGGGATATAGTAAGATAGTTCCTTAAGCGGTAATATTTGACTCCCTGGTTCCCTAAGCGGTAATACTAGGCTCCCTAGTTGACCTTTCCTTTCTCTCTTTTCTTTGTGGATCTCTTGTCACGTTCTGTCTAAATCCAGGTTTTGCTTAGAGTTTCAAACTGCCAATGCATTTTGTTTGTGAGTTCCTTCCAATCATTCCAGCTGTTTTTTTTTGACTTGTGCAGTAAGTGGGAAATTCTCGTACTTCTCTTCTTCTCTTCTCTCGACTTCTCTTACTGTTACAGTTGTTTGTCAATCACCCACCATGCTTCCGTGCATTTAAGGGTGCCATGACACTGGGTGGCTTATGGCTGGAATCATCATAAGTGGTGTACATTCGATGAATATATATCTGTTTTCCTTTTAAAGAAAATTTCGGACATCATTTTATCGTCCATATAGTGATTTTTGATAAGCTGTTTGTTGCTCGTCCTTTGCCTTACCTTTGAGAAAGACCCGTTATATATAACATGATTGTATCTTGCAGTACAACTACCTCTTCTACAGCGACTAATTTTTAGTCACCTCACTTAGGCTATCTTTAATGAGATAGTTCCTTCACTTTCGCTATCAATAATGGGATAATTCCATGTTAGCTTTGGGGGCGTTTTCCTGAGATTTATTACAGAATTTCGTGTCATTATTCTTATGCCAACATCACAGTCCGAGTACAGATAGCGTCAATAATTTAAACGGGTACCGCACGTTATTATAGGCTTTGTAGCTCCTCCCCTTACTTGTGTTACTGGCATGCTTATGTTCCACGGTAAAAAAAAGTCATTGTCCATGAATTCTACATTGTGCTAATGTCATTGACGAAAAATGCGATTTTCAAGACTTTTTGATAACAAAAGACAATCAGACAACCTATCGAAGCACCTCCCTTGTTCTTTTCAAGCAAACTTGTGACCGGCTTATGCCGAATAACGGTGCTATTGCTAGCAAGTGACAGACGTATTTCGTTTCGGTCATTTTGACGTTTCACTCATATCGACGAGCGTGACGTTAAAAAAATCACAAAGTTTTTACTTTCGACACTCATTTTTGACATGAAATTTTTTGTGGCTACCTGCACGTGGCCACATAACGTGTAAAACTCCCAAACAAATCCTCCCGCGAAGAGTTGGCTTACTTGCGGCCATGTGTGTATAAGTGCGAGTGGAGACTTCCAGTTCCGTTGTTAGGTATTTCTGCTTTTCGAACGAATTCCCGGTCTAACGGCACTAAACCAAAATAAGTGGAATTATATTTGGATTGGTAAATTGTTGGGTTATTGGTTAGATTAATAAAGTCCCATTCATTTATGTGTGAATCACGTTCGGCCCTCTCAAACTCAGCTCCTTCCCTTTGTACAGGTATGTTACTTTCTGAAGCAAACATAAATTCACTTTTGTTTTTTCTGTCTCTGTCTACAAGAAATCTGTTGAAGATGAAAGTGCTATGTGATAGCCATTTCATCAAGTGTAAATTCCCATAAATAGCAAAGGTGATTAAGAGACGGTTTAAGGATTGCGGTAGAAAAAATGCATGAGGCTAATATTGATCTTTTTAAGGACTCTATAATTGAACTCAGAATCAGAAGAACTCTATAAATATATTATGTTGTTCTACTGGAGTAGGTTAGTGTGCAGTGTTTTGTAGCTCCTCCAGACCTTGTCATAATTATTTTCTACTCTAGTTAACTTGTATACAATGGTAAAAACAAAGCAGGACAAAAGTAGAAGACGCAAAGAAGGTTTCGAAGTTTTTATTTGAAATAGCACAAAACATAAACGAGGTACGATTTGATTTTTAGCAAAAAACCGTGTCAGGAACGGTGTGGATCCTGAATGAATGAAAACCCGTTAACCCAGCTTAATTTATTAAGGATCCTAGCTACAATATAATCCTTACAATTGACAGTCGATCAACGTAGCCTCAACTTTACTAGTCTCATTCAATTACAGCTCGTCACAGTAAATGTTTTCACACTGAACAATCTAAGTAAACTTTTCTTGTATCCTGCAACGTATGTATTCGCATATCCTATATTTCACATCATATATCTATCTATGTGTGTTCATGGACAAGACAACATCATGTAGCTGGAATAGATTTTATCCTAAGTATCTCTCATCTGCACTATATTACAAAATTGCGAAAACTTTAAAAAACTTTTTCAATACAAATATTCTTGGAAACTAAACCAGTCAGCTTAAATATGTACATGCACTATACATGGTTTTGTACAGGATACAAACATAAGTAGCATTTTGTATCTTAGGTTTGGGGCGTAGCCGTTGGATTTGCGAGCTTTAAAACGGAAAATAAAGGAAAGCAAAAAACAACGAAACTAACATACAAACAGTTGATGAAAATTTCAATTTCATCGTTTCAGTTTTGTGTTAGAGGTTAAAGGATACAAGCGTATGTGTCGACATGTGTAGCTGTTGAATTTCATTGATTCAAAAAGTTTTATAGACAAGATATCGGCGAAAGTCTTAAAGTTTATAATGAAGTTTGAAAAGTAAATTTAGGAGGTAAGTGTTTAAGTCATGTGACATTTCGGTTGATAGATTTAGAATTTTGAATATGCGAAGGAATTTTGTTTGAGTTTATATATTAGGTTTCACATGAGAGAACCAATTTGACCTTTGTTCATTCATTTGTAGATCCTTATTTCGTTATTCCCTTTTGAATATTTAATTGAACACAAAACACTCCCACAACATACAAATACTCAATCATCCTGACGTATATTAAAACCACAAAAATGTGCATTACAATTAAAAGGCAAATCACACTGGAACAACTTTAAGCAGATTACAATCCACAAAGGAGCTTAGTCTGTTGTTATACTACCAAAGCAAGCTATCCTTTATCACACAAGCACACTAGTCGTGTAAATTCGTTTTAAAATATGTTCGTTTGCCCTTAACAAATACCGAGAATTACCATACCGTGGAGGAGAGAGGGGAATGGAATGTTTGTAGGATTGGTTGTTTTAGCCTCCACATATGTGCATTCGCTTACATCAATGCACAGATACACACACATGGCGGCTACTTAAGACGAGACTTTCAGATATATTCGCACCTCTCACATTACTGAAATTCTATAGTTATGCTAATGATACAGGAGTCAAACGTAGGATAAAATCAACTTTATTCTCGGTTGTAATATTGCCAAGTGCAGTAGTTTGTCCTTGTTTTATCGCAACATTTTTTTTGCTTGTCCAACAGTTTGCGTGGAAACAGGGTGGGCAACTTTGAGTTAGAGTTCTATCCGTCTGAAAAGATCCTTTGGGTTCGTTTACAGGGTCCATACCAAAAGTAGTAGGACTTGTTTTTTAAAAACGTTTTTATTGGAAAAGTGTTAACGATTCTTTAATCTTTTTCATAACAGTACGCTGCATACTTAGAATAAGATAGTCGCCATTTGCCAGACGCCTTCGGGAAGTCCGATTCAGGGATGCTGTTGAGAGCCCTTGTCGATTTTGCTTGAAGTTTCTAAATAAATTAAACCCATGTTCCTGTCAAATATGTGAGGCCAAATATGTTCATTCAAGCTAGATCGGGGTCACAAAATTGTGGCAAAGCTGAATCCGGTCAAAAGATGTTTCATGACGTGCGAGCCATGGCTTGACGCATTATCCTGATGCATTTCCAGCGGTCCTAAATTGCTGATTGGACGTGACTCACTTGGCTTTGCAGGTGGGTTAGCACTTTCTCGTACAGGATCACACTCACACTTTTACAAGAGAGAAGGAACCCTTGATGAATCCCACCGTGTCGGTAGAAAAAACCACGATGAGCACTTATTCGATCGTTGATATGCTCACACGAGCCTTCTTTGGACGCAGGAACGTAGCATATGTCCTTCTTAAAATTGGCTGTGTCTCAATCGTACAGAAAATCAAGGTTTTATTGCCGGTTACTACATTGTTCATAAGTGTTTGTCTGCATGCAAAAAGTTCAAAATTTCTTAGAAAAGGCACACAGACGTTCTTTATGGTAGTCAGAATTTTAGGCACCGTCTTGACACGAGCATTGACTATTGCAAAATCCTTGCGAACAACGCATTGAACGCTCAAGACTTGTATAATTAACTCCGATTCGTGGATTTTCAGGGCGTTGTATGATCAAATCGTCACTGCTTCTATACCAAATACGTCCGTCATTGCTCAGTAGCTCTGTCACTTTGGTCCGATGATAATGTTAGTCAGAGCTGTCTACGAGCCAACGACCTTCTTGTCTGCTTTAAACGGTTTGTGACATTCAGAAACACTGGAGGGGTTCATAACAGTATCCCTGTTTAACGATTTGTAGGGCTTGCTTGCCAATTTCTTGAATTTGACAGAACATTGTATGAAATAACGCTGCTCGACATTTTGACTCGTTTTGTGCATCAGCAACGACAGAAACATCGCTTGACAATCAATCATCGACATCTACACTCAACCAAAGTCCGTAGGCAACTGCGGCTGGTGATCATAGCGTAAGAACAAACAGCGATAACACTCCGACCATCGACCAATCTAACGGATTTTGCAGAATTGTATGAGTGTTAGTAAAAATATTTATTTTTTGCTCATTTTGTTTACAAGCACAATGTAAACAGATAGACAAAATAGAGAAAAATAAACATTTTTACGAACACCAATGCAATTCTCCAGAATTTTTTGAATACCGTTAGATCGGCCGTTTGTTCGGAGTGTTGGCGCTGTTTGTGTTTATGCTATGCTGGTGATTTTCTGTTGCTACGTTTCTGCTCCAACTCACGCAAACAGCCAAACTCATCTCCATAGCTACGCTCGTGCGCCAAAAATCAGTTCTTCTATTTTTCTTCTATTATTGTTGGACTATGGTCGTACAGGTAATTTTTGAGATTTACATGCCTTATTTATTGTATTTAAATTGATTTATTTAATGGGTTATAAGATTCGTCCTGTGAATTAATTATTTCTGGAGCTTTAAAGGTTCACACAACTCTTTTCATGAAGGAGTTTTAGCAACGTATATATTGTGGATCCGAAATCAAATTGCAATTCTTTTTAGAATTTTCGTTAAGATCCAGCGGGTTCAAAATAGTTCAGTTTATTTATGTGGTTGGAACTACATTCATTTCAAAATTGAATAGATAAAGAGAAAAATTTAGTTATGTCTAATGCTGGTTACTGACTTACCCACTTTTAAGGATTTTGTAGAATTCTTCCTCCACAGAACTTCACGTCCTTTGAGATGATCATATTTACGGGCTGATATCTGCACAAAAAGTTTACCAAAAGCCTTGCTTTTGCGTGCTGAAAGCCTTGGAACGATAAGTTAACAATCGACGCTGTGTCCTAAAAATATACTTGGAACGATTCCAACTATTATTGCCAGTTATGGCATAGATTGACGTGTGTCATTGGAGTTTTGTTGCAGTAATTAAATTTCTGCCACCATTGAAAGGACATCAAATAACTATATTAAAATATATTGATACTGAGCACAATTTTTCGAGACTAATTCCAAAATGCCTTATATTCAAACTCTAACTTACCCTACACCCTGCTATCAAGCACTCAACTAATACTCTGACCACTATAATCACGTGGCCGTATGCACTTCGCTTAGGGTGCGGAAACTCTCCAAGGACTCTTATCTGTAGAGCGTTTGTCATTTCTTCCGTATCCGACTATTTTCTGCATGAGAACATCGACTAGAACACATATGAATCCTGACAGCAGAACTAACTACCACACGCGGTTGACACAAAGTACATTGGAAACATCCATGCGACATCCAACAACAAAAATAATAAAGAAATAGGGATCGAGGTTTGAGATGAGAACGGAAAAACTGCAGCTACTAAAGAGCCACTCGAGATGAAAACGGATTGCATGGAAAATAAACAGACTGGAAAAGAGAAAAACCAAGACGAGGTGAGAATCTGAGAAAGTTCTGTAGTATACATAAAATAAAATATGTAAACGTCAAGCCTAAGGGTTTGTTGATAGACATTAAGTATCCTTCGGGTGTACTTGGACAGGATGAATGTATCATGCAAGCATGGTTTGATGCTTTTAAGAGATGTCTACTCTGATATATCTATTCGTTCTTGTTTTCGTCCTTTTCCTATTGCATTTTCTCAATTCCATTTTACTTAGTTGGCAAAATGGTCTTCTGTTGAGCATTTTTAGCCAGGATTCTTTTTCTACGTTGCGCAACACTAGGAATTAGTCATTTTTTTCATATTTGTGCAACGCAGTGATTGCATCCTTGCTGGCTACAGCTATTGAGTCGAGTGACAACGTCAAATGACGATAGAATAAGCTTGCTCACTATGTTTGTCAGATCGGTGAAATGTAAGCTTTGTGTTTGACTAAGGATAAATGGGAGCTGAGCTCTGTGTTGGAAACTCCATTTTTTGTCTCAGGCGTATTTGGTATGCACTTCTGTTCCCACGTTTCCTACCATACAGACGCCTCTATATCAGAGGACTTTCAGTCCAGGGAAAAGACAGGAACTGGAAAGAAGTGTTACTAATAAATGAGTCCTTTTTTGTGAAATTCTATTTGCATGTGCACTAATGAGATTTTCTGGAATGGTCGTTCCTTGTTTAAAGAATTATCAGCGTAATTATATTAGCCTTTTTATTTACATTTGTTTTTTAGAAAGGGATCATGCTACCATTTGCAACGAACTACTACTAGTTGATATGGTTTTAACGTATGAGTCTTGGGAATATCGTTTTGTTCTTGACGGTATTTGATGCAATCCTTTTAATTTTTGTATGTTTATGGCACAAACATTTTTTGAATTACTGAGTTAACCCTAATGTTTTTCCGGTTTTGTAGATGATACGCCTCAAAGAATGATGACACAGTCACCCTTATGAAATGTTACCAAGTCCAGAAACTTCTATTTTCATTCGGTAATTAAATGTTTTAATGGTTTTCCTATTTTTTCCGAAAGGATGACCGTTGGGACTTGACCTAGTTGACGTAGCACCATACAAATTTATGAAACGTAAATTTTTTGTGCTCCAGATAAAGGAATTCAGCTATGCAAAATACTGTTTTATCGTTCCTTCTGCCACCATACAGTTCCCAGCAATATGGCTGAATGCAATGACAATACATGTCAAAGGACATTTTTTATGAGTTCTCCTTGTCAACTGGCGACAAAATACAAGTAACAAACACTTCTTCAAACATTTAATTAATTTACGGTTGTCACGTGACATCATAAAGTCATCTTCTATCACTATCTTTTGGTACCCGTCCCACTTTTGGTACAAGCCGCCGGCATCGTGGCCATGATATTTAGTGGAAACCATGTCATATTATCCTGCCTACACAGGGAGCAGCTCTAAACATCAAACGAAGTTGTGAGAAGACCCCAAAACAAAAGTTAAGAGCATAGGAGGGATACCATACAAATGGATATACGCACAAGTACAACTTTAATGGGATCATTGAGAAAGAGAAGTGCGTTGAAAGGCACAGAGAGCGAAGGCCGGGCATGAAGAGTGTGATAGAGGAGAGAACAGGGAATGCATAAGATATTCCCATGAGAGTGAATATTTCAACTTTAAGGTTGTCTTACTGCCAACATGACCGTATGTAAGGATGTGCGTACTACAAAACTTCTCGCCTCCCCAAGCGTTGTCCTTTTTAGCAGTAGTTGGTCGAAAAGCATTTGATTAATGAAATTTCTGATAATGTTAGGTAGCATAAGTGTTTTATGGGCTTCAGGCAAAGACATTAATCTCATGGTCCTGTAGCATACCAAAATACACAATATAGGTAGTACTAACCACTTGACTGAAGGAAAACATATTTTTTAAGATTTATTGATGACACAAACAGGAAAATCGTCGACAAGCAACGTATCTACCTAGCGTGGAATGAAGGAGGGAGAGAGATAGAGAGAACTTTGAAATGGAGGACTGCTGTTCTAGGCGGATTTCACCATAGATTATATGCTATGTGTGGGCGATGTTTGTGGTATCGAGATGTAAATTAATTTAATTAGAGTAATTTGCGATTTCGATGTGATATGATAATGTTATTAGTCGTATGTTAATGTATGTATGATGTGAGTAAGGACAATTACTCATGTTTGAATACATATAACATTATGTTGTCCCCAATGTACAGGATGTCATCTTTGAGTAATGGTGAAGGGTGAGTTTAATTTAGTTATGAAAAAATCAAGAATACAAACTGAGCCCTCCGCAGTTGAAGTCCTTATGCCTTTTGAACGTCATGTCGTATGGTCAGTGAAGTACTCATAGAAACTCATCGCTATAACAATGCTAATTCCGAAAATTTGAGCAAATACTGAATATTTTTCATTTAAATAATTTATGCTTCGAAAAATAATAATAAAATGGGGAAAAAATATGTCGTCAAATGAAAAACGCGAGTGAAAACGTTATTCAAGTGGATTTGAACGAATTAAGAGCATCGTTTTGAGTTATATTAATTTTGCTAAATTGTAAGTAATTTAACGAGATATTAATAAAATGTGGAACTCCTCATAAGAGCAACCAAGCCTTCAACTGTTGAATTGGACTCCTCGTTCGACGAAATTCAACGACTTGAGGATTTTCGTGAGCCTTTTAGGCAAGATAATCCTTACAGCCACTTCGTGGGAATCTAGTTGCTAGCGACTAGACACTTTTGGTTAAGGTAATAGGCGCGCATAGCCCAGCGACAAGAAAATGGCATCAAAGACTTTTACTTGAGCTACTAGAGACCTTGTCTGGTGATATCTCGTGGTTAGAAGATTGACATTTTTGATTAAAGTAACAGGAACGCATAACGCAGAAACAAGAAAACGGGTATGAAAGACTTCTACTTGAGCTGCTAGAGAGCTGACCTGGTAGATGGCATTTTTCGGAAGTATCTCGTGGCTAGGAAAATGTAATTTTCAGTTAGAGTAACAGGAGCGCATAACCCAGCCTCAAGAAATTGACAACAGAATCTATTCCGATTTTTGAGACATGACTATTTATCGCTTCCGACGTGTATTATTTACACTTTACCATGATGAGGCTTTTATTCAAGCTAAAATTGACCTTACCCGACTTGTATTTGATCCCAATAATGATCTTGACTTGGCTGGATTTCAGCTTCACCTTGATTAGATGTTGATTTGAACTCGAAAAGACTGAGCTTCAACATGACAGGAATTCTCTCCTGGAATTATTCTTTCTCTTAAGTTTTATATCCTTGCCTTTAGGAATGTTTATCTAAGACATTTTCAGGCTGAGATTAGGAAAAGGAAATTTGCGATATGAATTATAATACTGAAGGCTAAGGCGCGTCTTGGGTTATTGCGTCATCGATGGTGATATGGATTATTGTTAGTATTAAGGAGAGAAACCGGCGAGTCGCCTTTGTTCACTTCCAATAAATTTAAACCCCTCAGTACTTATAATATGTTTTATGATATGAATATGGCCAAAATTCAAAGGATATTCGATTAAATATTTATGAGAACTGCAGCAAAGAATCATGTTTTGATATCAAGGTATTGCAAAATTATTGTTAAAGGGTTTCCATTAAACATTGTATTGCTTTTTCCAAACAGTGATAGGTAGAATCAAATGGATGCCACCCTTTATTGGTCCCGAAATAATATCATAATTGCAACTATGCTCGTTTGAATTGGCAACGATTTTTCATCGTTTTCTGTGACTTTTAATATTTTATCTGCATAAACTGTACATAAACGTGGTGTGCTATCTTCGGTGTATTGTAACGTGGTGTGCTATCTTCGGTGTATTGTATCGTTCTTATTTTGCTTGTTTGAGCTGCTCTTATTCACTGTTCTGGTTTACGCTAATAAGTTAGGGTCTTTCTATACAAGCTAGATCAACGTCCGTCACGAGGAAAAATTTGCATGACTCTGCATTGTGCTTTCATTCAAACTGTCACTAGAGAGTCTGTGTCAGCTTGTCACTGAACTGTCAAATTTCAAACTTGACACGAGACCAAATAGGAGGAACCCTCTCTCGAATTGATGCTAAGCATGAATTTTTCCTTTTAAAATTTACACTGATTTTTGATGTTTAATTGGTATTTGAATGAGCCGTGTGGCTTCACATTTTAGCCTTGTGACTTTCATTTTCATGGAGTTCTGAAAATATTTGTATGAAACACCTGAACAAGCATTGTCAACTCACACCAACTGGCCTTTAAACTGGAAAAGACTGTACTAGTCACTAGCACAATGAACCTGTTGTTCTTTCGAAAGGACTCTTAAAGCGTTTCTATAAGTTATTCAAGAAATAATTGTTGATATCCTTATGCAAGAATATGGTATTTGCATAAGGATAACACTGAATTTCCGGTAAAATATTCAAAGCAGCGTTAACCGAAACACCATACCCTTTTTGTTAAACTGTTTTGTATGCACCTTTACAGCTTCCAAAACTATTCTATCCGTTTAATCCTTGCGGTGATGGCAATTGCTCGTGTAAAATACGCGTCCTCGACGTTTTAACAAAACACTGAAATTCAACGTATTGTTTAAATGAAACTCCAAAAAACATACTCCTTCCAATAGAATGATGTGCACATCTCTAACTGATGACACGCTCGCGTATATACATGTAGTTGTAAATTTACATTTCACGAAATATACATTAGGGCATATGAGATTTCATACTTACTAACGGTAACCGTAACCTATGCAAGCACTATTAAGTTGAAGCAGATGATGGCTCTTCGTTTTCATGTGCTGTTGCATTGTTGTCGTCATTTTAACCAAACAGCCAGCAGAGTGGCATAGTTAGTTCCTACTTTTTTTTTTTTTGTAAATGCTCCTTGACGGTTACGATGTGGAAGAGTTCACTAAGTATGTGCATACGAGGTTAGAAAATGTATTTACTCAGTAGAGTGAGAGAGAGAGCGCGGGAGAGGGAGGAGCTTGTTTTGTGGTGGCATTGCAGATGTCAGAGATTGCATTGTTGCAGGTGGTATGAAGTTTCTCATGGAAAGACAGGAATGTTGTACAGACATTCCACTAATATCATTCAGATTTTCGTCCTTTTGATGGAAAGTTGTAAGAACTGAACATTGTGCGAAAAAATGTGTGAAGTTAGATTACTGTAAAGTATAGAGAGTAAAATTAATTTATATCAATGAGCACGCAAGGATATTAAGAGCTGTGAGCTATATTGTTTTCAAAAAATCGGTTTCCTGGTCTGTTGTTGTAATTAAAAAGGTAAACTTTTGAACAGAAAGGCAAACTGATTAGGAATTCGAGTATGTACTTTACATGCAAGAGGAGCCTAGTTTTAAGTTTCAGTCTGTCATACTGGAGTTTTTGGGTTTCCCGATGCACTAGCTGACGATTCTACCCTGACATAGCCCCTAAATGATGGCTGGCTATTAACCCTAACCTTATCCTGGCCTGATGGCTGGTTAATCCTTACCTGATCGTAATGTGATGCAGAACATTTGCAAATTTAAGTTCTTCGGAGTAGGAACATGAAACTGTGCCAGGCATGTTACGGCGGAGGTACAGGTTCCAACCGATTGGATTGATGTTACTAAACTAAGGACTTTCATAAATAATTTTCATCTTGTTTTCACTGGAAAGTGTTTGATTTGTCTAAGAAGACTTTATGGATTTCTCGTAACTCTTTTAGTTTCGATGTTAATTCTTAGTCCTTTATTTTTCAAATTAACGATCAGAGGTAGGGCTAAAAAGTGGATCCCTGCAGGAAGTCTAGTGGGATGTATCTTTTTCGAAAGCAATCAATTGGAACTGCTTGTCGAATTACGTTCAGAGATTGCTCTCATGGAAAAAGGATCGTTTGACCGCTCGATTACTGTCACAGTGATCCTCCTTTTTGTCCGTCACTGTGGAGAGAGGAATCCCCTTAAACCACAGCTGTCGCTCTGGACGGGTCAAGAAACTTTGCCCGAAAAAATCCGACAAACAATTCTTTGCTGGGTTTTGAGTGTGACAGAGGAGATGTTTGCTAGGTAGAGCAGTTGCTTTGTGTCTTTTTGGAATATGTAACACAAAAATCAAGTTGCTTCTCCCTCCAAAAAATTTTTGTTTATCGTGGAGGCCATTCGTGGTTACAATAACGTTCCTAAACACAAATGATATTGAGAACGATGTCTCAATTTACAGCCAACAAAATGTATCCAAGACTTGGTGGAAATATTTGAGGCCATGAAATGGAGCGAAATTGAGGAATTCAGAAAACAGTTATCATCTCAAAACTCGAGTAATTCAAGTCTATTGTAACGCAGCCTTGCAGGAACCTTTGAAGTAGCTGCTTCTTTCTTAAGGATGGTCGAGATATCGGCACAGATTTCTATTCAAAACATTACCGACGGTCATTTTTGTTTTCAAATTTTTTGGCTTGTTTTCAAGCAATTGTATACATGTGAAGAAATATGATGTAAGGACTAGAAAAGGAGGTTGAAAATGAAAACAAGAGGGATCTATGTGACAGATTTTAAGGAATTTTCGCCTCTGAATCCGTCAAGGAGAACTCAGTACTACAAGGAATTTTTGCCTCTGAACTCGTTAATCAGTCGATGTGGCATATTCAGTTATGTATGGAGTAATTGTTTTTCTGATTCCCTTTTATGTCCTTTTTGTATTTTGCATGATGGAAAGGTAAAGTGAAGAACGAATGGCTGTTGCGTCTTACTTCCTGGGATATGGATAATGCTGTTGGCACAGGTTAAGTTGAAAATATGAATCAAATGTGATGCTATGAGAAAAGGGCAAAAGGACGAACGGTTTGTTGCATTTGCAAAGGGAAAAATGTCGGCTTAAAAGCTTTGTTATTTGTTGGACGTCTATCTACCGCCTAAATGGACGAAAAGGTCGAGTACATTCGAGAGATTATTCTCCCAGGACAATGACATACCAACTATTGCTTATCAGAGCTCCTAGAGCTTGGTTTAGTGAATTCGAACCAAAGGTTTCGAAAAAAGGAATCCCTGCCAATAAAGCGCTTTGGCTTCCTACTGGGAAGCAAAACGGACTTCGAGCTTAACCATGATGCATTTCAAAGCGACACCTTCAGTCTAAGACTGTTTTTCTTTAAAAGTTGGTGGTCATTGGTGGTGATGAGCCTTGGTAGCATGATTCTGATTCATATAAAAGAAAAAAGTTAAGCCAGTGGATAACATCTTTGTTATCCTGCCAAAGGCAATGTAGTTAAGTCACGTTGTGTCACATAAGGACAGTTCTCAGTTGTTTTCTATTAAAAAGACGCATGAAAAGGACGCAGCGTGTATAGTGATTTGACCAGACTGATTGCTTTATTCTTGTTCCTAGAAGGGCTAATGTAACACGGTGACGTCTTTGTATTTCAGACTGATTTCCTTGCTTAAATTATAAACATAGGTCCTCGGTTCAACCTCATTCACCCTGGGTGCCTCGGATCATGTTCGCCGTTCGGTTAGTATAAATTTTCTCTCCTGGATAGACGTTCTTCCCAGGATAGATTCTCTTTCCAGGATAAATTTTCTCTCCACGATATCTCTCTAAAAAGTCTGGACTATCTCTTCAGGACAGACTTTCCCTCCACGATAAACCCTCTCTCCAGGATAGACTCGCTCTCTCTCTCCTGGCTAAATTCTCTCTGCGTTTGTCATATAGAGAGCCTACCATCCCTCTCCAAGATGGACTCTCTCTTCAGGATAGACCCTCTCTCCAGGATAGGCTCACTCTCGAGGATAAAGCTGTGGACAGGACAGGTTCCTATGCTGCAACTTCCTTATTATGTGATTCACGTTGTGCTGAGTGAATTCTTGAGACCTATAGGTCTTCCGTATAGTTTGTCGTCGTCGTTGCAGTTATTATAGAACTACTATTATCCTGAATCATGGAGTGTTTCTTATTCGACTCCTGCGGGGTTGTATATTGCTTGAATTCCTTTCATCATCGAAGCTGTGTAGCTGAAGTTTGATGCTTTCAAGTAATTACGCCATCCTTTGTCAGTTATTGTTACACATATGTTTGTACGATTAATGAAATCAGTACAAGTTACCTTGTATGGCTGTGTCTGTACTTCTAACACCGATTAACAACAATGAAAAGCGATGCAATAAAACAACGTTAAAGTGAATTCCCAAGAAGAAACAAATCATTGTCCCTATCCTCATTTACTTACTCCACATTAGCTCCCCCGTTATGACATTGTAATATGTTACAATGGAAACTTTACTCACGTGAACGATATATGTGACATTCAAAACAGCAAATGAGCCATTCTTGTATGCATCAAAGCTTCCCATATGAACGAATATCTTGAAACTGCATCTTCCCAGCGACGGTGCATAATGCATATTGCACTACTTTACATTGAAACCGTCATTACGTTGCCACGTTATTGAAAATTTGCAATCAATATACGTAATTAGCAATTGTAATTTAATATGCGAGTATGTAAATATGCCTAAGCTACCATATGTGTGTGCGAGGATGTGTGTGAGTGCGGCGGGAATAGTATGGATGCGGTACAATGTGTGCATATGTGTTGATCACAGCATTATCTAAACATTATGGGAAATTTAATGAATTTTCCCCATACTCTGCATAATTAGAATTTGTTCAATCTGTTATTGCTGACGATGGTGACGACTACCAGGACGACGCCGACGACGACGATATATCGATATTGATGATGACGATGGTGGCAATGGTGGTGACGAGGATATTATCGAATCCTTGATAATGACGACCGAGTTGTAGCAAGTAAGTGATGTTTGTTGAAAATTGTAACACGAAATTTGTTTTATCGACACAGGAAAATTGAAAATTTAATTTAATTGCGAATTATTGCGTAAATATCGGTGGTCCTATTTACATGCGCACCGCAAAAGTATTAACGCGAGGTAGTCCTGGCATGTTTGGTGTAAAAAAGTTATTTCAAAGCGAGTCAACTGAAATAATTGAAAATAGATTAAAATTTTTGCATTGTTATGTAATGTGGAGAAGCCGTGCGTGGTGTTGTGGTTGATCTGGTGGTGACATGATCGATAAAATCAAAGTTCCAACAAGGATTAAAGGTTTTATGCATGATGCCTGACTCTCTCGAGATTGGTTCGATTAACACACGAGAACAAGTGCGATTCGAAATAGTCATGCATGAATTATATCGTATGACTATGAAATGACCCGATTATCACATCCACACTAAACGTGTCCTTAAAATTTATTTAATATCGAAGCTAATAGTACAAGTCAGCTGCCGTCTTTACAACAAGCACACGAGGGTACATTGGGGAAATTAAAATCCCATCAACGTAATCCCCATTCCTTGCTTCACGTATTCCCAAGTTGATTTCGAACGCTCCTACTTCATTTCTTTCGTTGACATTCCTTCCGTCTACTCGCATCCTTTTCGTTGGAGAAATGTCAACATAATTTTTATTTCAGGCGAACAAGTAATGGTTGAAGTAGAGATAGAATGTATCCAGTTTTAACGACACATGAAACCTTAAAAATACGATCAGAATAGAAAAGTATGTATCAGGTCGAAGGACTCGTAACTCTTTCATTTTACGTAATGCTCTTTGACCTCGTTACTAAACTTTTGGATTTTGCCGGAGGAATCTCATGGAATTTGCAACGACTTGATTTTCTTTTTATTTCTCCAGTGAATTGGCTTGTCGGAGTGTAATAGGATAGAATTATTACCATCGTCTTCAAAAGAAAATTTAGTTGAAAGGAATTTCCCGGGCAGACGAGTTGATTTTTTGTTTGTTTGTTTGCTGAGAAAGTTACTATTTCAAGACATTTGAGGTTTTCCATAATGTGCGTAGACTTTGTAAGGATTTGATTTGTATAAAATGATGCTGTTTGTTATGTAATTTATACATTATTTACTTTGTTTCAGTTATGTTTAGAATCAAATAGTTCCAATAATTAGAATATTCGATAGTTCAGTAATCACTATTTCCTGAGTCCTGAACTTTGAGAAGAATGAGAAATGTCTGGTTTTAAGATACTTAATATGCTATAAAGTGTTTTGGTCAGTATCACGCACAGCTTAAATTGGCACCATCAACTGTCCATGCTAATTGCGTGAGATGTTTTAGCTGGATGGACTTGTAATGAGCCATACCATGATCAAAAATTTAATATCACCTACCACCAGTTGTATGCAAATATAGAACTTACTGCACGGGAGATGAGTACTTTGGTCACTGATGCGGAAAAAATTTAAGGAACTTCCCGAGAAAAGGCCCACAAGAGTCAAGTCATACAATTGTGGTGGCCAATGCACGTCATTTCTGGAGGAATAACCACACCCTTAATTCGTTTCCTTCATTGAATGCCCACCGTGAGATCTACTGTGTGTCATGTAGAGCTGTCATGCTGGAACCAGATGTTATCTACCTCCTCATCGTTTAATTTAGTGGTAGATGACATAATAAACATCGTTACAATGATTTTAAGTGCTCACCTTACCCGGTGGTGGTCGTAGGAATATTTTTTTCGAAAAAGTATGGAACAATGACCCCACCCACACAAATTCCGGTCTAATCAGTAACTTTTGTGGATGCACTTAGTAAATCACGTATGCGTTTCAGTCGTTTAATAAAACAGCAATTTTGCTTGTTAACATAACGATTCATCCAAAAACGAGCCTTATCGTTAAAGATATGTCTGAAAAAATTGGGGTCCTCTCCCAAAGGTTTCAATGTCAAGTTAGCGAACAAACGGCGCTGTCAATCGTCATTGACTCTGTCATTGTTACACAGCTTAGATTCATTAAATCTAATCTCCTGGACCGATTGAATCGTTTGCAGCGATAGGCTTTGATCTCACGCTAAAATTCATCAAAATGAAGTTTCTGAAAAACCATTTCTTGTGCACAATGAGCAATTGACCACATTGGATCCCTCTACACTTTTTCATAGACCGTGACAGCTTTCTCGGTCGATATCTCATTCCTTTGACGTATGGGAAATTTTTGACGTATGGATTTTGACTGATTGTTTCCTGAATTGGTTGTCTTGAATCCGGCCACAAATAGTTGGAGAGTCGGCCATGAAAAACTTTCGCGTCTGCCTTAAAACGTACAATCATTTTACGAACACTCATTTTGATAACAAAGTTGTAGCCTTTGAACGTTCAGTTCAATCATATTACTTGTCAAGTTGTTTTGACATCCATGACTAAGTAGTACACAATAGATTATATTGAGAAAACCACAATGACATGACCAGAGCAGGTTGCTTGTCCATTGGTTGGTTGTCCGTCCCAAATTAAAAACCTTCTAGAAAATGGCAAATAAGTGAGTGACTTTTTTGATCACGGTAAGTTTTTCAGCGTTTTATAACTCCGCTGGTTCAAAGAGATTAGCTAGGAGACAATTTTAGCTCTCTATGGACGTTTTAGCTCATTTGGACTGAAGTCTAGAAATTTGACGAGAAAGAATCATGTAAATATAGCATATCAAATATTGGATATCTTAAACAGTCCCTTCTAGGATAGTCGCTCCTCGATTTTTTTGATGCATTGCTTTTCGGCCCATTTCCACGAATTGCCAAGGGGTAGATAAGAGTATTTTGTGTTGGAATTGCGTTACTCCGGCTAAAGCCAACAAAATCTATAAAAAAAAGGACGCTTTATCTTGCAATCAACTAAACCGCTGAAGTCCATCGATTTGGCTCTTGTTTTCAGACCTGGAAAGTTCAGTTGTAGTAAGCGTCATTGCAGGCAAAGCCAGGGCATAAAGTGGGCTTTACAATTGGACAAATTCTCGAGGTCCATGTCAAAGGACTAGATAAGGGCAGGTGGGGCGTGAAAAAAAATTTGGCATACCACTGATGTGCGACCAAAATTTCAACAGGCCATTTTGTAGTTTTACAAATTTTATTATTTTTAAACTATTATTATACGCTTTATACGGTATCCTTTTGTATAATATTCGTAACAGCATGACCATTTTGAATAGAGTCAATGCCTCAGAACCTTTATTCGATTTCCACTACATCCACTAATAAATTGAACAAAATTTGACTGTCATAAATACATAATCATATTATCCGTCAAAATTCGCCGAGACTATATTGAAACGTTTGCTGGCTGAGCGAAATAAAACCAAAAATATACGACAGCATAGTGTAAAAAAATTATACGGACACTATTTATCATCCTAAAAGCAGGATATATCCATTCAGACGTGATTCAATTTCCACATATTCAGAAATGTCTCGTATCCTTTCCTTCCTTAGTTTCTCTTTTCATATCGTACACATTTGACCCAACATCTTTCTTTGTCTAAACCAAACGTTTTACACAATCCTGTATTTCGAAAGGAAAAGGGTGTAGTCAAAAGAAAAAAGAAAAAAAAAATCCGTCCTGAGCTACGACAATATCTTCTGCTTCATCGTTTTCTTAACATGCAGAAAGGATAACTGTTCGGGAATCTTGAAAATCTTCAGTGCACATGGAAAATGTATACAATTTTTCAACAGAAATGGCAAGGATTTCACCGTTACAAGGAGCAGCGGAGATGAAGAAGACGAAAGATATGAAGAGATAAAATAAAAGGATTCTCTTGCGTTTTTGATGTAATGAACGAATCATTTGTCAAGTCGATTATTTTGTAAAGATGTTAGAGAAGTGAATATGTAACAAAAAAAAAATTTAAGATGGCTAGCAAGCTAGCTGAAGATGTTACTACTCATATGTTGGGGCCAGTATTGCCAACATAAAGATTAAGATTTAAAGTTTATTCAAGCATATGATTTGGAAATTGAGTAAAGAACGATAGCCATGGCGATTTTGAAAATCTTATTTTATATTTCCTTTGCATATCATACGCAATGTCCTGCTATTATTCTCGGTTGGCTTTTTCTCTCAACGGAATAATCCATGTCCTGATCATTTTTCCGATACAAAAGCTTTTCATGCACGAATGCCTTTCTATAAGGAAAAATAAGGATTTCATTTGCAGAGCAATATCATCCGGGTTTTATGCATGCATCATCTGTGTTTTATATTCGTTATACCTTGGGATTGCTGTAGTGCTTACTCCATATTTTTCACAGTAATCATTTCAAGGCTTAATCTGTTTTCAAGCGCTCGGTCCTGATGGAGTTGAATTTCAGGGGCGGGTTATGAATTGACTGTGTTTCAAGTCTGTCAAATCCCGGTATTCTTTATGCCGAAAAACTTGTGATTCTGTCACGTGGCTTGGCCTTAATTTCAAGTATACGAGGTCTGTTCAAAAAGTATCCGGAATTTTCGTTTCTTCAAAAAAATATTTATTTATTCGTCTACATCAATGTGGTGTCCTTCAAAGTAGTCCCCTCCAGATATAATACACTTATGCCAGCGTTTTTTCCAATCTTCGAAGCATTTTTGAATTCACATTTTGGTATGCCCTTGAGCACTCTCAGCGATACGGCCTTTATTTCTTCAATCGAGGAAAAACGCCGTCCTTTCATGGGTCTCTTCAACTTTGGGAACAGGAAAAAGTCACACGGAGCCATATCTGGTAAATATGGAGGTTGGGGCATGACTACGGTATTGTTTTTGGCCAAAAAAATACAAACAAGCAACGACGAGTGAGCAGGTGCATTATCGTGGTGCAAAAGCCATGAATTCTTTTTCCATAAATCGGGGCGTTTTTTTCGGATTGCTTCACGCAAACGTCGCATAACTTCAAGGTAATACTCCTTATTAACCGTACGACCTTCTGGTAATAACTCTTGGTGATCTATGCCATTATAATCGAAGAAAACAGTAAGTAAGACCTTGACAGTTGATCGAACTTGACGTGCTTATTTCGCTCTTGGTGACGTTGAATGCTTCCAGGTGGACGATTGTGCTTTGGTTTCGACATCATAACCGTACACCCATGTTTCATCACCAGTTACAACCCTTTCAAGCGAACTTGGATCGTCGTTGACGTCATTTAACAGCTCCTGAGCGATGTTCATGCGATTGTTTTTTTGGTCAAAATTCAGCAGTTTTGGAATGAATTTTGCTGCCAGTCGTGTCATGACCAAAACTTTTGAAAAAATGTTATGACATGAGCCAATTGATATGCCAACTGCATCAGCAACTTCTTTAATTGTTATTCGGCGATCATTTATAACCATTTTTTCCACTTTTTCCACATTTTCATCGATTATTGACGTGCTGGGTCGACCGGAGCGTTCGTCATCTTCAACGTCTTCGCAGCCATCTTGGAAACGCTTATACCACTCGTAAACACTTGTTTTTTTCATAGTAGACTCACCATAGGCTTTTTGTAACATTTCACATACTCTGTTACACTTTATTTCATTTTTTACGCAAAATTTAATACAAATTCTTTGACTCTTCAATTCTTCTAGTGTTTAAACAAGCAAAAACCGCCGAGCTCATAAAAACACGTCGAAGCTTAGCGACTACCACAGACAAAGTAAACGGTGAATATGGCTGAAAATTTCATCATACGTTAGGGGCATGTATACCAACACAATAAAAAACAATCGATCCAATTTTGACAATCGGACTCTCCAGACCCAGACAGAAGTTTAAGAATTCCGGGTACTTCTTGAACAGACCTCGTATATGTGAAACGCCTGTGAAAAAGTGAAACCCGAAGGCGTCATTTATAATTTGGCGTGTTCTGAGGCTCAGTATGATGATATGTATTGAATGGATCATCTAAATGTGTAATGTTTCGATTGAATGATCAAGATGCCATTAATGAAAGAGTATCTGACGCTTTGGAAGGATACGCAGCCGATTGAGCAATGATGCTTGTAATAAATGTACTGATAACAGGCTCAAAACTGGAAGCGCTCGTCGTTACAGGTGAGCCAAAAAGTAAGCCTTGATGTTTAGATATCGAAACAAAACTGACTTTTCTTTATCCTGGTATACTGCCCTTAAGTCTCAACCAGGGAAGGTGGAGTAAGATAACATTGACTTTTTGGGACACGTTCAACCAATAGTTCAGCTTAACCTTAACCTTCGTTGGCGATTTGAGGTTGAAAAATCTTTGATTTTGAAGGCTATCCTGTCTGCTATCCCAGGGACGTCACCAGAAATATTTTATTCGGATTTCAGATAGAAGATCCTGTTAGCAAACTCTCTTAGAATGAATTCAGTTTGAAATCTTTTAGAATAGTGTTCATTGGTTCACTGGTTTAAGAGTGTCAAGCATGCGCAACTCGGACTAGGTATATCATTTCGGCAGGGGTTGGATTGGATAGCGGATCGAATCGAGCCTGTTACTAGGAATATTGGAAATAAAAACCCTCAAAAAGAAGAGGATTCCCAAAATAAGAACAATCAGTATTGATAGCACCGATCGAATCAAAGCCATCAATGAAATACGTATGCATATCAAAGGATTCGAACATAAGCTATTTCGAGTAAATCAAGGAAAGAACTGACCAGGCTGCTACGTATTCAACGGCAATCACTCGACCTATTGCTGAAACAGGGCCTATTGCTAAACCAGAGCCACGTAATGATGCTCTGTGCATCCTGCACCTCAATGCAGGTCAGAGCTTTCAGTCAATTCTCTCTGGAAGAATTTGTATCACCAGCAAATGTAGTAAAAGCAGGGTTTTTGTGAAATGTATACCCATGAAAATCAGTTACTAGCTTCAAAGTGGTGGTTATGACAGTGAGGGTGTCAATCGTTCTTCTTGTTAGAGAACGCTGAACTTTATATCTTTGCCGTTGGGAAGACAACTGGAATGTTCTTGCCAGCGATTCGACATTACAGTCGCTCAATGCTTGGTCTGAATGGTGTCAGGTTGAACCAAAGAGAAGGATGGACTGTTTGCTTGAACATTGATCTGGGAATCAGCTTCAAAGAAAGGCGTGCTTAGACAGATTCCTGTTGGACCCAGCTCTGAAGCGCAGTCGTGTGTTTTCAGTTTGTCCTGCAGACGGTTGTCATGTCTCGATCTTCTTGCGACAGGTTTTGCACAGGAAAGATGGACGACGCCTGCTCTCTCTTTGTTACCTTCAAGGATGTCGTTATCAGCGACGTGGCCTCTACGGAGAAATTTGAAAGCTATACAATTCGAATGGAAATGATGCTTAGGATGGTTGAAAATTCAAACTGAGTAGTAAGCAATGCTTCGGTAGCCTTTGTCTATGAACAAAGTGTTCCTGGGTATCATGAGACGTCCAGGATCAGGAGATGTTTTCTCGCTCTAGAGACGTGGTCGCGGATGATTGAATGTATTTCTAACGGTAAAAGAATATCCTCTAAAAAATTCACCAAAAGGTTCCACATTAGGTCCTCTGTTGTCCAGGGGATATGTTTAGCGGATACTCCAGAAGTTTTGTACGTCTTGAGTGTTGCATATTCAGGGTGACCGAAACACGCTCACATCGCTAAGACAAAAATAAACTCAAACAGCTTTTGGTACGATTTCCTTCCTTTTTTCTTTTTCTCGCTGAAGATTGGTGCAACCAAATTCAAGCCAGGTATCGTTATTGTGTCGCAAAGTGAAATGAAAAAGGCACTGAATCAAAATGCTCTGAATCAAAAGGCTTTAAAACTAAATGCTCTAAAATATAACAGCACATTTTTTAAACAAGAAATCTAGAAGCTTTTCAAAAATCAGTTTAATTATGCTGAATCTCTCTCGCTCTCTCTCTCTCTTCATGAATTTCATGAATATACCCTTTCAACAATAAATCATTCATACACTCTAATCGGGCATCCTACGTTCGAAATGGTCCTCATCAACCAGTCCAAGGCTATTAAATGTAAATTTCATAAATAGCTTGTTGCATTAATAATCATCCTCTTGCTTACAATATTGGCCCACTCATCGCATTTATATTCACCCTCGTAGTTATTTGAAATATCATAAAAATAAAATTGAACCACTTGAAATATATTTCAGTATAAATTTATTCAATCGTTTTTTTTTCGGTGTCGCCCCTCTCCCCATCACCATCTTGTATTCACCTTACTTTCAACTAATATTACCTTATTCCTAAAATCCATCGCGACCACAACACGATCCTTATTGACTTGTCATCTTAGAACATCTTTCATTGGAACGTTTTCCTATAAAAGCCAGTCGTCACTCTACCATCCTTGTCAGCGCCCTCCAACCAACAAATCTTTAACAGTGGCCAATTTAGCAATCTTCAACGAAAGCCAATCACAAATTTAATTTCCATAAATAAACGTCTGACTTCAGTTTTTTCTTCTTCTTGTTTTGCATAAATATTGCCGGTTGGTCCTTGTGGTATTACCAAAGAGCGACAGAGTGCGAGAGAGAGAGAGAGAGAAACAGAAAAGGAGTGGGGGAAGAGGAATCGGTATGAGGGCGCGTTGAGATGAAAGAGAATGTAATGGAAAGAAATCAAGCTATTTATTTTTTTCTCTCTACTCCTCCCAGTTCATTGTTGGTGAGCGAAGGAAAAACATTTGTATATCTGCTGAATGGAATTACTACGATTTCAATGCAAGAAGGACCTTGTTTAAATCAACGATAGAACGACATTGGTTCGAATGAAAGTGGATCGCCTATATGGAACGATGACGAGGACCAGTTTAGTGGCATATTGAAATGAAAAAAGTGAAACAAAAACCAAAGAAAATTAAAGGACTCCATGATGTTTGAATGTGGCTGTGGTTTGAACTCTGTGCAAAGCGGAAGGTTCCAAGCGACGTTAGGAATTTATGGGAAACATATTTCATAAATCTACCATAAACAATTGATATAAAATGAAATTAGGAACTTATGGTAATTGGCGGAAAGGATATACTCGATGAGAGTTTGGATGGCAGGACTAGCCGTTGATGTTGGCTATCATAAATTATTCAAGGAGGAAGCTTTTAAAATAAATTTTCAGGACGTTATGACGGGCAGCGAAATAATTAGGTATAATTAGCTTCCGATCAGAAACATTTCTGGGATCCTTTGGATGGATATGTCAATAGTGCGCATTGATTTCGTTGTAAAAAATTTCCACGAAAATATTACATGCCCATCATTTAATTTTTGTGGCTTTCACTTTTCCTTGCGGCGTTTCGTTACGTAAATAATTTAATTAGTAATACAGTCAAGTAATTAATAAATCATTTTATCAGGTAACCTCAATTATCGATGGCTCGTTAAGTTTAATGATGATAAATCGATTTTTAAGGTTTTTTTTGTGTTACGATTTAAATTGACCAATTTGTTATGCTTTGGTTGATTGCTTGCTTGGGTTTGGAGCAATCGCCGTTCGATTTTTGGTGATTTATGTGGAACCTCAATCAATTTTTGTTTGTTGGTACATAAAAGAAATGTAATTTGTTGCAGTAATACACCTTGGGTACACGAGAAAAGTGTTTCATGTAAACTAAACATTTCTTCGTTACTGCTTACGTTCTTTTCAACTGTGATTTGAAAGTGCTTGAATTAGCTTAAATTGGGAGCTGTCGGTTAGATCAATTTTGAAATTAAAACGTTTTATTTTCGAAATGTTTTTCGAATTTTCCCCGGTAAAAAATCGCAAGGAGTTTCCCTTGTCAAAAAATTTGACATAAATCCTGAAAAAACCTCGATTTCATCGAATGAGGTGTCAAAAAGAATCTCTTGGCTTTTGTAATGAGCAGCAACGACCAAAACCGCCGAACGTGATTCCTTGATTGGTTTCAGGAAGGCTGAAAAGGTTGGTCCGAAAACTACCCTTCAAGCGCTCGTAAAAGTTGATTCGTGGACGCAACGCAGTGTGGCATCCACAAATTATGGTTTTTATGTCGACCAGAATCATCTCTACGTGTCAAATCGCGAATGGAAAATTTTTCGAATTTCCCCCCTCAAAAATCATAAGGGGTACCCCTTGCCAAAAATTTGACAAAAAACCTCAAAATCTTCGATTTCGTCGAATGAGGTGTCAACAGGAAGCTCTTTGCTTGTGTAATGCTTAGCAATGGCACAAACGTCGATCATGATCCCTTGATGGGTTTAAGAAGGGTGGAAAGGTTGGTAGGAAAACTACTCTTTAAGCGCTCGTAAACGTTGGTTCATGACGTACCGCAGCGTGGAATCCACAGATTAAGGCCTTTATGTCAACGAAAATCACCCCAACGTGTCAAATTACGGAAGAAAATTTTTCCCCCCAAAAAAAATCATAAAGAGTTAGCGTTTCCTAAAAATTTCACAAAAATTCTTAAGTCCCCGGATTTCGTCGAGCAAGGTGTCAAAATGAAGCTCTTGGCTTGTGCAATACGGAACAATGACCAGATATTCGACTGAAACTCTTCATCTCCTGAAAAATCTTCATCTTCGTAGGTAGGAAAACTACCCTTAAAGTGCTCGTAAAAGTGGAGTCGTGGTGGCACGGAAATGAGGGATTAACTGATTATGGTCCTTTCATCTTCGACAATCATCCCCAAGTGTCAACTCGCGAAAACAACATTTTTCAAATTTTCCTCCCAATAAACCGTGTGGGGTTAGCCATGCCAAAAAAATTGACAAAAGTCCTCAAAACCTTGTAGCATTTGGCTTGTGTCTTAGCAATTTCAAAAACGTCGATCGAGGTTTCTTGGTGGGTTATGGAAGGGGGAAAGGTTTGATAGGAAAACTACCCCTAAAGTGCTTGAGAAAGTTGATTCGTGTATTGTAAGCATAAGTTTTTAACTTCGCACTACCTTATCAGTAGAAACTCAACTACCAGCTGCAAAGCCCTTTTCGGAAAAGATCGTCATTGGAATGTTTAAGTATTGGAATACCGATTTCAAAATAACGGTTTCTTATCTGGAAAGCTCATATCAGCTGATAGTCTCGAACTTTTGGCTTCTTCTGAGAATTGAATGGGAAGCAGAAGTGTTTGCGCCAGATAATTTGCATTTCGATTCCAAATCGAGGTCGCTCTTATAGAGAAATTATTTTTTTAGTACTGGCCAAATAAGGAACGTAGCTACAGAAACTAAATTTTAATCTGACATGGTTCAATCCGTTCCGGTATGAAAATTTGTACTTCAAAAAATATGGGTGGCGTCCATGTAGCGATAATTGAAATTTCATAATCCAAGTTCGTTTCGATAGAGTGCGACTTGGAGAAAGTTATTGTAAAAGTTAACAAAACGGACCGCAACATCGCCGTCGTACACGGTTTTGGCAAATAAACTCAACATTATGCCAACCGGACGAGTCTCTGATCTGACGCAGTTCCAATCGTGGTAAATAGTCTTAAAAGTGGTTTTGCAATTATTGATACATGTTCATTTGTTCGGTGCGCACGTTTGGAATGCATAAAGGCTTTGCGCGGAGCGAGCCAACAAAAGTTTGTTGAAAAATGCATTACACTGTCAAGTTTTAGTACGGTCATGCCATTTATCACACTTTTCCTTATTCATTTGCAGATACACTGAACCAATGAAATGACTACAAGAATGGTTAATGCGAGCCAATGCGTGTATCTGGCCTAAAGCTCACGAAGAAACCATCGAGGTGCTGCGTGTTAAAACGTTCACGAAGCGAAAAAAGAAATTCAGATAATGTAATCTACGTAAATTCGCTGAGCAGGAAAGTGGATTTATACTGGCAGAAATTGGCGACCACCTACATGAACTAGCTTCGATACTGACTTAATCTGCTATGAAATTTTTATAGTGCCATAAAAGATTAAGGTCTAGTTTGAAATTTTGTTTTTCTTGAAGGAGATAGAAAACTGCTCAGCACAGCGACAAAGTTACGAAACGATTTAGTAAGTTCGCCAGACATGTCTCCTTGTTTTTTTGTTTTGCAAAATTTTTAAGCTCTAGTGTTGGCTGAATCGAAAAGAAATTATTTCAATTCGTCTGATGAATTAAAATATTTTTTCCTCTCTTCAAAATGTCCCTTGTAGCTATCAATCGACTAAAGCCTCTATCGGCACGATCAATGATCAATTGCTAGACGGGTAAGCTTGAGCCGTGTAATTTGTACGTCAGTTAAGCTTGTATCTATCTTTTCTTTTGTATCTGAAGCTAAGAAAAGATTTTTATCTTGAGTGATCGCATAGCATGCCACCACCGGGAAGCGATCACATTAACAGCGTGAACCGATCGAACAACCTTTAAGTGAGAGTGAAATTTCTTTTGGTCGCTGCAAGGTATCTTAAGTTGACAATTACACCTGATGGACGCGGTGAGATTTTTCGAATATCTTTCGCGATCGCGCTGACCATGAGACCCGGTCCATGTTGAATTAAGAAGAAAAGCTAACAAGTGAGATCGATTATGTTAGTTGCCTAGCAATGTTGTAATGCGTACTTAGCATTGGTAACGTACATATTTTGTATCTTTGTTGATGCAACAAACTATTTGACATGGATCGCGCAAGAAATTTGTTCTGCAAGCACCGTGGTACCAACCATCTGCGATCATTTACCATAGATTGTAATTTGTATCTGTAGAGAAGTATCAGTTTCACCTGCTCAGCATAGTGCAAATTGACGCGATCACCATTTACCATTCATATTTGTGTTCGATGAAGTAAAAAAATATCGTCCGATTGCATTAAAGCGTAAAAAGATTTGAAATCGCTGGTACAAAAGCATATTTGTGTAATATCCACTTTACAAATAAATTTTTGTTGCTGATTGCATAAATATTTGCTCGCCTATTCCCATCCTTATTTGATTTATATATTCAAACTCAATAAAGATGCCCTATATGTCATTAATTGTTATACATTCAACAAAACCATAAAACAAACTTTAAAAACTTTGGTATTATCAAAAACCAAATGGCCCCATCTCGCACTATTACAAAAATATTACAAATATCATATCATAAATATTAGCTCAAATGAAAAAAAAATTCTTCCAAACACGAAGCAGCACTCACTGTCAATTATTTTCTAAATTAAGGAGGTCCTTGTATCGGGTTTTATCGTGTTAAGATTTCTTTGTTACGTACTCATATGTACCTACGAGGGTTCTATTTACTATTGTTACTTGGTTCAGTTATTTGTTGGTTTCTCTTGAGTTTTAGTTATCAATTTCATGTATTTATTAGTGCATAAATATTTTAATATAATTTTTTTGTACTAGTAGATTGGATTATCCGTTTTCTAGGTCCACGCTGACCCACATATCGGACGGCTGTCTCATGGTCCATAAAGTTTCTAATAAGGTCAGTTTCCTTGTGTTTCTTTTCTTCCGTGGCTATTGTGACATCTGCCATTTTTGTGACATCCGTACTATTTGAAGTCCTTAACAAGTATGTTTAGCTCCCGATGAACTTACGTTGCTTATGCCTTCTCGTCTCACCCCTGTTTTTGTTGTGTGTTCTTCAGACCAGATTTTGACCCTTCTCCCACGTTTTTTTAAAAACTTCTTGAAATTTAGACATTTTGACATATGTCGTAGTTTGTCCTGTAGTGCAGTGTATCATCTGTAGACTTCTCTCTTGTAGATTACTCTGTTGACATCCTTTTGTATTATTGTTTTTTGCATAGTCTAGCCCTTTTTTGAACTGACGCTCTAGATTGCTTGACCAAACAATTGGAAATTTGTTTCCAGCAATATTCAATTTAAATCGTCTGACAGATTAGAATCTGTGCCTGATGCCTTTTGAAGTTTCTATTAGTGTTGCCTTCTTATTTGTTTATGTGGTGTCCTAAGGCTGTCTCTATTTTTCGACTTTTCGATTTTCTTAATCATATTGCAATTATCTGTTTTTCGTGGCCGCTTTTCCTCGCAGTACCCTAAATATGCCCAAATTATACAAAGCTATTGACAGCATGCTGTGTATCCAAACAAGGGATGGGGATGAGGGATAGTTTTTGCAAACCTGTGTGATTTGATGTACTCGGTATTGTCCTCTGGGTGTTTCGAGAGTTGTAAAAAGCGTTTTTCTCCAGGATACCTGTAATGAATTATTTCATGGAGCATATTGTGTTCTGACTTCCGAAGCCGTTTCTCATTACAGTACCTAAAATATTGTTCTCTTCTTTTCTGAAACTATGATCCCTCAAATCTACTGATAGCATCCTGTGTACGCATCCACGGAAAGCTGCTGGTTTTTGGAAGTATAGGGTATATTCGGTCTTTGTCAATTACCAGCAAGTATCCATCTCCATAGTACCCTCGAGTCTTTTTATCAGTAGATCTTATAATGGGAGATCTTTATTATATTTTTCGAGTGTAAAGTTTCCTTGCATATGAATGGTTTTCAACCAATTTTCAACCCTTGCATTTTGACGATGCCAAAAACGTTGCGCATGTGTCTGACGCAGCTTTTTGGCATTACTTCTCGTCTTGCATTATTTCCTTCGATCCGTTTCATCGTAACTCACTTTGAAATGGTGAAGGAAGGGTTTCTATAGGCGCCACATTCTTCTGTTTAAAATATCTTCTTTGGAAAACAAAGCAACTTTTAAAAGAATTCATAGTGCTCCTATTTGCATAATCGTTCTTTCTTTCCGTTTCCCGTCCTTTGCAGCATCGCAATTGATAGGCTTATCTTCTAGGATTGCCAAAGTTTATGAGATGGCTATGCTTGAAAAGAAAGTTTTGAAGTCGGTAAACAGTATTTTAGGGTTTGATTTCCGAAATGTATTTCTTTACCCTTGAAAACAGGAATCCGGCGAAGAAACAAAATTTATTTGTGAAGACCTCAACGCAAATGCATCCTTTTATATATTTTTCTAATGGTACCCAAATTTTGAAAATTTCTTTGTCAAAAAAGGCGCCTAAAAACATTAAAAATTTGTAAATAAAAATTCCCAGCTCTCATTTTTCGTCACTAAACGAAGCTGGAACGAGGTCAGAAAAGGCTCAAAACAGATAGTTTGGCACGAAATGTGTTTGATTTGTTCCACCCATCTGGAACGTAACAAGAATCCCGCTAATATGAAGCTAGCCACTGGTTTTGTTCCTACTATGGTTCTTCTTGGGTTCTCTCTTTTAATTTAGAAGTTACTCAATTTATTTTTGGTTGCGAACAACGGAACCATTGCGTAGCCCCTATACAGTGGCAAAAGTTCATACAAACTCCCAATCTAATGATTTTCCACGCCCGTTTTCATATTTAATTGAAGCTTTTTTGAGATACGAAGGACGTAGAAACAAAAGTACGGACAGAGTTCTAAAAACGACCAATCTAATTGAATTTGACACAAATTTTCAAAACAGATGAATTGACATTTGTTAACATTTGTTTTGGGTGCAGTCGATAGAGACGAAGGTGCGGGGAGACGTTCATGAGCAGTCTTTTAAATTTTATATTCATACGCAATGACTTATATAAACTATCATAAAATGCAAATAATTTTCACATACATTCATGTTAAGGAAGTTGCCATCGCTATTTCATCACTCACCTATGACATTTAGATTCTAAGCTCTCTATCTTGCAAAGCTCACTTTATTTCGAGCACGGGGTATTCGCAGTTTCCTCGTGATACCCTCCGGGACTGTTGGCGCTTTTAAGTTACCCGTTAAAGTCCGGTACTGGTTACCGGTAATTTGTTTTAGGTTAGTAGCATTCAGTTTTATAAGTTACACTATGGCCGAGCCAGGTCCTCACCATCCTGTTCTAACACATTTATCCATGGGGCTTCTTGTACAATACAACTGTAAATGTGGTATTGATTGCCCCATCCCTGTCTTCATGTTGGACTCCGGAGTGTTAACGCTGTTTGTTGTCGTCCCCTTCGCACACAACTCAGTTCACATTAAGATATCATCAGCGAACTTGGGTCAATAGCTATGCTTTAATTAATCGGTCAACGTATAAAACTTTCATTTACACTAGTTTGATCGGCAATAAAAACACCTCAAAAACTCAATTATGCACTTATTACGTACTGCCTTGCATCCTCATCCGAAACGATCTATCAAATACATAATGACCGTGAATGTAATTAGACAAATGCAATTAAATACTTTTTAAAGCTCTGCGTTGAATCCGATAAAAAATCCGCCAAATCGTGGCTCTAAAACAAAAGAAAGTTTGCATCTTACAAAATCAATTCACATACATGGCAGCTGAGCATTGTAACTACCTTAAAAAATACTTCAGCGATAATTTTTTCATATATTTTCTTTCAATATGAGCGTATTTCAATTAAACATTTTGACATGGAACAACTTGTTTAACAATTTTGACCCCCCGTTTTGGAATTCATTCAAGCGTCAAGAGGTCACGATGGCAAGTCATCAATTATGAATCCAATCCTGAACAAAAACTGGGAGTCAACAAAAAAGAAAAGTCTAAACCACAAAAAACGAGTCCCAAGTGAAATTCCTTTCTCATGTTGTTACGCAATCTTTTCTTCAGCTACTTCTTGGTGGAACGCGCGAATTCATCGATTAGCTACCGAACCGCGAGATGATAAGAGCTTTCATTCATCCTCCGGCCCGCAAAGGGGGCTATGAATGGAGTTGGAGATGCATACGAGGAGGAAAAAGAAGGCTTTGCCGGGTATTTACTCGTTTTTAATGTGGATGGGGCCGAGTATCTCCTCAAAAAAATTTCATCCAAAATGTTATTCGATGCATCTTTCACTAATAAGCATCTGTTAACGTCTTTTTTTAACTATTTGAAATTTTCCTCTTCTTCATTTTTTTTTTCCTTTGGTTTCATCTTTCACATCATTTATAATTATTTAATGACGCATTTTCTTCCGTTTATAGTGAACGTTATGATAAGAATTCGGAAGAGGTCATTATCGAAGCTGAAAATGTTAGTTAAAGTAAGTTGCATCACTCCCGAAAGTTTTTTCTGTTTTGGTTTTGTGTATACTTTTAGTTTTTGTTATTGTTGTTTTTTGTAATTTTCGCTAGCAGCTTGTGAGCGCGAAAGTTGCTGCATTTAACAACTTTACGGAATTAGAGAGGAACATTTTTGGTCGGTGGTGAGTTATGAATGGGGAAGCAAGAAGTTTATTTGAAGAATTTCTACGATTTTGTGCATATTGAAAGGTGTTGATTTGGTTATACAACTAAAAGTTGAGCTAGAAAGTCATCTTCTTCGTTAGTAAGGCTCCAGAGCCCGCCCCGCGAGTTGGCTATAAGATGTCCCGCCTCCATGTTTTTCGACCTGTTGACCACGTCCTCTAGTTTCAGCTTAGGTCGTCAGTCTTGCGAATGTCTTGATACCGTCAGTTTTTGAAAGAGTCATTCGATCCTGTTTGAGATATAGCTAATAACCTTTGTTCTTTAACCCATCCAAAGTCGAAATACAAGTCCTGTATCCAAGACTCGTTCGTATGCTGCAATTGACTATAAGTCAAAAATTTGAGGGTTAGTAGTTACTGAAACTACACATTTGTCACGGTGTCGATCAACTTGATTGCATTATGCATCCACAAAAGCTTCCAGTGGTATGCCTTAACCAGGAAACGCACGGAAGACACCTTCCGATGCATATCATTTGACAAAGTCTCCTGGAAACTGCACACACACTATTTCTTGAACATCTAGTCAGCAGGACTTCAACTCTACCTTATACAACCTTATACTTATCCTGCCCTGAACAACAAGAGGCTTAACTGATCTCAAACTCAAGCCTTCAGAAGATTGAGGACAGCAGAGAGTATTCACAGAACAAGCATTTCCTCATACGAGGTATTCTACAGCCCACTTTGTAAACTTCCCTGGACTCAATATAGAGCAGGGCAAAGTGAAAGTACATTAGAACTTTAGGACAGACAGTACTACACGTCGTTCGGAGATCACAATATGCTGAAGACTTGAATTAAACATGATTCAACGTAGCAACCGTATATCCCACAGTATCCAATAGTATCCTTCACTAGCCCACCGTATATTGAAGCTTCCATTTACCGTTATTATTATATCTAATCGGAAGCGGAAATCGAGGCTTCACGTTGAAATAGTGGAACCGTGTGAAACCGAACATTAAGTTCTTCTGGGTAGTAATGTAGCGACCAAACCCTCTTTTTGAAGGCCTGACTTTACCCCCTCAGATTCATGCAACCTGGCGGCCCGTTCTAATTGGATGATTATCAGGTCCAATGGTTGGACTTCGTTTGAACCAGAACGCTTTGTCAGTGACAATGCGTCAGATCCTTGGGGGGAAGCGTATAAGGTCTGTCAAGATCGAAATAACAGGCAGAGTATGTTGAATGCACGCGTTAGTGGTAGCGCGACCCCAACATGGCCTGGAAGTATTTTCCAAGTGTCGACAGCTCTGCAGATAAAGACTATGCTCCTGTGGATTGTCTATAGATAGTGAGTGCTCCCTGGGTCAATGTGAGGATGAGTGCTGGCGACACGCGCTGTTCAGTGGTCCGGCATACGGGGACCTGCGTATTGTGTGTGGCGATAACTAGCCTGGAAGACGTGCGGGGTTCTCTGTTGGATGAGTTGATGGTCTTCCAAGTGGACATCTTCACGAAGCTCGCCTTCAATCAACGAACGCACTTGCTTGCAGCGTTGGTAAGTGGCGATTCTGCAGGGGCTTAATGTCATCTCTCTGTTCTGTATGTCGTTCATTGCATGATGTCTATCCCTGAATCTAATCTCGCAGGGGGTCAGAATAAATGCAGAGTACCTATGTCAATTCTGATCGTGTGACTGCCGCTCCCACGAGTCCGATGTAGGATCATCATACCATGATGCAGGGTCCCTAATGGCAGCAGCTCTCAATCTAGAAGACAGCAAAACCCGATTAGAATTCACTCTGAATCACGTGTTGGGGGGACGCCCATAACAGGTTACTGCCACATCCCTACACGATGAGGAGCCTATCTTGGCTGAAACGTGATAGTTTGTGTTTCAATGTGGTCAGAAACTAGTGCTGAGTGTTGATCCCATCTTGGTGGTGGGCGTTGTTTGACGTATTGTTTCAACCCCGTCTGCGGAGACCGTAGAATAAAGCCCGCACGGCAGATGTCCCCGTAAAACCTCTCGCATTCATGAATCAGATGAAGTGTTGGTTCAATTTTCCAGTTCTAGTCGTGTGTGTGCATATGCTGATGAACTCTTGGTTGAAGGTTATAGTCATCTTGAGCTTCAGTTCCTGGGAACTCATTATATACAGGTTGTGCCAACCATCTCCACAGACGTTTTTTGATCCAAACAGAGAAAACCACTTTGATGTTGTTTAGGGTTAATCTCAGCAGTTGTCGTACACCTTAGATCCTTTTTGGCGAGGAAAACCTTGGATATAAGACTTGAATTACTTGGGTATCTGGGTCAAGGAAAGACTTTTTTTCTGGAAGTACGTTAATGTACTGAAAGACAGACGTTCTCAAATTACTGAGAATGCGGAATTCGTAAACATGTACTACGCCCATTTTTGATCCTTGTCCAAGATGTGAGTCTCCTATGAGGTTTAAGTTCTTGGGTCAGGTCATTGTTTACCTTCACTGGTCAGGTCACTGTTTACGTTCATGAGTCAGGTCATTGCTCGATGTCTTCTCAAATTAGTGATTTTCCTTTGTTGTATTCCTTGCCTGACCAAGGCAAAGGTTATAAGTTGACGCAACCTCCGATGCTCCCAAAATTGAAGTGGACTGCGACACATCCTTGCTGTCAGTTTAAACCGTCCTTACTTAGATCCTTTTGGGTTGGCATTTCTGGGTGCCACTGTAAAGGCATATCTGATCTAGGCCATGTGTTACTCACATATATGATGTCCTTTTCCGAAAATTTCCTCCTCATCCAAAACCCAATGTAGCCCATCCCGTCCCTCTTTAGGATTTGTTTCTTACTAATGTGAATCATCCAGATTGCAGTGGCTGCAGGCTTTTAGAGAGTTTCTAAATGTTAATGTTTGCTCCACGGACATTTTCATGAAAATTTTCCCATGAATAAAACGTTTTATTTCTCAAGTGTTAACGAGTATATCATCGAAACTGAAGAACGTACTTTGGAAGCTGCCAATTTGTGCAAGCAATTGACGTTTTTTTTTAAATATTAGAAAAACACGTTTTTTTTTGGGTTGGGGGGTGAAGGCAATTTACGCCCGGAGTGTGGGACTCCTAGCAGCGCATGCTACCAGACTACCCACTAATCACCCCCCCTCCCCCCCTGTCAAGAGATCCTAGCCTGGAACCGTTTGATACATTACTTCGGGCTAGGCCTTTTTTGACTTCGTCCTAGGGCGCCGTCAGTCTAGAGAAATCTCCCTCCAGCGGGAGGGGGCAGGATGGAGGAGGACTGCTGGAAACGAGACCTACCTAGACCCCGCGCCCAAGGTTATCTATCGTTTATTTTTTGGCAGTAAGTATTGCCCGAGAGTTATGTGCCACGCGGGTCCATTTGACGAAACTTTTCAGCATTTCTCCGACCAGAAAAACACGTTTGGAATTGACAACATCTACAGCAGGATCCTCAAATCTTATCATCTAGAGTGTTTACCACAGTTTTCTTTACAACTTTCTTTCAATTGTTTCCATTGATCACGACCTAGTCGAATTACGTGGAATCGAAAACATTGAACCCTTTTTTCCCATTATTATCTGCCGCGATAGATTCCCATGAACCTTGACTTGTGCAAAGCTTGCGAACAATACAAATTCGCCCGATTTTGTACCTCTCCTTTGTATAAAATCGGATACATGCATTCCATTATGGTCAAAAGAAAACATTTTCAAAATCAATTTAAGAGATTTGAACGCGGTTTGTAACGGATTACAAACGAAACCGCGAAGAAAGTGAATGTGAATGACTGTAAGAGTTATGTTAAGTATTTTGTTGTGTTTGTAACATCTTTTTTTTTCTTAGTTATTTTGGCTCTTCCTTTGACCAAATGAACCAAGTGAAGCAGAAGCACATCCGTACGTTGCATATAGTTTTGTCATAGCCTTTGTATGCATTTCATACCATTGACCATCATCAACATTTACAAGCAATCACGTTTCAATTTGCATCTTAACACCGTACAAGAAAACAATTCGAGTGAGAAATATGTCCCGAATTCAGTTGTTATAATTTCGAGGTCTCAACGCTGCAAAACAAATTTTACTTTCTATGAACATTTTTGTCACTTCTTGGCGTTCTACTGCTGTTGATGGTTTATCATTACGAAGGTGTTACGATCGTTACGTGTGATCCATTGAAATAACCGTTGCATGCGTGCAAGAAGAGGTTGAGGAGTGGTAGAAGATTGTTGCGAAGGTTATGAGATAGTTATAGGGGCTAATGGGACCAGAAAGTGTTGGTTTTATTATACAGAAGTGTTGTTTGGTTTACTCAAACTCTGTTTCATTTTGTATCATTCTTCTATTAAATTGGATGATATTGTTAGGTGAAGATTTGATGAGAAGATTTTGACCAAATTCATGTAACAATCGGACTATTAGCATTTGTTTTGCTTATAATGCAGTTTAGCAAAGTTTTTATTACTGGCTTATTAACTAATTTCTGGGCAAGCTAAAGGCCGTTTTACGTCCCGCGAAACAATGTAAAATTAAATTTTGAAGGAATTCAAATCACAGCAATGATTTATGACTACTTTGTTCATAAGATCCCATAAGAATTAGACTTGAAGGTGTCACTATTCGCCGAAAATATAATATCATACTTCCTCGACCTTTTTTTCTGCTTTTTTTCTCGCGAATCCTCCACGTGAATTTAATTCGAGCTTACAGCGAAAAGCAAAAAACAATATATATCAAATATCTAAAATTCCTACCCCTCTGTGCATACAACTGACAACAAAATCAAGTCGTAACGACATTTTAGAAAATGTTATTTTCCCTTTGACATAATATTTTTTTCATAATCCTGTCTACCACTTGCTCTGCAGGGTTATTCACGCATGCATACATGAAAAGGAGAAAAAAAAGTCAGTTTTGTCGTCAACTGGATTTGAACACTTTCTCTTCAGTTCGAGGACTGAAGAATGCGAACATATAAAGGATATATGGAGGAAAAAAAAACACCAAATCTGGTTAAGATGTCAAGCAGTCAAGTAAGGATAACATGGACATATTGAATCTTCTACGTTCGGTATCATGGAAAAGAAACACCAAGGCAAGAGGAGAACGTTACGAGATGGATGGAATCGATAGCGTGAGTAGTACTTTAACTGTTACTTTCACATGTGCAGGAAGGAAGAAAGGACGAAAATGTTTCAGGTGACTTGAAATCAGTGCGAAATCAATCATGATGTTCTCGGAAACGTAGAAATTGGTACCAGTTAAATTTGTACTTGCATTCGAATTGAACCGTTCTCATGACTGTAATAAATTGGAGTCAGGAAGGACTTCCTGATTTTTAAAATTATAGTGGATGTGAAAATGCTTCTAATGCATTATCCTTTCTGCAATTTTCAATTCGACTTTCACATTGCCAGCTTACATGAAATGTTCATGAGCAAAGATTTTGTGAAAGTAATTTTATATGGATATATGCTTACATGTTTGCTGTATATAGAGATATGTTTCTTAACTCCAACTTTTTTAATCTTAAAGTTAAAGTGAACTATTTCGTGGCTTTAGATGAGTTTCTGCTAGGCTTCTGTTTCCATATGACCTGGACTTTATTTTGTGGATACTTTTTATCATTCGTTGTACAGAGCAAGATTTCTTCCTTGCTCCTCCATTCTACGGTAAGGAGCACGGTGGGTCCTGGACACTTAAGCCCATGGAAATTCAAAAACACTTAAATAAGCCGGGACTTTCAGTCCCTCATTTGTCACGCAGTCCACCTGCCTCGAAATTTCTTCATCATTCGTTGCATGTTCCATCGTCATTAGTTCAACGGAGAGGAGCACGATTGGGTTCTGTATCAACTGTAACCAGGTTCTGTAACCAGCACCACCGACTCTGAGACAATACGGTGTTCAGACGCAACCCAGAAACCCCCTTCGGCACCTGCAGAGCTTCGGAGTTCAGGGTCTTAAAGGAAATCAAACTTCACCGCATAAAATAGTTTAGTTCAGCACAAGCCTCATTGGCTGTTGCCCACGTTCGAAAAAAAGCTCATTCTCATGTCAATTATCAAATTTAGGTATTTCATCGGTTTCTTTGATTTAATGTGTGGAAATAGCAACGGAGAAGTGCTTTCCGAACAGAATGGCGAACATATATATGTATATCAAGGACTAAGCTGAACAATTGGACGTCCACTTCCTCTCCCACTGCTTCTCCCTTTTTTTCTGATTGAGTTACTTTTGCACAACGTTGTGTCCTTTTGCCGCTTTATCATCAGAACAATCGATCAAATGTACCTAGTCTGGTAACTGCAGCCTAATAGCTCGTCAGACGTGAATTAAGCCTTGTGTCGCCCCTGATGTAACGTCCATTTTTGCTCACCTGGCTTCATACGTGAGCTTCTGTACCTTGAAGTAGTTCCTCAATGTCTGCGTTCTATATTCCGGCAGCTTGAACTATTCCCAAAGATGTGCGAATATCAATCCACATAATGGTGTTCAAAGGATTCCGCTTACCGAGTATCGAAAATTCTACAACAAGGCTTGCCTGGTCACATTGTGATTCAACCTATTGTAAAACGTTGACCACGCCATTGACTGTATCAACCGTAGATCGTCTAAACCTAAAATTGTATAACCGTGGAGGTATGTCTTGTGCGAATTGAACCGTATCGCCCAGTCAGTCTCTGACGAACTTGTTGAACACTTTCCTAGCGGTGGCAACATCCAGATTTTCTTTGACCTTGCTGATCAGCAAACCCTTGCCTCTTTTGCCAAAATTTGGGAATGCACTTTTTGGAAAGCAAGCGTTGAATAAGATTGGAAGCATATCAGAGTAAAGTTATGGAAAAAGTTGCAGCATTTCTGTTTGAATGACATTCTGCTCTAGTAGCTTTTTACATTTTCACAAGATATCTTCGTCCGACTTGTTCACGCTTAACAGAGAGCACTGAGACTTTTGCAATATGCATAATCAAAATGAACGTAATAACTAGATGAAAATGCCTTGACAGACCACACCTTTTTTCTACGCTACGACTAAGGCTACGCATGGCTAGTAATGCATGAAGCCCTATTTCGGTCTTTCGAAATCAATGTGGTCTTACCAACCGCAAGAAGCCGCTTTTTGGCACCCTTTTTTGAGGCTTTGAAGCACCGAGATAATATTTTTGACTATATTATTTGATTTTTGTATTTGTGGCTATAAATATAGTAAAATTTTTAACACCGCTGAATGACTATTTTCAATGTACAGCGTCCATATTTCGGGGCATAGCTTGGGTGTCAAGCGATTCTTGGTCAAAATTGTACTGAACTGACGTTTCAAAAACAAACTTACGGTAGTTAATTTGGAAACTCTGATCTGACTCTGTGCACGATGACAGTTCATCGCTGTTCGGATTTCGGAATTGGAGGACGCGGTCAATAGGCCGAGGCAGTTGGATGCGCTTGTTGCAGGAAGTGAAGGCCCGAAAAGGGCTGTAGTGCTCTGAAGAAGACACAGAAGAAGTCAATCTGTTGCCAAATTTCAATGCTATTCAATGTTTACATATCGGCTTGAATGATAACGCAACCTGTATATGAATCTATGATGCTATCTGTGTCGTGCTGCAAATGTGAATCGTGGTTTACTAAGTCAGTATTGAAGAATGCTGCTAACGGCTTAAGTAAAAAAGGGTCCTTGCAAACATCAGTTGAGCAAAAATTTATGTAGATGACCGTCAAAAAAATTGACAAAAAACAAGCTTTCAGCAGTAGACTCATTGTCATGAGGCTGTGATCTTCGAAATGATAGAGCTGTCAAAGATACTGCTGATGGCTTTGGAGAGAAGAGTCCTTACAAACGTTATTTGAGCAAGATGTGAACCAGATGACCATCAGACACAACAAAATGTAGTACGGAGCAGTGCACTCATTATTACAAGGCTGTTGTCCTCAAAATAATGAGGAAGGCTGCAAGGAGATCAATGGACTGTTCTATTGCAGGACGTTATTGACTGCGAGGAGTTAAAAAAAATCGCAGTCCTGAAGGATATGGGCTAGTATGGGCCATGAGGTTCTAAGGCGCTGAGTGAAGCGGCTCGAAAGACATGACTACAAGGCAAACCAATCTGCAGGCGAGATATTTTGAATACCCTTGCAGAAAACGTATAGTAGAACTCAGAAAAGGATACATTCAACTATAATTTGAAAGTAATCCATGCTTTTCATAGTTATCAATGGGGTGGGAACCATTTGTGATGGTTGCACTCACATTCATTACTTACCAATCAGTCCTGTTGGAACCGGGCTCAAAAAATAAAACTAATTATGAAATTACTATAGGAAAAAATGCTTGTTGCATTGGTGTAGAAAGGTTTAGATCATTTTAATTTCTGGCTGCACGCAAGGCTGTCTTTCACTCATATGAAATCTATTTTTTTTAATTTAATTTATTTTATTGATTATTGAATTGAAATTTTAATGATTATCCCCTTTACTCTGTAAAATTTTGGGTTTGTTGTATTCAAATTTTTTTCCTTTTTCAATCGTCTTATACTTATGAGACATTTGCCCAAAAATAGAATCACACTTTCAATTTATGCACACTTTATGGTGTTAAACTGTGGACACTATTTCACAGGTAGTAAACTATCTTTTATTGGCATACTCGGATATTTACTTTTACAACGTTTGCGAAAATTTCATCCATAAAACCATAATTTTTATCGATATTGACAGAAGATGGTGGAGAAAGACTTTCATTTTTTCATTACCTAAAAGGTGATGCAGTCAGAAGACGAAATACAACAACTCAAAAACGTTTTTAATTTATTTTATTGTAAAAAATTGAAAGTATCTAGTCGTGGAACGAAGAAATATTTAAAATAATATTTTCCAAATGGCGCACTTTATACACGATTTAATTTGAAATTTAAATCCAATTTTTAATGGGTGAATTAATTAATTTCCTGATTTGAATTCAACATCTTGGCTGCATTCGGTAGTAGTTCAGCAACCTCGGAATATATTCATCTGCTAGCCCACATGCAATCCAATGAAATAGTAACTGAAAAAAAAACCTTCACATAACTACACGCGCTTTAGATACAATCGATTCATTGTTTCGTTTGTTTCTGTTGTTGTTGTTTGTTCCTTTTCTTCTTCTCACATTATTTAGTTTGGTGGTCCACGTGATGTTAACCTCAACTAAAAGTTTCAAGTATCAGTCATTATCACCTTTATATCATCATAACACGAACACAAGTACACACTTGCCAAGTAAGAGCTTTCACTCTCATCCTTCGCGTTTAGTTTGATGGTCTTTAATTCGCGATTTCGCCGTTAATGCAAAAATTCCATCAACATATTATCAATAAGTTATTATCGGATTTGGTTATTACATTAACACGATTCCTGCGTGCCAATAAATCAATCAGGCTCCTGCGAGAGCGCGCGACAGGTTCAAGTCGAAAGATTGATATCGTGGGACGATTGTTTGATGATATAATCTATTTGCCCGGCAGGTGATCCATTTGCTACTTAACAATGCCGCCAAGATGGAATCTTAATTAGATGAAAGCGCAGACAAATGGACGGCATACCAATATGATGGTCGTGTCGTACGTGGAAATTTATTTTCAGCTTCTCAACTTTAATCAAATTCGTAAGTGTGTGCAATATTTTCCTGAAAGGAAAGAAATCCGAGAAAGGACCCTGCAACCCAATACTGGTGCCAGTAGATTAAAAAAAACTTTAGCAAAATAAGTGAATATCCTGCAAGGCTCTTCCATATCTACCAAAAGACAAAAACAACAACAAAAAGAAATTCATTTTAACTATCCCAATACAGGAGCCATTAAACGCAACACCTACATGCAATTCTCCAAGGAATTATTATCTTCTGCTGTACGTTATGACTCATAACTTATCCTTGCAACAGGACGCTGCTCACTTATGGAGCTTAATTGACGAAAGTTATTATTGTACGTATATATCCTGTTATTACGATCACGCCATATATAATATAATATAATAAGGCAACTTTCAGGATATTCAACGAATAAACCCCAACATGATGGCTTTTAGCGACGGTTGGTTGGTTAAAACATGTGGCGTATACGCGCTTTCCTGGTACGTACGACCTCTCCTTCACTCAATCCCTCTCTCTCTCTCTAGTTCTGTTTCCTCATATATCTCTGTCTATTTGCTTTCGTACTCTACCCCCTCTCTTACTCTGCTCCTCTCTGCAGATATCCAAATAATGTAGACTTTATGTCTAGCAATAACATTTGGAAATTGCTTTAAATATACGTTCGCTGTGTATCCCCCAGGACGAAGTTACGGTCAAGCTTTTAACGATCCTCAAAACCCGTGACTTAATGTCACAAGAGAGTGGCTGCAATAACACCTTATAATACCCTAATGAGAGAAGGAGAGCCGCCGTCACAACTGGGCTAGGTAGGTGATGATAGTCGAAGTAATGGCAAGGATAGTAGGAGACAGTCGAATGTTTAATGTAGTTTTTTTCTTCTTCGTGGATTAATACACAACATGCGATAGACATCATTCAAATTGGTCACAAAAATTCTCTATTATCTAGAATCTGCCATAATGTTGCGAGGAAGGGAAATACTGTATCAGGGGTGGGAAAGAAGAAGGAAAACAAAGTAGAGAAACGCGTAGTCACGATTAATAATATGGAGCGATAATTTGTTGTAAGGACATCTATTACCCGTACCTTCAAGTAAGCACAATGTATCATCTACATAAACAGTGGTGTCAGAAGTGTGCATTATTGCCAACGTAACCATTGCAAGGAACTCCTTCACGTTTTGACTATCGCCAATGATTGAATATCATAGATAAAAGGTAGAAAAGTGCATCAGTATAGGGAACTACAAAAAGACACTTCACTCAATCTTTTGTCCAATTGTCCAAAAAAAAAAACGAATTGCAGAAAGTGTCGAAATTCGAAAGCGTTGCGAACAATGCAATTTCAGACAATGAACAAATTAAAACAACAGGAGAAGATTTTTTCTTGTTGGTACAACCTTTTTTCAAACCTCGACCTTTATTCTTGTATTCTTGTATTCTTCTATTCTTTATTCCGTTTGTCCCTGGATTTGAAAATCAGGATTTTTAAGGATTCAAAGGTTTAATTTGTATTTTTAATACTAACCTTATGAAAGATAGGATGAGTTTTTAGTTGATGGATTGTACAAGACTTATTCGCTTAGAATTCTATATCTCAAATTCAAACTCGGAAAATGGGCTCAAAAACTCTACACTAACTATGGTTTCTTACGTAAGTTGCCATAAAGACGAGATATTTCCATGTAAACTTAAATGATCTCAAGCAAAAGGTTGATATACAACACTCAAAAGAACTTGAAGTTTTCATTTGCAAAATGCTTCTGAAACTTGGGGTCTTATCAGTCAGAACAGACCGACACGGCCCAAGAGACTTAATCTACACATTATGAATTCTAGAAGTATGAAAAATTTATAAAAAATCTCTCTTTGTTGCCATTTTCTTGTAGCTGGGTTATGCGCTTCTGTTACTTTAACTGAAAATGCTTCTTATCTAGCCACGAGGTCCTCTCAAGAAGAATGCTATCTGCCAGGGAAGGTCTCTAGCAGCTCAGGTAAAAGTCTTTGATGCCATTTTCTTGTTCCTGGGTTATGCGCTCCTGTTACTTTAGCGTAAAATGCATTTTTCTAGACACGTACACCTCCCGAGAAGAGTGGCATCTAGCTCGCAAGGTCGCAGCGCAAGTAAAAGTCTTTGGTGCCATTCGCTTGTTGCTGGGTTATGCGCTCCTGCTACATTAACTGAAAATGCTTCTTTTCTAGCCACAAAATCCTCCCGAGAATAGTGGAACTTACCAGGCGAGGGCTGCAGGGACTCAAGTAAAAATCTTCGATGCCATTCACTTGTTGCTGGGTTATGCGCTCTTCTTAGTTTAACTGAAAATGCCTCTTTTGAAGCCACGATATCCAACCGAGAAGAATGCCATCTACCAGGCAACGTCTCTAGCAGCTTAATTAAAAGCGTCTGATGCCATTTTATTGTTGCTGGGTTATGTGCTCCTGTTATTTTAATTGAAAATGCCAGGCTAGGCTCAGTTGATTGTATTTATGTTAGCGGTTTAACCGGGCTGTAGAGGTTCATTAAACACTTTAGTCCCACTAGACACAGAGCAGGGTCTTCTTGCCGAAGCGATTTAGCCTTGTTGTTTCACAACTGGCTTTGCCAGGGTAAAGCCAATGTTTTTTTCCGTTTCGAGTTTTCGAAATAAATTCATTTTTCGTCACCCGTCACTATTCAATGCAGAAATGATTTTCTTTCTTGGCACCAAAGCAGAATTTCATATGCGATTTTCCATTTGACGTTCACTCGAATCATGTGGGACCCATTTACCGAGTTTATTGATCTTACCTATTGCAGCCATTGAGGTTGACTGGAGTCCTCTCAAGTTAATTTGAGGCTTGAGTCATTTAAGTGGCCTGTCAGAGCGCTTATTGTCTTTCAGGTTGAAATCGCCACTTTTGAGTTGTTGAAACCATGTCACACATGTCCTGATTGAGGGAGAGTGTCCACCATATATTTTTACCAGCAAACGATGACTTTCATCAGCTGTTTTCTTTTGATTAAACAAGAAAAGCAATGTGTGCTGCAAATACTCTTTTTTGGACACAAAATTCGACATGACAGATCATCACGACAAAACAAACACGCTGGTTTTGACAGATTCAACTTGTATGTATTGGCAGCTAAATGTCAAGCGATCGAAATGACATATGTGTCAAATAAATACGCTACGTACTTTTCGTTGGCGCCGTCTCTTAGTAAAACCAAAAAAAACTTATGCATACAACTTGTAACAGAAAAATAATTTAAAATTTGACTATTTTCGACTCATACGGGGTATTTTTGTTTATTATTGAGGGTGATTGGGGTTCTGAAATTCGACGTAATTCTAAACGTACAGCTTATATCAGATGGATTATTTTATTCACTTTATTTACTTTATTATCGCTGCTGGTATTATATATTCCATGTGAAATTTGAGTGAATCACTCTCGGATTTGCGCCCGGTTTGAGCTCAAGTGAAGCCAAAGTATTCCAAACCTCAGATATGATTCAGTCATTGTATCTTACATTGCTATCCAATGTCTCAGCCGCGGAAAGAAACTGAAATGATATCTGGATACTGTCCAATTCCAAGGTTAAATGAGTTATCAACATTTTCATATCCATATTTGAGTCCAACGAATAACGTTTAGCTTTCAAAATTTTCACCGGATAAATTTCAAGAAAGTACATAAATCAGAAAATGTACATTCTTATGATGTAGCCTCGAAACAGGTGCGAATACATATTTACCTTTGAAATCTTTTAAAAAGCACGCTTTAACCCCCTCTCCACCCACCTCGTCGCGGCGTGTTTATTTTCTTTTTTTCACGTTTTTATTTTTTTTTTAATATATTTTCTTTCTTATCGAACAAACTCGCAGGTGGAATTTTTATGAGTTAAACATGCGAACGAGTTTGTGGTGTGTACGTGAAGTATGTACGTTGGTGTTTATTGCAAATAGACATTTTTCCTACCCCTTCGGCTTTTCCCTAAGTGTTGATTCCGGAAACTTTCAAATAATTCCCAACTTCCGAACAATTTTGTGCAGATACAGATACGAGTTGGAGAGCTAACCATGAACAAATACTTAGCGCCAACGTCACGCTTCTAAACACGCGTAAATTCCAAATAAAAAATTATTTGAAATTCATTTTTGGTTTCCATCGTCAACGGGCTGGGCCGTGCTGGTACTTATGCTGAAGTGTTCAGAAAAGAAAAACGACGTGTGATGCGTGAGATGAATTACCTGGAATGATAACACCTTGCTGGTGGTAAAAATTATTGATGGTGACTAACAACTTTGGTCGTTGCTGAAGAAAATTTCATTATGAGTTGAGATATTAGTTGAGAAGAGCAATACGTTTCACATTTTTTTCTTTTTCAAATTGTCAATTTTACTATGATTTTTCGAATCATAGTGTTGTAATTAAGAATAAGATGATAAGGACGAATTTTCAATGGAATTCCCATTCTCATCGATACCAAGTGGGGCCTTCATCGTCGCGAAACGCTTCATATGGTGGTTTTAAGTCCAAAAATTCATTCCCCCGGAGTTGGATACAAACTTCATTAGCTGCACTAAATTCCTAATGAAAATAAACATGCAAAAAGTATTATCCTGCATCTTTCACCTATTGTTCCTTTTCTGTGGTAGCGTTATTAATCAGTTCATTCTACATCCAGCATTTGAAGTGCTCAGACTGGGATCCTGCCAAAAAGGTTGCATATTCAATAATTTTTAAAAATAAAGTCCAGCTTTCCAAGTACAAGTCCCGAACAGTTCCAAAAATTAATGGGTAAATTATAAATGAAAAAAAATTCCGGATAGTTGCTGAAATTTGTTTGATTATCTCAAAAATACAAAACAAGGAAGCACATACTGACGCTGACGTCAGTATGTGCTGACGATGATTGTTGTTTTCTCTGAGATCAACTTGGACTATAGTTGCATTGGACAGCCCCTGATGGTAACCTGCCTCGACGCGGCGAGGCGGCGTACTCACTCCAATCAACCTCTAGGCTACACTGCACGAAACCTTTCTCAGGCACTTCGACCAAAGTAGGTACCGGAAGGGTGAACAGCAAACCGAAGAGCTAACCATAAGTAAATACGTAAGGACTGATCAAAAAGGATCCTGAAAACACGTCATACGAGGGGGAGAAGTAGTTTAGGGACCAAACAACTAATGTGACCACACCAAGAACAAGTTCTCTGGAAGTATTAAGTCAAAAATTTACTTTAAGTTAGTAGATTGTGCATTTGACAAGCATTTGACCAGGCACAATAGCAGCAACCATTCACACAGACAGGACAAGAGCATCAGCAAAAATGCGAAAAAGAAAGGCGTAGAAAGAATTACAGAGGCAAGAATAAGTGACGAATCAAGACTCCGGATGATCTCTTGTACTAGCCCAAAAGCTACGAGGGAGGGATACGTAGAAACGTATCGGGTTGCCACTGCTAAGGAAATTCTACCACCACCCGGAAAAATTAAGGGTGAAATAGGGCTAGGTCAGATGGAAAAAATGAAAAACCCATCAGCTAAGCCTTAAGTATGGATGCATCTTCATTGGTCAGGCAACAGAGAGTGTGTCAATAACTTCAAACAAATTCGAAAAACATTCTTTTTCGCGTTTTGACACGTGGGCGTGGTTCTAGCTGACGTTTGGACCATAAGAATTCGATTCAACGATGCAGTTATTCCACGAATCAACTTTTACGAGCACTTTGAGGGTAGATTTCCTATCAATCTTTCCACCCTACCCTAAAACTATGCATGAAGTCAAATGGATTGCGATTATAGCCGAACAAAATGAATTAACCTCAAAGAGGCAGACAAATAGCGGTTAAGTACTATGATAACAAAACACCTGAGGTACTAAAAAAATGTGTAGAGGGAAATGAAATAGCATGTGAAACCTGAGATAGCTACCGAACATTCAACTAGAAAAGACCCAATCAAATCCTGCTAGCAAGGGTAGAAAGGGTACTAGATAAAAGCCTCTAGAAAGAGTTAGATATGTTTTGGAATGACAGCAATAATTGCATAATGCGTCAAAATACGTTGACGTCACCATGTCAAAACGGGGGACAAAATAACTCCATTGCGAAAATAGAATTTGCGTAAGGACACTCATGGCAATTGGAACAGGTCCAAATATTTTAGTTATGCATGCCGACCGAATCTGAATCCAAAAGGACAACATCTACAATACTAGGAACGCTAACGGACAACATATGCAGTTGAGGAATAGTAAGGACTTGCAGCGAGGAAGAAGAAATCACAGAGCACTTCTTTCAATGTTGTTTAAGTCTGGTCAACAAACGCATGGTGACCATAGAACTAGGGGACCTCTTTGGTCGCTCTAGGACGACAGGCTGCACCTTCTTGGTTTGTGTCGGGTGACAGGATGAGAAGTACCAACCGCGAGAATGCATATAGAGTGTCATACTCATGGGCTACCAAATGGTGCGTCCTCTTGGTGAGCAAGTATGAAAACCTTTTGGAACGAAGAAGTCTCCATAATGTGACTTGAGATGAATTTAAAAGTCAATATAACGTTGTCCCATGCCTTTCTTCATTTTAGAAACAGTTAAAATTGACGGGAGCGGGTTCCTACGTATGCCTGTGATGAGCTAGCAACCACTATGAGTAATCCAGTGACACTAGGTAAGTCCCAAAGAAAGCAATGAAATAAGCGGCAAAAATCCAACTGAAGTCATGTGTAACTCAACTGTGTAACTCATGTTCATCCAGGGATACGTCCTTTTTAAGTTGTAAATTCTGGGAATTGGAATGCTGACTTTTGCTCAGCGAAAAAGAAAAGGAATCGATTCATCTCCAAATATCTGCAAATAAACTTATCTTTTTGAAATGAAAAAGACATGGGGTTCAAACAACATTGTTCCGAAATGGATACTCAATTATCGATACCTTTTTTGGTATCATTGTAGTATTAATAAGAGCCAAGGAAAAATGTTATCTAGCTGGATTTCCGAAAAGGACAATCAATTATCGATTCTATTTTTCAAATCATTGAATCAAGAACACAAGCCATGGAATCATGTCACCTGTCTAGACTTGTCAATATTTTAGTGACACTTGACGTGTGAATAGTATTCAACTAAGGCAGATGGGCTAATCTTAGCTTTAAGATCGTAAGACTCAATTTTTAAGTCCTCTTTTCTGAATTGTTGATTATGATGGAGTCCAGATTGAACACAGCGTGACCTACGGATATGATCCTATAAGCTTCAAAGTTGCGTCCATTTTGACAGACTCTTCATACATAAATGGTGAAGGAATACTTGTTATTATTGTTTAGAGGCAAGAGTTGGGCTGCTGTCATGAAAGGCACAAGGTAATAGGGGACAAAAGCATATGCAAACAAGAGAAGGATGTGAGGATTTTGTGCAGATAGATGATTGGTTGAAACAATGGGTCCGACTAAAGATTTAAGCCAAATAAATTGGTGTTAAATCCAGCTATAAGGTGTTGTCCTTTAGCCGATTTCGAAAAAGGGAATATAGATGCATTAGGAGTCCTTAAGACAAGTAAACGGTTGGAAAATGAGATTGCCTGATAATAATAATTTTGGTTAACTCTAAATTTTAGGTTTCTTCAAAACAGTGAAAAAGAAAGAGAAAAACAATGCTGGTAGTGTAAGTGAGACTTGCAGGCAGGATAACACAAGATGAGTATGACGACCTTTTGGGGAACAGGTCTTATGAGTGTGTGTCAAAGGCGGATACGTCTACGAACACTAGGCTTCAATGGAAGTGCTGACTTCGGAATAGTTGAAAAAGAAAAGTGGAAAAACTGCTGGCGGAAACTATCAATTTGCGATTTGAAGTAATTCGTAGCGCCTAACATGTCCTAGCGAAACAATGGCCCTTTATTGCTTTGAAAATAATTTAAATGTTGCTCTTTTGTGTGATTCATCGTTGGAAATTTCATTTTCTCTGTTCCTCTCCCACACAAATAATTCAATATGTCGATTGAATAGTCCTGTCAAAATTTCGTTACGTACATCCGAAATTCACTCAAACAATATTGTCGTATCCTGGAAACGAAACAATATACTAATCCTCTATTCTATGTGCATGGAAAATCCATTCATATAACTATCCGTTGTTGATATCAGTCCAAGTCCATACAATTCAGCGAATATAAAAAGGAATGAACGACAGTCCTCCACTACGAGCATGAGTGCTGAGAGGCTCACACGTAATGACATCCATGATAGCAGGAGAATTAAAGGAAAATGCTATCGTCTTCAGGCTGAATACTAATGAATGTTGTGAACGACTTCAACCGACAGAGGATATTCTGTTAACACAAGATGGTGAGTGATATGGTCGTCAAAGTGTTTTAGATGGAATTACAGTGATTCGATTGAATGTTTGGGCAATTATCAAATAATTTACAAAAATATCCTTGAACGTCAAGGAGAGTGATTTGAATTGAATTGAGAACGATTTCGGAGAAGCACATCTCAGTTTATAATTGATTCTGGGTTAAAAGTTTCATTTGCGATACTTATTCCTGGAATGCTGCGATTTCATGGAAATATTATTTTTGCAGGATACTTGGTGGTGAGCATTAAATCTGAATTATTTGAAAAAGTGAACCGACTTCCATTACATCAATAAGTTACTGGAGCCACTTTATATTCATATCAAAAACACAAGACGTCACGTCTGCAGGCTCAATATGCTCCAACTCTCCTTTTCTGTGGATGTGTATTTGTCTGCATCGCACAGATCCCTGATCCTGTAATAAATACCCAACAACATCGACTAGATTAGAAATTCTATTTGATGTTTTCCAATATTCATGTGTCTATGTTGGCAAGTTCAATTTAATGGTTAGTTTTCTCGAGCATCATAAGGGACCAAAAGATATACACATATCCTTCCAATGAATTGATGACTGACTATCAATGAAGTTTACTGGCAATGTGCACAAAATACCACCATCAGTAACAGGATAACGAAAAACAGTTGAGAATAACAAGTAAGTGACTGATGGTATTGAATTGACTGTATGTTTTGCATTACACAATTTATCTCCGCGAAGGATGTACATATGCATGCAAAGACACACAGTGCCAAGTCCTTTGAATGATTTATGTGATGAAGTTATCTTTTTTCTTTGTTTTTTTTCTCTCTCTCCTTCATTTTTGCCTCTCCTTGCCTTTGCTTATTGCGAAAGCTTGGATAGGACGAAATTGAAAATTCTGAAATTAATTGATTGTAAACAACAAAGAAAATTTCAAGAGTTGAGAAATTGTTTTCTAATGGTTCATTGACGTAGCAAATGAAATTTTAATTGTCCGGGATGGAGGATTCTTATTTAACTTGACATCTGACGCGAAGCAATTTAACTTTTAATATCAGCCAAATCGCTGGTGAAAAAATTTGATAAAAAGCATTTATATGGTAATTGGCATGTTTGGTATTTTCTCGTTATTCATTGTTAACATTGAAAATTGATTCGGAACGCGTTTATGAAAACAGACCGGTTGAAAGTGAAGCATTTTCATGGAACATATCTGCAATATGGTGGAATGCAATAAATACAATTTTCAAAGAAAAATTTCCTCTTCTTTGACTTTCAAACAATCACTCATACTGCCATGCGGATATCCTTAATGGAAAATTAATTTTCTGTACATTTTTACAATAATATCCTCCATCCTACATCACATCAACAAATCAATCATTTTCCAATAAATTATATTTATCTTGAGCCCATCATGAAAGGGACTATCCTTCATCTTTTGCATTAGAACAACAAATCCCCGCCGTTCAATTGTATTATAACCAGATCAAATCCTTCATTAGCCCCTATAATAATTCAATTTTCCACCCAAAGCGACATCTTAACATTTTCATTTCCATTATTGCATAGACTCCTCTGTTATATCAAAATCATTACGTCCTTAAACCTGAAGAAAAAATGATGAAAAAGGAGGCCAAGAAGTACCAGTCATTTTTCAAAGAATATTCTCATTATTTCAAACTCGCTCTGATCCTGAGCCAAGTCACTTCGATTTTTTACCAACAAATTTTTCGTTTCCGAAGGATTTTTTTTATCCGACTACAACTTCTTCTTTTTCTCCTTCTTCTGCGTTTGACTTGAACATCATCATCACCATCACAAGCGCGCCATCAGAAACGTCGAGAAATAAAATGACAAGGTCAGCGACAACATTGAAGGTGGTAAAAACAGGGGATGAAGATTTCCCAATGACTTCTCATTAAACTTGCCATTGAACAACAATCATATCATTCCGAAGATAGATTTCAGTGTCTTATCAAATTTTTCACCTGAAGCCATTTCCGAAATGATGAGGCCAGAAGGGGGGCGGGGGAGAGTTGGAGAAAGGAAAAAACGAGGCAAGACTGAACGTGTAGTTGATGACATCGAAGGAATTGTCTGAAGCTTAAATTTTTTGGTTGGTGAACGTAGAGAAGAAGATGTGGAGGCTGGCGAAGGAGTGACTGAAAAAATAAGGACTGAAAAATGATGGATGCTTCCATTTGTAAGGATTTTCTTTTTATGATTTTTTTCGTATTTCTTTTGGCTTCTAATAGCTAGAACCGAAGAAAAAAAAATTAAGAAAAGGAGACCCACTAAACAAACTCAATACCGAAGTAGAATAGAAAATTATTTGCTTCGGTCAAATGTGGTGTTCATGATAAATGGCCTTTCAGTTCAAAGATGGAGGGTTGGTTCATGGTTTTTGGGGTTTTTTGGTTTTGTGGTAAAGATAAGAGCTGAAAGGTATTAGGAAGTATATTTGTGCGAATCAAATGAGAGTGTAATTTTGAGGTTTTCATTTTTTTGGGTAGCCGTGCGTCTACTTGTTCAAATCCCATAAAGGTGGCTCTTTAACAACTAACTGTAAATTCAGGAATAATTTTTCTGTTTTGCCATAAAATTATTCATCAGTGAATAGTTCGAAAAGCGTCCTAGCTTAGTCGACACTTCAATTGGAACTAGGTTAAGTCAGTTGAGTACTTTACGAGGCTTTTTCTTCCCATTTTCTTATGTCACGCTGATGCCATTCTCTATGAGATCCCAGGACACGGGATCTGAATAAAAGGCCATACATATGTCCACTGCTCTAATTTGAGGAGCCCTACGCGCTGAAAAAATAATCCTGACATCACTCAAAATCAGCGAGATAAGACTTTGTAGTAAATTCTGGCCTCTCGGTACTCCTGCTACATAAGATAACAAGTTGTTCTCAGCTGCGTGCTATATCCTGTGAAGAAATACTTTCTAACATCCGAAGAAACTATAGACCTTGACTTGGAAACTTTTCTACGAAAAAATTACTGGAACATACACATCCATCCCTGTCTGTCAAACTTTTGCTGAACGTAAAGATTGAATACATAGACCAAATCACACTCACATCAGTTACACCTATGGGTGTCCTGATGTAGTTTACTGCACATAGATTGTGTAAACCCTCTTTGACATCACAATCAAACATCACGTTACGCAAGTTCTTCACTGAGAAAACTTGCTCCTCTTCCTCTGAAAAATCTTCACCAAATGACTATGCGGACGAAATTCGATGATCAGAACCAAAATCAGAAGAGTCAACCAGAAAACCAGACCCAGATAGAATTCAAAGGATCGAATCTTTCAAAACATTTTGACATCAGAGACGAACATTTACGAAACACTCCTTATAGTGCTCACATGTCACCTGAAGTAACAACACCAGTCGCGTCCAAACTTTTAGTATCGATTAGAAAACAGGAGTGGTTGCACCCTTATTGACTAACGAATAAAGCGGTTGGATTACTCAGATCGAAGGGTCTGAATAAAAGACACCATACTGTAACTTTTTAGCCTGTCAAGTTACGTTTCTCGTAATGGCAATTTTGAAATTTTTGATTGCCAAAAAATTTGAAACTTGTATTTGGCTTGAGAAAAGATTTGCCGTTCGTCATATATAGTTATTTTTCACAAGTTTTGACGCTACAGCTTGCAGAAAATCCATTTGAACGACCATTTTGCAAGCTTGAATTGAAAAGGCGGTGATGAATTAACATACAAAAGGACACTGTCAAGCACTTTTGAACTCTTTACCTTCCTTGTGTATGAATATCAACCTGGTAATTTGGAAGTCTCAAAATTAAAAGAGTGCAAGAGCTGAGTGATAATCTATCATATGGTTTTCCCATCAGGGATAAATTCTATTTTAAACAAGTCCTTTTCAAAGTGAAGTGAAGCAACAGCCGCAAACCTTGACATCGAGTTTTATCATATGATTTAGAACATTTCTAGCTTCCGATGTCTGCATAAAACTCATTTTTTTCCAGAGTAGTAATTACAGTGTATAAAGTTATTAGACTTACACATTGCCCAGTGCGTACGATAGTCTTCCTGGGCTATACGCTAAGTATTTTGTTTATCAATTGAGAGTTCTGACTTGGAACATTTTGACCCATCTACAAGACCCTCATTTTTCTGTACCTTTCTTTCAAGAGAAGGAATTCCAGTGGGAAAACTCTTCTGAACGAACCAGTTAGGACTGAGTTTCATTTTCTTTTATATACGTTAAGCATTTTGTTTGTCCGATGGGAGTTCTAGCCTGAAACTCTTTGACTCCCTCCTTTTTATACCTGAAGGCTCCATCGAGTCACAAAGACTCTTTTAAGCAGAAAAGATGAAACAGCTATTTGATGCTACTTCATTCAACTTGTTATCACCATGCTGACCATAATATATTCGCCAAAAAATCGCTTATCGTCCTGAACACCAAAACTAGAGCTGCTTGACATATGATGATGACTCAGCATTTTCTGATGTAGTTTTTGAAAAAGGAAATTTTTTGTTCCATAACGATCCGTTTTGTAAATAAAAGGTAATGCCTTACTCAGATTATGTTTAATTTTATAGTAGAGTCCATTTTTTTGAGGGTTGTAGGTTCACCTGATCCCGATGTATTTTCTACTTAGTAAGTGTTTTGGCTATATTTCGGCATTATCTACTTGTTCAAACTTTTGTGAACTTTTTAAGTTCTTTTTGGGATATTATTTACTCCTGATAGGGGAATCGTTCAAACCAGATTGCAATCCTTGAATCATTTCGAACAGTTCTTGTACTAGACAATTCTTTGATGAGTACCGAATTATTCATTTCCTGAAGATTAAGCTATGCTACCTAAAAGTCAAGGGCAGTCAAGGGCAGCATAATTTTAGTTCTTGTAAATTTTTTATATTTTCCAGGCCCTTACAATACCGATTAAATACTGAAGGATATTGTTGTTTTCACAGATTTATTCAAGATTATCATTTGCTTTTCATCCAAACATAATTTCTGAACAGAGATCCATGGGGCTCGGCTACAAGGTAGTGTCGCGCAAGCTCGGCTCCTCACGGAAGCCGAGTTTACTTCAAACAGACAAGATGGACGGCATAGTGCAGGCGCTTTTTCCAACTCATCCTGTCCGTGTTGATGCTGCCCAGGAGGTCGACTCAGGCGAATTTCCATCGTTCACTAAAAATAAGCTGGGAAATGCGGTGCTTTCTATGAAACCTCGAAAGGCACCAGGACCAGACGGCATTCCAACCGAGGTGCTATAAATAGTTTTCCACGTTTGCCCTGATTTGCTACTCAATGTGTTTAACGCTTGCCTTAGAGCAGGTGTATTCCAATCTCGCTGGAAGGTGGCGTTCACACATTGATCAGCAAGGGAAAATGGGACCCGGGGCTGCCATCTACATACCGCCCGCTTTGTATGCTGGACACAGCCGGGAAAGTGTTCGAAAAGCTCATCAAGAGAAGACTCACTGACGCAATTCGTGCTGCTGGGGACCTATCTCCTCGGCAGTATGGCTTTAGAGGAGGGCGATCCACTTTCGATGCCATCATGGAAGTGGTGAATGCAGTCCGTCGAACTGAAGTGCACAAAACTGAAAAACGAGTTGTCTTGCTAGTGACGCTTGACGTCAGAAATGCCTTCAACTCCGCCAGATGGTCGGATATTCTTGGCACATTGGAAAAATTTTTCCGATTGCCAGGGTATCTGATGCGGATTTTGAGGGATTACTTAAAGGACCGCAGTCTGCTCTATGACACGCAAGATGGGCGGCGCAGTATGGAGATAACGTCTGGTGTAGCGCAAGGCTCCATACTGGGACCAGACTTGTGGCACGCCTCATACGACGGACTATTGAGGCTTGAGCTGCCAGATGAGTCGCGCTTGGTCGGCTATGCAGATGATATAGCAGCACTGGTCGCCGGACCCACAGTCGAACATGCGTAGCGCAGACTGGGAATGCTAATGCGTCAAGTGAGGGAATGGATGATCACCCGCGGGTTCAGTTTGGCACTAGAGAAAACCGAGGTGGTCATTCTCACGAAGAAAAGAATTGCCACGGTAATTCCTTTGCAGATCGGAGATGCGACTGTTGAGTCTAAACTTGCAATAAAATATTTGGGACTATTGATCGATTCCAAAATGAGCTTTTCGCAACAGATCAGGGCAACGGCGAAAAAGGCCGCGATAGGCGTCTCAGCTCTAAGTCGGCTAATGTGCAACATCGGTGGGACCACACCGAGCAAACGCCGACTTCTCATGAGTGCTGTACAGTCAGTGCTACTGTACGGCTCTGAGGTTTGGGCCGGAGCTCTCAGTAAGGAGCTGTACCGAAAGCGCTTGGCCCAGGTACAGAGACGAGGAGCTTTGCGGGTTGCGTCTGCATACCGCACTGTCTCTGAGTCGGCGGTGCTGATGATCGCAGGAGTGATACCCATCGCCCTCCTTGCTAGGAAGAGACGGAGAATTTATGACCGAAAAGTGGAGGGCTCAAGATATGCTGTCAAACGAGAGGAGAGGCAGCGCACAATACTCGAGTGGCAACAGTCCTGGGAAGGCGACTCTAATGGCCACTGGACTGCCCGTCTTATAGGGGACGTGGGATCGTGGCTAAATCGAAGGCACGGTGAGACTGATTATTACCTAGCCCAGCTTCTTAGCGGGCATGGGTATTTTCAGTCTTACTTGCACAAGATTGGTAAATCACGGTCCCCAGACTGCATTTTCTGCCCCGGGGACAGGGACGACGCATGTCACACCTTCTTCAACTGTAGAAGGTGGAACAGGGTGAGGCAGGACTTGTGGGAGGTGATGGGAGAGCTTTCTCCAGACAATCTGGTCGGAGAAATGCTGAAAATTTTCGACAAATGGACCTGTGTGACACATTACTCTCGGGCAATACTTGCTGCCAAAAAAATGTACAATGGATAACTTTGGGCACGGGGTCTAGGAGGGTCTCCTTTCCGGCAGTCCTCCTCCATCCTGCTTGAGATTTCTCTAGGCTGACGGCGCCCTAGGGCGAAGTTAAAAGAGGCCTAGCCCGAAGTAATGTGTCATACGGTTCCAGGCTAGGGTCTCTTGATAGGGGGGGGGGGGGGGGTGTTTAGTGGGTAGTCTGGTAGCATGCGCTGCTAGGAGTACCACACTCCAGGCGTAAATTGGCTTCACCCCCAACCCAAAAAAAAAAAAACATAATTTCTGGCTCGTACAAATAATTTTTTTTAAAACCAATCAGTCAGACTAAATACTTCTATTTCGTCTTCAATCAAGTGATTAGTTGTCCTTCCTGTTCATTACTTACTCTACAAACCATTTCAAATATAAATTTTAATTTCATCGAAGTATCTGGTTCCCACTTCTGACACTGCTATTTATAAGTTCATAGTTAAGGTAATTCCGTGCAAATTGAATAGACTCCTTCTAAACTTAAAAGCTCTTATCGAAATTGTAGCTGAATTTGAAGTCACTCACATAATGCCAACATATCCATGCCGGTGTATTGGATCAAATTTGCATTCTACCTCAACGCCATTTTAAATAAAATGTTAAGCTACAATTTACTCTGACGCTATACTTCGTTTCCATTTCAATGCTTATCATCAGTTTCGTACCCATTTCAGACCTCTGTCTTTATCATCGAATTTTTTTTTTCAATCTTGTTGAAAATCCCAACCAATAGCAATATCTTCGATACTATCACATCTCAATTTAGCTCCACCCACCCATCATTCTACAAAATCTTGCCTTTCACTTAAGTTATACATTATTTCGGAAGATTAATGAAATGTCGAAATAAAAGCTAATCGAATGCTTGCTTAAAGATTTCAAACCATTTTTGATGAGGGATCATAGCAAAGCTTCTCCCTTAGCTTTTTATCTCTAGTTTTATTCTATATAATAAGGATATCCTTGAAGTAATACGTCCTGCATATGAGATAACAACGGAAAAAAATGAAGTTGGGAATTTTTTCCCAACTACACGCTTAGTTATGGATAAAGAGGTTCTCTGTTGTTTTCCTTCGTCTCTTCATACATATCCTTCTTTCTCTCCCTCTCTATTCGTTTCCTTGCCTCTCAAAAAGAGAGGAAAATAGTGAAAAGATGTATATTTATCGGTAGACGATAGCCGTCTACAAAAAAGAAGTGTATTCCACACTGAAGGAGCCTGTAATAATTCCCGGGAAATATAATGCTGAATGGAAAGTCTAAGGGTAATCCGTTTCACGTTTGTTGCTGACCTAAATTTATAACCAGGAGAAGAGCAAGCTACCATGTAAGTACATAAGCGTAGCAACAGCTTGAGATACGGGTCATTTTGATTTCTTAAGGTTAGATTTCTTACACAATCGACAGGATCATAAATTTAAAGTTGGGTATTAGGCGTGGTAAGTGATGCAGAACGGTGGAATGGAATGGTGATGGCTGTCTCGCGTTAAAGTGTTACTGTCGATTGGCTAAAAGGAATCAAGGCTGTGCTTATTTGAAATGAATAGGGTACGCAGTTCTGTAGATATACGCTGTATATGAATCCTCCAATTCAATTAAAAGCATTTCATCTAGGACAAAAGATCTCACTTGGACTTCACTACATAACAAGCCAGCGAATAACAAGAATGTCTACACTAAAGCTATGGACAATCTCTTCAATCAGAAGATAACTTACATCCAATCGGATATGATTGTAGTGAAACGCTACATTCTACCTTCATCTTTCACTCTTTAAAATCTTCCTGTCAGAACAATTTACCACCTTGTCCTTTTCAAGTGTTAATCTCACCGAATGACAAAGACAAGATTAACTTGTTTATTTGTTATCTTTCACATCATCACTCCCGCTTTACCGTCCATTCCATCACAAACATCATTCTCATCACTAGGATCATCATCGCTCACCGTCTATTCAAATCATAGTGACTAGCAAAGGACTTTTGCAACGGTTGAATGGTTAGTTGGCTGACTGTTTGCTTGAACGGACCGGCAACGAGATGGTAGGTATTGTGGACTTGGTTAGCACTGTTGGTTTCTAGTTGATTCGCTATAAGTTGAACGGATGAGCTAGATAGTAGCTAACATTCCTCTACCCTCCAAGGATAATATATAAACAAAGGTTTTGAATATCTCTCTCATCTTCCCTAATGGAATTTGTCTTTTGGTTTTTGAAACTTTCGACAAAGAGAATAGTCCTGAAGGTATTTTAAGGTAGGCAGCAGCGGATGGGTATTGTCATGGAGTGATTGGAAGGAAATGGTAGAAGATGAACTGATACTTAATTCCGTGAAAATGGATTTAGACAAGGAAACTGTTCGCTTTTTTGTTGTTGTCGTTGTTTTTGTTGAAAGCTAGCGTAGTTCAATTTGTCGGATCTTTGTTTCATATATTTCACGGTAGGTGGATAGTATTGCTTAGTGTTTCTTTGAATTGAACGATTTTATGGGGATTAGTTTTTGGGTATTTGATTTCGGTATAGCTTGAAAAGTAGATGCTGTAATGATTAAGAGTTTTCAATGAGATTGGTATACTTGTTGCGTCCATAGCTAAGTTTTTCTTCTAGAAATGTCGTGTTTCCAAAGAAGAATAACAATATGAGAACTAATGAAGGGTTGATATTATGATGCATGTCTTGTAATCGTCGTTTGATTTTGAAAGAATAATATAGTCCTATTACATTGCCAGATTACAATTGTAGAGGTTCCAAACTAGAACAAATAAAAATGAGAGAAGATGCTAGATGGAGTTGGATATTTGGGTATCTCACTTAATTAGACAAAAAAATTTGGAGGTGAGAATGGCTTCCTATGTGCTCCATCACATACGTGAGTAGGATTTTAAAATGCTCCTATGTTATACTGAATGATTACTGAGGAAGGCTTAGAAGCCATCCTTGGGTGAAGGCATTAAAATACGACAGAGATTTTCAAGGCTGCAAGGAACCATTTATCACTATGGTTTCCAGGGTCTGCTATTGATTCAAGCCTAAATTTGCCTCCGACCTCAAACCCACATACGGTTCAGTCTCTGCAGATGTTCGATTCTGTCACCCTACGGAAGCAAAAGAGCGCTTCCAATTCCATGGTCGCCAGGTATTTCAACTTCACTGCTTGATTCCCTCTGAGTTGCATGAATCGTTTACAAATAAGGCGACAACAGTCCAAAAGGGAGCAGCCCACCAAACTTTCTTCATGTCTTTGAAGCCGAGAATCCTGTCTGATACCAAGTAATTCCGCGTTTTGCCCCAAAATAGTTATCATCCCATTTATGCTCCTCAGTACGAGCTAACTGATACTCGTTACTGGAGACTTCAAGCAAGCCTTAACTCCCAAACAGCTAACTGATTAGACTTGAAACCTTAGTTGAAAAAACCATGCTGTTCCCTTAATGGCGGTTTTCAGTTTAACAATAAATTTTGCACAGAGCTCAGCAACAAAGCATAGTACAGCCTACACCCAGCATCCCAAATGTTTGTATCCAGAATGTGAGGTCGTAAAGATAGACCCTAAACATAGGGAGGAACGACAATTAAAGTACTTCCAAATCCTTCAAACCAAAAGGACGCATATCAAGTACCCAGACCTTGGAACAATGGATTACAAAAAGCGCCTATACTGTTTACTCGAATGAAATGTTCTAATAAGGATTTTCGTCCCTTCGTAGTAAAGAACGGAATGGAACATCAGTTAAACCGATGACATGTACGAATAGTTTGGAATGGAAGGAGGGGGAGACGGCATTTCGATCTTTTGAAAGATCAATTACAACATCTTAAAAGAACGCTATAAGCCAGAGCAATAGCAAAGCGTCCAATTCGCAACCCGAGGCAGTGATGGATAGACATCCTTGAAACTGTCAGCAGATCCTTAATTCCGATCTACAAATTGATGAATGAATCCGAGGCACTGCAACAATTGAAGGCAACTACTTATGAAGTTATGATAGGAGGGGAATCCTAAAGCAGGCTGTAACGCCAGTGATGATGAAGATATAATGTAAAAAGAAAAACAAAGACATAAATAAACGGGAAAGTCAATATAAAAATCAACATGGAAACTGGTGAAATTACTGAAAAACTGAAGTGCAGCTTGCAGAACTAGATGCAATTAAGGACACATTTATGCACTTTTTGTTAGGCTTTTTTTTTGAGCTTAATTAGGCAAGGCACAAAAACAAACGAAGAGGTCACACTAGGCGAACAGGGTATATATAATTATCTTGTACATAAAAGCAATATAAAAGCTTATATAAAGCTACATTGGTCAAACAGGATCTAAAGCAAGAATAAGAGTGCATAAAAGAGATTATAAGAAAAGGATGCGAAGTTAGACCAACAATTAAGCCTAATGTTGAAAGCCATATGATCAACAACAAATGTATGGGAGCTTACGCTTTAAAAAAGGGGATATGCTACATGTAACTCATAAAAGACATTTGAATATACTAGAAAACACGTAAATAAATAAACAAACAAACGCAAAATATCGGACGGAAGGATCCTGCATAGTTAGACAAGCTCTTATTTCGACATATTCGTTGAGCTTAACACAAACCAAAGGCATATCCTCAGGATATCAGCAGACAAATTGGCACAAAATTAAAGCGTAGTTACTAACCACGGCCAAAAATCGGAAAATCTTCTAATCTAACGGTATTCAACCAAAAAAAGTGAAACTTCATATGAATTGACGAATTTCCTCTCATTTTCGGGTAAAACAAGAACACTCTCGCATTCTTTATCGTGTAAGAAGGCAATTCAAATGTAAATTTACATGTGCCTCTTTCTATCTCTGTCCAACCGAAGCAGCTCGGTAGTGTTACGGCTGTATGAAGTTAAGCCATGATGAAAGCATAAATCTACCTCGTAATAAAGAAAAAACGGGCTTTTTATTTGCTTCCTTTTTCTATCTTTTTCCTGTTTGGATATGCCGCCGACCTATAATAAGGACATTTAAGCTGGAGCACTTTAGACAAAAAGAAAAAGGAACACACCGAAGATGGCATTTAGTCCAAACGCGGATGTGAATTAAAAAGGGACAGAGATGGAGATGAACGGAAATCTGTCCAGAAAACTAAGTTTTCCTTCCCTTTCCCAAAAATCCCTATAAATAGCAAGGAATTCAATAAAAAAAGAGGAATTCAGCTGAAATAACAACATGGTGATTGAGAGCCTTAATATCAAAGGAGTCATCACAACCGTGCGATTGGAAGACAAATTATTTTTAAGGAAGTTGACGAGAATACAATGTATGTAAAGATCAAACAGTCCCCGCCTTGTCGGCAAGGATGCATTCAGACTGAAATATTTGACATATGACAATTGGTAAAGCTATGTTGAGCTATACGAAGAGTCAAAGTTAGAGCAATTTTCTGTGTGACATGGATGCTCCTGAACTGAAAGATGTAGCAAGTGGTTTGTGCAGAAGATCTGGGCAACTTAAAAATAGGGTCGTAAGAGAAAAAAAAGCAATAAAAATTATTTTAGAGGAATTTTCACTGTCTTGTGGGCAAGGATGTTTAAGGACCCAAAAGTGTAACAAGTGACTTGTACTGATGCCAAATATTCTTCCAGATTGAAAGATGCAGCAAGTGACTTGTGCGGAAGATTTGGATAACGAGGGAAAAACCGACTGGTAGAGCAGTTTTACTGCCTTGTAGATAAGGATGCTTGAAGTCTGAAAGTGATTAGTACAGAAATTTTTGAAAACTAAAGAAAACGAAGACGGTAGAGTGATAAAATATGGAAAAGAGAATAGTACGGATGCTTACAGACTGAAATCTTTAATAGGTGACTTGTGCTGAAGCTTAGGGTAACAGAAGAGAAAGAAGATGGTAGAGCACATTTCATTGTCTTATAGGCAAGGATGCTTAGAGACTAAAAGGTATAACAAATGATGAAGCTGTGGAAAAGTAGGAGAAAAGGAGATGGTGTACAAATTAAAAAGGAAGAGAAGAAAGAAAAGAGGATGGTGGAGGAATTTTCACTGTTTTATAATCAAGGATGCTTACAGTCTCAAAGGTGCATCAAGTGAGTGGATGAACTGGATGCAAGCAAGTATGCTCTAGGAATGAAAGGTGTAGCAAGTTACCTGTGCAGAAGCTTTGTCTAACGAAAGAAAGTGATGATAGTAAAGCACGAACAAATGCAGAAACAGAGAGAAGAAAACGAGATGGCACAACATTTTTCCCTGCAGACCTAAAGGTGTGCACGTGACTTGTGCTGATTGTAAGGATGCTCAGCGACTGAAAGATGCAGCAAGTGATAATATGGCAGAAACGTTGGATAACTAGTGAAAAATAGGCTGCTAGGGCAGGCTTTAATGCCACTGTAGGTAAGAACTTTTCAAGGAATCAAATGAGGCATGGAAGATGGTACAAGAGAAGCAAGTGAGCTGTACAAAAGTTGTGAACAATTAGTGAAAAGGAGATGACTGAGAAGTAGTCACTACCTTCCAGGCAAAGATCTTTCCGGACTGAAGTGTGTAACAAGTGACTTTTGGAGAAACGGTTGACAACTCGAAGAAAAGGAGATGGCAGAGCAATTTTTAATGCCTTATAGGCAAGAATGCTTCTTGATCAAACGGTTTCCAATAAGCGGAATGTGCCAAAGTTTTGGACAACTAGAAAGATGGGATGTGAGCTCCGGTTTTAAGTACGGCAAGGAAATAAATTCACATTCTTAATAATGATATTAGGCACAGAACACTTCGAAGCCTCTTCAGCTACGAACAGAGACGCTGTTTCAGAATAAGTATGAAGATAAATTGGTGTCGATATGGATCGTAGGAGTCTGTGTAGGGCTTGAACTGCCATCAAAACATAGTTATCATATCTCGTCGAAGTTGTAGTCCAAAGAAATTTTCTTGACTGGCATTTATTATATTTTGGACTCCCTCAGCTATACTCTCGCAACTGCTCAATCTACATAAGATGACCTATTAAAATCAAAAACGCATGAAATAATGTCTTACATAATTTTTATTGTCATGTAATCAACTTTAATTTTTGGGACTAGATCTGCCATGTAATGAGCAGAATTATTAAGTATAGAAGTTATGCAATCTATTCCAAAACGAAAATGAGATATTACATATAAGTGCATGACCAACAATTTTTTTTAAATATTTGGCCAAAATCTTAAAAACTTGCCAAAAATCACCCACTAATGATGAGATCAATGGCTCCACTTATTGATCATCATCACTAACAACACCATGCCCACCATTCCAATCGAAATCAAAACGCAACCGCGCAAGTACCGTAAATATGCATAACAAACCGATTCAAGTTCCGAATCGCAAGTTTAAATTATCAAAATATCGTTGTAATAAATGGTCAAAAAAAAAAAAAATAGTAGAATTCATAATCAAAAATGACATAACGCTATCTCTCTTTCACACTTGCCTTCTATTTTCCCATTAACTCCTTCAAAATTTCTACAATACTCGTCCGATTGCATAAGAACTACTTAAAGAAAGCTGAAATGTAAGAAGACGAAAAAAATGGCCGCCGGCAAATTTTTGGTAAAAGTATAATCACATGCCCGTTATTTTCTGCAATTATTTTATTCGGAAGTGCAAGAAGAGAAGATAATAAAAGAAAAAAATAAATAAATTTTAAGCAAGTCATTGTCGGCAATTTTTCTAACAAGTTTTCTTGTAGCCACGAAAATTAAAACCAAAAAAAAACGGCTCTAGATGAATGAATTAAAATGTTAAATGTTTCAAATCGTTTGTTGTTAGTTAGCCCTGTGTAGCATTTAACGAGACAGCTTAAAAAAGAGAAGTAAACAATTGAGTTGTTTTGTTATAATATTACTCATATGCTCATATGTGTGTTATGCAATTAATGGCCATTTTCGGTGGAATTTTTTCGACCATGTCATGCGTGTTTGGTGGTAATCATTTTTGCTGGAAATTGAATTAAGTTTTTGGTTTTAGTATCGGTTACGCATATTAAATTATTAATGAAATTAGATGTACAACATAATAACAATCTGTTTAAGAGATGTTTAATGTTTCATTTGAAATCACTGAACTGAGCGAAAAAAAAAACAAAAAATTCACTGATGTTAACATAACAAATGCAGAATACGTTTGGTCCAATTTTTTGCCAGATTATGAATGTGTTTTTGACTATTGCGCTCATTTGCAATTAAAATTAAGGAGTGTGGGAGAAGTTGCAAATAAGGACACCTACACAAAACTGGACTAGAAACAGGTCGAGTTTCTGATAATATTTGAAGGAGCTTAACAGACTGGGACAATATTTCAGAACCATGCACCAAATCATTTACTCGCGACAGTGATTTGCACATTCCAAAGAATATTTAAGCCTTGTCGAAATTTGACGACTTTCAAGGATCAGAAGTTACGACTCATTAAGATTAGTCATGAGGCTTACGCGGTTATGACTACTGAATCAAATGGAATCATTATATACCATTCGCTAAATAGTTGCATCATCGTTCACGGATCCTCTGAATTGATATTTGCAATTTATTCTACTAAATTGAATTCAAACGCGTCGACAGATAGCCTAAAGCTATTGTTGCAACATTCACAAACAATTTTACATTAATTATTCATTGATCATCTCTTTCATTCATAACTTTCCACCCGAAAAAAAAACCCAAATCAAGCCAATATCCATACGTTTCTTGTTGACTCATACTTATCCTGCATTTCATATCCGCATTCGCTAAATTGAAAATGAAACTCTATGCCATTGCAGTTCAAAACGAAAAAAAAGATAAATAAGAAAATAAGAAAACTTCACGCATGCATGCATGAAAAACAGGTGGCCAGCAGCGGATAAAAAAAACCAAACTAAGGTAATAAGAAATAAGTAGTGATGTAAACGGCACATTATGATAACTACCTTACACGATTAAGCGGTTTATATTAGCACTTAGGCGAGTATATACGTTAAATTGTATTGTAATAAGTGAAATTGCATTTTTCCCCGATGACTCGTATCCACGGAATAGGGGTCTACCAAACTGTTGCGGTGTTAAGGTGTAGCTGATGGCCTAGCCAGCGGCCTTTCCAATACGGATGACAAACGAAACAAGAATGGCCAAACTAGTCCACCTAGTGGGTTTCCATGCTCTTGACAAGCTGCATGAAACTTACTCGGCATTTGGTTATGCTGGGTAACAAGCATAATTGTTGGCGTCTCAGTTACTACACTTAGTATACCTTAGGGGCGGTTCGAGCATTTAAACTCAGTCAAGCATCCAGGAGTGATGTTGAGTACAATAAGGTGAAGATGAAGGCGATTCCAAGTTGAGAAAGGAGACACTATGACACTTGGAAGACTACTTGACTATTGGAGCAGAAGTTTCCAATTATTAAAAAGAAGAGGTCGACGATTACTTTAGCTAATGGAAGATTTCATTGAATTTTCATGGTACCATCACCATCAAAAAGGACTGAATTGCAGTGAAACGCTATGAAAATTTTTATTAGACCGAAATTGGCCGAAAGGATATGAATGACTTAGTCGTTGAACTAGGCTTACTGGTTTCCTGAGTACGAAACTAGATGTAAAGAAATTTCAGTTACAATCACAATTCAGCACAGCTTCCAATTTCCTACTTACACTTCCTCACGTTGGTCGTTGACAACTCCTTCGGAAGCGATGAAACTTTGGAATTTAGGAGAATCAAGGGCGAGTTTCTACGCATGATGATGAAACCATAATAAATATACCTCCGACGAAAGTTCAACGAAAGACTAACCCTTCATTCCTGTGAAAATAAGAGCTGTTTTTGAATCACTCGACGGTGTCTCAGTTAAGATTGGACAAATAGTAATAACCAGAAATTGATTATGCCATTTTGATCCTAGAATATAAAATAATTCAAATAAGCTGGTGCTGTAAAATCATTGTTACCGTAGGCCATGAATATTTACTTAATGTCCTGGCTACCCACAAAACTAAATGGCATGGTTGCAAGATTTGTAGTATTTGTTTGCACACATTGTTTAACAGTTAGAAGCCTAGAGTAGTAGTAGACGAGAATTCGAGACTCAAAAAATTCGGAATCACTTTTATTTTGAATAGGATGCTGATTCATACGTCACTAGATTTCAACCAAAAAATGAGCGGATGTTTGCAAACCACATCTAAACAATAGCTCTTAGTATGTTGCCAAATAATGCTACACCCCTCGTTCCTCTCCAAAAATGAAAAAAAGGACGCGGGATTGAAAAAAAAATTCCATGACAACATACAAAAATTTTTTTAACTCATTATCTAAATAAGATATCTAATAACTTCCAGGCGATTTCAAATGAATCGATATGTTTGTGACATTCAAATCAAGGATGCACGATGTGCTTCAAGAGTATTGGGACATATTTTTCAAAAGAGGAACACAGAGAAACCTAAGAATGCAGATTAGTAGACGGTGAAAAAACGAAAATATGCCCAAGCCACTGGATTAAATAGACTCTGATCCATCTCTTCTTGTAAGAAGGTCCAAAATTCAATAAAGTTCTGTGATAAACCTAACATAGACTGACAAAGACTAAGGTTATAGTTCAAAAGGTCTAACCAATCAATCTATACAGCCAAAAAGGCTCACATGAGCAGATCAAGTTCCCAGAATATTCTCTGCTTTGTTTAATAAGAACAGAATAATCTACAAGAAGTGCATGTCCGGCTGAGAGACTTTTACCCAGCCGTCCTCACCAGGAGTACTTGACTGTTTGATGGATGTAATCCGCTGAATCCGTCCAAAGATCACTGAAAGTTTATCCTCCACCACGACAGCGCATCAAGCCACAGGTTCTCCGTGGCTGGCGAAATTTAGGCCAGAAACATATTTCAATCGATATTACACATCCCAGGTAGCCCTTATGTAGCTACGTTTGGCTTCTAATTGAACCACCCCCCCCCCGCCCCACATGAAAAGGGAGTTGAAAGAGCAAGTTTGTGGTAGTTCAGACCACTTTGACACGGTGCCTTAGAATCGTTCCATTCGCCGAGCTCTTAGGAATCTACTATACTTGGAAAACCCTACTATGCTTGGAAAATACATCCAGGACTTTTCTTATGACTAAAAAAATTTTCAACTTTAAGAACTGGACTTTACTAAAACTTTTAATGACCGTTTAGCAGGCATTCCACCCAAGCCTTTAAAGCCTGATCTTGTAAGTCTTGAGAAGCATCGCCATTGATCTCCAGTCCTGTTTTTTGAAGACTAGTGTCCAAATTTTTCTCTAGTACTCTTTAAATTATAATTCTAGGCATTGAAGAATGGAAGTTAGAAATGAATATCACATTAGGGATGGTTCGGACGCCCCGTTGCAAGAAAGTAGTAACGTGGCTTATCATGACCGTGACCTAATGGCTCCAAACATCTCATGGAAGCATGCTCCATTTGTTGGTTCTAGTGACGTTGGTTCCTCTGACGTCTCTAACGAGAACATGACTCTCTTCACTAGAAACAGGGTCCATCATAGCATTGAGCCAATGTTGTAAAAATTACAATGACATTAGATATACATCGTTTGACATTAGATATATCAAGGAGTGTGGCTTCTGAACACTGAACAAAAAGGAATCCATCTCCTTTCCTCTGGCTTTCCAATTTGTTTTAATTCTATTGTTGATTCTTGTACGATATAATTCAATATTGCGTATCGATGGTAAGGAAGCTTTACGGTTTTCTACAGCCATCGTTATGCTCGTTCTCATGATGGTAGCTATGGGTATCCGTGAGTTAAAGCCACCTAAAGACGAATTTTTCGCTTAGAGGGCTCCCTAACATATGAGGGTAACATATAATGAATAACATTAGGAGTTCGACTCGATCGTTACTCATTTTTGAATGGGATCCTTTTTATGCCTTGGATATATGACCGCGTTTAACTTAGTCCTTGAAGTCATGATGTCATCAACGTTCAGGATGTGCTAGAAGTTTTTCTAATTTTAATTCTAATTTTCTAATCGTTATTATGATGTTAAGAACTAGTTCAAACGGGGTCTTCAGTTCCAGAAATTAGCCAGAGGTTTTGACAGCACAAGACGTTGAAAAAAATTTAAAATGCATCGATGAAGTGGCTTAGACATAGTTTTTTATGGTTTGTCCATAGTTCGTTTATCTAAGATTCGTTTTACTACGTATTCGTTTACCCGAATATCTTTACCCAATTATTCAGTGAGACAACAGGAGGTGAAACGTTGCTAATCCGTGCGAGTAATAAGTTAATTTTATTAATGACATTTACATAATCTTGATCCAAAAGTTTTTGGGTATTGTCAAAATTCAAGCCTAGATCAAATGCAAAAAATTTCCAAAATTTTCTGGGAACGAATGAAGAAATTATCATCCTAATTGTATCTACTACTTTATTATGTTTTTGACAGACACATACTAGCCCACACTGGTAGAACTTCAACTAATTTCTGTATAATTTCGAGTGGAAAAACCTATCTAGGATAGTCAATCTTTAGTTACATGAAGGAAGGATAATTTACATAAGAACTGGGCTTTGTGCAGAAATAGTTGGTAGTACAACTTCTAGTAAAGAACGGAGGAAGCAAGAAGGATTCTTCTGTCGCCTCAATCTGGGCATCCTTATCGTGAGAGGAAGCTTTGTGCAAATGGTTTTTGGTAGGAAGGATCAAGTTCTGTAATGAGCTGTTGCGTCGCAGAAATCAAAGTATGATTTGCAAAGTGGGCATTTCATGTTGGTTCTTGGGTACTCAATAGATGAGCTTTTGTCTCGACTAGATTCAGCTTTGAAAATCAAGACTGATTTTTGCAAACGCTGCTAAATCCTTCCTGTTTTCAATGCGGTAGGAGTATCAGTTATAAAACTTCTAGGAATTGTTGGCCGTTCAGCGAGAGCTAGCAGTTCTGCTTGCACTTCTTGCAACTGCTGGCAGAACTGTGGTGTTCGCTTTAAGATTTCCCTTCTAATTAATTTGAACACTTCGAATAGAATGCACTTAAAACCCAAATTTTAATGCAACTATCTAGGATGAATCTTCCCATCATCAAACCACAAATTGAACCGAACGTAACTGCTTCCATTCACGCTCTCACCAGTCATCATTACCATAAGCATCATCATCAACTGTTCACCTTAACAACAGAAGACGAATCTTAAAGACGAAAAATAAGAAAAATATTGCGTACAACATAAGAAAATTTCATTCATTGAGATAATGCTATGCCTATATGTACAGGTAAGACTGTCAGCTCATCCAAGCTTGCATGAATGCTTACGATGATCCAGCTTGGCTGGCCAAGAAGCCACCTATGACCATCCGATGCAAAAATAATTGGAGGAGAGTCGTTGACGGTGCGGATCACCTGTATGTCTTCTGCATATGAACCGCTGGGAGATGATACCATCGGTGTTTTGTCTGGGAGTCATGGGGCCAAGGTAGAGGGATTGTTAACTATAGCGTGTGGGCACAGATGATCCAAAACGACCGGCGCGCGGTCAGACGACTCAACCGCAAGGTATTAATAGGAGCCCAAGAAACCTGGTTGGCGGCATTTCTCGAAAATCACGAAAGTGACAACTATCGCTACCATCCGGGCCGGAATTTTCTTTCGATCGCGGGAAAGTCACTTCGTACCCAAGTGATTCAAAACGATAGACGTGGTCTGTTAGCTTGCGAAACCGGAACTCTGCAAATAAAAGGAAATTTTTCCTTTGGACAATTGTTTTTTTGTTTTGTTTAGTTTGATTCATATCGATTTTGGTGCTAAAGTGGAATTTAAATTAGAATTAAAACTGAAAGAAACGAAAGACTCAAAAAAAATAACAAAACAAAACAAGAAGAAAAGTGTGAACTGTTCAAATTAAATTGAAAGGCAGAAGTGAAATTCGTTGACCGGTTGTAAAGTTCAAGAAATCCATCGCCCAAAAGGATTAGTTGAAGCTGATTTAACGGTAGGATTTGAGTTTATTATAATTGTGTTACCTATATGCGATATGGCTTTGAATAAGTCGTGGAAATTTTATTTGTGCCAGCCGCAGGCTGCGACTTTAATGACTTCTTTTTGCGACCAAACTTTGCGGGTCGAACTGCTCGTTATAACGGAAGTGTTAATGGGAATCCTTTAATAGGTAGTATTGTAAGCAACCACCAAACATTTCATCTCCTCAAACTCAATCCTGATTCGTCTCATAACGAATATCATTCCAAAATTTCGGAAAATCCGTCATCTTCCCAGCAATTCGATAAAAATTTTTACGTGTCTTTCATGCTTGTAGACTTCGAGCATCCTTTTTTGCTAGATCATCTTCCTTCTCCGACTGATGACGTCCGAATAGTTTTTTCCGGTCTTTGCTGGATAAAATTCATTTTACCCAGAGGACTTGTACAGGCAGCAATCATTCTCCAGGCTTGCATTTTTCGGGGATGCAATGTAAGCACGAGTTAAGGATGGACATACTTTGAAATGCAATAAAATGCATAAGAAAAATTCAAGGAAGTAGAAAAAGAGGAAGAAGCTGCTATAAAGTGCAAAATCTGGCACTCTTTGCTGAAACGCTATGGGAATAGTTGAAAGCAAAGACGAGATAAGAGTATAATCCGCACTCACCCTCCATCATTGACCAATATTCAGGTTCGATCAAGCCGAAGGACGAATGTAGTGCATGAAGTTTATAGTATTCCTTCGAGGATGATTTTTCATGAAAGTTTTATACAATGTTACGTTACTAAATTCGAATCTCAAGGGTAAAAGTTTTGGTATTTTATGGAATTCTCATAAACTGAGATTTTCGTCAGAACTTTCACTATGTCGTGAAATTTCTAGTCGACCAAGTTGGTAGTATGTTGGGACAATTTAACTGGAGACTAAGTTGTTATGTTGTAAATACTAAATTCAAAAAAGAAGTTAGTGCCGTGAATAAGATTCCTGAGAAATGCCTTAGAAAATTTGATATTATTGTTGCCCATCCTCGAGAGCTCTCGTAGTGCTAATTCTGTTTTCCATGTCAACCAAAATCAACGAAAACATCTTCTTCAACAGTCTCTCGAAGAAATCTACTTCCACATACCATTTAACCGCAATCCTGATTTAATCTTGTTTAATGCGATGTCTTTGATTACTCAACTTACCCGCCAAGTCATATTATTACCCTTTTCTTCGATAAAATCCACCAACATAAAAACCCAAATGTCTTTTTAATGCCACTTGAACAGAAACTCAGCAAGTAAAAGGATTACCAGTAAATCCGTGTCTGTTATTCGGTTTACTTATCCTGCGAGTATAGCTCCTGATGAAAATTACAGCATTACAGTGTGCAAGGATGTCGTGATGGTGTTGAAATGCCACCGCCCCCACCGCAAAATGATGGACAGGCGGATATTGATGATGATGATGATGAACACAAAAAGTCATTTTTTTTGCTGTTGTTGTTGCTTTCCTTCTTCATACTCATTCCACATTTGATCCTTTTATTGTAATCTCAGTTGAGTAGTCAGACTAATGTGCACGATTTAATTCGATTGTCATCTTTACCTTACGTTGTGCGCCCAATGTGGACTTCGAAGTATTTTCATGGACTTTTTGTCGCTGGGGTGAAATAAAATTGATCCTTTGATACCGTGTGAGTGGGAGCGATCCAAGAATGTCTTTCGGTTTATGTCACATATGATAGTTGGTTGCAGTCGGTGTGTGCTTAGTGTGTAATTAACTAGGAAGAGTAAAACTATTTGTATGTGTGGCATTCATCAGTAAAGTGTTTTGTTTTTAAGGACCTTTTGAAGGCTCAAATGGTTTTCTTTTCTTTTGGGAAATAATCAGGCGTGTATTGCCTGGGCTTAAAGCTGTTGGGGACGCTTGTAGCTGGAGTTTTTGGACGTAGTATGCGTATGAATGATTCTCCCTTGCTAGTTTCATTTTACTAAAACTCCTTAAAAGTAATGCAAAAAACTGAAAAAATTATATTAAAGTGATGAAATCAAACCCAAATGTATTTTGTGAAAATGTGTGTGCCCCCCAAAGTTTGCACTTTCGTTTTTTCCGGTCTTTTTCAGACCTGTCTCATTAAGTGGAATTAATTTATAATTATTTATTTAAATTATTCATATGAGTGTAAGTTAAGGTCAATCTACTTTTCACATAAATTTGCTAAGCTTAGGGGTCAGATGGTGGTTCAAAATAAAATCATTCAAATCGAATCATTCACATGCAAGTGATGAAATTTAATCTATTTGCTGAAAGTCTTAAATAATTCACAAAATAACAAAAAAATTCTTGTAGATCACTGGCGCCAAACGTACAACAGGCACGAGCCTTGCAAAAATGTTTTGACCTGTTTGGTTTCGATTTATTTTTTACTTCTTCTGATGCAACATGGCTAATGCATGTAGAATGCACAATTTTTCAAATCGATTTGTGGTTTTAACTTTGACTAACAAAAAATGCAAACTAAAAAACAAACAATAAAATGTTGCAAGTCATTGAGTGGAGACAAAATACGTACAAAATAATTTTAGTAACAGATAATATAAACAAATTACTTGATTGCAAATTCAAGTGTTTGTGACTTTCACGCTATCGTTTTTCGTTGAAGTCCTTGCGGCGTTATAGGGTGATTATTTCATCGTTATTATGCAAGTTGACCGGGATATTGTATACCTGGTCGCATGTGGACCTAGTCTCATGTGGTTAATAACTATTCATCAAGTTTTTGTTTATAATAATAACACTCGCTTTATTATGAGTATTAATCGGTTGTACTTTGCATGCTGCAATCAATTTCAAGTGATGAATTTGTTGATAAACTTGAAAATTACTATTTCAAGTATATTATACAGCTTCAGTTGTTAAGGGTTTGTCAATATTTTTGTTAATTTACAAAGGAACCACTTTAAATAACTCTACAAAATGAGACCATTGAATTACTCAGACCCTTCTGTTTATACAGCGAAGTACGTTGCAGCGTTTCCAATTTTGTTATTAGTTTTTGAATATCACAATTCGTATTAAAAAGTGGATCATTGTCCTTATTGGACTTGTTCATCATCAAAGCTCAACCAGTTGATGTTTGGGGACAAAATTATAGATCCATTTACTTGTACTAACTGCCACTCTACTAACCAATCGCTTGGATCGCGCGTGCAGATCAAGGACACCATATTCAATAGGCGTAGCTTCCACTTGTTAGTGCTTTGAGCTCTATAAGATAGGAATTGCATGTCTGAGTGTTGTCTAGCGATAAGAATTATTTTGGTGTATATTATAGTAACTTTCATGGATGCACAAGACAATAAATGCAATTAGAAATGTCCGAAGTTATGGTCCTCTGCTGTTTAAGGGATGATTTGTACACCTAAGTATGATTTTAACTCTTTCAGGATATTTGCTAACTTCGTCCTTTTATCTGTTTCCCGTAGAATGATTGTTTCCCGTATAATGATATCCTCAAAGCCCGCTGAAGTCCTCTGACATTTGCAAATGTTCCTTCTTTGAGCAGAAGAGTGCCCTTTCTCTGTCTAAAATAGTTCTGCAATAGAATACGTTTGCCTTCCAGTACTCGGGCTTACTGTAATCGGGCCTTTTGGGGGAAGAACAACCGTTGTATGAAGAAAGACCACAATCTTTTCCTTCGTTACTTATTCCAGCTAACGTTTGTCAAAATTCTCGCGCTTCTGAATACTTTTCCTTTCGAAAAAATATTGAAATTGATTGAATACGCTCGAAATACGAAGAGATACTAGTTCTAGAGCTTGCTAATCATCAACACTTTCGCGTTTCATCTAAATAAATTCTACAAAGAGACTATAAAAAAATAAAATGCCCGGCGTCTGATTGCTGTATGTTGCCAAAATATCGGTAAAAACCGTCTGTATTAACAAAAAGTTTGGAGAATATTCAAAGGAATATTCTTACGGTGTTTATACCATGAAGATTCAACGAAAAGGTAACTCGATTGGCCAAAAAAAGACCATATTTGACAGTCATTAGTCTGAAATAGAGCATCTGAGATAGGATCTAATCTGAAATAGCTGAAAATCGAGCTTGAGGAAACTGTATGTCAAAAATCTCACAATACTGGCTCCAATCATAATTATGTACAAGATATTTCAGATTAAGAATCGCTTTCAAATTTTCGCCAGATTATTTTTCGGAAAGTCAAAATACCCCGTTATATCAACTGTCATAATCATGACTGGAAAAGAGAACGCAAAGCTGTTTTTGATCTCCATAGGTATTTGCTTCCAATCGTCCCTATTTAACGTCAACAGTCTCCATCTGGTTTTGGCACGGGTATCTACCACCATTTTCCACACAGCATCCTTGCAACGACCATGTACGTCTCCAACCATTTGAATAGAACCACGGGGATTACTTGATTCAAGTAATTTTCCATGCTGCGAAGGTACCCTTCGACAATGATTGGGTGATAAGGATATCTAGAAGTTTTGAGCAGTGACTGGCAACGTCAGCAAGTGATGCCATTTTCATATGGCACCTTGATGGAACTGAAAGTCAAATCTAATTTGCTGAACGCAGGAAGGATCGAAATTATGCGCTCCATTTTTATTTTTTGAGATATCTTCCGAGTCCGTAAAGAAGCTACTTATTGGTACTGGTACTGTAGAGGATATTGTTCGTTGTCAAGCTCATGTTGAAGCGGGACATGAATCTGTATGTAATTGGGATAGAATTGAGTGAAGTTTAAAGGCAACTTTCCAGGTGCGAATTTAGAGATTGTCCTGAACTTTTTTGAGGATGACATGTTGGATCATGGTGATGAATCTATTTAATATAAACCAGGCTTGATTGCTTCCTCAGCTTCCCCAATGCCGATGACAGCAATTAAGGTCACCAATAATCAAAATTGGGCCTGTCATATTCGATCGATCGTCCAAATCTTGCGTGGAATTTCGGTTACTTTGGGGGTTGTAGAATGAGATGGGTGTAAACTTAAAAGATGTGGTCTTAACTTTGATTGCTGTTGCTTCAACACGCCCGAACTGCGGTGTTGGGATAAGATTATGGTAAAGGTTCCGTCTTACAAAAATGGCAGTTCCAGAAGAGGCAGATAAAAGAGAATCTGTCAATCCGTCATTTTTGTACAAAATTTAGTTGAAGAAGTGGAGACAAGTTCCAGGATTAAGAAAGATTTCTAGAAGGAAAATTGAATCTTATGCAATTTGAAATTCACGTTTCATGTGAAGATGTGATTCGAGAGCTTCATCATTGTTTCATCGATAATTGAGTGGGACAAATTTCTTGGAAAATCGGAGCCATTATCTGAAACGTCAAATTGAATTGATTTTGCATGGTGCTAAAGAAGTTGGTTGGTAGTTTCTCTAGGTACGAGTTTAGGGTAGATTTCCCGGTTTTTATATGTCACGAGCCATTGGTTGTGAAATTTTTTTTTAGAAGTCGATGATTGCTGTCCGAATGTCCGTTTTACATTTTTGGTGTTGTTGGGACAACCTCCATAGTTATCCCGATGCTCTCCTCTGCTGATTACGTATTTCCACGCCGGCTCATTTTTCTTTGTGCATTGTGAAAAGTGGTGTGTTGTCCATGTCTGAAGAATGTCTAAAACAGCAGGACCAGTTATCGCATATAACTTTTCCTGCTCATGGTTTCAGGAACTGGGCTTGATATACTAGATCACATACTGCCGTAATATTGTAGATTGACATTTCTTCTTTCGGGAGAATAACTTTTACGAATCTGGACGCACTAATTTGGAGTTTAATGTGGAAAGAATTCTATCAAGTGAGATCTGTGTGAGAGTTCCTTGCTTAAAATTCGGAGAACTACATTTAAGCTCCATTCTTCTGTAAGGTAGTATGTGTGGTATTGCCACTTGCATTCTGCAAGAATATTCGTTATATTACGATTGACCTCTGCTGTTCCAGGGATGATTTGTACAACTAAGTATACACGTTTCGTTGAAATTAGATTCATTTTTTAGTCTTCCCGGATCTCTGCTAACTTCGTCCTTTCATCGGGTCCCTATAAAATGATTGCTACAGTACGTAGTGCGTTATTATTATTGCGATAATTGTTTTGAGTAGACGAGGTAAGGCTTGACGTTTTTGGCTTCTGGGGTAATTTCAGCTCCGGTATAGTCATCGATGGTTTTGGTGGGGGAGAGGGATGGAAATTCTTCATTGTCTTCGGTGTTTTTCTCTGTCTATTCTTCAATTGATCCCTCTTCTTAGTTTAGTATTTCCTCCTATTCGTCCACCGGTGTCTTCAACTGATCAAGAAGTGACTCCATTGGTAGACGGGACCGACCTTCTTGGCGTATTCTATTGGAGATTTTTTGACTGTTTATGGCCAGCGGTCCCTAAAGGAAGACGTCTTTCTTTTGGGGTTGTTCCACAAGTGCAACGGTTAATTAATGCACGTGTATCTGAAAGCTTTTTAGGAGCTCCTGCGTACTCTGAGGTTCCGTAGGAATTTGCTTTTGTGGCTTCCGGATATTGTTAGTTTTATTCTAATGTATCCTGCGGGTTATGTTGGACTCAGGCCGTTACAAAACCAAAACAAATCTAACTCGAGACAACAAAGATTCCTCCTCGTCTCATCGCTGAGTTAAAGGTCATATCTAAAGACTTTCTTTTGAACTTCGTACTGTTGGCAATATGTAGTAAATGTAACATAAAATGGTAATCAAAAGAGTGCGTTGTGCAATATACTTTTGTCAACATTTCCGTGGGTTTTTCTACATTTAAACATGCTTGCTATGTAAACTTGGAATTTCCGTGAACTTTCTTTTAATTTTAATGAGATACAGAGCACATTTTTTTGTATTTTTATTGCCAGCAGAAATATATAAAATCCGATCGTGCGACTCTGGAATGTAGGAATTCAAAAAAATGTCGTTTTCTTGTAAATCGGGTCGCTGTTGAGTTGCTGTTGAGCATAACGAAAATGCTGGACAAATTTACTATTATATTTCGTTCATTACATTAAATTCCTCCTTAGATTACATTTTGCCAAGTATTATTTTTCATCGTATCACATCAAGTATGCGTAGTCCAACTGAAAACCATATAACATTGAGTTATAACTTGTGCTCGTGACGAAACGACCAAAGGATGGGTAACTTTTCAATTGGCTGCCTGCGAAAGTAAAAGTACCAAAACGAAAGAAATGAAAAGGAAAAGAAAACAGACCAGTGACAATCTGATACTCAAGCCTGATATCCTCTTGAGATATGTGGTCGTTGTCGCTTTAAGTTGAAATAAAATACGTACAAGTATGGCAATATTACACTATAATCGAGTTTTCCTTTTTGTCATCGTGTCGCTGTAGACTCCCTTGCAAGATGACACTCTGAGATGTGTTAGTACGTTTTTACTTCAAGGTACTACGCTACAATGTTAGGTTGACTGGTTTCGGTCATCTTTATTGTAGATATTTTCAGTCTTTCTGTCTTTTTAACTTCGATTTGTCCGTCTGTCTGGCAAAATAAAATCTCTTATCAAGATTCCTGAACAACTTTCTACAAGATATATAGATTCTGTTGGTGTTGTTGATGTTGTTGTTGTCGCTGCTTCTTCATCTATTTCTTTAAACTGCTTTGAAGATAGTGAGAAAACGATGCAGATGATGATGGTCATGATGATGTATAGAAGTATGTTTGGTACGGTCCGTTACAAGAAGCAACAACAAAAATGGTAACAAAATATCAACAAAATTTGAAGACGTGTTACAGAGTCCAGCGCGAAGTTTTCAGTAATGTGACGAAGAAAGATGAAAGAAGTCACAAAAAAGAGGAAAAATAAATGAATAAAGTCAATAACGACTCGTTCTAATATAATGCAATCGTCAAATGAAATGTTATTAACATTTGAGTCGTTGACATTGTTGATGTTGTTTTTGCCTTTTTTCTTCGTCCTGCTCGTGTAGGCATCGCCATCATCACCATCATTTCTCTGTGATTTTCTAAAAATTCATTCAGTTGAATAAAATGGAATTAAAAAACAAATAAAAAAGCACCAAGTCGGACTCACTCAACGAATCTACCGAATAAATTTATGTGCAAATAATATTTATGAATATTTGGCTGGAAGATGTTTGTAATGAAAGTTTTAACTCAAAACTCATATAAAACAATTCAGCAAACATTTTGATATTTGTCTTCTTGGGTGTTTGTCTTTTTGCATTCTTCCGACGAGAAAAAAAAGGAACAACAACGAGCAACAGAGAAATGATATCAGCACAAAATGTTCGTTGAAAGCGACTACAAAGAAGCGAAAAAACTGGAAAGAAAAAATGGCCACTTTGAAGCAATGTAATTTTTATTAGTTGGTAGTGAATGGATTCCATAAGATTTCATTCATTTCTTTTGTAACACACGACTTCGTTTTTACTTTGCACACATAAAAGACACTTTGATATTGTTAATGAATACTCCAGGCAACATATTTTAAGAATTCTTGAGATTTCATTACATCATTCAGTCTGCCGAGACTTAAAAATAATGTCAAGGAGACTTCATCACAATGAGAGCTGTATTAAGAAATTTCCATTACAACAACGACATTTCCCGGAATAGCACACAAAAAAAGCTTTTTATGTGGAACTTCTCTTCATGTGAATTCATAGCTTCATTCCTATGTACCCAGTTATCTCTTTCCTTACTAAGCCAAAATGATAATGCTTAAAAGCATTAATATCCCTTCGAATATTTCCTTGAAATGTTTGCCAACTATTTTTAGTCTAGTTTGCAAACTGATACAGATGAATATCCCAATCTGCAAGCTCCCAAAAGCCGATTAAATATCGCATGACTCCTTTATTTCGATTTTTTTCCGGGAAAACTAAATTCCCTCTCCAAAGAAAACCAAAACTAACTACGGTACACTAAGCTTAGATTTTCAAACTATTTCCACTCAAACAAGACAAAAGAAAACTATTTGCTTGCATTCCTGCAACCAAACAGTCCTTCTATACATTTTACCTTTTCATTATTATCAGCAAAATAATATTCAATAGCTGTAATCCTTTCGGGCGGCATATTTGAAATAGATATTATTCAAATTTATATTTCGCATTGAAACGAGGACATTCAAATGGAATTCAAATTTTAAAAAGTGGGCAAAGTGAATGTTTTCTTTTTCTTTCCTTTTTTTTTGTTGTTGCTGCACTTGAAACGAACAGGCAGAGTCGTCCTTTTGGTCGATCATGTTAACATAGAAGCTGCACACTATTCTGTTGGCAAAAATAAGGATATATTTTTCAAAGATACTTTAATGTAGGCCACAAAACTGCAAGCTACAAAATTGTCTCTATGAATATTTTCTATTCAGCAAATAAATGTTGGTATTTATTGTTCGCTTATGTAATCCTGAATAAGGTTTATTTAGAAATATTGTGAAGGAGGATGATGGAGTTGTTCATTTTTCATGAGCTTGCAGTGAATTTGTTGAAGTTTTGTTGGATGATGATGATTTGATAGTTTTGTTTGTTTTATAGAATGCAATGCTCCAGGCTATTATTTGATGTTTACACAGCTAAGAGTTTATTTTGAGTTCAATATTTTAACGTCCTGTTCTATAATCATTTAATTAAAACTTTAAGTAAACGCATAAAAATATCATGCAAATTTAATTAAAATTTTATCCTCGAGCAGACTTTCAAATCGGTTTTCATCTGGGGATACCAAAGAGATTGCTTGGCCCGCTACCTATTCGAGTCCTGACAGATACTCAGATAGGCCCACTACGTAATAATCATGTTATTTGCCTTTCCATTTGTCGGCAAAGCGTCCGTCAGCTTGCAGCTTCCAGCTAAACTTCTCACCCCTGGAAAGTAACAAAACTTGACTCAAACAATTGCAGTTTCTCAGAACATCATTTTCGCTTGTAAAAGTTTTCTCTATGAAAGTCTAAAATAATGAAAAGGACATGATGATTTATGGAAATTTATGGGGGAAATCTTATATAAATTGGGTGGACATTTTTGTTGTCAAAAATTCGAATTTCTCTTATTCGTCTCTCAAAATCTCAAATTTTTGGGCACCCTTAAATGTTGGTTCGGCTCGACATAACGGATGTCGTCAGGACTAAAAGTGCCATTCTATGACATAAAAACTCGATTAAAATTCATGAAAGAGATAAAAAAACATGCCGCGTATCGTCTAGTTGATAAAAAAAAATAACCTCAACGAGCTGAACTCGAATTGATATGCCCGAATCAGTAGAGGTTCGAATTGCTAAAGAAGACTAAAGAAGAATGGTTCCAGATATCACCAGAGAAGAGACTGAAATCACATTAATATATCTAAAATGAATGAGAGTTGAGATTGTTGTAGTAGCAACCCACATAAATCGGGCTTTAGTCTTTCAAAAATGTCACCTCGGTATTCCACAGATGACAGTCTCAATTAATTGACCACGTCCTCCAATTGGCCTCCAATCCTAGCACTTTCACAGAGACTAGCACTTCCTGTATTTCCCCACTTATCTCGATCATTTACTGTTATCTGCAAATACCTTCCAAGGTATTCGCTCCTTATTTATTCACTGCACATGGCTGACTCATTGCAGCTTCCGGTGTTTCAAAATCATGGAAACCTTTGTCTCGTCAAGAAGCTCGTATGGATCCAGATTGTACCTTTTTCCTCTTTGTGATCCTTCGTGTTCTACTCCTGTAATGCAAATTAAGACCTGCCTTTAAAATGCATTCATTTATTTTGTAGGTAGTTGTTTCAGAGTCCAAGTCTCACAATCGGAGCTTAGCATAGACTTTGTCACCGTTTTTAAGGTTGACAGATTCCTCTGTTTGCGAACACAGCTTCCCTGAACGGTTGCCTACAGTAAGAAGAGTACATCATATGTCAGCTCTACTCTTCTCTTTGCTAACGTCGTACACAAGTCTTGCAAAAGGTACACATTGACTAGAATTGTTAATGCTTTTATCTGTCCCTGTCCCCTAGCTGCCTTGCCTCTTGGAGCAAGGTAAACAAGATTGCTCCAGAAGATGTAGAAGACCGAGATATTCACCGAATGTTGACCGAATGTTGACCGAATGTTAACGTTGCCAGCGTGAGTTAACCAATTTGTAACCAATTTGCTCTTTGTGACTTTTTTGGTATTCCAAGGGAGATTCATTGAACAATTTTGACGAAAACTGATAATAAAAAGCATTTATCAGGACTCAAACATGGCTTAAAAGATGAAATCCAATTCTCGGAACTTGTTTCTGTGACTTGCGACACAGTATTAGGGCAGGAATTTCCAGTCCACATCAAAGAAATGAGTTCTTAACAACTCCTATGATAATATAGACTAAGAACTCAACTGGCAGTTTTGACAATTCCAGAGTCTTCCGGGCCGATATGCCAAAAATTAGACTTTCAAACATCCAAAGCATGTCGAGATTGTAGATTACGAAGAGCTAAACTGTCGTTTTTCTTCTCGGTTCTTCTTCTCGACTTGCAGGGGGAAGGTTGTTGACAAAGGCAAATTGAGCCTGATTTTGTTACTCCTAATTTTACTTTTCACTTATGAAATGGTGATCGCGGATAATAAGATCAGTTATCATCCAGGATGAGCTTAAAAATGGCTGACAAGCAAGCAAGGCAAGCATTTCACGTTCAAAAACGACATTATTCTATAGCAGTAATACAATAGACTCTTTCAAGGATTCAAGTTGTTGCCGAAATAAGTCGGCTACTGTTGGTCACACTTCGTTGACAAGTTCAAACGGGCACGGGGGTGTGCAACATTAATCAGAAACTTAACCTACACTCCCAACCAATCGTGTTGAACGGCAGGATTTACTATTTGGTCAAAAATGTATATTTCATGTGGATGTCTTTTTTATTCTGTTATTCACTACTTTGTGTTAAAGAGCGACAGGCATTTCTACTACGAACACCAACCATAGCATGGGTTCATCCTGGGCCAAAAGCATTTGACGGGAAGCCATTTCAAACTTCGCTAGCTTCCGCACAGTGTAGACATAGCCTTAGGTGATCCTTGGATGTTCCTGACAGACAAAAATTTTTTCTAAAAGGATACCGGTTCGATAGAAAACTAATCATATGAATGAGACAAAGCATCCGAAAGACCAGCATTTCAGACCAGACCTAGGAATACTGATGGGGTTTGCAAATGCAAATTTGTTTCACAAATTGCCTGCCAGACAATAAAGCCTTACTTTAACCAATTTTTTTGAGTGGCTGCTACTAAAGAACTGGATCTCAAAAACTGGTTTCCGAAAGGCAGTAATAACACCAAAACTGCTTTCCAAAAAACGCAAGAATTGACTAGAATATTTTGAAAAAACATATGAAATTTTGAAACACCGAAGTCATGAAAAGTATGAAGTTGAGACTTCTATCAAATAAGGATTAGTTGGAAGGATATGTTGCGAGAGGTAACGAAGAAATATTCCAGGGTGAACTCAGAACAGTAGGTCTAAAACTTTGGTGATACACCTTGTACGATTTACGTTTGACAAGAGCCTCTCTTCAGAGTCAAACGTGAATAATTTTTCAGGATACTTTGAAGCGCAGAGATGATAATACACATTTCAAAGCAAATTTCGAACGAGTAAAATTTTCTTTTGAATATTTCCCGGGCATTTCGAAATTTCTTTTTCGAAAATTTTATTTCCATTAATTTGCCGCTCTGACTCTCAGCATTTTTTCAAGGAACTCCGAAGAGTTTATGACTATCTCGTTCCTCCAAATTCATTAATTTAAATTTAATCTTTCTTAATTTTCTAAACCAACTAAAATTAGACCAACAGCCGTCACTTAAACTTAAAAAGTTCTATTAAAATTTACAACGTTAAGACCTTGCTTTCAACATTTTTCCACTTTTAACAATTGAAGCAAATTAAGAAAAGCTCGACAAAAAGCATGCTTAAGGATCGTTTACAATTTAACTTGTTACTACCCTCGTAACACTTCAACGAACGCAAGAGGAAAAAAAAATTGAAGAAAAACTGCAACGTAAAATTCCACCATCAAATTCACGCTTCGTTGAACAGAACGCAAGGACATTCTTTTCTCTACTTATCTAACCCTACCCCTACCCCCTTTTTCCCACCCACCCTATTTTACAATCCAATTAGACGATACTTTGGCCGTGATGCAACACTAAGTGTGAACCATCATTCAAAAGAGTACGGCAATAGCCAGTGTGACCAACAAAAGAAAAGAAAAATAATAAAATGTACGTTAAGGACAATAATTTGTTGAAAACGAAACGAACAACGCGCAATCCAACATCTTCAAACATGAGGCATGCCAACATGATTAAATGCCATATTAGACGAGTTCCTGCTTTTGAAAAAATTAGAAATTATAACTGGGCTGCTTAAGGGAAATGGCTCAAAGACAGTTAAAGGAGAGTAAGAGAGTAGAACTAGGGTTGAAAATAGTAAAAAATAAAATAAAATCGTTTTGTAAAGAATCTACGCTGTCAGCTACTAATTCTCCTTTTTTCTACAAGTTTGTCCGACAGCTAGTTGTTTACTTTATGAAGCAAAACTTTTACGACATTTTTCTTTAACAATTTTGCTCAATATAGTGGGAGCGAAAAGTACGGATAAGGACGATTCCTAAGTGCTCGTGCTAAGTAGCAGTCCTAGTAATGTTTTACGGATGCATAAAGCATTGTGCATGCAACGTGCAAACAATGTTTCTTATGACCATCCTTAAGAAGTTTGCTATAAGGTAAACGGAGTAAAGCGGATGCGTCTGTAAGGATACTAGCAAATTAATATCAATTAGGATAGTTCTTTCCATTGTTCCTCGTTTACACAAGTCGGAAGGATGTTAAACTTTGATCTTGAACGTGTTTACCGGTAGCAAGGTGCTAATGGTATAACTAATTTCTAGATTGCATTTAAGCCCTTAAAATGAATGCGATTAATCCTTGTAAGCATTGAAACGATAAGAATTGGTATTTCCGAAAATTACACTAATTAAAGGATTTTTTTTGCAAGGTTTTTGTTGATTTTTCGTTGGACTTCCCAGATGATGACATCGTTTGTATAGAAGTGGCTTTTTATACTTCCTTGGAGGAAGGAAGGATTCAGTTTGATTTGGTTTTAGCCCAATGCCAGAAATTTTGGTTTTGGCAGGGATAAGCATTAGATGTGCAGACTGTGAGCATAGACATCAGGCTCCAAGTAATCATTTGTGTTGTAGGAAGCCCAAAATTAGGTCTTGTTTGTGGATGAAGTTTTCATTCCTCAAAGAACTCAAAAATGACACAAGTCCAACACAAGCAATTCTACGCGAGCTAAGGATAATATATTGATCCTAAAATGTGTGAAAACAGCTTATGGGTCTTCAGGTTGACTACGTTAGTCCTTGTTTCGACCTTTTGTCGTTGTATCTCGGAAACATTGAGTGAACATAACAAAAGGCTAGCATGCGACGGATCTCTATTGTTGGGGCAAGTTCTCGAATTGTGTACACATAAGTGCGGCTATTAAGGACCACCTGCTTAGTGTCACGACTTAAAGCTGTCATGCAATAGTTTTTATTTAAGGTTTGATCCTGTGGAATGGATTCATGGTAACGTTTAATATTGTGATCAAAGGTAAAAATTATTATTTCCATAAATTTTGACTGACCTGGATGTCTTGTTCCTAGTTTCCGCTTATTTTTGACGTACCATTTGCTAGATTGTCATGTATTTCCACTAGACGTTTTCCAAAAACTATTCGGTACTGTTTGGATTACGACCAAGAATGCTGATGATTTGGTCCAGAACGTTAGGGATGGTACAGGTACCCAATGCACTAAATAGAATTTGGCGTAAGAATACGTGTGTTTTATCGAATCATGGTGGAAGTCCCTAGGAATTCCTCTGGATAGTATAAATCGTTTCTCGTCAAACCATACAACCTTACTGTCAGATGGGGTGAATTTACAGCACAAAATTCACAGTTACAACGAGTGACGAAACCCTATCTCCATTGCAGTCGTTCTGAAAACAAACAAAATTTGCGTTTCTCGGAAACGGAGAACCCACATGAAATCCAGGAAAAACCATTGAATCACTTCACTGTTGTGCCTGTTTAGTGTGGAACTCGAAGTGCAAATGTGTTTGTCTGTTGGTATTTGAGGAAAACCCGCCCTGGAACTGAAACCGGTGAGCCCAACATATAGTAGTTAAACAAGTTTCCCTTGTACGAAGTTTTCGAATGAGGTCTCGAGCGTTGTTCATTCCAAATAGCACGACTTCCCCTCACAAAATTCTCGCGTTGATAAATATTTGAAAACTCTTCTTAGATTTGTAACACGCGGCCGCGTTAGCTATCGCGCCGCCACGAGAAAGGCGTGGTCTCACAGGTCACCAGGTAGGACTGGATCAGAGTTCTTTCTTTGGAGCTTCTTAAGGTTTGGTATTGACCATAAGAAAACCAAAAATTTTGGAACTTTTGAAAGGAAATCACCGATTTGAAGCCAGAGAGTCTGTAAAACACAAGCGAGAAAAAGCGTGGAAGGAGACCCATGGTTTTTTGCTGAGGGAGCGATTGTTTGATCTATGTAATTTTTCCAACTTCAAGCCTTCCGACCGGAAAACTGGGCCCAATGTTTTCGTTCATTTTGAACGAAGCCTTTCTTTTGAAAACTTTTCACATTGAAATCTTACTTCTTCCCTATTTTGAACAACATATGACCCCTTTTTACTTAAGGTACGAGTCAGTTAATCTATCATAGTAAGAAGTATCAAATCAAAACGAAAAGATATCAGACGACAATAATTGAAGAAAGGATTATTATGCTTACATTTTATTATTGAAAATTTCACAGTTTCCTAGATATTAAAAGCATACAGCATTGCTATGAAGGAATGCTATTAATTCGCTACCTCGCCTCCGCAGACAGTTCTCAGTCCACTTCCAAGCTATTTCAAAGGACCTCAATTGATTTCGGGAAGCCTTTTCAATCTTTTTTCGCACCCAATTTCATCCACTCACAAAATAAACCGCAGTTCTAGCGGCTACTACTTATTCAATTCCATTGATGCTAAACTACCTCTTTTCATGAAATTTTCTTTACAATTTCATCTGAAATTATTTGGGAAATGGTTATACACTCTCACAACATTTGTTGCTGTTTTCTATTTTATTAATTTCTCCTTCCGCTGCTTCTGATTGGTTCCACCCAATCAAAAGCTTGAATACATTTTGAATGAAACACGGCCAAAAGGACTATTAAAAAGTATAAAAGTGTACAGAAAATGAAAAAAATAAATGGCTACTGGCTATGAAAGATGGTCAATACTGAAATTGAGATAATTTGTGAAGTTTGAGATAAAAAAAAATCACTTACTGGATCCTTTATTTTTCCTTTTTTTTCGCAAAATTGATTTGTAATTTATCTCATTGATTTTTGCACCTAATGAAATTTATGAATTGATTCCCTGAAATGGGAGTTGGAACGATTGCGGAGGAGCAGAAGGATGCGGTGGAATGGGTCAGATGAGGTAGCTTCTGGTCAGGTGTGTAGGAAGTTTTGTGGTTAAATTAAATTGAATTGGGGTGGTTGTTATTCTCTTAGAATATTGTGGTTCTTTAATGAATCGTTTTGGTTGCATTATCCTTAGTGAATTTCATTGAAGCTCAGTTTATATTTCAATGAGACCTGCTTTCTGTTTCTGTGTGGAAGTCGATAGAGGTGCATTTTTCAAAGGGTGTGGAGGATCGGGCAGGGTTATGCATTTTAATTCTTTTGGCTGAATATGAACTTAACCTTGATGAGACTTTTATTTTAGCTAGAAACGGCCTTGTCTGACCTAGGTTTGACCCCAATTTAATCTTGACATGACTGAATTTGAACCCTACCTTAATTTTACTTTTAGAACTCCAGCTTTATATTGACCTTGCCTGATCTAGATTTGACCTCGATTCGATCTAGACTCGATTAGATTTCAGGTTCACCAGTAGATTCTGAGGCCTTAACTTGAGCCAGAATTGACCTTGCTGAACGAAAATTGGACCCGAATTTTATTTTGACTAGACTGAATGTGAACTTTACCTTGGCAAGGCTTTTACTTGAGCTGGAAGTGACATTGCCTGGTATATGGAATTCTTCTCGGGGAATTTTGTTGCAAGAAACTAGGCATTTGACCAGCATTAAGTAAAAGGGGATGCCACCATGTTAGGATTGTTAAGGACTGCCCATTGATGCAAAGTGACAGTCAGAATTTAGATGTTTATTGGCGATGAAACTTATGCTTGACGGACTTTCATGTGATTGCATTTTGCTCCTGAGATAAGTTAAGGTTTCCTATATCCGTGTGACTCCGTAGTCTGAACAGTATACTGGTAATAGTGCTCACGTTTCAGGTGACTGGTTCTGCTCTGAAATGTAACTCCTAGCAATGATCATTGGATTATTGCTTTAGAGTTCGCGTTAGCTCAAGAAGTTCTTATGTTAAGTTTGCTGGCAATTCCTATAGTCTAAGAAGTAAAAATCAGTGCCAGGCGTGATACTGACCAAATCACCTTCTTGAGTAATTTGAAATTTTGACATCACACGGCTTTTAAAATCATCCGAATGACGTAGTGACATGTTGCATCTTGGCTTGTAGGACTAGGTACAATGTAGAACAGTAAGTATTTAGAATTTGGCTGTTTTCATACAACGGGTGAACTCCTTGTCATGTAATAGCTCCATTGCATTCTACATAGTCAATAGGTTTTTTGGAGAACATATTTTGACTTATTTAAGCCGGCTTCGGTTCATATTAAAAGGCAATAATTATTCCAAACGTTTTCATGGGCATGAGAAGGTCAAATCAGGTCACATTGAGTTAAATTGTGTCAAATTGTGTCAAATCAGGTCAAATTTGGTCAAATCGGTTCAAATTGAGTTAAATTGGTTCGAATTGGGTCAAAGTCGGTCAAATTCGGTCAAATGCGATCAAATTCTAACAAATTCGGTTGAATTGGGTGAAATTGTTAAAAATTGGGTCAAATTGAGGACAGGTCAAATGGTGAGTTTGGACCGGAGAAGTTAGTGGATAAGTCTTTACAGTCTTTTGTCGCTCCTTGTCCTCTCGCTTTCATTATTATACGATTGACTTATTGCTATTGAATACAAATTTCAACTTACCAAATATCAGTTATCTTATATTTGATATAGTTATATCAAATATCTTACAATCAGTTCTCAAATATTTGGGAAGCGTTCCAAAATTTAGCATTTGATTCATAAATATCTACCCCAATTCTTATTTTTAGCAGATTACCCGCCGTTATTTTAAGCATTAATTTAGGTCAATTAATATTCTGAATTATTGAGAGCTTTTAAACCAAACTTGATGAAATTTTTTTAAGTTTTGGTATGCCTGGTCAGTTTTCTGCAAATTAAGGTGCTAAATACAAGCAAACACAGAAAACTTTCAATAAACTCAATTTGAAATGTGAAAATGAACAGAAAAATTCAAACAAATTAATATTTATCGATAATAGAAAGCAGTTCACGACATGCCCATTTGACTTTAAATTATTTTCTATTTCTATGCATTCTTTCACATCAAATGTTTAATCATTCAAAGTTTCTTTTTCAATTTTTGTTTTATTTTTATTTTTTCCAAACGTACTAATTACCTACAAACCAATATGTTAAAATATTCGTAATAGGTGCATGCATACGAATGATATGAATAAATTTTTAAATGGTATCTGCCCGCATTTGTGCTGAATGCCACCATCATTCTTTGGCGTGAGAAAATTTCAATTTTTCTACTTCTTCCGTACAAAATTCAGACGTTATATTTAGCCCTTGCTTCGTGCATATGTATTGGCGTTTTCCGCTGAAATGTTTGTAAACAATGGAAAAGTTAATTCAAAGAAATCGCACTTAAAAATTCATTCAATCGGCCAAAGTAAATATAATACAAAAAAAAATACCATCCGACTTTTCTTTGGCAACTACTGACGATGGTCTTCTTCGCTGCTTGGAATTGTTTAACAATAAAGGAGAAATGCAAACAATAAGTAAATGAAAATGAATAATAATGGGCTGGATGCGATGCAGTTTGGTAGCAGTAGCAGCATGTGAATATGCACTAGGGAGAGAAATAACAACAACGAGCCCCTTCACAGTAGATCTTATAGCATTTGACTACCCGGACTTTCCACATATGTTGATACGTTTTTGTGGTATAAATGCATTGATGCATGCATGGTGTATGCAGTAAACGAATGTGGTATGCAAAGATCAATTAGGTATTCAAATCATGCGTTTTATGGGGTATGAAAAAGACATTTCGGTATCAAAATCACGGAAAATGCTATTTCAATTAAAAACGTTAAAATTTAGTTGATGAAAAAGATAAATTCTGTTTCTGAAATACTTAATTTGTTTGTCTTATGCTGATTTGTTTGGACTTCTTTCGTTTTAAGCGGTGCAGGGTTGGGATACTTATTTAAGTATCGGTCTAGTAGGGTTTGATTACGGGCTTATGTATCGGTAGATTTAAATTCGTTCATAAGGATTGGTTTAATATGTAAGGACTGGTTGAATAAGTAAAAATTATTTAGTAAAGTTTGGCCAACTATAAAGAATAAAGAAAATATGAGGCGAGGTTAATCAAAAGGCTGCTTAAGAGACCTATCGAACGCAAATACAGTCCGTGTATTCATTAGTGGCATCCCGGTCAAGTGAAATACAGAGTACATATTGAAATATCAGTGAAACAACCTCCAATTAGATTTATATTTCAAATGTTGTAGTACGGCCGCCTTCAACCCATTTTCGCTGGCATCTAAGTTCCTTCTTCTGTTCTTATAATAGGAAAAAGTAGGAAGGATCCATGCCAAACTGTATGGTGGTTGGTGAATTTTCGGAAAACCTTTAACTTTAAAGGTGTCCATTCCGCACTCTAAAGAGTCAAGTCTCCAAGGGACGACTGTCTCATATGCCTCACCAGTGTAGTACCTACACAGGTCAGTAATTGAGGAGTAACCATGTTTTCTGAGTAAATAATTAACCAGTGAATTTTTACTTCCTTTAAGGACGATGAGACCAAACCAGCGAATTCTTCATTTCTTCGAATTTCCTTGGCCACATTTCTTCCATTTTTGTCCTTCGGAACGACTCTTGTCTGAACGTTGGACGTTAGTGCCATCCCGGTGTAGTATGCAACGACTTTTGTTTGAACAGTGGACTGTTTTGGAAAATCTAAGTTTTATCAGCCCTCAGGATATAGCAAAAAAATATGATTCAGATGAGTCTGTTAACTTTCCACAATACTCAGAGCGAGACTTTCATTACTCTCCAATCTACTTAGTTTCTTGAACAATGAGGGTATTCGTGGGAAATGAAGGTTTTTAATGAGAAAATCCTCATGTCTTTTTCTCAACCGCCTTCTTCTTAATCAGTACTAATTTTCAGTTTCTGCTTAAAACCCAGTCGCAGCCTTCTTGACCGTTTTAAGCCTTCTTGACCGATCTTTTTCTTTTGCCAAAAAAGCCTAGCCCGTTTTTTGATAGATTCTGAAGAACGCATGGCATCTATGGTTAAAATTTTTGTACCTCTTAAACCAGGTAACTGCTGCACAGAGGGTGAGTGTTGTAAAAACTAAATCACGCATAGTGTTGCAGCGACAAAGCAGCTAACTTTTACCACTGAAATTGGATTCAACCTTCCTTGCACTAAACTTATATAGTGTCAATAAATATTTAATATTATAATATTATTTAAAAGAATTATCTAAAAATATGTTTTCCCTTTTGTTACAGGTGTAGTTTGCCTGTGAAATACTATACAAGCAACCCCCTTGAATTGTCAAGGTATGTTTTTATTTTTATTACTATTTATGGTAAATATTTGTTTACAAGGCATTAGCCTCGATATTTGTTATAGTTTTTTTAAGACTTAAGTATATAGGAATGAACAGTCAGAAAAATCACTGTAATGTAATGTAAAATGTAATAATGACCGCAATCGTCTATATATTTATGAAATTAAAAAACGAAAAACTTCACCAGTGATAAATTTAAAAAAAAAACAAAAGAAAAAGTAAATGACTGTGGTCAGTACCACGCTTTAGGGCATCGGCGATGTTCAATTGGTAGAGAGTTCGATTGATATGGATGATTATGGAAAGGGAATATGGAAAGAAGGAATTCATAAGCAGGAATGAAGATTATTCAGTTGGCTTTATTTAAATTGGAGGTAACCAATTTTCTGAACATCCGAGGAGCAATGCGAAGAAACCTTCATCAATGAGCATTGTGAACTTTTTAATAGCATGCAGGCAATGAGTATTCTATCTTTATAGAGCAAACATAGCGAAATATTTAATATTAAACACTTTATTGCGAAAATTTTACTTAAAAATCGAGGAAGTAGTCGGTTGACGAAGCTTATACTATTATTAAACCTTTTCTGCAAAACTGCAAGCTTGCATCTTCCACCTTTTCCCTGTAATGGTTTTATTTTAATTTTAATTTATTGCTCTTCTTGTCTAATCAAATTTTTTGCATTTTTAATTTGTTTCTACGATATAATGTCCTTATATATATCTATATCCTAATGATTTCGCTTGTATTTGGAGAAAAACGGAAAAATTGGTTAAAAATTTGAGAGGTAAATACTGAAAAAAAAAAATTATAAAGACATAAGTAGGTCAGTGAAGAACGAGTAAGATATCTCTCAAACTTTGTTGCGGATGCTTTCATTACAAAGTAATAGACACTCTATTCGGATAATTCTTTTGGCCATATCTTCTAGCATTAAGTTTGGTTCAACAAAGGGGAAGCGAAGATTAACAAAGAATCTGAAGAACAAATAGGGATGCGATCATTTAATAAACTCTAGAAGTTTCCCTTCATCTTTTTTTCGTCATATCTTCTTCTATTTTTGAAAGTCCTTCCCCTCTGTCAAAATGTTTTACCATTGCGTATTAACAAAACCGCAATAACACTATGAACAAACTGCCGACCGATCTGATATGATTCTACCGGGGGTAGTATGAATTTATTTTGTAACAAAAAGTATTTTGTCACTCTCAGTACTTCGTTTTAGGTACTAAGAACAAAATACAATCATAACGCTATCAACACTTGCCCCGTCTCTCTCTTCTAGACGGACCCCGAGAGTATTAGCACTACTTTGCACTAATTGCACTATAACCTAACTTTCAACAGCTCTTCATCGTGCTAATCAATAAGGTGAGAACATTCACATCGTAAAATTAAACAAGATAAATAAATTGCATTAACTGTGCATTAACTCACGATTGTGTTTAACATCACGTATAAATAAATGATAAAAAACGTTAGAAACAGTAGTCAACAATTTCAAGTTTAGGTGAAAGTCTATTAACTTTATACATATGTGCATGCATGTTACTGTACTGGCAACGTAGTAAGCGCAATCGAATTATGCGGGCTATGCACGTGTATCCTGATTTTTGCAAAACGTTTAAACGTGTTCCATGAAGTGCTTATCCATGTGAAAATCGTACACATAATCAAGTTAACAACTATGGGTTTTTTTTTCAGTTTTGAGGTACACTTTTGCGAGACCAAGTAACGATGAGTAGTGGAGTTGTATAGAGGAGCTATGAGTTAAAAATAAATGTTAAAGTCGGTTTCAAAGAACTTTAGTTGAAAATAATAAAGGAAATTTAAAACCCATTCTGCCTGTCGAATTATTTTGATATGAAACTCAGAATTTTAAATAGCGAGCGATAAAGAAAACCCGAAATAGCATCAAGTGGAATCGCGATCGCAAGGACAATCTGTAGCGCTTCGATTCTCTGCTCATGCACTAACGTTTCCGGCTTCAATTCTTACTTTTGTAGGGATTTGTGTCAACCCAGATGAAAGTCTACCGAGTACCCTTAAAATTGAAATTGGCAACAGGCAAAAAACACCACATAAGGCCATGTAAAGCTACAGGAGATCACTGATTCCCCAAAGAGGATCGACATACAACGCGAAGTTGAGAGGAGCCGCAAGGACGTCAACGAAAAATATGCAGTATAAACCGATTAGAGTTCATGTCCAACAATCTCAGATACATATCTGTCTAAGTGTCGATAGGTGACACCTATCAAGATAGGTATCCCTGAGCCAAGGAACTATTGTACTGAGGAAGATACTTAAGATAGATGTGCAACTGCTATTGTTGGGCATCAAGCCTTATTAGCCTTATTAAATTATAGGACATATGTCAACGTGGTTTCCTTCCCGCGGTTTCTGTGTCTGCTCCAGTCAAAGTGCAATTAGTTCCCCAAAAAATGAATGCTACCCTGTGAATTCACCTCGAGGGAAAGGCAAGGCTGATACTTCAAAAGGAAGTATCTGTTCCTATTACTTATTCGTCGTGTTAGTATTAGAATATTCGATTTTTTATTCTCTATTTTTCAAGCACATTTGCTGCCCAATATTCATGCAGATATTCCGACGTCTCTTCAGTGAATTCGCAGAGTTCCCCCTCACTGTCTGCTTACAATCCCATCGTCGTTGAATGTCCACCGAGTATGAAACCGCACTAATTTTGAAGTTCTGAATGAAGGTTTCAGTAAAGGCCCTTATTTCAATGTTGTATATACCTTATAATCTGAAAGCTTAAGCTCCTTATCGGCATCGGAATAGAGCGTCGGAAGCCCTGCAAGCCTTCTCCAAAGTTTGTTGGGCTTAACGTTCCTAATTTTTCGTTCTCGTTTTACCAAAGAGGATCGGTGCATGTAGAAGCTCAATTTCTCACCAACTGACCCATCTGTTCATTAACGTTGATCCTTGCAATCTACGGCGCTTAGTCGAACGTAGCCCTCTTATTTGCATTTAAGTTGGTGAGGGCGTGACTGAATATTTGATGATTGGCCAAAGTTGCTTGGGTGTTAGAGAGAAATTAGCTAATCCCTGTCAATTCTGAGTTATGCAGTTCCTCCAAAGGTTGGTAGTATATACATCAAACAAAAGTAAAGGGCACGGGTCGCGAAACGAACAGCCCAATTAGATCCAATTAGGTTGTAATTTCAGGCTCGTATACCCATCCTTTATTTCACTCAAGCTTGTTAGCGTGTTTGGTTTCCAGTAGATTTATGAGTTGTTTGTTAAAACTTTATAGGAATGGATGCAGGAGTCGCATGAAACGAAATCAAGTGCTCCATTAACATTCATGGTACATCACGTATCGGTACAAAAATATTGTTTTGTTTTTTGTTGAAATTTTCGTCAATGGTCAGACTCAGTATTGTAAAAATTCAAAAGACAAAAATAAACCTTAACATGTAAGTTATTTCATTTCCCAACGTTTAACAAAATTTTTATCACCATCTGAAAGAAAAACTTTCTCGAATTAAAAGCCACACCATTACCCCTGATTCGGCCATAATATTTAACTGCCTTTATTTTCAGCTTTTCACAATGCATATATGCACAAATCAATGTCAACTGCGTTACAAAATTCGCAAACAATCACTTTCACTCAATTGTAATATAGTGAACTCCGATTCCCTCCTTTCTTTCCACCATTCTTTCTACACGTATACCCTGCATGAAATTTCCATAAATATAAAATAACTAAGAGCCCCCCAATGTCCCCTAAAAATTCCAAGAAGAAAAAATTAAAGCCCAACAAAAATTTCACGCAATGCGGATCTACAACATACGCAGATCCGCCGTTCAATCTCCCGAGACCGGATATTTGATCTGCGATGATATCCGTAAAAGATACAACACATCTCTTACCTGTCGGTCGTAAGTGGATGAAAATCAGCGAAGGTACAAAGTTCCAAGACGAAATCGAAGAAAAGCGTGCGTCCAAAAGTTAAGATATGCAAACGGACATGCGTGTGACGAATGAAAAGACCGCGAAAGAAAGGTGAATTAATGTGAGATGAGGTAATGTAACACGTTGTACGGTATTCAGTAATTTACACATATACCTGTGGGAAGAGCGTGCGGTGGTCATCGGACCAGAAAGTATCTGCAAAGACACATTAGCGCATATGACATCGGAATATGTGACCACACCGTGCCACCAACAACAGCAACAACAACACAAATAGCAACATGTTGGTAGCCACAATCGCCGTCTTCTGGCGGCAAAGGTGGATCAAAGAAAAAGCCTTGAAATACATGCATGGCCACTATATCTAAGTAAATTCAAAACTTGTATTTTCTTTTCTTGTTTGCATCGCTCCTCCATTTCTTTCTTTTTCATCTTGTTGTTGAGAAAATTACTTTCACTTGTTGTGTGCTGTACGTTTGGTACGGATGGCTTGGATGGCCGTTTTCGGGCTGCTGCAGTTGGAAGACTAAATATCTTTGTATCTATTTAAATAAGGTGTTTAAGACGGGCACAACTATATGGGCATTTAGTGAGATTAAATGGTGATGAAGATGGTAATCTTCTTCAGAGGTTGTTTTTTTATATTTTCTTGCACCATTTATAGGTGCGGTATTTTTTGATATGATTACCATTATTATGATGGCTAAAATTGTGATAATGGGCAATAAATGGTAGACAGTTGAGAGTTCAAGAGCATTGCATGGGTGGGTTGGGGGTGGAGGAAGTAACTTTTTATTGGACTTATTTATAGGATCCTGGACAGCTTAGTAAGATATTTTTAGATTTACAATAGGCATTTTAAGTTGATTTAGGAAAAAGCCGATGGCCGTTTAAAAGGATGTTAATGTGCTTAGATAGATTGTCGTCATTGAAAGTTTTTTGATGGGATCTCTAGGCATTCTTCGTTTTAAGTTATTTTTATATTTGGAGATACTTGTGTTTGCTGATAAGAAAATAAAGCGAAAAATTGATTTTACAGAACTCCTGTGAGATCTTAGACATAAGACACAATGATGTCTATCTCGCATTCGTTACCATTTCCTTGTTGTTCATTGGGCTCCTGTTCCAATAGGACAAATTTATGATGATCGGCTATCGATTCAACAATCCTCTTTGAATTTCCAGCAAAGATAAAGTTCTTCCAACCATTACCAGTTTTATTCAGATTATTATTCGATTGTACGGAGTTTAGCAATGATACGTGGTAAATTCTTTAACGATCTGTATGGTACAGATGTTAGAACTCACGCATTCTATACCATAATGCCACGGTTCAAGTAACACACGCCAGCAGCGATAAATAGTAATGTCGCAAAAATCCCAACAGATTCTGTTGTCATTTTATTGTTGCTGGGTTATGCGCTCCTGTTACCTTCACCAAAAATGCCTCTATTCTAGCCGTGAGATCCCCTCGAGTGGAATTCCATATACTAGGCAAGGTCTGTAGCAGCTTGAGTAAAAGTCTTTGATGTCATTTTATTGTTGCTGGGCTATGCGCTCCTGTTCATTTAACCGAAAATGACTAGTGTCTTGCTACAAAATCCCCCGGAAAATATTTTACTTACCAGCAAGGCTACTTGAAGCTCTAGTAAATGTCTCGGTTGTCAATTTTCTTGTTCCTGTGTTATGCGCTTTTGTCATTTTAACCATGAATGCCTGGTTTCTTGCCAGAAGATCCGTTTGTTCGTTCGCTCATTCTCCTTGATTCGGTTGGCTCCGACAGTTAAGGATGACCGAGAACCAAGTGATTACCGTTCCGTTACATGTTGAAGCCTTGTTGGTGGTCATTCTGTTTTACTTGGGGAGAGTCAACTTTGAGATCATTCTCCAGTGCTAGTCTGCAATCGCGGGAAGATATCTCGTTTCTTACTGGAAGAACTTTCACATCTAGTCTGGATGCCGAATCATTGACTGTGCCCCCAACGGCTACCACCGCAATATTCTGATTCCAGCCGGCAAAGTGTGACTCACAGCAGTTCAGCCTTCAATTTTCCGCGAAAAAAGTGCTCCGCTGATTTGAGCCTGCAAGTAACTTGATGTACCCTCCTTGCTCTCAAAAAGTAACAGCGGTCCTTTGGTCAGTCCCTCAAAACCTGCATGGAAAACTCTTGTACTTGATAGTGATTTTCAAGAGGTTGCAGGATATGCGTATATCTAACGTAGTTAAATGTGTTTCCGGAGCACAGGGTAAGAAGCAGAACTACCCTTCGTTTCCAAATGTTGTGTGCCAAATTTCTTCGATTGCTTCTATCTTGGAGCAATTTTCACTAAAGTTATAATACCATGAGGATAGAGTCCCCGTAGTGTGAATTACATAAGTAAGTCTTTTCCTGATGAAACTTTTGTGTACTTACCCGCTCGTGTTCAACATACGGAGTGAACTTTTTGCATTAAGTTTGACGCACAATAGACGTTATGGTCATCTTTTTCCTTGTTGATGAGTACAAATTTCGCGATTTCGAAGCTCTGTAGAAATACTCCTTCTCGTAGGCATTCTGTGTTGCAAATAAAGTCAAAAGTGAAAGCCCATCTGTCGCACCTCAGCTGAAACGCCATCGGATCCTGGAGTCTTTCTAGCATTTTTGCTTTCCGGCTGATAAGACACGGCTGACTTTACTCTCATTCATGAGTCTGCGAAGGCTTGTATAAGCTGACTTATAAACTGCTAATCTGGTACATGTCTCTTCCCAAGTCCATACTTGCTGATTCTCTCGTCGCATGTTATGGTGTTTCCATGGCATCACAGCAATTTCAGTCCGCGACCAGGGTTGCCTGGGTACCCTGGGGGCTCGGTGTTCCAAAATCTGAGGTCTGAGGTCCACCGGAGGTGAAAAACTGAGAAGCACCGTCATCGCACTCTAGTGCTATGTATTGTTCAGAACTGGCTAAATGATCCTCTAGCACTCTCCAATTTTTCACCTTCGATACTAGGTTCCTTGCAAAATCTGTGTTAACTTCATGCTCATGACAAACAAAAGCACATGACAGTTTCACATTTAAATACTCATCCAGAATACTTTTATCCTGCGGGATGCAGTAGATTCACTTGTATGATGTGTGCAGAAGGTGATGCAGTTCATCTTAGCATCATTGTCCTGATGCTAGGATGAACTGTTAAATCTTGATTTAGGATGCCTTACGATGCAAACAACTTTAAAGCAAAATCTTCAACGTGTCCAAATGATTCTTCAACGATTTGAATAAATAAAATTCCTCAACTTGGACGCATCGTTTAACCTTATCCCCATTCACCGCATTCCTTATCACGATTGCAATCACTCTACTTAAATTTATACTTAACCACATCACGAATTCACCTATAAATGGTTGCATTTCAAACTGCACCATCAACCAATTCGCTGGGATATCTTTCATGGCCTCCATAAATCCTTACCAATCGCTTATTGCTGAATTGGCAAATCTTCCATTCAAGCTTAAGACACATCGTCACAAATCTTATCGCATGTTAGACGATTTCGTATCGTTAAAATCCAGTTAATCTAATGAAAATGTCTTTATAAGAAACATATTACGGGACGATTTCGAAAGTAGCATACTTGCATACGACATACTAAGTCCCATACGCGGAAAATTATGTATGAAGAAACAAAGTTATTTCTGTATAATCTCACTGAGAACAATTTCGAAATTACCAGCTAAATTGTATGGTGAGATGCGAAGTGAGATAATGTCGATTACATAGTATGTTACATAACACGAAACGTATGTGTAATGTTGGATGGCATTCTTTGTAAAAGAAAAACAAAAACAAAAAATAAATAAATAAAATGCTAAATAGTGATGCTTATCTAAATGAAACAGCGACGATGGAACGAAAAAAAAATCTGAAAAGATTTTAAATTCAAGTTTGTAGAAGATTTAAATGTGCCTTTCTAAAAAACAACCAACTACAATAATATTGTTTGTCCTTGGCGCTAGATGAATATTAACGCGTGGTGGGAAATGGGAAAAAAACTAGATTTGTTTTCCACAATGCACTTGCATGATACTTGCAAGATATTTCAAGAAAAATAGTTTAGATCACTGATTTGCTCACAATTTTGACACTTTTAAGCTCCAGGTCGGTCTCACTGTATTGGAAATATCATTTTTCTAAAAAGGGAAACAAGATAGTTTGACGAAGCTTTTTGTATTAAAAATTATAAGGAGTCGAGGGTAGTTGAGGGTAACTCGCGAGTGGTTGTTGGAATAGGGACGTTTCCTGAAATTGAGTCGTGCTGCAGACACCACTCTGTTTTCAAACAGTATTTAGTCAGTATAGTCCTGAAAACCGTTCTGTCACTTGGCAGTTTATTTGTAATCAGTGAAACAGAGGTGTCTTTCCTTTAGTTTTGGTTGACAGCACCTTTGGTTGTATCGGCACCAATGACGAACGGACTAACTACGTGAAGGTCCAGACTTTGCCTAAGTCCTGAAGTGGAGCTACCAATCCCAATCATCAGTTGCTTAATAAGTAGTTCATCTGAAACGCTAGAGTAGATGAAACCTAATCAAAAGTTTGAGGAGTAACACTTCCTAGGGGTATCCGCGACAAATTAACGTCACCTTTTAGACAGTCAGCAGTCTATCCTGGCTGATATGTGGTAGTTTGTGGTTTAAAATGCATTAAGCAACTAGGATATGAACATTCACCGGCTCTGGTTGCCTATTCTAAAGATGACTAAGCTCGTAACTCACTCGAAGGGTTATGGGGCATATGTTGACAAATTTCTCACATGCCTAAAAAACTGTAGGGCTAGGCCGAATGACGGCAGGTACTAATTGGTTCAGGTTCAAGTTCTTCAGTGCGAAAGCGTTGGAAAGAGTAGTGGCTTACAAAACTATCACGATACTGCTTAGTTTTCTTTGACAGCGTCATCCTTCACTGGGTGATCATAGAACAACACAGTCTCTCTCTTTCTGTCATTTCATCAATGTTAATAAAACTGAGAAAGTGGGCTTTGAATATGAGCCAAAAGGTCCTTAGAGTTGTATATATACAGGTTTTTCTTGTAGTCCGCGATGCGTATTGCACTCCTGTCATTCTACGATGCATAAACGCAAGATGAAAGACGTATTCGCGGTGTTTCCTTCACTTGACCTGAGACTCATGTGAATTAGATCGTTAGAAAGGTCATCTTGCCATAGCATCGTTAGAGGGGTCATCTTCCCACATGCATGATCGAGAGAGTCCAGTTTGAGATACAAGAGTTTGCCTCATGCTGATGAAGCTCTTGGAGGAGTTTATGTTTGTAACCCCAAGTGGAATCCAAGAAACGTATCATTTATATTCCTTCCTGATATGATAACCTGAAGAATTTCGAATTCTCTCATGGGTTGGATTTTTGCTTCCTAGACATAATAGAATGATAACTTGGTAAAGTATTTCTAGATTCCCAAAATATTCACTCTATATTGTCATAAAGAAGTTGCGCTCTGGGTATATGGGCTCGCTGATGCAGCGTGTGTGGCATTTCCGGACCTCAATCCTGGACACTTATCACTCATTCACTTCGTGAATAAAAAAAAGTGAGGACTGTTTTCCTAAAACCCCTCCTGGAGTGACTAACGTAGATTTTGCGATGGCTGCGCCTCACACAAGCCATGAGCTTCATTTTGACACCTCGTTCAACGAAATCGGAGGACTTGAGGATTTTTGTGAAATTTTTAGGTAAGGCGAGGGTAATGAAAAGGATTGAAGGTGCTAAATCTCAATCATCTTTAAGATCATTGCAGCGAGGATTTGATTTCATACGACGATGCATTTTGCTGGGGTTAGTTGTAAACGTCTTGCATTTTTTCAGACTATATGCACTATTGTGTTATTTCTTCGCTTTCATCAGTGCAGAATATTTGGTCGCGAAGCTTTGTTGAAAGGACGAATGAAACAATGCAAGTTCACTCGCTTTTTGCTTCCGAATTTTCTGGGCTCGATAAAAACTCGAAACAATTTTTTTTGCGTGACTGTACACGTGGTGGTGATTCTCGTTGATGTTAGGACCATAATCCGTCGATTCAAATTTTAAGAGCATTTCAAGGGTAGCTATTTCTATCAACCCTGCACGCTTCCTACAATCTCTCAGGAGATGACCAAAGAAAAGGATTCATCAGGTGTGTGTTATAGATTCTTGTTGATACTGGCGAAAACAAGAAAGGAAAAGTTTCTTATGAATATGTTAAGGATATCGGGAGATACACGGAGGGAGTAGCCTCGAATGCTGTCATGGTACGTACAAAGAAGTTTAAAATCGTATGTCGTGATATAAATTAAATGGTTTTCAGTCAAAAAGACATTTAAACAGATTTAACTACCAACAGGATATTTTATTTGTGAAATATATGAATAAATTTAAACCACGTAACTTCTTCTTTTCAATGATTTCGATCAATTCTATTTTCAAATTCTAGGCAAATTCACTGAATAAATCCCCCAAAGCGACAACAGAAAAAATATTCCAATACGCTACCAATTCCATCGGAATCAAATCAAAATCATTCACATAAAATCCATTTATTTCTGACACCCGGCAAAATAATATTTTTTCATCATCATCATCATTGCTAACATTATGGATACCAATGATGACTACTGCATCACTTTGATCCTTTCAGCACCAATCACATTTAACCTGTTTTTCATCCGAAATATCAAGAATGTACGCTTAAATCCTTTTTAATATTAAATAAAAAAGCTGCAGTGAATTTTTATAATGTATTTTTAGGTCTTTCTGTTTTTTTTTTTGGTTCATTTCTTTTTTCTTTTACTTACGCGGAATTCTGGTTTTATACTTATTCCTTTTCACATCCGTTGTCGTATTGCTTTCTCTCGTTCTTCCTCGGATATTCTCAATATGATGAACATTATTTTTGTTCTGCGCTCAGATATGCCATTCGAAGAATATTTTGATGCGTAAATGTGAGAACGTTGCATAGGCATGTGGAGCATATGAGCTAAAAGAGCAACGAGCAAAAGGAAATTCTTCCATCTAGTTGATATTGAGGTGAAAGTGAGCATATAAACACGCAATGTGTATAAAAGGGCTCGTGTATTAAATTTGCTTTCATCCTGAATACAAATGAATCGATTATTAACATTTTCATAACGTACGCACATTCGCATATAAATGTGCATTTATCACGTGAGAATATTGTACGAATGTTTGTTCATACATTATCGCAACAGGATAGGATAAGATGGAAGAGGTATGCGGAAAAGAACAAACGCCCAATGTTATTTGATTTTTTATTCATGGAAGATTGCTTTTATCTTCTATTGGGAACAAAATTAGATTAAACTTGAAATGAAACACTGAATTGTTGTTCGACGAACTAATGAAAGTTCTTTTTTTTCTTTCTAGATGATCCTTAGAACATGCCTAGTCCTTACCATTTTGGTAGCAACAACAACTGCTGTCATCAACAACAAAAAGGCAAACCGACGTGAAGCAGCTCTCGGCGACTCATACGGACCACCGTCAAAAACTCCTATTGGACTCCCTGCTCCCATTTATGGAGCACCAGCTATTGCTCACTATCCACCACCACCACCCGACATTCCACCATTCCCACAAATCCCTCATCAAGAGTACGGACCACCGCCACACATTCCACACCAACAATATGGCCCACCACCGCAACTTCCACCTCGTGAGTACGGAGTTCCTGTTTTGAAATACGGACCACCGAAAATCAACGTGGAATATGGTGTTCCACAGAAAAAACCAATCTTCAGCACTGGACCTAGTGGCGGGGGTGGTGGCCTTTTCAATTCATTGTTTTCTGGAAAGACCTCGATTTTCGATCAATTCAAATCACACTTTGGAGTACCTAAGCCCCAATACGGACCTCCACATGGCGGCCAACGCCCGTTCGCATTGAAGAACACATACCTACCGGCTCCTGTTTATGGACCACCGAAACCATTGCTTCCACCAAGTTCCAACTACGGTCCACCAGCTCCAGTTTATGGTCCACCAAAGCCAGCTCCAGTTTACGGACCACCGCCGCTACCACAAATCCCAAAACCTGCTCCAGTCTACGGGCCACCGCCTGCTCAAATCCATAAGCCGGCACCTGTTTATGGTCCGCCATCAACCTCTTATGGCGTTCCGATTGGAGGTCCGGGATTGAGTGGGAACCTCGAATTACCCAACAAGCATGTTCAAATTTTCGAATCAAACCACTTAGGAGCAGGTGGATCGGGCGGGCATTCAGTGTCTTGTGATGGATGGAAACCCATTCCTGGCCCAGTTGGACATAACATCGGAGGCGGTCGTAATCAAGGATCTCTAAATGGATTAACTGATGAACAATTGATTGCTGTAGCGCTTCATCATGATACCAATGGTGGAAACTTTGGAAATGGAGAAATACATCATCAACAACTACCTTTCCCAGGAGGAGTAGGTGATTTCCATTCGGAAGGAGGAAACTCAGACGCTTACAGGTCACAATCTGTAGAGGTAATCCAGCAAAACTAAAAAGGCTTATCTCATTTATGCAATCTTTTCATTTCAGTTCTCACACGGTTCCATCGATGAATCCTTTAAATTTGGAGGTGGAATTAGCGGTGGGCTCGATCATGGTGATGGCGGCTTAGCTGTTCCAAGTGGACTTTACGGTGCTCCACAAGGCGGGTCATTCAACAGTGGCTCTCATGGTGGATCTTATGGTGGCTCTCATGGTGGCTCTCATGGTGGCTCTCATGGTGGTTCTCATAGTGGCGCATCGGCTGGACTAGCAATTAACTATGGAACAGTAAGTGGAAACGCAAAACCTTGGTTAGGAGGAGGAGCACCGCCGAGAAAACCAGTTTCATTCCGTCCACCAGTTCCTCAAGGTTTCCTAGAATCGATTGGTGCTTCAGTTCAACACTTAGATGCTTATGGTGTGAAACCATTGCACGAACCTCCAACATATATTCCTCCACCAACTTCTGCATCCCATCACCATCATCATCAACAACAGCAACAATACCAGCAAGGTAACCATCAACAAAGCTTCGAAGCGCATGCCAGCGAAAACTTTGGATTCGGTCAAGCTCTGCCAGGACTCCAGGAACCACGATTCAATCAACCTCAAGATTGTGGACATGGACCTAACTTGCAAGGGGGTGGAATTGATATTGGTTATAATCAAGTTTCAAGCTACGAACAAGGGCTAACTGGATTCGGACATGGTGGCGCTACCGTTTCAGCTGAGTACATTGCTGGTGGAGTCAGTGACAGCTATGGACCACCAGCGGCTGGCAATCCTCATGATGCCTTAGGTTTTGAATCGAAACAAAACAGTGTTGCCATTGCGCATTCAGACATCCAGTCATCATCTCAATCATTCCAATCGTCGTCATCACAAAGCGAAGAATCGGCTCAAGAAGAGCTCCCAGGACTCGAAGGCCTCAATGTTGTTTCAGCGCAAAAATCCCACAGTATACAAATTCCTGTTCAAAGCAGTAAAGGATCATCATATCAAGTTCAATTCCAAACAACGAATTCCGTTGGAAACCACATAAATCACAGTGAGCGTACAAGCCACGACCAAGTCCTTTCCGAAGGACTCCTACAGTCAATTCTATCTGCCATTGAACAACCAAATGCCCAACCCCAATCCACCAACGCCGAGTCGCGAGTTGATCACAAGGATGTTAGTGATTTCTTAAATAGTCCGGAAGGCAAAAAAGTTCTAGATGAGTCCAATGAGAGTCATAAGTAGACAATGCGGAGGTGCTGGTGCATCCTTCAACATCTGCTGTGGTTGTATCTAGTATGTATGAGTCGTGAAAGGAAGAGGTGTTGCCAAAATCTTTATAAGCTTAGTATATAGTGAGAGATAACTTTCCAAATTTAGTAACTCTTTTTTTTACCGATGGAAAAAAGTTGGTTGCACGCTCATTTGGTAGAGTCATTTTAACATTGACTTGCGTCAAAGTTCTTCAGTTACCCCAACATATGTTGAAGTATTTTGGCAAACCTTATTTTTTCACTGATTTGTATTAAGTAGTATCTATGTATTCATAGCTTTATGCATTGCTAAGATCTTAAATTATTTCACTATCATTATATCGTACTCATCAATTATTTAATAGGTATACTGTGTTGATTGTAATGTTTGATTCTTTTTTTTTCGTGTAAACCACCCTTAATGGATATTGAAAATCTCAGCTTAGTGTTGCCATAGACAATAATCGTGCTAAGCAGTGAAAGATATCCTTTGGTCTTACTGAGTATTAAAACAAATGCCAATCTATTCATTTATCTTTGCACTTGCCTTCTATTTTCATATCTAACATTTATACGTTTGTATATTGTATTTCTATCTGCATCTCTAATTGAAGATGAAAATATTTATAGGAAAGTTTTATTTGATTTGTGACAATAACTCAGAATAGGAGAATAGATAAATAAATTATTGATATTTTAACGAAATAAATTGATTTTATTGACAATATCCGAAGAGGTGTGCATTTTGAGACTTCAACTGACGTCGAAGAGAACGTTGGTCGTATGAATTGGATCAAAGGCAAGCACTGGTGTCAGAAGTGGGAGTTCGAAGACATGTAAATGTGAAATAATTAATGCACCAAGTTGGTTCTCAAATATTCATCAAGCTGGAGCAATAACTTCATTTCACACCAACAGTCCAACAACAGATAATTGTAGAAATTTGCATAATATTAAGACGATACGATCGGTTCATCTTATAACTGAATAAAAATAAAATGAGGTTAGTCTGGATTATTCAAAGTTATCTGAAAGTGAACGAAAACATGCTGGAATCCCAATGTGAACCCTCGAAGAGATAGATGTTAATTATGTTGCGAATAAATTGAGGTGCTCCATTTGAAATATCTGTTTTGAAAACCACTGCACATCCCGCCAAGCATACAGACAACAAAAGAAGGGAAGGATTAACAGGATGCAAACATAATTCCTCAATATACTAGGGAACATGAGAACTCGACCAAGACCATGAGCCGTGGAGAATTCTAGTGTAGGCTTTAGAACTCACCGCTTTGTTAAAGACTGTACAGGAGCGCGAGATTTCTGCAGGTCGTTCGGCAGACAGGAGAGCGAGAATAGGAGATTCAAGAATGTTTGTCGGTCCAAAAAACTTCGATGCCACTAAACTGAATTTCATTAACAGAATCCGGAAGGAAATTAAGGAAAACCGATGCTTAGATCAGATTACTTAACAGTTCTACGAAGTCTAAGAGGATTAGAATTTTCCGGCGTGCATTGTAATGGGCAAGACAAAGCTTTGAATCCTAACCGGAACCTTCATTTGACGTTGCACCCTCCAAGGACATCTCGAGAAAATGGGCTTGAAAATAAAGGATAGGAGTTGGTTTTTGTAATTTTGCAGTGGAAATACGAGCTTATTTGTGCAACAACGAACCACTGTCTCGTAAAAGAAGAGACTATCTAAGAAGCTGCCTCTTTTTCAAGAGAGACCACTAGCTCTCTGAGAGATCCATCTGCTTGAGCAGCTTTAGGTAGATCCGTTCTGTGGGCTCAATTAATCTTCGAAGTTTGACATATAGGCCCCCCGGCACACAATCAACATCTGAGAGGTAGAAAATTCACTTTCTTATCGCTTCAGTTAATGCTTGTGGTCGCTTCAGGATTCGCTCTGTAATTTTTTTATCGAGCCTTTGTGGTTTTATATTATTTTTGTTTTGTATGATGTTTTATATTCACATATTTCTTAGCCTGAATTTTCAAGGTAACTTTTTCCAGTGTAGAATACAACTTTGGCTGACTTTTCAAGGTAATTTTTTTCCAGTGTAGAATACAGCTTTGGCTCAGAATCAAGAAGTTGTATTTAAACCGACTTTATTAAAGTTATTGGCAAAGATTCTTAGAATAAAATCAAACTTAACACAACTGAAATAACAGAACGAAATCAGTCTGAAATTAATATGCTACTAGGACTAAAATAAAATAAGACTACTTTTTCCTTATCATATCTTAAACTGTCACCATATCCGACACTTCCTCATTGGATTCATAAATGATCCAGGCGAACAATTGAAAACGCGTGAGAAGTCCTCTGAGTTTTGCAACGTTCCAATTACTCGCAATACACCTGGACTATGGGGATCTCGTCGGGATTGTGTTAAAACTGCTTCTGGGCGTGTTCGTCCACACCACAACTGCGCAAAACTATAGAAGAAAATCGAGTCATCTGACATGTCATGGTTATCAACACTTTCATTTTCAACGTCGGTATCATCAGCCAATCTTTTGAATGCTTGATAGGCGGCAATAACACCACCGTTGTCTGCAATATTCTCCGAAAGTGTCCCTTGAGAATCGAGCATATGTTTACTATCAGGAACTCGATAGTGTGAATATTGACGTGCGATACAGCCGCTTCGCTCGTTGAACGTGTCGATCAAGGATTGATTCCACCAGGAATTGATGTTGCCGTTGTAGTCGTAATTGCGTCCGATATTGTCAAAAGCATGCGTCATTTCATGTCCTATCAATGCTCCCATCCGACCGTAGTTGAAGGAATTCATATAGAACCTACTGAACAATGGTTCCTGGAGCAATCCCACTGGAATAATGACACGATTTTTGGTGGGGTTGTAGTAGGCGCTTGTTAGATCTGGACTGACAGCACTCCAGCTATCTTCTGCATCGGCCTTGAACAATTTATTATGTTTTCTTCGGGCGGAGTTTCTTAATAGTTTCAAGTAATTTTCAAAATATTTGTTTGGCACAACGGTCACATTTTCAAAAAGTTTATTTACTTCTTCTTCGGAGCTGATGATTTCTGGGTAACCGATTTGGTATTTCATATGGTCCAGTTTCTTCTTGATAAGGTCTTTTGCTTCCAGATCCATCCAGGTTGTATTGTAAATAATCTCAAGGAAAACATCCTTGAGGTTTTTTACCATTATAGTAACTTGTTCCCTATCATTTTCACTGAAGTGATTGCGAACAAACATGGCACCAACGGCTTCCCTCATATGGAAGCTCACATCATTGACACATATCTTCCATTGAGGGGGCTTAGTCTTGCGTCCTAACAACACACTGAAACACTTCTGGAGGGACTCCTGAAAGGCACTGCTCAAACGATTCATTTTGGATTGTGCAAATCGCCAGAAAATATAATTGGCAACAATCCGGGGTTCGGTTCGGGAAATCAGTGCAGACAATTTGTTCATGTATTTGAACTCCTTAATCACAACCATTTGCGTGGAAGGGATTTCCCGTTCGAAAAGAGTGTTGAGATACAGCGACCAATCAATACCAGGAACCCTTATTTGAAGTTCAGCCACGCTTATCGCTGTTGAGAATGTCGACACGTTGACTCGTTCGTAGGGATGTGCCAAAATTCTCGCAATTTCCGTTTCGAAAGCAACAAGTTCGTGAACTGTGTGATTTGCTTTGTCCTTATCAACACCAAGCAGCTGTAGAACTTGCATCATATATGTTTTGTAGGCATTCAATCTGAAAGCGTAATTACTGTCTAAGTAATCTGCACGATTCACTAGGCCCAAGCTCGGTTGGTCCAAATAGATAATGCTGAAGCTTGAATTTTTCTTATTGTAATTCACGCTTTCTTTGATAAGTATCCGATCACCGTATCGGCGCATGATCGCGATCGTTTTCAACCAATTGAACTCGTCAGCTGACCAATCAGAACTCAACACGGGCCATCCTCCTATTGTCTCCAGAAAGTTTAGCAGAGGCTTTGCTCCTTCCTCATTACGCGCTGCCTGATTCACACAGGATGCGTACACCATTTTAGCTTTCACTTCAGCACTAGATACTGCATCCTCGCTTTCCAACATATCTTTGACTTTAAGATCAGTTTGGTAGGAAAGAGCCTTGATGGGTTTGTAGTCGACTGCATCGTCTGGGATCGGGTTGAGTTTCTCCCAATTGCCGCAAGCATGTTGATAGAAATCGGCGCAAGGATTCACCGAATGGTCGATGTACTCATAAATATTCCTGTATAGATTCCGTCGCACCCGTCTAAAGTCAGCTCTACGCGAGGGAGCTAGCGTTGCTCCGGTAATCTGAAGCGGTTTGTTAAGGACGATTAACAAACTGAAGACACTACTGAGCAAAAATAAATTCAGGCCCATTGCATTGTAGCTTTTCCGGAAGAAATTCAAAGGAACCCAGCGGAGAGGTTTTGTCTTGGCGTCTTAGCTAACTTTCAAGTCAGCTCTCTCGCAACAGCCGAACGACTAAATCAACGTTGTCTTCAGTTTCTAACATTTGATCGCTTAGACCAACCATTTCGTTATCATACAAGTGCTAATGATGATACTTCACTGATAATACTGGGCCAGACCTCTCCTAATGAATAGAATAGCGAACTGTTGCGTCTAAAAAGCTGGCACTCCCCTGTGGTACAAAAAAATGCGAATGGAAAAATTCACTACGTTGAATTAAATGATTTATTGCTGATATGCTGAAAAAAGAAGCAGCAAAAACTAAATAAGAAGCATCTCAATAGATTAAATTCGTGATTGAATGGCAGATTGGCCAGCGAAGCGAAGGTTGGGGTATGTGAGTGAGATACAAATGTAAATCTTTTTCACACAACTGCAGATGATTTTGGAATTTTTCACTATTTTTTGGTATTTTTGTAACGCAATGAGAGTCTTTCCGACCTTACGCTACCTTAGAATTAATCCAAATTACTTCTTAGATTACATAAAACCGAGCAATCAACTTCACTATTGAATATTGCACATGTGCATGCTTAACATGAAGTCCCACTTCTGATTCCGAGTGAGACTCGTGTTAACATTTTTTTTTGTCTTTTGCAATTCACACTTAGTACATTGGGTTCGTTGAGTTCATAAAACTTGACTGATACTAGGAAAATACTCAATTATGTATTAATCATTGATTAAGTGATGTTTGTAATTTTTTTCAACCCCAGGGGGAGTATGAGCTGACCTTGCACTAGTTCTGAATGACTCAAAGTGTCTTTCCTGCTGATATGGGATGACGGGCCAATAAACTTTTTGTTTGAATTTCTCACATGTGCATGCTAAACTTGAAATCCCACTTCTGATTCCGATGTGATTTGGCGGGAAATGTGCTTTTTTGTTTTAATCTTCACTTTTCGCATTGAGTGCTCCACATTGTTATCGCTTGGTTTCTACAATACAAAGAATGCAGAGAATGATTTATTTGACTTTTGGCTTAGTTTGGTTTTTAAGGAACTATCAGAGAGGGTTGCTTACAAGATAATGTTTATTTTCGGTTTTTTTGACGTGGTCAAAATTTCAGGGGATTGCACGCGATTTGTGGGAAATTTAGGAGGTCTTAAATGTTAACTGTGTTTCGGTTCAAAATTATTGATTTGGGAAAAAGTAAAAATAAAAAAAAAAATTATTCAGTATCAAGGAGGACATAATTCGTCTTAAGGTTTAAATTTTGTAATAAACCATCCCATTATTGTGAGATGGCCGAATGTAAATTCGAAGGTGATTTGGTCAGTATCACGCTTGAGGTTAATTAGCACTCTGAAAAGAGCTTTTGTCTTGTTTTTAACGCTTGAAGTCATGGAAACTTCAACGTTATAGCTGTTGTCCGTACACTTGAATTCGTGACCTACAGCGTTGAAGGCGAGCTCTCATAGGACCGACCGCGCAATATGGGTTCGATTCAATGCGTTTATTCTATTCTTGTTATAACTTTTGGTTAATACAAACGGAAGGAAAAAATAAGCTATGATATTTCCATTTTTATCCTGACTGATCCTTGCTTTCGTTAGTTGGTTATAACGTTTTTTTTTATTTCGACTGCGACCTGATCTAAATTCAAATGTGATTCGACATGGACGTAGTTAATTATGGACAGAAATGGCAATAAGTGATGAAATTGAGTTCAACATATATTCCTGTCATGACTTGCCATCGTAATTATGTTTGACGTTACAAGATTCGAAATATACTCGTTATAGGACTCAACATGTTTCGCCTATTATTCCCGGGATAGCTACAAGCTTGAGGACTCTATTCAAATATGTTGGAAATGCTTTATGTGGACAGGTGTAACGTATATAGAAATTGTTCTGTTTTGTGGATATGCTTGAGTGTTGGTTACGAAAACTAAATATGCTGAAAATGTGTGACAGGACAAAATAAGGGACAAGAGTAGGCAGTGCATGTTGAAAACCAGGAATGCATGCGTCCATGCTACAGGATGGATACCAATTGACCTGTTACCCCTGAAGGATTGTGTTCCCGTTGTAATTTAATATCAGATCTACTCTTTATCTGAATGACATTTCCTGAAAGAAATCCCCATAGTCATTTGCGTTTTATGAAACAGGATTTTACGAAAGTATGAGAGGACTGTTTCAGGTTGGATGCAACTTGAAGTGTTCTGTATTATTCTCTGGACTACTTGTGAGTTTCGGAATTATTTCTTGTGTTTACTTAAAAATATGTGGGAGAAATCCTAAGTGCACTCTATTCGGCGTTAATTCATTAGTATGCACTTCACAATGAGCTACGGTGGCTCCATTTACTCACAGTGGACTCTGGAGGCTCTTTTCGTTCGCTAACAAGGAATAATGTCCACCTAATACGTTTAATTACAACAACAACAACAACAGTAGACTGTAAACTTTAAGTTTTGTGGTCAATTGACCTCAATCATTTTTCCAGGTTTTCATTTCATTTCACCCATATCATGATGTTGGTTTTTAATTAAATTTTCCGAAAAGATATTCCCAAGATGATTGCATTTTCCAGACAGAGAGACAGACAGGTTAATAATATGGTAAGTGTGGAGCGAGGATTTGCACGTCAACCTGCAAGTCTTGCACTATTTCTTTTAATAAAAATTGCAAGAGAGTCAACACGGCATCTAAGTTGTTGTTATGGTTTCACTGAAGCTTTTCCTGCGCTTGTGGTTTTGTGTGGGAAAAGTCAATGGTTTGGTTGTCTGGTTTTTATGGTGTATTGTCTTCAAATTTAATTAAAGGTGTCCGCTGTTGTTATGTGAGAGTTTGTTTTTCCTCTATTATGTTCATTAACGGACCCTGTTTAGTGTTCTTCGTAATTTTCAAGGTGAAGGCGGCCGGGAAAGTTTTCAAACCAGAAAATATCCGGAAATTTTTTAAAATTTATAATTAATTTACAAATGTTTGTGAATTTTCTACTTTGGTGCTTTGCTGGATTATCATTTGGGAAAATTTCAAGGCCAATAAGCTCACTTGAAATTATCCTCCTGACGAATTAAAATTTATTAACGATTGGCCTGATTCCACTGCTAGGCATTCCTGCTATGAATTCCATAGTGGGAATTGACTGAATGAATCTTTTTATTTCGTATCTGTATGAGATAAGACGGCGCATACGATTCAGTCACTTCACAAAGCAACTTTTACCCGTTCAGGAAGCAATTTATAGAAATCATCATGCTCAAATAAATACAAATTACTCGTACGATCAATAAACTGCATATTAGCTGGCAGCAATTCTATTTTACTAGACGTTAAATTTATGACACAATCTATAATTATTTCCTCGCCACTTATCAATTACGACTAAAGATTGCGTTAAAGGCCAAAGATCGCTTGAAAAATTTTCCTATTGGTACGAATGATTCGGCATTCCTACTTTACTTTGCAGACACTTTTCTCGGGAAAATGAGCTTCTGGAGAAATTCAATGAAAACTTCATTGCAGTACGTCGGTTTTTTATTTAATTAAATTACGATTTATTTGTTCGGGATGGGTTTTGATACAAATTATTGCTCTTAAGCTGCTCTACTTGCGGAGCCTTGATATTGAAAAGGCTCCGCAGGTGGCAAATGAAAATTTTATTAAAACGCGTAATTTCCTTCTCTTGTTTTCTTTTCGTTATTAGGATCATTATTTGTACTGCACTAAGTACATCCAGGACTGCGCATACTACGTAAATTATCTTTATAGCGCCGTTTCCGAGAATTAGCCCCGCCTAACTTCCCGCCTTTAGCAAACCCGTTCAATAATAGGAAACAGAAAGCAAATATATCGATTGATCACACAACCTAAGAGCTTTAAACTGACACTCCGTTCGAGGAAACCGGAGGAGACTGCGGTTTTTCGGGCATTCTGGGGCAATGCTAACCCCTTGTGACTTTTCCGCGAAAATTTGAAAATTTTCTTCTCAGGAGTTTCCACGTAGTTGTTTTCCTGGATGATTTTGAATTCAGATTATGTGCCTCTAGAGCTTGGTTCAGCAGGAAACACATGATTCCATTGAATTTTATGGTTGATAGCCCTATTATCTTTCCAGCCTTAACGAAGACTAACAACAGAGAATTTCATTGTTTAGGCAAAGAACTTCAGTTTGCCACATCTTTTCAGCAAAGTGCTTATGTTTAAAATTTGCGGGGAGTTTATGAGTTTATTCTCCCTTGAGGGTTATTTTGGAAAGGGAGGGGGGTGCTGTCGACAAAAACTGGTTGGTGGTTAGGTGGAGGAGCGAATTGAAATACAATTTTTCATTGCTTCGCTTGTGATTGATATTGTGGACAGTTGTAACGCCACATTGTGCGCTGAATTAACCGGAGAAACTATGAAAATAGCGCAGTTTACGCTTAGAGACTGTAAGGTCCTATCGGGCTCCATTATAACCGATTGAGCACAGAGCGTTGTAGTATTATTGTAAGATTTAAACACGTAGCCCAGGAACTATAGTTGCATACTTCATTCGAGAAAATTGTCGTATTTTGGAATTGTTCAGGATTTTCGGGACTAGACAAATCTGTTGCGATTCTCCCGGGAGCCAATTTGAAAGGTTTCCCTTTCAAATGATCGCTCTAGACTGTTAGTGTGAACGACTATAAGTTTCCAAAACGTGCGACTACTACCTAGCTAAGCCCATCGAAAAACTTAAAAAAGCGCTTTTTAAGATTGGTCGCCTTAATATCCTTTCAACAGTTGCGGAAAAACAATAGGGTAGGTTTCCAAAACAAATGACCGCGTCGAACATTGTAGCGTAACAGCTTCAATTTGACTTTTCCTTTGAGAAATTCGGTGAAGTTTGATTTTTTTAGGTATTTCCGAGGCTAGACTTTCTCCTTGGGTTTTTTTTTCTTAGGAGCCGGGAGGGGGGTGGATGTTTCATTACAAGAATTTTCGTTTGAAGATTTTGTTTTTTTTTTCAAGGTTTCAACACATCGTCTTTGTTATGTTATGGCTGATTTTGAAGCTCCATTGGATGTGTCCACTGTCGAAATAAGCATGAAAAGCATGTGGACAGCAAATTTTGCGCCAACGTCCTTTAAATCTTCGCGAAAGCCGACTCAGTACTGGGAACCACAAAGCGATTATTGGGATGAGTTGCGTAATCTTGAACTTAAGTATTTCTTCTAATTCGAAAATAATCGGAAAATTTTGACATTTGTAAGGTTTTTTGAACAAGGCCAATCCGTTGCGAGTTTTCCGGTGGAGGAATTTGCAAAATTGTCTTCTTAGATTTTTGCAGGCGAATGTGAAGCCAACAAGCAAGAAAACTATAAAAATAGTTCATTTTACGTTTGGTCATTCTAACATGCTTTCAGGACTCGCAAAAGCAAGAAATTTTAAACTTGAAATTGCGTCAGATTAAGTACCGAATTGAGCTTCATTTCGTCACTTCTAAGGTCCTTCTAGACTACGCCAATGCCCACTCGGTCGAGGAATTTGCGTATCCTAAGAAAATTATTCCCAAATAGAAGGGCTGTTAATTTTCGGGAATTTTTGCGGTAAGACAAATCCTTGGCGATTTTCCGGAGGATAAATTTTAACAGGTTTTTGTAGTAATTCCTCGACGAACTTCATGCTGCAACATTTTAAGTCTGTTTCGAGTGCGTCCAGTGCCGATGTTCCATATAGGGATACCATAAGCATAGCACATATTACTAAGAATTGGCCCAATGTCTTTAAAGTCTTCTCCAAAGCCGATTCAGTGCGGGGAGTCCAAAACTGCGTAAACGAAGAGCTTAAGTTCGTTGAAGATGAGTAATTGTAAGTTTCCCTTCAGGTATGTATTTAAGGTATGAAAAACTTCAGGTATGAAGAACATGTGAAAAATGAATAAAGGAAATTAGTGAAAAGCTTCTAAACATTTGCATTTCTCATTCAATTGTCGTTGGTTGTAGTATTAACATCGTCTTTAAAATGAACACAATTTTTCCCTCTCGGGTTGAAACTAGAGTCAGAAACTGTCACAAAGACAGTATTCGAAGAAGGCTTTTATTTAAATTTCATCATGCCATAGCACGTAAATGCCGTTTTCCATTTGACTTTTCCAGCATTTTACTTCATCGTAGCCATTAAATAAAATTTTTCAACATAAAATGCTAGTTATGTTTTTGTCAATTGTGAACATTCAAATGCTTATTCCTTCACGTCTCTGCACCTTACACCGAGCAATGTGCCGAGTTTTCGTGGCAGTTGATGTCCTTTTAGTCCTTTCAAGCGAGTTTGCTTGTCGCATTCGGGGGGGAAATTTGTTCGACGAAAAACAAGAGAAAAAAATATTTTCTCGCCAAGACTTGCCTGTTGTGCCTGACTTGTGCGCGAGCGAAACTTTCCCTCAGTTTTCCAGTAACCAGTTAGTTTTCTTGTTTTTGTTCAAACCATTCTAAACGCAGAAAGTTTCGCCAACTTAACGACTTGCAATGATGACGATTGTGGAAGAAAATCTTGTTCAGGAGAAGTTGAAATGCTAGAAATCGTTTCTATTCAATGTTTTGTCAACTAAAGTCAAGTCAAAACAGTTTGGATTCGAAGAAATGCTGAAAAGAAAATGAAAACGAGTTAGTCGAGTTTAGAGTTCGATGGAGTCAAGTTGGACAGGAAAAAAGTTGGAGGACGAGTGAAACGGCAAAAGGACAAGACTGGGAAATTGTTCGAAAACAACGAGGCGAACTGTAATAATGTTGAAAATGATTTTGCAGTGAAAAGTTCTCAAAAAACAAAAAAAAACAGTATGAAACTATCTTTTTGTACTCTTTTCCTACCTTTCCTCCCCTAAGCACAGTTTAAGTGACAGCAAACTTCTGACAGAATGTGGTATTTCCGCGGAAAGTATGTTTGCAATCGAGAATGAAGGGAGCAACTATGGAACGTGTGCAGAAGCTACTCAACGAAGTTTATTGCGTGAAATCACACCTTTACGCCTTTATTCCTGCATTTATGACTTTTCTTGTGCTTTCAATTGCACCCAATACAAAACTCAAACAGTTATGGTCAAAAACTTACTAGTACAATTGAAAATTCAGCTGGAAGACCATAACCGATTCCTTACGCTGATTTTCAAATGGTCGCTGAGCGTACTGAAATATTAATTTCTGTTTCATCTTCTTACTGATGTTGTTCTCCTGGTGGAAGTTTCCTTTGTGGAGAAAAGTCGTTACAAACCAGGATTTTATTTTCAAGCAGAATGCAATCGAAGTTTGGCTCAAGTTTGATAATACGATTGGCAATTTTTGGTGCATGTAACGCTATGATTTGATGTGCATATGATGGTTAGAAGTGTGAATCCTTGTGACTTGCTCCGTTTGAATCGTGAATTGGAAAAGGATTAAAGCCTAGTCAGCGGTCGAGTTGTTACTTTTCTCGCTCATAGAACTACAATGCAAATGTATAAACATTCCATACGCAACACGTTGTAGAGCTTGCGAGGGGCGACTCTCGCGACCGATCCTTTGAATGCAAAAAAATCTAAAAAAAGATTGTGAAATTTCCTTTAAATTTGATTTGAATAGAAAAAAATGATTTACTCTGATTTTTTCAGTTTCAATTAACTTTTGCCCTCCAGAAACAATGAAAAGCTTGCCTCGCTGCCACTATCCTTAGGCTACCCTTGATAGCATGAATACAAATCAAATTGGTTTTAACGCTTGCCCAACTCATCCGCTCAACCACTTAAACGTACTCGCAAAAAAAAAAGAAACTTGATCACACCCTTTACAAACATTCTACTAGCTGACACGCGAAAACATTCAGAATCCTTAGAAACATACCATTTTCCGGCTCCAATAAAACATGATGACAACTGTAAAATCGTTTTGTGCACTTGTTTCCGCCGTACAAGGACATAGAGTGAGTAGCATATGGTCAAATTGCCATTGTCCTTATTTGATGCCAAGTATCCTGTTATGTTTTTTTGTCGGTCATGTTGCGCGCGCGGAAAAACGATTGCGACGTGTGCATGGGGCATGCTATGAATTCATCCTTTAGCTATGAAAAGATTTTCCGAGTGTAAACCATGGAAAAGCGTGCCAAAAGCAACTCATTTCAATAGAGAATCGTCGGTTGCCAAGGATAAATCACTGAGGACTAGAATTGAGTGTGTACAACGCGCGGAGTATGGTAATGTTTGCAAAGGATTAGAAAATTGTCGCTTTTGTTTTTCTTTTATCCTTTTTTTTTGGTGAAGACTTTTCGCTAGCTCAACTGGCGGAGCCTAGAAAGAACGTAACTAGATGTACAAAACATGTGACAAACATTTATCACTGGATTTAATTCGCATCCTGTCTCGCATACTCGTATGTGAAACTAAAGTGTCAGTTTTTGTCCTTTCGTACAATTTAAAACGTTTTGCTGACAATGTAATTAAATTTTTTGTTTTCGTCTGTTTACCCGAAATGATTGCAATTTCAAGGATATTTTGAATGGAATTGAGATACTCACAGGATTGTTGAGTGTGTACGGTAGAAAAAAGGGTTTGATGAGGATTGCATGTTTGAAGTTAATAGGATGGTGACAAAATTGGACAATTATTGTTGAAACATAGTAGACGTTCGTCGGTAAGGCATTATGATACGGGGAGCATTTGATAGGACTCGTAGGATAGGACTCATCCAAGAAACCTGTTGGTATTATTGGTATGCTTTCTGCAGATCCTACCTTAGTAAAAAACTTAGTAACGCTCAGGCTTCTGTTTTTAGGGGGACAAAGTTTAGGGAAAAAATAAGTGCAAAGTCAAGCATATGGGAATCATTTAAAGGTAACACATTGAAAGAAACAAGGACGATGCAATGCAGACTGAACAGTCGTGGAATTCGAATTTTCCGATCGGCACCTTAAGTCAAACTTCAAGTGCAAGTTTCGAAAGGCATTTTCAACCATGTCCGAGCCTCTATGTAGAAACTAGCAATCATGCATTGCATTGACACCAGAGTAAACAGGACGAATTGGGAATTTTTATTAAGACTAATATTAAGACCATCCCGTGCTGCTACAGGGGTTGTGGGAATTAGGGAATAATATTTTTCTTAATTTTCAGTTCATATCTTGATTCCAACAACACTGAGATCTAAGAATCAAAACTCTCGACATTGGCGACAATCCTGGCGTTGGATCTAGGAAGCTGGATGAGTGAAGATTCCTTTTAGATTTTTTTTTCGGAAAATCTAAATTAGAGTTTTACCCAAAAAAGTGAATAAACATAATTTCTTATCTTGGACTTGGTCATAATTGTGGATTTATTCAGGTCCATTGCGTATGCTTCTAAGTCTAGAAATTATTTTTATAAAGCGATTTTCGAATGGCTGCCTAACTTGGACGAAGTCCGATGAGATTTCAAGTTTGAAATTTTTGACGATTTATAAGCGAGCGCAAGCCTTTTCCTTCACAATTTTACTGATCTGCTTTTCACCAAGTTGAGCTAAGAGATTGCGTTGCCCGCCAAGAAAAAGCTCATATACAGGTAAGCAAGAGGAAGGGTTCTTTCTGTAATGCTGCCAATGTTCTTCCAGAGGGTGGTTAGAGACTCGGGTGGATCTTTTCTGCATGGGCAAAGGAAACATTGCTGAGCGAAATTGCTTTTTGAAATTCATTTCAGAAGATTTTATTCATATGTGTGAATATTTAGAATATATCTCGAAATTATTACCTATATTCTGAATGTCTTGTGTTCATTTTTCCATAATAACGGTTTCGAGTATTTTCTTAATCTTTTCGTTATTTTCCCTTCTTTGAGTTTTTTAAAAAAGTATCCTGATTGAAACGCGACAGTCAATAAGAATTACAGTCGTTGAGACAACAGTGTGAGTCAAACAAAACAGACTACAAGGAGATGAAAAAGAAAACATAGCTGCAGCTCAAATAAAAGGAGCACTCGGCAGCAAAAAGTTGAAGATGAAGAAGAGGCAAAAAGAGGACTTATTAGAGTAAGGACTTATTAGAGACTTAAGAGTTCGCAGCAAAGCCGTTTTCAGTTTTCTAGCTCCAATATAGATATCAGGAGTCCTTGTCATCGAACAGCAAAAGAAGCTAAAACTTTTTTAGAAATTAAATTTTGCGGATATAATTATCCTTTAAATTGCATTGAATCAAACAAGATTTGCAGAGTGTGGGTCACTTGTCAAATGGCACGGTGGAGCTGGTTTATTGATTTAAGAATACGCAGATCGATGTTGTGAATGTTTTCCAGAGAAAAGTGAGACCATTTTATCTGCGGAAGCCTGTCTTATGTTGATAGCATTGTCAAGGGTAGAACATAAGCGAGTGGTGCCCAATTACTCAGTTGTGCTTCCCGGGGCTATAAAATTCTGACTGCAGAGTAGGAAAGGCTATCATAATCTCGCATAAGTTCTGTATGAAAACGTGAATTATTTTCATATTAAGGTTAAAATATTAATTTAAACTATCAATCTATCACTTGAATGAATAAAATAAATAGAAATTAAAAATATCGTACCCAAATCTAGAGTCCAATTCAAGTCCTCTCACCAATTCCATAACTTCGTTTAGTGAAATTATAAATTAAATAATACCATCGTCGTTGAGGAGAGATTAATTTGCATGGACAAATATTCCTTTATCTATGCATTGTATCGGCTCTAATTAATATCGTCCACGAGCAAATTGAGATTGAACGTTTTAATTGATTTACAATTTACTTCCTTGTTCTCTTATTTGCAATCGACCAGCACTTAAGCATGGTGTAGGCAAACCATTCAACACATTGCAGGATTACAATCTCTCTTTTGTAATCAACCAATCCAGACATCGTTTCGACATTCTATTACCAAATCCAATACAATTTTCATCACCACATTACCTAAACAAGCTATCGCAGCAATTATAAAACTAGGCTAATCATTTTTCGCGTGAAAGGTGCGATGAAAAGTCCAACCAGAGGAAAAAGAAACGCAAAGATAGAAAGAAAAATGTTAACATTAAAAATCCTATAAATAATATGAACTTGTAACTATGCGATAGGTGTAGGAGGAAGCGTGCATGCAATCGAACTCCTGGACAAGCCTACAAGCAAAACCAAGCCTACAACCGAACCAACCCTACAGGCAAAACCGAGCCTCCTGCTTTTTAGCCGTGGGCCAAGCTTACTCAAGAAGTGCAAAAACTGGTAATATGTGATAATATGCAAGCAATGAGTTTTCTTAGTTTTCTGACCTTGTCTCCTTGAGATTTCACATGCGTGCTTCAGATTGTTTACATATATCGTCGCAAATTACTTGCATGTAACTTAACCTGAGCCTGTTTTTCCTGAAGAAAATTCATGTAGGTATGTCAGTAAGATGTCGGTCCAGTTTGATACTATTTGGATCATGTTTTAAATATGTACGAATGTTGGGCAATGAAATTTATTAATTGAGTTTTAAAATTTTCCGCTGATAACATTTTGCAATAACGGGTGCTAGAATTAGGATCGCGATATCTTTTTGGCGGACCGCCGTTGTAGGACATATATCTTTAGAAGCTGATAGTTTAATGTGTTTGAGATAAGTAATCGTGCAGCAGGTTTTATAGGATATTCCAACGACTTCATTTCGGAGTTGAACAGATGCTGATGAATGAGTCCATTAAGTGAGGCTACCCAACGATTTTCAGTTGATCCTTTTAGCTTGCTGTCTCAAGCTTTTTAATGGCAATCAATTGGAAGTTTGTTAGCTATGATCCCCAAACCTAACTCGTCCAGCTGTCTCTTAAAAATTCCGCAGAAGCGAAAACGTTGCTGGCCATGATGTCCTTATCATTCCATGTTGGCTCTGAATAGAGCAATCTTCAATCCAAGCATAGCATGAGCCTTGTAATGACAATTTTACGCTAAGGTGGATTCAACCGGATGACATTTTCAACAGGCAGGACCATTAGCAAGTTCGAAACCGCGAATTTCAAGCGGCTTCCATTCATACGGAAACCATTTAATGTACTTTAGGATATCAAACAGCATGTTTGAGTTACAGGCTGTAAAATTTTGAAGCTACTCATAATTTTCTCGCATCACTAAATCGTCTAAATGGATATTGTAATAACAAGATTCATCATACTGGGGATGAGGTGGTTAATTTAACTTTCAGAAATATATAAAAAGCCAATTAGCTCCCAAGAAACATATCATTACACCTCATTCGTATGAGAAAAGCTCATCAGGACATTAGTACAAGGCGATCAACTTTTGAAAATGTGCTCAACGGTATGATAAAGTTCTTTCATTCAAAACAAGATCCTTGTAATTCATGTCCTCATCACTTGTTGCCTAGTTATTCCGATTGAGCATGGTCACAAAGAAGAAGGACATTACAATGATGCTCAATACATTTTTGAATACTCTGTACACGATGAACACATTGGTGATATTGAACATCAAAAGGATTCTGGTGTGTGAGGTAAAATGGACGGTGAATATTCTCTTATTGAACCCGACGGACATATTCGTATAGTTAAATACACGGCCGATCATCGTGGCGGCTTCCAAGCTCATGTTCTACGTAAAGGAATTACACATCATGTTGCTCCTGCCGCCGTAGTTCATCACGCAACACATCACGTTGCTCCTGTATCGATAGCTTATCATGTTGCATATGTAGTTGCTGTCACGTATGTTGCACATGTGGCTCATACTGCATCTTTTATGGACATGTAGCAACGAGCCATGTTAGCATCAAGCAAACCCATAGCTCAGGTGGATCGCATTATTGAATGTTTTTTGAAATTGTTATCTTTTACACTATGCTTACTGATTGATTCTATGTTTATGTCATATTTTATTTATTCGTATTGTCCTTAATATGTTCATCAATCCTTAATAATTTTCATCAATCATGTTTCCACAACTTTTCACGGAGCTTTTATTGGACAAAATTTTTAACATATGAATAGGAGGACTACCAATAAGTTATGACTATGGGCATGTAAAGCAATTCATGGCTCCAAATTAATCTTAAAGTACTTGCTCCATTTGATTATTCAATCCTGAATATCCTCAGAATAAACCTTACCTCATCGCTCTCCAATATGACTCTTTGTTGACCATCATCCGATTATAGTCTCCAAACTTTTAATCTCTGAGTTTCACCTTTACTCGTTTGGAAAGGTTGAAGTGAGTTGGAACAGATTTCGAGAATAGCGACCTAAAGTCTGAATTTGAGCCCAGAGTCTTCATGAGAAAAGAATTCTTCACCCCCAACCATCTTTCCCACTGTGATTGTATTTCACAGGCTTCCCACAAAATAAAAGTCCTCAGTAGCAACTCCGTTATCTGAATAGCCCACAATGATACGTCACACAGTATCCCAAAAAAGGACGCTATGGCCTTTTTGCAAGCCATGAGAGGTTTCAATTCATCGTTGACAAAAGAAAATCTTCCTTGACTTTTCTGTGACAGATGGGTGACGGCTATTTTTATCCTCAATATCAGGACTGTTAGACCTGCAACGAGTCTAGACGTTCCACAAAATGCCAATCATGTTGATTCGAAAAGCAAGCCTGAACCTGTCTCTCTTGACAAAACATAGAATTCCTAGATTGTCTATCTATTGCAGGAAAGTGCTCTGAAGTATGTTAGTAGATGAACTAAAGTTGCTTCCGCAAGGATGCAAAATTCACACCTGCTGTTCCCTTTCATACACATGATCAACGGGTGTTATTTGAGTACGAAATGCCCCATTTGAGTACGAAATGCAGAAGGACCCTTAGTTTTTATCTTGTCCCTGTCAATCTACATCCAAAATTTCATAGAACTCTCAGGCACCAGGGAGCAGCTTGCGCATTTAAAGGTCTGGAAGGCTGTTCCGAGGTCTGTTGCAGGGCTTTCTATTCTCATCTTCCATCGGGTCCTTACAAATAAAATTCACTGCAGTTAGTTCCACTAATCGACTCAAGATCCATGAAAAGGTTCCAACGTCATGGCCTGACATATGGGTCCTCCAAGGACTTAATATTTCAATCACAACTATTGAATTACGGTTGTAATTTGGGGTTTCTCTTTTATTTCTTATCAACTCAGCTATTCATTTAGCTCTCGGTGATCAACCTTTGTTCTTTTCATTTTTTTGTGGTACTGAGGTGAAGGTTGCTTACGCCGCGAATGCGGAACTCGCAGACGCGCAATGCTTCTAGACTACCCACTAAACACCTCTCCTATCAACTAGGGAACCTTGCCTGGATCCGTTTAATACATTAGATGAATCAGGCTGAGCCTCATGTTCCTATATCTAGAGGCGTCATCAGATTATTGAATCTCTTCGTCAGCGGGAATGAAGGAAGTACTAGAACAGAGACCCCCCTCCACGAAGCCCCTAGCGCCCCAATATAGAACAAACACTTTGAAGGTGATTTAGAGATGAGCATCCTTTAGATGTGACGCTTAGGCACCCTGTATAGCCATAACCAGAACTTCTGAAGGTACCAGTATCAAACAAATGTTGCCATTAGACTATCCGCCCATTGATATGTAGGAGTACAAGAGGTAATCTTTATCCTGGTGTCCAACAGATCCTTCAACAATTGCAGACCAGAACGACTAAAGGATATCTGAGACGAGATTCTAATAGGCCTCATCGTCAAGCGATTCTGAGAGTCATCCTTAAAGCACTCAATGTAGTCTACAGCTAAGAGATGTAATTTTGAGGTCAAACTGCCACCAGTGGTTGAAAGGCGAAAGGAGATATGAATATCAGTGGTTGTCAGCTATGATTCAGAAGCATTACGGACAATAACAATCAAATTGAAACCAGGGGCAAGCTGAACAACAGAGACTGCCGAATAGAGTTCTGAGAGGAATTGGCTTCTTGAAGTATTCAGCAAGGGTCCGGATGATACTGTGTACCATAGATCCCATCAAGCAATCACGAAACGATGCAACTATCTCGATCCACACAACCAAGATCAGTTAAAATTGTTATGCTCCCAAATGAGTTTTGATCTTGATTGGCCACGAGCATCCAGATCTAAATCAGATTGAAGAAATTCATGACCCATTTGCAAGTTAACATACTTTTATGTATGTTGAAATTTGTTTCCATGAGTGCATGCAATTTATACTTGGATGCAAATGCAAATTAACATTCAACGCAATTAAAAGTCATTTTAATTGCACTGGTTCCGTTTTTAATAAGTTGACACACGGGCTTAAAGTTGAAATGGGAAAAAAAAGGTTCTGTTTTTGCGAATGATTTTATGGAAGGGAACCATGAATGCTGCTCCGAAATTTGTAGAAAAGATAGAATATAAAAGCAGTTGATAGTTTGTCAAACAGTATCAGTTCAGTTACCTCAATCCACGAATAAGTAAAGCATTCAAAGCAAACATGGCCTACAAGGTATGAAAGCAAACTTTTCTACCTCCGCAATTTCTTGAAATTCATTTCAAATCTTTTCACTTTCAAGTTCGTGGTACTTTGCACCCTTCTAAGCATCGCCCAGGCTGTTCCAGTTCTGCATCATGGAGGCATCCTAGTCGGTGGTCATGGTGATGACCATGGTTATGACCATTATGCACCAGCTGAGTATAAATTCGAGTATGCTGTCCACGATGCACACACTGGTGACATCAAGAGCCAGGAGGAGACCCGACATGGAGATGTGGTTCATGGATCATACTCCTTGGTGGAACCTGATGGTCACAAACGTGTTGTCCACTACACTGCCGATCACCACAATGGATTCAATGCTCAAGTGCATCGCGAAGAAACCGTTCATCATGTCCCTGTTGCTCATCATGCTCCAGTTACTGTAGCTCATCATGTTCAACCAGTTCACCTTGCTAGCCATCAGGTAGCTCATGTTGCTCCTGTTGTTGTTGCTCATCATGCAGCTCCTGCTCATGGTCATGTTGCTACCAGTCACGCCAATGTACAAATCGCACATCATACCGGTCATCTTGGTGACTATCACTATTGAGTTTGTTGTAAGGACAACGAGAAGATGTTCAGAAAAGAAGAGGATCATGATTTAACAATGCATTGTAAATACTCATCTATGCTACGAAACTTATTAGAAAATAAATAAAAAAATCGAAAATATGATACTATAAATAAAATATGTAGTTTATTTTTCAATTTTTCTTTCTGTAAGATGGTAATAATTCGTTAACATGCTAATCAATGGCGCCACAGTCAGCTTGTCAATGTCAACCTGAGATTTTTTCAGTGCAGCCACAAGATAAACGAAGGGATGGCTTGGACAATATAACCCTTGACTTTTGTTGCCATCCTCACAATACTGATGATATCTGGACAGGCTGATATTTTGATATCAAAAGCCTATTATTTTAAGTTTTACCGATAAAATCGTCAACTTTTCTTTACATTAGAAGCGAGGATTTTAATACCAAAAGTCTACAAGCTATTCGAGATCCTTCATTGGGAAGGCATGAAGTTTTGTTTAGACTTGTACTCACATTGGCGTTTAGATTCTTCCGAATATAGACATATATTAAAGGGATTCCATTAAAGTCTAGTTAATGGCAGAAAGCCTGCGTCAAATCTTAGATCTTTCCTCTTTCTTCTCAACTGTTTAGAAATTTTCTTATTTTTAAGAATGATTCCTCCCTTTTCACTCCAATTTTCTTATGTCTTCCTCATTTATCTTTTTCTCATCCTCCCTAGCCTCTTCTGTCTTCTATTTTCTATGCTTGTTTTACCTTTTTATCATGTGATTGTCTTCTTGTCTTTTTCTTCTCTCGTCTCTTTCCCCTATTCATTCCAAGACTCTCTCCTCTTCTCTCATCTTCTTGGCGCTTCTCTTCTCTTTGTTCTCTTCTCTCATCTTCTCTCCTCTTATTTTTTCTTGGCACCACTTTTCTCCTCTTGTTCCCCTGCTCTCCCCTTTTCTTCTCTTCTCTCTTCTTTCTTCTATTTCTTCTCTTTCCCCTCTTTTCTCCTCTTATCTGTACTTGACTCACTTATCTCTCTAATATCTCTTGTTAATAATTCCTGCGATGTGATCAATTTTTTCCTTCCTTCCTCTTTCCCTGTCCTTTTTTCCACGTTATAATTTTTCAATTTTTTTTAACTCTTTCTTCTTTTCTTTTCGCCATAAATTCTAATTTATATTCAGATATACATCCTGATCAATTTGGCACTGCTCTGTGTTTTCTTTACTGTTTAACACTCTTCGCTTCGGGTTTTTTTATTGTTCCTCCATTTTAATATGTTTTATCGTCTTGCGCCCTCCTTTATTCGGCTTTAATATATTTAAGGCTTATCTAATTCTTTCGGGTTAGTTCTCTTTTACTGTCTTCTCTTAACATCCCTTTCTACTACTTTCTTTTTACCCTAATTCCTAGATTGTTGCCTACCACTCCTCTGCAATTTTCCTCTTTCCTTTTTATGATTTCCATGTATATGATATGATATGATCATATCAGAGATGGGACATGATATGTCCATGTCGTTTCCTTTTTATCTCTATTTCTGCTTTTACCGCCATTTCTCTTCTCATTTAATTCCGTTATTTTCCCTCCTATTTTGCATGCGGCATTTCCAGGAGTGTTGGTGTCAAAACGATCTTCATGAATAACTTTGTTGATGATATTGTTCTCTGAGGTTTTATTACATCATTTAACTGGGGTGTTGGGGATAATTTAAATATTGACCATTTTTATGTGTTGGTGATTCAGTGTGGGCAGAGGGATCTTAACTTAAGGATCTTCTTTTGAGATCTTTTTTTAAATCTTTAAGATGAATGATGATGTAAGATGAATTTTAGGTCTGAAAGAGCTCTAAAACTACACTAAAAAAGTGCTGGAAACAACAGGGCTAGAAATGAATTAATATCCTTTTTTAAGTCCTTTTTGCAAAAAACTTACTTCCAACGCTAAGCTTCAATGTTATTAAAGAATTCTGTTACTTATATGCATACACATCGTTGAGGATGATCCTCTATTGTGGTATATCTTGCATTTTGGTCCCCTGTTGGAAGATATCATAGTTCAACATTGACGCATTGCTCTTCACATATATTAATATTGTTTACGGATAAATTATCCTCCCGGCCTAAATTAACCAAGAAAGTTACTACCTTTTTGGGTCGTCAAGTGTAGCGGCTCTGCTTTGTAAGTATACCTCGGTCTAAGGAAGACCTGGCTCATATAATTTAGAAGGAAGAGTTCTGTAGATTTGTGGTCCTTACTGGTAGGTCAGCAGGTGCCGCCCGTTTGGATTTAGAATCATACTACTTTGGCTAGGCTTATTTTACTGTATTTCCTATGATTTCAACCCATATTTCACTGTTCCTAAAGCTCTTGACCTAGCTTCCTGTTTAACCGTTGTTAGTCCCGAATTTCAGGATTAATTAAAATGGTTTTCTAGCTGGGAACGATTTGAAATTTAATGAAATTACAGTTTGCTTATTATTAGCTTTTCTAGGAAGAAGGTTTCCAAGCTTAGTTACAACGCAAGGATTCATATTTGAACTTGAATATGAAATCAGCTGACCTGCATGCAAGCACGTCTGTCTTCATATCTTTAAAGTTGTTAATGCACTGCATAACTAAAGAATAAAAAGGTTCATAGGAAAATATAAGGATATCTGAAGTTGTTGAAGTTATTTATAATTTTATGCAGTCTAAATTGATTTGGTATCAACGTTTAAACATGAAAATTTGAATTTATGAATGAAATGAAACAATTAAAACCAGGATAGAAACCTGGTCATTAGAAAATGCATCCGAAATTTAAAGCTTTAAAAATTATGAAAAATCAGAGTAAATCCTTAAAAACATTTTTCCGAGATGATCTCCGATTGTCTTCATATTTATTTTAACCTAATTATAAAAGCACTAGAAAGGATTTTTAGGTGGTCTATGCACTGCATATATTTTAAATATCTTGGAAGTGACTATGAACACATCGTCCTACAAGATTCGACCATATAACATATGTTCACATGAGCGAGCGCGGATTATTGCTTTGATCTACATACAAAGTGGCTCTTAGACGAATTAAATATAATTTTTATTGCGTTGGTTACAAATATTGATCGAGTTAAAATTTGAAATCTCAATGTAAGCCAGAAGGCGTTTTGGACCCTCTACTAGAAGAACTCTAACGGGGATAAGAGAAAGGCTTGGCGAGTGCTTGCTTCAGAAACAAATTAGAGTATAAAAGCAGTTGTTAGTTTGGCAAACAGTATCAGTTCTATTTTACCTCAATCCACGAATAAGTCAAGCGTTCAAAGCAAACATGGCCTACAAAGTATGATAAAAGTCCTTCTGAAGCCAAAATGCCTTAACATTAATTTCAAACCTTTTTATTTTCAAGTTTGTGGTAGTTTGGACTCTTCTAAGCATCGCCCAGGCTGTTCCAGTTCTGCATCATGGAGGCATCCTAGTCGGTGGTCATGGTGATGACCATGGTCATGACCATTATGCACCAGCTGAGTATAAATTCGAGTATGCTGTCCACGACGCACACACTGGTGACATCAAGAGCCAGGAGGAGACTCGACATGGAGATGTGGTTCATGGATCATACTCCTTGGTGGAACCTGATGGTCACAAACGTGTTGTCCACTACACTGCCGATCACCACAATGGATTCAATGCTCAAGTGCATCGCGAAGGAACCGTTCATCATGTCCCTGTTGCTCATCATGCTCCAGTTGCTGTAGCTCATCATGTTCAACCAGTTCACCTTGGTAGCCATCAGGTAGCTCATGTTGCTCCTGTTGTTGTTGCTCATCATGCAGCTCCTGCTCATGGTCATGTTGCTACCAGTCACGCCAATGTACAAATCGCACATCATATCGGTCATCTTGGTGACTATCACTATTGAGTTTGTTGTAAGGACAACGAGAAGATGTTCAGAAAAGAAGAGGATCATGATTAAACAATGCATTGTAAATACTCATCTATGATAATTAAATAAACTTACAAATAATAAAAAAATTGAAAATTTATATAAAAAAGTGGTTTTTTGGTCATATCTAACTGGAAATGAATATGCGTTCGTTATCGTGTGTCGTTCGGTGTCGTGTACAATAGCTAGCGTCATTTTAAATTCGAAGGATACATTAGGAAGATTTAGTTGAAACTTTTGGCTGAAATCACGCTTGTGTTTTACTGTGGGTGTCAAATTCACGACATAATTGGGTAAATTATGGCTTTTATAACGCTTTTTATTATTACTATTGTGGTACTTACCACTGCTGGAAAGATAGTTTGATGCCGGTAACACACGTTCTTTCACCAGTTTGGCTGGATCAAGTTGTATTAATCCTGGGACCTCCTACTTCTAAGTATTGAACCCAATATCAATGTAAGAACAATACAATGTTAAATTTTATTTATCTATTTATTAATTTATCTACTAATTTATTTATAGTTTTCTATTTGAATTGTTAAATTTTCTTGTTTATATGTAATGCGCTCCTGTTACTTTCACTGAAAAATTGATCTTTCCTAGCCACGAGATCCTCCGCAGAACAATGCAATTAAGCCATTTTCAGTTAAAGCACCAGGAGCGTATTACTCAGCAAGATGAAGATTGCATCAGAGACTTTTATTTCAGCTTCTAGGGACGTTGCGTGGTAGATGGCCCCGTTCTGCGGAGGATCTCCTGGCTAAAAAAGATCCATCTTCAGTTAAAGTAACAAGAGCACATAACCCAGCCACACGAAAACAAATCGCAAGAATTTTACTTGAGCTGCTAGAGGCCATGCGTGATAGATGACACTGTTCTATGGTGGACCCCGTGGTAAGGAAAGAAGCATTTTCAGTCAACTTGCCGGTATATGAGCTCCTGTTACTTTAAATGAAAATGCCTCTCTTCTAGCCACGACATCCTCCGCAGAAAAGCGCTATCTACCACGAAAGGTCTCTAGCAGCTCAAGTAGAAGTCTTTTATGCGATTTTCTTGTTGCTGGCTTATGCGCTCTTGTTACTTTAACAGAAATTGGCTCCTTTCTTGCCACTAGATCCTCCGCGGAACAGTGCCACCAACCACGCAACGTCTCAAGCACCTAGAGTAGAAGTCTTTGATGCGATTTTCTTGTTGCTGGGTTATGCGCTCCTGTTACTTTAACAGAAATTGGCTCTTTTCTTGCCACTAGATCCTCCGCGGAGCAGTGCCACCAACCACGCAACGTCTCTAGCACCTCAAGTAGAAGTCTTTGATGCGATTTTCTGGTTGCTGGGTTATGCGCTCCTGTTACTTTAACAGAAATTGGCTCTTTTCTTGCCACTGGATCCTCCGCGGAACAGTGCCATCAACCACGCAACGTCTCTAGCACCTCAAGTAGAAGTCTTTGATGCGATTTTCTGGTTGCTGGGTTATGCGCTCCTGTTACTTTAACAGAAATTGGCTCTTTTCTTGCCACTAGATCCTCCGCGGAACAGTGCCATCAACCACGCAGTGTCTCTGGCACTACAAGTAGAAGTCTTTGATGCGATTTTCTGGTTGCTGGGTTATGCGCTCCTGTTACTTTAACAGAATTTGGCTCTTTTCTTCCCACTAGATCCTCCGCGGAACAGTGCCATCAACCACGCAACGTCTCTAGCACCTCAAGTAGAAGTCTTTGATATATTTTTCTTGTTGCTGGGTTATGCGCTCCTGTTACTTTAACAGAAATTGGCTCTTTTCTTGCCTCGAAATACTCAGTGAAACAGTGCCATCAACCACGCAACGTCTCTAGCACCTCAAGTAGAAGTCTTTGTTGCGATTTTCTTGTTGCTGGGTTATGGGCTCCTGTTACTTTAACAGAAATTGGCTCTTTTCTTGCCTCGAGATCCTCCGCGGAACAGTGCCATCAACCACGCAACGTCTCTAGCACCTCAAGTAGAAGTCTTTGATGCGATTTTCTTGTTGCTGGGTTATGCGCTCCTGTTACTTTAACAGAAATTGACTCTTTTCTAGCCACTAGATCATCCGCGGAACAGTGCCATCAACCACGCAACGTCTCTAGCACCTCAAGTAGAAGTCTTTGATGCGATTTTCTTGTTGCTGGGTTATGCGCTCCTGTTACTTTAACAGAAATTGGCTCCTTTCTTGCCTCGAGATCCTCCACGGAATAGTGCCATCAACCACGCAACGTCTCTAGGACCTCAGGTAGAAGTCTTTGATATAAATTTCTGGTTGCCGGGTTATGCGCTCCTGTTACTTTAACAGAAATTGGCTCTTTTCTTGCCTCGAGATCCTCCGCGGAACAGTGCCATCAACCACGCAACGTCTCTAGCACCTCAAGTAGAAGTCTTTGTTGCGATTTTCTTGCTGCTGGGTTATGGGCTCCTGTTACTTTAATTGAAATTGGCTCCTTTCATGTCACTAGATCCTCCGCGGAACAGTGCCATCAACGACGCAACATCTCTAGTACCTGAAATTGAAGTCTTTGATGCGATTTTCTTGTTGCTGGGTTATGCGCTCCTGTTACTTTAACAGAAATTGGCTCCTTTCTTGCCACTAGATCCTCCGCGGAACAGTGCCATCAACCATGCAACGTCTCTAGTACCTCAAGTAGAAGTCTTTGATGCGATTTTCTTGTCGCTGGATTACGCGGTCCGGTTATTTTAACAGAAATTGGCTCTTTTCTAGCCACTAGATCCTCCGCGGAACAGTGCCATCAACCACGCAACGTCTCTAGCACCTCAAGAAGAAGTCTTTGATGCGATTTTCTGGTTGCTGGGTTATGCGCTCCTGTTACTTTAACAGAAATTGGCTCTTTTCTTGCCACTAGATCCTCCGCGGAACAGTGCCATCAACCACGCAACGTCTCTAGCACCTCAAGTAGAAGTCTTTGATGCGATTTTCTTGTTGCTGGGTTATGCGCTCCTGTTACTTTAACAGAAACTGACTCTTTTCTTGCCTCGAGATCCTCAGCGGAACAGTGCCATCAACCACGCAACGTCTCTAGCACCTCAAGAAGAAGTCTTTGATGCGATTTTCTGGTTGCTGGGTTATGCGCTCCTGTTACTTTAACAGAAATTGGCTCTTTTCTTGCCACTAGATCCTCCGCGGAACAGTGCCATCAACCACGCAACGTCTCTAGCACCTCAAGAAGAAGTCTTTGATGCGATTTTCTTGTTGCTGGGTTATGCGCTCCTGTTACTTTAACAGAAATTGGCTCCTTTCTTGCCACTAGATCCTCCGCGGAACAGTGCCATCAACCATGCAACGTCTCTAGTACCTCAAGTAGAAGTCTTTGATGCGATTTTCTTGTTGCTGGGTTATGCGCTCCTGTTACTTTAACAGAAATTTGCTCCTTCCTTGCCACTAGATCCTCCGCGGAACAGTGCCATCAACCACGCTACGTCTCTAGCACCTCAAGTAGAAGTCTTTGATATAATTTTCTGGTTGCTGGGTTATGCGCTCCTGTTACTTTAACAGAAATTGGCTCTTTTCTTGCCACTAGATCCTCCGCGGAACAGTGCCATCAACCACGCAACGTCTCTAGCACCTCAAGTAGAAGTCTTTGATGCGATTTTCTTGTTGCTGGGTTATGCGCTCCTGTTACTTTAACAGAAATTGGCTCTTTTCTTGCCACTAGATCCTCCGCGGAACAGTGCCATCAACCACGCTACGTCTCTAGCACCTCAAGTAGAAGTCTTTGATGCGATTTTCTGGTTGCTGGGTTATGCGCTCCTGTTACTTTAACAGAAACTGACTCTTTTCTTGCCTCGAGATCCTCAGAGGAACAGTTCCATCAACCACGTAACGTCTCTAGCACCTCAAGAAGAAGTCTTTGATGCGAGTTTCTTGTTGCTGGGTTATGCGCTCCTGTTACTTTAACAGAAATTTGCTCCTTCCTTGCCACTAGATCCTCCGCGGAACAGTGCCATCAACCACGCAACGTCTCTAGCACCTCAAAAAGGTGTCTTTGATGCGATTTTATTGTTGCTGCGTTATGCGCTCCTATTACTTTAACAGAAATTGGCTCCTTTCTTGCCACTAGATCCTCCGCGGAAATGTGCCATCAACCACGCAACGTCTCTAGCACCTCAAGTAGAAGTCTTTGATGCGATTTTCTTGTTGCTGGGTTATGCGCTCCTGCTACTTTAACAGAAATTGGCTCTTTTCTTGCCACTAGATCCTCCGCGGAACAGTGCCATCAACCACGCAACGTCTCTAGCACCTCAAGTAGAAGTCTTTGATGCGATTTTATTGTTGCTGGGTTATGCGCTCCTGTTACTTTAACAGAAATTGGCCCTTTTCTTGCCACTTGATCCTCCGCGGAAGAGTGCTATTAACCACGCAACGTCTGTAGCACCTCAAGTAGAAGTCTTTGATATAATTTTCTGGTTGCTGGGTTATGCGCTCCTGTTACTTTAACAGAAATTGGCTCTTTTCTTGCCTCGAGATCCTCCGCGGAACAGTGCCATCAACCACGCAACGTCTCTAGCACCTCAAGTAGAAGTCTTTGATGCGATTTTCTTGTTGCTGGGTTATGCGCTCCTGTTACTTTAACAGAAATTGGCTCCTTTCTTGCCTCGAGATCCTCCACGGAATAGTGCCATCAACCACGCAACGTCTCTAGGACCTCAGGTAGAAGTCTTTGATATAAATTTCTGGTTGCCGGGTTATGCGCTCCTGTTACTTTAACAGAAATTGGCTCTTTTCTTGCCTCGAGATCCTCCGCGGAACAGTGCCATCAACCACGCAACGTCTCTAGCACCTCAAGTAGAAGACTTTGTTGCGATTTTCTTGCTGCTGGGTTATGGGCTCCTGTTACTTTAATTGAAATTGGCTCCTTTCATGCCAATAGATCCTCCGCGGAACAGTGCCATCAACGACGCAACATCTCTAGTACCTGAAGTTGAAGTCTTTGATGCGATTTTCTTGTTGCTGGGTTATGCGCTCCTGTTACTTTAACAGAAATTGGCTCCTTTCTTGCCACTAGATCCTCCGCGGAACAGTGCCATCAACCATGCAACGTCTCTAGTACCTCAAGTAGAAGTCTTTGATGCGATTTTCTTGTCGCTGGATTACGCGGTCCGGTTATTTTAACAGAAATTGGCTCTTTTCTAGCCACTAGATCCTCCGCGGAACAGTGCCATCAACCACGCAACGTCTCTAGCACCTGAAGTAGAAGTCTTTGATGCGAGTTTCTTGTTGCTGGGTTATGCGCTCCTGTTACTTTAACAGAAATTGGCTCTTTTCTTGCCACTAGATCCTCCGCGGAACAGTGCCATCAACCACACAACGTCTCTAGCACCTCAAGTAGAAGTCTTTGATGCGATTTTCTTGTTGCTGGGTTATGCGCTCCTGTTACTTTAACAGAAACTGACTCTTTTCTTGCCTCGAGATCCTCCGCGGAACAGTGCCATCAACCACGCAACGTCTCTAGCACCTCAAGAAGAAGTCTTTGATGCGATTTTCTGGTTGCTGGGTTATGCGCTCCTGTTACTTTAACAGAAATTGGCTCTTTTCTTGCCACTAGATCCTCCGCGGAACAGTGCCATCAACCACGCAACGTCTCTAGCACCTCAAGAAGAAGTCTTTGATGCGATTTTCTTGTTGCTGGGTTATGCGCTCCTGTTACTTTAACAGAAATTGGCTCCTTTCTTGCCACTAGATCCTCCGCGGAACAGTGCCATCAACCATGCAACGTCTCTAGTACCTCAAGTAGAAGTCTTTGATGCGATTTTCTTGTTGCTGGGTTATGCGCTCCTGTTACTTTAACAGAAATTTGCTCATTCCTTGCCACTAGATCCTCCGCGGAACAGTGCCATCAACCACGCTACGTCTCTAGCACCTATAGTAGAAGTCTTTGATATAATTTTCTGGTTGCTGGGTTATGCGCTCCTGTTACTTTAACAGAAATTGGCTCTTTTCTTGCCACTAGATCCTCCGCGGAACAGTGCCATCAACCACGCAACGTCTCTAGCACCTCAAGTAGAAGTCTTTGATGCGATTTTCTTGTTGCTGGGTTATGCGCTCCTGTTACTTTAACAGAAACTGACTCTTTTCTTGCCTCGAGATCCTCAGCGGAACAGTGCCATCAACCACGTAACGTCTCTAGCACCTCAAGAAGAAGTCTTTGATGCGATTTTCTGGTTGCTGGGTTATGCGCTCCTGTTACTTTAACAGAAATTGGCTCTTTTCTTGCAACTAGATCCTCCGCGGAACAGTGCCATCAACCACGCAACGTCTCTAGCACCTCAAGTAGAAGTCTTTGATGCGATTTTCTTGTTGCTGGGTTATGCGCTCCTGTTACTTTAACAGAAATTGGCTCTTTTCTTGCCACTAGATCCTCCGCGGAACAGTGCCATCAACCACGCTACGTCTCTAGCACCTCAAGTAGAAGTCTTTGATGCGATTTTCTGGTTGCTGGGTTATGCGCTCCTGTTACTTTAACAGAAACTGACTCTTTTCTTGCCTCGAGATCCTCAGAGGAACAGTTCCATCAACCACGTAACGTCTCTAGCACCTCAAGAAGAAGTCTTTGATGCGAGTTTCTTGTTGCTGGGTTATGCGCTCCTGTTACTTTAACAGAAATTGGCTCCTTTCTTGCCACTAGATCCTCCGCGGAACAGTGCCATCAACCACGCAACGTCTCTAGCACCTCAAGTAGGTGTCTTTGATGCGATTTTATTGTTGCTGGGTTATGCGCTCCTATTACTTTAACAGAAATTGGCTCCTTTCTTGCCACTAGATCCTCCGCGGAAATGTGCCATCAACCACGCAACGTCTCTAGCACCTCAAGTAGAAGTCTTTGATGCGATTTTCTTGTTGCTGGGTTATGCGCTCCTGTTACTTTAACAGAAATTGGCTCTTTTCTTGCCACTAGATCCTCCGCGGAAATGTGCCATCAACCACGCAACGTCTCTAGCACCTCAAGTAGAAGTCTTTGATGCGATTTTCTTGTTGCTGGGTTATGCGCTCCTGTTACTTTAACAGAAATTGGCTCCTTTCTTGCCTCGAGATCCTCCACGGAATAGTGCCATCAACCACGCAACGTCTCTAGGACCTCAGGTAGAAGTCTTTGATATAAATTTCTGGTTGCCGGGTTATGCGCTCCTGTTACTTTAACAGAAATTGGCTCTTTTCTTGCCTCGAGATCCTCCGCGGAACAGTGCCATCAACCACGCAACGTCTCTAGCACCTCAAGTAGAAGTCTTTGTTGCGATTTTCTTGCTGCTGGGTTATGGGCTCCTGTTACTTTAATTGAAATTGGGTCCTTTCATGCCACTAGATCCTCCGCGGAACAGTGCCATCAACGACGTAACATCTCTAGTACCTGAAGTTGAAGTCTTTGATGCGATTTTCTTGTTGCTGGGTTATGCGCTCCTGTTACTTTAACAGAAATTGGCTCCTTTCTTGCCACTAGATCCTCCGCGGAACAGTGCCATCAACCATGCAACGTCTCTAGTACCTCAAGTAGAAGTCTTTGATGCGATTTTCTTGTCGCTGGAGTACGCGGTCCGGTTATTTTAACAGAAATTGGCTCTTTTCTAGCCACTAGATCCTCCGCGGAACAGTGCCATCAACCACGCAACGTCTCTAGCACCTCAAGAAGAAGTCTTTGATGCGATTTTCTGGTTGCTGGGTTATGCGCTCCTGTTACTTTAACAGAAATTGGCTCTTTTCTTGCCACTAGATCCTCCGCGGAACAGTGCCATCAACCACGCAACGTCTCTAGCACCTCAAGTAGAAGTCTTTGATGCGATTTTCTTGTTGCTGGGTTATGCGCTCCTGTTACTTTAACAGAAACTGACTCTTTTCTTGCCTCGAGATCCTCAGCGGAACAGTGCCATCAACCACGCAACGTCTCTAGCACCTCAAGAAGAAGTCTTTGATGCGATTTTCTGGTTGCTGGGTTATGCGCTCCTGTTACTTTAACAGAAATTGGCTCTTTTCTTGCCACTAGATCCTCCGCGGAACAGTGCCATCAACCACGCAACGTCTCTAGCACCTCAAGTAGAAGTCTTTGATATATTTTTCTTGTTGCTGGGTTATGCGCTCCTGTTACTTTAGCAGAAATTGGCTCCTTTCTTGCCACTAGATCCTCCGCGGAACAGTGCCATCAACCATGCAACGTCTCTAGTACCTCAAGTAGAAGTCTTTGATGCGATTTTCTTGTTGCTGGGTTATGCGCTCCTGTTACTTTAACAGAAATTGGCTCTTTTCTTGCAACTAGATCCTCCGCGGAACAGTGCCATCAACCACGCAACGTCTCTAGCACCTCAAGTAGAAGTCTTTGATGCGATTTTCTTGTTGCTGGTTTATGCGCTCCTGTTACTTTAACAGAAATTGGCTCTTTTCTTGCCACTAGATCCTCCGCGGAACAGTGCCATCAACCACGCTACGTCTCTAGCACCTCAAGTAGAAGTCTTTGATGCGATTTTCTGGTTGCTGGGTTATGCGCTCCTGTTACTTTAACAGAAACTGACTCTTTTCTTGCCTCGAGATCCTCAGAGGAACAGTTCCATCAACCACGTAACGTCTCTAGCACCTCAAGAAGATGTCTTTGATGCGAGTTTCTTGTTGCTGGGTTATGCGCTCCTGTTACTTTAACAGAAATTGGCTCCTTTCTTGCCACTAGATCCTCCGCGGAACAGTGCCATCAACCACGCAACGTCTCTAGCACCTCAAGTAGGTGTCTTTGATGCGATTTTATTGTTGCTGGGTTATGCGCTCCTATTACTTTAACAGAAATTGGCTCCTTTCTTGCCACTAGATCCTCCGCGGAAATGTGCCATCAACCACGCAACGTCTCTAGCACCTCAAGTAGAAGTCTTTGATGCGATTTTCTTGTTGCTGGGTTATGCGCTCCTGTTACTTTAACAGAAATTGGCTCTTTTCTTGCCACTAGATCCTCCGCGGAACAGTGCCATCAACCACGCAACGTCTCTAGCACCTCAAGTAGAAGTCTTTGATGCGATTTTATTGTTGCTGGGTTATGCGCTCCTGTTACTTTAACAGAAATTGGCTCCTTTCTTGCCACTAGATCCTCCGCGGAACAGTGCCATCAACCATGCAACGTCTCTAGTACCTCAAGTAGAAGTCTTTGATGCGATTTTCTTGTTGCTGGGTTATGCGCTCCTGTTACTTTAACAGAAATTGGCTCCTTCCTTGCCACTAGATCCTCCGCGGAACAGTGCCATCAACCACGCTACGTCTCTAGCACCTATAGTAGAAGTCTTTGATATAATTTTCTGGTTGCTGGGTTATGCGCTCCTGTTACTTTAACAGAAATTGGCTCTTTTCTTGCCACTAGATCCTCCGCGGAACAGTGCCATCAACCACGCAACGTCTCTAGCACCTCAAGTAGAAGTCTTTGATGCGATTTTCTTGTTGCTGGGTTATGCGCTCCTGTTACTTTAACAGAAACTGACTCTTTTCTTGCCTCGAGATCCTCAGCGGAACAGTGCCATCAACCACGTAACGTCTCTAGCACCTCAAGAAGAAGTCTTTGATGCGATTTTCTGGTTGCTGGGTTATGCGCTCCTGTTACTTTAACAGAAATTGGCTCTTTTCTTGCAACTAGATCCTCCGCGGAACAGTGCCATCAACCACGCTACGTCTCTAGCACCTCAAGTAGAAGTCTTTGATGCGATTTTCTGGTTGCTGGGTTATGCGCTCCTGTTACTTTAACAGAAACTGACTCTTTTCTTGCCTCGAGATCCTCAGAGGAACAGTTCCATCAACCACGTAACGTCTCTAGCACCTCAAGAAGAAGTCTTTGATGCGAGTTTCTTGTTGCTGGGTTATGCGCTCCTGTTACTTTAACAGAAATTGGCTCCTTTCTTGCCACTAGATCCTCCGCGGAACAGTGCCATCAACCACGCAACGTCTCTAGCACCTCAAGTAGGTGTCTTTGATGCGATTTTATTGTTGCTGGGTTATGCGCTCCTATTACTTTAACAGAAATTGGCTCCTTTCTTGCCACTAGATCCTCCGCGGAAATGTGCCATCAACCACGCAACGTCTCTAGCACCTCAAGTAGAAGTCTTTGATGCGATTTTCTTGTTGCTGGGTTATGCGCTCCTGTTACTTTAACAGAAATTGGCTCTTTTCTTGCCACTAGATCCTCCGCGGAACAGTGCCATCAACCACGCAACGTCTCTAGCACCTCAAGTAGAAGTCTTTGATGCGATTTTATTGTTGCTGGGTTATGCGCTCCTGTTACTTTAACAGAAATTGGCCCTTTTCTTGCCACTTGATCCTCCGCGGAAGAGTGCTATTAACCACGCAACGTCTGTAGCACCTCAAGTAGAAGTCTTTGATATAATTTTCTGGTTGCTGGGTTATGCGCTCCTGTTACTTTAACAGAAATTGGCTCTTTTCTTGCCTCGAGATCCTCCGCGGAACAGTGCCATCAACCACGCAACGTCTCTAGCACCTCAAGTAGAAGTCTTTGATGCGATTTTCTTGTTGCTGGGTTATGCGCTCCTGTTACTTTAACAGAAATTGGCTCCTTTCTTGCCTCGAGATCCTCCACGGAATAGTGCCATCAACCACGCAACGTCTCTAGGACCTCAGGTAGAAGTCTTTGATATAAATTTCTGGTTGCCGGGTTATGCGCTCCTGTTACTTTAACAGAAATTGGCTCCTTTCATGCCACTAGATCCTCCACGGAACAGTGCCATCAACGACGCAACATCTCTAGTACCTGAAGTTGAAGTCTTTGATGCGATTTTCTTGTTGCTGGGTTATGCGCTCCTGTTACTTTAACAGAAATTGGCTCCTTTCTTGCCACTAGATCCTCCGCGGAACAGTGCCATCAACCACGCTACGTCTCTAGTACCTCAAGTAGAAGTCTTTGATGCGATTTTCTTCTCGCTGGATTACGCGGTCTGGTTATTTTAACAGAAATTGGCTCTTTTCTAGCCACTAGATCCTCCGCGGAACAGTGCCATCAACCACGCAACGTCTCTAGCACCTCAAGAAGAAGTCTTTGATGCGATTTTCTGGTTGCTGGGTTATGCGCTCCTGTTACTTTAACAGAAATTGGCTCTTTTCTTGCCACTAGATCCTCCGCGGAACAGTGCCATCAACCACGCAACGTCTCTAGCACCTCAAGTAGAAGTCTTTGATGCGATTTTCTTGTTGCTGGGTTATGCGCTCCTGTTACTTTAACAGAAACTGACTCTTTTCTTGCCTCGAGATCCTCAGCGGAACAGTGCCATCAACCACGCAACGTCTCTAGCACCTCAAGAAGAAGTCTTTGATGCGATTTTCTGGTTGCTGGGTTATGCGCTCCTGTTACTTTAACAGAAATTGGCTCTTTTCTTGCCACTAGATCCTCCGCGGAACAGTGCCATCAACCACGCAACGTCTCTAGCACCTCAAGAAGAAGTCTTTGATGCGATTTTCTTGTTGCTGGGTTATGCGCTCCTGTTACTTTAACAGAAATTGGCTCCTTTCTTGCCACTAGATCCTCCGCGGAACAGTGCCATCAACCATGCAATGTCTCTAGTACCTCAAGTAGAAGTCTTTGATGCGATTTTCTTGTTGCTGGGTTATGCGCTCCTGTTACTTTAACAGAAACTGACTCTTTTCTTGCCTCGAGATCCTCAGCGGAACAGTGCCATCAACCACGCAACGTCTCTAGCACCTCAAGAAGAAGTCTTTGATGCGATTTTCTGGTTGCTGGGTTATGCGCTCCTGTTACTTTAACAGAAATTGGCTCTTTTCTTGCCACTAGATCCTCCGCGGAACAGTGCCATCAACCACGCAACGTCTCTAGCACCTCAAGTAGAAGTCTTTGATGCGATTTTCTTGTTGCTGGGTTATGCGCTCCTGTTACTTTAACAGAAACTGACTCTTTTCTTGCCTCGAGATCCTCAGCGGAACAGTGCCATCAACCACGTAACGTCTCTAGCACCTCAAGAAGAAGTCTTTGATGCGATTTTCTGGTTGCTGGGTTATGCGCTCCTGTTACTTTAACAGAAATTGGCTCTTTTCTTGCAACTAGATCCTCCGCGGAACAGTGCCATCAACCACGCAACGTCTCTAGCACCTCAAGTAGAAGTCTTTGATGCGATTTTCTTGTTGCTGGGTTATGCGCTCCTGTTACTTTAACAGAAATTGGCTCTTTTCTTGCCACTAGATCCTCCGCGGAACAGTGCCATCAACCACGCTACGTCTCTAGCACCTCAAGTAGAAGTCTTTGATGCGATTTTCTGGTTGCTGGGTTATGCGCTCCTGTTACTTTAACAGAAACTGACTCTTTTTTTGCCTCGAGATCCTCAGAGGAACAGTTCCATCAACCACGTAACGTCTCTAGCACCTCAAGAAGAAGTCTTTGATGCGAGTTTCTTGTTGCTGGGTTATGCGCTCCTGTTACTTTAACAGAAATTGGCTCCTTTCTTGCCACTAGATCCTCCGCGGAACAGTGCCATCAACCACGCAACGTCTCTAGCACCTCAAGTAGGTGTCTTTGATGCGATTTTATTGTTGCTGGGTTATGCGCTCCTATTACTTTAACAGAAATTGGCTCCTTTCTTGCCACTAAATCCTCCGCGGAAATGTGCCATCAACCACGCAACGTCTCTAGCACCTCAAGTAGAAGTCTTTGATGCGATTTTCTTGTTGCTGGGTTATGCGCTCCTGTTACTTTAACAGAAATTGGCTCTTTTCTTGCCACTAGATCCTCCGCGGAACAGTGCCATCAACCACGCAACGTCTCTAGCACCTCAAGTAGAAGTCTTTGATGCGATTTTATTGTTGCTGGGTTATGCGCTCCAGTTACTTTAACAGAAATTGGCCCTTTTCTTGCCACTTGATCCTCCGCGGAAGAGTGATATTAACCACGCAACGTCTGTAGCACCTCAAGTAGAAGTCTTTGATATAATTTTCTGGTTGCTGGGTTATGCGCTCCTGTTACTTTAACAGAAATTGGCTCTTTTCTTGCCTCGAGATCCTCCGCGGAACAGTGCCATCAACCACGCAACGTCTCTAGCACCTGAAGTAGAAGTCTTTGATGCGATTTTCTTGTTGCTGGGTTATGCGCTCCTGTTACTTTAACAGAAATTGGCTCCTTTCTTGCCTCGAGATCCTCCACGGAATAGTGCCATCAACCACGCAACGTCTCTAGGACCTCAGGTAGAAGTCTTTGATATAAATTTCTGGTTGCCGGGTTATGCGCTCCTGTTACTTTAACAGAAATTGGCTCTTTTCTTGCCTCGAGATCCTCCGCGGAACAGTGCCATCAACCACGCAACGTCTCTAGCACCTCAAGTAGAAGTCTTTGTTGCGATTTTCTTGCTGCTGGGTTATGGGCTCCTGTTACTTTAATTGAAATTGGCTCCTTTCATGCAACTAGATCCTCCGCGGAACAGTGCCATCAACGACGCAACATCTCTAGTACCTGAAGTTGAAGTCTTTGATGCGATTTTCTTGTTGCTGGGTTATGCGCTCCTGTTACTTTAACAGAAATTGGCTCCTTTCTTGCCACTAGATCCTCCGCGGAACAGTGCCATCAACCATGCAACGTCTCTAGTACCTCAAGTAGAAGTCTTTGATGCGATTTTCTTGTCGCTGGATTACGCGGTCCGGTTATTTTAACAGAAATTGGCTCTTTTCTTGCCACTAGATCCTCCGCGGAACAGTGCCATCAACCACGCAACGTCTCTAGCACCTCAAGAAGAAGTCTTTGATGCGATTTTCTGGTTGCTGGGTTATGCGCTCCTGTTACTTTAACAGAAATTGGCTCTTTTCTTGCCACTAGATCCTCCGCGGAAGAGTGCCATCAACCACGCAACGTCTCTAGCACCTCAAGTAGAAGTCTTTGATGCGATTTTCTTGTTGCTGGGTTATGCGCTCCTGTTACTTTAACAGAAATTGGCTCTTTTCTTGCCACTAGATCCTCCGCGGAACAGTGCCATCAACCACGCAACGTCTCTAGCACCTCAAGAAGAAGTCTTTGATGCGATTTTCTTGTTGCTGGGTTATGCGCTCCTGTTACTTTAACAGAAATTGGCTCCTTTCTTGCCACTAGATCCTCCGCGGAACAGTGCCATCAACCATGCAACGTCTCTAGTACCTCAAGTAGAAGTCTTTGATGCGATTTTCTTGTTGCTGGGTTATGCGCTCCTGTTACTTTAACAGAAATTTGCTCCTTCCTTGCCACTAGATCCTCCGCGGAACAGTGCCATCAACCACGCAACGTCTGTAGCACCTCAAGAAGAAGTCTTTGATGCGATTTTCTGGTTGCTGGGTTATGCGCTCCTGTTACTTTAACAGAAATTGGCTCTTTTCTTGCCACTAGATCCTCCGCGGAACAGTGCCATGAACCACGCAACGTCTCTAGCACCTCAAGTAGAAGTCTTTGATGCGATTTTCTTGTTGCTGGGTTATGCGCTCCTGTTACTTTAACAGAAACTGACTCTTTTCTAGCCTCGAGATCCTCAGCGGAACAGTGCCATCAACCACGCAACGTCTCTAGCACCTCAAGAAGAAGTCTTTGATGCGATTTTCTGGTTGCTGGGTTATGCGCTCCTGTTACTTTAACAGAAATTGGCTCTTTTCTTGCCACTAGATCCTCCGCGGAACAGTGCCATCAACCACGCAACGTCTCTAGCACCTCAAGAAGAAGTCTTTGATGCGATTTTCTTGTTGCTGGGTTATGCGCTCCTGTTACTTTAACAGAAATTGGCTCCTTTCTTGCCACTAGATCCTCCGCGGAACAGTGCCATCAACCATGCAACGTCTCTAGTACCTCAAGTAGAAGTCTTTGATGCGATTTTCTTGTTGCTGGGTTATGCGCTCCTGTTACTTTAACAGAAATTTGCTCCTTCCTTGCCACTAGATCCTCCGCGGAACAGTGCCATCAACCACGCTACGTCTCTAGCACCTCAAGTAGAAGTCTTTGATATAATTTTCTGGTTGCTGGGTTATGCGCTCCTGTTACTTTAACAGAAATTGGCTCTTTTCTTGCCACTAGATCCTCCGCGGAACAGTGCCATCAACCACGCAACGTCTCTAGCACCTCAAGTAGAAGTCTTTGATGCGATTTTCTTGTTGCTGGGTTATGCGCTCCTGTTACTTTAACAGAAACTGACTCTTTTCTTGCCTCGAGATCCTCAGCGGAACAGTGCCATCAACCACGTAACGTCTCTAGCACCTCAAGAAGAAGTCTTTGATGCGATTTTCTGGTTGCTGGGTTATGCGCTCCTGTTACTTTAACAGAAATTGGCTCTTTTCTTGCAACTAGATCCTCCGCGGAACAGTGCCATCAACCACGCAACGTCTCTAGCACCTCAAGTAGAAGTCTTTGATGCGATTTTCTTGTTGCTGGGTTATGCGCTCCTGTTACTTTAACAGAAATTGGCTCTTTTCTTGCCACTAGATCCTCCGCGGAACAGTGCCATCAACCACGCTACGTCTCTAGCACCTCAAGTAGAAGTCTTTGATGCGATTTTCTGGTTGCTGGGTTATGCGCTCCTGTTACTTTAACAGAAACTGACTCTTTTCTTGCCTCGAGATCCTCAGAGGAACAGTTCCATCAACCACGTAACGTCTCTAGCACCTCAAGAAGAAGTCTTTGATGCGAGTTTCTTGTTGCTGGGTTATGCGCTCCTGTTACTTTAACAGAAATTGGCTCCTTTCTTGCCACTAGATCCTCCGCGGAACAGTGCCATCAACCACGCAACGTCTCTAGCACCTCAAGTAGAAGTCTTTGATGCGATTTTATTGTTGCTGGGTTATGCGCTCCTATTACTTTAACAGAAATTGGCTCCTTTCTTGCCACTAGATCCTCCGCGGAAATGTGCCACCAACCACGCAACGTCTCTAGCACCTCAAGTAGAAGTCTTTGATGCGATTTTCTTGTTGCTGGGTTATGCGCTCCTGTTACTTTAACAGAAATTGGCTCTTTTCTTGCGACTAGATCCTCCGCGGAACAGTGCCATCAACCACGCAACGTCTCTAGCACCTCAAGTAGAAGTCTTTGATGCGATTTTATTGTTGCTGGGTTATGCGCTCCTGTTACTTTAACAGAAATTGGCCCTTTTCTTGCCACTTGATCCTCCGCGGAAGAGTGCTATTAACCACGCAACGTCTGTAGCACCTCAAGTAGAAGTCTTTGATATAATTTTCTGGTTGCTGGGTTATGCGCTCCTGTTACTTTAACAGAAATTGGCTCTTTTCTTGCCTCGAGATCCTCCGCGGAACAGAGCCATCAACCACGCAACGTCTCTAGCACCTCAAGAAGAAGTCTTTGATGCGATTTTCTTGTTGCTGGGTTATGCGCTCCTGTTACTTTAACAGAAATTGGCTCCTTTCTTGCCACTAGATCCTCCGCGGAACAGTGCCATCAACCACGCAACGTCTCTAGGACCTCAGGTAGAAGTCTTTGATATAAATTTCTGGTTGCCGGGTTATGCGCTCCTGTTACTTTAACAGAAATTGGCTCTTTTCTTGCCTCGAGATCCTCCGCGGAACAGTGCCATCAACCACGCAACGTCTCTAGCACCTCAAGTAGAAGTCTTTGTTGCGATTTTCTTGCTGCTGGGTTATGGGCTCCTGTTACTTTAATTGAAATTGGCTCCTTTCATGCCACTAGATCCTCCGCGGAACAGTGCCATCAACGACGCAACATCTCTAGTACCTGAAGTTGAAGTCTTTGATGCGATTTTCTTGTTGCTGGGTTATGCGCTCCTGTTACTTTAACAGAAATTGGCTCCTTTCTTGCCACTAGATCCTCCGCGGAACAGTGCCATCAACCATGCAACGTCTCTAGTACCTCAAGTAGAAGTCTTTGATGCGATTTTCTTGTCGCTGGATTACGCGGTCCGGTTATTTTAACAGAAATTGGCTCTTTTCTAGCCACTAGATCCTCCGCGGAACAGTGCCATCAACCACGCAACGTCTCTAGCACCTCAAGAAGAAGTCTTTGATGCGATTTTCTGGTTGCTGGGTTATGCGCTCCTGTTACTTTAACAGAAATTGGCTCTTTTCTTGCCACTAGATCCTCCGCGGAACAGTGCCATCAACCACGCAACGTCTCTAGCACCTCAAGAAGAAGTCTTTGATGCGATTTTCTTGTTGCTGGGTTATGCGCTCCTGTTACTTTAACAGAAATTGGCTCTTTTCTTGCCACTAGATCCTCCGCGGAACAGTGCCATCAACCATGCAACGTCTCTAGTACCTCAAGTAGAAGTCTTTGATGCGATTTTCTTGTTGCTGGGTTATGCGCTCCTGTTACTTTAACAGAAATTTGCTCCTTCCTTGCCACTAGATCCTCCGCGGAACAGTGCCATCAACCACGCTACGTCTCTAGCACCTATAGTAGAAGTCTTTGATATAATTTTCTGGTTGCTGGGTTATGCGCTCCTGTTACTTTAACAGAAATTGACTCTTTTCTTGCCACTAGATCCTCCGCGGAACAGTGCCATCAACCACGCAACGTCTCTAGCACCTCAAGTAGAAGTCTTTGATGCGATTTTCTTGTTGCTGGGTTATGCGCTCCTGTTACTTTAACAGAAACTGACTCTTTTCTTGCCTCGAGATCCTCAGCGGAACAGTGCCATCAACCACGTAACGTCTCTAGCACCTCAAGAAGAAGTCTTTGATGCGATTTTCTGGTTGCTGGGTTATGCGCTCCTGTTACTTTAACAGAAATTGGCTCTTTTCTTGCAACTAGATCCTCCGCGGAACAGTGCCATCAACCACGCAACGTCTCTAGCACCTCAAGTAGAAGTCTTTGATGCGATTTTCTTGTTGCTGGGTTATGCGCTCCTGTTACTTTAACAGAAATTGGCTCTTTTCTTGCCACTAGATCCTTCGCGGAACAGTGCCATCAACCACGCTACGTCTCTAGCACCTCAAGTAGAAGTCTTTGATGCGATTTTCTGGTTGCTGGGTTATGCGCTCCTGTTACTTTGACAGAAACTGATTCTTTTCTTGCCTCGAGATCCTCAGAGGAACAGTTCCATCAACCACATAACGTCTCTAGCACCTCAAGTAGAAGTCTTTGATGCGAGTTTCTTGTTGCTGGGTTATGCGCTCCTGTTACTTTAACAGAAATTGGCTCTTTTCTTGCCACTAGATCCTCCGCGGAACAGTGCCATCAACCACGCAACGTCTCTAGCACCTTAAGTAGGTGTCTTTGATGCGATTTTATTGTTGCTGGGTTATGCGCTCCTATTACTTAACAGAAATTGGCCCTTTTCTTGCCACTTGATCCTCCGCGGAAGAGTGCTATTAACCACGCAACGTCTGTAGCACCTCAAGTAGAAGTCTTTGATATATTTTTCTTGTTCCTGGGTTATGCGCTCCTGTTACTTTAACAGAAATTGGCTCTTTTCTTGCCTCGAGATCCTCCGCGGAACAGTGCCATCAACCACGCAACGTCTCTAGCACCTCAAGTAGAAGTCTTTGATGCGATTTTCTTGTTGCTGGGTTATGCGCTCCTGTTACTTTAACAGAAATTGGCTCCTTTCTTGCCTCGAGATCCTCCACGGAATAGTGCCATCAACCACGCAACGTCTCTAGGACCTCAGGTAGAAGTCTTTGATATAAATTTCTGGTTGCCGGGTTATGCGCTCCTGTTACTTTAACAGAAATTGGCTCTTTTCTTGCCTCGAGATCCTCCGCGGAACAGTGCCATCAACCACGCAACGTCTCTAGCACCTCAAGTAGAAGTCTTTGTTGCGATTTTCTTGCTGCTGGGTTATGGGCTCCTGTTACTTTAATTGAAATTGGCTCCTTTCATGCCACTAGATCCGCCGCGGAACAGTGCCATCAACGACGCAACATCTCTAGTACCTGAAGTATAAGTCTTTGATGCGATTTTCTTGTTGCTGGGTTATGCGCTCCTGTTACTTTAACAGAAATTGGCTCCTTTCTTGCCACTAGATCCTCCGCGGAACAGTGCCATCAACCATGCAACGTCTCTAGTACCTCAAGTAGAAGTCTTTGATGCGATTTTCTTGTCGCTGGATTACGCGGTCCGGTTATTTTAACAGAAATTGGCTCTTTTCTAGCCACTAGATCCTCCGCGGAACAGTGCCATCAACCACGCAACGTCTCTAGCACCTCAAGAAGAAGTCTTTGATGCGATTTTCTTGTTGCTGGGTTATGCGCTCCTGTTACTTTAACAGAAACTGACTCTTTTCTTGCCTCGAGATCCTCAGCGGAACAGTGCCATCAACCACGCAACGTCTCTAGCACCTCAAGAAGAAGTCTTTGATGCGATTTTCTGGTTGCTGGGTTATGCGTTCCTGTTACTTTAACAGAAATTGGCTCTTTTCTTGCAACTAGATCCTCCGCGGAACAGTGCCATCAACCACGCAACGTCTCTAGCACCTCAAGAAGAAGTCTTTGATGCGATTTTCTTGTTGCTGGGTTATGCGCTTCTGTTACTTTAACAGAAATTGGCTCCTTTCTTGCCACTAGATCCTCCGCGGAACAGTGCCATCAACCACGCTACGTCTCTAGCACCTATAGTAGAAGTCTTTGATATAATTTTCTGGTTGCTGGGTTATGCGCTCCTGTTACTTTAACAGAAATTGGCTCTTTTCTTGCCACTAGATCCTCCGCGGAACAGTGCCATCAACCACGCAACGTCCCTAGCACCTCAAGTAGAAGTCTTTGATGCGATTTTCTTGTTGCTGGGTTATGCGCTCCTGTTACTTTAACAGAAACTGACTCTTTTCTTGCCTCGAGATCCTCAGCGGAACAGTGCCATCAACCACGTAACGTCTCTAGCACCTCAAGTAGAAGTCTTTGATGCGATTTTCTTGTTGCTGGGTTATGCGCTCCTGTTACTTTAACAGAAACTGACTCTTTTCTTGCCTCGAGATCCTCAGCGGAACAGTGCCATCAACCACGCAACGTCTCTAGCACCTCAAGAAGAAGTCTTTGATGCGATTTTCTGGTTGCTGGGTTATGCGCTCCTGTTACTTTAACAGAAATTGGCTCTTTTCTTGCCACTAGATCCTCCGCGGAACAGTGCCATCAACCACGCAACGTCCCTAGCACCGCAAGTAGAAGTCTTTGATGCGATTTTCTTGTTGCTGGGTTATGCGCTCCTGTTACTTTAACAGAAACTGACTCTTTTCTTGCCTCGAGATCCTCAGCGGAACAGTGCCATCAACCACGTAACGTCTCTAGCACCTCAAGAAGAAGTCTTTGATGCGATTTTCTGGTTGCTGGGTTATGCGCTCCTGTTACTTTAACAGAAATTGGCTCCTTTCTTGCCACTAGATCCTCCGCGGAACAGTGCCATCAACCACGCTACGTCTCTAGCACCTATCGGAGAAGTCTTTGATATAATTTTCTGGTTGCTGGGTTATGCGCTCCTGTTACTTTAACAGAAATTGGCTCTTTTCTTGCCACTAGATCCTCCGCGGAACAGTGCCATCAACCACGCAACGTCCCTAGCACCGCAAGTAGAAGTCTTTGATGCGATTTTCTTGTTGCTGGGTTATGCGCTCCTGTTACTTTAACAGAAACTGACTCTTTTCTTGCCTCGAGATCCTCAGCGGAACAGTGCCATTAACCACGTAACGTCTCTAGCACCTCAAGAAGAAGTCTTTGATGCGATTTTCTGGTTGCTGGGTTATGCGCTCCTATTACTTAACAGAAATTGGCCCTTTTCTTGCCACTTGATCCTCCGCGGAAGAGTGCTATTAACCACGCAACGTCTGTAGCACCTCAAGTAGAAGTCTTTGATATATTTTTCTTGTTCCTGGGTTATGCGCTCCTGTTACTTTAACAGAAATTGGCTCTTTTCTTGCCTCGAGATCCTCCGCGGAACAGTGCCATCAACCACGCAACGTCTCTAGCACCTCAAGTAGAAGTCTTTGATGCGATTTTCTTGTTGCTGGGTTATGCGCTCCTGTTACTTTAACAGAAATTGGCTCCTTTCTTGCCTCGAGATCCTCCACGGAATAGTGCCATCAACCACGCAACGTCTCTAGGACCTCAGGTAGAAGTCTTTGATATAAATTTCTGGTTGCCGGGTTATGCGCTCCTGTTACTTTAACAGAAATTGGCTCTTTTCTTGCCTCGAGATCCTCCGCGGAACAGTGCCATCAACCACGCAACGTCTCTAGCACCTCAAGTAGAAGTCTTTGTTGCGATTTTCTTGCTGCTGGGTTATGGGCTCCTGTTACTTTAATTGAAATTGGCTCCTTTCATGCCACTAGATCCGCCGCGGAACAGTGCCATCAACGACGCAACATCTCTAGTACCTGAAGTTGAAGTCTTTGATGCGATTTTCTTGTTGCTGGGTTATGCGCTCCTGTTACTTTAACAGAAATTGGCTCCTTTCTTGCCACTAGATCCTCCGCGGAACAGTGCCATCAACCATGCAACGTCTCTAGTACCTCAAGTAGAAGTCTTTGATGCGATTTTCTTGTGGCTGGATTACGCGGTCCGGTTATTTTAACAGAAATTGGCTCTTTTCTAGCCACTAGATCCTCCGCGGAACAGTGCCATCAACCACGCAACGTCTCTAGCACCTCAAGAAGAAGTCTTTGATGCGATTTTCTGGTTGCTGGGTTATGCGCTCCTGTTACTTTAACAGAAATTGGCTCTTTTCTTGCCACTAGATCCTCCGCGGAACAGTGCCATCAACCACGCAACGTCTCTAGCACCTCAAGTAGAAGTCTTTGATGCGATTTTCTTGTTGCTGGGTTATGCGCTCCTGTTACTTTAACAGAAACTGACTCTTTTCTTGCCTCGAGATCCTCAGCGGAACAGTGCCATCAACCACGCAACGTCTCTAGCACCTCAAGAAGAAGTCTTTGATGCGATTTTCTGGTTGCTGGGTTATGCGCTCCTGTTACTTTAACAGAAATTGGCTCTTTTCTTGCAACTAGATCCTCCGCGGAACAGTGCCATCAACCACGCAACGTCTCTAGCACCTCAAGAAGAAGTCTTTGATGCGATTTTCTTGTTGCTGGGTTATGCGCTCCTGTTACTTTAACAGAAATTGGCTCCTTTCTTGCCACTAGATCCTCCGCGGAACAGTGCCATCAACCACGCTACGTCTCTAGCACCTATAGTAGAAGTCTTTGATATAATTTTCTGGTTGCTGGGTTATGCGCTCCTGTTACTTTAACAGAAATTGGCTCTTTTCTTGCCACTAGATCCTCCGCGGAACAGTGCCATCAACCACGCAACGTCTCTAGCACCTCAAGTAGAAGTCTTTGATGCGATTTTCTTGTTGCTGGGTTATGCGCTCCTGTTACTTTAACAGAAACTGACTCTTTTCTTGCCTCGAGATCCTCAGCGGAACAGTGCCATCAACCACGTAACGTCTCTAGCACCTCAAGAAGAAGTCTTTGATGCGATTTTCTGGTTGCTGGGTTATGCGCTCCTGTTACTTTAACAGAAATTGGCTCCTTTCTTGCCACTAGATCCTCCGCGGAACAGTGCCATCAACCACGCTACGTCTCTAGCACCTATCGGAGAAGTCTTTGATATAATTTTCTGGTTGCTGGGTTATGCGCTCCTGTTACTTTAACAGAAATTGGCTCTTTTCTTGCCACTAGATCCTCCGCGGAACAGTGCCATCAACCACGCAACGTCCCTAGCACCGCAAGTAGAAGTCTTTGATGCGATTTTCTTGTTGCTGGGTTATGCGCTCCTGTTACTTTAACAGAAACTGACTCTTTTCTTGCCTCGAGATCCTCAGCGGAACAGTGCCATCAACCACGTAACGTCTCTAGCACCTCAAGAAGAAGTCTTTGATGCGATTTTCTGGTTGCTGAGTTATGCGCTCGTGTTACTTTAACAGAAATTGGCTCTTTTCTTGCAACTAGGTCCTCCGCGGAACAGTGCCATCAACCACGCAACGTCCCTAGCACCTCAAGTAGAAGTCTTTGATGCGATTTTCTTGTTGCTGGGTTATGCGCTCCTGTTACTTTAACAGAAATTGGCTCTTTTCTTGCCACTAGATCCTCCGCGGAACAGTGCCATCAACCACGCTACGTCTCTAGCACCTCAAGTAGAAGTCTTTGATGCGATTTTCTGGTTGCTGGGTTATGCGCTCCTGTTACTTTAACAGAAACTGACTCTTTTCTTGCCTCGAGATCCTCAGAGGAACAGTTCCATCAACCACGTAACGTCTCTAGCACCTCAAGAAGAAGTCTTTGATGCGAGTTTCTTGTTGCTGGGTTATGCGCTCCTGTTACTTTAACAGAAATTGGCTCCTTTCTTGCCACTAGATCCTCCGCGGAACAGTGCCATCAACCACGCAACGTCTCTAGCACCTCAAGTAGGTGTCTTTGATGCGATTTTCTTGTTGCTGGGTTATGCGCTCCTGTTACTTTAACAGAAATTGGCTCTTTTCTTGCCACTAGATCCTCCGCGGAACAGTGCCATCAACCACGCAACGTCTCTAGCACCTCAAGTAGAAGTCTTTGATGCGATTTTATTGTTGCTGGGTTATGCGCTCCTGTTACTTTAACAGAAATTGGCCCTTTTCTTGCCACTTGATCCTCCGCGGAAGAGTGCTATTAACCACGACACGTCTGTAGCACCTCAAGTAGAAGTCTTTGATATAATTTTCTGGTTGCTGGGTTATGCGCTCCTGTTACTTTAACAGAAATTGGCTCTTTTCTTGCCTCGAGATCCTCCGCGGAACAGTGCCATCAACCACGCAACGTCTCTAGCACCTCAAGTAGAAGTCTTTGATGCGATTTTCTTGTTGCTGGGTTATGCGCTCCTGTTACTTTAACAGAAATTGGCTCCTTTCTTGCCTCGAGATCCTCCACGGAATAGTGCCATCAACCACGCAACGTCTCTAGGACCTCAGGTAGAAGTCTTTGATATAAATTTCTGGTTGCCGGGTTATGCGCTCCTGTTACTTTAACAGAAATTGGCTCTTTTCTTGCCTCGAGATCCTCCGCGGAACAGTGCCATCAACCACGCAACGTCTCTAGCACCTCAAGTAGAAGTCTTTGTTGCGATTTTCTTGCTGCTGGGTTATGGGCTCCTGTTACTTTAATTGAAATTGGCTCCTTTCATGCCACTAGATCCTCCGCGGAACAGTGCCATCAACGACGCAACATCTCTAGTACCTGAAGTTGAAGTCTTTGATGCGATTTTCTTGTTGCTGGGTTATGCGCTCCTGTTACTTTAACAGAAATTGGCTCCTTTCTTGCCACTAGATCCTCCGCGGAACAGTGCCATCAACCATGCAACGTCTCTAGTACCTCAAGTAGAAGTCTTTGATGCGATTTTCTTGTCGCTGGATTACGCGGTCCGGTTATTTTAACAGAAATTGGCTCTTTTCTAGCCACTAGATCCTCCGCGGAACAGTGCCATCAACCACGCAACGTCTCTAGCACCTCAAGAAGAAGTCTTTGATGCGATTTTCTTGTTGCTGGGTTATGCGCTCCTGTTACTTTAACAGAAATTGGCTCCTTTCTTGCCACTAGATCCTCCGCGGAACAGTGCCATCAACCATGCAACGTCTCTAGTACCTCAAGTAGAAGTCTTTGATGCGATTTTCTTGTCGCTGGATTACGCGGTCCGGTTATTTTAACAGAAATTGGCTCTTTTCTAGCCACTAGATCCTCCGCGGAACAGTGCCATCAACCACGCAACGTCTCTAGCACCTCAAGAAGAAGTCTTTGATGCGATTTTCTTGTTGCTGGGTTATGCGCTCCTGTTACTTTAACAGAAACTGACTCTTTTCTTGCCTCGAGATCCTCAGCGGAACAGTGCCATCAACCACGCAACGTCTCAAGCACCTCAAGAAGAAGTCTTTGATGCGATTTTCTGGTTGCTGGGTTATGCGCTCCTGTTACTTTAACAGAAATTGGCTCTTTTCTTGCAACTAGATCCTCCGCGGAACAGTGCCATCAACCACGCAACGTCTCTAGCACCTCAAGAAGAAGTCTTTGATGCGATTTTCTTGTTGCTGGGTTATGCGCTTCTGTTACTTTAACAGAAATTGGCTCCTTTCTTGCCACTAGATCCTCCGCGGAACAGTGCCATCAACCACGCTACGTCTCTAGCACCTATAGTAGAAGTCTTTGATATAATTTTCTGGTTGCTGGGTTATGCGCTCCTGTTACTTTAACAGAAATTGGCTCTTTTCTTGCCACTAGATCCTCCGCGGAACAGTGCCATCAACCACGCAACGTCCCTAGCACCTCAAGTAGAAGTCTTTGATGCGATTTTCTTGTTGCTGGGTTATGCGCTCCTGTTACTTTAACAGAAACTGACTCTTTTCTTGCCTCGAGATCCTCAGCGGAACAGTGCCATCAACCACGTAACGTCTCTAGCACCTCAAGTAGAAGTCTTTGATGCGATTTTCTTGTTGCTGGGTTATGCGCTCCTGTTACTTTAACAGAAACTGACTCTTTTCTTGCCTCGAGATCCTCAGCGGAACAGTGCCATCAACCACGCAACGTCTCTAGCACCTCAAGAAGAAGTCTTTGATGCGATTTTCTGGTTGCTGGGTTATGCGCTCCTGTTACTTTAACAGAAATTGGCTCTTTTCTTGCCACTAGATCCTCCGCGGAACAGTGCCATCAACCACGCAACGTCCCTAGCACCGCAAGTAGAAGTCTTTGATGCGATTTTCTTGTTGCTGGGTTATGCGCTCCTGTTACTTTAACAGAAACTGACTCTTTTCTTGCCTCGAGATCCTCAGCGGAACAGTGCCATCAACCACGTAACGTCTCTAGCACCTCAAGAAGAAGTCTTTGATGCGATTTTCTGGTTGCTGGGTTATGCGCTCCTGTTACTTTAACAGAAATTGGCTCCTTTCTTGCCACTAGATCCTCCGCGGAACAGTGCCATCAACCACGCTACGTCTCTAGCACCTATCGGAGAAGTCTTTGATATAATTTTCTGGTTGCTGGGTTATGCGCTCCTGTTACTTTAACAGAAATTGGCTCTTTTCTTGCCACTAGATCCTCCGCGGAACAGTGCCATCAACCACGCAACGTCCCTAGCACCGCAAGTAGAAGTCTTTGATGCGATTTTCTTGTTGCTGGGTTATGCGCTCCTGTTACTTTAACAGAAACTGACTCTTTTCTTGCCTCGAGATCCTCAGCGGAACAGTGCCATTAACCACGTAACGTCTCTAGCACCTCAAGAAGAAGTCTTTGATGCGATTTTCTGGTTGCTGGGTTATGCGCTCCTATTACTTAACAGAAATTGGCCCTTTTCTTGCCACTTGATCCTCCGCGGAAGAGTGCTATTAACCACGCAACGTCTGTAGCACCTCAAGTAGAAGTCTTTGATATATTTTTCTTGTTCCTGGGTTATGCGCTCCTGTTACTTTAACAGAAATTGGCTCTTTTCTTGCCTCGAGATCCTCCGCGGAACAGTGCCATCAACCACGCAACGTCTCTAGCACCTCAAGTAGAAGTCTTTGATGCGATTTTCTTGTTGCTGGGTTATGCGCTCCTGTTACTTTAACAGAAATTGGCTCCTTTCTTGCCTCGAGATCCTCCACGGAATAGTGCCATCAACCACGCAACGTCTCTAGGACCTCAGGTAGAAGTCTTTGATATAAATTTCTGGTTGCCGGGTTATGCGCTCCTGTTACTTTAACAGAAATTGGCTCTTTTCTTGCCTCGAGATCCTCCGCGGAACAGTGCCATCAACCACGCAACGTCTCTAGCACCTCAAGTAGAAGTCTTTGTTGCGATTTTCTTGCTGCTGGGTTATGGGCTCCTGTTACTTTAATTGAAATTGGCTCCTTTCATGCCACTAGATCCGCCGCGGAACAGTGCCATCAACGACGCAACATCTCTAGTACCTGAAGTTGAAGTCTTTGATGCGATTTTCTTGTTGCTGGGTTATGCGCTCCTGTTACTTTAACAGAAATTGGCTCCTTTCTTGCCACTAGATCCTCCGCGGAACAGTGCCATCAACCATGCAACGTCTCTAGTACCTCAAGTAGAAGTCTTTGATGCGATTTTCTTGTCGCTGGATTACGCGGTCCGGTTATTTTAACAGAAATTGGCTCTTTTCTAGCCACTAGATCCTCCGCGGAACAGTGCCATCAACCACGCAACGTCTCTAGCACCTCAAGAAGAAGTCTTTGATGCGATTTTCTGGTTGCTGGGTTATGCGCTCCTGTTACTTTAACAGAAATTGGCTCTTTTCTTGCCACTAGATCCTCCGCGGAACAGTGCCATCAACCACGCAACGTCTCTAGCACCTCAAGTAGAAGTCTTTGATGCGATTTTCTTGTTGCTGGGTTATGCGCTCCTGTTACTTTAACAGAAACTGACTCTTTTCTTGCCTCGAGATCCTCAGCGGAACAGTGCCATCAACCACGCAACGTCTCTAGCACCTCAAGAAGAAGTCTTTGATGCGATTTTCTGGTTGCTGGGTTATGCGCTCCTGTTACTTTAACAGAAATTGGCTCTTTTCTTGCAACTAGATCCTCCGCGGAACAGTGCCATCAACCACGCAACGTCTCTAGCACCTCAAGAAGAAGTCTTTGATGCGATTTTCTTGTTGCTGGGTTATGCGCTCCTGTTACTTTAACAGAAATTGGCTCCTTTCTTGCCACTAGATCCTCCGCGGAACAGTGCCATCAACCACGCTACGTCTCTAGCACCTATAGTAGAAGTCTTTGATATAATTTTCTGGTTGCTGGGTTATGCGCTCCTGTTACTTTAACAGAAATTGGCTCTTTTCTTGCCACTTGATCCTCCGCGGAACAGTGCCATCAACCACGCAACGTCCCTAGCACCTCAAGTAGAAGTCTTTGATGCGATTTTCTTGTTGCTGGGTTATGCGCTCCTGTTACTTTAACAGAAACTGACTCTTTTCTTGCCTCGAGATCCTCAGCGGAACAGTGCCATCAACCACGTAACGTCTCTAGCACCTCAAGAAGAAGTCTTTGATGCGATTTTCTGGTTGCTGGGTTATGCGCTCCTGTTACTTTAACAGAAATTGGCTCCTTTCTTGCCACTAGATCCTCCGCGGAACAGTGCCATCAACCACGCTACGTCTCTAGCACCTATCGGAGAAGTCTTTGATATAATTTTCTGGTTGCTGGGTTATGCGCTCCTGTTACTTTAACAGAAATTGGCTCTTTTCTTGCCACTAGATCCTCCGCGGAACAGTGCCATCAACCACGCAACGTCCCTAGCACCGCAAGTAGAAGTCTTTGATGCGATTTTCTTGTTGCTGGGTTATGCGCTCCTGTTACTTTAACAGAAACTGACTCTTTTCTTGCCTCGAGATCCTCAGCGGAACAGTGCCATCAACCACGTAACGTCTCTAGCACCTCAAGAAGAAGTCTTTGATGCGATTTTCTGGTTGCTGAGTTATGCGCTCGTGTTACTTTAACAGAAATTGGCTCTTTTCTTGCAACTAGGTCCTCCGCGGAACAGTGCCATCAACCACGCAACGTCTCTAGCACCTCAAGTAGAAGTCTTTGATGCGATTTTCTTGTTGCTGGGTTATGCGCTCCTGTTACTTTAACAGAAATTGGCTCTTTTCTTGCCACTAGATCCTCCGCGGAACAGTGCCATCAACCACGCTACGTCTCTAGCACCTCAAGTAGAAGTCTTTGATGCGATTTTCTGGTTGCTGGGTTATGCGCTCCTGTTACTTTAACAGAAACTGACTCTTTTCTTGCCTCGAGATCCTCAGAGGAACAGTTCCATCAACCACGTAACGTCTCTAGCACCTCAAGAAGAAGTCTTTGATGCGAGTTTCTTGTTGCTGGGTTATGCGCTCCTGTTACTTTAACAGAAATTGGCTCCTTTCTTGCCACTAGATCCTCCGCGGAACAGTGCCATCAACCACGCAACGTCTCTAGCACCTCAAGTAGGTGTCTTTGATGCGATTTTCTTGTTGCTGGGTTATGCGCTCCTGTTACTTTAACAGAAATTGGCTCTTTTCTTGCCACTAGATCCTCCGCGGAACAGTGCCATCAACCACGCAACGTCTCTAGCACCTCAAGTAGAAGTCTTTGATGCGATTTTATTGTTGCTGGGTTATGCGCTCCTGTTACTTTAACAGAAATTGGCCCTTTTCTTGCCACTTGATCCTCCGCGGAAGAGTGCTATTAACCACGCAACGTCTGTAGCACCTCAAGTAGAAGTCTTTGATATAATTTTCTGGTTGCTGGGTTATGCGCTCCTGTTACTTTAACAGAAATTGGCTCTTTTCTTGCCTCGAGATCCTCCGCGGAACAGTGCCATCAACCACGCAACGTCTCTAGCACCTCAAGTAGAAGTCTTTGATGCGATTTTCTTGTTGCTGGGTTATGCGCTCCTGTTACTTTAACAGAAATTGGCTCCTTTCTTGCCTCGAGATCCTCCACGGAATAGTGCCATCAACCACGCAACGTCTCTAGGACCTCAGGTAGAAGTCTTTGATATAAATTTCTGGTTGCCGGGTTATGCGCTCCTGTTACTTTAACAGAAATTGGCTCTTTTCTTGCCTCGAGATCCTCCGCGGAACAGTGCCATCAACCACGCAACGTCTCTAGCACCTCAAGTAGAAGTCTTTGTTGCGATTTTCTTGCTGCTGGGTTATGGGCTCCTGTTACTTTAATTGAAATTGGCTCCTTTCATGCCACTAGATCCTCCGCGGAACAGTGCCATCAACGACGCAACATCTCTAGTACCTGAAGTTGAAGTCTTTGATGCGATTTTCTTGTTGCTGGGTTATGCGCTCCTGTTACTTTAACAGAAATTGGCTCCTTTCTTGCCACTAGATCCTCCGCGGAACAGTGCCATCAACCATGCAACGTCTCTAGTACCTCAAGTAGAAGTCTTTGATGCGATTTTCTTGTCGCTGGATTACGCGGTCCGGTTATTTTAACAGAAATTGGCTCTTTTCTAGCCACTAGATCCTCCGCGGAACAGTGCCATCAACCACGCAACGTCTCTAGCACCTCAAGAAGAAGTCTTTGATGCGATTTTCTGGTTGCTGGGTTATGCGCTCCTGTTACTTTAACAGAAATTGGCTCTTTTCTTGCCACTAGATCCTCCGCGGAACAGTGCCATCAACCACGCAACGTCTCTAGCACCTCAAGTAGAAGTCTTTGATGCGATTTTCTTGTTGCTGGGTTATGCGCTCCTGCTACTTTAACAGAAACTGACTCTTTTCTTGCCTCGAGATCCTCCGCGGAACAGTGCCATCAACCACGCAACGTCTCTAGCACCTCAAGAAGAAGTCTTTGATGCGATTTTCTGGTTGCTGGGTTATGCGCTCCTGTTACTTTAACAGAAATTGGCTCTTTTCTTGCCACTAGATCCTCCGCGGAACAGTGCCATCAACCACGCAACGTCTCTAGCACCTCAAGAAGAAGTCTTTGAGCGATTTTCTTGTTGCTGGGTTATGCGCTCCTGTTACTTTAACAGAAATTGGCTCCTTTCTTGCCACTAGATCCTCCGCGGAACAGTGCCATCAACCATGCAACGTCTCTAGTACCTCAAGTAGAAGTCTTTGATGCGATTTTCTTGTTGCTGGGTTATGCGCTCCTGTTACTTTAACAGAAATTGGCGCCTTCCTTGCCACTAGATCCTCCGCGGAACAGTGCCATCAACCACGCTACGTCTCTAGCACCTATAGTAGAAGTCTTTGATATAATTTTCTGGTTGCTGGGTTATGCGCTCCTGTTACTTTAACAGAAATTGGCTCTTTTCTTGCCACTAGATCCTCCGCGGAACAGTGCCATCAACCACGCAACGTCTCTAGCACCTCAAGTAGAAGTCTTTGATGCGATTTTCTTGTTGCTGGGTTATGCGCTCCTGTTACTTTAACAGAAACTGACTCTTTTCTTGCCTCGAGATCCTCAGCGGAACAGTGCCATCAACCACGTAACGTCTCTAGCACCTCAAGAAGAAGTCTTTGATGCGATTTTCTGGTTGCTGGGTTATGCGCTCCTGTTACTTTAACAGAAATTGGCTCTTTTCTTGCAACTAGATCCTCCGCGGAACAGTGCCATCAACCACGCAACGTCTCTAGCACCTCAAGTAGAAGTCTTTGATGCGATTTTCTTGTTGCTGGGTTATGCGCTCCTGTTACTTTAACAGAAATTGGCTCTTTTCTTGCCACTAGATCCTCCGCGGAACAGTGCCATCAACCACGCAACGTCCCTAGCACCTCAAGTAGAAGTCTTTGATGCGATTTGATTGTTGCTGGGTTATGCGCTCCTGTTACTTTAACAGAAATTGACTCCTTTCTTGCCACTAGATCCTCCGCGGAACAGTGCCATCTACCACGCAACGTCTCTAGCACCTCAAGTAGAAGTCTTTGATATATTTTCTTATAGTGGTTTTATGCGCTCTTGTTAGTTGAACAGAAATTGGCTCTTTTCTTGCCACTAGATCCTCCGCGGAACAGTGCCATCAACCACGCAACGTCTCTAGCACCTCAAGTAGAAGTCTTTGATGCGATTTTCTTGTTGCTGGGTTATGCGCTCCTGTTACTTTAACAGAAATTGGCTCTTTTCTTGCCACTAGATCCTCCGCGGAACAGTGCCATCAACCACGCAACGTCCCTAGCACCTCAAGTAGAAGTCTTTGATGCGATTTTCTTGTTGCTGGGTTATGCGCTCCTGTTACTTTAACAGAAATTGGCTCCTTTCTTGCCACTAGATCCTCCGCGGAACAGTGCCATCAACCATGCAACGTCTCTAGTACCTCAAGTAGAAGTCTTTGATGCGATTTTCTTGTTGCTGGGTTATGCGCTCCTGTTACTTTAACAGAAATTGGCCCTTTTCTTGCCACTTGATCCTCCGCGGAAGAGTGCTATTAACCACGCAACGTCTGTAGCACCTCAAGTAGAAGTCTTTGATATAATTTTCTGGTTGCTGGGTTATGCGCTCCTGTTACTTTAACAGAAATTGGCTCTTTTCTTGCCTCGAGATCCTCCGCGGAACAGTGCCATCAACCACGCAACGTCTCTAGCACCTCAAGTAGAAGTCTTTGATGCGATTTTCTTGTTGCTGGGTTATGCGCTCCTGTTACTTTAACAGAAATTGGCTCCTTTCTTGCTTCGAGATCCTCCACGGAATAGTGCCATCAACCACGCAACGTCTCTAGGACCTCAGGTAGAAGTCTTTGATATAAATTTCTGGTTGCCGGGTTATGCGCTCCTGTTACTTTAACAGAAATTGGCTCTTTTCTTGCAACTAGATCCTCCGCGGAACAGTGCCATCAACCACGCAACGTCTCTAGCACCTCAAGTAGAAGTCTTTGTTGCGATTTTCTTGCTGCTGGGTTATGGGCTCCTGTTACTTTAATTGAAATTGGCTCCTTTCATGCCACTAGATCCTCCGCGGAACAGTGCCATCAACCACGCAACGTCTCTAGCACCTCAAGAAGAAGTCTTTGATGCGATTTTCTGGTTGCTGGGTTATGCGCTCCTGTTACTTTAACAGAAATTGGCTCTTTTCTTGCCACTAGATCCTCCGCGGAACAGTGCCATCAACCACGCAACGTCTCTAGCACCTATAGTAGAAGTCTTTGATATAATTTTCTGGTTGCTGGGTTATGCGCTCCTGTTACTTTAACAGAAATTGGCTCTTTTCTTGCCTCGAGATCCTCAGCGGAACAGTGCCATCAACCACGCAACGTCTCTAGCACCTCAAGAAGAAGTCTTTGATGCGATTTTCTGGTTGCTGGGTTATGCGCTCCTGTTACTTTAACAGAAATTGGCTCTTTTCTTGCAACTAGATCCTCCGCGGAACAGTGCCATCAACCACGCAACGTCTCTAGCACCTCAAGAAGAAGTCTTTGATGCGATTTTCTTGTTGCTGGGTTATGCGCTCCTGTTACTTTAACAGAAATTGGCTCCTTTCTTGCCACTAGATCCTCCGCGGAACAGTGCCATCAACCACGCTACGTCTCTAGCACCTATAGTAGAAGTCTTTGATATAATTTTCTGGTTGCTGGGTTATGCGCTCCTGTTACTTTAACAGAAATTGGCTCTTTTCTTGCCACTAGATCCTCCGCGGAACAGTGCCATCAACCACGCAACGTCTCTAGCACCTCAAGTAGAAGTCTTTGTTGCGATTTTCTTGCTGCTGGGTTATGGGCTCCTGTTACTTTAATTGAAATTGGCTCCTTTCATGCCACTAGATCCTCCACGGAACAGTGCCATCAACGACGCAACATCTCTAGTACCTGAAGTTGAAGTCTTTGATGCGATTTTCTTGTTGCTGGGTTATGCGCTCCTGTTACTTTAACAGAAATTGGCTCCTTTCTTGCCACTAGATCCTCCGCGGAACAGTGCCATCAACCATGCAACGTCTCTAGTACCTCAAGTAGAAGTCTTTGATGCGATTTTCTTGTCGCTGGATTACGCGGTCCGGTTATTTTAACAGAAATTGGCTCTTTTCTAGCCACTAGATCCTCCGCGGAACAGTGCCATCAACCACGCAACGTCTCTAGCACCTCAAGAAGAAGTCTTTGATGCGATTTTCTGGTTGCTGGGTTATGCGCTCCTGTTACTTTAACAGAAATTGGCTCTTTTCTTGCCACTAGATCCTCCGCGGAACAGTGCCATCAACCACGCAACGTCTCTAGCACCTCAAGTAGAAGTCTTTGATGCGATTTTCTTGTTGCTGGGTTATGCGCTCCTGTTACTTTAACAGAAACTGACTCTTTTCTTGCCTCGAGATCCTCAGCGGAACAGTGCCATCAACCACGCAACGTCTCTAGCACCTCAAGTAGAAGTCTTTGATGCGATTTTCTGGTTGCTGGGTTATGCGCTCCTGTTACTTTAACAGAAATTGGCTCTTTTCTTGCCACTAGATCCTCCGCGGAACAGTGCCATCAACCACGCAACGTCTCTAGCACCTCAAGAAGAAGTCTTTGATGCGATTTTCTTGTTGCTGGGTTATGCGCTCCTGTTACTTTAACAGAAATTGGCTCCTTTCTTGCCACTAGATCCTCCGCGGAACAGTGCCATCAACCATGCAACGTCTCTAGTACCTCAAGTAGAAGTCTTTGATGCGATTTTCTTGTTGCTGGGTTATGCGCTCCTGTTACTTTAACAGAAATTGGCTCTTTTCTTGCCACTAGATCCTCCGCGGAACAGTGCCATCAACCACGCTACGTCTCTAGCACCTCAAGTAGAAGTCTTTGATGCGATTTTCTGGTTGCTGGGTTATGCGCTCCTGTTACTTTAACAGAAACTGACTCTTTTCTTGCCTCGAGATCCTCAGAGGAACAGTTCCATCAACCACGTAACGTCTCTAGCACCTCAAGAAGAAGTCTTTGATGCGAGTTTCTTGTTGCTGGGTTATGCGCTCCTGTTACTTTAACAGAAATTGGCGCCTTCCTTGCCACTAGATCCTCCGCGGAACAGTGCCATCAACCACGCAACGTCTCTAGCACCTCAAGTAGGTGTCTTTGATGCGATTTTCTTGTTGCTGGGTTATGCAATCCTATTACTTTAACAGAAATTGGCTCCTTTCTTGCCACTAGATCCTCCGCGGAAATGTGCCATCAACCACGCAACGTCTCTAGCACCTCAAGTAGAAGTCTTTGATGCGATTTTCTTGTTGCTGGGTTATGCGCTCCTGTTACTTTAACAGAAATTTGCTCCTTCCTTGCCACTAGATCCTCCGCGGAACAGTGCCATCAACCACGCAACGTCTCTAGCACCTATAGTAGAAGTCTTTGATATAATTTTCTGGTTGCTGGGTTATGCGCTCCTGTTACTTTAACAGAAATTGGCTCTTTTCTTGCCACTAGATCCTCCGCGGAACAGTGCCATCAACCACGCAACGTCTCTAGCACCTCAAGTAGAAGTCTTTGATGCGATTTTCTTGTTGCTGGGTTATGCGCTCCTGTTACTTTAACAGAAACTGACTCTTTTCTTGCCTCGAGATCCTCAGCGGAACAGTGCCATCAACCACGTAACGTCTCTAGCACCTCAAGAAGAAGTCTTTGATGCGATTTTCTGGTTGCTGGGTTATGCGCTCCTGTTACTTTAACAGAAATTGGCTCTTTTCTTGCAACTAGATCCTCCGCGGAACAGTGCCATCAACCACGCAACGTCTCTAGCACCTCAAGTAGAAGTCTTTGATGCGATTTTCTTGTTGCTGGGTTATGCGCTCCTGTTACTTTAACAGAAATTGGCTCTTTTCTTGCCACTAGATCCTCCGCGGAACAGTGCCATCAACCACGCTACGTCTCTAGCACCTCAAGTAGAAGTCTTTGATGCGATTTTCTTGTTGCTGGGTTATGCGCTCCTGTTACTTTAACAGAAACTGACTCTTTTCTTGCCTCGAGATCCTCAGCGGAACAGTGCCATCAACCACGCAACGTCTCTAGCACCTAAAGAAGAAGTCTTTGATGCGATTTTCTGGTTGCTGGGTTATGCGCTCCTGTTACTTTAACAGAAATTGGCTCTTTTCTTGCAACTAGATCCTCCGCGGAACAGTGCCATCAACCACGCTCTCTAGCACCTCAAGTAGAATTCTTTGATGCGATTTTCTGGTTGCTGGGTTATGCGCTCCTGTTACTTTATCAGAAACTGACTCTTTTTTTGCCTCGAGATCCTCAGAGGAACAGTTCCATCAACCACGTAACGTCTCTAGCACCTCAAGAAGAAGTCTTTGATGCGAGTTTCTTGTTGCTGGGTTATGCGCTCCTGTTACTTTAACAGAAATTGGCTCCTTTCTTGCCACTAGATCCTCCGCGGAACAGTGCCATCAACCACGCAACGTCTCTAGCACCTCAAGTAGGTGTCTTTGATGCGATTTTATTGTTGCTGGGTTATGCGCTCCTATTACTTTAACAGAAATTGGCTCCTTTCTTGCCACTAGATCCTCCGCGGAAATGTGCCATCGACCACGCAACGTCTCTAGCACCTCAAGTAGAAGTCTTTGATGCGATTTTCTTGTTGCTGGGTTATGCGCTCCTGTTACTTTAACAGAAATTGGCTCTTTTCTTGCCACTAGATCCTCCGCGGAACAGTGCCATCAACCACGCAACGTCTCTAGCACCTCAAGTAGAAGTCTTTGATGCGATTTTATTCTTGCTGGGTTATGCGCTCCTGTTACTTTAACAGAAATTGGCTCTTTTCTTGCCACTAGATCCTCCGCGGAACAGTGCCATCAACCACGCAACGTCTCTAGCACCTCAAGTAGAAGTCTTTGATGCGATTTTATTGTTGCTGGGTTATGCGCTCCTGTTACTTTAACAGAAATTGGCCCTTTTCTTGCCACTTGATCCTCCGCGGAAGAGTGCTATTAACCACGCAACGTCTGAAGCACCTCAAGTAGAAGTCTTTGATATAATTTTCTGGTTGCTGGGTTATGCGCTCCTGTTACTTTAACAGAAATTGGCTCTTTTCTTGCCTCGAGATCCTCCGCGGAACAGTGCCATCAACCACGCAACGTCTCTAGCACCTCAAGTAGAAGTCTTTGATGCGATTTTCTTGTTGCTGGGTTATGCGCTCCTGTTACTTTAACAGAAATTGGCTCTTTTCTTGCCACTAGATCCTCCGCGGAACAGTGCCATCAACCACGCAACGTCTCTAGCACCTCAAGTAGAAGTCTTTGATGCGATTTTCTTGTTGCTGGGTTATGCGCTCCTGTTACTTTAACAGAAACTGACTCTTTTCTTGCCTCGAGATCCTCCGCGGAACAGTGCCATCAACCACGCAACGTCTCTAGCACCTCAAGAAGAAGTCTTTGATGTGATTTTCTGGTTGCTGGGTTATGCGCTCCTGTTACTTTAACAGAAATTGGCTCTTTTCTTGCCACTAGATCCTCCGCGGAACAGTGCCATCAACCACGCAACGTCTCTAGCACCTCAAGAAGAAGTCTTTGATGCGATTTTCTTGTTGCTGGGTTATGCGCTCCTGTTACTTTAACAGAAATTGGCTCTTTTCTTGCCACTAGATCCTCCGCGGAACAGTGCCATCAACCATGCAACGTCTCTAGTACCTCAAGTAGAAGTCTTTGATGCGATTTTCTTGTTGCTGGGTTATGCGCTCCTGTTACTTTAACAGAAATTTGCTCCTTCCTTGCCACTAGATCCTCCGCGGAACAGTGCCATCAACCACGCTACGTCTCTAGCACCTATAGTAGAAGTCTTTGATATAATTTTCTGGTTGCTGGGTTATGCGCTCCTGTTACTTTAACAGAAATTGGCTCTTTTCTTGCCACTAGATCCTCAGTGGAACAGTGCCATCAACCACGCAACGTCTCTAGCACCTCATGTAGAAGTCTTTGATGCGATTTTCTTGTTGCTGGGTTATGCGCTCCTGTTACTTTAACAGAAACTGACTCTTTTCTTGCCTCGAGATCCTCAGCGGAACAGTGCCATCAACCACGTAACGTCTCTAGCACCTCAAGTAGAAGTCTTTGATGCGATTTTCTGGTTGCTGGGTTATGCGCTCCTGTTACTTTAACAGAAATTAGCTCTTTTCTTGCAACTAGATCCTCCGCGGAACAGTGCCATCAACCACGCAACGTCTCTAGCACCTCAAGTAGAAGTCTTTGATGCGATTTTCTTGTTGCTGGGTTATGCGCTCCTGTTACTTTAACAGAAATTGGCTCTTTTCTTGCCACTAGATCCTCCGCGGAACAGTGCCATCAACCACGCTACGTCTCTAGCACCTCAAGTAGAAGTCTTTGATGCGATTTTCTGGTTGCTGGGTTATGCGCTCCTGTTACTTTAACAGAAACTGACTCTTTTCTTGCCTCGAGATCCTCAGAGGAACAGTTCCATAAACCACGTAACGTCTCTAGCACCTCAAGAAGAAGTCTTTGATGCGAGTTTCTTGTTGCTGGGTTATGCGCTCCTGTTACTTTAACAGAAATTGGCTCCTTTCTTGCCACTAGATCCTCCGCGGAACAGTGCCATCAACCACGCAACGTCTCTAGCACCTCAAGTAGGTGTCTTTGATGCGATTTTCTTGTTGCTGGGTTATGCGCTCCTGTTACTTTAACAGAAATTGGCTCTTTTCTTGCCACTAGATCCTCCGCGGAACAGTGCCATCAACCACGCAACGTCTCTAGCACCTCAAGTAGAAGTCTTTGATGCGATTTTATTGTTGCTGGGTTATGCGCTCCTGTTACTTTAACAGAAATTGGCCCTTTTCTTGCCACTTGATCCTCCGCGGAAGAGTGCTATTAACCACGCAACGTCTGTAGCACCTCAAGTAGAAGTCTTTGATATAATTTTCTGGTTGCTGGGTTATGCGCTCCTGTTACTTTAACAGAAATTGGCTCTTTTCTTGCCTCGAGATCCTCCGCGGAACAGTGCCATCAACCACGCAACGTCTCTAGCACCTCAAGTAGAAGTCTTTGATGCGATTTTCTTGTTGCTGGGTTATGCGCTCCTGTTACTTTAACAGAAATTGGCTCCTTTCTTGCCTCGAGATCCTCCACGGAATAGTGCCATCAACCACGCAACGTCTCTAGGACCTCAGGTAGAAGTCTTTGATATAAATTTCTGGTTGCCGGGTTATGCGCTCCTGTTACTTTAACAGAAATTGGTTTTTTTCTTGCCTCGAGATCCTCCGCGGAACAGTGCCATCAACCACGCAACGTCTCTAGCACCTCAAGTAGAAGTCTTTGTTGCGATTTTCTTGCTGCTGGGTTATGGGCTCCTGTTACTTTAATTGAAATTGGCTCCTTTCATGCCACTAGATCCTCCGCGGAACAGTGCCATCAACGACGCAACATCTCTAGTACCTGAAGTTGAAGTCTTTGATGCGATTTTCTTGTTGCTGGGTTATGCGCTCCTGTTACTTTAACAGAAATTGGCTCCTTTCTTGCCACTAGATCCTCCGCGGAACAGTGCCATCAACCATGCAACGTCTCTAGTACCTCAAGTAGAAGTCTTTGATGCGATTTTCTTGTCGCTGGATTACGCGGTCCGGTTATTTTAACAGAAATTGGCTCTTTTCTAGCCACTAGATCCTCCGCGGAACAGTGCCATCAACCACGCAACGTCTCTAGCACCTCAAGAAGAAGTCTTTGATGCGATTTTCTGGTTGCTGGGTTATGCGCTCCTGTTACTTTAACAGAAATTGGCTCTTTTCTTGCCACTAGATCCTCCGCGGAACAGTGCCATCAACCACGCAACGTCTCTAGCACCTCAAGTAGAAGTCTTTGATGCGATTTTCTTGTTGCTGGGTTATGCGCTCCTGCTACTTTAACAGAAACTGACTCTTTTCTTGCCTCGAGATCCTCCGCGGAACAGTGCCATCAACCACGCAACGTCTCTAGCACCTCAAGAAGAAGTCTTTGATGCGATTTTCTGGTTGCTGGGTTATGCGCTCCTGTTACTTTAACAGAAATTGGCTCTTTTCTTGCCACTAGATCCTCCGCGGAACAGTGCCATCAACCACGCAACGTCTCTAGCACCTCAAGAAGAAGTCTTTGAGCGATTTTCTTGTTGCTGGGTTATGCGCTCCTGTTACTTTAACAGAAATTGGCTCCTTTCTTGCCACTAGATCCTCCGCGGAACAGTGCCATCAACCATGCAACGTCTCTAGTACCTCAAGTAGAAGTCTTTGATGCGATTTTCTTGTTGCTGGGTTATGCGCTCCTGTTACTTTAACAGAAATTGGCGCCTTCCTTGCCACTAGATCCTCCGCGGAACAGTGCCATCAACCACGCTACGTCTCTAGCACCTATAGTAGAAGTCTTTGATATAATTTTCTGGTTGCTGGGTTATGCGCTCCTGTTACTTTAACAGAAATTGGCTCTTTTCTTGCCACTAGATCCTCCGCGGAACAGTGCCATCAACCACGCAACGTCTCTAGCACCTCAAGTAGAAGTCTTTGATGCGATTTTCTTGTTGCTGGGTTATGCGCTCCTGTTACTTTAACAGAAACTGACTCTTTTCTTGCCTCGAGATCCTCAGCGGAACAGTGCCATCAACCACGTAACGTCTCTAGCACCTCAAGAAGAAGTCTTTGATGCGATTTTCTGGTTGCTGGGTTATGCGCTCCTGTTACTTTAACAGAAATTGGCTCTTTTCTTGCAACTAGATCCTCCGCGGAACAGTGCCATCAACCACGCAACGTCTCTAGCACCTCAAGTAGAAGTCTTTGATGCGATTTTCTTGTTGCTGGGTTATGCGCTCCTGTTACTTTAACAGAAATTGGCTCTTTTCTTGCCACTAGATCCTCCGCGGAACAGTGCCATCAACCACGCTACGTCTCTAGCACCTCAAGTAGAAGTCTTTGATGCGATTTTCTGGTTGCTGGGTTATGCGCTCCTGTTACTTTAACAGAAATTGGCCCTTTTCTTGCCACTTGATCCTCCGCGGAAGAGTGCTATTAACCACGCAACGTCTGTAGCACCTCAAGTAGAAGTCTTTGATATAATTTTCTGGTTGCTGGGTTATGCGCTCCTGTTACTTTAACAGAAATTGGCTCTTTTCTTGCCTCGAGATCCTCCGCGGAACAGTGCCATCAACCACGCAACGTCTCTAGCACCTCAAGTAGAAGTCTTTGATGCGATTTTCTTGTTGCTGGGTTATGCGCTCCTGTTACTTTAACAGAAATTGGCTCCTTTCTTGCTTCGAGATCCTCCACGGAATAGTGCCATCAACCACGCAACGTCTCTAGGACCTCAGGTAGAAGTCTTTGATATAAATTTCTGGTTGCCGGGTTATGCGCTCCTGTTACTTTAACAGAAATTGGCTCTTTTCTTGCAACTAGATCCTCCGCGGAACAGTGCCATCAACCACGCAACGTCTCTAGCACCTCAAGTAGAAGTCTTTGATGCGATTTTCTTGCTGCTGGGTTATGGGCTCCTGTTACTTTAATTGAAATTGGCTCCTTTCATGCCACTAGATCCTCCGCGGAACAGTGCCATCAACCACGCAACGTCTCTAGCACCTCAAGAAGAAGTCTTTGATGCGATTTTCTGGTTGCTGGGTTATGCGCTCCTGTTACTTTAACAGAAATTGGCTCTTTTCTTGCCACTAGATCCTCCGCGGAACAGTGCCATCAACCACGCAACGTCTCTAGCACCTATAGTAGAAGTCTTTGATATAATTTTCTGGTTGCTGGGTTATGCGCTCCTGTTACTTTAACAGAAATTGGCTCTTTTCTTGCCTCGAGATCCTCAGCGGAACAGTGCCATCAACCACGCAACGTCTCTAGCACCTCAAGAAGAAGTCTTTGATGCGATTTTCTGGTTGCTGGGTTATGCGCTCCTGTTACTTTAACAGAAATTGGCTCTTTTCTTGCAACTAGATCCTCCGCGGAACAGTGCCATCAACCACGCAACGTCTCTAGCACCTCAAGAAGAAGTCTTTGATGCGATTTTCTTGTTGCTGGGTTATGCGCTCCTGTTACTTTAACAGAAATTGGCTCCTTTCTTGCCACTAGATCCTCCGCGGAACAGTGCCATCAACCACGCTACGTCTCTAGCACCTATAGTAGAAGTCTTTGATATAATTTTCTGGTTGCTGGGTTATGCGCTCCTGTTACTTTAACAGAAATTGGCTCTTTTCTTGCCACTAGATCCTCCGCGGAACAGTGCCATCAACCACGCAACGTCTCTAGCACCTCAAGTAGAAGTCTTTGTTGCGATTTTCTTGCTGCTGGGTTATGGGCTCCTGTTACTTTAATTGAAATTGGCTCCTTTCATGCCACTAGATCCTCCACGGAACAGTGCCATCAACGACGCAACATCTCTAGTACCTGAAGTTGAAGTCTTTGATGCGATTTTCTTGTTGCTGGGTTATGCGCTCCTGTTACTTTAACAGAAATTGGCTCCTTTCTTGCCACTAGATCCTCCGCGGAACAGTGCCATCAACCATGCAACGTCTCTAGTACCTCAAGTAGAAGTCTTTGATGCGATTTTCTTGTCGCTGGATTACGCGGTCCGGTTATTTTAACAGAAATTGGCTCTTTTCTAGCCACTAGATCCTCCGCGGAACAGTGCCATCAACCACGCAACGTCTCTAGCACCTCAAGAAGAAGTCTTTGATGCGATTTTCTGGTTGCTGGGTTATGCGCTCCTGTTACTTTAACAGAAATTGGCTCTTTTCTTGCCACTAGATCCTCCGCGGAACAGTGCCATCAACCACGCAACGTCTCTAGCACCTCAAGTAGAAGTCTTTGATGCGATTTTCTTGTTGCTGGGTTATGCGCTCCTGTTACTTTAACAGAAATTGGCTCTTTTCTTGCCACTAGATCCTCCGCGGAACAGTGCCATCAACCACGCTACGTCTCTAGCACCTCAAGTAGAAGTCTTTGATGCGATTTTCTGGTTGCTGGGTTATGCGCTCCTGTTACTTTAACAGAAATTTGCACCTTTCTTGCCACTAGATCCTCCACGGAACAGTGCCATCAACCACGCAACGTCCCTAGCACCTCAAGTAGAAGTCTTTGATGCGATTTGCTTGTTGCTGGGTTATGCGCTCCTGTTACTTTAACAGAAATTGACTCCTTTCTTGCCACTAGATCCTCCGCGGAACAGTGCCATCAACCACGCAACGTCTCTAGCACCTCAAGTAGAAGTCTTTGATGCGATTTTCTGGTTGCTGGGTTATGCGCTCCTGTTACTTTAACAGAAATTGGCTCTTTTCTTGCCACTAGATCCTCCGCGGAACAGTGCCATCAACCACGCAACGTCTCTAGCACCTGAAGAAGAAGTCTTTGATGCGATTTTCTTGTTGCTGGGTTATGCGCTCCTGTTACTTTAACAGAAATTGGCTCCTTTCTTGCCACTAGATCCTCCGCGGAACAGTGCCATCAACCATGCAACGTCTCTAGTACCTCAAGTAGAAGTCTTTGATGCGATTTTCTTGTTGCTGGGTTATGCGCTCCTGTTACTTTAACAGAAATTGGCTCTTTTCTTGCCACTAGATCCTCCGCGGAACAGTGCCATCAACCACGCTACGTCTCTAGCACCTCAAGTAGAAGTCTTTGATGCGATTTTCTGGTTGCTGGGTTATGCGCTCCTGTTACTTTAACAGAAACTGACTCTTTTCTTGCCTCGAGATCCTCAGAGGAACAGTTCCATCAACCACGTAACGTCTCTAGCACCTCAAGAAGAAGTCTTTGATGCGAGTTTCTTGTTGCTGGGTTATGCGCTCCTGTTACTTTAACAGAAATTGGCGCCTTCCTTGCCACTAGATCCTCCGCGGAACAGTGCCATCAACCACGCAACGTCTCTAGCACCTCAAGTAGGTGTCTTTGATGCGATTTTATTGTTGCTGGGTTATGCAATCCTATTACTTTAACAGAAATTGGCTCCTTTCTTGCCACTAGATCCTCCGCGGAAATGTGCCATCAACCACGCAACGTCTCTAGCACCTCAAGTAGAAGTCTTTGATGCGATTTTCTTGTTGCTGGGTTATGCGCTCCTGTTACTTTAACAGAAATTTGCTCCTTCCTTGCCACTAGATCCTCCGCGGAACAGTGCCATCAACCACGCAACGTCTCTAGCACCTATAGTAGAAGTCTTTGATATAATTTTCTGGTTGCTGGGTTATGCGCTCCTGTTACTTTAACAGAAATTGGCTCTTTTCTTGCCACTAGATCCTCCGCGGAACAGTGCCATCAACCACGCAACGTCTCTAGCACCTCAAGTAGAAGTCTTTGATGCGATTTTCTTGTTGCTGGGTTATGCGCTCCTGTTACTTTAACAGAAACTGACTCTTTTCTTGCCTCGAGATCCTCAGCGGAACAGTGCCATCAACCACGTAACGTCTCTAGCACCTCAAGAAGAAGTCTTTGATGCGATTTTCTGGTTGCTGGGTTATGCGCTCCTGTTACTTTAACAGAAATTGGCTCTTTTCTTGCAACTAGATCCTCCACGGAACAGTGCCATCAACCACGCAACGTCTCTAGCACCTCAAGTAGAAGTCTTTGATGCGATTTTCTTGTTGCTGGGTTATGCGCTCCTGTTACTTTAACAGAAATTGGCTCTTTTCTTGCCACTAGATCCTCCGCGGAACAGTGCCATCAACCACGCTACGTCTCTAGCACCTCAAGTAGAAGTCTTTGATGCGATTTTCTGGTTGCTGGGTTATGCGCTCCTGTTACTTTAACAGAAACTGACTCTTTTCTTGCCTCGAGATCCTCAGAGGAACAGTTCCATCAACCACGTAACGTCTCTAGCACCTAAAGAAGAAGTCTTTGATGCGAGTTTCTTGTTGCTGGGTTATGCGCTCCTGTTACTTTAACAGAAATTGGCGCCTTCCTTGCCACTAGATCCTCCGCGGAACAGTGCCATCAACCACGCAACGTCTCTAGCACCTCAAGTAGGTGTCTTTGATGCGATTTTATTGTTGCTGGGTTATGCAATCCTATTACTTTAACAGAAATTGGCTCCTTTCTTGCCACTAGATCCTCCGCGGAAATGTGCCATCAACCACGCAACGTCTCTAGCACCTCAAGTAGAAGTCTTTGATGCGATTTTCTTGTTGCTGGGTTATGCGCTCCTGTTACTTTAACAGAAATTTGCTCCTTCCTTGCCACTAGATCCTCCGCGGAACAGTGCCATCAACCACGCTACGTCTCTAGCACCTATAGTAGAAGTCTTTGATATAATTTTCTGGTTGCTGGGTTATGCGCTCCTGTTACTTTAACAGAAATTGGCTCTTTTCTTGCCACTAGATCCTCCGCGGAACAGTGCCATCAACCACGCAACGTCTCTAGCACCTCAAGTAGAAGTCTTTGATGCGATTTTCTTGTTGCTGGGTTATGCGCTCCTGTTACTTTAACAGAAACTGACTCTTTTCTTGCCTCGAGATCCTCAGCGGAACAGTGCCATCAACCACGCAACGTCTCTAGCACCTAAAGAAGAAGTCTTTGATGCGATTTTCTGGTTGCTGGGTTATGCGCTCCTGTTACTTTAACAGAAATTGGCTCTTTTCTTGCAACTAGATCCTCCGCGGAACAGTGCCATCAACCACGCTCTCTAGCACCTCAAGTAGAATTCTTTGATGCGATTTTCTGGTTGCTGGGTTATGCGCTCCTGTTACTTTATCAGAAACTGACTCTTTTTTTGCCTCGAGATCCTCAGAGGAACAGTTCCATCAACCACGTAACGTCTCTAGCACCTCAAGAAGAAGTCTTTGATGCGAGTTTCTTGTTGCTGGGTTATGCGCTCCTGTTACTTTAACAGAAATTGGCTCCTTTCTTGCCACTAGATCCTCCGCGGAACAGTGCCATCAACCACGCAACGTCTCTAGCACCTCAAGTAGGTGTCTTTGATGCGATTTTATTGTTGCTGGGTTATGCGCTCCTATTACTTTAACAGAAATTGGCTCCTTTCTTGCCACTAGATCCTCCGCGGAAATGTGCCATCGACCACGCAACGTCTCTAGCACCTCAAGTAGAAGTCTTTGATGCGATTTTCTTGTTGCTGGGTTATGCGCTCCTGTTACTTTAACAGAAATTGGCTCTTTTCTTGCCACTAGATCCTCCGCGGAACAGTGCCATCAACCACGCAACGTCTCTAGCACCTCAAGTAGAAGTCTTTGATGCGATTTTATTCTTGCTGGGTTATGCGCTCCTGTTACTTTAACAGAAATTGGCTCTTTTCTTGCCACTAGATCCTCCGCGGAACAGTGCCATCAACCACGCAACGTCTCTAGCACCTCAAGTAGAAGTCTTTGATGCGATTTTATTGTTGCTGGGTTATGCGCTCCTGTTACTTTAACAGAAATTGGCCCTTTTCTTGCCACTTGATCCTCCGCGGAAGAGTGCTATTAACCACGCAACGTCTGAAGCACCTCAAGTAGAAGTCTTTGATATAATTTTCTGGTTGCTGGGTTATGCGCTCCTGTTACTTTAACAGAAATTGGCTCCTTTCTTGCCACTAGATCCTCCGCGGAAATGTGCCATCGACCACGCAACGTCTCTAGCACCTCAAGTAGAAGTCTTTGATGCGATTTTCTTGTTGCTGGGTTATGCGCTCCTGTTACTTTAACAGAAACTGACTCTTTTCTTGCCTCGAGATCCTCCGCGGAACAGTGCCATCAACCACGCAACGTCTCTAGCACCTCAAGAAGAAGTCTTTGATGTGATTTTCTGGTTGCTGGGTTATGCGCTCCTGTTACTTTAACAGAAATTGGCTCTTTTCTTGCCACTAGATCCTCCGCGGAACAGTGCCATCAACCACGCAACGTCTCTAGCACCTCAAGAAGAAGTCTTTGATGCGATTTTCTTGTTGCTGGGTTATGCGCTCCTGTTACTTTAACAGAAATTGGCTCTTTTCTTGCCACTAGATCCTCCGCGGAACAGTGCCATCAACCATGCAACGTCTCTAGTACCTCAAGTAGAAGTCTTTGATGCGATTTTCTTGTTGCTGGGTTATGCGCTCCTGTTACTTTAACAGAAATTTGCTCCTTCCTTGCCACTAGATCCTCCGCGCAACAGTGCCATCAACCACGCTACGTCTCTAGCACCTATAGTAGAAGTCTTTGATATAATTTTCTGGTTGCTGGGTTATGCGCTCCTGTTACTTTAACAGAAATTGGCTCTTTTCTTGCCACTAGATCCTCAGTGGAACAGTGCCATCAACCACGCAACGTCTCTAGCACCTCATGTAGAAGTCTTTGATGCGATTTTCTTGTTGCTGGGTTATGCGCTCCTGTTACTTTAACAGAAACTGACTCTTTTCTTGCCTCGAGATCCTCAGCGGAACAGTGCCATCAACCACGTAACGTCTCTAGCACCTCAAGTAGAAGTCTTTGATGCGATTTTCTGGTTGCTGGGTTATGCGCTCCTGTTACTTTAACAGAAATTAGCTCTTTTCTTGCAACTAGATCCTCCGCGGAACAGTGCCATCAACCACGCAACGTCTCTAGCACCTCAAGTAGAAGTCTTTGATGCGATTTTCTTGTTGCTGGGTTATGCGCTCCTGTTACTTTAACAGAAATTGGCTCTTTTCTTGCCACTAGATCCTCCGCGGAACAGTGCCATCAACCACGCTACGTCTCTAGCACCTCAAGTAGAAGTCTTTGATGCGATTTTCTTGTTGCTGGGTTATGCGCTCCTGTTACTTTAACAGAAACTGACTCTTTTCTTGCCTCGAGATCCTCAGAGGAACAGTTCCATCAACCACGTAACGTCTCTAGCACCTCAAGAAGAAGTCTTTGATGCGAGTTTCTTGTTGCTGGGTTATGCGCTCCTGTTACTTTAAATGAAATTTGCTCCTTCCTTGCCACTAGATCCTCCGCGGAACAGTGCCATCAACCACGCTACGTCTCTAGCACCTCAAGTAGAAGTCTTTGATGCGATTTTCTTGTTGCTGGGTTATGCGCTCCTGTTGCTTTAACAGAAATTGGCTCTTTTCGTGCCTCGAGATCCTCCTCGGAACAGTGCCATCAACCACGCAACGTCTCTAGCACCTCAAGTAGAAGTCTTTGATGCGATTTTCTTGTTGCTGGGTTATGCGCTCCTGTTACTTTAACAGAAATTGGCTCTTTTCTTGCCACTAGATCCTCCGCGGAACAGTGCCATCAACCACGCAACGTCTCTAGCACCTCAAGTAGAAGTCTTTGATGCGATTTTCTGGTTGCTGGGTTATGCGCTCCTGTTACTTTAACAGAAATTGGCTCTTTTCTTGCCTCGAGATCCTCAGCGGAACAGTGCCATCAACCACGCAATGTCTCTAGCACCTCAAGTAGAAGTCTTTGATGCGATTTGCTTGTTGCTGGGTTATGCGCTCCTGTTACTTTAACAGAAATTGGCTCGTTTCTTGCCACTAGATCCTCCGCGGAACAGTGCCATTAACAACGCAACGCCTCTAGCACCTCAAGTAGAAGTCTTTGTTGTGATTTTCTTGTTGCTGGGTTATGCGCTCCTGTTACTTTAACAGAAATTGGCCACTTTCTTGCCACTAGATCCTCCGCGGAACAGTGCCATCAACCACGCAACGTCTCTAGCACCTCAAGTAGAAGTCTTTGATGCGATTTTCTGGTTACTGGGTTATGCGCTCCTGTTACTTTAACAGAAATTGGCTCTTTTCTTGCCACTAGATCCTCAGCGGAACAGTGCCATCAACAACGCAACGTCTCTAGCACCTCAAGTAGAAGTCTTTGATTTAATTTTCTGGTTGCGGGGTTATGCGCTCCTGTTACCTGAACAGAAATTGGCTCTTCTCTTGCCACTAGATCCTCCGCGGAACAGTGCCATCAACCACGCAACGTCTCTAGCACCTCAAGTAGAAGTCTTTGATGCGATTTTCTGGTTGCTGGGTTATGCGCTCCTGTTACTTTAACAGAAATTGGCTCTTTTCTTGCCACTAGATCCTCCGCGGAACAGTGCCATCAACATCCCAACGTCTCTAGCCCCTCAAATAGAAGTCTTTGATATAATTTTCTGGTTGCTGGGTTATGCGCTCCTGTTACTTTAACAGAAATTGGCTCCTTTCTTGCCACTAGATCCTCCGCAGAACAGTGCCATCAACTACGCAACGTCTCTAGCACCTGAAGTCTTTGATGCGATTTTCTTGTTTTTGGGTTATGCGCTCCTGTTACTTTAAAAGAAATTGGCTCCTTTCTTGCCACTAGATCCTCCGCAGAACAGTGCCATCAACTACGCAACGTCTCTAGCACCTCAAGTAGAAGTCTTTGATGCGATTTTCTGGTTGCTGGGTTATGCGCTCCTGTTACTTTAACAGAAATTGGCTCTTTTCTTGCCTCGAGATCCTCAGCGGAACAGTGCCATCAACCACGCAATGTCTCTAGCACCTCAAGTAGAAGTCTTTGATGCGATTTGCTTGTTGCTGGGTTATGCGCTCCTGTTACTTTAACAGAAATTGGCTCGTTTCTTGCCACTAGATCCTCCGCGGAACAGTGCCATTAACAACGCAACGCCTCTAGCACCTCAAGTAGAAGTCTTTGTTGCCATTTTCTTGTTGCTGGGTTATGCGCTCCTGTTGCTTTAACAGAAATTGGCTCTTTTCGTTCCTCGAGATCCTCCTCGGAACAGTGCCATCAACCACGCAACGTCTCTAGCACCTCAAGTAGAAGTCTTTGATGCGATTTTCTGGTTGCTGGGTTATGCGCTCCTGTTACTTTAACAGAAATTGGCTCTTTTCTTGCCACTAGATCCTCCGCGGAACAGTGCCATCAACATCCCAACGTCTCTAGCCCCTCAAATAGAAGTCTTTGATATAATTTTCTGGTTGCTGGGTTATGCGCTCCTGTTACTTTAACAGAAATTGGCTCCTTTCTTGCCACTAGATCCTCCGCAGAACATGGCCATCAACTACGCAACGTCTCTAGCACCTGAAGTCTTTGATGCGATTTTCTTGTTGCTGGGTTATGCGCTCCTGTTACTTTAAAAGAAATTGGCTCCTTTCTTGCCACTAGATCCTCCGCAGAACAGTGCCATCAACTACGCAACGTCTCTAGCACCTCAAGTAGAAGTCTTTGATGCGATTTTCTGGTTGCTGGGTTATGCGCTCCTGTTACTTTAACAGAAATTGGCTCTTTTCTTGCCACTAGATCCTCCGCGGAACAGTGCCATCAACATCGCAACGTCTCTAGCCCCTCAAATAGAAGTCTTTGATATAATTTTCTGGTTGCTGGTTTATGCGCTCCTGTTACTTTAACAGAAATTGGCTCTTTTCGTGCCTCGAGATCCTCCTCGGAACAGTGCCATCAACCACGCAACGTCTCTAGCACCTCAAGTAGAAGTCTTTGATGCGATTTTCTTGTTGCTGGGCTATGCGCTCCTGTTACTTTAACAGAAATTGGCTCTTTTCTTGCAACTAGATCCTCCGCGGAACAGTGCCATCAACCACGCAACGTCTCTAGCACCTCAAGTAGAAGTCTTTGATGCGATTTTCTGGTTGCTGGGTTATACGCTCCTGTTACTTTAACAGAAATTGGCTCTTTTCTTGCCACTAGATCCTCCGCGGAACAGTGCCATCAACCACGCAATGTCTCTAGCACCTCAAGTAGAAGCCTTTGATGCGATTTTCTTGTTGCTGGGTTATGCGCTCCTGTTACTTTAACAGAAATTGGCTCGTTTCTTGCCACTAGATCCTCCGCGGAACAGTGCCATCAACGACGCAACGCCTCTAGCACCTCAAGTAGAAGTCTTTGATGCGATTTGCTTGTTGCTGGGTTATGCGCTCCTGTTACTTTAACAGAAATTGGCTATTTTCTTGCAACTAGATCCTCCGCGGAACAGTGCCATCAACCACGCAACGTCTCTAGCACCTCAATTAGAAGTCTTTGTTGCGATTTTCTTGTTGCTGGGTTATGCGCTCCTGTTACTTTAACAGAAATTGGCGCTTTTCTTGCCTCGAGATCCTCAGCAAAAAAGTGCCATCAACCACGCAACGTCTCTAGCACCTCAAGTAGAAGTCTTTGTTGCGATTTTCTTGTTGCTGGGTTATGGGCTCCTGTTACTTTAACAGAAATTGGCTCGTTTCGTGCCTCGAGATCCTCCGCGGAACAGTGCCATCAACCACGCAACGTCTCTAGCACCTCAAGTAGAAGTCTTTGATGCGATTTGCTGTTGCTGGGTTATGCGCTCCTGTTACTTTAACAGAAATTGGCTCTTTTCTTGCCTCGAGATCCTCCACGGAACAGTGCCATCAACCACGCAACGTCTCTAGCACCTCAAGTAGAAGTCTTTGATGCGATTTTCTTGTTGCTGGGTTATGCGCTCCTGTTACTTTAACAGAAATTGACTCTTTTCTAGCCACTAGATCCTCCGCGGAACAGTGCCATCTACCACGCAACGTCTCTAGCACCTGAAGTAGAAGTCTTTGATGCGATTTTCTTGTTGCTGGGTTATGCGCTCCTGTTACTTTAACAGAAATTGACTCTTTTCTTGCCTCGAGATCCTCAGCGAAACAGTGCCATCAACCACGCAACGTCTCTAGCACCTCAAGTAGAAGTCTTTGTTGCGATTTTCTTGTTGCTGGGTTATGCGCTCCTGTTACTTTAACAGAAATTGGCTCCTTTCTTGCCACTAGATCCTCCGTGGAACAGTGCCATCAACCACGCAACGTCTCTAGCACCTCAAGTAGAAGTCTTTGATGCGATTTTCTGGTTACTGGGTTATGCGCTCCTGTTACTTTAACAGAAATTGGCTCCTTTCTTGCCACTAGATCCTCCGTGGAACAGTGCCATCAACCACGCATTGTCTCTAGCACCTCAAGTAGAAGTCTTTGTTGCGATTTTCTAGTTGCTGGGTCATGCGCTCCTGTTACTTTAACAGAAATTGCCTCCTTTCTTGCCACTAGATCCTCAGCGGAACAGTGCCATCAACAACGCAACGTCTCTAGCACCTCAAGTAGAAGTCTTTGATTTAATTTTCTGGTTGCGGGGTTATGCGCTCCTGTTACCTGAACAGAAATTGGCTCTTCTCTTGCCACTAGATCCTCCGCGGAACAGTGGCATCAACCACGCAACGTCTCTAGCACCTCAAGTAGAAGTCTTTGATGCGATTTTCTGGTTGCTGGGTTATGCGCTCCTGTTACTTTAGCAGAAATTGGCTCTTTTCTTCCCACTAGATCCTCCGCGGAACAGTGCCATCAACATCCCAACGTCTCTAGCACCTCAAGTAGAAGTCTTTGATGCGATTTTATTGTTGCTGGGTTATGCGCTCCTGTTACTTTAACAGAAATTGCCTCCTTTCTTCCCACTAGATCCTCAGCGGAACAGTGCCATCAACAACGCAACGTCTCTAGCACCTCAAGTAGAAGTCTTTGATATAATTTTCTGGTTGCTGGGTTATGCGCTCCTGTTACTTTAACAGAAATTAGCTCTTTTCGTGCCTCGAGATCCTCCTCGGAACAGTGCCATCAACCACGCAACGTCTCTAGCACCTCAAGTAGAAGTCTTTGATGCGATTTTCTTGTTGCTGGGTTATGCGCTCCTGTTACTTTAACAGAAACTGGCTCTTTTCTTCCCACTAGATCCTCTGCGGAACAGTGCCATCAACCACGCAACGTCTCTAGCACCTCAAGTAGAAGTCTTTGATGCGATTTTCTTGTTGCTGGGTTATGCGCTCCTGTTACTTTAAAAGAAATTGGCTCCTTTCTTGCCACTAGATCCTCCGCAGAACAGTGCCATCAACTACGCAACGTCTCTAGCACCTCAAGTAGAAGTCTTTGATGCGATTTTCTGGTTGCTGGGTTATGCGCTCCTGTTACTTTAACAGAAATTGGCTCTTTTCTTGCCACTAGATCCTCCGCGGAACAGTGCCATCAACATCGCAACGTCTCTAGCCCCTCAAATAGAAGTCTTTGATATAATTTTCTGGTTGCTGGGTTATGCGCTCCTGTTACTTTAACAGAAATTGGCTCTTTTCGTGCCTCGAGATCCTCCTCGGAACAGTGCCATCAACCACGCAACGTCTCTAGCACATCAAGTAGAAGTCTTTGATGCGATCCTCTTGTTGCTGGGTTATGCGCTCCTGTTACTTTAACAGAAATTGGCTCTTTTCTTGCCACTAGATCCTCCGCGGAACAGTGCCATCAACCACGCAACGTCTCTAGCACCTCAAGTAGAAGTCTTTGATGCGATTTTCTTGTTGCTGGGTTATGCGCTCCTGTTACGTTAACACAAATTGGCTCTTTTCTTGCCACTAGATCCTCCGCGGAACAGTGCCATCAACCACGCAACGTCTGTAGCACTTCAAGTAAAAGTCTTTGATATATTTTTCTTGTTACTGGGTTATGCGCTCCTGTTACTTTAACAGAAATTGGCTCTTTTCTTGCCACTAGATCCTCAGCGGAACAGTGCCATCAACCACGCAACGTCTCTAGCACCTCAAGTAGAAGTCTTTGATGTGGTTTTTTGGTTGCTGGGTTATGCGCTCCTGTTACTTTAACAGAAATTGGCTCCTTTCTTGCCACTAGATCCTTCGCGGAACAGTGCCATCAACGACGCAACGTCTCTAGCACCTGAAGTAGAAGTCTTTGATGCGATTTCCTTGTTGCTGGGTTATGCGCTCGTGTTACATTAACAGAAATTTGCACCTTTCTTGCCACTAGATCCTCCACGGAACAGTGCCATCAACCACGCAACGTCCCTAGCACCTCAAGTAGAAGTCTTTGATGCGATTTGCTTGTTGCTGGGTTATGCGCTCCTGTTACTTTAACAGAAATTGACTCCTTTCTTGCCACTAGATCCTCCGCGGAACAGTGCCATCAACCACGCAACGTCTCTAGCACCTCAAGTAGAAGTCTTTGATATATTTTCTTATTGTGGGGTTATGCGCTCATGTTAGTTGAACAGAAATTGGCTCTTTTCTTGCCACTAGATCCTCCGCGGAACAGTGCCATCAACCACGCAACGTCTCTAGCACCTCAAGTAGAAGTCTCTGATGCGATTTTCTGGTTGCTGGGTTATGCGCTCCTGTTACTTTGGGAAATTGACTCTTTTCTTGCCTCAAGATCCTCCTCGGAACAGTGCCATCAACCACGCAACGTCTCTAGTACCTGAATTAGAAGTCTTTGATGCGATTTTCTTGTTGCTGGGTTATGCGCTCCTGTTACTTTAACAGAAATTGGCTCTTTTCTTGCCACTAGATCCTCCGCGGAACAGTGCCATCAACATCGCAACGTCTCTAGCCCCTCAAAGAGAAGTCTTTGATATAATTTTCTGGTTGCTGGGTTATGCGCTCCTGTTACTTTAACAGAAATTGGCTCTTTTCGTGCCTCGAGATCCTCCTCGGAACAGTGCCATCAACATCGCAACGTCTCTAGCACCTCAAGTAGAAGTCTTTGATGCGATTTTCTTGTTGCTGGGTTATGCGCTCCTGTTACTTTAACAGAAACTGGCTCTTTTCTTCCCACTAGATCCTCCGCGGAACAGTGGCATCAACCACGCAACGTCTCTAGCACCTCAAGTAGAAGTCTTTGATGCGATTTTCTTGTTGCTGGGTTATGCGCTCCTGTTACTTTAAAAGAAATTGGCTCCTTTCTTGCCACTAGATCCTCCGCGGAACAGTGCCATCAACTACGCAACGTCTCTAGCACCTCAAGTAGAAGTCTTTGATGCGATTTTCTGGTTGCTGGGTTATGCGCTCCTGTTACTTTAACAGAAATTGGCTCTTTTCTTGCCACTAGATCCTCCGCGGAACAGTGCCATCAACATCGCAACGTCTCTAGCCCCTCAAATAGAAGTCTTTGATATAATTTTCTGGTTGCTGGGTTATGCGCTCCTGTTACTTTAACAGAAATTGGCTCTTTTCTTGCCACTAGATCCTCCGCGGAACAGTGCCATCAACCACGCAACGTCTCTAGCACCTCAAGTAGAAGTCTTTGATGCGATTTTCTTGTTGCTGGGCTATGCGCTCCTGTTACTTTAACAGAAATTGGCTCTTTTCTTGCCACTAGATCCTCCGCGGAACAGTGCCATCTACCACGCAACGTCTCTAGCACCTGAAGTAGAAGTCTTTGATGCGATTTTCTTGTTGCTGGGTTATGCGCTCCTGTTACTTTAACAGAAATTGACTCTTTTCTTGCCTCGAGATCCTCAGCGAAACAGTGCCATCAACCACGCAACGTCTCTAGCACCTCAAGTAGAAGTCTTTGTTGCGATTTTCTTGTTTCTGGGTTATGCGCTCCTGTTACTTTAACAGAAATTGGCTCTTTTCTTGCCACTAGATCCTCCGCGGAACAGTGCCATCAACCACGCAACGTCTCTAGCACCTCAAGTAGAAGTCTTTGATGTGGTTTTCTGGTTGCTGGGTTATGCGCTCCTGTTACTTTAACAGAAATTGGCTCCTTTCTTGCCACTAGATCCTTCGCGGAACAGTGCCATCAACGACGCAACGTCTCTAGCACCTGAAGTAGAAGTCTTTGATGCGATTTCCTTGTTGCTGGGTTATGCGCTCGTGTTACATTAACAGAAATTTACACCTTTCTTGCCACTAGATCCTCCACGGAACAGTGCCATCAACCACGCAACGTCTCTAGCACATCAAGTAGAAGTCTTTGATGCGATCTTCTTGTTGCTGGGTTATGCGCTCCTGTTACTTTAACAGAAATTGGCTCTTTTCTTGCCACTAGATCCTCCGCGGAACAGTGCCATCAACCACGCAACGTCTCTTGCACCTCAAGTAGAAGTCTTTGATGCGATTTTCTTGTTGCTGGGTTATGCGCTCCTGTTACTTTAACAGAAATTGGCTCTTTTCTTGCCACTAGATCCTCCGCGGAACAGTGCCATCAACCACGCAACGTCTCTAGCACCTCAAGTAGAAGTCTTTGATGTGGTTTTCTGGTTGCTGGGTTATGCGCTCCTGTTACTTTAACAGAAATTGGCTCCTTTCTTGCCACTAGATCCTTCGCGGAACAGTGCCATCAACGACGCAACGTCTCTAGCACCTCAAGTAGAAGTCTTTGATGCGATTTCCTTGTTGCTGGGTTATGCGCTCGTGTTACATTAATAGAAATTTGCACCTTTCTTGCCACTAGATCCTCCACGAAACAGTGCCATCAACCACGCATCGTCTCTAGCACCTCAAGTAGAAGTCTTTGATGCGATCTTCTTGTTGCTGGGTTATGCGCTCCTGTTACTTTAACAGAAATTGGCTCTTTTCTTGCCACTAGATCCTCCGCGGAAGAGTGCCATCAACCACGCAACGTCCCTAGCACCTCAAGTAGAAGTCTTTGATGCGATTTGATTGTTGCTGGGTTATGCGCTCCTGTTACTTTAACAGAAATTGACTCCTTTCTTGCCACTAGATCCTCCGCGGAACAGTGCCATCTACCACGCAACGTCTCTAGCACCTCAAGTAGAAGTCTTTGATATATTTTCTTATAGTGGTTTTATGCGCTCTTGTTAGTTGAACAGAAATTGGCTCTTTTCTTGCCACTAGATCCTCCGCGGAACAGTGCCATCAACCACGCAACGTCTCTAGCACCTCAAGTAGAAGTCTTTGATGCGATTTTCTGGTTGCTGGGTTATGCGCTCCTGTTACTTTAACAGAAATTGGCTCTTTTCTTGCCACTAGATCCTCCGCGGAACAGTGCCATCAACCACGCAATGTCTCTGGCACCTCAAGTAGAAGTCTTTGATGCGATTTTGTTGTTGCTGGGTTATGCGCTCCTGTTACTTTAACAGAAACTGGCTCTTTTCTTGCCACTAGATCCTCCGCGGAACAGTGCCATCAACCACGCAACGTCTCTAGCACCTCAAGTAAAAATCTTTGATATATTTTTCTTGTTACTGGGTTATGCGCTCCTGTTACTTTAACAGAAATTGGCTCTTTTCTTGCCACTAGATCCTCCGCGGAACAGTGCCATCAACCACGCAACGTCTCTAGCTCCTCAAGTAGAAGTCTTTGATGCGATTTTCTTGTTGCTGGGTTATGCGCTCCTGTTACTTTAACAGAAATTGGCTCGTTTCTTGCCACTAGATCCTCCGCGGAACAGTGCCATTAACCACGCAACGTCTCTAGTACCTGAAGTAGAAGCCTTTGATGCGATTTTCTTGTTGCTGGGTTATGCGCTCCTGTTACCTTAGAAGAAATTGGTTCTATTCTTGCCACTAGATCCTCCGCGGAACAGTGCGATCAACCACGCAACGTCTCTAGCACCTCAAGTAGAAGTCTCTGATGCGATTTTCTGGTTGCTGGGTTATGCGCTCCTGTTACTTTGGGAAATTGACTCTTTTCTTGCCTCAAGATCCTCTTCGGAACAGTGCCATCAACCACGCAACGTCTCTAGTACCTGAATTAGAAGTCTTTGATGCGATTTTCTTGTTGCTGGGTTATGCGCTCCTGTTACTTTAACAGAAATTGGCTCTTTTCTTGCCACTAGATCCTCCGCGGAACAGTGCCATCAACCACGCAACGTCTCTAGCACCTCAAGTAGAAGTCTTTGATGCGATTTTCTGGTTGCTGGGTTATGCGCTCCTGTTACTTTAAAAGAAATTGGCTCTTTTCTTGCCACTAGATCCTCCGCGGAACAGTGCCATCAACCACGCAACGTCTCTAGCACCTCAAGTAGAAGTCTTTGATGCGATTTTCTTGCTGCTGGGTTATGCGCTCCTGTTACTTTAACAGAAATTGGCACTTTTGTTGCCTCGAGATACTCAGCAAAACAGTGCCATCAACCACGCAACGTCTCTAGCACCTCAAGTAGAAGTCTTTGTTGCGATTTTCTTTTTGCTGGGTTATGCGCTCCTGTTACTTTAACAGAAATTGTCTCTTTTCTTGCTTCGAGATCCTCCGCGGAACAGTGCCATCAACCACGCAACGTCTCTGGCACCTCAAGTAGAAGTCTTTGATGCGATTTTCTTGTTGCTGGGTTATGCGCTCCTGTTACTTTAACAGAAATTGGCTCTATTCTTGCCTGGAGATCCTCCGTGGAACAGTGCCATCAACCACGCAACGTCTCTAGCACCTCAAGTAGAAGTCTTTGATGCGATTTTCTTGTTGCTGGGTTATGCGCTCCTGTTACTTTAAAAGAAATTGGCTCCTTTCTTGCCACTAGATCCTCCGCGGAACAGTGCCATCAACCACGCAACGTCTCTAGCACCTGAAGTAGAAGTCTTTGATATAATTTTCTTGTTGCTGAGTTATGCGCTCCTGTTACTTTAACAGAAATTGGCTCTTTTCTTGCCACTAGATCCTCCGCGGAACAGTGCCATCAACCACGCAACGTCTCTAGCACCTCAAGAAAAAGTCTTTGATATATTTTTCATGTTACTGGGTTATGCGCTCCTGTTACTTTAACAGAAATTGGCTCTTTTCTTGCCTCGAGATCCTCCACGGAACAGTGCCATCAACCACGCATTGTCTCTAGCACCTCAAGTAGAAGTCTTTGATGCGATTTTCTTGTTGCTGGGTTATGCGCTCCTGTTACTTTAACAGAAATTGACTCTTTTCTAGCCACTAGATCCTCCGCGGAACAGTGCCATCAACCACGCAACGTCTCTAGCACCTGAAGTAGAAGTCTTTGATGCGATTTTCTTGTTGCTGGGTTATGCGCTCCTGTTACTTTAACAGAAATTGACTCTTTTCTTGCCTCGAGATCCTCAGCGAAACAGTGCCATCAACAACGCAACGTCTCTAGCAGCACCTCAAGTAGAAGTCTTTGATGCGATTTTCTTGTTGCTGGGTTATGCGCTCCTGTTACTTTAACAGAAATTGGCTCCTTTCTTGCCACTAGATCCTCCACGGAACAGTGCCATCAATCACGCAATGTCTCTAGCACCTCAAGTGGAAGTCTTTGATATAATTTTCTTGTTGCTGGGTTATGCGCTCCTGTTACTTTAACAGAAATTGACTCTTTTCTTGCCTCTAGATCCTCCGCGGAACAGTGCCATCAACCACGCAACGTCTCTAGTACCTGAATTAGAAGTCTTTGATGCGATTGTCTTGTTGCTGGGTTATGCGCTCCTGTTACTTTAACAGAAATTGACTCTTTTCTAGCTTCGAGATCCTCAGCGAAACAGTGCCATCAACCACGCAACGTCTCTAGCACCTCAAGTAGAAGTCTTTGATGCGATTTTCTGGTTGCTGGGTTATGCGCTCCTGTTACTTTAACAGAAATTGGCTCTATTCTTGCCACTAGATCCTCGGCGGAAGTGTGCCATCAACCACGCAACGTCTCTAGCACCTGAAGTAGATATCTTTGATGCGATTTTCTTGTTGCTGGGTTATGCGCTCCTGTTACTTTAACAGAAATTGGCTCTTTTCTTGCCACTAGATCCTCCGCGGAACAGTGCCATCAACCACGCAACGTCTCTAGCACCTCAAGTAGAAGTCTTTGATGCGATTTTCTTGTTGCTGGGTTATGCGCTCCTGTTACGTTAACACAAATTGGCTCTTTTCTTGCCACTAGATCCTCCGCGGAACAGTGCCATCAACCACGCAACGTCTGTAGCACTTCAAGTAAAAGTCTTTGATATATTTTTCTTGTTACTGGGTTATGCGCTCCTGTTACTTTAACAGAAATTGGCTCTTTTCTTGCCACTAGATCCTCAGCGGAACAGTGCCATCAACCACGCAACGTCTCTAGCACCTCAAGTAGAAGTCTTTGATGTGGTTTTCTGGTTGCTGGGTTATGCGCTCCTGTTACTTTAACAGAAATTTGCACCTTTCTTGCCACTAGATCCTCCACGGAACAGTGCCATCAACCACGCAACGTCCCTAGCACCTCAAGTAGAAGTCTTTGATGCGATTTGCTTGTTGCTGGGTTATGCGCTCCTGTTACTTTAACAGAAATTGACTCCTTTCTTGCCACTAGATCCTCCGCGGAACAGTGCCATCAACCACGCAACGTCTCTAGCACCTCAAGTAGAAGTCTTTGATATATTTTCTTATTGTGGGGTTATGCGCTCTTGTTAGTTGAACAGAAATTGGCTCGTTTCTTGCCACTAGATCCTCCGCGGAACAGTGCCATCAACCACGCAACGTCTCTAGCACCTCAAGTAGAAGTCTTTGATGCGATTTTCTGGTTGCTGGGTTATGCGCTCCTGATACGTTAACACAAATTGGCTCTTTTCTTGCCACTAGATCCTCCGCGGAACAGTGCCATCAACATCCCAACGTCTCTAGCACCTCAAGTAGAAGTCTTTGATGCGATTTTGTTGTTGCTGGGTTATGCGCTCCTGTTACTTTAACAGAAATTGGCTCCTTTCTTGCCACTAGATCCTCCGCGGAACAGTGCCATCAACCACGCAACGTCTCTAGCACCTCAAGTAAAAATCTTTGATATATTTTTCTTGTTACTGGGTTATGCGCTCCTGTTACTGTAACAGAAATTGGCTCTTTACTTGCCACTAGATCCTCCGCGGAACAGTGCCATCAACCACGCAACGTCTCTAGCACCTCAAGTAGAAGTCTCTGATGCGATTTTCTGGTTGCTGGGTTATGCGCTCCTGTTACTTTGGGAAATTGACTCTTTTCTTGCCTCAAGATCCTCCTCGGAACAGTGCCATCAACCACGCAACGTCTCTAGTACCTGAATTAGAAGTCTTTGATGCGATTTTCTTGTTGCTGGGTTATGCGCTCCTGTTACTTTAACAGAAATTGGCTCTTTTCTTGCCACTAGATCCTCCGCGGAACAGTGCCATCAACATCGCAACGTCTCTAGCCCCTCAAAGAGAAGTCTTTGATATAATTTTCTGGTTGCTGGGTTATGCGCTCCTGTTACTTTAACAGAAATTGGCTCTTTTCGTGCCTCGAGATCCTCCTCGGAACAGTGCCATCAACATCGCAACGTCTCTAGCACCTCAAGTAGAAGTCTTTGATGCGATTTTCTTGTTGCTGGGTTATGCGCTCCTGTTACTTTAACAGAAACTGGCTCTTTTCTTCCCACTAGATCCTCCGCGGAACAGTGGCATCAACCACGCAACGTCTCTAGCACCTCAAGTAGAAGTCTTTGATGCGATTTTCTTGTTGCTGGGTTATGCGCTCCTGTTACTTTAAAAGAAATTGGCTCCTTTCTTGCCACTAGATCCTCCGCGGAACAGTGCCATCAACTACGCAACGTCTCTAGCACCTCAAGTAGAAGTCTTTGATGCGATTTTCTGGTTGCTGGGTTATGCGCTCCTGTTACTTTAACAGAAATTGGCTCTTTTCTTGCCACTAGATCCTCCGCGGAACAGTGCCATCAACATCGCAACGTCTCTAGCCCCTCAAATAGAAGTCTTTGATATAATTTTCTGGTTGCTGGGTTATGCGCTCCTGTTACTTTAACAGAAATTGGCTCTTTTCGTGCCTCGAGATCCTCCTCGGAACAGTGCCATCAACCACGCAACGTCTCTAGCACCTCAAGTAGAAGTCTTTGATGCGATTTTCTTGTTGCTGGGCTATGCGCTCCTGTTACTTTAACAGAAATTGGCTCTTTTCTTGCCACTAGATCCTCCGCGGAACAGTGCCATCTACCACGCAACGTCTCTAGCACCTGAAGTAGAAGTCTTTGATGCGATTTTCTTGTTGCTGGGTTATGCGCTCCTGTTACTTTAACAGAAATTGACTCTTTTCTTGCCTCGAGATCCTCAGCGAAACAGTGCCATCAACCACGCAACGTCTCTAGCACCTCAAGTAGAAGTCTTTGTTGCGATTTTCTTGTTTCTGGGTTATGCGCTCCTGTTACTTTAACAGAAATTTACACCTTTCTTGCCACTAGATCCTCCGCGGAACAGTGCCATCAACCACGCAACGTCTCTAGCACCTCAAGTAGAAGTCTTTGATGTGGTTTTCTGGTTGCTGGGTTATGCGCTCCTGTTACTTTAACAGAAATTTGCTCCTTTCTTCCCACTAGATCCTTCGCGGAATAGTGCCATTAAGGACGCAACGTCTCTAGCACCTGAAGTAGAAGTCTTTGATGCGATTTCCTTGTTGCTGGGTTATGCGCTCGTGTTACATTAACAGAAATTTACACCTTTCTTGCCACTAGATCCTCCACGGAACAGTGCCATCAACCACGCAACGTCTCTAGCACATCAAGTAGAAGTCTTTGATGCGATCTTCTTGTTGCTGGGTTATGCGCTCCTGTTACTTTAACAGAAATTGGCTCTTTTCTTGCCACTAGATCCTCCGCGGAACAGTGCCATCAACCACGCAACGTCTCTTGCACCTCAAGTAGAAGTCTTTGATGCGATTTTCTTGTTGCTGGGTTATGCGCTCCTGTTACTTTAACAGAAATTGGCTCTTTTCTTGCCACTAGATCCTCCGCGGAACAGTGCCATCAACCACGCAACGTCTCTAGCACCTCAAGTAGAAGTCTTTGATGTGGTTTTCTGGTTGCTGGGTTATGCGCTCCTGTTACTTTAACAGAAATTGGCTCCTTTCTTGCCACTAGATCCTTCGCGGAACAGTGCCATCAACCACGCAACGTCTCTAGCACCTGAAGTAGAAGTCTTTGATGCGATTTCCTTGTTGCTGGGTTATGCGCTCGTGTTACATTAATAGAAATTTGCACCTTTCTTGCCACTAGATCCTCCACGAAACAGTGCCATCAACCACGCAACGTCTCTAGCACCTCAAGTAGAAGTCTTTGATGCGATCTTCTTGTTGCTGGGTTATGCGCTCCTGTTACTTTAACAGAAATTGGCTCTTTTCTTGCCACTAGATCCTCCGCGGAAGAGTGCCATCAACCACGCAACGTCCCTAGCACCTCAAGTAGAAGTCTTTGATGCGATTTGATTGTTGCTGGGTTATGCGCTCCTGTTACTTTAACAGAAATTGACTCCTTTCTTGCCACTAGATCCTCCGCGGAACAGTGCCATCTACCACGCAACGTCTCTAGCACCTCAAGTAGAAGTCTTTGATATATTTTCTTATAGTGGTTTTATGCGCTCTTGTTAGTTGAACAGAAATTGGCTCTTTTCTTGCCACTAGATCCTCCGCGGAACAGTGCCATCAACCACGCAACGTCTCTAGCACCTCAAGTAGAAGTCTTTGATGCGATTTTCTGGTTGCTGGGTTATGCGCTCCTGTTACTTTAACAGAAATTGGCTCTTTTCTTGCCACTAGATCCTCCGCGGAACAGTGCCATCAACCACGCAATGTCTCTGGCACCTCAAGTAGAAGTCTTTGATGCGATTTTGTTGTTGCTGGGTTATGCGCTCCTGTTACTTTAACAGAAACTGGCTCTTTTCTTGCCACTAGATCCTCCGCGGAACAGTGCCATCAACCACGCAACGTCTCTAGCACCTCAAGTAAAAATCTTTGATATATTTTTCTTGTTACTGGGTTATGCGCTCCTGTTACTTTAACAGAAATTGGCTCTTTTCTTGCCACTAGATCCTCCGCGGAACAGTGCCATCAACCACGCAACGTCTCTAGCTCCTCAAGTAGAAGTCTTTGATGCGATTTTCTTGTTGCTGGGTTATGCGCTCCTGTTACTTTAACAGAAATTGGCTCGTTTCTTGCCACTAGATCCTCCGCGGAACAGTGCCATTAACCACGCAACGTCTCTAGTACCTGAAGTAGAAGCCTTTGATGCGATTTTCTTGTTGCTGGGTTATGCGCTCCTGTTACCTTAGAAGAAATTGGTTCTATTCTTGCCACTAGATCCTTCGCGGAACAGTGCCATCAACCACGCAACGTCTCTTGCAACTCAAGTAGAAGTCTTTAATGCGATTTCCTTGTTGCTGGGTTATGCGCTCCTGTTACCTTAAAAGAAATTGGCTCCTTTCTTGCCACTAGATCCTCCGCGGAACAGTGGCATCAACCACGCAACGTCTCTAGGAACTCAAGTAGAAGTCGTTAATGCGATTTTCTGGTTGCTGGGTTATGCGCTCCTGTTACTGTAACAGAAATTGGCTCTTTACTTGCCACTAGATCCTCCGCGGAACAGTGCGATCAACCACGCAACGTCTCTAGCACCTCAAGTAGAAGTCTCTGATGCGATTTTCTGGTTGCTGGGTTATGCGCTCCTGTTACTTTGGGAAATTGACTCTTTTCTTGCCTCAAGATCCTCTTCGGAACAGTGCCATCAACCACGCAACGTCTCTAGTACCTGAATTAGAAGTCTTTGATGCGATTTTCTTGTTGCTGGGTTATGCGCTCCTGTTACTTTAACAGAAATTGGCTCTTTTCTTGCCACTAGATCCTCCGCGGAACAGTGCCATCAACCACGCAACGTCTCTAGCACCTCAAGTAGAAGTCTTTGATGCGATTTTCTGGTTGCTGGGTTATGCGCTCCTGTTACTTTAAAAGAAATTGGCTCTTTTCTTGCCACTAGATCCTCCGCGGAACAGTGCCATCAACCACGCAACGTCTCTAGCACCTCAAGTAGAAGTCTTTGATGCGATTTTCTTGCTGCTGGGTTATGCGCTCCTGTTACTTTAACAGAAATTGGCACTTTTGTTGCCTCGAGATACTCAGCAAAACAGTGCCATCAACCACGCAACGTCTCTAGCACCTCAAGTAGAAGTCTTTGTTGCGATTTTCTTTTTGCTGGGTTATGCGCTCCTGTTACTTTAACAGAAATTTGCTCTTTTCTTGCTTCGAGATCCTCCGCGGAACAGTGCCATCAACCACGCAACGTCTCTGGCACCTCAAGTAGAAGTCTTTGATGCGATTTTCTTGTTGCTGGGCTATGCGCTCCTGTTACTTTAACAGAAATTTGCTCTTTTCTTACCACTAGATTCTCCGCGGAACAGTGCCATCAACCACGCAATGTCTCTAGCAACTCAAGTAGAAGTCTTTGATGCGATTTTCTTGTTCCTGGGTTATGCGCTCCTGTTACTTTAACAGAAATTGGCTCTATTCTTGCCTGGAGATCCTCCGTGGAACAGTGCCATCAACCACGCAACGTCTCTAGCACCTCAAGTAGAAGTCTTTGATGCGATTTTCTTGTTGCTGGGTTATGCGCTCCTGTTACTTTAAAAGAAATTGGCTCCTTTCTTGCCACTAGATCCTCCGCGGAACAGTGCCATCAACCACGCAACGTCTCTAGCACCTGAAGTAGAAGTCTTTGATATAATTTTCTTGTTGCTGAGTTATGCGCTCCTGTTACTTTAACAGAAATTGGCTCTTTTCTTGCCACTAGATCCTCCGCGGAACAGTGCCATCAACCACGCAACGTCTCTAGCACCTCAAGAAAAAGTCTTTGATATATTTTTCATGTTACTGGGTTATGCGCTCCTGTTACTTTAACAGAAATTGGCTCTTTTCTTGCCTCGAGATCCTCCACGGAACAGTGCCATCAACCACGCATTGTCTCTAGCACCTCAAGTAGAAGTCTTTGATGCGATTTTCTTGTTGCTGGGTTATGCGCTCCTGTTACTTTAACAGAAATTGACTCTTTTCTAGCCACTAGATCCTCCGCGGAACAGTGCCATCAACCACGCAACGTCTCTAGCACCTGAAGTAGAAGTCTTTGATGCGATTTTCTTGTTGCTGGGTTATGCGCTCCTGTTACTTTAACAGAAATTGACTCTTTTCTTGCCTCGAGATCCTCAGCGAAACAGTGCCATCAACCACGCAACGTCTCTAGCAGCACCTCAAGTAGAAGTCTTTGATGCGATTTTCTTGTTGCTGGGTTATGCGCTCCTGTTACTTTAACAGAAATTGGCTCCTTTCTTGCCACTAGATCCTCCGCGGAACAGTGCCATCAATCACGCAATGTCTCTAGCACCTCAAGTGGAAGTCTTTGATATAATTTTCTTGTTGCTGGGTTATGCGCTCCTGTTACTTTAACAGAAATTGACTCTTTTCTTGCCACTAGATCCTCCGCGGAACAGTGCCATCAACCACGCAACGTCTCTAGTACCTGAATTAGAAGTCTTTGATGCGATTGTCTTGTTGCTGGGTTATGCGCTCCTGTTACTTTAACAGAAATTGACTCTTTTCTAGCTTCGAGATCCTCAGCGAAACAGTGCCATCAACCACGCAACGTCTCTAGCACCTCAAGTAGAAGTCTTTGATGCGATTTTCTGGTTGCTGGGTTATGCGCTCCTGTTACTTTAACAGAAATTGGCTCTATTCTTGCCACTAGATCCTCGGCGGAAGTGTGCCATCAACCACGCAACGTCTCTAGCACCTGAAGTAGATATCTTTGATGCGATTTTCTTGTTGCTGGGTTATGCGCTCCTGTTACTTTAACAGAAATTGGCTCTTTTCTTGCCACTAGATCCTCCACGGAACAGTGCGATCAACCACGCAACGTCTCTAGCACCTCAAGTAAAAGTCTTTGATATAATTTTCTTGTTGCTGGGTTATGCGCTCCTGTAACTTTAAAAGAAATTGGCCATTTTCTTGCCACTAGATCCTCTGCGGAACAGTGCCATCAACCACGCAACGTCTGTAGCACCGCAAGTAGAAGTCTTTGATGCGATTTTCTGGTTGCTGGGTTATGCGCTCCTGTTACTTTAACAGAAATTGGCTCTTTTCGTGCCACTAGATCCTCCGCGGAACAGTGCCATCAACCACGCAACGTCTCTAGCACCTCAAGTTGAAGTCTTTGATGTGGTTTTCTGGTTGCTGGGTTATGCGCTCCTGTTACTGTAACAGAAATTGGCTCCTTTCTTCCCACTAGATCCTTCGCGGAACAGTGCCATCAACCACGCAATGTCTCTAGCACCTCAAGTAGAAGTCTTTGATGCGATTTCCTTGTTGCTGGGTTATGTGCTCCTGTTACATTAAAAGAAATTTGCACCTTTCTTGCCACTAGATCCTCCACGGAACAGTGCCATCAACCACGCAACGTCTCTAGCACCTCAAGTAGAAGTCTTTGATGCGATTTTCTTGTTGCTGGGTTATGCGCTCCTGTTACCTTAACAGAAATTGGCTCTTTTCTTGCCACTAGATCCTCCGCGGAACAGTGCCATCAACCACGCAACGTCTCTAGCACCTCAAGTAGAAGTCTTTGATGCGATTTTCTTGTTGCTGGGTTATGCGCTCCTGTTACTTTAACAGAAATTGGCTTCTTTCTTGCCACTAGATCCTCCGCGGAACAGTGCCATCAACCACGCAACGTCTCTAGCACCTCAAGTAGAAGTCTTTGATATATTTTTCTTGTTACTTGGTTATGCGATCCTGTTACTTTAACAGAAATTGGCTCTTTTCTTGCCACTAGATCCTCCGCGGAACAGTGCCATCAACCACGCAACGTCCCTAGCACCTCAAGTAGAAGTCTTTGATGCGATTTTCTTGTTACTGGGTTATGCGCTCCTGTTACTTTAACAGAAATTGGCTCTTTTCTTGCCACTAGATCCTCCGCGGAACAGTGCCATCAACCACGCAACGTCTCTAGCACCTCAAGTAGAAGTCTTTGATGCGATTTTCTGGTTGCTGGGTTATGCGCTCCTGTTACTTTAACAGAAATTGGCTCCTTTCTTGCCACTAGATCCTCCGCGGAAATGTGCCATCAACCACGCAACGTCTCTAGCACCTCAAGTAGAAGTCTTTGATGCGATTTTCTTGTTACTGGGTTATGCGCTCCTGTTACTTTAACAGAAATTGGCTCTTTTCTTGCCACTAGATCCTCCACGGAACAGTGCCATCAACCACGCAACGTCTCTAGCACCTCAAGTAGAAGTGTTTGATGCGATTTTCTTGTTGCTGGGTTATGCGCTCCTGTTACTTTAACAGAAATTGGCTCTTTTGTTGCCACTAGATCCTCCGCGGAACAGTGCCATCAACCACGCAACGTCTCTAGCACCTCAAGTAGAAGTCTTTGATGCGATTTTGTTGTTGCTGGGTTATGCGCTCCTGTTACTTTAACAGAAATTGGCTCTTTTCTTGCCACTAGATCCTCCGCGGAACAGTGCCATCAACCACGCAACGTCTCTAGCACCTCAAGTAGAAGTCTTTGATGCGATTTTCTTGTTGCTGGGTTATGCGCTCCTGTTACTTTAACAGAAATTGGCTCTTTTCTTGCCACTAGATCCTCCGCGGAACAGTGCCATCAACCACGCAACGTCTCTAGCACCTGAAGTAGAAGTCTTTGATGCGATTTTCTTGTTACTGGGTTATGCGCTCCTGTTACTTTAACAGAAATTGGCTCTTTTCTTGCCACTAGATCCTCCGCGGAACAGTGCCATCAACCACGCAACGTCCCTAGCACCTCAAGTAGAAGTCTTTGATGCGATTCGCTTGTTGCTGGGTTATGCGCTCCTGTTACTTTAACAGAAATTGACTCCTTTCTTGCCACTAGATCCTCCGCGGAACAGTGCCATCTACCACGCAACGTCTCTAGCACCTCAAGTAGAAGTCTTTGATATATTTTTCTTATTGTGGGGTTATGCGCTCCTGTTACTTTAACAGAAATTGGCTCTTTTCTTGCCACTAGATCCTCCGCGGAATAGTGCCATCAACCACGCAACGTCTCAAGCGCCTCAAGTAGAAGTCTTTGATGCGATTTTCTGGTTGCTGGGTTATGCGCTCCTGTTACTTTAACAGAAATTGGCTCTTTTCTTCCCACTAGATCCTCCGCGGAACAGTGCCATCAACCACGCAACGTCTCTAGCACCTCAAGTAGAAGTCTTTGATGCGATTTTCTGGTTGCTGGGTTATGCGCTCCTGTTACTTTAACAGAAATTGGCTCTTTTCTTCCCACTAGATCCTACGCGGAACAGTGCCATTAACCACGCAACGTCTCTAGCACCTCAAGTGGAAGTCTTTGATGCGATTTTCTTGTTGCTGGGTTATGCGCTCCTGTTACTTTAACAGAAATTGGCTCTTTTCTTGCCACTAGATCCTCCGCCGAAGGGTGCCATCAACCACGCAACGTCTCTAGCACCTCAAGTAGAAGTCTTTGATGCGATTTTCTTGTTGCTGGGTTATGCGCTCCTGTTACTTTAAAAGAAATTGGCTCCTTTCTTGCCACTAGATCCTCCGCGGAACAGTGCCATCAACCACGCAACGTCTCTAGCACCTCAAGTAGAAGTCTTTGATGCGATTTTCTTGTTGCTGGGTTATGCGCTCCTGTTACTTTAACAGAAATTGACTCTTTTCTTGCCACTAGATCCTCCGCGGAAGAGTGCCATCAACCACGCAACGTCCCTAGCACCTCAAGTAGAAGTCTTTGATGCGATTCGCTTGTTGCTGGGTTATGCGCTCCTGTTACTTTAACAGAAATTGACTCCTTTCTTGCCACTAGATCCTCCGCGGAACAGTTCCATCTACCACGCAACGTCTCTAGCACCTCAAGTAGAAGTCTTTGATATATTTTTCTTATTGTGGGGTTATGCGCTCTTGTTACTTGAACAGAAATTGGCTCTTTTCTTGCCACTAGATCCTCCGCGGAACAGTGTCATCAACCACGCAACGTCTCAAGCACCTCAAGTAGAAGTCTTTGATGCGATTTTCTTGTTGCTGGGTTATGCGCTCCTGTTACTTTAACAGAAATTGGCTCTTTTCTTCCCACTAGATCCTCCGCGGAACAGTGCCATCAACCACGCAACGTCTCTAGCACCTCAAGTAGAAGTCTTTGATGCGATTTTCTGGTTGCTGGGTTATGCGCTCCTGTTACTTTAACAGAAATTGGCTCTATTCTTGCCACTAGATCCTCGGCGGAAGTGTGCCATCAACCACGCAACGTCTCTAGCACCTCAAGTAGAAGTCTTTGATGCGATTTTCTTGTTGCTGGGTTATGCGCTCCTGTTACTTTAAAAGAAATTGGCTCCTTTCTTGCCACTAGATCCTCCGCGGAACAGTGCCATCAACCACGCAACGTCTCTAGCACCTCAAGTAGAAGTCTTTGATATAATTTTCTTGTTGCTGGGTTATGCGCTCCTGTTACTTTAACAGAAATTGGCTCTTTTCTTGCCACTAGATCCTCCGCGGAACAGTGCAATCAACCACGCAATGTCTCTAGCACCTCAAGTAAAAGTTTTTGATATATTTTTCTTGTTACTGGGTTATGCGCTCCTGTTACTTTAACAGAAATTGGCTCTTTTCTTGCCACTAGAACCTCCGCGAAATAGTGCCATCAACCACGCAACGTCCCTAGCACCTCAAGTAGAAGTCTTTGATGCGATTTGCTTGTTGCTGGGTTATGCGCTCCTGTTACTTTAAAAGAAATTGGCTCCTTTCTTGCCACTAGATCCTCCGCGGAACAGTGCCATCAACCACAAAACGTCTCTGGCACCTCAAGTAGAAGTCTTCGATGCGATTTTCTTGTTGCTGGGTTATGCGATCCTGTTACCTGAACAGAAATTGGCTCGTTTCTTGCCACTAGATCCTCCGCGGAACAGTGCCATCAACCACGCAACGTCTCTAGCACCTCAAGTAGAAGTCTTTGATGCGATTTTCTTGTTGCTGGGTTATGCGCTCCTGTTACTTTAACAGAAATTGGCTCTTTTCTTGCCACTAGCTCCTCCGCGGAACAGTGCCATCAAACACGCAACGTCTCTAGCACCTCAAGTACAAGTCTTTGATGCGATTTTCTTGCTGCTGGGTTATGGGCTCCTGTTACTTTAGCTGAAATAGGCTCCTTTCATGGCACTAGATCCTCCGCGGAGCAGTGCCATCAACGACGCAACGTCTCTAGTACCTGAAGTTGAAGCCTTTGATGCGATTTTCTTGTTGTTGGGTTATGCGCTCCTGTTACTTTAACAGAAATTGCCTCTTTTCTTGCCACTAGATCCTCCGCGGAACAGTGCCATCAACCACGCAATGTCTCTAGCACCTCAAGTAGATGTCTTTGATGCGATTTTCTTGTTGCTGGGTTATGCGCTCCTGTTCCTTTAACAGAAATTGGCTCGTTTCTTGCCACTAGATCCTCCGCGGAACAGTGCCATCAACCACGCAACGTCTCTAGCACCTCAAGTAGAAGTCTTTGATATATTTTTCTTGTTGCTGGGTTATGCGCTCCTGTTACTTTAGCAGAAATTGGCTCCTTTCTTGCCACTAGATCCTCCGCGGAACAGTGCCATCAACCACGCAACGTCTCTAGCACCTCAAGTAGAAGTTTTTCATGCGATTTTCTGGTTGCTGGGTTATGGGCACCTGTTACTTTAACAGAAATTGGCTCGTTTCGTGCCTCCAGATCCTCCGCGGAACAGTGCCATCAACCACGCAACGTCTCTAGCACCTCAAGTAAAAGTCTTTGAAATATTTTTCTTGTTGCTGGGTTATGCGCTCCTGTTACTTTAACAGAAATTGGCTCTTTTCTTGCCTCGAGATCCTCCGCGGAACAGTGCCATCAACCACGCAACGTCTCTAGCACCTCAAGTAGAAGTCTTTGATGCGATTTTCTTGTTGCTGGGTTATGCGCTCCTGTTACTTTAACAGAAATTGGCTCTTTTCTTGCCTCGAGATCCTCAGCGAAACAGTGCCATCAACCACGCAACGTCTCTAGCACCTCAAGTAGAAGTCTTTGTTGCGATTTTCTGGTTGCTGGGTTATGCGCTCCTGTTACTTTAACAGAAATTGTCTCTTATCTTGCCTCGAGATCCTCCGCGGAACAGTGCCATCAACCACGCAACGTCTCTAGCACCTCAAGTAGAAGTCTTTGATGCGATTTTCTTGTTGCTGGGTTATGCGCTCCTGTTACTTTAACAGAAATTGGCGCTTTTCTTGCCTCGAGATCCTCAGCAAAAAAGTGCCATCAACCACGCAACGTCTCTAGCACCTCAAGTAGAAGTCTTTGATGCGATTTTCTTGTTGCTGGGTTATGCGCTCCTGTTACTTTAACAGAAACTGGCTCTTTTCTTCCCACTAGATCCTCCGCGGAACAGTGCCATCAACCACGCAACGTCTCTAGCACCTCAAGTAGAAGTCTTTGATATATTTTTCTTGTCGCTGGGTTATGCGCTCCTGTTACTTTAAAAGAAATTGGCTCCTTTCTTGCCACTAGATCCTCCGCAGAACAGTGCCATCAACTACGCAACGTCTCTAGCACCTCAAGTAGAAGTCTTTGATGCGATTTTCTGGTTGCTGGGTTATGCGCTCCTGTTACTTTAACAGAAATTGGCTCTTTTCTTGCCACTAGATCCTCCGCGGAACAGTGCCATCAACATCGCAACGTCTCTAGCCCCTCAAATAGAAGTCTTTGATATAATTTTCTGGTTACTTGGTTATGCGCTCCTGTTACTTTAACAGAAATTGGCTCTTTTCGTGCCTCGAGATCCTCCTCGGAGCAGTGCCATCAACCACGCAACGTCTCTAGCACCTCAAGTAGAAGTCTTTGTTGCGATTTTCTTGTTGCTGGGTTATGCGCTCCTGTTACTTTAACAGAAATTGTCTCTTTTCTTGCCTCGAGATCCTCCGCGGAACAGTGCCATCAACCACGCAACGTCTCTAGCACCTCAAGTAGAAGTCTTTGATCTGGTTTTCTGGTTGCTAGGTTATGCGCTCCTGTTACTTTAACAGAAATTTGCTCCTTTGTTGCCACTAGATCCTCAGCAGAACAGTGCCATCAACCACGCAACGTCTCTAGCACCTCAAGTAGAAGTCTTTGTTGCGATTTTCTTGTTGCTGGGTTATGCGCTCCTGTTACTTTAACAGAAATTGGCCCTTTTCTTGCCACTAGATCCTCCGCGGAACAGTGCCATCAACCACGCAACGTCTCTAGCAACTCAAGTAGAAGTCTTTGATGTGGTTTTCTGGTTGCTGGGTTATGCACTCCTGTTACTTTAACAGAAATTTGTTCCTTTCTTGCCACTAGATCCTCCGCGGAACAGTGCCATCAACCATGCAACGTCTCTAGCACCTCAAGTAGAAGTCTTTGATGCGATTTTCTGGTTGCTGGGTTATGCGCTCATGTTACTTTAACAGAAATTTGCTCCTTTCTTGCCACTAGATCCTCCGCGGAACAGTGCCATCAACCACGCAACGTCTCTAGCACCTCAAGTAGAAGTCTTTGATGCGATTTCCTTGTTGCTGCGTTATGCGCTCCTGTTACTTGAACAGAAATTTGCTCCTTTCTTGCCACTAGATCCTCCACGGAACAGTGCCATCAACCACGCAACGTCTCTAGCACCTCAAGTAGAAGTCTTTGATGCAATTTTCTTGTTGCTGGGTTATGCGCTCCTGTTACTTTAACAGAAATTGACTCTTTTCTTGCCTCGAGATCCTCAGCGAAACAGTGCCATCAACCACGCAGCGTCTCTAGCACCTCAAGTAGAAGTCTTTGATGCGATTTTCTTGTTGCTGGGTTATGCGCTCCTGTTACTTTAACAGAAATTGGCTCGTTTCTTGCCACTAGATCCTCCGCGGAACAGTGCCATCAGCCACGCAACGTCTCTAGCACCTCAAGTAGAAGTCTTTGATGCGATTTTCTGGTTGCTGGGTTATGCGCTCCTGTTACTTTAACAGAAATTGGCTCTTTGCTTGCCACTAGATCCTCCGCGGAACAGTGCCATCGACCACGCAACGTCTCTGGCACCTCAAGTAGAAGTCTTTGATGCGATTTTCTTGTTGCTGGGTTATGCGCTCCTGTTACTTTAACAGAAATTGGCTCTTTGCTTGCCACTAGATCCTCCGCGGAACAGTGCCATCAACCACGCTACGTCTCTAGCACCTCAAGTAGAAGCCTTTGATGCGATTTTCTTGTTGCTGGGTTATGCGCTCCTGTTACTTTAACAGAAATTGGCTCTTTTCTTGCCACTAGATCCTCCGCGGAACAGTGCCATCAACCACGCAACGTCTCTAGCACCTCAAGTAGAAGTCTTTGATGCGATTGTCTGGTTGCTGGGTTATGCGCTCCTGTTACTTTAACAGAAATTTGCTCCTTTCATGCCACTAGATCCTCCGCGGAACAGTGCCATCAACCACGCAACGTCTCTAGCACCTCAAGTAGAAGTCTTTGATGCGATTTCCTTGTTGCTGCGTTATGCGCTCCTGTTACTTGAACAGAAATTTGCTCCTTTCTTGCCACTAGATCCTCCACGGAACAGTGCCATCAACTACGCAACGTCTCTAGCACCTCAAGTAGAAGTCTTTGATGCGATTTTCTTGTTGCTGGGTTATGCGCTCCTGTTACTTTAACAGAAATTGACTCTTTTCTTGCCTCGAGATCCTCAGCGAAACAGTGCCATCAACCACGCAGCGTCTCTAGCACCTCAAGTAGAAGTCTTTGATGCGATTTCCTTGTTGCTGCGTTATGCGCTCCTGTTACTTGAACAGAAATTTGCTCCTTTTTTTGCCACTAGATCCTCCACGGAACAGTGCCATCAACCACGCAACGTCTCTAGCACCTCAAGTAGAAGTCTTTGATGCGATTTTCTTGTTGCTGGGTTATGCGCTCCTGTTACTTTAACAGAAATTGACTCTTTTCTTGCCTCGAGATCCTCAGCAAAAAAGTGCCATCAACCACGCAACGTCTCTAGCACCTCAAGTAGAAGTCTTTGATGCGATTTTCTTGTTGCTGGGTTATGCGCTCCTGTTACTTTAACAGAAACTGGCTCTTTTCTTCCCACTAGATCCTCCGCGGAACAGTGCCATCAACCACGCAACGTCTCTAGCACCTCAAGTAGAAGTCTTTGATGCGATTTTCTTGTTGCTGGGTTATGCGCTCCTGTTACTTTAAAAGAAATTGGCTCCTTTCTTGCCACTAGATCCTCCGCAGAACAGTGCCATCAACTACGCAACGTCTCTAGCACGTCAAGTAGAAGTCTTTGATGCGATTTTCTGGTTGCTGGGTTATGCGCTCCTGTTACTTTAACAGAAATTGGCTCTTTTCTTGCCACTAGATCCTCCGCGGAACAGTGCCATCAACATCGCAACGTCTCTAGCCCCTCAAATAGAAGTCTTTGATATAATTTTCTGGTTGCTTGGTTATGCGCTCCTGTTACTTTAACAGAAATTGGCTCTTTTCGTGCCTCGAGATCCTCCTCGGAACAGTGCCATCAACCACGCAACGTCTCTAGCACCTCAAGTAGAAGTCTTTGTTGCGATTTTCTTGTTGCTGGGTTATGCGCTCCTGTTACTTTAACAGAAATTGTCTCTTTTCTTGCCTCGAGATCCTCCGCGGAACAGTGCCATCAACCACGCAACGTCTCTAGCACCTCAAGTAGAAGTCTTTGATCTGGTTTTCTGGTTGCTAGGTTATGCGCTCCTGTTACTTTAACAGAAATTTGCTCCTTTGTTGCCACTAGATCCTCAGCAGAACAGTGCCATCAACCACGCAACGTCTCTAGCACCTCAAGTAGAAGTCTTTGTTGCGATTTTCTTGTTGCTGGGTTATGCGCTCCTGTTACTTTAACAGAAATTGGCCCTTTTCTTGCCACTAGATCCTCCGCGGAACAGTGCCATCAACCACGCAACGTCTCTAGCAACTCAAGTAGAAGTCTTTGATGTGGTTTTCTGGTTGCTGGGTTATGCACTCCTGTTACTTTAACAGAAATTTGTTCCTTTCTTGCCACTAGATCCTCCGCGGAACAGTGCCATCAACCACGCAACGTCTCTAGCACCTCAAGTAGAAGTCTTTGATGCGATTTCCTTGTTGCTGCGTTATGCGCTCCTGTTACTTGAACAGAAATTTGCTCCTTTCTTGCCACTAGATCCTCCACGGAACAGTGCCATCAACCACGCAACGTCTCTAGCACCTCAAGTAGAAGTCTTTGATGCGATTTTCTTGTTGCTGGGTTATGCGCTCCTGTTACTTTAACAGAAATTCACTCTTTTCGTGCCTCGAGATCCTCAGCGAAACAGTGCCATCAACCACGCAGCGTCTCTAGCACCTCAAGTAGAAGTCTTTGATGCGATTTTCTTGTTGCTGGGTTATGCGCTCCTGTTACTTTAACAGAAATTGGCTCTTTTCTTGCCTCGAGATCCTCCGCGGAAAAGTGCCATCAACCACGCAACGTCTCTAGCACCTCAAGTAGAAGTCTTTGATGCGATTTTCTTGTTGCTGGGTTATGCGCTCCTGTTACCTTAACAGAAATTGGCTCGTTTCTTGCCACTAGATCCTCCGCGGAACAGTGCCATCAACCACGCAATGTCTCTAGCACCTCAAGTAGAAGTCTTTGATATAATTTTCTTTTGGCTGGGTTATGCGCTCCTGTTACTTTAACAGAAATTGGCCCTTTTTTTGCCACTAGATCCTCCGCGGAACAGTGCCATCAGCCACGCAACGTCTCTAGCACCTCAAGTAGAAGTCTTTGATGCGATTTTCTGGTTGCTGGGTTATGCGCTCCTGTTACTTTAACAGAAATTGGCTCTTTGCTTGCCACTAGATCCTCCGCGGAACAGTGCCATCGACCACGCAACGTCTCTGGCACCTCAAGTAGAAGTCTTTGATGCGATTTTCTTGTTGCTGGGTTATGTGCTCCTGTTACTTTAACAGAAATTGGCTCTTTTCTTGCCACTAGATCCTCCGCGGAACAGTGCCATCAACCACGCAACGTCTCTAGCACCTCAAATAGAAGTCTTTGATGCGATTTTCTGGTTGCTGGGTTATGTGCTCCTGTTACTTTAACAGAAATTGGCTCTTTTCTTGCCACTAGATCCTCCGCGGAACAGTGCCATCAACCACGCAACGTCTCTAGCACCTCAAGTAGAAGTTTTTGATATATTTTTCTCGTTGCTGGGTTATGCGCTCCTGTTACTTTAACAGAAATTGGCTCTTTTCTTGCCACTAGATCCTCCGCGGAACAGTGCCATCGACCACGCAACGTCTCTGGCACCTCAAGTAGAAGTCTTTGATGCGATTTTCTTGTTGCTGGGTTATGCGCTCCTGTTACTTTAACAGAAATTGGCTCTTTTCTTGCCACTAGATCCTCCGCGGAACAGTGCCATCAGCAACGCAACGTCTCTAGCACCTCAAGTAGAAGTCTTTGATGCGATTTTCTGGTTGCTGGGTTATGCGCTCCTGCTACTTTAACAGAAATTGGCTCTTTTCTTGCCACTAGATCCTCCGCGGAACAGTGCCATCAACCACGCAACGTCTTTAGCACCTCAAGTAGAAGTCTTTGATATATTTTTCTTGTCGCTGGGTTATGCGCTCCTGTTACTTTAACAGAAATTGGCTCCTTTCTTGCCACTAGATCCTCCGCGGAACAGTGCCATCGACCACGCAACGTCTCTGGCACCTCAAGTAGAAGTCTTTGATGCGATTTTCTTGTTGCTGGGTTATGCGCTCCTGTTACTTTAACAGAAATTGGCTCTTTTCTTGCCACTAGATCCTCCGCGGAACAGTGCCATCAACCACGCAACGTCTCTAGCACCTCAAGTAGAAGTCTTTGATGCGATTTTCTTGTTGCTGGGTTATGCGCTCCTGTTACTTTAACAGAAATTGGCTGTTTTCTTGCCACTAGATCCTCCGCGGAACAGTGCCATCAACCACGCAACGTCTCTAGCACCTCAAATAGAAGTCTTTGATATATTTTTCTTGTTGCTGGGTTATGCGCTCCTGTTACTTTAACAGAAATTGGCTCTTTTCTTGCCACTAGATCCTCAGCGGAACAGTGCCATCAACCAAGCAACGTCTCTAGCACCTCAAGTAGAAGTCTTTGATATAATTTTCTTGTTGCTGGGTTATGCGCTCCTGTTACTTTAAAAGAAATTGGCTCCTTTCTTGCCACTATATCCTCCGCGGAACAGTGCCATCAACCACGCAACGTCTCTAGCACCTCAAGTAGAAGTCTTTGATGCGATTTTCTGGTGGCTGGGTTATGCGCTCCTGTTACTTTAACAGAAATTGGCTCCTTTCTTGCCACTAGATCCTCCGCGGAACAGTGCCATCAACCACGCAACGTCTCTAGCACCTCAAGTAGAAGTCTTTGATGCGATTTTCTGGTTGCTGGGTTATGCGCTCCTGTTACTTTAACAGAAATTGGCTCTTCTTTTGCCACTAGATCCTCCGCGGAACAGTGCCATCAACCACGCAACGTCTCTAGCACTACAAGTAGAAGTCTCTGGTATAATTTTCTTGTTGCTGGGTTATGCGCTCCTGTTACTTTGGGAAATTGACTCTTTTCTTGCCTCGAGATCCTCCGCGGAACAGTGCCATCAACCACGCAACGTCTTTAGTAACTGAATTAGAAGTCATTGATGCGATTTTCTTGTTGCTGGGTTATGCGATCCTGTTACTTCAACAGAAATTGGCTCTTTTCTTGCCACAAGATCCTCCGCGGAACAGTGCCATCAACCACGCAACGTCTCTAGCACCTCAAGTAAAAGTCTTTGATATATTTTTCTTGTTGCTGGGTTATGCGCTCCTGTTACTTTAACAGAAATTGACTCTTTTCTTGCCTTGAGATCCTCAGCGTAACAGTGCCATCAACCACGCAACGTCTCTAGCACCTCAAGTAGAAGTCTTTGTTGCGATTTTCTTGCTGCTGGGTTATGCGCTCCTGTTACTTTAACAGAAATTGGCTCCTTTCTTGCCTCGAGATCCTCCGCGGAACAGTGCCATCGACCACGCAACGTCTCTGGGACCTCAAGTAGAAGTGTTTGATGCGATTTTCTTGTTGCTGGGTTATGCTCTCCTGTTACTTTAACAGAAATTGGCTCTTTTCTTGCCACTAGATCCTTCGCGGAACAGTGGCATCAACCACGCAACGTCTCTGGCACCTCAAGTTGAAGTCTTTGATGCGATTTTCTTGTTTCTGGGTTATGCGCTCCGCTTACTTTAAAAGAAATTGGCATTTTTCTTGCCACTAGATCCTCCGCGGAACAGTGCCATCAACCACGCAACGTCTCAAGCACCTCAAGTTAAAGTCTTTGATATATTTTTCATGTTGCTGGGTTATGCGCTCCTGTTACTTTAACAGAAATTGGCTCTTTTCTTGCCACTAGATCCTCCGCGGAACAGTGCCATCAACCACGCAACGTCTCTAGCACCTCAAGTAGAAGTCTTTGATGCGATTTTCTTGTTGCTGGGTTATGCGCTCCTGTTACTTTAAAAGAAATTGGCTCTTTGCTTGCCACTAGATCCTCCGCGGAACAGTGCCATCAACCACGCAACGTCTCTAGCACCTCAAGTAGAAGCCTTTGATGCGATTTTCTTGTTGCTGGGTTATGCGCTCCTGTTACTTTAACAGAAATTGGCTCTTTTCTTGCCACTAGATCCTCCGCGGAACAGTGCCATCAACCACGCAACGTCCCTATGTCCTCAAGTAGAAGTCTTTGATGCAATTTGCTACTTGCTGGGTTATGCGCTCCTGTTACTTTAACAGAAATTGGCTCCTTTCTTGCCACTAGATTCTCCGCGGAACAGTGCCATCAACCACGCAACGTCTCTAGCAACTCAAGTAGAAGTCTTTGATGCGATTTTCTGGTTGCTGGGTTATGCGCTCCTGTTACTTTAACAGAAATTGGCTCTTTTCTTGCCACTAGATCCTCCGCGGAACAGTGCCATCAACCACGCAACGTCTCTAGCACCACAAGTAGAAGTCTTTGATGCTATTTTCTGGTTGCTGGGTTATGCGCTCCTGTTACTTTAACAGAAATTGGCTCTTTTCTTGCCACTAGATCCTCCGCGGAACAGTGCCATCAACCACGCAACGTCTCTAGCACCTCAAGTAGAAGTCTTTGATGCGATTTTCTGGTTGCTGGGTTATGCGCTCCTGTGACTTTAACAGAAATTCGCTCCTTTCTTGCCACTAGATCCTCCGCGGAACAGTGCCATCAACCACGCAACGTCTCTAGCACCTCAAGTAGAAGTCTTTGATGCGATTTTCTGGTTGCTGGGTTATGCGCTCCTGTTACTTTAACGAAAATTGGCTCTTTTCTTGCCACTAGATCCTCCGCGGAACAGTGCCATCAACCACGCAACGTCTCTAGCACCTCAAGTAGAAGTCTTTGATGCGATTTTCTTGTTGCTGGGTTATGCGCTCCTGTTACTTTAACAGAAATTGGCTCCTTTCTTCCCACTAGATCCTCCGCGGAACAGTGCCATCAACCACGCAACGTCTCTAGCACTACAAGTAGAAGTCTCTGGTATAATTTTCTTGTTGCTGGGTTATGCGCTCCTGTTACTTTAACAGAAATTGGCTCTTATGTTGCCACTAGATCCTCCGCGGAACAGTGCCATAAACAACGCAACGTCTCCAGCACCCCAAGTAGAAGCCTTTGATATAATTTTCTGGTTGCTGGGTTATGCGCTCCTGTTACTTTGGGAAATTGACTCTTTTCTTGCCTCGAGATCCTCAGCGGAACAGTGCCATCAACCACGCAACGTCTTTAGTACCTGAATTAGAAGTCTTTGATGCGATTTTCTTGTTGCTGGGTTATGCGATCCTGTTACTTCAACAGAAATTGGCTCTTTTCTTGCCACAAGATCCTCCGCGGAACAGTGCCATCAACCACGCAACGTCTCTAGCACCTCATGTAAAAGTCTTTGATATATTTTTCTTGTTGCTGGGTTATGCGCTCCTGTTACTTTAACAGAAATTGACTCTTTTCTTGCCTTGAGATCCTCAGCGTAACAGTGCCATCAACCACGCAACGTCTCTAGCACCTCAAGTAGAAGTCTTTGTTGCGATTTTCTTGCTGCTGGGTTATGCGCTCCTGTTACTTTAACAGAAATTGGCTCCTTTCTTGCCTCGAGATCCTCCGCGGAACAGTGCCATCGACCACGCAACGTCTCTGGGACCTCAAGTAGAAGTGTTTGATGCGATTTTCTTGTTGCTGGGTTATGCTCTCCTGTTACTTTAAAAGAAATTGGCTCTTTTCTTGCCACTAGATCCATCGCGGAACAGTGGGATCAACCACGCAACGTCTCTGGCACCTCAAGTTGAAGTCTTTGATGCGATTTTCTTGTTTCTGGGTTATGCGCTCCTGTTACTTTAAAAGAAATTGGCATTTTTCTTGCCACTAGATCCTCCGCGGAACAGTGCCATCAACCACGCAACGTCTCTAGCACCTCAAGTTAAAGTCTTTGATATATTTTTCATGTTGCTGGGTTATGCGCTCCTGTTACTTTAACAGAAATTGGCTCTTTTCTTGCCACTAGATCCTCCGCGGAACAGTGCCATCAACCACGCAACGTCTCTAGCACCTCAAGTAGAAGTCTTTGATGCGATTTTCTTGTTGCTGGGTTATGCGCTCCTGTTACTTTAAAAGAAATTGGCTCTTTGCTTGCCACTAGATCCTCCGCGGAACAGTGCCATCAACCACGCTACGTCTCTAGCACCTCAAGTAGAAGCCTTTGATGCGATTTTCTTGTTGCTGGGTTATGCGCTCCTGTTACTTTAACAGAAATTGGCTCTTTTCTTGCCACTAGATCCTCCGCGGAACAGTGCCATCAACCACGCAACGTCCCTGTGTCCTCAAGTAGGAGTCTTTGATGCGATTTGCTTGTTGCTGGGTTATGCGCTCCTGTTACTTTAACAGAAATTTGCTCCTTTCTTGCCACTAGATTCTCCGCGGAACAGTGCCATCAACCACGCAACGTCTCTAGCAACTCAAGTAGAAGTCTTTGATGCGATTTTCTGGTTGCTGGGTTATGCGCTCCTGTTACTTTAACAGAAATTTGCTCCTTTCTTGCCACTAGATTCTCTGCGGAACAGTGCCATCAACCACGCAACGTCTCTAGCACCTGAAGTAGAAGTCTTTGATGCGATTTTCTTGTTGCTGGGTTATGCGCTCCTGTTACTTTAACAGAAATGTGCTCCTTTCTTGCCACTAGATCCTCCACGGAACAGTGCCATCAACCACGCAACGTCTCTAGCACCTCAAGTAGAAGTCTTTGATGCGATTTTCTGGTTGCTGGGTTATGCGCTCCTGTTACTTTAACAGAAATTGGCTCCTTTCTTGCCACTAGATCCTCCGCGGAACAGTGCCATCAACCACGCAACGTCTCTAGCACCTCAAGTAGAAGTCTTTGATGCGATTTTCTTGTTGCTGGGTTATGCGCTCCTGTTACTTTAACGAAAATTGGCTCTTTTCTTGCCACTAGATCCTCCGCGGAACAGTGCCATCAACCACGCAACGTCTCTAGCACCTCAAGTAGAAGTCTTTGATGCGATTTTCTGGTTGCTGGGTTATGCGCTCCTGTTACTTTAACAGAAATTGGCTCTTTTCTTGAAACTAGATCCTCCGCGGAACAGTGCCATCAACCACGCAACGTCTCTAGCACCTCAAGTAGAAGTCTTTGATGCGATTTTCTGGTTGCTGGGTTATGCGCTCCTGTGACTTTAACAGAAATTGGCTCCTTTCTTGCCACTAGATCCTCCACGGAACAGTGCCATCAACCACGCAACGTCTCTAGCACCTCAAGTAGAAGTCTTTGATGCGATTTTCTTGTTGCTGGGTTATGCGCTCCTGTTACTTTAACGAAAATTGGCTCTTTTCTTGCCACTAGATCCTCCGCGGAACAGTGCCATCAACCACGCAACGTCTCTAGCACCTCAAGTAGAAGTCTTTGATGCGATTTTCTGGTTGCTGGGTTATGCGCTCCTGTTACTTTAACAGAAATTGGCTCCTTTCTTCCCACTAGATCCTCCGCGGAACAGTGCCATCAACCACGCAACGTCTCTAGCACCTCAAGTAGAAGTCTTTGATGCGATTTTCTTGTTGCTGGGTTATGCGCTCCTGTTACTTTAACAGAAATTGGCTCCTTTCTTGCCACTAGATCCTCCGCGGAACAGTGCCATCAATCACGCAACGTCTCTAGCAGCTTAAGTAGAAGTCTTTGATGCGATTTTCTTGTTGCTGGGTTATGCGCTCCTGTTACTTTAACAGAAATTGGCTATTTTCTTGCCACTAGATCCTCCGCGGAACAGTGCCATCAACCACGCAACGTCTCTAGTACCTCAAGTAGAATCTTTGATGCGATTTTCTGGTTGCTGGGTTATGCGCTCCTGTTACTTTAACAGAAATTGGCTCTTTTCTTGCCACTAGATCCTCCGCGGAACAGTGCCATCAACCACGCAACGTCTCTAGCACCTCAAGTAGAAGTCTTTGTTGCGATTTTCTGGTTGCTGGGTTATGCGCTCCTGTTACTTTAACAGCAATTGGCTCTTTTCTTGCCACTAGATCCTCCGCGGAACAGTGCCATCAACCACGCAACGTCTCTAGCACCTCAAGTAGAAGTCTTTGATGCGATTTTCTTGTTGCTGGGTTATGCGCTCCTATTACTTTAACAGAAATTGGCTCTTTTCTTGCCACTAGATCCTCCGCGGGACAGTGCCATCAACCACGCAATGTCTCTAGCACCTCAAGTAGAAGTCTTTGATGCGATTTTCTTGTTGCTGGGTTATGCGCTCCTGTTACTTTAACGGAAATTGGCTCCTTTCTTGCCACTAGATCCTCCGCGGAACAGTGCCATCAACCACGCAACGTCTCTAGCACCTCAAGTAGAAGTCTTTGATGCGATTTTCTGGTTGCTGGGTTATGCGCTCCTGTTACTTTAACAGAAATTGGCTCTTTTCTTGCCACTAGATCCTCCGCGGAACAGTGCCATCGACCACGCAACGTCTGTAGCACCTCAAGTAGAAGTGTTTGATGCGATTTTCTTGTTGCTGGGTTATGCGCTCCTGTGACTTTGAAAGAAATTGGCTCCTTTCTTGCCACTAGATCCTCCGCGGAACAGTGCCATCAACCACGCAACGTCTCTAGCGCCTCAAGTAGAAGTCGTTGATGCGATTTTCTTGTTGCTGGGTTATGCGCTCCTGTTACTTTAACAGAAATTGGCTCTTTTCTTGCCACTAGATCCTCCGCGGGACAGTGCCATCAACCACGCAATGTCTCTAGCACCTCAAGTAGAAGTCTTTGATGCGATTTTCTTGTTGCTGGGTTATGCGCTCCTGTTACTTTAACGGAAATTGGCTCCTTTCTTGCCACTAGATCCTCCGCGGAACAGTGCCATCAACCACGCAACGTCTCTAGCACCTCAAGTAGAAGTCTTTGATGCGATTTTCTGGTTGCTGGGTTATGCGCTCCTGTTACTTTAACAACAATTGGCTCTTTTCTTGCCACTAGATCCTCCGCGGAACAGTGCCATCGACCACGCAACGTCTGTAGCACCTCAAGTAGAAGTGTTTGATGCGATTTTCTTGTTGCTGGGTTATGCGCTCCTGTGACCTTGAAAGAAATTGGCTCCTTTCTTGCCACTAGATCCTCCGCGGAACAGTGCCATCAACCACGCAACGTCTCTAGCACCTCAAGTAGAAGTCGTTGATGCGATTTTCTTGTTGCTGGGTTATGCGCTCCTGTTACTTTAACAGAAATTGGCTCCTGTCTTGCCTCGAGATCCTCAGCGGAACAGTGCCATCAACCACGCAACGTCTCTAGCACCTCAAGTAGAAGTCTTTGTTGCGATTTTCTTTCTGCTGGGTTATGCGCTCCTGTTACTTTAACAGAAATTGGCTCCTTTCTTGCCTCGAGATCCTCCGCGGAACAGTGCCATCGACCACGCAACGTCTCTGGCACCTCAAGTAGAAGTGTTTGATGCGATTTTCTTGTTGCTGGGTTGTGCGCTCCTGTTACTTTAACAGAAATTGGCTCCTTTCTTGCCACTAGATCCTCCGGGGAACAGTGCCATCAACCACGCAACGTCTCTAGCACCTCAAGTAGAAGTCTCTGATGCGATTTTCTTGTTGCTGGGTTATGCGCTCCTGTTACTTTAATAGAAATTGGCTCTTTTCATGCCACTAGATCCTCCGCGGAACAGTGTCATCAACCACGCAACGTCTCTAGCACCTCAAGTAAAAGTCTTTGAAATATTTTTCTTGTGGCTGGGTTAAGCGCTCCTGTTACTTTAACAGAAATTGAATCTTTCTTGCCACTAGATCCTCCGCGGAACAGTGCCATCAACCACGCAATGTCTCTAGCACCTCAAGTAGAAGTCTTTGATATAATTTTCTTGTTGCTGGGTTATGCGCTCCTGTTACCTTTAAAGAAATTGGCTCCTTTCTTGCCACTAGATACTTCGCGGAACAGTGCCATCAACCACGCAACGTCTTTAGCACCTCAAGTAGAAGTCTTTGATGCGATTTTCTAGTTGCTGGGTTATGCGCTCCTGTTACTTTAACAGAAATTGGCTGCTTTCTTGCCACTAGATCCTCCGGGGAACAGTGCCATCAACCACGCAACGTCTCTTGCAACTCAAGTAGAAGTCTTTGATGCGATTTTCTTGTTGCTGGGTTATGCGGTCCTGTTATCTTTAAAGAAAATGGCTCCGTTCTTGCCACTAGATCCTTCGCGGAACAGTGGCATCAACCACGCAACGTCTCTGGCACCTCAAGTAGAAGTCTTTGATGCGATTTTCTTATTGCTGGGTTATGCGCTCCTGTTACTTTAACAGAAATTGAATCTTTCTTGCCACTAGATCCTCCGCGGAACAGTGCCATCAACCACGCAATGTCTCTAGCACCTCAAGTAGAAGTCTTTGATATAATTTTCTTGTTGCTGGGTTATGCGCTCCTGTTACCTTAAAAGAAATTGGCTCCTTTCTTGCCACTAGATACTTCGCGGAACAGTGCCATCAACCACGCAACGTCTGTAGCACCTCAAGTAGAAGTCTTTGATGCGATTTTCTTGTTGCTGGGTTATGCGCTCCTGTTACTTTAACAGAAATTGGCTCTTTTCTTGCCTCGAGATCCTCCGCGGAACAGTGCCATCAACCACGTAACGTCTCTAGCACCTCAAGTAGAAGTCTTTGATGCGATTTTCTTGTTGCTGGGTTATGCGCTCCTGTTACTTTAACAGAAATTTGCTCCTTTCTTGCCACTAGATCCTCCACGGAACAGTGCCATCAACCACGCAACGTCTCTAGCACCTTAAGTTGAAGTCTTTGATGCGATTTGCTGGTTCCTGGGTTATGCGCTCCTGTTACTTTAACAGAAATTGGCTCTTTTGTTGCCACTAGATCCTCCGCGGAACAGTGCCATCAACCACGCAACGTCTCTAGACCTTAAGTAAAAGTCTTTGATATATTTTTCTTGTTACTGGGTTATGCGCTCCTGTTACTTTAACAGAAATTGGCTCGTTTCGTGCCACTAGATCCTCCGCGGAACAGTGCCATCAACCACGCAACGTCTCTAGCACCTCAAGTAGAAGTCTTTGATGCGATTTTCTTGTTGCTGGGTTATGCGCTCCTGTTACTCTAACGGAAATTGGCTCCTTTCTTGCCACTAGATCCTCCGCGGAACAGTGCCATCAACCACGCAACGTCTCTAGCACCTCAAGTAGAAGTCTTTGTTGCGATTTTCTTGTTGCTGGGTTATGCGCTCCTGTTACCTGAACAGAAATTGGCTCTTTTCTTGCCACTAAATCCTCCGCGGAACAGTGACATCAACCACGCAACGTCTCTAGCACCTCAAGTAGAAGTCTTTGGTGCGATTTGCTTGTTGCTGGGTTATGCGCTCCTGTGACTTTAAAAGAAATTGGCTCCTTTCTTGCCACTAGATCCTCCGCGGAACAGTGCCATCAACCACGCAACGTCTCTAGCACCTCAAGTAGAAGTCGTTGATGCGATTTTCTTGTTGCTGGGTTATGCGCTCCTGTTACTTTAACAGAAATTGGCTCCTTTCTTGCCACTAGATCCTCTACGGAACAGTGCCATCAACCACGCAACGTCTCTAGCACCTCAAGTAGAAGTCTTTGATGCGATTTTCTGGTTGCTGGGTTATGCGCTCCTGTTACTTTAACAGAAATTGGCTCTTTTCTTGCCACTAGATCCTTCGCGGAACAGTGCCATCAACCACGCAACGTCTCTTGCAACTCAAGTAGAAGTCTTTGATGCGAATTTCTTGTTGCTGGGTTATGCGCTCCTGTTACCTTAAAAGAAATTGGCTCCTTGCTTGCCACTAGATCCTTCGCGGAACAGTGGCATCAACCACGCAACGTCTGTAGCAATTCAAGTAGAAGTCTTTAATGTGATTTTCTTGTTGCTGGGTTATGCGCTCCTGTTACTTTAACAGAAATTGACTCTGTTCTTGCCTCGAGATCCTCCGCGGAACAGTGCCATCAACCACGCAACGTCTCTAGCACCTCAAGTAGAAGTCTTTGTTGCGATTTTCTTGCTGCTGGGTTATGCGCTCCTGTTACTTTAACAGAAATTGGCTCCTTTCTTGCCTCGAGATCCTCCGGGGAACAGTGCCATCAACCACGCAACGTCTCTAGCACCTCAAGTAGAAGTCTTTGATGCGATTTTCTGGTTGCTGGGTTATGCGCTCCTGTTACTTTAACAGAAATTGGCTCCTTTCTTCCCACTAGATCCTCCGCGGAACAGTGCCATCAACCACGCATCGTCTCTAGCACCTCAAGTAGAAGTCTTTGATGCGATTTTCTTGTTGCTGGGTTATGCGTTCCTGTTACTTTAACAGAAATTGACTCTTTTCTTGCCTCGAGATCCTCAGCGAAACAGTGCCATCAACCACGCAACGTCTCTAGCACCTCAAGTAGAAGTCTTTGATGCGATTTTCTTGTTGCTGGGTTATGCGCTCCTGTTACTTTAACAGAAATTGGCTCTTTTCTTGCCACTAGATCCTCCGCGGAACAGTGCCATCAACCACGCAATGTCTCTAGCACCTCAAGTAGAAGTCTTTGATATAATTTTCTTGTTGCTGGGTTATGCGCTCCTGTTACTTTAACAGAAATTGGCTCTTTTCTTGCCACTAGATCCTCCGCGGAACAGTGCCATCAACCACGCAACGTCTCTTGCAACTCAAGTAGAAGTCTTTGATGCGAATTTCTTGTTGCTGGGTTATGCGCTCCTGTTACCTTAAAAGAAATTGGCTCCTTGCTTGCCACTAGATCCTTCGCGGAACAGTGGCATCAACCACGCAACGTCTCTAGCAATTCAAGTAGAAGTCTTTAATGCGATTTTCTTGTTGCTGGGTTATGCGCTCCTGTTACTTTAACAGAAATTGGCTCCTTTCTTGCCACTAGATCCTCCGCGGAACAGTGCCATCAACCACCCAACGTCTCTAGCACCTCAAGTAAAAGTCTTTGGTAAATTTTTCTTATTGCTGGGTTATGCGCTCCTGTTACCTTAAAAGAAATTGGCTCCTTTCTTGCCACTAGATCGTTCGCGGAACAGTGGCATCAACCACGCAACGTCTCTAGCACCTCAAGTAGAAGTCTTTGATGCGATTTGCTTGTTGCTGGGTTATGCGCTCCTGTTACTTTAACAGAAATTTGCTCCTTTCTTGCCACTAGATCCTCCACGGAACAGTGCCATCAACCACGCAACGTCTCTAGCACCTCAAGTAGAAGTCTTTGATGCGATTTTCTGGTTGCTGGGTTATGCGCTCCTGTTACTTTAACAGAAATTGGCTCCTTTCTTCCCACTTGATCCTCCGCGGAACAGTGCCATCAACCACGCATCGTCTCTAGCACCTCAAGTAGAAGTCTTTGATGCGATTTTCTTGTTGCTGGGTTATGCGTTCCTGTTACTTTAACAGAAATTGACTCTTTTCTTGCCTCGAGATCCTCAGCGAAACAGTGCCATCAACCACGCAACGTCTCTAGCACCTCAAGTAGAAGTCTTTGATGCGATTTTCTTGTTGCTGGGTTATGCGCTCCTGTTACTTTAACAGAAATTGGCTCTTTTCTTGCCACTAGATCCTCCGCGGAACAGTGCCATCAACCACGCAATGTCTCTAGCACCTCAAGTAGAAGTCTTTGATATAATTTTCTTGTTGCTGGGTTATGCGCTCCTGTTACTTTAACAGAAATTGGCTCTTTTCTTGCCACTAGATCCTCCGCGGAACAGTGCCATCAACCACGCAGCGTCTCTAGCACCTCAAGTAGAAGTCTTTGATGCGATTTTCTGGTTGCTGGGTTATGCGCTCCTGTTACTTTAACAGAAATTGGCTCTTTTCTTCCCACTAGATCCTCCGCGGAACAGTGCCATCGACAACGCAACGTCTCTGGCACCTCAAGTAGAAGTCTTTGATGCGATTTTCTTGTTGCTGGGTTATGCGCTCCTGTGACTTTAAAAGAAATTGGCTCCTTTCTTGCCACTAGATCCTCCGCGGAACAGTGCCATCAACCACGCAACGTCTTTAGTACCTGAATAAGAAGTCTTTGATGCGATTTTCTTGTTGCTGGGTTATGCGCTCCTGTTACTTTAACAGAAATTGACTCTTTTCTTGCCCACTAGATCCTCCGCGGAACAGTGCCATCAACCACGCAACGTCTCAAGCACCTAGAGTAGAAGTCTTTGATATAATTTTCTGGTTCCTGGGTTATGCGCTCCTGTTACTTTAACAGAAATTGGCTCTTTTCTTGCCACTAGATCCTCCGCAGAACAGTGCCATCAACAACGCAACGTCTCTAGCACCTCAAGTAGAAGTCTTTGATGCGATGTTCTTGTTGCTCGGTTATGCGCTCCTGTTACTTTAAAAGAAATTGGCTCCTTTCTTGCCACTAGATCCTCCGCGGAACAGTGCCATCAACCACGCAACGTCTCTAGCACCTGAAGTAGAAGTCTTTGATGCGATTTTCTTGTTGCTGGGTTATGCGCTCCTGTTACTTTGGGAAATTTACTCGTTTCTTGCCTCGAGATCCTCAGCGGAACAGTGCCATCACCCACGCAGCGTCTCTAGTACCTGAATTAGAAGTCTTTGATGCGATTTTCTTGTTCCTGGGTTATGCGCTCCTGTTACTTTAACAGAAATTGGCTCTTTTCTTCCCACTAGATCCTCCGCGGAACAGTGCCATCGACAACGCAACGTCTCTGGCACCTCAAGTAGAAGTCTTTGATGCGATTTTCTTGTTGCTGGGTTATGCGCTCCTGTGACTTTAAAAGAAATTGGCTCCTTTCTTGCCACTAGATCCTCCGCGGAACAGTGCCATCAACCACGCAACGTCTCTAGCACCTCAAGTAGAAGTCGTTGATGCGAATTTCTTGTTGCTGGGTTATGCGCTCCTGTTACTTTAACAGAAATTGGCTCTTTTCTTGCCACTAGATCCTCTACGGAACAGTGCCATCAACCACGCAACGTCTCTAGCACCTCAAGTAGAAGTCGTTGATGCGATTTTCTTGTTGCTGGGTTATGCGCTCCTGTTACTTTAACAGAAATTGGCTCTTTTCTTGCCACTAGATCCTCCGCGGAACAGTGCCATCAACCATGCATCGTCTCTAGCACCTCAAGTAGAAGTCTTTGATGCGATTTTCTTGTTGCTGGGTTATGCGCTCCTGTTACTTTAACAGAAATTGGCTCTTTTCTTCCCACTAGATCCTCCGCGGAACAGTGCCATCGACAACGCAACGTCTCTGGCACCTCAAGTAGAAGTCTTTGATGCGATTTTCTTGTTGCTGGGTTATGCGCTCATGTGACTTTAAAAGAAATTGGCTCCTTTCTTGCCACTAGATCCTCCGCGGAACAGTGCCATCAACCACGCAACGTCTCTAGCACCTCAAGTAGAAGTCGTTGATGCGATTTTCTTGTTGCTGGGTTATGCGCTCCTGTTACTTTAACAGAAATTGGCTCCTTTCTCGCCACTAGATCCTCTACGGAACAGTGCCATCAACCACGCAACGTCTCTAGCACCTCAAGTAGAAGTCGTTGATGCGATTTTCTTGTTGCTGGGTTATGCGCTCCTGTTACTTTAACAGAAATTGGCTCTTTTCTTGCCACTAGATCCTCCGCGGAACAGTGCCATCAACCACGCAACGTCTGTAGCACCTCAAGTAGAAGTCTTTGATGCGATTTTCTGGTTGCTGGGTTATGCGCTCCTGTTACTTTAACAGAAATTGGCTCTGTTCTTCCCACTAGATCCTCCGCGGGACAGTGCCATCGACAACGCAACGTCTCTGGCACCTCAAGTAGAAGTCTTTGATGCGATTTTCTTGTTGCTGGGTTATGCGCTCCTGTTACTTTAACAGAAATTTGCTCCTTTCTTGCCACTAGATCCTCTACGGAACAGTGCCATCAACCACGCAACGTCTCTAGCACCTCAAGTAGAAGTCGTTGATGCGATTTTCTTGTTGCTGGGTTATGCGCTCCTGTTACTTTAACAGAAATTGGCTCTTTTCTTGCCACTAGATCCTCCGCGGAACAGTGCCATCAATCATGCATCGTCTCTAGCACCTCAAGTAGAAGTCTTTGATGCGATTTTCTTGTTGCTGGGTTATGCGCTCCTGTTACTTTAACAGAAATTGGCTCTTTTCTTCCCACTAGATCCTCCGCGGAACAGTGCCATCGACAACGCAACGTCTCTGGCACCTCAAGTAGAAGTCTTTGATGCGATTTTCTTGTTGCTGGGTTATGCGCTCCTGTTACTTTAACAGAAATTGGCTCCTTTCTTGCCACTAGATCCTCCGCGGAACAGTGCCATCAACCACGCAACGTCTCTAGCACCTCAAGTAGAAGTCGTTGATGCGATTTTCTTGTTGCTGGGTTATGCGCTCCTGTTACTTTAACAGAAATTGGCTCCTTTCTCGCCACTAGATCCTCTACGGAACAGTGCCATCAACCACGCAACGTCTCTAGCACCTCAAGTAGAAGTCGTTGATGCGATTTTCTTGTTGCTGGGTTATGCGCTCCTGTTACTTTAACAGAAATTGGCTCTTTTCTTGCCACTAGATCCTCCGCGGAACAGTGCCATCAACCACGCAACGTCTGTAGCACCTCAAGTAGAAGTCTTTGATGCGATTTTCTGGTTGCTGGGTTATGCGCTCCTGTTACTTTAACAGAAATTGGCTCTGTTCTTCCCACTAGATCCTCCGCGGAACAGTGCCATCGACAACGCAACGTCTCTGGCACCTCAAGTAGAAGTCTTTGATGCGATTTTCTTGTTGCTGGGTTATGCGCTCCTGTTACTTTAACAGAAATTTGCTCCTTTCTTGCCACTAGATCCTCCGCGGAACAGTGCCATCGACAACGCAACGTCTCTGGCAACTCAAGTAGAAGTCTTTGATGCGATTTTCTTGTCGCTGGGTTATGCGCTCCTGTGGCTTTAAAAGAAATTGGCTCCTTTCTTGCCACTAGATCCTCCGCGGAACAGTGCCATCAACCACGCAACGTCTCTAGCACCTCAAGTAGAAGTCTTTGATGCGATTTTCTTGTTGCTGGGTTATGCGCTCCTGTTACTTTAACAGAAATTGGCTCCTTTCTTGCCACTAGATCCTCTACGGAACAGTGCCATCAACCACGCAACGTCTCTAGCACCTCAAGTAGAAGTCGTTGTTGCGATTTTCTTGTTGCTGGGTTATGCGCTCCTGTTACTTTAACAGAAATTGGCTCTTTTCTTGCCACTAGATCCTCCGCGGAACAGTGCCATCAACCACTTATCGTCTCTAGCACCTGAAGTAGAAGTCTTTGATGCGATTTTCTTGTTGCTGGGTTATGCGCTCCTGTTACTTTAACAGAAATTGGCTCTGTTCTTCCCACTAGATCCTCCGCGGAACAGTGCCATCAACCACGCAACGTCTCTAGCACCTCAAGTAGAAGTCTTTGATGTGATTTTCTGGTTGCTGGGTTATGCGCTCCTGTTACTTTAACAGAAATTGGCTCTTTTCTTCCCACTAGATCCTCCGCGGAACAGTGCCATCGACAACGCAACGTCTCTGGCACCTCAAGTAGAAGTCTTTGATGCGATTTTCTTGTCGCTGGGTTATGCGCTCCTGTGGCTTTAAAAGAAATTGGCTCCTTTCTTGCCACTAGATCCTCCGCGGAACAGTGCCATCAACCACGCAACGTCTCTAGCACCTCAAGTAGAAGTCTTTGATGCGATTTTCTTGTTGCTGGGTTATGCGCTCCTGTTACTTTAACAGAAATTGGCTCCTTTCTTGCCACTAGATCCTCTACGGAACAGTGCCATCAACCACGCAACGTCTCTAGCACCTCAAGTAGAAGTCGTTGTTGCGATTTTCTTGTTGCTGGGTTATGCGCTCCTGTTACTTTAACAGAAATTGGCTCTTTTCTTGCCACTAGATCCTCCGCGGAACAGTGCCATCAACCACTTATCGTCTCTAGCACCTGAAGTAGAAGTCTTTGATGCGATTTTCTTGTTGCTGGGTTATGCGCTCCTGTTTCTTTAACAGAAATTGACTCTTTTCGTGCCTCGAGATCCTCAGCGAAACAGTGCCATCAACCACGCAACGTCTCTTGCACCTCAAGTAGAAGTCTTTGATGCGATTTTCTTGTTGCTGGGTTATGCGCTCCTGTTACTTTAACAGAAATTGGCTCTTTTCTTGCCACTAGATCCTCCGCGGAACAGTGCCATCAACCACGCAATGCCTCTAGCACCTCAATTAGAAGTCTTTGATATAATTTTCTTGTTGCTGGGTTATCCGCTCCTGTTACTTTAACTGAAATTGACTCTTTTCTTGCCACTAGATCCTCCGCGGAACAGTGCCATCAACCACGCAACGTCTTTAGTACCTGAATTAGAAATCTTTGTTGCGATTTTCTTGTTGCTGGGTTATGCGCTCCTGTTACTTTAACAGAAATTGGCTCTTCTCTTGCCTCGAGATCCTCCGCGGTACAGTGGCATCAACCACGCAACGTCTCTAGCACCTCAAGTAGAAGTCTTTGATGCGATTTTCTTGTTGCTGGGTTATGCGCTCCTGTTACTTTAACAGAAATTGGCTCTTTTCTTGCCACTAGATCCTCCGCGGAACAGTGGCATCAACCACGCAATGTCTCTAGCACCTCAAGTAGAAGTCTTTGATGCGATTTTCTTGTTGCTCGGTTATGCGCTCCTGTTACTTTAACAGAAACTGGCTCTTTTCTTCCCACTAGATCCTCCGCGGAACAGTGCCATCAACCACGCAACGTCTCTAGCACCTCAAGTAGAAGTCTTTGATGCGATTTTCTTGTTGCTGGGTTATGCGCTCCTGTTACTTTGGGAAATTTACTCGTTTCTTGCCTCGAGATCCTCAGCGGAACAGTGCCATCACCCACGCAGCGTCTCTAGTACCTGAATTAGAAGTCTTTGATGCGATTTTCTTGTTCCTGGGTTATGCGCTCCTGTTACTTCAACAGAAATTGGCTCTTTTCTTGCCACTAGATCTCCGCGGAACAGTGCCATCAGCCACGCAATGTCTCTAGCATCTCAAGTAAAAGACTTTGATGCGATTTTCTTGTTGCTGGGTTATGCGCTCCTGTTACTTTAACAGAAATTGGCTCCTTTCTTGCCACTAGATCCTCTGGGGAACAGTGCCATCAACCACGCAACGTCTCTAGCACCTCAAGTAGAAGTCTTTGATGCGATTTTCTTGTTGCTGGGTTATGCGCTCCTGTTACTTTAACAGAAATTGGCTCTTTTCTTGCCACTAGATCCTCCGCGGAACAGTGCCATCAACCACGCAACGCCTCTAGCACCTCAAGTAGAAGTCTTTGATATATTTTTCTTGTTGCTGGGTTATGCGCCCCTGTTACTTTAACAGAAATTGGCTCTTTTCTTGCCACTAGATCCTCCGCGGAACAGTGCCATCAACCACGCAACGTCTCTAGCACCTCAAGTAGAAGCCTTTGATGCGATTTTCTGGTTGCTGGGTTATGCGCTCCTGTTACTTTAACAGAAATTCGCTCTTTTCTTGCCACTAGATCCTCCACGGAACAGTGCCATCAACCACGCAACGTCTCTAGCACCTCAAGTAGAAGTCTTTGATGCGATTTTCTGGTTGCTGGGTTATGCGCTCCTGTTACTTTAACAGAAATTGGCTCTTTTCTTGCCACTAGATCCTCCGCGGAACAGTGCCATCAACCACGCAACGTCTCTAGCACCTCAAGTAGAAGTCTTTGATGCGATTTTGTTGTTGCTGGGTTATGCGCTCCTGTTACTTTAACAGAAATTGGCTCTTTTCTTGCCACTAGATCCTCCGCGGAACAGTGCCATCAACCACGCAACGTCTCTAGCACCTCAAGTAGAAGTCTTTGATGCGATTTTATTGTTCATGGGTTATGCGCTCCTGTTACTTTAACAGAAATTGGCTCTTTTCTTGCCACTAGATCCTCCGCGGAACAGTGCCATCAACCACGCAACGTCTCTAGTACCTCAAGTAGAAGTCTTTGATGCGATTTTCTGGTTGCTGGGTTATGTGCTCCTGTTACTTTAACAGAAATTGGCTCTTTTCTAGCCACTAGCTCCTCCACGAAACAGTGCCATCAACCACGCAACGTCTGTAGCACCTCAAGTAGAAGTCTTTGATGCGATTTTCTGTTTGCTGGGTTATGGCTCCTGTTACTTTAACAGAAATTGGCTGTTTCCTTGCCAGTAGACCCTCCGCGGAACAGTGCCATCAACCACGCAACATCTCTAGCACTACAAGTAGAAGTCGCTAATATAATTTTCTTGTTGCTGGGTTATGCACTCCTGTTACTTTAACAGAAATTGGCTCTTTTCTTGCCACTAGATCCTCCGCGGAACAGTGCCATCAACCACGCAACGTCTCTAGCACCTCAAGTAAAAGTCTTCGATATATTTTTATTGTTGCTGGGTTATGCGCCCCTGTTACTTTAACAGAAATTGGCTCTTTTCTTGCCACTAGATCCTCCGCGGAACAGTGCCATCAACCACGCAACGTCTCTAGCACCTCAAGTAGAAGCCTTTGATGCGATTTTCTGGTTGCTGGGTTATGCGCTCCTGTTACTTTAACAGAAATTGGCTCTTTTCTTGCCACTAGATCCTTCGCGGAACAGTGCCATCGACCACGCAACGTCTCTTGCAACTCAAGTAGAAGTCTTTGATGCGATTTTCTTGTTGCTGGGTTATGCGCTCCTGTTACCTTAAAAGAAATTGGCTCCTTTCTTGCCACTAGATCCTTCGCGGAACAGTGGCATCAACCACGCATCGTCTCTGGCACCCCAAGTAGAAGTCTTTGATGCGAATTTCTTGTTGCTGGGTTATGCGCTCCTGTTTCTTTAAAAGAAATTGGCTCCTTTCTTGCCACTAGATCCTCCGCGGAACAGTGCCATCAACCACGCAACGTCTCTAGCACCTCAAGTAGAAGTCTTTGATGCGATTTTCTTGTTGCTGGGTTATGCGCTCCTGTTACTTTAACAAAAATTGGCTCTTTTCTTGCCACTAGATCCTCCGCGGAACAGTGCCATCAACCACGCAACGTCCCTAGGTCCTCAAGTAGAAGTCTTTGATGCGATTTGCTTGTTGCTGGGTTATGCGCTCCAGTTAGTTTAACAGAAATTGACTCCTTTCTTGCCACTAGATCCTCCGCGGAACAGTGCAATTAACCACGCAACGTCTCTAGCACCTCAAGTAGAAGTTTTTGATGCGATTTTCTTGTTGCTGGGTTATGCGCTCCTGTTACTTTAACAGAAATTGGCTCCTTTCTTGCCACTAGATCCTCCGCGGAACAGTGCCATCAACCACGCAACGTCTCTAGCACCTCAAGTAGAAGTCTTTGATGCGATTTTCTGGTTGCTGGGTTATGCGCTCCTGTTACTTTAACAGAAATTGAATCTTTCTTGCCACTAGATCCTCCGGGGAACAGTGCCATCAACCACGCAACGTCTCTAGCACCTCAAGTAGAAGTCTTTGATGTGGTGTACTGGTTGCTGGGTTATGCGCTCCTGTTACTTTAACAGAAATTGGCTCTTTTCTTGCCACTAGATCCTTCGCGGAATGGTGCCATCAACCACGCAACGTCTCTAGCACCTCAAATAGAAGACTTTGATATAATTTTCTGGTTGCTGGGTTATGCGCTCCTGTTACTTTAACAGAAATTGGCTCTTTTCTTGCCACTAGATCCTCCGCGGAACAGTGCCATCAACCACGCAACGTCTCTAGCACCTCAAGTAGAAGTCTTTGATATATTTTTCTTGTTCCTGGGTTATGGGCTCCTGTTACTTTAACAGAAATTGGCTCCTTTCTTGCCACTATATCCTCCACGGAACGGTGACATCAACCACGCAACGTCTCTAGCACGTCAAGTAGAAGTCTTTGATGCGATTTTCTTGTTGCTGGGTTATGCGCTCCTGTTACTTTAACAGAAATTGGCCCTTTTCTTGCCACTAGATCCTCCGCGGAACAGTGCCATCAACCACGCAACGTCTCTAGCACCTGAAGTAGAAGTCTTTGATGCGATTTTCTGGTTGCTGGGTTATGCGCTCCTGTTACTTTAACAGAAATTGGCTCTTTTCTTGCCACTAGATCCTTCGCGGAACAGTGCCATCAACCACGCAACGTCTCTAGCACCTCAAGTAGAAGTCTTTGATGCGATTTTCTGGTTGCTGGGTTATGCGCTCCTGTTACTTTAATAGAAATTGGCTCCTTTCTTGCCACTAGATCCTCCGCGGAACAGTGCCATCAACCACGCAACGTCTCTAGCACCTCAAGTAGAAGTCTTTGATGCGATTTGCTTGTTGCTGGGTTATGCGCTCCTGTTACTTTAACAGAAAATGACTCCTTTCTTGCCACTAGATCCTTCGCGGGACAGTGGCATCAACCACGCAACGTCTCTGGCACCCCAAGTAGAAGTCTTTGATGCGAATTTCTTGTTGCTGGGTTATGCGCTCCTGTTTCTTTAAAAGAAATTGGCTCTTTTCTTGCCACTAGATCCTCCGCGGAACAGTGCCATCAACCACGCAACGTCTCTAGCAACTCAAGTAGAAGTCTTTGATATATTTTTCTTGTTCCTGGGTTATGCGCTCCTGTTACTTTAACAGAAATTGGCTCTTTTCTTGCCATTAGAACCTCCGCGGAACAGTGCCATCAACCACGCAACGTCTCTAGTACCTCAAGTAGAAGTCTTTGATGCGATTTTCTGGTTGCTGGGTTATGTGCTCCTGTTACTTTAATAGAAATTGGCTCTTTTCTTGCCACTAGATCCTCCGCGGAACAGTGCCATCAACCACGCAACGTCTCTAGCACCTCAAGTAGAAGTCTTTGATGCGATTTGCTTGTTGCTGGGTTATGCGCTCCTGTTACTTTAACAGAAAATGACTCCTTTCTTGCCACTAGATCCTTCGCGGGACAGTGGCATCAACCACGCAACGTCTCTGGCACCCCAAGTAGAAGTCTTTGATGCGAATTTCTTGTTGCTGGGTTATGCGCTCCTGTTTCTCTAAAAGAAATTGGCTCCTTTCTTGCCACTAGATCCTCCGCGGAACAGTGCCATCAACCACGCAACGTCTCTAGTACCTCAAGTAGAAGTCTTTGATGCGATTTTCTTGTTGCTGAGTTATGTGCTCCTGTTACTTTAATAGAAATTGGCTCTTTTCTTGCCACTAGATCCTCCGCGGAACAGTGCCATCAACCACGCAACGTCTTTAGCACCTCAAGTAGAAGTCTTTGATATATTTTTCTTGTTCCTGGGTTATGCGCTCCTGTAACTTTAACAGAAATTGGCTCCTTTCTTGCCACTAGATCCTCCGCGGAACAGTGACATCAACCACGCAACGTCTCTAGTACCTCAAGTAGAAGTCTTTGATGCGATTTTCTGGTTGCTGGGTTATGTGCTCCTGTTACTTTAATAGAAATTGGCTCTTTTCTTGCCACTAGATCCTCCGCGGAACAGTGCCATCAACCACGCAACGTCTCTAGCACCTCAAGTAGAAGTCTTTGATGCGATTTGCTTGTTGCTGGGTTATGCGCTCCTGTTACTTTAACAGAAATTGGCTCTTTTCTTGCCACTAGATCCTCCGCGGAACAGTGCCATCAACCACGCAACGTCTCTAGCACCTCAAGTAGAAGTCTTTGATGCGATTTTCTTGTTGCTGGGTTATGCGCTCCTGTTACTTTAACAGAAATTGACTCCTTTCTTGCCACTAGATCCTCCGCGGAACAGTGCCATCAACCACGCAACGTCTCTAGCACCTCAAGTAGAAGTCTTTGATGGGATTTTCTGGTTGCTGGGTTATGCGCTCCTGTTACTTTAAAAGAAATTGACTCTTTTCTTGCCACTAGATCCTCCACGGAACAGTGCCATCAACCACGCAACGTCTCTGGCACCTCAAGTAGAAGTCTTTGATGCGATTTTCTTGTTGCTGGGTTATGCGCTCCTGTTACTTTAAAAGAAATTGGCTCTTTTCTTGCCACTAGATCCTCCGCGGAACAGTGCCATCAACCATGCAACGTCTCTAGCACCTCAAATAGAAGACTTTGATATAATTTTCTGGTTGCTGGGTTATGCGCTCCTGTTACTTTAACAGAAATTGGCTCTTTTCTTGCCACTAGATCCTCCGCGGAACAGTGCCATCAACCACGCAACGTCTCTAGCACCTCAAGTAGAAGTCTTTGATGCGATTTTCTTGTTGCTGGGTTATGCGCTCCTGTTACTTTAACAGAAATTGGCTCTTTTCTTGCCACTAGATCCTCCGCGGAACAGTGACATCAACCACGCAACGTCTCTAGCACGTCAAGTAGAAGTCTTTGATGCTATTTTCTTGTTGCTGGGTTATGCGCTCCTGTTACTTTAACAGAAATTGGCTCCTTTCTTGCCTCGAGATCCTCCGCGGAACAGTGCCATCAACCACGCAACGTCTCTAGCACCTCAAGTAGAAGTCTTTGATGCGAATTTCTTGCTGCTGGGTAATGCGCTCCTGTTACTTTAACAGAAATTGGCTCCTTTCTTGCTACTAGATCCTCCGCGGAACAGTGACATCAACCACGCAACGTCTCTAGCACGTCAAGTAGAAGTCTTTGATGTGATTTTCTTGTTGCTGGGTTATGCGCTCCTGTTACTTTAACAGAAATTGGCTCCTTTCTTACCTCGAGATCCTCCACGGAACAGTGCCATCAACCACGCAACGTCTCTAGCACCTCAAGTAGAAGTCTTTGATGCGATTTTCTTGTTGCTGGGTTATGCGCTCCTGTTACTTTAACGGAAATTGGCTCTTTTCTTGCCACTAGATCCTCCGCGGAACAGTGCCATCAACCACGCAACATCTCTAGCACTACAAGTAGAAGTCTCTGGTATAATTTTCTTGTTGCTGGGTTATGCGCTCCTGTTACTTTAACAGAAATTGGCTCCTTTCTTGCCACTAGATCCTCCGCGGAACAGTGCCATCAACCACGCAACGTCTCTAGCACCTCAAGTAGAAGTCTTTGTTGCGATTATCTTGTTGCTGGGTTATGCGCTCCTGTTACTTTAACAGAAATTGTCTCTTTTCTTGCCTCGAGATCCTCCGCGGAACAGTGCCATCAACCACGCAACGTCTCTAGCACCTCAAGTAGAAGTCTTTGATGCGATTTTCTTGTTGCTGGGTTATGCGCTCCTGTTACTTTAACAGAAATTGACCATTTTCGTGCCTCGAGATCCTCAGCGAAACAGTGCCATCAACCACGCAACGTCTCTAGCACCTCAGGTAGAAGTCTTTGTTGCGATTTTCTTGTTGCTGGGTTATGCGCTCCTGTTACTTTAACAGAAATTGTCTCTTTTCTTGCCTCGAGATCCTCCGCGGAACAGTGCCATCAACCACGCAACGTCTCTAGCACCTCAAGTAGAAGTCTTTGATGCGATTTTCTTGTTGCTGGGTTATGCGCTCCTGTTACTTTAACAGAAATTGACTCTTTTCGTGCCTCGAGATCCTCAGCGAAACAGTGCCATCAACCACGCAACGTCTCTAGCACCTTAAGTAGAAGTCTTTTTTGCGATTTTCTTGTTGCTGGGTTATGCGCTCCTGTTACTTTAACAGAAATTGGCTCCTTTCTTGCCACTAGATCCTCCGCGGAACAGTGACATCAACCACGCAACGTCTCTAGCACGTCAAGTAGAAGTCTTTGATGCGATTTTCTTGTTGCTGGGTTATGCGCTCCTGTTACTTTAACAGAAATTGGCTCCTTTCTTGCCACTAGATCCTCCGCGGAACAGTGACATCAACCACGCAACGTCCCTAGCACGTCAAGTAGAAGTCTTTGATGCGATTTTCTTGTTGCTGGGTTATGCGCTCCTGTTACTTTAACAGAAATTGGCTCCTTTCTTGCCTCGAGATCCTCCGCGGAACAGTGCCATCAACCACGCAACGTCTCTAGCACCTCAAGTAGAAGTCTTTGATGCGATTTTCTTGCTGCTGGGTTATGCGCTCCTGTTACTTTAACGGAAATTGGCTCTTTTCTTGCCACTAGATCCTCCGCGGAACAGTGCCATCAACCACGCAACGTCTCTAGCACCTCAAGTAGAAGTCTTTGATGCGAGTTTCTTGTTGCTGGGTTATGCGCTCCTGTTACTTTAACAGAAATTGACTCTTTTCGTGCCTCGAGATCCTCAGCGAAACAGTGCCATCAACCACGCAACGTCTCTAGCACCTCAAGTAGAAGTCTTTGTTGCGATTTTCTTGTTGCTGGGTTATGCGCTCCTGTTACTTTAACAGAAATTGTCTCTTTTCTTGCCTCGAGATCCTCCGCGGAACAGTGCCATCAACCACGCAACGTCTCTAGCACCTCAATTAGAAGTCTTTGTTGCGATTTTCTTGTTGCTGGGTTATGGGCTCCTGTTACTTTAACAGAAATTGGCTCGTTTCGTGCCTCGAGATCCTCCGCGGAACAGTGCCATCAACCACGCAACGTCTCTAGCACCTCAAGTAGAAGTCTTTGATGCGATTTTCTTGTTGCTGGGTTATGCGCTCCTGTTACTTTAACAGAAATTGGCTCTTTTCTTGCCTCGAGATCCTCCGCGGAACAGTGCCATCAACCACGCAACGTCTCTAGCACCTCAAGTAGAAGTCTTTGATGCGATTTTCTTGCTGCTGGGTTATGCGCTCCTGTTACTTTAACAGAAATTGGCTCCTTTCTTGCCTCGAGATCCTCCGCGGAACAGTGCCATCGACCACGCAACGTCTCTGGCACCTCAAGTAGAAGTGTTTGATGTGATTTTCTTGTTGCTGGGTTGTGCGCTCCTGTTACTTTAACAGAAATTGGCTCCTTTCTTGCCACTAGATCCTCCGGGGAACAGTGCCATCAACCACGCAACGTCTCTAGCACCTCAAGTAGAAGTCGTTGATGCGATTTTCTTGTTGCTGGGTTATGGGCTCCTGTTACTTTAACAGAAATTGGCTCGTTTCGTGCCTCGAGATCCTCCGCGGAACAGTGCCATCAACCACGCAACGTCTCTAGCACCTCAAGTAGAAGTCTTTGATGCAATTTTCTGGTTGCTGGGTATTGCGCTCCTGTTACCTTAAAAGAAATTGGCTCCTTTCTTGCGACTAGATCCTTCGCGGAACAGTGGCATCAACCACGCAACGTCTCTAGCAATTCAAGTAGAAGTCTTTAATGCGATTTTCTTGTTGCTGGGTTATGCGCGCCTGTTACTTTAACAGAAATTGACTCTTTTCTTGCCTCGAGATCCTCAGCGGAACAGTGCCATCAACCACGCAACGTCTCTAGCACCTCAAGTAGAAGTCTTTGTTGCGATTTTCTTGCTGCTGGGTTATGCGCTCCTGTTACTTTAACGGAAATTGGCTCTTTTCTTGCCCCTAGATCCTCCGCGGAACAGTGCCATCAACCACGCAACATCTCTAGCACTACAAGTAGAAGTCTCTGGTATAATTTTCTTGTTGCAGGTTTATGCGCTCCTGTTACTTTAACAGAAATTGGCTCCTTTCTTGCCACTAGATCCTCCGCGGAACAGTGCCATCAACCACGCAACGTCTCTAGCACCTCAAGTAGAAGTCTTTGATGCGATTTTCTTGTTGCTGGGTTATGCGCTCCTGTTACCTTGAAAGAAATTGGCTCCTTTCTTGCCACTAGATCCGTCGCGGAACAGTGGCATCAACCACGCAACGTCTCTAGCAATTCAAGTAGAAGTCTTTAATGCGATTTTCTTGTTGCTGGGTTATGCGCTCCTGTTACTTTAACAGAAATTGGCTCCTTTCCTGCCTCGAGTTCCTCCGCGGAACAGTGCCATCGACCACGCAACGTCTCTGGCACCTCAAGTAGAAGTGTTTGATGCGATTTTCTTGTTGCTGGGTTGTGCGCTCCTGTTACTTTAACAGAAACTGGCTCCTTTCTTGCCACTAGATCCTCTGGGGAACAGTGCCATCAACCACGCAACGTCTCTAGCACCTCAAGTGGAAGTCTTTGATGCGATTTTCTTGTTGCTGAGTTATGCGCTCCTGTTACTTTAATAGAAATTGGCTCCTTTCTTGCCTCGAGATCCTCCGCGCAACAGTGCCATCAACCACGCAACGTCCCTAGGTCCTCAAGTAGAAGTCTTTGATTCGATTTTCTTGTTGCTGGGTTATGCGCTCCTGTTACTTCAACAGAAATTGACTCCTTTCTTGCCTCGAGATCCTCCGCGGAACAGTGCCATCAACCACGCAACGTCTCTAGCACCTCAAGTAGAAGTGTTTGATGCGATTTTCTTGTTGCTGGGTTATGCGCTCCTGTTACTTTAAAAGAAATTGGCTCCTTTCTTGCCACTAGATCCTCCGCGGAACAGTGCCATCACCCACGAATCGTCTTATGCACCTCAAGTAGAAGTCTTTGATGCGATTTTCTGGTTGCTGGGTTATGCGCTCCTGTTACTTTAACAGAAATTGGCTCTTTTCTTGCCACTAGATCCTCCGCGGAAGTGTGCCATCAACCACGCAACGTCTCTAGCACCTGAAGTAGAAGTCTTTGATGCGATTTTCTTGTTGCTGGGTTATGCGCTCCTGTTACTTTAACAGAAATTGGCTACTTTCTTGCCTCGAGATCCTCCGCGGAACAGTGCCATCGACCACGCAACGTCTCTGGCACCTCAAGTAGAAGTCTTTGATGCGATTTTCTTGTTGCTGGGTTATGCGCTCCTGTAACTTTAAAAGAAATTGGCTCCTTTCTTGCCACTAGATCCTCCGCGGAACAGTGCCATCAACCACGCAACGTCTCTAGCACCTCAAGTAGAAGTCTTTGATGCGATTTTCTTGTTGCCGGGTTATGCGCTCCTGTTACTTTAACAGAAATTGGCTCCTTTCTTGCCTCGAGATCCTCCGCGGAACAGTGCCATCAACCACGCAACGTCTCTAGCACCTAAAGTAGAAGTCTTTGATGCGATTTTCTGGTTGCTGGGTTATGCGCTCCTGTTACTTTAACAGAAATTGGCTCTTTTCTTGCCACTAGATCCTCCGCGGAAGTGTGCCATCAACCACGCAACGTCTCTAGCACCTGAAGTAGAAGTCTTTGATGCGATTTTCTTGTTGCTGGGTTATGCGCTCCTGTTACTTTAACAGAAATTGACTCTTTTCTTGTCTCGAGATCCTCAGCGAAACAGTGCCATCAGCAACGCAACGTCTCTAGGACCTCAAGTAGAAGTCTTTGATGCGATTTTCTTGTTGCTGGGTTATGCGCTCCTGTTACCTTAAAAGAAATTGGCTCCTTTCTTGCCACTAGACCCGTCGCGGAACAGTGGCATCAACCACGCAACGTCTCTAGCAATTCAAGTAGAAGTCTTTAATGCGATTTTCTTGTTGCTCGGTTATGCGCTCCTGTTACTTTAACAGAAATTGACTCTTTTCTTGCCTCGAGATCCTCAGCGGAACAGTGCCATCAACCACGCAACGTCTCTAGCACCTCAAGTAGAAGTCTTTGTTGCGATTTTCTTGCTGCTGGGTTATGCGCTCCTGTTACTTTAACAGAAATTGGCTCCTTTCCTGCCTCGAGTTCCTCCGCGGAACAGTGCCATCGACCACGCAACGTCTCTGGCACCTCAAGTAGAAGTCTTTGATGCGATTTTCTTGTTGCTGGGTTATGCGCTCCTGTTACTTTAACAGAAATTGGCTCCTTTCTTGCCTCGAGATCCTCCGCGCAACAGTGCCATCAACCACGCAACGTCTCTAGCACCTCAAGTAGAAGTGTTTGATGCGATTTTCTTGTTGCTGGGTTATGCGCTCCTGTTACTTTAAAAGAAATTGGCTCCTTTCTTGCCACTAGATCCTCCGCGGAACAGTGCCATCAACCACGAATCGTCTTATGCACCTCAAGTAGAAGTCTTTGATGCGATTTTCTTGTTGCTGGGTTATGCGCTCCTGTTACTTTAACAGAAATTGGCTCCTTTCTTGTCTCGAGATCCTCCGCGGAACAGTGCCATCGACAACGCAACGTCTCTGGCACCTCAAGTAGAAGTGTATGATGCGATTTTCTTGTTGCTGGGTTATGCGCTCCTGTAACTTTAAAAGAAATTGGCTCCTTTCTTGCCACTAGATCCTCCGCGGAACAGTGCCATCAACCACGCAACGTCTCTAGCACCTCAAGTAGAAGTCTTTGATGCGATTTTCTTGTTGCTGGGTTATGCGCTCCTGTTACTTTAACAGAAATTGGCTCCTTTCTTGCCACTAGATCCTCCGCGGAACAGTGCCATCAACCACGCAACGTCTCTAGCACCTCAAGTAGAAGTCTTTGATGCGATTTTCTTGTTGCTGGGTTATGCGCTCCTGTTACTTTAACAGAAATTGACTCCTTTCTTGCCACTAGATCCTCCGCGGAACAGTGCCATCAACCACGCAACGTCTCTAGCACCTCAAGTAGAAGTCTTTGATGGGATTTTCTGGTTGCTGGGTTATGCGCTCCTGTTACTTTAAAAGAAATTGACTCTTTTCTTGCCACTAGATCCTCCACGGAACAGTGCCATCAACCACGCAACGTCTCTGGCACCTCAAGTAGAAGTCTTTGATGCGATTTTCTTGTTGCTGGGTTATGCGCTCCTGTTACTTTAAAAGAAATTGGCTCTTTTCTTGCCACTAGATCCTCCGCGGAACAGTGCCATCAACCATGCAACGTCTCTAGCACCTCAAATAGAAGACTTTGATATAATTTTCTGGTTGCTGGGTTATGCGCTCCTGTTACTTTAACAGAAATTGGCTCTTTTCTTGCCACTAGATCCTCCGCGGAACAGTGCCATCAACCACGCAACGTCTCTAGCACCTCAAGTAGAAGTCTTTGATGCGATTTTCTTGTTGCTGGGTTATGCGCTCCTGTTACTTTAACAGAAATTGGCTCTTTTCTTGCCACTAGATCCTCCGCGGAACAGTGACATCAACCACGCAACGTCTCTAGCACGTCAAGTAGAAGTCTTTGATGCTATTTTCTTGTTGCTGGGTTATGCGCTCCTGTTACTTTAACAGAAATTGGCTCCTTTCTTGCCTCGAGATCCTCCGCGGAACAGTGCCATCAACCACGCAACGTCTCTAGCACCTCAAGTAGAAGTCTTTGATGCGAATTTCTTGCTGCTGGGTAATGCGCTCCTGTTACTTTAACAGAAATTGGCTCCTTTCTTGCTACTAGATCCTCCGCGGAACAGTGACATCAACCACGCAACGTCTCTAGCACGTCAAGTAGAAGTCTTTGATGTGATTTTCTTGTTGCTGGGTTATGCGCTCCTGTTACTTTAACAGAAATTGGCTCCTTTCTTACCTCGAGATCCTCCACGGAACAGTGCCATCAACCACGCAACGTCTCTAGCACCTCAAGTAGAAGTCTTTGATGCGATTTTCTTGTTGCTGGGTTATGCGCTCCTGTTACTTTAACGGAAATTGGCTCTTTTCTTGCCACTAGATCCTCCGCGGAACAGTGCCATCAACCACGCAACATCTCTAGCACTACAAGTAGAAGTCTCTGGTATAATTTTCTTGTTGCTGGGTTATGCGCTCCTGTTACTTTAACAGAAATTGGCTCCTTTCTTGCCACTAGATCCTCCGCGGAACAGTGCCATCAACCACGCAACGTCTCTAGCACCTCAAGTAGAAGTCTTTGTTGCGATTATCTTGTTGCTGGGTTATGCGCTCCTGTTACTTTAACAGAAATTGTCTCTTTTCTTGCCTCGAGATCCTCCGCGGAACAGTGCCATCAACCACGCAACGTCTCTAGCACCTCAAGTAGAAGTCTTTGATGCGATTTTCTTGTTGCTGGGTTATGCGCTCCTGTTACTTTAACAGAAATTGACCATTTTCGTGCCTCGAGATCCTCAGCGAAACAGTGCCATCAACCACGCAACGTCTCTAGCACCTCAGGTAGAAGTCTTTGTTGCGATTTTCTTGTTGCTGGGTTATGCGCTCCTGTTACTTTAACAGAAATTGTCTCTTTTCTTGCCTCGAGATCCTCCGCGGAACAGTGCCATCAACCACGCAACGTCTCTAGCACCTCAAGTAGAAGTCTTTGATGCGATTTTCTTGTTGCTGGGTTATGCGCTCCTGTTACTTTAACAGAAATTGACTCTTTTCGTGCCTCGAGATCCTCAGCGAAACAGTGCCATCAACCACGCAACGTCTCTAGCACCTTAAGTAGAAGTCTTTTTTGCGATTTTCTTGTTGCTGGGTTATGCGCTCCTGTTACTTTAACAGAAATTGGCTCCTTTCTTGCCACTAGATCCTCCGCGGAACAGTGACATCAACCACGCAACGTCTCTAGCACGTCAAGTAGAAGTCTTTGATGCGATTTTCTTGTTGCTGGGTTATGCGCTCCTGTTACTTTAACAGAAATTGGCTCCTTTCTTGCCACTAGATCCTCCGCGGAACAGTGACATCAACCACGCAACGTCCCTAGCACGTCAAGTAGAAGTCTTTGATGCGATTTTCTTGTTGCTGGGTTATGCGCTCCTGTTACTTTAACAGAAATTGGCTCCTTTCTTGCCTCGAGATCCTCCGCGGAACAGTGCCATCAACCACGCAACGTCTCTAGCACCTCAAGTAGAAGTCTTTGATGCGATTTTCTTGCTGCTGGGTTATGCGCTCCTGTTACTTTAACGGAAATTGGCTCTTTTCTTGCCACTAGATCCTCCGCGGAACAGTGCCATCAACCACGCAACGTCTCTAGCACCTCAAGTAGAAGTCTTTGATGCGAGTTTCTTGTTGCTGGGTTATGCGCTCCTGTTACTTTAACAGAAATTGACTCTTTTCGTGCCTCGAGATCCTCAGCGAAACAGTGCCATCAACCACGCAACGTCTCTAGCACCTCAAGTAGAAGTCTTTGTTGCGATTTTCTTGTTGCTGGGTTATGCGCTCCTGTTACTTTAACAGAAATTGTCTCTTTTCTTGCCTCGAGATCCTCCGCGGAACAGTGCCATCAACCACGCAACGTCTCTAGCACCTCAATTAGAAGTCTTTGTTGCGATTTTCTTGTTGCTGGGTTATGGGCTCCTGTTACTTTAACAGAAATTGGCTCGTTTCGTGCCTCGAGATCCTCCGCGGAACAGTGCCATCAACCACGCAACGTCTCTAGCACCTCAAGTAGAAGTCTTTGATGCGATTTTCTTGTTGCTGGGTTATGCGCTCCTGTTACTTTAACAGAAATTGGCTCTTTTCTTGCCTCGAGATCCTCCGCGGAACAGTGCCATCAACCACGCAACGTCTCTAGCACCTCAAGTAGAAGTCTTTGATGCGATTTTCTTGCTGCTGGGTTATGCGCTCCTGTTACTTTAACAGAAATTGGCTCCTTTCTTGCCTCGAGATCCTCCGCGGAACAGTGCCATCGACCACGCAACGTCTCTGGCACCTCAAGTAGAAGTGTTTGATGTGATTTTCTTGTTGCTGGGTTGTGCGCTCCTGTTACTTTAACAGAAATTGGCTCCTTTCTTGCCACTAGATCCTCCGGGGAACAGTGCCATCAACCACGCAACGTCTCTAGCACCTCAAGTAGAAGTCGTTGATGCGATTTTCTTGTTGCTGGGTTATGGGCTCCTGTTACTTTAACAGAAATTGGCTCGTTTCGTGCCTCGAGATCCTCCGCGGAACAGTGCCATCAACCACGCAACGTCTCTAGCACCTCAAGTAGAAGTCTTTGATGCAATTTTCTGGTTGCTGGGTATTGCGCTCCTGTTACCTTAAAAGAAATTGGCTCCTTTCTTGCGACTAGATCCTTCGCGGAACAGTGGCATCAACCACGCAACGTCTCTAGCAATTCAAGTAGAAGTCTTTAATGCGATTTTCTTGTTGCTGGGTTATGCGCGCCTGTTACTTTAACAGAAATTGACTCTTTTCTTGCCTCGAGATCCTCAGCGGAACAGTGCCATCAACCACGCAACGTCTCTAGCACCTCAAGTAGAAGTCTTTGTTGCGATTTTCTTGCTGCTGGGTTATGCGCTCCTGTTACTTTAACGGAAATTGGCTCTTTTCTTGCCCCTAGATCCTCCGCGGAACAGTGCCATCAACCACGCAACATCTCTAGCACTACAAGTAGAAGTCTCTGGTATAATTTTCTTGTTGCAGGTTTATGCGCTCCTGTTACTTTAACAGAAATTGGCTCCTTTCTTGCCACTAGATCCTCCGCGGAACAGTGCCATCAACCACGCAACGTCTCTAGCACCTCAAGTAGAAGTCTTTGATGCGATTTTCTTGTTGCTGGGTTATGCGCTCCTGTTACCTTGAAAGAAATTGGCTCCTTTCTTGCCACTAGATCCGTCGCGGAACAGTGGCATCAACCACGCAACGTCTCTAGCAATTCAAGTAGAAGTCTTTAATGCGATTTTCTTGTTGCTGGGTTATGCGCTCCTGTTACTTTAACAGAAATTGGCTCCTTTCCTGCCTCGAGTTCCTCCGCGGAACAGTGCCATCGACCACGCAACGTCTCTGGCACCTCAAGTAGAAGTGTTTGATGCGATTTTCTTGTTGCTGGGTTGTGCGCTCCTGTTACTTTAACAGAAACTGGCTCCTTTCTTGCCACTAGATCCTCTGGGGAACAGTGCCATCAACCACGCAACGTCTCTAGCACCTCAAGTGGAAGTCTTTGATGCGATTTTCTTGTTGCTGAGTTATGCGCTCCTGTTACTTTAATAGAAATTGGCTCCTTTCTTGCCTCGAGATCCTCCGCGCAACAGTGCCATCAACCACGCAACGTCCCTAGGTCCTCAAGTAGAAGTCTTTGATTCGATTTTCTTGTTGCTGGGTTATGCGCTCCTGTTACTTCAACAGAAATTGACTCCTTTCTTGCCTCGAGATCCTCCGCGGAACAGTGCCATCAACCACGCAACGTCTCTAGCACCTCAAGTAGAAGTGTTTGATGCGATTTTCTTGTTGCTGGGTTATGCGCTCCTGTTACTTTAAAAGAAATTGGCTCCTTTCTTGCCACTAGATCCTCCGCGGAACAGTGCCATCACCCACGAATCGTCTTATGCACCTCAAGTAGAAGTCTTTGATGCGATTTTCTGGTTGCTGGGTTATGCGCTCCTGTTACTTTAACAGAAATTGGCTCTTTTCTTGCCACTAGATCCTCCGCGGAAGTGTGCCATCAACCACGCAACGTCTCTAGCACCTGAAGTAGAAGTCTTTGATGCGATTTTCTTGTTGCTGGGTTATGCGCTCCTGTTACTTTAACAGAAATTGGCTACTTTCTTGCCTCGAGATCCTCCGCGGAACAGTGCCATCGACCACGCAACGTCTCTGGCACCTCAAGTAGAAGTCTTTGATGCGATTTTCTTGTTGCTGGGTTATGCGCTCCTGTAACTTTAAAAGAAATTGGCTCCTTTCTTGCCACTAGATCCTCCGCGGAACAGTGCCATCAACCACGCAACGTCTCTAGCACCTCAAGTAGAAGTCTTTGATGCGATTTTCTTGTTGCCGGGTTATGCGCTCCTGTTACTTTAACAGAAATTGGCTCCTTTCTTGCCTCGAGATCCTCCGCGGAACAGTGCCATCAACCACGCAACGTCTCTAGCACCTAAAGTAGAAGTCTTTGATGCGATTTTCTGGTTGCTGGGTTATGCGCTCCTGTTACTTTAACAGAAATTGGCTCTTTTCTTGCCACTAGATCCTCCGCGGAAGTGTGCCATCAACCACGCAACGTCTCTAGCACCTGAAGTAGAAGTCTTTGATGCGATTTTCTTGTTGCTGGGTTATGCGCTCCTGTTACTTTAACAGAAATTGACTCTTTTCTTGTCTCGAGATCCTCAGCGAAACAGTGCCATCAGCAACGCAACGTCTCTAGGACCTCAAGTAGAAGTCTTTGATGCGATTTTCTTGTTGCTGGGTTATGCGCTCCTGTTACCTTAAAAGAAATTGGCTCCTTTCTTGCCACTAGACCCGTCGCGGAACAGTGGCATCAACCACGCAACGTCTCTAGCAATTCAAGTAGAAGTCTTTAATGCGATTTTCTTGTTGCTCGGTTATGCGCTCCTGTTACTTTAACAGAAATTGACTCTTTTCTTGCCTCGAGATCCTCAGCGGAACAGTGCCATCAACCACGCAACGTCTCTAGCACCTCAAGTAGAAGTCTTTGTTGCGATTTTCTTGCTGCTGGGTTATGCGCTCCTGTTACTTTAACAGAAATTGGCTCCTTTCCTGCCTCGAGTTCCTCCGCGGAACAGTGCCATCGACCACGCAACGTCTCTGGCACCTCAAGTAGAAGTCTTTGATGCGATTTTCTTGTTGCTGGGTTATGCGCTCCTGTTACTTTAACAGAAATTGGCTCCTTTCTTGCCTCGAGATCCTCCGCGCAACAGTGCCATCAACCACGCAACGTCTCTAGCACCTCAAGTAGAAGTGTTTGATGCGATTTTCTTGTTGCTGGGTTATGCGCTCCTGTTACTTTAAAAGAAATTGGCTCCTTTCTTGCCACTAGATCCTCCGCGGAACAGTGCCATCAACCACGAATCGTCTTATGCACCTCAAGTAGAAGTCTTTGATGCGATTTTCTTGTTGCTGGGTTATGCGCTCCTGTTACTTTAACAGAAATTGGCTCCTTTCTTGTCTCGAGATCCTCCGCGGAACAGTGCCATCGACAACGCAACGTCTCTGGCACCTCAAGTAGAAGTGTATGATGCGATTTTCTTGTTGCTGGGTTATGCGCTCCTGTAACTTTAAAAGAAATTGGCTCCTTTCTTGCCACTAGATCCTCCGCGGAACAGTGCCATCAACCACGCAACGTCTCTAGCACCTCAAGTAGAAGTCTTTGATGCGATTTTCTTGTTGCTGGGTTATGCGCTCCTGTTACTTTAACAGAAATTGGCTCCTTTCTTGCCTCGAGATCCTCCGCGGAACAGTGCCATCAACCACGCAACGTCTCTAGCACCTGAAGTAGAAGTCTTTGATGCGATTTTCTTGTTGCTGGGTTATGCGCTCCTGTTACTTTAACAGAAATTGACTCTTTTCTTGTCTCGAGATCCTCAGCGAAACAGTGCCATCAGCAACGCAACGTCTCTAGGACCTCAAGTAGAAGTCTTTGATGCGATTTTCTTGTTGCTGGGTTATGCTCTCCTCTTACTTTAACAGAAATTAGCTCTTTTCTTGCCACTAGATCCTCCGCGGAAGAGTGCCATTACCACGCAACGTCTCTAGCACCTCAAGTAGAAGTCTTTGATGCGATTTTCTTGTTGCTGGGTTATGCGCTCCTGTTACTTTAACAGAAATTGGCTCCTTTCTTGCCTCGAGATCCTCCGCGGAACAGTGCCATCAACCACGCAACGTCTCTAGCACCTAAAGTAGAAGTCTTTGATGCGATTTTCTGGTTGCTGGGTTATGCGCTCCTGTTACTTTAACAGAAATTGGCTCTATTGTTGCCACTAGATCCTCCGCGGAACAGTGCCATCAACCACGCAACGTCTCTAGCACCTCAAGTAGAAGTCTTTGATGCGATTTTCTTGTTGCTGGGTTATGCGCTCCTCTTACTTTAACAGAAATTGGCTCCTTTCTTGCCTCGAGATCCACCGCGGAACAGTGCCATCGACCACGCAACGTCTCTGGCACCTCAAGTAGAAGTGTATGATGCGATTTTCTTGTTGCTGGGTTATGCGCTCCTGTAACTTTAAAAGACATTGGCTCCTTTCTTGCCACTAGATCCTCCGCGGAACAGTGCCATCAACCATGCAACGTCTCTAGTACCTCAAGTAGAAGTCTTTGATGCGATTTTCTTGTTGCTGGGTTATGCGCTCCTGTTACTTTAACAGAGATTGGCTCCTTTCTTGCCTTGAGATCCTCCGCGGAACAGTGCCATCGACCACGCAACGTCTCTGGCACCTCAAGAAGAAGTCTTTGATGCGATTTTCTTGTTGCTGGGTTATGCGCTCCTGTAACTTTAAAAGAAATTGGCTCCTTTGTTGCCACTAGATCCTCCGCGGAACAGTGCCATCAACCACGCAACGTCTCTAGCACCTCAAGTAGAAGTCTTTGATGCGATTTTCTTGTTGCTGGGTTATGCGCTCCTGTTACTTTAACAGAAATTGGCTCCTTTCTTGCCTCGAGATCCTCCGCGGAACAGTGCCATCAACCACGCAACGTCTCTAGCACCTAAAGTAGAAGTCTTTGATGCGATTTTCTGGTTGCTGGGTTATGCGCTCCTGTTACTTTAACAGAAATTGGCTCTTTTCTTGCCACTAGATCCTCCGCGGAAGTGTGCCATCAACCACGCAACGTCTCTAGCACCTCAAGAAGAAGTCTTTGATGCGATTTTCTTGTTGCTGGGTTATGCGCTCCTGTTACTTTAACAGAAATTGGCTCCTTTCTTGCCTCGAGATCCTCCGCGGAACAGTGCCATCAACCACGCAACGTCTCTAGCACCTAAAGTAGAAGTCTTTGATGCGATTTTCTGGTTGCTGGGTTATGCGCTCCTGTTACTTTAACAGAAATTGGCTCTATTCTTGCCACTAGATCCTCCGCGGAACAGTGCCATCAACCACGCAACGTCTCTAGCACCTCAAGTAGAAGTCTTTGATGCGATTTTCTTGTTGCTGGGTTATGCGCTCCTCTTACTTTAACAGAAATTGGCTCCTTTCTTGCCTCGAGATCCTCCGCGGAACAGTGCCATCGACCACGCAACGTCTCTGGCACCTCAAGTAGAAGTGTATGATGCGATTTTCTTGTTGCTGGGTTATGCGCTCCTGTAACTTTAAAAGAAATTGGCTCCTTTCTTGCCACTAGATCCTCCGCGGAACAGTGCCATCAAACATGCAACGTCTCTAGTACCTCAAGTAGAAGTCTTTGATGCGATTTTCTTGTTGCTGGGTTATGCGCTCCTGTTACTTTAACAGAAATTGGCTCCTTTCTTGCCTCGAGATCCTCCGCGGAACAGTGCCATCGACCACGCAACGTCTCTGGCACCTCAAGAAGAAGTCTTTGATGCGATTTTCTTGTTGCTGGGTTATGCGCTCCTGTTACTTTAACAGAAATTGGCTCCTTTCTTGCCTCGAGATCCTCCGCGGAACAGTGCCATCAACCACGCAACGTCTCTAGCACCTGAAGTAGAAGTCTTTGATGCGATTTTCTTGTTGCTGGGTTATGCGCTCCTGTTACTTTAACAGAAATTGACTCTTTTCTTGTCTCGAGATCCTCAGCGAAACAGTGCCATCAGCAACGCAACGTCTCTAGGACCTCAAGTAGAAGTCTTTGATGCGATTTTCTTGTTGCTGGGTTATGCGCTCCTCTTACTTTAACAGAAATTGGCTCCTTTCTTGCCTCGAGATCCTCCGCGGAACAGTGCCATCGACCACGCAACGTCTCTGGCACCTCAAGTAGAAGTGTATGATGCGATTTTCTTGTTGCTGGGTTATGCGCTCCTGTAACTTTAAAAGAAATTGGCTCCTTTCTTGCCACTAGATCCTCCGCGGAACAGTGCCATCAACCATGCAACGTCTCTAGTACCTCAAGTAGAAGTCTTTGATGCGATTTTCTTGTTGCTGGGTTATGCGCTCCTGTTACTTTAACAGAAATTGACTCTTTTCTTGTCTCGAGATCCTCAGCGAAACAGTGCCATCAGCAACGCAACGTCTCTAGGACCTCAAGTAGAAGTCTTTGATGCGATTTTCTTGTTGCTGGGTTGTGCGCTCCTCTTACTTTAACAGAAATTGGCTCTTTTCTTGCCACTAGATCCTCCGCGGAAGAGTGCCATCAACCACGCAACGTCTCTAGCACCTCAAGTAGAAGTCTTTGATGCGATTTTCTTGTTGCTGGGTTATGCGCTCCTGTTACTTTAACAGAAATTGACTCTTTTCTTGTCTCGAGATCCTCAGCGAAACAGTGCCATCAGCAACGCAACGTCTCTAGGACCTCAAGTAGAAGTCTTTGATGCGATTTTCTTGTTGCTGGGTTATGCGCTCCTCTTACTTTAACAGAAATTGGCTCTTTTCTTGCCACTAGATCCTCCGCGGAAGAGTGCCATCAACCACGCAACGTCTCTAGCACCTCAAGCAGAAGTCTTTGATATAAATTTCTGGTTGCCGGGTTATGCGCTCCTGTTACTTTAACAGAAATTGGCTCTTTTCTTGCCTCGAGATCCTCCGCGGAACAGTGCCATCAACCACGCAACGTCTCTAGCACCTCAAGTAGAAGTCTTTGTTGCGATTTTCTTGCTGCTGGGTTATGGGCTCCTGTTACTTTAATTGAAATTGGCTCCTTTCATGCCACTAGATCCTCCGCGGAACAGTGCCATCAACGACGCAACATCTCTAGTACCTGAAGTTGAAGTCTTTGATGCGATTTTCTTGTTGCTGGATTATGCGCTCCTGTTACCTTAAAAGAAATTGGCTCCTTTCTTGCCACTAGATCCTTCGCGGAACAGTGCCATCAACCACGCAACGTCTCTAGCACCTGAAGTAGAAGTCTTTGAGGCGATTTTCTTGTTGCTGGGTTATGCGCTCCTGTTACTTTAACAGAAATTGGCCCTTTTCTTGCCACTAGATCCTCCGCGGAAGAGTGCCATCAACCACGCAACGTCTCTAGCACCTGAAGTAGAAGTCTTTGATGCGATTTTCTTGTTGCTGGGTTATGCGCTCCTGTTACTTTAACAGAAATTGACTCTTTTCTTGCCTCGAGATCCTCCAAGGACCAGTGCCATCAACCATGCAACGTCTCTAGCACCTCAAATAGAATTCTTTGATGCGATTTTCTTGTTGCTGGGTTATGCGCTCCTGTTACCTTAACAGAAATTGACTCTTTTCTTAGATCGAGATCCTCAGCGGAACAGTGCCATCAACCACGCAACGTCGCTAGCACCTCAGGTAGAAGTCTTTGATGCGATTTTCTTGTTGCTGGGTTATGCGTTCCTGTTACCTTAAAAGAAATTGGCTCCTTTCTTGCCACTAGATCCTCCGCGGAACAGTGCCATCAACCACGCAACGTCTCCAGCACCTGAAGTAGAAGTCTTTGATGCGATTTGCTTGTTGCTGGGTTATGCGCTCCTGTTACTTTAACAGAAATTGGCTCTTTTCTTGCCACTAGATCCTCCGCGGAAGAGTGCCATCAACCACGCAACGCCTATTGCAACTCAAGTAGAAGTCTTTAATGCGATTTTCTTGTCGCTGGGTTATGCGCTCCTGTTACCTTAAAAGAAATTGGCTCCTTTCTTGCCACTAGATCCTTCGCGGAACAGTGGCATCAACCACGCAACGTCTCTAGCAACTCGAGTAGAAGTCTTTAATGTGATTTTCTTGTTGCTGGGTTATGCGCTCCTGTTACTTTGGGAAATTGACTCATTTCTTGCCTCGAGATCCTCAGCGGAACAGTGCCATCAACCACGCAACGTCTCTAGTACCTGAATTGGAAGTCTTTGATGCGATTTTCTTGTTGCTGGGTTATGCGCTCCTGTTACTTTAACAGAAATTGGCTCTTTTCTTGCCACTAGATCCTCCGCGGAACAGTGCCATCAACCATGCAACGTCTCTGGTACCTCAAGTAGAAGTATTTGATGCGATTATCTTGTTGCTGGGTTATGCGCTCCTGGTCCTTTAAATTAAATTGACTCTTTTCTTGCCTCGAGATCGTCAGCGGAACATGGCCATTAACCATGCAACTTCTCTAGCACCTCAAGTAGAAGTCTCTGGTATAATTATCTGGTTGCTGGGTTATGCGCTCCTGTTACTTTAACAGAAATTGACTCTTTTCTTGCCTCGAGATCCTCAGCAGAGCAGTGCCATCAACCACGTAGCGTCTCTAGCACCTCAAGAAGAAGTCTTTGATGCGATTTTCTGGTTGCTGGGTTATGCGCTCCGGTTACTTTAACAGAAATTGGCTCCTTTCTGTCCACTGGGTCCTCCGCGGAACAGTGCCATCAACCATGCAACATCTCTGGTACCTCAAGTAGAAGTATTTGATGCGATTATCTTGTTGCTGGGTTATGCGCTCCTGTTACTTTAAATTAAATTGACTCTTTTCTTGCCTCGAGATCGTCAGCGGAACATGGCCATTAACCATGCAACGTCTCTAGCACCTCAAGTAGAAGTCTTTGATATAATTATCTGGTTGCTGGGTTATGCGCTCCTGTTACTTTAAAGGAAATTGACTCTTTTCTTGCCTCGAGATCCTCAGCAGAACAGTGCCATCAACCACGTAGCGTCTCTAGCACCTCAAGTAGAAGTCTTTGATGCGATTTTCTTGTTGCTGGGTTACGCGCTCCTGATACTTTAAAAGAAATTGGCTCCTTTCTTGCCACTGGATCCTCCGCGGAACAGTGCCATCAACCATGCAACGTCTCTAGTACCTCAAGTAGAAGTCTTTGATGAGACTTTCTTGTTACTTGGTTATGCGCTCCTGTTACTTTAACAGAATATGACTCCTTTCTTGCCACTAGATCCTCCGCGGAACAGTGCCATCAACCACGCAACGTCTCTAGCACCTCAAAGAGAAGTCTTTGATGCGATTTTCTTGTTGCTGGGTTATGCGCTCCTGTTACTTTAACAGAAATTGGCTCTTTTCTAGCCACTAGATCCTCCGCAGAACAGTGCCATCAACCATGCAACTTCTCTGGGACCTCAAGTAGAAGGCTTTGATATAATTTCCTTGTTGCTGGGTTATCCGCTCCTGTTACCTTAACATAAATTGGCTCTTTCTTTCCACAAGATCCTTATTGTAAGAGTGCCATCGACGACGCAACCTCTCTAGCATCTGAAGTCGAAGTCTTTGATATAATTTTGTTGTTGCTGGGTTATGCGCTCCTGTTACTTTAACAGAAATTGGCTCTTTTCTTGCCACTAGATCCTCCGCGGAACAGTGCCATCAACCACGCAACGTCTCTAGCACCTCAAGTAGAAGTCTTTGATGCGATTTTCTTGTTGCTGGGTTATGCGCTCCTGTTACTTTAACAGAAATTGGCTCCTTTCTTGCCTCGAGATCCTCCGCGGAATAGTGCCATCAACCACGCAACGTCTCTAGGACCTCAGGTAGAAGTCTTTGATGCGGTTTTCTTGTTGCTGGGTTATGCGCTCCTGTTACTTTAACAGAAATTGGCTCTTTTCTTGCCACTAGATCCTCCGCGGAACAGTGCCATCAACCACGCAACGTCTCTAGCACCTCAAGTAAAAGTCTTTGATGCGATTTTCTTGTTGCTGGGTTATGCGCTCCTGTTACTTTAACAGAAAATGACTCTTTTCTTGCCTCGAGATCCTCAGCGGAACAGTGTCATCAACCACGCAACGTCTCTAGCACCTCAAGTAGAAGTCTTTGATGCGATTTTCTTGTTGCTGGGTTATGCGCTCCTGTTACTTTAACAGAAAATGACTCTTTTCTTGCCTCGAGATCCTCAGCGGAACAGTGCCATCAACCACGCAACGTCTCTAGCACCTCAAGTAGAAGTCTTTGATGCGATTTTCTTGTTGCTGGGTTATGCGCTCCTGTTACTTTAACAGAAATTATCTGTTTTCTTGCCTCGAGATCCTCCGCGGAACAGTGCCATCAACCATGCAACGTCTCTAGCACCTCAAGTAGAAGTCTTTGATGCGATTTTCTTGTTGCTGGGTTATGCGCTCCTGTTACTTTAATTGAAATTGGCTCCTTTCATGCCACTAGATCCTCCGCGGAACAGTGCCATCAACGACGCAACATCTCTAGTACCTGAAGTTGAAGTCTTTGATGCGATTTTCTTGTTGCTGGGTTATGCGCTCCTGTTACTTTAACAGAAATTGGCTCCTTTCTTGCCACTAGATCCTCCGCGGAACAGTGCCATCAACCATGCAACGTCTCTAGTACCTCAAGTAGAAGTCTTTGATGCGATTTTCTTGTCGCTGGATTACGCGTCCCGGTTATTTTAACAGAAATTGGCTCTTTTCTAGCCACTAGATCCTCCGCGGAACAGTGCCATCAACCACGCAACGTCTCTAGCACCTCAAGAAGAAGTCTTTGATGCGATTTTCTGGTTGCTGGGTTATGCGCTCCTGTTACTTTAACAGAAATTGGCTCTTTTCTTGCCACTAGATCCTCCGCGGAACAGTGCCATCAACCACGCAACGTCTCTAGCACCTCAAGTAGAAGTCTTTGATGCGATTTTCTGGTTGCTGGGTTATGCGCTCCTGTTACTTTAACAGAAATTGGCTCTTTTCTTGCCACTAGATCCTCCGCGGAACAGTGCCATCAACCACGCAACGTCTCTAGCACCTCAAGAAGAAGTCTTTGATGCGATTTTCTTGTTGCTGGGTTATGCGCTCCTGTTACTTTAACAGAAATTGGCTCCTTTCTTGCCACTAGATCCTCCGCGGAACAGTGCCATCAACCATGCAACGTCTCTAGTACCTCAAGTAGAAGTCTTTGATGCGATTTTCTTGTTGCTGGGTTATGCGCTCCTGTTACTTTAACAGAAATTTGCTCCTTCCTTGCCACTAGATCCTCCGCGGAACAGTGCCATCAACCACGCTACGTCTCTAGCACCTATAGTAGAAGTCTTTGATATAATTTTCTGGTTGCTGGGTTATGCGCTCCTGTTACTTTAACAGAAATTGGCTCTTTTCTTGCCACTAGATCCTCCGCGGAACAGTGCCATCAACCACTCAACGTCTCTAGCACCTCAAGTAGAAGTCTTTGATGCGATTTTCTTGTTGCTGGGTTATGCGCTCCTGTTACTTTAACAGAAACTGACTCTTTTCTTGCCTCGAGATCCTCAGCGGAACAGTGCCATCAACCACGTAACGTCTCTAGCACCTCAAGAAGAAGTCTTTGATGCGATTTTCTGGTTGCTGGGTTATGCGCTCCTGTTACTCTAACAGAAATTGGCTTCTTTCTTGCAACTAGATCCTCCGCGGAACAGTGCCATCAACCACGCAACGTCTCTAGCACCTCAAGTAGAAGTCTTTGATGCGATTTTCTTGTTGCTGGGTTATGCGCTCCTGTTACTTTAACAGAAATTGGCTCTATTCTTGCCACTAGATCCTTCGCGGAACAGTGCCATCAACCACGCTACGTCTCTAGCACCTCAAGTAGAAGTCTTTGATGCGATTTTCTTGTTGCTGGGTTATGCGCTCCTGTTACTTTAACAGAAACTGACTCTTTTCTTGCCTCGAGATCCTCAGAGGAACAGTTCCATCAACCACGTAACGTCTCTAGCACCTCAAGAAGAAGTCTTTGATGCGAGTTTCTTGTTGCTGGGTTATGCGCTCCTGTTACTTTAACAGAAATTTGCTCCTTCCTTGCCACTAGATCCTCCGCGGAACAGTGCCATCAACCACGCTACGTCTCTAGCACCTCAAGTAGAAGTCTTTGATGCGATTTTCTTGTTGCTGGGTTATGCGCTCCGGTTGCTTTAACAGAAATTGGCTCTTTTCGTGCCTCGAGATCCTCCTCGGAACAGTGCCATCAACCACGCAACGTCTCTAGCACCTCAAGTAGAAGTCTTTGATGCGATTTTCTTGTTGCTGGGTTATGCGCTCCTGTTACTTTAACAGAAATTGGCTCTTTTCTTGCCACTAGATCCTCCGCGGAACAGTGCCATCAACCACGCAACGTCTCTAGCACCTCAAGTAGAAGTCTTTGATGCAGTTTTCTGGTTGCTGGGTTATGCGCTCCTGTTACTTTAACAGAAATTATCTGTTTTCTTGCCTCGAGATCCTCCGCGGAACAGTGCCATCAACCATGCAACGTCTCTAGCACCTCAAGTAGAAGTATTTGATGCGATTTTCTTGTTGCTGGGTTATGCGCTCCTGTTACTTTAACAGAAATTGGCTCTTTTCTTGCCACTAGATCCTCCGCGGAACAGTGCCATCAACCACGCAACGTCTCTAGCACCTCAAGTAGAAGTCTTTGATGCGATTTTCTTGTTGCTAGCTTATGCGCTCCTGACATTTTAATCTAAAATTCATAGTTCTTGTCTCAGATCAAGTCGATGTTTATTTTAGAATATATACTATTTAATTATTTTTTGAGAAGTTCTCTTTATGCTTTATTAAAATTTAACTGAATTTGGAAGTTTATTACCATCGCTTCACTTATCTCCAACTACTTTATCTCAGACTAAAGCTGTGTTCAAACATGTTAGCGCGGATTGTTGCTTCGATCGGCACACAAAGTATCTCTTTGAGGAATTGATAACAATATTAATTGCAGTAATCTGTTTCAATATTGATCGAGTTAAAGTTACAAATCTGAATGTAAGCCAGGAGGCGTTTTGCACCTCTAATAGGAGAACTACAACGGGGATAGGAGAAAGGCTTGGCAACATATTGCTTTAGAAACAAATTAGAGTATAAAAGCAGTCGCTTGTTTGGCAAACAGTATCAGTTCAGTTTTACCTCAATCCACGAATAAGTCAAGCGTTCAAAGCAAACATGGCCTACAAAGTATGATAAAAGTGCTTCTGAAGCCGAAATACCTTAACATTAATTTCAAACCTTTTTATTTTTAAGTTCGTGGTACTTTGCACCCTTCTAAGCATCGCTCAAGCTGTACCAGTTCTGCATCATGGGGGCATCTTAGTTGCTGGTCATGGTGATGACCATGGTTATGACCATTATGCACCAGCTGAGTATAAATTCGAGTATGGTGTCCATGATGCACACACTGGTGACATCAAGAGCCAGGAGGAGACTCGACATGGAGATGTGGTTCATGGATCATACTCTTTGGTGGAACCTGATGGTCACAAACGTGTTGTCCACTACACTGCCGATCACCACAATGGATTCAATGCTCAAGTGCATCGCGAAGAAACCGTTCATCATGTCCCTGTTGCTCATCATGCTCCAGTTGCTGTAGCTCATCATGTTCAACCAGTTCACCTTGCTAGCCATCAGGTAGCTCATGTTGCTCCTGTTGTTGTTGCTCATCATGCAGCTCCTGCTCATGGTCATGTTGCTACCAGTCACGCCAATGTACAAATCACACATCATGCCGGTCATCTTGGTGACTATCACTATTAGGCGTTGTTAAGATAAATTGTCTCCTCATCAAATTTAGGACTTAAAGGAATCATGATAAAAAAATGCATTGTAAATAATCATCTATTGGATTTATTTTGAAAGTAAACTAATTGCAAGAATAACATTTGTTTTGAATTGTGCGCAATTGAAGGCAAAGTCCTGGCTCATGACCTGGAATGGGACCAAGCATGCTTTGTTTTAGAGCATAGATTCTGATCCCTGCTCCGAAATGAACTATAAAAGATCGAATTATGACTATAAAAGTTTTGTTGAAATGATGTGTTCCGACGAAAATGGAATTGTAATGTTGTCCTCGGAACATTCCGTCATTCCCCGTCATCTTCCTTCCACTTTCAAGTCAATGAATCAAACGAAGTGCCCGGGAATGACGGAATGGTTCGAGGACAAAAAAAGACTATAAAAGTCACAAACGTTCAAATATGAAGGATAAGACTTACATTCTATATGAGGGTCAGATACATATTTGCATAGTCGGAACCACTTGCTGTCTTCAGGAATAAAACTGGGAGGGAAAACATCGCGAAGGTCCTTGTTTATCTGAAGTCTTAGTTTCAGAAAACCAGATATTGGGACGAATTCCACACACTGATAATTAACGTTTGGATTAAAAATTGGATTTCTTGATAGAGACTCGAAGCAACTTGTCCTGGGTATAACTCATTACAAGGCTACAACTCCCACGCAAAAACCTCTTCCAACTTTACCAAGGACAACTTGAGGAAAAAGTTATGGGATATGAAAGGATACACGAGCTCGACTCCCAGTGCTCAACTCCTAGTGCAACCACTAAGCACTGGAACGCTCAGCAGAATAAAACACTAGAATAAGTTGACACATGATACAAATGTAAAGGATTAATGTTTGATTTCTTTATATTGAATTTTTTTTGACGGAGGGTTACCTTATCTCGACGAGAAATCTACTTTCTTCCTGTAAGCTATTCTTTTCTTCGTTGTAGCATTTCGATGCCTGTGTAATGCACTAGAGAATGAGAACTTCGTTTTTTAGGAGATTCAGCATAAAATAAAATTTGGTAAAATGATCTCGTGGTTGTAAATTTATTCTACCCTTGTGAAGAAGATGTCAAATATCGTCCTTCTTAGTTCTGTTAAAATTTAAGGTCAGCTGCTTACACAGGATAATAAAACTTCAAGTATTGATAGCAGTTTTAAGGGCTGTATTATAGAACTGGGTGGAACATCGATCCTGACATAAACATCTTAGAACAGAATAAATACATTTGAAAGACGGAGCCTAAGGTGCGTTCATGAAGCGAATGGGGAAGGATATAAGAGACGAATAAGGTTTAACCGCAAGCAATACCACTTTAGTACACACTAGCCTTTTTGATCAGTCAAAGATACCATACAGCGGCCTAATAGTGAGTGCATCTTCAGGAAAGCATTGCAGGTCAGGATGAAAAACTATTATCAGTTAGAAATCCCCGGAAGCACCGGCTGAGCTATGTTGACAATAAGAGTGAAAACGCTACATCGATGTTCCAATCGGTCAGCAAGCAGAGACTGGTGCATGCATCAGAAAAGAGAGACCAAGGACTGAAAGAGGCTGTAGCGCCATGATGACGGCAACGTTAATCCAGTAAGAATTCTAAGTATAAGGATCGAATCATATCTGGTACTCATGCGAAACTCAAGCTGCTGAAAAAAAGTGGCAGGGATGTTAAAGTGGAAAAGTTAAAAAAAAAAACGAGAGAACATGTTGGTAAAAACTTGTTAAGAATGGAAAAGGATAACGATGAGAAGCTAAGATGTACAGCTGAAAATGTAGACTATGTGAAAGAATTTGGTCATGATCGGCCCGACTGGCATTAAATCTTGTAGACTCGAAACATTCGATACAACTTTAAGACGAACAAAATATTTAGATAGCTCTGTAAGCTGTTGGAAGTCTCAATGCTTACCTAACAACAATAATTGGCGCAGGATAACTGGTAAATTTTTGGCCAAACTGGATGTGATCTGGCACGCCAGAATGAATAAAAACTTTATTTTACTGGTTAACTGAAGGAAGTGTCACTGCTTAGACCAGAAATGAAAAGGAAGTGTGGATAAAAAGGATTTTCTGCATCTGAATCTAATTAATAAATGGATAAGAGTTCATGGGAGGAAAGGGATTGGCGTTCAGAGAAGAATTGGCGTTAGTAAAGGAAATGGAGAAAATGGGTCTAGTTTATGATGCTTTGAACTTTTGAACTGGGTTAAATGGGGTTTTAATTGGAATAACTAGACAATATTCTCAAAACCGAACTAACTGTAGGTTGATCTTGGTTTTTAAGTGACCAGCTTTGCGTCAAAGGTTCCAGAGGTATAACATAAAGGGATGGATCTTAAAGCGATACGTTCATCATGTTAGCCATCAAGCGGGGGCACGCTGACGTACCAAAAGTTGGATACTCTCCCATGTTAGCAGATACAAAAGGGACTTAAATTCAATGATCCTCTTGCAGACGGTACCAAAATTGAGGATCCACTGACTGTACCTGGTTTTGATGACTGTTGTGTTTGCAATAGTGCGAAATTGATGGATTAGTGTTTAGAGTTTTACACTGTATTACGTTGTAAAATAATTGAGAATAATGAGAAGTATCAATGTACGCCAAATCCGTGGCACTCAAGTCTGTGAAACAATGGTTCAGGCTGGAGCTATTGCCATAATGGGGCCATAATAAAGTGTTGGTTATCGATAACCATTAATGATGTTCTTTGGTTTTCCCCACTTTGTGCATTTCCAGAATAGATTTCGTTGTGCTAGTTCCCTTGGTAAACAGTTCACCTTCAGTATGAAGAGCTTACAGAATTTCAGCATGATTTGTTTCAGGTGTCCTGTAAGTCCATATAACAGCGCAGCTGCTCAGAAGCTGAGAAAAGTTTTTAATAGGAAGCCTAATGTTGATCAGTAATTAATGCTGGCTTAAATCGTCCTTGAGAACAAGAACTTTTCTACATTTGCTTGAGTAAAGGATTTCACTAACTAGAGAGCCTGGATGAGTCTATGAAGCCATTTTTTTTTGTAAAAGATGTGAGAAATACAAGGGAAACAGCTGATGCTCTCAATGATGCGATATTGTGCGATGTTTTCACGCAATCTCCTTTTCTTGAGAGAATAGAAGTTGAAAAGAATAAGTTGGTAATAAGTTTAATTAAAATGGAATTCCTTTGAGTATGCAGTCCTTGATTATTATTTAAAACTATCAGTGATGGGTATATACAATGCATTGCGTAATATGAATCCCTTAATCCTATTTTGATGAGCTTCCTTCCGTCTTTAAATCCCTTCTAGAATTAATGATGATAGTCGCCATGATGATCAGCATGATGAGTGATTTGGATATTGGCATGACTGGTAGCAACATGACCATGCGAAGGAGCTGCATGATGAGCAACAACAACAGGAGCAACATGAGCTACGTGGCGGGTAGCAACGTGAATTGGTTGAACATGATGAGCTACCGCAATAGGAGCCGAATGATGGGTAGCAGGAACATGATGGGTGGTTCCTTCACGATGAACCTCAGCATGGAATCCGGTGTGTTTGTCGGCGGTGTAGTGGACAGTGCGCTTGTGACCATCAGGCTCAACGAGCGAGTATGATCCATGAACTTTGTCACCATGTCGCTCCTCTTCTTGACTCTTGATATCGCCGGTGTGCTCATCATGAACTGAATATGAGAATTTGTACTCGGCAGGAGCATAATGTTCGTGCTCGTTGTGATGGCTTTCAAGGACATGATGTATAACTGGGACAGCTGTGGCGAGTCCAAGGAAACCACAGATAATAGCAATCTGCAATTTAAAAATTAATTAAAAATCCGTATTGAAAGTTACAAATTTCCAAGGGGTTCTACCTTTAAAGCCATTTTCTCTTCAAGTTTATTTCTAAATGAAATTAAATTATTTCAAATATTTGAACGAAGCTCAACTGATGCCGATTCTGCATTTCTCAGACATTTTTATACGCTGAAATTAGTATCAATTTCCACCCATTTCACTGTCCCACCCAAAACGTCCACGGTTACCACAGTGGTGAAAGAAATTACAAGCCTTTTAACGAAATTACAGTGCACCCCTGCACAGGACTTGCAACATGCACTTTCCTCCAGACTGAAGCAATCCAGTGCAACCACTTGATACGGTGGTAATATTAATAATTGCAAAATTTATGTCAAGCTGTCGTTGGCACACTCCAAATTAGAGTATGTGGTCTCCGAGTTGCGTCAGGACCGGCTAAGCGCGTTCTTCACATATGCACATATGTATGTGGATTTATCTGTTGTCGGCATGTACATAGCGACTTGAACATTGTGAAATTTTCTCGGCAAAGTACCTAATGGCTGAACTCCCCAAAAGAGTCCTAAAATCAACTGAAATACGGTGGGCAGTGTTTGTGGCGCTTAATGAGCGTTCACATACGATTTTGTTTATAATTTACTGAGTATGTTGGTCAATAGTGCAAGTCCTCGCTACACACGACAACGCTACGCTAATATGAGACTTCTTTGGGCTGAATGGCGCTTAACGTTCGATAGTACGAAGGCCGTTAAAGTCCGACTAATATTAGTTATATGTTGGGCGTCGACAATTTCATGATATAGTTTTCCGCGATTTCCTTCGGTGAAAATTGATAATGTTGGTTTGGGCGTTTGAGAAATGACGCATGACATCAGGGTTGCGTGTTTTTGAGATAGTTATGCTAATTTGTGGTATGTATCGGGCGTTTGATAAAATTTTAGCTAATTTGCCAATAGAATGAAATAACGAAATTTCATGTCAAGGAGTCGTTTGAACAGTGATACAATCTCGAATGATAGATGAATGAATGATTGAGCAAATCGAACTGGTTAGCAAGTATTTACTTAGGATATTACTTAATTTTCGTTAAATGAGGCGCCGGGATATGAAGCCAGGTACAAAGTCCTATTTGAAAATTATATGGACTTGCATTTGTTATTCAAATTTATGCTAGTTCGATAGTGCGAATCGATAGATTTCGAGTTGTTAAGCAATTTTCAGTTGTCCAGAGCTTAGCGATGTGTGAAACACTGTGATTAGTGTGTATAAAAAGGGATCAGATATCATCAAACAGCATCAGTTGAGCTTCATTCGCTTCCCTAAGCAGTTCTAAGAAAATTTAAAAAGTTCCTTCAAAATCTTAACATGGCAAACAAGGTAATTATACCGTTATACACCACAATTCAAGACTCTAAAATAAATTTCTCCAACAATTCAGATGATCCTCCTTTGCGCTCTTGTCAGTGTAGCAGTGGCTGTGCCAGTCTACCAAGAGGAGCATGGACACGAGCACGAACATTATGCTCCTGCCGAGTACAAATTCTCATATTCAGTTCATGATGAGCACACCGGCGATATCAAGAGTCAAGAAGAGGAGCGACATGGTGACAAAGTGCATGGATCATACTCGCTGGTAGAGCCTGATGGTCACAAGCGCACTGTCCACTACACCGCCGACAAACACACCGGATTCCATGCTGAGGTTCATCGTGAAGGAACCACCCATCATGTTCCTGCTACCCATCATTCGGCTCCTATTGCGGTAGCTCATCATGTTCAACCAATTCACGTTGCTACCCACCACGTAGCTCATGTTGCTCCTGTTGTTGTTGCTCATCATGCAGCTCCTTCGCATGGTCATGTTGCTACCAGTCATGCCAATATCCAAATCACTCATCATGCTGATCATCATGGCGACTACCATCATTGATTCTGAAAAAGGATAAAGAATCCCAAGAAAGCTCATCGTCATAGTTTTTTAAGACAATCATCTGAAACAGTGCATTGTATATACTCATTCAAACTATTTTTATGTATTAAATAAATCAAGGACTGCATACTATTGATATGTTTTGATTTTTCCGGGCTTGTGTCGTCAGGAAACCTAGGAGAGAGTCCTTTCTGAGAAGGGAGAGAAGATAAGCTAGGACTGGGCTCAGATGGTCTTCATTCGATTATCCTGCAGTGTTGTCGCGGTTACTGCCTGGCGACATCTAAGCGTCACATTGGGTTTCTACAGGATCTGTAGTAAGTTGACATCGATTACTGAAACTGTTTCATTACATTAAAAATCTGATTTGATAAATTCATGATTCTATGAATATAAATTTATCCGATTTAAATGAATTTAGTTACCGTAGCTAATCCGTCATTATGGTCCTTATGTAAACGAGAATCACCCGCACGTCCCAAATCGTGGATAGAAAATTTTTGCGAATTTTCCTCCAAAAAACCGCAAGCGTTTAACCTTCCTTAAAAATTTCACGTAAAGCCTCAAGTCCTCCAATTTCGTCGAACGAGACGTCGAAAGGAAGCTCTTGGCTTGTGCAATGCGCAGCAAAGACAAAAACGTCATTGGTTTAGGGAAGGTGGAAAGATTGGTCGGGAAAATAATTTTAAATGTCCCTAACGCAGCGTGGAAATCGACTGATTAGGGGCCTAAAGTCAACGACAATCACTCCCCGTTGTCACATCGTGAAAAGAACTTTTTCGAGTAAGCAAGCAGTTTTGTTACAGGACATATTACTAAGGTTAAGAACAAGTCTCTCAAGATTTCTGCACTTCATCATCTGAGCGCATATGATAGTTTTTGGTTTTTCGAGCAGATATTGAGCTTTTCTTTTTAAACAAGCTCACGTAAATGGTCACGATTAAAATTGATTCTCTGAGTTACTTAGGTTAAGCGTAAGGACATACAAAGCTAACAATTAGAAAAAAGTCCTGATGCAACGATATTAAGCCAAAATCAATGAAAGTCGACTTGGATTGTTAAATTTGCTCTCATTTGTGCTTAAAATAATAAAACAAGACGATCAAAGCATTTGCTTCAAATTGCAATGCAGAAATAAATCAACTTGTACTTACCATAGGCTGTCTCTGTCTAAGAAAAGCCGTCCGATAGTGTATATGCTGTATCCAATAACGCTATGTTTCTGATGGTTTTGAAGCTTTATACGGGCCCGTCGACTCGTTTTGACCAGTTTTGTTTTAATTGTAGCAGCCAGATCGAGGAAGTTGAAGTGATTGTGAGGAAACGCAGAAAGGTTAATTAGCTTATCGTGGGGTAGTAATCGTTTTTTTTTTCTCTGCAATAAAAAGTTCTAATAAATTGTTTCTCTGTAATGAAAAATATAATTTCTAATTTTTGTAATTGCGTGCGTTCCGTGAAGTGACTTTATTAGTCAAACTATATACGATAGAAAACCTTGGGCGCGGGGTCTAGGGAGGTCTCCTTTCCAGCAGTCCTCCTCCATCCTGCCCCCTCCCGCTGGAGGGAGATTTCTCTAGACTGACGGCGCCCTAGCGCGAAGTAAAAAAGGGGCCTAGCCCGAAGTAATGTGTCAAACGGTTCCAGGCTAGGATCTCTTGACAGGGGGGGTGTTTAGTGGGTAGTCTGGTAGCATGCGCTGCTAGGAGTCCCACACTCCGGGCGTAAATTGCCTTCACCCCCCAAGCCAAAAAAAAAAAAAAATTAGTCAAACTATCGAATTATGGCACTACCATTTGCTACGCGTCAAAATTGGCTTGGAAAATCGAAGGTTACCTTGAATTTTTCGAAAGAAAACGCACTCGTTTAAGTTTTAAGATAAAGTTTCGTTTTATTTTTCATTAGTATTTAAATTTTTATTTTTATTCAATTTTAAAAACATTTTTATTATGTCTCTTAAACTGGATTTTTATTTGATTTATTATACTTAACATACCAGTTCAAACTTACATCAATTTTTCTTATTTATGTCAATGATAAAGATGGTTAGTAAACAAAATAAAAACCTAATTTATGAATCACGTTAATTTTACTTTACTTTAAATTTTTTTTTCTTATTTTCTTTGTTTTTAATTTAATTATTCTAAAATATATATCATAATATTATTTTGTCTTGTTAATTTTATTATGATTTCTTTTTAGTTTTGTTTCTCGAACATTTAAATATGTATTTTCATTTGTTGTTTCGGTTTTCTTTTAGTTGATGGTATTTGGGTCTAAAATATTGGTGTGTGATCCTGAATGTTGATAATTCTTTTAATTTTTCACGTCCTTTTTAATGTTTTTGTTTAGTATTTTTCGTGAATTTAAATGCTCTTACGAACTCGGATTTGGAAATAAAATTTGCTTTTTAAGGATTTGTTAATGTCGATGTTACTTTTACTTTTCACTGGATGTGTTATACTTGCCGGGTTTCAATATCCGTTGTATATATGATATACAAAAAATGGTTTTCTAATTATAAATTCGTTTATCTAAAAATGAAATTCAAATAAAGTCACTTTGAACCGAATTTGTTTTATTAAAATTTTGTTCTATAATATTAGTGTTTTTTTTTCTGTTGATGTTTTATTTTGTTATAAATTTGATTTCTTATAGTTTTCTTGCAATTTTGAAATGTATCTTCATTAGTTTAACTTAATATCTAGTTTTGAAACAACTGTAACTTTATTAAGGGTGTATTTCGCAGTTGTATCGTTCAATTTACATAATTTTACACGAGAATGAAAACGTTACACAATTTCCACTCAATCAGCCATTATAGAAATTGAAATCCTTCGACTGAGCATCCATGCATCAGCCAGGATACGTAGTGTAGTGTGTTTATTTCGATTAGAATATGGGATATTTTATTTGCTCGTCAATACATTACACTCAATGTATAACCCAAGAAAAAATTTAAGGATCCATTTCAACGAATTTCGCCGAGAAAATAAAAACCACATATATCACTTTCATGATACCCACTTCGAACGTCGTCGTCTGCAAATTTTCTCAATGTTAAAAACACTGCAACGCGGCAAATGAGAAATAAGAAAACAAATGCTCCTTATTTATTATCGTCTTAATTCTTCTAGAAAGAGTGTCGGGAATAAATCTATTTCCAATTGGTTACTTTGCAATTAAGGTTACATACACTATCCCTACTCCTACTCCTACTCCTAGTACTACGATTACATACACTAGACACATTGCAAATTAATGGCTACGTATCAGGTATTGATGTTGGTGTTGCCAGATTTTTCCATCGCATCCTTTGGTACAAGTAGGGCAATGTGATCGTCAGTGAAAATAGGACGAGAATTGTTGTATGCGATGGTATAGTGCATTTTATCGATGCACCGTGATGCATTGCAGCTGGATGTTCACCTGAAAAGAAACACATACACACTCATGTACATAAATGTAGAGAAAATTTGGGACAAAATGGATAAACTTCCGAAAAAAAATCAAGGAAATTAAGCACACACACACGAAAACTTGGGCTGCAATTCACCTTGCCAGGTAGAAAGAATTCTAGCCCGGGGGGGGGGGGCGGATCTGGTGGCTAGAAACTAGCCATTTTTTGGTTTGATCAACAGGAGCGCATAACCCAGGATCAAGAAAATGACAACAGAGACTTTAACTTGTGCTGCAAGTGACCATACCTGGTATATGGAATTCTTCTCGATTAAATCTTGTGGGTGTAATCTAGCAATTCCTTTGTTGAGTCAACAGGAGCGCATAACCCATGAATAAGAAAATCACTACAGAGACTTGTGCTTGCGCTGAAAGTAACCATAATTGGTGTATGGAATTCTTCTCGAGGAAATCTTGTAGCTAGAAACTAGTAATTCTTTGGTTGTACCAACAGGAGCGCATACCCCGGCTACAAGAAAATGGCATCCGAGACTTGTACTTAAGCTGCTAGAAACCTTGCCTGGTAGATGGCATTCTCCTCGGGAGAATCTCGGGGCTGGATAAGAAGCATTTTCAGTTGAGTAACAGGAGCGCATAGCCCAGCAACAACAAAATGACAACAAAATCGATTTTATTTTTTGCGACATGGCTATTTATCGCTGCTGGTGTGTGTTACTTTTCTTGTTCGTTGGCCTTGTGGTATTGAAGGCGAGAGTTCTAACGTCTAGAGCAGTAACAGATCGTCAGTAAGTGCACGATGCATCATTGTTCCGTTCGATTGAATGATGATAATTGATAACGGCTCCAGCATTTTGTCTTTGTCGGAAATTCAAAGAGGATTGTGGAATTGATAGCCGATCATCATAAATGTGTCCTGTCGGAACAGGAGCTCAGTATGAAGCAACAAGCAAACTGTAACGAATGCGGAAAGTGAGCATTGAGTCGAATGTGCTTTAATGTCCGAAATCGAAAGTCTGTTGCTGCTTTAGAAGAAATTATTGTTGCGATTGGAAACGAGGAGGTGATTCTCGTGGGCCAGTCGATTGCTCGCAGTGGTGTGTCCACGAATCAAAATTTAGGACCTTTTTATGGGCAGTTTTCCTACCATCCCACAGATTCTGTACTTGCAAAGATCTTCTGTACCAATGCTATGCAGGGTTTTCTTTTTGTGAAAGTCAGATTATTTGGCTAAACATTGGTGGTTGGTGTGACTTCGCATTATATTGAAAGGTCATGGGTATTGTTAATACCAGATCGTTGGCCAGCGTTTCAGCGTTTCAGCGTTAGTACTGCCTTTAATTTGGATTACTTTAACGCAATCAAACTGTCCCAAAAAAATGTCGGCCAAAGAGCATAAATTTGATTCAATTCAGTTATATTACAACATTTAGCAGTGCGTCATACTTAAAAACTATCAGAAGAGCTTCTTTTCATTTACCTATCACAGATTCAACCATTTCTGGTCGAGTTCATGCATTACATTGATTTTTAATGTGTGTTAACAATGTCTCCTGAACTCTCTATAAAACAACCTGCTCTCCAAAAACTTTTTGAATATTTTAGCATGAGCTTGCAATCAGCTGGAAGATTTCAGTGTAGCTCCGCCTCAAGCAGCTCACAACATCATTCAGGATACCTTTTGTTTTTTTTTTGCAATTCACAGAACGATATGCGAATGATAAAGCGCATTCATAATAGAGGTAAAATGTTTTGAATAAAAAAATATGATTTTCATTAAAAAGAAAAACACAAAGATTGGCTTGTAAATGTTTTCTAAAATTTAAATTCAGCAAGGACGTATGCTTTTAATTCCTTGGTACATTTGCGTTTATATTTCATTTTTTACAATTAAGTGCATTTTTCCAAACATGCTTTGCATAAGGACACTCCATTTCCTGCTGCAGGTAAATTATGAAATGTATCTGCACTCGTAACACTTTTCTTCCTTCTTTGTTTTTTGTATTCCTTTTTTTCATTTTATCCAACCCAAACACAGCTTTTCCATATTTATTAAGACTAAACAGTAAATTAGATTTTTTACGGTTGTTCTATGCTCCTTCCAACATATTCAGATCTACAGTTATAGTCCTGCATAATGCACCTTTCTGCAATTTCACCGAAGGATATGCATTGTGTAAGGTTCTTTGTGCAATAGATCTATGTACGTTTAGACGCTGTGAGTTAGTTCTTGCTCCTAACCTGGAAATCATCGAGTCTTCTCAGAGGTCATATGTGAGCAATAGTTGTGCACATTCAGCAAAGATAGATGGCTAACAAAGATTGTGTAGAAGGTGGAATAGTCGGAAAGAAGATGCAACTTGGTGGAGAGATGATTCGGCTGAAGGTAGAAAGAAAACGATAGACTTTCCTTTGGGAATTTTACAGGTCAAGTACATTTATTCATTCAATTGTTCATTCATTCATTTATTCATGTCCTTTTGCTAACGAAAATGAATTAGGTTGAGTCTGTAACAAGACTGCAAGATGCTTGAGCTTAAGTTGATTTTATGTATTTTATTGGAAAACCTAATGTTCGTGAGAGTAATAATACTAAGTTTTCAGTTTACTTCCTGGTTACTATATCCTTAATTCACACAACAGTCAACTGTTTCACTGGTGGTGGAGGCAACAAAATGTAATTATAAACAAAACCAAAGTATACCATCATATTTGTGTATTCTGCCAGAAAGACGAGTGCATATTTATGGTTCTGTCGAAAAAAATGGTTGCTACCATGGCGCAGCAGCCCGTCTCTAGTCTTGGTCTCTCTTTGTTAGCACACCCAGCTGTCGCAGCTCATTTGCCGAGTTGGCTTCCGATTACAAAATCTCAGTACCAATTGATTCTTCGATACTTCATCACTCGAATTCGAACAGCACAAGTTTAGCTTTTTTGTTTATCTTGTTCCTAAAGCCTGACCTATTAATACCTTCCGTGTTTTTCGCTTGGTATTGGTTCGTTGAGCACGCGTGATGATCCACTGCACTCTCCACAGTTTCACAATTTTAGAGAGTTGTAATCCTTAAAAAATTTCATATAAATCGTAGATCTACTAGTTACACTGTTGATATCCTTAAGGTCCTGACTCTATAATGCAGCTTAGAGCCCGCTTTTCAAGTGGATTTATTTTATGATTGCATCGGCCCACGAATCACGAGGCTGATGCTCTGTGCTATTGCTGAACCAGAGAAGACTACTCTTACCTGTTTACTTCAGTAGTTTCAGGAAGGGTGAAAGGTTTGGAAGAAAAACTACCCTTGAGGTGCTCCTAAAAGTTGATTCGTGGACCCAATGTTCCGTACAATCGACTAATTATGGTACTAACGCCAGAAACAACCACCTCCACCGGTAAATTTGCAAACAGAATTTTTTTTTTCCATTTTAGGGATGAACATTTTCATCCCTAAAACATGTGGATCGTCACACCCTGATGGGTTTCAGGTAGATCGGAAAATTTAGTAGAAAAACTACGCTTAAAGTGCTGTTAAATGTTTATTCGTGCCAGCACCACAGCGTGGAATTGACTGATTTGGTTCCTAAAGTCAGTGAGATTCGCCACCGCCTGTCCAATTGTGAATTTTTCGAATTTTCTCCCCGAAAACCGTATGGATTGAACCTTGCATGAAATCTTCACAAAAATCCTGAAGTTTTCTGATTTCGTCAAACAATATGTCAGAATAAAGCTCTTGGCTTGCGTATTAGCAAAAATGTAGATCTCTGAGAGTCCGGAGGCGTGTTGGAAAGGGTGGAAGGATTGGTAGGAAAACTATCCTATAAGTTTTCTTATCGGTCGATTCGTGGGCGCAGCGAAGCGCGGAATCAACTGATTATGGACCTAACATCAACGACCATCACCCTCACGAGTCAAAGAAATTTTTGAAAAAGATAAATAAAGAAAAAGAAAAGAAGCGAAAAGAATTTTTTTTTCAAATTTTCCCCTCACAAAACCGCAAGGGGTTAAAACCTGGCCAAAAAATTTCACAAATATCCTAAAGTCTTTCAACTTTACCGAACGATGTGTCAAAATCAAGCTTTAAACTTGTAAAATTACCCTTGAATTCCTCGTAAAAGTTGATTCGTGGACGAACCAAACCGTGGAATCGAATGATTATAGTCCTATCATTTGCAACAACCGTTCCCACGTGTCAGATCACGAAAAGAAAATTTTTCGAATTTTCCCCAAAAATCCGCAGGGGGTCAAAAAATTTTCACAAATCCCCAATCCCACTGATTTCGTCGAACGAGGTGTCAAAATGAAGGTCTTGGCTTGCGTAATGTACATCAATGACTTAAATTTACACCGTCAAACCCTGAGGGGTTTTGGATAGGGTGGAAAGATTGGTAGGAAAACTGACCTTGAAGTACTCTTAAAAATTGCAGCACTGCACACGCGGCAGCCCAGAATGGATTGATTCTGGTCGCAATATCGGTGAGGTTTATCCACACGTGTCCAATCGTGAAAAGAAAAGTTTTCTCCCCAAAAACCGGAAGGGGTTAACCTCGCCTAAAAACTTCACAAAAATCATCGCATCCCCGGATTTCGTTGAACGATGTGTCAAACTAAAGCTCTAAAATTACGTAATGCGCAGCACTGACAAAAACTTAGAACATGATCCCCCGAGGAGGCTTAGCAAGGGTGAAAAGATTGGTCGAAAAACTACCCGTGAAGTGCTCTTACATGTTGATTTGTGCACGCACCACTGCGTGAAATTTACAGATTTTATTTCTGAATTCGGTGAAAATCACCCCACGTGTCACAACGCGAAAAGGAACGTGTCCTCTCCTTGTAAAAAAATTCTCTAGCATCTAGCCTGTTATATTTCTCTCATCATTCGAAAATCTCTTACGAGTTTAATTCAGCTTCCTTGAATCGTGAATCCTTTAATTCACCAGCTTGGGACACTAATTAGCTAGGTCAATGCTAATTAAACAAACGAAACCAACTATAATTACCGGCCAACATAATCAACTCCATTCAAATAACTTTAATATTTCCCTAGGAACAATGTTGCTATGGTCATTTCATTCCAACACTTTAACTTCAAGGCTTCAGCTACCCTAAACCTACTCCAAATTAGCCGGAAGGTCCTGTATGTTTAAGTGAATTTGAAGAGCTTCAGCTTTCTCTACACCCTAACCGCCTTCTCTCAACCAAGTTGCAGTTCTTCTCTTTCTCAGAAATGTCTTATGATACGGTTTAATTAAACCATAAAACAAAAAAAGTCCATTAGAAGTATTACAAGGAGGTTGTGAAAAATGAACAAAGGATAGTAGTATCCTCTGGTGTAAAGTTGCATAATTTTTTACTTCTTGTTGTTAAATTGCATCCAACAGCATGGCCTGTATCGAAGATGAGCTGCAACGGCATGCAAAGCATGCATAAAGCCACAAGCTTCACTCGCAAGGACATCAGCATTTTGGTTAAGCAAAAGGAGCAGACACAAGCTGACTTTAAGATGTCACCCGGTTCATTGTTCTTTTGTCGTCGTCACTATTGTTCTCGCCGGTCCTATCTTGTTAGTTTTCCATGAAAACCACCAGAAAACGTACCGCAATGAAGTGCTTTTGTTCAAAGAAAACACCAAAGCTCCATTATCAACAAAAAGCAAAGGAGCAACAACAAAAAAATTAAGGAAGAAATCATCCCTATTCTCTCTCATCAAGTTGCCAAGATTTAAGCCTCAATGCCATTTATCTGAAGCTTCGTCGTCTGTTCACTTTCCTTAGACGGCCACTATTGCAGAAAATTGCTGTGTGGTTAGTCTTACGTTCAACCATATCCTTTTTGATATGCCTCCCTGAAGAGTTAGCAGCTCCATGGTTTCTGATAAAGTGTCTAAAGAGAACACTGGCAGGGTTGCTGATAATGAAGAGGGGATGGTGCCGATGATGATGATGATGATGCAAGCATCAAGGGAGAATCGGTGGGTAAATGAGAGTGCTTGACTACGAAAATGCGAATGAAGCTGCCGCCTGCGGGTCGTTTTCTTAATCTTAATAAACGCCTGGGGGAAGGATATGATAGCGTTCTTAAGCCTACGAATATGCAGGCCAAGTTACGAGCGTTTCATTCAACGTTTAAGTTGCTCATCTGCTGGATACGAGAACTTATTTTAGACATTCACACAATGAGCCAGCACCTTATTCTCTCCGGCCCCTTTAGCACTACCAACACCATCATCGCCTCAGCTATAACTCCAAATTCATAGATTATCTGTGCAGCTTCGTATGCTATTATTCAAGGATACTTGCTTGCAGCAATATTACGAAATGACAATGACACAGTAAACGGAGCACGGCTGCACGGAAACTGAGCTGAGAAACTTAGGAGGTGACTAGTTTCCGAGATATTTGGGCGATTGTTGAGATTTCCTTAGGTTTCTTACCAGTTAACTCAGCGTCAAATAGTTTGCAGACAGTAACATTGCGGGCAGGATACGTGCAACGTATTGTCCCTGAAGTTTCAAAGATTTCATGCTACGATAGATCCTGAACGCTGCTATGTCTGTAGGTGTTTATGTAAGTTTCAAATGAAGACAGTTCGCAAGGAGGTGGTAATTAAGTTTATGTGAGCACCAGAGGGTCAAGTGTGATAGTCACGTTGTGCAAGTATTGAGGTCAGACAAGGATGTTTTTCGTTGGAATTTGTGACCAGATTAGCGCTTGTCTACTTAGAATACGGATAAAACTTTTCCTTTGTGACGACGTTAACAGTGCCTGAAGGATAGAGTGGGCGTTGTTTATGCAATGACATCCCAAAAGATCATCTAACTCCGCTTTGGGGCACATGACGTGCGCGTCCGCCATAGTAACCCACATAATCCGCCAAAATTATTCAAATCCAAAACACTTCCAAGAATTCAGGCCGCAACACACTTATCCTTATTGATTCCCAAGTGCTCTTGAATTTTGTATCATTAAGTAATCGAAAACATCATCCAATCCTCCTAGCTGAAAGAGGGTAAACACGATTCCTGGCGCGGAGTGATGAGGATGTGTGCACGTTTCTCTGGCTCGTACCGCAGATAAGACAACTTCCGACAGAAAAACACTTTCAAGGATCTCAACAGACTAGTATTGATACTCGCAGGACATAATAGATTAAGAATTTAGCTGAGTACGGTTTGAATAGTTCTAGTGCTACTAACATTTCGTGTCCTGTCATAAATCATCTATTTTTCCATCGTGTCCTTGAAAACTCCCCCAAAACAGTTGTAAAAACAGTTTTATCGAGATATTGTTCTTATGAACACGTTTCAACGTAGTTTTATTGAAGGAAAAGGATAACATTTTCGGTAGAGTTGAATGTATGTTGAGCTTGTCGGGGAGATGAAAATGAAAATCTAGGGTGGAGAGAAAAATGAAGATAGAAATGAATAAAACGTGTTTGGTTTGAACAAAATACACTATCAAATTCTTATAAATCTTCCTTTTGTTCGCTCATTGACTTAGCTGGACGTAGATCGACTATAAAAGAGAAATAAGCTTGCTTTAGTTTTCATTTCATGAAATGAGAGCCGTGCTTTTTTTTGTTTTCTATCATTTTCGTAGAAATGTCCGGGTCAAATACGATTTTTATTAAATTGAATTCAGGTTTTGAGGATATTTCGGACCAGACAATTTCAAGATGTCCAATGTTATTCAGGGAGAACAGAAATATCAGACTATCGACATCCTTAAATTATAATCGGCAACCAATCGACTGTCGACTAAAGTAGCCCCCAAAAGACGTAATTTTGTGTCTCACAACCGCTGCCGGTTTTTCTTCAAGGCTTACTCGTCCTTATTTTTTTTTTTTTTGCAGAAACGTCATATGCAAATATGTTTTTCAATAAATTAAGTATAGACTTACGAGGAGCGTTTTTAAAATCGCGGATCCAGGGGTAAGAAGTGAGTATAATAGCACTGAATTAGTTGTTGTTGTCTGGAAAATAAATCAAAACTGCGTCCTTCACTTCGGCAGCACTTAAACACTTATTTCCACGTTCTTTCTTAAGCATTGGGAACAGATAATAATCACTGGGAACCAGGTCAGGACTGTAGCGTGGGTGACCAACAGCATCCCTTCTGGGTCGAAAAAGATTGCCACCATGATAATACCAGCCGACTGTGACACTTTAAATTTTTTGCGTAAGCCTTTTCTGTGCCATAATATTTGACCCAAGTCTTGTCTCCAGTAACAATTTTATTCAACAGTTTATTTTTTCCTTCACTACAGAGGTCCATAAGCTCGCGGGAATACTCTACACGATATTGTTCAGAGGCAGCGTGAGTATTTCTGGCACCTGTTTAGCGTTGACCTTTGTCAAGCCAAGATGAGTCTTACGTCAAGAGACTGTGCCGTGTTGTCTTTACAAAGAAACATTTGAAATAACAAACATTCCCAGATGAATGTCTAACTTAATGACAGTGCGATGCTCGATTATTTCGAGAATTCACACTGAGTTTCAAATTGACAGGTTTGATTGACCATAGTTTAAGGATTACTGACCTGACTCTTACAAGCATAAATTACAATTGAAAATGGTGCAATAACATCCACTGTGAACCAAAACAACAACTTTTACCATGCAATTTTGAAAAAAAGGTGGAACGACGATTCGATTCCCACTTATACCAGAGCCAGACAGTCAATTGTAGTGGAAATGCTTGTTCATGTTCAAACTCTGCGAACTGAGTGATCTGAGAACCTCAAGTCTGACATACGCGCGAATAACAGGGGTTAGATATATCTAGTTCAAGCACTTGCTCAATGTTCTTCGAAGTCCTTACGATTCGATCAACGTTTCTTGCAGTTCCTGGTCTTCAAAAATCACTTCTTTGAATCGTATTCATCCACCTCATAGTCCCTTCAAGCTGTATATTGAAGATCGTATCTGAATGGAAAGCAATTTCAGCTTATTATATTCAATCCTCCAAGGACCACAGCTATATGGCGACGAAATTGACAACTCGTGTCAGTAAATACTGCCTGTCCCGAAATACTTACGTACATCCCTACCCTGGCTTGCCGCGGTTAATGTTGATGCATGGCAAATCTAATCGTAGGATTTATGGCACTTTGGGCAAGGGTGAATCTATTTGTCAATCTCAATTGGATTTAGATGAAAAAATCCTTCTGATATTGCCTTTCGAGGAGTTCTATTCAGGAGGAAAACCGGTGCAAGATGTCTGCTGATTTTTAACCTGACTTGGGATGTTAAGTTAGTTTCAGGGTATCAGAAGATTTTTGCTGGGTTTGGTATGAATATTTAGGGAATAGCTCCTGAAAGTCAAAACTAGGACGCACCCAAAGCTTCGTCATTTGTCTTTAGATGTATTCCTTTATTTAGAGTTACTTGTAAATCATGAAATAATTTGGAATGTATTTCTATCCATCGATTCCATATCTCCAAAGTTTTGTCAATGGCTTTTGATCAACTGTCCAGATTTTGTTAATTTCAGATGTATATTGCATCCTTTCTTCAGCGGTTCCTTGAATTGCTTCGTTCTTGAGTTGCTTCGATTATATGCTTCGCATATAATCTTTCAAGACAAAATGGTCTGGGCCTAATTCAAACCAATGATATGTCCTATAATCTCTGACAAGGAACTAATTTACAAGGGATCCTGGTGAAAATTTGGTGCTTTCACAAACTTCAAGTAGATCGGTGCAACGCGTGAGGTGTTGAAAACATACATTTGTATCATGATTTTCGTATATGTAGGAAACTAATATCGTTGCTATTGTTTATGCATGGAGCATTCCGGCATCCTTCTCCGGAATTGATTATACGAATTTATTATCTAGGAACTAAAGGCTTTTATAAATTCTTTTCTAATACATCCTGATTAGCTTGAGTACGACTTTGTTCTCTTTTAGAATGGATACTTCTAAGAACTGGCGGAAGCTGCTTATACTAAGTCACACCCATAAATATATTCAAATATGGCTTAGGATTGGATCCCTACGTCTGGCTGAGCTCGACATAACGTAGTGTTGCATCTTCGTTTGATGGAATGTTGGTTATAGGTTACACGGACACAATTTTCCATGCTCTAAACTCTTGCTACTCATCCACCAAACAGGAATGAAATCATTGCAAAGTTTATCAAGTTCCAACACTAAATGGATCATCAAATGCCAGTTCCATAAAAACTCTATACATATTCAGGAATTGCCCTAAATATACTCGAAAATCACTTTTAATTTATACCAAAGTTAGACAGTTCCCCCTTTCTACTTTTTTGACAGGATATCGAATCATCCAATCGGTTTATTTTTTGTTTTCCCATTGCTCTAATCAAAAGAAAAATGTCGAAATCAAGTGAGAAAACTCTATTAACTAGACGTCGATGTCGATATGTTTTAACTCCTGCAACATATCCTAAATCCCATTAAGCTTATCTTTATCTCTTGACTATTTATTACTTCCGATGATGTATATTTTAATCAACTCTCTTCGCTGGAAATGTGGCTAACTTTCCTTTCGTTCGTGTGCGTTGTACGGAAAAAGGACTCCAATACGAGAAAGTTGAATGAACGTGGTATGGCGTATATTTCCGGAATTCCTACAGGAAATTAAATTAATATACTTTTTTCTTATGGTTTCTCCAAAGGATGAGATAGTTTAAGCGGTTTATTTTTGCGTGTTTTTACTTTGAATGAAAAAAGGACAAAACGATTTGAAAAATTGGAATCTGGTCCAGCAGAATCAGCTCCCCAGGAATTTTTCGTTGCCTTGAAATGAATATGTATGAAGAAGAAATGTTAAATGCAAATGAAGTTACATCGTTGGAACTAGACCACGTTGGGTGCTAACTTGGAACCGGCTTCGTCCTTAAATGAAATTCTTACTTGGGCAGTATTCAAACGAGAAAACGCTTTATTATAAACTATAAATTAATTGAAATAGATCTCATAGAAAATTCAGCAAAACTTCATGCTCGAAGTAAACTTTTGCGAAACCTTTAAGTCGACCCTTTGGCATCAATTAATTTTCCAAGAGTAAACTAACATAGGAATTCTCATTTAGCCAGAACTGTCCATTCACATTAATTTGTTCACCAAGACATTCAGTAATTTCGTAATAAACCACAAAGAAATTCCCAGAATGATATTTTCTTATACGTTTTATCCTTTCGTATCCAATAAGAAATTTATCCAATTCATGATCGTATGTGATTACTTCATACCACAATATCCCGGTTGTCAATAGATTAACGTTCTACTGGAGTTGGCTGTAGTCTAAATTTGGTTGGACTAATTCAGATAAGTCTCTCCCTAGCACAACTCACAATGTGGTCCGGAAAGTTTTTCCGAAGAAAACTTTTGCACGACTTATTGGAGGATAGCGAAAATTCATGGCAATGGACAAATGGCTTGTGTGAGTGTGAATCCTGTCTAGAATATTGTGGTAAAAGTATTAACTGATAAGGCCAACTGCAAATTATTAAGGAAGGATATAAGTTTTTGGATGAGTAATGACAAGGGATTTTAGAAAATGAATAGTTTTTGCTATGCAAAAGACAGTTGAGCTAGAAAGGATGTGCATTGATTGAGCTTAAGACATTAATAGAAATACTATCACAGAGTGTTGCAACCTCTTGTCTGCTGATGTTTTTCGTGGCCACAAGTAAAAGAAGATTTAATGTAGGTTCCTCACAGAAAGAGAGCAAATCATTGAGCTTCCATTGATAAATCAGGATGGCTTATGCACGTAACACCCATACCTGCACTTACACCAAAAATTCCAGCGAATCGGTGTAGTTGAATTCACGTTGTTCTTGAAATTGCCAAATTCAGTTGAAGTGTCTTCAGCACCTTGAAAATTGAAAACTCGCAAGGTTTCAGCAAAAATAGGTTTTCCATCACCAAGGACGCCATTGTAATATGGCATGTAACTCTTTTCGAACCGTAACTCAGCGAAACCTTATTTGATTGAGCTACGCTTTTCAACATTTCTTAGGTACAACGATCAGCTTGTCTTCGAACTGGCTGGGTGGGTTAAGTGGGAGCGGCCTTCCTCAAATATCAACATAAATTTGACAATGGAAAGAAGAAGCACTGATCTTGACAGCTTGCTGTATCTTGCTGACCGTGGCTGGGTCAGCTCTGGGATAAAACAAGAAACTTACGCCATTTTAACGCTGTAAATCCAAGCACCTGGCCCTAATTGCTGGGAGTCCCATAACTATCAAGTTTCTAGAGTCAAGCGAGAGTCCAATGCTCTTTGGCCAGTTATTAGACATAGACTGTCCTTATGGACCAGGCAAACTAAACTTCCAGTTGTAACTGGCCACTAGCGAACCCAGAGGCTGTTCTGTAGGAAGTATTTGGTTATGGGTGCTAGCAACAGAATTGAATGCAAACATCATTTGCAAGAGACAATGAACACAGATGATTCTAAGATAAAATTAATACGAGGCGCACAAGGAAAAAGTCATTTTGCTTGTTTTCATTTCGCATCATATATAATTTCAAGGAGCTAAAGCTTGAGATGAAACTCCAAATATTATCTGACTTCATTCATTTGGTTTCGCAAATACCAAACTTTGCTACTGGTGGAACTTTGTGGACGAAAAATTCAGGATGGTTAAATGTGAGTGAAAGATGTGGTCGAAGGACTATAAAAGCTGAAAGCGACATCTGGAGGAGACCAAGGCCTGAAACAAAGTGTGGCATATAACAACAACGAGATATGTTCAAGACATCGACGAAACCATTTGAGCTTACTTTATATTCGAAAAAAAGTCTTCCCAGTATAATCTACTACCTGATGCGGGTACAGTTCTTACCAATTTTCCGAAACTGTTTCAATTTTCGAATCAAACTTTGATAGAAAACGGGCTCAAAACCGAATGGTGAGAACATTTACAATTTCGTGAAGTCCAGCTGTCCTGCAGGAGTTGCCTCATGTTACCCCAAACTAGTCCTTACTTTAAATTATTTCAGGTATGAGTAACTCTAACAACTCATTGCATCAAAGCTCACTTTTCAATCCTTTATCAAACAGAATTAACACTATCCATCAATCGACCATTCGAATTAAATCCTGTCATTCTATACACATAGATTTGGAATGAAGTATTTATCCCTTAATTGGAATCGTTTCCAGTAAATCCTCTAATTACATTTCTCTTCCAATTCTCGTTAACTGCTAATGAACTGACAACCGCCTATGACTGCTTCCGTTTGCCCGATTATCGGTCAATGCAATTAAGAAAGGATCAATATTGTATCTATTTTACGATTGCATTCCTAACGTATCCACTCCCAATTTTACCCCCTCCTATTTGTCTTATAATCTTGGGTTCAGCATTCTTGGATTGCGTTCTAACCTACCGTGACTGCAAGTGTTAAAAACCAATTTTATATCCTTTCTACCAAACGAGCAAGTCCACGCATACCAACCGATGGATATGATTTGAACAAGAAAATCTTGGATTTGATGTCCTGCTTTCCAGTGAATCCTTGTCATTAGCCGACTACTACATTGAGAAGCCAAATACTGTGATCGAAGACCCAACATCAGTGAAATCTGTGACAGAATGTAGGAGAAAGGGGCGAAAGGATACAAGGTGAAAGCACAGAGAGAAAAAAATAGATACTTTATAAGATTGTACCTTAGAGGTATGAGCTTGCATCATGTGTGGAAAGATTTCGATGTGGTGAGTTATAAAAACAAAATCCTGCATCATGACCATATCGACAAGCAAGCAAAGAGAATAGAAGTGTTGATGTTCCTTTTGCGTTATGTTGGATTTTTATCTGTCCTAATGGTCCATATGTTCATTTTCAATGTACATGCCTGGTGTACAAAGTATTTGGGGTACTCGGTAGTATTGACTTTACCAGGATGTACATACCACATCGTGATGGGAGTACTTAGATTGTGAGAATATTCCAGCGCTCGTAGAGTGCCAGGAAAGGAGATTGAAGTAAAAGCTCTGGAATTTACTTAATATCAGTGAGAATTGCTTGGCGAAGCTACATTTTCATTGCCTTCGGGGAGCTCAGAAGGACATTAAGACAAAAATAGCTTCTGGAAAGGATTTGTGTGGTTTGTGATTTTCAGCTTTTCGTTATGTTTGTTCAGCATGCAGCTGAAGGTAGCTAATGAAATTGAATAGAGCTACCAACATTTAATTTTATTGTACTTACCATCAACTATATGAACCCGAATCGATGAAGGATTTGCATTGGATGGTGCACATGTGTATAATCCAGAATCAGGATGTATCGCTTTTTGCACCAGGAGTCGACTTGTCGTTAGAACACCTTTTTCTGTCACTAAAGAAATTCCTCCTCTGGGCGAGTCAAAATTAATAACCTGTTGGGGAGCAAATAAGGAAGGAAAGAAAATTCAAAAAGACTTTCAACAAGAGAGAAATAAAACTAAGAACGACCAGGAAAAATGTCAATATAGTGAACAAAAAGAAAATAAAATCCTGAAGAATGTTGGGGCGATATACTCCATAATGACATACATATATTAGAAAAGAGGATTTAAGGTATGCTTACCTGCTGATTATGTGACCATACCACCGAAGGCGGGGGCTCCGGGGCGTATTTTACTATACAAGTTAAATTTATTGTTGATCCTTTATTTATATAAAGCTCTGGTCCTCCAATTATTTCTGTTACCGGCTCTGGAATGAAGAAAATGTGTAGACGATAAAATGCTTGTTAACTTCAATTTCAGCTTCGATAAAGACGAAATAAATTTAGTAAAATGACTGGATAATATATTTGTTGAGTATGTTCTGGGTCCTTGCATTATAACATCCCCTATTCAATCCGGCGGCAAACAATTTCGATCATAATATTGCGAAGGGATGTGACCTTTTAATATCAATTCTATGTCGCACAAGCAACTCACTAACTCACCATTATAGCAATCCAGGATCCAACCCTTAACACATTGACTGTCACGAGCGCATTCCAGGCACTTTATCACAATAATTTTAGGATATTTAGTCGGAATGTTGGCGCTTCATGATATTAAACGATGAGATGTTACTACCAATCTATAATCGTATTGAAGCAGTATCGGACAGAAGGACAATGTTTGTTGCGTATATCATAGATATAGATAAGTACCCGAGTCCCAATTGTACGTTAAGTGAATATCCTTGAGATTGCTTTTGATATAGTTAGAAGGACATGAACAGTGGTTGGAGGAGAGTCAGAGAACGATTTGCTTGCAGTTGGGAATTTGAATTATGACAATAGGACAGATACAGAGACAAATTGAAATTCTGTAATAGACAAAACAAACTAAAATGTGTGGAAATTTATTTATTTCATTCATGGGAGCATTGTTGTCCCTAAACTCCATTGGGTATCGATTATAAGGTTCTTGGGAGTACAACAACTTGATTTCGGCTGTGAGGATTCGATTCCTGTGATTGCAGACTTGTTTGTTATGACAAAACATGTCGAAGTAATTCACTTGAATTATTTGAATTGGAACATATGAATGAATTATTGTTGTTTTCAGAAGTAAAACAGTTTGGAAAATTTTAATACTTCTGTAGGCTTGAAGTATCCTCTCAGAATTTCGAAAAAATGAAGGACAAACAATTGCCCGAATACAAACTTAACCATGTTAAGTGGACATTGTACGTAGCTGAATTTATGTGAAAAATAATGTTCAGGCTGCGATGAAAATGTCACCGAATTTTTGTGCTTACAACAATTTTACTTAATGTTTGTCTATAAACTTTTTAAAGTTCTTCCAAACAGGACACTTGAGCTAAGATAAGCTGGCGGTAGTGATGCTTTCACTGTTCAAAGTATATCTTATCTACTTTCTATTTCCCGCGACAGCTTTCAAGTTATTAAAATTTTTATTGTGGGTGGCCACGCTGCAATCGAAATGCCAAGAGTTTCCTTTTTGAAGAAATAATCTTGATGTGATGGTTCGAGATTATAGGGGGAAGGAGGACTGCAAAATCATTCTTGGTATGGTGACAAGTTTACAGCAACATCACTCTGAGCCGGCGCGTTGCCATGAAAAAGGATCCTCTCCGCAAGTAGTGGCCGACATTTAGTGATGCGTTATCGGACCACATCTGGAATATCTTTGCGAAAATTCAGAAAGCTGGTAGTTCTTATTGGCAAAAATTCTTGTGTAAAATTCCTACTGAGCTGCAGAACAATAGGATGACCTTCGTTTCGGAAGGATTTCTTTTCATTCTTTTGACAGGTGCAAGAATTTGATCTTCGTAAGCCTCTCTAAGAAACTCCTGAGTCTGAGGCCAGATCTGAGTTTGATACAAAACTTAATCTTGATCTTGATATCATTGTTCCATTCAGGGTAAAACGTTCGGAACTCCAAGAACATAAAAATTTTCAAATGCTACCCACACATCCCAAGCTATGCTGACTCAAACTTCGACATCAGGGAACTGCACTTTTTTGACTTGAAATCTGTCTCTCTGTCACTAAGAATCATCTGTCATTCGACACCTTGTGCACTGCATGTAGCTATGCTAAAAACAGACAAACTAGGACAAATAGGCGTAGAACCTTTGTCAATCAGAAATACAGTTGGTCCTTGGATGTAGCGCAACTGTATTCGCTCCTCGAAGCAGCCCGCATGGCTCAGGAAAGAAATTCAAAAAAGAAATTGCATCATAACAGGACTAACCATACAAATCTGTAGAATGCAAGTTGGGATCGTGTTTCATGTTACTACTGACGCTGTTGAAGCTACAAACATGAATGCAAACCTCAAAAACTCACCCCTAAAAAAGAGACGCAGTTCAGGTGCAAGCATTCAAAATTGAAGGACGCGACAAACGTTATTGGGTAAGAATTCCTTAACTCCAGAGATGCTACTCGAAGGATAACGCTCATTAAATTTAATTTGAAGGAGTTAAGGTGGACAGTCGAACAATAGAATGAAAAATTCCGGTGAAGATTAATTACTTCAAAAGAAATATCCGGACGACGAGGAAAATCTATGCGATCTTTTGACTAGGGAATGAGATAATTTGATGTAATAGATGCAAATTTTATGATGAAATCAGAGAACAATGGAGTAAATGTCAAGAGGGATAAATTCGACAAATGTTTAGACCAGTGAAAATTTTGAGTCTTGAAAACCTGTCAAGGATCATATTACGCAAGAACAAGGAACTTAGAATCGGTTTGACCAAAGCAGTGCTCAGGAGAGATGATAAGATGGGCAGGAGGATTAATTAAAATATTAATTTTAAATGTTTTCCCATGGTTATATTTATACATATTCCAGGATCAATTTTAGGAATTTTAGAAAGCACTAAAACTTGAGCGTGTTCACGAATTTCTACCAACGTACAAAGTCTTAGACAGCATCAGCAATATTGAATTGTGTTAAGAATACAAATGAACAAATAACCAAGTTCTAAATAAAAGCACACCATATGTCCTGATCTATAAATATCTTTATCTTGAAAATGTCTTAGTTAAACCACAAGGACAAGCGAATTGATTGTGTCACTATTGTTTACCTTCATCAAGTCACGTATCATCAAATCCACCTACCACCATTCACTTTTCCTTTTCATCCTCGAAGCCAGTTTTTCAATAAGAAACCAAACTAAAACTGAACCTATCAAATCAATATTTATCACTTCTTTCTTCCTTTTTTTTTGCGTTGTGAATCCTTTTTAGTGGTCGTTTGTTGAAAAGAAAGTTCGTGCTTTTGATAAAGACGGTGGTTGTCGGCTTGGGGATTTGGAGGGAGAAGAATACAGATTTGTCACATTTATTCATCGTTATTTTCCATTTATAATATTTCCAATGGACAAGGAAGAAAAGAAGAAGAAGAAAAAAGGAACGGTCATAATATTCGTTCGGACAAATAATGATATGCCTGTGTTTCGATACAATAGATTGAATAATGGTGGAGTTGTGATAAAGGAATATTTGCAGACACAGAAAAAAAAAGATGAAATATCAATTTCAAAAGATTTTCAAAGGATCTTTAAAGGGAATGGAAAGGAATCTGTTTAATAGCACGATGTTATCAATTGGAAATTTGTTGACACAATAATAACGTGCTTGAAAGAAAGAAAGAGAGCTGAAGAGAGAAGAGGATAGAATGGTATTGAGGGTGAAGAGAGAGGGTATGCGGATAGACAAAGGATCATTTTAGATGTCTAAGGGATTGCTTATATTTCACTTCATAGCCACACTGGTCAAAACTCAATTCTGTAATCTGAGCTAACGTTAAGCATGCATCAAAAAAGACTTTATGTCTAACAAACTTTTATCAGTTAAGGCCAGGACAATAGAGACGCGTGAGTATAGAGTAACTAGATACGCACATTTAAGCTACGCTAAAAATTAATCAGACCCGAATCGTTTCATTGTTGACAAATGATTTATGTAGGTTTTCTATTTCACAAGACACCTTTATCAACACAGGATATGACACTTTTATTCAAAAAATTGGGTATGACGGAAACCTTTTGGGGTGTAATTTTTGTATACTTTGCAATGAATTGATAAAAATTTTTTTTTCAAATCAGGATGCAGTGATATAGTGACGTTTATGATTGTTTATTGAATTAAGGAAGTTTCGGAGAACGACCTATCAAACTTTGAACATTGAAATTAAATACCCATTACGGTCTAGTTGTTAATATTGGTAGAATTGTAATTCAGCAAAAAGGACAAAATTGACTTAGCTTAATACTCAAAAAATGCCCAGTCTAGTCAGGTAGTGCGGAACCCATTGATTTTGGACGATCTCTTAAAGGAAACGACTGAACTTTCAGAAATATTAGGTTAGGACTGAAATATTAGGTTAAGAACAAGCTTTTACATTTTTTGAAAAGACGTCACACGTGATCACAGGCTTGTGAAATGGATGCATTCGCGTTTTAAAGGAATATGTGTAAGCTCGAAGCGTAGCCGATGACACAGTTCCGCAGATTGTAGAAGTATTTTGGCTTTGATTATGAAAAGGAATGAATACTTCTTTTCTTATACTTTTACTTTTACTTTTTTTTCTTATACTTATACTTTTACTTCGAAGTTATACTTCTCTATTTTTTTGTCAAAAGGAGAAGAAAATATGGCGTATGTCACTTGAAATTTACGTTGACAATGCTTTATCTGATGAAGCGTTCAAAAAGTTGTTTCTACCATTCCAATTTTAACTTGAGTAACAAAGATTTGAAGATGCAGGTGACACTCTCGTCATGGTCTTAATATATATCAAAGAGAGAGAGAGACCGCTTAAATACAGTAGCAATCTTTTAAGCCGCGAGCGAGAGTGCCTGACGTTGTTAGTAACTAAGTTCAATACCATTCTTGATGACAAACATAATCCTTCACAAAAAAATCAAAAGCTGTTACTAGAAACATCACATCGCGGGAACACAAGTTGAGGAAAACAAGATTAACCTCTAGAACGTCTGCAGGATCAAGTTGAAGTTGCAGGTTACGCTGAGTTTTTTCGAACAAATAAGAGGGACCTATGATGAAGTGGTAGAAGGTGGATCGGCTCTCGCACTTGATATGGCCGATGTAGCTGGAATCCACTTACCACGTAACCGCGTTTTTTTACAGGTTACAATTATGTAACGTGCGATTCTCTCAGCAAAGAACTGCACAGAAAATGGCTGACGCTGATGCAGAATTGCGAATCACTAGAGGGCCGGTTGCGTTACAGATCCCAGGCATGATACACATCGTTCTTCTGGCTGGAGACCCTAGAAATAAGGATAACAGCGCGAACGCTTAAAATCGGAAGAACTTCACCTACAAGTAAAAGTACTGACTATGGATGGTTGCGATGCCACAAAAGGTGTGCAAAGACGCAAAGTAATCTGTTCAAAGGAATAAATGGAATTTAGACAAATTCTTACTTCCTTTAGCAAGTGGTAGTCTGTAACATGGTCTGTATTGAGTTGTATCACTGGACCAATACAGTCACTGTATAAGGTGAGGATGACCGACGACTGACATTTGTGTCCTATCTACCCTTTTACCGGACATTTTCGTTGGTTTTTATATATATTTAGTTCACTTATTCTGGCTGATAAGCAATTTGACCTGAACGATATCAATTTCAATAAGCCCAGCCCAGCTGTACGTTTACTAGAATTTCGATAAACTTCACACGCATAAATTTACCTTATCCCCCACTTATTTCTCTCTCTCTCACTCTCCCTGTCCATTGCTTTCAAAATTACTCAGATCCTAATCAAACGCATTCATCTCTTTCATCTTACTGAAAATTTACATAGACTTCATCGATGGGAGAATTACGAAATGAACATATTTCTGATGTATCTATCCATCCAACAACAATAATAGGGGCTATGATGATGGATATCATCGTCAATCTCAGGTCAATAGGACATCATACGAATCATGCTGTATTGGCGTCTCTATGCTCTCATGAAATTGATACAACCTATCAAGGAGTTCGTAGGATTGTTTGAATTTCAAAGGATTCATTGAATTCAGGCCCAAAAAGCCCATTGAATGTGGGTGAACAACCAGCAAACCAACCGTCAGCCGTAGTAGTCGTTTGAGAGAATATTTAGGCATCCAAGGAGACTATCATGTTTCAAATCATTGCTCGCTCCCCTCTTACGAGCAGTGTCAGAAGTGGAAGAGCCGGAAAGAACAAGCTTCCATGTCACACTCTACCAGTTCAATACATTCAAATCTTCACTTCTATATGGCTCACATGTGGTGGCAACACTCAATTTCCATTGAGACTGATTGATTTTCAATTTACGTTTTCCAAATCCCGAGGCCAACATGAAACTTTTGTGTGCCTGTTTGCTGGGTATGAGTGGGTTGAAAATGTTGGCAAGAATTACGTAGTCAACGTTCACTGGGATAAGGAATATGTAAAAGCGAGTTAAGTTTAAGGCTTTTAACCTACCCTTCACCGTAGTGAACGTTACTGTTTGGTATGGACGGAGAGTATTGAAATTGTAGTTGAAATGTAGAATTTCAATCGTTATGGGAACTAGGCCACCTGAAACGAATGCATGCTGGCTGACACATGATATAGGCATTGCGATATTTGCCGTGTTCAACCAGAAATTATATTAGGCGTATGTAGTATGTGATGGTAATCTTTTTCACTCTATGTTCTAGCCATGAATCATTCTGTCAAGTACGAAAGAGTATTATCTGACTACTGAGATAATTTTGTTATCGCTCCTTAGCAACAATGCTTTAGCAAAAACCTCACCATTCAATCATAAATCTTGCGAAAATCACCAGATAGTCTTGTCGCCTTTTCTAAATACTCTCACGACCTCGTCCTAGCATACCACACATTCTTGCCGAAATACCACACATATTTACTTTCTTTTTTCGTATGCTTATAATCCGGATTTTTCCTTTGCACACATGATAGAAAAACTACCAATTTTTTTGTTGTTCCTTTCTTAGAACCAGTAATTCTTGGCATCATATATTATGCTGATTCAGCAAGAAAGCATTATGGTTTGAGATCTGAATAGTGCCAGCTTGGTTTTGTGTCCTTGAAGGGATGAGAAAGATAACGCGATACGGGATAAGTAAGAGAAGCCTATTATGCACTTTTTTTCGCCTGAAAATTTAAGTAGCTTGTGCCAACTTTTGACCTTAGTCGTATGTGATTTTCTCACGCTCATGGCTACCACCATTATCTTCAGCTTAGGAGGTTTTTTTTGCTCCTTCTTATTTTGTGGAAACCGTTGCAGTGAATTGGTAGGATAAATGCTAAGTAGGAATGAGAATGGGTCGTAGACGATGCATGTCCACTTTTATAAGCGAATTATCTATTAGTGTCCTTATTTTGATATCCTTCATGATAGCCTTATCTGCCGATGAATAGAGTAAGATGAATGTTGCTTCCATTGTTTTTTATCCATTGTTTTTTTATTTATTTTGTTTTCCATTGTTTTAATTGAGGAAAAGAAGGCCAACTATCCAGAGCATATGAGTGGCAAGCCTTGAAAATGAATAAAGCGTTACTCAAAAGGACAGAGAAGAAACACGGAAATTAACGGAAACACAGAAACACGGAAATTAAACGGAAACTAACAGATATCTATTCACCCCTATGTATATTAGGATTTTTAATCTTCGAGGTATACTGCTTGCCATAGGAAGAATACTGGAAAGTAAGATCCTTGAACGAGAACAACCCGCTAATGTCACTTCAGTCAAAGGGAATCAGTGTTCCAGTATGAGCATAATCAATCGAAAATGGGCTGGTACATTTGATCCGGTTTTTACCGCTTTGTATTTCGGACTTCTCAACTATGTTTCTTTTTTGTCCTTAGCGATGCGAAACTCTCACCACTTCGAAGCATCAAAGACGTACACGAAAACTTGGACTTGAAAACAGCCAAATTGTTTGTTGAATCCATCGCCGTTTGTAAAATAATCGATGGTCATTCGAATTCGAATGAAGAAACACGGCATCCATCTTACCTTAAGCATTTTCCTCTGTGAATTTTCACTACAAATGTAGTCAACACGTTCGCGTGAAATATTTGGTTATCAACTTACTTATTTTCAGACGGCAATCGCTGGATACCTCATGATGGATTTTCGGATTGTTTTCAGGAGTTGTCATTTGAGTATACTTAATGAGCAGTGTCTTTGATGCTTATATGACTACATTTGCAGTTAGCAAACCACCAAAAACTCGTTAGTGTTACTAAAACCGACTGCTTGCATTTGCCAGCCGTTTGGAGGGTTTTGTGGCTTTTTACCCTAACAAGTAGTGTTCCATGGCCAGGCTCAGTTCTTCCTTTTTATGTAACAAAGCAAAAGTCATGTAACTCACTTGAATATCTCACACATATTAATGAATTGTGATGGCATTTGACAGATCGCTTTTAGAGCTTGACAAGCTCCATGCTATAGAGCTTTAGTTGTTAAAAGCTTTACCGTGTACTTGGTAGATAACGTTGGGGTCATCAATTGATCTTGTATGGAAGGATTGCACAATCATGAGTAAACAAAGGTGTGATGCTGTAAAACTACTAGCATGGATACACGTTAATAAATTAATTGCACTCGTAAATACACGTAAATCAATAATCGATTCACTTTTCGTAAGGATTCAGATCTTCTGGTTGTGGTCCTGTGACTAGAGTTTTGAACCATTATTTTTCTCGTTTATTTCTATACGAAAACTATTTAATCATTTCAAACAGTAGATCGTCAAGTCTTACCTATTTGAGGAATCTTAAAACTTGATTCAAAAGTCGTATGTATATGTATATGCTTTTGAATAAAATGTGTAAAGGAATTAAGCATGGCTACAACATTCTGCAAAAAATCCTTTCAAGTAATTCTTTTCAGTTGATTAAAAAAAAAATCGTGTGAATTTTCACCAAGGCATTTTCGCTCCTTTTTAATTTCTAGGAAATCGACTGTCTCACTTTTATAAGCTTAACTCTATTCAATAAAGTTAAGCAGTTGTGATATTTTTGAACAAGTTAAACCAAAATAGAAGTTGATCGCTTTGTCTAAAATTATGAGTGTATTACTCAGCTTAAATGCAACTTTTCCAATCGGATTTAACATAAGTCCTTCACTTACTTCAACAAACCAGCCAACATTGAAACATCTCCAAGGTTGGTTAACAGCACACAAAGAATAAACTAAATCCTTTCGTTACACCCGATACCAATCTTCCCAGTTTTTTAGTCACGCACTTTTACTGATATACGTACAGGGTAAGATAGACGGATTGTCGGAAGTAGAGAAAGAGAGATCCTGCATGATGCGGAGAGAGGGAAAATGACAATGCTGTACCAGTGAAGGAGAGAGACTGAGACGGACAGAGAGAGAGAGGAATAGAGAAATAAACCACCAAAAAGGGAATCTTATGCTTCATGGCCACTGAATTAGGTCTAATGCTTTATTTATGCCAAAATGAAATTTTTATGCGTGGAACATGCACTGAACGATGAGAGAAAAAAATAAAGTATAAATAAAAGATAATGCCAAGAGAAAGATGCGGAATATAAAAAGCAGAGTACGAAGAGCGTATTGTTAGTACAAAATGTATATATTTTTGGATATTGTATTTGCCGGTTGGTTTGCTCTTGTTGAATAGCTCAAGCACAAGAAGAAGAGGACGCTGAAGAAAAGATGGATATCAACAATAGATGGAAATTTGTCGGTGAATGGTATCCTTCTCATTGCTGTCTTGGGAGGGTGGAAGTGTGATGGGGAGAGAACAAATCTAAGTGGGAGAAGGATAAAAAGGATGAGAAAAAAAAATCGTTTTTTTTTTCTTTTTTGCCAGAAAATGTGAATGCCACCAAAATGCAGTCGCGGGGTTAATCTGTTTTCTGTTGAATAATAGCCCATTGTATGTGTGCGTGCTTTTCGTCGAAATGGATAAGCCGAGTGAAGAAAAGCTCCTTTGCAGTTGAAAGCATATGTTTCAGCACGAATTCGTTAATAATTTAGATTTATTTACTGGTTGTGAATATAATACACATTCAGGCACTTGCAAAAATGAAAATCTTCGAAATTCGAAGCACATTTCGGAGCTCTTAAGCGCTTAAGCAAACGTTTGAAGAAGTAAATGCTGATAATACGTTTGCATAAGAGATGTTGAACATTCTCAAGAAATATAATCGCGAATATATTAACAATTTATGCGGAAATTTTCACTTTGAAAAGTTGTGGAACGAATTTAGAAAGGAAAACTCAATTAGAATACTTACCAACAACATTTAAATAAACGGAATGACCTATAGGCGGGGTCGTTGATATTTGACATTCGTATATACCCGAATCCTTACGTTGAGCATAACGGATACGTAACGTCCAATCTTCGGCATGTGGTGAATGCATAGCTTCGAACCTTTGATCTGATGTGTATGTATATCGGCCCACGGTGAGCAGATGAATATCACGATGGCGCACCCAGGATACCTGAAAAAAACATAAAAATCACGAGTTAATTTTGGTTCAGGATCAGTGTTTCACTAAAATGTACTCAACGAAGATTTTCATTTCTCTTATAATTTTTTCGGAACTTCTAGCTATTTACACAAAACTGAGGAAGTTTCTGGACTTTGTGGTGCCGTCAACATTGGTCCACTTTCTGACAAGCAAGATACACAAGTTGATAGGTAGTTGATCCTGTCAATGTTTTGGGATTTTTTATGGAATTCGTGCGTACCGAGTTAGACGAAATTTGATTAGGATTAACGAACCCTTTTCAGTAGATTTTAGTACTACCTATATACAGGACTAACGCATGATAACAAGTTAAGAAAGCTGAACTATGTCACAATAACGTCCGAGCAAACCCTTTTCAGTACAAACAGCAAAGAACTGCTTATAGTCCACTAGAGCTAGATAGGAAGAGGGACCAAACTGTCCAAGTCAATGGCTTGCAACTAAAAAAAAGTGAAAGCAGTTTCATTTCACACGTTGTACATACACACATTGCAAAGGATAACGAAAGGTTCCCGCTCTCCACGGTGTGGAGAAGATTTTTACCACCAAAGATTACTCATCAGCCAGGACTAGATTGCCAGGCGCTCAACAACGACAGAACTACATGAAATAATCAGTAGAATAGAGGGTATAGATGTCCTTAAAGATTACCTTTCGGACAGGTTACCTTCCAGCACACTACAAAAGGGGCGACAGTACAAAAAATCGCAAGGTGAATTGAAGGGCGTTGTGATGAAAGATTACTCATTGCCCATTATTTTCGTCCAGGACACTCTACAGAGATACCACAACATGGAAAAGTAAGAATAATAGAGAAGATCGATGTCATCGAAGGTCACACATTGGCGAGGAATACCATCCAGGAACCATAGCCTTAAAACTCTAAGAACTGCATAATAATGCAGGATGAATCGAGGGGAACTTTGCCATTTAAGATTACACATCACCTAGGATTAACTTCCTGGATTCAGCTGAGACAATACCACATGAAAAATAAGGGAAACGTGGCCATAACAGATTACAAGCCGGCGGCCATCATCGATATCGAGAGAACCTTTAACAATTGAAAAATAGAGAAAATAGTAGCAGTTATCTAAAGCCATAGAATTAATTCATTTCCTTCTAATTAGATGACTTACTGAAAAGAAGATTGTAGTCGGAAAAAATGACCTACCTAGATAAACTGAAAAAATTGAGGTTCCCCACAAAGTGGCATTATATCACTAGCATTTTTCGACACTCTAAATTGTTTAGTTGGGAAGGGATTCAGAAGGTAGCATTAGGTTTTCATATTGTAATCGTGATCAGATAAGGACCAGATCAAATCCTAATGAAAACAGCGCTCTGGTTTGTTTCCGGTTTAGAAAGTTGAATGGATTCAATGGTTTGAATGCGTATCAATAGCGACAAAACGATCCTTATGCTGAATGCTGAACAATCAAAACCGAAAAATTGTTCAATCCGAAAGTTGATGGTGAAAAAATGGTGAATGGTGAAGGTGATAGATGGTGATTGATGAAAAAATGACAAGGAAGTCATTGAAAAGAAAACAAAAATGACATAGAGCAGCCTTGGATGGCAAGCTAACTCAGACTCGGGCATAGAAAGAGTTGAAAAAAGAATTGCAGCTGCACAAAGTCGAAAATACAAGTGGAAAGCACATAGTATGGAGGAAGCCAGTCGAACTAGAAAGATCCTGTAAATAACGTGCCTTAGTATCTGCTGTCAGGATCAGGTCAATTGCTGCCCTGCGAGTAACGCTGATCCTCATTTTTCTTTGAAAATTCAACTCCGAACAGTCATCACCCGCAAGCATCAGATAAAATATATTTAGATATAGATATTTTTCTTACACTTTATCATTCAAAGCATGTTATCTAACCACGCCCTTACTGAATACTAATGCGTTTTTGAAAGAAAAGGATAGGATGACCCCGTTAAGAAAAGCGAGCTGGACAGAATATAACTGATAGTAGACTCGACGATCCCACGCAGGATTTATATATCAAAAGAACTGAGTGAGGAAGGATGCAGGACTATTAATATGGAAGTCAAATATAAAATAATATAGATTGATGAGCCCAAAATAGAAGTGATGAAATCTGTTGGAATCACATCCTTTTATACTGTCCTAGTCTGGAATATGAGGCGTGCATGGTAACGGACTTGGAGCATTTGACGCTGACGGAACTATGGGAATTACTCTTGCTTAAAGAAAGGACCATCTATAGACAGTCTTATCATACTCAGGGAGCTATCGGTTGATCCTGGTTTAAATTTTCATCTAACAGTGCATTCCAACATAAAAAGAAATGATAACCGGGTCAAATATAATCATGGAGCATCTACGATGGTTCCAAGCCAGTCTTACACCGTAGCTGCTGTGGAATCGCATCAAGACTGAAGGATGAACGGGAATAGCTCTCCATCAGAAGTATCTATAATGAAATGAAACATATCTGAACTATATTCGAGGCAAGCGGGAACAAAAGCACGACTTGCTGGCCCCAAATTAATTCCAATCTAAAGTGATACCCTACCAATCAATCGTTGACACAGTTAACATGCTGTTGTTATATTTTCATGGATTTAATTATTTTGAAGCATGCAATACGTTTCAAGGATATCGACAACAACAAAGCACTTTTGAAAATTAATTAGATAATTCGAGAAAAGATACTCGGGCGAATGGAATAGAAAACATTAATTTGCATATAATCATCTCAGTACAATTTTAATAAACATGAACAATTTGCTTTGTCGTTAAGAAGATTTCAGATTTATTCCTATAGAATTCCATTTCATCAAGGACATTTGATGGTTGATGGAAAGTGTACCGATACAATGTCCATTTGCTGAATAATTGTTTATCATGCTGCCTGTATTTGTGTGTCATTTTGAATACAATCTGGCGCGTAGGATTATTTGCGTATGAATAAATGATTTGTGAAACAGACTCCCCTATTTCCACGAAGAAACTATGATGAAAATTATCAATGATGGAAATTATTATTTTGGTTTTCGTCAATCAATTCGAAACTACGTCGTTCCATCGAAATATGAGAACGTAATAAACTAGAAAATAATTTCATTTCTACTACCCACACTGGACGCCCACAATTTCGGTTGATTGTGGCATTGTCTATTAATTAATGTTCATTAACTTATTTATAACAATGAAATGTTGAATTATTAATTTGCCATAATTTGTAGGAAGTGGCTGTTCTGTGGAGTCTCGTTTTCAAAATAAATTGGTCGTTTAATTAAGGCCCTAATGGAAATGTTCTTAGAATTAAATTTTCGTGTCTTTCGTTCGGTGATGAATTCGTGGAAATGTTTTTCAGTTACAAAAGGGAATTTAGTGTGAAATAAATACAAATATCAAAATTGATTCATAACTTTTAGGTATTCGTAATATTTCAACTTACGCGGAACTAATCTCGTAATATTTTGCGTCAAACGGAATACAGAATTTGAAAGGATACTTCTGAGAATCCCAAATTGACCTTCAGGCTATTTAAGATTTTAGTTTAGTTATAATGAATCCTTTTTATTCATGTAAACTGGCATGTTCCGATAAGTAGTTAGCCTACAAAAGGAAAACAAAAATTTTGGAAATGTTGTGTATTGTTTCCGACCCACAAAGTCCTTGGGAGTGCGTACTGTCTCACCTATCTCACGCACTTTAAATCTCGCACTCTGCAACTACGAGATTGTAGGTTTTGGCTACATTATCCTCCATGGTAGCCGTTTTCTAGACACTTGAGCGTGGCTCATCAAAAAACTGACGTGCGACCATGTTGAAACTCGCTAAACCAATTTTCTCGGTCGCCATCGGAGAAGCAGAGTCACGGACTCTGGAGCGGACACGCCTCAATTCACACGCGGTCTGAACAGAACTAGGCACCCGATTGGGATGACATTTTGACAGTAGCCGTCTACGGGAATCTACTTGACGATAGTGATAGATTTTCCTTGCGATAGTGACGCCATTTGGCGGTGAGACTAAGTACTTATAGAACCGACGTCGTACTTTTTGGTACGTGTGTATTTTTGGTTGTAGATAAAACCCAAAAAAGTACTCCTAAAACATACTAGCAAAAACGTGGCGTTGAAAAGCAGAAACTAATTGAAAAATGCCTTATTCTCCTTTTCAAATTTTTCTGCGTATGTGTTATTTTCAATAACCAACCAACGCGTGCTATAAAAACTATCGAACTCGGAGGGTTTGTAGCTTTTCTTCGGTGAATAAAAAGGCTATAGTAATATTTGGCTGCGGCTTTCTTGTTCTTTAAATATCCTTTCAAGATCGAAGCAACATATTCAGACCAATTCATAACACCATACTCTGTGTACTTAGTAAGATATTCTCCTTGTTGGGTGTAGCAAGTTTGGACATCTCTTTATCCCGATATACAAAATCTGTTACTGAGTGCCTTCTATGCCTTTAACTCTATAAATAAAGCTATACATCCTCATATCAGTAATTTTTTTTTGCGTGTGAATTTATGACAAACAAAAAACTCGAAACCTAAGACCGTAAGATAGTCCCAAATTTAAGGAAGAATTTCAAGCTTCTATCTCACATCTTCTCAGATGTAATTTTAACTAATACCTCTAGGGCAACTCTGCCCTAGATCGTCGTCTTCGGGGGGATCTTGTGGATAGAAACTAGCCATTTTTTGGTTTGATCAACAGGAGCGCATAACCTAGCAACAAGAAAATGACAACGGAGACTTGTACTTCTGCTGCACGTGACTAAGCCTGGTATATGGAATTCTTCTCAAGGGAATCTTCTGACTAGAAACTAGCAATCGTTTGGTTGAAATAACAGGAGCGCATAACTCAGCAACAAGAAAATGACAACAGAGACTTGTACTAGTGCTGCTGCAATTGACCATACCTGTAATATGGAACTCTTCTTTTGGTGATTTGGTGGCTAGAAACTAGTAATTCTTTGGTTGAACGAACAGGAGTGCATAACCAAGCAACAAGAAAAACACAACAGAGACTTTTTGGCGTATTGGCCATTCCATTACATGCTGCGATGATTCCAGTTTTCCAACGAATTTTCGGTACCAATGCGTTGCAGGATTTTTTTTGTCAACGTCAGATTCCTATGCTAAACTTTCTAATGCTCGTGTTCGATTTTAGTAGAGCCTGAACTTTGTTGTGCTCAACTTTTCGTTGCAATTGGCTGATGTAGGGCTTCCAGGATGGTATATACGTAGCTTACTTTCGTCGTCTGCTCTTGTCTCTCTTTCTCTCTCTCTCTCTTTCTGATCTTTTATGTCCCATTTGTCCACTGCACCAGAAGTTCGGACTTCTGTTCGGTTTTCGCGACACATGGTTACGTTTGTACCTTTCCTTAGTGAAGAGAAGAAATTCAATTTTACTTTCGGAAAAATCCGGTATTCAATTTTATTAATGCTTTTTCTCGACAGTTAAATAAAAGATCTTCGATCTCCACGTATTATCGTAAGTCAACTTGATAGCTATAAGTTATTTGAGATCGAGATTTTCTACGTTGGTCTGACGCGGAGGTGACTCCGCATTTTATTGAAAGGCAGATCGCTGGTTAGCGTTGCAGAGTCAGTAACTGCCTTTGATTTGGACTACTTTAACGCAATGAAACTGTTCCAACAGAACTTCGTCCAAAAAGCATATACTTGATTCATTTCCCACTACATATATCTTTAGACCGTAAGGAATAAGTCCTTGCAGATGTCTCCTAGGTTTCAAGCCTAAGTTTTTTTTACAAAATTTTCCGTACAACGTGGCTATGAAATGTTCTTGTGACATTGCCTCTTTTTGTCACTTTGGTTTTAAATTTTAAATTTCTTTCTCATGCAAGAATTGATTCAATTTATGTACAATAAAATTCCAAAACTGAAAAACCCATCAAACATTTTCAAACAAATATTTACAATCATTTAAAACCCCTTTTACTGCCGCGTAGAACGATAAGGCATGTGCCTTTACCATTAACAATAAATCGATGAAAATTATTTATGTTATTGATAAATTGTTTAGTGTCCTGGGCAATTAATTTCGACGACGATTATTAAAAGCGAAGTTAAGATAAAGTTTCAACCGCAAACTACTCGATAGGCTGCCGAGTAAGACCAGGGGGCCCGACACTTTATAGCTACTAAATTTTTGGTAAATTGCAGCAATGCAGGAAACATATGCCACATATGAGGCTTTATGATGATTTATATTAAGCCTGCACTAATAAATGCTAGAATTCTATAGGAATGACTTATAGTTTAGTTGAAAATTGCAGGCAACTGGTTTCTGGCGAGTGAAAATTTGTGAGTTAATAAATGAGTAAGGAGTAAGGATAATGTGGAACATGGTGGAAAGATATACATAAAAAGCCTCGAAATGTTGAAGCTTCTTATTTTAAAATGTTTATCTATTAATTTCTAATCATCTTGCTGCCGACTTGGTGCCCCGGCGAACGTTAATCAAAGCATGTCCTTCCAAGTATGAGAAACTAGCTCTAAAGTTTTGTTTACTTCATAACATAGGCAAACATCCTATTAAAATTCAGCTGCGTAGATTATAACATCACCACCTCCATTCACCTCCCATAACACATACAACATGGAAGCTTAAATTGTTAAATATTTCTGGACGACGTGAATATTCTAATAATGGCATACTCGTACGAAAGTGTTGATCCTGAATTTTGGTTCGAGCATAAATTTCAAACGACCGGCGGCAACATTATAAGTACATTCTACCAACGCTCTACCAAATATAATAATTAAAACAGCAAACACAACTAAAATAACATAACAATCATTTGTTTGTTTCCTCTGCCAGGTCCTTAAAAATGTACTACGGCACGCATCAATGAACTAGTACACTCATATTGTAGATGGCATCCTGGTATGTATAATATAATAATTTCTATGTGAGAATGGCATTCAAGTGTTGATTTTGCCAATTTCGATTATCTTGTTCATGAGCAATGTTTCCATTTTGTCCTGGTTATGTTTTGGTTGGCAGATGTTAAAAGGTTTCAACGTTTATGCATTGAGCATGTAGAAAAGGATACGTGCTATGTTAAATTCTTCTTCAAATTCATATCAACAAGAGATCACACCAGTTTCGAGTAACGTGCAAATGATCATATGTGTAAATGTGGGGTTGAAGGGTTGAACTAAAATGAAAACAAAATGGAAAGGGATTCATAAACAAACAAATAAATAAATTTGCTCCTATGTGCGAATTGTGTTATTCAACTTTGTCAGCGGTTTGGAAAATTTGCTACCAAATAATTGTTATGATTGTTTCAATTTAAATTGTTTTTGTATTAATTTTAATTTCAATGAAGGAACTGTGGCACTTTTCCTGGATATTAAATTTAATTTTGTTCTAAAATGTGGGGCTTGAATGGTCCCAATAACATTCCTACGGAAATAACACTTTTATGAATAATGAACGTAAGGTTTTTGCAAAATGTTTAACACCAATCTAAATAAAAGGACTTGAATGATCCCAGGACATAAATCCAGTTCGAGGCATTTCCTGCTGCTGGTGTACGTTTTAACAGTTTCGAACCCCATCGTTCCATCATAGAGGAAACAACCTCCCTTTCTTCGGTTACAAGCTCCAAAGAGCCGAAACGACTGTCACATGATAGAAGCTGAAGGGAGTATTCTGAACTGGAGCGGGACATTATATTTGTGGATTATCACGTCTCAGAATACATTAGTATTAGGTAACAGGCCACCAGCTTGGCTGGCTTGGGAACCATGTACTTATTGGCATGCAAAGCACGAAACACGGTCACCAAACTGTCGATATTAATCCATGAATCCAGCTCGTGAATAAGGAACTTCATTGAGTCTCGGTTTAGTATCTCACAACTGAATCTCCCCGTTAATAAATCTCTTATATGATCTTTTCATGCTATGAGTGCGAAGCATTCTTTCCTCCAGATATACGAAGTGTCTAAGCAAGAAAGATCCCTTAAACTCGTGGACACCAAAAGCGAGTCAGATACGACCAGGAGTTGTACGAAACATTCGGCGAATCAGGGATCTACAACTAATAAAGCTGAAGAAACTCAAGTAGGACGATCATTTCAGATGTATTAACGACTTTCGAATTCCATAAAAAGTCCTTCGATGGAAAGACTGAAAAATGAAAGCGAATCGAGAGATATCAAAACTGCTGAGACGTTCAAACTCGTTCCGAGTCCAAATCTGTTCCCCGGGACGAGTTGGACACGGTCAATTATGTGTCACGGGAGTAGCACCGCGACATCGTCCACATAGCCGATTAATCGTGACTCATCCGGCAGTTAAGGCCGCAGTAGTCTGTCGCAGAAGATGTTCCACAGGTCCAGGCGGAGGATGGAGCTCTGGGCGACACCTGAAGTAAGTGTCGTCGATCAGCTGCCCACCATTGAGTCGTAGAGTAGGCTGTGGTCCTTCAGACTGTACCTCAGAATCCGCATCAGATATTCTGGTTATACAGTTGTTATGCAGCTAAATGCATTTCGGACATCCAGAGTAACCAACAGGACGACCCGTCGTGTAGAAATGCTGTTTGCCTCCTAACGTTGAACCATACTCACTGCTTTTCCGATTGGATCGATGGTGGAGCAAACTGCTCTTAAGCCATACGGCCGTGAAGATAGGTCCCAGGAAGCACAGAATCACTTTAGCGAGTCTTCCCCTAATATAATGCAGAGGATTTTCTTGTCAAAAACCATGCAGTAGATTCGATTTTGAGAAAAGAATGTCCGCAAAATGCTATAAAGGGTACTTGACATAGCCAGATTTGCGGAAGTTATCGCAGCAGATTGGGAGCACATTAGGAATTTCAGATTTCTATCCCATCTCACAGAAGTGTTCCAATAGTCTTGTAAAGACCACATGCCTTGGTGACTGCATCCAAAATCGTCCTTGCAAATAACATTAAATACGCTTGGGGATTCCTTAGTACCCAGAAAATCCATAATATCATTACTTACCCCTGTAGGTTGCACCATAGCGCCAAAAATGATTTCCATCTCAGCTATTTATAGTACGGCTTATTTTTGTTTCAAATTTTTCACACCTATTTAAAATTCATCTGCCATATCTGGCCAGCTCCTGCCCTAACCTAACGAAAATCATAATTCTTCGAAATTTTCGAACAAATTTTAGAACTTATAATCTAAAATTCATTACCCAACAGGAAGCTTGTTGATGAAATTTAGACGAAAAGTAAACCTCTGATGACCGTCATACTACTGCGTCAGATTACAAAGTAGTCTTCATTCGTTCCTTCATTATTCTCTGCTCTAATTTTTTTTCCTAGCTTCTAGGTCGGAAATTTCATTACATATTTTTTTCTGTACAACACAAGCACAACCACTCTTTGCATCATTCCAATAATTTCGAAACTCCATCACTTTTACTTCGTCGGACTTTCATCACAGGATTTGTTGTGCGGCTTTGCCGGCAGGACACCTTCATAAATAAAATAAGAAAATAAAAGCACGCGAGTCCTTTTACGTGATATAATTCGGAAATGTTCTGTATTCGTGATCTTAGCACAGAAGTGGTGACGAAAAAAAAATTAAGGGAGAGAAAAAAAAATAAATGTGTAAGTACCAAGAACCCAATTTTATCCACCCTCTCATTTGAAATTAGTCTCTTATGATCTTTCGGTGTGCTTGATATATATCATATACAAGTTTTTGTATGATAGATGTGCCATAGCAATTCAGTCAAGTAGAAATGGATGCCAGGATGAAATCGTTAGGTTGGCGAAAAGAATCTAGGCGTTGACTTGATGAGAGGAGGTGGTTATTCCTTTCTCCATTTTCATTCGGCTGTTAGCACAAGACTTCTGCTCTCAAGTACCACTCATGTTTAATTTGTTCTATCCACCCGGTGTGCTGTATGATACAATATGATGGTCAAGGACATCTACATGGGATGAAAAGTGATTCAAAAACTTTTCCTCGAATGAGTATATGATGTGAAAAGTATGTTGTGCAATTTTTCGTCGCTTGTTTTCATTACAAGACACGAATAGTGTTGCATTGCAACATCTTACATGGTGGAATTGCAAGGATCACATCTTCAGGACATTGTTGGGTCTGCATGTGTTTTGCTGGTTACATAGGTAATGTATGGATTATAAACCCGCTTCTAGTTTGAAATTTAATGATTAATTTTCACACTTAATACGCATCAAAAGTGTTTAGCAATAACAACCAGGATATTCAAGACAGAATAAGAATCAAATCTCCCACATCCTAGCAAAGACTCAACATTAATTGCTTGTATGTTTACTCTAAACTTAATATTTCTCTAAACCATTTGGACCACTTCAAGGCATCAACTATTCTATTATTCTCACAAGAGAGGAAGAGTTATATGTAGATAAATTACCGTGGGCATATGGTCTAGAGCATTTGTTATATTCAAACGCTCCCGGCATATCCTGCCAGCCACTGTGTTTGTTACCACTGTAACTTGTGTTGTAGTCGTAGCAGCACAATCTAACTCCAACTTCAGAATGTTCTAACACATTAATTAGATTTATATGAGTAATATAGCTTGCAAGGATAAAATCCTTACGGCTGTATCCCATCCCGTTTAGTATCGTGGTGAGATGTAAGCGTTGAGATTTCACCATGGACTATTGCGGTTTTGAGACTTGTGTTAAATGGGAGGTAGTTAATAAATCTTTATTTAACTTTGGCGAATGTAGACTTATTTCTTCTTTTTTTGCTTTACGTGTGGCCTTTTTTGGGATTTTTTTGCGGTCGTCAAGGATCTTCTGAAGGCGTTGAAGATATACTTAAGTACTCGACCAGTTGGTAGATATCGTAGACATGAATTATTTTTAATTAATTTCAATTGCTTTCGGTAATCTAATAAAAATAATATCCTTGCGTTGAAAAGATTGTTGGTTTTGCTCTACTTAGCACCTGAATTCAGAAGTTTCTGAGGTTGTAGGATGTTGACCGGTTTTTGATCGAAAAAGAAATTAAATACTTGGAATTTTGTGGTTAAACTTTCTTAGTTAGCATTGAAGTTTAATGATATTTTCTCGGATTGAGTATGTGGAAGTGGAGTATCATAAATTCTTTTTTGAATGGAAAGTTCTGATTCAAGTAAAATATCTCAATGTTTTTGAAATTTGGAACACTCTCTTGATTAAAGTACTTAGAAAATTTTTGTTCATCTGTTTTTTTACCGAGTTCTTCTTGATTGGAATAATGGAAATCAATGGCACAGCAGCCCCCTTCATGGACCGTGTCTAAATATTTCCTAGTCCCCAGGATATCTCTTCATTCTCATGAATGAGGGATTGAATGAAAATCAGAGGTTCTTCATTGAGGTATAGTTCGAGGAACAAGTCATTGAAGAAATCTCTTTTAAAGGAGAAAAAAGTTAAATATTTTTAAGATAATCCATTGCTTTGGCAAGCATTCAAAACGTACTCAAATAAATTCAAAAGATTATTTTTCATATTGATTAAAAATTTGGCATTGGTAAATCAACCAGTTCTGAGCTGTTCCAGTACAGGCGTGGCAAGTATTCAAATGAAGGCGAGCAAAGTTTGAGGTAACTCATAAGGGCGCGATCAAAAACCGGAGCAACTTTGGCAGAAAATATCAAAAAACACGTAAAAGTCATTTCTAAACAAACGTTTACAGGAAAATCAGTAATCATTGGAAAGTCAGCTGGAACCAGTTTCAATATCCTCTACTAAATGTCAAGGACATGGGCAAGATGGATGCCATAAATATTCAAGTCAGAAGAAGCTGTAAACGTGGTCAGAAGCCGTAGTAAGTAAAGCATTATTCCAAATTTTGGAATAGTCACAGGACGAACAATACATCAATTTTCCTTGAAAAAAACCAATTGTCACATGGTTCGGTTTTAGGCGTCCTCGTTCCAGAGGTTGGTTCCCAGATTGTCCCTTATTCTTTGAAAGAATTTCTCGCTGGATGCAATGGCATTCTTTCTGGGGAACATGCATCCATTGATTCCAAGCCTCACCGTTCGCTTCTGAGGACATGTAATACAGATATTCTCTGAGCTTGAAAAGCCTCGAGCTCAAAATGTCCTTACGAACACCCATAGCGTATGTCTTCCGATAAAAACATAAGATTACCTCTCTGTGGTAAAATCAAGGACGCAAACTTCGACAGGTTCATGACTGCAAACCACACTTGAGTTAGTCATTATTGAGTCCAAGTAGAACTTCATACAACAGCGTAAAAATCCAAACAATTTCAAATAAGTTCTAGATGTCAAAACAGATTGGGAAACTCATTTCCACTTCCATACTCTAGAATATAGAGGGAATCTTTATCATTGAATCAAAGCAGAAGGGATCATCATCGGTATACTGAAGGATAATGTCTTCATGACTCATTCTCGCATGAGGTGATCAAATTTATCTCTTTTGTAATACGATTTTGTATATATGTCAGGGTTTACCTTCAGGTTTTATTGAATCTAAGCGTGATACTGACCACAATACAATTCAAGACCATAATTTCAAAGGGCGGCCAGAATTTGCTTTAACATGATGTTGGGAGGTCACGAACCAGTTGAAGATCAGAATGTAAATAATATTGTCCTTAATTAGCATCTCACAATCGTATCGCTTAGGAAGCTTAGAAAGTTAAACCAACGTGTAAAGAAATTGAACATTTTACCGTCACGCTTAATCCTTAACCCTTTTTAATCAAACACATTAATTTTCTTAAAAGAAAACAACTCCTGAAAATCGTATTTACCCCTATCACATTCTTCGTAAGCCGAATAATTACTCTCGCAGGATATTACTCGAAGAATTTTAATATTTTATTATCCTATTTTCAGTTAATTCCCATATACGTCGCAGCATTCATAATCCTTCAACATCAGCTCAATTTATGAGAGCATTTTCTCAACGTACTCGTAAGCCATATGTTTGTTATGAACGTCCTTATATATGCAGTGAGCATCTCTCATACATGCAATATTTAGCGGAACAGTTCTTTAAGGATACTATAGAAAGTGCTTGTAAACTTATTCACCTTAACAAATTATTTTTTCCACATGCTTTCACATTTTCGAGAAATATTTTTAATGTTCTGATTGTATTTTATTGTCTTTTAAATAAAATAAAACAGATTAAGGACAAGGAGAAAAAACTTTTTTGTCGGAAAACCAAGTTATCGAAATGTTTTGTTGGGGCAGTCATGCAAGTATTCAGCTTTTATTTCTGCTTAAAAAGGTGTTTCGTCAACATTCACTGGGAAGGTTAGAAGGATACGATTTGTTTGGTCACTTGTAAATGATAAATATAAAGGGTGCTTGTCCTAATGAATATATAGGGTCTTGCAGCATGTTTCTTCGTCTTCTTGATTTGTTTAAGGTAATGAAATTCACTCATATATCATTTAAGGTCCTTTTTCGATCCGTCTGTTCTGTTTTTAACTTGTTCAATGTGCATTTGATTTATTTGAAGGATTATTTTGGAAGCAAAGGATTTTTTCTAATTCAGTTTGACTAACTTTCAATACTAGCTATTGAACTAGTGTTGTAGGATCAGGATATGAACATTTAGGGAATAAGAAGTTCTTGCAAAATGAAGAATTTTCTTAAGCTCGAAGGCATGACAACATTTTCAGGGATAACTTTTCTTAGAGACTAACGAGAAAAGGTAGGAAGACACAGCAATGTCCTCCGATACTTCGTCCTTATATCTTGGAACCATTTTGTTTCGAAACCAAAGGTGCACTAAATGTTGCCATACTCAAAATCATGCTTGACATTTTTCTCAACAGAACAGCGGTATTGCGTTAGTGCTAATCCTCTAAATATCGGCGGCACTAATGACTCCTGCACACGGGTCAATCACAATGTTTCCCAGAATTTACCACAGCTAGCTGCGCTGAAATCCTGGAAAAAAGAGACACTTCCGAGAATTCGAGGCATTCATCGTACTTCGACTCGAACTCAAACTTCCTGTACTGAAGGTAAGCGCTCAGTCCAGTAAAATATCGAAAACTTTGTAATTTTATTACGAATAAAAGTTTTAGAACTTACTTTGACTCGACATGTCACCGTCTTGTGGGACTCTTGTGAAAATTTGTAATATTTTGTATGTTTGAATTGAAAAGTTGCTTGAAAACAGTTTAGGGTCTCTGATATCCACAGTTTTTCGCATTTCATTTGTAAATTCAGGCCTAAAATGTATGGCCGCATCATTTATAATTTCAAAAAGTTCTTTCACAAGTGAAATCCTACAAGCATACAAAACGGCTTGAACTACCCAACGCCTATTTATTTTTCTCGTCTCAATTTAAATTTGCTTGTGGCAACACATCGTACGATATGCCCGCACGTGGTACGAAACGTGTTGGGTCAACACAATTTATTCAATCTATACACAATTTCCTCACTTTACTTATCGTTCAAAAATTCAATTTTCATGTCCTTTGCATCCCGAAGGACTTTGTAACTTCCACGAAAAATTTTGTTTCGCCCATGCATAACAACAATCTTATTTTTTATGGTCCCGACAAGAAAAATAGCATGCATACTCTCGATCATTTTAGCACATCCTTAAATTTTTCATACTATCCTTTTCCCTAGACACAATCCTGACGAACACAATATGTTATAAATTCCCGTCATAAAAATTGGAAATTTCGTTGGAGCAAAATGACCAATCATCTAACCGAACAAATGACCAACTATATCTTGGTCAATTTCAACCCTTCCTCTGACCTGAGCATGAACATACTTTGGAAAAAAGTCAAGTCAATAAATAGTAGCATCAATTTTTTTCTATGAAAATACTATGAAAGGAAAACCGGCGTACGGATGAGCTCAGATGTTCTGAAAAAGGAAAACTTACAAAGCAACAAAAAAACCAAGTGGAAGAAAAGGAATCTCTGAAACAACTTGTAAGACGATACTTTCAATTTCCGGAATTTTATGTGAAACAATCATCCCCAAGAACGATGAGACTCGATCCCCGACATTTTTGTAGTGATTTAGCACTTTGGACAGTCTACACTATAGTACTGAATGCTCCAGCATAGTCCTTTCCATTCCAAATACAAACACTATTCGTGGGAAAAACCACTGTGGATTGGGGTCGAGAAAACATGTCGTCATATTCATTCATCGTTCTTTTGAAATTGTATTCTCGCCAGAAGAGATGTACTATCCTTTCGGACAAGTTTAACGGGTAAAGTGGCTTAGCATTGCAGATCGACTTGAAAAGGATGTGGAATGAAAGTAGAAGGAATGATACAATTGTGTCCTTTCAGCATTAAAAATAAATTGAAGAATGAATGTAGAACCAGAAATGGCAATTGTCAGAGCTTTTTTTCTACGTAAGGATGCAGTTGTGCCATAGAGAACTATGAAAGAAAAATTGTAGACGTTTGCAAAATATACAGGATACACCTGAGATGTGTAATGATTTCTTTTTAATATTGTAGTAAAAGTCAAAAAGTTCCCTACGCGATGATAAGTTGAAATTGTACAGAATGTTAATGCAACGTGGTGGGAAAGGATTATTGGAATGAATGTCTCTACCAGGACGCTGAATTTAAATAGTTTTAAAAGCGTACTTTCATGAAATTGAAATTTTCCTGGCACCATACAGTGGATGTGTGACTGAAATTGGATGTGTAATATTTGAAATATTTAGATGAGTCCTACAGACTAAATTGCACTACGGCAATTCCTTGGAAACTGCAACTTAGTCATTTATTTAAAGCTGCAAAATATGGTACTCGCTGGGATACTATGCTTAGGATTCATTTTTGACGCTAAAAGAAGGGCTTTCTATCCGATAAACATATTTAGAATTTTTTTTTAGATTGCTGCTAGCTGGGAAGCGTATCAACACGATACCAGCCTGGTATGCAGGTTTAGTCAAAATGTAAAGGTCCTGGAATGAAAGGGCCTAAAGGTACGATAATAGTGTAAAATAAAAGAAGGCTGGGATGGCATAATATGACGACTGGTTCTAAGCTACTGGACATATTGTGGTGGCTAGTGGTGAATGGGGGGGCTGGCGTTGATTTTCACAGCGTTAGTTGCAGTGTGTCCTATAAAAGTTGGACACCCTCAATGTAAAATGGTTTCTCATTACAATGAAACGGGACAGGATAGTTGACGAAACTTATAGTGTGCCTAAAATAGGCTGCTAGGTTGGGCCTAACCTAGGCGGGTACTCTCAAAATTTCATGTCTCCCTAAAGAAGGTGTCACAGTCATGCACCTGGAGGACATTCGTACCCGAAACCAAGCCAGCCCTAAATTTCATTCGCGACACGAGACCAAAGGAGGAAATAAGTCACTCATAAAATATGGTTTGGATGTTAGGCATGCAGGAGTACGACGTCACCATATAAAAAAGAATGATTGGAACCTCAATTTCCACTTCACCGAAACCTAAGGTGACCAACCTTAGTCAAAATGAACTACTGAAAACTAAAAACTTTGAAGACGGAGCTCTTAGAAGTGGAACAATCTCAAGGAAATCGCCCACCTGCTGCCGCAACTCTTGACCAAAAGAGGCAGATTGAAGACCAGATTGGTAAGACTGAAAATATCAGTGCTCACTGAAAAGTGTCATTAGATAGTTATCAGTCCCGCCTTGGTTCCGATAGAAGCCCACTTCGAGGACCGTGATCCTCATTCAAATATGCAGACTAGAGACATTAACTTTCCGATCATAGGTATCTCTATAGGAAGACTGAAACATGCCGTTGAAACTGAATTTATCCGTGTCAGTCAGGTAGTTATCAGCCTTGCCGTCCTTTCAGTGAAGAACACTGATCCTACTGTTCATACCTCTTCGATTTGGGAGTATCATACTGGTAAGGCTGAATCATGCCGACATGACTTTCGTCCAGTAGTAATCAGTCTTTTCCTGTTTTCGTCAGAGGCTCACTATGCATCATGTTTGTTTTAACTATTCCTTTAAACAAACTATTCTATTTCTATTCTGCTGGGAGAAAAATTGCCCTTGCCTTGCCCTCTCTCCTCGCGTGAAGGAGTTGTACTATCCTTTTCTTCTTTAAACAGGTAGATCCTCTTCCGTTCTTTCAAAAAAAGCACAAAAGGTATCACGCTTGAAATCAACAGCAATGCCATACTATCAGTGTAGAGAAGGATGAAATTCTCATTTCAGCTCATAGTGAACTGTCAGTTTGGGGAAAATTTTTTACCTCTGCTGTGTGTTTGCTGAGACAGGCTTAATATTGAAATGCTTGGATGACCCAAATAGGTATTCTGTTACATGAATCCAATATATGACCGAGTCTGTCATTTCGCCTTGATTTTCTAGATCAGATTCAATAAGCGCTTTTGAAAAGAAGGCTTCCTGTAAGGCATTGACTCAGTCAATGACTTAAGCTTAGCAGAACAAGAAAACCCAAGTTTAGCAGAACAAGGAAACCCAAGTTTTCCATGATAGAGCCAGAAAATACCCGAGAACTTATAGAGGGAACTTATATAGGAGGCATCTCTACGATATCCTCGCATTGGAATCTTCCCCGACAGTTGCTAGATTCTAGAGATACCTGTACTAGAAACCAGCTGTCAAAGTTGTGAATGCGGTCGAAAAATTGGCACACAGTCTATCTAATCAGTGGCTGATCCTCTTAGTTGCAAAGGATCTAGGAGACAGAATAAGCTTTGTTGGATAGACGGATATTATAAAGCGCTAGAAAGGCCATTGCTGATACTTAGGGTTCACCAGATGTGTCGTGGCCTGTTCTACGGCATGAAGATATAAAGCCGCACGATGCCAATCACATTAAATGTCGATCCACTCTTATATGGATGTCCCCTTTGACTTACTGTTGAAAATTTAACTGCCAAAGGAGTGCTCCTATAAAGATATTACGGCATTTATTGATCAGTCACAATAAGGACTAAATTATCATATGTTCTGGGTAGAGAGCTAGATGAGCATTTGCGAATTGAAACTAGTGCAAGAAAAAACTGAATCATAATGACATAGTAAGTATGCCTGATGTTAGAAGGCAGTTGGTAACGATCAAAACCACATATTCATGGCGAGCGGAAGTCATTTTGAGATCCCGAGCGTGAATTAAGATGAATCACACACGATTTAAGACGGTACATAAGCCAAGAACATGGTAGGAGCAGCTATTGGACGAATACAATTGTTACCCATATTTTCCAATCTTTAGACCCCATATTCGAATTCGACAGTAGAATGACACCTATCATACTTTCCTTATCCTAGAAATGGCGGCTAGGAGGCAACTTGTCCTCATGAACGTTGGGACACCACAAACTTTTCGACGGAGAGGCTGCTTGGGAACTATTCCGGATGTAACATTTGCTTCGGAGTCCTTAGTGCCTAGGATACACAGATGGAGGGTACTGGAGGACTACTCGGCGAGCGATCATCAGTACATTGCTTTCGCAATTGGCAAGTGTGCTACTCGACGCGTAGCAACCCAACCCTCAACTGTAGGTTGGAGTATATCTAAAATAGATGTCGACGCGTTCGCCGCAGCTCTTATGAGAGGTGAAAATATGACGGTAACGGGGGGAGCCTCAGCTGAAAACATGGTGAACTCCACCGTGAGGCTCATCAAGAATGCGTACGACTGCTCTATGCGCAGGCGACGGCCTCGACACAATAAGCTTGCTGTATACTGGTGGTCGGCAGAAATCGCTGAAAAGTGGAGAGAATGTCACAAACTCCGCCGCGAATCTCAACGTTCCATAGATTGAGATGAGTCACACTCCCGAACGCTGGCATACAGGTCAGCTAGAAAATAACTCCGTAGGTTAATTAACGAAAGCAAGGCTCGCTGCTGGCCCAACCTAGTTGAGGACATCGACAGAGACCCGTGTGGGCTTGGTTACAAGTTTGCAAATCAGGAGCTGCAAGGACGCCCTGTGTCCTTGAAACGGAAAACTGGACGAGATTGTTCGAGCGCTTTTCCCTATGCATCCTATTCGTCCCGATGATGCAGATATTGAATGTCCTGGAGAGTGCCCACTTTTTACCACCATCGAGCTGGATGATGCGGTAAAAGCTTTAAAATCGAAAAAGGCCCCAGGGCCAGACGGTATACCAGCGGAAGTGACACAGCTTACACATCAACTTTGTCCTGACAAGCTGCTCACTACTTTCAATGCCTGTTTGCTGTAGGGCGCGTTTCCAAATTGCTGGAAAGAGGCGAGGCTCGTGCTGATCAACTAGGGTAAGGGGAAGGTGGAGCAACCATCTTCATATCAGCCTCTATGTATGCTGAACGCCGCTGGGAAGGTGCTCGAGAGGCTCATTAGAGGGCTGTCGGTTTTGGTGAGTATAATTCGTTCACATGGTAATGATTATTTCAGTTCTTTTAGAGTTTTGCAATGTTAAAATATCTTTTATTTTTTTTTTATGATACCCCTAAGTTTTAAGCAAGGCATGTTTTGAATGGTACAAAATTTTTTGTTTTTAATTGGATTTATTTTTATTGTTATAAATTATTATGTCTCCTCGGCAGTCCGACTTCAGGGCTGGTCGATCCACGATCGTTGCAATAGCAGCAGTAGTGAGCGCGGTCCAGCAGGCGGATGCCCACAATCACTACTCGAGACGAAAAGTACTGCTCATAACAAAAGATGTGAGAAATTCCTTCAACTCTGCTAGATGGACAGATATCCTTGGTGCTCTGGAATATTTCAGGGTGCCGAGGTATCTGATGCGGATATTGAAGGTCTACCTCAAAAACTAAAAACTCATCTATGACACATTGGGAGGCCGTCGAAGAATTGATTTGACATCAGGGGTGGCGCAAGGTTCCATTCTGGACCCGGACCTCTGAAATGTCTCGTACAATGAGCTTTTGAGGCTGCAGTTACCCGGGGAGTCGCGTCTAGTTCGCTACGCAGATGACATAGCAGTACTAGTTACCGGGCGTACTGTCGGACAGACGCAGCTCAAACTGGGTGCGGTAATACACCGAGTGAGCGAGTGGGTGACAGACCGTGGGCTTAGCCTAGCGCTGGAAAAGACCGAGGTTCTTGTCCTCACCAAGAAGTGGATCCCAAGTGTTATCCCTGTTCGGGTGGGGAGAAGAAACCGTCAGCCGAGAGGAACGGAGAAAAACCCTAACCTTGTGGCAGCAAACATGGGAAAACGAAACGCGAGGCAGGTGGGCCACACGGCTGATAAGTGACTTGGGGCCGTGGTTCTACAGAATGCATGGTGAGACTGAATATTGTCTGACGCAACTACTCAGTGGTCACGGGTATTTTCAGTCTTACCTGTATAAAATGGGAAAGACACCATCCCATTTACGTCTATTTTACAGGACTCCGTTCGCATCTCTCGGAAAAAATTGGCATAAGTTCCCGAGAAAATGTAACGGTAAAAATGATGCAATCAAAAGACAACTGGAACTGTGTGTCGCATTACGTACGGACAGTACTTATTATAAAGATGGGCATGATTGATCGCTTAGCGAGGGAGGGGGGATCTCTGTAACGCAATTCTCTAATAATCGCAATTCTCTCTAATCGCAATTCCTTCCTATCTATCCGTGCAGAAAGAGGGACTTCCCTTAACCTGAAGGCACCGCTAAGCGATGATTAATGAGACCTAGTCCGAAGTAATGTGACAAACAGTTCCGGGCTAGGTTCCCGGTGTGACAGGGGAGGTGTTTAGTCGGTAGTCCGGTAGCGGGGGAGTCCGACACTCAGGGCGTAAATAGCCTTCACCTCCCAAACAAAAAAAAAATACTTTCCTTGTTTCTTTGACTTCTTGCAAATGGGTCATGCTCAAAAGTTGGAGAGGATGCCAAAACCATGTGGATACCGTGGATAACGTGATGCTGTAAAGATAGAACCAGGTAATTCAACTGTACTCATCAGGGGTAGAGGAGTTGTGTCTCTGCAAATTTTTCTTCTCCTTCCCTTCTCTCCCGGGAAGGAGTAAACCCAAAAAGTTCTGTGTTTCCCATTTTCTTGACTGATAGTGTGAGAAATCATTGAAAATCCTAGAAGAATTGAAAAATATACTTCGAATAATACGAATATACTATAAGAATAATAGAATAAGGATTGGCGGAAAGAATTTAAATTGATGTTGGTATTTAATATCATCTCCTCGTTCGGTCTGGTCAAAAAGAAGAGCATTGAAGTTTCAACCCTATGGCAAGTTGGAATGCCCTCGTAAGCGAAATTCGACCATCATAATCCGAAATTATATGTCAAACAGTTTCAAACAACATACTTTGAATGACAAGCATGTGTAAAGTCAGTAAACTGGTTGGCTTGCGTTACTAGGAGTCCGACAGTCAGGGTGTAATAGGCTAAAGGGTCCAACTAACTAGGGCACAAACTCTCTATCCAGTTCATGTGGGCATTGTCCTTTAGATTTGATGGCAGAACTTAACAAAAACTGGATGATCTAGTACTATTTTCTTACTGTCCAAGCAAAAGGACGCGTGGTTGTAATTTCTCTTCATCTTGTGCACATCTTGCGCTCAGTTTATGTGATATAATTAAAAGTTGAAATAAAAACTCCTTTTTGCCTTTCATTCGAAATACATCTGCAGAAAATTTTGAATAGAGAACTGCATAATTTAAAAATTTCTTCGTATTCAAACACAGAATAACTCTCCTTCAACTGAAAAAAAAACGAAGCGTATAATGTCCTTAAATATCATTCAACCAGAGTTTACTAGTTATTTAGCTGAAATAAAGTCGTCTATGCCACCCTCCTGGTCCCTGATGAAAATTCATTACATTATACCTTTATGAATATTACGTTCCGGTTTCTCTCCGAATAGCAATTACTTCCTTCCGCTCTCACTTAAATTTATGGTAGATATGAGAAGCATAAAAGTTTGTCTAGGACAACATTTGACCACCTTATTTACTTGCGCTACCTCAAGGCAATTTAGAATAATTTTTTTTTGGACGACAAGTTGACATGGAGCGCTTTGAGGGTGAAAACGCAAGTTTGTATTTTCTGGTTTTTTTTTTTGTTTTGTGTTGTAGGTTGTCTCTCTGTTAGTTTCTCTATTATTTTGATAAGGCTGTCCAAAGAATTCTACTTGTAGCGCTAGATCCTTAATGGGAGCGAGAAAGAGATGCTTGAATGTATGGTTGGTAGAGCTGCGGTAATTTTATAGTTATGAGTGTCATTTGGTAGATGCATTAAGATAAACTTTACTGCCAGGACATATTTAATGGGAACGGAAACGGGTGTAACATGTTTGCTAGTAATTGAGTTCGTTTTGAAACCTGTATTGAATATGTGGAGACACGTTTCAAGAGTGTTTTGATTAGAAATTCCCCAGAGCTCCGTAATAGAATTGGCTCCTTTTTATGGGCGTATTATTGCGTATCATGCTGATTCGCTGAAATAGAAGTCGATGTGGATTGTTTTTTAACACGGACGTCTACCATGTTATGCTCATACCCTTGCGGGGATAGTGAAGTGTTTCATTTTTTTAATACGCGAAATATGGTCTTATATTCGTCCTTTTTCCTAACAAAACGTAATCCAAGCATCGCAGAAATAAAGGTATCGTCGCACCCCTCTAAAGCACCGTCAAAATCCTAGCTGTCAGCTTTCAAACATCAAACTATTGAAAACTCACATTATCGTCCTTATACAACGAACCTACAACTGTAATAAGCTTTGCATAATAGCTCTCAATCATTACTATTATGACCTACATCGACAATCGTTATGCAGCATGTGTAATTAACACTTCTTGTCTTTTCATACATATAACTTTCGCCATGTTTAGCTGCAGTGTGAGACAGGAACGTTGTATAACAATTCATTTAAGAAAATGGGTAGCAGGAGTTGAATATTTCTTAGCGAAGCATAGCGATAAAGTGGTATTTTCTGTTCCCGGCGACAATATGTCTCGGGTGTCGTACACACAATTCACATTTAACCAGACACAGAAACACATATCAAACCTACATATTTCGCATATCAAGACCACGGCTCCTTTTTGTCATGTACAAATGCAGCTAGGTGTGAGTTGACTTCCTTTATCAACATCACTTTGTTGTCATCCTTGTGTAATTAATGACTATGACGCGACACTGACATTGTTGACGAGAATTCCAACAATAACAACAACACCAACTACAACTACTTCTACTAATACACAGAAATGTCGAATTTAAGTTGGCAAGCTAACTAAATGGAACTACGTTGCTCGAGGGAAGCTTACGATAAGAGCTTGAAGGAAGTGTGCGTCCCTAAAGACTATCAACAGCATACTACATCTTCCACTAGTTTATTCCTTTGTGTATTTAACATAGGGAACGACGCTGGTATCCCCCTAATTATAAATATTTCGTGTTCAGGTTCTTCGCCCTGCAAGTCCTGGCAAAATTTCTGCATAACTGTAGATTGGCGGAAGTGTATGATGTTACCGTAGTTTGATGTAGCAGTTTTTTTTTTGTGTCCCCTTTATACCATAGGGTTTTAGGGACTGCGACAATTTGTCATAATAGTCCTGGGAGAAATAATGTGATATGCATTGCTGCATAGTTTGCCAATTTTTTTTTCGGGTTATGGGTCTGTTTCACAGTATCTATTGATGTGAATTTAATTTACAAGGATACTTCATTATCACCCGAAATGTAAATTTTTGTTTTGCTTTTCTGGAATTGGAAACTTTTACTAAGAGTTAGGATCATGAGTTTTGTGGAACTTGTTCGCAGCACCGCGCATAAATTGTACTTTGCTGTTGAACGTTCCTGGAAACATACCCAATTTCGAGTCCTTTTTTGTCATTAATCAATTGAGCTCATCATGAGTTTTAATTCATTTCGAGCGTATCAGGTTAATATAAAGAAATTTGTAATGATCATCATCATCATGCTTTGGCTTTAAAAGGGGAAACAAATATGAATCTAGTTCGGTCTACTTCTATCTCTGTCTGAAAGAAGCTTCTCGAGAGTGTAGACGCTACATGCGCTTTTATGTATGTAGCCATAATACTCGTAACTATTTGCTAACCAAAGAGAAATCCACAAAGCAATCCACATTCTGATTTTCTGGCATCATCTGCAAAGCATCTTTATCCCACGTTATAACTAGGCATATGTCATTTAACGGGTTGCACCCTCCAAAAATACAAGTACCACATATAGCAAATAGTAGTTCAGTGTGCCTGTAGCAAAAATTGAGCGTTTCCTCGGACCGGAGAAAAGCGCAGCATTTTTCAGAGGTTTATTTGAGCCACGGGTTGGAGGGACGCCCATGTCACGTTACTGTCAGCCCCCACACAGTGAGGAGGCTATCCTTGGCTGGAATGTAGTGGTTGGGGTTTTAAAGGCTAGAGAATACGATGAGCATTCACCATTGTGTGTTCAGGAATCCAGATAGCTTAAATAAAATTGCGAACTGGGAAAAACATGTTTCAGATCTGACTTTTGACTGATTGCTACGTGTTGTAATTAAACGCTTGACGCTGAAGTCATGTTGCCTATGCGACTGAGAGTATCGAGGGCAATCTGCTGAAGTCCCTGGACACTAAGCCTTTCAGATTTTGCTCCTCAGGAAATCGATCGTATATCTTTAAATTTTGAAGCTTTGAGGAAATGCTGCAGCCTTGAAACCCAGGAAAGTGACCTTATTCTAAAAAAAATATTCTACATTAAATAGACAGATTAACATCCAGTCGTATCATTCCATCAATCATTGACAAGTGGGAACGAAAAATCAGTCATTTCTTCAAATCGGACCTTCTTTTTCAAACCTTCTTTTTCGAAATTTCTTCGATCGTTTCTTTTTACATATTTTCACGTTTTACTTTCTGAACAGTTAGATTTTTATTGCTAATTTTTCCTGTATGCAAAGACCATTTCGGATCATCCTTTCGTGTCCTTAGCCATACTTAGATAATCAATTATTGTCTAGTTTTAATGGATAAAATCACTATTTGAGCTTCTTTTAAAGAAGTTTTCCGTTGCCTTTCGACCGATACAGGGTACAGCAGAAGAGATCCTGAGGACTCAGGTGGTGTTCTAAATTATAGCCCGCGTCAGAAAATCGACAGGTGTCGAGAAAAGAGAAATCAGCTTTTCCTCGCTTGAGTGTATTGTCTAATGTAAGACGTTGAGGAGGTCCTAACGTTCTCTAACGTTCTAAATATGAACAGCTTGTAAAAATCTCTTTTTTACCATGCCAATCTGTTTTTTGAAAAAATTTATAGGAAACACCTGGCTCTCACTTGCATCACAGTCTTGGTTCTTTAATGAACTCTTGCGCCAAACCAAGCAAACGAATAAAGGAGCTCTGATCCAGAATAATAATTTATCGTTCTCTTTGTTTCGATTGACGTACCTACATTGTAAACTCAGTGTTTTGCTGTCGTCCAAACTGTCCCGTACGCGTGTCCATTCATCTTTCGACTATTAAGCAGTATCTTTTCCAATAACATCCGTTTTTTTCTGTTAAAAATTGCACGGGGCTATATAATGCGTGTCCCTAATGTCCCAAGAGTCACATCTGTCCCAAAATTGTCAGAATTCAGGCTTTATTGGAACACTGTTACACCAGGAGTAGACACAAGATATATTAAGTTTTTCACGTGCAAAACTGCCATCTCTAAAGTTATTCCAGGAAAACCTGTTCAATTTTCTGGGCCTTCTGCTCAAACTTACAACAATTAAAAACGATTCCTTTTAAAGGATTAGTTCCCAATCCTTTTAAGAGATTTGAATCTACTGTTCTCGCATCATTAATGTTTGGTTTACCACCTTCTTTCAACTAATTCAAACCAACATCCTTCAAGTTTTAAATTCAAACTCCACACCTCCCTCCCTCTCCCCACCCCCTTCCACTACCCACTCTTACTTACATCCTTGCTAACAAATATCTCACGCAACATGATCATTTCACAAACATTTCAAGATAAATATATCCCTGAAAATGACAAAATATTTGCTCAAGAAGACGACAACATCCTTCAAGACTTCAGTCTCGAAGAGCGATGGCTGACAAACAAAAAGGACAAAAATACCAACATTTAGAGGTTTCAGGCGAATCATCTCTTAAATTCGGCTGAAAATTTGTTATCTCACCAACGTCACACGTCACATCAGAGTCGACGTTAAGTTTTCTAGAGTAAAGCGCGTCGCAGAAAGGAGCCGGGAGAAGCAGGAGAAGGAGATTAAAAAAAATATAACACAAACTTTTAGCTGTTGTAATGTCACCGCGGCACAAGGACTTGCTCTCGTGTTTGTTTTTCCGAAAAAAAAAACTTTTATTTTATTTTTGGGTTTGACATTTTGTTGGCGAAAGTTTTTTTTGTTGTGATATGTTGCGTGCGCGATGAAAAGTTAATGCGAATGAATATGGGAACGTTGTTCCTTTTAATAGAGAAATTATAAGTTTTGTCAATAGGAAGGAGTTATGATATTTGAATGAAGCTAATTAGTGGTAAAACTTTTCGTAATTAATTACAGTAGAAGGATTACGACGAATAATAGCGTTTAAGCACTAAATTTCAAGGCATGGACCTGACTCCTTTTTCTGTGTTGATGATGAATACCCAACACATACGATAAATGTTTCCCATTTCATGTTATCCTGTCGTGTTATACGGAAATCAGAGTACACATCTATCAGCTTTTGTTTGAATTCCTCCTTTGCTGAAACTGCTGAGTAATCTCAGATACAATGGAAATTTATACATTTTGCAGATTTGCCTTTCCTTGTCTTGACGCTATAGCGACAATGCCATATGAGGAAGCCAGCTGTTGGATGTGAAGTTGATGGAAGTGATGGATAATGTGGATCTTATTTTTATCCAACACGATAATATCTTAATTTAGCTGTCGTTCCATTACTCCTGCTCTCATTGATCAACAAACTTAATCAAAGCCACACGCTTTCAACTTCAAACAATGTGTTCATACGTTTTGAAAAGAGTCCTTATTAAAATGGTGTTAGAAACGATTAAGGGGTGTCAGAAGGATTTTCTTTGTGACAAAGAAGCGAGTAAGGATTGGCCGTGAATAGAAATATGAAAATTGAAACTTTTTCTGTTTTGTGTTTGACAATGAAATTGATTCTTATTGTTGTAGGATCATTATAAGCTGTGATCGAAAGATGAACTATACCGAATCCTTTATGCTTTTCGGGATGGAAATTGATATTCTGTTTGGCATTTTTGTGTCCTTTAATTGATATTTTGTGTGCCTTGCAAATTTTCGTCAGTTGATGAGAAACGCTAACATCAATCAATTTTGACAAGGTATGTCCTTTCCAGGGTGAACTTAAGTAGTTAAACCTCAAGTAAGTTAGCCTTGCAACACTATTGGCCTAGCAATGAGAAAAAGAAGCGTTTGCAATCCTTTGGTCTACTAACGACCTTTAACCATTTTATTTTCGTTTTACGCGGCGTGTCCTGTATTTTAATAGAATTTCAACATTTTCAACATGATATTTAATAAATCATTTTCATTAATTTCAAACATAACATTGTCCTGAACAATCGCAAAGATGAATATTTTCACCTCGAAACCATGGGTGGCATCATGATTCCTCCTTCAGAGTTTGACATAAAAAAAACTTTCCATTAGTTAATTCAAAAGTTACCGTGAAAGCACCGAATAAGTAACAAAAATTCAAAAGCAACCCGAAAATTTCAACTACTTTGTTTTCAAACAAAAAAAAAATCAACCCAACCCTTCCTCAAACTCAATCATATCCTTCTTGGAAACTGTCAAAATGAAATAGTAGCAAAAAATTTGATTTATGGTTCTCGAACAAAAAATCTTTAGTCCTGATGACGCGACAGTTCCTATTGTGCCCAGACACAAGAACATTCTTTGACTATTATAATGGCGTAGACAATACTCTTTCTTTGTATACATCTCCCTCTCTCATTGTCTTGTTTTCCCTCTTTCTCTAAGTCGAGGAAGTACGCTTGTGTTGTCCATAATTTAGATTGTCTATCAAAGTATCAAGTACAAACAATGCCACCCATTGATGATATTCTTGTTTTTCGAATTCAAAAGAATATTAGAATTCCAAAAATTGCACGATGATGATGACGGGGATGATGATAATGAGAGCATAAGAATGATGATGATGATAATTATGAAAGTGAAGATTCAGAATGGGTTTGAAATAATTTCGAAAAAAATTCAACACATTATAAACCTTCATATTCATAACATTCAAGCACGAGTTCTGATTTCTCACCATTCTCATAACTCATATTGAGTCGTAGCTTACAGCAATATGTTTAATTCATTTTGAATGAGATCACTCTTAGTTTCTTACTGAAATACTCAGTATCCTTACTGTCTTAGTTTCCATTCATCCTGGAACCAAAATCCTGAGTCACACTGTTGTACTATCAATATCAGCAGTGGAGTACTTGAATTCTCATTTCGACTCCTTTTGGGTTCAACAGGTTCTGGTCGCATCGGAGCCCAACTACATAGCGGCATCAAAAGGACTCACATTCAATGAATAACCACCATGGATTTTACAGAGAGAGCTCACTCATATCCGTCAAATTTGAGTAGAAAAATCGGCAGTGCAGTAAAGGATATTGATTGGCTACTAGCACATTTACCTCTTTTCATGGTTGGCAATGGCTTCCTGGGAGTGTTAGATAAAAATCATGTCCCCAAAGTCCTGCAGATACGTTTGAGTACTAATAATCTCAAAACAGGCAGACCGTTTCAATCGGCTTGCATTGTCGAAATAAATAAGACCCATCAAATCTAGATCCTGAACATGCTTGCATTACAGTCATTCATCTTCAGCAGACAGTGAAAATTACACCATTAACTAGATCTCCCAATGCGTAGATACAATGCAAGACTGCTCTAAACGAGATGATTCACAGTTTTGAAAAGAGAATTTGATAGAAACAACATTCGCAACGTACTTCGGAAAAGGCTCGACCCTATTCGGGTCTGAGAGTCTCTTATAAGATGCCTTAAACAGTCTAAGCCCATTGCCCATTTCCTTGAATCAGAAAATCTGAAGTCAGTTGCTGTCCTTAAGTCCGATCAGCGCGTCCATAGTTTTCTCCATTGATCTTCTTCCCTCGGCCTTACCTGCGAGTGGCTTCCAGGATATCTGTCTCTTGTTCATCCAGTGCATATGGACAACCTGTCGGATTTTCCGCAGGTTTATAATTTTTGGAACATTCAGATCGTCAAAATTTCGTACAACTCTTGGCTTTGTCTTTTTTGCTATTTGTCGCCTTCGCGGTTGGCCTTTAGCACCCACCTGTCAAATGAATTTATATCGTTTTCAGATGTATCCATTTCGGAGGTTTCGTCACATTTGTCTTAATGTTTATTCTTTTCTTCCAGGCTTAAGTATCTACGAACTATCAGATTGGAGGTTCTGTTTAAGTTTGAACACAGCAAACAATGTCAAGAATGTCACGCGTTGTTTTATACGTTCACAACACGAGAATTTTGGGTCCGTGACAAAAAATGTCAAAACTGTCAACAAGTACAGTGGGATTCACGGTCAAAATCTAGAATCGACCACGGAGAAACAGCCACAAATGGTTTTCAAGATATAAACTTCAGAAATACATTTTCAATTCATGCATAAACGTAACCACGATTTCTGGAATTTTCGGCATCAAGGAGGACATAGAAATCACAATAAACAAACATAATAGTGAGCTACAGATCCTTTTGGATTGCCAGTCAGCATTCTAAGCGCTTACTTTAAGCCGCGTAGCTTCACAACTTGCACTAGACTCGAGGCTGAAGCGCAGGGTTCTAATTAATCAAAAGCGAGGCATAAGGAGCCACTTACATCGGTGCCTAGCCCCAGAAATTTAAACAGGGATGAAAAGCCGAGCGAATTTCAGAATCAATTTGATTGTTACCGTTATGTTTGTTTGCTGAGTTTATTAAGCAAACGTTCACAACGCTTTCTAGGGAGTTCAACTAAGAAGACCTTCGTTAATCCTTTATTGAGCGTTTAGGGAAGGGCTTGAGTAGGACGAATTTAACTTGACGGAAGCGTAGAATGGCTTCGAATATTTTTCTTGAGTTTGACGAAATCGGACGTATAAGTACTTCCAATTGCTGAGCTGGAATCAAGCATCGGAAATGGAATATTTATGCTACTTGGAATTAGATGCGATTCAATTAGAAATCACTGGAAACTAAAATCAAGTAGCAAAGCAAAATAAATGAATTGAGTATCAACAAGAATGCCTTTTGCGTTCATTGTTTCCTATAAAGAATTTAGCACGTACTCGAAAAACCTATTACTAAACTAACTTTTTGTTTCCTATCAGGACCTTTTTCTGTACTCAAATAAGTCAACAGTTTAGAATGAATATTTTCAAAATTTCCATAATTCAAACTTTATTCAAACTATGGAAATACCATTCTTATTTGCACAGCTTCTACAAAACCAGAAATCCCTACTAAAATCAAATCCTCTGGAGCCTTGAAAGTTGCCTAAAAGGTTACAGTGCTGATAAAAATGTAATAAAACAAATGACATCTAAGACTGTGTGATCTATCATTTTGTCTTTTCATTTCTGACACAGTGTGACAGGCTCGGAGCGAAAAACTGAATAAATATCAGCAACTGACAAAAAGGGAAAAGATCTAAATTTACATTTTTTTTCGTCCTTTTTCTTCGTCTACAATTCGATTTTATTTTGTAGCTGCCAGCGTTGCTGTTGATGATTGAAAATCGTTTGACTGATTTCTTCTTATTTGTCTGTTGCTGGTGTGAAATTTTTTCAGATTTAGAATTCCACGAGTGTTGACATTTTTGTTTTTTGTACTTCTGGTCGGGAGATTGTGGAGGATGGATCTGTACAGCGAATCCTTAATGTAAAATATGTCTGTTACGGTTTTCGGGATTAGAAGGAATAAGAGTAGGTTGAAAATTATTCTGGTATTTGATTGGGCTCTGATTCTCATAAAACTGCATACCGAAAATCCACATTTAATTCCTACGAAGTTGTTGTAAAAAATCGCGTAATTGGTTGCATATGTACAAAAATAAAAGACTTCGTGTTAGGGTGAGAAACGCGCATGAGCCTTACCACGTTTTTTCATGATAGAAGATCTTCTTGAACACTCAAAAAAGTGATTTATCCAAAATCAGGACCAAGCTTTGACAGTAGGCAATCAGAATATAGTCAAAATGAGATCAAAAGTAATTAATGTTTACTAAACAAAACTATGTCAAGAGAAGGGCAAGTTGGCAAATAATGACATTCAAGCTTGGATCCGGTTCTGTATAAAAGAGTCATAATGAAGAGACTCTTCAGCGAGCTAGAATTGACTTTGTCTGATCCGGATTTGACCTCAATTTGATCTTCATTTGACTGAATCTTAACTTTACCTTGATGAGACTTTTACGTGGGCTAGAATTGACTTTGCCTGATCCGGATTTGAACCCAATTTTATCTTGACTCGATCACCGTGTTTTCCGAGACCCTAAGCCGGAAAATCCTACACTGCATTGCCTGACGATACAACGCCAGAAATTCTAGTCCATTCAAGGAGAGGTGTAGTAACTTGTATGCGATAATTCTAAGTACAGGTTGCTTAGAGTAAACTCTAAAATATCCGTCACCTTATTCCTCCAGCTGTTCAGAGTCACCTCATTGATCGTGAAACTCTGAGCTGGGTAAGTCTTAACTTGGATGCGTCAATTTATTGAGCGCGTTTTGACCGCACTACGACCGCGCGAATTCTAGAGCCCTTAAGACAACTTGATTGTCAGATAGGATAGCTAATGTTTTTTCCTTGAATCCACTTTAATTATTGCGTTGTAATTTTTTGGATTTGTAATTGTAATGCGAAGAATGTCCTTTCAACAATATCGTAAATCTAAACGAGAAAAACGCAAATGTTTAAAAGGAACCAGCTGACAGCTGCATACAGCTGAAACGCATTCTCGACAATAATGAAACCACACCTGGCGACCAAAGCAACAACAAAAGTATTTGACAGGACTTTTTGGATATTGACAGACAAGAGATTGCACCATTTAAATTACATGAAACGTTCTGGAAAAGAATAGTTACGTAAAATGAATTAAAAATATTCAGGACATCGACTGGTATAGATATAACTAAGCAAAGTATAAGAGTGAACAACCTGGGGTTGTGTGATTCCCTTTATTAATCGTGTTAACACGTGATACACGGTTGCCTAATCTATCACTGAATCATCAAATCAAACCTGCCAGTCCTTCACAGCAACAAAAAACTGGCTCGAATCTCAATTAGTTTAGATTTGCATTGTTGAAGGTTGAGCTTACCAAGCGTATATGCTGGTGTTACACATTCATGTCCACATGCTTAGATTAAGTTAAAAAAAGGCCATTTGTTTCACTCAAACATCCTTTAAATCTTTCACTGTTACCATCAACCACAGCGTGTCCTTGCTTGTCGTTTCTTTTTTACTTCTCTCTGGATCTCTCCTTGTTGCCCGCTTATAGGTCAACTTCGAGTCGTCATTTCAAAGGCACTTGCTGGAGTTACCGATTTGATTGTAGATCCTGTTGCCAGCCTTACTGCTCATTTACCTTGATTGTACGGAATATACACACTGAATTGGTTTCACTCTTTTGCATGTGTAGCATTTTCCGTTTGGATTTCTACATTCATTGCCCGACATGCCGATGTTATATATTCGCATCCCAGGATGTATTGTGACATGTTGATGGTATTTCACCCATTTCACCTTTCTATTGAATTTACCTCCGCATTTGCTACACAATTCGCTGGCAATTCGAAACGTCTCCACCCGCCGCCGCATCCTTGCTGGCACTTAGCCCCCGGGAAAAAAGCAGATGGTAAGCCAAATGATAGCAAATAAATTCATCACATGTGAGGTCTACTGTAAAAACTCAACCATTTGTATCATTGCGAGTGATTTAACTTGAAGGCAAAGTCCTTGCCGGAATTTCGATTCTACATTTTTGAAATGCTCAGCGTATTGGATTTCGTGCCGAGTTGCGTTCGATTTGGTTGGCTTAGGTTGATTTCCTTTTCGTGAAATGAATGATGGATGTAGATTTGCACGGAAAGACAGATCGATGTTCTACATGTATGGTAAAATGTATCCACTAGTCAGAGAAAATTGTACAAGATATCAAACTTCAGAAAGGAGTCGAAAGACAAGACATGAGCGCATACATCAAAGCAAGGAACGAACACATTGATTGGTTCATGTTGGCATTATTCAATGTTGAATGGAAAAAGAAAAAATTGTGCAGGCTCTGATTTCTCGATAATTGAACCAACTGCTCAAATATAGGATTTGAAATGCCGCATGAATGCGTCAAGGACGGGTGAAGACACCAAAGCTACGCTGGCAAGGGCTCAGACCAATAAGGCAACCTTCGGTGGCGATGAGGGACACGTGTGGAATGAATATCAATTGTTACGGTCCCACAAAAGGTCAATATTCAATTTTCGAAACATTGTCCTGGTTGTTTCACGTTAATATTCATTGATTTCTGTCGGGCATAATGGAATCCTGTTCAGGGAAGATTTTGTATGAGTTGCCTTCGAATTAGTTCACTGATTTGAATAGCTCAGTATTTTGAGAAATTCAATTCACCGGTCAATGTGGGAGGCGCTTGATGAAAGAGTTCAACTTAAATCCTGAACACAAGTAAATTATTAAAATTCTCAACCAACTAGTTAGACAGACCTTCTCCCACACCATTCGTATCCTGTTAAAGCCGCTCAGCAACAATTTGTTCCATGAAATGAAAGGCACTTGACCATAATTCTCTAAGGTGACCACAATCAAGCCATGGTAAAGACTACAAACCCATGCTGTCACGCCACTTCTAATAACGTCCTCAACCCTCAATTAGTTTTCCGCTTTCAAAATCTTGAGACACGAATCAAAACCTGGCAAAACTTTCCAGTTCTCCCACAACTTCATTTCCTGCTCAGCATTTCCACTTGCCAGTCTCACGGCAAAGTTGAAAACTTCACGTGCCCGCTTACCTTTTATTCGCATATAATGGCCTGTAGTACCTATCGCAGCACCCTCGGCATACATTCATCTAATGACATAATAATAGTCGTAAAGTTTCTCATTTACAAATGTCCTTAATTGTTCGGTTTTGATTGTCCAATTAAAGTTTTAGTGTCTGCCGCCTGCTCGCTAGTTCGCTTGCTGCTGTCCCGCCCGGCCATACAAGTTAAAAGATCGTATCCATACAAAAGGATTAGAATCCGAGTATGCTCAGTCGGGCAAGGACTTCGACAATGTATGTGGTAGATTTGAAATGGATATCGTTCGTGCAACAACTTTGAGAATAATAAGTAAGAGCATTTGAGTTGATAGAGAAAAGTGGGAAATAGTTTGATGACTGACTCTCTCTCCCCCTTTTAACGGGTAGCATGAAGGACGTACATATAGTAAGGGGAAATCAGAGAGGGTATGTTGATTGCAGGCTGAAAAGCTTTTACACGAAGGAAATGCATGATAAGACTGCTTCAGAATTTCGTTGGCGCACTGCCAGTACTTTTTAATTACCCTTCAATCATGATTATTGTGATAAGTTGCTAAATTGAGAGTTACATTTCAGTAATAGTTGCAACTTCTCGATTGGCTTGTCCTCGGCTAGGTAGGACAATTATATATACATGTGGTCGTGGGATGGTTGACCATGAAATGAGGGAATGTTTAGTGGAAGCTAATTATGGAGTAGTTGGAGTTTGACGTAAATTTTAGAAAATTATACGATACGGCAATAGTATTGTGGGGAAATTTGATTTAGTTGGGTATTCGGCTTTAAGAAACAAAAAACTTTGCAGGAGTCTTATGATTTAGCCATTCTATTTGGAAAGATCACATTGGCCTGGGTTCAAAATTAAGGAATTTTTCTCTATTTTATGCTGTGTTATACAAAAGAGATTCAGTTAGCGTCGATCCTTTCTATGATCAGTGGTAGAACCAAAGCCAGTACCTCTTTCGTCCTTATTGACTGTATTAGACATATGCCAAACATTCTTCGACCCAGACATCTCAAAGGAGCCATTAACAAGATTCTCTCCCTGAAGCCCTACAGAACGTGAAAGCGAAAATCACCGTAAGGAACATTTAAAGTTTCGGGATTCATACAGCACTACCAGCAGAAAGGGAGTTTACCAATTTTCCACTGAAGAAAACAGCATGATTATAAAGAAATTTGTGAGCGTTGGTACAACGCAGAGTACCATTCTAACTCCTATAGTTTTTGCACGCGGAATTGGCCAAATGCAACGTCTTCGTGGGTGAGTATTCAAAGTAACAGCAAAAGCTGACGGAAACGATATAGTAGATAGTTCCCCGAGACTCAAAAATAAATGAAACCTTTATTTTTTTTTAGGGGGGGGGGTGGGCTTAAAAGCGTGGTGGAGTTTTGTGGAACATCGCGAAGGGTTGTTGCTGACCATTACACGAAGCAAATGCATGGTAAGACTAATTAAGGATTTTGTTGGCATACTACTCCTTTTAGAAGATTTAAGACGCAGTCAATGGACTCGTTTACTTGTCTCCAGAAAAAAGAAAAGGGTTAGAATGAAAGAGAAGTTAGAAATAACGCATCATAATGAAGTTGTTCACGTTTTAAGATATCAAGCCAGCTGAAACTCGGCATTAGTTCCTTCAACAGTTTCTTGCGCTTGCACGGAAACCAGTGAAAGACAAAATGAAAAGACAATCCCAACAACCACGACTCATTGTCAATATTTCAAAGCCTTGAACGTATCATGGAACAACAGCAAGAAATGCTGTTCAAGGTGTATACATCAGCCCTGTAATAAAAGCGATCAAAATAAGGCTTAAGCGTTCTAATCTTATGGGAATGGCTGGAACAAATTTATCAAAAAATGAAAAGGATATCAGAAACTTTCAGAATAACGATATAACATTGAAAGTCCTAATTTATAATATCTATTGACGGATATGAAACGTTACTAAGCCAGAAACAGCAAGGAAACTTTCAGGCACTATTCATGATTAACGTCACCAACTACAAGACAACGGTTTGAAGAAGTGTGTCGATGCGGTATTGAGGGAAGCCATCCCTTAAATGGTTACCAAAAAAGATGAGGTGAATCCAATTTTGTTCATTCAAGTTTTGTGGTTTGTATTGTGAGAAAATCTTTGGAATACCACGTATTCACCAAATATTAATTGGTGAAAATACCGAACCAGAACCTTGTTAGAAGTATAGACAAATGTCTCAAATACCACGAATTATGCTGGAAACATTCTTAGACATAGGAGAAGCTTAAAAGTGTAATGAATGAGACAAAGATGATGAACTTCGGGCCGCATAGTAAACAAAACCAACAGTCGGTCGATTTAAATACTTTTACAATACGAGTTTTGGTCACCTTTAAGGATGCTCTGGTGATCGCAACCGAAGGGAAGTGCGGAAGTTTACAAAAAACCTAAAAAGGAAGGAGCTCTGCCGTTAATAGAGCAGCGTTGGCACATAGAATTCGATGTATAGGTTAGTATCCTTCCTACCAAGTGAAATGCATTGTAATGGTACTTCATGTGCTTACTTTTTCATAAAATCTTTCAATTGAATTTTTCCATCAGCAATGAAACATGGAACATAAAAACTTCAGTAATTTCCATCCTACCTTTCGCAAATAAATTCATCCCTTCAACCTTTCAAACGCAGGGTATGATCAAATGTTCCCGGGTCATGACCCATTTTCCGGTGCCACATTGAATGATTTAACCCTGTGAGCTTAAACAGAAGCTCATAACGAAACTAATATGAAAAATAACTGTATTTGATCTGCTGTCGACTCTTAACCACAAAATCACGCTCATCTGTCATCTGTTCGATTTCAACAGCTGATATAGGACATCGGGACGTTAAGACCCAAATTAAAATGTGAAAACCTGCCGTGATAAAGGCTAATCTGACAGTCTCTTCTTCAACCTCCTACACTGGTGGGTACAGCAGCCGTTCCTGATGTTGTTGGGTACAATATTACCTTTATGTACCACTACCCCATATGATACTCCCCGAAGGGCCGAGGCCCGATAATTTCGCCCATTCCTTCTAATCAGGCTTACCTTCGAATCACGTTTATCTGTGGTACCTGAATATATTTCCAGGGTAGAGGTTTTCAAAATGTAAGGACGCTCTATAGCGTAGTATCTAGGAAGCTTCTTCCATTGGCATTACCTTAGGGAAAATGAGCTTGTACTGAAAAAATTCAGATAATATTTTTTTAACTTCATAAAAAAGGACTGATTTGCTCTGTTGACCTTTTTACTCACTGAACTTTCCTCTTTTTAAAGGCGCAAGGGTTAAACACGTTGAGTTAAATATTTATTATTTTTGGATACATTTTTCAATAAGGTTTGTTCGTACATCCTGATTAGTTTTCTTCATTCTTTACTGCATTTAATCAAGACCTTATGCCCCGTGGAGTCCATTTTTCAATTTGCATCCTCAAGTGTCCTTAGAATATATAAATCAATACTCTCAACCGTCAATTTCTCCCACATCCTCCAGCGAAAAGTAATAATTCGTTGCTATAACCTTATCCAGGACGCTCCCAATACATTTTCTGTCAGCGGATAATTGATAATCGTTTTTTGAATTCTCATCGGTTTTTTTTTCTCTCTTAGTACACTCTCCTAATTCATTTATGCACGATCTGCTGCACCTTTTCTCTTCTTTAATCGCGACAAGACCTACCGTTTTCGCCCAACGATGATAAATGATAATGTCTGCGAATAATTTGTAGAGTCCTGGCGAGCGTGAAACTGGTTCCTTATCTCGAAATGGGAAAGCTGTTTGGGGTCGTCTAGTGTTTCTTTTTTTAATTCTTTCCCACAATGATGACTTCAATCATGGCGGCCGGGGTTATTTCATGCTGAAAGTCAGGCGATAAAATACAGCCTGAATATAGTCCTGACATCCTGTTTAGCTATATAGTCAACAGCAGCTGCTAATGAGTCATTTTATTAATCTCTGATGTCCAGCCCACCGATTCCCTTTTAATTCGACATCTTATTCTCTCTCTCACGCTGTCACGCTCTCTCGCTTTCTCGCTCTTTGTGTGAATACGTGAAATTTCTCATTTGAACATATCATGCACACACATGTGAGGCATTCATTAGTTTTATTATTTTTTTGTGGTTGGAGGCGTTTATCTTTCCACTGAGTGGAAATTGATTTGATTTCATTGCTACCAGATGAGAATGGAAACTGATTTCTGAGATAATGTGAATCATCTTCGAGCCTTAAGGGATTTTGTATATGTATATATACACATATGTATCTGGATTTTTGTGTTTGCATAGTTGATGGCAGGGGACGATGGCCTGGACTGAAGAATTCAGGAGTGAATGATATTGTATAATATTTTTGCAATTTTCCATGATGATATCTAATTGGTTTGGTTCTGTTTTATCTTCCAACAAATATTTCGTGGTCAGTTGCTATTACTGCAATATCCTCTGTCTGTTTATTTGGTCACAATCAGGATGCTGAACCATTGATTCGAAGATAAAAGATAAATTCAAGGCTATTGTGTTGGTAATTGTGTTATTAGTAGGCAGGTGTGTCTGGAGCTATTGGTATCAATTTATTATTCGCAGGATGTTTTGTTGATATTCCGCTTATCCTGGATTGCGATATATTGTGCAAGGCCATCTTACAGTTAATTAAAGACAATTATGAAGGTAATCTCTAGAGTTTATGGATCGAAGAAAAACAAATGGTGATGGAAAATGGTAATTATTGTCCGGGTGTGGTATGATCATGAACTTTTTGGGAATAACTATGGGGTGAAGAAATAATAACAACTGATTCATTATTATTACTCGGTTTTAGTATTTAGTTTATTGCAGGACTACGAATGACAGCAATATGACATATGTTCAAACCTGCATTAAATGCTTGGTCAGAGTTATAGGTCTTGCGATGATGAAAAAGTTCAGTTTCTGTGATACGATATTCATCAAAATTAAACCCACCTTCGAAATTCGCAAAACTTGAAAGGTGCCACAACGGAGCCAGGACAACTGTCAGGAAGAATTTTTCAATTGTCTCTATCATTCAGAGTACCTTTAAGGATATAAATAAATTTCAAAACTACCTACCCCCTGTGACGGTTTATCCTTTTTGATTTTCAAGTGCATTGTGACCAGGAGTTGGATTAGTAGTTTTAATAATTTTTTTTTTGAGAGGACTTGGAGAGTAAACTTCTCTTAAACTAATTTTACTATATTTTATAGATTATTCAAGGCATATGCGTACTTACCGTCCTATTTCCTAAATTCTTAACACGACACACTAATTTAACAGTTTTTCCAACCAAACCAGTAATATTTGAAGGCACCGTCGTATCAAACGATGGCCCGCCAGTACCAGGTGTTGGTAGTTCTTGTAGAAAATCGGTGAAAAATCGTTTTGAAGCTCCTTCCAATGAACCTGTAACAACAAAAAGCAATAAAATTTACCCAAAAATATTATAAATTTGATGAATACACTCGAGAAAATCAAAATTACTCTCAAAATTTTCCAATAATTACTAGAAAATCCAACCCAACGAAACAATAAAACCAGTTCCATGAAATCCTTCAATCATTTTTTTTTTTGCTTTCCCACCGGGTTTTTTCCAGTCCCTGATTTGAAATGCGAACCATTCCAACTCAAATATTAGCTTAATATCATTCGACATTCTTTACTTTTTTACCATATCTGTCGATTCCCTAACCTTCCTCGACATCCATATACAAATCTTTCTAGCCAGTCATCATTCATTCATCCATCTATCCGATGGGTAATCCAGCCAGGATGTACGAAGACAGGCAAAGGAATCGGTGTCAGGCAGAAGTAGTCAATATTTGAGCCTCGTATACCGCTGTAATATTTTCCATTTGATTGCAAATTGAAATTCTACTCCAAGGACATAAAGATGGGGTAGTATAGAATACTGCATCCCCTGCTGCCTCAAACAAAAAAAAAACACACAAAATCACTACACTACACTGAACGATTTAATATAGAAACGTATCACATACGCATAACAATTTTTCTGTGTTTCCTTTCGTCAAGGTTTTCCAGGATAATTTTTTTGGAGCAGCCTAGGTTTTTCCTCTCGCGTTTTTGTATCTTCTCCTCTTATGTGTCCAATGTTGGGCTCTTGTTGAGTGTCTACTGCTGTCATGTTCGGGAAGCAAAAGGGAAAGCCAAAAATAGGCGAAATAATAAAAGGATGCAGAAGGGACGCACTCAACAAAGAATGGGAAACACGGACAAAGTAAGGGACGGCGAATGAACGACAGCGTCATCGTTTGGCGGCTGTAATAAATTACAGCTTCATTGAGGCAGGAAAACGCAATATGTGGAAGAAAAGTGATGCGAGAGAACACAGTGAAAAATCCTTCATAGTTCGATGGCTAGAAACAACGACAAGTGTAGAGTACGACAGAAATAGTAGCTCACAGCGGGAGTGAAAACAAGCTCAGTGAGCACAGCAGGATAAAATGTATGTCATAGGTATATATCACGCATCCTTCACTCTGCCGATGATGTACGGAATATATGTCGATGCATCATCGAAGTTTTTTTTGTTCTTTATGAATATGTCAAACAATTTTCTCGTTCGTAGTTTAGAATATCCTTGACTTTATTTCAAACATGTTGAATGGGCTGCAAATATTGAAAGTTGAACACGAGGTATGGAGGCTAAGTGTGTAGGAAGGTTAAGATTTAGAAATCATATCCCATATCAAGGGTACAGTTACAAATTGGGTACAGTTTCCATATTTATTGATCAGTAGTGATATTGATCGTGCAGAGTTCCAACTTTAAGGATATGAAATTTACGTCTCATGTGTCGCTTAGAGATTTTCATTCCAGGAACTTTAATATTTTCTACGGCTTATTGACTATGCGAAAGTTGCAAGCGATGCAAAGTTTAGTTCAAAGTGCAATGAAGCAATATACGAAGACATCCTTAAAAGTGTTGCTGCCTGAAAGCATCATATAGATAAGGACGTCCGTTGACATTTCTTTGTAGAATATATTTAGCTGCTAGTATACATCATCGTCATGAATGTTTAATATTAAAATGTAGACAAGCGGTAATCTAGAAAATATTTGAGCACAGTGATGTAAAGGTTAAGTTTCCTTCACGATTCTCTTGAGCTCCACATAAATATTTATTCGTTTTTGAAAGCCTTTGTGAACATACAATTAACTAACGAAAGAAATATCTTTTACTTACAGGTTTATTCAATTTGAAGGAAGTAAACGGAAGAACTATGCTTTGGAAGTCTTGGAATGGAGGATTAAAGTCACTGGATAAAAAAAAGGAAAGATATCACTTATTCTGATTGCTGACAAGAACTGCTTCTCATACAACCACACGGACGACTCGAAACAAGAACTTTTTGCGCAGAGGGCGAGTGCCTCATACTTAGCCAATTTCTCCACCAATTTCTCAGATTTCATCTATTTTGATTGGAACTTACGCTGCCACTTTGTATGCTCATTTGAATTAAGTACCAATTTATGACAGAAAATATATTCATGTCACCGTCACGTACATTCGAGATTAAGATGAACTATTGTTCCCGCCATTTATTATTATGTCTCTCAGTGCCGGACCGAGGTCCTTCAATTTTTTCATGTTCGTGACCTTGTCAAAAAAAGGGAGATTTCCGTTCGGATAGCTTCAACAAATTACTGCCGGAATGGGCTGGATAATAGAACCAGTTCGTATATTACTTCTAAAATGTTCCTTCTCTAGCCAAATCTCCCTCTTTTTCCCTTCAACCTGGAGAATGGAAGCGGGTGAACTCGAACCTTATAATACCATCATAAGGCGTAGAATAGGGAGAGCTTGCCAGGAGAAATGTGTCAAAGGGTTGCAGTATTCAACTAGAGAGCTGGCCGGTCAGGTTTTCTGGTTGCGGACGGAGCTGTTAAGATAGTAGTCCATTATGTTTGACTACTAAGAGTCCGCACCTCAGGACATTGAAAACTTCCCCCTTAATCCAAAAGAACATGGTTCGAATGCCGGTACATGGGATTGAGTTAGCAGGAACCTCTTTCTTCTTGAAGAGTTAGCAATTCTTACGTCATTGCGTCCCGATAATTCAATCACTTTAGAGTGGACAAGGATAATCTAGACAAACTCAAGCAAAACAATGAGCAGGAAGTTCGATGGGACAACCAATGATTTAATATTTCCGGAAGAATGAAGAATCAAGTACTCTGTCTCTCCTTCAGAAGACCACAGCGTCTCAATGTAAGGCATTGACCACTTTTAAAAAAACGGACGTGAACATATGCGGGCATTATCAAGCACCTAGTTGTGGTCTATTTAGGGTTTAAAAGGACTTAAGTGCCGGTATTTTATATTGTGACAGAATATCGTAAAAACGCGATTTTTCCTGGTTCACTGCGAGAAAGAGCTGCAGGTGTGGGAGAAAACCACAACCTACTCTCAAATCACCGAAGTCAAGGCCAGACGGATATTCAAGATTATATAGGATTGCCCTGTTTTATATAGGATTCACCAGGATGTAGAAATGCCCAAAACCCTTAGATCCAAATTTGCTATTAATAGAATAATATTTTATTAATAGAATTTAATTCTGTTAAATCTTATATTAATAATTAACAGGTTTAAATTTTAATTCTTGTCAAAAACCTAAATCCTGGAACTCTTTTAAACAAATTTAATTTAAATTCTAGACGTAAGCGTAGAATCCGATTAACTGGTGCAGTCATACAAATGTTACCGCCTCTTTTCCACTCATTAGAACCAGCGTGTAATTAAACCAAAATACACATATTTATATTAAGCTTCCAAGGATATACCCTTATAGTCCTGGGAAAAAGCATGTAGCTGGCACTTGATGTACTCACGCCGAATATTGTAACCGATTATAGGGTTGATGCTCTTATTATTTTCATTAAATGAGAACAAGAATTCAGAGAAATGACTCCACTGAATCACGTCCTTAAAATGTCAAAAAACCCTATGAATATTTTTCAAAGTAGATGCTGCAACGTGAGTTTTATTTGAAGGATTTCATTTAATTTGTCTCTTCTTCGAAGCTGGTTTCAAAACAAATATTCAGAATGCTCATGTTTGTATAAAATTTTATTTAAGCAGATAATTAGCATATGTTAATGGAAACACGACACCTTTTGAAGTTCTTCTTAACTTTTTGCGCGGAATATGTTACCCGATCTCTCTTTATTGAGTAGGCGCATCAAAAGCAACAAAACTTCTCTATGCATATTTACATTGCCTTAATTCGTTGAATACAAAATTATAACAAGCGCAGCATCCTTTCAGACGAGCTCTACCAACCAACAATATAATATCGTCTGGAATAAGCAAGGCTATTTCCACATAATCAATAATTTCAGCAAAAAAAGTGTCATTTTATTTTTAGATCATGCTATCAATATGAAACTTTGTCCGATTTATCCTGGCTAGGTTGACATTAAAGAAATATGACGTCGTTTGGTATAGCACGTGTCTATGACACGTGTGTCTTTGAAAAGGATAATGAAATTAGCAGTAGATTGTTGGCGAAACTCGTTTAGTTGATCCTTATGTGGTAGGTATGGCATTTATATCCAATTTTGTTGTTTTTCCTTGAAGTCATTTATTTGATCGAGATTTAAACGGACGCATCTATTTTGAAGGATAAACGTAAGGAAATTCGGAGAAAAGCAATTAGGGATAATAGAAAGGCTGCTTGACTCCTTTGTTTTCAGTATCCTCGTGTAGGAGCGTAGGAGTTTAATGTTAGGAGGTTCGGAGGCTAGATTTGTTTCCTATCTAGTTTTCATTTCGGAGTTTTTTGGGTTTCTTTATTTTTTATGTCAATCAGTTCAAAGGCTTGAGGAACGTCTCAGAAAGACTTTGACTAGAATCTTGATTTTATCATTAATTTCTATAACGAGTAATTTAGTGCCACGAACGTTTTGTAATAAAGCATAGCAAGGCAAGTAAATTAAATTTCACTTTTTCTATGGGACAAATAGTCTTTCTTTTGTGGTAAAAAATTCGTCATTCATTGTCAAATTCAGTTCATTTGAAAATAAATAAAAAAGCTCCAGGACACACAAAACAGTTCAACAAAGCCATCAAGTGTACTTCCGTCGGAGGACGGTAACGAATAATAAAGTTAGGGAAGAAGAACCTTGGAAAAACTAACAATTGTGTATCCAGGACTACGATCATGGCCGAATCTTGGGCTTTTCTGTCCTTTACAAAAAAAACTGAAGTTATGCCAGGGTTTGGTGGACAGGAGTAGAATTTCGATGCAGTAAACTTTATCTCACTCGACTATGTTCCGATAACGGGCTTGGCAGATTAAGTTCCCAGCTATTGAAGAATATCAAAACGGAAGGACCTGTCGTAACATTAAGTTCCATGGTTAACAACTTTATTTAGTTAGTTGCCAAAAACTAGCCAGGACTCTTGTATTCATTTTTTCTCACGCGAATTAAGGTTAAGCCATATGCATCTTCACTTGTCTCCGGGGTCTAATCATACGGTTCTCTCAAATTTTCCCTTCAGACTGGCGTTTCCATCCTATTCAGGTCCCTGTTTATGTTTTGGGAGTTCTACTTTCATGCTAGCTGATGCCAGACACAAATTCCGACCATGTCAGGGCAATGAGATACTAATGCAAAGCTAGCCACAGAATAAGATGATGTCAGAGATGGACTAATCAGCTTCCCTTTGGTAACTTAAAATACCTCCAAAAATGAGGTTCTTGGAAAAAGTCACAAGGCTATCTTAACGGCCGCATCTTGGAAGTTTGACTACTATGTTCTGAACAACTATTCTTGTATTTGCTTTAAACGTCTTGATACCACGGGAACGCCAACTCCTGTCCGGATTATTGGAATCCGAATTGATACCCAATTGTCGAGGAGAAGATACTCTCGATGATTTAGTGGTTAGGGTTTTCTTGCTGTTTGCAATAAATGCCGCATTTGTGTTCCACTGCTGGCTGTGATATTTGAATGTGAATTTCTGATTTCTGAGCATCAGTCTTAACTACTGAAGTCTTCAGGGAAAGTCAGGCAGAATACTGCCCAGAATACTTTCGGCACTTTTACTATCGAACCAGATTTTCCTCTACTTTGATCTTGGAATATGATTCTCGCACGCTCTGTGGTGAACTATTGTGCCAAAATAAAACCACTTGAGGACAAAAATCCTTGGATCCAAGTAGAGTTCCGCCATACCTGAGATATCTCTCACAAATACCTATATCAGCTGCACGTGAACATGACAGTTACTTATTTCTTTTTTGTCCGTGAGAAATCTTTTGTTTAACTCATCGGAGTCTTGCCAAAAGATATCTTAGCAATTTACGCCACTCAACCATCCGCAGAACAAAAATTTCTACGATTGTCTGAAAATTTTTCAATGGCTAAAGGACTTGGTATGTTATTGTATTCCGGGAAAAGATTTTACACGAATTTTCTTGCTCCGTAAGTTTTTTTCCGGCTAGACGGATTTCAAATGAGCAATTCAATACCAAAATAGTGTTGGGCAATGCTTCCTTCCAGAATTCATGGAACAAGAACACGATACCCAAAATACGGAACCATCACAAGCCGCAGGACTGATTAAAAAGCGTAGTCTAACGTTTGACAAAATCCTCTGATCAGTTGAAATGCGAGAGCTGCAGAGACATTACAGAACTTTTAACGCCCTAAAATTTTTTGAATCGAAGTGGGAAGCCCTTGTGGTTTCATTGGTGGCTTTGCTTAAAGGACAAATCAGATTGAAACGGGATGATAGACGTGTCCCTGGTCTGTTTAATTTGGGATTGATTGTTGAGAAGTGAGTCCCTGACTGAGAAACCAAAGAAGTTGTTTCACAAAACAAAAAACAGCAAAGCAACAATCGGAACCTGCTTCACCTTCATTTTATTTTAAGTTAAAATCAGTACCTATTCACTGAATTTCAGATGCTATATGAGAGGAAGGAATACGATCTAGGCAATTCTAATGCTGGAAATAGTCTCGATAATTATTGTACCCATGGTAAAACCCGTACCCAGATTGGTATGTATGAGCCATCTTAGTTACGTCGACATTTAGGTTTTCTTTTGACGCGGAATTTTTAAATTTTTCTCAAGATACTTTTCGAGCAATGAAAATGTGGAAATAGTAATTTTTTGGCGTTACATTGTCTCGACACTTCCTGCAAACTAATCAGTATCAAATATGCCCTTGCGACTCTTTTACAACGCAACGCAGAGTTCTTTACTACAAAATTGATTATTTGAGCCTGGAAACCCTCAAGCCATTAGATTCTATTACAATACCACACTGCCAGTAAAACAAGATTAGGTCGTCTCGCCTCGACTTTATCCAAAGTTTCTGATTGATTTCCGAGGCCAATCCGATTATTATGTATGAGTAGCTCCACTACGTGGGCAACATTAATTCACAAGCTGAAATCCTGCCTGATGTCATCATGAAAAATAAAATTTCGAAAACACTTCACGAACTTTCATCACTCTGTAAGCCAATTCGTATGGCAGCTGTTGAATAAATTCTCACACCATTATGTGTAAATTTCATCAAAATCTACCACGAAATTCACTTAAACTTTCTCTTTTAATCTATCGAAGGATATTGTAGGGGGAGTGGGCTCAATTTTAAGTCGTTCTTTATAAATCAATTTCCGTTTCACTTGAAAAACTCCCATTGCTTACTTTTGAACTTAGCTGAAATTCTTCACGTACACTTTTTTTTGTGTCCTGGCGCCATATAAAACAACAATTCAATTAGTTGTTAGTCCTGTAGTTGAGAAACGAGAAATATAAAATCAGTTAAGTATTGTTCCGAAACGAAAACAATTACATCATTCATCATTTTCCATGCTCCCTAACCATCCCTCCAGGTCGGATTTCTATTAATTTTCTGGTTTATTTCAAGGATTCGGAGAAATAAGTGAAATCAGTCTACCTGGAAAGATTACCTTAATCCAAAATACTGAATACTAATTCCTCAAGCTCCGACCACCATTGTTACTGTTGTTCTAACAAATTCTCCCCCATCAACGTTGAATGAGCCTGCATGGCTTTTTCTTCCCGGGATATTCTTTCGTGAACAACATCTTCAGGATACATATAGATGGGGGTGCCAGTTGCACGTTCAAATTTAACCTGATTTGTTTGTTGTTTGAGTTATTTCTTTTTTTCCTATAATTTTTTTTTTGTTGCTCCCTTGCATGCTTTTACCCTCTTTTTTTTTGGAAATTATTTCTGGTAGCTACGAGGTAGGTCCTGTTTTGTTGTCAGCTTTTATGGTCTTATATTTGTTTTGGTATTTCTGTGTCAAGGACGACAAAGTAAATAACGATACAATGCCTGAATATTGTATTGTAGACGTTCTTGTCATAATCGTATTTATGGTGGTTTCGTGGTTCAAAGTTGTTTGTTGACTTTGCTACGTTGCGAACAGGCCATAAACAATTTTCAGATTTTCCCTTTTGCTGGAGGTGGCTTTATCCATACCTTGATTGACATCTGCCAGATGTTTTGATAGGAAGGCGAATATTTTTATTTAATTTATTATCCGTGGGAGTCGTGTATATATCCTTTTTCTATAATTTATAGTTCATTATCTCAGTCGTTTTTCCTTTGATAGTAAGATTTATTTTGAATCGAAGAACCCGGTTCGCGCAAGGATTATTTCTAGGAAAAGGATTCCTGAAACGCAACCAAACTGAGCGAAGAATTAAAGCCAGAATGATCCGATTAAGAGAACAAGCTGTTCTATGTAAACAACAATGGTTCCATGTAAACACAAGTGCGGACAATTAAATAGGATTAAGTAAGTCTAGCAAGAACATCTAGGGAACGGAAAGCTTCAAGGAGGACACAAAATTTGGCTGTCGAAAGTACCTTCTCCAAGAAAGTTTTAAGAGCAAATTAGGCAAAGAAGTGGAAAATTTTAAATGCTCACTGCAAACTGGCTTAAGAACACTTAAGATTGAATATATTCTGAAGAGGTTACTGCTTCAGGCTATTCAGCAATAATTCTTCTATTTAAAATAATTAGAATAAGCCTTATCCAAGTTATCAAAATATCTCCAAGCTCGTTTTGCAATTATCAAGTGACGTACATTTTAAATGATCTATCACACATTTGAAGTCAAAAGGTCTTCATAAAGTTTAATCCTTCAAATAAATATGCAAAGAAATCTTAAGATCTTAAAATTTTTTTTTAGAATAAAAGAAAGCAATTTTTTCAATATTCTAAAAGTTACTTTGGTGCAGAGAGACATAGAGAGAGAGAGAGAGAGAGAGAGGGAGAAGAAGTAGGAGGAAAAGAAAGAAGGATGAGGACAGAGTAAATAAAAATATGTTTCGATCTCGTAGGATATGATTTCGCTTGATGTCCTGCGATTTATGGAGACAAAGGACTACGTATTTTAAATGTAATGTGACAGTAAACAGCATCCTCAAAATACATCACTTGAGCACGGCTCTTAAATGAAGAACGTTGCGAAATTCCTAATTATGCTTGACAGTCAGGTCCTTTAGTTCCTGCAAAAACGGAATCGCCTTAAAGAACGTTCATTTTTTTGGCAGAATTCTAACTGATATCGTTTTATATCCAAAAGAAATTTTTCAACTACATCCATCAAAGGTTAATAAAGACATATCACTTGCATCGACATATCCTTAGCTCAAAATATCCTTCTCATCATAAATCATCACGATAAGAAGCAAACTTATCTGCAATTACTAGCCAATATAACCCCAAGAGAGTGTGATATCTATGAAAAACTTTCAAGCCAAATTGAAAATGGTAATTCAAATCCTTACCAGCATAGTGTAACTTCTCACAAGGACTCCATTATAATCTCGCTAGTAATTTGAAATCATGCAAGTAATGTCCACTTTTTTTTCCCTCGAAACAAACATTTTTCTCGATGAAAAACTAGCAACATGAGAGAAAAATGGTCATAACTCATTTTTTTATCTGATACCCCCGAGAACTTAAGTCAAGGCTCATACACCTCTATCTAAAATGCAGAGTAATTCCTGTCTGTAGCAAGTGGGAGATTGGGAGCCTGAGGGCAATGTTCCCGGAGATATGTAGGTAACAGCTTCTAATCCAAAACGTTGCTACCCAAGCATAGCCCCCATAGCGTACTATGAAATACGATTTTCCGGCAGTAACTATCATTTATAGTTTACGTGAAAGGCTCACACACACACACACACACACACACTCTCTCTCTCTCTTATGATTCCTTTCTCTCTTATGGTTTATGTGTCTCCTTCTTTGTGTTAACCTGGCGATGTACGTTTTTTGCTGCTCTTATTGATTGATGGCCATCCTATCCGGATATCCTGATTCTGGGGTGTACCTCTACGCTCTACTCCATTCCATGTTGGCTGGTTGTGAACGGTTGGACGGTTGGCTAGCGTTGGATTTCCACTCAGAGATGTGGTAACCGTTTGAAATCCTTACTTTGACTTTACACTCTATGTGTACTTTATTTGGGTCGCACATTTAAAAGTGGATTTTATCTTGGAGGAAAATGCCAAGATCAAGAACTCAAATTTTCATGCGATGATGATGATAAATGATGACAACTTGCTAGTCTAGCATGTAAGGATATCCCATAAACAACTCACTCACTGAGTGTTGGTGAAGGACTCTTGGATTTTTATTTTTTCGCTGGTAAACGAAGAAATTTAAAAAAAAAATCCGATCATAAAATTAAAAACTCACATTGACGTCAAGACATTTTTCGAGCAATTCAAGTACCCAAAATCATCCAATTTAAAACCACATATCGTTCATTTATCCTCTTTAAACGTGATCAATACTCCTGTCAACCCCGACAGAATACATCAAACAAACAATATAATCAAACAACAAAGTGAAAGTAATACAATTTGTGATATTTTCACTCACTTTACCAGATTTTTTTTTTTTTTGATTTTCCTTTTCTTGTGAACTGCAAATTGAAAATCCCTATAATGTATTGTGTCTGAAACACACGCATCAGGATAATAGGAAAAAAATATGGTGTATGTGTTTGTATTTGATTGGTAACAATGACAGAGCCGTATTCCTTAATAAGACGATTTCGAATGAAGGAAAAAATAGAAGCTTGACACTTTTTCTAAATTGATTTTTCCCAGATACCAAATGTGTCCTTTCTGGAATAATAAAGAACAAAACATAAAGTTCGAACAGGAGCATGAAAAAAAGAAAAATAAATCCGACAACCTTTGTTCAAGCCTACAAGAGTATCAAAGATGATGGAAATCTTATTTTGCGGGTATTAGTCAGGTGGTATTATTTCCTTTGTCAATGTCATTTATGCTATAACCATTATTTTGATCCTTTTGCATACGTTCTGATGTTGAGCATTGACTTTCTTATTGGCCGCTATATATTCAAATAAAGACAAATTAGAGTCCTCTGAGAGGAAATATAAAGCGTCTTTAGTAAACAATTTAGTGACTGTAAATCTTTTAAAAGTTTTTCGTTTTTAAGTGTCATATTTTTTATTTTACAATTCCTTGTTGAATAACTTTGCTTTTCTGTTTCGATCCTGGGGCTATTGATTCTATGTTATTGTCCGGGAACTGAATTGGAAAAATAGAAACAAACATGCATAGCAATGTTCCAGTAATTGTTTCATCTCTATCGGAGATGCTTGTGTCACCAGGACAATCATTAGTTTTGAAGCGCAAGGAAGAATCTTCACTAACTCTGTCAGAATGATTAGTCAAGTCAATTTTGGAGTTTTGTTGAAGGTTTTGGGTAAGCCAAGCAAATATTGCATGCCAACAGAAGACTTATGGTGAGGTACAGTCTTACACGCTCGCCTCGATGAGGGATCAAAATGGTAGCAACTTTGAAAAAGAAAGGATATATGGTTTAGGGGATTTAGGATTGCTAGCTGACGGTGAGATTTGCTCGAGATTTGCAAAATATTGGCACTAGCTGTCTGGAAATTTTTTTTAAGATATTGATTATAGCTCTTACTGAGCCTTATGGCTTTCGTATCGTATCGGAAAATTCGACAACAGGAATTATAGCTGACAAAGGATCTAACCGTCTTCCGGGAGAAACAATATAATTATTTTATTGTTTAACCATCTGTGAAACTACACATAAAAGGGCCCTGTATCTCTAGAGTGAAGCCAGTGAAGCAGACTATTTAAATGTTAGTAGTTTCTTAGATATTCCAAGGACTATAGAGCTCGTATTGCAGCTTTAACATTCTTTTCAAAGTATCCATAATTTTCAAAAAGTGTAAAATCAAATTAAATCCATGTATGAATCCCTCCGTGAAGTGCTCAAAAACAAATTGCAGATTGATTTTCCTTCGAAAAAATGGTAGCTACTTCTCCAATAGGATGTCATACACGGCTAAACAGTCCAAAAAAAGGAACTTTGTCATTACCGTGCATGCTTTCCAAAAGTCAACTCGAAACCTGGGTTTTTTTAACTTTTGATTAGATTGAAATCAATATGGCCAATTGGCTTTAGCATCCCGAAATTCTCCTTGTTCGGGGAAAGCAAGTCTAATGAACTTTGCTTTCCCTACCTCACTTCTTTCCTTCTTCTACTCTTCCTAGGTTTTCCCCGCCTTCCCCATTTCAGAAACCTAAATTTGACATGGGATTTTCCTAATCGAACATTCAGGTTTACCTGCTGTCGCAATGGGGATATTTGGAGCAATATAAATTTGGTATTTATGATTGGACATTGATGCTATAACCCGATGCAGGAATTCACATCCTGCTCCATGAGCTTGTAAACTTATATTTGTTCTATGGTTTATTGACATGTAAGTTGAAGAGAAGAACGTCAGAAGAACGTGAACGTCATATGTCTGATGAAGGAAACTCATCAGCTGATATAGAACATCGATATAGTCAAGAAGAGAATGATTGTAGCCGTTCCTGGAAACTTTCCACGTCAACAAGGTAATGTCCATTGAAAGAGTTTACCTCACGAGGATCAAATTTGATGGTTGACACCTCGCTACAAGAATGATTGTCCCTAAATTAAGAACATATAGGACCGGAAAACGTTACCGCAACAATGTCAACATCCCATATAAGGTTTTACATCGGTAAGAAGGCATGTGCCTGGATTGTGTTAAATATAAGACTGTCCAGTGAAAACCTACAAATCTTTTGAAAAGTATCCTCAGAGGAAGCTGTCACCTATACCTGCTTTTGGGACCGATGAAGTCTACTTGTGAGCTCTTGGTGGTGAAAGTGAACTTTGGAGGATAGAGATGCTTTTTCAGTAACAACCGAGAAAAAAATATCCGTTGACTAGCTGAGAAGAAAGTGTCCGTTAAAAAGAACAGTGGAGCAAATTCAGAAAACAGAATATCGGTCCCTTTCTATTTCCCTTTTAACCCTATCGGCCGAGACACCGTGGAAACAAGGTATCCGTGATTGGAATGAAGAAGTCCAGATTTTTTCATGTCTGTTTTTGATTTTAAGATCCTTACCAGAATAATAGGATAGAACCAACACTGAGCTGCAAAAACTTCCTCTCACCGCTAACCTTCCCTAATCTACTTCCTGACACATGGATTCAACGGGAAAACAGTAGCCAGGCTTTAGGGCTTCTATCTTCATATATATCTTTGGTGAGAAGACATCATCTTCTTTCTCACTAAAGAAACAACACGGCGCCTATAAGCCCAATCGTTCACATGTGCTGACCAACATACTGCAAATATGAAAAGAGCAAGCTCAACCCTCATCAAAAAACGATTAATTTTGAAATCCCAGAATTCTCAGGCAACATTTGAATTTCATTCTATCCTTCGAATCCTTGAAAAACGGATACCTTCTAGCTCGAAACAAAGTTGAAAAAAAAAAAACAAGTGCCAGGAGTATATCATTCACTTTTCTGACATGCAAGTATGCAAAAGCACATCTAACTATTTCTGCAAACCTGTAAAACTGCAGACAAGATTCAGCTGGAATGAAATACTATAACAGGCGCGACAAGGACTATGAAAAGCTTAAAAGTGAATTTTCACTGTAACAAATTGCAATTTCCTCACAAAAAAGTGTAAATGTCAGCTATTCTAGCTTTTTTTCTAACGATATGTTGCCGACAATTTTTCGAGTGAACAATTTTTTTTAAGCCTTCATCATCTTGTTTCAAGTGTGTACATATGTGACTGAATGATGATGCTGTCGTCTGTTGGTGACAAAGTGAAATAATTCAAAGAACTATTTGATGGGATAGAGACAAGTATGTTTGTGAGAGTACGTTTTGAATAGTTGAGATGATATGAAAGGAAATTTTAGGGAATACTAATTTTTAGAAATTGAATTACAGTTTTGTTTGTTGTCCTTCGTGGGTAGTGTTTGTAAATATGTTAAAAGATTGCATAATATTTGATTGGATTCATTTGTTGTCCTGCCTTCTGATTGTTCAGGTGCAGGATACATGGAGTTGGGAGACAAAAAGGGAGTTGGAAGTTGTAATATGATTGGGTTTTAATGAAGGCTATCAACAACCTGCATCTTAAAAATTGACTGGGCTGGATTAGTTCCAGGAAGTCTTATTTGTGCAAAGGTCAAAATAATATACGCAAAAGTTTTTGTTTCAGCTAAATTCAACCACATTTAAGCAATAGAAATTATAGAAAATTGACTTCAGGTGAGCTTTCTTTTCAAATAAGTGGTCCGGATATGTTGCCCGTCGTTTTGATTGTGACTTCAAGTCTTATTGGTAGCAACACTATTTGAGTCACCTAACCTGACTTACAACCGTTCCTTACTGTCTTAGATATCCTGAAATAATTATGGTCGAGGCATTCTCATTGAATGTCCTTCTATTCCACAATGGAGGTTCGAAAACTTTCAGACCTTAACATGTAGACGACACCACTCGCCAATGAGAACTATTGTGAGCTTATTTTGACATATACATGCTGACATGTCACCTAATTTGGATTGACAGTTCTTGTTTTATAATCATTTGAATGAGTCTGTGTGAGACGTTTTTTTGAAAAATGAAACGATTTAGTACCGAGCTGTTATTAAATATTTGTTTTTGACCGAAAATCCTTCTCCGTAAAACAATGTAGATGTTGTCGTCCGAATGTTGTGGCCATTTCATAAATAAGGGCCGCTCCAGGTCGGAAGACAATGACAGTTGAAGAAACATCAAAAAACCTGAATTACTAAGATACACATCGCTTATTTTTAGGTCCTTAACAGTTCTTGCATTCGAAATTATGAGGTTCTTACTTTTGAATCGATTCATTCAATTTTATATCTGAATAGCTATAAGTGATTTGAAACTTGATTGGGAACGGCTTACCCTCGATTTGGCATGGGAATTTTGGTATCTCTCTCTCGAACTCTGTCCAAAAGGCCATTCAAATAAGAAACATTGCAGTGGTTGCATATAAAAATGTTGTAAATGGTATTTACTCAAACATGGGTTCCAAAAATTAAGACTTGAGAATCAAAAACTGGCTACTCCAATATTGCTCAAATCGCTTATGCACAGGAGAAATCCGCCGTTTGGAGAATAGAGCACACATTGAATGGCAGTTGAAAAATCTTCCGAACGAAAGAAGGCACTTTTCTTCATCCTTTCGTAATTGAAGGTAATTTAAGGGCCAATATCTTCGGTTTACCGTGGCCAAAACTGAGGACAAAAAACTGGAGGCGGCAGGTAAGTGACATTCCAAGAAAACAAAATGGATTTGGAAGGGTTTGTGATTATTTTGGTTTGTTAAGGGATTAAAAATAGTTTAGATGCTAATCAGAAGTTGCAAGTCGTTCTTCAAGAAACAAAAATGAGTGTCTGTGTTGAAGGACCCCTAGTCATTTCACTTCTCCCCAATTAGGTACATTTTTGACATCTTATCTAGAGCCCTACCATCATTGTGAATCTAATAGTAAAGAAAAACAAATAAAGGATAGTCAAAGAGGATGTTTGGTCGACTACTCATTCATGTTTTTACGGATTTTTCCAATTAAATGCTCAAAAATGTTCCAGCAATTTTTGATTATCCAAAATAAAGTTAAGTTTGAAGTCATTGAAATATATCTGTTGTACTTTCAACACATTTCTCTTTATCCTTCAATCTCTTACTCCTCTCTGAAATTGCTACCAACCAATTTTTTGAGTCCTTTTTAATTTCTGAACTAAAAAAAAATTATCCTTGGGCCTTGTTGTCAAAAATATAACGGGAGAAATGAGAAAAATTCCTTCATTCGTACGAAATGATGACATGAGATTGTATTGTCTCTCGAATGAAAGGATACAATCATCTTCGTCATTCACATAAAAGTGAAAGCGTATCATGTACGTCTACAATAGACCGTCAAATATTTCATTTCTCGTAAAAACGACATCTTATACATATCACAACCAGAATCTATTTTTGTATACTCTCATCGCCATGTATTTACTCTTGCTCTTATCCTTATTCATGAATTTTAATCGTGAATAAGTCAAAAAAACAGAAGAAAAGAACTAAAGGGTGAAAAGGAGGAATTAAAGTAAAAATAAGTACAGATTGTAGAAAAGTTAGAGAAGAATTGAAGAAAACAATACAACCTAAAAACTGTATAAAGGACTCAAAATCGAGGACTTTTTAGCTTTTCGTTCTGATATAGAACTGCATAGTCTCTTCTTCTTGTTGTGCAAGTCATTCTATATGAGCTGTGACGCAATTAATCTTAGATGTTGCCTGCATATGAGTGTCTGTGCGATTCTTATCCTGAGGACAATAAAAGTATCAAAAATAATACAGCAACAACTAAATCAAAAATGATTATCAGTTGAATACCAAATGAAAGTGTTTCCGAACTTGATACTCATTCTGAAGAGTATGAGTCAACTAAAAAATACTCGAGAAAAACGAAAAATTCACATTGAAAAGGAAAGTAGGAACGCTGCCTGTGCCTGCTATTCATTTCCCAAGGTAAGACAAACGCCACATTGTTGCTGAAATTCTTGTCATTGTGACACCACTCTCCGAAATTAAAATCACGAATATTATTCTCGTCGCACATGGTTGACGAGCCGAAAATGGGGACATTGCAAGGACGATAGTCAGCGATTGTTTAGAAATTTGATTAAATTACACTCTCAAATAGATGAAATTTTCTCTGAATCTTATTTTTCCTCCATTTGGAGAGATATCTATGAGAGATATTAGAAAAATGTTAGCTTGAGGAATTTCCACAAGGAAAATTAGTTTTGTAAGCTTTCCACGTGGCTTATTACGAAATTTCGAGCAGACACAGGCTTGGCTCTAACTTATTAATGTGTTGCAAATGTAGAAACAATTACTCCTTTTCCACCATTCTATTTTGATCTTTTTCACTCAACGAAAATCCTATAAACCAATTAAAATCCTCTATACAAATAGTCTTAACTAAAGCCTTTTTCAAGCTAATGGCTCGTCCTATGCCGTAAGTAAGACAACAGGCAAACAATATTTTTGCGCTTTCGCTCGCTAATATACAAAAAGACTGACAAATGCGGAAACAACAGGACATAAAATACTTTGCAAATGAAAAAAATACTTTTCTTGAAAGCCTATTTTACTGACGGCAAATACGAGTAGATTTCCTTTTTTTCTGTACATTTCTGGGTCTATATTTTGTTGTTGTTGTTGTTTTGTGCTTTTCATTTTCTTTTCTCGCTCGCTTTGCGGAAAATAAATTCACTGAATCAGTTGAATTTGCTGACTAGCTAAGTCGATAAGAATGGCGGGAAAAAGCGTTAAAGTATTAAGTTAGAGATAGAAGCGTATTATTTGATCATTATTAATCCAGGATAATGCTAAAAAATTTTCGTTTTCTTTATTTCACTCTGACTCTGACTTACTGACCAAGATTTTAATGGAGAACCTTTTTTTATAGGATGCTTCCAGTTATTTTATTTGATTATTGTCGTTGAAAGGGAATATTTGAAAGAAAGGGATAATATATATGAGAAAAACTGATAAATTTTTGATGAGTTCCCGCTCTGATGCTATGTGAATCGTAGAGTGCATTAGACATTAGGAAATAAATACACTGCCGTGTTTTGATTATTACCAAAGTCTCCTGCTAATTTTTTAAGGTCCTTAAAGGTAACATTTGATGATCCAATGTAAGCATTAAAAGTTGTATCCTGCTGGAAATCCCTGAAATGCGTTCTCATTGGAACCAATTGTTCGATTTACACCAGCTGCTCATTCTATTTGCATGTCCTTTCCAATATAGATAGAATGGAGGAGCACATTCGCCGTCTTTCGACCCCATTAGTCTTGCCTCGACGTTCTGTGCCACACATAGACTTTAGGCAATAATATATACAACTCTTATTTCAAAAAAATGCATTGGTTGCCAAGCAGTTATCACAGTTTTCGGCCTTGGAACTCAAAGGAATGGGATCTATTTGGTAATTTGTATGATCCTTGTTTTCGCTCCTACCTTTTCAAGCGCCGCATTGCTGATTATTTTTTGAAGATGTCGATCCATATGTAAGCTCGTATATTACATACAGCTGACCGAGTCCTTCAGCACTTCAATCTAGTTTTACATTGAAAGTAGCATTATGATTATCACACAGAGAAACATTCTGACCATCACAAAACAGGCCTTCAAACCCAAAAATATAAAGAAAATACAATGACGTCCCTCCAAAACACCTCTAATGACTGCTGAAAAAGAACGTTTCTACTGCAATAATATTCCACCGGGGTCAAAAGAAGGGATTTCCTAGTAGAAAGGTATAATTTAGGCCTAAAACGGAGACGTTCGTAAACAAAAATATTTGTTAAAGAAAGAGGAATTCTGACGTACTCGAGAAAAACGTCTGCTCATTCAAAGATGAAGTATTCTGACAAACCAGCCAGGAGCTGTCAAAAGACCTCCGGCCTAATGAAAGTAAGCTAATGAAGTTACAGGAGAAATATCCTCATAATTATTTATGAAGAACATCCATTCAGCAAACTAATACGACGACAACACAAGCGGGGGGAAGTATTTGGATAAGAAGGCTACAATTGCCTTCCGGAAGAAGTGTTCCAGTGAAGTAGCAAGAAAGCCATAACTACTAGAGAATCATTGGCATGACTATCACTCCAAAAATAATTTTGGCTTCCAGCACAGAAAAACGAAGTAATGAAGCTTCAACCAGAAATTTAGTGGCTAAACCACATTAAGTACGTTTCCATCGTAGAAGTGATCTTAGGAACGTGTGCGCAACAATCCTCAGAGTTGAGTACTGGGTCCACTTGTGTTTACCAGTTTAAACTCATACTCAGCATTGATGCAAATACATACTTTTTTCGAATCAGGGAAGGTGATTATAAAAACGTCGAGTCCCCTTAATGAAAGAAGGGAAACATCGCAACGAGCAACATGAGGTCCTTAGAACAGCATCAGGAGGTCTCATCACTTCAGAATGTGTTCCAAAATGATTAAAAATGGTTCTTGGATACCACATTTATCACATTTGAACATAAAATTATTGCATTTGCGTAGAATTGTACAAAATTTCTCCGACCAATTTAACTGGAGCTGCAACGAAAACTAAACCCCAGGATAATAAATCAACAGATTTATTCATATTCAATGTTCCGTGCAACATTTTTCCAATGAATTATGTTACCAATCAATTCATCACTCCTCATCACAATAAATTCAGTTGAGCCTTAAAATTTAATCAAACACTGACCAATGATAAATGACTGCATCCTTTTATAAATAATTATAACCATAAGGCCACGTCTACCATCAGCAACCTCTGCAATTTAACAAAAATTGATACACGGTAGTCACTCATTCAATATTACTAAATCCTTGGCTTGCCAATGACAAAATCAAACGCAATAAATGTCCTTTTCACTATAAATTTAACACAGGACCAATCAATTTTTCCGTGACTTCTCTTCGGAACATCAACTGTCGTTGGTATACTCATATAACGTCACATCGAGTTAGCACACGTTCAGAATGAAGGCAATAGGGCAATCAGTTGACGGGTTGGAAAGGATAATACGTAGCTAGTCGCATAGCCGCTACATTCCATGTGCGGTTCTTGTATTTGTTTATGCTGATGACGGTGCAGCTAACATTCGCGGTATTAAAGGGATTGCTGGGATGGTAAAAGAGCGATTGAGAGGCTGAGTTGTAATGCGCATCCTGACCATAAAAATAAAATTTATGTTTACCTAGAGGATTACAATGAATGCAACCATAAATCCTTCGACTTCGTTCTCATCGTACACTTGACTGCATACGTTAGCTTTGGATCACTGAAACGAGGGAGAACGAGGAGAGAGAGATAGAGAGAGAAAGAGAGCGAGATTGGTTGAGAGTCACATCGAATTGGTTTGAAATGAAGATGACGAACCGTACGAAGAACCAACAACAACACTTGTTTGCTCCTGATAACATTGTCGAAGTTAAAAAGTTATTGTTTTTATTTAACACTGAAGTTCGAAATCGACGGTCGTAAATAACCGATGAAATCCTTTATGGCTCTTTCCGGTCATAAAATTCAAACAGAAGTAATAACGATGATGAAAGTGGTAGAGAGGGCTGGCCGGCAAGGATAACGTCTAAGACAGTCGTCTGTGGATCTGAATGGCTTTAAAATATAGCTTCCTGTTTGGGAGGGGGCTGCGTGTAGTTGTATATAAAGTTGTCGGCTTGTTGAATTTTCAGACAATTTTCAAAGAACATTCAGAGAACAAATATATCTAGGAGACGTACAACAGGGTCCTCTTTGGCTTTCTTTGCCACTCCTATCCACTGGACGTGTCTCTGCAGATATTGTCACGCGGGAAAATGCTCACCAATTACATTATGCTCCTTGTTTTCAATATTTCAAACGACTTACAACCATATTTCAACCCATATCCCATATCAAATCCTTTTCTAACTTTCACATATATCAATCTTGCTGGGTCTACGACATCTGTATCATTAGTGGAAAGGTCTTAGAATCAATCATATGGGTCGACCTTGACTGACTGGCAGTCAAAACCAGTAAACAAACAACATGAAAACTAAAACAATAACAATACAAAAGGAGAGTAGACATTCCTCCAACAATATCCTTTTTCATGTGCCAAGCATAAAAGTAGCCATAGGAACCAAAATGTGAATTTTATTATATGTCTCAGGTGTAATCGATTTGTTTTTGTGATGAAAACACGTAGACAGGATATCAGTCAAATTCCCAAGGATGAAAAGTAACAATGTAAAAGCAAGACAGAGATGAAGACGATAGTGTAACAGAGAGAGAGAGAGAGAGGAAGGCTGCAGAAGGGAGACTGAAAGCATTTGTGAAGCTTAAATCATATCGTTGATTTATTACTTTGGTTCATACGAGAAAACTTCACGATTTGAAGGATGTATGATGACATATTTTTTTTTCTTCAGATGTAATGTTCATAACAGCTGCAACCACTGAAACCAAGTTTTCTTGAAGTTGAATTTTAAACTTTTTTATTTAATGGAACACAAATTTAATAAACGAGGGAAAGTACAAAGTTAGTGGAACGATAATGCTTTAAGGCGGTGTGTGATTTTTCAGTCGAAAAAAAAATTGAAAAAGGAATCACCTAAGCCTAAGACCTATCAATTTATCATACAATTCATTCCTCAACTTCACAGGGATATTAGTATTTCGTAAGTAAGTAAGTAAGATCAAATTGGAGTAAAATCTAGGCCGGGTGAGGTCAATTTTAGCTCAAGTAAAAGTCTCGTCAAGGGTAGTTCAAATTCAGTCAACTCATGATCAAATTATTAAGACCCTTCTTGTGCTCTCGAGTTACGGCCGCCTCTCTCCAGCAATTTGCTGCTCGTTGCAGCAAATCCCTGTTATTTTTTCTTCAAGTTTATTATTAATCACGTTTTATAATTTATCTGCAAGTTATTACTATACTAACATAATTCAGAGCAATAAATTTGAAGTCCTTTAGTGCCAGAACGTCAACCCGTTTATTTACTTCATGTATTTACATAGTCCCCCGTCTATTAACGTATAAAACCTGAAAATTTCTACTCACGCATAAAATGCGATTCCAGTTGTAAAACTTTTAGAACAGGATTATGAATTTCAAAAGGATTCCAGAAATCTGCTACTAAACCGTTTCTCGTGACAAAAACCATTGAAAATTATGCACAACACATCAAACTACTTACGCTATGTTGAATGAGTTTCAGGGAAAACTATTCAGGAATTATTCACTAGAATTAAAGGAAACCCGATATTCAAGGATAACACGGTTTATTTTGGCATCTAGACAAGGGTTCACTTAAGCTATTAGTACAAGGTAATTGGTATTATTAGTATAACACATCCTTCGAATTTATGATGGAACTAATTAAGACTGGAAGCAATTTGTGAAAGTCCTCGGATGAAATTACTGCAAGAAGGTAGATGAGTTGACTGGAGTACAACAAAAATAAATTATTGTCCTTTAGATGCGTATTTCTGGGTTAGGAAGAGGTAAGGGTGGAGATCTAGTTTACCAGCGTTCGATTTTTAACATTATCGGGTTGGAAATTTAATTGTATAAATAAGGAAATTCTGTTCATCTCTAAGGCACTTGTCATTTCATTGCGCTGTCAAATTCAAACACGTTTGAAGGTTAGATGCATGCAAATGTAAATATTTTGTTGTGTTTTAGCAGTAACCACAGAAGGGAACAGTAAGGAATCCTGGAGATTTTAATTTTATTAACATTTAAATTATCCCTTCAAAAAAGTTGTGCTGAAAAGGTATGCAGGGCAATTGAGCCCTATGTGTAATACTTTTGAAACCTAGACAAGCCATTTTCCCTTGTCAACCTGACACATCAAACTAGATTCGCTTGAAACATTACTCGGGGCTAGACCTCGTTTTTCTACTCCTAAAGGCGTCTTCGTTTAAAGGGTATATAAGTCCCTTCCATAGCCAGAAAGAGAAGGTAGCTCGAGTACTGGACAAGGAATCCCACCACCTTTATCGGTCTTAGTGTTCTAGTTCACCGATTTTAGCCATCTGTCAATGATTTTAGGCATCTTCCGACTGTTATTTACTGAAGATCTCTTCGGTTTCACTGATGACGCCTCCTCTCTTCTCTAGCGAATACTCACTGTTTTCTGAACTTCTGTGCGAGAAAATGTGTTTTTGTATCATCTCTGCGATCACTAGCATTCAATTTCTTATTTCTGCACCTGTATCAACATCTATTAGTGCACCTTTTTGCTGAGGGCGTCACCTAATAGCTCTCACTTATACAGTAGAGCAGACTGGACGTACTGATTAGTAGTAACCTCTTTGTTAGGCGAGCCATAATTTTTGACTGTTAATCGACTCGTGCAGTGACCCCGTCAGCTGTTGTTCTTAATTGCTTGGAAAAACTCATCTTGGTGTATATCCATTTGTCCAGGTATTTCATTGCTGGTAGGAACTCAACAACCTTTCCTAAAATACGGTTCTTCTTTTTTAGGAAAACCACTTCGGGCTTCCCTCCATTCCTTTTGCGTCATAAGTACATCATGCCTCTTCTGATATACGCGTTTGCTGAGCCTCACGTCAGAACTTCTGAAACTACTCGCTTTTCACTGATTTTGGATGTCACTAGTCTGCAGTGTACTGGTAAGATTTGATATCACTGTGTCTGCCATGCTTGGATCTTCGTAGAAACATGGAAGGACATCACAACATCATCCACAATTCTTAGTTAACAAAGAGGGGTGGTATCGAATCTACGCTATACTAGAAATGATAATCATTAGCTCCGTAGATCGATATCATGCAGTAGTATAGGTGGCTGGTAAAATCAAGCCTGCATGGGCCCCGGATTCAGAGTCAAAGAGCAGTTCCTCCAACGTCAGGAGCAAAAGTCATATTACTAGCAGTTTTAATAGTAGTAGTTACTGTGTTAGAACTTGTGGAAGGAATAGTAGAGGTGGTAGCAGTAGTAGCTGTAGTAGTAGTACTACTAGTAGTCGTAATAGAAGTGACGTAAAATGAAGTCAAGTTGTAAAAAAATCCCCTCCATTTTAAATATCCGTTTCAATTAAATTTTTTCGAGTTTTTTTATTGCTATTTGCTTTGAAACCAGAATCAAGAATATTTTGTCCAAGGACATATCGGTTAAAGCTGAATATCTAAAAGCAAATGGAGAAACAAAAACTTAATTTCCTCTCATTCCTTTCAGCACGTAGCTTTCAACACAAAAAAAAGGATAATAAAAAACCATTTTACTTCAGTCAGTACTTTGAAAATCCCAGACAGCAAATGAACTTTTCTCGACTGTCCATAAGGATAATTCCAGTTCGATAGTCGATTATTCTAACATGAGCGAAAGGAGTTAAGAAAAGTGCTGAAAGAAATCAGAACATCGAACATTAAAAATTATTACTTGGAAATTTCCACCACCAACTATCGCTCGACTACCATTGTAAAGTATATTTCAAACAACTTTTCCGATAACGACTACTGAATTGAAGAGTTCAATTTTCCTTGACGTTTTTTTTTTTTTGGTTTTGTTCTACTTCTTATTCTTTTCAATTCACTTTTAAGGTCTTGATAATAATTGAGTTGATTTTGTTCCGGTACTGATGGTGAAAACAAATGAAAATGAATGAAGTGAATATAGAATTTTATGTTACATTGTGCTGTTAATAGTTTTTCCATTGATCGCGGAAATGAACGCAGTGATGAGAGCGAGAAACAGAAGAAATAAGAAGAAAAAAGTGAAAAAGGATACTATCAGAAATACTTGCTATGATATAATTGACAATTATTCGTGGTCGAATAACCGTGTAGAATGTGTGACGGTAGGAGAGTGTCATGTATTACAAAAGTATTTAACGATATACCATAAGGATATTCACCAAAGGAGCACTCACAAAAAGTAAAAAAAATTATGAAATAGGATAGATAGAAAAGTTATAGCCAAATTTTTGGTAACTAGGAAACAATTTACGTCCTGAATACGCAAAATTCAATGACCACTAAACTTTTAACAGTTTTGTAACTTCCTCAGTCACATCGGACCATAATAATTTCGGACCAGGCTTTTTCTTTCCCTGGTATCCAAGTTACCTCGAAGCCCTTTTCAAGCAGACAATATGTAGAAGATACAGAGACGTGCTTGGGTTCTTTACTTCAAAACCCGATCGAAATGTCCTTCTTCAAGATCAAAACTTCTAAATAACGGGCACACAGTTTCATTTGTTCAAGCATCTAAATAAAGTCCCTGTTTCCCTCACCATATCATTTGCATGTTGAAAAGAGTGGCAGGTATCATCAACTGTCCCTAGACTAAGCAAGATGTCATAAAAACGTCATAATCACATTTTGTCCAGAAAAGATCGTTGATCAGTTACGGCAATAGTCAATGTTGCTGAGCTTCTAAGTGAGCCACGCCCTTGATATGTGCTTCCTTCACCTGGAAATTCCGTTTGTCTAGAATGAAATCTTACCAGGATCTATTGAGGAGGAGATCTTCCTCAGAAGACGATTCATCTGATTTCTGGTTCTTCTGACGAATCTCCAGTTGATCCTTCAGAGAGAGGAGTCTTACCAGATTTCTAAGGAATCTTTACAAACATCTTTTACTGGTGAGAATCTAGTAAGATTTCTTCGTCTGGTGTAGCGCAAGGCTCCATACTGGGACCAGACTTGTAGAACGCCTCATACGACGGACTATTGAGGCTTGAGCTGCCAGATAAGTCACGCTTAGTCGGCTATGCAGATGATATAGCAGCACTGGTCACCGGACGCACAGTCGAACATGCGCAGCGCAGACTGGGAATGCTAATGCGTCAAGTGAGGGAATGGATGACCACCCGCGGGTTCAGTTTGGCACTAGAGAAAACCGAGGTCGTCATTCTCACGAAGAAAAGAATTCCCACGGTAATTCCTTTGCGGATCGGAGATGCGACTGTTGAGTCTAAACTTACAACAAAATATTTGGGACTATTGATCGATTCCAAAATGAGCTTTTCGCAACAGATCAGGGCAACGGCGAAAAAGGCCGCGATAGGCGTCTCAGCTCTAAGTCGGCTAATGTGCAACATCGGTGGGCCCACACTGAGCAAACGCCGACTTCTCATGAGTGCTGTACAGTCAGTGCTACTGTACGGCTCTGAGGTTTGGGCCGGAGCTCTCAGTAAGGAGCTGTACCGAAAGCGCTTGGCCCAGATACAGAGACGAGGAGCTTTGCGGGTTGCGTCTGCATACCGCACTGTCTCTGAGTCGGCGGTGCTGGTGATCGCAGGAGTGATACCCATCGCCCTCCTTGCTAGGGAGAGACGGAGAATTTATGACCAAAAAGTGGAGGGTTCAAGATATGATGTCAACCGAGAGGAGAGGCAGCGCACAATACTCGATTGGCAGCAGTCCTGGAAAGGTGACTCTAATGGTCGCTGGACTGCCCGCCTTATAGGGGACGTGGGATCGTGGCTAAATCGAAGGCACGGTGAGACTGATTATTACCTTACCCAGCTTCTTAGCGGGCATGGGTATTTTCAGTCTTACTTGCACAAGATTGGTAAATCACGGTCCCCAGACTGCATTTTCTGCCCCGGGGAAAAGGACGACGCATGTCACACCTTCTTCAACTTTAGAAGGTGGAACAGGATGCGGCAGGACTTGTGGGAGGTGATGGGAGAGCTTTCTCCAGACAATCTTGTCGGAGAAATGCTGAAAAGTTTCGACAAATGGACCTGTGTGGCACATTACTCTCGGGCAATACTTACTGCCAAAAAATGTACAATGGATAACCTTGGGCGCGGGGTCTAGGAGGGTCTACTTTCCAGCAGTCCTCCTCCATCCCGCCTGAGATTTCTCTAGGCTGACGGCGCCCTAGGGCGAAGTAAAAAGAGGCCTAGCCCGAAGTAATGTATCAAACGGTTCCAGGCTAGAGTCTCTTGACAGGGGGGGGGGGGTGTTTAGTGGGTAGTCTGGTAGCATGCGCTGCTAAGAGTCTCACACTCCGGGCGTAAATTGCCTTCAACCCCCAACCCCAAAAAAAAAGATTTCTTCCTCAGTCTTCTCGTGAAACTGCCTCTAGAGCACCTTCCCAACGTTCTTTAGCAATGAGCGCTTCTAGTGAAGAGATAGTGAAGAATACGTAGAATCCTTCACCTGCACGTTAATCGCTTTCAGTCGGGCTCTCTTCACAGAAACTTCCATTCTTTGACAACCCGTTCTTATCGAATCGACCAAATCTGTCTCCTGTAAGCTTTTCGAGTGGTTTTTGGCATGCATAGGGGCCGGTATACAGATAACGTTCCGCGTTGCTCTTTTGTTGTCTGATGAACGTAAGGCTCTTTCTAGAATTTGGGTTAAGACACGTCCCTGTATACAGGCGTTGAACGTATAAAAATCTATGTTAAAGCAAAGATGTTGAACTAATTATAAAACTTCTGCTAGCATGCCATCCCGAACGGCATCCAACTCAAGGTCCACGATATGCTGTTGATGTTATCAACAAGATCTTGTATGTAGAGTACAGCGCAACCATTATTTCACCCTGTGAAGAAGTTTGCTGACCGACCTGTGTGCCAATATCTTGAAATGTGACTCATCTGAATTCCTTGAAATTTTGAGTTTGCAGCGGAGTCTGCTGAGATGTGTTTCGCTTTTGATGACCAGCACCGCACAGTATCCTATATTCATAGGTACAAAACGTTATCTCCAATCCAACAAGTAGTGGTGGCAGATTGGCCACAAAGTCGTCCTGCTTTCTCGCAATGGTGATGTTGCACGGATACCAATAGTTGTTCAAACCCCTTTCCTGCTCGCCTCTGCTCCAAGGATTCAGTCCAGCAGATCCGAATGTACTGCAGTGCTGGCTGGTTTGTTCAGCCTCTATAAAATGTCACATTTGGGTACAGTCAGCGCCAGTGTCAGAATACTAGTTTTCTGGAACACAAACCAGATTTTTCAGGCTTGATATTCCTGAATTTGTATTTCTGCTTTCATTTGTTTTGTGCTTGTCATGGGTCTGTGATATTCAAAATGAAACACCCGAGAGCTTTTTAGTGCTTCATTCTCCTGCTCATCTAACCAGATAAGGAGCAACCTACCGTGATTTCTGAAGACTGTTACACCTGTTTGAGCGTTCTCTTCGTATAGGAATTGTCCGCGACGTGTTCTCTTTAAAGATTAGTAGAATATATTCATCCAATATTTTCCCTTTTTAGAGCAAAAAATTATCGATAAATGTAATTACGTGCAGCAATTTCAAAATGGAAAAGCCTGAAACACTACAGACTGTGATTTGAATCAGGATAAAATCAAGAGGAATTAGGCAACCCTTCACAAAAATTCGTTAAAGCGGAAAATAATCAGAATTCAACAGAATCAAGATAAATTAACTGGAATTTCAAACACGCTTCCACAATTTTATTTGAAAAAGAGTAAACCTTGTAGCTCGTATCTCCAGACATTTAATATTGTCTTGTATTGCTTGTTTTTAACAACGAGTCCTGTTTTTTCATCAAAAACCAAATTTCATTCAAATATTTCGAAAATTCCATTTACATTCACCGAATTTTCACAATTAGTTTCGTTACATGGTTGGGAGTTTTCAGTTGCTCATTTGTAGGTTTTTTTTTTTGATTTTTGGTTGGATGAAAAAGGATTCGCGGCGATGTAGGGAGCTACCACATGGTTTTTCAATATTCACCAACTTTAAATCCTCTCCCAATGACCTTTCTGGGCACGAAACTAAAAAATAATAACATGCAACGCACTTTTATACACAATAACACGTTGAAATCCTTTTTCACATGGTTAGAACATGTGGTTGTTGTTTAGTGTGGTTGGTGTTTGTTGATATAAAGATATGTGATATGATATGTGTTGGGTAGCAATGATATTTAGGAAAACAGTTTCAACCTTCTACGGTTTAGTGGGAGTGGAAAATTCGTTTTTTGCTCTTCTTCTTGAGGTCCAGAGGATTCGCGTGGAGGCGAAGTGAATAAAAAAAGGGTATACGTAGCGTATAAGTTACAAACTTAGCTTTGAAACTTTATAAAAACGCGACAAAAATCGTATGAGACGCGCTAATAGTCCTTTGGTAATTTACAAATTAAATACATACAAATAATGCAGATTACAATAATTTTTAAGGCTTCCATCAACAGCTTTAGTTCGATACGTTTGATTCCAGCAATTATGTTCGCATCTTCTAAATTATTGGTTCTGTCAGAAAAAATTTTGAAGAAAAGATGATAGTTTATAGTGAGACGAAAGTTGTTGATTTTTGGAGAATACTTTTTTGCATTTTCATATTTTTTGACAAAACTCCATCCTGAATGATGCCTTGAAACCATGGAACATGAGCGTGAAAGGTCAGATCTCCCAGATATCATCTGCGGATATCACAGATAGCATAGCTGCTTGCGGCAATCCTTTTTTCAGCCAGACAGTAGTGACCCTGATTCTTCCACTTCACCAAGTGATCGTAATGTCCTTTGTTTATTCAAGACTGTTACACCATAATTTGTCCATAAATAATCATTTGTAGTAGCCTTTTCATGTTCGGGAGGGATGACAGGCATCATCAACTGGCTCTAGGCTAAACAAGTTACCATGAGTACCCCAATTTTTTCAGATAAGGCTCGAAATACCCGTGCCCGGTGAATGGCTGTCTCAGGTAATAGTCAGTTTCGGTTAAGCCCCGGATCCAGGTTACTGGCAAAACCCAGAGACATGCTCATTCCTTACCAATGAGCTTAATAACAAAGATTTTAGGGGCTGTAATGCTCTGATACGTTAAGACCAGGTTCAGCGTTTTTGCCTTCAAAACACAAGAACAGGAAGTGAATGCAGATTGACCAAAACTGACCAACAACAGACAAAAAATCTGACATAGAAGTAAGCTAATAACGGAGCTTGTTTTCAGATGAATGAGTTACAGTAAACAGGATTCAATTGTCAAACGTTAGATGTCTTTTAACTATACTTCATATAACTCTGCTGGATTTAGATGAAACAGACTGTATGTGTATACAACAGCAGCTAAACTAACAGGATAACTTGCACAGAGCTTTGAAGAGCATGTGCTAACTTTGCTGCTTTCCTGTTTATTGTCATAAGTAGAAATTATCAGCCATTTTGAATTTTTACCTTGTTTTTGACATATGTCAAACTTATATATTTTTTGATGTGCTTGGTGATTTTTCGGTATCAAATAGAAAATGACTGCTCAGACCTAGAAAACATATGTGAAAGATACTTAAAGTGAAAGTATCTCTCGAAATACTTCGAAAGGAGGCAGGACTGAATGATTGATGAATACTGTAGTCCCATTATTTCCGTGTAACCTGGTTCGAAAAACTTATTGATTACTGAGTCAGAAATATATCCTGATAAATTGAAAAAAAAAAAAAACAGTTCAAAAAAGAACAATTGTTACAAACGAAAGTCATTGCTCCGTTCACATTCAGCTGTTAGTACTGGAAGTTTAATCGTGTGAAAACGAAATAGCTTTGAATCAACGAAAGGATATTGAACCCCGGCTTATATAATTCCAACCAAAGGACCTACATAAAATCATTTTCAGACTCGATAAAATTGATTTCTACAAAGCATAAGATATCAATGTCCTTTGTGCGTGACAATGCGCTAATTTTATTCCTTTCCCGTTTATGCTAAAGTTCTAAGGACACTGCTTGGAATTCAATTTTAAGGTTACTTTATTCCGAACTGATAAGAAATCTCGACGAAGGTCCTTTTCTAGTGGTAAATTAATCCAACGATTCGACACTTTTACCACAACACCCATCAACTAAGCCTGCAAAAGTAAATAAGCTACTCAATTAATTATTGCGGCAATCCTTATCGCCGGAATACCATGAAACAACCTTAGCAAATATTCCTCTTCCCCTTGCATCCGAAATTCATTAAAGTGCTGTTGTCTCGGCTTATGTAAATTATTTGGCAAATTGAAAATCATACTAATCATGTTTCGAATCCTCACGTTCCTGCAATTATTCATTGTTTTTGGCTAATCCACAGCTAAATACATGCCAAATCGAACTTAATAATTTCTAAAGTCCTCGATAAGTGTCCCCTAATGCAAAATACATTGCAATTATACCAAGGATATTGCATAGCGCATACCATTCAAACTTGCTGCATCCAGGGAGAATAAACATGCATACTAACCTACATTTTCGCATACAGGATATTTGTGTACATATGACACCATGCAACCGTAAATTCAAACAGAGCTAACTCGATTTTAATGGTATATCCTGCCGGGAGGCATGATATACAATAAACTCGATTCCGAGGAATATTATGAAGTGAAGCTAATTTTGTGGGAGTCGAACAGGAGAGGGTTGCCTATGAATTTTCACATTATACGCTTTTTGATAGTTGCACCGATAGATCCTTTAGAGTTATAGACTATGGTTCTGAAGTTTTGGTGATTTGCTGCGGCTATCAAACAGGTTTACGATGTAATTGTCCTTTTTGTCCGGCGGCTACTTTTGTTAGTACGCTGATTTAGTACTGATTAATATACTTATACCTTTTGGTAATTATATCCTAAATAGGATTCCATCTAATACCGCAATCGACATGTAATTCACCACAATTACCCCTTCATCAAATATTAATTTGTATTTTTAGTAGTCCTTCTTTTCACCCGGATCCTTAATTTTCATGTTAGGGTTTCAGTTTGTAGTTAATTTTTCAGTTTGGTAGTTAATTTTGGGAACCAAAAATTTGTTTGATTCAAACAAATTATGGTGGTAAGTGGATTAATTTAGTACTGATTTTTGTTGACCACTAAACTAATGACAACGTTTTGTGAGTACTAATGATGTGGTTAATTGTTTTGGGTTGAAGTTCAATAATTTAACTAATAAATTTGTTTTTGGTGAGCCATAAATTAGGATAATTTTCAATTGATATCAGTAGCAAGCAGCAGGAGCAACAGCTTATGTGCTCAAACGTTGTGCCTACTCAAATATTTTTTATTCAAGTATGGGCTAAATCTGTCTGACCATCGATGGATCACCTTCGAAACGAGAAAAGGCAACCTCTTAAGCCTGCTGCAATTTGAAAAATGGGGATTGGGACGGCTGCACAAACTCGATTGAACGGTATTAAGGACCATTCCATAAAATCCAATCAAACTTCGACAAAAAAGTGAAGCACATCACAAGTTTACATGTCCATTGATCCCACATCAAGTGTCCAACTCTTAGCATCACACATTAGCAGACCTCTTGTGTAACTTCTGGAGAACATAGATACAGGATCAAGAAAACTAGTCAAATGTCCTTGTCACAAACCAGAATACTGGTTCGGAGCGTCACAAACAAAGGGTGAGAATCTTCAAAACAACTGTGTGAAGAGAAAAAAGAAAATCATGGAATCTCGGCTGCAAGAACATTGAAAGGAGCCGGCAAGACTTCTAGGCCTCAACGGACTCTGAAAAAGGAATTATATATGATAATGGACAACTAAGAGCAGCGAACACCTTAAATTACAAGAGTTCGCCAGAAGAAGTTGCAAGATGACTAATGGGATTCTTAGTCTTGTTACTCCCTTCGCTAGAGGAAATTTTTCACAAAAAAAAAAAAACCTTTAAACCATAAACACAATCGAATCATAAAATTTGTCGGTAACCGACAGAGTGCAACGAACGGATGCAACGAAAGGATGAGAAGGAAGAACCAGAAAAAATATCCCCGACGATTATGTATACCTTTTTCAAGTACCAGGATTGCCAGAGTCTAATGTGTCACGCGATTCGATTAGTCAACTATTCAAAACGTTTCTCCGACGATAGTTTCCGGGCGGAGCACTTCAATGTAGAGAATCTCTTTGAGCAAAAACAAAAGCTTGACGCCAAAAGGATCCATACATGATAGATGCTCGCACTGACATCACACTGATTGGAAAATCCTTGCCAAAGTGGGCGTAAACAAAATCCCTAGTTGTGTCAGATGTCAAAAGAAAGCTCTATTAATTCTTCCGGCTCATTTTAGAACCATGGAATCACCTTGCACAGTCTCTGACGCAAAGAGTAATGAGTGAAGTCACCGATGATCGAATTCCACGTTGAGGGAAAGAAACACGGGAAAAACTGGCCATAATCCGATGGGTTGTGAAGCAAAGGACTTGCAGACCATTTCTTTCTTCAGCAGTCGATCCCAGTAAATAATATCAGAGTAATAAATTGGATATAAAACACATATGTGACAAATACCAGCATAGTTTTAATTATAAGGAACATAAAAGATTTTCATGTATATTGGCGCGACAGCCCAAATGACATTTTAGCCTCTAAAGGAATACTAGGGTTATTTGGTGACAGGACATGCGACAAAATCATTATGTCGGTCGGTGCTATCATTTAGTTTTAAATGCTAGTAGCAGATGGAAGAGGATTTTTTTTGAAAGAATGAGTATTGAAAGAGTATTAGTAGTCACAGTAGCAGTAGTAGTATGAGTGGTAGTAGTGCTTGAAGTAGTAGCAATTGAAATTGTGAATATTAAAAAAAAAATTCAAGAAAAAGAAAAATTCAAGGGGCTTAGAACGAAATTCAACCAGAAACATTGTAAACCGTTGATAACATTGGTTCAGAGCGGACATCCAGGAATTTTTTTTCCATTTATCCCTCAAAGGATGGATTCAATATACTTCAATTGCAGGTCAACCTCACAGAGGTAATATTATATGAAATACTCCAATTAAGAACCACTTTCCACCACGGCTAAATCCCCACCGGATAACATTCCTAACATCAAATCAAAATAGCGTAACCTTTATCACGAGCAGCCACCACTTGTGATAAAAGTCAAAGTATGGTCCCTGCTTTATCATTCAATTAGGAACTTACTACCACTAGCAAAACCCAAATCGTTAGCATACTTGAATATAACCCCAAACATTCGTCTATTTGAATGAAAACATTCAACGCAAAGGATGATATCCTGCAGTGTTTTTGTGTATGCCTCCAAGTGAAATTGGGTATCGTGTTATAATAAAGCCATAGACACACACACACACACACACAAAACGGAATATAGGTCATAATATAGTGTTACCGCGATCTACCGCATCGTCCATTGTCATACAACCAGCCTGGAACCTAATCAGCCGGAGCCAGTCGTCCCTCTTATTCAGAAAACCCTCTAAACAACATTATCATCACTATTTTCAACATTGCGAATGTTTGGTGTTTGATCAAATGAGTATTGTGATTAAGGACATTGCGGATAAATGATCCTTCGATTTCGGAAAAGCATGAAGACAACATTTTGATGATGGGCATTGTTTGTTGAATTTCATGGAATATGATATTTCGATTATTCGCATGTTTTTCCTTCGGGACATGCATGAATGTATTGTCCGCGAAAATTGGCTAGTGCTGCAATGAATGGGATTGTTAGAAGTTATGTTGCTGGCCTTAAGCTCCTGGATTTCAGTTGAATTTTCCGAATAACAGTTGTGGTTCATGCATTCTTGTGAAGCTTTCCATATTGTTGGATGTTATTATTTGCAAATTTCACAACATAGATGCAATTAAATTAAAATTGAAATAATTTCATACGACCACAGTTCAGCTAGGAATCTGATTCATTTCATTACATGATTTTGAATGGCCATCAGAATTATTTTATGCATCAAACTGCAGAGCCTTGGGAATGCTCTGCAAGGGTTTCGACTTTGGTTAGTGATGTTGTGAAATTATAACCTCATTAGCCACAGAATCCTTTCCAGAAACGAAAGACTTCTTGTTACCTCAACTCCAATTCTATGGTTCCGAATCTACATGTTGAAATTAAAAAAGGATAAAAAGTCAGTCCCATTATTTATCACGAACCCAATAAATTTAAAAACTGTTGATTTAATGCAAAATGAAGTTCCTTCCAAGCCGAAGGTAAAAACGCCTGCAGAAGTGCTGATAAGAACTGAACATATATCGCGCCCACTTAAATTCTCTCACCAAAATGTTGCACACCTACAGAAATTCTCGTAATAATTTCCACTAAGTAGGTACAGAAGGAAATAGAATTTTTTCAAACACGCGTTTTTTCACCCTCTTGTAATAATGTTCTGCCGAAACGATACCGAAAAGCGATGAATGTGATAGCTTCCTTTATTTCCAATAGAAGGAAAAAAAAGGTTCTTCGTATCTTGTTTCTCTTCTGGCATTTCGCTAATATCATCTCGACGTCTCTCGACCAACAACAAGAAAAACAACAAATTTCCATTCTCATTTCTCTATTCTTATACAACTCGCTCCTTTCGTCCTTCTTCGGTTGCTCGCATAACACAAGAATCGTCTTATATTCCGAACGGGAAGGAAATTGGTAAGTTAAGTTAATAGCGATATTGTGTGATTATTTTCAATTTAAATCAATTTCCGGGAATTTCGTCTCCTTTTTTTTCGCATAGAAATTGAACGAAAATATTGATATTACTGAATCGTGATATGCCTTTTCCTTTGAACGGAACGAAAAAGTAAGGGGATTGTATAAGGATCTGTGAGGGAGTTTTAAGCATAAATCTTTTTTGGTGTTCTAGACTCTTGAAAAAAAAAATCTGAGAACTTATAAAGTTAGGAATACGTTTGTGGGTGGGGTTCTTTTTCTGGATTCGTGTCCTTCCTCAGGTTATAATAAAGATGATGCTTTGCCACGTGCTATTATCGGAGTTTTCTTTTCAATGATTGAGGGAGATCGATATAATCTAGGAAAGCTAAATTAAGTTTCAATTTATATTTCATTGGAAACCTATTTGACTTTTCATTTTCTAACTTTCTACTAATTATTTGTTATGTTTGAACATCGTGTTGCTACCTTCCTTTCGCAGCTGGTCTGTAACGAGGATATTTGTACAACAGCTATTTGTTAGTTTAGTGAGTCAGGTTTTGCTTTAGAAACATCGAAAAAGTTTGAGCTGGAAAACGCGAAAACTTTATTTGATCCTTATGTTGACAAAAGATTCCGAAACAGTTTAAAAAGCAGTTAATCAGATATCCTACACGGATGAGTAAAATGAAGCCAAACATCTATTCAGCAGCCGCATATTCCAGAATACACAGAACTTCCAGGACTCTCTTCTGACTAAAACATCACTCTGATCTGAAAGCTTTTGCAATTGATTAGGTGAGTTCAAGGACAAAGCTCCTTCAATTTTCTACCCCGAATTCTTCGCAAATCTTTACCATTTCTATTACAAACCATTTTGGTATTCACGGACACTATCTAATAATGACACGAACGTAATCAGGGCTATCGCGACGTTTCAAATCGCGAAAAGAACTTCTTTCGAAATTTCCCCCCAAAAATGGCAAGGAGTTAATCTTGTCAAAAATGTTGAAAAAAACCTCACGTCTTCCGATTTCGTCAAACAATGTCTAAAAATAAAGCTTTTGGCTTGAACAATGTGCAACAATGATAAAAACTTCGATAGTTATTCCCTGAGGGGTTTTAGGAAGGGTGAAAGAGTTGGTAGGAAAACTACCCTTCAAGTGCTCGTAAAAATTGCTTTGTCGACACACCGCAGCGTGGACTCGACTGACTATAATCATCATGTCAACGAACGTCACTCCCACCAGTCAAATTGCGGAAAGAAATTTTTCGAATTTTCCCCCTAAAATACCACAACTCGTTAGCCTTGCAGACACTTTCAAAAATAATCCTCAAGTCCTTCTCAAGGGATTCATCCTCAAGTCCTCCGATTTCGTCGAACCAGGTCACATTGGGTCAGATCTAGGTCAAATTTAGGTCAGGCAGGGCCAATTTTTGTCAAAAAAAAAGTCAGTAAGGCAAAGTTCATATTCAGTGAATTCAAGATTAAATTTGGGTCAAATGTAGGTCAGGCAAGGTAAATTTCTGCTTAAGTTAAAGTCTCTTCAAGGTAAAGTTCCAATTCCACGAAGTTAAGGTTAAATATATGTCAACGTAGAGTCCAATCTATATGGATTCGAGGTCGAAATCAACACAATTTTTACATGGACCAGGACTCCGAGAAGAGGAAAAAGGAAGAAGGTAAGGAAAAGGAAAACACGCTAGTGACTGAATTGATTGAATGATTTTGTTGCGCATTCATTTGTAAATTACTTTTTGCTTGACACTAGGCTCCTGTTTGGACAGGACAAATTTTTGAAGACCGGCTATCAACTCCACAATCCTCTATGGCCAGAAAAGGTGTTGGAACCCTCGCCTTCTATACCACAAGGCTGCCATAAATAGCCAAGTTGCAAAACAGAACAATAGATTTTATTATCATTTTCTTGTTTCGAGATTTTGCGCTCCTGTTATTTTAACCAAACATGCATAGTTTCAAGATGCAAGATGCCTCTCAGACGAATGCCATCTACCAGGCCAATATCTCTAGCAGCTCAAGCAAAAGCCTTTGATGTCCATTTTCTTGTTGCTGGGTTATGCGTTCCTGTTACTTTACGCATAAAAAATTCTTAATTTCTAGCCACAAGATCCCCCGGAATGAATGCCAAATACCAGGAAAAGTTTCTAGCAGCTTAAGTATAGCACTCTGATGTGATTTTATTTTTGCTGGGTTATGCGTTCCTGTTACTTTAACTATAAAAATGCTTAATTTCTAGCCTCAAGTTCTCCCATAATGAAGTCCATATACTAGGCAAGGTAACTTCCAGCTCAATTAAAAGTCGTTGCTGTCATTTTCTTGTTGCTAGGTTATGCTCTCCTGTTAGTTTAATCTGAAATGTCAACTCACTAGTGACAAGATCCCCGCAAAAACCCGCAAGGGGTTAGTTCTGCCTTAAGAATTTTACAAAATCCTCAACTCCTCCGATTTAATCGAACGAGGGTTCAAAATGAAGCCCTTGGCTTGTGCAATAAGCGGCGATGAAAAACACTTGGGTCATCATCCCCTCAGGCAATTTAGGAAGATTGGAAGTGTTGGTAAGAGCTACCCTTAAAGTGATCGTTAAAATTAACTAGTGCACGTATTGCAGCGTTGAATAGACTGATTATCGTCCCAACGTCAACGAGAAACGACCAAACGTGTCAAATCAAGGATTGAGTTGAATTTTACAAGGATTAAATGGTGCAAGCTCAGTTGGGATTTCATAACTGAAAAATGAGACCCATGTATAAGTGGTTCTAGCCGAAAAATGATGAAGGTTAAGGATCAAGGTGGAAAGCACACCTTATATAAATCACATCACACACATGTCCTTTTCCTGTACACATTATTTTAGTCATGGTGTCAACCCTTTTTTGATTTTAATTCAGTTTATTTTAGCAAGGGATCGTAGAGTTCAACGTAAATAATAATATTTTAATACATAGATGGTGCATTAAAGCTAAACATGGCCAAGGGATACCATCAGTCATGTGAGAACGTAAACACTAATTCCTTTTAAATTTGTTCACCGTGTTTTTGCCTTTTAATGTATGCAACACACGTCTCCGTTTTTTATATTTGAAAGCTACTTCCTATTTGATATAGGAAATAAATTCAAACTCATGCCCGGGCACGAATATCCCTCTCATACGATCCGATTTATTTCCATCTCAAATGTAAGTAAACATACATTATCCTGACATTTTCTTTCCTGCCGAAATATTTTACATTAAGTTCAACATCATCAATTCATTCATTATTGAAACTCCAGCATTCAAATGCATCTAAGCAGAATGAAAATCCCATTTAAATATTTCATTAAATAGGGAAAAAAGCTTAAGGCATTAGGCCTTTATAAAAATCCTGTTGTAGAAGAAAAGAAAACAGTCAAAAACGCACCCGCACACAAAACAAAATTCGTACTGAATCCTGTTAAATCCATCGTTCCACATCATTGACTATGCTGATAAGCTTTTGAAAAATCTAGACGACAGACATAAGAAAGCAGTTCGGATATATAAAAAAATATACAAAAAGAAAAGAAAAAGCTAAAATCCCACTGATAACAAAACCATATAGCGTTATCCTGAAACCTGAAGCGTTCGTTACTCATATATCGCGTTTAAGCATTTTTCAATAAATCATAAATCTTTCTACTCTCTCTGTCACTGGTTCAGCGGCTCTTCCCTTTCCCTCTCTCCCTCTCCTGTCATTCCCGTAACGCTGTCCTAAGCGCTTTACATGCATGTTTTGCTGAGGGGTGGAAATATATTGGTAATAGCATATGAGGAAGTAATACCTTAAGGCACCGGAAAGCATACGGAGTTTGTTAGTTGGTTGGCTGATTTGTTATAGAATAAAAACATGTCTCATATGACATTATGTAGGCGTGCATATTTGCGAGAGACTAGGAAGGAAGAAGATGTTTGGATGTTTTTTGAGCACACACATTGATCCTTCCGAACGAATCCATCTGGGTTTCTGCATTAAAAGTCAAAAACAATTGGGCTGTTGTTCGAGTAATGTGACATTTCAAAGAAGCTTCTAGGATGCTGTTGATTCCTTTGAAGAAGGACCAAGAAAACATCAATTTCAGCAGACTCTCTTCCATTTGAGCCTCTCCGATTTCGCCTGTTAAATCTTTCAGGCTCGCATTAAATTCTTGTTGTGGTTATTCGCAATCGTTCACACTGTTGTTGGTATCCTATCGCTTATTTGTTCTCGGTTCACGTAAAATGTCCTCTTTTCTTGCGCGATGCCTATAAAAAAGTTGTCGTGCTACCAGATCACCGTATCAAGTTATAAAAAAAATATTGAAGATGTGGCAAATTTAAAGCTTGCTCCTTCTCATTTAGCAATAAATTCAAGTGAGCGACAGGCACAGCGAATGGCACGTGTAGTAAGCGACATGTCGTCCTGTTCACGGGAGCGAGTGAAAAGCCTCAAGGCTAAAATGCCAAGATTTATCACGAAGCTATTTAGGCTGACGTTTGTGTGTATGGGTTGGTATGTTGCTTATTTTTTATTTATTTTTATTTCATAAAGTCAAGGCTGCAGCCGCGAGAGGGTATGCATCAGGCTAAAATATGTGGTTAAGCAGGAAGCAACTTGATTTAAGGCACTTCCAAAGCTATCATACTGACAACGCCAGCAGAAGGAGCGGCAATGGATGTGTTTGTGTGTGTAGTAGCGACAAGCAATGAATTTTTTTCCGGCGCTAAATAGAAGCGTCAAAATTACCCTCGATGGAATGAGAATAAAGTGGAGTGTAAAGTGAGCAATTTTTTTTTTCTTCGTTCATCGTTCGTTGGCGAAAATGAATCAGCTAAAATGCAAGGAGGTTGGCTGAGTAAACATCCGCATGATATACTGATTTATGCGTTACGCCATGTTCTTTTTTACAGCCAAAGTCACGGGAAGCACTTAAATGGTTCGATAAGGATGTTAGATAATTATTAATGGGAATTTTATCAGAGAACATCAAATATTTGCGATTAAATTTAAGGAAGAGTAATGGTTGATTGCTTTAATAGAGGTCGGATTGGAGATTGCGTTTGCATTAATTAATTCTCAAATATTGGATTTTGAAAATATCTGAAAAAGACTTCAACGAGAGAGAACTAAAAGTTCTGGATAAAGTTTAAGAAAGTTGATCCTGATGAAGAATACATCTAGCGATGCCACTATTAACGAGTTATTAGAATGGCTTGCAATAGGAATACAGTAGTCTACTCAACTTGAACGTAAAATATCGGATTACCAATAGATTGTGCCTCATTAGAATTCTTCAGCTTTTTCGTCCTTTTTGTGGCCCACCTTATCGTGGCCGCCTGCATGCTCTTAAAGTATTTGCCTATCGACCTGTCGTATTTTTTTGCTTATTTACATGTTTCCTAGTCATTCATACTCAACAAACTTCTGTACACAGAAACTAGATCCTTTCGAGGCTATGATCGACCGGCACTATGCAAGTCTATTTCACCGTGAAAAAACTAACTAGACGAATTAAAGGATAGGGCAGTCCCCTCCAATAACAGGTTATACATAATACATTCAGGGGACAGAGAAAAAGATTTAAAACCTGATGAAAACTGGTTTAGTTAGGCGGAAATCATAACCTGAAAACATTTTTGGGACTGCAAAAGCTAAGAAATTAAATCACAAAGCTGGTAGGGTCTACAAGTTTTCGTGTCCTGAATGTTAGAAAACGTACTTAAGACAAATCAGGCGACTGATTTGGGTACGCCGTATCGCAACTGGCGTCATTAAGGTAGGCAGATGTTGCAGGAAAACTAAAAGGTATCCCATGTGGTAGCTTGACAAATAATTGACGCCGAAGACGACAACAACAACAACAACAGGGACGTGGCACCAAACATTCATGCGAGTTCTCACGGTTGAACTTTGACGTCCAGGAAAGCATTGCAATTTTTAGCAAACTAAAGAATTGAAGGCTGATCTATGGTATTGCAGACTCAGAATCAATGCTGATCAGATCGTAAAGGCTCGAAAACCCTAGACAATAACGCTATTGAACCTTTGATTAGCTGTGGAATGGGTGCCTTACCAGGAAAAACGACGTTTGACTTTTTTTTTTTTTTTGATAATTTGTCAGACGAAATTTATACTTCCATTTATTCTATTTATAATACTTCGTGCAATTTCCGAAGGTCATTGTTAGGCGACATTGGCATCCTAGTTGAGCTATATGCAGCAATTATCGGCTCGTTCATGCAAACAAACCTATTTTTTTAATCTTTTGAGAGGACGCGTTTCGGCTATCTGTAGTAATTATCAGCAGTTTCACTAGAAGAAGGCTGTGATTTATTTTTGGCAAGGATGCGTTTTAGTTATCTAGAGGAACGAACATAACGAATTATCACGAACACAAGCTCATGTTTTTCTTTTAGGAGGACGCGTTTAGGCTATCTGTGGTTCTCATCAGATGTTTCAGACATGTCAAAAGTTTTGTTTTGTCCAAATGCAATGCAAAACTTCTCCAAGGATTGCATAAACTAATCAAGAATAATTGGTGCCATATATTTGCAGCCTGTCAAAAGTAAAAACAACACACATTAACTGTCATGCAGGACGATCAAATTGCACAAACACACGCTGCCTCTTTATAGCATAACTCTAAGTACCTCTTTGCAGCATCCCCATTAAAATTGCACTAAACAAGATTAAATGAACGGTTCGCATGCATCAAAACATTTCACCGTTTGTATCACGTTCTTTCTGCAATCCTTGCTGTGATAAAGGACGAAACCCCAAACAAAGCCCTCAACATAGTATTACAATATTTCCACTAAGCACTAACATTAACCTATAAAGACCATCCTTCATTGTACACTTCCTTTCAAGTCATTACCAAACAAGGATATCCCAACAGGACGAAATGTGAAACAAACCGTAAAAAATAATAAAACACTCTTTAAAACCAAAACTAAATAAAGCTTAATATAAAAGCCTACTTACCCAAATACATAACAAGGACCAAAACGGCCAAGTAGCATTGCGCCATTTTCCTTTTTGCTGTTTTAGTTTTTAGTTGGTTTTTTTTTTGGGTTTGTTTTTCGTTCTTGTACTTTTCTCTCTTCTTGTCTATTTTGCTTGGCGGTGGAGGAACCGTCGTAGTGTCGGACGAACGTTGAGTTGAGTCACTCTGGAGACCAATTATCACAGAAATTTCACCATTCCACCGCTACTCGGCGGTGAATGCATTAAGTGGAGTGAAAGCATTGCCAACATAAATTGTTACTGCAATGAGCGTGAACTTGGCCAGCTGCGATATAGTTGCGGATGTAGTAGGGAAACGAAAAAAATAAGGTAAACTAAAAACTTAAAAACAACACACTTAAGACATACCACCGGCAAACGCAAACCTTTTAAGTACTGTCAGTATCATATTCTACTCTAGGTCGGGTACATCTACCACGATATATATCTACAGCGAACACACACTTTCACCAAAACGAACGCGAGCATAGAAATTTTCTTCGGCTATCTCTTTTTCTGCACGTAAACTGTATTACTACCACTCCGAAAACAACAATAAATTATTCATTTCCATGCAATAAATTTTCACTGGATGAAAATAAACGAGAACTTTTTCGATTTCACTCACTCGACGAGAAACGGCGTTGGGATGAGATGGATTCGATGGTTAAATGAACGACTGCAGAAGGACGAAGAAAAGCGCGAGAGAAAAACAAAAATAAAACGATAAAGTTTCTCTCAAATAGTTCTTTTTGGCATAAAACGGATGAAAGGATGCTTTTTCTACGGCCATTCGATTGCAGTTATAGAAAATTCATTTGTTTGTTCGTTTCACTTGTTATAGATGATTTTATTGTATGCTTGTTGACTTTTCCCTAACCAGCTTTTCCGTTAGTTTCTTCCTAGTTTAGTTTCTCTTGTATTTTTGCCTTCAACTTTTTTGATTTCTCACATCACTCTACACCATCGGGTACAATGTCTTTTCTTGAAGTCACTTCCAAAACAGCTGTAGCTGCCTCTACAACTTTCGTCTATGTCCTTTTGACGCGTCATGGTCGAATATTGACGGTCCCAGGTGAGATGTCCTTTCATTTTTGCTTAGAGTTTTTTCAACTTTTCCCATCGATGCGACAGTTTAATGACCACCAGGCATGATGTCTCCATCGAGAATGTCCTGAGATTACATCGAGGAGAAGGATATAGAGCAGCAGATGGTTGTTTTGAGTGTGTGACAATCTGAAATATTAAAAAAGAAATGTCGATAAATATCAATAAATATATTTCCAGATTTTTTTGTGTTTTGTTTTTCCTGTGTGAGCGTTTAAAATGGAACATTGACTTCTAGAGGGATGTGCAGTAGTTGTGGGGGAAACATGAAGATTCAGAAACTTTTTTAATATAACTCTCAAGTTGTTTCAAAATGTCTCAAAAAAAAGGGGAGAGGAATGGACTAAATGATTTTCAATAGATGAACAATGTGAAACATGAGGATCAAATTGACTGTAGGCTCGGAACGTGGGTAAGATGGAGAGCAATGACGTAAGCAATTTAATTTTTTCTTGAATGTGCTTTACCAATCCGTCAGCATTTTTATAAATGAATGTTCTGTTTTGATTTATATACGCATATGAGGAGATTTCTGGGGTGTAAAGCCTATAACGAGTTAATAATTTTCACAAAAAACTGCCAAGTGCCTTATCAGCAATATTTTCAGGTACTATCAAAAAGATTTTTGAAAAAAAGCTTCCTATGAGGTCTTGGAAATAGTCTAACCTGAACGTACAAATTTACAATGAATTCCTTTTGTTTTTTGTTCAGGAGCTTTGTCTCCTTTCAATTTTGACGTTTAGCGTGGATATATTACGGCTCAAGTTAGTATATATTGCACGACCGTCAAAACTACTCGGTCTTACTGACGGAAAATATTAGAAGTCATACTTCCCCATCAATTGTCTCTCTATTTGCTGCTTGGTAGTGGTCGATGGCGCAACAGCCCATTTTAAAAACCTGGGAAAAACGACAATATGACCATCTGAGAACGACACTTGGCTTTGATTGGTACCTCTTAGTCATCTTTCTTAGCTAGGCATTTCAGTGACTTGGACCCAGAAACGTCAAGCCCGAAACTCTCCCTATAAGAGAATCTCAAGCTCGGGATCTGCTGAGTGGAAATCAAGCGTCTATCAAAGTCTATTTTCCTTTAATGTATCAACTTGCATGCTTAAATTGCCTCGTATCTCTTCTTATACCGATTTCAGATGGAAAATATGTTTATAAACTCCTGAAAATACTTAATCACAAAGTATTTCTATAAAAGTTCTTCGTTTAAGCGATGTCCCTTTCCAACGGGAACATAATTTCAACCAAGAAAATTTCCATCTGCCATCATTAAAATCGTTTAAATATTTTAAAAAGCCATTAAACTTTCACCAAGAGACTCCCATGAAAATTCCCATATTTTTTAATTATTCTTGACACAGGTAGGCATACTCAAATGTGCCGCCATATTAACAAAAAAAGGGGTATAAAAGTCTAAGAACGTTAATTGCCACGCTAATAGCCCTACATAAGCCCTATTTCACTAAAAATTATCGTCATCCCTAACACTACTATGAAATGTAGCAAAGTCAATGACACAACATCCTTTCTAACCTAACTTTATACTCTTTATCCACCCCGCCCAACCTCCTGTTTACCAGTGGCCTTCTATGACTCTAACGCCAGCAACATACACATTTAACCATGAAGTATCACTTCAGAAGTTAATGGCTACTGAAGAAAATGAGCTTAAGCTTGAGGAAGAGGACAAGAAGGACAGTCAAGGGGACCAGAAAAAAAAGGAAAATAATTTACAGCCTTGATTAAGTGCTGACATCGTTCCGAAAATGTTAATAATTAAACAGGTCCTGGAGAAGAACTAAAACGAAGCGTTGCAGCATGAACTTCCCAAAACGACCTTTAAGGATTTTTAAGATTGCGTTTCAAGTGTCTGAGATCATTAACCGTCGAGTAAAGGGGAAATTTCTTTTGGGTCTAATTCATATAACGCGGAAAATATGTAATGAAAATGTCATTAGGCAGGAGAGTGGAAAAGACAGAGTGATAGAGAGAAGAAAAATGAGGAGAGAAAGAGATAATTATATAAGAGTGAAACGTGATGAGTAGAAAGACATTCATAGATGTCCTTGCCTCTAAGTCTTTTCTTTATTTACCAACAATAAATTATTCAATATAATGGCAGTTTTAATATTTACTTTATAAACTTGTTCAACTAACTTTCTCTCCTAGCAAGTAAATGCCGTTATTCCTTGGAGGTATATCCTAGCAAGTTATCTCCGTCATTCCTTGCTCCACACGCTTGAATTGATTGTTGGGTTAGACCAGATAATTTGATACAAAATCGAGTCAAAATTAAATGTGGATTTCAACGAAATTTGTTCTATAGAAAAATAATCTCTCTCTCTCTCTCAGAATTAACCAGAGCTATATCCTTATTACAACCATACTAGCTCAAGAATTTTGAACACTGGACGATTAGCTCGTGAAAGTAAGCCTTCTATCTGGGTGCAGTACTAAATTTTGGTAGAGCATTGCCTGTATCGGGGTTCTGACAAAATTTAACTGAACATCCCTCTTCGAAACCACAGCACAAGACTCCACTTTACGTTTACTTTTGAGTAAAAAAGGAGTTTGTGGTGCACTTTTGTTGTGTGCAATGCTTGTGTAAGTCAGTCAAACATTGGAAATCTGAATTACACTTAGTAGGGAACTTATTAGTCATTCCGATCTGAGGGCTAAAAAAGGCACTGACTGTCACTTATCCCTCAATGTTACTTACCTGATTTAGCAAAAAGGCTTCTAAGCTGGAGTCTATCCAGCAAGAGCTGCAGGAGACTATGTTGGTGGCCCTTACGGGTCAAGAAGTAGTAGGCCAAGAAGTAACCAAGCGCATCATGATAGAAACCAAAAGTTTGGTGGGGACTTCCTCTGACTTGACGACAGCATCAGTCAGGACATCAAGAAAGGTTGAAAGATTATCCAACTACCGAGGGAAGATTGAGAAGAAGTAACCGACACTCAAACCTGGATCAAGAAAGAGAGTGACAAAGAGACCTTTGAAGATCAGGGAAATACCACGTTGCTTGACCACCTACCGTTGACAAAAAGAAGCAATGAACTGTGAAGAAGGACCGTAACTAGTAGGAAAGCCTGGTGACCATACACTTAGAATTTCTCGATGGGCTCGATACGGTGACAACACAGACAAAACAGTCCTCCAGATGGTCTAATTGAGAGTCCTTATACAAGAACGCAATTATCAGTACTAAGTTAAAAGTTAACTCAGAGGCAATACAGAATATCAAAAATTCACTGGTTTTCTGTGTTACTTCATTTGAAAAATGAAACGGTCGAAATTGTTGAAATGGTATATCCACTCCATTTGATGCTTCGAATCACCGATCAAAAGTGGAAAATACAATAAAAAGACGTAAAATTTGGTTTGGCGAAAGTGTCCGTTTGCTTTTCTTTTCCCAAAAACATACCCCAGAGAGATTCCGGTGGTGACGTCTGTCAAATTTCATAGATATTCAACATAGATCCGAATGGAGTTTCCGTGTTTTGGAGTTTGGAATAATACGCATAAGTTGCAAATAAATCGAACCAGTTCCGGTCCTCAAACCGTTTGCAGAAAAGAATCGAAAATAAATGAAATAATAATCATTTTTTGATCAAAACAAATCAATTATTTGTTGTGGCCTTAAAAATTGTAACAATCACTCAATTTATAAAAAAAGTCAGTCACGCTTTCCTTAGATTTTCCCACGTTATCAATTACGAATCAATTCGATTGAAAACCTCAACATTCAATCAACTCGATCTAATGCATTGGTATGGATGCATAAAACCTAAAGTAAAGTAAATTCAAATTATTTGATGGGTACCAGCAATCGAAATTGAAAACTACATGAGAAATAAAACTACATTGAACCTCGAATATAGTTCAGGGCACAATGAAATCCAGACGAATTGCGCTCAATCTAGTGAAAATACAATTATCTCAAGAAATCCTTTTCGTGTCCTTGAATAAAGGATGCACATACACGAACATAAAACAATTGACTACATACACGAAAAAGATATGGAGATCGATTGGCGTCACGGTCGCATAGTTGAACGAATTCAATTTCAGAAAGGTGAAACAATTGAATCGGTAAGGTTAGTCCCAGGATAACAATTCCCCAGTTGAATGATGGACGGAAGGAGTTGCACAACTGGTTGGCTTTGTTTGCTACCCACAAATCTAGAACAATGTACCCTTCTATGGAATTTCAGGATGATAGATGGCACGTGGAAAATGTAGAAGGTGGTGAGGAAAGGGTTCAAGGGAGTGAGGTTGACTGCAGTAATGGCAGTTATCTATGCAGTTGCATTAAATTGAATTTGACCTAGGCTAAATGAATCTTCATCTGTCAACCGCAAAACATTCCATACTATAAGTACATCTACTATAAGTACATTGGCTAGGTCCAGAGGAGAAGGATAGGTCATGGCAAGGATGCACCTTCGGCCGAACAAAGGCAATGATGTGGGTAACATTTGTGGGGAAGGGTAGTGGCTTGCAGCAAATCAAGTTACAAATGCAGTGTTCCGAGGTTTGCTGCATCCGCGAATATTCCGATGCTGACGTAGTTTCGGGTTCAGGAAAGAAATTCAATATCGATGTCAATTATTGAACTATTTAAATGTTGAATTATGGAGTATGTCTATGTCAACATAATGAACTTATGAATAATAAAAGAATATGCAATAAAATTTCGAAAGTTAGGTGATCGCGAGAGACTGACCCCGGGAAGTCATGAAATCGGAGGACCCCAACAGTTTGGTCATCGTTTGAGCTCTGATATATATTGTGATGTATTTTCAAAAAAATAATAATATATATAATTAATAATTAAATATTGGAGCAACCAATAGGTCGCTCCTGCAGTGAAAGTAAGGAACAAGGTTAGATAGACAGGGTTATATGAAAATACAAAGGCCGCATAATGGCGGCCGAAGAAAGTTACTTTTAACGGACTAGCTCACCACGCCGGCGTGGAGGTCTTAGGAAATTATTTAAGCCCTGATCTTTCCATGTCACATACACACACACACACACACAACACACACAGAGAAAGAGCTTACTCCTCTATGTTGGATAAAATTAATAAATTTATTTATTAATAAAAATATTTAATTTACGTGAATTGTGCTGCGCTGATTCTAACCACCTGTGTATTGTGCTGCGCTGATTCTGACCACTTCTGCTTACTCTAGCACGAATCTCCACCTCAGTTTAGTTTCGGGACTTGAATGAATTCCACTGCGCTACCTCTGATCACTTCTGCTTCCGCCAACACGAACCTCCACCTCAGATTGGTTTTGGGACTTGACTTGCTTTTGCTGCGCTCCTTCTGTTCACTTCTGCTTCTTCCAACAAGAATCACCACCTCAAGTTGGTTTCGGGACTTCACGTGCGTCTGATGCGCTACCTCTGACCACTTCTGCTTGTTTGCGAGACGTCAAGGACTTCCGCTGCGCTGTGTCCTGAACATCTCTGCTGCCTGCTTACTATCTTCTCGGCCTCGACCTTAATTTTCCCTTGGGCTTTGTGATTTTGCAATTCGACGACTTCTGGGGCTAAGCACTTCCTGATTTCAGCTTCCTGATTTCCTCTTTATATTTATTTTCCATCTTCTATGACTTGATACATCGATACATTGATACCTCAACCCTTGGACATTTTGTTTTGATTCACATTTTATATTCTTTTTATAGCGATATGTACACAACAAACAAGTGAATCATATCAATAGAAAATTTCATCCCAAATAACTTCCAACAATTTTTTTTTTTTGTTTTTACTACTTGGAATATTTTTTGAGACTTATTTTTCTGTAATTTTAATTTTATTGAGACTTTTTTATTTGTTTTTTTTTTGTTTGTTACTAACATTATTTAACTAAATATTGCTTAGTACCTAAATCTGACTGTAAATGTTTTTATTTTAGTTTTATTCTTAGTTCTATTTCATCTCGTATGATTTTCTTTTAACTTAAAATATGGGTACACATACAAAACTTAACCAAAACAATTGATTGTTATATTCAAAATTAATTGTTATTTTATTTATTTATTCATTTATTCATATATATATATACATATTTTGTTTGTTTAATGTCACTTACACATCGGAATACGTAACAATATTGAATAAAATCTTGGAACGTTTTCCTTTCATTGGTTAAATCCCGAAAAAATGAGCAAAGATGTCAAGAACTGGATCAAGTTGCTCAATGACCTAATAAGTAGAGTCCAATACTACTGACAAAAAGGGGTCAAGGTAGAAAAAAAGCGTAAGAACTGCGAGAACAGCAAACTGGAAATTTCGTTGGTAAAAACAAAAGGATGGCTTGTAACTTCCGAATTAGGAGATAATGTACAAGGGAGCTACATTCATTGCTCATTTTCAGTTATACGGGGATAAAAAAGGAGGAAAGAAAAATGAGTACTGGAAAGACAAAACTGAAAAAAGGGAATAAGGTATCTACAGTTGCAGACCGAGTTGGATTTCCAAATCCAGGAAATCGCAGACTGAGTTTTTGGATCTGGAAGTAAGTTGAGTGGGATTGGATAGATCTTGGCATAGTCCTCAGGGGTTTAATGATTCTCAGACAGAATATAAAATAGGTCATATTTGTTTTTAAGTAAGTTTTCTATTGTATCTGTGACAACACTATCGCTCCATAGGCGATGAAAGACCTCATTACTATCGTATGGTCCAGCTGAATGGTTCTGTGTCCCATGTCACATCTACCCGTTTTGGTGGATTGCCAGTTTCTACCATTTTGCCTATAAGGACAAACTCATCTTTATCAGCAGTGACGCTCAATGCGTTTGCTTCCGCACTTTTATGCAAAAATGATAGGGCAACCAACTTCAGGCTAGACACCGTTTCACAGGAACTTTTGAGTGACCAACATGACGAATAACATTCTGAACATTTTTCTTTTCCTTTTCTTTTTGCTTGAAAATGGGAACGTTGTCGTTTTTGCAGATCAGCGTTGAGAAAGGATCAAAAGTTAATGGTTTTTTATTCTCCTGGGATATGTGCAACGCCCCCTTTTTATTCACGCCTTTGCATCGGATTTGAAAGGTTCAAATCAATTGTCCTCACAGTTTTCTTCCCTCATATGTCTTCCGGCATCTGGCAGAATAAACTGTCACGCTCCATTGAACGCGGCCTCCGTTTGAAAATTTTCCGTTTTTTCAAATTTGCATCGGAATTGAAAGGTGAAAATCAATTTTCCTCGCAGTTTTCCTCTCTCATATGCCTTCTAGCATCTGGCAGAATAAACTGTCTCGCTCCATTGAACGCGTCCTCCGTTAGAAAATTTTTCTTTTTTTTCAAATTTGCATCGGGTTTTAAAGGTGAAAATCAATTGTCCTCGCAGTTTTCCTCCCTCATATGCCTTCTAGCATCGGGCAAAACACGCTTTCTCTCTCGAATTAACGCGTCCTCCGTTTGAAAATTTTTGGCGTCCTCCGTTTGCAAATTTTTCTTTTTTTTTCAAATCTTCTTGTGAGACGGAATACAAAACATTCATTATTTCTGATTGATTGAGGCTACCGAGCCAATAGTTCCTTCCTAGTTATCCGCTCCTCAATCATGCGCTTATTGACCATTCTCCGTATTATTGCTCTCTTACAGGAAATCAATTTACGGTTCACATTTGAATTTTCATATTCCGTAATTTCGCTTTAGGTATGATGACCCTCGTTTCTAACATGCACCGTATAACTGAAGTACAAGTCCTTTCAACGCAAACAACAGATCCTGGTGACTGTAGCAATCATATTTCATACTCCACCAAAAACAACCAACCAGGTAGATGACTATCCTTTTCATACTCCTTAGAATCGTTCCAAAGAACCATTTATTTCCGGATAGGTGAAAATGGAATTATGTTACGATAACTACATGCAAGTTAGCAGCAACGTTTATAACATGGTCAAAGCATTAGAGAAAGAAGTGGGGCTTCAAAAAAAAATCCAACAGGAAAAAATACTCCAAACAGCGGAAGTGAAAGCCAAGCGTGAAAAATATAATAATGAGTTTTCATGTCGGTTGTATATCGTGATAAGAAAGCTGGAAGGTGTGAATTGCCGAGGAAAAGAATCCTGAAAATAAGAATTGCTATTAGCGACGAGACTCCAACTTCATTGACTGGTTGGTGTCGGAAAAGGAAGCAATTATATTAAAACGTGAAATTTTATCGGAAACCCAACCATTATTTGTTTGACTGTTATAACTTGTTTCATGACGGAACAAGTTAAAAGGATTTGATGACACTATCCTTCGGCTTTGCCGGACAGGTGCGTCTTTTTATGCTCTGTCAAAACAAATCAAAAGCAATTAGGACTCTCCTTATATTCTCAGCTTTAAATCCCATTTGTGCACTGTCGATTAAAACCAAAGTCCTTCTGAAGTAATATCGCCACAAAAAGGCTCATTTAAAGTTCAAACAGCTCCCCAAATCGTGCAAACTATTTCTCATTATCCATCCTTTTCCAAATCGCATTTCATCGTGGATGCTAGCGCAGTTGGTATTTGTACGCTTTTATATTATCCTTGCGGCTCTCGTTTAAACGGGCTGTAAAAAACGCTCGACTTGGAACGAAGGAAAAACTATCGTCCAGATGTTTTGAAATGAGCAAACGTTTAAAATTACATTAAGACTACATTAAATAAAATCACAGGTTGGATTTTCGGAATCATTCAACAACATCCACTAGATTTACCTTAAAAATTGCATACGATTTGAATCCTTGAAAATTCATGCAGAACATACTGAATCATCATCGTACGGAATACGAAATTTTCCTTACGCTATGTCCTATTTGATTTTATTTTGAGCTCATCTGCATGCATTCTCTCTCTCTCTCTCTCTTTCTAAGTCATCTTCTTGGTCCTTGGATGCAATGGTTATGATTCCTTGTGTGCTGGACATTTTCGTGTAAAATAGAAGATTTGCATGTACTACGAATTTCAACATTAGTACAACAAAACATAGAACGTACATGACCGAAAGGATTGGAAAATATTCTGACATCTTGCACAAATTGAATGGAGTGTGTGTGAGTGGAATTCAGTTGGAAATTTTAAATATTCCACCTGGACTGTAAATCGTGCGATGAATGTTGGATAAAACGAAAAAATTAACCAGATTGCTATTTGGCATTAGATTTATTTAATTTTGAAATTTCAGGACTTTATGCGAATCTGTTTTTGAGCTGGAGTAATCTCTGTGATTTTCCAATTAAGAATGTGTCCAAAACGAAATGTTTGCCAAGACATTATCCTGATTAAAAGTTCCAACAAACGCAGTACTTCGAAAAGGCCTCAAGACAGCCTTGTAAGTTGATCTAAATGCAAGAATGGGTTGTCGGAAAGGGAGTGAATCTTCGACTACAATGGTTCAGATTAGAGTACATATTCCATTGACGTTCTCCAGTGCGAGGATAGCTATGATAGCGTTAGTCAAAGTCCACACTAACATTAGCAGTAACAAAGGTTTTATCTCATCATAATTGTACTAGCGGCCAACAACTCTGTTGTGTTTTTGGGCCTGGGATCCGTGATAAACAAAGTGACGTCGGTCAGCCTTTAGCCACAGCTAACCTTGAAAAGGATCAGATTAAAAGCCGTGGCCGTAGGTCTTTAGGCACATGCTTCTGCGTATTCTCAACACAAATCCAAGTTTTCTTCTAGTTATGGAACAGGGATGCAGCCTCCTGAGCAGGAAAATGCCTTATCGATAAACAGGTCGGACCCATGTCTTTACCATCTAGACACTAACTAACGGTTGTTTAACAGACCTGGTACTTTCTAAGATCCCGTTCAGATCAACGAGCAGATAATCCTCTGATGTTGGGACAAGACTACTGTCTGAAGTAGCTCAGGCCCACTATCTGCATGTAAGCAGATTTTCCAAACGACAGTGCAAGTTTTTTGAAAGACGCCGTTCTTCTTGACAGAGTTCCTTTTCAGCGTTGGCGCTTAAGGAAGTGCTATGACAAAGACATTTCTACCCATTTTCAGAGATGAATCCTTTAATGAAGAGCAGGGATGGACAACCGATAATACATTAATATCGTCAAGAAATCAAAACAATCGCAGGTGAGTTGAGTGAGACACTTTTTGTGCAGCTTCGCGTCTGAGCTGATCTCTCTCCTGACAGCAAATTCCTGATGTACTGTAGATTGACAGTTGGTCAGAATAGCAATAAGGGATTTCATATTAGCGACCAAAGAAGATAATTATTTAAGCAGCGTATACCTACCATTCACAACGAATCCATGTGCTACCAAGATGCAAAATCGCTCGGTTATTGGCCAGACTATTTATTCATGACTGGCTTCCAGAATTAGGTTTCCATAAAAAAGGAGTAAGCCAAAGGGAACTTTGATAGAAATTTGAGAGGATCGAACTCACAAAAATGTTTTCAATACAGGATTTAGTTTATGTGCTCTAGGAAGTTTTAAGCTGGTGAAGTAAAAGATTTTGATCCTCAGATGGCTACCACCTTAGAGAAGTTTTATGACGGTGCAGGGAAAAGACTAGCCAAGCAAAAGAGTTGCATCCAAGGTTAACATTTAGGTCATGGAGGCAAAAAGGATGCCGTAGAAGGAAGTCAAAAATAATGTGACGCGGGTGTCTGAATCAAAATTTGAACCAACCGAACCAGGCATAATGCAGGAAATCCAATACGTTTCTGAACGGTTTACGAGTCAAGATGGGAGTCAAAAGTTATCGTCATCATCGTCATGGCGCTACAGCCTTTCTCAGGTCTTAGTTTCTTGGTTCCAGCAAAGAGAGAAAGCACTGGTTTCCACTACTAGGTTTCAAACTAAAACCCACAATTCCTCTGTTACAATCCCGATTGGCGGTTTATTTGGGGCTCTGAATAAACAAGTGGCATCCTCGTTGTAATTTATAGAGTTTGTCCTACATAACAAGGACTCAATTTTCACGCTGCAACCTGAAAACATCTTAGAAAATCTCGAATTAACCAACTTTAAGCAATTTATCCCGTGAAATTTCGTACCACCGTCAAACTTACAGCAGACTACACTTCCCCGTTCCCTCAATTTTCAACAACTTTCGCTTCAACGCCACCATAACAACGGCCAGTGAGGCTTTCCATCTTCTTTCGTTTATTTTAGAAATCAACTTTTCATTTTGTTACGGATTAGATGATTAAATCGACTGAGAGATGAACAAATAGTCGTTAGAATGAATTGAATTTTCTCAAACAAACCAACGAAATGAGAGAGCAGACAAAAAGGATCCTGTACATAGCAGAAGTTTTTCGCCATTTTCAATGTTTATCGGGGAGCGTTTCCGGAAAGGGTTGGTGGCTGAAAAGTTTGCATGTACCTATCAGCCTACCAATCAACCTACCTCCAGTGTAAAGCGCAAGGATAGGCGCGCAATGGTAGTGAAGCAAACAAACGAGTAAGCAAAGGGAATGCTGATATAGAGGGTACAAGGATACACAGCGTCGTTTACGGCAGGCTTATGGTTGATAGGTAGATGGTGGGGTAGAATTAAATTATTTTAATTAGAAGTTGTTGCGAAATTTTAAACAGAACAAATCGTGGAGCAAAGCTTGTTTTTCGCTAAATTGAAGATAATGGTGTAAGGCTAAAGTTGGTGATGAAGCAAACAAGGTTCTGCTGTTGGAAAGTTTTCCCTCGGATTCCGGCCATGTGATGGCTAAAATATGTTTCTGCTGGGAATCGCGTGTTAATTTCGAGTGAAAATAAGCAATTAGCTTGGGAAATTTTCGGTATTACAAGCTAAATGCCTTTTTCTTACCACTCTTAAGAATATATAATACATGTTTGCGTGATATTTTCGCGTGAACTTTCTATCTTGTTTGTTCTCTGATGGGGATTCGTTAAAATATTCATTTTTTCCTTCCAACTGCTCGCTCATACCCAAAACTTTTTCTTATTTTCAAAACTTAACTAAATGCAAATTCTGGTATCCCTTACCGTGTCATCATTATTGAAACTTAAATAGACACAACTAAATGCATTCTGAGAATATTCACATCAAACTCTCGCAACAAACTACACAACAGAAAGACAAAAATAAGACAACAAAATACAAAATGGAAACTATAATCAACAACAAAAAAATAAAACAAAAAACTTTTCCAACCGTTAATGCATTTTGAATCATTCGAGTGCTCCAGTTTTTCTTCGTTTGCCACAAAATTCCATATTGCCGGAAAACATGCAGCATGGCTGCATTGCCGAGCAAAAAAGGGATGTAGGGTAGAGAGCAAAATTTATGTCGGGGTCATTTTCATATTGCAACAATAACCTTCTCTTCCTACTATTTCATTATATCCAATCCGAATGTTTGTAGGGATGCAAAGGGATTGTTTCGAGATATTACTCGGATGAAAGGATGCAATGAAATGATTGTTTGTTAGTTGGGTAGAAGTTTAATTTCTGCCACAGAGAATTTTAAATTGTTATTTGTTCAAATGTTTGGTAGACTCTGAAGAGTTCATATAATAGTAGACAGTATATAAAGGGAGTAACAGATTAATATTAAGTATAATAGAACAGGAGCTCAAAAAAGCGTTACGGTTATTTGCTTGTAAGCAATTTGGATTATTTTCAAATTCAGTAATTTTTTATTTCCTTATTTCCTTTTCTAATTTACGCCACAGGTTGAACTTCCTTGAACTAGTTCACCAGACCTAAAAACCAAGAGCGCATTTTACTAGAATGCAGGACACAAACTCTCCGAGGTTTGCTCGGGGTACATACTTTCTAAGGACTTACGGTGTGGCCTTAAAAATTGGTTACAATCAAAACTTCATGGGGAATCATTGTTACAAACCTTTTTAAACTATTTCTTCAAATATTCTTGCCTTATAATACCTTTACAACCTTACACGAATCCGATTTTCATACAAACCCAATCCAAAAATATTTTCCAAATTTTTTCTCCTTAAAAAATCAATTCAAAAGGGGTTTATCATGCCCTAAAATACTTCGCAACCTTTAAGCCTTCCGATTACAACTGCATAATATGATACAATCATTGGTGTGAGATATATTTGCTTCTATCAGCCATTAGTCAGGATGCAAGGAGAGTTGTGTGATTGCTCGAGCAAGCAAAACTTCTGTATACACTTTCAGAGGCCTGAAAATTGACTGAAGTCAAAATCTCGAGCTAAATCAATTCTAAGAATTTTTCCAAGCTGTTACGTCAAAAATCTTCAGGATCCATGCCTTAAAATACCTTAACAACCTCAAGCTCCTCCGTTGCACTCCAAGATGTTGTATTGAAATTTCACCACCATAACTAGTCTTCAGTAAGCCTGGAAAGTGTTTTTGCTCCTTAATTTTGTGTATTGTGTCCCCTAATTGGAAATAGAACAAAAATCCTTAGCCTGATGTCGCACTGAAAGCCCTCAATATTGCCAAACATTTGTCTACTGTACGCGTCTGAGATAGAAAAGGGACTAGGAAATTCTTTGCTTGAAACTCCGCTTCAGGAAAAAGGATTAACTGGGACTTTAAATCCACAATAATTTCAAAATTGTTTTGATTTCCTTGTAGAGAATGGCAAATTGAAGCTCTTGATTTGCCGTACTGAGTGCAATCATCGGTTCGAGATCTTAAAGCCCTCCCCAGGTGAAGGAAATACTGAAAGAAATTTTGGGCCACTGCTCTTAAATACCAAATTCAGGACACTTTCAAGCTTGTAATCGCGTTGAATGTACTGAATCTGACCAAAAACCATTAGAACTGGACCCTCGGGCAACGTTTTAAATGGGATGTTCTTCGTATGTCAACTGAAAAATTAGAGAATTTCCGTACGAAGAGCACTAGAAATAAGAAAATTCTTGAAAAGCTCCAAGTCCTCCGATTATTTTGAAAGAAGTATTAAGATGCTTGTATTCGAGGGAGGTTGCAACCAGCCCCCAACAACGCTCGGAGGATCGTTGTCCAACCATACAACAATTGCGTATTGAACATTATTTTCGAGATTATCATGACACTGAACGGACTAATTGAGGCCTGATCAACGTCTGATTCGATTCTGCCTTACTAGATGTAATAATTTATTCCCGAATTTACAACTGTTCCTACCAACTGGCAGCAAGACTGGAGAGAAATGTGTCCAATTTTCCTAGGATTGCATTTCTTGTACCATATCATGCTAACACTATCATGAGTTTGGAAACTAATAATCTCTGCGGTGACTCTCTGGGACAATACGGATTAACAATCAACCCCGTTTAGAATCTATAACAAAAGTTAGCATCTATGACATTTCTAGAAAATCTGTCAAAGTTCCTTCAACAGAGGTTAAGTTCTTCGGTCAAAAATCTTCAAAACACTTTCGATTTCTTCAGACGCGGTATCAAAGTAAAGCTCCTGTTGCACATTATTAGCCTTAATTCTTGCTCTGAGAGGCCCAGCTGCGGAAATACCCCAAACTGTCCCTGCCGAGTTGCAGTCAAGCTCCGTCGCTATCATGAACGCACTGGACATGAGGTATGGAGATAATCACCTGAAGCAGATCTACAGGTCGCAGCTGCGCAACCGGATGCAGAAACCAGGTGAAACTCTACAGCAGTTGGCTCAGGATACTGAAAGGCTTGCACTTTTGGCTTACCCTGCATACGACCCAGAGCATCGGGACGATGCAGCAACGGAGGCTTTCATCAGCGCGTTGCAGGACAGGGAGATGCAACAAGCTGTCCGCCTAGCCGAAAAATGTTCAGTAAAGGACGCCCTGGCATACTGTTTAAATTTTGAAGCTGCCAAAACAACAACTCGTAACACAGCCAGGATCCGACAGGTTACAACGGAAGAATGTTTATGTGAGCGTGTTGACATCAGCGAAGAAGCGCAGGTGAATGGTGCGGCCATATGCTGGAATTGTGGTGAACGAGGTCATCTCCAACGAAACTGCAAGCAGCAAAGGAAATTAAGCTACTGCCCGGCATGTGCTGCTAGAAGGAGATCAAGGCCAAAAACAGAGCCTGGCAATAAGGCCCCTCAATCCAAGGGGTCGGGAAACGCGTAAGAGCCAACTTCGCGGGGCAGAGGTTGGCTAGGAGGATCAAAGTCCCCAGAACCACCATCATCGTATCTAGGCTACATCGGGGAGAGGCAGACTTATGTGTTCGTGGACAAGTCGACGGTGAATATTGCACCCTCACAATTGATACTGGTGCAACAAGGTCAATATTGCGACCAGATTTTGTGAGCGGGCATGTTCTCTCCAAAGGCAAACCACTTTTGCTACGAACAGCAACGGGAGAAGCAGCAGCCGTATACGGCGAGATCAAACTCCAAGTACAAGTAGGGGATATACTGTTTCAACATGAGTTTCTTGTTGCTGATATAATGGACGACTGCATCCTGGGAATGGATTTCCTAAGACCACACGGGTTGACGTTGGATTTGGGCAGACGGGTCTTGAGATGGCGGAATGTTGAGATCTTAATGGAGGGTCATTACGACAACATCCCAACACCGAAAGTGGTCGTAAATGCCGACACTGATGTACCGAGATCTTCCGAGAGCATTGTATGGGCCAAAGTTGAAGGTGATCCTGGAGACCATAGATCCTACCTAATTGAGCCAACAAAAACACCGGCACTGCATAATTTAATTTTGGGACGGACACTCGTAACAACAAATAAGAGTGGATGCGTGCCGGTTAGAGTCCTTAATACCTCGGACTCAGTTACCCACATCAAAGCTGGAGACATTATTGGGAGCTGTCAGCTGGTCTCTACTGTAACATCTTTGGAAGTAGGAGATAGCCAATGTCCAGCTAGGAACAGAAATTTTGGGGAATCCCGTGAGTTAGTGTCGACTTTATTGGAACCAACCAAGATATCACCAGAGCAGTTCAAGAAAGCCTCGGAATTGGTGAACAAATACCGCGACATTTTCTCAACTGGTGACGACGATCAAGGACGTACAAGTATGGTGACTCACGTTATTGACACACAAAACGCTAAGCCGATTCGACAAGCACCAAGACGACTTCCATTAGCCAAGCAGGGAGAAGTAAGCGTAATGATCTCCGACATGGAAAAACAAGGAGTCATCGAACCTTCAATCAGCCCGTGGGCATCGCCTGTAGTCCTGGTAAAGAAAAAGGATGGAAGCACTAGGTTTTGTGTCGACTACAGGCAGCTCAACGATGTCACGAAGAAAGACAGCTACCCACTTCCGCGCATCGACGATATTATGGATACAATGGCGGATTCGAAGTGGTTTTCTACTCTCGACTTAAAGAGTGGATACTGGCAGGTTGAAATCGACAAGAAAGACAGAGAGAAGACTGCATTCTCTGTGGGTACTGGATTGTGGCAATTTGTAGTGATGCCATTTGGTCTTTGCAATGCTCCAGCAACATTCGAACGCCTCATGGAATGTGTACTCCGCGGGTTAAGTTGGAAAACATGCTTGGTATATCTGGATGACATCATTGTCATAGGGAAGACGTTTGACGAACATGTGCGCAACTTGGAAGAGGTGTTCTCAAGGCTACGACGGGCCAACTTGAAGCTGAGTCCACAGAAGTGTACACTTTTCGCATCTGAGGTAAAGTACCTAGGACATGTTGTATCAGCAAAAGGTGTGAAAACGGACCCTGAGCAAATAGAAGCTGTGAGAAGTTGGCCGAAACTTAATAACAAACGACAACTTCGAAGTTTCCTTGGACTGGCGACGTATTATCGCCGATTCGTCAAGGACTTTGCAAAAATAGCGAAGTGTCTCCATCAGCTCACGGAAAAGAATCGTCCTTTTATTTGGAATGAACAGTGCGAAAAAGCCTTCGAGACGTTGAAGAATAAGCTCTGTGAATCACCGGTTTTAGCATATCCCAAGCCTGGAAGAATTTTCGTGGTTGATACCGATGCGAGTAACAACGGGATCGGGGCCGTATTGTCACAGCAGATCGACGGTGAGGAGCGAGTAATCTCATACTACAGTCGAGTTCTGTCAAAGAGTGAAAGGAACTACTGCGTAACCAGGAAAGAACTACTAGCTATAATTGAAGCAGCAAAGCAGTTTCACAAGTACCTTTACGGACAGAAATTCGTTCTTCGCACAGATCATGCTTCCCTGAGATGGCTGCTCCATTTCAAAAACCCAGAAGGGCAAGTTGCTAGATGGATAGAAAGGCTACAGTCCTATGATTACGAAATCGTCCATCGAAAAGGAGGAGTGCATGGGAATGCCGACGCTTTATCCCGTCGCCCATGTCCAGCAGCTTGTAAACACTGCCGACGGTCTGAGGAAAAAGAACAAGGCGTGGATCTGCGTGTAGTCACAACAGAAGTCGACGAGGGTTGGACGCAGCACGCACTGCGGGACGCTCAGCTAGCAGATGATGATGTTGGACCATTGTTGGTATGGAAGGAGACAACTGAACGTCCTGAGTGGAAGGACATATCAGCACGCGGCACGGTGTTGAAAAGTTATTGGGCTCAATGGAACTCCCTTGAGGTCGAAGATGGAGTTTTGAAACGGAAATGGGAAACAGCAGATGGCACTTCACATAGGATGCAAATTGTTCTTCCCAAGAGTCGGGTCAAAGGAGTAATGAAGGAGATGCATGAAGGCACATCGGGAGGTCACCTTGGGGTAAACAAAACCCTGACAAAGGTGCGAGAAAGGTTCTATTGGCTCCACGCTCGAGAGGATGTTCTTGACTGGTGTCGAAAATGCACAATATGTGCTTCCGTCAAAGGCCCAAGACGAAGAACGCGAGGACGAATGCAGACCTATAACGTCGGGGTACCATTCGAAAGAATAGCTGTGGACATCGCAGGACCCTTTCCCGAGTCCGAATGGGGAAATCGGTATTTACTAGTTGTAGCTGATTACTTCAGCAAGTGGCCAGAAGTCTACCCAATTCCTAACCAGGAAGCAACTACTGTAGCGGAACAAATCGTTTCTCAGTGGGTTAGTAGATATGGCGTACCCCATGAACTACATTCAGACCAAGGCAGAAACTTCGAGTCACAAGTTTTTGCTGAAATGTGTGAACTGCTGGGTATACGGAAAACACGGACAACGCCACTTCACCCTCAGTCCGATGGAATGGTCGAACGGTTCAATGACACGCTTAATAAACATTTGGCCAAGATGGTGGATGAAAACCAGAGAGATTGGGATCGACGCATTCCATTATTTTTGATGGCATACCGAACTGCGGAACATGCATCGACTGGAGAAGCACCCGCAAAAGTCATCTTTGGAAAAATGATTCGTCTACCAGCTGATGTGAAGTTTGGGACACCCCCTGAGAAGCCCCAACCTATTTCGGAGTATACAAGCGATTTAAGGCAACGGCTGAGTCAGATACACCAATTAGTGCGGAAACAAATAGAGTCAGCCACTGATCGCATGAAAACCAGATATGACTTAATGGCAAACTCATCTGGTTTCCAGACGGACGACTTGGTTTGGCTATATAACCCGCGGCGTCGTAAAGGCAGATCTCCGAAGCTACAGCCGAATTGGGAAGGACCCTATAGAATCGTCAAACGGATCAACGATGTGGTATACCGGATACAAGAACACCAGAAACCTAGGGCAAAAATGAAAATTGTGCATCTGGACCGCCTTGCCCCATATTATCAGCAGGAGGACGCGGAGATGGTTAATGTCACACTTTTTCGGGACGAAAAAGATTTAAGACGGGGATAGTGTGACGTGTTCAGGTCACGCGAACTGTAGTCGGCGTAAATAAAAAGTCGTAAACATGTTTACGACTATCTGCTACCAACACATCGATTGTTCTCGGGTGCGCAAGCATAAACACGTCACGCGCATCAAGTACAACAGATCCCGGTGCAAGCGACTCGACGCGTACACGCGAGAACAATCTGTATGGAAGGTTCTGGGATGGTTGGTAGTGGTATATAAGCGACTACGGCGAGCGACGAGACAAGCAGTTGTCAATGAAAAACGCGAGAGTACGCGACAGTGCGCGCCAGAAAAACTCAAAATAAGAAAAGTGAGAAAAGTGTTAAATAATTGAATTAGTGTTTAATTATGTTGAATAAGTGTTAATTAAATAATTTAATTCATTAAAGTGATTAGTGATTTTAGTAAATTAATCATAAAGTGTAGAAGAAACTTAATTAAATTTTAAGAATTAATTTTAAAATAGTTCGCGAGTGTTTTATTTCACTATTAGCAATATTTGCGAATAGCAAACAGGTCGCGCACCTGCTCAACGCGCAACAATATCATCTGATTTCTTGCAAGAAGATAACAAAGTAAAAATCTTGCTCTGCGCTTTTGGATACGAAACTTTTCACTCCGGTATGGTCATTAGAGAAGGGGGGGGAGGCATAAATATAAGGAAGCCAGCAAGGCTAAAAGGAATGATTTGAAACTGATCTTGAATTGCATCTTAAAGATAATTTCAAAGCTGAATGCGACATAACACATACCCATTACTGCCTAGCCCATTGTTATCAGGGAGTGAAAGTTATGAAGGGTAAAATTTACGTTTTAAATTTAGAAAAGAATTTTTTTTTTTGAATAATGCTCCCAAAAAGTAGTAAAGAACATGGATGTGATGCCAAATTTCTAGATATATACAGCTTTAAAAAAATTCAGAACCAGGTTTCAAAACGGGTTGTTGCGCCATTGATTTATTTCATCATCATAGACTGTACAGCTTACTCTCGTTGAGAGGTAGGTGCCATAATATTTTCCTTTGAGAATTATTTAAGTTCAATTATCCAAAGAAGTTGCTTGGACCTGACGTCCCTGACCATACAAGGAAGCAACAAACAAATCAGTAGGACTTACAACTTCATTTTCTTTTTCCAAAATCGATTCAACAAATGTATCCAAGATTCCGGGAAAACATTCAAAAATGCCTAATGCAGCCTTTGGGAACCAGTATGAAGCTCCTTGAAACCCTTAGGAAATTCCTTGTTACATCCTTTCTACTATTATATAATTAGATGTAAAACGTATGTCGCCTTTGCAGTGAAGTATTACTGCTAACTTTAAAAGTTGCACAAGAAAGGACTTAAAAAAGAAAACAAAGTTTCAAGGTGTTTGTTCTGAAATGCATTTTAACAACATTTCCTTTTCTTATTTGAAAGAAGAAGGAACAATTGACATGTCAAAATTTCATTCACAATGAGTGTCCTTTTTGGTAAATATATTCTCGGAATGACATCCTGTTGTTTCAGATTCGCTTGAATTTTGTAAAATTTTCGCTAGTGGCATTCACATTCTTTCCATTTTCAATAAAACAAGAAAGCATCTGCCACTATTACGACCGGTGCATGTCCTAGCAGGTGGTTCGAAGCAAAAGCCTGCAGTTCTTTTCCATTGTACAAGAACACAAAATATTCTGTAGATAGTTGAAATTCTCTCTTATTGCCATCCCTTTGTCTGATTGAATCTTTCACTCTATTGTAGCGGAAGACTTCCAAGGACTACTCCTTTTTTGTCAAAAATGAAAATACACAAGCGAAACTAGCATAGCGCCTTTCATCTACAGTTTCAACGTCATAACCACTCTTAGTTCATTTTTCTAGCGCTTTCAGTCCAAGGTATATCTTTCTTTGAGTTCATGTTATAGTTTATCTTTTGTTGCTTCTGTTGTTTCGCCTGACTCTCGTGTTGTTAGGGAGCAGATATTTCAGTAGTAGCAAATAGATAAGGGTAGCATTCGCACAAATTGAGAAACTAGCAGCAAGCTGTTATAACTATGCTTGTTTCCGTCATAACCGGGGCGTTCGCTTATTGTCTTCCGGTCGCCTAAAGGCTTCCACGGAAAGGACGAGCTTAAATGGGTTCCGAAGAAATTCTCAAAGTGAAATAAAAATTCAATGCAGCGATGGTGCTGCAGTATGTGGTAAGGGCAATGTCGGGAACGGAAGTAGAAAATTTTCTGGATTCGATTTGAAAAGGAAGCAGTAGCTTATTGTATTGTATAACAACGATGTTGCTTAGACGATGTTGATGATGATGGTGATGAAAGGAATGGCAACATTCTAGAAAATTTTTGATTCCTTTTGAAACGATTCAGCATACTTTTTCCCATTGAACGCATTAATTCGAGGCAAAACAGGGAAAGTAAGAAGGAAAGGGACAGAAAGAGAGAGAGAGAGAGATGCGGAGAAAAAAGGATAAGTTTTGTGTGAGATGAACTTTTCTGAAGTTTGTGGAAGCCAAAAAGAAATGTCTTAATTTTTCATCTTTGAATTTACTTGATTTTAAGATCTTCGGGCGCATTTGAAAAGAAAGAACGAACAAGGTCCTTGCCAATTACAGAACTGAAGAACCGAAGTTTATTTCAACATCGGTCTTGAAGGCATCTGCCTTGCTGTTGATTTTATATGAGATAAAAAATGTAAGCTACTCGGATGGAAAGTTTGCAAACATATTTTTGTTTGCAAATGGATTGCATCCATGAACTTTATAGGTTCATTTTCCTCATACTGAGAGTCTTTCAGTTTTCGGTTGCTTTGTTCGTCATAAAAAAATTTATAAGCAAAATTTATTTTTCAAACATTCATGCCTTTATCTTGATGAAAAAATATTATTAACGCTTTCTCTCTGCGAAAAACACAAAAAAGGATTTGTTGCGATTGGTAAAAAAAGGATTATTGTTGCAGTAATAAAGTCAAAATTTGATATGTACTTTATACTCTGGTATGCGTGGGAATATGTGAAACAAGAAGTTAATATTTAAAATATAGTTAATATATTTATATATAATCAATATTAATTAAAAAAAAGTATCCTGAAACGGCTTATGACGTTTGGAAATCTATTTTTCTTTTTCAAATCACATTAATTTATTAAATACGGTAATATTTATGAGCCGGAATATTCTGGGTTAAGACAGCAAATGAACACGAACCAAAAAGTATGACACGTGATGTGCTTGTGCCGAGGAAGGACAAAGTACAGATCGCTATCTTCTAGATTGTCCATGGCTGACCAAGACCAATACTGGAGTTCCATAATTGCACTGAAACCCTTAACTACCTCAGAGCATTTTTTATAGTTGAGGGGTCAATGCGATTTAGGCCCTAAGTTCAGGACCTCCAGACGCGTAAGGTTTCCTCGCTCCGGACTATATATCTCCTGTGTCAACTTGAGAACATACACTGGAACCAGAGAGGGATCCTTGGTACCTCTGGGAGATCAAAGGGCACAACCAGTGAACAAAAATACTTTACGTTGAGGCTTTCCTACGATTTTGATTGCAATATAAACCATTTCAAGAAAACGAAAAGTCTTCAGACCTTTTGTCACCCCTTGCTTAACATTTTGTCTATTATTTGTTTATTTTATTCATCAGTGTGATTGGTCTTTGCTTATGTCAGTTACAGAATTCCATTTTTTTCCAATTGGCAGTTTTGTGAGATTACTTTGCATGAGTTGTAAAAATTTTTGATTGGAGCTTACCCCATTGTTGCACCAACGTAGAGTTCTAACGAATTCCTCTAACTGTCCTCGTATTGCAAACAGAAAACAACGATGACTTGACCTGGCTCAAATAAAACACAGCCCACAAGACTTCTCAAACTCAATTTTGATTGATCTCAGAACTGACTAAATGGCCGTCCACAAAGGAATGTACATGTTTCGACTGCAAGAACAAGAAGTGCTGATACTAAAACCTCTACAAATTCAACAATTTCATTGGTTCTCATGTTTTGCTCGTTAAGGCGCAAAATCTTTTCTATGTCCCAACAAAAAGGGTCTCTATCCGCTGTGAATTAGGATACCAGGACAAATAAATGTGAATTCTCTTTTTGAAAACCATTCCCGAATTCGACTGAAGAGCAACATTTTATAGATCTCCATGTATTCGTCCTGTTTCACAGTTCTGCTAAATTTTGAACTCTTCTCTTTGTTTGGTATTTCTAACGAGATAAGTCATAACTTCTCAGCGATATTTTCAGTCAAAATTTTTGACAATTTGACCAATGATTTTAAACAAAATATTCCTTTAGACTGTTGACAAATATATTGAATTTAAACGAATAATTTTCATTTGGTTAAATCCTTGAGGACATCTGCGATTGGTTTTATGAAAAATTTCAATTTTCAAAGCCATGAAATTCGACAATATGGTTTGGATTTCATATATTCAAGGACTAAGCTGCAAGCTGGAAAATTCATTTAGGTTTTGAAGCTTTGTCGATCAAATGAATCGGAGATTGAGTATCGGGGATTCTGCGGCGAAAAATAAAAAAATGCTTGACTCTTATTAGTCCTATTGATAGCTGGTTTCTTAACAAATAACAGAAGTATAGTCACGCGCAACAGGGGATGAGGATCAACTGAATTGACGACTCTGCACCACAGAAGGTGTGTCTCAAGCGAAGTTTTCGTTCTTACGTTCGCTTTCCGATATAGTAATGACTCCAATGACCACCTGTCCGAAGTATGGCACTGGAAACGAATGTCAAATCTGTATGTTTTGAAGAGCAGTCCTCTTCATTAATTATATATTGGAATGCTCGCTAGCATCAGCTTCAAACACGAAACCCTAACACAAAGGATTGTGAAAAATTGACACTTGAGTTGAGGCAATTCAGTCGTGAGATGTTTTTGACAATTTTGAGTACTCAGGCTACAGAACAGGGTCCCTCTGACCTGCCACTACTGGTTCATAAGACGGCAGCCTTTGGTCAAACCGGAAGACATGGACACGTAAAGAAATTGCGAAGACACTGGTCCAACTCAATCAACAATGACAGCTGTAAATAACGTAAAGAAAACGTAAAATAAAAATGAAGAACGGCCGAACGATAACCGTCAAAAGTCGATTATGAAGATTAAGATTTAGCAAGAAAAATTTAATGGGAAATTTGTTCGCCTATCCTTTTATTTTTCAAAAGTATTTTGCAAAGAGGGAAACCAGTTTCGATCACAGGCAGTTTGTCTACATACGGTATGCAAGACAAGAGGACGTGTTTGATGGACTGAGACATATGTAAAAGCGTTTTTTTTTTTGTATTTCGCTTGAAAGCGACATTAAAGTAACGGCACAAGTTAGGACGCAAATATATCTGAAAGTAAATTGCAATGTACCATCCCGCAGTAGAAGAAACAGTCTAGGAAGCCTCTTCCTTGTCGAAGCGGAATTGGAACATTTGAAGCCAAAGGATATGAGGCTTGTTTCGCTCTAGTGTGCATCATATCCGACACTATCAACTAAAGAACAAGGACGACGAATAGGTTATAGATTTTACTGTTTCATTTCATAAACTTCAATAAATATTCTGATTGATTGAGATCAGGAGTTCCATTTAATTATACAAATGAGTTAAGGCAGGAATTGTTTAATAGATTTGTTGAGGCCAATACAAAAATTGACAATCTATGAGTATGCACGGAAGCACGTACAACGTAATACGAGTGAATTCATATGTATCCTTTTCCCGGCTGTTGCATCATATAATCATGTCCGAAAACTTTGTCTAAAGTAAAAACTCATTTGAGCTTCTGAAATACGACAAGTGCAGCAAGCTTGTAAACGATAGCAAACAAGGTCTAATCACTTACGCTTCCATTCCATTCCTTTACAACAACTTACGAGTAAAATCGAGTGCAAACATTGTAACCATACCCTTATATCCCAAGCTTACCAGATCCTATCTATCCAACGTTCTAATTGCAGATTGCAATCCTTTTCACTCTTTCTCTGTTAGGTATTTCATCCAGAAATTATCTTTTGTAATTACACAAGACCAGTAGCAAATAGATAACGAAAGGAAAAAAAAGTTTTTTCAACACAAAACACTATTCTCCTTCTGCTCCTTCGTACTGCACTTTTGTCGTTCTCTATTCGATTCCTGTTTTCTACCATCAGGAAACATTCAAGCAGTTACGCAAAAAAGTGAACAGCAGTAAATAGTAGAATAAAAATTGTCCTTGCTCCTACTTTTCTCTTACACATTCCCTATACACAGATGCAAACCTTGTCTATCTCTTAGCTCAGCTAGTTTTACTACACTAGTCAGGACATTAAAAGAGAGAGACAGAGTAAGAAGCAAGCAACAACGGCAGAAAAAATCGCAACAAATCCCCAGAAAATCTTTTTGTTTAAGTCCTTCTCATGTCTTTAGTATTGGGTCTTATATTCGCTCGTTTAGACGGAGGATCCCTCTTCTGTCCCAACACAGCAGAACACGTCCCGTTGTGGATTCTTTGTACGAATATTTTTTTTTTTCGAGATGAAAAGTAATTTAGTCAGCTGGCTGCGCTCCCAGGACATACATATATGCAATAGTTATTTTCATATGTATAAGCATTACTCCAACTTTTTATATGAAATATCTGCACTAAACGAAAAATGTGAACGTGAAAGAAATTTATAATGGTAGCATTTATATCGAGTTAGTAGATAGGGATAGATTGGATATATGATTTTTTTTTCGACGTGTCTTGTAACCATTTCTTTGCCTCACACCATATATGTAATGTCTAGCTGGAGCGCCACACATGGCGTGAGTAACAAGCGTAGACAACGAACGAATGCTTTGAAGTGTAGGAAATAGTCTTTGGAGGCAGCTTTTTATATATTATTTGGTTTTATTTTTTTGTGTTTTATTCATTCATTCTCAGTAAATGTCATGCATTATCCTTGTCACACGGACGTGTAATTACATGTAACAATTTTTGTTTATATTCGTAGTTTTTTTTTGACTGCATAACGAAGATGGAGACTTTGAACGAAGGCAGACGCCTGGCAGGATTCGGATTCAGTTAAGGCTTGCAACCAGGAAAAGTTTTATAATTATCTCCAAAGTCATTGTGCTCACTTTTAACTGGGTTTTGTAAAAATACAATGGATGTTTAATTTGTCGAAATGCATTGGTAAATGTAAGTTTTAAAAACATGGCGAAGGAACTATTATTTGTTGCATAGTAAGAAAAGTTGCAGACATTGCAGGTCCAAGTTTTCTACGCTAATTTGATCAACAAATTAACAATAAGACGTGTTGAACTCCCACAAAAAGGAGGTTTCCCCACAGTAAAATACACTGTCACCTGAGCTTTAAGGCTCCACCCGCCCAAGCACACCTTTTTGCAACAATACGTTCTGCTTATTAGGAGACATTATCAACTCGAAATAAGCCAAGTCAACAACTTTGGGCTGCGGAAACAACGAAACGATCCAGGAACTCTTTAATTTTTGTGGTTGCTCTCAGTAAGATTAGTAATAGGTACCACTTTCTGCGACCTCGTTCAAATCGCGTCCGCAAGTCGCTATGATTCTATAACGATTTATCTGTAAATGTACTTCAGGCCAAACCTCGGAGATAGGAGGCTACAGACAGCTGAAGACACAGTTCTTCATGAGTAAATCTTGACCAGTTGTGGTTCAAAGTATATTATTTTGTACGGTTCTAATCATGGAGGAATTTATTTAGTCCCTTTGGCAATTTTGTCCTTCTCAGTACCTAGCATATATTATAATTTACTAAGCCAGTGATAAAAGCTCTGACAAAGGACATAGTATACCGTTTCTGTACTGTTCTTTCTCTTTGGATAAACTCTTCCCTGTCTCCAACGTAGTTGTAGCACCAGGAACTTTTATCAACCTCCTTTCAGCCCAATCACCCATAAGGACTTGTTTCACAAATAATTCAAATTTCGCCGTTGCTGACGAATTGTTCAGCAAGAACCATACTTTAAACCCTATTTCTAAAAATCGTTTACATGAACTTTCCACTGGATTAGTCCAGGTAAACCGAGTTCTAAAGCTTCTTTCTTTTTAAAAATATCAACTGTAATACCGTCTATGTTCCTAAATTTATGGCGGCCATAAGGTCGAATGATGGATGGAAATAGACTTTTTTGACCGCTGCATGGAAGTTGTCCTTTCTGCTGCATTTGGGCTGAGTCACCTAACTTGTTTTTGATAGAATTTCAAATGACTTGCAGCTTGACGTTTCTCTTGATATTATGCTAGAAATTTTCGTAGGATCTACCTAGACTAGCAGTACCTTCCTGGTAGGTTTATGCTCATCCTTGTTTCCAGGTTCTTGAATTTCAAACGATGGTTTGTGTTGAGATGGTTTATATTCTTGTTGAGTCATCAATTTTCAGCCCGATGCCATTGTCTTGCTATTTTCAATAGCACCATCTTACATTTTCTTCAATGCGTTCGTCCTTTTCTGATTTTCCTGTTCGCATTTCATGTGACTACATGTCAATATTTTAATGATATAAGACATTTGAAAAACTAGTGCGTTTTCGCATTGAAGGTGAAGAAAGAGCAAAGTATAAGCTCCTTCTCTGTACTCAATTACATGTGCCTGGAGTGTGCTTTTGTAAGTGAGGAGACTAACCAGCTCAAGGGTTCTGATTTTTGCTTCAGTTCTTAGATTCGTCTTCATAAAGTAAGTAACAATGATGTGTTTCCGAATCACTTCCGTTTAGTAAAAAGTTGCCTTACTTCTAAATTATCCAGGATGATCGGCTTTCCTAGCGGGTTCCATGGAAGCAGATCTGTCGTGTAAGTCCTTTTCTACAATTGCTTCGATGGTGATGACAAGTATTGATGGTTTCGCTACCATTTCACTTTTTTAAACTATGTGTTCGCTAGGTATGATCTTGAGCGATGTCAGTTCTTCTTCTACAGGAAGGTAGATCAGGATTTCACTTTTTAAGTTTTCGCCTCTTCTATTTTCAACGGTGGTAGTCCCATGTATGTTTTCTTGTTTTGCTGTGTTTCGGTTTTTAAATGAATCAGATGAAATTTTTAGAAGGAAGTCGTAAGATCCTGCCAATATTTTTTCCCTTGCTCTCTCTAATTTGGCTTAGATCCTTATCCCTACCGAGTGAAATGTGAATTAACGTTAAATGCTAAACGAAAAGATTTTTTTTCACTACCCTAAAAACGCAAAATCCCGAACAAAAAAGGAGGTCAGTTTGACCTCAAACCGTCAAACTCCAACTCGTACCGTCAAAATTCTGAAGGTATTGTCATCAGTGGTTTCAGCAATGCATCTCCTTCCAACCTTGAAATATTTACAAGCTGTATTCAGCGTATTTGCAACAAATTTCATTATATTTACTATAAAAAAAATACAAAAAAAATTTAGCCCATAACCTAGCAAGTCCTTCATCATCACTCAAAATTCTCTATTTTAAAACATTTCAAAGAAATTTCCAGGTAAATCTAAATTGATTTATTACGCATGAAATATTTAAAGCGAAATCTGTATGCAATTGATTCAACATCGATAGTGAAAAGTCCTTGCAAAACGATTTCGAACACCATTCATACATACTTCGATCAAAAGGATGTCAAATTTAATTACTAACGGTATCATAAAAGCAATTTCAAAGCACAGCAAGAAAAATTCAATACGATATTACGTTTCACCTCTCCAGTTCCCATTTATATCGACCTCAGTTTGTAGGTGAGTGGACAAGTGTGCGATATATATATATATATGAATAAGCTTGTCAATGTATATGTGTCGGGTTTAATGGAAATAATTGTTTATAAGCATTAATTTTTGATGAAATCATTGAATAGTTGAATCTGAAACGCAAACATTAATTGCATTGAATTTATTGCTTGTGCACAGGATGTGGAAACATGAATTTCGTCTACATCCATTTATAATATGCGATACAGCATTACCAACGAACTCTTCATATAGTTTCCATTCAGGCACTTGCATAACCATTTCTATTTAACTCAATTATGAATTACATATTTCAATATAGTACTTTTACAACTGTAGTCAACAGGATAATGAATGGGGTTCATGCATGCTGTCAGACTGTTGGACTTATCAAGGTGGTGAAATTAAATTGTGATTGTTTTAATGATTTCAATTGAGTACTTTAAATCAATTGCAGATATCAAAACATAAATTTTTCAATGATGTTCTACTTGTTTTTTGGGTTTTTTTTTTTAGTTTTGTCTGCATTTTTTCCTTCTCTAGAAGAGGACGCAGGTATATACACTCTGAGTGTTGGAGCTGCAACAAAATTGACAGCAGGACGAGCAAACCGACTGGCCAAGCATCCCTGCCAGTTACATAGTTTAGAGATCCCAGTCTGGAATCATTTGAGTCACCATTTCAGGCTGTCTTTCCACTATTTCCTTCTCATGCCCAACTTCTGGTTAAAGGTTTACTGTTCTAGTTCCAGACAAATAGAGCTACACGTGCTACTTTCCATCAGTGATTACCTACTGGAGAGGTTGTAAAGGCGATTCTATTTCAGAACCAACCAAGTATGATCCATATTCCGTTCAGAAGTTTTTCTAGAAACAGTTGCTCTATACACCACAACCAGTGCTAAAGCTACCTCACTCATCCCATACAGAAAGAATTTACCGCCTTTTGCTTCCCTTCCTCCAGCTGCAACTCAAGATCGTCGTGGTATCCCTTACAAATGGTATAGAACCCTGCGTAAATACTAGTTTATGATAGTAGAGACTAAGAGCTTCCATTGGATACCTTTCATGATATTATGAGCTTCAGGCTCTTTGTCTCCAGAAGGTTTTGACTGCACTCATTTCGGGACTGCTTCGGAACCATTTTGCAACCTTATACGCTTACTGTTCTCCTTACGTTTTCGCTCATATAAATCATTGTGTGCAAAACAACGAAGAAGTGACGGTTTCAAACACTAAACGACAACGGAATAAACACCTTCAAACAGACTAGCACCTACAATTTGATACATGATTCAAAAAAATCGAAAAAGTGTCAAATATTTGCCAAATTTTTTGACAAGGCTAAATTTTGGGCAAAAATTCAAAAGTTTGTTTTCAAGATGTCATATCAAATTTTGATTGAAATCCTACCTCACAGAAAGGAGTTTTGAGCTCAAAATTCTGTGCAATGACACAAATACTTCGGTCTTTCCGCACAGCATTCAGGGGAAGTCAATTGATAAGCAAACAACTATTATTGAAGGTACAGATTAAGAACTTTAATTTGACACCTAATTCAGGCAGATTGGATGGGTTTGAGATTTGCACCAAATTTTTTGGCCAGGGCGAACCCCATGCAATTTTTTCAGGAGAAAAATTTGAAGATTTTTAGAGTCATGATTTTTCACCAGTCATTAATTACCCGTGATTCAAAGGATACATTGAAACTATTTTGCCATCTAGGACACTCAGGGCTCAGCTTAATGCTTCGATTTACGACAAGCCACACCTCTCTCTTTTGATCCTTTCTCGTAACGCTCACAAAGACCCAACTCACATAGCAATGGAAACATCAGGTTTTACATATGAACATCATTTTTGGAACGGATAAATGCTGTAAGCCTACATGTCAACGAACCTGATCGCACAAGTGGATTCCGTTTGACGCATCTTTAATGAATGTCCAAATTCAGTGGCGACATTTACTAAAAGGGATTGACCTTGAAAGAAAAGCATCCCTATTTTGGATGAAAAAGTTTTCTTCATTTGATAAGTTATTTGTGCTAATTGTCGTTTCTTTCATATATTCAAACAATTCGTTCCGCTTATGTAACTCACACAAAAGGTCAAATAATACGAACTCTCGTTTAAGGACATACTTTTACTTCAAAAGACATAAAACGGTCCTCCGTTTCCATTTTTCTGTAGTCAGAAATTCATTTTTAAAAGATTTTTATTTCCAGCACGACCAAAAAACATCTAAGGAGTTGATAAAATACACAAATATCCTACCTAACGGCAATTGGCAGAACTCAATAAGGTGAATTCCGAAAATTTATATTACCTTCATATGTATTTACTTTGAGAAAGTCTTCCACGCATACACATGCCAATTGTGTGTGCAATTGAATTTTCATTTTCAATTTTCTTCGTTGCATTGAATATCACGAAAAAAAAAATAACATCCTGTCAGATGCTTCCAGCGAATACGGACGTCATGTATTTTTGTTTGTATTTATTGTTGTTTTGTTATGTTTTCTTTTGATTTTACACAGCTATGTCTTAGCTTGATGCTACGAGTATTTGGCAAAAGACAGAGAAATTAAAATTAAGCCAAGCGCACAAATTTCAGAAGAATACTTTCAAGGACACCACGATTGATAGCCGGACGAAGAAAACATTTTTCAAGTCTATCCACGTTACCTTTTGTTGCTCAGGTATCTTAAAGTTCAAACAAAAGAATAAAAGAAGGCAAGGTTGCTTAAAAAAATAAAAACAATTTCTTATCCTTTTTCGAAAACTTTTTTTGCTTTTGCGGATTCCATTCGAAGAACTCGAATAACAATTTCCTTTCTTTTATCAAAAGCTTTTGAATTGAAAAATAAATGCGTTGTAATTATGTTTGAAAATTTTATTGTGGAAATTTATTTTGAAAAAAATAACCTCAAGGATATTTGGTCAACATGAATTTTATATCCATTTGAAGGTCAAATTATACAAAATTGGAAGTAGATGAATGGCATAATTTTCTTGCTTCCAACTTATATTTTCCACTTTGAACTGTTTCCTCGACTGAATTATTTTAATTAAAAGGCTCAATGCGTGAACTATGATTTTTTTCATTCCTGGAGATCACAGTACAATGGGTCTGGTTTAAATTATATGACAACGTTAAGTATAACAAATATAACCAACAATTGATGGTAACAGTGTTTTCTATAAGAACAAGTGCTAAACGTATTGAAAGGTAAAACTTCAAACCTCTTAAAACAAGATGTCATCGTTGCTCTCTCGCAACAATTTATTTCTTAGAATAAAATCAATCCCTTTTAGCGTGAAAATCACTACGAATATTTATTGGCTCCTAAACTCATTTTTATTTATCCCATGTACGGATGACGCACGTGCATTTTTTTATTGAGGCGAATTGATAATTGTGGCGACATATGTTCGGCATTATCATGAATAAAGTAAAGGTTGCAAATGAAGGAATCAACCTAAAATACTTTTTAGCTCTTGAAATGTTGACTGGAGTGGCAATTCTTCCGTTCATGACTTTTAAGTTCACTACTATTGATCCTGTTGCCAAGGAGGTGTGGCATTCGCAGTCACTTTTATTATTATTTGGGATCGAAATGGGTGTAACAATATGCGATCATATACTCCCGCTTACAATCTGAAACTGACAGATATGATGTCAGCCGAAAGTTTTACGAAAAAAATTTCGTTATTCACAAACTTGAAATTTCTAATATTTTAAACTCAAACACGTATTCTGACTTTTATTGAAAATTGTCTTAAATAAAATAAACGAATTAGTGTTTGCGTTACCTAACGAAATTTTTAAAAGATTTTTTTTTCTGCAGTAGGAAGAAGTTTGTTTATTGTATCTAAATTTTTCGAAGGACTTCAAAAACTTACTTGACAACCCTGTCAAAATGCCCACATAGCGTGCAAGTCAAACTTCTAAGCCCATTTTGAAGCAGCTAAAATCATGCAGTCTTCTACTCTATTTGCCTCCTTGAATTCTGAATAATTTTATGAATTGCTAATTTTATGTCGCGATAAATCATGCCTGTTTACCTTCCAACATGGTGAACATATCGAGTACCATTCATGTTACATTCTCAACATCCTCCTCAAGGAATAGATTAAGTGCTTACGTCCTTAATATACCAGATGGTATCGCTCCGTTGCGTTTCATACAGCAACTTGCCTATTTACACAAATGGCTTCACTTAATAAAAACGTTCCAAGTGGGCTGATGCTAAGAAGAAATTGAAACATATTGTTGAGCTTTATCTTTCCCCATTGAAAATTTCAAGGAATTTGCATAAAAATAAACGATTACAAATTTCATTTGCATCATTTACACACAAGAGATTGAAACAATTCCTTGTTTATATGTTTGCCTATTACTTTCCTTTCCGTAAGATTTGCGTCCTTTTTTTATGGGAATTAAATGAAAGAGTAATTTGATTAAAGAGAGATAATACAGAGATGAGAATCAACTTAAAAAGGATTTTCTAGTCATACGAAACATAACAAGTGGAATGAAATTGGCACAGATATAAGGAAGAACCAAAAAATGAATAAAACGAACTTAAAATATAAATAGCTTACAGGCAGGAACCAAGAAGAATATAACGAGGGAAAAATTGAGCCTTAAATAATAACTTCAACGAGTTGTGGGAGGAAATTCGTTGCCGAACCTTACATCTTCAGAATACTAACAAACAGCTCTTACATCCCTGATGTAGGAAAATCAGTCTGCCCGTTTAAGATTTCTGGATTGAAAACTACTCAGTCTTTACCAGTTCATAAAAAAGAGGATCGTGTCCATAGCGCATCGCTCGCCTCACTAACAAGCCATGTTTGTGAGATTTCTTCTGAAATATTTAATGACGGTTTTGATTAATAAATGACCTTTAAAAATAATTGATTAGACAACAATCGTCTGCATGAACCGGGATTTTTCATTGTCCTGCGGCCGCGTTATCCTGAAAACAAAGTGACGCAGTGACAAAGTGACGTCTGAAAGTGACGTAGTCTAAAGCCCTTAATTTACATTAATCAATACCTCAGAGTAGTTTATCACAACTAAATGGATTGGTGTTACGTCTCATGACAACCGAAACTCTTCGTGCTCGAACCAAGAACCTGTTGTGCCGAAGGCAATAGGTCCACCAAATAAATAGGTCGGACTGAACCAAAAATAATGCTAAGTATAGTGCTAAACAAGTTATCAAATGGCATTGCTGATTAGAATCCTTAAAGTTCTAGAGAAAGCCGGAGCAGACTTTTCATTCATTCAGCTCAGGTATCCCTTTTAGAAAGAAAAGAATCTAAATACCGTTTCTGCGGATTTTGGGTTGCGAACGAAGCCAAAGGACCAATAGAAGTCAACTTTTTTTGAAGAGCAGTGAAAAAATACGGATCTCATCCCAAACGTCTGCAGTCTACTTGCAAAATAGGAAAAGAGAACCACTTGAACAACAACAAGAACTTTTAAATAACGAGAAAACAGATTGATACTTCTGGAATAAAATGTATTAGTGGATGAAAATTGTTCATTGTCACGATGATCAATTTAACATATCAACAAATTGTTAGCAAATCACAACCTTAATCCAAAAGCTCAGTGAAAGGACCAACTCTAATTATCAACAACAATAAAGGCAATAACTTTAAGGAACTCAAACCAATCACTGATGGCCTGAAAAACCAATTCTATTTTTTATTGAAAACCAATTATTCTTCAGACATTTCAATTCTTCTGCGTTTAATCATTTTCTTTGATTCAAAATTCTCATTAATTCAAAAAGAAACAAAAAAAACAAACGCATAATTGACTTTTTCACGCAACAAACAGTTAGAAATTTTCCATATGCAAAGAGAAACGTGAGTGCTCCTACCCAGAAAAATTCAATTAACATGCAACATCCTTTAATTGCATTCTTCAGTACCAACAACATTGCATAAGACATTTTGGCATTCACCTAAGTAAAACCGACACAAAATTGAACAAGAAAATGAAATTAAAATTTTTCTCAATATCCTTTACCATTATTCGCTGCCATCCCCATTTGTTTCTCTCACGTTGGTCGATTAAGGATCAAGGAAAATTTCTATTCTACCAATCCATCTCCTTCATCATTTCATTTATGCAGGAAAATTTCCCTCTATTTTTTGCTATGAGGAAAATTTCAAAAGTATAACATTTGCATTTTTCACAAGAAAAGGACGAAAGCACAAAGAACATAAAAGAAATATGAAAACTTTTGACTGCATTAAACTTTACCTATGCATCATCGACATACATAGAATAATCATTCATTTCACCAGGATACCATCTGATGCCGATAAGATAAGATAGTCTAGAAACAAGGTGGTAAGGATTGTTGTAGGACAAAGATCTTCGTGTGTTGGCATAAAAATGAATATAAATTCTGCAGATAATCCTGAGTGAGGAGCAAAGATAAAAAGTTAAGAATTTCGCCTGTGATAGGAAAGAAAAAATAGAAACAGAGAGAAACGTGGACCTGCTGCATCATAGTTGAGTTATTCGTGTTGTAGACTTTTACATTTTCCTCTGCATGGTATTTGTTTTTCCTTATCCACTTGTGTGTTGCATTTTTCCCGGCAAAAAAAATCTTTACTTGTTTTGAATATAAAAAATATTATTTCTCTGCTCTTCAAGGATTCAAACGGCAAAACATCGTTGGGATGAGTTCGTGGTGCTATGCATATAAAGTGTAGCCCAGATTGATGAGTTGATATTTTGCCCGGGATTTCTTTTGCAATTCAAAAAAGGACATCAATGCAAGTACTTTGCAAGTACGGGTCGTGTCATATGGCAAACGAAAGTCATGGCTTAGCCTTGCAATGTGTCCACTTGAATCTACTATACAGGATCATATGCTCCGACAGTCCTTGATTCACTACACCATATCCAGGACTAAGTCAAAGATGCTGTGAGGTATCTTTGTCGGAAGCTTTTCACAAATCAGCAAGGTTCAGGTTTTTGCAAAACAACAGGCACTAAGTTTTGGAGCTGCATATCTTTAGTAGATAAGAAATGATCCGAAAGAAAAGGTAAGAAAAGCTCAAGACAAGGTTCCGATTATTTTGAGTGGAAACTAGTAAAGCGTTATTTGTTTTTTGACTATTACGAAACTTGTTACAGTCAATCATATGGTTAAAGAATGGTGTCAGGATCAAAGCTGTTACAAGTCTCTGATTCGAACACTAAGAACATACTGATCTCTTATATACTTCTTTGTATACATTTCTGAAATCGTCCTTATTAGTTCTGATATATTAAGCGCAACATTCACTAATTACAGCATAGCCAATCTGAAAAAAATGGGTAATATAACACACATATTTTACGTTGCTGAATATTTCAAGAAACTTCTTGGCTTACCTGGCAGTCTAGAGAGAGAAATCCTCCAAAATATAACACAGTTCCCTAAAGAGGCAGGAACTGTGCCGGAAAGACAATTTGGCTTCAAAAGAGATCACTCAACGATAGACGCACCCAAGCCATAATAAACCGAAACTGGCAGGCCAAAAAGGGTCGTTGCAGCGTGTCTCATCGACGTATAAAAAGGTCTTGATTCGGTCTGGATCGACGGACTAACCTACAAACTGATCCAACTGGATTAACGGTTAACGATATGAAAATTATAGGTAGTTTAATGGGGAGACGTACTGCATCTGCGCTGTCTAGTGGAGCTAGCTCTGAACCTTACCCATTAGTATGGGGGTTCCGCAGGGGTCCGTTTTTGATCCTTTTCTCTTTGATTTATTTACGTCTGACATTCCGGGGATCAGGTATGAATTTCAACCTGGCATCGAGGTGAATCTCTTCGCTGACGACTTATTTGTGTCGTCTTCGAACAAGATTCCAAGAATGAGACTCCAAACGTACCTGGACTCGTTAGCTTTATATTATCAAAGTTGAGGATGAAGATTAACCCTAAGAAAAGTGAGCTGATTGTTTTCAAGGGTCCACATAAAAAAATTTGACATCACACACGAGGAGCATCCGTGATACCAGAATACAGCTGAACAGCCAGGTGGTGCACTGCTTGAAAGAAACAAAGTATCTGGGGGTGACTTTCAATACGAAGAACACCTTTAGTGCTCACCCAGACGCTATCTTGAAGAAATATACATACCATATTCTTTTACCTCTTTTCAGGAAGCAGTCAACAACCATAAAGCCGGTGAAGTTACTCGCCTACAAATCACTTATCAGGCCCATACTCATGTATGCGGTTCTGATATGGCAAGAGAGGCTTATTACAGTGCAAAATTCTTCCCGTTTGCACTGGGTTGCTTATCCCAACCCTATCCAAATCAAGCGAGCGACAAAATGTATGGTGGAGCATAAGACCGCGGCGATCATTAGTGCGGCGGACAATAGGCCAATGGAAGCAAGTAACAGTAAAGAGTTACGATAGATTTGACAGCACTCCATGTTTCGGATGATAATATAGGTTTAAAAATTTGTCCAATCCTTCCAAGAACTACTGTTTAGGTTGAAGAACAAATTCTTTCAATAACTCCATTCTTTCAACTCCAACTCCAGTTTACCTAAGCTTCAAGCTTCTGGACTGGATGTGAAGTCGCAGGTCACACGATTTACAAGAAACCTTCAAGCATATAAGAAAGTCACAGAAAACGTCATTCGAGTAGCTCGTAAGCTTAGAGAGTGGATACGACTTCTGAAAGTCTTTGAAATTTCTTTCTGTTCGTCATCTTCTTCGCCTTCTTCCTCTTCTTCTATGGCACAACAGTCCAAGTTGGCCCTGAACTTCCTCAGAATTCAGTGGATACTAAACTTCCTCCTTTTATATCTAAAACTGTCAACATAATCTTCCCATCATTTAATTGATTTCGCTGGCATTCGTTTTTTTATCTTCTTCTTCTCTTCATCTTCTCTTTTTTTCTCTTCTTCTTCTCTGCTTATTCTCGGTAGGAAATGTTGTGGAATCTTTGTACTCCTCATATGGTTCACATGGTCTGAGCATCGCAGTTCGCAAATATTTTTTGCCTATATGCAAAAGCTTCTGGCCTACTTCAGCCATTGTATGGGAGATTACTTTAGGGACAATCTTCAGCTCCCCACCTACCTTAAGGTCTTCCTGTCATAGCAAAGGCTTGGTATTATCATCGTTTTATTATTTTTGATTATTATATTTTGGTTAGTGGTTGTTCGTTTGCCAAAACAAGGACAATCTTTTGATTTCCAGTTGCGATTCACGGGTTGGGACTCGAACCGATTGTCAAACTCTCTTGCAGAGAATATGGTTCAGCGTTTCATGTCCGTGCAGACCAGGATGGCTAAGCAGAATTCCAAGTGCTTGTCTCCAATCATCACAGCGTCACAGCAAGGCAGAACTACCGGAATGCGCTGAAATCTTTTAATGTCTGGAGGGCACTGAAAATCCTGAGACCCTGGACACAAATCTGTAGAGAGACACGACTGAGGCTTTATGACTGAGGGGACGAAAGACCACGAGCTTGATCAGCTGGTAGAAACGCAAATAATATGGATTCAGTTCAAGCACCACTTACGGCAGTAAAACAGGAATTCGATGCATCTCTGTAGAAAGAGATAGACTCGGCTTCGAATGAAAGGGAACTGACTGCAGGATAATCTAAGCTCATTTCAATTTACTCTGACAAAAGGAGGACCAAACAAATTTCACTAAGGAAAAGAAATGGCATAAGTACCGAAGTGGCATTACTAACAGGCCATAATCTTCTGGGCCAACATATCAAACATATGAACTTCCGAACAGGATATGACGGGCCTACGAACTGAAGTTTCAAGATTTCCCCAGATATTTTCGTGGTTTCGAGGGAATCAACCAGCTTAGTTAGAATACCTGAGGACCACTGAATCGGAGGCTGTTATTGTCTTGAATAAGACAACAGGATGGACCATCCATAAGGACGAAACCATATGCGCGGCGCTAAAGGCCAATCCAAGCAAATGTTAGATTCAACAATAAATCGCGGAATCCAATTTTCTTCTAAACGTCCTTAAACGAATGTCAACCGGGCCATTATTACTATATTTGGCGAGAAATAAAATTCAATTTTGGTCTGATAAGTATCATTGAAAGAAGATTCTTCCCATAACTCTTCACCTACACAATGTCTATACTTTCTGTTTGATCAATTCTGAAAGTAGATACTGTAAAGGAATTACCGGCTACATTATCTTAAAAATTGTCTGCGCTAGAGGCATGCTTAGTAATTTCAAAACAAAGAACAATTCCCATAAAATCAACTTAGCAAAGCTTTTCTGTCCTTGCCAATGTCCTTTCAAAATAAAATTACCGAAAGATGAAATTCCAACTTTTATCATGTCGATGCTATTTTTAGGAGCAGAAAGTCTGATAGAAATAAAACACAACAAAGAATTTGAATTCAGTCATGAACAGTCACTTCCTTTCCAACAAAACGCGCAAAAAAAAATACTATAAAAGGAAAGAAATCAGCAACATTTATCAGCTGCCAAGAAAAGTAACCAGCTGGTAAGGATAAAGTAACAAAAAAAATAAATAAATATTCTTCCCACATCCGAACAAGAAAAAATTGCCTACATCCTTAAAGCGTTACATCCGTTCGGTACGTACGTTCCCAGCTGAAACAGCATCCTTTGTAAAAAAAAAAAAGAAGCAAAAAATATGATGATAGCAATAATAGTGAGGATGGCAGGTAAAAATTCAGGAATATTATCAGCGAACACGCCACTAACATAGTCCTTGCCGCCACGCTCGCCGCTTTTCCACCAATATGAATGATCCTAGCGTCAGGATCTAACGAATGAGTCCAATTTCATGAAACATCTTGTTTTATTGTTGCACAATTATTTTCTTTTATATGGAAATGAAAATAAATTGGCCTCCATTGCCATCTCGTTTTCTTTGCATTACTAGCATCATCCTCTACATTTGTGTCGAAAAATTCCTTGGGAAAATGAAAAATCAAGAAACCAGAAAGGAAAGTATCGTTGTGTGACTTGATTTTTGCTTTTCGCTTTTTTTTTCTTGCTTTAAGTTTTTATTTTGCAAGACATCTTGCTTTATGTATGCCTTGTAAGAAGTTTTTGTTTGTGTTTTTTTTTGTGTGGGTTAGTCGCCGGCAATTGTCCTTGGGCGAAATGTATTGTGCAACGAAGAGGATCCAATGAGGAAGAAACGATACACTGAAAACCGACACAGAGACTGATAGAGAAGATCATTTTTGTAACAAGGGCGGATGGGGATGATATACTTAATTTTGTCTTTATGCCCTACAGTTGTGAAAACTTTTAATGAGTTTGGGTGAATAATTTTTCGGGAGTGCAACACAAACGGAGAAGTCAAGAGTGGCAGGAAGTGCTGGCGGAGAGACGGTGGTGGAAAGAGGGAAATCACATAGAATGGGATAATTTTCATTTTGTTCCATTAAATGTGTAAGAGCAGGAGCCAGCGATGATGAGCCAAGAAAACAAACAAAATCTTAGAGCATATAAACAGATTGAGGGTATGTTGAATCGGACATTGTGTTTTGGGGGGAGGAGGGAGGGTTAAATTTTCTTTTCTATTGTTTGAAAACGTTGATAAGGCGGAGCGGAAAGTGTGGCTGAGGAAAAGATGCCAATTTGAAAGAGAGATATGTTGAAAATAAAGTGAAAATGACTTTATCAAACTCTCAGGCAACACAAATGATCAAACACTGTCAATTTGATGGTGATTATTGCCGAAACTTTCCAGGGTGGTTGAGACATTTATGCTTTCCACTAAAATTTTTCAAAACTTTTAAATTGACTCTCAAGCTCACTTTCCTGTTGCTATAAGAAAGAAACTTCTATACAAACATCAAAGAGAAAATAATTACCTTAACTATTCCCAATCGACAGACTAACTTGTGGTTGTAAATGCAAAGGAATTGTCTCTGGAAAATCTACTGAAGATTAATCGGAACTGTAGGGATAAGCAGTTATTAAGTCAATTGCGATGCTACTTGTGAAGCAATAGAAAACCCACTAAAGAAAGGACGAAAACTAAAGTGGTCACACATATCGTCCAATTCGAAATAAAATGAGGTACAACAAAAAATAAGGACATCGTTAGATTTGCAGGAATTCAGCAACTAATTCTCGCAAAAGGCAAGTTATTCTACGGATCAGCTCTAGTTTACTTTTATAAAAGAAGTGGCGAAAAATCAAAGAAGGATGTTTCACGATGATTCCAAGAGCACAAAATTTCCTAATTTTTACGAAAAGGATGGGAAAAAGATTCAGAAAATTATAGTGTCTTACTTTTTACCACTTTACCACTCAGAACGTAATTTTAACAGCACTTACTTCAAAGGACTGTCAATCCAATATCAATTGTGCATCCTTAGTCTTTAGTATCCAATCGTCCTGGAACCTCAGCACACGTCCCACAAATTCAAAATTCATTAGAAGGCAAACTATTTACGTCGAAATAGTCATTTCAGACTTCTCGTTTTCAAGACTTCTACTCTGAATATGTCCCTTAATTTTCCTGATAAATGAGTTTTTTTGGGATGCTCTAAACTGACTCTAAGCAATCCGTCGTATGAGGCTCAATCCATCACATATTTATTCCATTTAAGACAACCGTTGTCTACAAGTGTGAAATATATTACGCACCAACATATACAACACAGTTTCATTATTCTTTAAGCTTCTGGTTCGTCAAATATTCCATACACCTCAAGGTTACACCCTTAACCGGTTTCCTCTCTTTCTATTTTCAGTCCATTAATCCACCACAAGGATGGAGTACACAAAACAGGAATGCTTTATTCTTTGCTAGGAGTTTGATCCCAGACTAGACGAATTGAAACACATCTCAGTATGAGAAAAATTTCGGGTTTTTCAAAGCTTCCTAACCAAGGACGAAACACTACTACAGATACTTGTATCCTTCAGATTTAGATACATCAAAACGTTAAAGCTCAATTTATCAAAACGATAATTGCCAAGTGTTTTGCGACAGGTAGGCAAAAGGACCTAATGCTGCGGACAACACAACACCAGAAGCTCGGCAACATGGTGTCCTGACAAAATTGGTTAGGCTCGAAACAGTGCTCCCTTTCAAGTGCAAGATCAGTGGAGAGGGTATTATTTCGTTTAAGTTCAGTCTTCAGAAACTACAATCTTCAGTATTTTCAAAAGATGGAAAGAGCTCAAGCTGGTTTCGAACACGCATCCCTGCCGCTTCTGGTCAGATGCCAACTCACAGGCTGGGACGCATCGATTGGCAATCTTCAGTTTATATATTTAACGTCAAATGAATCGTTGTCATTTTTTCATCCTAGACTTTACGCTTTGGAGGACGCTGTTTTGATTACAAACAGCCATATGATCGTTGGGAAGTAACTTCAGCACGAGATTGTAGTTATATCTAACCATCTGAGCTAGGAATTCGAGTTAAGCTGACGCTTTCTGGATTGCAGGCAACAATCTAGAGACGTCTAGGGATGCTTAATCCTACCTCCGTTGTTTTTGCAGTCATACTAGCTCATTTCGAGCTAGGACAGGCTTCAATCTAATTTATTTGCAGACAGGAAATGTTTATGAGATTCTCAAGCCCATGGTAGTGTCCTTAACAGAAATTCTGAATTACTGTACGTGCTGATATTACTTCTGTATCATAAGGTAGATGTTGCCTTCTGTAGCAAGAGGTTGCCAGTTTCATGTAGTTGAGATCTATTTATAAGCTGCAACCAGAATTCAATATTGCATACTTTCTGACTCTCCTCTCCTCCAATTGATTCTTAAAAGGTTTATTCTTAAAACATCCACTCCCAACGGCATTAGCTTCTATTAGCAAAATATTGGCAATAAACTACATTTGAGGCCAATCGAAGCTCCCCATTTTTAAACACACGTGATAAGCCAATATTTCTAAAAAGGACATGATCCTAATCACCAACATCAGACTCAACGGCCATCAATAATCCTTACCTTTAGCACCTCAAATTAGTCAAACATTCTGTAAAGATTTTCGTCTAATAGCCCATTACTTACTTGGCAAACATTTATCCCCACCATTTCCCATTCGGAGTCCTTCCCGTTCACCTCTCAAACTCTGTTCAAAACACACGCACATTCATATGATATAAATCAAAACCGTGAATGTCTTCCTGGAACGATTGGCGTGACAATGTAATTGCAATTTGCTTGAATGTCACAAGTCGTATACAAAAACCAAGACACCAAGTCCTGAACACTAGCGATTTGTTACCACCATTCATACTAAACCATATTCAACACAAATTTACATAACGTTCCAACTAACGATTTCTTACCCTCGTCACTTGCTCCTTCGCAACAACTTTCGCTTGTCATGCCACTCAGTTGTTAACTAGTAGGGAGGAAAGGATCCAAGTTGAAAAGTCAAGTCGTGAAGTTCTAACCTCAATGCACATAAACATATTCCTAGTATCGCATATGGAGGGAAGTCCTTATAGTGCATGTCATAAAAGTGATTTACTCTGAACGGTTGGAACTCAACGATGACTATAATATTTTCGCCATTATCGTTCTAGTAATACTCGCTATTAAGGCTTTTTGTCCTAGCTAAGGCATAGGTGTAAAGTTGAGCACAAGTGCAGAAGGTTGAAAACTATCAAAATATTTGATACACACACGCATTAAGTTTCCTTTCATACTGGAATTATCCTTGAGTTGTTTGTATCGCAATTACAATCATAATATTTCGTGTAGGGACCATAAACGAAGAGCGAATGAATGGATTATTTTGGGTAATAAAGTGCTTTATTCAAATGCTCCAAAAGGAAGACCTTAAAAAAAGAAAAAGGAAACTTTAAACTTTTGAAAATCGTTTTACAATTCCTGAACATAATCCAGCAGTCATCCTTGCGCAGCTCATACTAACGCTGCGAAACAATTTCTTATTATCTACTCGGATAATCTTTCCTTAATATTGATTTAATCCTCCTTTGTACATTGCTTCCTCGCCATGAGCTTTATCAAGCAAACAATTTATTATTTGAAATTCAAAGCATGTTTGAACAACACACCCAAAACATATGAAGAACAGGAGGATAGGATCAAAAGCGATGCATACATTACTTTCAAAATCGTTTTGAAAATCATATAAGGACATTTTTGTCTCACTTTAGCTTCCAGCGGAAAAATACTAGAAGTAATGATTTACGTCACAACATAAGAGAAAATCTCAGGGAATGAGAAATGGCAACTGCAAGGATAAATGAAGAAAAAGGATGAACTACGATGAAAGCCAAAATCTCACACCGGAATCTCACCCTCTTTTTATCACGTCTTTTATTTAAACCAAGACTAAGCTATCCTGTCATCGCGATCCCACAGGCTCAGTCAATTGTCCCTTCAGTTTCTCTGGTAGCTGTCACCATGACAATTCGTCATAATTTACAAATTTAGATACCCACTCATTTCACACCCACATCAATTATGGCAACTCAATATTTGTTTATTTATCCTACGAAGGGAATAAGTTTTTATAAATGAAATGTTGTAAGGATAAATCATCAGTTTGATTTGTTTGGTGTTACAGCAAATGATGAAAGTGAAAATGTGATACTCAACTTGTTGTATCCTTTTTTCATGTCTTCTTCTTCCGGTCAAACCCCGGGTGAAAAGATCCAGACGATGAGATAAGAATGTAAGAGGTTTGGCCTTTCCTTTTATTTTTATAACTTTTCATAAAATATGAAAGAAAAATCTTGAATGAATTCACTTCGCAAAAGTGGACTTAAATCAAAATACACAGATTGTGGTTTTTCCCATTAAACTTTTCCTTTGATATATATTACTTTCTTCGAGAATTTTTTCCTTTGTCTTATTTAGATTTGATGAAAAAGTATTTGAATTACTTCAAAGGATTCGCATCATTGCTGGGCCATTTATCCTTACTTGAATGACACTAGTTTTGTTTTTCGCTGATCTGAACATATGAAGCCGTATCGTTTTGTTGATGAGCAGTGGTTACCGATTGCCAGACATAGGAATAATCTTAATAAGAAGCAACTTAAGGATAATAAAATTTTGATTGGATTCTGAGATTTTATTGCTGTCAGAAATATGGAAATGTCAAAATTGAAATCGTGCTGGAACCTTTTTAATTGGTCAACACATTCAAGGATGCAGACATTGCGATATTCTGTGATTCCTGTGAATCTAGCATTTTGCAATTCCGAATCACATACGCTCACAGCGATAGCCCCACTCTTCCTAAGTGTTCAGGCTGTTGTCAGTTGTGACATCCGCCTTCTCGTTTCTTTTCCACCAGATGTCACTTATGCCAGCTTCAGTGATCGACTTCTGGGGAAGGATTCCGTGGACTTCTTTGAAATCAAAATCCAACCATATTTTGGTAGAAGACGTTACTACCAATACTGTCGTTTTTTTGGCGTAAAATCCATGGAAATTGACAATTCTATCTAGGAGCATGCTTGTCAGCTGAAATTTTAACTTGTTATTTTTTAATGTTTTTTCAAAAGATCACCGAAAAATATGGAAAAAACCAGCGTCAGCCTTGATCTCGTCGCATGTATGATAAACCCGCTCACTCAACAAAAATAAGGAGGAATCTCAGCTTGATAGTTGATAGCTGTTCTGACTTTGACACGATCTCTTCAACGCCCCTTTTCAAGCATGTGGAGCCCCTGTGGTTTTCGCTGATTATTTTTCTTATGAAAGTCTTATACACACATCTTCTTCTCAGTAAGTGGCTTGTAAGTTTTGTCCACTTGAAGCCCTGTCCTTCCTTGTCAGAGCCCCATGCTTCTTCTCTGCGAGTCCTCAGAACTATGTTTAAATAAAAAAATGTTCTTGAAAATCATGTCCTTATTATTCAACCAAAAACCCTATTTCTGGTTTATTTTAAAATTAAATGTCTCTATAACGGATGCCCTTTGCCCTACATCTTGGGAAGCTGCTTTTTCATCCAAGTGAACCGCATTCTCAATTCTCAGTTTCATTTTTTGGGTTTTTGTCATTTGTTTCGAGGGCACGTTTTGACAGTTTTATTCCGGAGTTGTTCTCATCGAACATGTCTACAGATAGCCGATACATGTCCTTAAATATATAAAGTCTTACCCAACGGAACTAATCCACACGGGAATATATTTTTGCATATAGATATAGGCGTGAATCAGTTTCACGAAATTACCATCGCCTTTTCCATTCTATTGATTACTCAAATCTTTTAATATTATATCAGAAAGGAATGATGCTATATAGTAGCAGTACACTTTTCTAAAGGATTTTGGAAAGAGGTATTGTAGCTTAAAATTTCTGTTTATTTCCATCTACATTTCTTTCAATTTCTTAAAAGTTTATATCATACCACATTCAAAATTCTAATCATCTAAATTTCAATGAAAATGTAAAATTCCAATTTTTAACTTTTTTACATTTCAGTGCCAGCTCATTATACATACCCTCAATAAAATAACTTCGTCTTCCACTTCAGCTCGCCCACTTTTCTCATATCCCATTTTTCAAACACTTTTCTCACTTTCCATGATCTTTATCCCTCTCTCTCTCTCTCTCTCTCTCTCTGTCCATCGCACACTGTCAAATGCTATCGTTGTTTCATTACGTCATTCCGTATTTGTCTCTTTCGATTTGAAACGCTTAATGGCAAACATCCTCGACAGAAAAAGGAACGACAAACCCGCGAAAGATCAGGTGAAATCTGTTTTTTTAACCTCGTTTTGGTATTACATAACCGCTACTTATTTTCTCACGTCACAATGTCCTTAATTCTACCCTAAAAACCGGCAATAGAAATACGAAATAGCGTAACAATCGCTTTTAAGAAATATTTTAACATTTTCTTCGAATGAAAATTTAATGAGCATCATTACTCAACGCGAAGCAACAAAAAGTTTCCCGACAAATATGTACGAGAGAACACAAAGAGAATAAGAGAGAACCTGAGAGAGAGAGAGAGAGGATGAAGAAAACATTAAAATGGTATTTTCGCTTAGTAAGAAATGGAACGTATTAATTTTCTTGTACTTTCAAACAGGAGCGAAGCATGACGAAATTTCGTTAAATTAAATTCAGTTGAAGCTTGTAAAATACTTGTGGAAAGTTCCAAAAAAAAAACAAGAGAAATGAAAATGGTTAAAGGTTTTTGCGAAGGATATTTGGTCATATATTAATGATTTAATTATTAGGGCATTGAAAACAAAATTGACACGCCTCTGTGTCTGGAAGTGAATCCGTGACCCAACCCAATGGCCCTCACCCTGCCAAGATGATTGCCAGCAACAAACAGGAGTGACATAAGGATATCAATGACAATACCAGCTGAAAAAAAATCTTCTTGGTCTACAGGTTAAACGAATAGAAATCCAAAAGGGTGGACAGTAGTCGGTGACCGCACTTGAAGGAAGAAAAAAGTGAGAAACGCGTCTTCCTAGTTTGTCTGAATCCCGACAATGAACGCCTTATTTGACTTCAGTCCCGAAACGAAAGTGAATTACAACACTTGGTGACAACAGACAATAAGGTAACCATTGTGGCCACACGACTAAGGAATTTCTTTGGTTTATGTAGAGTGACAAAGCACCTGGCGGGAGCATCTACAAACAATTGGACCATGTGTGGAGAGGTAAGGGTTGATGCTGTGCCTATGTTTTTCCTACGGAGAACCCCAAGGTTATAAGTAGAAGAAAGGTCAATATTTAAGGCTCTGTACCGACTTCAATTAATATTCAATGATGAGCTTGATAATTGTTAGTTTGAATGTTGGCTAGACTCGCTGATTTCATTTTAATCACGTCAAATAGTCCTGAAAATATGTCATTGTTCATTCGGTTCTATATAGCTCTCCTTAAAAAGTTCATGCATATAGTCTCCATCATCCAATTTGAATTAATTGTAATTGTCCTTCTCATGTGACCCAAATTCTGCAATTCAGTCATACTTTTTTGTTATAATCATTCGGACACAATCATTTAGTCTATGATTTACTATACTGTAACAAGGACAATACTGTTTCACAGTAATAAAATATTTGATTAATTTTCAGTTCAAGCTCAGTCATTCCATCAGCTTTACTCCTGAGTATCAAATCATTCATTACATTTAATCCAAACCCGGCCAGATTTCATCAGAAATTTTCCTATCTCCCATTCACCCAAATAATCCTCAGCCTAATAAATCTTCTTCCGATTCAAGCCAAAAGTTTCATCATCACTTTAGTAAACAAACTCATGATCTTTGTATTAACAAAGCTGGTGGTGATGGTCTTTCCATAATACCAGCTTCCATAAATCAACCAAAAATACACTCACACTTCGTGCCAGGACGAAAAAAAAAGGAAAAAATAATCTCACACATGTATGCCTGCATGTCTATGAGCATGTTCATTGAGGTAACAGCAACAACCTCCAAACCCCCCACCCAATACCCCGTCCCTCCACACCAACTTATTCCTTTTGACACGTTGATTTATCGCTCCAAATAACAAAATGTTGCCTGTCAGGTTTCTCATTATCCAGACTATTTACTTGTACTTATAGGCTGGAATCATTGCATTGTGCTACCTCCTTTTGGATTTCCACGAACAATCTGAACAATAAGAACATCAGCGGTGAGTTTTATGAACTGCGAAGTTAATGAATCAATCAATCACAGTTTAGTTGTTGATATCCTTTGGCAAATCCGTACCAAAATACATTTGCTTAACGATATACACGTTGATATACTTCACCTTGTTGTTAATTATCCTTGCGGAATCTAATGATGGCCAGCTGTTGGTTTGTTTTGCGTAAGACTTGGTCCTTTTTGCTTTGAATATCCTGAAAGCAGTTGTGCCAAATCATAATCTTATGAAATTTCAAAAAAAAAACAGCATCCAAAATTGATTCGAATTTTCTCGATGAACGAAAAGGTTCAAAGGAAAATAAAATGTCGGAATTTACGAAGTTAAAGAAACGACGACGAGGGTAACAATGAGTAGCGAATGACTCAGTACAATTTGCACGTGTTCATTTCAGACGTTAACCTCTTCTGAGACGGTCTTTTCAGCTGACAAATGAGCTATTATATCCTGACGGCGACGTTGACGGGCTGAAAGAAAACTTCAACTGTATTTTCACAACCGTCCTTCTGCCCCGCCTATCGCGCCACAATTGCGCCTTAATGAGGGCATTTACTGGATCCTAGAAGTGTAGACGCTTTTCAACCTCGTTAATTCGCTTGTGCTTTGTCACGGAAAGTGTTGGAAATCCTTGCTATGGTTATCGTGGTTTCAATTTTGGTAGTAATATATCAAATAACAATAATAATAATATAGGATGAAATTTAAGGTTCTGACCAGCTTTGGAAACCTTCAACTAGGCGTTTCCTGTCGTCGAAATATGAGAACACGTTATTTCCATCAATATTAGTGTTTGTGAGGGTAGCGAAAACAATTTTTCAGGAGCATGCAATTATTGTTCAAATATTGTCACAAGGATATTTTTGAATCTTACATCAAAGCCAATTATCCGTGCAAAGGATAATGTTATTTGCAACATTCTTGATACATTCGTGGAAAATTATCTTAAAATTACCGAACGCAGAACATTCTCCTCTATGTCCTCGACACAAGTCATCACATCCCGAAAAGCAAGTCATCAGCATTAAAATTGTCTCACATATATAACTGTAATTACCTCATGCTTTCAGATGGAAACACTTGTGAAACATTTAATCAGACGTGCATTTATCTCCTTCCCAGATATAATGCTTTGAGATTTATATCAAGAGACGATTTAACTTGATGTACATCAGATCCTGTGTACACACACATACATCCCGAATATGATATGGAAAAAGCAAGGATATACTTCTTTTTTGCGTATATTTCACTTACATGTACAATATCTAGACATATAACCGTTCATATATCAGAAGCCGGAAAGAACCTTTCGATCTCCTGCATATGTACGTTAAAGAGCCTTTTGTGTGGATTTCGTACAGACAAAATTATTTTCCAGATTGAAGGTTAAGTACTCACAATAAAAATAAAAAACGGGAAGAAGAAGCAGAGGTAGAAGATGATAAGATAAAGCAATTCCTTCAAGGATAACAAGACATTTTCCAAAAGGACTGCTTTAAATCTTGCGATAAATTTTCCATGAATAATTTCTTAATATACTCTTCGACTCTTCTTTTGTTTCTCAATTTATTTGTCGTGAAATATGCCGGAGGATGTAATTATCTGGAAAGCCATACATAATTGAAACTTGTCAAGGATCCACTGAGAAGTTTCTTTACTGAAAATGGGTTTCATTTGGAATTCAAAAAAAAAATAGATTAGTAAAATAGAAAATGGGGAAAATAAGGATTCACCGAAAAGCTATTTATTCTATATTCAATCTAATATAAGATTTTCACCTGAGTAAGATCTGCATCAGGGACTTTCAGTTTAACCTCTCGATTTCGCAGCCACAGCAGTAGCACATGGACTTGTTCTGTTCTTCAGTCCTAGATTTTATAAGGGCAGAAATTCACAGCTATATTATGATATGCTAGAAGCCTTTGCTAAGGTCCACAGTTATGGGACCATTCTCGTAAGGAGAAATGTAAATCATCACCAGCTCAAAATAACACACTGACAAGAACAGTTGCCATAGCCGTCAAAGTGCAAACGAGTTCCTTTGAGTTCTCTGTGATTTCTCTGGACAACCCCCAAATAGCCGTGGATTACCTCTTTACCCTTGAAGGCCCATTTCTCGTCATTGGAGAGTTTAATGCCTATCAACGCAACTCGGACACTCTGAGAAGCAACTGAACTTGGCGAAGTTTAACAGATTCATAACACACGTACAAGACAGCCTGCACATACCAGATGAACCAAGACATTACGGGCGAAATACACCAATCAACCTCGACTTTGGCATCCTCCCTTCCCGAACCCTACCAGAATATAAGAATCAGAGTCCTTGATTAGACAAGAGTTAACCATGAAACGATTAACTATCTAAAAAAGGATATCTTCACAGAACGAGCCACTTAAATGAAAAGAAAACAACAGCTTGGGAGGTTTTCCGGGACACTCCAGCACGACAAAGTATCACCCAAGAATTAAAAACAACACGCGATGTAAACAAAATTATTGAAGAATTGACCAGATACATCAAGCACGGAAAAAGGGAGCCGCACTGCCATAACCTCAGCCAATGAACACTAACCCTATGAACCTCCTCAGGAACTAGAAAACCTAATAAGGAGGAAGAATCATACCCGGAAAGGGCATACTTTTTCCTGTGGACAAGTAAGCATGGTTCATGGTGGGAATACGAGTTCACAAAATAATGAACCGGATCTTGGATGCGCATCATCGCAACAATCAGTGGGAAGAATTTTCACAAAGCCTGGACCCTGGCAAGAATCCCTTCTGGGGGAACTAAATGCTTCCGCACAATTTTGATATGATGGCTTAGTTAGGACGGAACTTTTTGCAAGCACATTGGAACAACAGTTTCATGAAAACTTCTCCCGGAAGGATGATCTGGACTAGAAGGAGGCTACCCCGACAAAAGTCAATGAAAAAGTATTCTCAAGATAACAAAAAGAATTTATGAGACGACTACTTGACACCCAAGAGACAAAGGACATTGCATTGGGTCAAAACAAATGAAAAACACCAGGTCCAGATTTGATGACTTATATGATGCTTCCAAAAAAAATATACTATAGACAATAACGGATACAAAAAACACTATTTTCCTCTACAAATATACCCTAGGGCATGGAAATCGACCACCATGATCGTTATCCCGAAACCAGGTAAAGTTCATAGCCTCCTTCAAAATTGGAGACCTGCATCACATTGACTCTGTTGGAGTTTGAGACAATTATCGCATAATTGCATTCGATAATTTCGACTTCATCAACCGAGCTTGTCACTCTTTTCATTTCTTATTGTCTGAATCGAGATGACATAAGTCAGAAAACTTACAGTGACCAACTTCGAACTTCAATTTTAAAGTCTGCTGTCAGCAGAAACTTCTGCAAAAACCAGGTGAGCTGTATTGTTAACGTCGAACAGGATCTACACCATGAAATGCTTAAGAATGGAAAATGGATTCTCTGATTTGGTGATTTCAAAAAATTGGAAACTACTATTGGCCAGCAGGATTCAATGGTTTAATTTGATGGGACTCAACATTAGGTCACAGGTTCCAGACAGCAACTCCAAAATGGAGAACAAAGAAAAGGAACACATCCAAATGGATTTGGGACGGCCATAGAAGTTGTTGAATGTGCCATAGCACCCAAAATACTACAAGGATTAATCGTTACTTGCTATGAACGAATCAAAGTAGACAGAAAATGAAACGTGATGCCCGTTCAGCAATATTTTATTCAAGGTATACATGGCGAACAACATGAAATCCATTTGACATTTGACTGTAATGACGGCTTTGTTTTGAATTTTAGGATGATAATCCTTTTTCGAGAAAACATTCTGCACGTAATTTTCGCAGCACCTGTTTTAGTGCTTGTTGGAACTAATGGGTTCATTTTTTTGTTGCTGTTTATTTGACGCGAAGATTCAATACGGAGGTTGGACCGTGAAGAAGATTTCGTTTCGATTGATATCGATTTGTCAAGTTCAGAGTTTTCTAAGCGAGAAACTCAGACAAAGGGTTTATACAGGCCGTATATGTATATACAATTAAACGAGGTCTTCAATGACGAAAAAAAGGTCTTCTAAAGGGACAACGTCAAAACTGTCTAGTAGACGCGTCAGGTCTTCCTTGTGAAATCTGTCATTTAAACGGTGTCATTAATTGTGTATACGCTGATATTCCTTTTGCTGTGTGGCATTCAATCACAATTCAGTATGACATATTTTTTAAATGTCACTGTAATCGAATTGTTTGGCGATAGAACAGCTTTGAACCCATAGTAGTCTTCGCCTGCTGCAGCTTATTGTACACAATTCTCTCCACAAAGCACAGAGCATCATCCCCTTGCCTTTACAAGGGTTGGGGAAGACTCGACTAGCTTTGAGCACAATTTCTTTCAACGATTTAGCAACGTAGAAGAACTGTTCTTGGCCCTAAAAGGATTTGAGAAGGTTCAACTTGCTGTGAGCACGATCTCCTTTTATTATTTGGCAACGGATGTGAACTGTTTCTTTTTAGTGAATTATCTCTTTTTTCGCCTGTTGTCAGTTTTTTTTAAGGAAACTGCTCGATTCCCTTCTTGAAGGAATTGAATAGAGCCGGTCATATGATCATGAACAGATAAAGAGTTGCTTGCAAGTATCCTTGCACGCCTTGGTAATTTTGAGGAATGGATGGACACCGCTAGCTGGTTTGTTGCTTCCTACGCAACAACGATTGGAAAGGAGCAATCTTTTGCTCTACCAATTGCTCAGGAGAATTACTGTCAGCGGCAGGTCTCCTTAGAAGTTAAGCACACAGTTCCTTGATATGTGTTGGCTGACATTGGCATAGAACTTGAATGCCGTTCACTTTTTTTTAAATTTTTAGGACGTTTGATCGGATTTATGGTTCAGATCCAGTGACTTAAGTTGTATAGTTAACACGCTAACAGTTGTTTTAATCGCCGCTTTCACGTGTTGAGTTAATCTGTTTTTGGTATCCTTCGGGTATACTTTTGAATAGAAACATTATGGTACAATTTCGCTTCAATACCGACAACATACCAGAAACATTTTGTAACATTCTTAGAAATGAAACTAAATTTTGGAAAGCATTAATTAAAAATTTCTAGAAGTTTCATTTGTGTTTGCAATGCGGAATATCAATCTGAATCCTGCTCCATTAAATCGTCTCACTAAATCCACTTCGCATGTTGACTAAAAATTTCTCAATTTCAAATAAAATCATTTCAATGACTATTACCAATTTGTTGTAGCTACATCATTCCTTTTTCCCGTCTCCCCCCTTTGTGTCCTTATTGCAAAATCGTAAACGTAAAGAGCTGACATCATCCATTAAACCCAAATTACAACACGATCCCAAGAATGTCATTACCATGTTACACCATTACACCTTTTTACCACAACGGATTATAAAACGATCTTATCGTCATCCGAATGCAAAAGGACATAGCATTACATTGGCTGGTTTGTCGAAATATTCCATACAAAGAATACCCTAAGGAGTGAAAAAGGGTTAAAGCAAATGGGAGACACTAAAATTTTCGAAAAACATACATCTCTTCCTATTTGAGATTACAGGCATACGAACACATAAAAGCTCTTTAAATGTAACAGGAGCAAAACAAAAGAAGAAAAAATAACAAGAAAAAAAGGAATGAGCTAGAGATATACCAGCTGGAATGAGACTCTGATAAGAACAAACAAATTGGGTGGCTTGTAGACGATTTAAATCAAACCATATCCTGTTTCATCACTCCTTCCCGGAATTCTGAACCAATCCAAGCCTTACACATTGAGATAAAGATATGTGAACACTTTTTTAACCACAAATTTGTTTCCATGTTGTTGTCATTGGTTGAAATGTCCTCGAACGAGTAAAGATATGGACAAGGATATGAAATGAGTTAAAATGATGGCGAGACCAGATTACCCGCAAATGTAAATCTTTGAATAACTTTCGATATATTTATCTTTTGAGGAGAACAAACCCTAAATACGTTGCAAAGTATGAGTGAGTTGCCTACAATTTCACTGATTCAACGAGGGTAAACGATTTCGTGGAAAGGATCATATGTTTGCTTTTTTAAGACCAGTCATGGCTTGTGCTCCAATCCAACGTACTGAAAGCTTCAGGGAGTGATAATCCTTAGTATATTGTTAGTATTCTTGGAATATCTACTACAAACGACCTAACATCGATAAAAGGTTTTATTGGGAATATCCTGCTCCCGATGGAAAGTTGGCAGCAGTGAGGATGGAGAATGGGAAAGTAGTAACAAACTCTACTTTTACTACTCTATGGGCAGTACAATTTCATTGGCAACTTTAATCTACATATCGTGGGGGTTATTTTATGCAGACAGATAGTAAAATGAAATGACCCAATAGCATTCCCAAGGACTATAAAGATTAAAGAGCCAGCGCTGCTAGGAGTCAAAATTGTGGTAGTAGAATTAGATAGCTGCCATTCACTAGATAACCTTACCCTAGACAGACCAAAAAGCTTTCGATTTTTAATGGGTGTATTGAAAATGTTGAACATTTCCTTTGGAATGTTTTATTTTTAGAAATTTATCGAGTGGAATTGTATTGCGATTAAATACCACAAATGAATATTTGTTGTTCGGTGTTCTCAGCAAACTAACAATGTCAAATTTTCGTCACGGGTTCTAAGTGATTTGAAATTGTACTTAATTGAAACTTTTCGTGTATGGAAATGTTCAACGATTTCACTTTTTGATAGTGATGATAGACTCCTATACGATTCCCAACAAGTATAATCGAGATGATGTGATGTGGTTCGTACCACGCTTAGTTTTGATCTTGTGCTAGCACCCAATCTGAGGAGGAGAGTTTAATATATTTAACGCTGCATTACTTTTAAAATTTTGATTCGAAATAAAGTTCGTTGTTTGAAGCTATCAGTGGTGGTATTTTAATTGAGAAATAATCTGACAAAACTTGAGAAAAAACCTTTTTAAAACGGATTATTTTTCGTACTTCTGCTATCGCGATACTACTGAAATATATCAAGTGTATTTTAAACTATTTCTCCGGAAAAGAGTTCGGTTTCTAACTTTCTAACACTCTGTTGCTGTTACAAGTATTATCGTTATTGATTTTAATTAATCGACGAATTCAATTCGACTGACCACGATACTTCCCCAGAGAGCGATTCTTTTCTTTCCCATCTTTACCTGCTGAAAGGCATCCTGTATCCATCCCTACAGTCATAGCACTGCTACGCAAGACCAATGTGGCCTAGTGCGAATTAATGTGATCAACAGTTCTAGGCTAGATTCTTGGTGTGACAGAGAAGGTGTTTAGTCGGTAGTCTGGTAGCCTCCTGAAATCTGAATCTGAGAGCGTAAAAAGCCTTCACCTCCCAACCAAAAATTATCCTGCCAATGAACACAGTCTTGGCGTTTGAGGAGCGGGAAAACATGAAGATTTTCGTCATCCAGGCGAGCTGCAATACTTTTTAAAGTTTCCAATTGAAAACCTGATGAGTACAACAAAAACCTAAGGGCAGGGATATCCACCCTGAGGTCTGGGAGAGCCGGATCCTGTTTGTAGGCTTTTCTCAAATTTTCTACGTAAGTCAGCAGGAAACTCTTCAGTTGTCGAAAGCTTGGCAACTGAAACCAAACTATACTTTGTAATTTACGAGCTCCTTAAGACAGATACGTTTGCCTGAAGGGCAAAAGCACAGCAATCTGCACCAACAACACTAACGTCAAACGCAACAAAAAGCGATTGCGTGAGTTGAGTCTCTCTAAATGCGCAGTGCTGGTAAGAGAGCCGCAATTCCAGCAAATATCACGAGTAGGTAGGCATAAGAGTTACCTAGTTACCTAGCTAGTTACCAGAACTTAAAAACCAAGCAGTCTTTGCACGAATCGACTGACAGATAATCACAGGCTTTACTGATAACAAAGATCATGAGATGAATTGTGTTTGACAGATGCGACAGAGAGTCTCTGCTATGAAATATGAGGGCAGCCTTTTAAGTAGTTCAGCATTCTTCTTTTGTTTAAATTACCAAAGGTGACAAAACCCGTTGAGGTTTTCACCTACTAGACCAAGCCCAACATGAAAGTGAAAGATTGCTGAAAGCAGGATAGAAACATGAGGAGCTGCGTGGTACTTTCTCGCAAAATGCGATATTTCCTAACGACAAAGCTCTCCTGAGAGTCTCCTGGAGCCACTGCCATCAGAAGAGGAACAAAATACAACCAAACAGAAAATCAAATATAATCCCAAACAGTAACCAAAGACCAGGTATCTCATACTAACAATGAAAAACCCCTATCGGGCCTTCGCTTCCTGCAGACTCCAACTGTCTCGATCCATTGACAATGTCCTCGAATTTTTAAATCCGAGCAGCGATGAACTGTCTTAGCCAACAGAGTCAGACCAGCGTTTTCTCGGATCTCCCGAGAAAATGAAGTTTCCTATGAGATTGGTTCGCCCGAAAAGGATTTTCAGATTTTGACTTAAGGATAAACTTCGAATATGCATGTGAATTCCACATATGTATTTTGATTCCACATGTACATTAATTATAGCAAACATTAAGATAGCAAACATAGGAAGGCTCAACATGGAATCTTCTTTGAAGTTCTTCAGAATGTGGAATCGGTAAATTGCATGAATAAGAAATTTAAAGCCGAAGGATGTAAAAGTTATCGAGTGAAAAAGTTAAAATTATTCTAAATACGAACAAGTTCAAGTCAGGTAGTCGTTGTTATAGTTGTAGCGTTATAAATCCTTTGGCTAATATTCAACAATCATTTCCACAATTTCATTTTGTCGCTAAAGTTTTCTGAACTCTGAATTTCAAATTTTTAATTATCCTTATTTACATATCCAACTCATCAAAAAACACTTATTCCATCCAAAGATCTTACTGCCCAACTTGTTATCCTTCCAACAACAACCCTCCTCTCTTTCTTTCTCTCTCTTTCTATAAACGATATGCAACTAACCAACTGTTACACAACTGAACAAGCAACAATATCCTTTCGCATTGCGCCATTTACGTTTCCGCAGGAAAATGAACACACTGACACACACACATATACACAAAAAACGGGAAACAAATTCACTCTTTTATGATAATCACAATCAGACAAGCTTTTCGCCATTTGCTCTGGTGAAATTTAAAACCATTTTAATCATGCAAATTACGATGTTGTAGCTACGGTGGTGGTTGCGTTATAGTCTTAGTCTAGCCTTAGCCTGTAGCCTTTTCTATATCGAATCTGGTCCTTTGGCAACATCGTTAATATCACTCCTTAAAAATAAAAAAAAAGCGTTCAATTAATTACATAACTCAGCCGTAATTTTCTCTCATTTCTTTTTGCAGCTTTCATCTCCTGTTCGGGACGTAATTGTCCCACCATTATTTCTCAGATCCTTTTTTTGGGGTTCATTCTATCTTTCTTTAATTTCAGTAAATCTGTGATTGTAGTTAGCATTTCAAATTATCGCTTGGTTAGCTGGTACATGTTTGTTGACTGCTACATTGAAATACATTTCTATTGTTCTCATTATCCTTTTTTTGCTTTTCATTTTGTACATTCCTTTCAGTGCCACCGTTTAATCGGGAATCATTATTTTCTCTCTGATCTGTACCATATTATTCTGATGGGAATGAAAAATCCCTGTAATTTTCATCGTCAACTGAATTCGCCCTCAGTCAATCCAGCCGAACGTTTAAAACGAAAGGAAATCGTATGAACGACAAACAAAACAATAATAAAGTACCGTGTCCGGTTGAGTCCTGTCTACAAATATTTACACAATCAAATGCAATTTCTGTTTCCATGATGCATTGTTGAAATTAATTTGAAACATTTCAAGTTACACATGAAGTGCAGGATGGGAGAGGAATTGCGGAAACTATTGCACACAACAAATACAAAACACGAAAAAAGGACATTGCATTTATTACTTGATTTCAAAATGTACCAGTCAAATAGTTGCTTCGAACGTACTTGCTACAGGATGCATTTTATTTTGGTGGATTTTTTGTTATTTGTTTGATGCTTCTTTCACGGACAGGATATTTAGTGCATTTATTGCTATCGATTTATTTATGTGGTCGATGGACAAAGAGTTGAGTAAGCAAATGTATTGGACATGGTTTTAATGAAAAAATGTTGTGAAAATAATATTTTTGAAAACAAATTTCAATTTCTAATGGGGTTGGAAGTTATTTTTTTAAGGGCAGTGTTTCATGCTTTCAAAACTCCTTTTTTTTATGTGTATTCTCTTTTTATCGTCATTTCCTCCCAACATGATGGTCGCAAAATTGGCTTCATTTCCCAAAATATGTAACTTAATAATGACTAACACATGCTGATTTCATGCAGCAGATAAAAGGAGTACTCTTTCACCTGTTCGTTTTTGAATGTCAAAAACAACACATCCTTTGGCTGTCGAGTTCTTAAACTCTCCTAATTTTGGCTTTCTCAAAGGCGACAATGATAGCAATAAATAGTCGAAAAAGAAACCTTCACACCTATACTTTTCTCAATTTTAGCTTGAGTCCTTTACTTGCTCCTGAATTTTTAAGATTTCCAGAGCCCATTGGCTGGAATTCGTCGGTGCCTAATCTTGTAAGGTAGCACTGAGAATACTTAGCCAGACAAAAAACATGAAAAATATCCAAAATTTCCATAGTAATACGGAAGTCAGTCCAATTCTCTCAATAGGACTGATTCAATATGACGGAGAGTGGTTAGAACGAAAACTGGATGTAGTAGCGTTAACTGACACAAAAGGCTCCGTATGACGTGCGTGGTTCGAAGAAGGTTATCACACAGTTTCATACGATAGAGAACGTTTTCAAGTCCTAACATTCATGCTCCACGTAAACAGAACAACCGCGTCTAATAAAAGCCAGAAAAGTTGTTTTTCATGATAGAGATATTAAAGTTCTTTTGACCCTAGATCAAGGAATAGCATCTGAACAAATCTCAAGCCCTATCGACCGAATATTTCTCATGCGATGGGGAGGACTTGCAAGTCTACAACTTTTTGTCGCATTACTTTGAGTTGGGGCACGTTTTTTCATCAAATGGCGCTTCTAACTTATCACGAAGCCTTTTGGTAGCCGAAAAGATTTACAAGAGCTAAACGAAGCGACAAGAGTGCCAAAAAATGGGCCAAAATCGATGTGTCAAATTGTGCAGTCTGTATATGACGTCCTGATAACTTAGATGAAGATGTGTATCTTTGAGAAAAAAAATTGACCGATTTGCCCTTCCGCTTACCAAGAGCTCGTTTCCGAAGCTCGTTGTACGCAATCGCAGGACTTCAAGATTTGTATGGAATCCGTAGGAAAGGTACCCGTTAAGTTTTTTCTCTAGTTACTAGCAACTAGACATTTTTGGTTGAAGTAACAGGAGCGCATAGCCCAGCAACAAGAAAATGGTATAAAAGACTTTTACTTGAGCTGCTGGAGATCTTGTGTGGTATATGGAATTCCTTTCGGGTGACCTTATGGCGAGAAACTAAGAATTTTCGGTTAAAGGAACAGGAACGCATAACCCAGCAACAAGAAAATGGACTAGAAAGACTTTTACCTGAGCTGATAGAGACCTTGTCTGGTTTATGGAATTCTTTTCGGGGGATCTGTGGCGAGAAACTAGGAATTCACGGTTAAAGGAACAGGAACGCATAACCCAGCAAGAGGACAATGACAACAGAGACTTTTACTAGAGCTGGAAGTGACCTTGCCTGGTATATGGAAATTTTTATATGTTATCATCATTTAAACCTTTTATTAATCAATGTAATAAGACGAAACCTGAATTTAAATGTGAAGAAGGTATTCTCTTCAAGGTTTATTTTAAATGTTTGCAACTTTGAATTAAAGTTCTACTATAACATACGATTTCACTATATTCGTCCGTAAAATAATCTGCCTTAACAGTCAAAGAATGGTAGGAATTTCAAAAGCTATTTATAAACAATGGTCCACTTTATTATGAAATACCTTTAAGTACCATATTTAACCTTTTCAACATCCAGATATCTCCAGCGAATCCCAAACAGCCGATCCCAATAGAACGTCCTTCAACCGTATCATCCGCATGTATATTCATTTATGCTATTATGAAAATATTTCAGACCAAATCATACAAAGGCAAAGGGAACAGTTGAAAGGAAAGAAGGACCATCCTAAAATTAGTTCAAGTGTGTATAGGTCCTTCCACCTTATCCTGTTGTGTATAAGAGGACTGTAAGCGACAGCAAACGAGATGATCAATATCTGGCGCATGCATAAGAGTAGACTTCCATTTGCGATTCTCCCACCTCCAAAATGGATTCGAATGACACCCATGGTGACTGCTCATCACACAATTGATAGACTTCCATCTGATAGAAGTCTGGTATATCTTCTGGAAGTAAGCATGATTGATATGGATGTTGTAGCATGTTAGTCCTTTCTATAATGCAAAACTAGTAACATCCTAACCAGATGCTGTTCTTGCATCGTTTTGCACTACGACAAACCAAACACACTACAACGCTTCTCGTCTGTCTCAGACAATTCAGGACGAAAAAAAAACAACTAGCCATACCAGTGCCAAGGCTACATTGTTAAGGATAATTTAATAAACTACGAACAAAATTTTAGTCCAATATTTTCAACCAAACTACTTAGTGAAATGTTCATCCGGATTTTATTTGGGTACTTTCTCGTCTCATTTATGCATCACGTGGCAGGAATGAAAATTTAAGAAAAGGATAAGAGACTGTGGTGGGGTTTAAACGTGCTGCAAGTGATGCAAGCTAAAGAATGCTTGTGTAGACGTCGTCTACTCCATAAGCTTCAACATGAAGATGCTGCGAATATATAAAGGAATGCTTGTTGAGTTTGGGTATGAAATATTTTTTGGGGATTCAGCCAATGAAGTACGATTTCTATGGGTTGTCGGTGAAAAAAGGAACGCCAAGTGAAAACGATTTGCTTACATAAATCAACAACAAATTCACGTTGAGTAAAGTTTTTTAGCCAATGAAGTCTCGAGTCAACAGGCGACAGTTTTAAATTGAAAATAAAAGAAGACTTAGTATTCAGTAACAAATTATACTTAAAGGACTCGACGTTGTGTTTTGTCAGGAATCAAATTAATTTTACTTAATTTGATAACCTGTTTAAGGTACCGACAGTAAGCAATTGCTTCTTGTTAGTTTAAAAACTCAGCTATGAAAAGGCTTCAAGGTAATCTGGCGTAGCAACTCCTGAGTGAGGTTGAATATGTCTAACGATATTCGTCCTGGTTCCTCTCAATCTACTTGCAAATATTTTCTGATCTTCAGCATCATTTTACTACATGATTCAAAAACACAAAGCGTTACTACACGTTAGAATGTACTCGTTGCCATCAAAATCATCTGAAGCTCATCAGTCTAGTCAAGCTCCAAAGGATCCCATTACTATACACAAATTATGCATTCCACTCACTCAGATTACCCGAAGCATCCCAACAGGTCGCTTCAAAAATGCATTGTGCTCCATTATAATTACGTACATGTCAGAATCAAATGGTTCCTAGTCAATCTGCCGCTCAAACAACAACATACTTCCTTGACATAACCTTCCTTCTCCTAAAATATATTTACACTAGCAACCACCTTAATATACGTATGTATCTCTATACGCAAAAACTCACCTTAGGTGCATAGTCATAATGCTATTTTTTCCATTCAGGGACTTGTTTTATCAACAACTAGCAGCGACATGCAGAGAAACCAATTTTCTGCTACATCCTTCTTTGTCCCCGTTAGCGAGATGATGAAGAACGGTACGGTTGTGTTGATATATACAGACATGTATGTATGTACTGTTATGCATGTGTCAGCATGATGTTAAAGGCTCCCGCTTGGCTATTTAATTCGTGCCGAGTCTTTAAATTAACACGAAGATCCTATTTATTTTATGGTGGCATAACTTCTCAACACTGTTCTAATAAATTCACAGCTTTCGCATCAGGATGTCTTATTATAACGGCGTAAGTACTATCGAGGGGTGTGGAAAATGGTGTTGTCCAGTTTATTGTACCTTCAACTCGTCAGAAATGTATTTTGAACACGACATAGTCCTGATGTGCAGCATTCCAGACGTTACGTAGTGGTTGAGTTAATAGTCCTGTTAAGCTCTCAACAGAAATTATAGCCAAAGTTAACGATGTATGGTACTATAGTATGATTTATGTCAACTTCCTAGTTATTCAAGAAACGTGGAAGAGATTTTGGTAATCAGGACATCAAACTGAGAACAGATTCTAATCGTAGAACAGAGTTCTTGTCCCACATGCAGCTGAGCCTGGTTAGCCTAAGCCAACAACACATTTACCATTAACCTGGGCCATTAGTAGGAACATGTAACCTCAAGGCTATGAATCAGAAACGTGGGCAGTTGCGCCACGAATTATTACAACAATTGAAATGATTATTGCTATCGTTAAAATTATAAAAAGTAACGATGAAAAAGGCGTGATTAGAATCTTTGCTGAGAAAATATATCCATAATCATAATCAAACAAATAATAAACTAAAAAATAATAATAATAATAATAATAATAATAATAATATATATTTCCTCCAGAAACTTTAGCTAGAAGGACGTTGGTTTTTTGACAGAAACAGATACCATCTATCGTTTGACAGGTAACGTGAAATGACATTGCTTTTGAAAGGAAATCTAGCTCTGAAGTTATGTAGCAACCAGTTCAACCCTAGGCCTTTAAGAGGGCAGAGGATGTTCAGTGTATGATCTGAAAGCCTTGTGCTTCAAGATGTTCTTAGAGGCTGCCTACATCTATTGTTAGTTTTTTTATTATTGCTATTATTATTGTTACTATGACTTATTTTATTATTCACAGTGGGCACGGTATTTTGAAGTCTGGCCTGTATAAGATGGGAAAGTCACCGTCCACAGCTTGCTTGTTCTGTCCGGGGATGACAGTTAACGTCTGCCACAAGTCTGCCACAATATACAGATGATGATGGCTAGAGAAGATGGCACAGACTATGTTCGCGTCAATCCAAGAAAAAAGGCCTGCTCTATTCAGATAACATTACGAAGAGGACGATGAAGTCAAAGAACAAGTGGGACTACGTGTCGTATAACGTGCGAACGGTTCTTCTTATGAACAAGGGCATCATGGATTCCTTGACGGCGTAGAGAGAATGGGGATATCTCTGACAGCAATCCTCTTCCTTGCCATACGTCCGTGCTGAAAGAGGCATTTCCCTTCACTTGAAGGCACTGCTAGGCGATGATTAATGAGGCCTGGTCCGAAGTCATGTGACAAACAGGTCCAGGCTAGGTCCTCAGTGTGACAGAGGAGGTGGTTAGTTGGTAGTCCGGTTGCCACTGGGAGACCGGCACTCAGAGCGCAAATAGCGTTCAGCTTCAAACTCAAAAAAAAAATCAGTAGCAGCAAAACCTCAAAGCAGTTGAATTGGCAATGTTTCCTTATTCTAAGTGGGAACGAGTCCTGAAAGTTGAGTTATTGTAGTAAATAAGGTATAGGGTAGGACAGTGGTAATAATATAGTACTGGACTTGCCATCACGAAGATTGGCAATACACTTACATTTTCGGCGTTACTTGATGAAAACTATCCCGAACGCGATGGGTGCATCGAAGCCCTTTCTGTCTATGATATTTGCATGGAAGATATTGGCGAATTCCTCGGCGAGCCGCTGCCATTTTATCGCTCTCAATTTAGAGGAGGTACTCGTTAACGTATATCAATCAGAAGCCCTTCTACAGGCTGAAATACTGCTCTCAGACATAGCCATGAGTCCCAACTTTTAAGGGATCAGGATAAGTTGCTTTCCCAAATGCTGACAAAAACGTCAGCCAGTAGGCTTTTTCGGAAGCTTTTCAATGGAAGCAAAGGTTGCTGCTGGTGAAATTATGCTAATGAAATCAACAAGAACTATTGGAGCATGTGTGATAACCTGATCATATGGAAACTTTTAGCCGAGATTTCCCAACGTGCTTGAGGCAAGAAGCAGTTGTTCCTGCCCACCCAAATTTTGTTGATGCGTCAGGATTCAGCCTTAGAAAACCCAATTTATTGCTCAGCTCAATCAGATCTTCAGTGGGAATTGGCTGGATAAAGCCAATTTGCATAAACAGAGTTCAGTTCAAGACTTGAAAAAAATATGCTATCAGACACAAGCGGATCTCCAGTAAGATTTCCATCCAAAAAGGAGAAGTGATCACTGACTCGAAATTCTGTGAATGCCTTGTATTGGTAACTGATTGAAAATGATCTTCTTGGACAGTATCATAGTGACGGTCAGCAAAGCTGTGTATAGCAAATACTGGGCGACCAACCAAGTATAAAACATACTTCCTCATATATGTGTTAAAATACATATTTATGAGCTATACGGCCCCACCTCATTTATATACGGCTCCAAATATTAGACTGAAAATTATATATCGCCGCTGAGAGAGTGCTCATCAAGCTTGTCAGAGAGAGAGAGTTAGCAAGGATAGCTAAGCTGCAATGACGCAATTTCCTCAGCAATACGGTCTAGACGCTCCAAGATTAATGCAATTACTAAAGTTGATTCTGCAGGGGCAGTCTCTCATTCAAGGCAAATTGTACGAACGGTGACGCTCAATGTAAGGAATACCTAGAAATCAGTTTTGTAGATCCATATTCCAAGTCCACTGGAACCTCTCAGAGTACAGAAGAAATAAACTCGGATTTCAGGGATTAGGATTGCCTAAATAACTGGAAGCTCATGTAAGACGCATAAGAGGTTCAGTGGAAAAATATGTAATATAAGAAATTGCGGAGGTTTTTACTCTTGACAAACTCCTGGAGGTTCAGCAATGAAAAAAGTCGTTCTTCCTTGGTTATGCTGATCTCTGAAATTGAGGTCTCTGAAATTGATGAAACGAGATAGTGAGCAGAGATGTGAGCATATAGATAGTGAGCATTCCAGGTCATAAAAACGTTATTATATGCAAATGGTTCAGCTAGGTCAATCGTTGGTTATAATGTGTACCTCGAACGAACCTTATTGAACCTGAAACCACGGTTCAGGGTATCATAAAGTCGGGTATTGATATCAGGCGATGGATACGATTCAGGCCGCGTGACATAGACATCTATGTACCACCACCGAAAACAACAGCTTAATCCTTAGAAATGTGTTGACAAATTATTTTTTGTTCTGCCTGTGAAGCTTGTGCGAGTCAATTTGACGTTAAAAACGTTCATGTCAATCAATTAAATTCCAAGAAAATTGCCCCAAAATAATTCTTACATCATGACATGATGACGATAACATCAAAAACCTTTTGAAATTTATTACGTCACCAAGGAAAACTTGGGAAACAGGACAAGTTGAACCTGTGAGAACAATGTTGTTCTTCGTAATTGGTTTCATTTTCGGAAAATATTTTTTAAAAATGAAATATAAATCTTCCTTTTAATTGTGCATGTTAATTTGAGTTTCGGCAGATGATTTTCGACGGGTAGGAAAGAATGTCTGTGACAGTTGGTAGCGCTTGTAACAGGAAGTTAAGTGTTCAAAACCAATGTGAGTTCTTTTCACCTTTCTTTCTAATATTTCTGTTGTTCCTTTCTCTAAGTCTTCTTCTGTCGGTCTCCTTAACCTTGGGTTATTCATGTTCAAATACTGCATATATTCCTGGCAATCTTCCTCAGTGGTACCCCGATTTGGTAAGCTTCCTCATGGGGAGAGAGGCAGAGATTCACATCAACCAAACAGCTGTCTGTAAACGTGGCAACCATAGTTAGGAAAAGGCCATCTCAGACAGAAACTATGATCTGAACCCGAAAACATCAAGGCCTCTGCATTCCTTTGGAGTTGGTGCAGGCACTTAAAACGACAGCGAAACGAAAGGAAGTAAAACTTATGGAAATTCCTTATGCATTGACACAATTAAATTACAGATTATGACAGTGGCGAAGGTGGTGACCAATACTTTAGGAAAAAGAAAAGTCCTGTCGAGATTAACAAAAAAGATCTAATATAAGCCAAATTTCCGGTCTTACTTTAGTAAAGCAAGGACCAAAGAAATTATGAATAAGAAAGGAAACGAGGTGAGGGACTTTAAGGTAGGGTTGATAGGGTTAGACCTTCTGAGTAGACATGACTTACAAAAAGACATTTAAATAGTTACCAAATGAATGAGCTGGTGACGGGATGGCAGAAACCTTCGAATAATTTCTTCTGAACTCTTCAAGGCAAACTTGTAAACACGTTAACCGGAAACAGGGCAACATACTCAGTTCTAGATATATAGTTCTAATAACGTGGTAGTGTAACAAAGGACACTCCTTGTACAGCTGTACATCCAATATCGACATATACATCCAAATGTGATTCGTTGGCGAACATTAAAAAGTATGTCCTTGATAATTGAATGAATTTTTTCCGGTCAGTATCGAGCCAATTCAATTCCAATTTTGTTATCTGTATAAATAAGCTTTGATGGAGTCTGAATTTGATTGAAAATTTAAGGTTAGTAACCAAAAAAGTACCGTACCGTACGGACCACAAACTTCGAATCTTTGAAGACTTCGTTTTCTATTTCTTTGATATTCCGTGAGTTTAAGAAATCGGAAAGGAAGTTGTAAACACGCAAAAACAGCGAGCAAACGAAGATTTTATACTGGTCTGTTTACTAACTAGTCTATCTACCAACTAGACTACTAAACATCTCCCTTTTTTCAACGAGGAGCTAACGTCCAACCATTTGTTACGCTGCCATGACCTAATCCCTTGAATATCACATTCAAGTTGAGAAGATTCCTCATCCAGCAGGGATGCATGGGAGGGAGAGACATTGTTCAGAGAGTCACCTACGTTTCCTCTGAACTAACAAGCGATCAGAGATCTTTCTTTAAAGATTCTTCTCTCTCTTCTCGCTACACATCCTAGGGTAGTGTGGCACAAAGTCTTATAGGTTCTATGAGATGTCAATTTGGTGAGAGCTTGTCAAATCTCTCCCCGAATTGAAAATGCTGCCGATGGATGGGTGATGTGTAACGGATGGGTGAAAATCGACCCTCCACGAACTTCAGGCAAAACAATTAATCAAGGGCAACGACTTTCCTTTGTATATAGTTGATTTTGGAAGGATCAGCACTAAAGTAAAGAAAACTAGCACTCTCATTGTTAGGGGTCAATCAAGTCTGGCTCCACTGTCGTTTGAGCCAAGAGCACATTTCTTGCAGACCACTCGGTACGTAGTTTGTTCACTTACTTTTACTGACACTGAATAGGAATCCTACCTTTCACTTTTAACCACTACAAAAGCTCGTTACTGAGATATCTGATGTCTCTATTTCTTTCCACCATACACAGGTTGATAAATTGGTGAAGTTAAAAGTCTTAATTTGAAGTTTTTGATATAGAAATTGAAAACAGAGAGCACATAATGGCAAATGGTGTTCACTTGAAAAAGGCTTTCACTATATCGCAGAGGTTCTAGACAACTATAGTCCTAAACAAATGGATCGGATAGTTTTTAAAATTTTTACTCGGTTCGGACAATTTACAAAAACAAAACTTTCGGACAATTTTCAAAAACAAAACTTGACCGACAATTCAACAAATTCGGTCATAACTTTTTTGATTAACTTGCAATCAAAGTTGGCAGTAAAACAGAGAAGAAAAAAAACAAACAATGTAAAAATATCTGAAAAATGGAAATCCATAAGGGTCGGTCTTGGGCACTAGACTGTTTTGAAAGTGCCAGAAACGGGATCTCGGACAACTCTTGACTCTGAAAAAACGCATGATGGTAGGTTAATGGAATCAGCACAATTTCATTCAGAGGCAGAACAAAAGGCAGCTGCCTTTTGTTCAGGGTTAGCACGCCTTGACACAATGCCAGGTGCTTTGCAAGAATACACAAGACTCGTCAGTGGGTGTGGTAGAAAATCAGTACGTAATTCTGTTAGAGCTAGACTGTATGCGTTTTGTTATCCGTGTGAACAAGCTTGGATGGTGTCTGAATTTGATTGAAAATTTAAGGTTAGTAACCAAAAAAGTTGGTTATCGCATATTATTTCATCAATTAATATCAATGAAACGTTGCAATCATCTAAGCAAATCAATTCATCTATCTCATTTTTATCATCAAATTGAAAATAAACGTATTAATGCCATCCACTTCAATAAATCAACTATAATTACACCTTTCGTTGAAATTATAATTAAGCTGATTAACAAGCATGAAATGCTATTGCCACTGGAATAAAGGATGATTGTGTAGTCACCGAAATAAACTATTCATAATAAATGTTCGGGAAAATTGTAATTGAAAAACCACCACCCTATGCAATGGCAAAAAGCCAGCGCACTATAAAACCATAAATTGCATACTTTGATATGATATTACCGACAGGATTCGCTCAAATTGCTGCAAACACATACAAACCTCATCGCGTACTTAAAAATAGTGAATGCGTGAAATTGTAGATATTTTAGTTGAGCTCCTGATAATTTTCCATTAATTTCGAATATTGTATCACGCCAAATTGAATCATTGTAATATCCTTGCTTGGCAATTAAATTATGAGTAAATTTCAAATCGAGTGCATTGGATTGGATAACATACGTGCTATTTCCAAATGGATTACAGAGAAATATAACATTACAGGAAATTTCGGTTAGAAAAGAAAGCAAATAGATTACTCAGTCAGGATCAACAGAAACAATGAAATCGATTTGTGTAGAAAGTTTCATTGAATTTAGTCCTATTTTCAAAATTGGCTACATGTTAAGAATATTTGCAGTGAGCCTGAAATACAGTTCAACGGTAGACTTAATACAGAGGGTGTAATAAATGTTTCAAACTACACTTGATTATTCGGTTAAATAAATTCTCTTGAATTATTCGAAATTCAAATGAAATTTCCACATATTCCACGAATAAGAAATAATTTCAACCGCCTCCCACGCATGGAAATGAAACATTTTCTCTTGAAAGTCAATTTTCCTTAAGCTGGTGGTAATTAAACTTTGTGTAAACAATCAAAGTAAAGTCGTGGTACTATTTTCTAAGTTGTTACAGTTCTAACATTTTCCAACGTCACGCTCCTTCCTCGCATCCCGCACATCCTCGTACGGTTCACTTCAACTTTCTAAGCCAACTTAAATGTAAGCTTAAGCACGTGTACCAAAGAAAAAATAATAGACGAAAAATAAGAACGACATAAGAAACGCAACAAAGATACATGGCCCGAAGAAAAGAAAATTTAATTTTCCACCTAGAAACTAAGACGATTTTGAACCCTCCATTTTTGCTTTCAGTCAACACACCAGCGCACCCTCTGTAGTTTGTTTCTGTGGAGCATTTCCTCTGACTACCCTTTTTAATAAGTACTAGCACCTACTTCTACTACTTCTGCTCCTACGACTCGTTCAACGATGACAACTAGAAAGGATACTATCAGAGATGTTGAAATTTCAACAGAATATTCTGTTGTGATTGTGCACAGATACTCGGTGTGCGAGATTCCAAGATTTTCGAGCGTAGTTTGGCGTTCTCCATTGATTTTAAGGGAATGAGGGATGCGTTTTGCTACAAGTCTTCGGAAATTAAATTGTCCAAGCGACAAGCGAAATGTTGTTTGTGAACGATTTTGTAGCCGGTGGCGGGAGTTAAACGGGTTGAAATGAGCGAAAAGTGAAAGTTTTAAGTCAAGATGTTTCTAGTACGGTAATGGGTATTTAAATATATAAATTTGTAGGAGTAATTAATTGAATTTAAATAGGAGGTTTTTATGTTGACATGGAACCAGATTTATCTTAGTATAGAAAGTGATTTCGTATTAAAAAAGGTTTCACTTTATTGCTAGTACCGAAAATTATGAAGTTCTCATAATCAACCCTGAGGAAATGAGCTGTTCATGACTAAATCAGTTTAGTCCCGTGCTCATCAATAAGTGACCAAGGGCGGAAAAGTAAATAACGCAAACATCATAGGATATGCTTTGCGAAAAATTTTCGGGAACCTCCTCCACCTTCAGCATCGCCGTAGCGTCGAAAGACTATATTTTTAAGGTTTAACGGAAGCTTATAACATGGCCAGATGTTATCATTTTATAGTCAACTCGTTAGGGTCATTTAATCCTATATGAAGTGATTGTGACCCAATCACATTCATTTATGTTAATAGGTTCCTCAAGGCTGACAATTAGGCCCACTTTTCTTTAATCCTTTTCTACTACTTTTGTCTCTCTTCTCTTGTTTTCTTGTCTTTTTATCTGCATACCTCCCAATCAATACTTTTACAAAATGAGATAAACGTTAAGAAATAAAATTTTCTATAAAAATTCAACAGTCGATTTGAAATTAAAAAATGGAACCCAATGCAAATAGACAATCTTACAAAAAACCGAAATAGTGTTGAGTAAATAATAGTCAACGTAGCATTTTTATTAATTTAAAACTCATGATGAGTCTTCGAAGTAAATAGAGTGATGATTTCCTAAAATAAGCGAAGTAGGAAGTGAAAATAGTGGAATCGTCTTAAATCTTGAAGCAAACTATACAACAGTAGTGAAATAATTGATAAAATTTGTATTGATTGCCCATGTCTAACATGAATCAGAATCAAAAAAACAGAATAAAAATAATTGCGATTGTGCATGCTAAAGAGTAAAGCCTTACAGACAGGAGAGTTTTTGCCCTGAAAGTATTTCACCTATCTTTTACAAAGAAGTCCTGCCTGTACCAAACATTTCGAAACATTCCAGAAATTTAATTTCCAAAACTCATTGTAAAAATAGTTCTTTCTCTATATCTAATTTTTATCAAAGATAGTCTAGATAAGTTCACCCAACAATAAAAAACAACAAAATTCAGCTCCTGTATAGAATATGCAAAAGACAAGCTTTTGTCAAGCATTTCAAAGAAAGGACCAAAACGAAAACTATCCATAAGTTGCTGAGTAATATGTTTTCGAAGCCTCAGCTAACGCAGGACTTCTTTCAAATTCCTCAAATTCATTCAAAGTTATGGGCATCAATCAAACATTGCACTTACCAACCAGGTCAAATGGAACGATGAACTCGTCCAGAAACTATTGGTGATACCAGCATACACTTGCATAGACTTTGAAAGAAATTTAAAAAATAGAAAAGTGGGTCTACCTCGCCTCCTGTTTAAGCTGTTTCTACCAAAGATGAAATGGACAATCAAAAGCAATAATTGAACTTAGACTATTGAACGATTGCCAAAAATCTGAGAAAACAAACTTTAATCTCTACCTTAAGAGTACGAAAAAAACCCCAATTTCTACCCGAAAATTCCGAGAAAATAAAATATCTCCAAAACGAAAAGGTCTAGGCCCGGTCCTGTCTGAAAAAGAATAAAACAAACCGAAAAAGTCTACAAACGATAGAAATTATTCTGCGCGGAGCCAATAATTGGTCCGAACTGGACAAAATCCTTCGAAACTGGAAAAAATGCATTCAAATTATTTAACGGTATTTCAAGGGTATACAAAAAATCAAGGGCTTAAAAGTAACGCCAGAAAAACAGAAAATCACCTGCATATAACGAAGTCCTTCCAGAGTGCCAGGGGTTTCATACGTTCAAAATCTTCCTCGTTATACTCCAAAAAAAAACCATCCAGATCAGCGAAGGTTCATCTTCTTTCAAAACATAAGACAACCGTATAAAATATGAGAGCAGTTGGTTATATAACCTGTCAAATCCAACTTCTGAAACTGTCAGCTATTTGGACATAATTCGGACAACTAAAATACACACGCTAACTGTATGAACTACGACCGGCTAAAGTACCTCTAAAGATTCAAAAAGGATTAAAAAATAGAAAGGAGAAAATTTTCTCGGTTAGCACGGTATAACTAGACAAAGTATTTGGACTGTGGGACCCACTTGAAAGGTCAGACAAGGAACAGTCCTAAGGCTCCTCGGCGCGATATACGCCAACTAGTATTTAAACTTAGGACATATTTTAAAGAAGTAAAAATTCACAAACAAATATATGTAACAAGTAAACGGTAGACTTCCTGTTCTCAAAAATTTGAACGAGCTTAAGGCCTAAGTTAACCATGACAAGTAGCTGAGCTGCATACTGACTAGACTGCGTACCGCACCGTACGTACCGTAAAACCGAACCGAACCGTACTAGAATTTGTTTTCTATTTCTTTGATATTCCGTGAGTTTAAGAAATTGAAAAGGAAGTTGTAAACGCGCAAAAAAAGTTCACAAACCAAGATTTCATACTAGACTTTTTACTAACTAGTCTATCTACCAACTAGACTACTAAACATCTCCCTTATTTCAACGAGGAGCTAACGTCCAACCATTTGTTAGACTGCCATGACCTAATCCCTTGAATACCACATTCAAGTTGAGAAGATCCTTCTTGCAGCAGGGATGCATGGGAGGGAGAGACATTGTTCAGAGAGTCACCTACGTTTCCTCTGAACTAACAAGCGATCAGAGATCTTTCTTTAAAGATTCTTCTCTCTCTTCTCGCTACACATCCTAGGGTAGTGTGGCACAAAGTCTTATAGGTTCTATGAGATGTCAGTTTGGTGAGAGCTTGTCAAATCTCTCCCCGAATTGAAAATGCCGCCGAGGGATGGGTGATGTGTAAAGGATGGGTGAAAATTGACCCTCCACGAACTTTAGGCAAAACAATTAATCAAGGGCAGCGACTTTCCTTTGTATGTACTTGATTTTGGAAGGATCAACACTTCAAAAAGTAAAGAAAACTAGCACTCTCATTGTTAGGGGTCAATCAAGTCTGGCTCCACTGTCGTTTGAGCCAAGAGCACATTTCTTGCAGACCACTCGGTATGTAGTTTGTTCACTAACTTTTACAGACACTGAATGGGAATCCTACCTTTCTCTTTTAACCATTACAAAAGCTCGTTACTGAAATCTCTGATGTCTCTATTTCTTTCCACCATACACAGGTTGATAAATTGGTGAAGTTAAAAGTCTTAATTTGAAGTTTTTGACAGGATAATTGAAAACAGAGAGCACATAATGGCAAATGGTGTTCACTTGAAAAAGGCTTTCACTATATCGTAGAAGTTCCAGACAACTATAGTCCTAAACAAATGGATCGGATAATTTTTAAAATTTTTACTCGGTTCGGACAATTTTTAAAAACAAAACTTGACCGACAATGTAACGAATTCGATCATACGTTTTTGATTAACTTGCAATCAAAGTTGGCAGTAAAACAGAGAAAAAATACTCAACGATACAATATCTGAAAAATGGAAATCCATAAGGGTCGGTCTTGGGCACTAGACTGTTTTGAAAGTGCCAGAAACGGGATCTCGGACAACTCTTGACTCTGAAAAAACGCATAATGGTAGGTTAATGGAATCAGCACAATTTCATTCAGAGATAGCTGCCTTTTATTCAGGGATAGCAAGCCTTGACACCATGCCAGGTGCTTTGCAAGAATACACAAGACTCGTCAGTGGGTGTGGTAGAAAATTAGTACATAATTCTGTTAGAGCTAGACTGTATGCGTTCATCTTTAAGGTTACGGAAAAAACATAACCCAAATGGGGCGAAAACCAATAGGACTCAACAGGGGTTAGTGATTGTGGATTGACTTGAGGAGGTGACTTTTTAAAGGATTAATGTCAGAGTTTAGACTTAATTTGGCACGCCCATCCAAAATATTTAGAGTTGATTGCAAAGAATTGAATATACGTGTTGAAGGAATCAACTTAATTGATTTGTAAAGCTGATCCTTGTTAGCTTGAAAGCTGAACATTGATCAAAAGACAAGTATTGTAGTACAAATTGTGATTCTACGAGTCTATCCAGCAGCTTGAATTCTACAGATTGAAAACTGCAGCTGAACTAACATGCGGATCCTTGTTCCTATGCGTTACAGTTGCACTCAAAAAGGAGAATAGTTCTGCAGGATTTTCATCGTCAACAATATTATAATTGAGTATCAGACAACATTGAGTCATAAATACTGATATCCTAGAACGGATCTCAATAAAGGATCTTAGTAATCGGGTGAGTAGCGAATGGTAAAGTGATACTTAACGAAAAATGTACAAGGTTTGAATTAAAACTAGCATATTAACAGGACTGAGCGATGGTGAAAGTATGATCGCCTCAAATAAAGAAGGACGAACCTCAAAACTTAATATTAATCAGTACCGTTACAAGGACAAAAATAGAAGCTCAATAGGTGGCAATCTTGCAGAATTATCATTTACAGCAGGATATGATCTCCGGCAATGATTGAATACAAACAGTAAAAGTATTAAAAAGGCGTAATGTCCTGAAAATTCGCTTTTATTTATGAATGACGACGTGATCATTTACTAACTTGCTAACAGCATCAAAGAGAACGGTGGGTTTTTCCCAAATATTAAGGCTTGATTACATCCGATATTTAAAAAGGAAGTTTTTGAAATTATGCGACATTAATTTTGTGATATGAATGATTCAAGAACACCCGAAACTAAGGAGCAACTCGTTGATGTAACATTTACATAGAATAAAGGAACTCTTAAGTGGTGCCTTTGAAATGACGTTAGTTTATTGATAGCTGCCACAAGGATTATATTTTCAAGCGAAAAATCACACTATATTCTCCAAGGGATCACAACCCATATTTCTTTGGTAATGGAACGAAATATTAGTCAAGGATACGCAAATATTCAATGCTCAAACGAGCAAGCTGTATCAAATTTACGTGTATGATCAATAAAGATCCTTTTTTTCTGAAAGTTTCACGAAAACACTCTGCAACTGCTTATACCATGTCACTCGCAGGACAAGCCTTAATTACTTCATTGAAACTTGCTGAACTTTTAAATTTTAACTAGCATCCTTTCATTAATTTCTTATCTTAAACGTGAAATATTCAAGCTCAGTGAGCTGAAAAATTCAAAACATACTTTATATTTGATGAATCATTAAACATTTCCACCCAGAAAAACGACGGCAACATCTCTATTAACTAATCCTTCACACACAAAAGAAAAACGACAAACTTTATCCTTGTACCAGCCAAACTGACTAACACCAACGATAAACATCAACGATAAAGACTATCAATCATAACAATTTACCCGCACGACTTATTACCAAGTCATAATAGTCACCCAATGTTTTATAGGGCTCTTCCTCATCGTCCTTGTCCTCCGACCGCTATCGTCAAACTTCTTAAGCGTTACAACACAAAACATTAACAAGCCCCGAATAAAGTAGCGAGCAAGAAATTACAGGCACATAATTCATTGAGTACCAATTCGATATCCTGGGGACTCTAGAAATTCGATTGAGCGCTTAACGAAACCCCTTTTTTTTCTGTGTATATTTACTCGTTTTATTCCAATGGAGTCGAGCATGCATGCATTATTTTTGGCACAAAGAATCCTGAGATATCCTACAAAATCTACCATCTGGGCATATAAATTCAATTTCAAGCTTAAAACTCACCAGCATCGGTTCACAAAATTTCACACAAAAATATCCTAAATCGGGGACGACATTCATTGGCATCGTGCTTTATATTCAGCGTGGCTTCAACAAAAAAGGACGAAACGTAGTTGAAAAAGATACCGAAAACAAAAAAACAACGAGCGTAACCACCCACTGTGCCCAATTTTGCATATTCACTTTTTGATCGAGGCTTTTTGCAAGTTGCGAACAGAGAGAAAAAAAAAAGGATTTCAGAAGATTTCGCTAAATGGGCCACGAGTGTAATCCTGTCGACAGTTGATTGTTTGCTCGGTTTGACAGAGCGCAAAAATACGCAAAAGACTAAATGACGACGCAAGGAGGCAAAAAAAAATCGATTTGATAGAATATCATTCAAGCTATCAGAGAGCGGCAAGGACTGTTTATCCTGCCGGTAAAATTGCGTTGGGTTGTGGGAGATAAAAGGATGTTTGAGTCAACGGACAGATGAAAGAGATGTTTATCTTCTAATTATTCGATGCGTGGTTGACGGCGGTTTTATGGTATTTATCACGAAGGATGATGTGTGATGGGAAAGAAGGACTCGCGAGGAACAGCAATTTATGAGCTATAAAACGGTGATCATAAAAAGTGTTAACATGTTGTGTCAATAAACTTTACTTACATTTTCTCATCAGCTTATCGGCTTCTCGCCTGTGTCCTGTTTTGGCGCCAGTAGCTGCTATGTGTGGACAATGCGTTTCACTGTTCACAGCACGATAGAAACCACAGATTGCACTCTGCTCACAGCTTGTACACTGTTTGTTGTATCACTTCCACATTTGAATGGAGTTACACGATAAGGATAACAATACATTCTTGACCACTTTTCACTACAATGTATTCACTATTTATCTTGCACTTTCTTTTTTTTCGATCTGAAGTTGAAGTTGTTTTTTTTTTTTACCTGAAGCACAGATTCAACTGGAAGTTGACCAAATCATTTCTGGATCATTTTACATTGCGAAGGATATGTTTAACAACTTTCCCAGGAAATCTGCATTGGATTACAACGCATTGGTTTAAGCGTCCTACATTGGCGAACGACTGTTAAGAGAGAACTATCGCAGCTTTTTACCTGCCTCAAGAGTTTAGATCTGATCCAACTCATCTAAACGAAAGCTAGGCAATCCCCAGTACTCTACACGTCTGCAAGTGGGTCAAAATTATTTACATTTCACCAATCCTTTTTGAATATTTTACATTTTAAACGACTTCTCATTGAGTTTATCATGCATCTTTGAACTAGTTTTACCAAAACTTAACTAAGGCCAACCAACTTTCTTCCAATTCAAATCAAGGATCATTTCGTGGCTACGTGATTCCTAGACCAATTTGAAAATTTAACATCCTCCAAACAAAATCAATATCAAATTGGGAAACAACAAAACGAAACTTCCTCTCTTTCGAACTTCGAACACTTGAAAACAACAACGATTTGAAAATCCCCACGCTTCAAGGACTATCCGCGACGACAGTTTCAATTAAACTAATATCCCTGTTCAAAGGATATTTGAAATTGGGATGTAACGCGACATCTGGTGTGCCACTAATGAACCAGGCATGCGTACACTTTAATAATACCATCCTTTAACGTATTCCCTCGAAATCTCATGAATTTGTATCCACCGCACGGAACGGAACAGAACGGAAATGGAAATATTGAAATTGGATACAACATACACAACGCTGCACAATTCTCATACTGAACACTTACAACACGCTTTTTTTTCTTCCGTCGTCGACTAAGACAATATGCTGAAGGAGAATTGTGTTGGGACAGGTCCACGCAACGATGGGGTAGTAAATGTACTAAAAGGAAAGTTGATATCCTCAGTCACTATTTAACTGAGTGTGGAAGTTGATAAGGGATACATTTGTGTTGATTACCTTTGCTGCAGGAATCTTGCGCAAATCCATTAGATTCCACTGCAATCCTAGATTATCTGTGAAGACGCATAGTAGTAAAAAAAGTTATGAATGAATTCCTTGCAGTTTTTCTTTGTTTTTTTTTTTCATTTTTGTATCGTGTGGGGCAGGCAAGGACGAGAGGATCAGCCACTGCACTTTGTAGATTTTCAGCGTAGAGCTTCAAGACTATCTATCGTAAGGAGTTTGGAAGTTTGTTGCAAGTGCATGTGAAGGATGCTTGTGGAATGATTGGTTGACTAGCGTGGGTTGGCTGGTTGGTCCGTTGGTGAGTAAACAGATTGCCTGTATGATGATATCGGAATGAAAATCAATAGTTTATTATGAGCGGAAATGGTTTTTATGGGATTTAATAATGGGAATAAATTGATTTGTGCCAGTTTTCTTCTTCTGGTTCCTTTTGGATGAGTTTGTTTCGAAAAACTGGCACACACAATCAGGCCGCGTGCTACAATATGACGCCCTATGTAGGATGATTTACTATAAGGTCATCGCTCTCTGTAACATTTTTAAAGTTATCTTATCAGTGGTTGATCCCAAAATAGTTTCAAGTATAAATGAAAGCATTTAGGAGGTCAACCAATACTGTGTTAACTAGCAAAGATTGTGTGATAGGGCAGAATATGATGAAGAAAAGCGATACGCCGGTAACAAAAAAGCTAGAAGGACATATCAACCATCGACCCTTATACCATGCCGGGCTCCTGCGCCTAATCTATTGCAATCAATATCTTACCCTACAATCAGGATCTACCTCTGCGTATTATTACAACCTTAAATTATGTGCAGATCACACTGACATTCATTAATCGAGAATCGTGAGAGAACTCTTTTGTAATTCTCAAATTATTTTTGTGAAAATGATCAAAGGACTTTAGTCACAGGATCTGAACGATAAATCACGGTCACATCAAGCATATCTGAGGTACCCGCTAAGTCACAAAACACATACTAGACGGTGGAAGCTGAAGTTATTCTAGAATTATTTACCCATTATTCGCTCTTAACAAAGCAGTTAAAAATTATTAATTCTAAATAAGTTGGAACTTTCATTGCTACTCACCACACCACAGCTCGTTGGTGCAATCATCGAAACGTTGTAATGCCGCACTTAGCCTTGTATAACTTCAATTGTTCACAAATTTTCCAACTGGAAGCGAGATCGAAGCCCCTCTTTTACTTAAACGTAAATTTAAAGTGCACACATTAAGCATAAAGCAAAAAACACATAAAATTATCACAAAATATCTTCAACGTACACAAAACTGTCTGAACACTAACACTGCACTGCAATTACATCGTCTCGAGCCGATCGAGTGCGGCGGAACAGCAAACAAACTCCCCACATCGATAATGCAGTCTCCACATGAGAAGGGTTTGCGCCGTGGCTTGTGCGATAAGTTTAGATCATTGAATAAATGTTAAATGGAGGGAAGAAAAGACGTTAAAAAATTATTGAGATTGAAACCAGACAGTCTAGTTCCGCTTTTAAGGAAATCCTTTTGGATCTTCGGCTGAGTCCAGTCAGGGTAAAAGAGAGTGTTGGCAGAAAGGACGTTACTGGACGATTTAAACATTGGGAAAAAATTAAAGTAATGGCAAGGAGCGTCCAAATGATGAGGAATCCCTAAATAAGGATCAGATTACTTGAAACAACTACATTTTAAGAGAACTTTTGGTAACAGCTGCAACTAAATACCATGTAGCAAAAAAATTATCGTCCGAATATCAAAAGCTTCTTGATCCTGGTTTCTTAGAAGGAAACCAAGCAACGAAGGAGCGAATAAATTTGTTTGTGGTATGAATTAAATAGGAATTTTTGCAACAATTCCTCCTTTTCTACCAACAGGTTTAAAAATTTATCGTTTCCGATGGAAAGGATTATCGTTTTTATTACATTGATGTACTAAACTTGCATTCAACTATATTTAGACATTAAATTGAGTATTTTTGTGTTATCAAGAACTATCGATTCCCTCTTTAATAATAACTTTTAATTAATTTCTGTTATATAAAAGAAAGGATATATGAATTGCGCCCGATTTTCTGGGAATGTTAAGTGATTAGATGCAGAACTCAGGTTCTAATAGAGGTCCTTTCATATTTTAATTTTAAATGTGGTTTTGATGGTTCGAACTGGAGATATGTGGAATATCTCTGTTTTGCTGATTTCAAGGGTGAGGATCTTAAGGATTTCAGGCCTTATTACCAGATGTTATAATTCAGTAAAACACATTCTCGTTGTTCATTCCATTTGCAGCTAGAAAGTAGTGCAGTAGCATCTACGCACCTTCCAGGATAAACTAAATGCATTCACAAGCCTCAATCAGAACGTGCACACTCATTGGATTTCTCCATCATACAGGATTTCTCATTCCTTGGCTGAGTCTTTTCTCAGTCAAGGATGAGAAACAATTCCACTAGCTTCGTTACAACTTGCATTAATTGCTACTTGGACGTGTTCCGTCCATGCTCTACCAAAAAACCCAAAGTTCATTCTGAAGAGCATGTCAAAAGGACTTCTTTTCAAAGATAATAGATCAGTTTTGTTGGTTCGAAGGACCTCTAATTTTTAACAGTCGTTCTTCCCGACAATAACGAACATTCTTTGTAACATCTTCCTTGGTGGATACTTCACCGTTTTCGTAAACAAGATCACACAATATAAGAATCTTTGACAAGGTTCCGCTATCCCTAGTCAAGTTTTTGCGGTATCAGCTTATACCGTCCCAGGAATCCTGATGTGGTACTCATATTCTTGCTTCAGCTTGCTTCTCCGCTGGTACATAAAATGCGCCTGTTTTGTCCTATGCCTGACATGCCGTTTTCGCCTCTGTTTGTTAACCTTTTAGCAGCCATCGACTTATTCCTTGATTTCCTGCATCTGTTTTGAACATGTTTTGCCACTTTTGCCACTGTTTGGTGACTTTTTGCAGTCATGGATTAAGTCTTTGATTTTCTGCACCCGTCCTGCATTCTGTTGATCTGTCCCGCACCTGTTTTGCCGCTTTTGCCCCAGTTTGTTGAACTTTTCGCAGTCATGGATTTAACCCTTGATTTTTTGCATCGGGCTCGGACATATTTTGCCATTTTTACCTCTTTTTATTATCCTTATTGCAGCCATGGATCTAGTGCTTGATTTTATGCATTTGTACCGAATCCTGCCGATCTGAACTGCTCTTGTATTTCCGTTTTTGTCCCTCTTGGTTGACCTTTTTGCACCCATGGATCTAGTCCTTGATTTTCAAAGCTTATAATCATTTCATCTGTTCCCGAAATTCTTGTATCCACTTGCATTTGCAGTCACCTTAGTCGTGCTTTGTTATTCTCCACAAAACTAGGATACCATGTTACAATTGGTACAAACCCATGTAGGGGTAGGACTTTAAAGCCAGACTGCTGTGCATCGCTAAATGGATCAAACGAATGATAGGACAGCTAAGTTTTACAGGCAGGGTCAGGATAGGTAACTAAATTGGGGTCATAGTCCTACAACTGCATTCAAAGTTAAGCTTCCTGGTTAAAGCTTTAACAATTATGAACAGTCTCTTGTCATTGTGCATTGCATTCAATGGTGAACCATGTTGTGTCTATTGTTAACCCAGACCTTATAGACTTTTGCCATAGGATTCCGAGTGACGCAGGTCGTTGATGCTCTAAGCTTTGGCTTATTCTATTCAATCTTTGGGAATGCCTGTCCCCATGCAACCAAGGAATTGACAAAGGGCTATCCGTCCCATGTGTCTAGAGCAAAAACTAAGAATTTTTCTCGGACTGTAGAAAAGCGTCACCTGATTGGAAGTTTATTTGAACTAAGGGTTTGGCAGACGCCCATTTGATAACTGATAGTGTCCCACATGCTGAGGACTCCTCACTGACTCCCTTGACTGAAACGTGGTGGTTGTGGTTTCGAAGGCTATAGAGTATGGTGAATTCACTAGTTGTGTTTGGGAATCCACTGATACTTGTTCAGATCTTGGGGGTGGCGGTTGACACATTGTATCAATCCCGTCTATGGAGACCGTTGGATAAGGCCAATATGACAGGTGTCTACGTTAAACACTTCAACTTTATGATAAGGAGATCTAAGATTGGATACTAGAAAAGTCCTCCAAATACTTTTTTTTAACGTATTGACCGTCAGGATCACCTGTTGGTGGAAGCTGCTGCATCTTTTCCACCTCTCCGGGATAATTTTCTTTGAGCCCAGACTGCCGTCAAAAAAGGTCCTTGATAATATAAATTTTCACACTGAACTTTCTCCCAATGAGTTTTTTGGATCATTTCCTCGTCCTTGGCTCAGAATCATCGCATACATTTTGGAACGGTTGATTTGGATTTCCTCATTCAGAAGCTGATCAGCGTGATCAAACTGCTATATCGTACTCCGGAAATACCCCTTCAAGGAGGCAAATATTCAACGTACTAAAAAGCTGTTCACAACAAATCTGACAGACTGTAATAAAACTCAGATGAAAACCCGGTCTAGGAGCCTTTCGTATCTTCATAGACAAGACTGCTCCCTTTGGTACCTGTTGTACCGTTACCTATCGTTAGTACTTTCTTATACATCCTTACCGTCCGTGGACAATCGACTAGAAATGGATAATTCATTGTCTTAACATAGAGAAGTTTGAGAGCTTCCAGGTGAAAAGTATTAACAATTAAGAACAGTCTCTAGTCAATATGAGTAAGCGCAAAAAATGTGTGTCCTGTTTTCACGATTTCCAACAATACTTTCAATTCCCAATAGCTTAAAGTCCTTATGGTATGTCTACAGCATGAAAATCGCAAAAACAGAGCATTTACATAAAATTTTCACCATTCTTCATGCAAAATGGACAAAAAGGATACTACCCGCAGACTCCCAACGGTTGTTTCAACTATATTCTTCCAACACGATTATATCACACCTATGACACTTATGAAAATTTATTGCATACAAAGACAAAAGGCAAAAACAGCAGTAAATATTTGTCCTATTTGAGCATGTGCAACACCAAATTTCATTGCATTATTTCCTTCCTGGCTTACTTCTATCCTTTTCCTACCACTCGTCCGTCTCGTATTCTTTCGGAATAACTTTCCAACCATTTATTTCTTTTACGAATAATTTTAATTGCTTTTCCGATTTTTCTCCCCATATTTGCAGATTTTTTCAATTTACACGAACTATGGAGTTGCATGGATACTGTAGAGAATGGCGAAATACTTGTATGTGTAGCCAGAACTTGGGCTGCAACTATTAAGGATTCTTCGGATGATTTTGTTTTGGTCATTTTGGTTTTTTGTATTGTTTTATTGATTTGTGAGAACAATTTCAACGTTTGTTTTTTCGCTTTTTCGGGACCCAAAAATCCAAGTCTGACTTGATCTTCCTGTTCCGGGGATGGAAAATGTGATCATGATATCGAAAACTAATGAAGGATCTAAATTTGTGTATGTATGATAAGAACGTTTAATTTTAATGCAGTTGTAAGGGCTTCAGAAACAAACATACATTACAAATTTTGAATACTTCCAAACGAGTGGTGGATAAATATGGGCCGAAAATAAGTGAAAACACTTTTTGTGATTTGGCTTCACCTTCCATGGTTGATTTTTAAAATGGAAAGTTTAATTAAATTTAAAGTTTCATTTACCCAAGATACCATTCTGCGCAAACCAAGCCAATTTTCCCGATATGAATTTAATGATTTATTAATTTATGACGCCGTAGGCATGAGCTTGCCATTTAAAATTAAGATATGGACATTCATTGGTTAATATTTGTCTTAAATCAGTCATAAATTTATGTGTTTTTATTGAATTGCGACGACTTATTATTTGATTATTCATATTTGAGAACTCCTTTTGACTTGAAGTGATTAAAATTGAAAAAAATTAATAATATAAAATAATAAACAAATTGAAAATTATAAATTAGAGTCGGAGAAAAAGTATGAAGTATTTAGTCAAACAAGGATAAAGGGGTGTGAAGGCTTTTAACGTCCAAAGTCTCCGACTCCCAAACAGACAAGGATACTAAACTACCAACCTAACACTTCCTTTTCGAACCTGCATCTGAGCTTTTCTTTTTCCAACCTGAGCTTCTCCTACATCTATTTGACACATTATTTCGGATTGAAACTCATTTTTTACGTCAACAGGCGCCTTCAGCTTAAAGGACTCACTTTTCTACCGGAAGGGAAACGAATGCCAGTTAGATCTTGCTAATTCCAAAAGCTTCAGACATCCTAAAATGGTTTGTGTTCCATTGTCTGGGAAGCCCTAGTAGCAATTGTCCTGCAGTTCTGTTTATCAACTGTACTAAGAACAAAACTGTAGTTAAGATGTTCCCTTACAACGCTAAAGAGGTCACCATATAGTTTGGTCACTATTCATCACATAAAAATGGTTGGAGATGTCACCAATCGCTCCTGTACAAAACTAGAGAGAGAGACTAGTCATTGAGAGACCAGGACGTTACAAATCTTGTAACATTACACCGGAACAATTTCTGTCCACTCGACAACTGGGTTGGATAGGAAGCATCCTTCGACTGAGAAACGATCCCAGATGTGGTATCAATCATATAGTCCTTTTTTCCTTAGATTTTCGCTTCCTAGAATCTGTTGCCTACCACGTTCCTCCCCTTTTTATTGTAATCGTAAGATTTTCCTCCCTTGTAACAAGGATATTTCCCCCTGGTAACCACGACTCTTTCCTGTCTGCTTTTGCGCTGAAAATTCTGCAAAATTAGGTTGAAAAGTAAAGAAGGTTATGGATATTACCCTAGCAATGAGCGACTCTGTTGATCAGGAGGGTGTTCTAATTCCTGCTCCGACACCTGTTTCTTGTCCTAGCACCTATACCTGTGCATTTTTTTAGCCCTTACCCCATGTCTTTAGCCCAAGACTAGTGCGGACAATCACCCGGCGTTATCTTCTTGAGAAATATAGGTCATCAAATTGGCAGTAGGACCTGATGTCTCACACGATGCAGCCATCTCAGCTGTCCGCTAGATTCGCATTTAGGAATAGCTCAAGTCTGTCAATACATCTTAGATCTGATCTATTTGACCATTATCAAAACAGCATCAAACACTGCCAATTTGTATTTTAAAAATTTCTGTCAGGCTGACTGCATCGGCTATTTTCCAGTGTAAAGATGCAACTATCAGAAAGTACTTCAAAATCTTACTCAGCGGATCAGCGTTTATAGTTTGAGTTGCGTATAATTCACAATGCGTCCAACTACTAGCGCCGCAACATAATCTACATAGCAAACAAAGCGTGCCTCAGCCGAAAGGATATTCAACTGAATAGGACCAAGATTGGAGCCCTGAGCGAAGCCCAATGTAATTATTATCTGGTTCTTTCCTTCGTTCCATAGAGCATGCAGCAGATCTTCAGACAGTCCAAGGAAATACAAATAAGACATTATGGTGTTTGAAAACGTTTATCCAGGGTTTCCAAGATATCTAGACATCTAGTGTAGTTGATGGTTTTAAACTTAATGACGGACAGAATTATCTGTTGACAAAGCTGCAAGAATTTTATCTCGGCTAGACTGCGAACTTTACTTCTCTGACTTCATTGACCGTGAAAAAATTTCCTCTGAACCCGGACTGCTATTTAAATAGACCCCTGAGACCCGATCCTAACATCTAGAGGCTTGAGGAATGTACATTGTATAAGCAGTCCCCAAAATTACGTCCATCTTTTCTGACTCGTCTACGGTCTGTCACATTTGGGTACCACATGACTTCTGCGCCACTGAAAACCTTTCGTGAAAACACAGAGGGAGTAACTGATACCTTTTTCAGCAAACATCTTCTGAATAATAGTAAAATATGCTTTGCATTTTTGGTTGGCGGTGGTATGTTAATATTTGTCGATATCATGGTCCACTTTGATGACCTGATTTTCCTCCTTTCAACTTATTGTTATCGAAAAGATTCGTCTCCTTAAATTTCCATGGTCTCTTTAGTTGCTTGGAAGGCAAAACTTTTGGTTTTATGGTGTTGCAATGGATATATAACATAAATTGAGTCAGGCTGTGCAAGGTTTTCCAGGTCAGCTTTTATTTTTTGAAAATTGATTTTTAGTTAACCTTCTGAACGATTTATCGTCATATATATATATTTTCTCCCAACGTTTGGTACCTCCTCCCCCTTTTTTTTGCTGTTTCGTGGTTAGATGCATTTCCGTGATATCCTATTTTCGAGGTTTTGTGTTCGATAAACGGTGGAGGCGAACGACCATTAAGTCAATTTGACCAAATCAAAAGCAAAATCAAATTTCCACCAGTACATCACTGTCTTGAAAGCTTCACTTACAAGATCGAAGACATTTTTCCTAATTTCTAGGAGTTGTTTTATTAGATATCACTGCAGCAAATTTAATTTCTCTCCTTATCTCGATTTTTATTTGTTGCTCACTGCTTAATTAGACGCCTGTGACGTATGTTGTTCACTGACAGGGAACTGGTCAAAAACCTCATCAGGAAAGAACTTACTACAACTTACGCCACTGGGGATCTTTTATAACTGTCCTCTGGGCTCAGACGCAATTCTTTCGACATTAATGCAACCTGTCAAGCAAAATTCAAAGAAGAGCGTAAAAAAGGATACTACAGCTGCAGCCGACATATCCTTCATTACGTTCAAGATTTTCAACTAAATAAGACGTTCAGATAGATTGAAAATCCTGGAAAACTTTTTTAAGCACAGAAAAGTAAGAAACCAGACGCTCTTTTTAAAAAAATTTCCAGCAATCTCAAAAAAAGTTCCTCAGGTTCGCTATGAAATTATTCTTGGAATAAGTAAGCATAGTGACGAAATCCCTTTGCTCGTTTGTGTGGATGTAAATTTTAAGGATATTCTAATGATATTTCCGTGAACATCCCCCACTCCTTTTTTGTGGTTCTTTTCTTTTTTTTTTAAGGAAAAGACCACTCACTCACACACATTTTCGGATGATCTCTAATTGCCTTAAGCCGTCCCACCCTTACATCTATAGCACAATTGAATTTTGCCAACCGAAGCACCTGCCATTTTAATTTTTGAACATCACTTCCTGATAAAAACCAATTAATTGCACCCTTACCCACACAAATTATCATAATCCTAAATGATTAGACCGTACAAAATTACATTACAAAAATCAGCAAAAAATAAAGGAAGAACCTAATAGCCTTCTAGCCCTCTATCTTGTGCAGGACCAAATGCCATTGACATCATCCGCAGAAAAAATACAAGGCCAGAAAAAAAACCCCAAAAGTTCATCAACGCCCCACAACAAATACAAGCTCATAATTTCACTTTGGAAGTTTACTCTGCAAAGCCATTAGATTTTCCGAAAAATTGAAAGCGAAACAAATAAGAATAATATAAACCGCGATAAATCCGACGAAATGAGACGAAATAAAATGAAAGGAAAATTGGATTACTCCCGTGTGTAATAATGCCAGACGATGAGATTTTCAATAATTTCTTGTCTTTAAATCGATTTGCAAGGATCCCTCTCACGTTGGTTCTTACACAGAGATTGCTGAACAGGATATTTTTCTTTTCTTTTTTCTTTGTAACGTTACCAAGCGTTTTCCCAGCTTCAGCATCATTCACGCGTTTTAGGACCACACAGTTGCCACTAAATAATAACTGCTATGGTTATCATTGTATTGTTGTTATTGGCTCATTCCTCCCCGTATCCTTTCTGGCGATTCCTGCACCTTCTCGCCAGACTATTGCCCATCTTTTTACCAAACATCCAGACTGAACTTACGGCTGGCAATGAAACGGAATGAAATTATACCAAGGACGAATGGTTTTCAGCAGCTTCATATTGGTTTTACCATTCCATTGGTCATTAATTTTAACAACCCCGATAACTTGTGTTGTGTTTATTTGATTGTTATGGCATCATTGTTGCCGAGCTGCCGAAAAAGGAAGGGTGGAATGGAATGTCTTTGTAATGCTCTTGAAATTTCGAAGAGTTCACCAGAAAAGTACCAACATTACACCGATAACCCCAGCGATACTCGCTTTTGCAACAGCAACATCAGTGGCTCAATTCGAATTGAAACGGAGTTGATTGGCCCAAACTCTTCGATTTTCGATTATTTTGCCAACATAAAAGGACATTAAGAGTGTGTTTTCGCACCGCCAATTGAATCGTCAAATAAAATGGAGAAGCCTCAACATGCTATTGTGCCAGGACAACTCAAGAAAATGTCTAAAAATTTCTCATGTCTTCACCCTTCCCGCTCACTCTCTCCCTTTCAATTCCTCTTCCTCTCTCCTCTGTCTCGCTCTCAAGGACTTACTTGAAGAGCTCTTTTTGTCACCTATTTCGATTTGATTTCACAAATTGATTCCTTCTTTTTTCTTTTTCGTCATCGGTATCGTCGTCTTAAATGAAAACAACATTTTTTTTCTCGATACACGCGTTCGAATGTTTTGAGAGCTTGGAAAATGGGAAAAGGAAAAGCTTGTAGGACAAAAAAATACTTGGTTGTACGATAGCACGGCGAAAAGGAAGCCTGGTTGGTATAAGTCGCGACAGTACAGTCTCCTGGTTCTTCGTCGTCTTCTGCTTCTTGTTCTAGTCCTTAAATGTATTTCACGTTGCCAGTTGTATGCCAAACACTTTACGCACTTCGGCACTAGGCTAATGGGTTGGTTCCATGGAAAACTGCAGGGATGCGGCGCAGGAACAAAATAAATGTAGAAAAAAAGTGGGAGTTTTGTCTGTACACTACTTAGCGGCGAGAAGAAAAATCGAGTCACATGGAAGCCTGCTCACAACCAAAGAATAAGAAAACGAAAAACAAGAAGAGAAAACACTTCAAAAACGAAAAAGGATGTGACAAAACTTATTTGGAAGAAGGATCTTTCTTCGTCAAGTGATGGAATGCGTTTTCCAACAACTTATTCTTTTCACTTTTGCTGATGTATGTTCTTTCAAACTGGTCTTGAGGTGTTTATTTATGTTTTATTGGTCCCCGTAGGTCCCATCCTTTTTGCTGTTGTTGTACCGTTATCACTAGAAGAAAAGGAAGATGTCTCTCGAACTACTGAGCTCGCATGAAACTCCCGTGGACCACAACGTTATATTATTGTATTTTTGTTTAGGGTACACACAACCTGAACAAAAATGATAAAATTTTTCGAGGATCAAGGACAAATTCAATACAAAGTTTCACTTTCGTGAGCATCAACAAAATATCTTCAAGATTTTCTTGTTATTTTTTGTTGCGTAGTCCTTTCTATCGTTACGGTTGCTTTTGTGCCTGTGTGTGTGCATTGTTTGTTGTTGCTTTCTTTCTATAACAGACAAGTATATTTTTATTGGGCGGTATTTAGTGATAGGTAAGAAAAAGGATGAAAAGCAATTGAGAATATTATGTTTACAACATGTGTTTTTTTTTTGTGGCGCATTTTCACTTCGTTTAATGCTTCAGGGAAAATTATACAAAAGTATTTCGAGTTGAAGTGCTTATTAAAAACGGTTATAGAAAGCGAACAGAGAATTGGTTACAACAGACTGCGTCTCTCCGTGGGCTTGCGCTGGCAATGTAGGCGTTAAAGAAATAAAGGATAATTCGCTGTGGATTAATAATGAGTGTGGACCATAATCAGGATGCTTAATTTTATTTTGTAAGTAGAGATGATTGGATTGGATCCATTTATATCGAACTATCAGATATAAATGGAAGTTTCTCGCCGGGAATATTTTCCTTGGGTCTATTTACATTTTTATGATTTCCAGATTAACTCAATTATCGATAAAGCCGGTCTCGAACCAAGGGCTTGTTGCACCGAAGACCAGTGTTCTAAGCATACCGAAATGGGAATCCATCATAAGTCTAAGGAAAAAATAAAAGACCACCTTCCTAGGACTGTAGTTTTAAATCACACAGAGTGTTTTTATTTCAGGTCCTTTCTCTAAATCTAATGCCGATAGATATCTTCGTACGGTGGAAATAAAGCTCCTTATAATGGTAAACTAATTAAATTGTGTGGCAAATTATGCTCGGGCGGTCCTTGCAGTTAAACAAGGCAAACAGGCGTTCTAAATGGAGCATTCTAGGATTTGGCTCGGCAAGAAAAGTGTTTCCAATAACCAGAAGATGTTGCAATTTCAATTTTCAGCGTGAAGAAGCAAGGAAACGATTCTGTGTGGCTCAAAAATTATATGCAGAAGAGTCTGAAAGATACGGAGATGTAGTGATCTCAACCACTCCCTTAATCATTTTGAACGGGTGTTAATCGAAAGTTAGTGGATGGTCTAAACTATTGATTTACTGAAGAGGATAATACTTTGATATGGTTTTGCATCATGTTTCGATAAATTGTTCTTCAATATCTTACTTTCTTCCTAAATATTAAAAATTTTAGAGCTCTTTTATTATCCTTGGGGAGATGTGGTACGAAATGCTGGTGATAAAGGAGCTTTAACAAACTTGAAATAACTTAGGCTCCTCAGAAATTAAAGGGGACAGGCCTCAGAAATTCGAAGTTGCATAATGAAATTTAAAGATGGAGAATCACACGTCAAACTATTTTAGTGGGTTCTTCAGAGGTACAAAGATCATATCAACATGTACTGAGAGTTCTTAGCTTCCAGCTGATGCAGCTCCAGCACATATGCCACTGACATTTTGGAATAATATAAGCTCGTATGTTTGGGACTGGTGAAGAGGTACAATTCCATGATGTGCTTTGATGTTATAAATGTGGTGGTCTGATACCTAGCAGGGTTGCCAGAGGTGCTCGCCCTGTTTCGAGAGCAAGGATGTCATCTGTGTAAAGGATTGTATGGGTGGTAGGGGTGACGAAATTGTTCCAAGCAGAGTGAAGTAAACTATTTGACGACTGCACTTGTGTTGGGATGTCATGGACTTAGAAGTTGAATACATAAGGGCCAAGAACTATTCCTTGGGAACACGAAAGCGAATCTTGCTAGTATTTGAAAAGGCATAAGCGATTTTAACCCGAGAGATTTTCGCTCTTTAGAATTGTTTTAATGTTCGAAAATTTGTGTAGAGAATCCTTGCTTCACAGGGAGTCAATCCTTTTCTCTAAAAGAATTAACCAGCTAACAGTAACCTACTGTTTCGTTAGGCCTGCTTTGATCTAATCTTCTAGAGAGATGACCACTTGTTCGACTAACATTTGAACTTTAATATCACATATTCAGATCTAATTCTATTTAAGAAGATCCTCTTTAGCGGTCGTTGCAGCTTGTCACCGTTCAAACATAGTTCTTTTCGTGAGAGGATATATTTCCATATTTGGACAAAATGCCAAGGAAAGCCTGTGAGCCACATAATCTCCTGGATTCAACCGTGTAGCTCATAGTTGTTGTAAATTCGTTGTTTTGTAAATTTTGTTTTCCAGGTGGTCGAAAAATTGTTTGTCGAAAATTGGCTCCTCTACTCCCTCGTATGATTAGCTAAGCAGCAGAGATGTTGGAATCCTAGCCATGAACTGGATCATGAAGATCCCCAGACTGAACTAGTTCAAGTGGACTCAAGAGCCTTCCAGCACAATCTTTGGGTGAAAGAAAAGGAAAACCAGTGATTTTTATAATGAAACTTGAATATTACGTCATTCAATCATTTTGAACTCGCGATAGAAACTCAAATAATTTTGAAGGAGGATTGATGAACGATTTTTGATTATACATTAAAACTCAAACTCATGAGCTTACTGTTGAATATGATCGTATTTTCTGTGAGTTTCCCCAAACCGTGATCTATCATAATTGAACTAGCTCACAGATGTCAAACGTCATGAAATAGTTCAAGCGGTGCCGTCTGTCACATGCACCAATTGCGGCGAACGTCGCAAGGAGAAATGTATCGAATGATACCGAAAACTAGTTTCTAGTTCTGTGTCTATCTGGGTTAGTTTTCTGAGTTGATTTTTATTAGATGTAATATACTGTTGGAAATAAGGACTCAATTTTTCCGTACCGATTATCCGAAAACCCAAAGCCGTTCCTACAATGTGATGATTATGGAAAAAATTCTTATGAAGTCATCATAATATTGTTACTTAAATGACCTAAATGATCTAACCTAGTAAAAGTCCTAGTATTAAAAAATACACATATAATTTTGTGTTGCATCATCAAATCAACTTCTATGCCCTACAACAACCAAAAGATATTATTCATTACTTTGCAGCGTTACACAATTCAATGGCTTTACTTTTCAAAGTCCTCTGAAGTTTACACGTGCTTCAGCAAATGTTTAAAGGACAAGCAAAGTTCGGTTGAAGGAATAGTCCTGACAAAAAACATGCAAGAGAAAGAAACACAAAACGAATAAGCGAAAATATAAAACAAAGAATCGTAAAACTCTTTTGAGTCATAACATTTTGAATTACATCGAAGTGAATGAGAATTTCATTACAAGTACCCTCTACTATTAGTAGCTTAGTTGCCAACCATCACTTGATGGTTTAAACTTTGCTCTCCGAAGGACTTCACTCCGTTCCTCGCGTTGCGTCTCCTCGTCACCAGTAGAGCTTCTTAAAAACAACACTCAATGAATGAATAAGCGGATGGGAGAATGAGTGAGTAAATCGTCAAACAATTCACTGAACGTAATTTTGATTTACCTTTGGGTGAAGTTAAAAACACCAAGAACAAACTCAAGTGTTATACTACCAACGTAATAGCAAATAAGTGAATTGTAGAAGAAGTGAAATGCAACGTTGAAGGCTCTATTCATTGGACTCATTTCTTCACAACGTATTATATATCCGTTGTACTGTTGCAGACTTGCATCGGTCGTTCATGTATGCATATCCTTTGTAGCATTCCAGGATTGCTAGGAACGATTGTTCAAACTAACCATAAGGACGATGTTACAAAATTTAAACTTTACATATGGCACATTTAGCAATGGTACTCAGTGCACAAGGGCCCAAAAGGGAGATAGAGAAGATAGTGGTAGACCGGGAGAAAATCAACATGAGCTTTCTTAAGCGAAGTCTGCATTCATTCGAGCGGGATAGCATGTCAGATTGGATTTTGTGATTCAGAACGAGTTTTAGATACGATCAGGAAACTGATAAGTGAAGCAAATGATAGAGATATTGAATAGCATTCAACATGTTAGTTAGATGGATCGTTAGTACAATAGATTAGGATAAATTCTATAGAAAATATGTTTCAACTGCTGGAGCCTAGAAAACATTATAGATGAGTTTATAGAATTTCCGTTGGGTTTCTACTAGTTTTTTTATTATTATTTTATTTATTATCCAACTCAGTCAATTAAATCTGAAGGGGTCTGAGGCATACGAAAGATCCAGGCGAGACTATCGGGAACGTTAACAGCTACGGTCGAATCCTGCCGCTGACTGTGATATTTGAAGTTCCCTTTCTGGTGTCGTAGTATCTGTTAGCATAAGTGATACATCGTTCTCATGGAGCTACAAGAGTATGTCTTGTTCGAATAAGTACAAGAGCTAACTTTTGAAACTAAGTCTCGAACAGTATCGTTCCACTGGCTGTGGCTTCCTATCAGATAGTCCAAGTATCTATTTGTTAGCCTTGTCATTGAGTCCCAGCACTACTTCCTTGGATTTTCTCCTTGGATTCCTTTTCTTCCCGCAGTCTTGCTTGCGCGTAATTATCCTGTATACAGGGGTATGCAATCCTCATCAACCTGCTACACGTGGCCACTCTTTCTGGGAGACCTTTAACTCGCTATGAATTTCGTTCAGCTCGTAGTTTTAAACCTTCCTTGGACTTCGTTCCCGTTTTGCGCCTTGGTACCCCTCTTTGAAGTATATTTATTGCATTTTACAGCTGTTTGTCAGTGTTGGCCACAAAACAAAGATCCTAAGACAGCTTTGGATCCTAGTTAACTAACTTAACTTAAGACAGCTTTGTGTATTAGAGATTTTAATCTCTTGTGCAACCAAGTGCCCCCCAAGAATTAGCAACATTAAGAGGAACTTCTGTGAGCAGAAGGTTCTCATCTGTCACAGTTTGCTTCACGAAGCTTTCGTTTCTCTGACAAGAAAACTATGAGGCCCCATCCTACTTAGCAATCGTATAAATCGCAACAGGTCCCACCGTCCGTCGAGTTCCAATCGGGGGTCCAAAAATTTCCAGAAAACTGGAAATCTCAATAAGACACGTCATGTTTTACTCATTAACAGCATGCGGAAACCATCTGTCAAGTTTTTTCACTCTTTCAAACTGTTGGAAGTGGGGGCAAATCATTGGAAGGTAAGCGACCAATTTCAGTGAAACATTGCTTATTCAGACTCCAGTAATAAAGCCATCTCGTCATCAGTCATCGATGTTCCTGAATTTTTTCATGGCTCACTACGAGGATCCTTACCACTGGATCGAAATTTCGAATGTGTTTTTTCTACACTGTGTATTCAAGCCCAAATACTGTCTTATCATTTCTTATTTTTTGTTGTCTCTGCTATTTTGAGCCCCAGGTTAAAGTGTCAAAGGAAAAGTTACCTTTTTTAGTTCCCTTCCATGCACTTTTTTACCAGGATCACCATTATAATTCAAGTCACCTCTGTACACCTGTTTTTTATTAGTGGAAAGTGATCAGAAGAATCTTTACCAGTAACCAGTAACTTAGTAACACGTTTTCTGTTTTCAAAGACTCAAATGATGATGGCAGATGAGGCAACAATGAGATGTTTAGATTTTATGCTTTGCCTAAAGCTGAACTAAACTGAAGCCTGAACTGGTTCACGTAAAGCTTAATATACTGCGATGTACAGGTCATTTTAATTGCGTGGAGGATGCATAAATCCCGCGACATGTTCTTCAGGAGGAATAAATGGAAAACCACACCCAGGTCAAAAAACCGATGAGAAGCTTCTATTGACAACACTAGTCAAAAACTGCTTGGTTTTGGGTCCAAGGATGAGGTCAAACGATCGAAAGCAATGGAGGTAAATTATGAAGAAGGCCAAAGACCGTCACTAGGCTGTACCGCCAGAGAAGAAGACGAATAAGAAGATGAACAAAGAAAAATTGACTGACAAAAAAGCCGTAGTACAATACAAAACTATGCGAACATATGTTGCTTTGCCGAACTCTTTAGATTTTTCAACCCCTTTTTAATTCATTTTTGTCGGATGTAATTTATTTTTTTCGTCTATAAAACAAACTCTCCTTAAAAACCCAAGATTTTCTCGAGAACAGTGAAATGACCGACAGGCTGCGAAATGAGCTTTGACAATATAATCAGGTCACCGTGAACAAGGTCTTCAAATTGAAGTTTCATCACGGGTGTGTATTTTGTGTCTCTTTTCCTTTACACACGTTCCGCATGTCACTTCTGTGTTCTACTCTCTGTCTCATTTTCCTTCCCTGGTATGTCTCTATACACACTTATGTATAAATTGAAGCCTAGTGTATACGAGTATAGTATGAATATTTTCTTCAGCAGATTGCCTTAAGGATATTCTGTTGAATTGTTTTGGTGGAATACCGGTGGGCTTGAGTTCTAGTTTTAAGGATCTCATCATCGTCAACGGTCGGATGATAAGAATAGTTGAGAGTGTAGTATGCCCAATAGAGGTAGCTACTCTGCATGAAATACATCTGAGCTCACTGGTCCTGCACAGTTATACAGCTGCTGTACATCTCGTTCATATTGTTTTTGTTGTTGCTTCGCAAGTAACCCCCAAAAGCGGAGACTATGCCATAGCGTTGCATTATAGTTTGAGTCCATCCATCCATTCACTTGGAGAAATATTTTCTGCATACTTGCAGTGGCTTGAATGCAACTTTAGGCCGTATAAACCGTATGAAATCCTATGCTCTTGCATATTCCATGCTTCCATAAGACCAGGATATATACTATATATACACACAAATATGCAGAAGGATATACACCACATACTTTGCTTAACGGAAAGGATTAATTTAATCATTCCACGCTGATACAAAAGTAGGACAACGCCAGCAGCCACAAGCTATTCAACGTACGGTTTAAGCTCTCATTTAGCACTCTATTCAACACACACGTAAATACAAACACACTTACACACAGAAGGAGCGAGTGAAAAAATACAACACACGGGAGAAATGGAAGATACTTTTCGACACCGTAGTTTAGTACTGTTGGTGTTTGTGAATCTGATGTTTTTAGATGCTAACATTACTACATGAGCTTTAATGTGAGGTCCTGCGATTGGATATAGAGTGTAAGAGTTTATTTTCTAGCTTTGCTAGGGGATGCATTTTTAATGGAATCAATTTAGAGGAGTGCATTTAGAGAAAAATGATGTTAACAAACATCCAATAAATATGTGACGTGAACAACAAAATTAATTATGGAGGAGGACTTTCAATTAATTTTTTTAAGGCAAAAAAATAAGTAAAACAAAAAACCATTGAACAAAAACTTATATTTTTAATTGGGAAACGTTCCTTATTACGTCCTCTATCCAGCGATGATAACCCACCTTTTTTTCGAAGGCTCGAGTGTGATCCACTTACTCACTTTCTACTTCTTTTTAAGAGTTTAAGTATTTATGAGGGAATCGGTCCCGCCCTCCCGGTTGTCTTTAGTGTTCCATGAGGCCACGTTTTGACAGTCTCTTGATGTATGTCAGTTTACGTCAGTTAAAATTATTGTTAACGTCTCCTAATGTTTTAGTTTTGATATCTCTTTATTTTTTAGAAAAGAAATAAATAAATAATAAACAAAATAATTAATCACTAAATTCTCTTTATAGGCAGGCGTTTTACAATTTCTGAGGCGAGTGCAGGAAAGGAAAGATCAAAGATTTTTATTGAACAGATATTGGTACTAGTCCGTGGGACTTAAAAAAGGAATGAAACGGTCCAATAGATTTTGGTTACATCCGGTAATACCAAAGATATTACCATACTGACGTAGTTCTACGTCAGTGCATGAACAAAGTCCTCAGTTTTTAGGTCGTTTGTGAAAGCAGAAAGGACCTGATTAATATTGCAGAAGTGCCAACAATGCGTGTACCGTGGCCGGCAAAGATTTCTGATAAATTATATTTCCCCCTCCCCTTCTCCTTTTCAAAAAAAAAATATCTAATACGATATCTGATACGCATTTGATAAGATTTCTCGGAGTTTCATTGCGCATTAAAATACTGTCTATCAAAAAGTAGGAATATTTGGAAATAACTATGGAGCTCTCCGGGAGAAAGGTACTTTTTGAGTCGAAACCAGGGAAAAAAACTTCAGAATTTTTCTTTTGAATTTGGAAAGTATATTAAAGTATGAGTTTTGCTAGACTCACAAGCAAATTTTAAGCTACAACAACAAATTCTTCCAGCGGACTTCCTTGTGGATGAAGTCGAGTTCCATTCTACAGAAGATCACGCTCCCGTTGATTGCCACTCTTATTCCGGTCAAGGGAAGCCAATCGAAATTACCGAATAACGTGATTGGGGAAGGCTATTAACATCTCCAACTCGTAAGCCGATTCCTGATCACTCAGTGAAACTAAGCCGCATTACGGTCTCGAAACCTTCAGCAAGTGTTAGCCAAGACGATGTTGGACCCATTCCAAGGAGTAGAAGAATTCCCTGGGCTAAAAAAGGCTTGCTAACATCGGCTCCGGGGAAAAATAGTGGTGTCGTCAATCCTGTACGTCAGCCTCACCCTGAAGATTTTTGGGGAATGTATGACACGAGCATGTGCAAAATGCCTCAAAGCTTGAAGTTTGGCGAACATGATCAGTGAAAGGACTGCCCCATTTGGAACGAAGAGAAAATGTATGCAAATTTAGGAGTAAATCGGACCAAGAAAGACATCCTGGTGAGTTTGAAGGACTACTGTAAAGCCAATCAAACTGAGCCTAGAAGACGGGATTCCCATAAAAAGGCCTCTCAAACAACCTTGGAACACCTGGATATACATAGACAAGGTTACTTGATCGTGTCACAAGAAAACTGAAATTTCAACACAGAGTTCACATGAGCAAATAAAAAACCCAAGTGGATGACCATCGAAATGCAATCTCACGACCCAAGTGGAATTTTTTGAGGAACTATGACCTACAGGGAGTGTCTCGAAATGTCAATACTCTGTCTTCTAAACCACCAGGTCACAGGTTTCTAGAATACTTTCCCTTCGTCCTGCATTAGCACATTTCAAAGCATTACTTCCAAATACTACTTATATAGAGATAACTTATACTTTAATCCTGAGGTACTCTTACAACACTAATTTCGGGGACGAATCTAAATAGTACTCTCAATCAGTTACAGCACTGGAACAAATGCACTAGACCACGCATGTTACCCTATCATGCATGACTAACGATTCCATTTCGCACCGACTTAGCTAAGCTCCCTGTACCAAATAATTTTCACAAGGATACAAAACATATAAAAGGCAGTTCATTAATTGCACTCGCAAAGATTTGCCTTACAACCTCTATGTTAGCTCTAGAACTCATTTTGTATAAAACCATCGAGTAAGGATGCAGATTGCCAATTCATTATCACACGATTCAAGCCACTAAAAATTCTAATCAACCCTGTTATAAACTTTACAACGCCTCTCCTTTGTACAACTTGAAACCAATCCTTCTCCGATTTGGAAATGCAAAATATACTGAAAATATCACCGAACCCAGGAAGTTAGCTATAGGGAGGTTTTCTCTTGAGAATGCCTTTTGCTTTTGTTTAAATCGTAAACATTTTCAATACGAAAAGGATCTGTCAGTATACTTGTTACATGTCTGCATACCGTATTCCCCAAGGGCTCTTGAAAAGGATTCTCGTATTGTAAGGAAATTGAAGGAAGACCGAGCCGTATTCCGCAACCGTAAGAGCATTAACATCCCCAGAATAATTGCATTCTAATCGAAAATTGTGTACAGAGTAATGTGAATCTGTAAATTGAATTCTGCACGATCCTATTTCACGTGTGTAGCAGATAAAATTGGAAAGGAATTGATGTTGATGTGTGCAACAGGATATGGTGTTTTGCTTTTCCATTCACGCAAACACTCAAATGTTGTGGCATTGTTGAGAGTAAGTGTGTTTCAATGTAGTAAATATAGAAAACCTGATTAAAAGTCACATTGACTCCTTTTTTTCTGCTTACTATTCACGCCAACTTCCACTGAAGTAGCTCCACGCAAGTAAATTTCCAGGAAGTTCCACTCAAAGCTTGTTTAAACTTGAGGCAATGACAGGTCCCCAAAGAAGTTGATTGTTAAGGATTTCGGTTGGTGAGTTTCATTGTGAGATGTGGAAAAGAAAAAAAGTAAGCTAAATACAAGGATATCTGTATGATACCAATGTAAAATTTCGTCTAATTCACCATAAGGCCAAGCGTATCGAAGGAACCATGGTTCTACAGGAGTGGTTTGAAGTATCGAAATGTCAATTGAAAATTTTGAGCCGAAGAATCTTGAAAGCTAGGAAGGGTTGTCAAAGTCAAACACTTACGGATCAATGGAAACAGTAGGACGATTGTTCTACAGGTCTGAAACAGGTGTAAGTTCAGTTGACTTAAGAAGGATTTTTTTTTTTTTGAATTTTCGACCGATTAAGTAGCATCCAGAAATCAAATTTCATCCTTGCGTTCTGACACTACCATCAATTACATGATTAACCAATATTAGTCATGCATAACACAAATTATGAGTTGAATACATACCAAAACCTAGGGAATACATACTCCTGCTGCAGGCACAACCGCAAATCCCACCACGAAAAAAAGGTTTTCCCGAACATGTTGAAGCGTGGCAACGATTTTCCTCACAGGCTTCCGCTAAAGACACAAAAAATCTGGTAATTTATAGAAATCGATTCGGAAGTTCATACCGACAAGGGAGGAATGTCAAGGTAAATAGCCTGTTCACTATCCCATAATGGCTGTAGCAGTGAATCCTGGTGATGGCAGGCGAGAATATCCTGGTATATCTATCAACAATCTGCCGTGCCTTGCCGCAGCTTCAAGCGCTAATGCAAGTTGCGTTAAAACGATTTTTTGGTTTTTTTTTCGGTGGTTCAATTGTGATAAGGTAAATCAACGATGATATTTTTCGTTTGGGATGGAAAATCTCTCTCGCCTCAAACGTAAGACCAACAAATAAACGGAAGAGCGAAGGAATCAAAAGGACGGGAAAAGAAAAGGAACAACAAAAAGCAAACACACCAGGCAAGCATTGGTAAAATCCTATCGCGAACGAGCAAGCGAGTATATGGCAAGTTGGACTATCAATTCCGGAAATTTATTATCCATATCGTTATCCGATTCAAGTAACCATTCAAGGAAACGAAGATTCCTGTCGTAAAGCAGAAGTGTCAGTGGAATACACTTACTACGTTTCACAAAAGTGTAGCACAAGCGGCTGGAATTGCTGTGAAACAGTGAGTTTGCTGATTTGATGATGCTGATTACGAGTGGATCTAAGGAAAGATTTGACATTGTTAATGGTGCTATTTTCGTGAAAGTACTATTTAATCTGGAAACAATGCAATGCGGATTACCGGTAATCTGGTTGAACATAGTGAAGTGCTTCCTTTTACAACGCGAAGAAGAGAAATCAGTTTGTACGGAGAATGTCAGTTTAGACTTTGAAAATTGTATGGATGAATGTTTTTTTCTCTTCTTCTCCTTGGTTTTTGGGTGAAAGGTATGAAATTATTGAGGATGGAAGATGTCGTTACTTAGATGAAAATAAAGTTTTTTCTCTCAATGAATAGTTGGATTAAGATCCTGCACACCGTACTTGGAAACAGAAATGAGCCATTTGAATGCTTTCTTGCAAACAGTCAGACACAGTCGTCAGTTAAGGTTAAGACTACTAACCCTTTGTTGGTCATGTATAAAGCCTAAATGGACCTTTTGTCTTGACCTTTATGTTAGGGCTGTAGCATTCCAAACAGGATCTCTTTCAAGACAGTCCAAAGCCTGCGAAAAGAGGAGAGAGATGTTTGGACACATGGAGTCCTTATGTGGTTATTTGTTGAGTTGATCTGATTGCTTACCTAAACCTGCAGGGTGACTCTTCAATCTCCCATAATAAGCAGAATGAAATAAGGAGTCAAAAAAAGAAACGACATAGAAAGCAACGAACCATATGTTGACGCACTCGAGCATAAAAGGGTGGTATGAACTACGAGGCTAGATATGAGTGTATCCAAGATATAAATTTACTTCCTGGCCGTCATATCTTTCAGTTCAGAATTTGGTCCAATGGGCCAGATAGAGTACCCTCATGACAAGACCAAAGGTACGTGAGCAAATGATCTTCTCAGAATTACCACTGTGACTTCCACAAAGTACCCTTTAAAACTAGGTCGGTTGATACTCCACCAATAAGACCTCACGTTCAAATGTCACTATAATCAGTGTCGCTCAGGATAAGCATCTGTTGCACAGAGGATGACAACTCTAACTTCAGAACAATTCAGAAGACTCTGTTTATGATCCCTGTGCCTTTTTTTGAGCGAAGCAAAAGGCAGACCAATACGTATTACAAGTCCACAGGCCGATGAAGTGTTGCTTGTTTCGATTTGTATCTGTGCCTCTGTCAGATTGACAGATGGCTTTGATTGTTTCGCGATGATTAAGCGAGACGCTTTGGTTGGTGAATTTTCGTATTTTTAGGTATGCCTATCGGATTAGCTTTATTGAAAAATCCAGAAGAGCTGTAATTATCAATGATAATCATAGTCGTATAGTATCTTATAACCATTTGAACTGCACGGATCCATACTATAAGGTTCCATGCCTTATTGCGTGCAAGCAATGCAAATAAGGATATCATGAAATTGCAGCCACGCCCTTGTACTACAAACCAGGAAAACACCTGAGATATCGCAGGAGAAATATGCCTGGTATGTTTCGTTGTGACGATTTGATCCGAAAGGGATGGAAAAATCCGTTTTTTTGGGGAAAAATGGATTCATGGAATTAGAATCTGCATCTGACTCTCGACATGGTCAATGGCACAACAGGCCAAGCCACTAAATTAGCTCAAATTCACAAATTTGCCAAAAAATTCATCAAGATTTCAAGGAAGTCTTACTCTTTGTTTGGTCGCAATCCTTTCCGAAATCTTGCTTCAAAACTTCACCAATATACTTGTCTTTGTATGACAGCCTTTCACAAAAGTGCATTTTGTGATTTCAAAGATTTTTGATTAAGTTTAGGAAAACACTTCATCCAATTGTCATAGCATCAAACCAACGTCTATAGTGGAAATGTATTATAACATAACGTTATGAAATGAAACAACAGTCCTGTTGCGTTTTCGACTAGTCGAAAGCAATAAAGCAGTTCTGATATATTGAATCCTACCAACAATAATTCCCGCAAAAAACGAGATAAATTTTAACAATGGATACGCCTACTTGGTGAAATGCGATGCAATGAAGAGGTAGTTGTGCATTAGAACCAACAATTGGATGTGTCTCTGTGAAGTAGTAAAGCTATCGGCGCTGAACTTTTGATCCTTAGATTCTGAGTGAGAAGTTTGAATTAGTATGCACTCTTGTTGGCTAGCACTTATTTATTTATAGACAAGTTGTGGTAAGGAATTTGATTTTCTCGGGAGGAAACTCGCAAAATGAAACATGAATAGCTGAGCGCAAGGCGGACCTTGTCCTGCTCTTCAAATACTAGAAAGGGGAGTAGCTTGAACCTAATAAACAATATATATTGCTAAATCATCCAAGAAGCTATTTGAAACTTCATGATCACAAAAAAAGGATACAAGACCCATTAAGAACGATTGTACCCAAGGAAGGAAGGAAACTATAAATGTTCTCACTAAGCCGGGCATCCCAAAATTTTCTTGATGGTCTTCATGGTTGGAAATACTCTATTTTCTTTTTTAGTTATGGCTATTGACATTCAATTTCCATGAATGAAAGCCAAATAATCTGACATGCATTTCGAATTTAAAGGAAAAATCAAATTTTCATTCGTTGGAAGTGACCATAAAAAAGGCGTTACTAGTTTCTCATTTTTGTTCCACATTTCTATAACTCATTTTGTGTGTCTGCGTACGAAATTCATGGATGTCCAAAATAAGTTCATAGCCAATGTCTTTCCTTAGACCCTTTCGCATTAACGACTGCACATTTCAAGCACAAATCGTGACATTCCAAGATTAAAAATTTCTTTTTCCAATTCACTGAACTAATTGATATGCAGAAATATGTCTTCCTCTCATTGAACTCAACTGGCATTTCTCCTAGCCAAGCAAACATAAGACGACGACAACGACGAAAAAAAAAGGAAATCCAAAGGAAATCGAATCGAATGGCAGTAGCCATAGGGTATCAGCACTACTTGCCATAATTCACTATTTTTTTCGAACCTTTTGTTCTGTCCGCATCTCCTTACCCTCTTTTTTCGCTTCAGTTGTAAATTATTCATTTTGAATGCCGGAAGGTGGTTGCAAAGGAGTAAGAACTACATGAGTATATATTCCTAGTGGCAGCTCAATCGTAGTGAAAAGTAAAGGACGAAACGAAGAAAAACCATAGACAATGTGCAATTCATTAGAGGAATGAAATTGCCAAGTTATTTTCATTTTCCTCATATCCATTTCGACTTTCTTCATCTTGCAATTGCAATTTAGTCTGCCAGCTATTGAAAAAGGATATGCATAGTCTGGAAGGTAAAAGAGGAGGCGCTACAACTTCAATGTTTGTAGAATGAATCGAAGATTAACTTTTTATTGGATAGTTGTAGATAGTTGCTAGGACTGTCTGTATGAATTGAATTACGCTATCCGCAAGACTTGTGCCTCTAGGTAAATTTTATATGATGGCAGGAAGAACATTTTCAAATAGATCCTGAAAAGATAATTTACAATGATTTACTGGAATTGAAGTGCCGAAATGTTAACAATCGTGGAAGTTATAGTCGTGCTGCTGTTAGCTGGTTGTTCTGTTGGATCTGTAAAAAGGGATGCAAAAAGGAGACGAGAATCGGAGGTCTAAAAACTTGTAATAGAAAAAAATAAAAGTAAGACTCATTGGCTCTTCTTTGATGGATCAATATGATAAACAAGGGATCTACTGTGTTCACCCCTTTTTGCTCTAATTTAAGTTTGCTGCTAAGTCTTGTTAGCTTTTTGGACTGAAATCCTTTTCGGGCAAAAAGCCTGTAGTCAAAATCACTTTTTTGCATGCTTTAATCAACTGAAGCCATGCTTCCATCTAAACTGATAAGAAAGGAAATGCTTTAAAGTAAAAAGAAGCCACTGAGTCTGCAATTTCAAAAGGAATCTCCATATAAACATCAGCTAGTAGCTAGGTAACGCATGAATCCTTTGAATTTTTTTGGAAGTAACCTTAATTCAAGGGAGCACAAATTATGAGCACGATCGACTGAGCTGAAAACCTGTATAATCAACAGTAAGCCATTAAAGTGCATAAATCCTTTACAATTTTTTAATAGAGAATTGAAGAGACCCAGCCCGGATGACTGTGAAGATTCCTACAAATGTTTGTTGCAAGATGACCTACTAAGAACAGATATTTGATCAGCTGTTCCTCATTGCAGGGTGCTGGGTATTCATTTATTTTCCAACGCTATCGGCAACAATATGAGCGACGTGACACTATGAGTTTAGTTATTCGGATCTAGTCGTTCCTCCAGACCAATCATCGAAAATGTTATTAGATGTTTCAAATCATGTATGTGGAAATTTTTCTCTTCCTTGACAAAAAAGTAATCGTAACATCAGCCACCAGCCGCGACTTCGTGATTAAGACAGAAGATATTTAGTGTTCATTTTGCCGTCTAAATTCTTATTCTGACTTGTAGACTCGTCTTGTATTCAACGTGCCCTACGTGATTGTGGCTATTAACGAAAGTTAACTGATATAGGAACCGGATGCAGAGGTGCGAAGGGATTCGTATTGAAAAATTCAAACCTTGTAGTCATACACAATGACTCACATGTGCCAGTACAACGGTAAATTATTCTCACAGATATGAAAGCTGAGAACTCTAACCGATCCCACCTCTCACTTACATCATCTAATTTCTAAGCTCTCTATCTAAAAAAGCTCGCTTTATTTGCTGTGTGGAGTATTTGTGTTTCTTACTTTAGGATGGCCTACCTAACGCTCTTTCCTCACGCTAAATGTGGTAAACATTTAAAACGACTACCTTGTTTTGATGGAAAATGTTGTGGTAGATATATAAGTAGGCATGCTTCTAAGATTTTAGACACGTGGCTTGAACCCTGTTCATCAGAGCTGTCTCATTATATTGACGACAATTGAGAATTTCTTAAGTTATTTTTTTAATATTGGTGCATGGAATCCTACATGTAAATTACTTCGGCTACATCAACTATGTTTTGTTCACGAATGCACTTCAACTTATAACTTTATTAAATTGGATATACTTGAAGGTTGCAACAGGATCATAAAATTAAACGTCTAGTTTTTTAAAGTCTAATTAGGTGTTCAAAGTTATCGTTGTCCATTAACCGCACTCTCTTCTCCTTTCTGGCCAAATGCCTGATACGGAATTCTAGTAATCTGTATACGTATGTAGGCAGCTCAAACTGGATGCGGTAATACGCCGAGTGAGCGAGTGGATGACAGACCGTGGGTTTAGCCTAGCGCTGGAAAAGACCGAGGTTATCGTCCTCACAAAGATGCGAATCCCTCATGTTATGCCGGTTCGTGTGAGGGAAATGATCATCGAGTCAAAAGAATCAATCAGATACCTTGGCTTGATGATTGACTCGAAGATGAGTTTTTTCGAGTAGGTTCGAGCGTCAGCAGATAAGGCCTCCGTGCGGGTATCGGCGCTAAACCGCATTATGGCCAACACGCAGGGGCCAACCTCGAGCAAAAGACGTCTACTGATGAGTGCAATGGAGTCAGTGCTCTTGTTTGGCTCCGAGGTTTGGGCTGACGTTCTTAGTAAAGAGATATACCGAAGGCGTCTGACACATGTGCAGAGGCAAGGAGCTTTGCGGATAGCCGCTGCATACCGCACTGTCTCTGAACCTGCAATGCTGGTAATTTCGAGGGTGGTTCCAATTAAGTTACTTGCAGACGAACGGAAACGTGTATACTCACGTAGGGGGGAGTCGGCGAGAGAAACCGTCAGCCGAGAGGAACGGAGAAGAACCCTTATCTTATCTCAGCAAACATGGGAAAACGAAACGCGAGGCAGATGGACCGCACGGCTGATAAGTGACTTGGGGCCGTGGTTCTACAGAATGCATGGTGAGACTGATTATTATCTGACGCAACTACTCAGTGGTCACGGGTTTTTTCAGTCTTACCTGTATAAGATGGGAAAGACACCATCCCCAACTTGCGTGTTCTGTCCGGGGATGACGGATGACGCCTGCCACACGTTCTTTACGTGTAATAGATTCACTAGACTCCGTTCGCATCTCTCGGAGAAAATTGGCGTAATTTCCCCAGAAAATTTAACGGGAAAAATGATGAAATCAAAGGACAATTGGAACTGTGTGTCGCATTACGTACGGACAGTACTCATTATAAAGAAGGACATAATGGATCACTTGGCGAGAGAGGGAACATCTCTGTAACGCAATATTATAGTTACTCATTGCAATTCCTTCTTATCCATCCGTGAAGAAAGAGAGATTTCCCTTAGCCTGAAGACATCGCTAAGCGATGATTAATGAGGCCTAATCCGAAGTAATGTGACAAACAGTTCCAGGCTAGGTTATCGGTGTGACAGGGGAGGTGTTTAGTCGGTAGTCCGGTAGCGGGGGAGTCCGACACTCAGGGCGTAAATAGCCTTCACCTCCCAAACAAAAAAAAATACGTCTGTAGGCATGTAGGCTGCAGGCATGAGAACACGAGGTCCACCCAAAATAATGAGTCAAACTGTTCCTACTTAGGTTATCAAGTTAACAAGAGTGGTGTTCAGAAATGAATCCAGAAGAATGTTCCGCCTGGTTGTTTCACACCAACATTGCTCTGCCACTTGCAAATAGTTCGAAAAATTCGTTCGCTTTTAAGCCCCAGGAGTAATTTTTAATTGGAATTTTTATTGAAAAATGAACATTATAAACCTTCTGAAAAGCATCTCAACTCATCCAGTTGATACCCACTAATTTTCTTCGAAGGACATAAGGTGCAAATTTCGCCTTCTACGCAAAAGTTTCAATGACGAATCTTACACGTTCAATTTCGTCCTTTGGGGCTGGGAATAAAAAATATTTTCACGATTGGAGTCGTCTGTGACCGTCATTCCATTAAATGATATTTTGTTTCAGTGCTGCCATGAACTGTTAAAAAAACAAATGTCTGTGGAACGAACAATCCTTAATTCACAAATTCTGGCTAATTTTATTCTTTGCATTTGATGAAAGGATCTGAACAGAAACTACCATCAACAGACTTAACTAATCTGAGCAGCTCAGTTAGTGCTGATGTTCCGTTTTATCCTTCAAAGAAAAGCCTTGCTACAGTGCTACCAAACGTGGTTGCGGTAAGAAGAGGTCCTTGAGGTTAACCAAAACCGCGTTGAAACATCAATGTTCCCAAAATAAGGTCTAAATATCTAGAATAAATTTGATAACAAGTCGATCCTCAAACGGTTGTTTTGAACTTCATTGATATCCCGTCAAAATATTTTGCCAAATTTAAAGGACTTGAATATTGCAAGCAACTTATGTCTCATCCCGTCAGATTTAATCCTTCACTTCCATTTAAGCTCAAACGGAATTCGACTCGCATGGATGCAACCCAGTAATATAACTAATTGTTTCTAACGCTATGAACCCGTCCAAGTTAGACGTTAAATATTTGCCCTGTAATACAAAACACGAAGGATATTAACTCTAGCGTAACTATTGTTTATTGCTGCAACAATTTCAGCAGCTATTGCTACTTCAATCGGCCTATCTGTGAGCGCTTCAAGCGAATCGCTAACATTCACTGTATATCAACATGAAACATATGTTGGCAAATATGTTTGGAAATTGGCTTTACACATACATTGTTAACATTGCAATTAGTAAACTACGTTTGTAGTAAACATCGAATCACATAACGCTCAGTTAAATCGAAATGAATCAATTATTGCAATGCACAAGACAATAATCATCATCAATCAGTTAGTTAGTGAGTTAGTTGAAGTTGAGCGGCGTGGTTTTAGGGGGAAAGAAGGTCCTTACACGACTGTCAGGAATTTCATATTAATTTACAATTGTTTATTAATGGTTTAGCTTTTTGATATTAGAAGATAATTTGTATGATATCGACATATGGATATTGTTTGCATTATTGATGGTTTGTTAATTAAAATTATGTTTTGGCCTGAGTCCTGTTGTGACTTTAGTGGTTTTGCTCGATAGGTCTTTCAGAATATTTGGGTCACTGACATCAATATGCAACCACATGCATCCTCTTTTGACAATTTATTCCGAATTGAAGTGGAACTTTATCGACTGTATTAAATCGTTGAAAGGAAGCTCTACCGAGTTGTTTTACAGTCAATTTGTTATTAAATTGGAATGAAGGAATTATAAACCGTGATGGTAATTTTTAAAGTGTTGAATATTGAATGAACCATAAATCTTCTTGGTACTCACCTCGATAACAGTCCGAGTGTCTTTTTTATATGCGTCATGATGTAGCCTCTAGGACTGCATAGATGTTTCCTTATTGGTAATTCTGCCTCAGCAGCAGGCAGAGAAACTTTATTCTATCCACCATAATAACTTTCAGTACAACTGGAACCTAGTTTTTGACAGGAACATGTCAGCAACAAGTCGTGGTAATTTTCATCCTTTGAATACTTTTGGCAGGATCCATAATACCCGCAAAAAGTTCAGGATATCCATAAGCGAGTCACGAACTTCGGATTTCAGGCATACCTGTAAAGACATGGATCCCATAAACTGTCAAAAAGATCGAAAATTTATCTAAAAGTAGAAGACGGTCAATACTGTCATCGATTGACAAATGAAAAATTAATTCATATGGACAAGGATAAGGTAAAAGTTGATCCTAAGACTACAATTAATATCTTTAATTACTCATCAGAACTTCTTTTCCAATAGAGCAGGACAACTGCTAAAGCCATCGTTTTGCCATTATTTGTTTTGAAAGATTCAAAAAAAGTGAAACAGTTTATGGAAATCCATGTCAAGGGAAATTGCCTCACTATGTGTGTCCACGAATGTGTCAAACAGGTCTTGACGATCACCGCTTCCAACAAGACGGCGTGCTATGCCAACCAGCAATTGTTTTGTAGGTTTTCCAACAAAAAGTCCCAGGACGTTCGTTCGATCAAAAAAGGCCACATTGACTGACCACCCAGACCTCTAGATTTGAGCTTTCTGGACCTTTTTTATTGTGAAGTTGCTTGGAAAGCAATTTTCACGTCAGCAAGCTTTAGATCAATGCCTACATCAAGATAAACAATCCTGCTGAAATCTTCGCTACTTAGAATGACGTTTTGCGGATCTCGTGGAGTTCTTGTGTTCCCTAAATGGGTTAAATTCGTTCATAAACGCTGCCAAAAAGTGTGAAACGGTGCTCATTGTTCATCGAAATTCGCTTTCAAAAACCGAGTGCAATGTCAGCCATTTGTGTATCTGTAAGGCTGTATTTCAAGTATTTTGGCCGGTCTGTTGGCAATATTGTTTGTGTTAATTGCACTTTATACGGAGAAAAATGCAAATCATACTTCAAAGAACCTCATAAAGTGGCACCACTGGTTCAGTAACGATCAGTTCTGTGACGATTCAACACTTGACGCTCTGGGCCACGTTCCCATTGACCACTTTGAGCAATTGATGGTTGGCATTATCAGGAACTTCTACTGAATCTTGTTCGACAGAATTAAACATCAAAAAACGAATGGTGCTGTCAGACTATACCTCTGCCGTGATTTCAATGATATGCACTTTGAGTTAACACATCTGAATGACACTTCTCAATGTACAGCTTCATTATTTCGACGCTTCATTTAAGTGTGAAGCAACACACGGTTGAAGTTGTTCTAAACTGACGTTTCAAAAGCTTGCCCAAACAAGTCAATCCGTTGACAAATGTCAAAAATACTGAATTTTGTCCGCTCTAGGCTTGTACAGTCAAATCGAATCAAATAACTTAAATTTACTTCTTAAGGAACTAGACCTTAAGGACTTTGAATACTAAGGACGTTAAAATTAAATACGTCACCTAAGCTACATCCGAAAAAATAGAAGGATATTACAAGTTCCATCAAAACTTCTTCTCTGCGACCTTTGTAAAGCAGACATGTATCAGAGAAAAACTCTTTTTCGATATCCTTTCCATGCAAATCCTCATGGAAAACCCGAATTTCATGACCAAACATTACAAAGCTGAGATGAAAAGATCAGACAAATATACATCAGTTGGTTTCCACACTAAAACGCAATTTATTCAACTCTTTCCGAATCAAAACCTCACCAGGATATCGTAGTCATTCATAACTTCATAAAATTCATGTTCACACTACCTATCATTTAAATTGAATCGACGTACAATCATCACACCCGAAAATGACAAGAATATAAGAAACGAAGAGAAAGGAAGCAGCAAAAAAAAGCGAAAAAAAGAAATGTTCATACTTCTCTTCCAAACGCTTCTTGAAACTTCAACTTGAATTTCCCAATGTCTCTCCTACTCGTATCCGTATCCAAGGATGAGAAAGAAAATTTTTCCCAAACGTCTTCAACAAGGACATTCATGAATATAAGAGACAGTCGGAACTCTCCACATGAAGGAGTGTGATGAGAAAACCGGAAATAGTAATGCAACACGTGAATATTATGAATTTGATGAAAACGTACATTACGAGTGAGAGTGAAGTTGAAAATGTAACTCAATAGGTGGCAGATCAATTTTATGTTACGTATAGAACGTATGATGTCCTTTCCATGTGCAATCGTACATACCAACACTATCTTATAGTCGTTTGTCGAAAAGAATTGATTCAGGAAGTATGGCGGAAATTAAATTTGCTTCCAACCATTTGATGATCTACAAGTCGAACGAAATATATATGACGATATTTGATGTGAGAGCAGGATACTAGGAATCATGTTCAACATGCTTGTATGCTTATACATGATTGTGGTCCTTGTTAAAAATGGTGGCGGTCCTGTCTTTCCTTTTGATAATATCAAATTGATAGTCGGGTGTTATATAAATGATGAAATAGTGTTAGTTGAAAAATTTGAAAATTTTGATAATATCTGAAAGGATATTAGAAGGATCATGACAAGTTGCTTAGTAATAAGATTCAATGAAAGGAAATACTCACGAGATTTTGATAGGAAATAGGAAATCTTAAAATAAGACTAAAAGTAAAAAGCCAAACGACAATAAGAACAAGAAATGAAAAAAAAAGGAACTGCCCAAACACTTGACTATAACATGCATTTTGATGCCAAGTAGTAATAAACGCAAAAAGGCATCTGTTTTTCTTTTGCCCTTTTAGCCATTTTATATCCAAAGCCTTCGAATCCATGCACTAGATGCACCGTTTATTATTCTTCAAAACCATATAAGTCATGGAAACAGTCCTGGAGCTTACTTCTCAGTTCGTTGTTGAGCCTTCTTAGAGGATCTCAATTTGTCTACTTATGTATCGTAGAAAAGATTCACCTGGAGCTTTTATCATCACATTTTTATTGGGATTCCGTCACATTGCTGGAATCTTGTCTGAAGCTTGTCCGGAGCAAATCTGACCCAACAAATCTGACGAGATGAATCTGATTCATTAATAGCTCTGAGGGCTAACGCCACTACGTCCAGTTCGCAGATGATCAAGCTCATTTTCTTCGGCAGCTGCAGACAAAAATTTTCATGGTAAGGAAAGCCCTTGATGTCAGAGCTTAGACTAGAACCCGATGGAACACCATATGTACGATCATTCGCCTCCATCTCTTTTGTGTGCTGATCTGATCGGACAAGATCAGATGATATCAGATGATAACTTAGCTTCAGTAGTAGTAGTAGTAGTAGTAGTAGTAGTAGTAGTAGTAGTAGTAGTAGTAATAGTAATAGTAGTAGTAAGAGTAGCATTAAAAAAAATAGTAGTAGTTTGATCATCTTACAAAATTGAAGGAATCCCTCACAACTTGGTCACCAGTAGCACGATACACCTTGAGAAGTTATTGTTTTCTTCCGCTTGGAAAAACCTATAACCTTCTTTCCTGAATGTAATAGGTCATGAATCGTCCAGTCCTACATGAATATGGCTATACAGATAGCTCCCTACGACTCAACTCGCTTCAGAAATTTTTCCTTCTATGAGCAGTTCTCTCATCTTTCTAGAAGCGTCGAGGATAAAACAATTCTAGTACCAGGAAAATGACATCAACTTCTTCGTTCCCCGCCTGATCAACATCAACTTCACTTCCTTCCAGTATATCGAGGTACACCACCCTTTGAACAGATATTCAATGTGTTAAGAAGAATTTTAGAGTCCAAATGATCGACAAACATTAGATAGGATGCAATTTATTTCGATTGCTTTCGCTTCTTCATGGTCAGCATCGCTGGGATCGATTCCCACCCAATGAAGAATGAGGAGTCCTAGTAGTTCCTTTTCATGCCCAAAATGAAAAAAAAGCACTGTGCTCATGAAAAGGCACCAAACCAATCTCTTTTTTATTTCCTACTCCAGGTAAGGCACAGTAGACTCTGGTTGATATTTTCAAAGAAATTCAACCAGGAAAGGACTAGTTTTTCTGGTTGACCAGCGCGCAAAATAGCATCCTTGCTGTTTTTTATATGAAACCTTGGAGCCACGTGACTCATCTTCACCCTTAGAACGCTGGGCTTCATACCCAAATTTGAAATTGCAGCGCTAACACTCTCAGGACACGTCTCTCAGACAGGATTTTTGACTTCTAAAATTCCTCTTGTCTTCAGGACCCAACTTTTCTTGATTGACCTTACATTAACACTATGATAGTTCAAGGAGGGCAAGCGAAGTACAAATCTTACCTCAGGTGTCGCTCAGGGCTCTATTCTTGGCCCGGACCTGTGGAACATCTCCTACGATGGACTGCTACAGCTTGAACTGCCGGATGAGTCACGTTTGATCGGCTATGTGGACGATGTCGCGGCGCTGGACGCACAGTAGACCATGCGCAACTCAGACTCAATACGTTAGTGCGGAGGGTAATGAACTGGATGACCACTCACGGATTCAAGCTGGCATTGGAAAAAACCGAAGTGGTTATCCTAACGAAGAAGAGAATCCCCAGAATACGGCCTATCAGTATAGGGGACGAGCTGGTCGAATCGAAATCAGCAGTAAAGTACCTGGGCGTCCTGATAGGCTCGAAGATGAGTTTTTCCCAACAAATCAGGGCAGTAGCTGACAAAGCTGCAGCGCGTGTGAATGCACTCACCCGATTAATGGCCAACATAGGGGGGCCACCACATCAAGGAGACGACTCTTAATGAGCGTTGTGCAGTCGCTTCTACACTACGGATCAGAACTGTGGGGCAACGCTCTCAGCAAGGAGCTACACCGGAAGTGGTTGGCACAAGTGCAGAGACAACGAGCATTGCGAATCGCATGCGCATACCGACCGGTCTCCGGGGCGGCAGTGCTGGTAATCGCAGGGGTTATACCCATCACCCTACTTGTGAGAGAGCGCAGAAGTATTTACCTGTGCAGAGGCGAAGATCGAAGAGAATAGATCACCAGGAAAGAGAGACGTCGCTCTCTCAGCGATTGGCAACAGTCCTGGGAGCAAGAAACAAGGGGAAAGTGGACTGCACGTCTGATCCCTGACCTGAGGCCGTGGTTCAGTCGAGTGCATGGTGAGACCGATTTCTACTTGACCCAGCTCTTAAGCGGGCACGGTTGCTTTCGGTCCTACCTGTACAAAATTGACAGAGCACGGTCCCCTAAGTGTGTGTTTTGTGCAGGGGAACCGGATCACGCCTGTCACACATTCTTCTACTGCAAAAGGTGGAGCCAGCAGCGAGGGGTCCTACTCAGCGAAATTGGAGAGCTCTGTCCGAAAAAGATCGTCGGAGTAATGCTGAAAACAGTTGACAATTGGAATCGAGTGGCGCAATCTGCTCGGGCAGTGCTGATATTGAAAAAAGTTTTATTGGAGCGCTTGAAGGCATCGGGGATGGATGGATCTCTTTTCTAGCACTTCCTTCCTCTCCCGTCCTTCCCGTTAGAGAAGAGATTCCCATAATCCGAAGGCATCTCTAGGCGTAGGAACACGAGGCCCAGCCCGAAGTAATGTATCAAACGGTTCCAGGCTAGGTTCTCAGGTTGACAGGGGAGGTGTTTAGTGAGTAGTCCAAAAGTATTTTGCGTCTGGGAGTCCCACATTCAGGCCGTATACAGCCTTCACCTCCCTACCACAAAAAAAAAATACTATGATAGTTCATGCCTTATAAAGTCCTTGCATGAGGATACTGTCATGAGTTTACCGCGTAGGCCACCTGTTTCCGTCACTCTAACCGGCCATTTTTTGACTCCACTTCTAAAAAGTCTTTATAAAGTCAACATAAGTGTTCACAGAGATTGTCCCTGAAGGTATGACATTGATGTGCTGTTGGTGCTTAGTTCTTTCTAATGTGTGTTACAGTTCAGCTGCTTCAATCTTTATGATTATGGGCTTTTTTTTGCTTTGCTCAGGTCTTAAACACAGAGAAACGGATCTTGAATGTAGAAAAAAAGGATCTTAAGCCATCTTCACCAACGTTTGTTTTGCACTTTGAAGCATCATCTTTGTCTTCTACTGTTTTGTGTATTTCTATAGGCTTGGATCATTTTCCTCAGTTTCTGAGTTCTGAATCGAAAGGGCTGTCTGCATAGTGTAAAAAGCACTTTTCTCCGTCCTTAACAAGCGAAATTTTGAGAAAGCGAAAAGAATTCGAAACACCGGCATTCATCGATTTTTGGACACGGTATACATAGTACGCTATCCCCCATACTTAAATCAGTCACAAGGATTTGAAGCAACGAAAAACTGCTGGAAAGGATCTTCAAAAATTCTCGACCAAATTTGGTTGTAACTTTCTGAAATTATTATTTCGTCGGCCATATTCATCCATGAAATAAATTTACACCTCCTTTGCTGATCAGCATTACTCAACATCTTTAGTATGTGAGCATAGAGCAGCTTCCACTAGAACTTGTAAGACTCATAAGGAAGTGCACCATACCAGAGTGTAAGCATATAGCTCGAACACTGTCGGGGAACGTCTCTCAGAAAGAGATAGAAAAAGCGCAAGAAAATTTATATTTCTATAAATAAGCCATATTTTACAATCAAAATTGAGGGGAAATTGACCGATTCGAATGAAATCTACATTATTTCGGTGCTAGTTATTGATTATACGCTCAAATTTGGGTCTGACAATGACCACTGAGATCTAGAAGGATTCATCCTTAAAAATTACATCACCAAACCATTGAACCTGGGAACAATCTGCCAATCGTTTTAAAGTGTAAACTGTCAACTGCATTTCCGACTTCTCAAATCTCATTCCTTCCTTGTTCGCTGTCCAGGTTTACTTGTTTATATGTGTCCCTATTTGTTGAGTATATTTCTCAACCTCTTCTGTACTTGGAGGTAGCGTAGATATAATGACTCTTTCCAGAAATTTGTACATAGCTTGAGTCCCATTGCATTTATGCAATAGTGAGAGTTCGCTCTGAGTCAGGCCAAACATTATTGCCGCAGATATCAAGACGTTATCCTTGGGAATACTGCATGCATAGACTATCGATTGAATCCTTTTTTTATGTCGATCTTCGTCTATTTCGAGCATTCATGATAGAAGTGTTCCACGCCGCACTTTGGCGTATCTATGCATGTTCATTCCTTGAAGGACACGCCGCCTTTGTCAACTTTTTCTTTATGTTACCAGGTTCATCAATTATTTTGTTAAATTTATATCAGTTCCAAATTTCGAATGCCCGTTACTATACCAAAAGCGACAAAGACTACTATATTGAATTCTCTGGAAATATTCATTCGACTTGCTCGAAATACGAAATAAATTATTCATGAATTCGATATAACCACCAAACTGTGGAGGAACTATGCCATATCAGCCTTCAACACAAATAGTGGAACTATTTTCAGCACTCAAACTGATTGAGAGTTACTAACAACAACAACACCAACAAGAAATTCAATGCGAAGCAATAATTGTTATTTACACCTTTCACATGTCAGCATACCTCACCTGTTATCAACATTTCAATAACCTTTTTCCAAATATTTTTCGTCCTGATTAGACCCACTTCAAAAATCTGTTACCGCCGTAACAAACGCCCACGTCTATTTCCCATTTTACACATACTGACACACACATGTCCGTTTTCCACAATATAATCTTGATCACACGCCGAAATGTGCTAAGTGAAAAAGTTTAAGCTTTTAATCGTTATTTTTCCTCACTCTCTTTCTCCTCTACCTGTTCACCGCTTTCGGCCGAAATTCGCTTACCTTTGCCGCGTTTTATTCATTTTTTTTGTTTGTATATGGATCTACATATGGACACATGCATGAATTTGTCTACACACAAGTAGTACAGATTTTGGCTGATATAAACTTTAACATATATCTAGAACAATTTCGGTGGAGTAGGAAGGATTAGGGCTTAAAGCGTGAAAAATATTTCAAATAACTATCTACGTTGGCATGCACATATGTACCTGGGAAAAAGTCTACCTCACATGCGAGTATGTGGGCATGTATATCAAGCTGTTGGCGTTATTGTTCTTGTTATTGTTGTTGTTGTTCACGAAAGGGTTGGTTAAAAAGTAGCGAATTTTAACCAGCAGACAGGAATTCAAGTTGGTATTCAGGCGGTTGGGTAGACAAGTAAGCAGGCAAGCAAGGAAGACAGTAAACTGGTACAGAGAAATGTTTAATGTTGAAAAAGGATTGCAGCCGGTAGGGGTATAATAGCAAAGTTCTTGACATGTTTATAGGGTTCACGATACGCCTACTGAAGGTTTATCTTAAAACTATCATCAATGGCGTTTGAAAATCAACGGCGAAAAACATATAATTAACTGATGTTCGTGAGTTTTAACATTACGATGAGTAAAATGGTGAAATTGCTGGTAATTTTCCAACGTATGATGATATGAGAAAATTAATGGCTTTATTTTCACAGCGGGATAGAGACTCTGCGATTTGGAAGGATATGGAAAAGCCTTTCATTAAATCAATTTCGAACGAATTTATTATCGTCTACTTAATTTGGTTTACCTCCTAGCAGAATTGGAAAAAAATATCCAAGGATTCTTATGTAGTTAGCACAGATTTTGTCCCTGCATCTTACTCATCTCCTATGTCTTGATCCTGCTTTACATCTTTATAGTTTCCATTACGAAGGTTTTCTTGCCTTTCGGACCCAATTTTTCTTGATTGACTTTAGATCCACACTTTGATAATTTATGCCTTATAAAGTCCTTCCCTGTGAATTCTGTCCCGATTTTAACACGAAGGCCATCTGTTCTCACTGCTTTTATCGTCCATTTTCAGGTTCCCCTTTTATCGTGCCATTATTCCTTAATTCTTAAAAGAAGTCAACATAAATCCTCCCATCAATTAGCCGTTGGGCCAACACATTTCTGTGGTGTTTACGCTTGGCCCTTTTCGTCGGTTATTTCGTGACTTCTGTTGCAAATTCATGTCCAAAATGCAGAGAAACGAGTCTTAAATGCAAAAAAAGAAAGAGGATCTTAAACCATCTTCGCCAACAATTTTTTTTTTTGACTTTAAAGTGTTCCACTTGGCAGTCATATTTGTCCTTTGCTATTTTGTTTAAATCTATCGGTTTGGATCATTTGCACAGGTAACGGAGGATAATTCCGTTCTGCATGATGCAAGAACCACTGCTCTCCGTCCTTCATAAGCGAAATTTTGAAAAAGAAAGCATTCTAAACACCGGCGTCCACTGATTTTTGGACACAGTAAAGATAGTACGCTATTCCCATACTGGAATCAGTCACAAAGATTTGCAGCAACAAAAACTTGTTTTTTTTTTCGTTTGCACTGGAAAGGATCTTTAAAAATTCTCGACAAAACTTGGTTTAAACTTTCTGAAGTAAACATTCCTTGGATCACATTCATTAACCAAAAAATTTGGGAATTTTTCGATTCGTGGAACTGTCGTGCTATCCTTTAAGACACTCAAGGTGCCCCTTATACATTTAAGGTATCTTATAGGCACTCATGCACGAAGGCACTCCCAAGAGCCGCAGGTTTTTCGGACGAAAGCAAGCACAGACCTCGGTATAATATTCGGTCTCGACAAGACGCTTTCAAAGCTTTCCAATTTCGTTCTGGTTTTTAGTTACACTGTCAAAATCGGTTTGACTATCTCAAAATACTTTGAAAATATTTCATATTAAATTGCCTGGGCCTCAAGTCACTGTCTAGTCACTATACGTTGGTGATATTCCTATGACATCAATTTTCCAATCAACTGCCAACTTCTTACATCAAATCAAAGTCTTAATTCAATCAAAGTCTCACTGACAGTAGCATAAAAGTGGTTCAACTCAGCCTAGAGTGTGGACTCTAGGCTGGATAGGATGCAGGACTGCAGGATAGGCTGCGATTCCTGTCCTAAGCTCTGTCAATAAAAAGGGCAATGAGCCGCGAAAGAAGGAAAATTAGCCAAAAAACCAAAGTACGCTGATAAGGAATCTCAGCCAAAATAGTGTAAAGACACCGTGTGAATTTAAAAAAGAGACCAAACAACTCAAATTTCTTGAACAAATTGTTGTTGTGGCGAAACATTTCACTGCAAAACTTTGGATTTTAGGATTAAAGGCGCCACGTTTTGAGGTAAAAGGTTTGATTTTATCATTTCTCTGAAGATACTGAATATACAAAGCAAGGTGTGCTGATACTGCAACATACGAAACAAATACTCAAATATCACTGCTTTCAACTGGAATCGAACCAGGCATCTGTTGCTCCGAAGGTGAGCACACCTAACAACTACGTTATCAGGAGTACATATCATAAATTTAATGGATAAAAATTAATTGAAACGAGACTGAGAGTAATGGCTCCGCTGAAGTTTTACGTAACATTAAAGGAGTCAGAAGTGCTCTAGTTTACCAAAGGGCAGAAAGTGTAGAGGACTCATCACTTCCAGAACTATGAAAGACTTTCCCATACTTCAGAAAGGTATTTCATAAGAAAATCAATGCACCAAGGATTGTCTGTAGACAGGGAAAGCACTGAAAAGATTAAATTGGTGGATGGTAAGGCAAGTCTTCTTGATTCCGAGAATCTGAGGACACAGTGAAAAGATCGAAAATCTGAGGAGACAGTAAGAAAATCGAAAAAGCGTACGAACTACGAATATATGAGATGGACTGTAGTGCCTCAAAATAAGTAACAAATTTTAGTTGGTGACCATCACTGCCTTTTCTAGTCAAGCTTCGGGTAGCTCGACCGCTCGAAGAATTTCTGCGACAGGCTATTGCTGGAATTGAAAAGTGGGTCCTGCACAGTAACGAGAAAAAGCGCCAGACCTGGGACGCAGGCACAGAAGGATTTGTTGTCTGGTTGAGGAACTCTCAAGGACTTATTTGTTGGGAACTTCCGGAACGAAATTGAACATTAAATATGGACTTTTACTGTCAGCAATTGGAGCGGCTTCAACAAGCAAAGCGTGATAAACGTCCTACACTAGTCAATCGTTGGGAAGTAAACTTCCATCACGGCAATGCGAGACCAAACATAGTTCCAATCACCCAAGTTAACAAAGTTTGGATGGGTCTTTCATTCTTCAGACTTCCTCCAGAGACAAAAGGAAGCAAATATTTTCTGCGTATACTAGTACATCTGAAGCAAAAATGAGCAGGATTATCGCAAGAATATTAGTTTCTTCCATCAAGCGGGTAAGGCTACTGCGGAAGTATCGGCTCTCGGTCACCTTATGGTCAATTCCCGTAGAAGATACCTACTCATGATTGCGATGGAGTTAGTGCTCTTGTATGGCTCCGATGTCTAAGCTGATGCTCTTAGTAAGGACTCGTACGGAGGGTGTCTCTCACAGATACCAAGCTTTACAGATAGCAGCTGCATATCATACTGTCTCTGAGAATAATGAGCGTGTTCCGCATAGTATTACTTGCTCAAGGGCCAGGGCAAGTCTAGTTACATAGGGGGAAGTAGGCGAGGAACCTGTGAGCGTGCAGAAAAGGAGAAGGACTCTAGCTTTGTGGTAAGTTACGTGACTACACGAAGTGGGAGGCAGGAGAACCGCACAACTCGTCAGGGACCTGCGGCCGTGGTTCAGTCAAATGTAACTTTCTGGCAATACCAGTTGTCCACGGTTATCAGTTGTTGACCAACGGTTAACTGCCAATATCCAGTTCTCCGCCTTGAGATTATGTTCAAGGAAATTTTTGGGTCCCTGTATTCAAGCTACTCAATGCATTACTGAAAATTATACTTTGAATTGTATTCATTTGAAATAATCGGTCTTAGATCACCTTCCATGCTTAACAGAAAATACGGGTCCAACATCACCTTTCGAGTCTTTAGAACCATCTTTAAAAGAAACAATCTCATATCCTGAAATTGAGCTTTAGAGTGAAAGTGGTTCATAATTGTCTTCATATGCGTCTGAGCTTGACACTTAAACCTCTCTGTCTTGACTATTTTACCTCAGCTTTTAACAAACCTTAATTTATTTGATTCAGCAAATGCCAGTTGAAACATACGATTTCCTTGATTTGCAAAAGGATTTTTCGGACATTTTATGTTTCCCCACGTTTTCCAGAAAAAGTTCGTCAGTCCGACATATTTTTAACCTCAATAAAACAGGGGTTACAAACACCATTAACTGGCCTCCTTGCTTAGGCACTTATCCGAACATAATCCTAAACAACAAACCCCATGTCGCCACCCCTAAATTCACGTTGACCTTCCAAGGACCAAATAAATTGAGACATCCATTTTATTCAGTCTTTATTAATAGCTTGGCAATTTCGAATTTGCCTCGTACCAATCGTCAATATTTAATTTATAGCAATTCGTAAATAATTCCAATTTTTCCAATTAAGTCCCATAAATTGTTGATATCGAATTTTCCCTGTTCAAAAGCCAAAATATTCAATATTGAATGATTTATATGAAGCCCTGACCTCGCTATTCTACCGCTCAACCTCACCTGAAGCTGTATTGAATGAACTTATAAAATTAATCACCCTCCGCGGTATCAGACCATCGTAAAATCCAAGTTGTTATAGCTTTTCTGCAAATAACAAAACATTCTTTGTTTATATCATATTCTGAAGGATATATGCAAAGCTCTTAACTGTCGCATTTTCACATTGTTGTATTGCTTATATACCATACAACTACACGTGAGACGGATACTTTGCCCTCGAGTTTAGTGGCGCACTGCTTGCTCCTTTTTTTGGTTTTTCATGTGCGGTTAAAATGCCACTCGACATTTTAGCACCCCACAATAAGCACCGTCACCCAAACACTTATCAAACGTAGAAACATGCAAAAATATTAAAAAAACAAAAATATGCACATATTCGTCCTTGATATTAGCACTTAAAGTAAAGAGAAAAAAAAAAACCGAGCAAAACTGAGCAAAGGGGATGAATAAGCCAACTGCCTTTTTCTGCTCAATGTTCTACCACCGAAACCAGTGAGATGATGGAGTTACATTTGGTTGGCTATGAGGGTTTTCTTCGTCCTGTTTCGCGATGGCGACACATTCAGACAAATATGCGCAATATTCGGTGAAAATGATTCACTGAAAAATATATTAGCATTGCAAGCGGTTGCGGGAGAGGGTTGAAAACTGGATTTGAAGTATGTGGAAAAGTGAGTGCTCATGAAAATTCCGCGAAAATGGAGGGTGCTCTTGTACGTTTTGTTATGTCGCAGCGAAAGTGGTTCGTAATCGTCCACATATGTGTCTCTATAAAAATCGTTTCACATTCTAGATGTGGTGAGGATGTTTTTGTGTGTCCTTTTTGTTCATTTGTTGTTTTGAAATATAAAAATCGTTTGCTCGTTTGCCAGATATGGTGACTAACCATAAATAATTGCAGTCTAGTAATGATAAGTATATTTTCAATGAGGATCATTCACAGGAGGATTCAGATTCAAGGTTCAGGCGCCTGAGGGGCATACTTACAAAATTCGAAGAGTTTTTTCTATTTTGATTGGGGGTAGCTGAATTCGAAAATTCAGATTAATTCGTTAGGGTTTAATCTAGAGCCTTCTGAATTTGTATTCATTGGGAGCTAATGACTGAATTGTGAATCACCTCCATGAATACAAACTCTTGCTTATCATTTCCAAGAAAACCGTTATAAATATTATATATTGGATTATCTAAAAAGTATACATGATATTTGTTACCTTTTGCGATTTTCCAGGTTGCTTCACATACTCTTCCGTGTAGGGTTGCATCTGTTCATTAATGGAAAACCTTGTGATAAGGTGATCAGGTCTTGGAATCAGATGATTCGCAGTTACCTCTAGAATGCACAATTATTGACCATTAAGACAGTTTTCCAGCGACATCATCAAATAATTGTGAAACGATTCAAGGCATAGGCAATAACTGATTCTAAACTCTCATGTAATTTATTTTAATTGCTTTCATCGAAAGCGATAAATCTTTCGCATTTATCTCGCCATACCGATTAAAAAATGTTATTAATTTTTCCAAGAACTGGCCATCTCAAGTGACGAGCATCTTAAACTTCGTAATTTCCGAAGCAAAGTCATTTGATCAACAACAAAATCAAAACTATATCCCTCATTTACTCACAAAATGTTTACCGTTAAACTCACAAACGTCCTCGAGTCAGTTTAAATACTTTCTAACACTAAAAAATCATCACATTGTGTATTTCTTCAGATATTTTACTCGTTTACAACTTAATGCCACTTCTAAAACTTTAAACACTTACAAAACTTAACACTTTTTAAACTTTAAACGGTGAATTACACAACCGTTTTCACACAATATTTAGCCGGAAATGACAGCTTCCAAGCGAGTGTTCGTTGGGCATAGTTGGCCTAGCCTTGCCAGATTTGATAAAAACAACACCAAAAAACCGCGAAAATTTGAATATGGGCAATTCAAGGTTTTCTGATTAAGGTGCGGATAATGTGCTATACGGTAGTTGTATTTGTTTTTTTTTTTTATTTATTTTAATTTTGTTTTAAATTTCGTGTATTCACTCTTGTTTGCTTTTCTCTTATTAGTTTTAATTATCTTTAATAATTTTGTATGTTGATTATTGCTATTTGTCATGTATTCAACACATTTTCCTAATTTATTTATTTAGTTGAACCTAGTTTTTCTTTTTTTGTTTAAGTTCAAAACAACATTCTTCGCAACAAAGAGGTAAGAACAATTCAGGATTTTTGTTAAATGATTTATTTGATTGCACATTATAGAATCAGTAAATAAAACTTAATGTTCAGTTAGTCTGGTCTATTATGATATTTTATAATAAATTAGTGCATGTATATGATCCTTGCAAGGATCATACGTTTGAAACAATTCAAATCTGGCTTAAGATGATGTAATTCTTCCTTGTCTATTTTTTTATGTCTATGGTGAAGGGTCCTTTAATCAAAACTTAAAATAGAATGTAGTATATGGCCTACACTAGGCGGAACTAGGTGGAAGTGTAGTCCTCTTTCAGAGGGTTCTCTTTCATCATGACAGAGGGTCGTCCATAAAAAGATCAATTTCTTACGGGAAAAGAATATCTTTATTTTGAATGTTGAGAGCTAACTAAATTAAAGTTTGATTTAACTTTAATAACAAAGTTGAAAGCTAAGTAAAATAGTTTGATTTTAGCACTACAATGTGAAATCTTCGTCAATATGCTGGTAAGTATGCAGTAAACTCACCTCGGAGGTTACTCTCTTTGCGGCCTCTTTGTAAGAGGTTGAATATCAGACCTCAAACAGTTTGAGTCAATCGACCGCGTCCTCGATTACAAGCCTCGAGCAGTGATATCATAATCCTTGCCAACCGAGGCAGGACAACAGTTCTAGCACTTTACCACTCGTCTTTGTCCTAAGAGAAATGAAATATTTGGATGAAATTACTTTAAAATACAATCAAGTATCTTGAAATACGTCTAGTCCAATGTAAGGACTGGGACAGTTGAAAAAGATACCTCTCTGGTAGGAAACCACTCGATGACACTATAACTACTCTATTGGGCATCAATAGTCTCCTGCAAACATCGCACTTAGTGTCGTGTATCAGAGTATAGATCTCATTGTTATTAAAAATTGTAACGAAAATCTTACAGATCAGTCCATACCACAACCGTCGCATAACAAAGGACTTATCAACGCTCATCACTAAAGGTCCTAATTCATACTAGTCTATTGCATCGAATGTTTTAGGCGGTATTTTAGTTGTGAATCCAGTTTGGAATATCTCAAGAAAAAACTTCGATCTATTGAACATTTTTGTGATACAAAACTATCAACTTGGCCACATAGGATTGCCGGCAAGAGCTGTTTGATCTATTTAGTATTATGCTGATAAAAAGCTTCAAATAAATCTATTTAGGACTTCGGAACGGAGACAGATACTCCGATTTAGCCACATTTGTGTTTGAGAAACCAAGGACCAACGATCGCCAATGACGAGCTGCGTTCACTGCATGAGTCTAACCACGCCCTTCCTCTACCATAATGAATCTTGTTTGGAACTTGGATCAAAAACAGCAAATTTGAAATTGTCTTTAAAGTTTATTTAGCATTTTTATTTAAAACTTTATTAAAGAGTCCTTAACATATTTCAAGTATATTTGGTGCCGACTTTATCCACTTTGTAGAGTGGATCAATTGCTAACCTTGTACAGAAAGGCTCCCAAGTTTTTCCCAGATACCTGTTTGTAATCAACTCTTCTTCTGATGTCCTGACGTATTCCCGTTTGATTCCCTGGCGTGTTTTCTATTCAAAGCTTTACCACTTGCATCGCCGAATCTTTAAGGTAATAGTACGTCCACTGAAACACTTTCTATAACTAACTCCTGACGACATACCTTTTCCAACTGATAAATCTGTAGATGCTATTAACTTTAATTCCAGTACTTGAAATAAGTCATAAGTTTAACTAGACAAGCGGAAGCAATTTACTTATCACCATCATTTAACTGCTCCACCCCTCCCATTGTATTCACAGGAAATTTATGTTGAAAATCGTATTCAACCGTCTACCTATTAGCTTCAAATCCTTTCTATTATATTTCATCACAACGCTCATATCCGTGGGATATGTGTACATATATCATCACACCCCTGATAATAAAATCTTTAATTAAATTCACCAAAGAAATTCCGTCTTCCATCCTATTCGAAAAGTTCAACCCCATATATGATAAGATTTAAGTGCTTTCCCGGTTGAGAGTTGAAACGTTCCTTTTTTAAGTGGATTCTGAAGTCTTCATATTTTCTCTAGTATCTGTCAAAATATTTTAAGGTAGTTGTCATTGCTCTCTTTATCTATCCTATTCACTTGAAGTCTCGCTCTCTCTTACTGCTCTCCGTTGTCCTCTCTCTCCATTTCTCATAAGCTCACTTTCATTGGTATTCTTATCAAGTGTAGGAAGTGTCTAATCCTCTTAGTGACAATATTAAGTTTTTGTCATGTTTCGTATGGAAACATTAATAAATCCATGGGAGCGAAGTTTGCGAGGGTGGTTCTGAAGAAGCGATATTGAAGCTTCCACTCGGTTCGTATGCTCTCCATGAAAGAAATACTAAACTACACTTATGTTGTTGGATGTGCTACAATGACACGGCAGGCATCCTTAAAAAAGATCATTACACCATGTATCTTTTAATATAGTATTTTAATGGCCAGAGAGCACTTTTTTTCCTGGCTTTTATTCTGTCTTTTTTGTTTTTGTTTTCGCTGAACGAGAGAGCTTATGCAGTCAAGCACCTCAATAACAGTGCTTTATTCTGCGAGATGATTTTGAATCGAATATATGAAGGCGTATAACACATAAAATTCTCTTTTTGTGAGTAGGATGTTTTTCAGAAATATTAAAAGTTAATGATCACAAGTACAGTACCAAGGAAGGATGGCTGTCATTGTGAAGGAAACACAGATAAAATGATGTTCTTAGAACATGTTCAACAATAACCTGATTAAATTTTTCCAATCATTGCACATAATTTTCATCATTAAATATCATATAATTACATCCTAGAACCTGTGACAGATTATAACGGTAATTTAGTAGGATCCTGGAACGTCTTCGACAGTGGAGTACAATATCCTGCCGCATTCAAGTAATATTGTTTTCATCTCCATGATAATATCATGATGTTATCCTGCACTTGGACCCGAAAAGGTTTAAAAACTAGACAAATTTGAACGTTGGTGAAAACAACGGGATTGATATGACAGAATCCTTCGAAATTTAACGAGAAGAGTTTAACTAAAATATATTTACTAGAAGGGTGAGCTATGAAGGAGAACTTCACTATGAAGGTGAAGGAGAACGGGCTGCGTATGTGAAAGATTACTAGAAGTTAATAAATAAGGACTTAATTATTGATTCAAAAGAAAATTCATAGCTTTTCACGAGTTTTTCAATTAAAATGTTCTCTCATTACAGTGGAAAATTCCGAGGATGTTATGATGGTCTTAACTGAAAATGAAGTTATTTTGAACCTTGTAAGAAAGTATTTTTCCTTTAGTCTACCGAATATCGCTTTCGCACACGTTCAAAAATGCATTAATATATTTTGCAGTAAATTGATCAATAATAAACCTGACCTTAACATTTCTGACATATATAATCTAAACAGGATATGAAGTCTAAACCAGTGTTGGAGCCTGCAGAAAATTTTAGGCCTTGCGTACATTATAGTCAGGTTATCTCGTTATACGTTAATTATTATGCTGAAACAGTGAAGAGAATCCCGGATCAAGACTGCCAAAACGAGTCTTCAGCGAGGTTCCTACGACAATCAAAAAGATTTGACCATTTGATGATACCAAGAGTGGAGAAGACACACCTTTTGGCACCTTTTGGCACACCTCTATTCTTCGACTTTGGAGAAAAGAGTATCATAGCGTTATACAGACTTACAGCATAGACAAAACAAGGTCTTGCAGAAGTCATATTGCAAGCCACTTCGTGTCAGGTTTTCCTGTAAAAGGGAGGATAAAAACTGGGTAGTCGAAAAGTGATCCTTGTATCGTGGCTAAACCTTCACTAAAGTTGTCAAAATCTGTTACTTTGCTTCGCCAAAAGGCTTTCCAACATCCTTCAGAGGGTCATACGTGTCTTTGAAAATAATAAACTTCCTTAAAAGTTTGCAGTCAATCCCTGGAAAATCTTGCCATCATCTCTGACGTTAGCAAGTGGTAGGGAGTATATAAGAGGTGATTGGTCACACTTGCAAAAGAAATGTTGCCGAAAAGAAGCTCAGACTCAATCTTTTCGGCTATGGATGATCAGAAAGTCCTTTTGAAATAACTTTCAGCTTCTTTTGTTAACGGTCTGGTTTACAATACACAATAAGGCAAATCAAACTACACACGCATGCCAATTGTGTCTTTCCCTGAAAGCATTCCCGTGCGTTGAAGCCGCCATAAGGCGTAAAATAGTGAGACCTATACCAAAGTCATGTATGAAACGCTGCAAGGCTGAATATTTTGGTTGACAAGTAAGGTCTTTAGTCAGTAGTTCAGTATGTTTGATCATTAGGAGTCCAAAAGTCAGGGCTTCAGAAGCTGAAGAAATAAAGGATTATTTTTGTGACAGTTTGGCACTCGGGATGGTTTTACTGGACCCAAAAGTTGCAAGACACTAGCGTCAAGATCCCGTCAATCCAAATTTACTCTCTGGTATATCACTGGTAATAGTGGCATTTCGATTTATAGCTCTGGTGCTAAGCTTAATTTAAACCCTGTTTTTGCATGTTATTTGGAGTAATAATGACTGACTTAAGTCCTCCTGTGTTGAAATTAATCAGCTTTAGTTCACTGTAAGACATTTTTTTTTTTTTGGTTGGGGGGTGAAGGCAATTTACGCCCGGATCACACATGGATATAAACATGGATATAAACTATGAACTATTGTGCCTTTTGTCGATTATTTTTTTTGTTTATAATAATTATAAACAAGTATTAGTACCAAAGGCAGTACTGGGTGTGCCGCGGGCGGAGGATTTAGTGAGGTTTTCCGTTATCAAGACGCGGGACAGAGACCCACTGAACAAATATTTATGGACGCCGAAACGAAAAAACAAAATAGGGGCGGCGATAAGCACCTCGAAGTGTGAGGGAGCTCGGACCTCATGCGAACTCCCTTCCAAAAGTGAAGCTAGGGCAGTTACTATGTTGCCAGAAAATTTACCATTTGTGTAACATTTGGCGAAGTATAGAATCAATAGTTACTCGTTATCGGTCCATCGAGGAGAGTATGTTCTACCGCAGGCCAAAACCTCAAATTTTAACGAACCCGACGCGTTGAGACAACGAGGAGAAAACGGATAGACAATCTCCTATCGTGCTTTCACAGAAGGGAGTCCAAAATATTTCTTACACTCAGGCTTCTCCTGCTCCAGGTGATAAACTTAATCCTAGAATGACCGCAATTTTGATGATAGAGACATTAACTATCAACCCCAAGTGTCATCCTCTCGGGAAAATTAACAGGGATACAACGGACTAAGTTGAAAGCGATAGAAACAATGCAAACTCAGCACATACAAGACATAAGTCATTGGTATTTGTAGACTTTGGGAATTTTTTTGAATTCTAATACCCACTTTTGACACCGATTCAACTGAAACACACCCATAGAATCCCAATGGTATTCATTTCTAGCATGTAGAAAATTTAGTTATAAGCAACCTCCTCTGATGGATGTCAAGAAAGCAAGGAATTAAAAGAGCTAATACGCCAAATACAGACTCAAAAACAATTTTTGGCACTTATTCTAAATCTTTTCATACATTGTAGGCTGAACAAAGTCTTTTTCAATAGTTTTTCACATGTAATGAGTATTGGTGTTCAAATTAAACCCCAGACGAACGTTACACAATAAGTACGAGCGTTTGCTAAAATTTGAAACGTTTATTGGGCAGTCGTTACCCACTTGCAGTTTTTCTAAGATATTCTTCCTTTTTACTTGTTTGAATCTATGCTGATTGATCAGCACTTTCGGTCTTATACAGAAGTTCAAAATTGGATCGGTATGAAAATCGTTGCGATTATTTTTACCAACAGTACTTAAGTCATTCATTATCCTGACATGTGGCAGTAAATTAATTTTTCCAACCTTTTTTCAACTTGTTCAGTCCGTTTTGAAAGTCGTTCTCACCCTTCCCTGTTGCCTGAATGTATTCTCATGCAAGTGTGCATTTATGTTACTTTAACAGCAGAATTTCATACAAAATCAACCCTTGCAGAGCACTAGTATGCATTTCAAAATGTATTAACTTAAGCAAGGACATAAATTCAAAAGGTAATTTTCAACTTTTTAGAGTGTAAACAAAATACTCATCATTACTTTTCAAAATATTCACAACAAGTTTATGTGTAATAAAACACTAATCTAGCTGTGAGTCTATTGAATGTAAACACACATCATCTTTCTGCACTCCTACACACGCTAACCACAAAAGTGTGAAATCCATTTGAAAAGTGTTTCTATCCTTTCATCCGTTGATACTCGTACCAGTAAAGTGGCTAGCCAGTCAACACAACTCGTTTCTGTGCTACAAACAACTATTACATCAAATTTCTCCAGTATTACGAACTATAAAGACAAAAAAATGAACTATCTGCAGTTGAGATACTTTAGGTATCAACCACTTCATATATAATCATACGCACAAAATAAAAAGTATGAATGAAAGCTGAACGTCAAGTGCTCCCTTGATGCTGAAGCAATTTTTGAAACTGTGTCAGGATACTCGTGCAGTGAAACGTTTGAGAAAAGTCCGAAATGCAGGAGAAACTTGCCATGCGCAGGTAAATGGGTGTCGTTCTTGCTAGATATGAAATCAGTTTTGTCGTATTCTAGTCTATTCATTGGAATTTTTCGATGCAACAAGGATCATGGCTCATTTTTAATTGAAAAAAGTTTGGGCATCAATATCCTGGCTCAATTTGGAGCCCGGTGATTTTAACTACAGTCAAAAGCTTGCTTACTTCCTGCTGTAAGCGGTTACTCTCCATATAGTCCCCATTGTCTGTTCCATTCCTTTTTAGTACACTCCCTCTCCTGTCAACAGGAAAGCCCGAAAATGGAACACTATCAAAAACATCCCCTCAAATTACTCCTCTTACTGCAAGAATCCATCCATAAACGAAGTCATTTAAAATCAAAAACCCAATTTCACTTAGTCACGTCCTTTTGTCGGCATCCTCCACAAAATCCTTAAACATTCCGATAAATTTAACATCTATTTTCCCTGCATTCCACCAAGCATTTCAACCACATTTGAAAACGTCAAGGTCCTCCGCAATTTCCTTGAAAATCATAGGCATACACTTCAAATTATATCCCGACTGACCTTGACCAGTTACGCCGGTATACTTTACAAAGCTGCGACAGCCCTCGACTCGCAAAATTGAAAATCCTTACATGCTCGTGTATCTGCAATTTAAAGCATGATTTTGTATCGTTAAATCTTCAAATTTGACCGTGAACTTTTTTTTCTGCTGCTAAACTAAATGCTTGGCACGGTAAAAGTATACTTTCAGCGACTAATAGCATGCTGATATATGTTGTACACTCATATATAGGATTAAAAATCGTTATGCGGGCTTAATGCATCCTGATTCAATGTTTCAGCGTCCTTTCCCATCATCAACAGCATCGCCAGCATCTCGATGCTAACAACTTGTGCATATGCTGTTGATAGCTGCGATACAAATAAGCAAAAGTTTTCCAGTTGAAAAAAAATATTCCATTTTGTCGCAAAAGGATATGCATACTGGATTTTACATTTTCTGTTTTTCAATTAATTCTACATATGATTTAGATGGAAGAGTGGAAAATATTTTTTTTTTTTTTGCCAACATTAGGTTGAGCATGGAAGTAATGTTTATCTCAAGGATATTCAGAGATCAAAAGGAAACGAGGTTGGCTGGCAAAATGGTTTTCTTTTTTTGTTTTCAATGTTGTTTTTCTTTTCAGTCTATCCAGAATTACGTGAAATGTCCTGTGATTAATACAGAACTTGTAATGTGAACTTGGCTTTGTGTTATGCGGAAAGAGGTTTTTGATGAAAATTAAGACCGAAATGGTTCTAATGCGATCCTGATACAAACAAGGATTTTTGCTTCAGCAAAAGGCAAGATTTAAACTGACTGGAAACTCAAGCCAACCGTTATCAAAAACTGAAATTTTCTGTCGCAAAAAAGAAAATTGAAACGTTTTCTTTGGAGCAGAAAGAATTTCAAAAAATGTCCTTGACGACTTTTTTGAGACACGCAAATTAGTTATTATCGTTCTCATATCTAAATTTATTTCTTTTATTCCTGTCAGTCGATCAGGTAGCAAGAGTGTTGAAATATGACTCTCTTTTGTTTTTGTCAATTTATCACATTATCCTGTCATTCGTCCCTACAACAGAACAACCCATGTAACAGACTTTCAGCATGAATTTCAGCAACGAATATTTTTCTTTGTCGGTACTTGTCTTCTAACTCTCTGTCATTCTGCCTGTTGTCATCTCTATTACTCAATCAATTATCCTTGCTTGCTCTCCGTTTCTCCCACTCTCTCCTCTCTTATGCGTTTTTCATTCAAATATCTTTTGATCATTCACGTTATAATTTACAGAGGATGGTTCTCCTTGAATTTACTGTGACTAGATGCCGTCCTATTCTCTTTTTTTTTGCAATGGAATGTGGTCCTTGAAGTTGTTGTTGCACACAGCATGAAAATGAAAAGGAAATTTCGGTAATTGCCGACAAAAGTCAACGAGAAATTATACTTTACGCCGTCACAAATATATGCAAGAGTATGTGTAAGTAGCGTGTGGGGGATTAGTGTTCGTATGTGAAGCGATGGGTTTTGTAAACGGCGTATAATTTGGCGCAATGAATGACAAAATTTAAATGTAAATAATCATGTTTAATCAAATGGTAGAATAGATAACGGTACTTACATCTTGTTTTAAAGGAATACTTAAAGGGCATATGAATAATATAATTGGTTTGAATAAAAGATGAATGAAAAGAATTTTAAACAATTTCTCTGGCAAATGGTGACTGTTGAATTATGGAAGGAACTGTAGCAAATAGAATGTTTTATCCGTACTTGTAGAAAAACCCGACTGCTAGGATATAAAAATTGCAAACTCTCCGGATTGGAGGGCTGAAAATTCACTCGTTTGCATACGCGCGAATAGCAGGATGCATACAATACTAAATCGATAGCAAGCCAATTAAGTGCATTCATAATACAAATAATCGTTGTCCATTCACCATTGATGACGGAATGATTGTAGCAGAGCGTTAAGTTTGAGCCAATTTCGAGCACATCAACCAATGCTGGTGTCATTGAAGATCAAAAGTGATTTCAACCAAACCGACTTCAGACTAAGATTTCGAGTATAAAGAGTGGTTGCTGACTTATTATTGATAATTGATGATTGATGACGAATGATCAATGATTGATCGTTGATAATTCACGACTGATTGCCAACGATTAATGAGTTATGATTGATGACAACTCCTGACTTTTGACGTACTTATGCGAGTGCGAGCATTATTATGATGACTGGTGATGGATGATTGATGGGTTATGATTGATCATTCATGACTTAAAGCCGACTATTGGTAGGGGAATGTTAACGACTGATACTTCACAACTGATGGTGGACTGATGAGTCTATCATCTGATGACTGATGAGACTGATTGATGACTGATGGACTATCACTGATCGTTTAAAACTGATTAGCAATTGGAAGATTATAAACCAAACAAAATACCTTTCTAGATTGCTTGTCAATAAAACGTTCCTACTCGTAGGAAATATCACTGCGTTACCATTATTACAGAAATATGTTGTTATATAACGAAATATATGTTAAGCACATTATGTATCTCTCTAAAATTCCTGTCAAATATCGATAAAACATGTTGAATTGTTTACCCGTTTTCATTTTTTTACGCGAGCCCTCCCCAAAAACAAATCCTTTCTACTTCAGCACCTTCAACTGACCACACATCCTGTGTGTCACTGTCCGTACCATTTGCGTAACTTCTATACATTTTACTGAAGATTTAAGGCTCTATAATCTCTATACAAAGCTGGAAACCCGAGAATTGACTTCTATTTTATGAACATTTCCTCGTTCAATTGTTGATCCTCGGGGATCCAATAAATGTGTAGAGAATTATCCGTTTTTGACAGCAGGATATACCGCCAGGATATTTATTACAGGTAATTTTGTATCACATGCCTTCTGATTCTCAATAAATCGTATGATCCTTGTATCGAATTTCTCATTCTATTGGGATTTTGGGTGCCAACTGAGTTTCATGGGTCAGGATTTCCCATTATTCTATTCACCACACGTTTATTTGTCTGGGTTAGGAAATTTTCTTCCAAAGACAGCAATAAGTATGTTCAGTATAAAAATGCTATCCGTCGTGCATTTCGTGGGTGCATTTCAGATGCAACTTCATCTCTAGGATATTCATGTTCAGCTACAATCCGTATAGTAACGCAGATACTTATTCTCCTTCCTTCTTAAGGTGGTAGTGTACAGATACTACGACCTTGTCAAGAATTTTTCTTATTAACTGGCAGATCCTGTCGGGGGTTTCACTGCTAGTTTGGATTCAGCTAGCAATCCATCAATGCTGATCGTCCTTGTTTTGTGGACTTGTGTTTAGAAAATCAGAATGCAACGATGGTATAAAAGATGCAAAAGGATCAAGAATTAAATGATTAAAAAATTAAAAGATGCTGGGAAAAATGTATTGAAAAGGTTTGAACTCACTTCAAGGATTCTTCGAGTTGAGTGACGTCGGTTTGCTTGCATGTATTTAGGGATAGACTCATATCTGAACAGATTAACCTCCATTCTGTCTTCTTCATTCTGAATCTGTCAGAATATCAGATTTTTAATCAGATTCAATTATGTCCCCCACAGGTTAGGCATGGGCAAAAGACACGCCGAAAAATGATAACATTGGATTTTCTAAGGATCAATTAAAGGAATGAGGCTGCTTGCTGGTGTCATTGAAGGGCTATCTTTCTGTTATGGTCACCATGTTGAAAAAAATGTACAGGATCCTGATCCTGAACCTTGAGAGCTATTAAAATGGCGCGTTCTTAGAGTACGTGACGATGAATAACGAGACATCCCTGGTATCATATAGTCAGCGAGTTCTGTTCCTCTACGTTGGCTCTACGGTATGTGCCGTACTTTCTAATGGCAGGCCACGTAGGTCCTCACGGAAACAATTCTGGTTAGTCAGAGTTGATTTCAAGATCAGTATTTCAACTTAAAAATGGAGAATGCGTTTCCCAAGGAGGATGCATGAATGAATAATTTCCAAAGGATCCATGAATGACTGACTAGAATCAATCTGAAAATTTTAAATTCAGGATATCAGAACGTGTTTTCGAATACAATACTGTTTCGAAAGCGTTCCAACTTGTATGTTTTTCCGTTGTATTTTGCGGAAAACTTGAGAAAATGAACTTATCCTCTGTGGTAAAAAAACTAAACGCAATCCGATAGTCTTGAAAGGAAGGAATACAAGAAATCTTCAACATTTTTGCTCCTGAACGACACCCTGCCAACTGTATACGGAACACTGCTGCCAGGACACCAATATTTCGTGAAATTCAACCCTATCGATAGGCAGAAAATTACAATTTCATCGAGCGCTACAAGAATAAACTAAAACCCAAAATAGAAACACGAGATGTCCTTTGAAGTTCCTTAAACTATGTCTTCAATTATTTATCACTTAAATGCCTACGAAATCGGGCACTTTCTTAATTGTTTTCATTATCAGTCGAATATTTCCGTAGTTAACCCCGAATAAATTGGAATTTCCACAAAAGTCACTCACTTTGCACACCTCGTCAAGCTTCAAGTATTTATTCCCACCAAAACTTAGCACGATCCTCGTTTCTCCTCTTCTTCGACGACCGTCCTCCTTTCAAGAACACTTCACACTTACACATTCAAAACACAAGCAAAATTGTTCTTTTCGAACTTTACCGAAAACTTAAACTACAAGGATAACTAACTTCTTCATGTTCATGATGTGGTCGGAAATGCTTGATTCGTTTGTTAGATTTGAGGTAGACGTCCGGTTTTTCGTCAATTATATCAAGAATTTTCCAAGTTTATATCTAAGAACGTGCTTAAACTACATGCACCCCAACACGTACATATACATCGATGAAGTGTGTGTACAGTAAAATTTTCATGGAATTTTCAAGTTGAAATTTCTCACGAAAACTTTATTCCATCTGAGAAAATGCTTGGAGATGGGAATGTTAGATGGAAGTGATAAGGACTGTGTTTGAAAGATAAGAAAGGCGCATTGAATAAGATAAAATGATGGATCAATCGTCCTTCCTTGCTCCCAGCAAAACTTCTGATAATTAATTATGGAATGTTGAATTGCTGTTGTAAGTTTGAGTGAAACATATGGCAGTGTTCACCTTGTATTATATTTAATTTAGAAACCATCAGAATACGGAAGACATTGTTGAGGTTTTAGTAACACGTCATTACATAAATATTTATTTAGAATTTTGTGAAAATCATTCTGCAACCATCAGCAAAAGGATGCAGTAAGTTTCAACGCTTGAATTAATTTTTGAGCTTTACAGCACCCATTGGAATATTTGAATAAAAATCCACCCTCGGCTCAAACAAATTATTCTAGACAAATTTCCAAGTAATCCATCAACATTATCTAGTACAACGTGTCAATATCCTGCCGCAGTTAGATATGAGCAACCTCCTAAATGAAATCATTATATGATTTGTTTGTTTACCACCCGATTGGTTCATTATCCTGTTCGTTCATTGGGAAAAATAACGGGTGGCATCCATTATGAGGGGAAGATATAAAGACTTTTAGTTTACGAATACGTGCCTTCCACCCATTATCCTTTTCCCTTGTACTATTTTCAGTAGTAGACACAGTAATCATCGAAAATTAGGGTTTGGCTTGTAATACCACATAGTTGCTAGGGTCGTCGGTTATTTGCCTTTGTAATGTTGATTCATCAAAGAGTTGGTTGACTTCTGTAGATTTTTGGCCCAAAACCATTAAGAAATGTAGTCAAGATTGCCATCGTAGTAAATTTAAGGAAGAAATTGGACTTTAAAATTTGCACGCATTCAGTTCGGTTCATGTTTTAAGGATTTAAAAAATCGTCTAATATGGAAATTTATTTATGTAAGGCTCGTACCATCTACGGATGTATTTTCAAGCAAAATCAATGTAAACAATAAAGGACATAGTTTCATGAAGATAAATAATTTGTTCTCCCTTCCAACAGACCCAATTTCAGAGGGGTAGGTACGGCCAATTTTGTGATATGGGATGTGAGTTATTATCACATACAAACATTAACATCAGCCACAACAAAGGCAGCCACTAATGAAGTCCGAACGAAGTCATTTAAGTTTATTCTAGCTTAGATGTATAACCAAACAATATAGCCATCCGAAAAAAAGTTGTAGGTCAATACCAATGTTGTCACGTTGATATTTAACCCCATAGTCTCAAAATTTTAACCAAAAAGACTACAGATCCTTTGTGCTAAATAAACAAAATGAGATGGTTCCAGCCAAAAGAAATAAAACATGTGAATTCCTGACCAAACTGGTTAGACCTCGTTGTTATTTCTTAATTGTCAGGAACACAACAACTAAGTTTCAGTCATTTAGGCTCCTTCGTACAAAAGTGATGAAAGCAACCGACCATGGGTGCCACTACTCCTGTAACTAGTTCAATGGGAATTTTCGTGATCCGTCAAATCACGTGAATTCTTCAACTTTTGACTTCACTTCAATTTCGTGAAGTCAAAAGTCACAATCTATTTCTATTCTATCAAGATAGATTCGTATTCCTGCCTTATGTTTGGAGCGGCGATACTCGTTCAATCCTTAGTAACAAGCCACCTTCAGTGCACTCAAAATACCCTCAGCACAGCATAAAATTACGCCAAGAAGTCCCGTCCTTCTCTCAAATCAACTAAAATAAATCAATTGATGAAAATGTTTTAGAGATCGGTAAGTCTTCACGTTAAACTACGTTAAAAGTCTAGACTAAACTAAAGTCTACGTTAAAATGTCTTTCTCCATGGGAAAACCACAAAGGATGAGAAATGCAGAAACCCCAGACTATCAGTTCACCTTTTTTACTATTCGAACTGCCCACAATCGAAATCCCCACAAGCATTCAACACTGTCATTGAAATCTTCGCCGAGCCTAGACGTTCAACATATAAGTCCAGGAACATGCAGGAGCATCGTTGAATTCGCTGGAACAATCAATACATGAGTTTACTGCCTAAACCGACCTCTACACATACAGTATCAGTGTGTCTCAGCAAGATCCATTCAGGACATCTAAAGCATCAGACAAACCTTCATCAAACAATGACAAACACTAACTATCAGCACAAATAGAAACTTAAAATCAGATAAAAGCCAAAGTAATGGCTCATGAGGATAGTCATAGTGTCAGAAACAAATGAATATCTGTTGCGACCCTTAGTGCCTCTGTTCCATCAGAGCTGTCAGTTTGAAAACATAGTCTTTTTCACACTATCATTAGCACAAGTTTCATTGGCAATCCAATTTTTCGGGTCGAATTCAGTCAGTCATTTATGCATCCTTTTTCGGGAGACGCATTCTCCATTGGTAAGTTGGCTAACTGACTTTGAAGTCAACTCCAAATAGCTGAAATAACTTCCATGAGCACCTGAGTGGCCTATCCTGAGGAAGTACGGTGCATCCATGCAACGAACGTAGAGAAAAACACGGTGACCACATGAGACTAGGGATGTCTTAGTATTCATCCTCATGTACACCAAAAGCACGTACGAGTCAGGTACAGCACAAGCCATTTTTATAGCCCTCAAGGCTCTTGTACTTCGTAGCCTAGCCCGTTGATTTTGTTCAACAAGGTGACAACTAAAGAAAGAAAACCAGTGAGAAACCTCATTGCTCTCAGAGATCCACTGATAGTCCAACATTATCACATTTTGGAGTGTCCTTTGCCCTCGCCTAACCTGCGGAAAACAGAGAAAGGTAAGACCTCCCATATGCAACCTCATATTAGAGTATGCAACTAAATTGACAAACAAACAACAGAGTACCAATCATTAAAGATGTTCAAGCAGTTCCCCACTTTTGACTCAACACATGCGGGCGTTTCCTCCTCCAATCCCAATAAAAAGTTGACAGAATATGCAAAATGTGTCCATACAAACGAGGGTCCCACTAAAAAGTGATCCACAAAAAAATTACAATGCTCATCTTATATTTTACTTATGCAAAAAGTGTGAAAGCCACAATTTATACTGAAATGCGGTCAATTATGGACTAATCTTTTCTAATTCTTTAATATTTTGTTTTATCTCTTCTACTTTAATACTTGCAAGAAAAGTTGCGTGTCCTTTCTGGATACTGTTGGATGATTACAGTTATTTTCACTTACAGACAGGTCCATCCACGCATGATTTTAAGCAAGACCGGATTTTTCAAACAATTTTAGCATGTACCTGTTGCATGTTGACTTTCTTGTCATAAATGCTTCCTGTCAACCCCCATTTACCTATAACAACAGAACCCTAACTCGTGGTACGAACAGATTTACATTTGACTAAGGCTTCTGTCAAATTCAATTTGACAGGAGCAGCCTTTAAGTTTCGACCACATAAACATTTCTACATCTACATGACCGAATAGCTCCAGTAAAACTAAGCAACACAGGTAAGGTAAAACGCACCGTTCTGGAACCATTCTGCCTATCCGAGAGAACATAGCATACCGATTCGGTAGACGTCAATAGACATACCTCGAGTGTATAGACTATCAATCAACCTAGTGCCGTCCAAGCTTTAGACAGATAGGAAAACTTCGCTGCGAGGTCACCAAACGAGAATCGTTATCTACCAATCTCAGTTTTATAGCTTTCGAAGTCTTCAAGTCAGCAGAGAAGGAGCTACCTTCGAAAAACTAATAAAGTGAATCATGGATGCACTCTGGTATGACTTCCCAGATGAATTCAAACATCCTGTCTGTCACATAATCACACCCGTTATAAGGAGGTAATTTGTTACACTGATATCTACCGACACTTTATTCAATTTCAAATCGTGGTAGGAGAGGAGAGGTCTAGTGTTTTTTCTTTCTCTTCTTCTTGTTTGCAGGGATCAAGAGTGAGGTACCCCTTGATCCTTAGTCTTTAATCCTCCCTGACCGCTTAATCCTTCATCCAAGGCCATTGATTCCATCCAACTGGAGAAGGAATCCCTGTAATCCGAAGGCACCAAAAGGCGTAAAATTGGGAGTCCTAGCCCGAAGTAATGTATCAAATTGTTCCAGGGTAGGCGCTCCGGTTGACAGGGGAGGTGTTCAGTCGGTAGTCCAGTAGGTCCACTCGGAGTCCGACACTCAGAGCGTAAATAGCCTTCACCTCCCTATCCACAAAAAAAAACAACAACAAAAAAAGGCCATTGATTCGGGACATTAGAAGCGGTCCGAAGAATTAAGGCAAGGTCGAGGAAGGAACTCCTCACCGAAACCTTCTAGGAGGCTCACCGAGAGTGTGGGGAACGCTGCCAGCGAGTAGAGCCTACAGCCGGGAAGAAAAAAGTATAGAAGACTTCCGTCTAAATTTTCCAAACCTGGTTGGGCCTTCACTTGCCCGAGAAGTGAGATAACTGAGGTAACAGAACTGAAACCCTCGATGAAAGTCGATGTAAAGACACACCTTGCTGTCCATAGGACGATAGGATGGACCATCTGTAATCAATCGTATCATACGCAGGGAGCTAAAGGATGTTGTTGGCCTGTGATTTTTTACAACAATCTACACCAGTAAACAATATTCCAATAAAACAAAGGGTTCGGATCAGTGGCATCATATTGACTAGTTCTGCAATAGAATGCCGCTGAGGGATCAAAAACAAATAAAAAGGCACTTCAGGCGTTCCAAAACAGAACTATCAAGAGGAATTTGGGATACCACGGTCCATTCATCTAAAAGAATCTCAAAATCTCTTCTCTTACGTCTTGATTATTCCCATCAGCTTCACTATATAAATAAACAACACTATGATCATTAATAATTTCCATGTCCGTATAGAGAAGTTGCAAGTTGGTTGCGATGAACATGTTGGAAAGGAGCAAAGAACAACCCACTCTTTGAGAGACCCCCGAATTTTTTGAATTGAGCAGCCCTCACCTTAATCTTCTCACTTTATTCCAAACGCAGAGCCTTTCTTTAAATCCTGCAAATTCTCCAACACATCCCTCTCGCCCGGAAACCTCATCCCGCTTGCCTGAAACCAATTTCATATCCCAGCTAAATTACTTAATTTCTCTCTCTACTTCATACGGATTGAAAATAATATATTCGCGCGCAACCACCCGGGAATGAAAGAGAGTCAAATGAAAATTACTTTTCCGTCTAACTCTTTGCTCATTTTCAACAAACACCTCAAACTCACATCCTTCTCCTTATCCTGTTCCGCATACACTACCAGCCAACTTATATCAATTCACTTATTTTCTCCAGCGTTAAATTTATTACACAGCATCACCTTACCGGCTAAGGCTGCGAACGTTGCTTATAATCAACCATGTGAAAATTAGCTCCTTTTGACATCCGCTGAATATAAATTCTATGAATTTTTAGGTTTTTCCACTGGCACACTGTCAACACTATGTCATATAGTGAATGCCGTAACTATACAGTAATATCTCTCAGGATACCAGGATGCTCACCGCTTTTTACACACACATTGGCTTCACATGCTCAACATGAATTCCTCGAAAAGTCCTTGAATTTATAATTATATGACAGACGAGATATTATTTGTGTGAAAATTATATGATGAGCGGAATGCGAGAGGAGAGGGTGAATATGAAAATTAATAGTAACAAAAAAATTTAATTAAAAGTGTAAATGTACGAGGTGGGAACCATTTCTATGCGTATTTATGTAAATCATATAAATTTCCATTGCAACGTACTTGGAAGGGGTTGGGGAGGGATGATAACGGGAGACTGTTGTTGATATGAAAATAAAATGGGGAAAATGGGGTGTCACAGGATTCCAATAAATCGCTGATTTCAAGTTTAAACTGTTTTCGTTTCAATGTGAACTAACCTCGAATTCCAGCTGCAAAACAGGGGACAGCTGAGCTGAACTTTTTGCAGCTATCACCATTTTCGACAGCAAGGACACCACGAATTTACAGGTCCTCTTTGACTACTGGTAAATGACTGATGTAACTGCACCACCTAGCGAATGTGTGACCAGAAAAAGTGTTGGAAAAGCCTTAACGTCGCTAAAATCTTGATCAGGGGAGCATGAGAGATCACCGATGGTCCGGTATGATCATACTCATCACAGTATATAAGCTACCTTTTTTTGGGTTATTTTTCAAGCAATGATGAAAGTACATTGAGTAGTTTTCAAGCTATAGTCAAAGGACACAAAGGGAAAACATTTTTGGTAGATGTAGATGTCACAGTTGTAGCCTTTTGAATGCAATAAATAGAAATGAAATGAAAAGAAATTAATATCCTTTATTTATAAAACATTCAATTCGTTGAAACTGATGTTTCAAACAGCCCGTATTCAATTATGCAGCCGAAATTAATTGCGTAGTTATCAATTCTCCAACTATCACATCGGGGTCACCAAGACAATCGATAAACTAGTATCAAATTTTGTATTTTATCCAAGTGAGTTTATTTTTGTATCCGCTGTAATAATATAGTTTTATAAGAAAAAGGACTACGAAATACAATTTATATTCAACGTTCTCTGTTATCCCTTGCGCTCCTCTACATTTCTGTTTAATTTTCCACATGACATTCACCGGGCGTTACGAGAATATCGTTCGATTGTGTATAATAAACTTTGAAATACTATGGCATTAATTTCGAAGGCAACTGAATATTATTTAAGCTTGCACACCCCACCGTTGCCATGGCTGAAAGTCCTGTGACCAACCAACAACCAAACTATTACCATACACCAACCAACAGCCAACAAACAAAATTGCTTATAAGCTTCCGCGAATTTATAATCAGTTCAGCAGTAAAACAGATTCCTCATTTCCAGGATATCTCTCGACTTGCTGGCGTTTTTCCTGCAAAATCAAATCGAGATGTGCACTTCAAGGATTTAACTTAATTATTTTGAATTTACTGTGTTTATGCTTTTTATATGAATAACAGTGAAACAGAAGGAACGATGAAGAAATAAAGTAAAAGCAGTTGCAGTTTCCATTAAACGACAAAAGGACTAAGCCAATCAGCTAACTAGCTATTGTTTTGGATGTATGTACATGCGATGGTTAAAACTCAGATAGAATTCCTAGAAATTGCATGATATCCCTGCCCCCTTCTCTCGAACAGATCCATATGATATGAAAGGATCTTTAGCACGTCCGTTGCGAATGGAAAGTGTGAGCCACTTTTAATTATCCTGAATTCTATTTGGACTTAGTTTCGTTTCTCGCTGAAAATTAATTCAATTAGAAATGTGGCAAAATATACTAAATTAAATTTTGAATGCAACGCTAATTAAGTTTGCTAAGTTGATCAAGGACTAGAGTAAACAGACTTAAAATGGTAAGGACTTAATTAGCTGAATATATGTTTCGTGATTGACCGATTTCCGTGAGACTCAGCCCAAATATTTAGTATACGAATTCACGTGGTAGGCCCTTGTTGTTTATAATATATTATTGCTGATTTACAATCTCACAAACAAACAATAAATGATAATCCTGGAAAATCAGACATTTAAAATTCACTTAAGCCACAAATCAACCACTTAGCCACATATTAAGCTCAAACTTGTCACTACTCCTCTTTGCTCCGTCCACATATCATTGTCCTTAGATAAATTACATCGATTTTCTCTAAGTAATTCTCACACATTTAACTAAGAGACTGGCGAGCGCACATACAAAAAAAAAAGCTAACCAAACCCACCCCAAACAAAAGCCATTTATTCTGGAAAATGCCACACTTCATTCGATGCTTAGCTGTAAATAATAGAAGTGAGTTAGTTTCGCAGGATTAATTTAAAGACATTTTCATTTAGATTCTTTTTTTTTTGTTTTCTATTTCTTCGTCGTCCTTTCCTTTCTTCTTTGATGTTCTTCTATCCGATTCGTCCGCACCCTTCTGCATAATGTTGGCGTGTTATCAGAGCTTGTACTTCCCCTTTTGTTGTTAATGTAATTGTTGTTCTTACCCTTGTACCTTATCGACCAACCTTGAACAACGACGATAATTCAGTTGGTGACTCGGACAAGGACAATAGCAGTGGCAAAAGAGCGTGAGAATGTTTTTCTCTTTCTTTGAGCTTGGTAAGGTTAAAGGACGATACCGGCTATAAGTTAGGTTGAGTAGGGAGGCAACAAAGAACAATAATGTAATTAAGCGCTAGGAGAGACTATCGTTAATATCCGTTAGTTTAGCATGGCACTACAAATTTATGACTCATCCTTTTTTCGTGTCTCTGCCTCTCATTGCTTCTATTTTTAACAACGTCTTTTGTCCTGTTCTCAACACTTCATTTTGTGGTGGGAGTTTTGACTTTTCATTAGGTTATTTAATTTTCTCATTTCCGTTGGGAATGCATAAAAGCGGATTGTCTGTTTAATTGAGTGAAAGATTAGATATTAGAATTTTTGAATAAGATATCCTTGTCCGTAAATTGAATTCATTTATTCACCTGAATCAATCGGTTAGAAAAATAACGTGAATGAGTTTGTGCAAATCTTAATGGCTTCACTTAATTTGGATGGAACTTAAGACATTTATTAAAAAAACATTGCGTTGAATTACGCTAACAGTTGGTGCTGAAAAAGGGACATTTCCAATTATCATCCATTAGGAAACGTCATCCCCAACATAGCCAACCTGGTAAAAGGGGAACTTATGGGAATATTTGAAGCAGACATGGGTAGTTTTCCCCGGAATGGAGAAGAATTTAGCCGTGCCAGAGGCCAATCCGACCGCAGGACTCGGGACTCACTCAATGTCATTTTCTCTTTGTTAAGGTGAAAGCCTTCCCTTAAACGATATGGTATAGGTTCACGGCGACGGAAACTAATTTTCACATCAAATATAGGCAGTAATCTAGGGAGCTTTTATTTTTGTGTTTCACCTCAAGGAATCGTTAGAAACAAGTAAAGACGAGGTAGCACTATCCGGTGCATAAATTCACCCTCGTTTAACTTTTTAATCTGCTCTACCGCCCTCCAATTATTTCTAATCATTATAAGATGCAATGTTCGGAAGTGAATTTAAACCTAAACCTTATGCCCTTAGAACTGACGGTCAACTTTGCTGTATAAGTCGTAAAGGATGTACGTAATAAAACAGGTATATGATATTGAAGCGAACATACAGCAACCATAAATACTAAATGGAGACGATAACTGGAAGAAGACTTGTTTTGAACTTGGCTTTCGTTAGGAAGCGAAGGATCTTTATGCCATGAAGGTGAGATTCCCCGACGCGCAATGCTTCTAAGGTATGGAATGTTCACCTGCTCTGTCAAGTTGCAAACCTACCCAGGAGCAACATTATTTGGAGTAGGACCTCATTTTCATGTGCCTATCGACACCTTCCAATTATTAAGTACTTTTATCTAGTAAGAAAAAAAGGGAGACAAAGGGAAAACACGCCGTCTAAAGGACCTTTGAGTTGTCAACGCCTTCCATAAAATTTTGAACAGTCGGGAGTTTTCGGCCGAAACTTGTCACGCAATTACATTTATTAACCATGCCTCGCATTTTTCCAAGATGAGCTCCAGGATGAGCTACGCAATTTAGCTGGACATGTCATCGTACGCATGTGCTGCAAGTGTTATATATCCCTACTGGTCTCCAAAAAAAACGAAGATGGGAGACATGCGCCTACCAATCTCATTAAAATAATCCCAAAAAATCGACAAACACTCAAGACCGAGGTTAAGTAGTAATTAGTCTCTGTTACCAATTGAGCCAAGGCTTCTGATAAGGGATCAGGGTTGCAGATTTTATTCACTGTCATCAAACGCAGTAAGAACTTTGTTTACCCTTCCAGGTGATCAATTCTTTGTTAACTTACTTCTGTACAGGTAGACATTTCTGCGCTCTTTAGCAAAGGGGGTTATACATTTCACCCCTGCGATCAAAAACACCACCTTTGCACTGATTGGTTGCCTTATGCACTGATTTTCAAGTTCCTTAATTGCGTCCTGATTTTTGGGAACAAGAAGAAGACCAAAGAAGTAACGTACGAACAAGAACTACCAATCCTTCCACATTTCTAACACTCAACAGCGGGTTATAATTGACATTTTGGTCATTGCTGCGCATTCCACAAGACAAGAATTATATTTTAACACGGCGTACGATGAAATCGGTGAACTTCGGGACTTATGTGAAACTTTCTGGCTTGGTACCCCTGGTGGCCTGGTGGTATACACATTTTCGGTTAAACTCACAGGAACGCATAACCCAGCAACAATCAGATCACATATTGGACTTTCACTTAAGCTGCTAGAGACCTTGCCTGGTAAATGGAGTTCTTTGGGGGGATTTCATGACTAGACAAAGACCATTTTTTGTTAACGTAACAGGAGCGCATTAGCCAGCAACATGAAAATGCGTATCGACGAATTTTACTTGAGATGGTAGAGAAATTGCCTGGTAGATGGCATTCTCCTCGGGAGGATCTCGTGGTAAGTAAAGACTAATTTTAGGTTAACGTAACAGGAGCGCATAACCCAGCAACAAGAAAATGACATCAAAGACTTTGACTTGAGCTGCTAGAGCCCTTGGCGATACATGGCAATCTTCCCAGAGGGATCTCGTGGCTAGAATAGAGGCAGTTTCTGTTAAACTAACAAGAGCGCATAATTCATCAACAAGAAAACGACAAACTAATCCGTTGTAATGCTTGCGACATGGCTATTTATCGCTGCTGGCGTGTGTTACTTGAACTTTTTCTTCTTTTTGGAGTCCTGACAAGTTTACAACTTGTGTTGATCTTGGCCCCTAATCGGTATTGATTTGACTTGAACTTGATGGAATTTTAACATTCGCTTGATGAGTTTTTTACTTGAGCTAGAATTGACCTTGTTTGACCCAGATTTGATGCTAATTTGATGACGTTATAAAAAATCGAGGGACTTCGTAAGACTAAGGAAGTTGCCATGTGAATCGTATGGACATACAACAGAAACTCAATATGGTTAGTCGTTGATAGAACTGGAACTCAATATGGTTAGTCGTTGATAGAACTGGAAGTCGTCTCTTGACAGGGGGGGGGGGTGTTTCTCTTGACAGGGGGCGTGGGGTATTTAGTGGGTAGTCTGGTAGCATGCGCTGCTAGGAGTCCCACACTCCGGGCGTAAATTGCCTTCACCCCCCAACCAAAAAAAAGAACTGGAAGTCGGAGACCAGTGGGGAGACTAAGGAAACGCTGGATAAAGACAGTTCATTTCGGCTAAGTTTGGCGAACTGGGTCAATGCACCGGGACAATAGGAGGCGCTTGCTGCCGGATGCGAAGGCCCGATAGGGGTTTTAGTGCTACAAATAAGAACAAGAAAATCCAGGTCTGCCCACTTTGGGAGAAATTCTTCGACGCAGGTTTAAGCAGGCAGGTTTTGCGCTCAAACATGTTTAGGTCCTGCATTATATCTTGAAAGAAACACTACAATTGATGTCCCTGACACTGAAACTTCATCTGGTTTGGAGCCCTTACAACTTCTATGATTCATGGTCATATTTTTGCATGTACAAGGCGTGATGTTTTTTGGCCGCAGGATTCGAGGCTGAAACTCTTGCCCGGTGATTTATGGTTGATGCGTTGTTTTTTTAATCGTTTTGACCTCACCATAGACGCTGAATGAAAACCAAGGAACATTTTGCCATGAATACGGACTTAGTCAAATGAATAAATTTTTCTTCATTTTCTCGTTTCTTCTGAGTCCCTCCAAGCTGTACTTTCCTGTACAATCCTGGCAACATCCATTTATCAATACTCAAATCGCAATCTGAAAACCACAATCATGTTAAAATCACATTCGAACTTAACGAGCCACAAACAAGGAGTCAGTCAACAACCAACCCAGTTTGCAGTAGCTCAATATCATCGTCAACTTATATATGCAAGACACTATTTCACTTTCATCCTTTTACAGCTGAAGTAAAACATGAAAAGCAACGTGAAAATCACTTACCACTAAAATGTGATAACAAGCTGCACAAATATAGTAAATAGCATAATCATCATGTCTACGAAGGAAACATACGGATAGTTTCACATATGAAATGTACGTTGTAAGGATATTCTGTATTATATTAAATAGGGTAAATGTACTAATAGTGCTAATACTTATGCAAATGTTTTTGAAGAAAAACTAGCAAATATATAATATTCTCGTATTTTCAGATGAAGGATGTACTGGAATATGTTTTGGATGTTGATATATTCAGGACTCTTTGGTTTAGATTTCTTGACACTGAAAAGTTTTATAGAAATTTTTGGAATTGTAGAGTAAAGTAGTTTAAAATGGGTTCTGGCATTTTTTCAGGATCCATTTTTGTTTCTTGGTAATTAAATGCGAGGGTACATAAAGCACCCTTGTTTTAAGGATGGGAACCACTATTAATCTTGTTGATAGAGGAAATGTTATTCGGCGTTTGCTCACAAGCAGGATTCGAATTAAAGACCTTACATAAACCAACTACAGGAATTGTCCTGGCAAGCATTTTACAAAGTTTTTATACAACATTTCGAATATAGAATTAATTGGTGACCCCAACAGTTTGCAAGAATTCGCGAAAGACGCCAACACGGATCTTGTAATTTGTAGTTTAAATAAAAAGGATCAAGAGAGCAATGTAACTGATAACTTCCAGTTACCCTAGAATCCAAGAAGTCAAAGCAAAACTTGGAAGTTACAACCCTTCTCCAGTATTGATGTTCAAACCTCTCTGGTTCAGCTTTACAGCTGAAAACGCATTCCTTCGCATAAGTTTCTAACCCGAACATCTTAACTGCTAGCTGATATCGAAGGCGAAATAAAAACTTTATCGGATATCTTAAAAACATTTTTTTTTGTCTATCCAATTGTCTCAAACTGTCCTTTCCAATGTTGTGTTCACCGTAAGCATTGCTATCGGCTCGACGGTCTCTTGAGACAAACAACCGATTAAGTTTCCTTGAAGAAGTTACTAGAGTAAAAATAAAATGGAACAATATCTTCATCCCATCCTTCCGTCTTGCAATTCCATCCGATCAACTCCTCTAAACATCCGTCCACCTCCTTCAAATCCTGGAAACACATAGAGCAAATTCAAAGAGGAAGTCAACCTACTTTACTTCACCGAAAATTGAAACATTCAAGACTTGGACACTGAATGGTATTTGAAAGTTTTCCCACGAATTTCCGCTACTTTCCCGTTACGCAAGGATAAAACAAGCGCGAGACACAATGTTTAGGATTGTATCCAGAGTGAGAGAGAGAGAGAGAGAGGGTTCCGAGAAAGTCTAGAAGATGTGATTTGTACAAGCTTCTGATATTCAGGTCATAGTTTAAAAATTTTTTTTTTTTTTGTTTATTGGTCGGAGTTGTTAAGGATTTCATCCTTTATTCGTTCTTACGTTTATATTTATTTTTTTTGTTTCTGTGCTTGTTTCTTGTGTGTAACTTTTTCGGAATTCCATCAAACACGGCGGATTTCGATAGTCTCGACAAGGAATATATTTTTTCACGTCACTTTCGCAGGACAAGTTTTCAATTGGTTACGGATGATTTGTCCCAAACGCTATGTCCTGAATTTGTTTGACTTTTTGCCTTACAAGGTATCTTCGTTACCTGACTGCTTTGTTCGTGAGAAATTGATTTGAAACCATTTTGTCAGCAATTTCGAAGAATTTGTGGTATTTTTGTTCTCGGTATTGACTTGTTTGAGTAGAAGCATTTTGCGCGTTTCTAAGACCGAAGCCGATTTAAATGTTCCCAGAAAATCCTATTAGAGAAATGAAATTAAATCCGAACAATTATTAGAGAGTTGGAAACTTCCGAACTAACGAACGAATCAATTAACAATGAGAGAAAAGAAAAACGTGTCCTTTCTTACTAGTTTATAACGCGATATGAATAATATTTAGTCCTTCAAACATACTCCTGCAATTATGCGTTCTAGGCCTTTAAAATGAGACTCCCCTTCTATACCAATAGGCGATACCTTGCGCAATACGAAATATATCCTGCGTATCTGATAAAGATTTATTCATCACGCAAATACATACACATGTTTAAAATTCATAAGAATCGAATTGAAAAAGTAAAAGGAAAAGGCTCCTACACATCTTATGCTACCGTTGACTGGCAAAGCAATATATCTTAAGGATGGCATGCAATTACGTTAAAAGAATAAAGGACGCATATGTATGAGCTTGTATAAGTGGAAAAGTACTCGAAATTTTTCACGTGAAATTAAGGAAAGGGATGTATATTTCGAATATGCTAAGAACAAACATTGAAAAGCATTTAGAGAACTGTTTTTGTTTTGCTATTGTTGTTGGCGTTTTTGTTGCTATTCCTGCTACTGCTGCTGCTGCGGCTCCTTCATTTGTTTTTGTTTTTCATTCATTTCGGCAATATTTTACCATTAATAAAGATGTTTGAATGGCATGTGTTGATGAAAATTTCCCCATTCGCTTGCCTTAAGGTTGATTTACGTTCGTAAGGAGCATATTTCACGAAAGGATATGCCTGGAAAAGCTCGCTGCGGCTTTTCAGGTTGATTATATGACAGCACATACAAGAAAAATTTCAATCAACCCTTTAGGATTTATTTCCCTTCCGCAAGGACACTATAAATTAATCACATATCTAATATAAATTGCAGTCAATGGGAATCTCTAGTTTTCAAACAACTTTTGATTCTAATATTGATGAAAATTACAAAAAAAAAACAAAACAAGTTACACCGACTTAGTGTGATCCTCTGCAGTGAACATCAACTCCATCCCAACTTCATATGAAAGCTAAAATGAAAGACTGAGAGAGTTTTTAAGAAACGATTGAAGCAACTTTTCCAACATACATTCATCTAAGCTCGAAGAATCCTTTCATTCTTCCCAAAGTACTTTCCACTCACATAAATTAAAAATTATGTGTTAACCAATTTGATTTAACATTCAAAAATAAGTTTTGCACTTAACTATCTACTTGCAGTCCTAGAAAATTCCAATCGTCAAGGCATAGTAGATTCCAGGATAAAACTTTTCATTCGAGTTAAACGCAATCAGACTATCAAAACAAATCGACTTTTGAATGCGAACTAGACACACTTGGAACAAGTAAGGAATCGTTTCTCCTTATCCATTTACCAAATACACGCTCCTGTTGCAGTCAGTCAGTAGTTATCCACAGTAGAAATCCATCCGATATATCGATGGAAAGTCCCAATGCTATCATAATACGAAAGATACTAAACTAGTTGAAAACTTTGATCGAGATTTAAATTTTTGAATTGAACTCCTTGAAAGTTATATATCCTATTAAAAGTTCTTATGGCAGGATTCACATACTTACATGTTTCACTTCATTCTTTTTGCATGAAGTACACCCGGAGAGTTTTCTCTTCGTGCCGTTTACATTCAAATATTTTATCGTTTGTCTTTTCAACATACATTGAGGATAGTACCAATGTATTTCTTCCAGTCTAGACAAGCCTATTGCGCATTGAAATTGAAAAAATGTCCTTTTTTAGTGCTTTTGTAGAGAACAAATAATGTTTTTTCATGCCGGAAAGGGGCGTTGCAATCAATGATTCAATTCTAGAGTTTCGGTATCTGGATTCCACACCACGGGCCTGTAGCGTCTAATTTTACTCTAATCGGTTCCACAAAAGGATTCAAGGATTTTAGAATATCCAATAAATGAATATCGATGGCAGTTCAATCGAGTTTTACTCTTCTGAACTTCAAGCCGTCGCAAAGTTCTTTAAGTTTATTGGTAGTATATTAAACCATCAGTAGCGGATTTCCTGATTAAAGGACATTATCCTCCATCCTCCATTCATGTACCTTCTTTTAGTTCAAACTTAAAAACTAGCATTTGACTCATGAAAACGACTCCCTTGAGGCTGCAGCAGTCACTAGAGTCCAACATGCAGTCAATAAATGTGTCTCCAGTTTTGAAATTTGCCACATTGTCCTTATCAATTTTTCATTGCTATTTAATACCTGCATTATTTTTAATTATTTCCTGATTTTTCTTCGTCTTTTCTTCGGCTACTGTTGAATAATTTACATCTTGAAGTCTTCCATGACCAACCTCCAATTGAGTTCTACGAATAATCAGGACAATAGTTAAGAAGGCTATAGTTAGTTAACAATAGTTAGTTAACTTGCAATAGTTAACTTGCTAGCCCAGTCTAGGCTAGAGAATAACTTGAAATAACTATAAATCACTCTGCACTAAAGTATAACTTGCCGTATAACATGAATAACGTGCCAGTGGCCTTTAAAAAAGAATTTAATTGTGTATGACATATGTTAAAATTAACAATTCTATTTCAAATGCGTTAAATAAAGTTTGTTTATGTTAACAACGTCTTAAGCACTGGAAATTAAACGCAGAAATAGTATCAGAGACACGTGTTTTCATTAATATGGGACCACTTGTCAAACGGCTGTACAGTCATTTGACAAGTGGTCCCAATAAAGCTTTCCGTTGTTGTGAAGTCCCAACAAAGCTTTCCATTATTGTAAATACAAATTCAATGCGAATAATCTCCATACAAGGCGCTATCCATGTTCCGGTGAGATTATCGGATTTTCCTGAGCTGTAACAATTATCTTTGGATCTACTAAAGTACGAAGGTTTATATCAAATAACCAAGGACAGCTTAGATGAATCGAGCATAATACCGAATTATTCAAAATATCCTTGTGATTTTCCATTCTGAGCTTGAACTTCTAACTTGATAGACAGGCATTTATACTAAAAAAGACCATACGACCATACAAGACCATATTGTGCACAATCTGGATGCGAAGGATGCTGCTGTCATACCAGAAGCACTGACTAGAAGATTCTAGTCACAGGTGCTCAGTGATAGAAACAAGGATGCCGCTATGGACCGGGTTGAGACAAAGTTGAGTTTATTATTGAATTTAATCAAACAATCCAAATTTTAATAATTGGGTTTCGAACTAGAACAACAATCCAATGCAGTGCCACAAAAGGAACATAACACCTCCCAAAACATTCAAATCCTAGATTATGATGGCGTAGTTCACGAATAACATATTTCAAGAAGGAACGAAGTTGTTCTAAAGGAAGTTGTTCTTTTTGAATACGAAGTAAATTGCGTAATTTTTAATAATTAAAAAGACGGAATAATTCAAAAGACGCACGGTCTTAGTAGAATGATTTGGAGGTGGTCCGGAAAAAAGGGAGTTCTTCATATTGGAAAATGAAGAAAATTGTATCATTTTAATTGCAGAGTTATAAATTGTATAACTAAAATTATCGGGAGTTGGTGCTGTGAAGAAAAGCTTCGAAAAGTATATGTTAAATGGGAACACTGCTGTTAAATAATTCAGTACTCAAGTCATCGCAAGAAGAAACCTATTTTAGTTAACCGAAATCTCTAGGCACCTTACATCAATACACCCGCTGTTTCCTTGTTCATATCTCCATCGAATTTTACTATTAAAAGAGAAGAACAAATGGCCCAGCAACCACAACTTTTCGCGTAAAGAGCTTCTGAGGGAGCTTTCATGAGCTTTAAGTGTTTTATGGTTTTTTCGAAGCTACAGGCAAGCCTGACTTTTCTGCATGTTTTCCGTTAGAAACCAGACTTTTCTGCATTGGTGGTGATTTTCTAAGCGAGAAGAGATGCCGATAGATGCCTCGGCAACATACGGGTGTCAAAAACATTGGCTTGCACCATAAGATCTCGTAATAAAGAAAGCCAGTCTTTTATCCATGCACAGAAGTTTGCTTTGTTCTGCCTTCTGGGCCTGGATGAAGTGAAATGGAATGAAAAACAAATATTTTTTACAGGGACATGAATGGGTTTGGAAAGAAGACAAAAAATTTGATACATCTGACGGCCGTCTGGACTCTCAAATTGTTAGGGATAGATTATTGGATGTAACGCTCAAGGTTTTTCAACTAGAGAAGCTTCAAACTATCATACCAATCTTTGTATCTAAAACTCAATATACAGGAGCAAAACATACTCCCCTTTTGAAAATTTTTGAAACTAGAAAACACTTCCTTCAAAAATTAAGTTTTTGGATCCGCTGTTACTTTCAAACGTGTCACGTAGTAATTACTACAGGAAGGTGAATCTATACCAAGTATCCTTGGAAAACTCCTTTAAACAAGCTTTTAAATCTGCCACTTGACTGCAATACTTCCTTCTACAAGGCAATGCAGTAAACAAAAACACATGTACGGCTAGAACAAAAAGTTAGTTCAAAGAAAATCGTCAAGGAGCATGACGCCAAAAAAGCAATACCAACAAACTCAACGAACGTACACCAATTTACCGAACGTGAAACGATTCCTTAATTGTAATCCTTATTTATATTTCAATCACATGGCTCGGTGGTTTGAAAGCGCTGTTGTTGGTGTTGTTTTCGCGTTATCCCTTTGGCAGTGATATAGCCGAAGCTCAACGACAAAACGGGTAATCTTCGAATGGAACAAGCAATCCGTAAAAAAAGGATACTATGCTAGTTAGCATGGTAGGTTCGGATCTTCTGTATAATGTTATTGTGTGGTTACAGAAAGATTTTCTCAACATGGGAGCGAAAGAAAACAAAACGGGAGAAACAGAGAGTTATATAAAAGGACTTAAATGTGGATGAAATGCGATGGCATCTATTTTTTCGTCAAAACATTTTTACTGTGAGAAATTTAAAACGTGCACAGCATTTCTTTCGCTAGATAAAATGATAAAAGATGCGTTCAACGAGGAGTTGTTTATTTACTGTTATTTCAAAGATGGCCACCATGAAAGAGAATCCAATATGAGTTTGTCTAGACGCTATTCTATCAGCTTTCAATCCATGTCAATAAGTAAAGCTTTTATCATCTCAAACTCACACTTGAGATTTATCGACTAGATAATGTGATACCATTACAAATAATATCAGAAAAGGAAACCCCAGAAAAATTTGTCTGCCCTTAATTTCAATTCAATTCGGACTAATTCCAAGCCAAAAACCCTCAGTACAAACGCGATTAACCTAGTAAACTTTCAACATTCTCGGACTACTAAGTACATTTCTGCATTAGTCCTTTTCTCCGTCATTTATTTACTTCTCTGCCCTTACACTCGCCGGGAAAATCTTTTGCTTTGATCTGTGTTTGCAGTCGTCCATCAGACTCTACTTTTCATTTGCTGAACCAACTCACATTGCATCGAAACAACAAAAAAGGACGAGAAAGAATCCTGGTTGGAATAAAAAAAAACGTTGAAACACTACTACAAGGATAAATGTCTTAATGGAATTTTCATTGTACTTACATCGATTGGGATACCTTTCTACATCCTCTCATCCGGACAATTCGCTTTATCCTTATCCTTAAACATGCTTACATGCATATGGAATGCAAGTAGTATTAGTAGTCACAGGAGTAGCAGCCGCAAGTAGCACACGTTTGAAGAAGTCCAAAGAGTTTGTAAGAGTTTTCCAAAAGTATCCGAGGAACAAATGAGAAATTCCTTTTGGATACTTGTCGATGTAGTCACCTGCTAGGTACCAACATTTAACGTCTATCGTCCTGCTAGTTATTTCCTTAGTTTTCTGTATGCACATGGTTTTTATCACGTAGTCGAGTGCTCTATGGTCATTTGTTCGATAAAATACGGTATGGCTTCCGGATAGGAAACGTGAATGTACGCCTTATACACAGGATATCGGTTGGAATGTAATCATCCTTGCTTTTCATTGTGTGTTACAACACAAATGATGTGTGTAATTTAGAGGACACTCTGACGATGATTACTGACGCTAAGGGGTGCAAACAGAAAAAGTGGACTAGCGAACTTTTAAGGGTATTGTCCTGGAATTTTTATTGAGATACTGTACAAAGTACGTTCGGAATATTAAATGATGCTCATAAAATCCTTAACGCCAAAGATAAATTTAATATTGCTCATACCTAATTCAATTACAAAAATTCAATAATTCACGCAATTTCCACGTTACAGAGACGCAAATTCAATATGAAAATTTTTAAAAATTCCGGTTTGAACATCCTTTCAAATCAACTGAAATCTATCGAAACATCCTTTTATCTCTCCTTCTCCGCTCCGTGTGTCCTCTTACATCCACACATCACCAATTGACTTTATAAATATTTGATTGCGCTCGGCAAATAAAAGTCAACAAAAATTTTCATCTTTTAAACATTTTCCTCTCATTTTTCTCGTCACTTCTTATGCCGATCAAATCAAAGTGTAATTTTATTGCAAATTTCCTTCACAGTAATGCCACCTTAGCATACATAAGCAATAGCAAACGTAACAGCATTTCTATTTGTACATAATGATAAAATCATGAACTGAATAATTTTTGCCTACACGTTTTATCATTTTCCCGTCCCACGACAAATCCTTTGACATTCCACTTTCATATCGCCCGCGAAAAGAAAATTAACCAAGGACTGACTGGTTGCCGGCGCGAGTCTAGCGTACAAACTTCAAAATAGACAAAATCATCGAGTGAAAGTGTCGAGCCTAGGACTACGAGTATAGCGAGAAAGCATTCAGGATGAAATTCCAACGATGCGAACAGATACCGAACACATTCAAGGACATAAAAATTCATAACATTAGGAAAATATGTAAAATGAAAATATATACAGTGCTGGAATAAAAAGGAACTCAACAATTTGAACTTACGCACCCAACATGGCGGCATAGTAAAACGTGTAGTAGCGTATATTAAGCTGCGGAAATTTGCATTCGTCCTGGAATTTTTAAGGGATGGAGGTTAAACAGCCGACACCATGCACGTGTTAAAAGTCATTTTGTACACTCGTGGTATTATTGTCGAACCGTATCCCTTTATTACTTTATATCTTTTGCATAAATATTTTCTTTCCGGCGGAATTCGCTTGGAGTTTATTTAGAAGCTCTACCAAAGTCTCCTTTTTCGTCGGGTGTCATGGCGCACGGTCAACAGTGGAGTGAAAGTAATAAAGAAATTATTTCATCTGCATAGAAATGTTGTAAATGTATTCAATGAGAGAGAGAGAGAGAGGGTGGAAGTGGGTTTAAAATTTGTCTGCATACCCGTGACGATAGATAGGTAGATATTTCCATATCCTTATCAATTATTCATAAGTATAGCAGTAGAGTTGGTAGAAGCCAAACGTTAGTGCGACAATTAAGTTCCTTCCTTTCTTGAATTTCCTTCAACAAAGAACATCTCTTGAACACAAAATAAATTTGAATATGCTGTGAATACTGTGTTGAGTCAAAAATCCATCACTTTCTCTCCAGAGACAACGTCTTCACTGATAGAAATGTGAAGGCAGCTTAAACGCTGAGTCAGGGTTTGTCAAATGCACAATATTTCTGGCTCCACCATCTAAATATCTCCCCTCACCTTAAGACAACCGTTTAGGATAGGTCTCTTTTTTCTACACCTTCAAACGTGTGCAGTTTACAGGAGGCGCTTCTCTACCACCGCCAAAAGAAGGGGAAGAAAAGATACAAGGAAAGATTCTCTCCGCCCTTCGTGCCTCACAGCACTCGCTTATGCCGTGCGTCCGTTCTTTACTCACTTCTACAAGAAGATTACCAGGTCTGCTTTCGCAATCAATAACAAATTCATGAAGATTATTCGGTGGAGAGCTCCTAACATCTCAAATTTCAGCAATTCTTTGATATAAGCCACACCTAACGTTTCTAAGAAAAGTATAGACTCTACTTTGCTCATCATAAGTCCTTCGATGAAGTTATTCCGCTCATGTTGACCATCAGTCGTTACTAATCACGTTACATAAGATCTAGCCTTACCAATGGTATGCATAAGTTTTTTTTCGGTTTTACTAAGAGATGGCGCCAGCGAAAACTACGCAACATATTATTTTGACACATACGCCATTCCAATTGTCTGACATTCAGCTACAAATGCACACAAGTGGAGTTCACCCAAACTCGCATGTTTGTTTTATTGTGTTGATCAATCATATCGAATTTTCTGCATGACAAAGAGCATTTGCGGCACCCGTTACTTTTCTTGTTTAACCAAAAGATAAAAGGCTCTTGAAAGTCATCGTTTGCTGGTAAAATCAAATAGTAGATACGCTTCATCAATTGTAACATGTAAGACATGGTTTCGACAATTCAAAAGTGATAATTTCAATTTGAAAGGCGGTAAGCGTTCTGTTCTAAGCACATAAGTCCAAAGAGAAGGAATTGCAGGAGTTGTTGGATCGTGAGGTCCTTTAACACCAAGGCCAAATCGCTTTGGCAAGGCGACTGTGCTCTTTTTCAGGTGGGACCAGAGTGGTTTTATGGACTCTTCGAGCCCCGGAAACAGTTAAAACACAACGATATCGTTAAAAACTGATAAATTGTAACCACGCACTCAACGATTGGAATATGCCAGAAGACAATGCAAAGTGATTTAGTTCACACACAGCAAACCCAGAGAAAGACAAATTGAAATAGCTTGGATGGAACATCTTTCTGCATCTGCATCACTCGCCACACTTGGTACCATCTTACTATCACCTCTTTGCATCAAAAGGACAGAAGAGCAGCACTTTAGCGATTTTGAAGACGTTGAAAATTGGCTCGACAAATGGTTTGCCGCAAAAGACAAGCCGTTTTTCTGGCATTATTTTCGTAACAACTGGCCATCTCGAAGGTGATCTTATTTTGAGTGGTCCCGAAGGTGGTATTTTGGGTGGTGAAAATCAGCTTCTCTTCTTCATATTATCCACTACATATAGACAGGATAACACTTTGTCACCAAGCTTCCACATTACATTTTTTCGCTCCGCCTTCTTGGATCTCTGGAAGCGCCAATCATGCCTGGCTGGCCAAACTCTGGTTGGTAAGCCTGCGACCGCTTTTCTCAGCTGACTCATTCGCTGAAAATCTTGTGCATACCTTTCCCCAAGTTCGCTGCTTTTGGCAAAGCTTGCGGTTTTCAGCAGTTTGAAGTGACGAAGATGCAAACTAAGAGCTTGGTTTCAAAGGGATAGGAAGACTTGTAAGCAAGTGTAATAATTTTCATAATGGAGCTCACCACATCACGTGGTGAGCTCCATTCAGCTCACGTCCTCCACTCACCGGATAAACCCACGTCAGTCCTGGTTGAGGCTTTAGCACGTCGGCAATCTCTCGATGTTGATTCGTAAAAGTTTCGTCTTAAAATATCTCATTGCACTGCAAAAGAACTAAAAGAGCCAGGAAGGAGTACGGAGTGCTGAATCTATGGGTACAAAGGGGCACTAGTTAGTGTCTCAAGTGCCATGGACAAGCCATCACTGGTCTAGTTCAATTTTTGAACCCTCTAATTTTAGTCACTGGTTGCGAGGAAGTGTAAACTGAATATCACGATGTCTATGGTTCCAGTTCCACCCGCTTTCCACCTGTGTCAAGTATCCTGAAACCTATTCTAAGCGTGATGAACGTTATTCTAGTTGCCATGTCTCGCGAACGTTTCCTCCCACTACTACAATTTAATTAGAATAAACTAAATCTTACGACAAAATATTTATTTCATCTGGAAATTCACAATAATTACCCCAATCTCCGCTAGCCAGCTTCCCACAATATCCTTAACATAATCAACGCGATTATCTTGATTCTTTGAGAGCAATTAAAGAAATTTTCAAATAGTAATAAAATATAATTTACGCTTCACCTGTTCCACAATTCAATTTCTTCCTTTTCTTTTCGTTCTTGCCATTTATTCTGGTCATTAGTTCTTTTCCGTCTTGTATCCGAGCAATCGTGGTCAACTACATCAACACAGCGTGAATTCACGGGCACAGGACTATTAACGATAATTCGGTCAGTTGTTGTACCACCTTCATCCATTCATCTTACCTTACCATCCTGTAATAACGCCATAGTAGTGGACAAGGACAACTTCTACTTTAACCAATGCAGCAATTTTCATCCTTCGTCCCCCTACTCTCATATCCCCTTCCCCCTCCCCCACCATCGATGGCGTCCTGCAACACTTCGTTTACTGTACCAATTTGCATAATTTTAAGTCCAGTCAATTTAGCGTTCAATTAATTCGATTGAAAATTTTACCCGACTCCTTTAGCGAGTTTCAAGCCACTCACCACCAGCATTACCTCTTCACAGTTTGGCACCCTGTACAAGTATCCTTTGTGGCGTGTTTCGAGTGCTGGTGCGCGAAGTAAAATTGGCGGTCCGCTATATACGAATATATCCTGTTTCAGGGAGTTGGTGACTCGACAGGTTTTTGCGAGAGTTTTGCATCATTCAAGTCCATTGGGTGCCTTTTATTGCTTTATGCTAACGATTGAACAATTTTCCATTTGGGAGGTTTTTCATTAAGTCGACAATGATGATGATGATGACGATGACGATGATGATGATGATGATGACTATGATGGTGACTATGTCGACAATACAGACCAAACCATCAGACGAGTGAAATTCCTGAAGCCTATCTCCGAACGGAATGCATGAAGAGTGGACTGACCAATAGCTTCGGAAAAAGGGTTCGCAAAGGATGGAGAAGGAAAAGTTGTGGTCCAGGTGACGATGATTTCGTGGTGGACACGTTCCTTTCATGGTCAATGTAGTATTGCGAATGCATCGATAGAATACACTCAATTAACTCTCAATAAATGAAGGAATGAATGAATGAATAAGGATCCTTTTTTTCAGCTATTGGCTTGCTATGCTATGCTATGGTTGAGTGGATTTTCATCGGTGTTATATTTGCTGACTGGATAAAAATTTATGTTGGAATTAAAATTGCAGTCAAGCAATTTATGAAGGATGTAAATAAAATATGAGAAATAACAAAAATTTATGGAAATACTTCGATGAACGCTCAATCGTTGTCGATAATAATTTCAGAATATTACCAATATCTGCGTCATTGATGCTCATTGCACAAGCTCAGAGTTTCAAGTTTAGTTTTCGCACCAACCCTTCCAGACTTCATAACACCCCTTACTGCATGACGATCTACGTTTTTGTCATTACCGCGCATTGTACAAGCCAAGAGCTTCTTCAGATTTGACATCTCGTTCGGTGAAATCGGAGGACCCGAGGATTTTTGTCAAATTTTTTGGTCTTGTTTTTTTTTTGGGGAGGAAATACGAAAAAAAAAATTCGCATTTTAACACGTGAGGGTGATTCTTTCTTTTTGACATTTGGGACCATAAGTCGACTTTTTCGAGCACTTTAAGGGTAGTTTTCCTACCAACCCTTTCAAACTCTCTAAAACCACTCAGGGTATGGTGATCGAAGTTTTTGTTATTGCTGCGCATTTAGCAAACTTCAAGCTTCATTTTGACACCTCGTTCGGCGAAATTGGAAGACTTTAGGATTTTTGTCAAATTTTTTGGCAAGGACAACCCCGAGGTTTTGGGGAGAAAAATTTTTAAAAAATTTCTTTTCACGATTTGACATGTGGAGGAATTTTCTCGATTACTTTTACACCATAATCAGCCGATTCCAGGCTGCGTCGCGTCTACGAATTAACATTTATGAGTACTTGAAGAGTATTGTGCCATTGTTAAGCATTACTCAAGCCAAGAACTTCATTTTGACGCCTCGTTCGACGAAATCAGAGGGCTTGAGGATTTTTGTGAAATTTTTTGGCAATGTTAACTCCTTGCGGATTTTTGGGGGGGATATTTTGAAATAAATTTTTTTCGCGATTTCACCCATGGGACGATTGTCGTGGATGTTAGGACCATAATCAATTGATTCCATACTGAGATGCGTGTACGGATCAACTTTTACGAGCACTTTAAGAGTAGCTTTCCGACCAACGTTTTTTTCTACTAATTATCGTAATTCTAGACAAATCCCTGATTTGCACATCCTTTACAATCTGTCATTAGTCTATTGAAGAAGCAACCAGAGATCCTCGATGCCACTAAGTAGGTTTGTTTGGAGTATGACAGGCCCAGTTTTCATCACTCTTTTCAACATGTTCATTCATCACAGAAATCATCACTCTGGTTCCATAATTTTTGGGAGCTTCACTGGACTCACCCTTTGTAGAAAAGTTCAAAAAATTTACTATAATTGTATTCGTTGCCGCGCTGCTTTCGCAACAGATCTTGGACAGGGTTGAATGTATTGTTGTATCGGATTGCTCGAGGATAGTCGAGGACCTGACTTCCTTGAATATTAATTGATAGGAGCAGAAAATACGCTACGCGCTTATTAGGGTTCGCATTTTGTTTCATTCAACTCAAATTCAATCTATTAATTCATCGGTATCACTAGTTATCCTTGACCTTTAACATGTTAAGAGCCTTACGCAAGGTAAGCAAACTTTCTTTCCGTCCAAAATTACACATTGCTTTAGCTCAGGACCCCAAAAAATCAGGAAATGTTCATAAAACCTAGCATTCATTATTCGTCATATTTCATAACAATCCTGTCATTCAAGATTATCATTCATTATCCTTCATATTAATTTAACCTTCTACCATCCAATCGCTTGATAATTTTGGCACTAAATGATGATTAATTGATTAAGGACAATGGACAAGGACAAGGTTGCAAGACAAAATGATTTGATTAATGATATTTTGCATATTACTCTTAATCTGCTATAGGAAGCGGAGTACAACATGACGTTCCTTCAATTTTCAAACCCTGCCTCCATCCCTCCCATTCCTCTTCTTCGTCATTCCAATAATCAAACAATAAGTATTGGTAATATTTAATAATTCATAATGATGTAGTTAATAATTAAACATTGTTGTAATGGTGACTTGATATCCTGGTAGGCATGAATTTCGTTTGGGTTATCAACAATCAGGATTCTTCCTCAATTATAAGTTAGATAAATTTTGTGCAATTTTGAACGAGTCATAATGAAATCTATTAGCAATGAAGTAGTCATCATAATCCACTTATATTATAACCAATTTTTTATAGGAGAATGTCCTAATTTGATCTGTTGCGCCATTAATACTTTAAAGCAAGCCACTGGTGTTCAGGTGATTACCCCTGACAACAAAAGTGCTTTCAAATTCGGTACTTGGATGAATACGCTTTTGAAATGGTAAATCGTTTCAAAATACACGAATAGCTGATGTGGATTGTGAAGGACAGTCAAAAGGACTGCTGGTTGCTCTTCCTAACGAAGAAAGCTTGTCAAACGTTGGTTAGTGACAGCGATTATTGAAGAACTTATTATTGAAGTTACTGAGGACTTTACCCTTGGCCCGGTCTTACGGAAGCTGACCTGATTTTAAAAAAGAAGTGGATCACCCATGTCAGGACTATCAGTGACGAAAAATCAGTGCTAAATGGATGATAGATTCGAAGATGAATCAAACAAATCCGGCAACAATTACCTAGGCGACAGTGTATCGTTATAAACGGACATTGTTGATGAAAGGACACGTCCTCATCGAGGAAAAGAAGCTTGATGAGTGCTGCTGCGGTCTATACTATCCAATTTGTCAGGATAACTGGGCGAAAATGCTAGGAACTTATTCAAATGAGGTACAGAGGTAAGGAATAGTGTCTATTGCATTCTGATATTAAGGAGTTTTCTGGTAACTAGGATCTAGTACAACTGCGGTTGGTACCCTCTGTTTTAGAAAGAACAGAGGAATGCAGTGTCTCAAGGAGCGAAGGCAGTGCTCTCCCACTAATTTGAAACAGTACTGGATGATCAAAGCAAAAGGAAAATGACCTGCTCACTTGATCCGTGGTATGAGACCATGGATCATTTGAGCCCAACGTGAGGCGTATGTCTATCTACCATAGCACTAAAGCAGGGACTTTTTTGGTCTCATCTTAACAAACTCAATGGATCAAACATACTCTTTACAGCAGCCTCTTCTTCTTCAGTAAAATCGGAGAGCTTCCTTTATGAATTGGTATGTTTCACCTGTCCAATTACCCTGCTATCAGGCAGTTGTCCAAGCCAAAGTTTTGCTGGTATGCTTTGCCTGATAGCTTCCTATTATTTCTCGAGTTACTTCACGCAATGCGAAGCTGTTGTAACATCTCTCATTTGTTTCAAAATCAACCAAAACGAGAGTCTCGACTTTCCGGACGCAATAACTTTCTGTAAAGAGCTAAGGACTTTAGATTTCTTCAGTACTGGCGAAGAAGACCTTTTTCAAGTGATGATAAACTGTAGTTTTGTCCCAGGATTAGAGAGATGTATGCAAGTCAGATCCATGGCAATCTATCATCTGAGAATCCTGCACGGATTACTTTGATAATTTTTAAGAATCACTTTTTTGTATTTGCCGGTTTCTTCCAAATATTTTGGGTACCCAGCTGTCAAAACTCTTTACCAATGATGTTTTTCGTTAAGAATCCTTTAAATGAGTCATATAAAATTACGCTGTCTTCAATCAAATGAAGCTGGTCACTTTCAGACCTAATAATACTAGGCCTTTGGTGTAAGTGTAGAACGTTGATGGCAATCCTTGACGCTGATCGTCTTCTTATAATGTTCTGCCAAATTCAAGCTCCTTGCAACTGCTGGAAAGAAGTCAGTCGTCGAGTATTTTTTAAAAGTTTACTAGATTTTCCTGCCGATAAATTGTTCTAAGGTGGTGTAGGGTGTGTAAGAAAGCCTTTCATTGCGCTCGTCTCCTATAGATAGTTTGCCAAACTCAGGCAACTCCTTGCAAACGCGTACAACTGAAAACCTTGAAAGAAGGCTACGCTCCGGATATATTTACCAATAGGACGTGTATCTCTGGCGTAGAAATCGTTCTCAGCTGAAGATATTTTATGAAGACCGGCATCTTTTTCTTCTCTCTTTGCGTGTAATTGCTCTACCTGCTCGAATTCTTATAAAGGTAGCCCTCAAGAAAAACCCTCCTCCTCTGCGAGTATGTTTGATTGTTTTATACTTTGGCTTGGTGTGAGACGTATAGAGGCCCGGGTAAGTTTACAAACAGGATGATTCCTGGCGTAGAAATCGTTCTCTGGTTTCACCGAATTAATTGTATGTTGCCTCCAGGAGCAGGAACTTTTACTCATATGATTATTTTAAAACCATTACTACAGATTATATAACCAAAGTACCCTCATAATTCCAATCCTTTCAGATCGTTTCAATTTCAATTTCCAATTATCGTTTGTTATAAATCAACCCTCGTACTTCCCTCAGTCAACCCATAAATATTTCAATAAAAACATTTGTCAGGATACATACTTCCCATCCTTCACAAAATTTTATTGATACACAGCATCAATGAAATTCAAGACATCCTTTATTTAAAGCCAATCAGAATAAGCCCGACATAAATTCGAAGTCATAAATTTGTCCCATATACTTAAAAATCAAGGAGGAGTAATCACGACAATCACTAAAACACAAATGATAATCCTTTTTTCCCTGATCCAAAACCAATTTCCCAACATTCAGTCATTTCATCATTGAAGCGAGTCATTTTACGTTGAAATTAAATCTTCTATCGGTCATCTATCAAATCCTAGTCGAAATCTTCCTATTCGCAAAATTTATTCATAGTCAATTCACTAAATTGAATACACTATACGTAAGGGAGAATGAAATCAAAGTGAGATCGAACGGCTGAGAGCGGCAGACCTCATTAGGACAAAAAGGTCATCAATTAATCTAGGACATTATTGCAACAAAGGAACAACAACTACAAGAACAACAACTCAAATGAAGTGAGCAAGTCCGGTCATAGAATCTCAAGGATTCAAATCGAATGAGGGAATGCGGATCAAGGTGACGGAAGGGACGAACTGCTAAAGAGAGAAAGGGCGAGAGAAGAGTGAGAGAGAGAGAGAGGCGGAAGTAGACAATGAGAGTTTGAGAGATGTAATATGAAGCTTATTGTGTTCATCCTCTCTTTTCACCTTGAACTGGACCAACTTCCTTCCTGGTACAAATTTCTTCTTTCCGATACAAGGACTTTTGATTCTTAGTGGTCGATGGATGAAGTCTCTGTCCTTATCGAAACCAATATAGTCGTCCGTTGTGCAGACGTTAACATGGTAAACGTGTGCTATGCATAAACAGTTTTCTATACAGACAACGAAGGATGAGAAGGTTCATACCAAAACACATTCACACTTGATGACACCTGACACTAATAGCTCTCGTTACTTAACAAATTGAACTCAATTTACTAAAAGGTATATTTATATACAATGTCATACATATGGAGTAGGTTGGATCCTTCGGAATGTTTGCTAGCAAATTGTAAATATCTTCTAAATACCATTCTTCAACGCTACAATCCACTGAGTTGAGCTTGAGTATGGATAACAAGGATCGATACGTTGATATTCAATACCATTTACTATAGTGGATAATATAATGGATATAAAGTCAGAGCTGATCTATGTCCAGTTCGAGTTCAAATGGTGAAATCTCTTGTGAAAACGAATTGTTGATAATAGATAGAATGTGCAATGATAGATATTGCCCGTGGGTTTATTGTGTTGGCAATTATGAATATGGACCGAAGAAAAGATAAGCCGAGAAGAGAAGATCTTAATAACTATTTCCTGGTCCATTAGCTTATAGATATGACGCTCCTTTTTTGCCCTCTACAACTTCAACATGCTTTTCGAAAGAATCCTTAGAATCAACCCAGATTACTTTGTGACAAATAGGAACAGAAGACCAAAAAACAACGCATTCAGGCTGTCGTGACCAATCGTCTTTCAAGCTACAGCTCTTGAAATAAGTTCCTGGGACATTTGTGATTCCTTCTTTTATTTTCAATGATTTATTTTATTCTTCTACTGTTTTTTTTTTTTAATTGAATTTACTACTTAAACCTTTCTCCTCTTTAACCGGCTTTCTCATAAGATAATGGCAACCGCTTCAAGTCAAGAAAGGTTTTGAAATTTCATAGATGGATCATACAGAAGCGGCGATATTGACAAAAAGTGACGTTATCTGATAATAATGTCAGTTAAGCACGCCTGAACCTAGACATGCAATACTTCTGTGCTGGCCCAACTAAATTGGAAACTATGCCTGGGACCATTTGACACATTACTTTCGGCTAGGTCTGGCGTTCTGATGCCATCAGGCATGTACTGGCAACGCTTATTTATGTTCTAGCTGGAAAGAGGGTTATAGCATCCACGATGCTTTTTTAACGTTCTTGTTTGCCTCACTTCACTTTCAGATGTGCCCAATCAGATGCCGCGTGTCAGGCGATTCTGTTTGTCAAACGTTCTAAGTAACGTTCTAAGTACGTTCTTTCGACAAACTTTTTCGGCAAAAGCTCTAACATTTTATGGTCAAGTTCATCACAATATTTATTTTATGTTTCAAAACAAAAAATGTGTGACAGATGTCATCCACTTCACCGGAACAAAACAAGTAGTTGGGGTACCGTAACTAATCGAGCTTGAGAAGATGAAATAGGAAACATCCATATTCATTCAAGACTAGGGTCGCGTCAAAATAAGGATGCTCATTTCAGCCCCGACCTCTAGTCAGAAATCCGATTTTCAGTTCGCCTTCCCTTTGTATCACTCTCCCAGGATCGCTATCGATCACTGAGACGGTTTTGTTTCTCTCCTCTGTTTTCTTCGTTTCTGCATAGGGGAACGTTTTTCTGCCCTCAAGCAAAGAAAGCGATGTGTACAATGCTCGATACAAATCACCAAAAGTGTCAAAAAGTGCTCTTTGTTTACATTGCGCTGGACCTTTCGTAATGTCGTTGATAGTCTTACGCCATTGACCACTTGCTTCAATTGGTGACCCCGAGTAGTGCTACATGCTCCTACAAAATGTCGGCCATGCTTCACATCCTCAAAAAATGACCCCGAATAGCGATACACTCTCGTATGAAGTGTGGACCAAGCACCGGAACTACAAAATGCTGACCCCGATTTTATTTCAGTGCTACAGAACACCTCAACCGACTATCAACCTACTAGAGCGCTCAGTTCCTGCAACTCCCTGGGAGATGGGAGTGAACCTTACCGGCTTTGAATGAATATGAATCACTCTGCCAGTCGTTAATCTGACGGGATGGGCTGCACTTCCTGTAAGGCACATTTGTTTGCCAACCATGGTATCCAATACCACATCCAATGACATCCGTGAAAGCCAATAGGATGTTATGAATCCGATCAAGGAAGATCCTCCACTAATGTTCTGAAATATTTTTAAGCCATGTGATCTCGCTTCCTTGTTTCGTTTATCAGAAATTCATCATTTATATAATTTATCACTCTTTTCGTTGATTCACTTTTGCTCAATATAATTTACCGATGGACTTGTCATTCACTCTCCAGGTACTCACTCCAAACTACTTCTTAATCTCTGAGATCTCACAACCATGGTTCGACCACTGTCACCTTATTCCTAGCAACTTCTTTGATTGATTGACTCGAAATCTCACAGTACTCACTCACTCACTCACAGTAGTAATATTTTCATTCACAAGTGACATTTGTAGCCTCCCTTTGCTCTAAGGGTCCTTTAGAGTGGAATCGACCAAATTTTCCTATACTTGCACGATATATTTGTCGAATGTTCAAAAGGATTCACTGGAAGCTTGGTGAAGACATTTCATAACGTTAGAGTCCGATTTTTAGTGAAGCGCAAAGTACTAAGATTGTCATCTATGCCCGCGAAACTCCCATCTAAACTAGTTCAAATTGCTTCAGACTAATGCAGAACTTTAGTACTTCAACCTTGAAGTCCTTGGTGTCCAAGTTCTTAAGTTCCAAACTATGACATGAGTCCTCAATCCACTTCTTGCCAGTTCACCCTGCAGAGACTTTTCTACTTTTTGGTTTCAAACTAGGAAACCTTTCATCAAAGAACTGACAATCTGCAAAAGCGCCTTAGCCTTAAGCATCCCATATATCCTTTTAGCCTTCATTTGGGAGACCTTTGCAGTTTGCGACGTTTAAAGGAGGACGAAATTCCAATGTTCTACACTACGTCTCTGCATAATTCAAAAAGCAGAACAAAATAAACACTTCCCTGAAAACGTTTTAATAAATCTTGATCTCTGGTCTAACAATTCATAAGCTTCCTTCTAAATCCTTTCCAGAAGACTCCTCAACAGTTTGATTTTGGCTGGAAGCTGATACATTAATTGCCGCTTTCCCACAAAGCGTTTTAGAATTCGCCAAATCCAAACTTCCAGACACCTGCAAAAGAGTTTAACTCCCATATTAAATTCGGCTTGTATCCTTGCGTCGTTGTCATGAAAGGACTGTGAACTTACCATATCTCCCATATGCTCGAATGTGAAATCCGAATAGCTTATATTCGGCTCCTTGAACGGTGCTTCGATAACAACCAAACTTTTTTCGGGCATATTATCCTGTACGACGGTATGACATGGCTTTTTAATGTCAGTGTCACGATTTCGCCTGAGTTTCTGATAAGGATATGTTGGATATGATCCGGTGAGTTTGTGCAGCTCCTGTGGGTTAGGATGCTCTACTAGAATCATAGCAGTCGGTCTGCCACTATCTGCGAGAAATCGTTGATGAGGCCATTTGCGATCGGTTTTCAGTGTTGTTTTGATGCCTCTTAAAGCAGCAAAAGGATTAAATCCTGCCTGTTCGTGTCCTTTTGAGATAGACATTAAGTTTGTCTGCAGAGACTCTGCGACTTTTGCATCGATGTTGTTGCTCGTCTTATCTGGTCTTATCTGATCATGTCCTACAAAGGAGAGAAAGCCTTAAATTGGCAGCAATAGAGAGTTTATTATCCTTACTTGAAGATATGACAACATGTCCTTCACCATCGAGATCAGTTGCAGGTAAAACAGGAAACATCACTGAAATTCGGTTTTTATGAGGTCTTAGTTGGACACGGGGACACGGCGTAGGCCGGGGCCGTGTGAGAGCATTGAGGCAACTGGTCGAAGTAGGAGACATTGTAATACTGGAATTTTCACTTATGAAAGGATCAAACGACGGACGCGGCTTTATTTGAGAACATTCATTTCGAGGAAGTGTTGGCACTATTGCTTCCAGGTATGGAGGCCAGTCAGTTGTGGTCAATGCATCATCGTTGTCCTTCTGACGGACTACAGCTCTTTCTGACTTCCTGTCTAGTGCAAACCATTTCCGCTCGGACTCTGGTCCTACCGTCCGATAGTCCTTATCGACTTTTAGCATCATATTTTCCGGTTTCAGCACAATTGTATCAATTTGTCGGTAGTATTGCAAAAAGAATTTCACGCCCAAATCATCGCCAGCCGATTGAGAGAACAATTTGTCAATGTTGCGTGCATAACGACTGCATGCCGGGGTGCAATTGCTCATGCACAATTGCTTGCATTTCGGCTTGGGTCCATCCTGTTCCTTGCACTTATCATTACTCGTTAGTATGTCAGTTTCCTCCCATCGCGGCGATTCCGTGGCACACCAAACGTGTCTCGACTGAAAGCCTGGTTGGTGTTTGCATCCGGTACAAACGCCCCATTCACCTGTATGCCACCTGGAATTGGTATTGGGTGTGGTTAAGAAAAAGCTTCGAAATTAGCATTGGAATGTGAATGTGAGTGTGACTTGAACGAGTTGGGATTGGAAGCTTTGGTGAGCTGTTGTACTAAAAGCAACACCAACCGACTACAACAACGCCTAACGAATTACTCGAGACAATTCAATGTAACCAAATCATAATAGTCCAGTTGAACGACACACAAAATACAAGGACTCACTTGGATTTGCATGCTTGCCGATTACAAACTTTTATTCGTTGTTTAGGCTTATCCTTGTCATCGCACAAACTATCCTTCACAACTCCTCCGTTTATGCTCGTTTCTACACATACTGGCCTGGCCTCTCTTTGTCCTCCATCACATCTTGCACTGCATTCACTCCATTCAACAAAATCCCAATGGTATTGTCGCTCAGTTGATGCAGTCGATGTTCCGTTAGGTTTTTCTTCCTTTTCATCACGAGCCTGGCGATTGTGCTTTTGCTTTGCAACAGATCTACTCCCTTTGTAGTTTTTATCGCGTATGTAATATTCGTAGGTGAAACCTAAATTCTTTGGCTGGTAGAAAGCAACCTACGAAAATTTGAATAGAAATGGGAAAAAAGGATAAAAGGACAATGGACAGTAAAACAGGCCAATGAAAAAATAAAACACAAGCAAAGAGGCAATGAAAAACCGCCAAGGAATTGAGTGGAAATTCGGAAACAGCGATTCAGACTGAAAAGAATTTATAAGACTTAAGGAAGCAGGATATGTTTCCTTATTCTCACGTTATTCATTCTATCTGAAACGCAAAAATGATACAGAGAACATTTACAGAGAAAGAAAGATGATGTAGTAAAAGAAATGCCAAAAAATTTGGAAAAAGGACAAGGAAGAAATATGAAAAATGAATGCAAAAGTTAGGACAGAATAAAGTTTAAAGGTAAAATAATGAAAAGCGAAAAAACAATTGTGAAAAAAAAGGAAAATAGTTAGGCTAAGAAATTTTGGGTAAGGTAGCAAGCAAAGACGCAATGAATGAAAAGAAAATACATTGAAAAATACAAAGAAAAGGAAAAAAAATAATGTTAAAGCGTAAAAAACAAGAGCTAGGATAAAGTCCTAAAAGGCAAGAATGAAAACTTAAGGACTAAATTTTTGTTTTTTTTATCCTAAAATGCCAACTTATTGGCTCATTGGCATTTAAGGATCGAACAATGTCAACGACGGCAAACGACTTTTCCCGAAATACTTACATAAAAGACTAACGACTGATGTAGTGGACCAGGAATGTAAAGCTCTTCACGATTTGGCTCAGGATGTAAATATATCCCGACGTTATTTCCCAGCTTTTTTTCACCATCAAGTTCTTCTTTGCTTAAGAACGATTGAAAAATTAATAAATGATATTCTGACTCTTAAATATTAAAACGACTCGATCTTTACTTTTCTCCATTCAAGAAAAATGTTCCAAACTTATCCGCTATAGCTATAGTATTTTCAGATGAGAAATTCTCACGGATGACAATATTCCTTGATCCTTTGGGCAGCTTTACAATCTTTGTATAATCTTGATTGGGAAATTTAAATTGAAATAAAAATAGGTTAAAATATATTTTTTGGTAAATAGAAGTCTCAAGTAAGATAAAAGAACATCTTATGAAGGCATAAGTACCTACAAAAAGCCACTAGATGCATCATAGTCTAATTTACGTAAGTAATGATCCTGAAAACGTCTTCTATTATATTAAATCTGAAACAAGATAAACTTAAATCCGACCAGGGTAAATACATGGATTCAACAGCTCAGCAAAGCAGAATATTTCGTAACTAATAACGACTTCCAAATTAATCATACGAACTCCAAGGCCAGTTTAGTAGCTAGTTAAGGCTGCAGAGGGATTTAATTAACAAGAGGTCCTTGACCAGGCATCCTATCATTGGCCAAATAAACTGCAGTACAAAAGGAATCATTTCGGTGACTCTGACTAGTGATCTAGACTCTGATAGAGTTGTGGATTAAATAAAATGCTGAACACAGGAATTACGTTTATTTCATTTTATTTCCACTAAAAATATTGTCTTTATTAAAATTATTCAGAATGTAAATTGTATGTTATGTTGAAGTATGTTTCTTCTTGGAGTGCAGTTGACTGAATGAATGTTCTGAATGTCAATCTGATCTATGACAGTGTGTCTATAGTAAAATGGTAAATGTCAAATGAATATGCTAAGGTTACGTTGGCGCTGACAGCGCATGATAATACTGATTTGAATTTACAATTTGAACGAACGTGAGAAATTATTTTGTTATTATTCTAATTGCAAAAACGGAAATTATTGTTGGCGTTAATCGCCACAGAGTGATCTATCAACAATTGTATGCACTACTGAAGGTATAAAGTGGAGTTATCAATGCTATGAGTTTAGAACAGAAATATCATCATCATCAGCGCGACAGTCTAATTCAGATATTGATCTCCATCCAGGTTACGCGAGAGCATTGGTAGCGCCAAGTCAATCTATGCCGTAAAGCATTGACATAGGAAAAATTGGTGATATGCTGTTGGAACTCACATAAAGGTTTGGTTTTCTAATAGGGTTCAAAAGATAGTCTGCCAGAGACATGGTGAGCTCTAGACTAAGTACCGTTACGTCCGCCTGTAAGCTCTCAACGCCACTTCAACCCCTCAGGTACGGCAAGCATCAGATTTAGTGGTGGTCAACTGAAATTGCTGAACAACGAAGAGAGAATCACAAGCTTCGGTCATGAAACCAGCTTTCGGCATACACCAGAATGGTAGAGCATCGGACAACCAAGAAATATTTTGGCGGATTGATCATAAGAAGTAACGCTCAAACTTGAAGGAGATGTGTCAAAGATGTGAACAGAGAACCCGTGAAAATAGGGCTATGAGCTATAATTATGTGGAAGTTAGCTGCTATACAAACGTAGTGAACAAGATGGATGAGACAGTATGGAATCTCAGCCAATTTTTTCTGGTGTGCGTCAAAACTTCCCAGAGGAAACAACAGCCGACTCTTTAGTCTTCGTTAGTAAATAACAAAAACTACAAGCTCTTTAGTGTCCAGATCTTAGAGTCCAGAACTCCAGGGTCACAGATGTTTGAATCAAAAGCATAGTCGCTGAACCTTATCATTTTCGGTCTTATCTGTCTGAGGTTAAGCAGTCACGGTCTTCCAAATAGCTTTAAGTCTGATCAATAAAACCAGAAGGTACATCACCACGATCCTGAGAATGAAAAGAGGCTGTCCTTGATGGACTAAAAGTATCAAATGTGGTATTGCTGCTTCTCAGGTAGTTTTTCTTTTCTCTCATAGATCAGTTGGTTATATTGGGGACTACGTACCCCAATCTTCAAAGGCTTATCATATCGCCTCTTCTGATGCATCTAGAGCACCCCGAGCAGACTCATCTTTCTAAGAAAGTCAATTATTATCTTTGACTGAAGTCGTCCCTAACCTGTCTTTTTCTGACAGGTTAGGTAGATTCGACGATTTTCTCTTCTGCTACGGCACAGTGTGTTGCAGTATGCTAGCTGATATCCTTTTGGCTCCTCCTTCTGCTTGCAGAATATGTATACAACATTAATTTTCACGCCCATTTTTTTATTACATAACCTCTGAGTGTACAATGCCCCCTGAGAACCTCAGTAAAGGATCTTTACCCTGAACTTTATTTACTCATTTCAATGCACGCTCGAAATTCTTCTCATTATAAACTTCGCGGAAAAGCTTCGTTTTCTACGCCGTTGAAGACCACCCTATCCACAAACTCTACCGACATTTGCCTATACAGCCTTGGAAATGAAATTCTTTCAGCTGCACAAAAGGGTTCAGGATGAATACAATGCAAGTCTCTATCTCTTCACCTTCCATCTGGAGAATGGAGATCTATGATCCAAAACTGTTACAGAACATTGAATAGAGAGGCCAAGCCAGAAAAGTTTGGTCAAACAGTTGCCGGCCAGATTATCTGGGTCGCATGGAAGTTTTTAGTGGAAAACTTAGCATGTTTGGCCACTGACAGTAAGACATTCAGAATGCACATTACCTTCATCAACGTATCCCTCCAAACAAAGGTAGAAACACCACCTTTATCACTCCGTCCCTCCTTTAAAGCAAAGAAATTCTTGCACGGAATTCTCCAAACATTCCGGGTGCAGAAAATTAGGTTAGGTTGGAACTAGCATCGGTATGAACAAATCTTTGATACAGAGAAATATATTTGACTGAAGGAACGAAGGACAATAGGCAAACTTGGTAAGCCGCATTGGATGGTCGAAATTTCCAAAAAAAACGCGATAAAACATCGAAAAATCAACGGAGTAGAGATGTTGTGAAGGCTTAGATTGGAGGTCGAACCGCAAAGTCGTGATGGCAATAATGACCCTTGACTTTGAATGCAATAGTGACCCTTGGCTCAGCCAAAACTAATGGACAGAAACAACACTCCTGACGTGAATATATTTGAAAGTTCATTTACCAATACAAAAGGATTCCATTTAATCTAGATGCATATGGAGTTTCTATGCGAGCTTCCACAACTCTTGCGTAACGAATCTTCAATCCATTTTGAATTGATTTAGGAGGTAGAACCAGTAAAAAGGAATGCATCTAGCAAACTTTGTTGGCTAGTCTAAATTACAACAAAGTCTATTCGCCTCCAGATAAATAATTTTCTATCAAATTCATTGCTTCCACCTACACAACAGCGTGAATCATTTATCCAAATATTTTCTCTGAAATGAGATAAACGTGCTTCCGATATTCTCCTTCATTCCTTTGTCCTGATTGATTTTTTTCTTTTTGTGTGTTTTCTCTTCAAATAAATTCCGACCTCCAATATGTTCGAGGACATTAACTGATTTTCGTATTCGGTCATTTCTCCCATTGCCAGAGTTCTCTGTTGTAAGGCCCAACTAAATCATTTTAAATCTTTTCTACCGAATTGGTGTGCACTTAATTTTGAATTCGGACCAGAAATAACAACAAAATCTCCAAACAAAAATGCTCCCATTGTAAAACATTCACCAAATCTATTTTAATTCAACAAAAACAACAAAAACAACAACAACAAATGAAAATTTACAAACATATCTATTGGTCAATGAAAAGAAGATGCCCACCTGAATGGAGGAGATGTGGCTCGATTCCTAGATGAATAGTAAACACTTTGGCAAACAGAATAAAATGATAGATAAATGATATTATAATTCACATGCCTACGTATCCAAATCTGAGATACTCACGTTTGGATGTATGTTTGCGTGTGTGAATGTTATAGAGAACTACATTGACCTCGATTTCTTGGAAAAATTATCACATATGCATTCTGGTGTTATAACCTGTTCATTTTATTTGCAAAACTACACTATAGACGGCACTGTGTGTGGATGGATGGATAGATGGACGGACGTTCAGTAGGTGAGTTTTGGATATGGTTATAGATTTCAGATTAGCAAGCTACGAGTTAGCCTGCACCCAAAGAAGTAGCTCATCTTATCTATCTACTTATTGTATCTATTTGTTTGCATGTGCCCCACGATGGCTACTTGCTGTTCGAGTGGCGACAAAACGGGCGTTTCGGACGTAGGAAGGCGCGGATAAGTGTTTTGTTTTGTCATTAATAACATTTAGGTGTTATTGTTATGAAATTTAACACTTTCAATATGATAAGATTAGTATTTCAATGATTGCTTGTACACTTTGCGAGATTTTTGTGCCAAAGATACGAGGATCGAAATGGACTTAGCCCCTGGAACGCTTTGAATTTAATGCATCAATAACGGTCTTAGCCATTTTTTATGAGCTTTGTTGAAAGGATCTAGCGATATAGCTGAACAATCAATGCTCCTTGACATGTGAATCATCCAAGTCTAGTCGCTCCTTCATCCCCCCCAAGGCAACACAAGTACTGGCCATAAAATAAAAGATCGATTGCTTGATTGCTTACTAACGCACTATCTTTCAATAAATATTTACCTATCTTCGAGTAGAATTCAAGATTCCTTCTCGGCCAACGTTTATTTGAGGACTCAAGAGTGGTTGTCAGCAAATTTCATGGTATATCTTCACCGGCAACAACGTACAAATAATCGTGACGAACATATTAATAATGAAAACAATGTTGAAATGTAACATGAGGACAGTTCCATTGATAAAATTTTCATATTTCATTCATGGAAAACGTCTTACTTTCGATTGAACGGAAAAGTTGAAAAATTTATAGTATGTTTATTTATCTTTGGATACGGAGTGTGTGCATACATAGACAGTGGAGTATTTGATGAATCGAATGGATAAACAAGAACTTATTTGATGATTTTCATGGAGGAATTTTATTATCAATTGATTGATTTATTGGTTCAATGGACGCTTCAGGCTAATTGGCTTGATAAAAACTATTAACACGGCTTCAGGCTAAATGAAGGTTCAAGAATTTTAAGAAATTCTAAGAAGAACTTGAACTCCTTCTTTTTCACATTCTTGTTTGACACATTCTTGCTTCCTGATATGTTGGTTTTTGATATAAGATTCCAATTTCCACCCGAACCAGCACAACCAGCCTTGCAAGGATATTACTTGTTCGCCAATTAAAAGCAATTAAGTTTAAACTCCAGAGAACTAACGTAGAGTGCAAAAAAAAACAGATGCAAATTACAATAAAGACCTTAAAAACCTGAAACAAAACCTCCACCATGACCTTTGACCTGACCCAAAGTACCCCTCTATCGAAACTTTGTGATTTTGGTCTGCTTTCCACACAAACAAGGAAATCAATGCCTTACATTAGTTCATACACTATTGGTAGATGAACTTGCCACTGAAGTGTCCTTGGATCAAGTGACGACAATCAGGATATGATGGAGCTACGTAACTAACCTCACAAAGACACAAGGCACCACTATTCTACTAAAAAATTCTTATTATTTTCTATTTTCCAGTAGAGGTTTTTTATTTTAGAAGAAAAATCTGCTTCGAAGCCGATATGGTCCCTTTTTCAGTGTTATATCTATTCAAACATAAATATTCAGACATAATAGACATAACACTAAAGAAGGGACCATATCAGCCTCAAAACAGCTGCATGTTCTACTATAAAACAACCCTCAACTTGAAAATGGAAAGTAGTAAGATTTTTTTTAATTTTTTCGAAGGTTACAAACACCCGAATCAAAATTGGAAATAAAGTTACAAGCTTGCCCATCAGAAGTTTGAACTGTGCGATGGGGCATCCAATCCTTTTGACGAAAGCAAAACCAACGTAGAGCACAGGAAATTATAAACGAAAACACGTATTGCCGTTTCGTCAAACTTTGTCATTTTGATCTACTTTCACATAAACAAGCAAATTAATGCCGAAAATTAGTTGAAACCTTTTCGAGAGAATGAATTCCCACCCCAGTGTCTTCGGACCATGTGACGACAATCAGAATGAGATTGAGAGATGTTGTTGGCCTCAAAAAGACGACAGGTACTACTACTTTAGTTACAGGCCTGCCTGCAATAGGGCGTCCTTAAATTCATCACTCACAACACTCAGAACGAAAGCTAACGCCTAACGCCTTAAAACTTACGCCGAATAAAAGGGATTACAAATGAAAATACGTATTATCGTTTCGTTTCAGAAAAACAAACAAAAACTGAGCGAGTAACTAATGCTACACCACATTAACACGTGCCTAAAATATCGCTCTGAACTTAAGGCGCACGTAATACCCTCAAGCATATGTTGCCCTCACATAAGACGTAACAATAGGCTGCATTCTTGCATGGATCCTATTCCTCCAGATCCTATTAATATGGACCACTGAGACATAGCATAACTACTAGAAAGCGTTCACGCTTAGAAAGAGATATGTATACCCCATTTAGCAAATAAAGCAAACCCTTGTTAGATAGAGAGATGAGATAGAGAGCCCGAACCCCTTGATCAATTGAGCAAATTGCCTGGAAGTATTCTGGCTAAGTTTACCCTACGCCATATTTACTATTAGAAAGACCTAAAACTCATGAAAGATATGGTGATGAAAGAGATATGAATACACCTTGTAGAAAATAAGGACAGTCCTGGCAAGATAGAGAGTATGTAAATTAAAAGACGTCGATGAGTCAAAGGATCGCAATTGCAAGATTTTCGAGCTTAAAATACGAACGAAAATGTCTTTATGTGTAAATTTTATGACTGAGTCCTTTTGTGTGGATACAAATTTTAAGAGAAAGTTAATATACACCTCATCGCATGTTTTTCCTTAGGGCGTATCTCTAATCAATTGTTTTCTACAAATATCCATTCAAACAGAAAATATCAGTTGAATTCCTTTAGATAGAGAATTTGCTCAAATTTTTATCGCTGTATGATAGCCAATCTCATTTTTGAATGAGATTGGCTATGCGAATGATAATCCAGCAGAGTTGGAGAGGACGATTTACGTCCTTTGGACAAGGACAAGGCTGAACACTTCAGTTTAAATACGTTAAAACTGCAAGTATGAAACTAAATGGACTACCTGCGGGTATAGCCTGAATTGGCAGCAAACTGAACTAGTTATCCTGGCACAAATGAGAGTCCTCAGAGTAAGGCTAGTATTGAAGATGTGCTGAGTGAATCAAAAACTTTTAATATCTGGATGTATTAACAAACTTGGAAGATGAGATTTGTCATCTTCCAAGTCGAAGATTCCTGACTGTCCCGATTCTTTTTTTTTACACAAGAGAATCAGAACAATACCAGGAGAACCAAAATGCTCGAACAAAATGTCTATTTACTCCACACCGTGGAGTCTCTTACTCTATCTGTCTACACTATTGAATTATGAGACATTGGTCTCCTGACTCCCAATTATCGAAAGTCCACAATCAGGCTTTTTTGACTTAACGTCTAATTCGCCCTTATATTTACATGTTCAATTAATTAACCGTTTTATTATTGCTGGGAATTGTTAAGGTAACATTTAGGTTACATCAACTTTTTTACTGATAGATACGGAACCCAACTATTGCTGACGTTTTTAAGGTACAATGCTATCCTTTTGCACGGTAGCCTCTACGATACTCCTAACAAAGCCTCAGCCTATAAGCTCAATCAACCGAAGATGGGGGCTCTTTTAATACACGTGTTAATTGAAGAGACTTTCAGGGTTGAGGTCTGAGTACCGAGCCGCAAGGACATTCTTAAAGGTAGCACCCATCGACCTCGGTCACCTAAGAACCTCGTTCTGGACTTTCTCTTCACTGAGCAAGGGGACACTAACTGCCAGCGAGTTCATAGAATCGCAATTTACACTAAGAAATATGAAGGATATTGACATATGGATATAGACACATGTTTCAATCAGATCTGGCCGATCTAGAGGAATCCACAAGGTACAGTTCTAAAGGAGAAAAACGTTGCGAAGGACAATAATAGAGTTTGTGATTACAGAGGTGATTTCAATCGACCTTCTTACTAGATAGTGCAGATTTTATAGCCGGTGCAGGAGCGGAAACAACTGAGAAGCAGTCACCACATTAAAGATACGAACCCATCGCAGCGATTGGTCATAATCCTGACAGAGCGAGACTAAGGAAACGTAGAATGTACACCTGGTCCCCAATCAAACTCGATGACTCCATTGAATCATAACACACATACAAATATTTCCATGCCTTATCTCTAATAACTAGAGAATATGTTTGATGAGCAGTCAAAAAATCTTGTTCGTCCTGATGGTCTACGCCTCGGGCGTCAATTTCTTTCACCTGATGAATACAAACATATCCATTTGATTTCAGAGACCGCTCCAAAGTAAACTTGTTTATTTTGGATGGTGTTTATTCGAATTTGGGTAAAATATGTTGCAAAAAATCAAGGATGGAGTTATGCAGGACATAACCTGCAGGACTGCTGCTCCCCAACAAACATTTTTTTCCAGGATAAAGTGGACAACACTATAAGCAGACCGTGGGTGTCAAACTTCTTTGCCTCGATGAATGAGGTGCCTCGTCACTTTGGTTTCTTATATATGTCAGTCAAATGAGGATTTAGGATTATCTGATTTGTTTCTGTAGGTTTCAAACTAAATTTCTAAAGTTTTTTACATATTTTTCTTAACTTTCTAAATTCTCTCCTAATTTTTCTAGTTTATTTTTAATTAATCCTTTTTTCTGGGCGTTTAATTTTTAAATGTTTGGACTCCCACATATGAGAGTCAATAAAAATATTTTGGTCAACTACCTTATAGGGTTTTTTTTTGATTTTGTGAAATTCTCTGCTAACTAACTGGTCGTATGGACCAATTGTGTTTAACCATGTTATTTTGTTAGTTGCACGCAACTGAAAGCAATATGTCCTATAACTTTCGATCAATCATATGTAACACATATGAACAAATTTGCAATGGTAATCATGATAAATCAGAAATCGTGTCTTGAAAGGAACAGAACAATTTAAAGCAATTAAACACCGAAACTCAATCACACTTACCTTGTTCACCACCCTCCGCATAGTATCCGGTAACGTGCTTGCAACCTAAGTTATCACCATTACAAACGCCACATTTATCATTCATTGCATCTGAGTCGATTATCCAGTCACAGCCAACCTTCTGTTAAAGCAAAATTCTGATTGGTATAAATCGAAAGGTTAAGACAAAATACAGAATGACCAGCGAATTTTCTTCTGGCATTTCCATGAAATAATTCAAATGTGTCTACTGTAATAGTATTAATTCTGACACGAACTTTACACCCACCCTGTTAACAATGGTCTCAACACACAATAAAATCTTACACATAACTTCCAATCAATTTCAAACAAATTCTCCAACTTGATCGAATTACGACCTTTAAGATATCATTGCAACTATGCAATCGAGGCCCAACAAATCATTTAGATCCGCTCTAGATTTTCGTCCTCGACACAAACACACTCAAGCCTTTTCCATTCTAATCTAGTCCAATCAAAAAAAGATAAATAAGTATACCAACTAACTCACACGACATTGTCCTGAAAGGCACATATCCATTGTACCAATTCGACATGGTGTTCCGTCTTTGATGCGTGACGAAAGTTTTGCATAAACATGTTCTTCGTTAATACAATACAGGATACAGGTACCGGGGCCGTCAGGACGACTTGGAAAATATGGAACCCACTGATGAAATTTCCCATTGCGAGGTACATTATTGAATTCAGCACATTGTACAGCTCGAAACGAGGGGGATCCGATTGGACAAGCCTACAAAAGTTCCAATAGAGTCCTTGATCGAATACGATTCAACCAAGAAGATTTGTACAATGCACTCAACCAAACACATGCACCTTTATATTGCAAACTTTAAAGCGTTTTTCATCCCCTTGACAATATTTACCACCGTTCTGTGGAAAAGGATTGTTGCATGCTCTCTCTGAAACTTTTACACCACCACCGCATGTTCTTGAACATTGACCGTATTCACTCCATTTACTCCAGCCTCCATCGATTGTATTGGGACGTTCTCCCATTACAATGCACTTGCCTTTGTAGCACCACTAAAAGGAAGAACAAGGATCAGATGCATCGAACTAATAAATTGTTTGTTGCCAGAGACATACCTTGTTTGCACTACATTTAGTTCCATCAACCGGCGGTTGACCATTCGATAAACATTTGCTCGATGATACTTTACAGAATAACCTTTCACAGAATATATCTGGCTCGACAGGACAATATGTGGAATTCGTAAATATCAGAGCGCATTGATAGTCGGCATCGTAAATAACTCCAGGTAACATTTCCTCGAATTTATACGAACTTTCATGTGGCTCGTCTATTAGACAATTACCTAAATTGTTGCTGAAATCATATGTAGAAGTCAAAAGGACATTTGAATGAAATGTGCGAGCAATCAAAGGGATTCCCGATAAGATTGATTTAAAAAATCATTTGACTCAAAAACGCTAAGTCCAACCTTTAATTAGAACTTCCAAAAACTTTAGTAACCATGACCAAGACCCTCAAGGACTAGGAAGACATGGCGCAAAGTTTTTTGGATGATAGAATCCGAGTTACTCGAACCCTTTGTGTAACCAAGACCTACTGTTATTCCTGTCAGGATTTAATTTTCAGAAGGCTGTTTGCAGTTGCAATCAATTCGATTCATCGTTCAAAATAATGGGATATTGGAATATGGCGGACAAAGGCAGAAAAATGCATACTGTATCCTTGGTTGACTATCTCATCTCTGTGGTGGCCTATCTCCGAATAAAACCTTCACGAGCTGACGGAATTCGCAGAAAAAATTGCAGAAAAATTGCAGAAAAAAAGGAAGTGTAGATTTGTGACAACCAAAGACTACGTCTTACACTATAACCTACCATAAAAGTCCTGGAAATGTATGACAACTATTCTTCGTGGCTTTAGCGTAGAAATGGAATGTTGCTGCATATATGGAGCATGATATGATTATAAGGGAACGCTTAGTAAGTCCTACAATCAATTTTGAATTCTCATGCTAGGACTTATTGATCTACAGCTGCCGAAGCAACACAAAGAAGTTTGCCAAAATATTTCGACGAAAATTGACACATTAGAGCCATAAGTAAAAGTCGGAGGAAGCTCGATCTTATACGGTGGAACGGAGCGCTTTTTACAGCAGTACAGCACTTAGTAAAACGCACTCTCTTCTTTTTGCAGGATAAGCTAGAAAGTTCCCCTCAAAAGCGTGCCATCCAATGGAAATAGGAGCGTTTGCTCGGTAAATACACTCAAAACTACAAGAAATGTATCATCAGCGAGAAAATTAAGGAATCAACAAATACTAGAAAAAGGAATTTGACCAGAAAAACCATCAAAACAGACTGTGTCACTGTGTTCTCCAGTATATCAACAAAAAACATGTCTTTCCAGTTCATCCAGGAAAACTGTCGTACAGGAGCTGATACTAATGAATTGAATAATGAATGACTTCTTGACTTTGTTCCAGAAGTTTTTCTAGGATATCTAAAGGATACCTGGTCTTATGAATAGGTTGCCACAAAACAGACAGCAAGGGTTATCGTCAATATTTTTAAGCAAACTTTTTGACCATCACATCTCTCCTGATGTGATCTATTCTAGTCAACGCGCTTGCCTAGTGCAGGGCACTGTGATTTTTGAAATTAAAACTGTGAATTCAATGTCCTGATTATGTACTACTAGCTAAAATTTTGACTTGAGAGGTCCTGACAGTTTCACTAATAAACTCGTTTTGTAAGAAGTGAATTATCCCCCACAGTCTTGCATTATTCCACTATTTGGTCAGGATAAAACAGTAATACCTGAGTGTCTTTTTTCTAGCCAAAAATGTGTTTGTACATTTGTGTTTAGCCCCGCTTTAAAGACTCTAAGAACTATACACCCCTTCGTGACAGTTTAATGCAGAGATGAAGCAGCAGGAAGTGTTGGATAGTGGGAGGTCATCTGGCAACTGTTCCATTGGGTAAGATTGATTTTAGTAGACAAACTACTACTATCATATATGGCACGGCACGGCATAGAGGGCTTGACAGTTGCTCACATTGAACCAGACTTAACAGTCTATATAGTAAACCACTCCCACGTATCTTACAAAAATAGGAAGAGCTAGCAGCTTGTTTCGCTTAGGACCAAATATGTATATTTTTCATAAAGCAGAGAAACAAGAACTGAACTAAGGTTCTCTGTGGCCGAAACTGGGAATTTTTCATGACCCGACCACGCACGACCTGGTCAAAGGTCAGCAAACCTTGGAATAAGAAGAAGCAACGGGTTCAAGTGGATAAAAAGAAGGGTCAAAGGCTGCTTACTGGCTGAAACGTTTTGCTTGTGGCTTCGAAGGCTGGAAAGTAGCTTCAAGCTAGAACTATCTTCACCCAAGTCACTGTGTAGAAGTGTAGAAGCTTCCACGAACGTTATTTTTTGGAACTAGAGCGCCGTAGCAGGTATATCAAATCTGATCCGTCTGCAGATATCGTCGGGTTAACCTCGTTTTTAATCCAGGATTCTTAACATAGTTGAGGCTTTTACTCCTTGTGGTTGATTCTTAACGATTCTTACCAGCTTTGAAAAAAAACAACTATGAATGACAGGCTCTTCGCCGTGAATTGTAAACGATTGTTTGCACAACTAAAGCTTCTTATACCAATACCCTTCTACTATATGGATGAAATAAGATAGACGGAGAACAGCGATAAAAACGAAAGTCCATATATGACAGATTACCCTTTGGTTTTCTAGGAATGCCTGAGTTTATCCTTGTCATATTACGGCTTCACTCAGTAATTCTTGAGTGGATTCTTCTTTATATACACATTATTCTTTCCAAAAAGAATCGTTAAAATGAAAATAAAAAATCCTTGACGTTAAACATTTCTTCAACAGAAATTTTTCACACTTAGTCTCAGACATCTAAATTTAAGATAGCACCCAAACAAAACATAAAATACCTTTCTCGAATTCCAAATGACCTTATCCTAAATCTCATCCTTCCGAAGAAATAATACTATACCATTTCATAACACAAACCCAGACAACATATGGCTTAAATGCACATTCCATTCCGAAATGAGATTCTATGAATGCAAGCAATTCAAAACGCTTGCATTCAGATGATAACTCTTTATATTTTATTTTAAATGGTTTTGAAACACAAAAATATAACAAAAACAAAAAACTAAACCTCCAACTTGAACAAAACCAAAAATTCCATACGGTCTACTTACTCCAACAATTCACGCATGTAAGCTCGCGAACATTTTGACCAAAGTGTTGTTGCTATTGTCACATACGGTGCCATAATATGGTTAAATGCATCGTAAGCCTTAGATGGACATTTTGAATCAGTAGGGCAACCCGATTCCTCGACACAATCATGTTGACATCCCATACTGGTTATTTATGTATGCGAGACCAAGACCATATATGTTATGGGATATGGTGAAAACGTTGAACAATTCAAAAATATAAATCACATTATTATTAATCGAAATCGATTTGCGGTTCGGTCACAGAAGATCTGATGAATTATGAACGCGTGAACTATCTACAGACGCATATACTACGATATTCTGGTGACCAGTATACTCTAGACTCAGCATGTTCTAAAGATGTCCACAAAAGTAGTGAACAATGCTTGAAAAAAGTATAGTAATAGTTCCGTAGGCCAAAAATAAAATTTGATCTTTCACGCCAGTGATGAGAAAGACGTCAAATCTCGTAAGCTTTCGTTCAGGACTTTGATCTGCTATTATTTCGGTACCTCATTAAAATCAAATATAGGTTCCTTCTCTCGATTGCATCTAGAGTATAGTGAACAATACCAATTATCCTTCAATTCCTTCTTCGCAATACTTTGGTCTCAAAAGATCTTCCGTGCCGACAAACAACGTAGCATTCTCTCAATTATTTCTGTTCCATTCAAAAATCAATGTAAGACTCAAATTACATACATATGACCAAGTTCATGAGCAATCACAACGCCAAGTATCAGACCCTTGTCCTCGTTAATTGAACACGCGTCAGATGGCACACATGCCGATGCCATATATGCCAGGCCCAATAAGCCGCAATTTTTATCTTCTTCGGAGCAAATGTCATGTCTAATTAACAATACATAAAATTATTCACTTTATTAACAAATTTACAACAATAATAAATGTGAAAATGTGTAAGTGGTCAAGACTGAAAGGGATTGCTAGCATACATTGGTTGTTAAAATTATTTGAACAAGCTTTTTATTTATTATCAATTGATGTGCTGTGCAGATCTTATTTGTCAGGACATTCCAAATTTTGAGGGATTGTTTACTTCTTGATTTATTGATAACTGACTACAGTAAAATTCTTTTCTTTGTAACTTTTGCTGCTAGAATTCGTTATGGCTGCTACATGATCTGATAAAACAAGGACGCTACCGGAATTAACATCTAATTGTCCCTCTACGAGATCTATCACCTTTCTTCAGATCTATTTCAACGTTACCTCAATTTATTCTCCCTGTCTTTATGTACATAACATTACCAACCTGACTTGACACAAGGATCACGAGTGATAGACGAATGAAGGTATTGTCAATTTTCAGAAACTTCTCACCTTTATTTCTGGATGTGAGAAGCAGCCTTTCAAAATTTTTCAATTTTTCAAACAGGAGAACGAAATCTAAGAAGTCGTCAAATCATAGGTTCATTGAGGGATAGGAATTTCATAACTAAGCTAAATTGACAAGCATGTCCTTTATTAGCAAAGGAATGACTATAAAGTGCTTAAATTAAAAGCCTAATCGAAATTTATCGATTGTGCGTTACTATTAAGGTGTCCTTTTATGTGATAAATTCACCGCATGAAATCCGACGGCACGGGTATGGTGGATACACAACGGTACTTATTTATCGGCCGCTACTGACCCTATAGAACTTATATGACAAGACATGCAACCGTTCTTACCTAATACCCACCATACCCCGAAACAGGAGCCATGGTCTTTTGTAAGATAAACTCAATGTAAGTATATAATGCCATGTGTGAAAGTTTAAAAGGCAAAATTTTGAAAATATATGCCGCAGGAAACTGCTTCCAAATTTTTGGCATATGTCTAAAAGTTGGCTCTAATTTTTTAAGTTTCGAAACGATTAGTAGCAACAAGTCAATCAAAGTAAGAAGATTGTAAGGTGAACGAGCGCGACCAACGTATCCTTTCTCAGAGAAATAGAGAAAGAGAAATTCTTAAAATGAATACCAAAATATGTTAAACATACGTAAAAACGATAACACAAAGTTAAACGAAGAACTGACGAAAGGTATTTTGGCAAAGAACTTCAATGGGGCATTCGTCAGGATGTAAGATAAATGCTAAAATCAATTCTGACACAGTTTCACCTATCTTCATTCTAAAACGTCTTCAAGGATCCTGTTTCTACTTACGCATCTGAATTTTATCTCACCAATTCGTCCAAACTCCATATTTATGAAAGCTTCAAAATCCGGTAAAGCTGCGGAACTCTTTAAAGATAAGTCATGAATGTCAATGGCAAGGTAAAGAATGATACACTGTAGGATATTGATTCCGAAGGACTCTACCTCACTCTAGCGCCTGAAAAATAGCGCCTGGATCACTTCTGTCTACTTAGCGTACGGATAGTTGCGCCAAAAAAAAGCTAAGATCACTCGCCCAAGGATCATTGGAGATATAGAACCTGCTTATACGTAGCAACGCTAACTCTGATTACATTATCCTAGGAATCGAGAACATCAACTTAAGAAATGAATTCTAGCCAAAATGTTTATTCTATACGCATTCAAGTTTGGGATGCATAGGATCGCGTAAACATACCATGATCTTATTGATGCTTAGGTAGTAGTTCTCTCACTGTGTATGAATTCGTACAGCGTGGAAATTGAAAAAAGGATGGTGTTGAAGACTTCTCAGTGCCACAGTTTCTACAGCTTAGTATTGCATTCAAACCAAGGAGTCAACGAAATCTTGAAAATATATGAAGCTCAGGATGGCTTCAGGACATAGTGAAACTGTAAACGGGAACTCACCTTAAACCTCTCCTGAAAGTTTGGATAGGTATTCTGATACTCTGAAACTCTGAATACTCTGAAAAAGAAATTTAAAGGAAGGTAGCTTGGAATTGGCCCAGGATAATGAAACTTGAAAAGGGAACTTTAACTCTCCACAAATAAGTTAAAAATGTAGCATAATGGCAAATCTCTTTGAAAAAACTCCAGATAAAAGATACGTGCCTAGAGGAATGGCCGGACGTTTTTTTTTCAGTTTAAAGTCTTCAATGAATCTGACATCTGTCTAAATACTGCACTGAACCATGCTCATTGAGAAATATAACAGCAAAGGTATCCGCATCAGGAACACTAAAGACACGCTTGAGATACTTATCATTGCTTAATGCTGATGGTCTACTGCTAGTTGTAAGATACGCCCAGTTTATGATGTAACTGTCAACAGATGGTCTTTCCTTTTTTCCGCCGGACATCAAAGAGATCCTCCAGGTCTATTTTAGCAAGATATTCCAGTTTGCAATGGTCATTTAGGCAGCTTTTGCTGATCAGGACCGAATGGTCCTAAAAAACATTGTTTAGTGTTGTTGAAATCGAGTTCCTTCTACTGCCTGAACGCTACCGAGAATCTGTTCTGACCAAAATATTGTAAAGAAGTGTTACCTCACCAGAAAGAAGAAAGGTTGAAACGCAGACATTTCAGGAAACTGAAAGGTTCCTTGAGTACTTCATCAACGGAATACATGAATTCTCATGCTGATGTTACCCCAGTAAACCTGTATCCAAAATCTAAAGGATATTATTTTGTTTCCCAACGCTGCTTAAAATTCGTCCTTATGGACAGTAAAACTTCCGGAACCTCGGAGTTAACTCAAACCAACTTTATGAGCTCAGTTGATGTTTCCGATAGAAGTTAGTTGGTAACCATTCCAGGCAACAGATTATACGCTGAAGAAAATTCAAACGAGAAGATACCTGTATCCACGGGTTGGCTCTCGAATGAAAAACAGTAGTGGACGAAGTGATTCAACTGGTTACAGATTACAGATTACAGATATTACAGATTGTCTGACTATTGTAACATCTTCCAAAAAGAGACATCTGCCATAGAAATAAATAAGAGTGACACCTTCACGCTGAATGCCGAGCAAGAAACAAAAGAGAAGGATATACTCTGTAGAATATCAAAAGGATACAGAGGCTGTCTGTCAGTCAGCAATCAAGGCATTGATTTCTTGCAATAACAGATCCAAAGTGACAGAAAATTATCACAAGAAACAGCAGAGAGTCTGCGAGGACAAAAAAGTTCTTGAAAGGATAGAAACCACTTGATTCTAAGACATACAGGAATCCCGGTGAATCATTAAGTCTATACGCTTGCGAGAAAAATAGTAGCCATCGAGCATCTTTCAGTATTAGATGTGATGAAACTTCTAAAATGGAGCCTTAATGAATAAGTTGATAGTATCTGCTAGGTATGATCAAACCTGCATAAACGAGAAGTTCATAGCCTCTGTTAAAGTGAGAACGATGAGAAGGATGGAATCAGTAGCATCGTTCAAATTGAAACTCTTTTGAACGGGGTCAAAAAGTAGTACTATATATTTCCAAGCAAAGATACGAAGTTCACTCTTTGCTCTACTGGTTAGAATTCTCTAAGGACCGTTGCTCTGTAAGCGCACACGCCACTGGTGATTGATACAACTAACATCTATCCATAGTATAAAAAGACTATAAGATGAAAGACCGTAGAGCGCTTCATTTAAAGTTACCAATCTCTTGAATTTCAGGGTATGAAAGACATCTGGGGTATCAAGCTTCTGTGGTCTGAAGGAGGGGTTAACGTGTTGTGAGTTGAATCCGAAAATTTTCAAAAACCACTGGCATGTTCGCACTGAACCGCATAACATCTGATGCCAAAATACTCAGACGGATTGGTGTTGGTTAGAATATAAAGGAGTATCGCTACCAATCGTGCTAGGTGAGTCTTTTGACGTCTCAAACGTGACAAAACCAATGCTGCCAACCATGGCATTAAGCTAAAATTATCAGATCAGATAGAACAACTTGGAGTAAAATAAAGATAGAATGGAAGGTATTCTGAAGCAGACATTTTCTAAGCCATCTTACTTTGATTCCATATTATTATGTAGAAAAAAATAATACATAACGAAGGCTCTACTCTCGTCTTTAAGACCGTTCTAGCAACCCAGGAAGCCATTTCAATTCTTATTAACCATTTTCTACGAAGAAATATGAAACAGCTTTGAAACAAAGTGAGAAAAAGGAGCGATAGCCACATGGAACTGGTATGAATTTTAAAAATTTGTTTAGTTCTAGAACTAAAATTCTTATTTTTACCAATATACGGCAAGTTCGTCGAAATTAACGGTAATTCCTAGTCAATCCCTTACGTCAAAATATCCCTTTTCTTTTGAAAAAGTTACTTGAGAGCAGGAAATAACTAAGGCAGGAGCTTAATTGTCTGATCACATTTCTGCAAAACAGATTTCATTGAAGAGATTAAATTAGGACGGAGTCCTTCAAAAAAAGTGAAGTTTTGACAAATGCATTTCACATAGATTTGGCATACACCGGAATCTTACTGCATTGAGTAAGTCTAAGATTCGAAGCGTCCAATGAAGTCTCGGCAAACAGCTTCCTGGCAGGTCTACCACTGCCTTTTCCAGATGGGTGGATAAGGATCCTTCAAGGATTTCTGAGTCAGTCAGTCAGCGTCCTAGCCGGTCTACCCCTGCCTTTATGCATATCTGTTGATCATGATCCTTCAAGGATCTCTGAATGATTTGTTTTACATTCAAACGTTCTTCTACAGTAAACACCTTAGTTCAGAATTATCCTTGATGAACACATATCGAATCCTAAATAATCTAGATAACTAGACGATTCAGGACCATCCTACGTACTACACTAACCTAGATGGTAGTCAAAATTTTCCGTTAAATTTCATTTTCGAATTGTTAGATATTTTCCAAGTTGTCTTAGAGTTCAGAAGGGAGTTGAAGGAAAAAATAGAGGAACGGAAGACGCTGAGTACCAAAAACTTTAAGAGAGTGAAAAGAAAGGCTTCGCTTGACCACAAATTAGAAATGCATGCTATCGATTTCCGTTTAAATTCTAATTTCAATGTATCGCCGAGTATGCTAGTACGATGTCAGCATTTCTGCTAGAAATCGTTACTTTGTGCTACATATCCTTGTAAATCTATAGCAAACAATATACATAGTTTGATTAAAACAAAACACATTCAAACCTTGTTATTAAAACCGCAATGTCATGATGTTGTGGATGTTCGGGATCTTTTGGATTAATTTCATTTTGCCACTTGCAAAATGATTTCAATGTATTCCCAGCATCTGGTGTTATACTAAGATCTAAAGCTGAAACATTTTCATCTAAATATATTATCCGTACAACAACAACATTCAATTGGCTCCCGGTTGATGCATCATGGAAGTAATCGGATGCCTGTCAATAAGCACAATAAATATGAATTGTAATTAATTAAAGTTGAAGTGAATAGGATAAATGCAGAATCGTGTGAATTATACAATTGCAAATACTAAAGAAAAACAATAAAAGCGCTACAATCGATATAATAAAGATGTAATTCGCTGGAGTACTTGCAAAGAAAATCTTTCTTAAGACCCATTCGTATTATATTACAGCTACTATGTATGGTCAGGTTAAGCGCGTGTGTGTTCGGGTACTGTTTCAAGTGATTGGTTTGCTAATTATTAGCTACTTGCCTTCTTGATACGAGCTTTTTTTTCCACGAATTCGGGACCTACCTTTAAGTTTCATTAGCTCTTACTGCTAAACTTCGAGCTTGCTGCTTTATTTCGGCATGCGAATCCACTTACACATGTATCTCCTGCCTTGATTAGCATGCATTCACTTTATCTAGCACCTGGTCTCACCTTTAATACATTGGAAAAGACTATAATGCATCTTTGAAACTGTCAAGGCATGGCAAAGCAGAGCTCCAACTTTTCAGCTCACACTACCCAGTCAAGGACGACATCTTGTTCCGTGATCTCCCAACGTTACAAATCTGCAACTTTATTTCGCCCCAACAAAAAAAAAACCCCAGGATCAGACCTCAGGCCGCACCAGCATCAAAAACGGTCATTTTTTGAACTCTTTATGGTTCGTGTCCACAAAACTGGAAGTTTTTTCCAAACTTTTAATACAACTTCGAAAAAAAACTTCCTGCGCCACCATCATTGTCTTGACCTCGAATCTATAAGGGATCGTCCGATGTTCTCTGATTCTGCGCTTACCACCACCACCACACTTTTGAGACCTTTTTAAGCCCTCAAAAACAGAAGGCTTGTTTTATTTGAACAATCATCGTATTTTTTCGGGCCAGTTACCTAGAAGGACTCTCCCGAGATATATGACCGTTGCATAAGGTGAAGACATAAGTTCAACCTTCAAAGGTTCGAATAAGCCTTTGGCTTTCGAATAAGCCAAATACCAATTTTTACCAACGGTCTAACGTAATAAATAATTGCAAACGTAACATAGAAAATCATAATTACCATGTTCATAACTGCCAATATATAATTTTCATGATCTTTATCCTTATGAAAATCTAAGAATTTCTTATCAGCAACCACAAGTACTTCCAAATAGCGTTGCTGTTGATCATGTGAACTTTTTCTCGCAGCAACATCTAATTGATGATCCTTATTTGTCATTTTCCTCCTGGCTAGTTTGGCTGACCGTTCAACTTTCTGATGGTAATCAAAAGCACGCTTCCAACCATCATGCCATCTCTCACGTGTACCACAATTCGTATGAAATGCTCCATCGGACGTTGACGATGATGCTGATGAGAAAGGTAATGAAGACCATCTACCACTGACTGACTGTCGTTTAACTTTATGCTCATTTGGTTTATACATCACATGCAAATGATGACCATCCACATTAGCACAGAAATCTTTCACTGGCTCAATGTAGTAGATACGATCGTTTGTTTTAATATAGCCTGCCTGTCGAAGTTCAACGAAGAACATTAGTTTAAAATATGACGCTTTCATATTTTACAAATGGCGATCAATCAACTTTACTCACTATCCCATCACACAATGATAATGCCGCTCTTGAACCATCCATTCCTTTAATTGTGCCAGTATAATGACACAATGCAGGATTGATTTTTCTCAATTTTCGTGCAAGCACAGTGGTATGGGAGCCGGGATAATGAAATTCTGCTATCTAAAATAATTAAAAGAAAACACCAAAGGACCAAAGCAACAACCTGTCGGCATACCGTTTCCGGTGATAGAAAGCCATGATTCGGCCATAGTTGTACATGATGACTTTTTCCATTGAAATGTAAATTGTAATTGATTACATCGGGACCACAATTCTCACGTCTGCGACGCTTGGATGTGTAATCATGTTTGAAGAAATTCGGCAGAAAGAATGTTAAGAAATCACCATTACATGTTGTCTTATGTGGTACCACCAATTCATATTCCTCTAGATCACTTGTGAATTCACCTGAAAACGAATGTCTTGAATTTGCAAGGAGGGTTTTTCACTTGATTTCAATTACCATCAATTGGAAGACGTTTCTGATTGACGACGGTGTCCTGTGGTTTGGCGCCTGGCAATAAAATGATAAACATTAAAATATTTGGCAAATATATTGCGGTCTGCATATTAATAAATTGAACTTTAGTCCTGCATGAAATTCCATTAAATGTCAATTATGACATTATATATTTGAAATATGTTAAAAATGTTTCACTCCTTTGTTAAATTTATTGCAGTGTGGCTTTAATTCTCATTCATTTGGGATCACAAATGCAATGATTAGGAACGCAATTAAGTTGCAAGAAGTGCAAACAGAATAACATTGAGATTGTCTGGGAACAGAAAATTCAATTGTTTAGGAATGAAAGTGATAAAAACAATCTCGTAAAGGACGATTTAATCTTCCACCTGCATTAAGTAAAAAGGAGTGTAAGAAACTAAGGACAGGAAGACGATAGACAACCGCGGCGTACACGGAATGCTTGCTCTTCGCCGGAGATTCCTTTGAATCTATGAATGATTGTTTTACTTAGGCTTTAGGCAGAATAACTCATTCAGAACTGCAGAGGAACTAAAAACAATCGCGATTCAAGAATCGTCGGTGAAGGAAAAGTGAAACCAGGAAAGGACTCGAATTGTCACATTAGCATTTGAATCTTGTCATTTGATGTTCAAAATAAATTCGGTGTCTCACATTTTTGAATGCACAAGTACTGCAGGAATTTGATGCCCTAGATCCTTCTCGATGCCCAACACTTTTCTCCTGAAGGGTCTCTATGATATTTAGGAGCAGTGTCAAAGTGATCTGAATTATTTAAGAAACTATTATGGGTGGGGGTAATAGGGTGATGAGACTTGGATTGTATAACACGACACGGAGTTCTAGCATTGAATTCCCTAGTACCACAACCCCCCTCCCCTCCTCTTCTCAGTCTAAAAAGGCAAGAATAAGCAAAAGCGTGACATCAGGTCAATACTCCCCGTCTTCTTCAACTCAAAAGATCCTTCTAACATGGAATTTGTGCCAACAGGATAAACAGTGAGCAGTCAATTCTACTTGGGAGTCTGTAAAAGCTTGAGGAAGAAGATCGCAAAGTCTTCATGTCTGCACCATAATACTCCGTGACACATGGCCCTCGCCATTGGAACATTGGAAACTGACAGAATGGAATAAAACTTCAGGAAGCAAAAGGTAATGAATGTAACTTAATGTATGTAATGTATGTATGAATGTAACTTAATGTAATGAATGTAATGTAATTTATCACAAAAACTTCAATCAAAGGTGTTTTGCAATTTTTCTATACAAAGTTATACCGGATCGAAAATTCAACTTCTACTAATCACGAGAAAGATATCATGACACGAGAGTGTGGTCAGTATCACGCTTGATCCTTTGATTGTAAGCATGTGTGTGAGCACGTTTTGCCTGAAAGAAGTAAAAGGCACTATGAAGGAGACATAATTTTACCCATGCACCTACCAAAATACATATTCTTGAATTTCGATTGAGATGTTGGCTTACAAATGGTTACTTAATAGGTTTCAACCAAGTTGGCGCTGACACTGGCCTCTTACTATGAGAATAGATCACAAAATCATATCAGACACTTGCTTTCGAATAGATGACAGTATCCTGTCACAGGCTTCCTTTCATCCGAAAGGAAAGATGATCATATCCTATCATAGGTCTTCCGGAATCAGGGGCTCAGTGCTTGTCTGGGTCTTCTTTTCCATGCTGAGAAAATCTCCTGTGACTCCGATCTAGACAATAATAATTCCTTTGTCAATGCCTCGTTTAATATGGACCATCGTTTCGAATCCTCGATACAGCCACATCGATGTCTGACAATGTCAAGAGCCCCGGTAAATATCGTCATGTGGTACTAATTAAGGCCTGCATATTCTTCACGTAGTTAACACTAATAATAGTTTGAAAAGTAGAAATCTATGGAAAAAACGGATGTGCTTGATCAGATGAATTTGAAACAGAACATACTGGGTAGTATTAACAACCCCGTTTGTGACCTTCTTTAGAGGCTCAAACGAAGTTTAGCCTGATGTGAGACTAGGGTCATGCGTAAATACTCCAATGATGGAACGGAGAGCCTTATGTACACTCAAACTATCTCATACTCATAAGCTGAAGCATTCACAAGGCAATTCAAATTTTACGACCAATCATATGTGGATTTCGAAACGGGAGATAAACATTTCCATTTCTGTCGCAACTCATTATATTTTCTTTTATATGCCCCAAATCTTGTCTGATTTTGATATGCCTCATTTGAAACCTCTCGTGCTCGTTTGCATTATTTAATTCTTTGAAAAAATTCGTTATTTTTCTTTCAATTCAATTTTTTTTTGTTTTTTTGCCTAATTCCGAATTTATCCCAATCTCATAAAGTATCAAAGATATAAGATCATTCGTAACAGTTTGATAAGTTTTATGTCTCCCACAACAACAACATCAATAATAGCCATTCAGCGCCATTCAGCGCCAAGCGAAATGACAAAAGACCAAAAATGAAAAATTAAATTGTAATTTATTATTTTGCGACACACTAAATTCACTCAATCTGATAATCTTTTCAGGGAAAAGAAATATTTATCAATAATACACTCATTGATCTTATCTATTTCCAATTAATTGAATATCTTCTGGTTTATTATGAAACGAGTCGACAATCGTAGCTAAACTTGCTAACGAACTTCTAAATTGTGCAAGAGGTTGATTAAAAAATTTTAAAAATAAAATGTCGCTTCCGATCAACCTTTTGATTTTGTTTCATTTTCTATTATTTGCTTTTCTTTTGTTTGAATTTTCAATGTTATTATTATTAATCTTATTATTTGGCAGAAGTTACTGTTGTTGTTATTGATGCTGCTTCTGCTTCTGCTTCTGCTTCTGTTACTACATTTGACCGCGATATTCTTCCATTGAATTATTCATTTTGTTTTTTTTTTTAATTGAATATCCTTGCTGATCACCTTCACGGGAAAATTCTGGTATTTCTCCCATACATACGACTGTACTTTTTGAATGAATGTAACGAGTTTTCGCTTCGCCATTCGAAATTTTTGAGTTGTAATATGATATTTGATTGAAATTGATAATAAGTGATGATAATTGGATGTATCTAGAAATTTATTAAAATTACAGATCATATTACCAACGAAAATAGTAATAACAATCATAAAACACTTTTGATGATGGGCATAAATGGCGTTTTATGATATTCATTTTTTAATCGTATCTGACTTTGATGACGCAGTTCGAATATTTGATTGAAAATAATAAACACTGAATTATTCTGCCAAGGGGGAATAATATATTTTGACATTTCAGATAATTCTCGATTTGGACTAGATAGGAAAGCATAAAAAGATAATTTATTTATAGGTAAATCGAGGAAATCGTCAAAGATTCATGATAACATTCGTTCGATGATATGAAATTCAGATAAGATTTTTATGCACGATTGACCTTTTTGGGCGTACGAAAAACGCTCTTTCCAAATTCAATAAATGATTATTTATTACCCTGCTTGTTCTTTAAATAGTTTATTTTAAATGGTTTCCATTCAAAACTTGAGGACTAACAGAGCCCAAGCCTTGCAACTACCTACAAACACTCAACTTTAACAATATTCAACGTCCTCTCCTCTATTGACTAACAAATAGCGTAAGAATGAACCTTACGACATCCACCATTTTCAATTCATCCAAAACTCACATAATTCATAAAAAATGACCATCTATTCCCGGTCATCATAAGCTATAGAACATTTAGAAAATTCTCGACGTTTGGGAACTGCGTGCTGGCCATACACAAAACTCTATACAGGCTGTTGCACCATTGATGATGGCAGCTTAATGCACAATAGAAGCAATTGATGCCGATGTAATAGTCCCACCACCATCAACTTAAGTATTGTTATATCCTTTAAAAGAAAAAAAAATACAAGAACACTTCCCTAAGCATTGTTCTCTCACTTTAAAGAGAGAGAACAGGTCTGATCCTTGATTATACAAAATCAGGAGGAACAAGAGAGTCATTGAAAGACCAATATAAATACAAAAGTCCTTTTGTTGGAAGCAACACATTTTTACAAAAACTAAAGTTATAACAGCAGGTATAATCATTGCCAAGAGCAACACACTTTACTTTTCAATACAAACCACTCAACCAACAATTGTATCCTGATGGAAATCAAAAAGTTTACGAATGTATCTGGTCGCCAGGAAGCACATAACTCAGGGCATTTCACTCATTTCATTATAATCTGCATTTCGCTGATTTCATTAATTTCTTAAGACGAAGTTATTTCCGCAGCCGACAAAAAAGGAAGAAATCGTACGGAGCCGCATAAACTGGGCATTCGAGTAGTTCAAATCGAATCTATAACGGTAAAATAACGAACAATTCTTTGTTCAGTTAGTTACAAATATATGCTTCAACCCTGGCGAAAACCCATTTCAGGATGTCACCAATTTTAGGATTGCATTTCCGCTGATTTCTGATCTTCAGAATTCAGAAGATCAGACATCCTCAAAAATGCGGAATAGGAAAATCGCGGGAAATCGCAGTGAGTAGTTCTAATCGAATATATAACGGTAAAATAACAAGCAATTATTTGTTCAATTAGTTGCAAACCCATTCTTCAATCTTGAATAACGCCCATTTCAGGATATCCAATATAATATCGGATAATTTCTAGTCTTCTGAAAAGAGGAATGAATCACAGGGAGCCGAAAATATTTTCTGTTTGAATAGTTCGAATCAAATATATAACGGTAAAATAACGAACAAATATTTGTTTAGTTTGGTTAGCAACTGCCCACACTTTAACCTCCACTAACGCCCATTTCAGGATGTCGAATTCCATTTCAGATGGTTTCTGATTTGCAGAAATGAGAAAGGAATAGCAAGGGAATCGAATCAAATATATAACGGTAATATAACGAGTAATTATTTGCTTAATTAGTTGGAAGATCATGCTGCAACCTTGACTAACGCCCATTTCAGGATATCCAATTGCATTTCTAATGATTTCAGATCTTCTAAAAGGAGGAAGGAGTCCCAGGGAGCCGAAGAAAGTTGACATTTGAGCAATTCGGATCAAATGTATAACGGTAAAACAACGAACAATTATTTGTTTAATTGGGTTAGCACTGTCAAATGCTTCAATCTCTACTAACGCCCATTTCAGGTTGTCGAATTGCATTTTTGATCATTTCTAATCTTCAGAAGTTAGGAAGAAATAACTGGGAGTCGAAGAAAGTTGGCTTTCGAATAGTTTGAATCAAATTTATAACGGTAAAATAACGAAATTTTTTTGTTTAATTAGTTGCAAGCTCATGCGAACTTTGTATTTGTAGTGACAGCATGAGTTCATCTGGCCCTTTCGCACGAGAGGGCAGTTATTAAGATCCTTCATGGCTTGACATGTGACCATGTCAAATGAAGTGACTGGACATCCATGTGAACCTTTAGCCCATTCAACCGCTCACAACATCCGTGTAGTTCTTAACAGCCGCACAAAGACGAGACACCAAGAGTCCTTGTTGATTTCATCAGTAGGATGTTAAGATGCACGTGTTGATCAATTTATCAACTTATGAATCCAGTTTACTCATACGCCAATGTTCAAGAAGTATCAATGAGTGATTTGTCCGGATAACGATTCCCAGTTCTTCTGCGACAAAGCTTCTAACATTGTCTGTGGTTCCAAGTGGTTTCTGCTGACTACCAATATACAGCGATCTTATCACGTCACAACTGTTGCCAGGACATAGAAAGTGCCCATGCAGACATTTTTATGGTTGATTTCAGCACATTTTCAAGTGCAATTCCTCAAATTCCTGTTCTTGACATTGTTCGTGACAACCGCAAATTCTTCAACGTTAATTTCAGTTATGTTCCATTCTATGCATGAAGTTTGCATTGCAGTGCCAATTCCTAGTGCTCTGGTGATTGCTTGCCGAGTATTCCTCCAGGATTTGGAGGCATCATAGGTGAATCATAGGCACTAAGGACTCCAGAGCGAACGTTAGATCCGTGATAGTTGCCTTAGCCATTCCGGTGAGAGGATTGTGCGTTGCTAACGTTCATGACAACAAGGTAAGTCCTGGCAGCTATTTCTACGATTCGTATCGCTCTGGAATCGGGATGAGACATTGTTTCTACCTTCAGTGTTAACAATGCAAATTGTCGAGCTTACATTTGCAGGATGATAGGGACTCATACTGGCTTCAGATGGACCTGAAGAATGTCAAAGATGAGCACATACCCAGCTCGAATCCATCCCGCTTGTCGTGGATTTGAACTCGGATCAGTTTGCTATCCCGCGGCCTAATAATGGCTGTACCAAACTTTTTTCAGAGTCATCCTGCGTCGTCCTTGTTGTGGCGCCTTATTGTCCACATCAGAAGTCCAAGAATTTTGGAAAATTTAAAGGACGAATTAAGTCTTCAAAAAGTTCTAGAACGTTATTCAATTTTGGGAAATTCCCAACAAAAAACTCGATAAAATTTTCTGATTTTCACAATGTACAAAAAGACACGAAATTTGCAGTAAAATACAAACACGCTTTAACGTATTCACAGCATCCCAAATATCGAAACATTGCAAACAAATCGAACGATCAAAACAAACAAAATTGCTGATTTTATTTCTTCGTTTTTAAGGTTTTTGTTTTGTTCAATCCTTAACCATTTTGTCGGCACTTTAATTGACCGGCAATTTGCAAGCCAATCAATATGGAAGTGCAAAAGTAAACGTAAAGTTAATTTCTCCCCGCGCAACGTAAACAAGAAGAACAATTTTCAAACTAGTCACCACGGCGTCGTTTGCCGGGTACTAAAAAGATACTTGTATCTATCTGTGGTATAACAGGTAGGATATACATATGGATGTGAAAATTATCATTATAATTGGATGTATGTGACTGTTGCATGGCTTGGCGTCGAGATATGAAGGTGTTTGTTCAACGAGTGCAAAAACAATGTGTGGGTTGAATTTCAAGATAAATCGTTTTGATTGAAAAATAATTGGTTATGTGCAACAGGAAGTGGGAAAGTTCGTTTGAGTGGTGATTTTCTCAAGAGCCATACTCACTGGAAAAAAGTTCTCAAGTCGTACTGAACAAGGTTTACGTCGTATTGCGCTTGAATCCTACTTTATCTCGAATGATTCTGGCTATTCCGCTGCTGGCTGCTCGCTCCACTATGGATTGGAACTATGAGCATCCAATAATTTGCGAATGTTAACAGTAGAAGAGAAACAAAACAAAAAACGCAAACATCTCGTTTTTGATGGAAATTTATATTTCCTTGCCGAAAAACCGATTCCCGAATGATAACCATTTAAGAAATTTATACGATCGGTTGACGATGGACATCCCATTCATTCATATCTTAAAAAGTTCATTCATAACTGTTTTCTGAAAGTATCTTTCACATATGAACACGATACTCGTTTATGCCAGATGCGTGGCTTCCACACTAACTAGCGAGCATATATATATATATATATATATATATATATTTAGTTTTGTTTGGACACTGGCTGTTTGCATATTTAATTTGTCGCGTTACATTTAATAGTGTTTTGATATCTTGTCTTATAAAATTGATCATCATGATGATGAATAGCTTTAATTTATTTCAATCATGTGAGATTGCGTCAGCTTCGGTTACCAGGGAAGAATTGGTAATGCTGAGGATGATTTTCAGTGACGAAAAACTATTCAAAAATGAGTTGCCGTTCTGAATAAGGAAACTTGGAATCACCTACAAGCGGTTTGACGTTATTTTTTGCTTTGAATTTGATAGAAATTAATTAATTGTTACCTTTTTTTCACTTGAATTTTGAGGTTTTATGACTGGAATTGCAATGAAATGTGGGATGAGCCTGTTGGAAAGAACCGTGGACGTATGAGAACGTCCTAATGGGAAGAGCAAAAGTTCTTACTGATCGCCATACAAAACATATTGACAATACTCTACTCATTAGCAATCGAAAATCCCTGTACGATATCACGTTTTTCGTTCCTTAACGATGAGTCAAAACATAACTATCCATTCTGTGGTTAGTCTTGAATGGAATAATTTATTAGCTACATGCGTATATCCGTTTCGTTGGTGATATCGTGCTTACAGGCATGTCGAGGAGATTGTTATTTCTAACATCTTTACTCACCTCTTTTGTTAGTTCTTTTATTTTAAATTTATCTTTTTTTGCAACGAAATGCCAGACAGGTAGACGTGTATGGTTATATGACGCAAAACAATGTAACATTTTTGTTTTTATGTTGCTTTTATTTTTTGTTAATTTATTTTTCTTGTTTTTGCCATTAAGTATGAAAGAGATACGACAGCGTTGTCCTAGACTTTTTGGCTACAACGGATTGGGATTTTATGCTGATTTAATGACAGATACAGTATTTGATTGAGTGTTAATGATTAATCAAAGTGAACGGAAATGGATGGAGAGCTTCTGCATAGGTAATGGTAACATAAATTTTAAAGTCATTTTTAATAGTGTGGATTTGATTAGATTCGCAGGTGACTCACACTCTAGAGTCGAATATACAACACTTCCAACAGCTGTCATACTCCTACAAAAGTGTTTTATCTTGGTCTTCTTGCTCTCTTCTCTATCTGGATATATGTCTTACACCCTCAGCTTCTGGCTGCGTTTTTTCAGTAATTTTTCAAACCAGTTTTTTAGCTGCAGTTCCACTCCAGTTTACGTTTTCGAAATTCTTTCATTTTTTAATTTCTCATCCATATCCGAAATTTTCGAAAATCTCTGCACATATTGCACTACCTTAAACATATTCTTTTCAACGACATAAATCTCTTTTTGTATGTTTCTTCTTTCTTTTTTGGTTGCAGGTAAGCAAAGGCCACTTTTACCATGAATGCAGTACTATCTGACGCACAATACTTTTGGACTACCCACTAAACATCTCCCCTGTCAACCGGAAAACTTAGTCTAGTTTGACACAATACTTCGGGCTAAGTCTAGTGTTTCCAAGTTGACGGGCGCCTTCAAATGATGGGAACATCTGCTCTAACGGTACAAAAGTGAAGGAAGGTATGTGGTAAAAAAGATATCTCTTGATTGCCGACTCATCTCGGCATTCCAGTACATCTTAACTAGCTGTCAGGACTGCTCGAGGACTACGTTCTTCGTGATTCCATTTTCTACCGTTACAAGCAAAGGGAACTCTAATTTTGCTTAAAAAGTCACTATACTACTCACTCCATGTTTTGACACGCTTCTTTCACTCTCAAAATCTATGATATACGTTAATACTCTCTCCGATGCAAAACATGCATTTTAGTGGACCGTGACCTATCAATCTTGCTCAGGGAAGAAACATTTATCCTCGCTCAAAAGACAGATCGTGTAGAAATCATTCTCAGCATACACTCGATTTAGCCATGACTACAAGTCAGGGAGCAGACGTGCAATCCACAATTCATTTTTGTTGTGCTCCCAGAACTGTTGCGAATCGCTGAGAGAGGGTTTTTCTTCGCCATTAAGTGTTTCCGCACTCTCAAGCAACGAGACTGATGTGCATTATTCCTGAGCTTGCGAAACAGTCCTCCTGGAGACCGTACGATATTTATTGTCAATACAAACATTTTCAATATAAATCGTAAACGCCCTTGTCACTGCACTTGTCCGATCCACTTCCAGTATAACCCCTTGCTCGAGTTATCGCCCCTTGATTATGTCCCATAGAGAAGAGCAGATTGCATAGCGCTCCGCACGTGCGTTTCCTAATTTTTTCGAATCCCCTAAAATGGCCGTCTCCTTAATGCGTTGAATGGCTCTATGTTGGCCAATCAATGAGTGAGTACCGTTTCATACAATGTAGCCTTTTCAGCTTTTGTCCTAATTCGCATGGAAAAACTCATTTGTAAGCCTGAATATACCCAGAGGTATTTCAACACTTCTGCAGAATTACTGAGGTTTGAATTCATCAGATTCTGAATTGAATAAAGCACCTTAAATGTTTGGAACAGTATCAGTGGTTTTCTTCTGGCACCAGGAGCTGAACTTAACTGAAGAAAGTATGTGTCATTGAGAGTCAGATACTCAGAGCTAGAAACCCTGAATCTTCCTATCCTAGAGAAACAATAACATCTCATTCCTTCCATTGATTTATTGTGAGTTTTTGGTCTCGCAATGCCGCAAGGGAAATTGAATCGAAATGTCCTTAAAAACGTCAATAAAAAAACTAACCAAATCAAAGCGAGCTCAAAGGTAAGATCAGATTAACATGCAGCTATAAAACTCATATCCACTAACTTCTGGTAACTCCTGGTATAGCTTGACTTCAGGACACATCATACAGATAAACCCGGAAATAAACCCCGTGGCGCTATGCAGGATATTAAGTAACTAATATTAGATAAAACTGAGGATAGTAATAATAATACTAAGGAAAATCCTTAGAGTTTAGTCACCACAGGAGTCTGATGAAGTCTATTCGATTTATTTTTTATTTCTTATCTCAAAAAGTACAGAAATGAAACGTAGAAGATGATAAAAATAAATAACATAGAGAATATTAGGGGCAGGAGAGTTAAACATAAGGATTATATCTCACAAAGTACAAATATTAAACGTCGAGGAATTGATTAAGAGGAAATTGGGAGCAGGCATAGTGAAAATATAACACAGGCATACAGAATGCTTTGGGCACAGGGTTGCTACTAACTAGCACTAACACTTAAGAAAGGTGTAAGTGTAAGGTGTGAGAAACACCAAATCTAACGGTTCATAGTGCGAAGTAAGTTGAATTTTAATTAGCTTGGTCACTTGTCGATAATTTTGGCATCAAACAGGAACATCGCCTTCAAAACTTTTCCGTTTAAATGCAATACAAACATAAATCTACTTGTGCATTTTCTATCTCTGTCTAAGGGAAGTCTTCGGAGAGTATCTTACCTTTATATACTGATGCCATGGTTTGGGCTTTATTTGTGAAGTATAACTAAGTTTTCAATTTTTAAGAGTCTCCCTGTTGAGGTTTCGAAGTACATTCATGTTTTCAACCAGAGTTGCGTCAAGTATGGATAAATTGCATCAAAAGGGGTAACTTTTGGCACGTTGATTATACCTGTACGTGTTAAAAAGGAATGCCGCATGCTTCGCACACACAGACCAAACTTGAGTTAAGTTTCTATAGTACACCAAGTCTCAGTCGAAAAATAGTAAGAATAAATATTATTAATTTCTATAACGTAGTCCTTTCAGTTGGTACCTGATCGCCTTATCAGGTAGTAGTAACAGATAGATGATTTTCAAGCCATTTTCTAGAATAGAGTATGGTCAACTCCATGAATTAAATGGTTGTAGGTTTTTTTCCGAACTAAACGGCACATCCGTAAAGAGAAATCGTCCGATTTTCAAAAATCTTGTTGGGTTTTGACTACTCCATTTGACTTGTCTTGAGTCTTTACCTGTCCACTGTAAAATGAAAAGGAGCGAAAAAAAGGAGCGATGACATGTTCGGATAAACATTTATTGTTTACTTATCTTAAAATAATTATTACGTTTTTATAAGTCCTTCCTGCTTTCCCAAAACCTATTTCTCTGAAAATTCCTTGTGGACGATCTGAAAACCAGCTTGAAGATCGGACACATCCCGAAAAAATTCGTTGCAAAATATCAGAAACAAAGCCATAATACGATTTTCTTAAGCTATGAAATGTCTATCCAATGTTCTTTTCCACGAATTTCAGAATACGATACCCATCATACAAAGACCTTTGAAAAAATCACACATTGATCCCTGAGTCACCGGCTCCAATCTCAAATAATCCAGTCAAATCCTTCACACAATAATACTCTCAATGAACACATAAAATCAAATTGGCCGTTTTGTAGCGCTTTGTAGTTTCGTTTGTCGATAATGTTATGTCTCGGATTAAAGTCGGGGCCAGCATGTTCTTTAATATTAAAACCTACATTACAGCCTATACTCCACTTATCGTCATCCTCATTTCTTAGTCTTTCGGACGCAGACAGGTCAAACCTCCTTTCAGTTCAGTCTGTTGCCTACAAGACAGCATAGGTGATAACTTTGTCGCTCGTGGTACAAAAATGTGTCCATTGTGGCTGGAACATGCGTTGTATGGCTTCCAAAAACCAAAGATTTATCTTGTACTAATCTGAACGCACTGAACATCGTCTCTACATCATGGATTATACAATACAAAGCCAACAACAACAAAAAACTAACATATTGTCGTCACGATCACCATTGATTTTTTTCCTCTCTCGCACTGTTCGGATATATTAACAATACCCTCCTTCATACAAACTCACTTCCAATTCTGCTTAACGCCCAACACTTATCGATTGTCCCAAGACTCTGGCTTTTCTTTTCTCAACTCGCTTACCTACCTATTGCTGTTTCACCCTTCTACACTATACACTGCTTCGCGGAGACCACTTGCTTGTTATTATTATCATTGAGTATTGAGTATTGAGTATTGAATGTTATTTATTGCTCTCGGAGCTCAAAGAAAACCCCCCGAAACCTCAAAAACCTCGCGGTAGTGATGATCAAACAACAGCGGACGCATATGGGTGTGTACTACTTTGAGCTTTCACATGTTGTCAGCCCACTCACATGGCATCCGGCGTTTACAGACGATAACGCTCGGTATCACGCTCGAATGTTGTCTATAAGCTGGGACGACAGCTAATGTGACGCTATGGAGGTGGGTTTGCTAAAATCGCAATGCAAGAACAACACCAAAGGAGTAGCGATGTTGGACGCCCGATCGGTGTACAGGGTGCTCTGTAAGATGCATAATGAAATGAGGCTTCCAAAATCTCCTAAGTACTCCAGCTGATGTGAACATGTTACATATGTGGAAGCTTTTATGTCTGAACATCAAAGCTTTATGATTTAGGACGGCTACAGCTGCAGATACAGAAGAACATGTTCCAAAGTGCATTTTAGTAGCTTCAAACTTACTGAATATTTGGAATGGCGACATATTTGAAAGGATACACGTCAAATAAGAAGAATTATAGAAGAAGACAGTCAGTCAGGTGAAAATCAGACACTTGGAATACTTATCATGTCACTCGAATCTGGTAATACCCCCTACCAAGATTGACCATCTTATTGAGGTCAATTGTTTGAAAAGAAAGTTAGGTGTAACCATCATGACCACTATGCTACTGAAGGCCATGTTAATGGGCATTATGTATGTAACTCAGCCGAGAAACCAATGGAAAACACTAAGACCAAAAGGTAATCATAATCCAGACATTGTAGCCTTACCTGAGCACTCAAAAAACGAAAGGTGGGAATCTCCAACGTCTGACAAACAGTGTATCAATATTGTGATAAAAATCTATTGATCCAGGAATACTGGAACCCAGGACTGGACCCAGGAATTCCTGCTTGAGAAGAAAGAGTTCCCACCACACTCTGTAACTAATAAAAAGAAACAAAAAATATGGTAAATCAGAGTAACCGGATTCTTCTGCTGTATGAGCTGTCCTGCCATCCATTTACCCATGTCTTCGGAGACGGCACACTATGTTGCAGGGAGCCTTATAATTCGGAACACCAAATTTAATCTAGTAGATCGCAGAACAAGTAGAGATCAGTAATAAGGGAATGCTGCTCGCGTAAGGAGTACGTCAGGATACAACCCGATACATTTTGGCAACTCAAAGGTGACCACGTACACAAAAATGACTTACGCATAAGGCACAGAAGACAGCGGAAGAGGGTAATGAAAGATACCTGCATCCAAGTAGAATTTCAATAACTAATCCGCTTAAACGTCTGGCAGCCGTCAACCCTGTCTGAATTACTAATCCAAGGATATCATCAATGAATTTGTAAGGTGACAGAATTCAGTTATCCGGATGGACGCAAATGGGCTAATAATTCTGGAATCCAGTCTAATATTGTCAGAATTTGGCGCGTATGACAATAGTCTGTTATTCTCCCACATGCTTCGAAGACTATTCTTGCTGAAACGTGTTGGTCATGATGTTGAAGACAAAGAACTGGCAAACAATTCCTGTCAGCTCTGTTCAGGTATCCGTATACCTTCGAAAAAAAAATTAAATCCATTGACTTAAACAGTGTTTCAACAGGCAGGCATAAACCAGCCTGTTGAATAAACCAGCCACTAAAGGCCATAAAATTAAGCCTTATGATGGTAGCCTTAACACTTCGTCTATACTGTTTCGTCTGCCCGCTCAGCCTTTCTCTGAAATTGGCGTTTTTATAGTGATAACACTACGTACACAGACATCATATTATCTTCAGTATGCGAACCAGGGAGACCGTCACCATTTCAAAGGATGTGTATTTATTATATTATTATATTGATTAGTAAAAAAATTCCCTGAAACCATAATGTACCGCTAACTATCTTTTTTTTTCGAGGTGAACTTAATTGAATGAATAAAGGCCGGAAAAAAGGAGCTTGTGCTGTACACAATTGTGCATAAGGACACTAATCTTTTCATCTCCTGCTTTACTAGAACCAACCTGGGATAGTTCCATAAATTAAATTCTTAAATAGTAGACTAAATGATTTTCAAAGGAGAAACCAAACAGAGACCTACTATGGAGTGAAAGGAGAAGGTAAACAGAGACCTAAAGTTACATTCTTCCCTATGAAAACATCTAAGCAAAAATATTGAGACTTAAACACCAAAATCACCCACTAAATACACAAAGAGATACAGAGCATGAGTATAGTGACCAAAGACTACAATATATATCCACGGCAAAAGAACTATAATCCAGTCGATATCCTGCCTTAGCATTACAGATGCCAGAAAGCTAATCGTCGCGACTTTTCCGCTCACCTACGACATTTTATTTCAAAGCTCTCTATCTTAGAAAGTTCACTTTATGTTCTGAAAGGGATACTCGTACCTTTTTCTTCATGATATTCCTCCGGGATGTGCATCGTTTACCTTGGTCAAAGAAAAGATTCTTGATAGTATTCAAACAGTGGTCCTCATAAAGACCCCATACAGGATACCCCAACACACGAACCAGAGAGGAGTGGAAAATGGTGTGGATTTTTTTACCTTAAAGTGAAATCATAATCTGCTCGTATTGTCTCGAAATGGATGAGGAAAGTAGCATCGAAATTTTGGAAGGATATCACTCCATCAAGAAGAAAAGCTTAAGTGCGGTTATAAGCTTGATAAATCATTCCGTCATTCTCCAGTCATAAGTGTTTGCAAAAAAGCGACCACAGACGCGGTGAAGAGCGACTATTCGGAAGGAATACAGAGGCCCGCTGGCAAGTTGGCTCTACAGGAGCTTGCCTCTAGCCGCATAGTTTCATTAGTAGAGCAGGGCTGCAGGACTGATAACTCGAGGAAACGTAAAACCTAAATGAATCACGGGACAACTTGGTGTAGAAACAAATCAACAAGCTGATAAGCTAGCAAGAGCTGGATTAACTGGTAACCAATATGCAGCTACAATGGGCACAATCAAAGAATTACCAACAAAGCTGATCGCAAGGGAACAACATCCCGGTTAAATGTAAAACTTACTTGAATCCGTGGGCCCAGAGATTTAGACGGTAATCGGGAAGCGATGAGCTAGCAAGAGCTGAATCAGTTGATAACAATGCAACTAAAATATCAAATATATGCGACGTACCAACAGCAGCACTTAAAATGGAACTGGATTATGTATTCTAGAAATATATTGATACGGCTTGAAAAAATAAGAAAAGCTGCATAACTTCGACCACATCCTAACAAAACGAGGAAGACAAAAAGATGTCGGTAGCAATATTAACGGGCTACAATCCTCTAAATTCTAGATCAAATAGAGGACAATTCCTGAATTCGTGACAAGTGAAAAAACTTATTACAAAGCACTTCCTTCTAGATTGTCACTCGTTTAGGCGTGCTAAAATCATAGAACTGAAACAGTTGGAGATCACAAAGGTAGGAAACCTCCTTTGTTTCTGTACGACAACAAAACGGACCATCTGTAAACAATATGACCATTGACGAAGAACTATAGGACTCAGTACTCAGTCTCGGTAATGTATAACTACTGAGTTATTATTTTCAAATTTATCAAATCAAAATACTACCAAATTTCATATTTATAAATTACTGACTATCGTCCCTTATCTTCTTAGCGTAACTTTGTAAGAGAGTGAGGTAATGAATACATGATTTTTTGGGAACATTTTTTCAAATATTTCAAATTTTCAGTATCCCTTTACCTTCTCTTGGCTGTAACAAATTTCTGAGAAGAAAAATGGTCAAGGTCCGAGGGTGACAAATGAATTCAATAATTAAAATTTTGCATCCAAACCGCAGTAACGATTACAATGTCCTTTATGCCAACTCAATTTGATATTTTTTTAAGTAGAACATCGCCTCCTATTTAGTACATTCTTCTAGTACAACCAATAAAAACTTTATTCAGCACCCTGCAGATTAGTAAAAAGAACCAAAATATCTCTACAATCATCACGATCAGCCTTAATCTGAAACTATCACCTTTTTCGATGAATTTACCATACATCCTTTATGAAAAACATTGCGAATCGTTCAGCATAATGTCGAAAGATCGTTTCGGCCATCTTAAAGTGTCGGTGTCGGCTCCTTTTTCATTTATACGGAGTAGAACGGCGAAAAATGCGAAATCTGTTTCAATGAACACATATCCCTAATCTCACACCCAATCAGTTGCATAAAAGAAAATCTTAAGAATCTTTTGAATGAAAAATAAATAACTAACAAAATCAGCGAGCAAACCGTACCCAACCTTCATCATCGCCATCCGCTTGAGCCGAAGGAGTAAAGATTGTCTCGCTATCAAATGTATATACATTTAGATACAAACTAACTGCCTGTTCGACAGTAATCTTAAGTATGCTGCTCCCAAGCTTGGATCGAAACTTGGTGCTATAACACTTCTGGAAGATATACATATATATACTAAAGTGGAGTTTAGTAAGGCAAGCCAGCAAGCAAGCAAACGACCACAAAACGCTTTTAATCGACGCCTTTGATCGCCTTTAATTCAGTGCGAGATTTGAAGTCGAAAGGTGTCGCCGCGACGAGTAGCGAAAATTCCGTTTTGTCTAACCAAAGGTGATCATTCTAATATCGTGCCATTGAATGTATTCTGCTTTGGGTTCCTGCTCAAGCGAGCAAATCTGTTAAAAATCGAATACCTATCATAAATCTTTAGATACGCTGCTTCGCGAGATTGATAGCAGCGCCACATCACACGTTAATCTTAAGAGGACTAAACACCGCACACAAGGTGTGGGTGACGATCCGCGGATTGTCCGTGCAAGACGGACAGGTAATTGCGCCATGCAACTCATTCGCGAGATGTGGGATGCAAAACATCTACCTGTTGATTGATCTGCAGATCTGCAGATTGCACGGCATGATGAGGCGTGGGATTCGTTTGGCTTTCTTTCTTCCCGTATATTAAGGGATGCTGTGAGTAAGGTTCTAGTGCAGTTCAGCGAGTCCTCAGATCCTGCTGCGCGGCGTAATTGGTCGAAGGACCACAGCGGGCTGGAATTGGATTTTCTTAGAACCGAATTCGAAATAGTTCATTTTTCAATTCAAAAGTGCAAAGTCCTTGCGTCGATTGCCATTATCATATCCGAACAAGCTTTTTCCTATTATCTTGCGAGAATACTTCAACTGTTAACATGCACTCGATGATATACGTTCGATTGAATTTCATTCAATTGTGATCAAGATCACGTAACTCGATTCGAAGCTTCGTAGTTAGTTGCAGCTTCGATTTGCACTGTGAAACGTAAGCTCAACGCGGAATTCAATTTCAAATCGCGCGAGTATCTATTTATCTTTGCATCGAAAATCTAAATCAGATACAAATCAATTTCCATCTTTTACTTATTAAAATCGCGTGTGTGCTCGCCCCTAATCAATGCTCAGCAATAAATTCAGGCAATAAAAGTCAGAAAACATTGAAAACCTAGAAACGACCAAAACTGAAAGCGAAAAATAAAAAGGAGAAAAAAATTTGAAATATTGTAATTGATAATGATAATAAATTAATCAGAAAACGGTGGCGCCAATAAATTTTATAATTTATTCATGAGAAAAAGTGAAGATAGTGCTTATGACGGTTTAGCTTTTGTTTTTGGTTTTTGTTGTCGTTGTTGTTGTTTATTTTTTTTTTTGCGCTTTAGATTTAGCTTTTCTGTTTATTTGTTGCATTCGGGACAAATTTTGCTAATCTTTGAAAATCTTATCAGTACCGCGCCAAGAATATCATTCAGACGACCAACCAGGCAACGTATGTACGGATACAGTTTTGATATTATATTTCATATTTACGTACATATGTGGGATCCGTCTTAGCTTGGTACAAATTTATTTGATGCGTATGTGAAAATTAGCTGGAAGACGCGTGCGAAAATTCAGTGAGAATCGAAAGGCGCGCAACAGAGTTGGCGTGCGTTAATAAACATTTCTTGTAAACTTTATGTACTATTGCTAATGTTGAATTGAAATTGTGCAAACTAAAGTTATTTGTGGATTTAGTGAATGAATTTTTCGTTCCGGTGAAAAGATAAATGCGGAAAATTTATTAATGTTTGTGCAGTTCACGGCGGCCTATCAGGTGAGTCGGAGTTGATTTGCGGAAAAGAATAATTATGACTGATTTACAATGTGGGTGGAAGTTGTAAAATATTTCCGTGGCAATTCGGGTCCTTCCATGACTTTAATTTGGGCGCTTTCAGGCTATTCAAGCCTTGCATTCAGACGCAAATATATTCTCCGAAACCCAAAGAAGAGCCCTATCCTTCCTCTAAACATTTGAGAAAAACATTTGACTTCCAAAAAACATCAAATTGGTTCACGAAATTGACTTAAGTGTGTTTATTTATATATAAAATTTCTATGTATATATTTAGATTAGAACTATTTCTGATCCAAACTTCACTCGAGCTTGTCATTCTTTTAATTTGTTAATGCCTACATAAATAGTTATGCGTTCGCGTCAAAGTAGCCTGGACAATCCAAAAACTTAACATTCACTAGCAGAAATTCTAGAGTCATCTAGAACGATTGTTCGAATTTCCCACCCACAAACGCCATCCAAATGGTACTTGACAAGGTGAACGCATGAATTAGCACATTCAGGAGATGCAGAAGGATATAGTACTGGCTGTATGCGCAATGCTAATAACCTACGTTGAATAGGTTTTATGATTCATGAAATATTCAATGGAATTTTTTCTTTTTAAATGTTGTTTAAATTTCCAACAACAAGTCGTATTTAATCTATTTGTTAAATATGAGCTGGCATGACTGTGAGCAATTTAATCCTATTTAATTGAATATTATTAATTTTTTTCTACGATTCTCAGCATTAAAGTTGCGTCACTATATAAAAAATGCCTTCATCTCAAATAATAAATTGACTTAGCCAAGTTCCAGTTTCGAAAGATCCCGCGATTTGTTATTTGTGTTTTTTTTTTAAGCTCTAAACTCATTCTCATTTGTAGACTCAAGTCTCATTTGTAGACTTTTTTCCTTCTAATAATTAGTTAATTTCATTTTTCTAAATAAATAATAATTTTTTAGTAATTTTTAATTCAAAAATTTAAATTTAGCAATTTTTTAACTGATGATTCGATGTCATTACTGATTTTATTTGACTCATTTTACGATTTTTCGTGGTGCTTTTTCGGTGATCGACTTGAAATTCATTTTTTTTTTTCATTCCATTTTTAAGTTTTTACTTAGTTTTACTCTTTTTATCGTAAATTCATACGCATTTAACCTTGCTAAATAACTGCCTTAATCGTTCTCAGCTAAGTCTAAGCAAGAAATATCCTTTTTTGAAGTAAGTTTTACCCAATCTGAGAGAAACGTTGATGGATCAAAATTTGAGGCACATACCTTCTCACTCGCATGTCACCGGAGCAAATCTACTCCACTTATCATGAGATGAACTTCGAGAGAACCAAAGACGATCAAATTTTACACTTTTAAATTGTACCTTTTTTGAAATTAACAAATCAGCGCATCTACTCGTGCGGAAAGTGAAAATACACATCCATTCATATCCAAAGAAAGCTAACCATCTTTTATTTCATCTACTTACCTAAGCGTTTGTGGTAATATAATAAAGGCACACCTTTTCTGAACAGCATGTTATCGGAGCGAATCCCCTCCATTCTCCATGTCATGAAATTCTGTGTGATGACGGATGACATCTTTTGAATGTTTCACTTCAACCAAGCTTCAGGCTCTCTTCTGGCATTATTAAGTTGTTTTATGGCTTCTGCATATAAGTTGGCCCACTGGGGCCAACAGCCGAGAAACTTATTTAAAAATAAGTTTGGTTGATGCTATACACGCTGCTTATTCTCTTTTCTATTTTCAGTATTCACTAACAATAGACTCATAGTTGGGCAAAAAAATGTCAATCTAGCCTTGGCATTCTTTAAAAAAATGCCTTCAAAATTCCAATGTCCTTAAGATTACCGCAATTTGAATATTTTTGAACCTTCGATTACGTCTTCCATTTTCAGAATCCGAATGCTGCAGCTCCAACGTTCGCGATCCTTTGACCACGTCTTCCAACTCTGTAACGTAGAATCTGAGAATATGAGAATTCGGGGGGCACTTTTGAATTTTCGTCTACTGGCCTTACTCCATGGGTATTCCGTCTAATGTCATTTTTGTGTAACTGAGAGACAGCTACGGACGACTTGCATTTTCCAAGGTAGTCAGTTCAATTTTAATAACTACTAGTAAAGTACTAGAGTACTGAATTACCAGACCAGTACTGAAGTCTTTCCTTACATTAAATCATTCGAGTTGTATGACTCTAGTGGTTAGATTAAGTGTTGCATTAAGAATTGCCGAATACAAAAACCACATCGCTGCGTTATCAGATCCTTTAGTTCGAATTATCTTAGAGAGTCTGCTGGCCTTACCAGAAGAGTCCAGCGAACAATACAATCTGGTCTACCAAAGCTAGCCTTACACTATCCCTTACCTTTCTGGTAAGAACTAGGCTTGCCTGTTCTCAGGTAAACGGTTACCGCGTTAACCAGCATATCAAGGAAGAAATATTAATTATCGAATTGTACTCAATAACTCTTCGGTTGGATTGACATCTCGTCTCCCTTCATTTCACAATATTCACTTCTTTTTCACGGTACAGCGGGCTGCCAAACATATTCCCTTCTGGTTAAACATCACAACAGACAATCATCTTCGTCCTTATTTTGGTTGGGATCACATCTTGTTCCGGTTTGTTCACATTTTTCTTGCGCTAAGGTGTGACCAATCGAACAGATTCTCTTCTGGTGAAGCATCAAAACAGACGATCTATCGCGTCCTTAATTTCAGTTTTGTGTATACAGAGTGTCCTTAAATTTTCAAGTTTTTCATAAATGCCGTTTGTTTTATAGGAAAATAAATTCCTAGTAGTCGTAAGATTTTGAAAAAAGAAGACATCATTACAAATGGCTATGAACAGCTTTAATCCTTCCCATTTTGATTAAACGTACAGCTGATTTTGGTAGTTTATCCAAAACTACTTTTTCTGTTTACATGCGCAGGACCTTTGGCAGAATAACGGGATTTATATTTAATTTTCATTTGAAGTATGAAATATGATATAAGATATGTGTGCAATGACTTTTCGAAACTTAGATGCACTTCGGCAAAACGCTTTCCGTGTATGAATCCAATATTCAAGGAGTCATACACGAAAAACCGAACAAGTTCTAGCAACGTCCTAGCACATTACAGCAAACTAGCAGAGCAATGATTTTTTAAGGATTCATCTTAATGCTAAAACAAGGAGCCGAAGGTTGATATAATTCTGAATGATTTTCGATATGGACTTGTTCGGCGTTATTTCGCTACAGACATAATTCAATAATTTAGTATCCATTAGTCAATCGCTGAGGAAGATCAAAACGGTCAAAAATCGTTTATAGAAATATAAAAATTTAACACGTAAGATTAAAAGGAAGATCTTTCTTTTTATTTTTCCAGGAAAACTTTGCAAAGGTAAAACCAATCACGAATCGTCATTTGTTGTCTAGTTTCATTTTTTATCTCTTTATGTCTGTTCGGTTGTTGTGCATTGTCTATGGTTGTTTGTTACTATCCACGAGAACGATAAATTGACAGATAAACGTCAGAAAAGTTTTCAGAAATTCATAAACTCCACCCCTGTTAGCTGAAAGTGTGACAAATGTTCACACCACGTGTGTATGATAGCTAATGATTAATCGCATTGATTTATTTGGTTTTTTTTAAGCTTTTTCAATTCAAAATTTGTTCAATTAGGCAATTAGGTAACTTTCACGCTGTTTTTTTTTTGGGGTTAGCTTTGATTCATTTGTATTCAACTGTTGAAATTTCTATTTCCAACAAAAAAAAAACCACCAGGCGCATAAAATCTGTAAAATAAATTTGATTCTTCGGCAGTCAATAATAAACAAAACTCTAGAAGTGGCTACAACTGTCAGCATACGTCAAAAACATCTATAACTTCATTGAGTGTGGAAAAAGTCTGTCATTCGTTTCAACCACTTGTTTTCAAATATTGATCACCGATCATTCACGTGGATCGTGTAAATCACCTTTAAATCTCTCTTGAACTTGAAATTTCAGATTTATGAGCCCAGGAATTATGAGTTTCAGATATTCTGTTTGACTTTCACGTTGAAATCTCTTATGTCAATAGAAGCTTAAGACTAAATTATTAACTTGATTAAACTGAAACTGATAGCAGCCTCGGTCGGAGGTCTAAATAAAGACATATGAAGTAAACATGAACATTTTGAAAAGTTGAGTACACTCTTCGCATCTTCGAGGAGGTTTCATGATTTTTTGGCAAAGTTTGGTTTATTGAAAATTTTTCTTAGATTTTAAGCTGAAGTTTCCTTTCAAGACTTACAACTAAGAAGACTAGACAAGCTATGATAAGGCCGAAAAAAATATAGCAATAATTTGATTTTCTAATGGATACGATAAAAACGCTCTCAAAATCATATTAGACCACATCCGTACAACATGCATTCGGCAAACTAAGCAGAATATTTTCATTTTTAACCATTTCACGGGGAAAACGATTTAACAAAGTCCATAGCCATAAATCAAACTTGACTATAAGAAATTTCTATTTGTATTCCATCTATTGAATCTTATCAGGACTATCTTATAAGTCAATGTAAAACTTACACATTATAATCTACTTGCATGCTACATAACATGCTCGTAACATACCTACACATAAGATAGATGTATCTAAACTTATACACGATAAGCATTAACTACAGTAATCGGTGAGATCTAATCATTCGATTACTAGTTTTCCGGCGTAGAATGAACTTTCGTATGGATATTAATTGTCACGAATGTGTGATATATGATAGTGACACTTAATACTCGAGTTCATGAACGCAACAATAAATCACGTCGATGAAAATATCTTTAAGGTATATCGATTTGGCGGGTAGCGATGTTGGTTCCAACGTGGATAAAGTATAGATCGTGAATAATTGGTTGGACAGGGCATGAAAATCAGTGAATATTGGTAAGATTGTCTGATTGCCGAGAGAAAAACAAAGTCCTTTGAAATAGAGACCAATTAATGCTGTGGTTATTGCATTAGCAATGTAATGCCAACAGCTGCTGTTGCTCCAGAAAAAGACAGAAAATGTAGTCATGTGGATGTGGAAGTGGATGTGTATGTGTACAAAACACAATACGTTACGAGACAAACCGACCAATGCTGGTTAAAAAATCCTTAATGTCAAACTCTATCCTATCCAGATAAGCACATCAGCGAGCTTACCTACCCGTTACGTGTGTCCTAGTTTCAAGACAGGCCAATCAATTTATGTTATCGAACGAAACACTATCTTTCTATCGGCATGTAATTATATTCACATTGCATCCAACTACATCCCCAACAACTACAACAATTCCATGTGCAACGCAAACGCAATATGGCAAAACGTTGCATGATATTTTTTTTTTATTTTAAACTCCTTAAACTCCAATTTCATGTTTAATTATCCGCATGAAATTTATTACTAGCTACAAATTGCCGCCCAACACTACACCATCACTAATAACGCCGCCAGCAACAATGTTGAATGGATTTACTATCTATCAAATCCATGTATGTGAGCATATGTGAGCTTATATGATCAATCCATTCATTCTAATATTACTATGTTCCCATGTTCACATTGGCCATAACATATGATTGTTTCTTTGGTTGGCTTTTAAGTCAAAGATCTTATCTTTGACTCCTACTTTTCCACCTTGTTTCGATTCGAATGATGATGTAACCGGTCAATAAGTAACTTAACTGACCATAACACAGGTGAGATCTTCCGTTAGAAATAGAAGATTTCATTGAGAAATAATCGTATGATGAGACAGTCTGTGCAGAAAAAATCAGTATTAAATTTGAAAAGACCAGAAATCGTGGTGCAGTTGGAAAAAGTTTAAAACAGTTTTAAACAAGAAAACTTTCTCCATTTTTGATTTGAATTACTAACGGTATTCAAATTGAAAACGATAAAAAATGCAGATCCGAATTGTCCAAGGATATGCTGCAAGATAATTTTTTGTGAAAAATGAAGTTCAGCCCCGAGGCAACAGAGCAGCTTCAAAACATATAAAAGTATTCCACGAAACTCCAGCGGTTGAGAGAAGTCAAATTATCCGAAAAGGATTCAACGGGGAAGCCTTTGTCAAAACTTGGCACGCAATACTCTTACATAATATCAATACACTCTAAAAATTATTGATGTAAGCTTTATCTAAAGCAGGGATTGATCTAGGTCTATTACAGGTTGCTGTCATTGTCCTTTATAGGAAGTAGCCTATCCTGGCTCAAAGTTGGTTGTTACGATCTGGATTACTGATCATATATTAGCTGCGCTCAGTTTACAGTTAGTTTGAGTTCTAAAGCTGACTCATCTTGCCAAAATATGGATTTCATTGGGGGAAGGGGTTTTTTGTGATAAACGTTGATCAACGTATGCCTGGCTCAAAAGCAGCTCAGCTAGGACAAAATTCGTTATGATTTTCTCGCTGAAATTCCGGGTATAAATTTGTGACTGTCATTAGGCCTTACCTCATGGTCTTCATAGACAGGGTTGAACCAATGCGTCAACCAATGCCCCTCGTTCTCAATGACGTCCCAGTTCTACACAAATACATAGGTAACATAGTTCACAAATAGCTGGATAAACATAGATTCCTAGCCATACAAAATCGCATATAACCACGTTTCATCCTGGATAGATTACTTATCATCTAAGGAGTGACATCAATCTTTTATGCGCTCACCCTAGCCCTGTGTAGAGACCTAACTTCTGCTCGAACCAAACATTGTAGGCCAAAGTCCTACACTACAACCGTTTTATCTTTCTTTTAGAAAGGGTTATTAAAGGTGGCTGTCAACAGCTGGAGAAGCACATGAGAAACTGAGTAGCCGTCTTAACAATGTCAGACCAGCAGGTCCCTTCGCCAACATTTTATCATAAATTTTTTTTCTCACTTAAAACGAAAAATCAGCTCAAAAATCCTCAGAAATTGTTACTGCAAAGTTAAGGACGAGCTTGAGTGTTTCAATGACGTAGACAACCCATGGAGTTCGTGAGAACGTCGAAAATAAAAATCAATGTTGATCGTATCTCAACCAGCATCAGTAACGACAATATTGTCCTTTTTGAGCAGTTTTTTTCCGGAGTAACAGTCATCTGATCACCAATGCAATTGCATCTACGGTTTGTATAAGTCATAATAGCACGGTTTTCTTCCATGCACAGTTACAAGGATTTTACCAGAAGCTCCAAGTTCGTTCATAGTCCTTTGAAATCTGAGCAGAAATTGCAACCTAAATTGTGAGTGACACGGAAGAGTCCTTTGTACAACATGTTACTCTTCCGTTGAAATGTAGACGAACTAGATTGCCACTGAGTGGATAGAAGTGAGCAAAGAGTGTAGACAGCAAGGGATACTTTTTGAAAACCAAATCCTGGCTGTCAGCTGCCTATGTAATTACTACGGATGGTAATTATTTGACATATCTGGCTTGTTGAGCCTTAATGTTCTTGTTTATTGCTGGCCATTACTGTTGGGTGACATACAAACTTTTCAGATTACTAACCTATTGTAAAAAAGGACATAACCTATCGAAGAGAGTAATGAAACCCCAACAAATGAATCTTGCGCATAGAAAAAATGAAACAATGTGGTTAAGTGACACTTGAATACCACATCCCTTTGGATGTGAAATCTTGGGTCATGAGATTTTCACTTGTTTAGGGCATATCAACGAAGACGTATCAGGGGAGCGAGAAGAAAAGGACTCAACAATAACAAGGAATTTGTGGTCTATGCACACATTTGGCTGAAGACATAGAAGCCATAGTTTCCTGTTTAGAAACGTTATCTTGAGAAAACGGTAAAATTAAAAAATTGTATTGTAAAAGTGGACCACTATTCAGGATTCTTCAAGTCCTCATGATGAAATAAAAAAGGATATTGTCTCGAGTGATTCACCTGCGTTTCTGCTCCATTTCCACGATGGAAAATATGCATAATTATTCTATAATACACTTTATATAAACATTATTTTCCCGCTGCATGCTCTTCTACTGTAGTCTTCCAATTGCATTGCACGTTGACTTGGTTGCCTTAAGGATATCTATTGACTGAGCTGAATTTTGGCTAACCTGTAGAAAATTATTGCAGAAGTATATCCTTAAAGAAATTCGAGTCGATATAGTCGAATATATTTGGTTAAACTGCTAAAAGACCACGGTTTTTTAGCTTCCTGGTCCCTTTTTTCTTAAAAGGACTCATATCTAGGCGGCCAGTTGTTCCTTCGAAATTTCAACCCGAAAAAAAAATTCGATATCTTGAACAACTTTTCCCGTCGTATTGAAAACGATTTGTTTTTGCATCGATCCATGAATGTGCGTCTCAAAACTTGCCATTTTTGGATTTGGTTAATTAGAATGTGGACGTTTACCCATCAACCGCCTCAATCAGATTCGAGCATCTTGAAATGATGCCATACCATTCCATACACCTCCACATGAGCTCAGTCAGCTCTTTAAAGTTTTATGACCGTTTATATTTGCACGACTCTGATTTATTCCATTGATACTATCACCATCAGCCATTCACCTGGTCATTTCAGCTTAACTTTTTCCATATTGCATGGCAACATCTTCACATATGAACAGGTAAGTAAGCGAGTAAGTTAGTGTGATTATCCGCCAAACAGTTACACCGCATATGTTTGCTCTACCGTTTATAGTACAATATCGCCAATTATCATTTCCATTGAAAACTTTGTGCAGGAAAATTTCATAATGACCACGACACGACTTCGCATTACTATAACTGCTGTAGCATGAAAACTGCTCAATAGCACGCCAATCATTTTTCTTTTCCGCCTCCGTATCATCGTTAATTTCACATATGCTCCCCGCTTGCCGCATGTAGGATGCAAATTATGCACCACATGAACGAACCCAAAGAAATCAAAAAAAAAAATTTAAAAATAAACAAACAAAAGCCACATATGAGGGACTTACTGATATTTGTTCAATGTTGTTGACATGGTAAAGAGGTTAAAGAACCTTTTTTTTGATGCTTCCATCGCTGTTACTGCTGTTTTACGGATGTTGATAATGATTTTATCGTTATGGTGACATGCATATCTTTCGTCAGGTTTTATTACTCGTAGATATCATTCTACCACCGTGCCAGGACACAGCTAGCTGCGGCGGTACCTTTTCGGAATGGTCAATGAAATTTGGGTTCTGCATTTCGACTTGATAAATCTTATAATGTTGAGTCATTTAAATTTAAGTTGAATTTAAAATGTTTCGCTTGCAAAAAAGCTGACGATGAGGATGAGGATGACGATGAGGACACTGAGAAGTAGGAACGCACTCACCATTAAGTTAATTTGTGGTAGTGCCAATTAATTTGCATTCAGATTGTGTAATCGACAAAATTCCCACGATGTAGTGTGAGAAAGACACGCGATCGGAAAGATTATGGGCTTTAAATTTGAAACAAAAAAAAACCAGGATGACTTTATGGTGTCTTATTTTATGGGGTGTAAAATAGATAGCATGCTTTCAAAATAATAAAAAAGAAAGCTAAATCAAATTGAATTCAGACACGATGAACACCGCAGACATGAATGTTGTTCGGAATTTTAAAGATCAGTTTGAAAATTTTGTGGTAGTCATAAAATGGTTTTAAACATTTTATTTAATAAAATTCGCGAACAGACATCAAACGGGTTTCGAAAGATATTATCGTTTTCATAAATCTTTTTAAATCCATTTGGCGCCATGTTTGAATATCATCACGTACGAAAATCATGTTATTGAATATTAAAACGGCGCCGGCGTGATATTATACTCAGAATTCATTAAAAAATATATTCCATCATCACAATCATCATTACCGACATGAAAATCGCTGATGGTCTGTATCCTAAATGCGTCTCATTTCCAATCCCATTCACAACTACTTTTTCGCGACACCATTCAAACACTCATTCAGCCCGATCCGATCGAAATCCTAAAATATGTCGTCTCTATGACAAACTTAATAGCATGGCGTTTACATAAATTCCAAATATATTCAAATAATCCTGTATTTAATGTCCGCCTGATTCCACGCTCCATTATTGATGCATTTTAACACTAATCCCATTGCTTAAGTGAATTAAATCCGCCAAGTCACCAAAGCTATCAGACGCAACAAGCACCACACTTAATGCTAAGAAATCTGCAAATCCACTTTGCATATCCTCGAAAGCATGAATGTGAGCGCGTAAACAACTTCATTTCCTGCTACTTTACAACCGTATGTGGCGGACTTCAGATATGCTTCAAAACGGTGCGTAGGACGAACAAGTAAAGATACGTGAATGGTGTACACGTCCTAGCCGGAGTAACAAGATTCTGATCTGAATATTGAAATTAGCATTCAAATCTGCAAATGCTAAATAATCTCTTAGCGCTTTTTAAAGCACGTACACAGCCTGTTACAATTATTCATACGCGAATCTATTGAAACATGTTGCAAATGAAATACTAAAGAGTCCCATTAAGTGTCGACCGCATGATATATTGTCATGTTCTTCATAAATATTCCCCCTAACAGCTAGGACTCGTGTCTAATTCTTTTGTTCATCTTTTTCTTCGAGCTTGATGTGCTTTTCAACTGAATTTTCCGCATTTCATTCGCAACTGCACACTCGCGATTATTTCAATTTTCCATTTGGAAACGATGCCGCCAAGCCTCCATCGACGCCACTGTCAAAGCTTTTCAATTTCCAACTATTATTTATAGAAAAATAACAAAAAACAAACAAAACATAAATTAAAATCTATCTATCATCGAGTCTGGCTGCCAATCTGCAATAATATTCTATTATTCTAGAAATTTTATTAGAATACCAGCCGCCGATTGTCAGACAACTCAGAAATTATTCGACATTTTTCTGTTTTGTTTGTTCCTCTTTTGAATTTTCCATTTTCTTATAACGTCTAGTAACGTCGCCGAACGTACTACTCTCATATACGTACTGTATCTAGGATTCTTCGGCAATATGAATGCATCCACGTATCCGATGACCGCATTCGATTTGGTCGTTTTTGTTAGGTAAGGTGTATCGCCAAGTATTTGAGCGCATTCATGTTTTATTCAAATTTCAATCATTATACATTCGAAATGCGCGCCTAATAAATCAATTTTACTGCAGTTAGTTAACATAAATTAGCCGGAATCGCGATAGTCGTACTCGGAAATATACACTTACAAATTCGTTTCTTGTACAACGTACACTGATACTTTGTTGCAAAATACAAGAAAAAGAAAGAAAAAGAACTGAAAATGCCTGGAAAAACATAAATTTCATTTCTAAAATTGTCTAAAAAATTCTTCGACAATTAACAATAATTTTAGTTGAAACAGTTAGAAACAGAAACAGTCGAACCATCTTCCAATGACGGTCTTGATTTTGCTGCTCTTCAACCACCACCAAACCCATATCGCTGCTATAAAAAAATCAACTTCCATGCTGCGCCCACACACACAATCATTCCTTGAAAGAAAGCTTGAGAAAAGTCCTCAAAGTGGATCCTTGACTAAATCATCACGCTCTATAAGTTTCATAAGTCTTTCTTAGGCTATTTTCAAAAATTGTGTAAAAGAGTTAGCTTCATTTGATACTTGAGATCCTTTTCAGTCCATGAGATTAATTGGGATGCTCACAATTTTTAGCACTGTGCTTTTCAATGACATCAAGATGATTTGTAAAAAGGACACCGACCCAAGAGACAAACAAAAATTACTTGAACACGAAATCCTTTTGAAAAAATAACCATATTGGCTGCCATATGAGCTGTCATGTCTCCCCTGTATTGAATTTGATTTATATACTGTTACCTTCCTAGTCCTTATAGCATATCTTCCTTTTTCATTTGTACTTCATACATCTTCCTTTTATTTCAAATTAATTCTTTCAGGTTTCCTTAAATTGTCAGTGAGAGGTACTTTGAGTCCTGAAGGCCACATGCGTAGATGTGACCACACCAAGCTGTAAAGAACGTCGAGTCCTCCGAGTCCTTTGAAGCACTGTATTCTTTCCAAGGAAACTGTCTTTGTTAACCATCCGCTAAACTCGATAATTGGTCTGGCACCAGGTATACCTTTCCCATGAAACCACTACAAATGTAAGATCCCACGAGACTTTTGGACTAGTCAAGGATCTGTGAATTTCAAGGTATATTCAATCTGAGGAGTGCTACTGATAAGCATAGAATGGGAATCTGGGAACATCTTGCAAGAACCTCACTAGAGAAAACCTGTCATAATCCTTGCCATATAAAATCCAAAGGTGGTAGAAGGTTGTTATTACCGGGACATACAAAATTACCTTAAAAATCGTGTCCATTTAATCTAGATGGGAGTATTGAATCTTTTCCGTGGAAGATTTTGGCAAGTTAGCAGACAAACGAACTGTTTTTGCCAGTGGAGAGGTGAAAGGTACTTACCCCTTGAGTATGGAACTTTCAAACGCCAAATGCGTCTGAACTACCCACTGAACACCACCGCTGTCTACCAGAGAACCTAGCCTGGAACCGTTCGACAAACTACTAAGGCCTAGGCATCGTTCCTGTTCCTTTACTGTTTTTATTTCCTCAGTCTACAGGCGTCTGCAGACGATTAATATTTCTTCTCCAATGGAAAAGAAAGGACGGGAAGGCAGTGTTAGAGAAGAAATTCTTTCATCTTTGATTCCTCCTTTGGCTCCAATATACGTTGTTTAGCGATGTGATTGGCTCACCTTATTATGACCCGCAATTTCTCAAACAGTTCTCCAACAACATTTTCCGGGGAAAGCTATCGTATTTTCCTAAAAAAGTCACCGCGTTTCTTATTCTGTCTTTTGAAAAAGCGTGATAAAAGTTATAAAACTCTCTTACGCAAAACGTATAGTAGGAAGACCGTGACCTGTCAAGTTTGTGCTGGTGAGACCGGAAACAGCCTACCTCACTCAGGAGCTGAGTTTAGTCCAAATCAGCCTCACCATGCACTCAATAGCTCCACAGCCTCTGTATGACGCACAGGCCGTCTGATCCTTGACTATTTTCTATAGAGATTCCAGGGCTTATGTCAATCCCTGATGAAATTTTGTCTTCTTTCTCTGTTGACCTCTTCTCTACTGACTTCTCTTTTATGCCGGTAAATCTTTCTGTGTTCTGTAGCAAGGACTACTAAGGGTTAATTGCGAATAATTGATTCCTCTGCATTTTCTGAATCATTCCTGATGCATCGACTTAATTCCATTCTATTCTTCCAATTCATGAGAAAAGATGCTGAGGATACAGTTCAAAGAATACAGTTTTTCAAAGTTACCCTCATTTCCAGTGATTATGATACACAGCTTGACCATGATGAATTTGATATTGCGAGTTCAGTTTTGTGGGTTTTAAAAGGGAAGACCACTTTGACCGAATTTTGGGTTCTCTTTTCTAGCTAGAAGTTTAAGACGGAAGGATGGCCCTTCAAAACGGGAGTGAAGAATCTTTCAAGTCCTGATTCCTTGAGTTGGCAGCATAATATTCCTTTATTTTGTTGTCTGGTATTTTTCTCAGATTTCCTCATAAATTCTATTTTGGACATCACTTTTGTGACGTTTGTGCTTTGCTTATCATTTTGGTAGCCCATGTTTTGAGCGCTGATACTACTGGGTTCTATTTTCTTGGCCCCGGATACTTCAAAAATACGTATTTGCCTTGATCTTGGATCATCAAACTCAAAAACAACTTCAGTCTGGTCAAGGACAACACGCTAATCGCAAACCTTAAAAATTCTTGAAACATCTAAAATTGTTGTTTCCAGATTAATAATGACTAGCAAAATTTCATTATAACAAACATCTGCTGTGTTAACATATTCTACCTGACTTTATTACAATTTCCATCAAGGGTATGAAGAGGTGGAGTTTTATTGACATGCTCCTGTACAATTATCTTGAATTTAATTGAAATATTCGTTACTAATGGAGGGTATAACTATGTTATATCAAATTATTGGTTAAATTAATAGCAACATCATAGAAAATGGTAATAATTGCAGTAGCGAAACATTTTAAATTAGAGACATGTAAAATGACGATCAATTAAATTTATTAAAACCAGTTAATTTATTTAATATTTTTTGATTGGAACATATGTAGGTGGTCGAATGATATATAATGTGCAATTAATAAATCAGGTAATGAGTTTTAAACCTTCATCAACCTTCCATACGGAACGTTTTGTATGGAAATTACGTTAGTATGTTCAATAAATTGCTGGAAAGTTTGCGAAATCATGAAATCAGCATCAGAGATTCTTCTGTAAATATGAATTCTACAAGCTCTTAGCTTTCTGCAGAAGTTACTCTATAATAAAGTACATGAGAAATCGTGTTATAGACGAATATTTCCCTAAGAAACGATCTAAGATCCTTTCTTTTAGAAGAGTGATGCGAAATCTTGGACGTGGTCCGTATCTGGTCTGAGCAATCAAAGTAGCGATAAGAGAAACAAATGATAGAAAGAAGAACGAAACAGCTTAAAGAAAGCAATGAAAAATACTCCATCTTCATTTCCAACACAGTACTCTCTGAAGGACCTTAACCCGACAACTCAAATTAAAGATGAGAACATATCAGTTACCTATGACCCCTTAATTTTCCTCCAGGCATGCATTGTTTAGGCAGAATATACCTCCAGGCTTGGTTTAGTGAAACGAATCACAGCAATACTTCCTTTTCGCAGTATCAACCACGCTCTTAGCTATTAGATCGTAGTTCTAAGATTTTCACTAAGTGTCTAAGAATCGTTGGAACACCATTTTTCGACAGGTCAATTGGAATCTTAGTTAAAGCCAAGCGAAAACGAGTTTAATCCTTTCAACCAGATCGGCCCGCACAACGTTAAGGTACGGCAAAAAGTGTCCTGGAAAGGGAAATTCGGCAATTATTATTAAAAGGTGTGATCGATTGACGCTCCCGGTAATTGCCGTGAGCTATCTGGATCTTTACTACAGGCGAACTTCAATTAAAAATCCATCATTACAAGCCATCGATCCGGGCCGGACTTTCAGTTACCGCCAAAAAAACACTTACCGCCCAATAAAATCATGGAATCTCAACGGCTCCTTTACCGTGAACCATAAGTAACTCCTGTCCTCCCGAATATGATTGAAAATGATATGATGAATAAACAATCTGAGCCTCATCACGAGCCTAGTATGTGAACTTATTTACGACCAGGATCTGTCTGGACCAAGAAAAATCTTAGAATTACTTCAATGCTAGTAAGTTGAGACCTCGCTATTTTCATTAATGATTTATGTTCCTTTAGTAAGTAATTACCTACTGATAATAATAATAAATTGTTATTAGCACTACAACAACGAGTCAAATACTGAAGCCTCATTCTATGCTCCCTCCTGTAATTACATTTTTCTTACGATCAAAATTAAACAGAGTCAAGGCAAACGCATCAAAAAAAAACCACATTCATATGTTGACAGTTAAATAATCGCTTTTTCTAGGTATCATATTCGGCATAATTAAGCTTAAACAAACGATCAATAATATTAATATAAAAAAAACAATAATCACATATCCACCTTACATCAAAACCTACGCAAAAACCGTAAAAATTAGCAATAAATATTGAAAATATCCTCCTATCAAGCATGTTTATTAACCGTCGTTTTTTTTTTTCAAATAACATTTATCATTACATTCTGACGAATAACAAAATAAAAAACAAAAATGTCCGCCTCTGTACCGACAATTTTACACATATGTACTCTAATTATTAACATGCGTAACTGGGCGGATAGGAAATTTACTTTGACGATCAATGTAAGGAAATGGCAACAGCCAACAGTCATGTGAAAAACGTAAAGTTAATATTGGCGTATTTAATATTTCAACAGAAAATAACAGAAATTATGACGCCATGAATTCAAGAAATAAATAACGACAATTATGAATACTAATAAAATATTGGATATTATTTATCGCGAAGAAAATCAAAGAAATGTATATAAAAATTAATTGCAATCATATATCAATAGAATAATTCAAGCAATGACAACAATTAACGAAACTTGGATCAAAGCAAATAATCACAATTAATTAAATTGCTTAAGCCAAAAGCTTAAAAGGACCGAAGAAATATGATCGAGCCCCGAGAACGTTAAATTGATATAAACGAATGGATCAGTTGAAATGAATTGCGAAAAAACCAATGATAATCATTAAAACAATTTATCTGGCGCCGCTTGTTGTCAACATGCATAACTAGATATGCATGTTCATATGCATATGTGAATTAAAAGCGTGTTTAAAGTGTTGGTATTATGATGCCTTCAGGCATTGCTGTTTTATTTTCATACGATTCTCATTTAGCTGATTATTGAATGTTTATGCAGATTTGCTAACATTTAATGAAATGACTAACATGACACTCCTCAATAGGACCTTGGTGTTAAGGTATGGTATAGAATTTCTGGACAAGGTCTGCAGAAAATAAGAAGCTGTCAACTGATCAGTGACCAGCGACTCAATTGTGTTTTTAGTAGCCTGGCTCAACATGTAGGACATTCACCGTTCTGAAGGTATAATATCATAGGACATGATCTATTGGTTAAGGCTTTTGAGATAATGCTCTCTCTCTATTGGACCAAAGCAAGTTGAATACCATGCACTGCGCTATGACAGTATAACGCATGCATTCTGCAAATTTCGAGTCCTGGAAGTGTTTAACTACTAACGCCTACTGTGTCTCCTCAAAGTTTCAGCGGGTTCTTTTGAGGATTTTGGCCTAGAAAAGGGATGATATGAAATATTCCTTGGTAAGTACACAGGCTGCGTGGATCCTGTTCAAAAGAGTAATCTCCCTGATCCTAGCCTTCAATTCTGATGTGAGTAAAGCCACCAAAGGTTGGTCCCTAGCCGCATAATTTAAAATACTATAACCAGGATGTTAGTTTGAAACCCTACAGGATGGATCTTATTGATTACAACTCGTGGGATAGCATCGTCGTTGCGAGTGATGTGTTAAGATGGCTTTGCCCTTACAGCATCAGGAATGTCACCTGGGCTCTATGCCAACCAATGTAAAAATCAAAAGTTCTAGGCGCAAACTGGGACAACATATTAAATGGAATGGGTGAAGCTAGTTGCCAAATTCCAATCCATAAGTTTAGCACGGAAAGGAAAGACCAAGTTATTGCAGGTATTTACGTTACCTTAAGTACTACGTATACAAATCACTAAGGCACAAATCATTTAGACCTCCCGTCCCTTCATAAAGCTCCCATTCTTCATAAGTTCGAAGGAACCATGTAATGATACGATTTCTTTTAACTTGAATAATCCCGTGGAAAACAAAATAACTGTTTATCTGCGGTAGATCCTTCATTTAAACAAGAATCGCTCTGGTATCACAAAAACACTCGTTTCTAACCCTTCCCCTCGATCGAACAGCCTCTTAAATTATACTTGCGACCTACACAGCTGATGTTCATAACTAAGATTTTCGTGAATAGTCCAAGTAGCCCCTCGCGGCAGGGATTAAACTCAATGGCCTCTTTAAATATGGTTAGAACAAAGCACCAACCATCCACACTATTGCAAAACTAATAATCTGCAAATTATACGACCCTATCAGTATAATTACCCCCTATCATAAAATTTTATTATACCGACCTCAAAATCACATATTTGATAAATAACGATCGTTTTCTTTTGGTATTCCAAAATCTGTAGCAAACCAGTTACAGCCAATGGACTCCCCACTCTGCGTCGGAAAGGACAATAAGTTATCCTCTGTGTTCCATTTGCTGATCCAAATGTTAGTAGAGTTTCCTTGACGTTCATTACTAACGACCCTAGTTTTTCGCCCCTCGTAATAAGAAGGGTCAACTCCTACTGCAGGTTGTGACCACTGTCTTAGAACCAATACCAACAAAAAGACAACTAGAGATGAGTTCTATCGAGCCTCCACCATCATACGGAGCAAGGGTAGGGAGCGAAACTATCAACAAATTTAGAAAGAAAGGAAGAAGGGTTCAAGTTGATTTCGAACATTCGTTCTTCCCTACTTTCATCAGGCAATAAGTCCATGAGAATCATAGAGCCTCCAACAATACGGAACAAGTATACAAAACGAAACTCTTTACAAAGAGCGGAAGGCAACTCTTCCACCTTCCGCTCTTTGTAAAGAGTTTCGTTTTGTATCCTTGTTCCGTATTGTTTTTATTATATTATTGTAACTTGGTTTAAAACATTTGTCCTTGCCAATATTCATCAGGCAATAAATTCAGGTTTGTTTGTTCATGAGGGCGCAATATCTCATCTCAGAAATTGGATCGTGTGACAGAGTATACCAAGCCCTCCTTAGTCACGTTACTTCAAAGCATCAGATACGCAAGAAAGGGATCTGGTCAGAATCTTGCTTGACATTGATTATTTCCCCGAATGTACCTGCCATAGCTCAGTGAGATGATACCTTGACACCGAGAACATAAATTCAAATGTCACTCTTACCAGTGGGTATTGATATCGGGGATCTGTTGCAACGAGGGTTGAACACTCTAACAACCAAATCATCAAAGTGAAGAATCCAAGTGATCTTTTCGAATGCTTTAATTTATTCCCGGCACGGTTCGTTTTTATCTAGGAGCTCATTTCTTTGACAAAATGACACTTCTTTTGTCTTCTTCAGCACTGGATTGAATGCATGGGTGGTCATCAAGCTCAGGAACCAACACAAATGGCCTCAACTTTGCTTAATTGACTGTGCACCCAATGACTACACCATCGGCAAAGCTAATCAGTCGCAATTTCTCCGGAAATTCTAGTCTTTGCAACTCCTGCAGGGTCATAAGTGACATTCTACTACCTTGGGTTACCTATAATGTGACTAGTATGTTGCGTTAATCTTGCTGTTCTAGTACTTAGCATAGATTTATCAGGGATTTCAAAACAATTTGGCCATCAAGTTTAATACGTTCCTGATTGTGTGACTGATTCCTGATTGTGTGACTATTGAAACGGAATAACCGTCTCCGCGGCAGCATTGAAAATTAAATATCATTTTCTGAAACGATCATGTAGACTTATTGCGTACCTCCAGTCATTTAATCCTGAGCATCATCAATGCAGCTGAATGTTATAGTAAAACATCCTTTTCTGAAACTGCACTTCTACCGGGAAAGGACCCAAGTGTCAGTGAGTCTTCTTTTTTGACCTCTTCAAGAGCTTTCCTGATAGTATCGAAGGTGCAGAACGTGCGGTTTCCCGATTGTCACTCAGGACTCCGCTTCCTTTTGCTCAGCAGGATGCGCATGGCCGTGGAAAATGGCCAGGAAAAGTGTTGGAAACTCATTAAAAACGAAAGTGCTAGGAAAATAGTAATATCATGGCAGAGACTCGGCAGAATCTATAGTTTTTTCTTTGATAAAGAGTGAACAAATTACTGGTGTTTCTCCATGAATAACTCCGACATGGACAGGGAAAACAAGAGGACTCATAACATCTTTTCCATTTTGAACGCTTTAAGTAAGCAGGGATCTGTAGCGCATCCAGCCCCCAGATAAGTAACTAATAGCTCAGGACCAAATCGTTCTAATTTTGGCGGTCCAAAATGTCCTGCGCGCCGCGGGTATTGAATCTGTTAATCATATAGCTACTGTTAATGTGATGCATGTTTCACCCTGTCAACATGGATGAGAGGCTTACTTGAAACCTGAAACACAATAGGGTGATGCATCTGTAATGGGCAAACTGGTTCCGGAGATCACAGCGCGAGTCCTTGTGAATGTCTATATAGCGTCATTTGCATTTAGCATATGAGCGTTGCAAGGGCATATTGATTGGCCTTTACCTTTATTTGGTTTTTATGTGGTTAGTCGGACCTTTAATTAGTCCTTTTCTGTGGGTTTTTTTTTAACATTTTAAGGTTCATAGTGGCTCGATCATGCGACATGGTTGACAGGAGCAATATATCCTTTCGCCACTACACTCATAGTTTGTTATATGATGCGGAAGGGTCGAGAAGAATATGAGGGTTTGATTGTGTGCTCCCGTACTTGCTTACCCAGGACCTTAATATAATAAATGAAGAATAGACATGAACTATCTCGATTAAGACCTGTTCTTGGCATAAGATCTAGAAAACGTAAGAATAAAAATAATTAGGAACTTGCACAATCATGGGTAACCAACTTCCTTCCTTCCCTAATGAATACCTGATATGAAGTCCTGATCGAGAAGTAAACGAGCAAAGTGCAATCTATAGCGTGACATTAATTTTAATGTCCTGCTTTGAATTACAAACAAGCAACTACTCAATACCAATTCATTGTAGCTCCTTGAATACTTAATTCCTATTAAATCTTTTCTTTTTCCCTGTAGCCTAAGAACTCGACACATACATAAGTCAAGTGACTCATATGTATGCCTACCAGTTATTATTTATCTTTTTTGCAATAAATCCATCCAATTAATAGGAAGCAGTTTACTAAATTTACATAAGAATTGTTTGGCGCCACAATTGTGTCACATTTTTCAATGGCTCTCCTGACGCCAAACCAGTTAATTGAAATTAAATTGATGTCAATATGTTTGTGATATAAGCAAAGCGCAAACAAATTCAAATTCAGGCTGACGCGAGGATTATAAGGAAAATTAAATATCAACAAATCTAAATAAATTACTTGAACGAAACGAAAGAAAAAACAATAGACAAAAACAAAACCCAACCATCATCGTCATCTATGCAATTATTCTTAAAATGATTTTCATTGGAATTGTTGAAGGTCTTCTCGTCTAGAGGAAGATCTAAATTAAATTTTTTATTTATTGTTATTGTTTTCTTGTTTCCTCTAATTCTAATTAGTTTTTTTTTTATATTTTTGTCTGAATATATTTTGATTCTTTTCAATGGCTTTATTTGCTTCGCTATTTTTATCATAAATTAATATGCAAATGTTAATTTTGTGTAAATATTTAAAGCGTTTAATGTTGGTTAATATTGGGAAATTGTTGCAAAACGGCAAAAAAAAAACAAAAAAAAATTGCTTAATATAACTTCCCTGTCCAGTGTGATCCGTCTACAACGCATGGCTGGTAAGATAGGATCGCGTTAGTCTGTCTTCTCGTCATATATTTTGAATATACACTGGTAGCTTCTTTGCGTCGGTCTTGCTTTGATAACTTTCAGGAAGTCATTTGGCACATTTGAGCATTCATTAACTCATCTTGGAACGTGAGTAACGGCAAGCACCTTTTTGTGGATTGAAACAGATTTGGAAAGGTATGAAAAAACAACGTAGGTAAGATAAAGGGTCATCGTAAGCCAATGCCTATGGTATGGAGAGAGGAGGGTCAACTTCGCAATGAAGACAGCTCACAAAAGGACATTAAAAGGTAGACAAGACCCTGCGCATACGAACCATACAATACCAAGTCGAGTCACAATATTTCAAAACTCCGCAAAGTTTTTGCAACCCTTGATTTACCAATGTCTGCCAAAATTACCAAAAACTCGCAGAGAGTCTTTTACTTCAACTAAAGTCAACTGTGTCTTGCCTAGATTTGACCCCGATTTCATCTTGACTTGACTGAATTTTGACATGACCTCGATTAGGTTTTGACTTGAGCTAGCATTGACCCTGCTTGATCTAGATTAGAATCCGATTTGATCTTGATTTGACTGAATTTAAAATCACCCTTGATGAGACTTTAAATTGAGCTAAAATTGATCTTGCTTGACCCAAATTTGATCTTGACTAAATGTGAACTTTACCTTGATTTCTCTTGCCTAAGCTAAAATTGACCTTGCTTGACATAAATTTGATCTTGGCTTGACTGAATTTGAGCTTGACCCCGGTTAAGCTTTGACATAAGCTAAAATAGACCTTGCCTGACCTGGCTTTCAGCGCGATTTGATCTTGACTGAATAAGACTTCTACTTGATCTGAAATTGATCTTATCTGACTTAGATTTGACCCCGATTTCATCTTGACTTGACTGAATTTCAGAATAACCTCTGATTGCACTTTGACTTGTGCTGGAATAAACATTGCCTGATCCCGACTTGATCCTGAAATAACCAAAGTTCAGTTTGTCCTTGATGACACATTTCTAGTCATCCTGATGACCAATTTCTAGTCATTTCTCCTCAACTAGATTTGACTCCACTTGAACCTCCTTCTCTGAAATCGGAGGACTTGAAGTATATCATGACTTTGTGATTGTTATAAAGCAATGCAACATCCTGCGGGCTTTTGGGAAGGGGAAATTTGAAACACTATTTTGTCGCGATTTGACATCAATCAGTCGCCTCTGCTCTGCGTACGTGCACGAATCATATTTTTGGAGCCCTTTAAAGGTAGTTTTCTCACCAACCTTTCCACTCTTCCTTAAGCTCCTCAGGGGATGATGATTGAAGCTTTTGTCATTGATGCCCATTGCACTAGTCAAGAGCACCATTTTGACACCTCGTTCAACGAAATCGGAGGAGTTGAGGAGTTTTGTGAAATTTTTGGGCAAGGCTTGCAATTTTTTGGAGGGGAAATTCGAAAAATTTTGTTTTCGCGATTTGACACGTGGGGATGATTGTCGTTGGTGTAAGGATCGTAATCAGTCGATTCCACGCTGCGGTGCGTCCACGAGTCAACTTTTACGAGCACTTTATGGATCGTTTTCCCACCAACTCTTCCACCCTTCCTAAATTCCATCAAAAGCTCACGATCGATGTTTCTGTCATTGCTGGGCATCACACAAGCCAAGAGCTTCTTTTTGACACTCTACTGAGGACTTTTGTAAAATTTTTAGAAAGCCGTAGGTAAAGGTATATCCTTAGTTTACGTAATAGCTATCCTCAATCCAAAAAAAAATTAAAACAATGTGACTTATTGTGCAAAGTCATCATACAGCAGTCGAGAACTAATAAAAATGAATAAAATTATATCGAATCATCAATCTTCACCTTAAGAAAGATACAAAATAAATAAAACACATTAATTGGTCCATAACAATGTTCAGACATGCATGTATTGCTCACTTGCACTTGAACAACTCAAAATGTACGTGAGAGTATGTTAACATTTATTTTATTCGATATATACTATAAGCGCACATGTGGTTAGTTGTTAATTGACCGATCATTTTAATCGGCAAGTTTTAAATGATTTTATACTGCCATTGGATCTTTAATTAGTTAATAAATAACGATTTCTCTTACATACATACATCGCGCTACATGTGACAATGAAATATTGTAAGATTTGTGTTAAGCTCGTGAGTTTCGGATTAAGATTGCCATATGTGGACTAAACAGTAGGACGTTAATCGATTAATAGCATTTTGTGTTTGGATTATTTATAAGCGTTCTGTTGGGCACAAAACAAACATTAATGAATTGATAAATTGTATGCATATGTGCTAGTCTTTGATGTAATTGATACCTAGATATGGGATCTATTGCAATGTATGCAGAATCTGAATATAATGGTCATAGTTGTGAGATCCCAGTTTTTGAACCAACTGCGATACTAATTTACGATTAGAATGATCCAGATTTGTTCGTGAAAACACTAGATTTGGTTCTGTTTTGGCAAGCCCTCCTATTTTCAACTCTTTTCTACACAATTTATTTTGGGCCAGCACCCTTAGATTGGGTATTTTTCCGAAGTTTTGAACTAGTTTTCTCGTATGCTACCCTGATGATTTGTACTGAATCTAAGGTACTCTTATTTACTCATACCTTTTCTCATAAGCCCGGATAAGCATCACGAGACCACTCTGAAACCCAACATTAGTACATTGAAGATCGTAGATTGTAATTTGAGTCAAAAAGTTTCAATTATTACAGAGCACATCACCAGCTTTCTTCCATAAAATTGGGACTCTCTGACCTTCTAACATACCATGTTGGTCTCCGCACATCTCTTTGAGAGACGTGCCGAAGAACTTCTTTGTTGGCCTAGCGTAGCCAGCAACAACCGCTAACACAACTAACAAACTCCCAATGTAGCATTATTAGACTCTAATTTTTCTATCACAATGGTGTTTGTAAGGAAAACTCATTTGAGGTGGAAAGCATGGACATTTCTCTTAAGTTTTCTATTAAAACGCAACGATGTACACATACTTAAATCCAACAAAATTATTCTCACATACAATCATGTTCAGAAAGCTAGCTATCATGATCTTTCCACTCACCTACGTCGTTTGATTTTAAGCTCTCTATCTTGCAAAGCTCGCTTTGTTTGCTACACGGAAGTTCGTCTATTTATGGTTTTTTTGGAGCTCCTCCAGATTGGTAGCGATTTTAAGTAGTTACGTCAAGTTTATCAGCGTTTAACTACCTTCTGAAAATTTCCCTCCCAAAAATAGTTATGTAAGTATGTATGTTCCTATGTAAGTAAATTATGTGTTATGAGTAAGCAACTTTAATAGCGGAAGGCTACTAAACGATTACTTATAACATTTTCGCTAGTTCTCTATATTTTCTTCACAATTCGCTCCTTTGGGTAGAGTAGTTCAGGTTTCTGCTGAAGTTGATATATATCAAAGAAATTACTTTACATGTCAACCCTTATTTGCTCCATGTCAACGAGCGATCCAAAATCCCCATCTAGGTACCATAAAATTTCCTTGGTCCTACCTACCAAGGATTTCATGTTTCCAGAGAGAGAGAGAGAGCGAGAAATAATTTCAGTTTTGTCCTTAATTAATATTTGCTCTTTGTTTATTATGTAGTTGCTGAAGAAGTTTACTCATATTTACAATGTGGTTCTGTACCCTTAGTCTCTTTTTTTTGTGTTTGTATGTGCTTGTCTACGCTGCTTAGTGGTTTCTTTTGTTTTCCTGCAAGAGCCTTTGCATAAGAGAGGGCTTATGTGCTAGCCTGATTTGGAAAATGTCGTTCTTAATAACCTTCATAGGATTTCTGTTAACCTTTTGAGTGTGTCCGCGATAATAGCCAAACTTTCCCCTGCTAGATCTTCTGAGTCAAGACCAATGCATTTTTTTCTGATAAGGTTACTACTTCCGGTTCCTATTTCCAATAAGGTTCCTCTATTTTCTCCAGGATCTGAGGGCCTTCTCTTTACTGACTTTTCTATGTCATGGATCAAACTTTTGATTCCCAGTTGAAACTCTGTGCTAAATATGGAAGAGGATACATGTTACTGCTGAGATTCCTGTTCTACCTATAGTCAATTATCTGCCTAGTCCTATTAAATAATTTCTTGACTTATCACGTGGCATCCCGAGAGATTCCTGGAAAAAAATCAATGGGCCTAGTAGGTAAAGTCACAGAGTTTTGTTGTTGCGGGTCCAATAATGATCTTGTCTCCTCCGTGGTTTGCTTAGGAATGGCAATTCTTATACTTCACGTTCTGTATCTGCTATATCATCGACATATATAGATTCAAACGTTATGATAAACTAACAAAGCTAACATACTTGTCATCGAAATGTCGCGACTGCAAAAGGTAATAGCAAGCAAAGTACATCTATAAGCTTGGCATAAACGATGAATATCATCATGGATATATCTTTACGATGCATTGTATAACTTTAACGGTGGCGCCAAAAATCCATTTGTTAGCTTTTCCGCTTAGAAGTTTGCACAGATTAATGAATTTAACAGATTTTGTTTGCACTGTACGATAGAGATCTGTTTGTTGTTTGTTCTTATTTTAGTGGTCTTAAAAATGCATTTTTGTTTGCGTAATATCAATCTTTATTGCAGCTCACGGGGATACTATACGATAATTTCTCAAAACACAATGGAAGTCGTTTTCTCAGCACTTCGCGCAGATCTGACTACCTCTGCGAACTACAAACAAGGATCATAAGTTGTTCCTAATAACTTGAGAGTTCAGATGAGCAAAGACCAACGTTAGACGCCGTTTTAATGATATCATCTTTGATGGAAATATGAAATGCCTGGCGCCGGTTAGTAGTGTTTAGCCACAATAAGTCTCCACATATGCTGGTATGATTCCATAACAATAATATGACCTCAGCAAGCGTATGCGAGTGATCATTTTTCAAAACAACACCCCAGAAAAACGTCTGCAAACAACATCGGCAAATATTTTCGTTGGCGAAAAACCTTCTTCTTTTTTTCCAGAACGATTCCAGCAAGACGCTAAATATAATTGAATCAATGTTTATCAATTCTCAACACTTCACGGCACAGACTTTATTTACATTTAACCAATTATCGACAACGCCATTGAGTTCTACCTGATCACGACAAAAAGCATCGACATTTTCTCTACAGGCGACAAAAACATGTCAATTTATTGACGCCGGCGTGTCGTTGTTTCATGTGAGACGACGCTAACGTTGGCGCTACACAGAGTCAACATCTCACCTAAGCGCCACAGCCAACAGCCGTCCAGCCAGAGGCTCTTGAAGGACCTTCAATATTATTCTTACCATTTCGAACCGTTTTACCGAGAACGGCGCGATATTAAGCAGCGAGCGAGCAAATATCTTTTCGCGCAAATATTGAGTTCAGTGATTGAGAAAACTGTTGAAATGTTGGCAAACATAATTTGCGCTAACTGCTTGATTGCCAGCCCAGCTTGCGTACTCACTAGACCAGCTGTATCTAAATACTAGATATAAGGCTCTGTCAATCACCCCCTAACCGACATATACGGACTCGAAGCCCAAGTCAGTTGCGGTTAAGGCACTGTCGAAACTTGACTTACAAACGCCGCCACCAAGACATGGTTCGATGTCTTCAGATCCATTAGCCAGGCTAAGTCAACATGTCATGGTTCGTGCCACTAAGGAGGCTCTTAAAATGTTTGAATTATTTAATTAAAGTAGAAAACGCCAATGGTTTGGTAAATATACGTCTGAAGAGCTGAAGCATTTTGCATGTATGCTGAATGAAGAAATGTGTAATTAGTACGCTTGATTTACCGTCGAGTACTTTGCAATTGAGCGAAAAATTGCAATAACTTCATATGGTCATTTGTACTTGATACACCAAGTGCTGAGTTGAATGAATCAATGAATTCAAAATAAGTTACCTTGAGTGGGTTCTTTAATTTGCAGACATTTCCAGCACTTGGTTGAACAATTAATGGTGCTGTTAAGTTGGTGATGATGATGTAACATTGATGTCGAATCATCAACCCAATTAACAGATTTTATGATCGCATATACATATTATTAATTAATTAATAAAACTGTTTGGCAAAAGCAGGATCCAGGGTGTCTGAACGTTGGTAGGTGATAGTCAAATTGCTTCAGGCCAAAGGACGGTAGAATGGACAGTGGCACGTTTGACGAGACACCAGTCATCACGACTGTATTTCGCTCTTCAAAAAGTATTCGAAAAATACACGTTCTCTGGCCAAAAAGGAAAATGCGTCTTGTATAACAGTTGAATGTCTGGGTTCCCTGTGTAATACTCTTGTTACCAACCAATAAGGTCACCTTCCTTGCCTACTCCCTTGTGATTTTCTTCAGCATTTTCGTTTCGTAGGTCAAACTCCCTAAGTCCTATGAAACCGTCCCATACTTTCTTGACTTTAAGGACGTTTCAACCTTACGAGTGACAAGAGAAAGAACAAAAGGGTATGCGAAGTAGACAAACGAGAAAAGAGTCAGTTGTTGAATTTGTGTTAGTTCGAAAACTCACGCGTTTTGAGGGCTAAACGGTGTAGAGATTGAGAGAACAATCAGTTACTTCTTCTTCATATCTTGCCTTTACTTTCAATGGAGGACAGTAGATCAAGTTTACATTAGCCTTCAGACCTCGTTGGTCGCAACTCCGATGTTCTTTTGACCAATACCAACGTCGAGCCGGTGGATCTAGTTCTTCATGGAGCCTTGGGAGAGGAAGAGCCTTTTGGTGATGATTTCGATATCGTCTCGAATCAAACTTGGTAAACGTTTTGATGTCTGCAGGTCAATCTAACCTCCTATTGGGATTGATTGTATCTTCCTCTTGTTGCCTTACACGTTTATCACTTGCTGTTATCCTTAACAAGATGTTTTCATTTTTCCGTCTATCAACAAAGCAGTTTCCAACAATCGAGACACAATTGGTCGATTTCCAAAATTTCCAAGATGACCATGGCATTTTCAAGAAAATATGACCAATGGTCAAATTTGATGGTCAAAAATTTCACCCTCATCATCAAAATTCAGTAGAATTAAACGTTATGGCTGCTTTGGTAAATTTTTGTAAAGCTCCGGCTAAAATGAAGTTCGACAAGGCGAGTAATCCATTTCAAACAAGTTTTGGTCATCTTTGGAACATTCATGTCACTTGATAAGTCCTTAACTGTAAGGCCGCTGTTCTGCCGTTTTTCAGAAAATTTCAGAGCAAGTTGCAGCCCTCTCTTGCCATTGATTCTGATGCTTTGTCAATCCTAAGTCCCGAATCTTACTAACAAATCGAACGGATATCCCTCATTGTTCATCCCCTTTTCAGATTTTTATAAGTTTATGTTTTTTGGAGGTCGATCAGCGTACTCATCCTTTTTTAACTAGATTGTACTTTGAAACAGTCATGCAACTTGAAGAATGTGCCTCAAACTGTGAGACAAATAGTTCTTGTTAACTATGGAAATCTACAGCAATTTCTAGCTCTATTAACTCATTGATTCCGGCATGTAGAAATGGTAAAACTGTGTTTCAGAAAGTGTCAAAATACAGGACGAAGCTGTCATCAATCAAATTTCAGTTCCAAAAATTTACGTCCAAGCACGATGCATTGTTAAAAGAGGACAACGGCAAAGTGAAAAGGAGAGACAATACGATCTGAAGTGGGCAGATACGTTACCACCCTGGGCCTGCCTCACTGCCCAGGATAATCTCACGTTTAAAACAGTATGGATAACAGTATTTTGCACCAGTCTTAGAGAGCTAAGAACAGAATTACAGTTGACACATCTTAATTTCTGAGACCAGTGAATCGGACGAAAGTAAAGGAAGAGATTTTTGGTAGGTATGGCAGCTAAGTTCTTAAGTAGAGAAAAGGATCAGAATAATCAGTTTTCAGCTAGGATCAAAAGTAATTCACAGATCATGTGAATGTGCTGGGACATGTACTGCTGGGAATTGATAAGATTTTGCATTAAAACCCGTGCAGGGGTTTCGTTCTTGAAGGAACAACGCATGGATTCTGCTGCATGCATTTCAATGCGTGGAAAAACTTCATGGTATCGGGATCATAACGGATCATACGGATGTCCTTATTCGTTGCCGTAGATCGTAGCCGAATCATTTTAAAAGAGAAAACTAGGCCTAACAATTAAATAAATTAGATATATTTTTGGACAAATTCGCAACAATTCTTCTCAAGGAACAAAAATGAACGGGCGACGTATAAGGCCTTTGTGACGGTTCATCAAACAATGACGATTCCAAAGCTTCACAAATAGATCAAAAATTACATTAGCACCGAAGTAATAATAGTGTTCAGTTATAGATTCCCGACAAACATATCAGAGTTGATGCAAAACTGCTCTCTCACTTCTCGAGAAGGCAAAACTACAAGGACTCTGTAAAAATAATCACAAAATGGAGCCTATCTTCTGCATCCTCTGCAGAAAGTACCAAAAGCTGAATATCTGGTATAAAACTTTATATCAGTTTACCTACATAAAACTGGTAAAATACTCAAGAATAATCGTGGGGGATGAGCTTATTTGGACTCCACCCATCGAAGAAGTTAACCAGAGAGATAAAGCGGTGCACTTCACAATGGAAAGAACGAACTTGTGCGGAAAACATGAAAAGTGACCACAGGAGCTGTTGAGGCTTCCTCATGGGTAAATAAAATTCTATTTAAAAAAATGGCTCTGCAAACGGTTGCCTGTACTTGTTGCCGGTACTTTTGTCACACCAAATGCAGAGACAAGTTGAGTATTTTAGCGAGTAATTCGAAATTTTGATTGAACATTGGACGTTGTTTAAGATCGAAATGCGACTTGAGATGAAACCTGGGAGCCTAAATCAAAGTAAGGATTCATTAAAACGTGGCTCGCCATCCCTGAAGAAATTGAAGGTGTTTCCAACGACTGAGGGTCTCATGAACACTGTTTTGTAGTTTACAAAGGTGAACTCTTCTTTTGACTTCAATGAAAAGGGTATAGACTAGACAAGGGTATAGACTTCTCATGACTAGAACGTCTATGAGATGCTATAAAAAGGTCACAATAAAAAATAAATTAATTAATTAATAATAAATGAATAGATATAACGAATTGATAATAGTCACATGAGATTGCATTTTAATAGTTTTGAGTATTTTTTGAGACCTTATACCCTGCGTTCCCAGAACTTTTTGACCCACCCTCGTTCTATGCATGAACTGAAATTTACAGCGTTTATGTTACATTATTTCAAAATTTGAACGAATTCTCAAATGTTTAACATTTAGGCCCAAAAAATATTTGACAGCTAATATCATTCCTCATACTTTGATTCGAATCTTTCACTTGAAAAAGGCGAAAAAACTTCTCCGAAATGTAACAAATAAATTTCCACTTTTTCAGAACAAAATCATGTTACAATTTGGGTAACGACTAAGTTAACGCCTGGAAATATTTCCATAGCGTTGGTGCTGTATTTTTCATTTTCGAATAACACATCCTTCCCTCAACTCCTCCCCCTCCTTTCAAACTTACTCGTGTATCACGATACGGAAACAATAATCACTGAAGTGGCGCTAAATCGCTAATTCTTTTTAAATATAGCTCGTGCGCCTTCAACATATCATTTAACAAAGCGCGAACGCTATCTTTAGATTAGATGCAAGTGATCATAGCTATTAAGAGGAGCCTGTATGGATAGAATTAAGATACATAGCGCCAAACAACAATGTCCCGGGCGCCGCATGATACTACAATGAGGCATAATGCCGTCAATATTTGAGATACTGGCGACTGAAGACAATCTGTAAGGAGAAGCGGAAGAAGAACAAGACGAAGCAGAAGGAATTGTAGACTAGACTAGACGCCGCGACGGTCATGGCGCGATCTTGAGAGGATTTTTATCTTCATCGTCTCGTACTTGAAAAATGATTTAAATAATTTTTCTTATATTTTTTTTTTTAATTTCTTTGCTTGAGCATGTTCTTCTGCTCGTTCTTCTTCTCATAGCAATACATTTTGCTTGGTGCAACATTACCATTAACTCCATCAGCCTAGTTGGGCATGTGGATCTCGTTTTCTTGCAATTCCTTTAAAGAGCATTACCAAAACGATAGGCATCGACATTCGTCAGCGCCACTATTGTTTTCAATGAATCTTTCTTTCGACTGGCGCTCTAAGCCATAGATATTAGCTAGTTCGTTGCATGTAACTTTGTTGTAAGTTTGGATCGAAATGGAAATCAGACTACCACCACCGGACGTTTTATTACAAGAATGGAATTGGGAATTGGCCGGGCCTCTCAATGGGGGCACATTGTAATTGGTCTCGATCCAAGTACGTGTATCGTTATCTGTTTTAAGTAATACAACTTGCAGCAAGATCAAGATTTTGTAAGACGAATGTCTTGGATATTTTGCTATTTTTAGAGTTGATCCGCAAAAGGCTGGTGGTGATTTTCTTTAAGACCATTTTTTTTTCTTCTTAGCTTCGGATATAATATGTTGCGATCCCGGGGGAGATGCTTAAGCGTTTCTTTTGAAGTGCCTTTTAAGATTTGCTTTGTGAATTTGGTTGGAAATTTTAGCAAAACCATTGCAGATTGCGTTTATTGGTTAGATTTTTTACGCGGAAATCATTTTAAAAATGCACTTGGGGGTTTGTTTCTAATTCACTTACTGCCATATGAAGTCCATTCATAAATCTTATTACCATCTGTTCGGACAGAAATCTAGTAGAGTGGTTGCGTTCATTAAAATATTTCTTGATTGGTTCCTGGAAGACGAGAAAATTGGTTTAGCTTTAGCTAATATATCAAACTCGTCATCGTGATTTTCTTCCGAGAAAATAATACAATCATTCCTACAGCCCTCGCTTCCTAAGAATAAAAATTGTATCGGTAAAACATGAAGAACTCAGAGCCCAATTCGTAAATAGCCTTTACCTGCAGTCATCTTGATCCTAAAACCGTTCTCGCCTCTTTTTTGAGGCTAGCAGGGATGAATTATTAGGATAGAATTAAGGATGTTATCCTTCTCATTGTTATTCCGGGTTTTGGATCGGATTTTCTTTTCCGCTTACCACTTCAGAGGCCATGAAAATTCACTTCGATTGTTTCTTATTTCTAGATCCCTAGTCCTGTTACCTAGTCCATTTACATAGTTACCTAGTCCATTTACATAATTTCACAAATATAATCATAATGGTCAAAAATATGCTGACATCGGTACCATCGATCACCATAGATAGTTCTTCACTGGATCACCTTGAATCTTGAACTTTGAATTATCTTCTAATCTTGTGTCTTCCAATCGATCCAAGTTACTTCATACAGTTTCCCTCGACCGAATTGGGCCACAACTTTTTAAATTGAACTACTGGTCTTCATCCTTCAGTCTTTACGTCTAATTATAAGCTGGTTTATAATTATAGGCTGGTTTAAGCGAATAGTCCTTTTCCTACGAGTCGGACAACGTATCAAGCTGGCTTGTTGCGTATTTCGTACTACCCATTATTGTATCTGATTGTTCTGATAAAGTCCTTTTTCGATGTTCTCAAAGAGGATACGGCGATACTTTCAATGAAGACAGTGTTAGTTGCTCTTCCGCATGTCCAGACACTTCAGTGGAGTTCCAATTTGATAGTGTAATAAGTAAGAGCCAGTTATTCTTTTGGATACGTCTATCTACTTATGACGCTGTTATAACTCTTTGCCCAACTGGGACTGGACTGTCCAAAATTTGACAAAGAGTCAACGCGGAGTCAACTAAAAGTTGCTCATGTACACCAAGATGTGAGCCTAAACGAGCTCTGTGAATAGCTTTGATTCGTCCATACTGATACGGACGAGTCAGGACAGGAAGTGGGAATATTTTTGGGGTATTCACCAAATAAACTGTATTCGGAAGCCAATAAAGAGGAGAAACAACGTAGAGAGGAAGACAAAACTTACAACGACAGATTACGCAAATGAAAAGGAGATTTTAAGCCATGTTAAACTAATGAAAAGGGAGGAACTAACCTTCTGTTCTTTTCTGTCGAATGAACTTCATAACAGATTTCCAATATTTGAAAAATCTCCTTATGTATTAAACAGTTGGCAGATTGTGTAAGATTTGTTGGCAATCCTTACTGATGATAATCAACAGCCCGTAGAATTTCGGGAAACCAAGGCATTCTTCTTTTGTTTACATCAAAACGAATGTGGAAGCTATCTCCAGTGTGTTCCTTGCTGATTCCCAAGTTTTCTCAAAGCTGCCATATACTAGTTGATGGTCCTCTAACATGATTTCCTTTTATTTTGTCTTGTGATTACCCCATCTTGCAGATTTTCATGACTTCCTGAGGGCATTGACTTCCAGTGACTCTATTGGAATGGTCCTGACCAAAGTTTGACCAGGACATAGTGACAAAATTAAGAAGACAAGACTGTGGACTCAACGATTTATGTGTTTGTTTGCCAATAATTCAAACGTCGATGACCGTAATTGAGTTATCCTGTCCTAAATGGTAATACAATACCTCTCAGCTAGCAAAAGTATAAATTCAAGTCCTCATATCCATAAAACTGATAAAATATCAGACCTTCCTTATTCTGACCAAAGTATATAGATTGAAGGCAGGTTCACTCTTTTATCACAGCGTAGATACATAAAGTGCTAACACTCTTGGATGGATTCTCTCAGACAGAGATAGCAAACTATCATTAGATTAATATTTAGATTCGCTTGTGTATATGCTTTCAGAAAGTTTATCTTGTTTTACGAGCTAATGAGGGGACATGACCCAACACAAATGTATTTAGTTCGAACCCAGTTAATTTGAGAGTTTTTTTTGATGTGTTAGCGTTGTATGTTCTCACGTTATTTCTTTGTATGTACCGTCTCTGCTGATAATCGTGGGTACTCTTCGACAAAGGCTTTCAAGGGACTAAATCATCACCATAAAGAGGATAAAATCTGGACAATGATAGCAATTCATCAATGCTGATATACCCGTAGATATATAAAGTAATTGATGGATTCAAAATTGTCCTTAACGATAGTTACACTGACATCCTTTTTGTTCTAGTGTAGAACGAATACCTTTAAAAAATTCTTAGCCGTCCATGACTAGGCTAACTAATTATTATTACTAACTATTATTAAACTATTCAAAAAATTCTCACGATCCAACCCCATTGTCACTGGTGCATGCTACCCACATGCAGATTGCAACCTTACAAATTCCCACCATAAATACATCAATCTGTATCTTTAAGCTCGTGCTAATCACTCATCATGCATGATACTAAATAAAAGATTGTCTTTCAAGCCGCTACCATTCTATTCGAAATAATTTATTTGCGAATGTCTCATCTCGTTTCGTTTTTATTTCAATATTTTTGCTTCCAACAAACCCCTAATGGAAATTTCATGAGTAACAATCTACAGTCCGCACAGTCCACGTTGTGAACATATTAACAATTTTTGTTACGGGACAGGCGGCAAAATACAAAAACGAATTGTACTGTCGCGTAATATTGTCGGTAATTTGCATACAAAAGTTGTCACAAGTGTTTCATAGCATGATAAACAGTATCCTATCTGTCTTATCTTTTGTATAAAATTAATAAAACAAAAAAATCACATAACAACAAAAAATTTATATAGAATATAACAAAAGACAAAACACATTCAATCTTACAATGAAGGTGTTGTACAACTTTTGATGAATGCTGGCAACATTTCGAGGCACACAATTAAGTTTTAGTTGAGAATAACAAAGGAAGTCAATAGAATAAAATGTTAACAGGATGATATTTGTTTAATTGCAATAAATTCTAGTTAGGATTTATTCGGGACTCAAAAATTCTAGCAGTCTAGTAGTCATTGAATATGATTTTCTCACGATTCGAATTGAAATTTAAAGTTCAATTGCTTCTAAACGTGATCCAAATTGTGACTACAAAAAATTATGCTAATTTTTCTTTTCTTGTTTTTGGTCTTTAATTTTTCCGTTTATTTTTTGTTCTTATACAAAATTAGAACATGTGTATAGTACGCGTAACTTAAAACTTGCTTCAAACAAAAGGACATGATTTTTATCCGCAAAACAGATCCATTGAATATGGTCTGGTTTGAATGTTTGGTCTGTAGAAAAAGAACACAACAAAAAAATGTTTTACGAAGCCAACTAGACTATGTAGGAGCTAGAGAATTCTCCTTCTAAGCAACAGACTGCGGGCTTTGGTGATAAGATCATAAATAAGATGTTAGTCCAGTACTGGTAAGTTAGCTAACTGATTCAGGGAAAAAATCTAGTAATACTTTTTAATTAAAACTTTTTTCTTCACCAATTTGCTCGAGAACCAAAACATTGACTTTCTATTTAGTATTAAACGATTAAACAAACATTTCTATGGGTATCGGCGCACACTAGCACATTAACCACCGCTCCTATGACAAGGCTCCAACGGTAGCTGCCCACAAACCGCGTCCTCCAATCACTGAATTCGATACCCTCTTTAATTGAATCCGATCAGCACTTTCTCGGTACAGTATTTATCACTTAAGCTTGTCCCTTGCGAATACTTTCCCATGAGTCTGCACCCTGTTCACCCTTTACACATAGCCAGTTTTGTAGTCTCGAGACTTCTGGCTTGTCAAAAATTTTGTACAGCTCTTTATTGCACCTTTATTGCACTCTTTATTGCCATTGATCGCTTCCACGTTTTGGTCCTATTATGCACCCTGAGACATGTCTCTCAGACGCGTTTTTTGATTTGCAGATGTTGGTATAAGTGCTTGGGTCTGACGGTCTCGCGACTAAAGCTAGCTGGCTAACTTACGCGGTTATAACTCACACAAGGAAGAAGTAGTTTATAATGACCTGACGGTGATTCTCGTTAACGTTAAGACATAATCAGTCGATTCCACGCTGCGTCGCGACCATGAATCGACTTTTGCGAACACTCAGAGGGTAGTTTTCCTACCATCTACCATCTACGTTCTTTTCATTGCTAGTCTTCTTACTGAAAACAAAAGCACGCAATACAAGCAATAGGATTCCAATTTCTAAACCTATGATTCAGCTAACACTACTCTACGGCAATACTCCTTTGTGCCAAACTTTCGAAACCAACAAAGGAGTGCTATAGTCGTGGCCAAACACTGACTTCAGGCAAATTTACGGATATTAGTGATGTGTTAGGAACAAAACAACTAGAATTAGTAAAATCAAAATATTCATCACAGCCGAAGCTGTGAAGCTTTTTGGTACAGTCATCAGCCACGAAAACGCTGCCTTGCATAGCCTAAAGATCTCAATGGGCAAATGGCCATCCACTCACATTTTTCATTTACTTTACACTTGGTAAAAGGTAGTTTAGAGCAGCATCGACGAATGGTATTTTTGTTTAAAGATTGTTTATCCTAAAGTTTCACAGAAACCTGGGACATCCGATAGCTCGGTGATCTCCTAGGGTTACAGTTCAGTTATTTTGGAAAGTTCAGTTACACCTAGTCCTAGTGAAAAATTTGGGGTTCGGCTCGGGCAATCTTCAAGAAAGCTCTCTGTAATTTTTTCTTCCCTAACATCTTTCTTTTTCTTTTGTTTTGTTGTCTTGATTTATCTTGTTGACCCGGAAGAGTTTAATCTGCCAATATCACAGCTATCACGCCATTTCTGCTTCTCCTCTGGGAGGTGTTTTCTCCTGGTTTTGCTAACGTTAGGCTAACAAACTCTCGGTTTTCTCTGTGTTCATCAAGTTTACCAGTTCCTTTATGTACCCTCCGGCAAGTGAAAATCAAGAAATAAATGTCCTTTTCTGTCTTGTTCAATGCCTGAAGCATAGCAAGTGGTATTAGCTTGAATCGCTATTCGTTTGGCGTGTGGAATTAGAATATTGTAACCAGTCAACATTCCCCACAATATTATAACGCTATTCCTATTTTTCCGCCGGATGTGTTCTATCCTCGTTTTTCTGGCGTATCTTGCTGCTGCTTCTGTCATTTTCAAGCCGTATCTACCTCTATATCTAAGGTCTTGCAAGCCGTGGCATAAATCAAATCTGCACAACTTGCAAACCTTGCTCAACCATACAACCATACAATGCATGACAGCTGTCACACTACATGTAGCATTAAAAAGTGTTGCCAACTTAAAGTTCTGTACCTCAAAAGCAAAGCCCTTGGTAGCTGCTATATAGTCCACAAAATATGGCATATTGGCGGTATGTATCCAGTCATAGGTTAGAATTCAATTTCATTAAATATAATTGACATCCTTGTTCTGCTCATAGCAGACTTGTTTAGAAAAAAAAAATAGCGAAATTCGAAGAAAAACAAACACCCAAACATACAACAGCTCCCATAAACAAATGTCCTCGATTCGGTTGTCACTTATCAACTTAAATAAACATTGAATTTAATTCTTTCCATGAACCACAAGCATAAATTATCACTCCTAGTGCCAATATGTTGTCATCATGCTCATCATCAACACCACGAGAAAACATTGCCAAAAATAAATTTATTAAATTCAACCACGACCGAATTTTGATTCACCCCAACCAGATTTTAATGTTTGCATAGTCCCCGCAAAACAATTTATTTAAACATACAAACACAATTACTATTATTATTATCAAAATAGAAACAACAAAAGCACACGAGAAAAGACAACAAGGAAACAAACGAACAAACAAACAACCTTCTTAATCACAATGGCCACAATTTATTTGTAACATTAGAAATTCCAGCAACATACAAAATATAAAAAGACTCCACTTACCCACCACTATCCAGTTATACAGTCTAATTCTGCAATCCATCTCTCATATGGAATAGATAGCATGCACTCTAGCGTTTATGGTTTTTAAATTTAGGAGGCGAGTAAGATTCCAGCGACCAGTATACATCGCCGTGTTGACTTTCTAGCCAACTAAGCAGTCTTAAGTCTTAAGTTAAAAATAAAAGCTTAAATATGCTTAAACTTTTCCTCAGAAAAAAAATTGAATCTCGAAATACTCAAGATTTTAACGTATTTTATTATTCTTCCTTCAGCTGTTTTGTTTTTTTCCTAAATTTTTTATTACTCATTTATTTGTTTTTTCCTATTTGTTATAATAAAACGTATCTTTGCCACTTTGATGATGACGCTGAGGTGATTCATTTTTACCCCAAACTGAAATGAAAACGTACGTGAAACGAGCAACAACAAAAACTTTAAGAAAATTTAATTTGCAGATAAACGTGCTTGAAATTCTAATGGATGCAAGATAAAGGCGACGACACTGAGGGGATGTGGAGCGATGAAAGCGTGTGGTGGAGATTCGCTTAGGGGTGGAGGAGTTGAAAAAGACGCAAAATCGATCTGAATGAAATTGAGAAAGAGTCAATTGCGTAGTGATCTGGAATTAACAATCGTTAAACAGTTTTTTATTTCAATTTATACGATAACAAGAGTATCTGCTATCATTAAACGAGCACTTAAGCGCCAAGTCACAACCCCCACCCCTCCTCCGCCCCCTCCTCGTCCTCCTGTAAGTCCAATCGCTAGATGCGGTGTATATATGAAGATACACCGCGTCTAGAGATTAGAAGCGAAAACAGTGCATACTAGATATTAGATAGTTAGTAACCACCTCAGCCTTGTGTCTTGCTCTAAACTTTTCCACGGTAAACTGATCGAACCGCGGCACGTAAGTTTTCCGTTCCTGCAACAGCAAAAAAAACTACTTAAAGAAATTGCGAAAATGTCAGAGCATTCAGGTAAAAAATTAATTTCATTTCATTTGGAAACCACAACAAGAACCAAAGTTAACCACATGCTGTTAGGATCTTGGGAAATTCCAATAGATAAAAAGTTTACTTGTGTATCTGCAATACACGAGCAATAAAACACCAAATCTATTTCCGATTAGCCCTGCTTGATTAAAAACCATATTTTCCCTGTCTGTTTTACAGATTCGAATCATTAATTGTGGCGATCTATTTTGTTTGCACCGGAAGGAAACTCAAAGCGTTCCTGGACTTTTCCGCCGCCGTCGCCGCCTAACTCCATCGGCAAACGAGGTCCATTGCGAATTGTGCGCGCCATTTGGAATATTGGTTTCAAGGAATTGAACGCAACCGCCAACTTTCATCGGAGCCAATTCCAGGAAGTGCAAGTGACGAAAGGAAAAGTGTTGGGAAAAATACAAAAAAAAAATATCTGTGGCGCCGGCTCTTGACTAATTTTGAAAGACATAAACATCTAACTTGGTGCAACTTAGTTATCTCTGTGAGATACATTTGAAGTTAAACTTTCCTAGCATTTTGGTCCGTCGCAGCAGCTTTAGTGGTGCTGGTGGTGGTGGTGGTGGTTGTTGTTAGTGGTGGAGTGAGAAAAAACTGTGCAGCCTTGACCAGATTTCCAGATGGCAGTCAATCGGACGATCTTGAAATGTTCTCGGTAAACAAGAAAATTGCCAAGCTAATCGACAATGGGTGAAGAAAGCAGTGAAGACAGTGCTTTATAAACTTCCGCACGATCAACTTGTTCGTGAGTTTTAGTGATCGTGCGAAACTGAAATAATCAAAGGATAATAATTCGGTGGTTGTGTAGTGAATAGTTTGAAGGAACAAATTACACACGCGAATAGATCCAATCAAGCGATTTGGATAATTAATTCATCTAGTGAAGTGCAAAATAAAATTTATCGCATTTTAAGCGTTACAAATTATTTAAGTCCTGTTTTTACCATTACTTACTCGTTCTACGTTAGAAGTGATAAAAAAAAGTGTTAGTGTAATGATAAGCGCAATGATTAATAGTAAAAATTTAACGTGTGTTGTGGGTTTTCTTTTATTGTGGTGCACGCTGGAAACGCACGGAAGTTTGCCATATCAAGGTGAGTTCTATTTACAATCCTTTAGCAATTACTCAGTTTATAATTCATCGTTGTTCAGTGGTTTCGATATCTTCCCATATATCCTACGAAGTAATATTAATAATCTATCGAAACGGAAAGCCTATACCAATATGAACATAGTATTTCATCACCCTTTAAAATCAAACAATAAATCATATTTTAAAGTTTACCCCATAAACAAATATTATAAAAAAAAATTTAATGCGCTCCCAGAATCGAGTTTAATAAAATTCTACAAGTTAATTTTTTCTTGGGGGATTTGTATTTATAGTTACATCCTTTGCATAAATTACACCGCTAGTATTTTGTATAAAGGATATCCCAAAAAGAATGCATGTGCTAATTTAAGGAAGTGTATCAGCTTGTATTTTATGTTTTTTTTTTATTATTTTATTTTGTGACAAGCTTTAACCATAAAGGAATTATTTAAATTACTGGCATTTCAGCATCAATTCAGAATATTTTCCGGTGAAAAGTTTCCATCCTCATGAGCACTGCAACACTCCAAATAAATGCTTAAATACGTTCTCTACGATTCCGCCTTATTGGGTTATCTGAAATCATTAAAAAACACTGAAAAAAAACTACAAAACCTACAGCTTTCAAATGAATACCAAAATTATTTGAAAATAAATGAAATTTAATGAATTTTCATTAAATTTATTCAGTGAAAATTGAAAGATTTTTCATTCAAGTTTCACAAGCTTATTTTAAATTTCATGATTTTTTTGCAGTTGTTTGTGAAATTTGGTTTGGAATTTTTGAATTAATTTAATTTGAACAATATTTTCTTATGTTTGGTCTTGTCTTACACCCAGACCACAGTCTAGAACTGTTTTTCTCATTACTCGGGGCTAGGATTCTTCGCTCTCGTCGAATGGTATACCCTTTTCCCAGAAGGACCGAATTTAGATATACCCTTTTGCCAGAAGGAGCAAAACGAAAATAGAAGAGTTATTGACGGTGTGACCCTCCGCACATCAGAAGAACTGTCTGCATGTCCATATCATCCTAAGGAGAGATGGGCTTATTTCTTATATTTCTATGCCAGATCCATACGCCGCAAAAAACGATGAAGCATGTGTTATCCATGTTGTTTAGGCAACAAGAAGAATCCGCGGGCCTTGAGGTTACCATCCCAAGTAATTTATGCAGAAATTGGGCCTGCTGCCTGCTGATAGGACCTGCAATATGTAGTTATCAGTCTAACCATGCCCTCTATTACACCACGCCTCCAGGATATTGATGATAAATGAATGGAACACCCCATCTCAGTCGTCTTCAGTTTACAACATTTTTCCTACTAAACTTTCATGAAAGAGATCGTTCTCTGACTTAGAGAGGTTTGATCGGTGCCTGAACCGTTCGGCGCATTAAAAAACGTCACGAAATCCCCATCTGTGAACCATTTTTCCTACTAAACTTTCATGAAAGAGATCGTTCTTTGACTTGGAGAGGTTTGATCGGTGCCTGAACCGTTCGGCGCATTTAAAAAACGTTACGGAATCCTCATCTGTGAACCACTAAAGCTCTCAGAGTGCCTTGGCTTTCCCACCCTTTCAAAGTAAGACTATAAATGAGCCACCTAGTCAGGATTTTATCACTCTAACCAGGCCTTCTGCTTAGTCACGATCTTAAGTCACCGATGAGAAGGACGGTCCATCTGCCTCACGCTTCCTTAAGCTACTTTTTCTGTCACAAATTTAAGGATTCTTCGTGTTACTTCTCCACTTTCTGGCTCTGATTTGATTGCCGCCTACGTAAATAAATTCATCCTACCATTTCAGCTAGGAGCTCTATAAGAATACCTCCTGCAATAATAAGTACCGCCGGTTAAGGGACAGTAAGGTTTTCAAGTCATATCGGTGCATGCGTAAAACACATTTCGTACGATTCTTTCCTGACAACAACAGCTCAAACGCAGAAGTCGTATAAAAGCTCTGATTCTACAATACATGTGTAGGTGGCTTTTAGTTGCATTGACAACTAGACACCGAGAAACCACACCCTCTTGCAGTGCCTATTGCAACTTGATTTGACCAAAGAGGTAGAAGTAGTCATTGAGTCAATCATCAAACCAAGATACTTCATCGATTCGTTCGACTGTATCATAACTTCTCCTACTTGAGCGGAAGTGGTCCTGGACATTCGCCTCTTAGATATCATAATTATCTGAGTTTTTCAGGGGTTGGGCTTAACCTATGTTCGGTGACCCACTGGCACACTGGACGTAATATCATACATGGTTTTAATTAGAAAATTCCGGGTGATACATTCAGCAAGTACTACATCAGGGTTTTCAGTCAGATGAGAATAGTCCAATATGTGAAGTCCAAGTTGATAACGATCAGGATAGGATGAGGAAGAAAATAAAAGGATGAAGAAGTAGAAGCTAGGATCCTAATTAGAATAACTGTACAGATCTTCATGAGACTCGCCGTCTTCACTCATTCGCCGACCCCACAATGTATCGTCGACAAGATTTCAATTCTTGAGGCTATAGAAAGAAAGAACAGATACCAAGAAAAAAAATTATTAGAACAAAGATATTGGTCTGATTGCAACACCTCCGCTGGCTAACCGTTCGGCCCATAACATTTGACATGTTTGATAACTACATAATCTTGTCCAGCTTCTTTGGACTGTCTTGTGGGCAATCAATCAGATTTCCTTGTCCAGTCAATCAGATTGCCTTGATGCTTCATCTGAAGCGTCAAAACGAATGGATGAACATTGGATAACTTCTTGAAACAATACTTTTCCTTACGCAGAATTTCTGGTTTGTCCCTTCATATTGGAGGAAATTACTCGGAAGGATTCAACAAGGTTACATTTTAATCAAATAGAAATGATTAAGATAAGACTCGGAGTGCCAATTGCGAGGGAATATGTAGAATATACTAGAATAATCATGCCCAATCCATTCCAATAATAATTCCAACATTTTCTAAAAATTGAAAAAAGGCTTAAGGAAAGGAACGCCCAAAGCGTTGGGCGAGGACATGTTTCAGCTACTTGTTGCTTTTATTGGCTTGCTCGAAACCATCGCAAATTGCGATGATTTCAGTAAAAATGTTTGAGCTGACCTCGAGGGTTGCTGGAGAACACTTTCAATCAACCTCACAAGAAGAAGTCCAAAGGGCAAAATCTGGAGATTAGTGTCTCCAATCAATGTTTGACCAGGATTTAACCGGACAAAAGGAAGTCCAGAGGGGTCAAATCTGGAAATTTATGTGACCAATCCATGTTTGACCAGAATTTTCGTAGAAACTGAACTGTTTGACTTGCAGCGTAACACAACGCACTCTTTTGTTGGAACTAACAATCCTCAGGACCTTTTTTTGGCATTTGCGGCTCGTAAACTTGTAGTCACGTCTGTTTTGCACCATGGTACATAATTAGAAAATTTTTTTAACAGATGTAGAGGACAGTGATCAGAGCTTCATAAAATCGGCAAAAACCAAAATTTGGTACGATCATTAAAGGGAGCTGTAAAGGGTATTTCCTTATCAAATAGTCAAGAACTGGGTTGGACTCTCGTAGCATGTTTAGAGTGTCTGAGGATGCTCATTTGAACCGTTTTTAGCTCGTCTTTAAGCTTTTGAACCAGATATCTGCATTTGGTAGGTGAATATTGAATGCAAGTGCAAGGATACATTTAGGTCGGTATGGAATAATTTGGTAGATTTGGTGTAGTTCAGAGTTATGATGGTAGTGAACGTCAGTGTTTTTAAATCGTCAAATTTATTGGGAACTCGTTTCGAGCCTGTTGCCGTTTTTTTTTTCGAAGGAAAGTTAGAGCTAAGGATGTGTTGGAAAAACATTCGTTTTACTTTAGGTTCAATGCTGAACTGTAGAAATGCTGTTCTTTAGTCAACATCAAGGCAATTTTAGACCAAGTTGAATTCAAATTAAACAATCCAAAGAACGCAGAGCTCGCAATCAAAATTTTTGAACATCGCTGCCATCGGAAATTCATTAAATTTCCCAATGAGCTATTAATTCGCCCACACTGGGCGCCACTAATATAATATTCACGTGTCCCATTATAACGTTGAATATATCCAATTAATCCATATTTATTACATGCTATTAAATATAAATTTGAATTCGTCAAAACTATAACTAGATTTTATCAACACATGCGCCCGTAAAATTGCAAAATCTTTACTAAAATAGAATACAAATTATAAATAAAAATTCAAAAAAAAAAATAATATAACATGGACGCAATCCACCAAACTGAATCGCCATTCGAATCTTCTAATGGATGAGAACTGATTTATCGAAACATTTATTACACCATGTTTTACAAATCATCATCAACAGTATTTTGATAATGTCTTCATCGTAGCAACCGATTAACATAGATTTTTATTATCACTGGAATGCTATAAAGTTTCCATTTGATTTTAAGTTAAGCCATAAAAATGTATCACAGTCGCACAGTTTGATTAAATAATAAATATTTTTTTCTAAACCTTTTTTTTGTGGTGCAAGACAACGAGACAAGCAACAAAAACATTTCTGATACAAGCAAAAAGGAAGACAAATTACAATATTAGTCGGTTGTCAAAAAAAAAAGGATGCCATGCACGCTTGGATAGATACAAATTAAAAATAAAAATTAAGTAAATAAATAAATAAGAAGCTCTGACTTAATTTTTGTTTTTATTTTCGATTTCATTTTTTGGTGCTCATCCAAATTTTATGGTTGGAACAAATTAAAAATTGCAGCGAAATTGCGATTGCCGCCTGACTTCTAATTATAAACATTTTTTAAAAAAAAACTGAATTTTATTCGCGCTAATAAAAAATAAAGTTGCCAAAAAAGCTGTAAATCAACCGAAATGTGATCATAACTATAATATGCGTGGATGATGATCGCGACAGTATGCAACCAGAATATCGAAATTAATTAAGTTTTATAGAAGTTTACACAATATGTGATAAAATATTCTGTTGTTAAAACAAATACAAGACTAGACTAGACAATAAACCATAAATTGATTGGCTTGGAAATAGAGATGATGCCAGCTGTATATTAAAGGATTCAACCGATTTTTGGTTATCTTTTAGATTTTTCATTTTTTTTTTAATTTATATCAAAAGCAATTTAATTCAATTATATAAATTTTAATGTGGACTTAAATTGATAACGACGCTTAATAGGGGCAAATGAAGATGAACGTTCCATTATCCTGCTTATGTTGAGCGAATTAGAATTTTTATTTATGAAGTTAAAAATATTAACGACTCGTTTTTATACAAGTCCGCTGGGCGAAACAATCTAAATCGTCCATTAAGGTCCAGATGGTCTCTGCACGAAATAAAAACAACTGAATCGGTGTTGGCCATTAGACTTCCGTTCTTCTGCAACACAATATGCTAATTACAGCATTCATATACGAAACTATAATGTGAATGTTTATATCCGCGAACTCCTTTTTTTTCTAGTCATTTTGTTTGTTTGTGTCGACCCAAAACGTTTTTTTTTTTTTGTATGTTGTTTCTGTTGCATTAACTAAATAGTCATCACCTTCAAGGTGTGTATTGCTTCATGGAATTAAAATGCATTTAAATTGAGGGAATTAAAATTAGGTGCTAGAATTCACACACATATTAAATTTTAAAGCATTTTTAATGGTGCCTTGGCATCATCAAGTATTTCCATTTGTAATTTTTACGAATGAACTAAAGATTATAATCTTTAATTCCCGATGAATCACCGAAGTGCAAATTATTATCCATTTAAAAGCTTATTCAGCGCATTTTCGTTTTTACCAGCGGTTAAAGATTCATTGCAAATTTAATTTACTTCATATGGTTACGTGTATGTTTTTTTTTTGTTGTTTTCTTATTTTATTAGCTTGTGCCTTTTTTAAGACTTTACTTAACGCTGTAATCTGGCTGTAAGATTCAGATGTCCGCAAAAGTTTCAAGTTTCAGGTTTCCAAACTGCCAGCTAGCCTAACTTTGCCGATTCGTCCGACAATTTCGAACATTCTCACGAAGGCAACATTTACCCTGGGAGGACTTACAGTTAATCTTCACATCCCCAGCATTCATAAGGCACATTCTAGCACGTATATTACCATTACGACTCCTTTCTTACATTGCCCCATCAGAATTCATACTCCTCGAGAAATTGACTCCACCTTCCGAGCCCTTCTCGTTTTTTATCCTTTTCTTTTTGAAACTACGTCAATGTTTTTCAAACAACTTATCGTCCTTTTAATAATCCAGCTTCCTTGAAACCGTACCCTTCACATAACGTAGAGTTTGCTGTCTCCTTTATTTTTTAATAGTATATTGAGGACACTTGCAGCGTTAGCCATTCAGATTCCATGTAGAGAAGTGGTCAAGCCAATTACATCCTGCATTTCAAGAGGGAAGGTTTACGTTTGTATTTTTCTTGGCAGATGGCGATCATCCTCTTCGTCTGCAGTACGTGATACCACATGCAGAGGTGTTTTAGGCTTTCAATTCTTTCAGCGTTAGTGTACCTTTCTGTTCTTCTAACCTTCAGCACAACAAACAAAAATTTATGACAACTAGGTCCTGGAGATGTTGACACATTAATACCATTTATTTTTATCCTCAATTTTTGTTTTTCTACTTTCCCAGAAACGGATCTTAAGGATCAACAACTCCCATATGTATTTTATTGGTTCGTACATGTTTGAAACAACCGTCCTTTCTTATCTTCCTTTTCCTTACTACGCTATGTTGACTTCTGTACCACTCGCAACATTGAACCATTCCTGTGAATAGGGTATATTCACAGTGGATAGGGTCTACACCCTATTTACAGGAACACTTCACTATGGAATACGGACTGCAAAGCGCGTTGAAGCAACTTCATTCAAGGAACAAACGTACACGAGCATTTTATTTTTCCTGTGTTACGGTTGCCTGCGTGAGTGACCTGATGCCAATAGTCCTAATAGCCAAATCCCTATTCATCTAAAGGTCCAAGCTTTACCACGGTAAGGTTTGACGTGCAACCCAACTGCAAAGGATGTTGCAACTGATCCACATTCTGCCACAAGGACGCAACCGCTCCACCCTGGCACAGAAAAAGAGCCCATCCCTAATGTAACCTTGTTCAGTTCATTCTTTCACATCTTATTACCTACATACCTTGGCGGCACTTAGGACCTTTACTTGGAGGGCTGTGTTCAGCAGCCGCTTTCTTACTCTCCAAGGATTATCAGAAAATTGTAGATATAAGTTACTACGAAGGTTGTATCGTGGTTTGCACTTATACAAAGATATAGGCACAAAGTGAACGTTGCAGCCCAAAAAATTTCAAAATTTCGCCATTTATCCTTATTCATCCTTTTCTCCTTTGCTTGCAATACATAAATTCCTCTATCCATTCTGTTCCAAGTGCAATATTATCGTCAGCTGGGCCTGAGACCATAAATTTCTGTAGAGTTACAACTCATTTCTTTTTATCGAATGACGAAAAGATTTTTTTTCGAAAACAGGACGAAATAATTGTACGCACGTGCAAACTGTTGGTTAAAAAGGGTTCCAATTCATTCTTTGACGATTGCTAGCTCCTCTGTCATTAGCAGTTTTTCTTCAACAACTATCATTTAATTTGAAATATCCTTTTCTTGATATCACTACTCGCTGGGTTTAAATAATTAAAAAAAAAATATTTAAAATGATTAAATTATATTTAATTATTTTAATAATCGAATTTTATTATTTTATTTTAATTATTTATTTAATATTTGTTTATTTTGATTTATTTCTAGATTATATTGTCACTTAATTCCTGTTAATTTCATGCAGTTTTAAGTAATAATTTCACTCTTTCGTTTATCTTACAGGCAAATATACACACGATTTAGCAACAGGACATTTAATCATTCCTCGAAAAGTAGATTATAAGGGACAACATTTATCACATAATTTGACACATCATCATGACATACATGGCAATGAATTACATTACCATATCGATGTTGGAGATGAAACATTGCATTTAGAATTGGAGTGAGTATTTTTAGTATTTAATTATTTGGTATTTGCAATCCTTTTTAAGATAATCGAGCGATGGGTGAGGTTACTTGACGGTCTCGTACGACGTGTTCACTTTGATCATCCCCTGACTCCTTGTCACAAGATTCCTCATGCAGCACTCACTGTCCAGTATGAACTTCACTGTAAACTGCAAAAAAGAAAACTTGAATCACTGATGCATTACTTGAGAATCCCTGTCCACGTTGCAGCATTTTTGCAACTTGACAGTGATCGCATACAATGCTTCTCTTCATTCAAGCATTCTTCATTGACCAAATTCACAGGCTTGTAGTTCTCCAAGTTAAGACATCTAGAAGAGATTTTCTTACTGGATCTACTATGTTCTCCATAAAAAGTTTACTGGTTTTCTCCCCTGGAGGCTTCCATGCTGGTCTTTCAAATTTCATTTCAAACCAAACTCAAACCTAAGCTTCTCCGATCGTTCTTAGCATCCCTTCCAATAACGATTTCCAGGAACACTTTTTAAATTTCACTGGAGAGATTATCCCTCTGCTATTTCATCTGTTGCAGGCAAAATTGGATTGAATGTGTGATGAAACTGTCCTGTGTTAAACATGCAGTCAGAATATCGTTATCTATAAATCTCGTGCAGGGAAAACCGATAATAATTTACACTCATCTATGAACGGGGACAAGTTGAAATATGTTTCGTCATTCAACCTTTTGGGTCATGGCCTAAAGTTAGGGATCAGCCGTAGAATCTGCACTTTGTGACGATCTCTCAGGACTTTCACCAATCTCACTTCTCTAGGAACCTTGCTCCTGTCAAGTCTATTTGAACGTAGATATTCCTTCAAGTATAAATTTCTACAAACATGGTCATTGGGATAACGAGACTGCTCGATATGCGCCTGCGACTCAAAAAAGGACATCAATCTCTGTACCCTTACCAACTGCACTCGGTGCGATTCCTTACTCATAGAGCAGTCCATATGCTGGAATTGCGAGTACAGATTGAATAAACCTTATCAGGAATCTTCGTAATGAAGTTGCCTACCAGTCAGGCGACGGAAGATTTTAAAGTATCGCTACCAAAAGCCAGGTGGGTCACAGACACTACAAAAACAATCCGGAACCTATTCAGGGATGCTTTTGGGAATACCGATGAAACTGAATTTGATCCATTCGAAGACTACAATAAATGTCAATTTATGAGCCCAAATTCAATAGGAATTGATGCCCTTTCTGTCAGTATGATGGGCCGGTGAAGCTTTTATGGCATCTGCATAGAAGAGAACAAGGATTAAATTGACGAGAGTGAAGTTGAATTTTTGAAACTTTGCTACCGGTCTTTGAATAAGAGATGTTGTAGTAGTTACCCTACTCACTCTCCAAGCGCAACCAATGACTAGATCGAGTCACGCTGGGGACTCTGTGTTTCTTTTGTCAGAGTTTCACGCTCACATTGTTTGGCTTGGCACTTCAATGGAAATTACCAAGTTCTAGCGTAATTCTGACCATGTTTGGAATATTTGGAGTGGCGTCAGTATATCAACTCCACATTTGTTCGATGTACCTTAACGGAAATGACCAGATTCTAGCGTGATACAGACCACATCACCCTCTCGCCTACATTTGGTATTGAAATCAGGAGGGCCTCATCTTTCACATGGCTCAAATTCCTTAGTGAAAATTTTTTTTTTCTTTTTTTCTGTGAGTATGGTGACCTCTTGTTTCAAACTAGACGTGGGGTACGATTGGGCGTACAATCTTTCGACTGAGCGACACTCCCCCCCCCCCCCGCCCCTTTTAAACTCAACACACAAAATGTTTTTAACCTCTGCCGTATGCAACTAAAATCCACGCTCTTGTAAATCCACTCAGTTTTGCTTACTTAACTCAAAACAAAAAAGTCGACCTGCCAGTTAGCTTTTTTTTTCTCCTTTCGATTGGTCTTCTTCTTGACCATTTAGAACGCATAATCCTATAAATATTCATTTTATTTATAACTTCCACATCTATTTTCAGGCCACACAATGAATTTATGGCTCCCGGTCTGGTGATTGAGCGCCACAAACGTGAAATAAAAAATCGAAAAAGACCATTACGAAATACAAATTGTCACTATCATGGAAAGATTCGTGGTCAGGAAGGATCAAGAGTGGCGCTATCAGCATGCAATGGAATCGTATGTAGAATTCTGAAACAGTTTTTTTTTCTTCTTCTTTTTTAAATATGAATAATAAATACCATTTATATGACGTCTTTTATCGTTTTGCGATTTGAATAAAACAAATTGAATTAAATAAAACGCAAAAATAACCGGATCAATCAATTATTCACCACGCTACTTTGAAACATTCAAATCGTTGTTGTAGATCCTAATTTCACAAGTTTCATGAATTATGTGAAACTTGTTATAGCATATGTTGGCAAAAATTGAAATTCTTCTTCTCCAAAGATATCTTGACGCATTAGATTGAGTTATCCAACTAAAAATATTACAAGAAAAAGGACACCGACTCATTTTGAAGGCAGCTTTCATCAGTTAGACATTTCTCTTACGTTTTACGTGCCATTAAAAATCTCAGAAAAAATATTTAATATTTTATCCCTCTTTGTTCTCTGTTGGTTCTTGGTTCGTCTCCGTTTTTGCTTATTTTTGGGTGGGGGGGAGGGGGTTGATTTTCTTCTTCTTTTCATCTTCATTTGCATTAACGAGCTGCTAATTTGAAGTTAATAGCATTTAATGATTATTGCGTGTCATTTGGAAATTTATTCAGTCACTTTAACGTATCCTGTAGTGTGGAGACTTGCCCCCCCCCCCCACATCTCAACAAGGCCAAAAGGCAACAGCAGCTAGGAGCTACGTATAGTACTCTTATAATGATTTATTAATGGATTAGCATGAATGTTCTTGGCTTCCTTTGTCGAGTGTCGGCGTTAAAATTTAAATAGTGTTTTCATTGGTGTAGAGAATCTTGGTTGCTTGCTACACATAAATTTAAAATCATTTCCAAACGATCTTAATTGAGAGATGTAAGATGGACACGCTAACCTGAATGGAATCTTTAATGGCCAGCAGACGGTTATAGACGCTTTGAGCATTGGTCAGACATGTGAGTTATAGCTATGTTTTTGTTTAGCAAACAAGAAAAAAAAGGAAAATAATTTTTCTTTTTACTGCAATCAACACAGCTCAGAAAGAAATTCAAGCCGCCAGTCAAGTGTTAAGTCTTAAAAAGCCATGTCGTGTTGCCTATCATATAACATAATCTTAAGTACCACGTCATCCCGGAGAGATTAAATAAAATCATTAGTTACTTTATGCTACGCCACCACCGTGCCTGATCTGTTAAATATATTCCACTTTTAATTTATGGATTAATCTGTTGAAAATTTGTAGATCTAAGAATGAAATACACAATTTATGTTTTCTGTATTCAAGATTTCCTTCGGGTATATTTACATACATTTGACGCCATTATATGAATTTATGCAAACAAATTAGTCTAATATCTGAACTGGTTTTACTTTAGACGATGTAGTTTAATTTTAGAACGTTTTAAAAATTATCCTTGTATCTAGACGACGATAAAAAAAAACCGTGATTCCAATACATCTTAATTACTGGACGTTCTACGCAGGATGTTCGCTTACAACTGATAACATTGCATGCAATTACCTTTCAACAGTTGAAACCCAAGGCACATTGCAATAAATCTGTTGTCTTCTTCCGAACAATCTGCATGTCATCTCACCCTTTAAGATCTCTATCAAAATAACATCAATAAGACCACGCTCATCTGCAACAAGCTCAACACGGACAACACCAGCATAGATCAATTACAAAAGATATTTTATAGCATGAATGCATAACAATTATCACGTAGATTTATTGTTGTAATAGATCTTAAAATTACACAGTCTCCAACGCAAGGATATCATAAATTATAAACCAAGATTAGCGTTGACATAAATTGAAGATTTTGAATTAGATTTTCTGTACTTTGTCTACTTGCTATACACGCTCACGACTTCTAGTCCCGCGTAACTATTTTCCACTTGTGCGGTAGACATAATATTTTTTCTTAAGCAATAAATCCTTGAGTAGGATTTATGACAGAAATCTAGAATTCACCTTTGGCTACAAAAAGAACTTGTTAGAATTGTGGCATCGACGCACAATGACTGTATCATTGTGAACGTTGTATAAATATTCATAGCATAAACATCGGGTTACTGGCTTAAATCTTTCGTTTTTGTGCCAATAGAATTATGGGTGGCATATGAAGTACGATTGGACCGATTGGGAATGGTTGAGTTGATAAAGAAAATGACTTTTTTCTTGTGTTTAAAAAGTTGTAAATGGTGACAATCGGATTAACTAGATGACGATAATTTTTTTATCATTTTTTTTTTTGTGCTGCTCTTGTTCGTGGCGGCGAAAAACCAGATTTGGCAACTAGAAGCACTTTGGCTGTCTATTTTTTCCAAGTTGTTGCTTTCAAATGCATACACATTAATTCAGACAAGTTGAAATTAGCTTGAAGCTAGTGTTTGCAAAAAGAAAAACCGCTTAACACGAAAAAAGGTAAATCGTGTGGAAATGCACTTTGATGATATACGCATCCATTTTGTATTCATAAGTGAGGACGCAATTCGATTGTTAAATCGTCTGCGTGTGAAATATTAATTTTAAATGTTTTAAAAATTAAACTTTCGAAAATTACAAAACGAAAAGAAAGACGATTTTCGTTTGGTTCTGCTTTAGTTAAAGAAAATGTAAGGAAATAACGTTTAAGTAAAGGATTTCCCAACTAGGACGCCATGATTTGAAATGGCAATAAAACACGGTAAATTCAGTCATATGCATCGAAAATAAATATTATTTGATTCAACCTCCTCTGTCATTTAAGACGTAAACACAACATTGTTCAGGTATTCACTGTGGAACTTTTTCCACACTTTTGATGCGTTCATGCTGATTTTTCGTAAATATTTTTCGGGAAAGTTTTTATGGCGTAGTACGTATAAATTTTCTTGCGACAGCGTAGTGTTAGACTCCTGTCACTCAGTCATATGGTATCGTCTCCTTGATTCGCTGGGACCCTTTTGTTGGCGATGAGGCGAGTGAGTGACCTTACATGTCCTGCAACCTTGTCAGTGGTTGCCCTAATTTGAGCGCACATACGTCTATATGAGCTCGTACGGCCACGTATTTTCATGCTGATTTAATTAACCAATTTCGGCCAGGATTATTCATTCTCTATATTGGCAGGCATCACTTCCAGTACTCACTTCTGTATCAGGAACCACATCGATTTTTGCCGGCTCCTATATTGGTTTCGAATTCGCGTTAAATCTATGGACAGTTTACGCAAATCTCCACAAGAAGCTCCGAATCGGTGTGCTCGCTTTTTTTCTCCCAAATTTTCTCTTCCGCCTATAGTTGACCTTTTAGGGAGTCGCTAGTAACCAACTCTGTATGATGTTCTTCTTTGTCAGGTACCACCTTCGGGATTGCAAACGTAGCCCTTGTCCTGATGGTGCTCCCAACGTATTCGGACAAATTACCGCCACTGGGGTAGCATTTGCTTTTGTATTTAATTTATGTTGGATTTAATCAATTTTCTATCTTGTTGGAAAATCGAAAATTTATATCTTGTCCTGGAACGTGATGATGCATCGTCTGTGTCCATTTATCGCCCTATATAACAGCTTCTGATTTGCCCTAAATTAATTCGATGGCTCAAGAACAATTTGCTTGGAAGTGAGTAGTGTTTTCATCGCTCCTGAGCAACATCGGCTTTATAAGTATTCTAAAAAATATAAAAAAATAAACTCTGTATATTTATATTTTGTATTGTAAAGGATTTAAGCAAACAACGACCAGTTGATCTAATATGTATAGATTTCTCCGAAGCGGTTGAAGCTGTGCTTAATCCTTTTACCAGATTTAAACAACAGTCGTGTGGAATTTCTGCTTTTCTTTTCATTTCTCCACTCTTGTACATTGTCGTACCTCTACTATCGTTTACTCACGTTATTCTGCGTAATGCTATCTTTATTTCTTTCTCTTCTATTTTCTTTTTTTCACCGATATTCAATGTTCCTCAGAGCTCCACCCATGCTCCTCTACTTTTTTTTGCAATTTTCCTTGTATTTTGGTCTTGTACATGTTCATGGCTCAACATTTCTTTCTATCAAGATTGTCTTCAAGGAAATTTGATTTTCCCCGCTGTTTCATATCAATCTAATCTACTTTAGTTTTTCATTACAAAATGTCATCAAATGAGTCCTCCTATTTAGATTGTACAATCTGCCACCTCTGAACTTTGGAATAACCTTGAAGTATCCTTCAAATCAAAGTTGAAGTTTAATGCTCATGCCTTTTGTGCAGTATCTAAAATAATTGGCGGGCTTAGTTAAAGCTCTTGGCTTTGGATATGGGAAATAATTGATTGAATTCAATTAATAATCATTTGTGGACAAAATGGATAACACACAGTCGTAGGTTACATATTCTCATCCAGTTGCTATGAAGGTTGTTTAAGCTAGTCAAAATAAGTCCTCTGAGTAATAAAAGTATTTTCATTAAACAAACTGCGTTTCATTGAGCACAAACTTATTAATACATTGATATTCGACTCAAAAACACCAAACTAAATTCGCATTTACCTAAAATTTGACGCTTTTGGACCACAATAATCAGTGATAAGCTCAAAAAACACTTGAGGAATTAGTTGAGCTTGACCTTGTCATTTAAACTAAAATTAAATATGATCATTAAGGATATTTGAAAATAAAAGCAATTTTCCTTTCAGGCTGGGCATTTGCGCACACACAAAGGAGACTATTTTGTTGAGCCCTCCAAACACCATGAGTTCTCCGAAACAAATGGTCATCCGCATGTTGTATTCCATCGATCTGCAGTACAAACCAAGGTAAGGTACAAAAGAGCTACAAGTAAGGCGTCACGATCGAAATAAATCGACAATTTTCAAATCTTTCTCCATGGTCATAAATAACAAATGTACAAATGGAAATTTACACACAATATATTATTGTGCGTGTGAGCCGCCAGCAAAGATTTAATTAAAAGATATATTTTTTACACATTGCAGAAAAAACGAAGAGGACGACACAAAAAGAAACAACAACAACATCAGCAGCAACCAATCAGTAATTGTGGTACAAAGGAGCCACGTCGTCGTACCGAAACGAAAATTGAATGGCAACCGCAAGGCAAGGTATGTTTAATTTATATCCTGTTACATATATTTCGTTTTAATGAACGGTACGGAAAATAACAGCCATCCCAATTGTATCTCTAGACTAATCCTTTCGTATCTGTATCACAGATATTTATACAGCGTGGTCGGAAAATTCGACGACATCAAAACCCACAATTTTATAATCATGCAAATAATTATGGTGATAGCAATGGTGGTGGCTATAATGGTGCATCGTCTGCATTTACCTCATCGTCAGGATACCGTCAAAGACATCGTACAAAACGTTCAATTAGCAGCCCACGACACGTTGAAACGTTGATTGTTGTGGATAGTTCAATGGTTGCATTCCACGATGATGCCGAACAGTATATGTTAACGATCATGAATATGGTATCGTCCCTTTATAAAGATCCAAGCATTGGCAATTCCATCCAGATAGTCATCGTTAGGATTATATTAGTCGAGGATGAAGAGGCGTATCCTGATCTCAATTTAACGGAGAACGCCCAACGAAATTTGCAGATATTTTGCTCGTAAGATATTTTAATGTGTTGCATATTAGCTGGCAAAGGATCAAAATTATGACATATGATTTTCTTTACGAATTATCATTTTAATAATCTTCTGGAATGCGTTGCATAGTTTAGTTTAAGCTTTCCCTAATTGCATTGCTGATTTCGGGTTTTTTCCCCTTTTTTTTTCTGTTGGGTTGAATACATTTCGTCCTAAACGGTGTCGTATAGGTGGCAACATAAATTGAATTCTGATGACGAAAATGATCCGCATCATCACGATGTCGCGATTTTGGTGACAAGGAGGAATATTTGTGGTAATGATTGCATGTAAGTATTTGATAATGGTTTTATGAAGTTTTTGAGGGGAAAAATTAACAACAAGCTTTGAAAAGGAATTGAAATCGTAATTAAGGATTTTATTTCTTTTTCTTTCAACAGGACACTAGGCCTTGCCAATGTGGGTGGCATGTGTAAGCCTCGAAAATCTTGCAGTGTAAATGAAGACAATGGAATTATGCTATCGCATACAATTGCTCATGAGCTAGGACATAAGTAAGTTCAAAAAAGTTGCATTTTATTTCATTATTTTCAGTTGATATGGGATTTGAGAAGTTGGATTTTTAGGTTTCTATGTTTAATATGACTCAAATAAATATTTAATCTAAATTAAATATACTTTCTGAATGGTTCGAGACCTGCATGATTTTTTTTTAACTTAATTTGTAGCGATAGGTAGTGCCTTAATTTTTCCACGATTATAATGAAATGTACATAGTACAAATGTAATTTTTAATAGGAATATTAATTGGAACATTCAACCATTAAATAATCCATATTCAATGGAAATCTGTTTGAATTTCCACGACGCCTCATTATTTTCACATATTCTTATTTCTACACTTCGGTGGTCTTCCTCGCATCTCATTTAACCACTATTGTCGGTGGAGAGTCCTTTTTACCCGTAAGGGCGCCTACTGAATCTTCTCGCCCTCTACGCATGTGGATACGTTTTTGTTCTTTAGCAAGTAACACATTGATTACCGTTGACCCAGAAAAAAACAACCTACTTTGTCAGTTCAAAGTATGCAGTCAATGAACAGTGAAGTCACTTTCTTCACAGTAAAGCTCCTTCCCTCAGAGCAAATATCTATATATGAACAAGTATACAAATCCTTTGCTTTGTGGACCATCGAATATAAAGTGGGATCAAACGCCATCAACGTAAACACGGTTCATGGAACTCCGCAAGGAAGTGAGCTATCATCTCTACAATTGACACTCATTGCAAATGAAGTCTATGTTTGACTTTCAGGTAGTCAATTTTAAACAAAGATTACGAAGGATCACCACGTGAGAAAATGCAAAAGTAAAAAGATTTAAATCCTGAATTATAGATTTCAATAGATTTCCCATTCTTCCAGCTTTCTGGGAACCAACCGTCGTCCTTGAAACGGGCGTTGAAAGTCTTTAGTAGCTTATCAACGTACAGATTGTAGGGCACTAGGGGGTACTTAAGTTTCGACATACTCTGGTGCAGTGTCCTTTAGGTTCTTTACCTGCTACGCTGCATATATTTTGCTCAACGTGTAGAGTGGGCATGCAGCATGTCATTATTAACTGCCCTAATAAGGACGTTCATAACTCCACCTTGATGGGGGTGTCAAATCAAAATGAAAAAGGGAATCACTGGAACGAATATCGAATATATATAAATCGAATCTATCGAATATATATAAAATATTCAAATTGAAATTCATCGAAGTCAATGTCGCGTTTAAGTCGAATTGAAATATATTCAAATTTTCATAAAGCGCCACTTCTACGAATCAAGACTCTGACGCTGCATTCCACATAAACTCTGGAATGGAATTCAAATTGCCTGCCCATACCACACAAAAGTAATACAATCATCAATAGGCCACAAATCAATAAATGCCAATTTTAATATTCTTTTGCAAAATATCAAAGCAATTTAAAATATGCCAATAATACGTCTCGGCATGTCTCCGAGCCATTTCTAAGTCATAAATAACTTTGCATAGGCAAACTCAAGACATGGATCACGTACTATACCTATCGATCCCTGTATCTTTGACCGTTTAACATTCAGTCAGTCCTACGCCGTCTCTATCTTCTTGCACCACCGCAATCACCACAAGAAGTCACCACTAATCATTCACTCAATCAATGATTGGTCCAAAAGATTGAATGTTCGCTATAGTACTACAATTGTCCCTTCCAATCACCGGATCAATGGGATAGTTTATGTCTCGTGGTCTGGTCCGATTGCATATGCAGCACTTAGATAGCGTGCTAGACGCTATACTTACGTACTAAACTCCTAGAATATGCTTTGATTGATTTGTTAAATCATTCATTGTTAACCGCCACTCACGACCGAGCCGATGACGACGATGAATAATTTATATTTGCTTAATTTATGTACTGAAATGCAACAGGGTACTGCGGATCGGACGAACTACCAGTCAGTCCGTCATCGAATGAGCCAACCAATTGATTTATCAGCGTTAACACACATACACTAGCGACTAATCGGTGCAATCGCAACTTAGATACTTAGATAGATTGCGTACTTATCCACAGTAGTGTCATGTGATTAGCTGGAAACGCTTAGAATGAATGAACCTATCGATTACCAGCAAAAGATTGCTACTTCCCAGTTGCAAAATGGCTTGGAGTCAGCGTTCAGTAGAAATTAATCGGGGAAATCCTGTGATTGATTCGCTGAAAACTTGATCGGGAATCGACTATGATAATTAGAATTGGTCGAACGGGCAATTAATCGGACCAATTAGCTTTTCTCCAGGAATCGTATTAGCTTAATTACTCTGTTAACCATTTGTTTGTTGTTCTCTTCCAGCTTTGGAATGTTCCATGATACCTTAAAGATCGGATGCCACGGACGTGTAGGACCCATCGTTCATATTATGACGCCAACATTCGGAGCGGATACCGTGCAAGTGGCATGGTCAAACTGTAGCCGGAAATATATTACGCACTTTCTTGAGTGAGTCATTTATCCGTTTTGATCCTCTTTTAACACTTGACCATCGTCGCACTCAAACACATTACCTGGAAGCGTTGACACGACAATATTGAAATTTCCTTCCTTTTCAGTCAAGGTTTGGGACGTTGTTTGGACGATGCTCCAACACAATTCGTCGAATTCCAATCGGACTTACCACCGGGAGCTCTCTACAAAGCTGAACAGCAGTGTCAGCTCCAATTCAACATGACTGAAGAAGAAGTGACGGTTTGTTCATCGCAGCATGAAATCTGTTCCCAGCTTTGGTGCCAGGTGAATGATGAATGCGTTACCAATATGAGACCAACGGCGCCTGGAACGAATTGTGGAAAGCATAAGGTGAGTGGCTTGGTTAGTGCTTTGAAAAGATTTCAGATCAATAATTGTTGGGTTTTTCTTCTGTTGGGCGATTCAGCGATTCCTATGGAACAAGTGACGCAAAGTTCGAGTTCAATTCGTAGTGTCTTACTCTTCTTCTCTATGTTCAATGTTTACTCTGTTCTTATGATAGTCAAAAATGATACCTGTCCATTTCGAACTCATTTTTCGATCATCTCCTTTCATTCTTACTCATTCCAAGAACGGGAATATCTGACGGGTATTAGTTCGAAATTTCCTGATGGATCGCAATCTGGTCTACGAGACGGCATAGAGTCAATGGAGGATTCTGAAGGAGACGAACGACTGTCCAGACTCATACTGCTGGAAGAGTTGCGAATGATCTTGCAGCACTGGTCACTGGCCATTCAGTTGATCAGGTGCAATTAGGGCTAAATGTTCTAATGCACCTGTTGTAGAGGTGCTAGGACTAGGACGATTGGCTTAGCCTAGCGCTAGAAAAAACGGAATTAATCATTCTGAGAAGGATGGGGATCACCAGAGTAATCACAATCAGTGTCAGAATTACAATAGTAGAGTTAAAACTATCAAGAAAGTACCTGAAACCTGATAAATACTCATAAGCAGATTTTATTATCGGAACCGATCAGGACAACGACAAATAAGACCACAGCAGGAATCTCGGCAATCAGGCGACCAATGTCAAATATTGTATAGACATTTTCAACATAAAGGTGACCCTTGATGAGTATCGTCCAATATTGGCTTCTATATGAAGTGAAGATATTGAGCCTCTAAATCAAGACCTCCACCAAAAACGGATGGTGCAAGAGCGAGAAAATGAGGACGGCTGATTGCTTCAGCATACCGGAAAGCCTCTAAGTGAATGATGTTGTTAATCGCTGGGATGATACCCACCTCCCAACTTACCAGAGAACCAGAATAAATCTACCTCTGAAGACATGAGAGTAGCAAAGATTCAGCCGCTAGCGATGAATGACAACACACTCTCGAAGAGGGAGAACAATTTCGGGAGCGTGAGCCAAGAGGAAGATGAATCTCACGGCTCATTAACGATTGGAGACCATGGCTCAGCAAAAAGCATGGTAAGACTGACTTCTACCTGACCCAGCTATTGAGCGGAGTTAAACAATTGCAGTCACGGTCTCCAGATTGCATCTTCTCCCTTGGAGAAAAAGATGATTCCTGTTATACTTTCTTTTCATACAGAAGATGCGACAGACAGCGCTGTGATCCTGCCGATTAAGTAGGAGAGCTCCATCCAGATTGCCCAGTCAAAAGATGTTCCAGACCTTGTGGTACATTATGCTCATAACAAAAGAAGGCATACTTTGTCAGCTGAAGGCGTGGATTGTGAAGGAATCCCGTCTCTAGCAACTTTCCTCCTTCTTTCCCTCCGCTAGGATAGAAATTGCGAACCCAAAGACGCCATAAAATAAAGAATACAGAAGCGTAGCCTAAGGTTATATATAATACGGCTGCAGGCAAGGTGGTCTGATTGACAGGCCTGATTTTTATTCAGTAATCCACTAAGCTTACGCCACTGGCAATATCTTTGATTCTTGATTAGAAAGACTGGAACTATTATGACGATTTCAATCGCAGGCATACTTAATCTTATTTGTGATTCTAAGATTCTAATCCAAGTTGTTTGCAGAAACTAGTTGTCCTCCCCTTATCAACGCTTTTCTTGAAAATATCACTAACAGTACTAAGTAACCAAATACACTTAAACACCAACTTTCCAAAACCTGTAGTATAACGCCATCAAATCTTGTGTACATCAATTAAACACCAAATTTTCCAATATTTTCAGTGGTGTCAAAATGGTAAATGCGTGCCCATTGAAGAAAAAACACCAGTAAATGGTGGATGGGGCAATTGGAGTGATTGGAGTGCATGCTCTAGAAGTTGTGGTGGAGGAGTTTCTGCGCAGACACGTGACTGTAACAATCCTCCTCCAGCAAATGGTGGCACGTTCTGCATTGGTGAACGAAAAAGGTATGTGGTAAGACCATATTAAGTTTAATGCGGTCGGTTTTCTATGTGAAATAAAGGACATCAGAGTGAAAATAATGGCTAACTTTTTAGATATGTTGTGTGTATGACAAACGCATGTCCAGAAGGTGAACCCAGTTTTCGTGCTGAACAATGCAGTAGCTTCAACAATGAAACATATGACGGACAAACCTATAAATGGTTACCGTATTTTGACAAATGTAAGTCAAGCTAAATTGTATTTACAGCCGAAATAAATAAGCATTGATACTACTCCTGTGTTTCACCCTTCTAATATAGACAATCCTTGCAAATTGTTTTGCACTGACGAAGAGGATCAAGTGATTGCCAATTGGGCTGATGTTGTATTGGATGGTACGCCTTGTAAAATCGGTACCAAGCATATGTGTATCGATGGTATATGTAAGGTAAGGATATTTACAAGGAATCCTGACGTCCAAAAACTTTACCAGTATTTTTTATCACAGAAGGTTGGTTGTGATTGGATTGTTGATTCGAAAAAGGAAGAAGATCGATGCGGAATATGCGGTGGTAATGATGAAAATTGTAAGGTCGTCAAGGTAATAAAACGAACTTATGCTGAATTTTGGTCTTACCTCCTGAAACAACTGTTTTTACCATTAATGTAACGTCACTAACGGTTGTATCTTGACTCGATAGGAAGAATTTCATGAAGACTTCACAATCGGCGATGGATATGTTGAATTTGCAACAATCCCAAAAGGATCACGACGCATCAAGATCGAAGAGATTTCTAAGTCTCCAAATTTTCTTAGTGTTGGCAAGACCAATACAAGTGAATACTATTTGAATGGAGAAAGGTTCGTCCGTTTGTAGTAGAAATCAGTGGTGATACTACGAGTTATCTTTATGTTTTAGACTTATTTCGATGCCGGGTGAATTCATTATTGCAGATGCCGAAAGTCTTTACGACAACGAAGAGGACCAAGAGACAATAACAATTCCTGGACCCATATTGCATACCATCACGCTATTTGTACGTTAATTTTTGTTCCTTATTGACAGAGGATTGACCTTAAATTTCAATTGGTGTTTAGGTGATAGTTCGTGGTCATATGAAAAATGGAGGGATTCGGTACGAGTTCACACCTCCTGTGAAAAATTACACGTCCATAACCACATACACCTGGAAACTGGGAGACTGGACCGCATGCTCAGCAACTTGTGGCGGAGGAGTTCAATATCGAATGCCACTATGCTATCACAATGGAAAACGTAAGTTTCACTTTGTTTAAAATAAAATTTAATCCTTAAGGAAGCTCGAAACTCTCCGTCATTGAAACTCTGTTCTCAAAAAGATCAGAAAATTCTTAATCGATGTATTTATCTTCCAAGGGATCCAGATTGCGATTCTAGCTTTGTGAACTCAAATGTTTCATGATAACACTTAGCCTAATTGTGTCCTTCCATTTCTAGTCACTTCAGACGAAGAGGATTGCTGGTCAAATGCTGAAAATGAACGTCCCAAGCCCAAAGTTCGTGAATGCAATCTGAACAATTGTCCGGCCCATTGGTGGGTGGGACCTTGGCAACTTTGTCCTGTCACCTGCAAGAAGAAAGGCTCTTCGAATCCAGTCAAACGGCGTTCAATCATGTGTCTGGATCAAAATGAAGTAGCCCTGCCCGAAAGCCGTTGCGAAGCCGAAACAAAACCTATCGATACGGAGCCGTGCAGCCTTAACATTCCTCAATGTGAAGCCGATGAGGAAACCATGAGTGCTGATGAAAATGATTTAGTAGACGATTCACCAGAAGATATTAACATATTAAATAGTAATAAGAATCTACCGTTGCATATTGAATTCGATAATATGTTTTAGTGCCAAGGTAAATTATATCATTTTTTTGATAAACTATGCTTTAATAGAGAAGAGAAAGAAAATTTTGAAAAATTCTAAGGATTATATTCGGAGAGAAGAGAAAAACAAGAAAAATTCCATTAGCTTTAGTGACTTAATTTATTGTTGTTTCTAATTAAGTATTTTCGTTTTATTTTTATTTTTTATTATTATTAAATTATAATCACTATTTAATTCAATATTTGTAGTTGCTAAAGCGAAGTAGAGTTATAGGACATATTTATTCAGCTTTAATCGAACCCACAATATAGAAAACAAGTCTAGGTGTATTTCAGCATTAATCACATTAAAATGGTATTTTCAATAAATCAAATGTACTCATTGTCTTCATAATAATATCTGTATACTACAGAATAAATTCGAAATATTAAATAATTACCATCTTTCTAACAATTTGTATGAATTACTCGAGATTCAGGTAAGTACCCATGCTTAAAAACAGGTGGCGGTGCATTGGGAAGTTGTCACTAGTGTTTTGCACTACAGTATGTCAAACGACCGTAGAGGAAATTTTCACTAATGTAATAAGCACAGAAGTCGATTGTCATGAAATAATGCCCAATTTTTGACGATCTTATGGGTAGAGTAGCAGTGGATATTGACGGGTTATACGGAACAGCAACTAATATTTTACATGAAAAGTTATATATAAGAAATCTGTTCTATTAATGGATCTCTCACGATGGACTGCAAGTAGATGCGACTAATAATGTTGAAGTATTCTCAGATTGTTGCCCACAATGCGTTTCTCTACGGGTTGAGTAGTCCTTCCGAGATTAATTCACGTAAATCGTGTAAAACTTGAAGGCAATATTTCCTACTTTCACTATGAGCAGGCAATGAAGACTCGTGTTAAGTTATTTTTTTCCAGTCAAAGAGAACTGTCAACAGTATCTGTTCGCTTTACCGGATTTTATAATATATGTTTTTTTGGCGTTGATTTTTTCGGAAGACTTCATCAAGACAATTAACTCCTTTATTAATTTTGTTTATTCATATAACTATTTTTAATTAATTGAACTTATTTTTTATTCACAATTTCTTTTAATCAATTGATCAGCGATAGTCCTGCGTCAGTCAATTTAATAGTTCTGGACCTGAATTTTATTTTGCCAATCGTTTTATTTCTTAAACAATGAGCCATAACAGATGTCTTTTTTGTCAGCAACTCCTCTAGCATCGATTATTAATTCTAGTACAAAGATTCTAGTACAGAGCCAAGGAATATATTTAAAAGCGACGAATGTGTCCACTAAACTTTTTTGTTTTTTTACTCCTAGTCTGATAGTTCCCTATCACTAACCTTGATAGGGGACTAATTTATACGATTGTTAACTAGTTCAGCAACAAGCAAAGCTTTGCGAAACATAAACAATTTGTTTTTGTTTTTTATTGATAAAAGACATTTATTTGTATTGATCATTTTCTTATCGCTAGATTATATCAAAGTCTAAATAGGAAAATCATAAAATATAGTGTATCGAAAAATCACAATATGTTGCCTAAATACTAATTTTTTTCTTATTTTTCTCCCTCTCTCTCCCTCTCTCTCCACATTTCTTTATAAATTAATTTTCTTAGTTCGTTATTGATCCCTCATTGATTTTTCTTATATCAAATGAGGAGCTTTGATTAAAATCTAGTATTGTCTGGCATTCTTTCAAAGTATGCAACTTTATTTAAAGCCACCTTGTAGTTATGTATCCAACGACTTCCTTTTCGCAAGGAACCATCAATACCATCACGCCATACTCCTTGCGGCAGATAAACTGAAAAATCCGAAAAAAATACGTTAAGTGTGGTCCTTTGCGAGAAATTATTATTAAAAAATGATTTCTGATATTAGAAAACATAAAAAAAATTCATAAGACAATGTCAATAGGATTTTTCCAAGGAGTCAACATTCAAAGACCTAGCAAATTCTTACGAAGCGTCCTTATCATTTGCCTAAGGAAAAGTTAATAGTCAATTGGGTGGAGACAATCTCTAGGCAACAAGCATTGATAAATAGTTGCAAAAATTGTGGTACCTTACAAGGAGCTTAGCGGACTCTCCAGAAAAGAAATGAAAAAAACACCTTTTTTGAAAGTCCACGATTTGCGTTACAAAGATAGTGGGAGCCTTACATTAGTCATAGTGTTAGCAGTTGCAGTGATTTGATGAAAAAGGATTCGACCAAGACAGTCGAGCAAAAAGCGAAACTACCACAAATCGTTACATAGTCTGAGATCCCTTCATATGCTGATATATGAGAAGATGTATTAGCAACATTGAACTAGAACCTCATTAAGGATACAAACGAGCAACAGTTTAATATTTTATGAACAAGTCAACATTCAAACCATTGGCCAGACTAAACAAAATAATCACATGAAACTCATCACCTACCCTCACGTAATGATAGTCCTTCTTCCAAAATTGGCGCAACAATAATATCTTCTCCAACGGAAAATTCATCGTCCACACTCAAACAAGCAGCATCCTGTGAATCTAGCATCCATAACGGTCTTATCAATGGCAATCCATCATTCATAGCATCAGTCAAATATCGTTCCAAAGTTGGTATTACTGTTTCTTGACGAATCTTTGTTAGCTCCTTTACTATATCCATAACTTCCTCGCTCTTGAACTCCGATGGCAAATGGCTGAATTGTCGTGATGGAAAGAATGTAACCAGTTGCATCCAACGTATATAGAGCTCTTGATCAGGAAGTGGTGGTTGTGTCAAAGAATAAAATGAAATCATTTTTGTTGCATTTTCCGGTAGTAAATAGTCTCCTCCAACTGGTCCGGCCAGAATAAATGGAAAACCTAGAATGCCTTGCGTTAAAACCGATACAACTAGTCTCTTCAATCCATCCCACGATGAGCTGACCGCAGGCAAGCTTAAAAATGCTGGAGGTCGAGGAACTTTTGTGGCTGATGATATCCCGACATTTGGTACTAGTTCTTCTAGCTCCACGGCAAATTTCCTTGCATACATATCAGGATTGTCTAAGCTTTGACGACACTGATAATAGTGAGGCAAATTATAAGCTGTTCCCAAGTCAAAATAAAAGCCATCAATTTGATATTCCTTAATCACATTTTCAAGCTTCTTCACCAGCCAGGGTATGGAGGCATTATTTGTTATATCCAGGACCCCGGCACTGGTAGCACTTTTATATCTTGTTAGTGCTGGAATGCTTCGCTCGGAAAACCTTTCGTAGATCAGAAGTTTCTTCTTGACAGCATCCTTGAAATTGAAACTGTCGGTGCTTATGAATGGCTGCACGGTGAATATGATTCGGAAACCACGACGATGTAGAACGTCTACCGTATTTTTCAGCGTTGGAAATCGTTCTTTGTCCACACTGAAGTCTCCAATATTCTCCTGCCAAAACTCGTTCACTACAATGTGTCCAAGCTTCATAAATCCCATGCCAATCACCTCTTCGGAATAATTATAAATCATATTTTCATTCAAAAGCGTCCGGTCTAATGTCGGTATCTGCCAAACCGGCTCCTTGAGCATCGTATTCAAAATATTCTTATCCTCCGCCTTAATACCATCCCACAAACTTTGTTTCGTCATCTGCTTATGCAACACATTCATATTGTTCGCTACGCATATCTTGTACTCTAATACTGGCATCGGCGTTATCTTATTGACAAATGCGTACTCGTCGTTTTTGGCTTGCAGGCAAAACTTATTTGACGTCTTGTTAATCGATATATGCAAGGGTGATCGATCATCCACTTGTATACCAACCCCTCGCGAACTGATAAAGTATCTTTGCAGAGCGTTTCCAAACTGTTGTACTTTGGCATCACCGGTGATGAAAGGCGTGAAACCAAAGTCAGCGAAATTCAATGGCCAATCTGCATTCTTTGTCAAACCCCCGCCGAACCAATAACCTCCATTTTTCAAGGATATATCGAAACAATCTGTTGGATAGACACCTTCACCTAATGCTTGCCATTTTATCGAATAACATCTGTAGATATCCAGATTTTCATAGTTCATATACAGTCGCGCTACATCATTCCACTCCAGACAAACACTTCCATCATCCACGACATCTTCACTGAGACAATGGAATGGTTTATCCAAAAATATGGTTGTACCCAGATTGCCAATGAGTATCTTGTCGCCTTTATCATTGAAAACGGTTAGCAATCGTTTGACATTGTTGAATTTGATTTTATCGAAATAGGATCGAGTCAAGACTTTATTATGATACATGATGTATGCATAGCCGACCTGAAGTATTGAGATGCTTCAAATTTAAAGGATACTGTCACTAACAAGGAATCTATATTCTTACCAAAAATATTATAATCAGAAACAGGATTGAAACAAACACTTTGATCTTGTAATCCTTTGTCTCCTTGCGCTTTCTTCGTAGTGCCTGTGGGAATGCCTGAAACCCGAAAAAATGTTAGATATATCTCAGCCACCAAAGATTCGTATGAATATCCTGGAAAAATAGGACTCACCTGCATCTTTTCTTTTAGTAGACTGGTAAGAGATGTTGCGCTGGTTAACGATGTCTGATTGCTAATAACACTTTGACTGTCTAGTTCATTGGCAAGCATTTCTTTGTCATTTAAACGTAATGCCGGCAACGGAGCAACCGAAAGCCTTCGTTTCGTGCGAAATGTTGGTCTGAAATGGATAATAAAGCGGTGAAATTTCGTGAGTTGCGTGAGTTGCTAGAATATTGCTAAAAAAATCGCCCTTTAAGCCTCGATAGAACTGTTTTCTCCTTCATTTTTACGCAAGACATTATCCTTAGACATAGTCAAGACGTAGTTCTTGCGACTATTGCTGAGGGATTGATTGGTATTATGAACCAACCCCAATTGTATAAAAAGAAATAACCTTAAAGGTAAGCCGAATCAATTAACTTTCGGTGTACCAAATAATTGTCAAAATTTTTGACAAGAAGAACATTGGACATGAAATGTCAAACAAACACCCCTAATTTTATCTTCTGATTTTTGATAGTTTTTTTAATTTTCTGATTCGAAAACAACAGCTCAACCAGGCCACAATACTTAGAGCAAGACTATTTTGGAATCATATAAAAATCTTATAAAAGAATTATCCAACTGAAACTGCAGGCGTATATCCGCCTGGACTGCTGACTTTGACATTAGTTCAAGGCCTCAATAGAGCTTTCGCGCCATGGATGATGTTGTTAGCGAATCTTTTGATTCCCAAGACAATGCACTCGCAAAAATTTTTGTGCATTGATTTCCCTTCCCAAAAACAAAAACATATGAAAAACTTCAGTCACTTTCAGAAAAGCACTCATCCTGCCTTAATCGAGGTCCTTGCCTTCTATGAAACTTTGCATCCTGCAAAAATATAAAACCAGCCATAGGTTGTCAGAATATAGAACTTCCAAATGGGTATGGCGATTGGACTGTTAGGAGAACTTTTAAAAATTGAACCGCACCGAGGAAAAAAGGAAGCGACATTAAACCAGACAAGCGTATGGGAATCCGTTCCTTAATGTGCTACAATTTCGCAAGGATTGCAGCTTTTCATTTAAAAGGTGGTACTCACATCGGACTATACAACAGATTTTAATTGAGATAGGACTGGCAAGTCCACTCCAGGATAACCCAATAGCTCGAAATGTGATACAATAGGTGGTATGAAGTAGCCCTCGCTCTAATCGACAAGAACTTATCAATCAATTCCCTCCTGGCTACCAGCTTTATTCAACGTTAAGAAACTAAATTGAATAGGAAACATTGCTCGATAACGATCCCCGCCAAACACAAGAAGAGCTTCCTTCAGCGCAAGAACTTACCCGTCAAACAATTATTGAACGATTTTATACGATTTTTAACGAGGATGCATCAAAGGCATACAACTTGGATTCGGTATAATTTGAAGCTAAGGGATGCAGGTTGACGGGCCGCAATATCAATGAACAATTGCTCAAAAATGATAGGGATATCTGCATTGTACTGTGACGGCTGAAGGAAGATGGATTCATTGTAACAACTCAAAGAAAAGACGGTCGTAGAGGCTTCCCAGTCATGTTTCTTCGTTACCGGCGAGGCCCAATATTCACGAATTGAACGTTTTGCCTTAGGGTAAGAACATTCAGCTCAAGGACTTCGAACAAACTCCCAATCTAACAATATTTAACCAATCTAAGTGGAAATATAAACGGATGGTCAATTTACTCTCCTCAATCTTGTGTAAATCAAGACGAATCTGAGTATAAATTATATATGAAAATATCTACTTCTGCTATTCTATCTGTTTTTCTGTTAACTCTGTCTATTATTTCTGTCTCTTCTCTCTGTCTGCTATCTCGGCCTCCTATCTCTGTCTCAGAGAAGTCGTCCAAGAATGTTAGTGCTATATGTTGGAACGCTGTGGGTATGCTGTATATTTAGTGTTATCTAAACTGTTGAAACGGAACGAAAAAATCACTAGTGAAGGGTACCAGTTTCAATTGTTGCGAATGATCAGCCGTAAAAATGACAACAATACGAACTGACGTACGAAAAAGAGATTCTAATGCAAAACGCTTGTCCTAGCACTACCAATTTCGTTAAAATATACCTAACAATGCTCAAATGAGCTGTCTTACCCCACCCGCCATAATTCCTGATGCCAGACTGTACCATCTGATTGTTTCTTGTTACATCCGATAACATATGCTCTGTCTGATCAGCAGTTTCTGTCATATAATCCCTTAATACGGACCCCTTTAATGTTCAAAGCAAGAAACGGCAGTTACTGTTTTAATAATTTTAGTTTTTTTATAAGGGAAATTTTCAATTGTAAACGAAAAACTGCTCAAACTGTTTGCTGCGAGGGTATTGCCAGTGTCGGGAGTGCTGTCAAGGACAATATTTATAATCTGGGCTGTCGCACCATTGATGATGGCATGTGAATTAGCATAAATTTTGTTGATTTTCACTTGGTTGGTAAAGTTCAAAATCTTTATTCAATGCCAAAGTTAATTAACTCTTCCAACTCTACCAAGAAACGCGAGATAGAATCATCTGTTGAGCAATATCATTAAATAATTTAGTGGATTTTATTTTCTGTTAACACTTCCGTGATGGAACGAGCACATGTTTATTCTTTAAATGCAAATATTTTTTATTTTGATTATTCACTGAAAGCTTTCGAAAATCAATATTTTGCAGATTTTGTTGGAAGCAAATACAAATTTCACACTTAGTCGCAAATTTATGGTAATATACAAATACCTTCTAGTTAGAAATATCAATTTTTTATTAGGAATCAATTAAAATTTGCCGATATGAAATTGCTTTTGGTTGAAATTCAGACCAAGAATTTCTTTAATAATCGTTTTTTAACCTTTAAACACTTTCACTAAACTGAATACCTCAAGATATTATCAGACAACTCTAACAACGTGAACAGCAGCACGAGTTAGCACTTGAGAAATTATGTAAAAGTTTACTTCACTAAAAAAAATAATGAAACTATCTAAAATGAAGATTTTTTCCTCCACGCACGGTCAATTCACACTAGAAGTCAAATCGTGATTGAATCAATTTCGGACCCGCCAACAAAATGAAAAGCCAACCATTAGCACACCACACGTTAGTTAAAACAGAAATTAAACTTTATCACTATCGCATAATATTTTTCGATATTTGTTTCGATAATTATTTGCATATTATACAAATCACCAGTCGTTGCAAACAAATACAACATATTAAATCCGCCGACACACGTCTGTTATAAGGACCATGACCTAGCACACAAAAAAACCTATTATTAGCCGGTTCTTAGTTGAATCGATTTAGTGTTGTATATTTATTTTAGAAAGAAAAGTTTTAATCATGAATTTAATTACTTTTAACATTCAACTTGTCGCCATCTCATCTCGAAGTAATTTCTAAAGAATTTACTCTGTATCTTTCACCACCGGAACGCGAGACAACGTTGATGTATCTTTACTCTCAACGTCACCTACAAAGCAATCGTAGAAGACTGAGTGACACTATCGCGATCATCTTCGCTTAATCTTTGCACCGCACTCGGTAAATAATAAAATCTTATTTATCAAAACGTATAAAGTATATTCATGATTGTTAATAGTATTTTGCATCCCGTCCAAGCTCAACCTAATTCATATCCAGTCAAGTGTATCACATCCAACAGATCCAAATAAAAAACTGAATACTTAGGCTCTATCGTATTACCTACTGAAATCTTGTTAAATATTTAAATAATCTCATCTTTGTGTGTGTAGTAGTCATCGCGACACACACACACACACACACATTTACTCTCCCTAGAGTATTCATCGAGCTTGAAAAACGATCTTGATTTAGGTTAGCTCGCCATAGGACATCCTTCGCGACAGATACGTCTACATACTCAACGTGATCCGCATTGCATGCATCGCCTGGTTAGATTAACAGATTAATAATATATGTAAAGTGGAAAGACAATGTGTCGCCTTAATACCGACTATTATATTCAATTTAAAGATAATAATTTCGAGTCCCGTCGTCAGTGCTGATGCGACACAGGAAGGAATCCTCTCTAACGCATCAGTACGAGGAATTCAGTCGACTTTTAGACGATTCGCCGACCCCGAATATGTGCATCTCGCTAAGTATGTATTTAAGGTCATTTTATCTCGTCAATTGAAGCAAATTAGCGAAAGCGAAAAGATATGTAGTAACATCTTCAACGTGTTACTCTACTGAGTTCGCTACTTGGGGTGAGTAACCGTTGGAAGAAACGAGGTTTGTGCAAGAGAGAAAAACACAATGGACGCGTATCTTTTGAGCCGAACGACATTGAATTCAATTAGTGCAATGAAAATTTTGTCTGTGCTAAATTAAAAACAGAGTGAGAGAGAGAGAATTGCAACAATGAATGCAGCGGGTTGCAAATAACAGATATGTGTTGTTTCTGCAGCCCAATCTCACTTATGCATGGTTAAATCTTAAGTGCTACTTTCAAACATATCTCAAAGCTGCTTCTGAACCATTACATCATGCATCAACAACTTATCAAGAACTATACCAACGTTTGATGTCCTTATTCTGGAGATTTTTTCAGTTCTTTTACCCCTGATGCACCCTACTGTCCTCCGCCCAAAGAATTTTTGTCGGAATTCCTGATTTACCATACATGCTCAGGCAGCTGGATCGAAAACATCTTGGCCAGACATATAGCCTTGAGTGGCAATTGATGCAATCCATCCAATCCTTGCCAATCTTCTTTCGTTTCGTGGAAGCATATTTCACCCCATCCAGTAATCCCCTCGGGCTGTAAATAACATGGACTGCGTAGGTAAATCATCATCTTCAGCACTTTCTTAGCATGCCCCGAATCACTTGCTGTCCAAAAAGACTATCACTAACCTCTTACCTCCACGAATGACCAATAGGATGCTCTGGAGATACGTAATATCAATGGCAATAGAAGTTGCCACCAGTCTTCACCTCCAGCAATTTTCCACCCATATCCTCATTTCCTTCCCTGAGAATGAAACGAATAAAGGAATGAACAACAGAATACCGTGGTGGTAAGAAGCAAGTAACCAAGTTTCACATCCTGTATCCCACAAGCACCTTCTTAATCATGTCTTCATTGACCCTCACTACATGCCTGCTTTCGGACATAAAGAATAGTATAATCCTGAAATATGTTCTAATCGCCTTCAGCACTTCTCGGGTACTTTCACAGACATGCTCTCATTTTCTTTGTTGTATAACAGGACCCTCACTATTTTATAGGTTAGCATAGGTTATGTCAGCTTGCCTTCACCTTTAGTTCATTACATTACTTATAACATACATTTTCGCCTGCATCGCTTGGCCTACCATATCCTTTCTTCCCTTGTTATCCAGTAGGACCTAATCCAATAAAATAAGATTCTGTATAAGTGTCAAGTCACGCGAATTAGGTCAGTTCGCCTTCGCTTATAATTGCATCCACAATCATGTCGTCGTTGACCCTCAATACCTTCCAGTATACGGGCATGAAAATAAGATTCAGTTTGTCCTTACACCTAGCATTACTCGAGCATCTACCCATCCATTTCTTGATTAACCCTAAGTGACACACAGCATTCGGGCGTAAGCAATAATATTCTGTAATAAATGTAACATGGACCGCTCCAGTCAATCTTCACCTTCAGCTTTTGCCCAACCATGTCTTCATACCCTTTGCGTTCCAAATGGACCTTCAATACCTCCAAGCGCTCAAGAATTAACCCTTCATGCAGACGGTATGAATGGAACAGCAAGTTGGAGCAAATCGAATAGATCTACTGGAATCCTTCAGAGAGAACATCATTTATCCTGACGTCATATTTGGCGAAATAGACAGAAAATCCTACTTCAGCTTTGCGGTAGCGAAAAGTGATCATAAATCTGCTTATATTCACTGACACCAGCTTGACAATTGACGAGATGAGCCAGTTCTGTCAGTCAGGCTTTTGAGTTTCAAACAAGTAGTCCGTAGGGCACGAAATTTCCTTTCGACATGTCCTAAAATTTTTGCACGTCTTTTTTGAGGGTAAGAAAACTGATGAGATATGATTAAGAAATACCTTACACCACCCTGTCAGTTATTGAGCTTCAAACAAGGATTTCGAAGAAAATCAGGCTTCCCTTAATCAGACTCCAGGGAACCTAATTCACATCATTGACCATATCTTGGCAGATAAGACTTAGACAGCTGTTCATAAATAGGTCTACGAGATCTCTCTCCAGTAAACACATGAAGGAAGGATGTACGTCTTTTACAAACGAAAATAATTTTTATGATTTTTTGTTTGTTTTTTGATTGAGGACACATTCTTTTCTGAGAAATATTCAGCTCCTTCTGAGGGTGCCTTCAGGACGTACCTTCATATATTGAAGGTGTCGGTTCATTGGCTGTTATTTAATACTTAAGGAGCCACGGGTGTCTCGAACGATGATTTTATGAGAGTTATTAAACTAGAATCCTTTTAAGTTATTGTTACGGTCCAACAGTTTTCTGAGAAAGGTCTTGCCTATGACTGAGAAATCTGGGTTAGAGCTGTCCAATAGCTATTCGTTGATTATTCGTATTATTCGTATTCGTTTTGTATATTTCTAGATTATCAAATAAGCGGATTTTTGAAAATAACAGAGAATGAAGGATTTTCGTTCGTTTTATTCTGCAGGTAGCAGGGTTTGTCCTCAATTTAAAGTATTCTTGGCTGGAAACATTAGGAGAGAAGGTACCCAGTCTTTCTTCTACTTCCAACCTAAGAGCAACTACTAGCACAACCTTAAAATTGATTCATTCTATATGTACTAGAAAACAAAATTGGATGGATATGAGACCGTAAGACAACTAAGTTAACACACTTTAGAAGTGATATCACAACTTTAGAGGTGATAAGACAACTAAGTTACCACACTTTAGAGGTAATATCAGGAAAAAGGAATAGATAAAACGACCCCATTAAGCAAAAAAAAACTGATCTTTCAAAGATAGAGAGCTTTGTTTGCCTTGCATGATAAGCTCTGACAAGTGCGAGAATGCATGATAAAAAAATCAATAACACGACCACCGTACTCAGGCAAGCGTTTCCAATTGTCAAACGATTTGACGGATTGAATACAATCGGCAAAAAAAAAGTACCAGCATTTTGAGAATGTCGCTAGCAACGAGATTCTTTCAGGTTTAGAAAAATATGAACTACCCCGAAGCCAGAAGTGAAATAGTGTTAGGTTAGGTTCCCAGATTGACAGTGTAAGTGTTTAGTGGGTAGTCTGGAAGCAATACGTGTCTGAAAGTTCCAGGATCAGGATGCAAACAGCCTTCATCTCTTGCCAAACAGAAGGTGTATTTGAGCTGGGTACCTTAATTCTGTGATCAGGCAAAAACTGACCGCTACGATTATTAAATGAAAATGGTGCATTTTTGAATCGGATCGGCTCCTGTGTATAAAGACGAAATCGGTACCTGAACTTCTGAATTTTAAGGAGCCAGTAAGTAGCGATAACGGATAGAGGAAGGCATCCTCAGTGTAAGTCAAGACTCTAATGTAAACTGGCGAGAATTGCTCTTTTCTCCAACAATGAATTTTCCTAGTTAACTTTTTGCAGGAGGAATGCATAATCAATGTGAGTAGTAGACAAGGTGTTGGGCAACTTATGAAATCTGAAAGTAACGAACCTTACTACGAAACTTTAATTTAAATCTTAAAAATGAGGAAATGTTGAAAGACGTTACGTAACATAGAAAAAATATCGTTGTAAACTAATCCGAAATCAATGAAGACATGTGGGGGAAAACCAACATACTAAATACTCCTGGGACAAAAAAAATTAGTTAAGACCTTTCAAACAGTATCAAGACGGCTCCTTTGAGAATCAAGTGTCTCGGTTAAAGTGTCTCTGGAGAATTGTAATGGAGAGCAGATCATTATCTGATACAAATAGCTTAAAAATGGTTTTAAAATATTATAAAAAAATAAATAATAAGTCGTATAGTATGGTACTATCCATATCCTAACTTACTGGAACATTGGTTGCTTCTCAGCTTCATCGTCCGATTCGTTTTTACTCTCCGGTAACGAAGGTTGTGGAATACTACCAATGGTCGAATCGCCATCATCAGTGACCTAAAAGAGATTAAATCGGAAAATCAATAAGCAACCTTACTCACGCCTTATTTATCCAAACAATTACAAAAAAATGAATAATGTATTGATTTGTTCGAAGACTAGAACATGTTTACTTTTCAAAAGAATATTTTCAGATACATTCACAATCACGAGAACTTTTTTGTCTGCATAATTTTCGTAGTGCTCCCAATAAATAAACAAAACATACGCAAAAAAAACATGAACAGTGACGCAAATGCTGATTGGAAAATGTGAAAATGTTTTACATACTCAAGCGGCGGGGGAGTGAAAAAAAAACTAAATATATCATACTCCCGATCATTAATTATTATTCTGACCTGTAAGTCAAGGAAACTATTCAAACTTTCGACACTCAATGCACTAAACCGATGTCCTTTGAGAAAGTCCAACGGATTAGATCCCATTTTTCTTCAGCGTGATCCTTAAAGCTTAGAACACTTTGAAGACCGATTGCAAGAACAAACTTTTCACCCCACTTTTCACGATTATTTAATTTTCCTATTCTACACAGTGCTGACGATGTACAATTTTAACAATTAGAAGAACAACAATTTATTTCCGTCAACGAGACATTCCATCACAACAACGACTCGTATGACTGACTATAACATCTTGAAGATTTTAAATTGTCTTCTAGCCGTACGTCTTAATCGTGTGTGTAATTTTGCGATTTTTCTTAATGATGTTATTATTACTCGTGTTTCTGTTATTCCATACACACATATGACCGATTATTGAGTACGGGAGTATCAACAACGAAAGCTTCAGTTCAATTCAAAAGATGATAATTCTTTTTTTATTTTCTTGCTCCTTCCTCTCCGATTAAATCAAATGAATTGGAAATAAATGTAAATGAGAGAAGACTGATGAATTCTTCAAATAATCCTAGTGATCTGCTCGAATGAGCCTTTACTACTCACACTTATGATACTGAACATAAGAAAATCTCGTTTCACACTGGAAAGACTTCAAAATCAGTTTTCCAATCTCATTTCGACAAATCATATTCAGCTGAAAACAACAAATCATAGCAATGAACAGGGAAAAAAACCAGTCGATGGGGAAACCCACATGAATAGAAACAGTTGTATCTTGTATCTATTCTCAAATAATTAGATACTAGATTCAAATAAAATGAACTAGATACTAGCTATGTGTGTTGCTCTCCTGCTATGTGCTTTGCACTTGTACTTCCACGCTCATGAGGAAAAATTCTGTGGAAAGTGAGAACGAAAAAACCAAGGAAATCATTCGAGCAAATTATTACGAATTTTTCTTTTTCGAATTGTGATCAACAGAAATGAATACAAATTCTGATATTGCAAGAAACCATTGATTCCCAGGATATTTTCAAGTAATCAAGCCGACTCTTTAACTTATTCACTACTTTTGCGACTTCAGGCTTCATGGTACATGAAAAATGGTCTCAAACTACTTCAAAACCAACTGTTTTCTTTTAAACATGAAATAAAGGTGTCGTTCTCAGCAAGGATTCAATCGTGTTCATTTATGAGAAAATTTGGAATAATATTGAGTTCTTACTCCCTTCTCACATTGCCGATATAGAGTCAGCAAACTCAAGCAAGTCATTTGGGAATCAGTTGAGTCCAATGTCTCGAAAAGGATCTGAGCTAGGAAATGGACAGAACTCAATTTTTAACCGTTATAACCAACTCAAACTAAACAATCTATGAGAAGGCAATGGAAATAAAGCTAGATTTGAGTCCAAGCATGGCAACCAAATCAAAAATTTCACGTTAACAAACAAATCAAAACTAGAATTCTATTTGAATATTTTTCAAATTTCAAACAATGCTGTCTTCTTCAGAGGGTGCTCAATTGAGCACACAATCAGCTCTTTCTGCCTCTCTCTGAGCACACAATGATCGGAATTGGATCCTACTGATGTAAGACCAGTTTTCCAGAAAGGACATACCGAGGTAGTGGGGTCCAGTTTCATTTGTTCCTTTTTTTTCGAAATTGTCTCCAGAACTAATTTACCATTGATTTCCTAGCTCACTGAGTGCCTGTTTGCTTAGGCAACCTGCGTACAAGACCCTCAAGTAGTCCACCTGGCTCACGCCTTTCCCTTCAGGAGAAGTCTCCAAAGCTCGTTATATGAGACGTTCGATAGGTTTGGACCCAGGAACTTCTCAGGAATGCCAAGGTCAGAAAGTCTAGGTCAGAAACTTTTCGCACTTCATAGTATCACGTTCATCACTCATCGTCCTTCTTGCGTTTCACACAACAAATTCCAGACCCGTAATTAATACTTCGAAATTCTCATCAAAATTCGACCCCCTGAAAGTATGTTCTATAGTTCTGATGACATTCGTTCATTTTTGGGAGTTTATGGTATTCCTCATGGTCAAATTCACCCCACAGTACGGATTATCACCATTAATCTCTAATTCTGCCAATTATGTCTCTCCCAAGCTGAAATTTGTACTGGGGTGGAGAGAAATTTCCAGTAGCTCAGATCATGACAACAACCCTTTTTGCAATAACTTTCTCAAGCACTTTCTTAGCTACATGAAGCATGCTCCATGGACTGTAAGAGATTGGTAGTTCAGATGCCTTCCCTCTTTATGTTTTTTAACACCGCAGCTTCAGCTTTTTCCGGCGTATTGGAATAACACCCACCTCTGAGTAGGTGTTGAAAAAGTCGAAGCATCAAATCGGACCAGTACAATACAACTACTGGAATGCCACAAATTCGTTTTTGTAGTCGACTGCTTTTCATCAACACTATGGCTACATCAAGTTCTTCGGTTGTAAAATGTGAACAACCAACTAGGACCTCTTCGTAATTGCAACATAACAGAGAGAATAGGCCGGAATAGTGTTCTGATGATGCCCTCCACCATTTCTGGTTCAAAAAAATACGTCGCCCGCGTTTGACCATGTCTTCACATTATCAGTTCATAGTCCAGTCCTCGAGGGCTCCTGTTAATATCTTTGAAGAACTTTTGCCAGCAGTGAACTGTGCCGTGCCTGATCATTTTGCTTAGGACTTTCCTTGTGGATCTTCAAACTACCATACTACGCCTCTTCGCGTCTTTTCAATCGCTGAACTTCACGCATTAGCTTCTGACTGTCCCTTAGCATTTTCGGCTATGTCTGGCATTCCTATTATGTCATCTTCATCACCCTGACGTAGATACGAGCTGCAGGTAGTAAGTGACCACCACATAATGTGATGATAAGGATCATCACATTTGCAGCTACACTACGTGCTATCTTCTTTGGCATTTTTGACACATCTGCGCCTATTATGAGCACGTGATCGAATTTATCGATACATATTCTTCCGAAATCGGGCCTTTCCCTGCAACGCCTTCTAAATAAAAAAAATTATAGAGCATAGTAAATTATAGAAAGGACATAAATTATAGAGCAAATACCATAATGTAGAAGTGCGGAAAAGCAGGAATATGTCAGGAATATCAAAGAAGACTTTCGAAGACATGAATATCATGAATTCATCTGTAATTTATGAAAAATACTGTTACAATAAATTAAAATGTTATAATAAATATTAAAAAAAAGTAATTTATTCTTCCGCCCACGGTACCGTTATATGAATTAATTGTGTATCCGTATCCGCAATTTTGTGGTAGACTTTCCAAAATGGAATATCCTTATTAATAATGCATTATAATCTTTTAAAATTATTAATAATTAATTAAATAATTAATAATTATTAATTATTCAGGATATTACTCAAGAGTTGAATTGTGTTCTTTTCGAATTGACTTTTAATATAATATCGGCTGTAATAAGGTAATATCTATACTATATGTAATATCGGCTGTAGTAAGTTGGCCCGAAAATTGTTCGATTTTATTGCGTTTCAGCATTAGTGGTCAATTTTCCAATCAAATTTCTTTGTGCTAATCGAAATTGTACCCAAAAATTGAGAGTCTTTGTGTACTTCGAGGGTCCTTCCTACTTTTCGAGGATCTTTCCTTCTCATCGATTCAAAACTGTCATCTATTGGACGCTTTAGCTTATTTAGCTCTTTCAGTGCAACATTTGATTGGCGTTTTCATTGACTAACTGGTCTGAACAAAAACCATTAGTCTAAGCCACTCCTGTATCTAAGGCTTAGGCAGAGCATCCTCACCACATTCCACAGAAAAATTTTAAGCATATTTCCAAAGTGGTTTTGCATTCTCTATACTAATAAAGCATCACAAAGCGTATTTATTCAAAAGTGTCACTAATTTTTTTGAATCAAATCAACTTTTCACATTGACGACGAAAGATATCTGTAACTTCCTTCAAAATAAAGCCACACATGTCATCTTTCAGGCAGAGGTATGTTGGTTTTCAAATTGGAATTAGTGCTCTAACTATTTCAATGGATCTAGTGTTGTCAAATTGGTGGGTACCAATATCACATTGCAACAAAATATCGTGGAAACTTTTTAAATGACCCTAAAATAATTGTTGTTTTTGGGGTCCACTTATTGGAAGCAGTACAGTATTGTGCCTTATTTTTTTGCAGAGGGTCCATCTTGTCACCTAAGAGAGCCTGTTGTTCTGAAACTACCAGGTGATCTAGTTTCTCTGCTTAATTCCCGTCATAGTGCTTATTCGAATCGATTGGTGTCTGATAAATAATTTTGACTAATTAAAGCTTCAATTTAAATTCAATTCAGACCAATTAAATAAATCAACAAAAATTAAGATGAAGGCGTTTTTGATGTGTGAAGAAAAGTTTTGTTATGGTACTACCTCGTTCCCCAAACTACTCCCGTAACCCAAAACAAAATGTATCCTTCCCACTTAATTGATAAATTATTCAATGTTTATCTCAGTAAAAAGTCCATAACGTCAATTAAATCAAAGAAAGACAAGATACAAAACTTAACAACGTTAAAACAAAGAACCAAAACCAGCAAAAAAATCTTTTGTACACATGTAAAACATTAATAAATTTCACAATTTGACACGATTGCGATAAATAATTAATAAAAGCAAAACTAAAAAAAAAACAAATCTCAATAGATATATATTAAATATCAATAAAATATAATTGAATTATCATTTATTGAATTGATGTCGAATGCTACCGAGATATTTGCATAAAGAGGAAATTAGCATAAATTAACAATAAAGACAACAAGAGATATCATACATAACAAGACTAAAGATTTATGATATTCTGGAGCGCGGTGCAGGGTCCAATCTCAAAAGAGAAAAGATACGATAGCGAACGTTCTACGTTGTAGTAAACGTTCGGTCATGATAAAAGTAAATAAATTAATCTAGAGCTGGATTTGTCGAGCGTAGCAGACCTAAATTCCTTCATTAATTGTTGGTATCATTTAATTGAAACTAATTGGGAAATTCTTAAAAACGGTATCTATGTTGCAAGCGTTCATATGTGTGATTTGTTATGTCTTCGGCGCATTAGAAAATTTTTTATTTTACATATTAATTTTATGCGTATTTTATTCAAATTAAATTTGGTGGGAATCAAATTTTCCTTTATTTTCTCGGCTAAACAATAATGAGTTCACAACAAGGACTTCACGAAAACTCGGTATAAAAAAATAGTTTTCCATTTATTCCGCTGGGAATAAACATTTTTTTCTACACAAAAAAAAACTCTTTAAAAACAAACAAAGCATTAAGGATCTAATGAAAAAATTTTAAAGCAATTTTACTGCTTCGAAATACCTCGGTCTATCCATAGCACACTCAAAGCTAATGGATGTAATAAACAATCCAACCATTAAGATTTTAATTACCAAACCATATATCATGTATATCATATGCACTAACTGTAGTCAAAGCATGAATTTATATTTCACACACTCCTTTAGACTATCGTAACATATCTCGTCAGGTGTGGAAAAGATTACTTGACTGATTGATAATCTAATAGAAATTGACATAAGTACACTAGTCGATACTATCAGTCATCATCAATATTTAATCAAGTATCTAGATAAATGTCAACACATATTGCTGTCTTATTAAATATTTATTTATTTCATTCAATCAAGCAACGAAACCGAATGAGAATGTATAGACTAACATATTTGTTATAATGTATGGTATATAAGCTGATTTTCCTTGGCACACCAAAGTCAACAGGTTGAAACAAATATTTAATGAAAATCAACAGCTTATATCAACAGCTTGGAAATTGTTTGGTTAATTAATGATTATTCTAAGAACATTATTTGAACAAGGAAACGCTCCAGTTGATTTGTTATGATAAATGGATAAAGTTGAATTGACTTTTGAATTTGATACTTGAGTTAAAAGTGTTCGATTCAAGGAAATTTTGATAACATTGAAAGGTAATACTACTACACACTCTACCAGGACAACAGGGACCACATAGACGCACCATCTTCAAATAAAAAAATGCCTTTTAATGAACATCCTCGACTTCATACAGATCTGAAGTCTGAGCTGACATCCTCAAGAAACAAACGTATCTGTAACGTTAAGTCAGATACAGAAGCCACATGAGCCAAGAGATACGTAAGATACAGGAATTCGTAAGGTACAGGAGCCTTAAGACTCGCACCGTGTCAAGACAATGATTATGGCTGTGCTAGAATTCATTTCACTCCCAGCAAGGGAGTATAGGAGTATTTTCAGAGAGATGAAAAAAGGAAGGGGGATATTATCCGCAAAAAGTCGCAGCAAGCTCTCGCTCTCTAGCAGAACAACAAAAAACTTGAGATCCGGGATAGATAAGGACAGAGTCCCAACAGCAACGTGAGACCATATCTAAGTCGAGATGATTATTTATAGAACCGATTATTACCTGACTCAGTTCTACAGTGAGTATGGGTCTTCCCTGTCCTACTTGTCCAAGAAGGGTAAAGTCCACAGACTGAAAGATGACGGTCGACCAACAAGTGCTCTCACTTCTGCAAGAGGATAAATAAACCATCTCCGGAAAGTCTGATGAAGGTGAACATAGCATCCATATTACACTTGGGTCAATCTTCTGATGAAGCCAGGTACCAAGGACCGCTGGTTAGACCACTCACGATCGGTTCCTTCAGACTGAAGAAGGAACACACCTACCTGAAGGCACCAAATGATCAGGAAATTGATGCCTCACCCAAAGAAATGACCATGACCAAATAACCTCATCATGAAAGTAAAGACGATGGTCAAGGTGATGATATCATCAATATTGTGTTTTGGTGGCTCTTTTGATGAAGAAATGCATCTTTGACCGTTGTTCCAACCTTTTTCCCCTTCAGGCTCACTGAGAAACTCCTCTATGTGAAAGCGCTGAATGAGGATGAAAGGGATGCCTCAACCATAGTAATGTAGCAAACTGTTCCTAGCTGAAAATCAAACCATTACCATCAAGATCCATCTAAACAACAAATCAAACCTCAAAAATCAAAAGCTCTTAGGTGTCGCTGTAAAAAAACGAAAAGCAAATATCTCTCCCATAAAGGACATTTATCACGTAAGAAACCCTAATTGCTAAGAGGCTACAACTTTCTGGGTCAACTCAAAAAACTACTGTGCTGGTAGGTAAACACATGTAGCACGTACAGAGCAGAAAACAAATTTTCAGTGATGAATTCAGAGGCAGGTCGATTTGAATTTGGGCAAATCCAAGTGGCATAGTTTGAACACACGGTGAACACGGAACTGGAGACTCTCTTTGTTTTCTGTAGGACTGCAGAATGGATTATCTGAGTTGGAGTTTCGGAGTTGATACACTCACTTTAGAAAAAAAGGGGAAGTTCTACTTTTACAACACAAAGGACAAAGGAGAGAAGGATTGAAGTTATGTCAAAATGTCGCAAGGGTTCCAATCTTGGTCTAGAGTTTAAGCCTGCACTTTCTGAATAAGCCGTACTTCATCGATAATGCTCGTACGTGAGGCATGATTCAAACTAGGTTTGTTAGTGCACAGAGTTTGTTACAATAAGGAAACAGATAAGTGAACAAATTCAGTGACTAAGAATTGGGAGGCCCCTGAAAATATTCCAAAAAAGCAGTGGTGTTAATCTGCTTCATATTGAATGACTGTGTGAAAACTTCACACTTTCCAAACTGCTGGAAATATCCCTGTATAATATTATCCTGAAGCCTAGTAAAGATCATTAAGACCCTTAAAATCTACAGGCCAATACTACCGGCGTTTGATAAACTATTTGACAAGATTGTCGTGAAAAGATTGAGCGATTACATTCCATCCCTCAATTTCAGTTTTGGCTTCAGGCATGTATACTCAACAGAGCTCCAGCTATACTTGTCTCCAAAGACATGAAAACAGCGCTCAGCCAAAAACTCTCAAAAAACACTGTCAAAAACAGTCGATAATCCTGCTGACCTTCGATAGATACCTTTAAGCATGACAGCCTACTCCAGAAGCTCATAGACTGCAGTGCTATACCAGACCTGCGCAAAATGATTTCATCCTTTCTGAGATACAGAACATACCAAATTAAAGTTCTTGACAGTCAACATCCACTATGAGAACCACTACTGCTGATGTTACACAAAGTTCATGACCGGGTCCAGCACTTTTCAATATGTACACGTCTGACAGAAGCACAAGCCAAAATTGGCAAATAGCTACGTTTGCGGTCGACACTTGCTTCTACAATTCTGGTAATAACCTGAACCAGATCATCTCCAAGCTGGAAAACACGCTAGAAAAAATCAACCAACAACTCTACTAGTGGAAAATTCAAGGCGACGTTATGAAAACTCCAGCAGTATGCTTTAGCAGGAAACGTACGTCCACTACGCGGCCTAACAGACCCATAAACTTTCTAGGCAAAAGGTCTCCCAAGTTCGAAGATCTAACCTATTTTGGTCTAGGACTCAATCCAAAGTTAACGTTTCTATGCTAAGATTCAATGTTTTCGTGTTATTATTTTTATTCGAGAGTCAAAATTTTTGAAATAAAATCCAAAAAATACCTTTTAATAGAACATACCATTTGTTTTTCGTAAAATTGTAAATTCCAGGAAAATTCAACCGATATGACCAGCCGAGAAAACTGTGCGTCAATACTGACACACCTTCGTGTTGCTGAGTTGATGTCTATTGAGGGAAATTTTTGGGTGTAGAATGGTTGGAAATTTCCTCATAAATTCTAAATACCTGATAATTATATTAAGTACTATGCACATAAGTATTAATGATTAAAACGTTAAAGTTAGCCGGATCAGGGAGATTATAATAAGCCAATTAACGTCATTAGAAGACGTTATTTGACGTTGACATATGCAAGTAGATAATTACGAGTATATTATGCTGGTAATATATCACGAATGCGTCAAGAAAACGTGTTTAGATTAATCATTCGTAATGTAATTTGTATTCGATTTGTTTATATTCATTTATATGTTTATACACAATCTGCTAATGATATTTATCAGCCATATCTATGGGTTTGGATTAATTTTATTGTGAATTTGATGCTTCTTCTTAGAAATGAAGGAAAATTTTAAGCTACGTTGCATAATAGGGCGGTCGGATAGGTGCTTTGCTTCACAGCCCGATGGCGCCACTAATTCAGTATCGTGTAGAACGATCGACGCCTCAAACGATTTCATAGATGCCTACTGTCAAAATTTCAGCATGATCGGACTCGTAATGTTGCTTTGACCGCGTGTGGAAGCGAGCGTATTCTAGAAAACGTGGAGAGAAGTTACTATCGATCGATGATTCGATTCTTCCTTTAAAAGGGATATACCGCAGGGAAATCAATGAGGGCTTAGATGCTATGTACGGTAGCTCTGCTCCTGCTATGACGACAGTTAAAAAATTAGTGTAAAGAGTTTCAACATGGTCGCACGCTGGTTTTCGATGAAACACGCCCAGGTGTACCGAAAAAAAACTAACAAAAAAGATATCGTGACTAATATCCACGATCTCGTATTGGCACACCGCCGATTGAAGATGCGCAAGATAGCTGAGGCAGTAGGCAAGGCTGCGTGGATCATATTCTGCATGAAATTCTGGGCATGAGAAAGCTACTACCGTGATAGGTAACGCTCTTGTTTAGTCCAGCACAGATCATTTTAGAGCAGTATTTGACGCTGTTGAAGGGCAATCCAATGGGGTTTCTCCGTCGTTTCGTGAGTCTGAACAAAACATGGATCCACTGGTTCACACCAAATATCATGAAGCGGTCTTAACAGTGAACTTCGCTCATCCCAAGTGCAAATGAGGGAATGAGGGATCGCCCTCGTATCAACATATAAGATTGGCTGAAAATAAAGAATAAAAATCTGTCTATAAATTCTCTATTATTTGATTTTCTTTACTATCCAAGGAAAACAATTTCCGAACGCAAACGTTCGGTGGTTTTTCTGGATCTCAGCCACTTAAAATCAGATCAAAAGTGAAAGATTATAGATCATTCTAATCAGCCAAATTAGAGTTCCTGTGAAAGATCGAAGAATCACGATCCAAAGTCGATTTAGTTGATAAGTGAACAACACAGACAAATACAGAATTGAAAGGTAAATTTTTTTATTTTCAGCCGGAAAAGTGCTTGAAGATGGAAGGCACGATCTGTTAAATAGAAAAAAAGGAAGCGAACAACAGAAGGATCTGCTTTTTTTCAGAACACAGTGTGAAGGATCAAAGCATTTTGAAGTGTTTGAGTTTTTTGACTTAAATAATTTGTGTTCTGCTGTTATTCGTGAATTGATTTACTTTTGAAAATCTTTATTTTCAAGTTTTTGCATTTTCCTTTTTGCATGAACCTCAAAAATATGAAAAATTCATCTTACCCCACTATCGCGTTGATGTTCTGCGTAAGCCTGTTGAATCGATTCAATGGCGTTTAGGGCAGCTGGCAATGAAATAGAGTTTCGTCGTAGTCCTCGACTGCATCCCGGAACTGAGACAAGAGGTCCTGGTGAATCGTTACTGTCTTTGGTATCAGTATCATCCATACCAATGTTTACAGTCAAATCTATTCCGCGTCGTGCTGATAGCGATGGTGAAGGATCTGTCTCACTGGAGCTATTTGGCAGTCGAGAATTGTCCATTGGATTTATTGTATTTGTTGTGGGAATATTTTCATCGACAAATGGAATGGATGCATCACCATCTAAACTAAATGTTGATTTCGTAACTGGCTGTCGATCGGACATGTTTGATTCTAGATTTGGAATACTCATGACGGACTTGAATGTTTTTTTTACTTTTGGAAGAATTATCTCATTCACATTCACTGATACACAATTTTAATTTTATTTAAAGCACCTTAAGTTTGGGCTGGGGGACGATTATCATTTTGAGTTAATTTTTTTAACAGGGAAAATTTATCACATTTTTAACACTGGACGTTCAATCTGGATGTCGATAAATCTGGAAGGTGGTCACTCACTCATACGACACTTTATGCAATAAATGCGCGGAATACCACATCTAGTTCCTCACTGACGTGAATTCTAATACTAGCACAATTTCATCCGTTTTAGACCAATTAGATACGGGACAAGTTATTACCAAACCAGCTAAGTAAGTCACTAACTAATCCGCCTGACAACTTAAAATTACTTAGCAGTCTCAGTATAATATTCAAACGACACTAATAACCAAACTAAACGGACCAAACTGATTCCGAGGGGTCTGTGCTGTCTTAAGATTGCGCGAATTCAACAGCAAATGAACAATTTTAATTTGCTTCTGGTCCCAAATAACAACAAAAAGCACAACCAACGCAACAGCTTAAATTCAATATTTACTATCACACTAATTTCACTATTTATTTAATATTACCTTCGCGCTCTATGGTTTGGATAAATTTTAGCCAAAGGAGTGGAAGCAAACCAAAGTATATCGGCGCTATGATAACAAGATAAATCGTTTGCTATCACTAAATAATCAATGCAAATTTTAATTCACTTGGCGCTGAGTGTATGTTTGTATTCAAACAATATTATTTATCGATGAAATTTATTCTGCAAACAAATAATCAGATAATTGCCGATGTCCTATATCCGATTGCAAAATAAGATAACAAGATAACAATAAAAATGTGATACAAAGATTCTCTAAGGCGATATCCAAGGACCCAGCACAATTCACTATCGCGCTATCAATATCGATCGATTTCCAACAATTGACTGTCGAACAAATCGTAATAATTATCTGCAATGCAATGTTGTAGTGTTAGTCTGTTGCACATTCGGGCACACCACTAATTACTTAGTATAATAGATTATCATGAATAATGCATTAAGCGATTTTTCATTGAAGGTCCAACGTGATATGTTCATCATCGTATTTCTTTTTATGCTTCAGGTACTGAATGATATGTGCGATTTGACATCGACTCAAGACTGCAAGACTTTTCTACGAAACGAACATATGTAATAGTAAAATTTTAATTTAACACTACAACCGTTAAACATATAACATCAACTTATCAGCCAAACAATTAACCGGATCCAACCGCGAAACAATCTGAGACCGCTGGAACTATCCTGACTAGACAATAAATTTGGTCAATTGTGCACCTATCTCCAACAATCATCCTTCGCCCATATGCATCCCATACATTGGAATCGATCAATACCATTAGATACAAATGTATCTTCCTGCCTACCCTTAACTCTTGCTTCACTTCATATCCAGATTAATTCACGCACAACTCAATCTAGATCTCATCTCTCGCAATACTCACACCTCTGTTATATTCCACTAGAGAAACTCTAAAGGAATTAAAATTTAGATCACGATCCATGTGTGAAATCATCTGCACTATATTGACAGCATGATCCTAATTATCATTGATTAACACATATGTAATATTTAGTTGCCAATTACTAGCGTATCACGATAAATGTTTATTTAAACAACAACTACAGCACATGGAAAATTTAAAAATATATCAAAGGAAAATATCAAAGGTGGAGTTAGTATTTTCTTCCTTTTTTTTTTAATTGTTTTTTACATTTTTTTGTTTATTTTTGTTTTTGTTTTCGTTCGGAGCAGAAATATTCCTTTTATCTGTCTAGTCTGCAATGCTGGAGGGGTTAACGCTCAATCTCAAGACATGTGTTAATTCGAAAATTATTGGTTCAATTTATCCACCGCACGCAATACAAATATGCTGGTGGTCCAAATGTAAGCAACAACAATTTCTGTCGCGCCATTGATTTATTTCCAACTTATAAATAAATTTTGGAATGAAGTCATTTGTTAACATATTTTTGTTAAGGTAAAACTACAAGTGTAAACATCCATTAAACTAATTCATTGCGAGATCAACAGTGATAAGTAATGTGTTGTGGTCCGTATCACTCTTGACGCGACCAACATCAAGCGCCCATCACAGCTTGACGTGCATCGTCAGATCATAGGCGTAAAATCAAGAATCAGCAAAACAAAACAGGATACGTTAAGTCGTTTTGGTGGTCGATGTCTAACATAGGCTCTCAGGACTCAGAGCGATAGCACAATTAAAAAGCACTAAAAATTTCCCAGTTTAGTTCAAAATTATCGAAAACCCAAAAATTACCCGAGGACTCGAAAAAACGCTCCTCGTTCAGATCACTGAAATTTTACCCTGCGACTGCATTTTAACTTCCCAACAATTTTCCATGTATCACATTCAAACTCCTCGCTCAGATAACAAAAGCTCTACACTCCGAATGTCTTCCATTTTCTCAAGACCTAAAGTTGACCTGAAGTTGCCCCTAAAGTTCTACACTCCGAATGCCTTCCATCTTTTCAAGGTGAGAGCTCGAAAACGGCATAGGATTCTCTTCAATGTCTTCCTTTACCCCTCCACCCACGGTTGGCCCGGGGTTCCAACCAAAGTCACTTGATAAAATTTCTAGTCTTTAAACATTGATATCAATCATGCTCATACTCGACAATAGCCGGTATACATCCTTACAAAAGATTTTTTCAACAAGGACTGTTCTAAAAATGTTGAGAAAATATTTTTCTCTCTCTATGGAAAAAAAAATAATTCAATCGTGCGCATTTACATGATCTTAAAAAAATTTCTCTCAATTCCAGTACCCTTTTGCCATCGTTCCTACTACTTTTTTAACACAAACGCCAAATCATCTTTCACAAGCTCCTTGTAACGTACCTCCACAGCTTTGATGACCTTGCGATTATTCTTCAACTTCAATCCTCTGCAATTGAAATTCAAGGAAATTGAATTCATTGCAAATCTCCTCTTTCACCTTTAGTTCAGCTAATAGGCAGAAGTAGCAAGGGGCCCTGTAGCGTAGCTCCGGAGCTTTGGTGATCTCGCAATTGTTCTTGACTGACAGGACAGGACATTGAATTCATTGAAAATCTCCTCTATCAACTTGAGTTCGAGTAACAGGCAGATGTTGCAAGGAGACACATCGGGACTGTACGGCGGACGGGGTCAGAGTTAAAATATCTCAAGCATTCATGAAATCTACTTCAATGCGTGCGTTGTGCTGATATAGCAAAATTTCCTTAATAAAGAGTGTTTTTCGAGACATAGAGCTTTAAGCTGGCAACACTTTTTAATACTACGCACGGTGTGACAGCTGTCATGCGTTTTATGATTAATTTGGTTTGCCATTTTATCATAAATAAGCTGACGCTTGAGCAATGTCTGCAAACAGTTGAGATTTATTTCGAAAAAAAAGCGCTCGAGAAACTCATCGCGCACTCCTTCAATTTTGTAGCTATCATAATCGTGTTTCAAAAAAAAATTGAGCGTGGATCGTTTCCACACGACATTTACTCTCACTGATAATACGCATCCGTCCAGATGTCGCATAGTGCGTAATGAAGAAACCAAAACAGCTGTAGAGCGTAGTATCGATGAAGACCCAAGTGACATCCATTCGACATCCAAGTGACGTCCATGTAATAAAATCTGTGGCTTTCCGAATTATAGAAAGTCTTAAGGGTGGATCTTAGCAAGCCGTAAGGATCGTAAGCCAGCAAACGAAATCAAATTCGTGCAGGAATCGAAGCCAAACGAGCACCGAGCATGTCGTAGATTTGGTATATGAGCCCCAAAGTACGAAATGCTGCGGTTACCAAATTTCAGAAGAAAATATTGTTTGACGATCAGGCCCATTCCTGGTTGAATGGCTATGTCAATAAACAAAACTGCAACTTTTAAAGTGATGAGCAACCATAGGCGATTCTCCAAATATCCTTACATCCAGAGAAAGTCTCAGTTTGGTATAATGGGCCAGTGGAATCATTGGTCCATATTTCTTCAAAAATGCTGTTGAGAGTAACATTACAGTCAATTGTAACCAGTATAGAGCCATATTCAATGGCTTACTAAGTGGGGTTGTGGCTTACTGAGTGAGGTTGAATGAGTGGGACTCAGTAGCGTCACAGGACTTACGTGACAAAATTTTGACCCTAACTACCATTCAAAAAGCTTTCATGAATTCCCTTCAGGACCTTCTAAACCCTCCAATCTGAGAACTCTCCAGTCGCGGAAATGTCGCTGCCAAGAGTATGTTGACGCTCGATGAATGTATTTCTAAACCTTTCCGATCTAAAACATTTCCGGATACTTTCTATGTAAACTTTGTAGATAGGATACTATGCTTTATTATCCATCATATTCACCCAACTCGATAAAGGATTTCTCCAATCAATTCTTCCTTTACATGGAAATTATAAGGACGTCCAATCCCACCAGACATTTTCTGGGAACATCCAGCTAAAGACGTAGACTTTCACCTGCGAAATTTCTCTTATCTGTTGCGAGAGTTGAGTAGGGTGTCGGATTGGAGAAGATTCAAGAGAGTGGGATGTCATCTCATGGAGCCGTTTATTGAGACATTCTGAGAAGGACAGGATGAGACACCCGAGAAAAAAGTTTATGTCTGTTTATTTGTAACTGGAGCAAGGAATGTACGCTGATTCACCTGCAGCAGTCAAATATTTCTCAATTATCGTACATCAGCCTAATAATGATGAATATCTCGGCTTAGGCAATCTCGTAGGATAATGTGAGAGACACACAGTTACAGGTACTACCACAATTCATTTGAGATTCAATGAAAATTTTATACTACAAATCTTTTCAAAGGATCATTTCGTCTAGTCCTGAAAAGGATCTTCTATTCAATTAGAAGATCCTTTTCAGGACTAGAGAGAACTTTCAGAACTGTTTCGAAATCTAGGGGTGAGATTGCGATTAGAAAGGGATTCAGTGACTTCAAAAACCCTGAACATAAATAGAAATATAAAATATAATATAAAATGAATGTAAGGTCACAAGTAAATGGATCCGAAATAAAAATATTAAAAATAAATAAAATATAAATAATGAAGTAAAATAAGTAATTAAAAAATAAATGAGTAAAAAAATAAGTATTTATTTTATTGAAAATCTTAATAACTTCACTAAGTAACACTTAATGTCTTGGCTCGCACCGAAACTTGTACTTTGTTCCTTTTGTGGTTATAAATACTTCTCACACTCTCTCAAATCCTTAAACTTTATCAACCATAACTAGACATCGACAAAGGACGTTGACGACCCTGTTTCAGCAAAATGAATAATTTGTTCTATTAAATCCATCTGTTTTTCTCCGTCGACCGCGTAGCTTTGATTATCTTCAGCCCTACTGATAGGACATTTTAAAAATATCCTATCGGTCAATTTGACACCATCGTTAGCATTATTGCTAGTGGCACTTGCAGCCTCTGCTAAAATCGGGACCGCACTGAGAAAATTTTGAACGTGATCACTTTCAGCTATCACTTTGACACGACAGATCTGATAAAGATACTTCTCAAGTTGTTGTCGATGATCCTCGATTTCTTTAACACTACTAAAATGTGTCATATTTGTTGGTAGTTGTGGTAAAGCTTTACGTTCATTATAAAATGCAGAAACAATATTTGTATGAAGATTTTTGAATTCTTGATATGTTCGCGTGGTTACTTTGAGTCCTGCCATAAAAATATTGAAATCGATTTGCTGTTGTCCAGAGTACAGATGCAGATTGCAATTCGGGATACTGGAATAATCAAAATTGAGTGTTAGGAGTGTACTTGGGAGTTGAAGATGTTTATTAAAGGACTTGAACGCTGCATGATTTAGATGAAATTTCAAGCAATTCGTTGAGTTTCCACGTTTAATCTAAGGTAAGGGATTCATTTGGAAACACTTTAATAAAGCCACAATTAAAATTTGAACGACTTATTGATCCTTTCCAATAGGAATTAGAGTTTAAGCTGGATTGCCGACTGACCTTATAGGAAGAGATTGATATTTTTGCTCCAACTTAAGAATCTGGCTTCCTAGTTCGCAGCTCTTCTGTAACAGAATACAAACTTTCATCAAGGACCACCACATTTCACACTCGACTTTCGTACCTTCTTGGATGTTGATGGCATACACATCAATTCACCGAGCAGTCTATAATAGGACTTGGTGCGTCTTAAGCTTAAAACAAATGAAAATTCAGCTTAAAACATTAAAACTCCAATCCTTACCTTCTCGTCTCATAACTAACATCCTCTAATTGTCTCACTTTAGGATTCACACCAAAATAATGTAAGTTATAGCCGGCCGACTCAATTTCAAACAATTGTTCCATCCTTAACGTTCGAATACAGTTGAAAGACTACCAATAACGTGAAGACTAGTACAAAATGTTGCAATCATTTCAAGTTAGTCTACTAGATGCACTAGAATCTGCAAAAACTAGATTTATTTCTGTTAACAACGCTACTGATAAGCGTTTGACATTTAATTGCTGATAGGAACATGTATGGTAAAATTCAATTGTAAATTTCGAACTTGAGGACTTAGTATTGGAAGAAGCAAAGAGAACTCGCGTTAGTAAAATGTTAGTACAAATGATCCCAAATAACGTTTTGAATTCATTCGGAGAATGTTTCGTCAACTATTTGGATTGAAAAGAATGGTCTGGTGATAAGACAACTTTAGGAATGGGGTCAAAGTAGTTTCTTACCCCGTCGCTGATAACAATTTAATTGTAATTATTAGTAAACACCAATTACATTGAGTTGTTTTGTACGGTTCACCAGTATTGCACACAAACAAACGGAATGATGAGGAATCTGTAACGATAACCCTTTATATTTCTACGATGATCCTTTAGTCATGATATCGAATTTAGAAATTTGCCATAGAAATGTGTACTTTTAAGGCTAGTCTTTACAATTCAAAACATTAAATTCTGTATTTCTTGTCACGAAACCTATGTTCGTCCTGAACACAGTGTCATGCCTAGATCAGAGAGCTTGAGTCGGCTGACATTTAGTCCAATCCAATGATTATACAACTGGATTTCGAAGGATTACCTAGCATGGTGCTGCACGAAGGACGACAAGCAATGCATATGACATCAAGAGTCAAGCAAGGTTCCATTCTAGGGCCATACTTTTTAAGCGCCTCATATGAGGCTTCCAAGGCTAGCGACTGCTGGAAAAGGAGCGACTGGTTGTTTACTCATGCTGGCCTTGATCTCTAGGCATTCGGTTGAACAGGCGTAGTAGATGGCTGGATGGTCGCCGAGACTACCAGTCTGCCACTAAAAAAGGCTTAGGGGGTAGCTGTGACGAAAAACACGGATCCCCAGTTTTCTTCTTCGACAAGTAGGCGAGACTTCTTTCTTCTGTGACTCTCAGTCTGGCATTAAAAAAGGCTGAGGGGGTAGCACTGACGAAAAACACGGATCCGCAGTTTTCTTCCTCAGCAAGTAAGTGAGACTTCTTTTCAGTCCAAGAACACAATCAAAAACTAGAGTTTGATAATTGATTCTAAAGCAACCTTTCTTGGACATACAAGGGCGGTCGCAGATAAGGTTTTTATCGGGCTCCTTGCAAACCAAAACGGACCATCGTCAAACAAAATATGTTTATTTTTGAGCAACAAGAAGTCCAAGAAACAGTCTCGACTCCTGAACCTGAAGTTTGAGCATGACTTTGAGCAATGGTTAGGTACAGAGAACAGAATTCATACGAATTTCTCCTTTCTCCTTTCTCAGAACGAGTGGTGATGGTCAATGCGGCGTTGATTCCTTCAGATCGTGTCCTCCTATCATGAGATCATAGGGTGATCTATCTCTTCGGTGGAATGAATAGGAGCGGGAGAATTCCGCACGCGAGAAAAGGCTATAGGCTTCCTCTCACAGAACAACTGGTAATACGAAAAGCTGGGTAAGCGGACAATCCAACTCATTAGCAACGTTCATTCATGTTCTAATTGAGCACACTTTGAGAACAATTACAATCAGGCTCAGCTGATCAGTAGGCATGGATATTTCTTGCCTTACCTGCGCAAAATGAGAAATACGCTGTCCGCAGACTGCTTGTTCTGTCAGAAGATCATGAATGACGCCTACCACAACTTGTTCAACTTCAAACGGAGAAGGAATGAGCGGTTACTCCTTTGAGAGAGAAGAGATAAATTCTTTACGATATTCCTATTATCATCAACTGACAAATTGAACTATGTGGCGTATTCTGCTGTGGCTGTTCAGCAGAGAATTCTCTGACCGCTGAATGACGCAGAGGTTTAGGGGTTACAACCCCGTCTACATCCTCCAATCCCACGGATCGAGAAGATACGCCTCTAACCCAAAGCGCCAACAAGTATGAAAATATTGTCCCAACCCGGTGTAATGCAGCATACAGCTTCAAGCTGGAAGAGTTCTCAGCGTGACAGAAAGGATTTTTAGAAGCTAGTCTAGTGGTCTTTTGCTGCTGCAAATTCCTAACTCAAAGCATGGAAAGACTTCACCACCGAATTCGACCCTTTTCGCTTGTTAGAAATCGAAGACTACAAGTAAGGATTATGGAGATGTTAAATGGTTTTTTATATACGGAAATCAAAGCTTTTACAGGCTCTGCTACATAAGATTCGTAGTCCAATTGTATTTAAACAACTGGACAATGACTAATAAGCGATCGCTCCTAGATAAGCAAGCATTGACCAATCCACAGAGACTAATTTTACCCGTTTCCGAGGAAGACTATTGTCGACATGTGGGTACGATCGGAATGAAAGGAATAAACACACAAATTTCGTAGTCCAATTGAATTTAAACGCTCGAACAATCAAAGTCCAAGTGATTGATCCTGGACGCGCATATTTTTGACAATCTACCGAGAGACTGCCTTCAGCCTTCCTCACGTCTGTCAGGCGGTGGCAAAATGCGTTAGTAAATAAAGATAAAAGTTAGTCTGTAAATAAAAAGTTAGTAAATAAAAATTATATAGATCATGAGCTTTATTTTAGTACCTATTTCGACAAAATCGTGCGACTTGTTGATATTTGTGGTTTTTCAGGCAAGGTAAACCTAATTACGACACTACAGCATTCGTAGGATACGATTCATATAAAAGGCACTCCAATAAGCTCGCGAATCATGTTTAATTTGCGATTTAAGGACATTTTAGGAGTCACTGCATGTAGCCTTTTTCATGCCTGTCAAAGGCTGGTGAAACGCATAACTAAGTATATTTGATGTGTTTCCTTGGAAGACTGCTGTCCTGAAATGGCTACACTCAGAATGCAAGGTAACGTCCGTACTATATGATATCACAGAAATCGCATAAGAAGTGTGCTATACGTGTCAGGACTCGGAAGATTTACCACGATATCACCGGTGTATTGGAAGATTCCAGTATGTATTGCGACTGTTGCTTAGAAATTGTCGTTTTGAAAATAATGATTGGAAGAATAGAAAAGATGAATGAAGGAATACATTATTGGGAGGATGTGGCATAGAAAGATTACGACATTATTCCATCTTTCTGGTAATTTTGAATTCCGTCCCGGAGAAAAAACGATTGCTCTATCGTGGCCAAAAATAAATCAATCCAATTCTTGTTACTCTTTTCTGATGTGAAGCGTATTTCAGTGAGAGCGTTCTGTATCGATTTGAATAAATGGCAGTCAGAAGGAACATAGTCAGTGATATAAAACGGGTAAAACTTTCCATCGCATACGAGCATACGCCGAAAAGCTCCCAAAATATTAAACCACGAACGAACGTATGATTTACGGTTAAAAATTCTATGGACAAGTATACAATTTTTAACCGAAAATCATGCGTTCGTTCCTGGTTTATGCGTATGCCCTCTTCAGACGAATCAACTGTTGTCAGTAAAGATCTGGCTTGATTGTATGGACCGCAACTTAAAACTGAGCACATCCTTCAATTCACATCAATTGTAGAATATTAGCTTATTACCATGGCTATTTCGTTGAATGTCCGCGCATCATATATCATTTCACACGTCAACCACACATAACCGTCTAACAGTTGCGCCAATGAATCCGCTTTTCACCGGAGCGCAAAATTCAATGCAAAAATGATTCTTTTTTGTGTCACTCGAGCAACATCTCAGGCACGTGAAACTGTCTTTCGACAATACGCAGCATTCGGTTGCTATGCTTTGGAATGAATCAAAATGTGTTCAAAACATCTGGAATTCGCTACTTCTTGTGTCCTCGTTGAGTAATGTCCCTAATTTCTCATTTTAAAACTTCTTTCGCTGTCCAGAGCATTCTTTTTTAAAGCTATCAAAAACTTCACTTTTAACTTCGCTCAAACCACAAACGACACGTTTGTCTATTTGCAGGATAAGTTACCAGGACCAGTATAACCGGGATAAGTTTCTTGTAACAAAAACTAACTTTCAGCGGAGTTTTTCATTTGATCAAAGAAGAACAATAGCAATAGTTCAAATTTTAGGATGTATATCGACTTTCTCAACAGGGAGAAATCTGTTTTAGCATACCCCGAGCAAAAAGTTAGTGCCGATTCCAATAGAACTTTGACAGAGATTAGCCATTGTAGAGGAAACGTGAGTCCAGACGCAACCAAGTGCTACTTATGTAATCTAGCAATGAAATTCAGACTTTTCAGTTATAGTTCCAAAGGTTTCCTAAAATCATTTAAATATCTCATGGAGTTGCTGCTAACAGTACGTACCTGGAGCTAAGTTATGAAATACACAAACGTTTTCATTGGTCGATCCCCAGAATGGTAGCCCTATGATCATTGAACCCCCTTCAACACTCGATTAATGAATTCAATATGTCTTGATTCTCTTTTTTGCTTTGCAACTGTGGTTGGTCTTTATTCACTCCGATGGCACAAATGTTAGAGACTCCTTTGCAGAGTCTTTCGATATCCCCCTGTTGACGAACTCGACCGAACTCGACGAACTAACCGAACTCAAAGCACGTGGATCGCAAATAGTTTTATAAATCGATTTCGAACATTATGAATTTTAATATAGCTTCCAAAAACAAATTTTGATATACTAACCTATTGAATTTTCGTTGATTGATCGCTAGAGTAGCAGCTAATCGGGTTTGGGCTATTTTGTGAGTTTTCCAGATGAAATAAAGCAAATGCAAGTTTCAGTTTCAGTTTTTATTCATTTTTTAAATTGTTCATTTAAATTATCCACAACTTTATCATTCATACCTAATAATAATGAACAGATATATCTCTAATGATTTCAACAAATTTGCATTTTATTAATTTTGTTATAATTTATTTAGTGGTTTATATATATATATATATATTTATATATATTTTGAATTTTCCTTTTCCGTTCAATATTGATTTAATATATTTTGTTGTTGTTTTGTTTTCATAATATTTTATCATATAATATATTTATATATAAAATTATAATTTATATTATATAGAATTAAACATTTCTTTTGTCTATTACATATTTCATTTATACGCATTCCAATCAATATATTTATATCTGACGAATCAATCGAATAATATAATTTATTATTTAGTTAATAATGGACGTAAAATAGGATAAAAACTAGAGTAAAAATTCCTATAAATGAATCGATTTAAATTAAGCATTGCAATGAAGCTTTTAAATATTTTCTATACTTTTCTGACGATTGAAAAAAAAGGATTAAAAACAAAGCTCACATTTCAATATAAATATTTCCTATAATGCGAGCTTAAAATAAATGAAAAATTTACTTAATATTGTTGATTTATCATCAAGAAAGACTGCTAATATCACCAAAAACATATATATTTGCTCAATTAACAGTTGGGCTGAAAAGTTCGAAGGATACCACATAGATAGCGTTTACAATTAAATGTTTGATATGACCCTCAGTTAGAAATAAACCTTTAAATAATCCTAGAATAAATTTGACAGCTAACAGACAATGAGTTTGTGAAATACAGGAGGAACTTTTATTTTTGCAACTTCTGTGTAAAATAAACGGAATAAAAATTACACAGAACGTTTCTTGATGAAGCATGACTGTCCGATGGTATAACAAAATATTGTCAGAGACAAGACTTGACATAATAAACATTGTTTAGGATTCTATAGCAAGAAAACCAACCGTTGAGAGGTGATTTGCTAAATTTCAACAAGACGAAATGTGGATCGAAGACCAGGATGAGGATGTTGTCGAAGAAACCATCAGAAAGTCCATAAAATAACTTTTAACTATCATCAAATGCCGTTAATCGACATAGCTTCGACTCTAAAGATATCTAAGGAGCGTGTTAAAAAATTCCTGCATTGATATTTAGACAAGCAAAAGCTATGTGCAAAGTGAAGCTCACAATCCATGAAACGAAAAAACGTGTTGATGATTCGGAGCAATTTTTAATGACATTCAACCGTATTACAAATGAATTTTCCGGTCGACATGAGTAATAATAAAACGTGGCTACATCACCACACTCCAGAATCGTCCCATTGATAGTCAGTCGTGTGGACTTCATGCGATGAACTGAAACCAAAGCGTGGAAAGGCTCAATAGATAGCTGGTAAGACTACAGGCTGAGTATTCTCGGATACGCATGGTATAACATTCATGAATTTCGTCCAAAATGGTCAAACCATCTACAGCGATAACAGGCTAGCATTTGTTCATTCCAATGCACCTTGTCACAAATTAATGAAAGTGATTGCAAAACTGCATAAATGTGGACTAGGCTTTGACTTTGCCATCCACCTGGCCCGACCAGGAGAATGTCTTGCTCCCGATGACTTCTTCCTGTTTGCAGACCACAAAGAATGCGCGCTAGAAAGAAATTCAGCACGGCTGAAGAGCTCATCAACAAAATTGAGGCCTATTTTGACACTAAAGGGTAATCGTCCGTCATCATCAACAAAATTGAGACCTATTTTGACACTAAAGGGCAATCGTCCCGGACAAATTAAATCGAAATATTATATGGCAGCTTTAGTCTCTGTATCACCCTCAAAGTAAACTACCCACATTGAAAATTAAATAGAATTTTACCAAAAAGATGCATTAGCCCCCAAAATATTCAGCCCACATGTTAAAACCCAATTTGAATTTTTTCTAGCAATGATAAATTTTCCACACACAAGAAATTAATTTTAAAACAGGGCAGGGATATTCAATTTTCTTCCCAATTCAGTAATAATTCACACGAAAATTTATACCTAACAACAGGAAATGAAAATGTTTTATACATTTCGTGTGATGAGTGCAATTATTAGATTACTCATGCTTAAAAACTTTCTTAAAAATTCACCATTGTAAAATGTTAAATGCAATTCACATTATGACGTTAAATTACTTAAAAAATTTAAAATAAAATACTAAAAAAATAACACAATAAAATGTTGGTGCTGTGCAGTTTATAATACATTTTATTTGAGAGTGCAATTAAATTCGAGTTTCGGTTGTGTAAATTCTAATTTATCTGTTTTGACTGCTTTGAATATGAGTAATTGTCAATTTTGTTTTTAAGCTTTTCAACTTTTCAATTTCAAATGCAAATGGACAAAATCAAAATTTGACTGGGAATAATTTCAATTTCGTGCTTTATCTCAAAATTTCAATTTTTTTTTCTTTACATTAATTTTATAATTGAATTTGTTTACACATGATTTTTTTTTTGGATTTTCTTTTCGTTTTTTGTTTTGATTGCTTTTCAATCACTTAAAAGTTTAATTGGAATGTTAGGTTATTTTTTTTAAAGATTGTTAAAAAAACATGTTCAACAGTTTTGTTAATGATTTTCAATTTTAAATATGAATGAATTTAAAGATGATTTAAATTGTTGAAAGTATTTGCTGTTTTTTTTTCTTTACAATTATTAAACGTATTTGCTTAAGTTATTTAAATTTATTTGTTTATATTAAATTTTCATGACTAACATTTCAGCATTATCCTTAGAAATTTTCGTGATTAGAAGTGATTTCTGTTTTGCTTTTCTATCTCACTGTGCAAATTTAGAATTGATTCTCTTTTTTACATTTATGGCCACACGATACAATTTTCAAATCTGTACAACAATTTCTGATAGTGCTTAGCTATATTCCCCACTCAATGATAAATTTGTGTTTGTTTATTTGTGTTTGTTTCTAATTAATTTTTGTTGATGATTATTAATATGTACAAAAGATTTTTACACATAATTGATAGTGCGTTATGGTTGAAAGTTGGTGCAAAATAGTTTTCGAGCCAAATAAAAACGGAATGATTTGTTGCCTAGACGAGAAAAAAAAACCGAATACCGCAGTCCTAGTCTACACTTCCATTATGGGCGTTGAGCCATCGATAGTTAACCTGCTGAAATCACTTGATTTCGTTTTGCAATTGGTCTAATTCCAGCATGAAAGACTACGTACGACTATAAAGTATAGTTATCAAGGGACCGATGACAAAAAATATTTAAAAAAAAACGAAATTAGCTTTCGCATCCGAATGTCAATGAAAAGAACCAAAAAGGAAAACGTTATTTGAAATTATGTGGGATCTTTATACTAGAGAATAACGCAATGGCTGCAAAAAATACCGGGATAACGATCTTCCTTTCTATAAACCTTAACAACATGAAAAAATACATTTAAGCTCATTGTTTTGTTGCCGGCGCTCAAACCATTTTCATATTGAAATTTTGCCAAGCTGTATCTTGACCCAATCAAATTCTCCATGCCTGCATTTTATCCTGCAACATCCTTTCATGCCCTTTTTCAGTTTATACTCGCGCCCACTAGCTTGCAAAAGTATAGGCCGGCATCCGTGCTTAGCTCCCCACGTATTGTTTACAGATGGTCCTACCTGACATCCTACAGAAAGGTCTTCCGCTTTACAAAGAGATCCCTAGCTCGGTTGTTCCCAAATGCTTCAATTCTGTTACGTTTATTCGCCCCACCCAGGTTAGCCGTTTGTTGATCAGACTCTGACAATCCAGAAGTAAATGTTCTGTATTTTTTTCTTCTTGATCATGTCTGCCGTTTCGATTATTCGTTCGTCGTGTTGACTAAGAAGATTGTAGCCTGTTTATATAGCCATCAACAAACTGTTTGTTCGCTATAAGCTGTTTTGCCCTGGAGCCTTGCTTATCTGACAACCACATATTTGATTAGCATCTTTCATTTAATTCGCTGATCACTTTGTGACGTTGATACATATTCATGCCTCGAGATCCCATCAATGAACAATAAAAGGATGCTTTCTACAGACGGCTCAGAACAATCGAGAAACTTGACAAACTTTATTATGCTCTAGGAGCTTGTTGGTACAAGCATTTTAACGTACATTCTCTACATGGAAAACACGCACCGCATAATGTCGCGAACTTCTTCCTATTAAAAGAATGGGATACATGCCGAGGGAGTTTGTTTGCATAGGAGACACTTGCTTTACTTGACAAATGGAGTCATGTAGGCATATTACGCTCAGAATCCCAACAATATAAAAGAATATATTTAAAAAAATAACCTTGTGAAATCGCAGTGTGGGGCCTGTTTCCTCGTTAATTCTCTCCCTCCTGCCTGTTCGCTGGGAATAACGGACTAAAAAACTTTCGCTGGAATTCGCCTCACATGATAGCCCTTTTGGCGCACAAACCAATGAAGCCTAGCCAAAGGAATATATCAAAATTTACAAAATTTACGAGTTATGTTCACAAGTTGACAGGAGTTGGTGTAAGTGTAGTCCAGGAAAATTATTTTGCTGGGAATTATACTATTTACCACAAAACATTAATCAAAAATACGCATCCTAGTAACATAACCTTCAAAACGCACATGTTAAAATTTTGATGAATTTCATATTTGTTGCGGTCGAAATGTATTTTAGTTTAAACATTGAATGCAAACGTGTTACATTTGTTGATCAAACACTCTTTTTTAACTGAAGAACAGATATTTCAACTGGAAACTAGGCAAAGTGCCATTGAAAAAACAACTTTTTGCCTTTTTATAGCAGATTTTAAATGGGGCCGAACTACTACCGAAGATACGAAGCGCTCAAGCTGTCGAATGGAAGTGGTTACGCCCGAAATCACCTCAAAATCAAAGTTGTTACGACCGATTCGAGAATAAATTCCGATTGCAAGGGAATATTTGTCATTCTAACCCTAAAATCGACTAAATGTCAAAAGACGCCGAAATTGTACATGAAAGTTGGGTTGAAAATCGTCGAGTTTTTACACGAAAAATGATGCAAAACCAACAGCAAATCGATAATTCAGAGCTCCATTTTATGCTTGTCGCGCATGACGAAAAAAAAAACAAATTTTATGCATCGATACATAGTAATATATGACAAAAGAATTCATCATTATATTCCGGAGTTTCGTTATACTCCGCGTTTTGTCCGACAGGAATGGAAAAGTAGTTTTGTTGTTGTTCTCCAGACGAACTTTCGTCGTTCTACGGCTGTATCTTTGTATTGTTCACATGCGCGTTCCGGCGATGTATGGCTGTGTCCAGGATATGAAAGATACAAGAAAACATACGGAGAACAACGGAGCTTCGTTCGTTTAACAAAAAAAAAAACAATACTCCAGGGTCCTGAAGAATCTTAGCCAAGTTGACAGAATCGCCAAAGCCATAACAATCAGAAGACAAAATGTTAATCTCTGTATTTCGTGACGCGCACCGAATTTCGCTCATCAGCTTGCCTCCGTAAGATCGGACTATTAATAAGGACTAATAAACTGTGTTATTGGATCAATTCAATGACGCAATCAAGCAGGAAAGGCCTCATAAGACAATGAAGGAAATCCTCTGTTACAGCAAGACAATGCACTCATCCAAAATGCGTCGAAAACAATGATAAAATTAGACGATTTAGTAGTCGAATTACTTCGACATTTTTCTATATTCTGCAAATACGATGCAATTTGTGTTACATCCTTTTGCAAAAAATCTCAAAAAGATGCTCCAGAGAAAGAAATTCTGCTTCCATAGTGACGTTATAGCAGCGATTTCAGCTTGGTTTAAGGAAAGTCTCACGAGTTGTCTTTCTATGGAAATCATTTGTCAAAATTGACGGGGACTATTCTTTCAACTTCAGACAATGTTATTGCTTACAATATAAACAAAACCGCCTTCATTTGTTGCTCGGGCGTTTGGCAACACCCATTTTATTTTCAACAAAACTCTGTTTTGAAATGAGAGGAAATAATAATGAAATAATCTTACAATCAACGTGAAACAATTGTCAAGTGTGAAAATTTTAGGTTAAGTCAACAGTCTATGCGCATTTTTGCAACAAATCTTTGCCTCCTCTTTATTTCCACTCTTAGATTCACATGAAAAATCATTTTATGTATATATATATTGTTTTAATTGATTAAAATTTCGCAAACATCCGACTGAGCGAATAGAACCAAATTGACGATCCCCATTGTCGAGGTTAGCATGAGAATGTCATCTTTACAGGACGTATTCAACGTGGTGAATGCAAGTGCATCCAAAAGCTGATCGGACATCGAAAACAGCTGATGCTTCACATATTCCCCCTGCCCCCCTCGTGAGTAGACCACGAAATCCACAAAAAGTCATTGTATTTTAGGCGACGTTTAAGGTTAATGTGCTGGCTACGAAATGACAACGAAAATTGCTGTTTTTGACTTGAAAGATAACGAATATCAGCCCGAAAATTATCAGAAAATAAGAAAATTGAGACAATATTCAATGCAGTTCCGTATCAATCACTTCTACGGTTGTTTCAATCGCTTATAGCTAACTTATCAATGATCTGAAAATACTTCACTCATTGAAATGATAAGGAACATCTGTTACAAATGAGTAGAAGCCAAGGGACGTCGAACAACGGTTAGTCAACTGTGATTAGATGCTCCAAGCGCAGACTAGAAAATATATCGAATAGGCACTAGTAATGAAAATTGGGTATGGTTAAGCAAATCTTACACGCAATAAATCGTAGGATTTCGACAAGCCTGTCAAAAAACATGACACTGAATTACGTGATCCTGCCAAAGAGCATTGCAATAAAGGACATAGAAATGGAAGGTGCGATGAGCATATTGCATGAAATTAGTGAGGAAGTCAAAATGTCAGGCAAAACGATTAGAGTTTGGATTGAATAGTAGGACAACTCTGAAGCTATGAAAATAAAACCCACAGAATACGTTCAACTGTGCGAACTGCATACGAAGGAGAGCGTTTTTATGCTCAAACTGAGCATCTATAAAACCAAAAGGAAAAGTTGTTATTAGAAACCCATTCGCACCATTCCGCAGCTATATGTTTATGACCAGACTGAAGAGGAATTTAGAGATGCGGACAAGCTTCCAAGGGTAAGAATAAGATATGTAGACGAAATCTTTTCGTACGTCAAACAGTAGGGACTGTAGAAATTGTTATAGATCTCAACAGAGCAGACAATAGTACGGAGAGTTAAAATTTCTGGACACTTTGGTGTTACGTACCAATGGCTGCATATGCTTCAAAGTTTATGTGAAACTTAGAAACACAAAGAACAATTTCAAACTCCACGAACCATACGCATTGTCGGACAATGATTAACCACATGCTATACCATTAAGCGTAGCGGCAAAACAGAACAAAATCCATCAATAATCAGGAGCATAGCAACGCGAAGGATCGAAGGATAGATCAACACTTGCCACTCTGAACCAATAAACAACTTTTTGGAAGGGTGTGAAATGCATTGAGTAGAAATAACGTATTTCATGCTGAGCATATGATTGGATCAACTGCGCGTAAGTTTTTTCTGGAAAGACTGAAATAGACAGTTATATCCCATCACAGCCACATATTTACTAGCAGATTGCATCATTTGATTCCAACTCTATTGCGGGCCCATGCCGAATAGTTGAAGCAAACAGGATTCTGACGTCTGGAAAGTATGAACAATGGGTTCGATTCATTCCCACCAGAATTGGATACAAAAATTTATTCATTCACATAAACCTAAAGATGAAGCAGTTTTTTGACGGAGTACCCATGCCTTGCCAGACAGAAACATTGCAACAAACGGTGGAAGTGATGGATATTATCCTGAGTAATGTTACGGCAATGGCACTTACAAAGTTAACCATCAAGTTTTGCAAACACAAACAATCGTAGCGGTTGTTATGTTAGCGAAACTACCACTTGGGAGGTTTATTGCAACCTTAGAGAGAGGATTTCTCCGACTAGGTACCTACCAGGCCTAAAAACATTCAACCTCAGTTGAATGTAAACAAAATTGCGAGTCTTCCAATTCGATGGACATTGTAAAGAAATAGTTTTCCAATAAGGACGATAAATTAATTAACAAATTTATTAAATGGATTCAAAACGACTTCGAAAACGGTTCTGGTGAGCTGGAATGCGTTGCCAAGGTAATCAGGGCAAGGCTCGACGATGCTACAAGACGACAAAAGATTAGACTGCGGCAACAAACGCCATATTCATTATATTCAAACGCCATATACAGTAAGAAAATAGGCGGCAGGTTAACTAAATGTACACTGTGATATTGCACAGACTGTTCTCGACCAGGTGAACAAAGCAGAAAGGAAACTCCACAATACATAAATTTTCAATTGATTGATCATAGGCAATGTTCATTATTATTTTTTTTTACAAAAGATTTATATACACATCGTGTTAATATTAACAAATTTCTGTTAGTATGTTGTTGACAGACAAGATAATCATTGAAAATGTTGGTTATGCTAATACAAACAGGACTGAATATTGGATATATAAACATATCAACTGGAATGTCCTAGCTCTATTCATGTGTAGTCTTTCAGTCGAATAAAAGTACAGATAAAGTACATTTTCATATTTCATATTTATCCTATTAACGACAATTGGAAAAAACTTTAAAATTGTGAATATCCTCTAGAAAAATGGGAGTTAAAGTGTATGAGAAATATAACAAATTTTCGTGCAGGTTTTGTTGCTATTTTAAATGTAGTGTATAATGAATGGCATTATTTATATTTATCTATATTCTGTTTGTATAAATAGTTAATTCATTTTCGTTTTATTATTATTATTATTATTCTCCTTGCTGTTGCTGTTGTTGCTTCAGTTATTTTATATTTTTTGTATCTTAATAACATTCTCACTAGACATATGTATAGCGAGCATTGATTTTAATCTTCTTCGCAAATATTTCGTGTGTTTTACTACTCTATATTGTGGTGGTGTTGTTTTTGTTGCATCTTTCGTACATTTTTAATTCTTTCATTTGTTACTTTCTTTTGTTTTTACTTTTCGAACTCTTGTTGTTGTATCTTGTGTTCTGTCGAATTCGTGTCAGTTTAAAATTGAATTTTGTTCAATTCTATGTTTATTATTTTAATTAATTTACTTATCTCACTTTTCTATGAAAAGATCAAATTACCTATAAATGCATAAATGAGAAGAGGAAACAAAAATTGTTTATAGATTGTATTTGTATATTGTGAATGTATAAGCGTGCGAAAAAAGAAAAATTAATTGTATATTTATATATATATATATATATATATATATATATACGAGTATATATGAATGAATTTTAATGTGTATGTATATATGCATATTCATATACACTTAATGAAAAATAGAAACAAAAACAAAAATAAAGGGAAAACGATGATTTTAGTTCTAATTTACCACTAAGATCAGATCAGATGTTCTTTTTGTTTGTTTGTTGTTTTTCTCTTTATAAAGTTATATCTACGTTTATGTATATATATTCTGTTTTTATCACGTTATCACTTGCAATATCGTCGTTTATTTTTGTCAGTCACCACTATCATCCCATTTACGTTCTTCCATTATCCTATCGAAACAGTCTGACAGATAAGCGTGCTAGAAATGCAGAAGTAAACAATGAAAAAAACAACAATTTTGGACTATTTTTTAAGTTAGTAAATGATTTTATATTGTTCGGCTCAATTTCCAGTATAAATAACATAAAAGTTTTCATTCTTACTAAGATTTCATTCTTGACAAGCGTCATTGAACTCTTTCAATATTTAATGTAGAATTCAATATCGAACACTACTCAGTCAATAAAATAGGGGGTAAAGTATGTAGCATATCCCCTCCTGTTTCTACATCCCTTCCCACCTTTTTTTGACCAAATTATGGTAGATTCCAGTGTAAGGCAGTCTGATCAGTAATTCTCAGAGTTTCATGAAAATCGGTCGAAGAAATTTTGCGATTAGCTGTCTGCCATCTGAAAAAATGGCACTTTGAGCAAACTCCGTTTCAAGTTTTTTCGTTATTTTTACGTAATTCATTACGAAAAATTCATTTTCTGACGATTAATACATTTCCAATTGATAAATCTATTCCTGGATTATACAAAAGCATTTCCTCTACGATATATGCTTGCTCTTTGATTTGTTTGGCTTTTATGCTCTCCAAAGGAGCTTCCCTTTTAGCCATTTGCGTTGCCTTTTCAGTGATCAAGTCCTCTCGGTGTCCTCAAACAACACTGAATCGTAGGCTGCCATGCCAATTTTCCAGGCGACGTTCTCCATATTTTTCAAAATAGGCACACGTTCTTCATTAAATTAGGACAGTGAAATTGAAATACAGCAAGTTCTACAACATCCTTGCCAACAAACGTATGTTTGTTAGCAAGGGCGTCGCGATCGCCCAAAGGATCTTGTTGCAGCACTCATTGCTGTTTTGCGTATTTTTCTTCTCAGGAATCGCGAAAGCTAATTCTCGTTGTTTAATTATTCAAACATTGATTTTTTATACTCTTTTATTTCTGGATTTAATGCTGGATTGTGTTTAAACTCTTTGTTTTTAGATTGGTCCTTTTGATACTTGCACAAAACTGATTTAGTGGAACTTTGTCAGACGACATGGAAAAAAGCCTGCCCAAATATCTGTATTCATTTTTGCTAAATTATCAGGATGTTGTTGTATTACCAAACTATAATTGAGTGACATTTTCTTCAAAATTTTTCTCGTCAAAGCGGTGGTTTTCGCTCTTGTCAAGCATTGATGCATCATTTTTTGTTATTTTTTAGAGATTTTATTGGATTTGGTGTTGCTTCGTTCTTCAGTTTGTGCTCTAATTTCTTCGTCTCTGCAGCTCATTGAATTTTGTGAATTTCTCTCAACGTTCTATGGCACCTTTGAGACACCGAAACATGCGTTTACCTACGTATTACACGTATTGACCCTTGGAAGGATGAAATTGTCGCCATAGAGATTGGTATCGGAAAGATTAGTGAACGTTTTTGAACGTCCATCACCGATATAGAACAAATATTTAGCATTGTGAAGTTTATCAGAGTTTTGGGACATATTTATAATACTTTGTCTTCCATACCACCGGAGCTTCCTTCATAATTTAGCCGAACATTCTTCACTGTTGACGCTCTCATTTATGTTGAATGTATGAGAAATATTATTGAATGACTTGTATTGATATCCTTTGTTGTAATTTAAATGACTTGTTCTGATGTCCTTTGGTGTAATTTTCATGTTTAGTGCGGGGCGATAGGTCGCGTTAATCAATCTTTAATGGTGGTTATTTTCATTTTGCGTGTTTTCGAATATTTTATTGATTTTAATAAAGCTCTACGCTTCCTCGAGCAATTTTATGCTCCTTTTCAGATTATGTTCATCTTTTTCTAGTCTTATTTTAAGCAGTTTTTCACCTTATTTACCAGGTTGTTGTTGAATAATTTTATATTCCTTGCCAAGGCATTTTAAGGTATTTTTCAAGCCGTTCAGTTTGTTATGTACATTTAAAGCCTGTCCCTACGACGGCTTCGGCTTGTTGTTGAGCCATTTTCAATTCGTTACCGGGTCACTTTCAATGTATTGTCAGGCCTATTTTGTACACCTGTACCTCAATTTTCTTGTTTTGCAGCTCGCCAAGTAATTTTCAATAATTTCTGAAGCCATTTTCAGTCATTTCTAATGTTATATCTACTTGTTGGGTCATTTACAATTCCTTCTGCGAATAATTTTCACTTCTTTCTCTCCACTTTTTCGGCTCGTTAATAAATTTTCAATTATTTCTGAAGCCCTTTTCAACCGATTCGAAAACGTTTAAAACTTCTTGATGGACCAATGGACCATTTGCGGCTCCATCTAAAATACTTTCAGGTTTTTTCCGAGTCACTTTAAGCTTCTCTCCATACCGTTTTCAGCTAATTCTGGAGTCGATTTTAAGCCCTTCCTTGTATCATCTTCAGCCTCTTTTCGAATTAATCTCAGGTTATTTCTGTGACGTCGCAAAATAGTGTTTACGCCACATTTAACTCATCTACTAGCTGTAAACCCCCATTTCGAACAATATCCAGGTGTTAGTTTAATTATTTTGCAAGTCCTTTGGCCGTTTTTAGCTGTTTCTTAAATAATTTTCCAAAATTTTTTCAAACTTTACTTGTCCCATTTTTAACTCCTTGACGAATTTTCAGATCCATCTCAAATAGTTTCTAGATATTTGTCGGGCAATTCTCGGTATTTTTAACTCGTTTCATTGCTAGCTCTTACGCAAAACATTTTTAAACCCCTTTAGAAGCAATGTTGAATTTATTCTCGAAATATTTTCACTACCTCCTCGAATAATTTAAATGATTTTCAGCTATTTCTCACTCCACTCTAATTTTCAACATTTTCTGAGTAATTTTCAAGTGTTAGTTGTTTTCAGTTCTTTTTCAAACTGTTTTGAATTCATTTTCAATTCAATCTGAGCTTCTACGAGGATCATTTTCAGCCTCTCTTGAAGCAATATTGAGCTTTTCTCGAAATAATTTCGGTCCATCTTCGAGCCATTTTCAGCTCGTTCCCAAGTCGAATCCGATTTGTTCTTGGACCATTCTCTGCTCCTTCTTGAGCAATTTTCAGATCCTCCTTGTGCCATATCCAGCTTGTTCTCATACTATTTCCTTCGCATTTCTACGAAGCCGAATATTTTCCAATTTCTTTCAAACCATTTTCAGTTCGTTTCCGAATAAATTTTAGGAAATTTTCTGACCTGTTTCACAGTTTCTTTGTTCAATGTATCGCATATGATATATGACGCAATTTTGTATCAACCACACCTTTATTTCAGCCAATTTCGACCTGATTCTGAGTTTAGTTTAGTTTTGTTGTAATGTCAAAACGACATTAACGCATTTAACTTATTGGTAAATTTTTTACGGTCACAAAAAATGATAAAATGTAAATACATGCGTTTTTTTTTAAATATGTAAAACTACTCACATATGGCGTATAAACTTTGACCCATCGTGGAGATTTTTCATTGCGAGTATATTGAAAACAGAATGCCATCGATTCATCATCACTTTCCCATCGTGTTATTGTATCCCATGCTAATTCGACCATTTGAGCTTCTAGTGCACCGTCCTCGCGGCACGCATGCAATCTAAAACTTTTCATACCTAGAATTGAAATTATGTTATGATTGTATAAATTTACGTAATGATAAATAGGATTTATAATATTACATTTAAAAATTTTTATGTGTTTGAATAAAATGTTGCATGCCACTGGAGTGGTCAAGCAACAAATGATGTAATCATAATGCATGTACAAGCACTCTTCGGCATTTCCTCGCATAATTGAACATGATACAATTTTCGACAAGTATATAAGAGGAAGTAAACAGCCAGTATTCACTCAAGATGGCATTAATACTCCCAAATGGACGTTTGGCAAAGCTATCAATCGGGAGAAATGGTTACGCTTTCTCTGACTGAGACCGTTGGGATCTCAGCTGTCCTCAAGGTTTAATAAGACCATGCTAATGTATAGAAACATTAACTCTTCGTGTCTTCTCTCACTGAGTAGAAATACTCTTCACAGCTAATAATTCAGTTCACAAGAGATCCAAAGCCAAATCACCGGCCCAAAGTTTTTTTTAAAATTCAATCTGATTTATTTCTACAAACCTAGCCTAGCCTAGGACATTTCACACGACATACTCGTTTAAAGTCGAAATAGTACATAGATATTTACATGAACTTACCTACTATCGGTACAACATGTCCTTCTTTTCGACTATCACAAGAACAATGTGGAAACACCACATCTCCATAACCAGGCAATGTTCTGGCTAATGTTAAATATTCGGATGCTCGTTTAGCATCTTGCAATGCTTTTAATTCATACAATCGTCCATCGGCTCGAATATTGCCACGATTCACTTCGTCGACAGCCTGGCAAGGAGAAAAAATGTAAGAAATCAACAGTTAAAAGAGTTACCTTGAGGTACGTACTTAAAAGCTTAAATAAATCACTACTTCCAACGAATGGAAATTGGTTAAAAAAATTTAAAAAAAATGGTTAAAATTGAAAAAAATTTATCAAATAAAAAGAAAATTTTCAACTATTTGACTAAGGAACAAGAAGATACAAATATAGTCTGAAATTTGAAAATAAAGTTCTGTAGCTATTAAGTAAAGACCAAATGATCGTCGAAAACATTCATATTTAATTAAGAATGAATTTGAAGGGAAATCTGGAGATGGTCAAGATAGAGCGTTAGGACATCAATTTGTTGTAAATCAGCTAACCGAGCAAATGTAAAAATAGAAAAAAATTAGAGACTCCATAACGTTCTGTAGTCGAATGATCGATGTCACAGACTTTGCTATTAGATTTGCTTTTGTATTCCATTTTTAATGTAAGAGTTTTAACTTAAGATCAACTTTTTCCACCCACAAAAGTAAAAAATAAAAACATAGTTTAGTAATTTAGTACGTGAAAAGTGCTAAATACACTTGAACAGTGTGAAACACTATCATTAGAAATGGATAACGACTATAATGATGCGTAATAAATATGGTCGGGAAATTATAGAAGAATAAAAGACTTCGTAAGAAATTATTTCAGCGCAATCAATCAAACTTTAATACAACAGAAATGTTTTTTTTGACTTTAATTCGTTGTACCAATTGTTTGAATGTGAAATCTCAAATTCTTTGCATCAATTCTAACGCTAAATTCCACAAACATTTCGCATTAGTTCCTATTTCGATTTCATTGACGTAAACCCTGCCGTTCAGTCTTCTTATTAAATGCAAGAAAATCCAACTCGTATGTATGAATATTTATCCCCAGATAAAAAAAAAGTCGAATAAATGATGTCTGTATTTTCCCTAAAGTCTAAAAACCAAACACCAAACGATGCCTTGCATTGTTAGACAGATAAAACAGATGCCAAATCTATTTCAAAATATTGATATGCACAAGAATTGCCGGAGAAAAATTGAAATTTTATAACAAGACAAAAATCGATAACAATTTGCGTAAGCATTTCCAACTTGTTTCAAAATTGTGGGTCGCAATCTTGATAGTTTACATGAGCATTAAACATGGACGCAGAACTTGGATCAGTTAATTTTTGGATTTTTTTTCGACACATTTTATATTAAATTGAAATCGCATTTCGACGAGAAATTCCATAACAATACTTCCGAGTTTTAGGAACAAGAAAGCGATTAAAGATGCTAAGGAGGAAGGCATTTGGCTAAAAAGCAAAATAAACTGCGTTCGTAATTCGCTTCCTCTTCATAAAATACTTGTGAAAAATAAACTATTCCAAGCGAACAGGAAGGATATTGTGTTCCTTTGTATGAAAATTGTTTTGAAGTTAATCAACGGTGGGAGATTAACTTCAAATTTTTGTTTTCACCTTACATTCACCTTGCATTCACCTTACACAATCTTATATGTAAGCAATTTTCAAGTTTTGAAGTTGCTTCCACTCATGAAAGTTCTATGATCTCATTAAAATATGCACATTTATTGATGGCGCACTAAAAAAAAGCCACAAATAAACTTTCTATACTTTTTTTGTACACTAATATTGTTTTGAAACGTAACTCGCGTTCAAATTTCAATATTTGACGACCCTTAAAATGATCTCGCAGATAGGATTTATGTAGATTTCAGACAAATGCTCCTGAATTCGCACAATGAAGACATTCCGAGTTGGTTAAACGTGTCAACAAATAAATTTTCATGCTGCAGGATATACTGAGTATTTGTAATAGTTGTTTCACAAAATGCTCACTGAATGATTACGGTCGAAAATCGATTTCATAAAGCATTCTATCTTTTTGATCAGTATACCCTGAAGTTAACAGAGTCCTTAAACATATTTCCACGAAAAATTCCAGGACCTTGCGAAAACTTATGCGAAGACCAACAAAGCATAATCTCGCAAGCATAATCACTAATCACAATCTGCTCTATTACAGAACAGAATCTCTACAGAATTACCACCATTTCCGCATTCGAAATACACTCTTGTATCTTTCAATTTCCCATTCCACAAGGGATTTCCTGATAAATATCAGTTTTTGCACGAACTGGTTATGGCTACAAACGACTGAAGCACAGCACATCCTCGACAAAACTGCAGTAAGGCTCGGCGGACAACTCATAATCACTAAAGTACTATGGATTTTCCACAATATTGAAACAATTGATCATCTTGCGAATTTATTTATGAGGGTAGTTGGACAATGACCTAAATTTTCGCAGGATAAAAACTACGGAAGAATCTTAATCGCATTTGCTCGTATCATCAAAGAAAAAACAAACTAAACTAAGACAAGGAAGTACTTCCATCATTCTTACTTGGTTCGTATCGTTTTGCGGCATTCTTTTCTGTGTCAAATGTGTGATACCAAGCCTGTGTCAAACCATGATCACTTCTTCATTGACCATGGTTTTACACATTAAGAATTATGTCGTAGAATATCTATTCCTGGTCGCCAGTGATAACCAGACGTAAAAAAACCCTCTTTAGTGTGTCGGAGGATCAGATTTTGTTAAGTGCGCAAGCATTTCTTGATTGATGGGTGTCCCAATTTTTAGTCTTCACATCATTTGAATTGCATTTAAACCCTCTCCAGCAGGTGATTAATCTGCATTCAAGCAACAGAACAAATCCCAAAGCGTTTGGGCTGCATATTATTAAGCATTTATTAGGCTTCCATTTGGCATTCCTTATCGTTCCCGTCAAAATATCCATCCTTGAACCGTCGCAATGAGTGTTTAGACGTTACATCAAATGGAGCACAGTCAGCGTAGATTTTAATTAACATGCGGTTTGTTTTTAAGTAAATAATAGTAAATTAAGGCTTCTATTTTGCTAGTTAAATATAACTCTCACATTGTGATTGTACTTTTAAAGTTCATCACAAAGGTAGTCTTGGTATCAAGTCTTGACCTTAGGCGGATTAATAGCGCGAAGCCAGAAGTAAAATCATGGCAAATTCAACTTAACCATGAGCTATATTTGATGAGCTAAATGCCCGCAAGGTTATAACAATGCGAAAGTTGCAATGGGCTGACCGTGTGAAACGAAAGAACGAACAACGGGTACCTTAAATGGTTATTCGCAGAGAGAAGTGAAGGGTGGAGGCTACAGTGGGGAAGGAAATAAATTAACTGGTCCGACTCTGTCGATGAAGACAAACAGGACCCAGTCAATGGATCGAGACAGTCGGAGTCACTCTCAGCAGGAAGTTAAAGCCCCAAAGAAAGCGAAATTGAAGACGTTAAGTCTCTTAGCGTCAAAAATCCATTGACGTTGCTGGAAGGTTTAGCTTCATTGGGTCACTTCAGGATTAATAGCTTCTTCATGATGATATGTCCAATTTTTGTAAAAGAAACAATTTTCACTTAATACAACATATTATTATTAATGCATATGCGCATTTCGGGAGCTATTAACTCTCTTCTTCAGTGCTTTTGTTTGTATGTGACTTTCGAAAGAATCAGAATCAGCTCCCGAAATGCACATTTGCATCAATATAAGAAAATTGTAGTAAGGGAAAATTGTTTCTTTTATACAAATTTGAAATATCATCTAGAAGATACTTTTAATCCTGAAATGACCCCACTGGTAAATTTTAAAATCATCAACATACAAATGATCATAGAGGGAAGATCATTTATCAAAAAAAGAAAGAGAAGTGGTTCAAGACTAGATCCTTGGGGGGTAACAGATCTAGAACGAAAAAGAGTCAAAGTCATGCTGTAGAAGCTTACACAGCAGGATCGATGGAACAAAAAGGCATCCATGACAATAATGACCCCGGCATAGAAACAGCCTCTAACAAGAGATGTTAAAAAAAAGTTACGACGAAATGCTGCTTCAATAACAAATGGCATACTCATATGGCATCGCATTGAAAATAAGAAATGGGTTTACTCTGACATACCTACGCGCAAATGATCCTTTGTGAAGGCGGATCAACTAGTTCAAAATTAGAAAGAGGTATTTTTTCCTCATTTTTCAGCTCATTTTTTTGGAAAATTGCAATTATTTTCACAGTTTTCATCGTTGTAAACGTGCAATTATGTCAATTTAAAGTTAAATTTCAAATGTGACATTTTAATTTCAAACAAATTTTTTTAACCGTATCGATGTGGGTTCTAATATACGCAAGATCTTAAACAAACTCAGTTACTTTTTTGGTAGTCATAATGAGTAATTGACACATGAAAGTTCTGCATACTTTGCCCAGTCAGCTGAAATGCTTTCTTGTCTTTTAATTCAGAGATTAATGGAATTCAACTGAACACGGACAACACAATGAATAATTAATTAAACCAAATCTGTCCTGATAAACAAAAGTCAACAACTATTTCAAACGAATCGAACATCCAACAAATGGTCCACGAAATTCCTCTAATAACATTTTCGATTTGTCCAAAATTTCCATCGATAAATCTTTTGAAAATCTTAAAAACAGCTTTCATTTTTATGAAAACAAAAATATACAGAAATAATGGAAATGTATAGAAGGGAAATTGAATTATAATCTTCGATTAAATTTCGTGTAATAATTTTAGCCATTAGATGCCTTTGGCTTTATTGGCCATGATCAAATATCGATTCACCGTCGCGTTCCTTACCTGATAGAAAATGAATTTGGCCGCTTGTTCGCCATCTGGTAATTGTATTTCTCTACTAACTGAAAAGAGCCATCGTCTTACACATAAACATGTACTCGAGGCTGTGCTATAATTTTGAACATAGAGCTGATGTGGAATTTCGTGAGGTTGAAGTTTTCTTTCTGGAAAATGCAAAAACACAAATGAACAACAAAATTAAAAAATAATAGAAAGAAATGAAAATGTGAGCCAATTGTTTTTTTTTTGCTTCGAGACAAACAGAGACATCAAATCGAAAGGATTTAAATGTTGATTTTTTGCAAACGATTTCAAGAATTTGTTTTTGATTTAACATTGACCTAAACTGAATGTGGTTTGAGTTTGTTTTGAACAACAGAAATGCTTTTCAAATTGTTCACGTGATTTTTCGAAAATATTTTTCTTTCTTTTCGGAAAAACAAACAACATTCTGATAAATTTAGGAAGAGTGATAGCATTCTTGGAGCCTCTTTCTCCTCGGAACGAGGTGGAAGAAGTGAAAATTAATGTGATGAGTGTCGAATTCAATGCAAGAACAACAATTTCATGAACTTCACTTACCAAAATTATATTCTACAATTTCAAATAAATAGAAATATTGCTGTGTATACGATGTAAAGTTAGCACGTTGAACTAGAATATCCCAAACAACTTGGGCACTTGCCGATTTCTTAACTGACACGGTGGCAACTTCATGATCCGGTAGCATAATTTTAATATCGACCGGTGACGCTGACAAATCATCCTCTGAATCCGTAAGAAAATCTTGCACCGCATCACTTTCAGCTATCACACGTACTGCACAAACTTTCTCCAAATACTGTTCCAAGCCACGTCGTCGTGCATCCAATTGTTGTTCACTTAATTGAAACGGCCATTTGCCCGGCAATTTCGGAAAATTGAATCCAACAAATTCTTTACGTAGCACCGAATGTAAATTTGCAAATTCACGATAACGTCGCGAGCATAATTGTCGACCCGCCATATGAATGTTGAAAACGATAAAACGTTCACCATTTCGGGTGACTATGTTGTAATCGGGGATGCTAAAAGAATTTTGCAGAGAATGGGAAGAGGGCGGGAAAGAAAGAAAATTTTTGATTATTTTAATATTGATTAGAAGGATAAATTGATCGTAATTGATTTATATCATTTCAATTTTGAATACCTAATTGGCAGTGAACGTTTTTCGGAGTAGTCTATGTACGAGTATCCACCCGGATCTTCTTGAGGCTCCAGACGTTCAGCTTCCTAAAACGTAAAAAAATTAGTATAAATTTGTCATTCTCGAAAATATGCGTGCAAGAATCTACAGCGAAGAATCGTACCAGCGTAATCAACAAGATATTATATCATAATTTAAAATTAAATCAATTTTTTTGTGAGTTCATTTGTCGTGTAACTACTTCTCATTTGTATAGTTTATATGGGCCAGTGACCCTTGACCCATGAATGAAAATCAATTAAAATAGGAGTAAAAGGAATTATTTGTTCATTTGCTTCGGAATAACGTTTTTATTAGTTGGCAACTCATAACAATTATAAGGACCGCGAGTCTGTCAACAAGACCTAAAATACAAATGCATCATAACTTGCCATCCTATCGAGGCAGCTATCACGCGATTATATCACAGGAATTTCGCAGAGATGTTATTTGTTGCAAGATAACAAAACGAAAATGTTTCCAACTACCCCCAAAAAACCCAAAAGGGCTGAGAATTGCTTAAAAAATTCACAAAAATCCAAAATTCCTCCGATTGCCTGTAACCAGATTACAATATAAAGCGCCCAGTCTACATAATACACTGGAGCTATAAACTCAAAATTTACCACTCCTGACGGTGTCAAGCAACAATGAAACGAAATTCTTATTAATTTGGAATCTTCATTTTTGAGGAGCTGTTTTGACGCTTATGGAGCTGTCAGAACACAAGAATCAAGCAGAACTGCAATCCGATCGTCAAAAAAACTTTTTTGAATTTTAGCCAGAACATCAGTAAACCTTATTCAGATAATCCACTAAATTTTCAGATTCTTCAAATCGTTTCGAAGAAGGTATCTAAATAAAGGTCTTGACCGGCATAATATGGCACTGACAAACTCAAAATTTACCCACCTTTGAACAGTTGCGAACAAAACTGGAAGGTTTGCTGCAAACTGACATCGAAGTCACAACATTTCACAGGATTTTCAAGGCATCGCAGTGTCTATCGATCTAATATAAACCCAACACTCAGCAGGATCATAAGCCGCTGCGAAAATGCCACAACAAAATCGTTCGAATTTTCTGTCAAAAAATTAGCAAGGATTTAGTCTTGCCTAAAAAGTTAAAATAATTCTCAAACTGCCCCCACAGGAATCCAGGTATGAAAATAAAGCGCTCCTTAAATTTACCACACTTTGATAGTCGCGAGCAAGGATTGAAGGATAGTCATCGAAAACTGTTCTTCGTTAGTGAGCTAAAGACGATAATAGAGTGCATTCCAATGTGATTCGAGCTGATATAAGCGAAAAAATTCGATAGAATTATAATCCATTGCAATTATCGCATTTTTACTCCAGGACAAATTATCAAAAAATACATTCCAAAAGTGGGAAAAATTAGCGACCGTTGCGTTTGCAACGATGCGAACTTCAAAGAATCAGGAAATAAACATTGTCCAAACAATCTATGAACGCCTGAACAGGTATCCAAATAAATCTCTAAGTCGGTTCAATACAAATAACTAATCATTATTCAACAGTTGCCAGTCACTCGCATTTGAGAGGAAGAGTGGGATGAGGACCGCTTCAACCTTATCGCATTGCACAATTCATTAATTGTAATATCACTGGGGTCTAATAATTTATCTCCAAAAAAATTTCCTCTTTAACAATGTCTCTAATAACATCTCTTTCTTTATCATTTGATTTTCATACTTCTTTCTGTTTTTCTTTTTGAAGCTTTTCCCCAAAACCACCAAAGGCTAAAACCTGACCTTGAAAAATAATAAAAATTCTCAAAATCTGCTGATTTTTTTGACGCAGATGACAAAAAAGAGCTTTAAGTCTGTATATTAAATAGCAGTTCAACTCGCAAAACGCTAATGGTCGATGAAAAGATTACCCTTAAATTCAAAATACAATTTTCGAATCTCGAATTTCCAATGTAATTTCGAAAAGAAATTTCGAACTTCAAATATTCACATTTCCCTCCAATAATCAGCAAAGGGTTCTAAAATCGTTGCCACACTCTATCGGACAATAAAAACGTGAATCATTAAAAAAAAAAAGGCAAAAAGGACACTAAACAGCGAAAATCGGACACTTTTTTTACATTTACGTAAAGTTCAAACGTGAATGCCACTTACGCCCTGAGCGTTGGAACGTCCAGACACGCAATATTTCTTTAGCTGAGAATCTGAACGTCAACCAACGAGCCTAGTCTGCAGCCTAAGTGGTTGCAGGTTCGTAGGTTGACACATTACTTCTGCCTAGGCCTCGTGTTCCTATGCCTAGAGACGTTTTCACATTGCGGAAATCTCTTTTCTAGCGGATAGAAATTAAAAGGGAGCAAGTGCTAGAAAATAGAGGGATCTGTTTTTCCAAATCTCTTAATTTTAACGCAGGATTAACGCAGAGGGAAGACATTTGTGAACAAAACACACCGTGGCAAAGGTAGGCTTCGGGTGGTAGGCCACGTTTTTCTCTGCCTAGAGAATTACGGAATTCCCTTCATTCGCGGGAAGAAAATGAGAGGGAGCAAGTGCTAGAAAAGAGATCCCTCCATCCCTTCTGACGGTCCGGAACGCGTTTTTTCGTTTTTCGTGTTTTGAAATTCCGTTGAATTTTTTTGCGGCAGTGGGACATCCTTTTTTTTCCGAGGACTTGCTATTAGGGCGTCAGCGCAGTTGAAACGGGGATTAAAAATTAATGAAAATATTCGTCATAACATAAAAAGCAGTTGCATCGTCGTAGCCTATGTAAATGCAGGGAACATATATCAGAAATAGAGCATAAAATTTTAAGATATTACCACAGGTTAGAGTTGATCCCTCTCAACTATGGTCGCACCATAAAATTTATACGTACCAATATAAGAAAGAATATTTTTTCGGGGTTGTTTTTTCCTCTTGTATAGTTATGATGGGTTACGTTTAAAAAAACAATCGACATCGCTATCTCATGCAAATTATTCTACACTGCAGGATGAAGTTTCCAGCGAAAACAAACAAGAAACTCCAAATTTTTCAAAATTTCAAGAAATAAAACTAATGTCAATCTTATGCTTTATTTTAGATAAATTAATACTCATCATGCACTTATGTTTTATAGCAAAAATATATTTTAACGTTAATACTAGCTATAGATAAAACAATCATTCAATTTATAACGACGACAAACAGACTCATAAGGAAAATAATTGAACACCAATATCAACACAACGACCCCAAATTTCGACTGGGTGTTAAGTTTTCTAGAAAAAATAAAACAAATTTGGAATAATAATATAAAATAACTCGCTCATATCATTCTTAAACTGAAATTATTATACCATTAAGTCACAATCTTACCTGTGGTGTTACTGATATCACGGTCAACGTTAAACAATCCCCACCCGATTTTATCAGATCAACAACTTGCTTATGAGTTGCACCCTCAACGCTCACATTGTTTCTGTAAGTAGAAGAAAAAAACGGAAAATTTTATAAGATTTATTTAAGTCGACGATTAGATATGGGGATAGGCTAAGAGCGGGCTAACTTCCAGATACAAACTCGGCAAACCTACTTTGCGTTTGTCGAATTCTCATCAGTTTTCACTTGACCCAGTTTCGTGGGACTATGCAACAATTCTCGAACATTTAAACTTTGAAAAATATATTTTGTCGTATTTGATCCTTCAGCTTTTACATTCGATGGCTTCGATGGTGGTCTAGGGTTTAGTGATATCGTATTCAAATCAGATCTTTCTCTAGTGGGATCCACACAGCTTTTTTGTATTTCACCGTCAATTGTACTAATCTCAACTCTTGCATTATCCTTTTCATCGACAGGATCATCCTCCTCGCCATATTTTTCCACTAGATTGTGCTTGGATGCTTCCAACAATTCTTTCGCAAACAATCGTCGTTCCTTTTCTACCTCAGCCTTGTACACTTCCTCGTCAAATATAGGATTAAATCCTCGATATGTCCAGCTGTATCCTGCAACTTCGACTTCGTATAGATAATCCATTTTCGTCGAACGACGCTTGCTGGCTGACAAACTTATTACCAAATCGATTTGCGGACGAGTTAAAACTAAAGTGAAAATGTCCCTGCAACTGTGATCTAATCTGACTGGACTTTAAGGCAATATTTAATCGACACCTTCAATGTCGTGAATTTATTAAGACTGCATGAACGTTTCAGCTGCTTAGTGAAATAGAATAAACTCTTCTTTTTTTTTGAAATTGATAAAGAAATATAATCAGTCGACAAAACTGTGATAATTTTATAGTTTAATGAAGAGAGATAAGTTATACACAGAGACCCCTTCCTCTATCATTCCTTATTTCGATGGTTGTGCTTAGATTTACAATTTTTTTGAGCAAGAGAGTTAACGCCTCAATGATTCTCGTAAGGTCAATTAAATATTCTACTTACAATTAATTAATTTTGAACGATGCCAGTCTGTTGCAACCATATGTGCACTTTAAATCTATTGAACTCAAACTCACTCGAATGAATTGATAAATCTTGGCTTATCAATTTGAAAGGATTATTTGAACTATTTTTGATTTTTTGATCACTAACTAAGTTAACTGGTTGAACTCATCAAGCCTGGTCTGATCATTAATCACTTTATTATGGCTTTATTTAATTCAAAATAGGTTTGATAAGATGAAAGTGATTGAATACCGATTTTGTTTATGAAGTGTGAGATAAAACGATAGAATTTGTTGATAAAGGCTAGCACGAGACCTAGGCGAGATCACCGATTAATGCCTTATCATTCTGCAGAATGAAGTTTCTGATGATCAATGAAGATAAGAATTTTGACTAGATTGCGATATGGTGAAAAGATAATAATTCAAGATGCAGGGAGATAAAAAGGTAAATGAAGCTCCCCGAAATTCCCAATAATTGCTCAAAGTTCCCAAAAATTGCATATAAATATCATTTCGTTAGTTAAAAAGATAGAAAAATAGAAAAAAAAGGATCAACTGAGTAGAGGTCAACGATCAACATTCCCAATAATTGCTCAAAGTTCCCAAAAATTGCATATAAATATCATTTCGTTTGTTAAAAAGATAGAAAAATAGAAAGAAAGGATCAACTGAGTAGTTGTCACTGGTCGGGGGTTTGATTTTTTTTCATTACCCAAGTGAATCATGAAAAATACCAAAAAGGATGCTGAACGGAGAAAAAGCTACACTTATTCGCAGCCCATAACCTTTCGAAATTTTTCTTCAGCTGTATACAGGAGCATCACAGGATATTTTCTGACGATAATCCTGGATTCCCATCAAAACCTTTTTAGGATACGGAGGTGCAGGCTACTTACGCCCTGAGTGTGGGACTCCCAGGCACGCCTGAGAATTTTAACGTCAACCTGCGAACCAAACTTGGGAACCATTTTACACATTACTTCTCCCTAGGAACGTGAGGTTCCTATTCTTCTAGGCGTCTTCAGATAACGCCAATCTCTTCCCGAAATGTTAATGGAGAAGGAAATGGTGAGCTAGAAAAATGCTAGTGTGTAATAGCGCTGGGCAAGAAAAGAGAACCCTCCATCCTCTCCATCATGTCTTTTTTAACAGTCAGAATTGTTCAATCATAATTTGATTCTATTTCCCAATCCTTGTACAAGTTTCTCCGAATACCGTTTCAATGAAGAAACCCACTCATATTGCTGAAGACCAGTCTCTCTGCGACCTAAGCTTAGGGATCACACATGCAGTCCAAATTCCTCTTAGTTAGCGCTCGAGTGGAATGTTCAAATCCTTACATCCGTGTCAAACTTTTTTTTTAACATCAAAATTGTTTTGGTTAGTACAACAAAACGCTACAATAATCCTACCCCTGTAGGTGTCTTCGGATTAGGAAAATTTCTTCTATACCGGGAGGAAATCGAGAGAGTGGGAGTCCTAGAACAGAGAATCCTGAATTGTCTCCATCACTGCTGATGCACCCGAACATCTTTTTTAACTGTCAGGACTGCTCGAGCAAAATATGCAACGTGATTCCATGTATCGATCGTCATACGCGTTTCTCTGACTAAAGTTTTCAAGAAGAGCTCTCCAATTTTACAAAACGGATTACCTTGCCACTTACTCTCTCTTTTGGAAACAAAAAGTGAACGCTAGGCGTCATTCACCTTTCCTATACAAAACATGTATTTAGCGGACTGTGATCTTTGAATTTTGTTCAGATGATACCCTGAAAAATCCTCGCCCGCTCAATAATTGGGTCAAGTAGAAATCACTCCCACTAGGACTCGATTTAGCCACGGTCTAAGCTAAGGAATTAGGCGTCCAGATCATCTTATTTTTATGTAACACTCCCAGGAATTTTGCCAATCGTTGAGAAATTGTTGTCTCTCGTCTTAATCTCACGTCTCTATCCTAACATCCTTGAAAAACTCTATTGCCAAAAAACAATTATTTAGATTAGTTTTTAACAAAATACTTCAATATTCCATTTAGCCTATGATTTGCAAATGATATTTCAAAGGATATAGAAGGATATATATTTTCCAATGAGCAAAATAGTGCTGTAAGTTTTCTTATGTCAGCAATAAAATAAGAACACGAACGGCTTTCTGTTTGATTAATCCAAAATTGTCATGTTTTAATGCAGATTTTAATCTTAGTAAACAAAACAAAACTGACACAGAAAAACAAGGTCCAAGATAGTCAAAACAGTGAGTCAAAAACTGGGTGCATCATTCCACAGCATCATTGGTCAAAAGCCTTTTGACAGGGGTGTCTATTGTTTGTGATCTTCAATTTTTTACACTTTTTTTTTCGCATTTTTCTTGGATAGTTGCACTGAGAGTTTTGTGCATCCTCTATGCAATTTTGGGCTTTTTGCATTTTAAAAGTTTTCCACTTCAATCCAATCATTCAAAAAAATAATAATCAAAAAGTGAAAATGGTCGAGTCCGTTGTGTTTGCAATAGGCCAAACTTCAGGCTCCTTTTGACCATACAAAACGGAAAGATGCCGCGATTGTGGCGTTAGAGAGCCATTGAAATGTCCTTTTTATAACTCATTTTATTTTTTATTTCGAATATTTGAATATTTTGCACTCTACTAGGTTTTCATTCCAATTTAATCTCCTGCTAAGATAGAAATAGTGAAAAAATTGTGTAAAAAATAGTGAAAAAAAAACCATCATATTTACATTGAGTTGAAAATCTATTTATTTCACTGATATTGGTAAGCGATTTGAATTCACTTATTGTAAACGAAACGCTTTTGTTGCGTCCTAGCAGCGTAGATTTTGACGTGAAGTACAGAATTTGTTGTTAAGTGTGTTTTTATTCGCAACAACAATGCACAGGATTCTTTTTCAGAACAATCTCAGTAATGTTATTTATCCGTCATAAGGTAGGAAGTGAATTACTTTCATCAGTTAAAAAAAAATCATTGAAGTGTATACTTGAATAGTTGGTATGCTATTATCTCATAGAGATAGGATGCAATTCAACTACTACATCATACAAATGGGGTGCAATTTATCAGTATCACTAAAGCTTCCCTAGACTGTAAATCTCCTTTTATATTGTTAGCGTAGAATGTATGCATATCATTGACTATATATTTGAACTTGATAATATTCATTGTGTAAGTAAAATTGCGCTAATTGTTTCATTATCACTATGTCTACATAACTTTTATTGGTCACGATTGAATATATTGTTTAATTAGACTATTATTAATAATCTCTCATAATTAAAACTGGAGCAGGAGCTGTTGTAAAGACTTTTATTGCTATTCTGTAATTTTATTTAGCTTCGGGTGTTTGTTTACTCTAAAGCCTGCGTCGCATTCCGGCTTAATCGATAATACGTGCATATGAAAATTACTAGAAACTTAACAGGACGTTCAGAGCATTCAGAACTTTCAGAACATGCCAATTAATTATTTAGAAGGCTCGACAAAATGTCTTCTTGACAGTTTCATTATTTCCCAATTAATTATGTCGATAGATAGTTGAAATGCTAGCAAGATTACACACCCGACAATGTTGACCTTCTCTTCATTCAATACAGGCGACTAATCTTCTTATTCTTTACCACAGGGATCATTAGGTCACGGTTTCGATTTATCGATTTTCATTTGTCTCCTTGAAACTCTCCACATGCCAACACATTTTGTAAATAACATGTTGAATGCGCTGGCAAATAGTTTTGTATGGATAACATTGTGGAATTGTCAAGATATTGGTTCTACCTACTAATTTATCCATGTGACCATCACCTCGATCAAAGGTTGTTGATATTTATTTTAAGGATCAGCACTTGTGTTCATTGGCTTTCTTCCTGGGTAATGTTGAAATTGTTAGGTTTTGTCTCATAATAAAATGGTGTTGTTATCTTATACGCTCTGTTGCCACCAGATTAAATAATTGCCATTACAGATTTATCCGTTTTGAAATTATTCGTTGCATTATCAAGTTTTATCTTGGAACAATTGTAGATAACAGCTTTTCATCGAAAGTTCTTAAACATAATTTCTTCCTTGATCAACCTACACATTTTAATCCCAAGAGTTCAGTGACTTGAGCACCCGCCTTCTACACAGTAAGTCGCTGACTGCGGCAGTGCCCAAAGAACTTGAATATTTCACTCTAGTACTGGGCTGTCAAGCGCGCTTATCTAGCAGAGGAAAGCTGCTGAAAGTTCAGTAATTCTGACTCAAAAACATCTCAAGTTTTGCGGCCCATAAATGGTCAGGTCTTTTTTCGTTGGGGGATATATGGATTTGTGATTCTCCTGTCTGGCTAGCAAACGCAACTAAGATAGGGAGACCAAGCGTGATTCTGGCCGAAATACCTTATGAGGTTTAGGTTTCAAAGTGAATGAGGTTTAGGTCTCAAAGTGAACAGCACTTTTGACAGAAACACAGGCTTTGTGATTCTCGTGTAGGGCTATCATACGCTACAATACACATGTCCTTTATCTATCCTACATCCGTCTCTATCCTATAGTTCTGTCCCTATCCTGTAGTATAAAAGGATTCTCCTCCGAGTATTTCATAAAAAATTTTGAAATTTGAAAATTTCAAAATTTTTTTTATTTTAATTTTTTAAAATTTTTAATATTTTAATTACATTCCAGCATACATTCGGCAAACTCCATCGTACACAAAATAACGACATGAACATTACAAAAAACATCACTGTTGCGTGTGCATAGAAGCAATTACAGACATCTCCAGTTTTTCAATACGCTATACCCAAACATAAATCCATTTTTCAACCTGCACAGCGACAAGACGTTTATGAAACACTTTCAGTTTGATTCAGTAGATATCAAAATCAAAACTTTCGAAACCATGTGATGATTATTTTCAACGAATTAAAATTTTTGACAGCGTTGCGTTTGCAATGTTGCAAACTTCAGACACCTCAGGATTAAGGTGTCGTTGATGTCAAAATTTGAGCTGTCTGTCAAAATTTGTTTACCATAAGTTGTCAGGTTTTAGTGTTTTAAACGTATTAGAATGCAAAAAATTCAAAAATGTTAATAAAATTTACAAAAAAAAAAAAACACCACTAAACAGCACGACCAAGGAGTCATCTACTTATTAGAGTCTGACATTTAGAGAAAATAAGGACTCTGTCAAAGATGTGCTTTAACAAATTTGGGCCACTTGCACTTGTTTATAACCAACCGATGCCGATTCCTAGTGCAAATACCAAAAAAGTACGAGCACCAACTTCCTTTTTCCGACGAAGCTCGAGATTTTTAAACGCTTACACCAAGACTTGACAAAGAAAGAATTGTTCGAAATATTCATTGGCGGTCATACGTTAAATAACAAGATTTTCAATAACTGTGATTTGACCAATGGCAACGAATCATATTTTTTTTCAGGACAAGAAGCCGTCGTAACCGCAGCACAAATTGATGCAAGTATTTTATAACGAAGGTTGTATGCATGTTTTCAAAATTATGGAGGTCCTGAACATTCAAATTGAATGCGGTGTAACTACTTACAGCGGTGCGGTATGGAAAAAAGCGCAACAAAAACCAAGTGTCGTATGTACATCTGAAAAGTTTAAGGGACTCATGAATTGAGGTTTGAGCAATGTGTGCTGGCATTGGAGATAGGAGATAATTTTTAAAGATTGTTTGCTGTTAAAAAATCGTTAAATACGTTTATTTCTAAATCACAATATTGGACAGTGTCGCAGTGACTTTTCCGACACTACTGTTTCGACCTTTTTTTGTTTGTCACATATATGGACATAGTTGGAACTAAAAGCTTGTCAAAATTTCAATTTTTTTTTATTTTCTAACCTCAAGAACATCAAAAATCCCCGAAATTTTTTATACTTTCCATTCAAAGGGTCTAGATTTTGTTAATTTTGTTATATACATGAATTCTATAGGATAGGATGTTTTTCTATAGGATAGGCCTTTTTTGAAATTTTCATCAGCGATTTCGAAGGCAGAACCGTAACGGATTCATGTCGTTTTCGCAATGTAAAATTAAAAAATGTTAAAACAAGCTTTTTCGGAAAGGATATGACAAAATCCATATGACAAAATAACACTAAATTCAAAAAATCAGAAGGACCAAAATGTTGGTTTATTTTATACTTCTTTGCATTTTAAAACCTTTTAATTTTGAATTGAGTATAAAATCAAAAGAACATTCTCGAAAAAGATCAAAAAGGAAAAAAAACACAAAAATAAAAAAAATCAGTTTCTCTTGGTCAAATGATCGTCTTCAATGGAACTCGGGTCCAGAGAACAGGCTGAACCTCTGCATTTGTCTCAGTAAACCATGCTTTAACTAATTTCGAATTATGTATGTATTGTAGCATTGGCTTGTTGAAAAAGCAAATCCGAATCCATCAATGCCTCGCCGTGTTCAATCAAATTTATCTCCAACATTTCGACATAGCCTTCTGACTTTATTTTCTCTTTTTGTTCCACGCCAATGGAAGCTTTCCTCTAAAGTGAAACACTCCTCGTACCAACGCCAAAGTTCCTACTCATTATTACGTCCAGGTCTTTGCGGCGAATTGGGCAGTAGTACATTCTGACCCTCTGGTCCAAGAAGGTTCAACTATTTTCATCCGAAAAAAAGGACGATTTTGCAGTCCTCGGTCTAGGAAAAAGTTTGTTTTTTTTTCTGCGAAATTGAAGCGACCCAATTTATGCAGTACCGTCAAATTTGGTACCGTCAAATGTGGAAACGTCAAAATCGTGTGGATTTATGATCCTCTTTTGTTTTGATTCGCTGCAATTTTGCAATTACTCTCCGTTTGCAGAGAACTTTCATTTCTTTCACGTTTATCCATACGGCCCGGGTATAACATTTTTTGAATAATTCCTAAAGCCGTATGTTCCCGATGGCGTTTTCGGTCTATTTCTCGGTCGATTTCTCTATTAGAGAGGCCTAAGCTTGGATTTTTACTCTTTTGTCGAACAGCTCAGGATGGCAAAATCACACGAGAACACAACGATCTGTCAAGCAAAGGAGCACACTTTGTAAAAATGTAACGTAAACCAAAGCCACAAATTTCAAATATATGTCAGAAGTTTGTATCGTTCCAAACAAAACGGTCTCCAATTTTTTCGCTTTTTGCATGTTTTTCGGATCATTTCACTCAAAATTTTGGTAATTTTATTCGAAGTTTTTAATGTTTTTGTACTCAACCAGGTTTTCTTTTCATTTTAAACATCTACAAAAAAACAGTGAAACATACAGTATTAGAGTGAAAAAATTTGACAGGATTGCGTCTGCAACGCTACAAACTTGTCCAAATTGTCAAATGAGAGTTGGAGTTGTCTAAGTGTAAATATTTCACAAAACAACTAGCACTATAATACTGAAAGGGAAGCAGCATATAGATGAATTCAATCGTAAATTTGATGTTGTCAACAGGATAAAATGAAAACTAATCTGAAGAAATATGATGGCGCTATTCTTATTTCACTTAGTGTAATGACAGATTAACCAGTATCATGGTATATCAGAGTTCTTCAGTGTTAATAAGCATTAAAGCCAACTGAGTGTTGCAAATTGAGTCATTGCTGGCTTGACCATTTACTGAATTATCTGGAGCTACGCAACTACATTTGACCAAAGTGTTTCATTGATAAATTTAACGCGGGAGATGAGCGCTTCGAATAGAAAAATATAATAACATTCTAGCAATTTTTTTTCAAGGGCCCTCAAATTAAATTAAAGACAAGTTCAGATTAGGCCATGCTTGCGATCTCCCTCCATTGGTCAAACGTTTTATTTTCTTGTGACCTTAACCCAAAAAAATAAAACACTAGTAAGTTTCCTCTGCTTGAATCAAACAGGGTCCAATAACATTTTCCTTCCAACAAATGGAGGATTATTATTTTGGAAAATTACGAAATTTTGGAAAACACAAAAATTCCATTGAGATAAACAAGACTCTAAAAAGTTCTATCGTGTAGGACGTTAATTCTATAAATTAATGATTTTATTAATTTTTTCAAACAACGACGTAGCGCAACAAGTGGGTAGCGTCGATAAATGTGAATCATTGTAAAAATATCTGAAGTTTTTTTCCCCTTGAACTCAACTAACAACACACTTATGTTCTACGCATTCCCACCCTATGTTCCGTCTTGGATGAACATTAAAAAAAATTTTTTTTTTGCTGTCTTACATCAATGTCTACTATCTAATATGATTATTTAATCGATGTTTTTGTTATGAAACTATAATTAGATAATTGCACGCTTTCATGTCCAATTCAGTAGTAGTATCTCAGTGGTAGTTGTAGTTGTTGATGCAGCGTGGACACACTGAAGAAGTCGTAATTATGGTCGGTTTTCTTATTTTGCATATTGAATTGGAAGAATCATATTTGGTTATGGTAAATTTTGATGATAATTTGAATGTTTAGTTCGCAATTCGATGACGAATTACGGATTGAATATTATGGAAGGCTCTGAACGTAATCAATTGTTGAAAGATGATGGAGAAACAACGCAAATTGGGAACACACCGTAGAAAGTCGAATCTAAAGAGGAATAAATCATAAAATAATAAGGAAAAATAGGCAGAAAACGGGGAGGGAAACCATAAAAGACCTCAATCCACAGCATTACATGTGTGCCCAACCCCCTGCAATATTTTGAGGTCCATAATCTTGGATGTGTCAATTTGGTCCTTTGACTCTTGTAATCCACAAATTTTCATTTTGAGCTCATCATTTATTTCTATGAAGTATTATTTATATGCAAGTTACTTTTCCGTATATAGATCGGTTATTTTGCATATGATTTAATTCTTGTTACTTATAACACCAGGTCCCCAAAGCGAAAAAAATCCTTCCTCACCTGCGCGGTTGCTCTCATTTAATAGTCGTTCTATGCAAAAGAAGCCTTATCCATGCCAACAGCCACCTCTGCTGTTTCGGTGAGCCTGACACGTCCTGCCAAGCTCGGGGCAACTCCATGACGGAGTGCTTCAAAAGTGTTTTCCCAGAGTTTTGTGGAACCACAATAAGTCTAATTTTCTGAAAATAATAAAGAACACTGCATGTCTATAACTGACATGAATGAAAAGGATAAACCGAAAAACCTCCCCGTCAGTGAAAAAGGCCTCCGCAGGATACGACGAAGAGCAGTTTCTTTTCATTGTTTTAAATGCCTAGGCTTGTGCCATACCGAATGTGGCTGATAGGAGTTCTGTGTGCTATAAGTGCAGCAAAGCTGGACATGAAAGAGTAGACTACACAGGAGAAGTGGATGGTATCCTCTGTAAGAACGGTGATCCAGACCTGATGACCCGATACATATTCCCCGGAACATGGTTTTTCCAGGTCTTCAAAAAAGGCCCAACCAAACATCAACCAAACCAACAGAAACACTGGAGTGACTCCTATCCTGCAGATTAACATGCATTAGGGTTCAAAAAATTTAGAACACTTTGAGCAGTTTGCAAGGGATTCGAAAGAAGGTTTAAGGATCACGACCGTGATGGAAATTCGACCATGTCCATGTCAACTGTGCCCACCTGACAGTTCAAACACTGGGAGAGAAGTTTGGCCTACATGAACAAAATTCTGGCGTGTATGCCTAAGTTGTATAAACCATTAAAATATTTTCAAGTGAAGATCAGCTCTTTCGCAGACGCTGTCTGCAACTTTTAGGGTTATGATATGAAGGTACGTCTCAGCCAAAAACGGTGCATGAATCCAAAATGAATATCTACTAATAAACACCAGAGTACGACTGGCCTTTGGGAACACTGGTAACACTTCCGGCGCTTGAGCTGCTTTGCTTCCACTACGGACTTGACATTGGCCTCGATGTTGTTTCAAAAACGTCCGTTTTCAACGAACGAACGTCCGTGTTCATAGCGTTCAAGATGCGCGTTCTAATACGTCTATACATACAGCGTCTCTTCTTCGAGTGGAATTCTGGAATTCGGCGATAAGCTAAATGCTCAAAAAGCTAGGACAAGACATGTAAAAAGTGAGGCGGTCAAAACAGCCAAGTCCAAATCGACTGAGATAAGTCCTGATACTGGCAGAATACTATCGACGACTTGCACTGGAACCTGTGGGGATGGCTTATAAGCGAGTTGTAAGAAACTCTGGTGCTACGGGTGTCCTGTCTACAAGATGAAAAACGAGATAGTACGAGCTCTCTTTCTCATGCACGTATCCAGAGAGAGGGCAGGCAACTGTTTCATTTTCCATAAAAAAATAACTGTAACTAGCGTAAATTTCGATAAAGTCCAACAGGACTTCGTTTATAGACAGTATTCAAACCAAGTAATTGCAATTGATCTATCCCTTACGCCCTGATTTGCTGCTCAGTACCTTTAATACCTCCTGGCAAAAACAAGTTTTTCAAAAGCCATGCAAGATGGCAAGGCACGGGCAGATCAGCAACTAGAACGGAAGTCTCGACTCCCCATCAGTATACCACCCATTTCTTTAAAAGAAACTCATAAGTGCAATGCTCACTGATGTTATCCATGCCTCTATGAACCTTTTTGCCGCGGCAATACGATTTCAAGGTAAGGCTTTCCACTGTAGATTTAGTTGAGGCGACAGTAATAGCGGTCTAACTAACTAACTGAACTCAACGGTCTAAGACATGCAATCGGTAAAACGGACGGACGGAATGTCATTCCAAATACCTGAATAGTTGATGCAGATGCTTCCAACCTGCCTGAAGAACCGCAGACTGATCTACGACACGAAGCAAACCTAACAGAATAACCTAGTTACATCTGGTGTTCCGCAGGGTTCAATCCTCGATTGAATGATAAGACTTTTCGTTGGGCTGAAATATGCTTAGGCTTCAGGTAGGGTGCGTAGTGACAACTCATGGGTTAAACTAGCGCAACCCTGAATAAACTGAAGTAGTCATTCTAACAAAGAAGAATTTCCAGAATAAGATCGATTAGTGTGGGAGACACATTAGTAGAGTCCAAAATACAACCCCCCCCCCTCATTCTCAACTCCTTTCGCTATTGGTCAACGTTTCTTTGACTCCAAACATAAAATATACTTCAAAGAAAATTTTTCAAAGATTCTTAGGTTCATGGGCAACGCGAAATAGGAGCAGAAGTTTGTATATTAAAAGCGTACCAGGACTGTTTGTTTGAAAGGTGACTTTTTGTACGGAACCTATACATGTACGTCTAAACACAGCACGTTGTATTTTATGACGTGAGCCGGTGTTTTTTTTTTTTGCAAAGATATCATATCTGCAATCAAGCGTATGTAACTCGTTAAAACTTGTCGTGCGGTTTAACTCAACGTAAAAATTGCGCTATAGTAACGTCTATATTCAAATCTGGTGTGTGTATTGAGATCAAATCGTTGTAATAGTGCATTAAACCGAATATGAAACATTCAATATTCAAGTCACAATCTTCTGTTTGCTTGCATTTTTCTTTTCGTTTTGTGTTTTTATAACAAAAAAACCAAACCGATGTAGACAACCACAAACAAACATAGTAACCTGAGATTTTTCTACACGTCTGAAACACAATCAATTCCGCATTCATTTCGCTTTCTTGTTTAATAATTCGTTTCACTTTCATTTGAATCTTAACATATGCGTTAACACACTATACACACGTTAACACACGTGTGTTAGTGTTAACACACTATAACAAATAAAATTCAAAGTCGTAATCATTAAAAAAAGGGCCCAAAACATAAATAGAAAGCAAAAATTATCACCTGTTGTTATTCTTTCGTCTATTCTCTTCAAAATTTACTTTCGATTCGAAGCATTGTGCATAATTATAGCATAACATTTAGAATGATCACTTTGGACTGCAACTTGTTGTAAAAACTATAGTGTCTAGTCGCGCACCTTGCGGGTCTCTATTCGAACCGGAGTTTGTTGTTGCCAGTGTTGAATTAAATCGAAAAAATGCTGAAAAAGCTATAGCAGTTTATACCAATGGCTGAATAGGTTCATGAAAACCGGCAAAACTTGTCGCGCAAACATAAAATAAAACGATTAAAAGTTCGAGAAGAGAACGTGGCCAGCAAAACAATTTTTGGTTTTTTGAATGTCTTGTTTTTTTTTTTTCTCAACGCTTCACCATACACCGTCAAGTGGCATTAAGTTGATGATAATCGATGGACACAATATAAGAGAGGAGAAATAATCACATAATTGCAATTACGAACCACTTAAAAATCAGTAGCCACCATTATCATCTACGAATTAAACTATGAATTTCTTGGAATATATTTCAAAAAATATTTTATTTGAACTTTAATAACGAAACCAGATTTCTTCACTTGATATAATTCCATGAAACACGGTTTAACTTAGTCCACTCACGGTTAACGATTGAGCTTAAAAGTCAGCTTAGCAGGCGCTCAACCACTTCAATACAAAAGGCCTCACCCAATCGAAATACCCTGATAGGAGAGTGACAAACCATGTCTCAACAATAACAGAAAGCATCGTTTTCTTCAAGAAAGTACCTAAAGAAAAAATTACTTGGAATTTCGGTAAATTATAAGTTGATAAAAACAGAATAAAGACGAAGAAATTGAGAAGACGATGAAAAAGAATACGAATGAGCAGCAAGAAATTTTAAATATTTAAATTATTTTTTTTTTTTTGATTTTGTTCATTTATATTTAGCAAACGGAGAAACAAGTTTATCAGTAAGTTTAAAAGTGTGTGTGATGATAATCGTAAGAAAAAATTTGTTTAAAGACCTTAAAACGTCTCAGCTTATCGATATTGTTCCTCTGAGAGTTGTTTTTGTTGATCATGTTCTAGTGTTTATTTTTAGTTTAGATTTAATGGCGCCAATGGCCTTACCTTCCCCGGCAGACTACTACTATCATTTTTCGTTCGTAGTTCTGCAGACATACTAACAAAAGCAATAGCAACAATCTTAATTTGATTACTTTTCTTATTATTTTTCAACAGCTATAAATCAAGGTAAACACTTGTAAACTTCTATTTGGGTCAACTGCTATTGTCACCTATGATATTATGTGTGGACCTTCGTGAGTGGACATGTTGCAAAAGTTTTGTTGTCGTGTGGTGAGTTGAAACATGCCAAACAAATAATTAATGGCCGAACGAGCGAACCGATTGGTTTTCTATATATTTTTATGGCTGATGGTCATTTTGTGAAGTAAATGAACGTTTGATTTACTTAGGTGAACGAGTCTGTTAAAGATTTCAATGAAAGCTGGTTAAGGCAGGTGGTTCATTGAATTTTATAGCTCCTCAGAGGTAAGGAGTTTAATATTAAATTGTTATCGTTCACGAGCAAAGAACACTCATACGTAGAGAAATTTACCGGAAATCGTACCATCGAACTGGGCAAGTTTTTGGTAGCGCTATAATTTGGTAATAATTCAACTATCTGTCAACTGTACAGTTCAAAATATCCCTTGAAATCCCCTTAATACCCCTCAACAATCCCTTGACTAACTTGACTAAACTTGAGTAACTTTTTCAGACGAAACATCTTGATAAAATACGAAGCAACACGGTGGAACTTCAGTGATCGAAATTGCAACGGCATACTCATAATCTTCTGTGCTGTAGTCGATGACCAATTTTCAATGAAGCTCCTCGTACATGGAATTTCCAAACGTTTTTCCTTTATCAGCTTCTTATTCCACAAATTCTAGAAATATTCTCATTCAGCAAATGTCTGAAGTTTGCGTCGTCGCAAACGAAACGATCTCCAATTTTTTCACTTTTTGAAAGTTTTTTGGATAATTTGACTTAAAATTTTTGAAAGTTTCATTCAAGTTTCATTTTTAACTTCTTTGCACTCTTATAGGTTTTCATTACAGTTCAATTATCAACCAACAACAAAATGTCAAAAATTTTGACAGTAATTTTTTTTGCAACGATGCAAACTTCAGACACCTCCATTGATTCCTGGTACATCGCAACTGTCAAATTGGCTACTGTCAAGTAAAATTTCTATTTCGAACTAATCGTATAATCGTTACAACAGAAACGTTAGTTGGATAAAATGCAAAACAATGCGGAAGTAATTTAGCTATCGAAATAGAATCGTCTTGTTTACGTATATCTATTGAATGAGAGATTTGTTCACAATCAAATGTCAAAACCATTTTAGCAGGTTCGAACTCGTCATTCCCTTGTTTATTGTGGGTGGGAATCGACAGAATCTTAGAAACCGAACGCTTTCTGAATTCAATGCTTTTCCTTAAACCTTTTTTTATAACTAATCTGAGTTTTTCTTTGTTGATAAACACGTTGAGTCCAAAAAATGCGCCCACAATATCAGTTAGTGAGACTCGTATATGGAGTTTAAAGGTATAAGGCGATCATGCCAGGCAACACGTTCCTTATTATTTAATTCAGACAATTTTCCACTCCCCTCCCCCTTTTTATTATTCTATCGCAGTTGTGAGGCTCAATTTCATGGAATTTATCGTTACGCTCATGCGGTAATTTAATTTCCAAAAATAATACAGCATTACAACATTGTTTGCAAAAGTCCGCCCGAATATTGACGCAGCGATGCGTTGAAAAAGACTGAAGAGACTCAACTCATTACCGTCCTTCACCTTTGCTAGGCCACTCTGTTATTGAAACCCATCGCTTTAAAACGCGATAGCCTAAATGTACTCTTAGTGCTATAGAATATCAACAATTGAAGTCTTTTTTTAATCCCATCAATCTGATAAAATATCAGATTATAAAGTTACGTTCTAAAGCATTCGTCCTTTAGTCTAATTTCCAAACCAATTGGATACAGTCAGGCGAGGAGAACATATGCCGCAAGGAACACATATCAGACACATATGTCGCCACAATCATCTTTTTGCACCAGCAGCACAATCGGCTGTTCGACCAACTGAGTGTTTTTCTTTAAAGGATGATAAGGTTTAAAATTTTTTAGGTGTCTGAAGTTTTCATCGTTCTAAACGCGACGCTGTCAAATTTTTTGAGGTTTTTCCTTTTTAAGTAGATGATTAAACTGAAATGAAAACCGACTAAAGTGCCAAACATTTTAAAAGTCGAATAAAATTTACCAAAATTTTAAGCCATATCATTCAAAAAACATTCGAAAATTGAAAAACTCGAGACCATCACGTTTCCAACGCTGGAAACATCAGACGCCCAAATTTTTTCTATCTGATGATGATCAGATATACACCAACCCCCAACCCCCACCCCCCAATTTTTTCTATTCATTAATCTGATGACGATCTACTTTTTCATTATTCTGAACAACTATGTGTACAGAGGCCCACTTTTTTGGTTTATGTTTTTTTAATATTTACAGTAGGGTTCTCTTCTGAATCTCTCCGCGAATAGTACTAAAGCTTACAAACGATCAGTCCCGCCTCTCTACAGAAATCATGGAAGTCTCCTATTCCTGTGGTCTTCAAGGATTCTCGTTTTGTTGTGTTAGTCGTAACAACCCACACAATTTGGAACCCACAATTTTATTTGGAAGTTTTCTGCGCCCTCTTCATCCTCGTAGAAAATGCAGCAGGTGCCATCCGTTTGGATGCTTATCTTTTTTCTATGTTGACACAAAAGACTTTGGCCTGCAACCAAAAGGATTACCAGAACTGTTCTTACGTTTCTTCTTTTTTTTACGGAGTTACGTTGCCATTTTTAAGGATAAGGCAAATGAGTTCATCGTATCCTGTGGTAGTTTAGGTTATTCTAAACCGTATTTATCTCTTTCTCTTTCATCTTGTCCACATCCCTTTTTGCCGTTGTCAATGTCACAATGATTGTATCTATTCTGCATGAATTCTGATCAAGTTACCTTGCTACCTCACTCGCCAATGAGGTTCGATTTCCTTATGATCCCTGTGATGTCTAGGCCGATCCCGGTTAGCTGCAGTTTGAAGTCAAACCATACCGAATCAGACAAATGAGAATTGACAGATACCATTTGCCGAAAGGATACACAATTTTGAACCGATATAAGAAAAACAAATTAAAATTGAAGGATCATTTCCACAGCAATGTTTACTATGCATTTTGATGTCTTTCGCTTCCTTCAAACCCTACAAAATAAGGACACACTTTTTTCCAGACTGTTGTCTATCTCTAGATACAACGTAAAGAATCCTGTCTACAGTTTTCGGGATCGCAAAGACTAACTGTCGTTTTGAAGTCTTACACGTAGAATATAGAGTCAAGATTAGTCTTTGTTCGTACATATGCGGAACTAGGATTTCTTAGGAGGTATGCCATTCTTTTCAAAAAACAACTATTGAAGCAAACAGTACAATGGAATGAATTAACCAGTACAAAGATGAATCCAGAAGAAAAATTGGAAGAACGACAGAAAATTCTACAGGTACCGAGGTCACCCTAGGGTTTCCAAAGTAGACAACACCGAAGAAAAATGCCGACATTGAGAGGCAAATTTTCTTGGCAAATACAATGCAAAGATGGTGAGTTGTGGTAAGCCTTACAGGTTAGACAGCTAGGTCACAAAAATGTAGACTATGAGTATTAAGAGGAAATTTTACTGAAGCTTGCACAAGACATGGGTGGAAAAACATCCTGAACTATCTGAATTAGATCAAGAAATTTAGGTTTGTTTGAAGCAATTCTACTGTGAGTCAAAAGCGGAATTCAATGGCTTCGCTCCTAATATTGATGATAATGGATGTCCGCCGTTTTTGACTCCTTTTACCACTGTTAAAATTGCCACCGAATGACATCAAAATTGGGGAACTTGTGAAAATTAAAGCAGCAGAGAAGATGAACATACAGTCAGGTAACAAATTGAAATATATCTTTCATTATAATCCACACCGCAACAGCCCAAATCACATTTCCTATTCTTATGATTAATATAAATTTCTCATGAGCAGTTGAGATTTCATAACCAGGAATTTATTAACTGAGTTAAAATTTACTTTAGATCTCTGTTGACAAAATTATATTCTACTCAAATTAAGAAATGGCATTAACCCCATTAGATTTAATCAAAACCCCCAAAAACAAATAAACCCCGTGTAGCCTAAGGTCGAAAAAAAACCCTTTTCCGCTTTCTCAATCTTCGGACACGAAAAAGAACTCACTTTAAGAAGATTTAATTTTCTTGAACGCACGTAGAGCGTAGAATCCACGGAGTTCCTTTGCTTAATTTTCCGCGCCATTTGCATTCACAAAGGGGATCCTACAGAACAATGAGTTTCGACTTTCAAATGCAGATTTCGTCCTAATCCTCTTTCGTGACATTTACACTTTTATAAAGATATTTAATTTCCATTTCTTTACAGCTACCAACGGCAGTGCAGCATTTCAAAGCAATACGAAACGTACACGTGACCGAATCTTTTTAATCCTTTTCCTTTTTTTTTTCTCTCAATCCTCATCGTTCTCCAGGTGGAAGCAAAAACGAAAACAAATTGTTTTTATTTTGTGTCCTCTTTTTTTTGCTAAAGCATTTTAACTTTAGACTTATCCATTTGGACGATCTACGCGACCATTTTTTTTCCTCAAAGCTCAAGTAAAAGAGATTTCCACTTTTTTCCTTAACAGCTTTGCCTTTTTGTCTTTCGAGATTTCCTGCTTCTACTGCTGCTGGTGCTGCTTCTACAAATGTGTTATGTACGATTGACTTATTCACTAGCCTCAACGAGACTTTTCTTTAACGTTCTCCGTTTTTCGATGTGTCTTTTCCGCTTCCTTCTGGTAGATTATGTTTCAAGCTGTGTCGGTGCTTATTTGTTTTTACTGCTGTATCTGTTCGCCGAAGACATGGAAGATGATTCGTCTTTGTTGTTGTCGTCGTCCTCCAAGATTTAGTGGAATGCTCAAGCCACGCTTTCCTTTAAGCAAATCGTCACTGTTTCCGTTTCTTTTCATTCCAGGTTTCATTCATCACAGCAGACAGCCAACAAAGATAAATATAAATACATCCATCATATGAAAATACAACAATTTGCAGACCCATAAACGGAAAATGGTGAATACGAAAAATTTTTGATAAGAGCGTGGTGATGATGGCACATGAAAAATGCTACGTTTGGATGGTTATTATGTTTTGTGGCCAGTATCATGCGTGGGCAGTTTGGAATCATCTTCCGAAAATCCTTAGCCTTCAACTCTCATTCTGTTTCCTACAGGCTCGCGTATCTAAATACAATATCATTTACCAAATCTGTTTCCCGTCTGATAGATGATCCTCGCCTATCTATTAAATTTTTTATAAAAATCCTAAAGATAATTTTAGGATTTAACATCGATTTGCGCATATCACTTTCCTGACTGTGAATAAATTGAGTCCCACATGCTAACTGAATCTACACTCGCTAGTGGTGCTGTGGGAGCTCTTACCGCGAATGCTTCTTGTGCTGTTGATGCTGAGTCACGGATTGTGATGAATTTATCTTCAAATTTTTTTGTTATCAGTTGTCAATGAATCTCAAGAATATGCATATAAATATCTTATATCAGGTGGCTACGAGTATCTTTCTCTGAAGAAAAATCCAACTCATTTGAATGGAAGATGAGTAGGTTGTATTCTAAGAAAGACGTGAAGAATAGCAAATGTATTTGTCATATTCCGGTAGTATGGAACACTTCGCTTGATTGAATACATTTTTTTTTTGTTTAAGGACAAATGTTTGGAGTGGTTTCGTAATGGTTATGATACGTGGATACTTTAACTTTGGATATTATAAGTTTAAATGATTTGATCCGAAAGAAAAAAAAGATTCTTTGTCGGTTTATTTTATTCAATTTGGTTAAGGAGGTAGAACCAGTAGCTGTTGAAAAGAGTCAAGAGAGGAGAGGGAGAGATAGGGGGTAAGGGATAGAGGGAAAGTAGGTGAGAGTGGGCGAAATCAGGAGGGAACGGGGAAAGGGACGTTTTAAGAGGATCCTCGTGGTAGAATTGCGAAGCTACTGTGAAATTATCATCTAGAAAGTAGCTCCACAAACATCCGAAACAAGGTTAGTCACTCTCTATATCCACCCCACATTTTTTTTTTTTTGTTATTAACAGCCTAAGGCAATTTATGTCCAGTAAGAAGAATTCCAAGAAGCAAGGCTCCTTATCCAATGGGACCTCAATTTGGAACCCTTTCACATATTAATTCAGAGCAGGTCACGTTTTCCCCCAAAAAATTAGGTCACCATTTGACATATTACTTCTGAATAGGCCTCGTTTGTCTATATTCCCTAAAGCATCATATTTGTATCGCGATCCCTTTTCCTGGGTGGGAAACAAAACGTAAAGGAATTGCTACAAAAGAAATATTTTTTCTGATACCATCGATCACCACTTGATCACCATCGATACCAGACGATCAAAGTTATTACATTTTTATTGGTAAGAACTGTCCGAAAAGAATGTCAATCAACGTCAGCATCTCATCGATCATACTGTCCGGAGAGCTCACGTCTGTTTCGTCAGAAAAGTCACCACGTTGCTTACTCCAGCTCTTATATCCGGAAAATGTATGACAGGTGTCATCTTCCTCTTTTATGCAAAAGACGCAATCAGCAGATTACGACTCACCAACGTTAAGGATGTAGAAGTGACAATATATATGCAAATTCAAAAGTTGTTTTGAATGGGCATGGATAGGAATGCAGAAATTAGTTTTACTATACTTTGCTATACGTTGGTAAGCAACGGTCTTCATTGCCTCCTTCGCCTGTATCATTCATTCACTCAAGGTTCCTGTCGCTTTTTCAGAATATGTTTCTTGTACTTGTGAACGGCGAATCTACCCTTTGTCTTCATTTTCTCGCTCTCTGCGAAGCAGAATGACGGCTGTGACGCCATCGATGAGCAAGATCGCCTACTGAGTCACGGTTAGAAATGCAGATGAAATTCTCAATCGTTTTCACCTGCCTCGACTTTCTGCACTTGCGACAGCCATGTTCGGGACATGCCACATATACATATACATCGTCCTTAACTATGCGGTGCTCACTATGGATCCTCTCTGTTAGTTGTTGCCAGTCGTTGGCTTAGTTTACTCAGCGAAATTCATATTAGACTCTATCAGCAAGCACAGATGCTTAATTGCTAGTCAGGAAACATCTAGGACTTTCTCGATGCATCACCTTATTCTAGTTTGAAGTGTCAGAAGTTTGCGTCCTTCCATATTGAACGCTACCAAATTTTCCCTTATTTCCATTTGAGTAGATGAAAAAAAAACTGGATTGAAAAGCAAGAAGAGTTTGAAATATTCAAAAACCCGAATTAACAACAAAATCTTAAATAAAATTACCCCAAAAATAAAACACTCAAAAAGTGTCAAAAAGTTGAGACCGTTGCGTTTCTAACGATACAAACTGCAGACACCCATTCCTTTAAGGATCCTGTCATATCAACATCATCATTTCAGTTTTGTCCAGTGCTGAGCAGAATTCATAAAGGATCATCCAGTTTCTTACTGGCCGCATAAGGATGCCAAGCATTAGTTGTCATTCCAGCATAAATTTGTGCCTAAAGAATTGCGTCCGTGGCAGTTCATATACCAGTAGCCTGTCAGACGCGATATTCTACCTCCGGCAAAGAAATTCTGGTGACACCAACTGCAATTCTTATCGACTTGCCTTAGGAGATACAGAAGGCTCTGTTTCTTCACAATATCAGCATCAGAAGTTCTGCAACTTCTCCAGCACTTTAAGAATGAAAAGCTGTCTTACAGGAACGCATATGCTTGGAACATTTAGTGCCAACAGCAAGAATACACGCCTGGTGGCCTATTATGTCCTTAACTGTTAGACCACATTCACCACCTACCTATGCAATTACTATAAAGGCGATTAGAAGGGTTACCCACCTGTGTAGCTACACTATGGTTGAACTAGGTTCATAGCAGCGTAGATCATATCTGTAGGTCTTCCCACATGCATTTCACAGGCATGTTTCCAGTCGAGTTTAGCAAACATAACGGGCAGTATGCAGACGGCGATTCTTGGTTTGGCTTTCCCTTCAAGGGGGATTGCCCAACTCTGTAGCTAAACTGTGATGGAATTATTATCCTGACAGCGTAGATCATGACACTCCCAATTGCAATCAAGGGAACATCCTTTTACGCAGGCAAATATGCCGAACGTGTGAAGAAGCAAGTCAGGACTGCCTGAGCAAATTTCATGTGTATGAAAAATGGGCAGCTCATTGCTGTTTCGTGGGGGCATGACCCTGTCTCGTTTCAGAGCTCCCTCCCTCGTTTATCTGGTTACTTGATTGTAAGTTTTTCCAGACAATTCAAGTCCTAGTAAAGTTTTATTATCCTTCTAAATAAATGACCTTTTCTTTCCTCGAAAAACCCAAACATGTCGATACTGTCTCATTGAAGAAGTCAAGGATGATCAATTTCAAATAATATTCGACAAATAGCTTGCTAGTAACATATTGTTTCAAATGAAAGCCATCAAAATTTGGAGTCAATGATGATCATTACCAATGGCACGACACCCCGAATCGAAAGGCCAAATTTTCGTTATGGTTGATTGGGTCAGCTGGATTTTGCTTTGATTTTGTTGTCGAGGATGCGTTTTAGGCTGTATAAAGCTGTCTACAGCTCCCTCTCACATTTTGAGAACGAGCTGAAGATGGCTACGTACAAGGGAAACGCGTCCTCGACAACACCAGCAAAGCAACGACTGTTGGACTCAATCAACCATAAAGAATTACATAGAGAGCTTTAAAGTTAAAACTTTGCTGAAACTAACCCATAATCGTTTCCCCCACGGCTGATACATTTTCAGCTGATAACTCTGCCATCAAAAAAGTCGTAAACACTGCCATTTACGCTACAACCCGGGCAAAAATGTTATAGCTATACAAGGAGAAAAATAAAAGTCACGGTAACTGATGACCTATAAAAACGAAATGCATTTTCCCCTCTGAATGATTCCACTTTACTACCAACAATAAAAATTGCAATTTTACGTAACCACCAAAACAAAGACCAATGACAGACAACAACATTTTGTTTTTCCATCATTTTCCATCCAATCTGTTATCTGTTTTATACATAAAACCTCTATTATTATCACATTAAAACGTCGAACGCAATTCCAGCCATGTGTGTGTTTTTTTTTTGCATATTGACTGAAATTTTTTGGGGCTCCCCCGTCGGGGACACCACAAATAGGAAAAAAATCGATGCATAACGCTTTATCAATTAATTTTCACTGAACTGGAACAATGCTATCTTTACCATCGTAAAATGGTACTCAATATGCTTTTTCATTTGTTTTGTTTTTTTTTCTTTCTTTAATTTATCTTAAATTCAGTACCAACGATTTTCCTACTATTTTAAATTTGTATTTATATTCATTTATTGAGACCTTCCCCCAATATTACACAAATGTCCGTTTTTGTCCAATCTCCACCGAACTGGAACCGAAGAATATCAAACATTGATATCAAAAATGTATGGCACTTGTCCTAACTATTACAAATAAATGTGGTGAATCATTTTTTGCAATGATTTGAACATAAAGAGATTATGAACACATTCTGCAAACTTTTTATGAGTATTTCAAATCTTATCTACACAATAAATGCCTATGAAGCAATTCAATCGAGAAAACCGATGATAATACTATTCGGTGTATTTAGAAGTAGGAAAAAAAAATACGGAAATATGTAGAAAACGGATGAAAATAGCTTTCTTCTTTGGGCTAATTACAATATCAGTCTCCAGGCGTTGAAAAGGATCTCCTCAATTCGTTTTCCCTCCTTGCTCGATCTCTCTCTCCTAGCCCTTCACAAACGACCAACGAATATTTCACGGCTGTTATATACCTGTGATCATTTTCACCTGTGGAGCCAAGCATATACGGAGGCCGTTTCAAACGTAGCCGTTTTCACCTACAGACAGGAGCATTGACGGTGTAAGTCATCATCAAACGCCACCTTTTAAAAAGGAATGTGTCACAACATCGTTCTAAGAGGTATAGAACTTTATGCTGACAACGCTTTTTAAATGGTACCTATAGTTTGACAGCTGTCATGCGTTTTATGGTTAGTTTCGTTTCAAATTTTATCATGCATAGGTTGACGCCCGAGCAACGTCTTCAAACGGTTCTGCTCAAGAAACAAATCGCACACCCTTTAATTTTATGGCCGCCATAATCGTCCATCATAACAATTATTTTGATAAACCACGGATCTTTTCCGCACCGCGTTTACTCTCACTAATCATACGTACCCATCCAGACGCCGTGCAGTGCGCAATGAAGCAGAAATCATAGCAGCTGTAGAGCGTAGTATCGATGAAGACCCAAGTGAGTCCTTTCAACATCATGCACAACATCCGTTCCAACCAAGTTTTCACGGACAATTTGGAGTAGGTTATAAGCCATAGGTTGGGATGCTTAAATTTAGAAGAAAAGGGTTGGCAGGACAGCATGATATAAGTTCGCTTCGAAATTTCGTCACACTTTTTAATATATTCAAAACAAATTCTGTCTCTTCGCCATTGAATTTCCCGAAATTTTCTTGAAGGTATTGGCTTGCATTACCAAACGCGGAAGCAAATCTAGCAAGCTAGAGAAGTGGTCACGTTAGTAATAACATACGGGGTGTGTTACCATCTACAGATGGGTTGTAAAGAAATGCAATTACCCTTCGTTCACTCGCAAAGGATGGGCTTCGTTCATTCTGAAAGGATTCGCTTGCCGTTTTGCATCTTTCAGTGTCAATTGGTTTGAATTTTGATCATTTTCACGATTTATATTCACGATTGACACCATTTCCATTAGTATCCAACAAAGGAAGGCGCCAAAATTGTGGGCATTGAGCAAGTTTGTTAAATCATCTTACATGTCCTGTAGAATATGGTATTTTCTAAGTTTTTTGACAAATCTACAAATTGCTGTCTGGTCTCTCTCAATATTTAACACTCAACAATCTGTAGTGCGTCTAGAGGACGATATCAAACTCCATTTGCGTCGTTCCAATGCTTAAGTTTCCATCAAACCTATCATTGGACCATTTTCCTTTAAAGCTGAAGAAACAGTCGATTAAAATCAGTTATATAAGTCACAGCAGCATTCTGTGCTCGCATCGATATTAGAGTAAAGAAGTGTCTGAAGTTTGCATCGCTGCAAATGCAACTGTCTCGAATTTTGTAAGTTTTTAAATGTTTTTTGAGATTTTGACTTTTGGTAAATTTTCTTCGAATTTTTGTAGTTTTTACACGCTACTAGGTTTTAATTTTCGTTTAATCATCGACTGAATAACAGATAGCGCAAAATTTTAACAGTGTTTGAAATTTGAACCATCTGAGCAGAGTAAGTTGGCACAATGTTCGGTTTTGACAGGGCAGTGTCCTAGGCTCCACGCGAACCAAACAGGAAAATCTTCGAACCGTAGTCTTGATAATTGGTCAAGTAGGTAACTTTGTTCTATAAGATTTTTGGGGATGTCTCAATTGACGAGATGGCCCAGGCTTATGGGGTGTATTCAGCTTATGAGTCTGTGTTGGAGATCCACATACCCCCCCCCCCCCGAACACCACATTTACATGTAAGCAAGTAAGTCTACTTGTCGTAGTAGTTAAACAGCTTAAATCTCAGTCCTGATAATTGTTGAGGATGTCTTACAACTAAAGATAGTCCTGGCTTTATTTTTACTTTGGAGGGGTACTTTATTGGATGGAGGGAGAGTACTTGTAGCGTTTCTTGCTTTGAAAGTCCCACTGGTTCGGTGCCTCTAGACGTTACAGAAGAACTTCACATGGCAACAAGGGCAGGAAAGAAGTAATAATGAAGTTTTGAGCTCAATTAGGGGCTCGAATTGGAGTGTTGAAAACTTTGGGGGGTTAAAATTCTCGCAAATTAAAGTAGAAATAATTATTTTGAAAGTTTTGTACACGTGTGGTTCGTATGTGGCATGCACGTCTATTGGGATCGGAATTGAATCCTTGCACTCATGTTGCTAGTGAATTATTACAACTTTCAACCAGCAACTGAGGTTGTTCTTAAGCTAATGCGAAGAAATACAACCGACAAAAAGAATAAACGAATTTTGGGAAGCTTACGACCAAACGTAGAAATGTTGTAACCACGCTCCTAGCAGGATCAACTACACTCGGATTCGGAGTCATTGTACAACAAAGATAAAATCAGTTTGGCAATCTCGTTTTTTCCGAATAGACAAGAAAAGAATAACTCGAAATCTTCATTCAAATTCTCTTGAACAATTTCATTCTAGTGCGCAATCTAAACGCCAGATTTTTCTTATCTTCGTCAACCGTTTTGCTAGGCAAGCTGTTGACTATGCCCAGGCTTAAATGGGCGCTTATCAGTACAGCGCAATATGCAAATATTGCCGGAGCAGATGTTGGATGACGTCGTCACTGTCGTTCAACATTTATCTATGGCCAGGCGAAAATTCCGAAGACTATCAGCAGCAGTAAAACGAATAAGTCTTGTGAACTGTGTTGTTTGCCAACTGGAAAACGTTCACAAAGTCTGCAAAATCGCGGTTTCCCACTCATCTTGAGCGTCTTCTCAGCATGTCGTTATTGTTCAACCGCAACAACTTGTCGTTTTACAGTCAGCAGATTCTTACAAGTCGTCAATAATTCAATAAGTTGTTGATTATATCACTCATAAGCAGGATTGGGTCGTGATAGATAGATCCAAGAACAGTTGCGGTTGGAGGACTGAGTCCCATTACAACGCAGCCTGATTCAATTTTGTCTGTGTCTGAAGCAGGTACTTGCAGCGCCACAAACAAGCGACAACGAACAATCGTGGCGAGACTTTTCATAATTAAATTATCAACAAGAAAGACATGCAATCGAACCAGAGAGTGAACGTGGCCACCATGTAACATTGGAGCCAGCAAGAAGCGTCATCGAACGTGTTTTGACCTTTTCTCCACGGACAAGCAAGTCGGGCTGTAATTGAGGGTTTATCGCCCCTAAAATGTGAACGAGCGTGCCAACACTCTTTCCGCATTTATAGTCCAAGGGAAAGTATTTCACGCCATCAATGTTATATCACACCCTGTCCTTCCTGCACTCACATCGCTTCCCTGCCAGCTTGACGTGATGGATTCCTTCAACGAGGGCCCAGACAACGACAATTTGATTGGAAGGATTCGGCCTCAAAGTTTGGCCATCGAAATTTTCTCCGAAATATTCTGTTTACTATTGTGCGGCACACACAACGCTCCTTGTTCCGGCGAGGAGGAAGCGCCTGGAATGGGCGGGCGAGTGCGTTCGGAATGGGGGAGCAACCACCCCTAAAGTATCGATCCTAACTGACGACGATAACGACTACGTTGACTCTAGTGTTGTGCGACGGAGCGGAGGGGGCCAAGTCAATGTTGGTTTTGCCAACGAAAATGAGGTGATTGCAGGGAAACTGTCTGTCAGATAAGGACCACGGGCACATTATGATTTCGTTTGATTGATTCGTGGAAAAATTGCCATTTTGTTAGCTCGCAACATCATCGTGTGAAAAAGTTTTGCCCAAGTGTGGCCTCAACGTTCCACTGACTGACGATGCAGGGATAACGTTTTCCGGGGAGTTGTTGCGGCCTGAGGGTACTTGAGCTCTCGGGACCGTCAGATTTGCGAAACGAAGTTAATTTTCATGCAAGATTTCTCTGTGGAATTTCGCCACGATATCTGGTAGGAGCTGACAGAAGAAGAACAATTTTTGCGATGTAAAGGAGAGGAGATTTTGCATGCGATAGGCTAGAGTTACGTTTGGCGACGTTTTCCGGGGGTTTTGTGTTGGCAAGGGTTGACCTCGGAGGAAACTACTAAATTGGTTTTGGCTACCAAATGTTTCTACTTACACTTCCAATATCCGGTCGCCCTTTTTGATCCCGGCCTTCTCGGCCGCGCCGTTCTGCAACACGGCGCTGACATGCTGCAACGGGGCGTACAACTCCCCATTAATCGAGCGCAACTGGCCGCCCTCCGACACTTGTCCGCGGACGTTGAAGCCGAAACCTGTTTCAGTCTTGTAAATCGTTACAACACGCGGCCCGTACGGATTCTGTTGGGATTGCGGCGCCTGTTGTGTTTGCAATTGCGGCGCTGGCGTATTTTGACTCATTTTACATGCGATATCCCGACACTGGATCTCGAAGCATGGAATATCCGCCGAACGGTCGGTCAAAGGGCACGTTTGGTGCAACGAACGCGAGCGAAACCAACAGAACTAACACGGAATTTGCAAAGGTCACACTTTTCCTCGACTGCTTCGCACAACACTTGCTTGCACCGATTGCAGCAGCACGGAACCAACAGCAGCAGCAGCAGTGGCAAAACACAAGAGATAACAACATAAACCACTCACTCGCGTCAACGACAGCGACGAGGACAATATTTCGCCTACACAAAATCTCGTCACGGTCGATCACTCTTTGCAATTGCACGTCAGACAGTTGGCGAAAAATCCAACACACGAATGCCGACAAGAACGTGCGGAAAAATCGTTTTACAGGTAGCACTAGCAGAAACACTTCTTCATTCCAGCAACACCAACGACTTCATCGAGTCGAGTCCGCCATTAAAACGTACACAATTAACAAACCGACGACCAAATGCAAAACGTATTTGTACGCCGCGACGAAACAAGTCTAGTATTGCGCACGTACACACTTGTCATGAAATCGGACTATCGAAATCCTGTTTTGACGGCCGCCCCTTGAATTGCTGGCTGGTCTTTTATGTGGCGCACAATACAGAGCGCAAAGGCACCCGAACCAAATGACAGTTGGAAAGTTGTTTGACTTGACAGTTGATGCTGCAATCGGCATACGCTGAATGATGTTCAGCAGAACGACGATGTGCGAGGCAATTGCCGGTGATAGTGAGCTGAAAAGAAAGTCCATGTGTTTGGTTACAGCGGCTCTATGGATTTGTCATTTTTAATTTTGTGAAATATGTTTTCGTTATAAACTTTCTAGATTAAATTTTAAGTATTTGAGCTGGCAGTTTGTTTTAATCCTTTATAAATTATTCATGGCCTAGGTTGGTCATCTAGCACACGAAAAATCCAGCGTTTACAACACATATTTTACTCGTGCAAAAATCAAACATGTGCCTTACAAATTACGTAGTATATGACTTATTATGGTCCGATCGACTCATCCTGAGCTTACTCATAACTTCCTTTGAGTATTCTCAGCTCGCAGCCAAAGGATAATACACGATAATGAACTGAATACGGCTAGAAGAAGCCAACAAACATATTCATGGCAAAAATAACGATAACCTAATGGCAAGCAACTGAAGACAAACCAAAAGAATGCAGTCGTGTATCTTAAAGTAATGCCGTCCTTAAGAACTTTAAAAATAAGGATTTAGAACGTTAAAAATAGACAAATCCTTTCTTATTGGAAGCTTCTTTAATTATTTCGATATTTAATGAAGGTTTGTACTGTTTGAACTGATTAGAAACATTAAAAATCGATTCTCCAGTAAAATATCTGCAACGATTTCTAAAATTATTTGAGTAATAATTAAATTAAATTTAAATGATTTAGTACAGACAGTAGTTGAAGTATTCTTAAATTTAGAATATAATAAAGGTTATCTTGTTCCGCGGGGATTTATGCGAATATACAAGTAAGCATTAACCGCAATCTATCCTTAGACTACTTGGATCTTTACACAACCTATCTGCTGAAAAATTAAGCTCTATTCCTCCTATTCTCCCCTATTCATTTCGTTTTATTTGACAAGTTTTTTCCTTATTTTACCAAGAAATTGAGTCAGTTTTTCTATATTTATCTGCGATAAAGATCAACATACACCTCACACGTTGGTGGTGCTCATTGCATTGCATTCACATCATTTTCAGCTAGTACTTAGCTTAGCTGTTTAAATGACATTTATTCATTCATTTGTGAGGCGGTGTGCTAAGCGTAACGACGCTAATTTTGTTATTTTCAAAACAATGGATCAAAAATAATTTCGTGTTGTAATTTTACACTGTTTCTTGATGACAAGAAATACGTTTCAAGTAAAGTATTGGCTTGAAAAGTTGTATAGTTACTTCAGTCAGTCAGGAACAACAATAAAACGTTGGTTTGTTGACTCCAAACGTGGTGGTGGATTCACACCAATGATGCAAGCCGGATTCGATATCAAAATGAGGCGGTAGCACCGGAAAACATTCGAAAAAATCCACAGAATCGTTCTGAATGATCGAAAAGTGAAGTTGCGAGAGCTAGCTGCAATCGTTAAAACATCAAAGGAGCGTCTTAGCTTTATATTGCATGAGCATTTATCTATGAGAAAGCACGATTGAATGTGAGTGTCGAATTTTCTCATTGTTAACCAAAAACAACATGTTGATGATACTGAGCAGTGTTTGGCCATGTTTCAACGCAACAAAGTGAAATTTTTGCGGCCAAGTGTGACGATGGATGAAATATGGATCCTATACTTCACTCCAGAATCAAAACGATAGGCATCTGAGTGGACAGCAACCGATGAACCTCGTTCAAAGCTCCCAAAAGCACATCAATCAGTTGGGAAGGTTATGGACCGATATTTTGGAATGCGCGCGGTATTATATTCATCGGCGGCCTTAAAAAGAGAAAGAACATCAGAAGGGTAAATTATATCTCGGTTTTGGAGCATTTAAAGGCTGAAATTGAAAGAAATGAGCGTATATGGCTAGTAAAGAAATAAAAAATTATCAAGACAAGACTTTGATCAAGACAACGCAATGTGCCATAGATTAATCAAAACAATGGCGAAACCGCAGGAATTGAGCTTCGAGTTGCTCCCATATCCACTGTTTTCTTCAGATTTGGTTCACAACGGTTACTGGTTGCTCGTGGACATCAATAAATTGGTTGCCAGTTAGATGTTGCTTCAATGAAGAAGTTATCGCTGAAACTAAGGCATATTATGAAGCAAAAGGTACATGGTTTTACAAAAGTGTGATTGAAATATTATTCAGGTTTTGTGTTGTTGTCGGTGGCAATTGTATTCATGAATAAAGCCAATTTTCAACGAAAGAAAACGCATTTTCCTTGTTAGGCGCGGGATTTCTCAGCCCGTTTGTTATAGAGAAATGTGGAAGAGATTCACGTAGGCTGAAAAAATATGTATTTGACTGTTTGGATGATGTTGTGGCTTGTATGAATCGTTGCACTCTCACGCATATTGAAAATAGGGACAGTAATTGTTAAAACAATGTTCAATGTTGTTAAGCAAGAAATCTTACAAATATTGACGAAACATTGCTGAAGAAAGTTCTCACGAATTTCAAAACTTTCACAGGAAATTCACAATAAGCTTTCGGAACGCACATCGGTTATCCAGCATTCGCTCCAAACTAACGCACCCGAAAACCTTCGATCCGTCATTGTAAGCAATCCTCCAAACCACCGCCAAGCCAATAGAAATTCATCAGCAACGCATCCGTCCGACTTCGTCGGCCTCCGTTCGTATGCGCTTGGCCAGTTAATCGAATCGGAAAAAATTTCCAACTTCCAGTCCCAGTACAATTTGTAGAACGAACGCAACGCGACGTATATACACACAAAACAGCACCGAAGAATATTTCGCGCGACATTTCTCGTTCTCGCCGTCCCGTCGTAGTCGTCGTCGTTGTTGTAAAAGTGAGTGAAAATGGCGTCCGAAATGCCAGCCGACAATGAGCTGGTAAGTAGAATTTCTGTTGTTTTCGTGTTTAAGTCAATGCTAATTGTAATGATTTTACTCGTAAACTCGAGTGTGAATGCGGGGCGATCGTTTGAATGATGTTTTAATGGTGGAAAGTGTTATTTTCTAGTGGCTATCGATGAAAACACAACGACGTAAACAGCGCAATTGTCAAATTGTTCAACGATTCAGGGATCAGAATTCGAGTGTTGTGTGTGTAATGGAATTTATCGTTTTGCATATGCCAAGCGATTGGGGATGACGATGGAATTTGGTTGTGATTTGTGTCGTTTGTATGGTCAACTTGAATTGATGGCAGCGGAATCGCCATAAGCTCCGGCAAAGTGGAGTTTGTGAAAACAATCTCGCTCGGTATGTTTACAAGATGTGTCTCGCCGCGGGGCACAGCCACAAGTTGTGTATGGGTATTTCGGTTGGTGCTCGACCATAAATGGGAGCCGTGCCTAAGCTGGATTACCCGAGAAGTGGATTTCGAGTGAACAAGGAGTTGTGTCATCCGGACCTGAAAATGGTGCCTGACAGTTGGCTGGATGGGAATTCCCCACAGAGTTCCGTGCTTCGGACTCCCAAATTACGTTTGTCCAATTGCAACGAGACACCAGCCTCCGTGCGGCCGTTGAGAAAGCTTCCATTGTTTACAAATTTCTCAGAAAACTTGGCGTGCAGAAGCCTCGAAACGAGCACAAAAAACAATTGGCGAGTGAACCACTCGCATCGCGCCACGCTCGGCACGACCAAGCCACAGTGTAGTAAATAATGATTGCAGAATGAATGAAAACATGCCAATGACAAGATACACTCGTCATCCCACGTCGTTGGCTCCCCGGCACGCCGCCAGCTCCAACCCCCAGGCTGCAACGTCTGCTGTCTACCTGTTGCGCTCCACATTTTTCTGCAATGCATTCACACTCGACGCGGCCGCCGTACCCACCACCACCACCAGCCGAAACAAATGTGCCAAGGGATGTTTGGGCGAGAGAGTTTCCCTTCAGGTTGGCGTGATTCAATTAGCGAGGCCTTACGTGGAACAAGTGGTTCGTCACGTTGGGGAGCGAGTCACCAACGCCCGCCTGTCCACGATGATGAAACTGAATTTCTCGAGTAGTTTGCGGTTGCCGCGGCTGTCTCCTACCTCATCGGTGTTTCTGCAGAGACGCGATGACACCATCCTCTCGTGTTAGGAGGAATTCCGTCTTACGTAGTCGGAGCGGCTGCCGCGGAATGCAAGGTGAACGCTGCCGCTGGCTTTCATCGGAACCCACTTCTATTCGGGGGTGAATAGCCCACCAGTAGCAGTCACCTTGCTCTGTGGCCGAGTTGGACGTGCCTGGCCGAGATCCAGGCTGAAGAAACGAGGCAGGAATACCCGCACTGGGTCTTGATTGCAATCGAGTACTTCCCGGATGATTAGCTCGACTTGCAATCAAACAGCTGGCCTTGACCCTCCCCAACTTCCCGGTGCGGGTCAATCAACTTGAGCTATCGTCGTCACTTGCTGTCTCATTGAATCATCATCGGTGGGTAGTTTGTTCCGCGGCTATCGCCGCAGTCGCCGCTGCGCCATTGTGTGTTGGCTGACGCTGGGAATTGTTGTATATTATTTCGTCAAATATGCATTTCCCGGTCGGCTGTGTTTGGTGCGTGCATTATTGTCGCGCTATTCGCGGCTGATTGAATTTTCACACCCAACAGCTAGCAACAGCGGACGATGATGGCGGCAACTTGGAATGGTTCGAGCATGAATGCATAATCAAGTGATTAAGCCATTGCTAGCTGATTTGGCTTAATGCCTACTCAAAATGTTGGCCAATGCATTCAGACAGTTGCCAGCCAGCTAGCCCCCAGCCCGGGGACGACAGAAACATTACAGAATATACGAGCCGTAGAGGATCTCCGTTCTGATATCAACAAGTTTGAATGCATAAACCAAACGGCACACGGTGCAGTTGTTACAGCGTTGTAGGAACTTTCATGCTGGCGAACATGTTGAAAACTTGCAGATATCAATGTGAAAAATAAAGTTGGGGCCGAGTCAATAACTTCAATCCCACAAAAAAAAAAAATCGTGAACTCTCTTTTAAGGATAAAAGTCTTATCCTAAAGACTTTTAGAGGACTCTTATAGCATGATACTAAAGTCTTAGTGTCCTGCTCGTTCTTTGAGATCCCCAAGGCCTCAATTAACTCGCGCAACTTCACTTTACAATCATTCAAGAGGATTCGATGCACATGCTTTACGATTTCTGCATTTGTAGCCTATTTTGGCCTTCCAGAGTGAAGTGCGACTTCGGTGCTTTTACAACTACTTTTCACTTCCACTCACCTTTCACGCTTTTACTATTACTTTTCACTAAACCACCGATAAACTGTCGTTATCAAAAGAGCAGATTTGGGATAAAATTTCTGCAATCAATGCGAGGATTGTTCGGAAGTTTTTCCCACCAAAAAACAATGTTTGATCAAGTCGCGATATTCCTGTTCTTCCATTTTGTTTGCGAAAGCGAAATTAGCGTCTTATAAACGACTGTAGCTTGCGAATGACTGATCGAAATGTCATGAAACTTCATGCATAAACTAGTGACAGATGAGTCTCTCGAAATGAGTCATGTTCATATTCTAGTGGCGCCATCTATTGAAGAAACTCGGGATGTCTCAACCCGTGTAGTAAAATCGATCGTACTTCGTACTTATTTGTGAGTTGCCTGGTAACTACTGTTAATGTGATTAGAAGGTTCCATAGCATCCATACGCTTACGTAGAGGCTCAGAGTCTGATACCTTATTTGACTGTGTTTCAGTTTTCGAAGGGACCCGCTCAGGGTCCGCAGTGACACCACTTTATCCTCTAATTATTGTTGTTAAGGTGTCTGAGAAATTGCTGTAACCACTAAGGCACATTTCACCGTTTTTTCGGGTTGTTTTTGTGGTGAAATTAAAAATTAAGTGGGCAAAATAAATCACAATTCAATCAAAGTTCGATATAAGTATTTAAAACAGCGTTTGTGATTTTTTTTTCGAACGATTCGAGCAAAAATAAAGACGTGCGTCAATGCCCGGTTTCTTAATTCTGGGATATGCTTCTATTCCAATTTCATCCGAAGTCAGAAAAGTTATTATTTTATTTTAATTTAATATATTAAGCCCAAAAACTGCAGTGGATACCACTTCAAAAAGTAGTTAAAGCAACGCAGAGTCTAGAGTAGATAACGGGTAACCAAACTTCCATTCAGCATTTTGCATTTGCGTTGACGTCGCTTGTCAACATAATTCTCCTTGCCCAGGTTCCTCCTGTTCAAGGCGATGGAGCAAAAAAACACAAAAAGCGCAGCGGAGGCGTTGGGTACCGGAACCATCCACCCCAAGTGTCAGTCTCCATTGTTGATAGTGACATGACTACTATTACTGGTTCTACTGCTTATACTACAACTACAAAAACAACAACAACTACTACCACTACTACTACTACTAGTAATAATAATACTAATACTACAACTACTACTACAACAACAACAACTTCTACTACTACTACTACTACTACTACTACTACTACTACTACTACTACTACTACTAATTATGACTCATAGTTACCTTTGATAGTTACATATCGGACGTGGGAACCGTGGAAATGATGCTCAGCAGACAGAAGCCCCCCTAGCTGACATTGGACTGAAAATCTCAGCCCAAAAATAGCCGTCGACTGAAAGGAACAATTGCGGCTTACACGAAATATAAGCGCGGTCCTAAAAGTTATGAGAAACGTCATTCACGTCAAAAAATGGGAGCGGCAAGAGGTGAAGAAAGAGTCGAAAAAATTCAAGAAAATCGCCGAAAATGTAAAGCTCTACAACGAAAATACCGCTTCCGATAAAAAAATCGTCTCCGTTATGGAAGAGTCCGACTAGTAGGACGGCTTGTTTATTTTCCCCGGTATTTCTTTGTCTGGACCTAGAGAACAGGCACTGCAGATCGACTGCCTGTAGAAGCCAACTCCTGTCAGCGACCGCGACTTGGATTTTCCTGCAAGATTTTCAGAAAACTTTCTTTGTTCCGTTTTCCGTCAATTTTAATCAAATGGCCGGGCTTATTGTTACGAAAGCCTGTCCTGTCGATCTGCACAGAACACGTCTCTGAAGTCCGATCGTCTATTGATCGGCGCACAAAAACACGTCCATTAGATCCTTAAAAACCTGAAACTTAGACTCATCCGTCCAAAGGACTGTTTTTCCAATCGTCTTGCGTCCAATTTTTATGTGCTTTAGCCTACGCCAGTCTATTTTAGGAACAGTTAGTCTTGATTTTTTTTACTCAATGATCGGTTTGATGGATATACAGCAAAATATCGTATACGTTATTGCGTTTGGTGAGGTGGATTTCCTTTTATTCACGAGGAACCCAAACAAAAACAACCATTTTGTTTACGTAACCAAACTATTGAAAGTTCAAGTAAATGGTTGAATTCGATATGTCGAGCTTATCTGTTATCTCTAAAGTTGTCATACGCCAGTAAGTTTTGAATAACGCTTTTATTTTGTCGTCATCAGTAGTGGTTGGACGCCCATTGCATCTTGCACAGTAAAATTTCCAGGACGATACGTGATTTGTAATAGTATTTCATACAAAATTCCAAAAAAAAGAAAAAAAAATAATAACTATAATATAATATGTCGTAATGAATGTCCGAATTTTTCGCTACGTCTGACACCTTTCACCTCTCAAAGCTGTCACACTAAAATGTGATCAGTATCCAACAATTGCTACTTGTTGTAGAACAATTAGGCAGAAGCATTTTCACCTTTAGTACTATGACGTATGTCTAGTTGTCATTTGCTGTTGCTCTTTTTATTGCATAGATGTTCTCTGAACAGTGAGAATCGCGGTTGTAATTTAGTAAATCGAAAAAGGCAATCGATGAATCGACTCGAAATTTCATCATTTAATCATTCAAATGTCGCTATGTAGAGTGATAAAAGTGTAAATGTTGTACACCAAAATCCGCTCAACGTGTTGTCGGGTGGTCTTTGTTTCTCCCCCGTGTGCAATCCTGTTGGTATTGCCACAACTGAGGTGAATTAAAACCGGTATGATCTTTCATGTGTGCAATTTTGCTGTGATTGCCACATTTGAGACGTGGATTACAACAAATGTTTAACTTTAATAACAATCAATGAGCTGGAGACTATTCGAAAAAAAAGAAAATTAAAATTAATTTATATCTAAATTGGCGTGTAGGAAATTTAAAGTCAAATTCGCTAGAATAATATCAGTCTACGATATTTAATTTTGAGTGTTTTTGGTTAGAATTTTTTAAATTCTTTCTTTGACTTGTAATGCTCTAATGCTGTCATTTGATTTCATTTCAGAATGTGTTTGAATTTTATTCTTTAGTTTAAACAAAATTTGAGTCCCTAATCATAGAAATTTAATGCTCCTTTTCGGACAAATCATTTATTCGATACTGCTGTAATACATAAAAGTCTTTTGCTTATTAAATTACTTAACCCTTGCGTGACACACGTCATAAAAATTACATAGTTGGCACACGGGGTCCATTGGACCCCAGCGTAAAAAATGTTTATAACTTTGTTAATTGTTTATATAAAGTTTCGGAAAAAATCACACATATAGTTTAAACCTTTCTGAAGTTTATTGTGTCATTGTTGAAGTCAATTTTCATTGTTAAATTATCTAAAAAAATTGTCGAAAAAAAAGTAAGCAAAAATGTGCATTTTTTATTTAAAAATTCATATCTTTTTTAATTTGCAATATTTTTTCATGAAAATTTGAGGGTTAACGTAGCAATAGCTGTTCTTTAAAATGTATATGATGGAAAAAGTGATACTTCTAAAAAAGGTATTTATTCTGCAAAATGAATGCAGAAAAATGAAGGTACAAATAAGACAGCATTTTTTCATATTTTTTTTTCAATATAATCGTATTAAAAAGTCAATTTACATTATAAATACATGTTCTTACTTAAAATTATTGATATTTACTTAAAGTAATTGGAAAAACTCCAGCTAAAATTAGCTTTCTCCGGCACATTCGACGCATAAGTACATACGATGATTATCGCACATCGGTCTCAAGCATGAAGGGCATTGCATTATCGTCTTTTTATCTTTGTGACGACTACAGACAGTGCATCTCATTTTCGTTGGAAGACGTGGTCGTTCATTTTCGATGACAGAGGGTTCATCTAAGCCCAAGATGCCTTTCATGCACACCTTTTTGGTAATTCGTACTGACGGATTACCAAGCCTTGTCATCATAAATGACCTCGCAAGATGTACTGCTAGTCGATTTAAACAGTTACTTGCTCTTACTTTTTCGGTATTTTGTACATTTATGTACGCACATTTTAACAAAATCCTGGCATTGACAGCTGCCTGGTCCAAAATACCGAAAAAGAACCGCAAGGGCCAACGATTTGTTCTCCTAGAGACCGTGTACGCGTGACACAGTTGATCAAATCTATCTGTACCACATTTGGTATCGTTATAGTGCAAAAAAAGGTTCGGCTTTCCGTCCGTTATTCCTGTCGATTGTGAATAAGTAGACGCGGTAGCCGTTTCTTGCTTGGTCGACCTCGAGCTCTTGCTGCCAGACGTTGCTCCAGTGGACGGTCATCATCACTTTCGAGGTCTACCTCGAGGTCTACATTTTCCAGATCACTGTCGGCGTCGGAACCGTCTTCGGACGGTTGATATTCGTCCGTATCGGTGCCCTCATCGGCTACAGAGAGTCGATCTTCCTCCCCAGAAGAGGCTTCATCGAGAAATGTGTCATCCACGTCATCTTCATGCAATAAATCGACCACGTTGCGATGCCTTAGATTATACCGCGTCATAATACTAGAAACGTGATTTTAAAAATTATTATAATTCTTATTATTATTAATTTAAAAATTTTATTTTGACTTCAGTCAATTACTTACTTTATAAATTGTTCACAAATCTCCGAATTTCACTTGAAACGACGTCACTGACACACGGGGTCTGAGGGACCCCAACCGAACTTCGAACCGCTCGCGTTGGCAGGTAAGCGATGAATGCCTACCTTTACCTGCGTGGAATGTTAGTTCAAACCCTCCTCTAAATGTAGGTGACGCGACAGGCCCTAAACCTAACGATTTCTATGTGAAAAATCGCTTTGAAGAGAGCGTGGGGTCCTTTAGACCCCGTGTGCCAACTAAGGGTTAAAACTAATGAAGTGAAGTAAATATATTTCAAAAAGGGATAATGAGATTGAAAACATCGTTAATAAAATAAACTTAGTGGGAAGGGGGGAGGGTGGATGTTGGTTGTTGTTCCACATTCGCGCCGATCCTTCGCCGTTGACCGTTTTTCTTTGTTCAAAATTCATTTTCACTTAAAATTTTTTGGATTTTTGGTGTAGGATCAAAATGCTTTATTTTCTTTTTAAAGTTCTACAAACAATTTTTATTTTCTCCGAAACACATTGGAGAACAAAATTATCCAATTGAAGTAGAATAGAAATTGTTGAAATTTGTTTGTTACATCATTTTTCATCACGGGCTCTCAATTGATTCCTCATTTCAGAAATCCCGTGCTCAAGTATCTAATCCGACACCTGAAAAATCCGAAAAATCTAATTTGAGAGTTTCACATAAAGAACGTATGCCTTCAATAATACGAAATCGTGATGTAAGTATTAAGATTTAACATTTATTTTTCTGAATAACTTGCTTAAACTGATATTAATCTCGGTCCAATCGAATTTAAAACTGAGTACGATCAGCTGATTTTCTGCTAATACTAGGCGTATGCAAATGAAAGTGCCTTTTTTTCTTCAAAAATACATGTTTATTTCGAAAAAATGGTTCCAAATTTAATCTTCGAAGTAATTGCCATCGCTAGCTACACATCTTTCCCATCTCTCAGGCAATTCATGGATGCCTCGCCAAAAAATTGTTGGTTTTTTGATGAAATCCAGTCATCGAGCCATTTTTGGACTTCTTCGTAGAAATTGAACCGTGAATCGTTCAGTGCGTGTCCCATCGATGAAAACAAATAGTAATCGGAAGGCGCCAAGTCTGGTGAGTAAGGCGGGTGGGTTAGCGGTTCCCAGCCGAAAGCGTTTACCAAATTTTTATTGACCAATGTTCGATGTGGCGATGCGTTGTCATCTTAGAAAATAATTTTGTCGTGCCTCAATTGATATTCTGGCCGTTTATCGCGTATGGCATTGTTCAAATCGGTCAATTGTTGATTGTAGCGTGCGCCAGCAACAGTTTCACCAGTTTTTAAGAGGTCATACCAGATAACGCCACGCTGATCCCAGAAAATACAGAGCATGGCCTTCTTTCCGAAGCGATCCGGCCTTGGAGTTGATGTGGACGCTTGGCCTGGGCTGACATATGATTTTTTACGTTTGGGATTTTTGAAATAAATCCATTTTTCATCGCCAGTGATGATTCGATGCACAAAACCCTTTCTTTTTTGCCTGGCCAGCAGCATTTCACCAACGGATATTCGGTTTTCTTGCTGCCTTTCATTCAACTCGTGTGGCACCCATCTACCGACTTTTAAAATCTTCCCCATGGCTTTTAAACGGCGAGAAATGGTTGATTGGTCAACATTTAATTGTTCTGCGAGCTGTTGCTGCGTTTGGCCATCGTCTTCATCCAACAATGCTTGCAATTCGGTATCCACAAATTTTGACGGAGCGTGGCCGCGTTCTTCGTTTCTCGGATCAAAATCACCATCACGGAACTTTCGAAACCACTTTTTGCAATTGGATTCACTAAATGCATGGTCCCCGTAAGCTTCTACAAGCATTCGATGAGATTCGGCCACGGATTTTTTCAAATGAAAGCAGAAAACTAATGCTTCCCGCAAATGAGCACTTTGTGGCACAAAAATCGACATTTTTAATACCAAAAAAATATGCGTTAATGTAACTTGAAACTTGTAATGTTATGAATTGGATATTGTTGACAGATGCCAAAAACATAAAAAATGAGAGTCGATACGGTTTGAAAGTTCATACATGTGTAGATTTAGCTATTGGAACACAGGGCACTTTCATTTGCATACACCTAGTATAGAGGAAGAGCGAGAGAGAGAGATAGAGAGAAACTTAGGAATAGAAATGGAAAAGTAAATAAGTCAAAATTTAATTTGACCAAGAATTGGAAGTGGTGCGAATGTGATGCACAAAATTAAATAATAATAGAAAATTGATTTGTTTAATATTCGCCAGCAAACCGAGAATCCGATGACTATTTTATGTTTCTGACTGACTGAAACGACTTGGTGAACTTGACATGCCAAGTGTAATGTAAGTAATGTAAATCAGTCGTAAAAGTAAATTTCCACATGCTCGAAATCCTTGCTTTGAATACCATCCAGTGAACTTACAACCTCACAAATTCACCTGCATCTATAATAGATATTTCGTAGAAATTTTATCTAAATCCTTAAGCTTATTCTTCTCCATTGATACTTTGATGTTATGTACGATTCTCGGAATAGACTCTAGCCTCATTGAAACATCTACAATACGATCCTGTTGCAAGCTTTTCCCTCAATCCAATACACGAAACGATAATAATACACTTTCCTAGAATATATCTAACATCAAAAATAATCTACTCAGCCTGTTAACACTCGAAGCCAGAAGAGAAATGAAATTATATTTCACATTAATTGTGTATATTACACAATAATACTAAAACTCACCAGTTGTGCTTGTGCTTAAAAAAGATTTATCTATATTCACAGTTGGCAGGTTCGTTTAAGGGTGGCGAAGTGGGTGAAATGAAATTCGGTGAAATTTACGTAATGCTATTATTGATTAGATTTATCATCGCATTGTAATGTGGTGTGAAACATCGTCAACGGCGAGGAATTGCAATGGCGTCTTAGCTATTGCGCTGGATTTGATGGAGCTGAACAGTTTTTTTTTCGCAAAAAGTCGATCAAAAACGCACAAGAAAAATAGCATCCCCGAAACGGGTTCCTGCGGCTGGGCCGGGAAAATTCCCTGTAAATCGGACCATCTTCTGTTGAAAATGGGCCCACTATCGAGCGGCAAGTTTCCAAGCAATTTGGTCTAACAGATGGTCAGAATCTATATCCTGGATGCGGATTCCTTCGGCTGGGTAGAGAAATTTTCATTGGAATCGAACAATACTTAGAATTTTTCAAAAGATGATTATGCGGCTTCAAGGACCCCTGTATTCAATTTCTGTGGTCCGAGCTGTGAAATGTAATGTTTTCCTCGCGGGATATCTTACAATTTACGACTGCACGCATATAAGGTTAAGTGTAACAATCTTACAACAATTTTTCCTGATAAGAAAACGATTCTTATCATTATTACTTCGCGCAATAAATTTGTCACGATTATCAATAAAATTTATAGCTTTGAAACCTAGATACTGCCTTATCGTCCTGAATTCATTGAATACTTTTTTTTTCTCGCATTGATTGATAAACAGCTAATTTTAATGAATGAATTCATATTGTCCGATTTCTAAGCAATTCTTCAGCCCCTAAATTAGTTTATTCATTTCTTCAGATAAAATTCGAATAAGCGATAGGCGGACGGGTGTCTGTTGATTATCATTTCTCTGTTTTTTTTTTTTACTTGTCAATTTCATTTCATTCCAGTAATGTAAGCAAAGATAATTTACAGACGATTTTGATTACGAAAATCTAAGAAATTTCATGGCTGACAGATATCAGATTGCAGGTTTCATGCCTTTCCTGTTCTTTCAATTGAATACCTTGTGACTGTTTAATTTCGCTCGCGCAAAAGGAATATGTATTGGATTCTTGGAATGATATCATCTGCAGCTGCATGAGAATTTATTTATGTCTTTATTTTGCGATGAAAAATTGCAATCATCAAAAAAACTCATTTTAGTTCTTGGGCTTTTCCCGATGCTTTCGGCTAATAGTAGTGCTTGTGTTTATATTTTCATTTACAATTACAGATAAATCTGTTGTCTGTGTCCAATAAAATATCCAAAATTGGACATTGATTTGATTTTCAAGAGTAAATGTTTGTTTAAAATTTTGGATATACGGGCACAAATTTGGTTTTTGGCAAATCCTTTTGTCAAATTCTTACAGTTTGAATAGAAGACTCGCCATTTTCGAAAAAAGTTTTTAATACTTCCTAACTTTGTTCAAGTAAAAACCGACTCATTTCATAAATGTCAAATATTAAACTAACATTCTGTCAAATTGGAAATGTCATCAAACCTTCCAACATCAAAATAACCTTTAGTTCCAATTCCAAACAATAGCAATAATTGAAAAATATCCCTTGCGCAGGGATAATTATCGCAGTCAACGTAAGTTTCATGTCCAACCTCATTTGAATGAAGAGAGCTTGATGAGTTCCAAATCGGTGTTTTTACACCCTTAGACATTTGTAGAACTAAGTTTGCGGAAAAGCCGTCAGTGCACTCGTTTTAATCGTCCGTTTAATGTCGAAGCAGTTCCCTAGAACGGTATGATCAATGATTGGAACAGCTACGCAGGGATCGTTGTCCGCAATAAACTACATAAAGGCTTTACGCATCCTCTTTGTTTGTTTTTGAGTTTTTCTAGCAATTTTAACAATTTTTTTTTCAGTTCTTAATTCAATCTTTTTTTCATATTTTTCCAATTTATTTGGATTTTACTGGTTTTGTTTTTTAGGTGGCGAGGGGTGAGTTTTGCTTTTTATGTTTTTTTTTTCCTTTTCCCGTTCCAATTTTGTATCTTTTCATACATTAAAAATTTTTTACATTCAAAAAACCCATAAATGGTCTCCCGTACAGCGTATATCTATAGAACATTGGAAGAACATACCTAAGCTCTCAGCGTATGTTTTGATTTGACAGAGAATCTATTCGGCCGCCAGGAAGAGTTCCAAATTCCAAACTGACTGAAAATCGAATCAAATGTAAGGAGCTCAGACGAAACGGATTAAATTAAATTTCGTGGATCAGCTACAAGTAATTCGTTCAGAGCTGATCCTATGAAGTGGTTAGAAACCGCTTCTTGTTAATAATTGCAACAAGACATCACATTGGCATGATCCACAATTTATAACACTTTGGATTCACTAAGAAGTGTACAAAGTTCGATATCGAAAAGTCTCGCCTTTTGTCCGCACATATCCAAACGATGTTTGACGCCTATTGGTATGGGTTTTATATTTAACATATCCTTCTTTTGTCACCATATCGCGGTTTGATATTGCTTTTCGTGTCAATGTCAAAGCTTCAGCGTGTTCTTCTTATGTTTGGCAAGAATTAAGGGTCAACACACACTTTCAACTCAACGTTTCCAAAATAACTGCTACCACGTACGACGTTCTCCACCTCTCGACGTTCTCTAGGTCTGGATATTATTCCCTAAGGAAAAACGTTCTTTGACATCTCTTTGCACGAGTAAACACAAGACACAATATTATTGTTTTTTCATCACACCCAAAGTCCTGAGACGGTTTGAAATCACTTGATGATTCCGACCTTGATTCACCTTTCTTGAGTTTGGCATGAATTTAGGATCAAGAAACGCCTCAAACGTTTTCAAATTTTAATATGGCCTTCCCGGACGTTTTTTGTTGCTAGTGTCAAAATCGCCGCCTCTAAAACGTCGAAATCATTGCTAACATGTTTTTATTAATGGGATATTTTCTCCATGTGCTTCAGACAACAATCGATATCCTTTTCTACAATTTAAAGCAGGAAGCAGCGCTTCCCGTATATTCGATTTTGTGGGCAAAGCATCTCAGATGGTTAGATAACAAAACAGGCTTTTACTGCAGGTAGCTAAACTGATAGATAGATCGATTTATTGAAACTGTAGAAACATGACATCCATAATGATAACTCTAATTTCGATAAGTCTAGTTTTTGACAGCAACCAATTGTCAAATCATTCTGTAGAATTTTCGTCGAAAGTAATTCTCGGAACCGTGTAGGCTGGTGATGAAAGGTAGGGAAACATTTTTAGACTATCCTTTGTTCAAAAGTTTTTTAGTTGAATAAATAACATTTTCTAATTCTTATAAATGTTTGATTAATTCGGATTTATCTGTAATCAGATTTGGGCGGGAAATGAGGATGTATGTTGAGAGAAACAGAGAGAGAGAGGGAAGGCTGTAAAATCACAGGAGTTGTAGACGTTCTAGCTAAACATGAGATTAAGTAAACATCTGAAGTCCTCGAGAGACCTTAACTTGCAACGGTTGGCGCCCAGGAGACTAACTTAAAGGCCGGATAATCAGTCCCTGTCCAGCAGGGACCTGTTTTCTTTTTCTTTAAAAGATTGCCCTTTTCTTTATTTTAAAAGGGGACCTTTTTCTGTAGGATCGTTCACGGCTGTATGTAGAAAGATGGTTCCCGAGCAGATGAGATATAGAAGGGTGATAATATTGAGGAATTGGACATACTACTGTGTCCAAAAAATAAGGTGACATTATATTTATTTTGAAAATTCTTTATTTATTCTTCCAAATCAATTTCATCCCCTTCAAAGTAATCCCCTCCCGATGCAATGCACTTATGCCAACGGATTTTCCAATCTTCGAAACACTGATTATGTCACTTTCCGGAATGGCCTTCAGTTCCGTCTTCGTTGCGGCTTGAATCTCCTCTATCGTATCAAAACATTGTCCCCGGAGCGGTCTTTTGAGCTTGCTGAACAGCCAGAAGTCGCACGGCGCCAGATCAGGTGAATACGGCAGTTGCGGAACGATATGGGTTGAGTTTTTGGCGAAATGATCACGAATTACGAGTGCAGTATGGGATGGTTCATTATCGTGATTTAAAAACCAAGAATTGTCTTTCCACAATTCAGGCCTTTTTAGACGGATAGCGTTACGAAAACGACGCATAACGTTCAAATAATATTCCTCGTTGACTTTTTGGCCCGGCGGAAGGAATTCATAATGCACAACACCACGATAATCGAAGGAAACAGTCAACATGACCTTGATTTTTGAGCGACTTTGGCACGATTTCTTTTCCGTTTTCGGATTTTGGTTTCGGCTCCTCTTTGGCACGATATTCGCTCGATTGATCGGTTGTTTCGGGGTCTTAAGCATAGATCCAAGTCTCGTCTCCAGTGATAATGCGTTCCATCTTGTCCTGATAGTCAGAAAGCATCGTTTCACACATTTCAACGTGACATCTTTTTTTCCAAAAAATTCAATGTTTTCAGTACCAGTCGAGATTTGACGCGCTTGAGGCCCAAAACTTTAAAATGGCATTGATCGAGCCTTTCGATATGCCAACCTCATCAGCATGGTCTCTAACCGTAATCGACGGTTTTTCAACACCAAATCTTTGATTTGTTGGACGTGAGCTTCGTCGGTTGAGGTTGATGGTCGGCCAGGACGCTCTTCGTCTTCGACACGTTCACGGCCGGCTTGAAACTCACTATACCACTTGTAAACATTTTTTTAGACATAGCCTCATCTCCAAAGGCTTTCTGCATCACCCTCAACGTATCCACAGCAGAAAATTGATTCCGCAAACAAAATTTAATGCAAATTCTTTGCTCAACAAATTTCGACATCGCAAAAAACGAAAAACTCACTTTTAGCAGCTTACAAAACGACGCGGATCCCAAACACTAATGAATATTTTGACATGTAAATTTGACATAGATGTCACTGACAGTACTACCAACCTAAAAAAAAATAATTCTCCAGATTCTTTGACGCGCGCAGTTTAAATTCAAATTTCACCTTATTTTTTGGACACAGTAGTAAAAACTTGAGGGGAATTTCGTACGCAGAAGAGTGGTTCAGCGTAATGACAATTCCAAATGTTGCATTGACCAATTTCTTAAGCGTTTAATGTTAGAGGTAATAATATTAGGAAGAATTGGCTTAGTTCCTGTTGTTCAGAAACATGCTTCGGTAGTGCATGCTCTTGGATCTTTTTTACTTTGACAGACTTTTGCTAAGGACTCTTCCGCTCTCTCTCTCTCTCTCTCTCTCTCTCGCCCCCCTGGAAGCTATATAGCTCATCAGTGACAGCTGGCTTCCTTACCCGGGACCCAATAGATCATTATGGGTCTGATGGGGATTCTAAGGGTTAGTAACTCAGTACTGATGCTGACAGATTTACTGGAGCCAATCGAGCACGTCCTTGGGGTTGAATTTGAGGTGACAGTATGAAGCAGTTCCTGTGTGACATTCAAAAGAACTACTTATTCTTCGGCAAAGTATAAGAAATTAGGTTTTATAGAGGGGAATCATGACGCTTTGACGTGAATGTAGTTGAAAGGTGGTCTGTTGCGATTTGATGCTAGTTACGTCCCCTTTTTTAATCTTTTAAACTTATTTTTGGCTCAGTAAAAGTTTTAAAGATTCTTGTTGTTTTGCTCGAGATTTTAAGGAAGTCATGTCCAGTGTGTAAAATAAGGATATTTGGTTGAAAACTTAAACCCCCGCTTGTTTATGCAATCCAAATAGACTGAATTCGATATTTTGATGCTTCAGACCAAAGTGTTCGGAGTAAACCCTCGATGGGCAACCGATGGCATGGCCAAGCAATTACCCCAATTAAGACTCTGTAAAATTAGGTCAACAATAAAAATCGAATTGCAACTACTCAACTCGTGAATAATTTGCCATAAATCACCTAACAGCTATAATTTCCTTATGACCACATTTCAAATTCCATCCAAATGGTTGTCGATCCTTACAAAACCAAATTCATCTGTTTCAATGTGCACATGTTATCAATTTGAGTAAACCACACTTGCCCTTGCATCCATTGCATTACATCAACACTTAATGGCCACACTTAAGTTTGATGAACACTCGTACCGTACCCATTAGTGTTGGCCTACTCAAGGTCTTTCACTCGTCTCTAATCACAATTTTCGAACGTAGAAAGTTTTCCGTCATTTCGACACTTATCTGTTTTTCGAGTGAAAAAAATTTTAAGAAAAACAAAAATATGAAGGTACACGCATATAGCCCAAACCATGATAACCTACTACTCCCGATTCCCAAATTCCCAATTTAAGTTCAAAAGTTCACCATCGCGTAGAATCCAACGAAATGTAAGAGCTCGAAAAGTTGTCTGCAGATGGGTATGGAGGACCAGGAAAGAATGCAGTAAAACTCAATGATTTCCTATTCATTGGAATTTTATTAGAAACATCACTGGACGTCAGAAGCTAGGAAATGGTAATCATGATTGTTGTGGATGAAATATTTATTTTGTTAGAGATTGCTGTTATACATGGTTCCTCTGTAACACCACTTACATCATCAACATCATCATCATCATCATCATTTTAATGTTGACTCCACCATTTACTGCTGATGATGATCATGTTGTGGTGTCTCATTATTACATTTTTGAACTGCTTTTGAACAAAGAAGCTCAGATTTAGCATCTTGGCCCTTCTATCCGTATCCTACTCTGAATCTGTTTTGCACAATTTTCCCTTCGGTTGTTAACAACTCTTTTATGTAACAACTTGTTAATAGCACTTTCATTCGTCCAATTTAAGTTTCTGCTCTCCCAAAGTTTGTAATCTACTATGTTTTATTACGTTTCGGATTTGTAGCAATTTATCATAGTGGAAAAAGTGGAAACAAACAACATCAACAAAAAATTGTTTACCAAACATTCAAAGCTTATGCATTCAGAGGAGCTAATGAAGCGACGTTGCAAGTGTGTTAATAATGTAAAGAATTTATTTTCCAACTTTAATTGAATGAATGGGAAACCTTTTCATTTTCCAGTTTCCCTCAAAATTTGTTTTAAGACGAATCCAAGCATGATAATGAAAATGATACTCTACAAACTCGACATGTATGATACACTTTTTATCTGAGATTTAACTAGGTTTCATGTCTTAGTCGGTTACGATGATGTTCACCTGGTTTAAATGGAGTCATCTTCAGGTTATACGGTGAATTACTCACCGTCTGACTGTTGTAACAACTTGAAAAATCATCTCCAAAAAAAAGTACAAGATAAATTGAGATACTAATGAATCGTGACAGACGAAAAGAAAAATGAGAATAGTAACATCTGTCTTTGCTTTTTTTTTTTGAAGATAAATTGTAAAGTAGGAAGTATGTTACAGATGCTTAGTTTCACTTCAAAAACGTGAAAATAGGTTATGTGATGGTGTCTTGAAAATATGATATATATGGTTATGCTGAGGACTTTTGAGAGATTTAAGTGTATTCCAGATGTGGTAATGCCTACAAATCTCAGCAAGAAAATTTGAATAATGTACAGTCATGACATGTTACTTATTTTATCAGGTGCTTATGTTGGACGTAGAATATGAATTTTGGGTTTTTCTTGAGTCTACATTTGTAACTTTTACCTCGAAAAATATATGCCTAGAATTCACTGCCCGAATGCTGATCAAAAACGTATTCCAAACTGCTAGAAATTACCCATTCAACCATCCAGCCACCGACCAATCAACTACGTTAAATTTGAACCAAATTCTGGCTTTGCTTACGGCTTAAATCGTTTCCATCTATATCTATAGCTGCGACATCCGTTCTTTCTAGTGGCATTGCTATTCCCCCAGAAATTGGTCGCATTGGGCCTAACGGACACAAAATTTCCAATTGCAGTTTGCGGGTTTACCCTTCACACCATCCTTCCCAGGGTTCCATATGAAGGCAGTATTAAAAAAAAAATTAATTGAAAAAATCGTTTCATTAGTAAAACACAAAATTGTCATAAGTTAATTTTTGAAGCCATCATGAAGAGTTCTTCGAAATCTTCAAAAAAGTTGCAACATTGACAGTTTTGGCCTCGTCTCTGATATTGTTAGCATGGCTGCCAAAAATACTCTTTGCAATGAAGAATTTGATCTTAGTGAATCTTCTCATGTTAGTTTCACGTCATAAACGCGGGCGGTCCAATAAGCACTAAGCCTCGCAGCCTGATGGCGCCACTGTCGCTAGAGTGTAGTACATTCTCGTAGGCGGCTACTGTCAAAATTCCAGCCAAATCGGACTTGTAGTTTCATTTTGACACCGTGTCGAAGCGAGAGTCTCCGCTGATTTTAGAAAAATAGAAAAAGAGCAATATGGAGCGATGTTTCGATTGTTGTTTTGGAAGGGAAATCGCGCAGCGAAATCAAAGAGAGCTTAAATGTTGTGTACGGTTACTCTTCTTCTTCGATGGCGCCCGTCAAAGATTGGCTTAAAGATTTTCAACGTAGTCGCGCGTCGGCTATTGACGAGTTACGCCCAGGTGCCCCGAAAACGGCCACGGATGCCCCAAACCCCAAACGGCCATAGAAGATAACATGACAAAAATTCACATTTTGAGTACATTTCAGGCACTCGAACCATCTGAAACTTATCAATGCAATAAATTTTACTATGGCGTTATTTTCTTTTCCCAATAGTTCCTCCAAACCGTTCCGTTTCCCTTTATAATGCTGCTGTTAAGTATAGCAATATGCCGTCACTTTCTCTGTATCCCACAGTTCCTCCAAACTTTCCCTATGCCCTTAAAAGGGTCCTGTCAAGTATAGCAAGCCTATGAAAGACCCTGACAGTGATCATATCTGTGAACGTTTCGGTCCTATCTCTGGAGAATTCATCCTTGATATTGTAAATGTATTGATTCGTGCATTTCACAATTCAATGACGTATGTCATCAGTGAAAAACTGATTCCAGAATTCCTTTGCAGTTTTGGCTTGTTTAACAGCTCCAAAGACACTCGCCAAGTGAGTTAACAAATTTTCTGTTTTCCTATGCTTAAGGTTCAATGTTGGCTAGTTTGTCAATTTGCTCTTTCCATCTCTCCGCAATGTAAATGTCTCTTCTATTTCCGCGTCATAAGCTTCTACTGTATCAGATTCGTCAGAACAGCCCTCGCAATGTCCGTGAATCTCTTCTCCTTATTGTAACTCATTCTCTGAAGCAATACCGCTCTCTTCTGTCAACTCTTTTAATACTAGGTCGACCTCCTCATCATCAAATAACAGTATTATTTATCTCCTCCATATCCTTTCCGATAGTCAAAATTCTCGACTATAGGAAGGTTGCAATTGAAGACAGAGAAACAGCATACAATTGTTTGGCCGCAAAGTGTGTGCAAAGGAAACTATTCCGAGACAGCGCAAAAAGGATCGAAATATACAGAGCACATATTTAGATTTGTCTTTTTATTGCGATTTTATGAAATAATGCTGTATAATGCAAAATTTTACCAATACCAAAAAAATTTCACTTATTCTGGTAGAACGACGTTAAATTTGGAGTTTGTTCGAAGTGTTAGAGCTGCTTTGCTGTGGTCTAGCTGGTCAGCGCATGGTCAATTTTGTTGTCCTACAGAAACCAAGAAACTGGTGCAGTTCGGTGCTCGCTAGTTGCTTCAGCGCTCTTATATTTAATCGACTGAACCTTAAGTGACGTGTCTTTGTCCGGCCCGAAAATACGTTTTTGAGTTTTTATTGTCAAATTTGGGGTTCTATGTAGGGTATACCATAGGCTAGTGTCGCCCTTAAGTTCCACGCATGGATCAATTGTTAATTTTTTTTTAAAAAAACAAGAATATTTTTTTGGTTGGAAAGAAGAAATATTGTAAAACCGAGCAGCTTCCCTTAGATTCAACTCTTTTTTTTTTATTTGCTCGATCCAATCGCGCACACTCTGAGGAAGCTAGCACGTAGCAGGCCAAATTCGGATTTGTGTTAAAAAAATGGAATCGAAGGTAGACGGCTCGGATTCATTAAATAAGAAAATATCTATTGTTGTTAGAAGATAGTTCATTTTGTTATCCTACGGAAAAGAAGGAGGTCCTCTAGCTCTGTGCACGCTGAATGTTGCAACTCTGTTATTTTAGTACGCATCAGCCAAGAGAGGCGTTTGTGAACAAGACCCGGATAATTGAGACGAAAGTGTTTTGTGCCATAAATTTTCTCTAACTTAGTTGGGCAGGTGTCAACCTTTTGACAGTCGTCTGACAGGTGTCTTTCTTTTGACACGTTTCGGTTTTTTGATAGTTGTTTTCTGTTTGTATTTTGAGCGCGTTAAAATATTTTCATTTCGTTTTATGCTGGTTATTATTTTTTTTGTTGTTGTTTGCTTTGGCTTTTTTGTTTTTTTTTTAAGATTTGTTTTGTATGTTTTTTTATTTTTGTTACATTAGTGCAGTTTATTCTGTGGGTTTCCTTTTGATTTTTGTTCAGAAATTGCGATATTTCTGCTCGATATTTCCAATTTTTTAGCTTAATTTATTATTAATAATAAATATTCAATACGAAATAAATTATAAATAATATAAAATATAATAAATAATGAATAAGATATAAATTTATTTACAAAATATATACGGCAACAAATTGTTTAGTTAAACATAAATTTTTTATCATTATCTTTTTATTAATTTGTTCAATTTTGAAGTTAGTATTCCGCTTTGGTTGTTTAAAATTTCCTTTCGGCTGATTTTGTATTTTTCTTGTAATTCAAATATTATTAATTCGAAATATCTGAATTTTTTTTGTTACTTTGTCATAATTTTTGATATTTTTGGTTGACATTTCGGTGTATTTCTTTTGAAGCTTCCAATTAATATTGAATATCAATAGAAAGAATATATCATATAACATTTTGGTTATATTTTTTTATCTGAAAAAGCACAAAATTATTTTGCCAAAGAATTTTGATCAACAACAATCCGAACCTTTCTTGAAATCCAAAGGCCGAAATATGATTTCGTCAAATTCTCTCGGCACTCATGAAGTGTTCTTTGAAAGGAAAATTTTACATTAAACTTCCACGAACGCATATTTTATTTTTCGTTTTATCCTCGCAACGCCCGCCCACCTCTGCCAACGCAAGAACCAAAGAAAATTGTTCCTTTGAAAAGCACTTTAACCCAATTTCCATTGAATATGCCCGGAAATCCCGTAAAACATCCGAAAAATAAGAGAAATCCCCCACAACTTTTGCCCATCAATCTATTATACAAAGATCTAAACGTATGTATATGACGATGGTGATACATTGGCAAAAGAAAGGAACGGATGAACAATATCTTTTTCTTTAAATAAATCATTCGACACAAACGTGTATGTGAATATTTCTCAAGAAAATGAAATATGAAGAAATGAAATTGCAAGGAAGGCCACATCGGGGACAAATCTTAAAGACAAGAGAAATTAAAATAACGAAGAAATGTACATGCGGGGAGAGAAAATGAAAAGAATAAAATTAATATTCCACGAATCAATGGCGAAATTGTCTTCACGCGACACGCAGGGCGAATGTTTCACATTTCTGCGAGATATTAAAACGAATAAATCAAAATTACTGTGAAATCTGTGATTTATTTAAGGAGTATGCCGGAAGTTGCGATTGACCGCGCAGGACGAACCAAACAAGAGACGAAATGGTCATGCAAAACTTGAGTTTAAGCCAATGATTGAAACAACAAGACCAGAATATGGTCCCGGAATTAAAGTGAATGTGTCACATTGCAATTATGAATTCCGTTGAATTTGCTGCGTGTCCTTGATGGGATATGGAAGTGAAATGAGCACTTGTAGAGTGCGGGACGTTCCCTTCTTGGCAGAAAGCAAGAACTTTGTTCAAAGTCAAACAATATATTCGTACACATGCAATAATTTGGTCTTCCTGGAAATGTTCACGTCCATGTTGAAACGAGTGTTCATTAAAACAGTTTACCCTTGAGCCACAATCGTTGATTGAGTTCCTCGAATGCGAGAGAATTTTCATAGTGGATCTGATTTTGCATTTCTAATTATCACAACTCTCGCCATCCGACAGAACTCTCAAACTTTCATGTTTATTTTCTTGTTAATTTCGAAATTTTCCGGTATTTAGTTTCACTGGAAAATTTCGCAACGCAAGACCAAAACATTGCCATTTCGATGGGGTTTCGGTCGAAATTTCGAATGCTTAATTGAAATTCGGTGTCCTGGGTTTGTCGTATCCAAACTAGCACCGTTGATGTGTATTCAATGTTTGCCAGGGTAGTTGCATGACGGTGAAATATTCAAGGAAATAAATTAGAAAGGATAATATCCTCAGGTAAAGCCGAAAACAATTTTTCTCTTGCTGATAAACGTTCTGGGAATTGCTTTAATAAAAAATCAACAACAACAAAATATAAACTGAAAGCTTTTCGAATTTTAGATGTGGAGTTAGTTCTAAACGGAAAAGGCGAAAGGAGGCCGATTCCAAAATGAGGAGAGAAGCTTTGTGTGTTGTATATTTTTTTTTAAGCTCTTAGCATTAAAATTGTTTGGATAAATTGTTTTCTGTTGTGTCAAAGTAATTGAATTTGGCAGGATTAATTCGGGGAATTCATTTGTTTGACGTTGAGCATTGTTATCGGGAAGCGTTTCGATGTTTCTGAATGCAATTAAACGAACAATTAAGTCCCAACCCAATAGTGTGACATACTGCGGAATACGTGCATATTTCGTTTCTATTCGATAGAAATTCCTTGAAAATTTGTGACACGGTTGAGAAATTATATCGACCCACGAGAAGATATTTTACTAAATACTATTGGACCAGCGTATTCGCACCAGTCTTTATTCGAATTCTAAATATTCTAAAAATAAATGAAAATATTCCAAACAGCATAAACTGGACAGGGTTCGAATAAATTCTGTACCGAACGATAGTCCGCATTGATCTTTGACTACTACTTATTACTTTGGAACTAACTTAACGTGCTTGTAACAGAAACAAACATTGAAAGAAGGAGAACTCCTAACGAAATTCTTCTTATTTCTACCCACATGCCTGCCGTATTTATTTATGGACAAGCTTCAATTCACTCAATATCATTCAAATCCAAAATTGCTTTGTGGTTTCAATAAATATTTGACTTGAATTCCTTGCTTTGTAATCTTGTCAAAAGAAGAAAAATAAGGGAAAAAAAACGATAAAATTCAAATTTGAGTAGATTTTATTGTCATGAAGCTATTTTTAATCATACTATAGTTCTTTCGGGGTATCCCACCGAAGAGTCAACTTCAAAACACTTTTTTTTTTTCAAAAGATCTCGTTTAGGCAATTTCACATGTTCTCTTTTATTTATTTAGAATAAATATTGACACTAGGATTTGACTGTTTGTTCCACCTACAATTGTCTAACTTTTCTACAAAGTGGAATCAAGTAATGTCGGCATAGAATTTTTTGCGAAAATCTATTCATGACTTTATTATTATTGAATTCTTTAAATGGATAAAGGGAAATAATTTAATTGTAAAATCCCAATTCATAAAAGTCATAAAATAGATTGCAACGTTAATATATTTTTGTAATATAAACAATTCTACTTGCACTTGAATATGAACCTTGGCAGTATCGAAAGTCAATATCTGAACATTTGTAAAGAAAAATATATAAGGAAACCTTTAAGACCCTTAGAACACTACGTATCCTGTAAACTAAAATCAATTTAAAATCAAATTTCTCCGGATTCGGATATGTTGCTACCCTCACATCCTTCCAAGGAACTCAAGAAAGTACTCTTTGTGAGGATGATTTCCCAAATATCTTTAGATTCGTTTTGAATTCATTTTGAAATGTTGCGAATATGTAACGTCTTTTCGATATGGATTTTTTTTCCGTAGATATAGACTCGTACGGGCAGTGATTAATGGAGGTGAAGAGAAGGAACCACACTTTTCTCCCAACTTTTCATCTTCATACCGTATATTTCGTCCCAATTATCTGTATACTGTCTCTTTGTCTTTTATTCCTTTTTTCTACTCCAATAGCGAAGGAGGAATTACCAGCATAAAAGAGAGAAGATAGAGAGCGTGCTTCGCGAGAGAAGCTAGGAGGACTCTCGATTAGTGGCAGGATGTCTAAACCAATAAAATACGAGCCAATTGGGTCAAGCGCTTAATCAAACACTTAAAGAGGTAGCTGACCCGAAAGCATGCATGATGTTCGTTGACCTTACCTGCATAAAATGGGAAAATAACGACCCCTCATAGCTTTTTTTCACCCGGGAATGCCTGCCCAAAATCCATCACATGGGAACCATCGAATTCCAAAAAATTTTCGCCGCCATTTGCTTGGGCGTGGTGATTGTCGTTGGTTTTAGGACCATAATCCGTCGATCTCGCGCTGCGTTGCGTCTATGAATCTGCGTTTACGAGCACTCTAAGTGTAGCTTTCCTACCAACCATTTCACCCTTTCTAAAATCCTTCAGGGGGCGGTGAGCTACGTTTTAGTCATTGCTGCGCATTGCCCGAGTCACGAGCTTCATTTTGGCACCTCGTTCAGTAAAATCGGAGGACTTGAGGATTTTTTTGAAATTTTTGAGTCAGAACCCTTGCGGATTTTTTGGGGGGAAAATTCGAAAAATCTTGTTTCCGCGATTTGACACGTTGGTATGATTGTCATTTATGTTTGGACCGTTATTAGTCGATTCCACGCTGTGGTGCGTCCATTAATCATTTTTTACGAGCACTTTAAAGGTAGTTTACCTACCTTCCCTTCCATCGTTACTGAAACTCCTCAGGGGGTGATGATCTAAATTTTTGGTATTGCTGCGCATTGTCCGAGTCACGAGCTTCATTTTGACAGCTCGTTCGACGAAATCGGAGGACTTGAGGATTTTTGTAATATTTTTGAACAAAGCTAACTAACGCCTTGCAGTTTTGCTTCCGCCATATCAACTCAAAATTCCTAGCTACGAAAACCAGGAAAGTCTTTAGAAAGGAAACATTCGAAAATTCAATTATTTTAAGAACATACACTGGTGGTCAAAATAATAAATACACGCCTGCGGTTGTTGGAAAACATCTATTTTTACAGCTTTCAATATCTTGTAACTTAAGCCAGTCGATTGAAACGATACGTTTAAATGTGTAGAACATATTAGGAGCAAAAAGAGCGTCTTACCTGTAAAGGGTTTTTAATATATTCCGATTTGGATTCATTATCCTAATTATAGAGTGGACAAAAAAATAAATACAGTGTGAGAAATTTTATTGAAAAATTTAATTCTTTTCAAGAGAAGTTTTCAGTTTTATTTATTTTTATAATATCAACTTTGTAATTTATTGCGTGACCCTTATTTGTAAGAATTTGTTTGCAACGAGCCGGCATAGAATCCACTAAACGTTCACAGCTTTCTTTTGAAATCAGGTGCCACTCTCTTTTTACTGCATTCCACAATTCAAACTTATTTCTGGGTTTATGAACATAAACCCTATCCTTGACTTGCTTCCACAAGTTCTCAATAGGATTACAGTCCGGTGACTTCACCGGCCAATCGAGAACCGAAATTTTTTTGCGCCGCAACCAATTCTTCACTATTTTTGCAGAGTGCTTCGGATCATTATCATGTTGAAATGTCCATCGAAGCGGCATGTCTTCCTCTGCAAATGGCAGCATTGTGTCCTTTAGTATGTCCAAATAATTTTGGTCAGAATCCCGTAAATCAACTGAATTGGGCCTACACCATACCAAGAAAATGCTGCTCACACCATTATGTTACCTCCGCCATGCTTAACGGTCTTTTTGGTATATTGTGGATCAAATGGTTCCTTGGGAGGACGCCTAACATATTCTCTTCCGTCTGATCCGAAGATGTTGAACTTGCATTCGTCACTCCAGAGAATATTTCGCCATTTTCTCATGCCTTCTTCTCCACTCCAATCTAAATGGGCCCTTGCAAAATTTAGTCGGTTCCGTCTGTTTTTTTTCCTTGGGAGAGGCACTTTTCTTGGTGATCGGGCTGGTAAGTCTGCGTCCAATAATCTTCTACGAATTGTTCTAGCACTCACGTTAGCATTTGTTTCCCGCAAAATCACGACCGAAGACGCGAAAGGGTTCCTTTTACAGACGCGCACAATTTTTCGATCCAATGACGGAGCGGTTTTCCGTGGCAGGCCGTGATTTTCTTCATCAAATTTCTCCTTCATGGCGTTCTGGACCATTCCCAAAGAGCAGTGAGAAATTTGTGCAATCTCTCGAAGAGAGTAGCCGTCGTCTCTTAGGCGTTGAATTTCGATCCTCTTTTCTGGAGCATGTGCGTCGCATGTCTGGATCATGTTGGCATGTGCGAACAAACCATATGAACAGGCTTGCTACATACAAAACTGTTCTCATAATCTAATGATTCATTGCAGCTGATTGCGTCACTTGAAAAGCGTTGCCAGCTGAAAAAATAGATGTTTTACAAGAAACTTTGGGGTGTATTTATTATTTTGACCACCAGTGTAGTTCAAATACTTATAAAGCATAAAATAAATATTATTAATAAAATAAAAGTAATAAATTGTTCTGATATATGCAAGAATATTTATTGTTAGAAGGATGGATGAGAGTATTGGAGGTAATGGAACAGTTATTAAATATTTAGGTCCTGAGTACACCTTTTTGATCTTATCTTATTCCGCTTAAATATCCCCCCGGGTTGGAATGTAACTCCTTCTTAAACATAATAATTCACTCATACGGATCCATATCTCACTCATACCAATAAATTGTATTTATTATTATTATTATTATTATTATCATTATTATTATTATCATGGACAATTGTTACATGTATTCAACATCTGAAAACTAGATAAATTTTCTGGCACACACTCTAACTCGCATGCTACATACGTCGGCACTCGCATCGATCAAACAACTTACATATGCTCTCAAATACTACACATACGATTCTCTCGTCTAAATCTCTTGTCTAATACGTGTGCGAAAAATATCTTTACATGTGCGTCACCCTTACAGAGTATCTTTCATTATCATGTGTCTATCGCGTCTATCTATCTATCTATCTATCCATCTATCCATCTATCCATCTATTTGTTCCCCACATAACCCGATGATATATGCGAGCCGGCGGATATCCGGCCGTTTGTTTTTACTTTTATTTTAACACCAGAGCCGAGGTAGCCTCCACATGATATGTGCATGCGTGTGTACATATCAATCTAAATTCTATGTTTGTTAAAAAGTGTAATGTATGTTTGAAGTGCGCGGAACATGTGCACATTTATGTGAATATCATGTAAAGTGTCACTTAGTATGGAATATATCTTACGTTTGACTTGGCTATAGCTTGGGATGCCGCCAGCCGGCAACAATGGGGCGATGATGATGAAGATGATGAGGCTGATAATGATCCACTGTCATCGTTGGATTGTTGTCTTTTTTTTTTGCTATTGTTGTAATATTCACGTATGAGTACTAACATGTGTACCACGCTCTATGCATGCGTCTATTTTGCCATATATGCGCGAAGAATTGCTGACTGCAAAGAAGAAAAACGTATCACGTTTTTACGCATTCATTCAAACTACTCGTAACCACCAATTGAGAATAAGAAAATTGTTCTTAATGTTCTAACGTTCCTTGAATAAGATGAAAAGGCATTAGATGGCAATCAAGTGGCTTTTTCGTATGCAGATCAGGAAATGGTAGTTTGGGATTTTTATAATGCAATCTTGAGGATTTTCTTGTGCTACTGTTTTACGGCGATAAAATGGCAATTGGATATTAACATGTCGTTGAAAATCGTGTGCTGAGAGTTTATTGTGCAAATGGTAATGTTATTGCATTGCCACGATATTCTGTGGTTGTTTCTGAATCGCAACCTTCAATTATTTGGAAATCAATGCATCTAATCGCGTGCTCTTGATTAAATTGTATTTTTATTGTTATTTCTTCGAGGTTTGTTATGTATAGCATGCAGTATGTGGTCATTAGTTCTCCGCGTATTGTATTTATTTCATGATCTTTCCGGTCACTCAATGGAAATCAAGGAAAGCTCAAAGTTTCCAAGTTCGTCAGGTACTTAAACTCAGTCGCGTGATTCCTTTCCACTCGTTTCAGGCGCTCATGGAACAATTCAGAAAAAGTGCACTCAGTCTTCATATTCCTCGTGGTAAGCTCTGCTCGTCTTATCCGTTTGAACACCGATTCCTTTGATGTGGTGTTCCAAAAAGCCTTTGACTTGCTGATAATGTTAGAAGGGCCCTTGTTTCAGGTTTTTTCTTCTCTAGTCATTGCTTGATGCTCATTTTGTTAGGAGGTTGACAAAAGGTTCAGCTTGTCCAGAAATTATTCTAAGTCGGATCTGTCTCTTCCACGGGGTCTCATCTAATTTCCATTTTATCGTTGCAAGTTACACTATGTGTACTCCTTTTTAGTACATTTGGATTGGATGACTTAACTCTTGATAACTCATCTTCTCGTCTATACGTGTTAGTCTCCGAGATTCAAGTAAGTTTAACTTCCTTTTGGTTAGCTACAAGTTTGGGCGCTCGAATTTCAGGCAAAACCGTGGCATTCAAAGAAAATTGCACAAAAAAATGATCTCTATTCTATATAGAAACCAAAGGAACATTCATCTTCTTCATTATTAAATTTATTGTCATATAGGAATATGACATTTTGGATGAGCCTTTTTGACTACGCTGTCCGACTCGAAACTGACTTAAAAACACGACAGTAGACAGCATTTATCTTGTAACGATCGTGCAGTAAATCAATGTTTGAAACTTCTCAAGGGTCCTAAAAAATCGTTGACGAAACCTTCCCAGCTGACAAGCGTACTTTCGCTTTTGATGGTCCTGGCTCCTGGTTTCTTCTTCGTCACAATAATAATAGCACTCCACCCTTTTCGATTCGCATGTATAGTTTTTAATTGTCTTGTCTTTCATCTTGAAAATGAGCAAGAAGCCTTTGACAAAGTCCTACGCTAGTATTATTTTGTGTTCTTGGCTAGCAGACAGAATCCACCTCGCTAAGTATTTTTTTCGAAATTCAAGATGGTCACGAATGATGGTCATTATACATGATTCACGTTTCTTTATTGATTTCTGCTTCAGTATCGTGAGGATTTCTTTCCATCGTTAACAACTCTTACAAAATTTTTGGACCTGAAGAACGATGGAACTCGACTCAGCAAACGCTCTTTTTTATTTTATTCTGAAACACAATATATATCGTATTCTAGATACGATTAACTCGACAACAAAACCAGTGTTAATCCATAAAATTTTTTTTGCACCTACTTCCTTCTGTGAGTTCGAGAACACAATCATCGGATTTCCACAATTTTATTTATATTTCTTCTCCCAGAACATCCAAATTCTTTTTTCTTCTTATGACTTTTGTCTCACTTCATTGAAGTTTTTCAATCATATTTCCCCATGGGTTTTTCATTCAATTTAGTATTTGTCAGCGCGCATTGTCTTTGGTGATCCTCACACGGTAAATATTTCAGGATAAGAACAAAAGTGGTCCGAAAAAATAAAATTTTGGAAAAAGTGATCATTTATGCCTCAAAAAAATCTCTTCTTAGCTCGTTATACTTGAATCAGCGATTCTCCAACTTCTTTAGTTCGTCTGAAAAATACGTTTTCCTGAAGTCTGCAAAAAAGGCCTCCGTGGCGGCGATGAATTGCTCATTTGACTCAAAATTCTACAAGGAGAGTTACTTTTTTCAAGCTTGGAAACAAGCAAAAGTTGCAAACGCATCTATCTCATCAAAGTCATATCAATGGTTGTACTAATTGGTGAAGTGCATTTTTGAGCTGTCATAACCGCGGAGGTTATGGCTGTGACCGGTCATGACAGCTCAAAAATGGATTACGTCCAGCGGTTCAACCATAGACATGACTGTTCTTATTGTGCGATAATGGTACGACCGGGTGAACGTCACATGATTTCCGGTTACGATTGGAATACCATGGTTTCACTCTATTGTGATGTTTCTGTTGAGTCGTGGATGATTGCGAAAGTAAATTCCGGCTCTATTATCTGTCTGAAAGCTGTCAGTGCAGAGACTGAGCTCTCACATAAGAGGAAATCCTGCACCAATCCTAACTCAAATTTTCAGATTGATTGATTGAGGTTGACCATATAGAGAATATTTATATGTGTTCCTGGATGAACTCTATCCAGTTCTCTCATGCTGGACAGGAGTATGCACTTAGGGCATCACTGGGTTTGAGAATTTAGTAGTGGGCCCATTCGAGGATGGTTTTTTCGCTTTTCTGTAAATATTTGCATGTGAGAGTATGTCTGTCAAAAAACAAGGTTGAGCACTGTTTCCATCGTTACCCCCTTAGGAGGTTGAGTAGCCCATTTATTCGGCATCTTTTTTAGTATAGATTCAACAGTCGAGATAGTTAATTCAGTGCCCTTGTACTGCCCAGGAATCTCTTCATTGTGAGGAGTACCGCTGCCGCTATAATTATGACTTTTTCTTCCGCTTCCGTGGGAGCCTACTTTGTTTTACTGTTTAGGCCTATCTACGTGGGCCTACTTTGTTTTACAGTTCAGGACTATAACTTAAATATTTCAAGTTGTTCGCTATGCTTTGTTGCTTGCGGTGGGTAGATATGTTGTCGTTTTCCGAAGCCGAAGCAAACTTTCCAAGAACTGTGAGAAACATCTTCACTAGAAGTGTCCATTCGTAACGAGCCAATGCTGCCATATTCGACAAATTATGCCGCTTATATGGCTGCATTCATTCTATGTTCGTTGATATGTTTCGGAGAATCATTATGAGTATATTGAATAGTCTACGATACTTCTTTACTTCTCATATCCTAGATTAGGTTAAAATTCATCCAAATTGAATTAAAAGGCATGCACATTCATTTGAACTCAATACTGAAATTATGATAATTGCAAAATTTTGCAAAAAATTCAATCCAGTTTCTAGGGTAGTTCAAATTGTTAAGCAAAAAGGTTTACACAGCGAATTCGAAAATGTTTGACCATGTTTCAATAAGCAAAACTTTCATCTGTTTAGATTTATCTTGCGTCGGCCAAAATAAACGACATAAATAATTGATTATTAAAAAATCATCAACAGATTTTACATTCTCAGATACACCTTTAGCTAATCTTAAACACTCTGCGAACAATGATCTGTTAACAAAACATACTCGAAGAAATGTGTTTCACGTCTTATTTTCCTTCCCCTCTGTCCTCCAGTAGAATATCGTGAACTGAAAAAAATCGTATATCTAAACATCACCTTAATCGGCTTTTAATTTTACAAGTTTACAATTTGGAACGCAAAAAAAAAAATTCAAAAATTAGCCTCTTCGCCGTCTTAAGGTGCTGGCAGCATTCAAGATGGTTTTCATTGTATCTATATCTGAGATATGTGTAGTTAAGTCAGTTATACCGCCTAAAGCGAACTTTCTTCCTCAAACGTGCACGTAAGGAAATGGACAACAGTCAAAAAAATATAAAATACAAATGAAAAAAAAAAGATTGAAATATTTATTTTGTTAGTCATGTTGATTTTTCTAAAAATTTATATCAAATTTAAACTCGGGGCCGTATTTTTTGTTTTACTTTGGACCACATGCAGATGGGGCGATTTTACAGTTTAGATCGTTGGCTTTTCACGGTGCGAGGAAAGCTGAGAAAAATGCCGAGAACATATTACTGAAATTCATAATCTTTGAGTGATATCTAGCAGTAGCCGTTGCTCCAAATGTAATAGATATTTGGAAATTGAATGTTCATTTTGTGTTATTTCTCGGATACTTTTATGATCTAGTTTTAAAATTGATTTCTAGATCATAAATGCATTGCATTAATTGAAATGATTTCTTCGAGAGCAATTGTGAAATTTCCAATTTTCAAACTCATTTCTGTGTCATTATCGAGGTATGACCGAGACTTTTCATAGGCCGAAATTCCGAAATCTAAATCTAGCAAGAAAATCTAGTTTTGAGATATGAATGAGTTTTAATTTGCCAACAATTTGATGGTGCATATTATGTGTGTGTCAGATATCGCTTTGATACAGTTTTAACTTTTCCTTTTCATGTGGGAAGCAGGCCAGCAGTTGATGGTGAAAACTGACACGTATCGGTCCATCCTCAAAAAATTTTACCGAGGGACTTATAATAAAAAATGTTCTTCCAAAGATCAGCTCCCACATTTCTCACCTCTCACGGCACACATGAGCAAGGACAGTTTATACGTCCATTCTGTCTTAATTAAATATTCTGGCAAACTTCGCATAGCACGTTTTCGCAAGTAATCTCGATTTCTAATTCATATACAGCGTTGTAAATATACAGGGTTATCTTCGGCGAACTATGAGTTTGAAGCAACCTCCATTCTTGACTAAGCTAATTTATTCTTCAGTATATTCACCGTGTGGATCTTTACTGCATCATTTGGGAGAACGCCAAGATAAACGGAACCGGTCAACTTTCAAGGCTCGCCTGTTCTGATCCTTGGGATCTCCGCACATCATCACATGTTTGGAGAGCAGATCGAATTCATTCTGAGGTCAAGGGAGAATACTCCTGCCATCACTTTTCCTAATCCTTTATAGGTTAGATCCTTGCTATCTGGAAGTTGAGGTATCACTAGTATCATCTGCTGCATTCAAATGCAAATCCCAGTACAGATCCCTGGGAAACTCCTGCAGTAATCGGCATGCACTCCATGCTTGCGCTAGTCCCACAGCTTAGCTGACAATCCTTTAGGTAGTTGCGCACCATGCTCTCAAGATAGTCAGATATACAGGAATCGTTTTAAGGTCGACCAGCATGGCCGTTTATTTCACAGAGTTGATGGCACTTTGAACAGCGAGCAGCTCTTGGAACACTCTTGCTGTTGATACGCGATACTGGATTCGGACTGTTGTGACGATAATTTCGTAGAACTCAGCCTTGGAGCTAGATCTCCTGTGTCATTTATCAATGACAGAAGATCAGTTATCATAAGCGCTCAAAATAATTTTCTATCAGCGTGAAGCATGCACAAGGGACAAAACATAATAAAAATTATCGTGATCTCCTACTTTGAATTCGGGTTTCCGTCACAGTCTTTTAAATATGAGATAGATTATCGTAAACCAGCCTTCCCGTCCCATTATTTGGTCTTACCGTCGTATTAGTTTGTAATGAGACACCAGGTTTTACACTCTTATTAGTTTGTAATGAGGCACTATTTCAAATCGAGGATCTCCAACTTTCTTGGACATGAGTTAAGCGATTGTAAATAAGTCTTGCCCTCTCATATCTTGGAACTTTGTTCGAACGAGAATTTCATGAGCTCGGGCACAACTATCCCTGTGACTGTTGGTAATCGTCACCCATAAGGCACCCATAATCACCACAATATACACTCAAGTGGATTCTGCATCCAATGTCAAGAAGAAATATCCTGTGGATGAGTGATTTGCAGCAGGTGGTAGTAGTATCTCTCTAGGGTTGTAGTAACTTTCTTAGTTGAAATATCTCTCTAAGCTAATGTATCTCTCTGTAGTTGCAGCTCAGGGGTTGAGGTTTATGCACCGAGTCATATGACATCTTAAGGAAATGTTCAGGTAGCTCGGCCACTATTTTTTGAATTCGGATGCTAACTCCATTGTTTGTAATAGTCGTCACGGGTCCGCCGATGCGCCAACTCCAATCGAATTCTCTGGCATCTGATTTTAATCTCAGCATTAGTTATAATAACTCTTGGAACCAGGTGAACCCATCCTGTGGGTGTGCCACATATGCGAAGATTAACTTATACTTGATCAAGATACGGTCTAACTAACTAACAGTCTCCTCAGACAAGAGTGAAGATCCAACAACTGACCCTCCAAACCAACCTTTCGAAATAAAATACGAGTTTTATTGAAGATAAAGAACCGATCTTCTTCCTGATATATACGGAACACAACTTTATCTGATATTGTAAGGTGTCTAGGTTACGAACAAAAGTGTGAGAATTAACATCAGTACCTCACTTTTCACGTTCTAACCGTTCTAACCACGTTCTCACGTTCTGTATGGACCGTTCCATACAGACTGATTTGATATTCTTCTTCAAACAACGCCCCTCTTCACTGGCCCGATTCAATGAGTAGGAGTAGGTACCCGGTAAAGAATATAAGCCAGGATACCCGAAAACATTTGGTTCGTATCCATCAACATTTCCTAGCCGCAGATATCATAGCCACAACGTTTAAGGCAAAAAGATTCCGCATTTAGTAAGGAACAGCAGCAGCATGCCATGGGATCCCTCCACCATGGTCAGATTAAATCTCTTTTATGATTTTCGTCACTTCAAGACAGATTCACTACTAATCCTGTTGTTAACCCTATCTCAAGACACTTGCCCAACCCAGAGAGTAACAAGTTCTTCTTAACACATGGCGACTTGCGAAAAAACAACCACTCGCGCCCTAAGGAAGTGCATATCCTTTAAAGGCCAGGGGATAATATAATTATCTGGGGTCGCCTCCTTTCTCTAAAATATTCAAACAATCAGGTAATTTTGCAGTTTGAAGGGTAGCTATACTTCACTTGTAATTTTCTCTAATCTTTGTGCCTTTCGCTTATTCATATTGGTCTTACAGTGTACAGTGTGGCGCAAAAGTTTTTGGTTGCTTTGAATTTTTTTTTTACAAATTTAAGTTGGAGTATATTATTATTATTACTCTACACTACTAGAATATATAAATTACATGATTTAAAAGATAAAGTGATTCCAGTGCTTTAGCAAAATTTTAGCAAAGTTTTCTTCTCCGAAAGCTTAGTTATAATTTTTTAAAGTCTTGCATAGTGAAAAGTATCCATTCATATTTTACTTATCGAATCAGTGTTTATCTATCTGTTCTAGGATGTAGGATGTTCACATATTTGTTCTCTTCTTCAACTTGGACCAAGTACTCTCGATTATAATAAAATCTGCTGAGTATGTCAGTCAGTCGAGGCAGACTTGTTAAAAGTGTTGAAAAAATTGCCCTATAACTACTTATCGTGGCATGTTCCGGAGTTTCGTCCTGTATGGATATTGATTGCACTCTATTCTGAGATTTTAGCTTCCTGTCTGGGCATTCTGCATGCACGGGGACAATATTATTCCTGTAATTTTATCCGTTTACCGATAAATTCACATAATCGAAGTCACGATTGCTTTTGTCGCGCCTGCTGATACCGCCAGTTTTCATGGCTTTCAATTCGAGTTTCGCAGCTTCAACTGAATCAAGCTGTTCGGTTTTGGATGCAAAGTCATTCACGATTCGTTAGTAAAAAAAAAAACCAAGAAACGTCACCGGTGAAGTTTCCTGTTTTTGATCGTTGGCGAAGTCTTCGCGATCTTTAATATCACGAATGGGTTTCGATGTTATCGATATCCTTCCAGTTGTCTTGAGAAGGACTGTCCGGTCCTTCTCGAGACTTGAGTGCCATGAAGAAATATTTCCACGGATGTTAGCAGGATCTTAGCCACTGATTTGGTACCGGTACTCCGATTTATTTTCGGTTAACCAGCAGTCGTTTATTTATACGATAGGAATAATTAATGATCTAGTTTTATCTGATGCGGATCAGCGTTGTTGCAGTAGTAGGATTCGATGTAGTAGTAGCAGTAGTAGTAGTAGTAGCAGCAGCAGCAGTAGTAGTAGTAGTAGTAGTAGTAGTAGTAGTAGTAGTAGGAATAAAAATAGGAATTGTCGCAATAACGGGAAGAGAGCCTTAAAAAAAGAAAAAAAAAACTGATAGGAATTTGAAAAAATGATAAAGGGATCAAATAAATAATTTAAATAGGGTAATTGGTCCTTTGCATCAAATAAGCTCGTAATAGATTGGAAAAAAAAAATTGTTTTAATGTGAAAAAAACTGTTAAAGACTTGGTGTTTTGCTCCATCTTTTTTAGGTGCAGTATCATATTCCTCTAACCTAAATGATCCAGTCCTTTATATAGGGTTTGGAGGATTCAGGAAATTATTTTAGATAAAAAGTTTTGCTTCTCAGTAAGACATTTGACTGGTACTTATCACGCTTAGGTCCTTTGTAGAATTTGGTTTAAAATGCTCATTTCAAAAAGGAGAGCGATTTCGGTAAGGAATAATTGTTATAGAGATAAAATCTCCTCTTCTTCCGTATATAGCTGAAGCCAAATCAGTCTAACAGAAGAACTTTCATCATTTCAAAACTAATATGAATTGCAATTCAAATGAATCAGTTGATTAATGTATTCCTTCAACTTGGCATTGCACGCGCTATTCAAACTTTCATTGATCTCTCAAATTTGGGACCCAAAAAACTCAACTCAAAAAGTAAAGTAGGCTCATCTCTTCAATCTGACACACCTCGATTTCAGAGAGGTGAGTCCAATAAACCACATACCTATCTGTCGTGATTCACCCACATATTCTGATACAAACTATTTACTTTTTTTTTTTATCTATATCAATCCGTTCACCATGAGTGGTGAAGTCATGTCATGACACCTGCATTCGCTTTTCCTTCCACCTTCCAACTTTTCTGACCCCGCCAAACTTACCTGTCGTCTTACCACTAACCGAGCCCACTCACCTCCTCAAGTCATAATTTGTTATAATCCACATGAAATGGATAAAAGAAAAACAAATAGAGACGCAAAAAAAAAACGTATCTAAACTGAAAGCAGGAAGGTTAATTGCGCGGCTTTTATCATTACTATTATTTCGTTGTTATTTTTTCATTGTAGTTAAAATTATGAACGAACAAAATGACGTAAGATTGGCAAACAAAACTGAATGATTCACATAGATATCGAATCAATTAATCGATACAATAGGCTTGAAAATGTATTACTATTGATTTGTTGTATCTTTTTATTCTGTTTCGTTTGTTGCTGAATGGTGGTTGTACCATTGCAACAATTATGAACTTTTTTATTCAGCTTTAGTATGAATTGGATTGAATGGGGTGAAAGTTAATTGAGTGCGTATGAAATATTTTATCAAGGAAAATTCCGGTCTTTTTTTCGTGTTCATTTATCCGGAGGAAAGCGGCAAAAATGTGGAATTTTCACGTGAACTGTGAAAAATTACGTATTTCATGAATTTGTTATGATTATTTACTACTTATAGATACAGCGAATGATTTATTTTGAATTTTCCATCTACATTTTTTTGGGGGTTGTATTGTCGATATTGATAAATTCAATTAAGCGTTACGGAATCGATGGAACACACAATTTTCGAATATCAATTATCACATAATTAAATTTTAACTGAATTTTCCTCTCCAATGCAATTGCTGGCAATATAAGGTCTGTGTGGTATTTTATAACAAGATTTGTTATGAAAATGAGAAAAAAATAGCAAAATTCATGAAAAGCAAGTCAGCGAAAAAGAAACAACTCAAAATTTTCTCAAGTTTACATCATGGATTTGTTTGGTAACATGTAAGAAATTAAATTTCACTGAGAGTGGTTCAATGCCTATTGGCGATTCTATAATTGTAGCTGGACCTTGCCATTCAAAATTTGTTATGTTTCATGGAAATTCGATTGAAAAATTTCGCGGTAAGAAAATTTCAAGGCAAAAAAGGTCTTAAACATGAAATAATCCTCAGTAAATTTAATGAACTGAGCAAATGTATCTGTACAAGATTTTAACAAAGTTATAATTTATTTGCGGTATGTTTGAACGACTAAAGACATGTAAAAATATGTAAAAGTTTTAGTTTTCAATGATAAAAATTGTTAAGATGTATCTTTAATCAATTACTGTCCGTATCCTTCTCGTAGACTCCAGTATTAATGCGTTTGTAATGCCATGAGTATTGTCACGCCCATGTCAATGGGCCGTGTAGGTTGGGCATAGCTTGAACACAGGTATTGAGTGACAGTTGAAGACTCAGAACTGCATAAAGAAACGATACTGAATAAGCTAAGAAGATCTGGATCAGACCCAAGCAATGTACCAATAGAAAAACTGAAAAGCGAATGAGACAAAGTACTTCGCAAAGAGATAGACTCGGCTTCAGATTACATAAATTCCTTTAGGATGAGTCTGGCTCCTTGGAATGACCCCAGCAAACGGAGGACCAGCTGCTAGAGCTTAATTGAAATGGCGAAAGGACCCAAGTTGTATTGTCAATAGACCACACCCTTTTGATAAAAATGTCACATCTTATCACAAATTACAATTAATAACGATTTCAGCCCAATGTTGACCACGTTTGGTGTAGTATTACAAGTGGTTAGCCGGGCTAAGTTGATCAATTTTACTCAAGAATCACTTTCGCTCGCTTTGACGGCAAATTGACCAACGTGGCCCGAATTAATTAAGAACATAACACGATGGATCTATTCACGTTGTTAGGATCTATTCATCAATCGATTTGTTACCAAATCCCCCTAGAGCATAATTGCAGTGGCGAATGAAACCTAATAGTATTCTCAACAGACCGCATCCTTATGCTCAATATGTCACTTCTTGTCAAATTTTGTATGTCAATGATCATGAAGTCAGTCCTCGCATATTGACTCAAATCTGTTTTGAAAACACGCTTAATCCTATCAAAACCGTTCGATTTTCGAAATCAAGCCAGATCACCAGACACTGGCGTTCATTGGCGAAAATAAACTTAACATTCAAAATGGCTGCAAACGTCAACATACGTCAAAACTTCGTAAAAATTTAAAATGCAGAAAATTGTTTGGAATTTTTTTTGACTATATAGTTTTTTGCTGCAAAACGTAGAAAAATGTTTAACGTGACCGTAATCTGGCTTCAAACTATTTATACAATAAAAAGTATTTGGTCCTTTCTACGAAATAAAAACCTACCATAAAGAAAATCAAATGAAATGTACATTTTCTTCTTAACCTAATAACATTTCTTTGCCTTTTCTTTCTCCATTTGTCGCACAACACTCACTCAATATCGATTTCCTTATCGATACAATCTTTTTCTTAGTCCTTTCTTACGTGTCAACAAATCTTAAACTCCAATTCAATATGGTTGAGGGAAAAAGGGAATTATGTATTCGTACCATTTCACAGATTTCTGATGCAAGAGCTGAATGGAAAAGTTCTAAGCGTGTAGTTCGAATCGTTTCGTGAGAATTTCAAAACGAGAACTAGTTAAGATGTTTGGACGATAAAATCTCAACGACAAACGAAAATAACATGAAGAGGAAACGAGGTTAAACAGTATTAGAAGGAAATACCATACGACTCTTGCCAACGTCCTTGTTGACCTAGTTTCGTCATTTTCCATGAATGGGAAAAATCAATGATGTGTTCTTATGATAAGATTAAAACTTCCAGTAGAAATCCTTGAAAATCTTTGCCGAATCAAGTTCGATTGATATCGAATCACTTTACTATAATTAGATATTCAACTGTTACTATGTCTTTTGGCGCTTGTTCCCGTATCGATGACTTTATGAAACGATAAGACAATGAAAACGAGATTATTCTGACGAATAATTAATATCAAACGATGTCAGCAGCAGCTGACGAAAATCATTTTTTCACTTTTTAAAACGTTTCGAATCGAAAACAAAACAAAAAATCTTCACAAAGGAGAATTCGAAAGTGGAATAACAAGTCAAAGCATAAATCTTTAATCTCATTTGGTTCACAATAGATCTGAGTATCTTTTAATGTCTAAAATTCGACTCGAAGCGTTCTTTAAATGAAATCGAAAGGACAGAAATTGCATTCCTATTTTATTGATTTATTAAAAGAAAAATGATATTCTCAGTTTATTGGAAAATTTGATCAAATTTTTATTATTAATTAAGTTATCATTTTTTAATTTTTTCAATTTCAATTCATCGCGCGTCACGCTCAGATAAATCTTCATTGCATTCCGCAAACATTTCCATTTGTATATCATTGAATTATTGACTTAATCTTATTAATACATTTTTATTATCCATGTTTTAGTCGAAGCTTAAGTGCATTAAAAAAAACATTTCTAATGCTATTTGCATAAAATACGAGCAGATAAACACACTATTACATTTTCACTTGCAACGTAAAAAAAGATTCAATTTTGCTCCGTTTAAAAAAAAATCTCAATTGGTTTGGTGAAAATTCATTCCACACAATTGCAAGTAAATGTGTAATGCAGATTGGATGAAATGAAACCAGAAGGGGGAAGAAATGTTGATATTTAGTTTGTTAAATATTAACAAGATAATCGAATTGAAGGCGGCAGATTAAAATTGAATTATTGAAGGGTATATGAAAAGTGAATTGTTGGGACTTGATTGCCTTGCAAATTATTCTTCGTGCGTAAAATTGTGAAGAAAGTTGTAAGTTCGATAGGATTTTGCGGAAAGAAACGAAGAAATGAAATATTGATGGCAAAGAAGAAGATATAAGTTAGGTTTGTTAGTACGGTCCGAAGGTTTGATTGAGTAAAAGGCTCACTGGATATTAATTCTTCCAAGTCTTTATTGCCTACTACTTTATTGTCTATCATAGAGTTATCAAAGAATATTGGCCGTCATTTACTTCTAGCATCATGGAACAACATTTGCCCTTAGCCCCCCTGCATATGATTTAGACTTCAAAGATGGTTCATTCTTCTATTTTCAGCTCCGTGATTCCGTTTTCTTTACTCCGTTTACTCCGTTTTGTTGCCAGGATGAAGCTCTTGCGAACCCGTCACTGACGTGCAAAGGGATTCACGCATTACTCTTCCTGTCGTAGAATCGGCGACAGGGAAGCACATTGCGTGGAAATCCAATTAAAAAAGTGGTCCAGTCTCAAGTCATTTTGCGTGATGACTAAGAAGGCTGTAGTCTATTAACCATGCCACCAGGGCTCTTACTCCATTCTTGTTTTGCTCTAAGAGCAAATTGGCCTTAGTTCCGATAAAGTAAGACTTCTGAAAGCCTATTCTGCAGGCAATTCTTTACTCCTATCCATTTTCCAGAAGGTCTCATCCGAATCCTTTTTCACAGATGCCAGTCGGACTATTTACATCCTTTGGTACCGCTTTTTTTTTTTCAAAATAATTATTTCTTTCTATATATCAGTTAGGCCGACGCTATACCACGGAAGGTAACAAAACATCTCATGCTGGTACGTTTTAGAAATCAACTGACAGCAATATCGCCCCACAATTTGCGGAGCCGAACGATCAAAGGAAGTTCTATTAGTAACAATTGCTTATTCTACTTACTTACGTCTCAAAAAGAATCAATTTGCTACGCAAGTATTACTGAGAAGGGTACCTGAGATGCTCTTCATTTCATTTCTGCCAGTGAACTCTATTTTTCTCTACAAATATAACATGGAGAATCCACACTTAATAATTTCCACACTTAGTGATTAATGTTTCAAATTCGATACCCGGTGTCTTGTTGTTTTTCTGGCATCGAATTGTCAATTAGACATTTTCAAGCGTGAGAGGGGAGGCCGGTGGTTTGCTCCTATCGCAACAGTCAGTCCAATTGGCCTGGATAGTTCTGTTGTGAGGCGTTTAGAACTCTCTGAAATTAGTCCGCTTGTTCTGTGTAAACTCTTTGCTTGGCTATAGTTATTTGAGCTTTTGCTTTGAATTTTTTTTTTTTGGTTGGGGGGTGAAGGATATTTACGCCCGGAGTGTGGGACTCCTAGCAGCGCATGCTACCAGACTACCCACTAAACACCCCCCCTGTCAAGAGACTCTAGCCTGGAACCGTTTGACACATTACTTCGGGCTAGGCCTCTTTTTACTTCGCCCTAGGGCGCCGTCAGCCTAGAGAAATCTCCCCCCAGCGAGAGGGGGCAGGATGGAGGAGGACTGCTGGAAAGGAGACCCTCCTAGACCTCGTGCCCAAGGTTATCCATTGTACATGTATGGAGGTCTGGCGGAGAGTTTTTACAATATTGGGCCTTAACTACATTCCCAGGCTGACTGTATAAACCCGTGTTTTTTTGTTGTTGCATTTTTTGAGCCTCGCACGTGTCGATTGGACTGTCATTATTCTATATACATATATCATCGTCTATATATCTCATAGTCTATATGTCCTTGACATTCGATATCTGTAGATAGACTCCGCGAACTGCTGATTAGTGTCACAGTCGACCGCTCGGTGTGACTTGATATCAAGGATGTTGAAGGACCACCTTGTCCAGATCAGAATGTGATAGACTTAGTTGAGTTCGTCGGCAATACATATCCTTTTTTTTTCAAAAAAAAAAAGGAAGGAGAAAAATCCTTTTATTTTCAAAAAAGCGCATCTTTATTTGGAAAAGCATTTGGATGACATGGGAAGTGTTATTTTTTTACCCTCAAAGTCGATGTCTTTTGGTGTTTTGCTGAGGCTGTGCTATTCAGTTGTTCTTCTGTGAGTCTCCACCTTCATGGGGTTGGCATTGAAATATCCAGAAATGATCATGACGTCTTTTGAACACAAGGAATCGAACAGCGATTGAAGACTGTCGTTTAAAAAATGCTTGACTTCATCCTATTTATTATGAGGCAGAGCGTGAACCTCCAGAGCCTTGAAAAGCTTGCAAGGAGCATACACAATCTTGTATCGTTCTATGATAAATTTGTGTTAAGCTCACTGTGTAACGGAAGTGTGATCCAACTTGCGTTTATATGAGGTTCTGTATGACGCGGCTTCAAAATTTTGAAGATTGTATGTCATGTGCTTGTAATCTCGTGACTATTTGATGAAATTTTTCTGTTTTTTAATACTAACCTATTTAATTTGTAATTGCGCGTTTGCTGGAATAGAATTTTGACAGCAGAAGTCCTGTTGAGAAACCTGACATTGTAATATCAAATAGAATGTATAGTCCTCTGTCCATTTGCGACACCGTCTTCCCTTTATCAATCAAGTCCGAGGCATTTGGTCCTGTTTCTGTACATCTCACTTTTTTTCAAAAATGATGGGCTGTTACTCGATAGCTACAAATAACAACCTAAAGGAACAGTCTGATAGAGTTTTTGATTTAAGGCGTCAAAGAATCGTTATCGTTGGTAGCTCCTGTAAGCCCTTTCGGTCGTCAAGTCAAGGCTGGACGTACGATTCGGTACCAGAGCTGTTTGTTACTCGCAGATGCGCTTTTACTCGAAACAAGTTGCTCCAATGATAACTGGTAATCGATGTCATTGTTAGGACTATACATTCATTGGGATCCTAATGGAATAAACGTCATTGGCATTCCATAAAACAGGAGCTTTTGACAGCTTATAATCATGGCACCTCGTTTTCATTTATGATTGTTGGCCGTCTGGTAGATAATTTTGACAGCACGAATCATTAAGAAATCTAACATTCTAAGATACACTAGTACAGTCCTCAGTTCATTTGCGACAGTCCTGCGTGCATTTCCCTTTACTGATTGGTGTTAGATCTTTGCGAATTAGTGTTAACTATCACCTGATGTGTGTTTCGATTGAGTCGTCCTTTTTTGTATTCGGTACAGAATAATTCAGTAAGCCTAGTTTGTGGTATTCAAACGGTGATGGAAACTGACGGTCTCCTTGCCTGCAGGTGTTTAAGTTAAGGTTCTTCTTATTAAAACCTTATCAGAACCAAGGGTAGTCATGCGAGTCCATGACAGATTGCTGTCAACCCCTAGAAAAATAGAACGAAACACCTAGAAAGGTTCAGGAATCTTTACTGGTTGAAAAATCTTGGTCGTGGGTTTAAAATCTTTGTGAAGTGGTGTCAACATCAAGCATATGTGTTTGCTGTCTGCTGAGGTGCTATTTCATGAGGTGCGTATTCCCATGTTTTGTTGACGAATTATTTCAAGTCCTTCCATGGAGACTGTGAGATTAGGCAGATACTCACGAAACGAACATCGAGAGTATGATGGTCCTCGTCATTAACACTGACCAGGACAAGATAATTTCAATGTTTTTTTTTTTATTGCGAGTATCTGCCCTCGTTATTAACACATACCGGCACCATCAATTCAATTTGTTAACTATCAATGAGGGTGCTGGCTTTGATCATCCTCAGATGATTAATTTTGTTGTTTAGTTGCTTGGTTCTTTGTGTTGTCAGGATTTTATCGTTCCTGCTTTATAATTGCCACGATATTCTGTTTCTTTTTCTATATGAGCGAATGCTAGATTCTCTTTTCTGTATTCTGCCTATCCTAAATTTGCTCGGGCTGAGTAAGGCTCCTTAATGGTAGAGGGCAGAGGCTCCTTAAAGGCAGAGAGCAGAGGCTCCTTGTGGTTATTTTGCCACATGCAGAAGAGTTGAATATTCACTGTTCATTTTCATTCTTTTTGCTGACAGAAGATGCATAGAAAGGACCGACTGACTGGTATAGATGCGAAAAGGAGCTGCTGGTAGTGTTGACCATGGCATTCCAGAGCGTACTTCATTCTTCAAATGTTCAATTGATTATATATTCGCGTTTTTCGCGCGAAGTTAATCAACAGTAATTGATTGTTGTAAATGGATATCTTTGTGTTAATCACACATCATAAGAATGAAATGAGTGCAAACAATCGAACTGTTAAATCTTAATTTGATTAGCCATGAAAATTAAAAGCTAAAACTAAATATCGATAAACGTTTCATTTGTATCTTTCTTTTGTGATACAACTAGAAAACAGAGAAATTAAATAGACAATTAATTTCTCTGCTAATTTGGAGCCAAGAAGTAGAAAAAAAAATGAACTTAAACTCCAAAGAAAGGAGAAAAGAAATGGCTTTAAATTTAATCGATACACATGCATGTCATAATCTTTTTATTGCTTGGCCAATAAAAGTATTTAATCGAGAATGTATTTACAGCTCTAATGACGACATATTACAAATGATGTAGGGACAATCCCGAATGAAATTAAATTGAAGTTCTCAGAAAGAAAAGCTTTTGCATGTTTGCGCTTAGTAGTAACTAATTCGTGCTATTGAAGTACATTAACACGAACTGTATTTCAGTGGAAATATATTTTTTTTGTGATAGTTAAAATAAAATGCAATGCAAATATGAATTTCAGTTGCTTTTCGGGACGGAAATTTCAATTTCAAGGAAAGAAATTCTAATTAAAGTTTGTACATTGATCCTCACTTATATCTTGCACGATTTGCAGGGAACCCTGTAGCGGAAAATCATTTATCATTTTTTGTGCCGATATACCATACATGTTGCCAACATATACAGATTTATTCCCAGTTACATGGCGATGTGCGTATCGCTGGGAAACCTTGATTTTGCGCTCTACTTAATAGACCTCCTGACTATAAAATGGCCTCATTATGCGTTAAATTAGATTAAAATTTTCCGACCATTCTTCGCCAACAACAACAATCGCAACAATACCAATCTTTTACTGCACTTAGCCTGGTTTGCATTTTAGTGAAAGACTTGTACAAAAAATTGACTAATGACTTTAATGAAAATGTCGGTACACTGTATCGACAATCAACAAATAAAACTTCTTGTACTTTACAGCTCTTTTGTGCTACGGAAACCAACAACTAAACGACTGTTGCTCGGTTTATTGCTCGTAGTATCTTAGAATCTTAGACTTTTTTGTGCTTTTCTTGCTTATTTTTCTTTGGACGAGTTCAGCGAAAAATAGTTCTCTTGACTTGTTAAAAAAGAGGTGGAAAAAACCTCTTGCAACAAAATTTCACTGTAAGAAACAGAAATGAAAGAAGAAAAGAGCCAGAGGTACTCTTTCAACTGAATTTTACCGGGTTTTTTTTTCGTATCTTTTTGGAAACTTCTTGGACTTGGAGATAGATGATGGTAGATGATATGCAAAAGTGTAATTATGTGAATGGATGGATCCATGTCATAATTTCTTGGGTTAATTTTTGTGAAGCTGTAATTTTGCAACGGCACTTAACGTTGTAGGGCAGGAGAAGAAGTGATGAATTGGTTCTTGGAGAGGATAATTTGGTCGCTGTTTTATTTGCTTCTGCATTGGACAAAAAGTTTCTTTTTTTTTCAAATTCGGTCCTCAACGATACAAGTTTCACGAGCCCGTGCTTGCCTGCTTTTCAAGTGATTTTTCTTTCAAATTGTTCTGGGGCGCTACTACCTCAAGTTGAAGTTTGACCACCTGCCTTGGGAGGAGAGGCCGCTCAGAATGTATCTCTGATGTAAATAGATTTCAAGTTCCGCCCTCTTTGTTATCTACGATTATACGATTCTATGCGGCTACTTTTCTCCTTGGGTAAATGCTTTTTCATCGAACCAGTTTAGAAGATTCTTAATCTTCATTGGCTGTTAAATTACCGGAGCAACTGTTGCCCCCGAAAAAAAAAGAAGAATTTACGGAAAAAGCCAAAACGCACGCTTTCTCCCATTTTCAATCTGTATAAATTTTTAACTACAAGCACAACGATTAACCACAGAATTATATTTCCAGCAATTTACACTTAACTTTCATGTTTTCTTTCAAATTAATTTCTCGCCGGCGCAGGCCGTATTGCGTGCATAATGTGTAATGTGATTTAAATTGACATGTGTTTCCGTTTGGAGCTGTTGGGTTTGCGGCTATATTAGCCATTCGGCTAAATATGGACCTGCGAGATCTACATATTTAATATTAAGTCGGTAGTTAAAGGAACAGACAAAATAAAAACATTTCAACCATGCAACACATATATTACACAAGGATATATCTAATTTGCAATCACATTTCACAGGTAATATATCAAGATGACGATATTGTTGAGTTTTAAAAAAAAATTTTAAAAAAAATTGCCAGTGAGTGAAGTCAGCAGATAAAATAACGACGGTCGAATACAAATTGTAATTAGTAAAAATCAAATGAATAAGAAAAGTTTTGTGCTTTTCTAGTCCCAACGTACTCACATATGTATGTGAGTTCATCATGTATGTTTTATGGCTCTCACACTCAAACAACATTAGATTTCATGGAATTCGGTTATGGCTTGGATTTTATTGTTAGAAACAAGGAACTACTTGTAACAGACCAGACGAGCTGACTACAATTTGCCGTCAGTATTTTCGCGTTTTTTTGTCAAGTGTTAAATGTGCTGATCTGTCTTTTTATGTTGTTTCTTTCCATTTCTTAGCATTGCATTCATTCTATGAAGAGTTAGCGAAGAATTCAGATGTTGTAATCATTTGGGAATTACTAGCGATGATGCAACATCATTTAGAACTTCCGTAATGCACAAAGTCGTTCACAAAAACTGATTTCTTTGTTTGTTTTTAAGCGAAATAGTATGACTTTGTGTGTTTTTAGTCCTAGAAAGAAAAAAAGGAATCGACCCAAAGTTATTAGCGTACTCATCCAGGAAATAATTTATGAGAGATTAACGAAATAGACGACAATCTACATTTTAATTTTGGGTGTTTCATGCAGGATCTATTTTGCCTAAAGTGAGTCGTTTTAATTGATGGTTTAAAAAAACAGAATGTACGAGAGTCCAATCTCAGACTTCTTATCTATCTCCTCAATCTCCTTGTCTGACGAACCTCTCAAATAATCGCGTTTCGCATGAAAGTTATTTAAAAAAATCGTATTTATTACAATTTTTTTCGGATGAAAAATAGCATTTATTGTTAAAAAAAAATAGGGCTCGGCGGCACTACAGGACGAGTAAAGTACAGTTATATATTCACGGAAGCTAACGTTTCTGAATTCCTGCCTTATTAAGAGCTTTTATACTTCGTCTTCTAAATTCTAAATTTTTGGTATATTTCTTTCCCTTTTGGTATATTTCTTTTCAGCTCGTTCGTAACTTTTCATGTTTCAAGTTGAGGTTATGGTTGCGTGATTTTTTTTGACGGGGATCATAAACAGAATGAATTCAAAGAAAACAAAAAAAAATTAGTTTAAATATTCTCAGTTTCGGAGACTTTCATAGGTTTCCTCATCATAAACTGCCATTGTCTGAGAAGCTCAAGACTGGCAGTCTTGTATCAGTCCTATATGCTGTTGCACAAACATATCGTTGATGCTACCACTAGCCTTCCTCCACTTAAAACCGTGGTTCCCTCGCGATGGTGCCGTCATCGAATTCTGTTCCGTAAGAACTCAAAACAGAGTTGAATACAAACGTTTAGCTGGTTTGTGGGTGGATTTCGTTCTGTCAAAATTTTGGACAGCGATTTTATGATGCCAAGACTCAAAAAGCACTCAATTTTTAACGTCATCATAATGATTGAAATTGACTGATTTGATTGATTGGATGATTGAAACCACATTTGCATGATATAGACTGCATTATTTCATGCGTTTCGCGTCGATTTTGGTTGTTGCGTGTCTGCTTGTTTCCAAATACCGTCATTCCATCTCGCTCTGTTCCATACTTTTTCCGACATTTGTTTTGATTTGATATTTGACATTTTTGGGCAATTGTTTTGATCTGTTTATGGAACGGTTTGCTGTCGTTCTATCCTTTTGTGATTCGTTCAGAGACATGTTCCGACTGTATGTCTTGTTTGGTATGTTGTTTCTTTATGCAAACGAAAAAAAATGAAGACTTCCTACCGTAGAAAAAAGATTTCTTCTTGGGTATGTTTGATTTATTCATTTTTATTCGCATGTTGGTCTTTCTATTTTCACTAATTTTTGGGGCTTTCCGTAGCCTTAAAACTCTGAAACGCCTAGAAAAATTAAGAAAAAAAAATCAGATTTCAAAAGAGGGTCAACAACGGATTCAAAACTAGAGCGAAATGCCCTCAAAAGAAGTCTTTTTCTCCAGCTTCAGAAATAGTTTCCAAATGAAGCAAAGTTTGTTCTTATGTTCTGGTCTTCTACTTGCAATAGAGCACAGACCATATATGCCGGTTTGAAAAGAAAAAAACGTTGACGTTTTACGGTCTCCTTTGAACTTCTCGGACGTGAATTCTATTCGGAATGTGTGGAAATTCATGAAGAAATAAAAATGGCACACCAAGTGATAACATAGATGTAACAATCAGTTGAAAGTGGTAGAATCTTTTGGTTTGAGCCTTCACATCAGTGCAGATCCTATTTTCAATGAGAGTGTAACCATTTCGAATGAATAATAGCTTAATAGCTTAACAGAAGTTGACAAAATCCTCCTTTTTTGTTGAATTTCCTGCAGATGATTATTAAGATTTTTAGTAACTGGGCTCGTCGTTTTGATACAGAGGGATCCATTTTCGAGCCTACTTGCGAGTTTGTTCTTCACATGACAATTACTACTGTTAAGGATATAATATCTCAGAATCATTTGAGAGATTCAATTGATTTTAGCACCATTCATGATACAGATTAACAATTAATTGAGACTTGACGCACGCTACAAGTATGTTTCAGTTGAGTAACACGCTTTTAGCCAGTATATTAACTTCTACATATCCCAATCTATCCACGTCTTTAAAAAACGGCAGCTTAATTGCTACCAGTTCAAAATCACTGGATCAATCCTAAATGATATTTTTCAGAAACTGTTATCTTTTATGTCTCTAAACACACGCCCCATTTCATTCAGGCGATTATCAAATCACCTTACGACCGTCGATAATTAAAAGGAAATATTAAAGAGATCATCGACTTCCCTGACGGCATTGAACCATAAGCATCAAATTAAATTAAAAACAAAAAAATTAAAACACGAAAGGAAGAAGAAAATAAAAAACAACATATCCACTGAATATTTATGACCCAGTGAAATGATCAAACAAAATGAATATCAGCGTAAGTTCCGTACACCAAACGATAGCACTTTCCTATCCAAAAGCTAAATCAACTAAAGAAAAATCGCGGGGTCTGTATTTTTCTTGTTGTTGTTGTTGTCCGCTTCTTCGACTTTTAACCTCTTTCGTTTCTTTTCATTTGATCAATAAGTTTTTTTTTTGTAAATTTTCTTGAATCATCAACAAGAGAATGTTAGTACGTTTGCAACTTTGCTAGTGCTGCTGTTGCTGTTTAAGCTGTTGTTAGTTTTGAAATCGACTCGATTGTACATTGGAGCTTACTAGCAAATCCGTCTATAGCAAAAAAAAGCGTTTATAAGACTTATAAAATGTAGTTTTTTTTTTTTCAAAAAAAGAGCTCAACAAATAAATAAAAAATTAAAGTAAAAAACGGTCAAGGAGGAAGAACCTATTGATATAGGTACATTCAACATTTTATACACATTGGACACGCGAAAGATATTCGTAATGGGGAAAAGGTTTGTTTTTGCATTTGGTAATTTTTTGAGTTGGAAGCCAGGTGCGAGGCACAGGGAAACCATATGGGGAGGGTCTTCTGGATCCATCCGTAAAATATGGACGATTCATTCTCGAAGGAGACAGTTGTATGAGACGTTCTACTTAATTCGATAGACTACTAAAGATTCAGACGTGCCCTTAAATAATCTGCTTACCAGATGCTTAGCTTCTAACTAAGAATAATTCTTCAAGATCTAACAATGTTGTCATGCCAGTGACGTGGATGAAATTCCTCGCTGAAATTTGCGTCCCGTATGTAATGTGCGCAATATTCGTACTCCATCGACCCCGTCCTCCAATTGGGAAATCCAAGCGATTCCGTGATTCACTACCATCGTCACGAAGCCGAACAAAAAATCATGCAATTCGATTCAATAAAAAAGTCGCCATCGTCTTAGTTCCTCGTGGACCTTTGCCACTCGTTATAAATCGAATACTAGATCTAGTCCATTGACCGCGTCCTCCGTTAAGATAATCCGTGTTGTGATTGAGGTCAAATTGGTAGTTCCTCTAGTTCCTCGACGCAAAAGTCGAGGATGTACCGCATCCAACAGTCGCTGTCCATTAAATGCGTTCAACAGTCTCGTTCTATTGATCGCGTCCTCCAAACGGAAATCCGACCACGCATTGATTATCCGCATCAAGTTTTTAAGCAATGATCCTTTTTATAAGAAGAATCGAAGCTTGAGCATTCAAAATTATTTGGACATCTTTCGTAAAATTTTCAAAAATATCATACTGATCCTTAAAACGTTTGCTTAGAGTTCCTGTTTCCTTCGAATTCCTACAAATTTACTTTTCCCCTCAATCCGAAATCAATATCTGTAAAGTTCACTTCGAACGTTTTAGTATCTTTTCCCGATGTGATGAAACTCCCAAATCGTGAAACAATCTCTTTCGCATTTGAAGTTATTGCCTCAATGATACCGTGAAAGTATTTTATTTTCATTCTCATTTCTAATTTGAAAATCAAACAAACACAAAATGGTCAATACGACAGGATAATATACAATTGCGTACTATATATCTCGCCCTAACTATCTTTTTTGTGCTGCATCCAAGAAATCTCTCTCATTCACATATTTTAGCCTGATGGTAAATGGAGACTTCTTAATGAATGTACAGTTAAGTATTTCAGTCACAATTTTTAGCTTGCGGCTGCTAACTAAAGACCATCCTATACAATGTATGTTTGTATCTATGTAATTCCAGCTTTAAGATGTTTCGTTACGAAGCAAAAGGAGACGAAGAAGAAAACCCAAGCAGTTAAGCTCGTCTACTTCTTAACTTCTTAATTCGATTCGTAAATAGAAAAGAATATTAGATACTTCTTGAATGTTGTGCTGATGGTGATATTGATGCTGATGTTGCTGCCAACTGCCTTGATAATGATTTCAATATTTGATAAAGATTTTTTTTTCTTTCTTCCTTTAAGAAATTATAACGGGATGGGATTTGAAGATTGTTGGGACTTAGATGTAAGATTTAGAAGTATAAATAGGAAATCATTAGCGATTGACTTATTTATATTGACAAAGATTTAGTTTATTGACACTTTAAAATGGTTTTTTATTCCATTTTCTTTGAGTGCGTTGAGACATTGTTGGAGGGATTGATTTTCCTTGCTGATATTAGCTTTTAAGCATGAAAAGTTTAATGCTGCAGACCCATAGAATATAGCATTTTATCTGTCTAGTTTGCATGTGTAACATGGGAATATATTATGTTTGGGTATTGAGGGACCGCCTGAACTCAATTTGATGACTCAAAGCTTTTCTGAAGGCATTCCTATGTTATCAGAGTATATTTCCATTATTTGACGATAGAAAATTGAGTTTTTTGTTTGGGAACATGACAAAGTCGGTTCTTCTGTGAAATATCGAAGTTATTCGTGTATTCCCACCATGATTGGGCTGACCTGCAATTCCTTTGAAATATGATTGGAACGGTGCTTTGACTATCACTCCACTACGACATTAAATCTCTTAGGCAATGTCCCTATCTTCAAAGACGCTCTCTTGATTCTTTAGCACAATTTGTTAATCTATTTTCCAGAGTTCGGAACAACCACTGCCAAGTTTCAGCAAGGTTCTGCTGGTCAGCTCCTGTCTCTCGACAAACCGTAGATCATATATACCTCTAACAAGATTGCGTTGCTCAGTATTCTTTAAAAAGTCTTAAATTTTCCGACCTTCCCCGCTAACAAATGAGTAGGACGGTGCCTACCCACATATGATAACCTCAACTTTCTTGTAGGAGGCAGAAATTAACTCTGTGGGGTACATGGGACTTTTTGTTGCAGAAATTCTACTATAACCTTGTACTTCGAAAAATGTTTGACAGATGGATACGGTTTCGCAAGCCTGAAGAGCCAATGACGCACGAAGAAAATGTTAAGCGTGATACTATCCATAGCGCTATGAGTATGTGTATAGCTCGTAATTAGATCTTGTGAAAATACGCAATTTTTTGTATTTTAAGTACAAGTTCATTGTCCCAGTTATAATAAGACATTTGACTAAATAATTTCAAAAGAAACCGTAGAATAATTTGATAAAATAGGAAAAAAAAATTCGAAGTAAAATTGTTTTTAACTTTTATTAAATGCTTTTTTTTTAGAATTTGACTTTTATTTTTTTATTTTCGTTTTTGTGGTGAAATTTCAATATTTATGTTATATTTTGAAAAGCCACATGTTCCGAAGGACTTACTTACAGTAACTCACAGGTTAATTTTTTACAAAATTTAAGAAAGCAAATAAATAAAATAATTTACAGAAAATAAGAATATCAAATAACAATAATGCTTTGACTTGTAGCCATATTTTTTTATTTCCAATAAAAGCCGACAAGAAATTACTTCATTCAACAACAAAAAAAACTCTTTCAGGCCTTGGCCTCCAGTATATAATGCCAACAATAGTCCCGGGCCATTGACCGCGTCCTCAAATTAGAAAATCCAAGTATCAATTCACCTTTCTTGCCAAACGAGTGTGCCCATTGCCTCCGGGACTTTTCCACTTGTTTTCGTCTTTCAGCTTTACCACTGAAGATTGTCCAGCAATTGCATGAACCTTCCTGAAAAAAATAGGCAAGCTGCTTTCACAAAGTTTACTGGGATGGATGTTTGTATCTAAAGACAAATGCAAATGAAAGTCCGTGTTACATTAAGTTCTGACGGTTTTCCTAAGGAAAACGATGGCTTCCTTTGTCGAATATCAACGCAGAGATAGGGGATGCCTCTCTCGTTCTCAGCAATCCCTCGTACTTCTGTCAGTATCTGCTCAAAGAAAGACCTTCTTAATATGGAGGAAACGCCGCTAAATGTGTTTCAGGCTAGTATTTCGGTGTGAACAAAAAACTGAAAGGGTATCAGGGCTAGTACGCTTGGAGTCAAGCAACTAAATAAGTTATGTAAATGCTAGAACCAGGAACCTGATGCACAGAAGATAAATTGTCTAATGGCTGCAACATCCCAACCAGTACCCAGTTAGTTTCCCGACTTAGAGAAAATGATAACATCGATGGAGGTTGTTATATTTTCTATTTGAACGGACCAACAGTTCTCACTTGTGTATATAAACTAGGACATATGTTTTTCATGGCAAACTGTGACCAAACCCCTGAATAGTATGTTACCTTTCAAAGTGTGCCGAATTTTACATATGAACTTATCGATTTTAAAATTTCCGTGTCTGACTCCTATTTTTTTTTTGTTCTTATCTGGAAATCCGCAAAAGACTTCTCCATTGCACAAAAATTGAATTCTAGCTAATTCATTTTTAATTTTACGTTTTCTGCTGAATGCAGGACAATATCAGTTTTCACTACTATCTTGCTGAGCACAACCCTCGTTAATCTCCTTTCACCACCCGATTTTCATCAAAATCCAATTTCTGTTGTTGTTTTCTTCAAAGGAAACCAAATACAACCCCTTAACACATTCCGGAAATAAGACGTATCCGTGCCTCAGGAGTGGATAGCATATTATTGTACGCATTCCTTTTCAAAGAACACAAAAAAAAATCAAGATCAACTCAAGTACAAAGGAAGGAATAAAATTTGTTCGACAATTCAAACAAGGACCACATTCTGCAGCGTATGATGACAAGATAAGATTTTGCATTACATACATAAATAATTTCGGAATGGCCACTAGGCGCAGACGGCAAATGTCCTGAAGGGTCATATTAAATAACATCACAGGAAGCAATTCATGAGAATGCACTTGAATATAATCCTGGTGGAAAGAGGGAAATTCAGGGAAAATCGAGTAGCGAAAGTTGAGAAGCATACGCAACCCTAGTCACGCTGATTGTCCTTATCAGTTAGGATTCAATAATTCGTTTTGAGTCACTGCAACATGTTTTTGTTTCCGCTTCCTCAGGCAACAAAGTATCAGCACTCCTTGTAGTTATGAACTCTCCGCGATAAGTGCATGACCAAAGAAAGTCAAAGGAAAATAAAAGCGAGCGTATTAACTTCTTGAGCTATTCGAAGCGTTTAAGATATTTAAAGTCCAGTCTAAGGAAAATGTTGTGATGCTAAACGTTTGTTTGTTGTTTTTTGGTACTCTGTTTTTTTCTGTTGCTGGTGGGATCTGGTATAGAATGAAGACAATGTACTAACTTTGATGCTGGAGACCGATTGATGCGCCAAATGTTGATGTTGATGAGACCGGACGACGAAGACACGCCAGGGTAGGAGGAAGCAGCCGAAGAATATTGTGCTGGTGCTGGTAATGGTGATGATGGCAATGATCACGACAGCATCGACTGAGCGCTGGTTACCATATAGGAAGGCAGAGCTCGATAGATTCACCGTGGAACAACTCTTGTGAACTCGGCGAAACGGAGATCACTCAACCCTCTTAGCTGGTTTTTTTTTCTTTTCTTCTGAAAATGCTTCTGGGATTTGCTTATGGAGAAATCCAATTTTTTTTTGTTCCTCAACATCATTGGAGCGGCCGTGGATCGTGTGCACCACGCAAGCAAGTAAGTAGGCAAGCAAGCAGACAATCTAGCGAACCAATGGTGGAGTATAGTGTAGAGATCTCTTCGGGCATCTTTGGGTCGATCTCTGAAGTTAGTCAGCTAAGCGGTGGAGCTAGAGGTAGAGGAGCTAGCTAGCTGGTTCGCGTTTCCAAGTATATGCACTATTCAGTTCAGGTCGGTTTAGTTGAGTGTTGTCGTCGGGGTCGCAATTGTCGGTATCGTCCATTGGGCCTGGAGTGTGTGGAGTCAATGAAACTTGGTTGTGGTGCATGGATCTTGTACACTTGGCTCTGACTAGTTGCGATTAAGATCATTCTGCTCGTCAACTGCTATCAACTGTTGTATCTTTTGGTGTCGGGTGTCTTGACCATCCAAAAATAAGTCGCCGCATTACCATTATCGGGGACGGTATATCGCTATTGTTCATCCTTCGGGCTTGGTGCTTTTCTGGTGTCTATTCTTCGCGTGTGAAGTCGTTTTCGTTGCAGACCTCTTGCAATTTTCACTATCCAAATGTCTCGTATAGAAGTTTCATTTTGTTTTCTTAGTTTTCCTTTTGGCCATATCTGAGTGATTAACTGTAAATTATTTTTGCCAGTGATATCCAATTTTGGTTTTTTCGTTTTTTGAATGAAAATTTTCGCATCGATCACCCGGATGGATCGTGACTGAAGAAGTAATCATTGTGGCTTGCACTTCCTTTTTAAGGTGAAAGCACAAGAAAGAGTATGCAAACAGGAATAATTTTCGAGACTTTGTTCTGAGTACAACAACATTTCCTTGTTTGTTCTTGATTGATGGTGATTTATTTAAATTGGAAGCAACGAGGAGGAAACAAGGAAGCCGATACTCAACCGTTCATTGTGAACGATGTCAATTTAATTAGATGCCCAGCTTCAAGTGCATAATACTGTGATACACTGTGATATATTCGTTTAATCCGTTGATAGTGCTGTTGGTGGAAAATAATGTCAATAATATAAGTGCAAAGTTTAATATTTATTCTAATTTAATGGCGAAATTTTTCTTTATGATGATTGAAAAGGATAACGCCACGGAGGCTTTAAATACGATTTTCCGATCAACGTTGAAGGTAATAGAACATACCATTTATGTACATTTCATAGCTACCAACTCTTGAGTTCAAGGAAAAAAAACTTAAACTTCTTAACTAGTCAACAGTGAGTGGTTTGTCCAGTGGTTGGGTTAAAATTTTAAGAAAACTTCTTCCAAACTACCGTTGAATACTGAATTCAATATCGATTTCCATGTAACGAAGAATTGCATCAAAGTAATTTAACTTGAATCTGAACACCTACCTAAAACTCTCAGAATTGACCTAATTCCTTGCCCGATTCGCAAGTGGGTTCTAGGTACATGCTGGGTAATTTCACGCTTTTCAACTTGAACCGCTAAAATAATAAGCACATTGTCACGATTTAGGAAGTAGCCAAGATTAAAAACAAAGGAAAAAAAGTTTGAAGCGTTATAATCACTTAATTAGTTCAGGTGGAAATTAAATGTTGTATGCTCCAAAAAAATCTTTCTTTTTTTCATTCAATGTCTTGGTTGAATGAGGTCGGAATGATTTGTTTTGAAACTGCAAAAGACAACAACAAAAAATTGGTTGAACCATAATGGGAGGAGTTCAAGTCTCGCGGTATTGATTTTCGTCTCAACTTGTGCCCGATTTCCGTAAAAGTGTGAGTGGTAATCACTTGATGATTCTTGGCTGAGACGTTTAAAGTATTTGAAATAAATTTCATTTACAAAATTTGTTCTAATTTATCACTAAAGGGTTGATACAACACTTGAGTTACCCAATTAGAAAAACCATAAGCAAAAAAACTTCAGAAAAAGTAACATAAAAGTGATCATAAAAACCGACACCATCGGTTTTTTTTAAATAGATATAATTTTCCATTAAGGTTAAGTTGCATATGACATATGTCAAAACTGACAATTCTGCGACATTTTTTTCCAGTAAGGTTCGCCATTTTGAATCAAGGCTGTCAATGTTTGCCATTTTCAGTAGCTTATGAAGGGTTAAAGGCTAGACGTTATCGAAACACGTCCAATGACTTTTTCTTTCAAAAGTGATAGATTTGAATATTGAAAGCATTTTATTCCAACAGGATAGCCCTACTTGCCCGCAAAATATAACCTCTGAACCAATGAAAGGCTGATTGAATACGAAAGCTTTTGCCTCAGAAAGAATGGCGCTAATTGTTACAGAACCCCCAAAAATATCGACTTATTGAAAACTTGGTTTGGATTCATGATTTTTCTACGAAATGGTCCTGTCAAATGGACTCCAAAAGCATTTGACAAGTCCAGATAGTTCTCTTTGGGGCTGTCTCAAGTCCTTGATTTATGCTGGTAAACCAAATTGAAAGTACTGGAGATAAGAAACTGACGAAATAAGTGGCAAAATATAGAAAAATTATAGAGACAAAAGTCAATATTATTATAACATACTAAATGCTACGATGCTTCCCAGGATACACGAAAATAGTTTGAAGCAACAAATGGGATTTTATTGAGGGTTGAAAATGGCGCCAAACTTTCCAGTAATTTTTTGTGTAGTAACTTATATGGTGTATTTCGCAAGCCAGAAATCACAGAAAACTTCTTTATTCAAACTTCTTTCAAATCACTAGTTTTTAAAAATTTAAAATGAGTCATTCATTTGGGCAGCTCTAAAGACAGCTCAAATATCCTCACAGCTCTAAAGACAGACTCTTGGTGCTTTTATGAGAGAGATATTTGACAATATTTGACCTGGATGTGACCCAATATCCAACTTATAGCGTCGAATTTTGTATTCAACGCTATAACTTGGATTCAGGAATTAATTGTAGTTTATTCGCATTTTGTCAAGATTTGACAAAATCCGAGACACGAAATGGCAATAAAATAGATATCCCCACAGGTCCCCGAAATATCCTCACTTAAATGTGGTATAATCACAACAATAACGCCTTGAATTTAGACCCTATACAAAGCAATTGTTTATGTTTTTTTTATAGAGCCCAGATTTAACAAAGCCCCAAGTGAAACAATCAGGGTTTAGTCGGACGATCTTGATAGACCTTTGACATACAAATTTCCGGATAGGATTCGATCTGGAAATTGTTGCCCAATAAATTAAATGTTTCATACACAGTTTGACAGATGGTGCCATCCCGCTGGAACGACTTCTCACCCTGATTCTGACTGTTCTGGTGACATCAGAAGAATTGCATTATCATATAAGGAATCTCATTGAACCCGGTGCCCGCTCTTTTGGATCTACGTGTTTAAGTGTCCAATCCGACCCTTGATGTCACGTTTTCCCTATGTGACGATTAGCATCCTGTTAATCCTGCTCTTTATTAATGAAAACCGTGATTTAGAGTGGTTCAAGCGATTCAGTTGCACCTGTAGTCGTTTCCTGGATAGAGAATGATCGAAACAATTCGGTTCAACTAATCAAATTCCATGACGGCAAGTAAATTTTTTCTATTCCCTTCAAGAAATCATTCGACTTCAATTTTCTCGAATATAATTTTTTTCGTGTATTTCTAGTTAAATTTTATATTTTCTATATCAAGAACAATTCCATTGTTCAATTTAGAGGACACAGGAAATTCCATAAAATCTTTAGAATATATCCTTGCAGTCTATTGTGCATGGACCTTAACAAAATTGGATAAATTGTATTAGATTCGAATAATCAATTTTGGGTAATCATAAAATATTTCTTGCTTTTGGCCTATCTCCGATTTTCAAGGAAACATATTTCGTCCGAATCGAACACTTAAAGGATGAGCTTCAGGTTTAACGTGCATTTGAGTTAAGGATGTATTGGAATGAGTGAATTCGTTCTGGGATCATCTTGTTTTCCTAATAGGCAAATTAATAAGTCCCAACAGTATTCTATGGTTGAATTAAAACCTTTCAATTCTTTAAACATTTTTGCACTATTTTGTGTAGGAAAATGTTTTGTAGTTCTATTTTTTTTTAATTTGTATATATTTTTCGTGTATTCAATATATTTGTAGTATTGGTGCTACAATTCAACTTCAAGTTAAGGAAGTTTCAATTTATAAATGATTCATATAAGTATCAGGCTCGCCATCAAATCAACTTCAATGTTTTCAAATGAATTAAATAATGTTTCAATTATATTTCTCTCCAACTGACATTTTTGATGCCCTCTTTATATGTTCAAGTTTAAAAGAGCACGCACGTTGTCCTGTCCTGTCTGAGTCGAGTCATCAAAAGCCGGACAAAAATTGTCATGACACTTCTTTTCTGAGTATGATCTATTTGTGATAGGGACGGCTGTTTATTCCTTGATTCTTGGACTCTGATACGCGTAATGCTGCTGGAGCATACTCTAATCGCTTTCCCTGTCAACCTGAGAAACTAGCCTAGAACCGTTTGACACATTACTTCGGGCTAGTCTTCGTGTTCATAGGCCTAAAGGTGCTTTCGGATTACGGGAATCCCTTTTCCAACGGGAAGGAAGTGCTAGAAAACAGATCCCTCCATCTATGACGCCTCCCAATGCTTCATTTCTTAGCAGAATAACAAGTATATATCGTAGAAAATCCGAATATCCTGATCGAGTAACGTTGACCTGTCGAAAATAGCCTGGTCAAATTATTTCCTGAGATCAACTGAAGATGAACCGAATACCGAGGAACAAGTTGTTACTATTGAACAGTTCAAAGTTTGGTAGTGTCCTTAAACAGCCACAAAGTGCTAAGATGACTTCAACGATCCTTGATTTGTAAAGAAATTTCTCTATGACAAATTTTTTGTAAAATGAATTGTTCTTCAATTCAATTTTATTTATGTCCTTTTACTATTTCGTCTAACGCATCTCCTGTCGAACTTGACCTCATGACTTGAAGTGGTTTCAAGCCTTGTTATTTTTTCATTTCTTATCGCCAATTTTGAATTCTCCACCATTTTATCAAAGGCCCATCCCGTCTACTCCCAATTTTTTTGTTTGCTGCTAATTTGGTCTTCCAAGAGATCCCCCTTGTCAGATTCGTCCTTCATCAAAAGTTCATGAATATGAGAGTAGGGTTGAAGTGCACTTTGAAGTGTTTGCAATTCATGATTACATTTTATTTTTGTCATCAATATCCTTTTATCTTTGTCCTTAGTTCTCGTTCTGTGACTGATGCAAGTTTATTCTCATATCCCTCATTTGATTCTACAACAAAATCTTAATTCATATCCTTTCTAGAGTATATTATATTTTCTTTAAATTTGAAGTGGAAACTCTTCATAGTATTTTTCAACATCCACAGGACTCTTTGCAGAAGAAGGATTGTTGACTGCAGGACAGATAATTCAAAATCAGTCTATTCACTTGTTTTGACACAGTTTTATTGAATTATTCAGTTTTGCGTTTTCAAATACAAATACAATTTGTTTCTCGCAATAGAAGGCGGGATTTTATATAGAAATGCAGGCCATAATTTTTCAACTTTAATATTTGTGGACTACGACATCCATACTTACTCATTTGAGTGTCATCAGAAACATTGAAAGAGCTGTGTTTATAAAAATGACTGCTGCCCAACAAAAGCGGCTTGAAGTTGCTCGTTTTTAACATGCAACCAAAGGACATAAAGAATTGCATGCTCTCGTCGATTAAGGGATTACAACGTCGAAAATTTGGTTGAACTGTATAAAAACGAATAAACCATAAAAAAATGGGATGACTTCGCTGAACGCGAGAAAAACAGGGACGTCTGGCAAAGAGGTTAGAAATTGAGATAGATTGCAACCTACTTCAGCAATAATCTGTCTCTTTTCGTCCACGAGGTACAGTCCAACTTTGCAAAAAGTTATTATGACGGTCCGAGTACGATCAAGGCACGACTTGGTGAGACAAAATTACCGTATCCTGCTTATAAATGCAATTTGTCAAAAGTGGTTTTCTATGATTCAGCGACATTTTCGATGTGTATTTTGCTGAATTTTCTAAGCATTCAAATTCAAATGTCACTCACCAGCCAGACTCGAGCCTGGCATCTGCTTCATAGAAGGTGAGTGCTCAAACTACTACATTATCCGTGCTTGTAAATTGGATGTTACAAGAGAACTTTGATCTGAACCATTTAAGTCGCCTTTATCGCGACCGGTTTTGAAAAATGGGATCATCTCCGTAGATCGGTCATCCTCATTGTTTGATTCTAATTCGTTTTAAAATATTTGTGCCATAATGAAGATTAAGCTTGCCCGAAAACCTTGTAAGAATTTCAAGCACTTTTCCAGAATGTATCAGAAAATTATGCGGCCACCTTTGACAATATATAATTTGAAGTTTTTGGAAAGTATACTTCAAGGTTCTAAGGTCATTAAAGACGGTGGTCGTTATTTTACCATTTATTATATATAGTCTGTTTTACAGGAGTGTATACACCAAGGCTTTTCGAGTTACCGTTAGAAGTTACGCTGTTAAAAAATGAGTTGACAGCTACCGCCTTCCTGTCAGATGCTTTGTGTTTTTTTATTGAGGCTTTGTAGACTTTTGTACAAAAGGACATTTTTGGTCGAAAGTGCCATGTACAAATCGCATTATCAACTCGTGTTTTTGTTTTTATACACAAAAGGACCAAAAATCTAAAAACTGACTGCAGACAACGTGAAGGATCCAAATTTGTTTGCTGTTAAGTTGCTGGAACATTGTTTGCTGTTAAGTTGCTGGAATACAAATCTAAAATCGAAATTGTGAAAGATCTGCCCAATCGTGGCTGTACGCATAAAAAAACGACTTAGAAAGGGAGCTAATTCCATTTCAGGAATTCGAGAAGGACTCACGCTGATCATTACGTGGGCAGGAGGCTATGTTGATTGAAAAGGGTTGTAATGTGTTATGTGATACTGCAGAACGATGTTCACTGGCTCATAATGTGAAATTTTGCAGGACAAGAAAATGACAAGTACGATATCCTCAAAACCAAATTAAAAGGGCTCAATGGGGTGAAGGAAGATTTAGATCACGGTTGCGACAGTGTTTATTTTCGGACGAAGCTTATTTTTTGGTGAAAACCCGGTTTGGTTTTTTTTTTGGGTTGTGGTTGTTTTATCACTCATGTCTGTAAATTTATCCACTCGGTGGTCAAACATAGGATAAAGATGTACATTTTGAAGGCTTTTGAAAATAAGGAAAATAAGATAGTCATACGAAGCTCAAAATCTTTTCCAAAATTTCATTTTTATTTGAAGATAATTGTAAAACCGTTCTAGATAACAGAGCCCTTCTGCCTGTCCTACTTTTGTAGTATTGTACTTGCCACACTTTATCGGAAAAGCCTTCGAGTCATAGCAATTGAGTGGCTTTTCTTATTGAAAACCATCTCTTCATAATTAAATGCTTTATCATGCATTATTTCACAAATATTACATACAAAGTTACCAAGAAATAATTTTTTTTTGCTTAATTTTGTACCTAAAACCCAAATTAATTGGGTTTAGTATGTACGTTTTCATGAAAAACGAAACACGCAGTTCCCATTGTGTTGAATTATTTCAAAACGATTCAATTCAAAATTTCGAAATGTGCTGGCAAAAAAACGAACTATTCAGAGATCTTCACACAAAAAAAAGACCAAACAGCTTCCATGAAATCATAAAATTCCCATTTTCAACGAGTGAAGGTAGAATAGAAAACATATGTGAACATGCTTGAATTATAAAATATGAAAATATCTTTCGTTTTTGTGTGTTATCAACCAAACTAAATTATGCAAATGGTCAAAACTTTTGTTTCAACTTCTTTATCGCTACTGTCCATCGTCAATATTTGTGACACAACACTGAATTTACGTAAACCGTGAAAACCATCGAAAATCTTTAAAAAAAAGAAATGGTCCGTAACATGATTTTCCGGATGCAATGGCGGCCAACACATATGATTATGAAAGTCGTGCTACTGTTGCTGCTGCGTTAGATAAAAGATAGCGATGCACTATAAGCTGCTACATATGAGTGTGTTGAGCCAAATATTCAACACTCATGAATTCGATGGGGTGATTTATGGAACCTATTTTTAACGATTAATTTTTGACGAGCTTACGTATGAATACGTACTTGGGTTCCTGTTGCAATTAATGCATCATAATCCGATCAATGGTAATATGTCATCACCAATTGCATAGTTCTACGAACGAGGAGCTAATATTCACTTCTTTGTGTATTCTAAATTGTGCATTGCCGGGGCAAATCGCCGTGTTCATGCGAAGATAGATACATCCATAAGTAGTAGGCACGTATTTATGGCATATATTAAATAGTACATATATGATAGCGCCTCCACACATTAAATCTGCTATTCGTAAATGAATGGAAATAAGTGCATCGATGGAGCCCTCTGCTAGAGTAGCCTCAATTGCCATTCGCGCATGCATGCATGCATCGTGCATATGTTGTCTAATATATATGTTCATTATTGCATTAACATCCCGTTTCCGTGTTATGTTTTTGTGCTGTTTTGGCTCCTATCTAGTAGAAGTTGGTGCAGTTCAAGGAAGCTGATGATGTTCTTTGGCACAGTTGTAGCAGCAGCAAGCCCTGAGCAAGAGCAATATCTCTCCCTCTCTTCCACCACGTCTAATCCAATAGAATAAAACCGAATCCAGGCCATTTCTATATAATCTGATCTATTTGTGGTTATAGAGGATCTGCCGAGTTGAAGCTATTTTGAATAAATAGGCCCAAATGGGTACCTACAAAGTGGCGACTGGCGGCCGATGATGTCTTTTATTAACGTTCTGTTTCTCACTATTAGACTGGTGATCGTTTTTACTATATCCACAGCTTTCGCCACCTCCTGCCCGAGATAGTGGGGTCTCGGTCCCAACCAGCTAGCAACTTCCATTACTTTTGTTGGTCCTGATGATGAGTAGTTGTTTGGTGCTCGGAGCTATGTCTCATATTACATGACCATTAAATAATCATTTTCAATTTTCTCAAACATTTAAATAAATTATAGATCTCGGTCAGACGTTAAATTGGGTCGTATTGTTCGTTTGTTTGGTATAAATTTATTCCACGCACTCAAACATGTTGATATATAACACATATGTTAGCAGTGGCATACGTGAAATTATGCATATAATGCACTTGTCTGTTAATCGTTTTTATGATGAATATTCTTTCAAAGCATTTTTCCGTTACGTTAAAAATTTAATAATTGGCAATTTAACGAGAAAATTGATCAATCTTGTGTCTTGTCTATAGATGATTGCATGTACGAATGGACTCCGGGCGGATATTTGAAAGATGGTAGAAAGTTTTTGATTTACGCCTTCTTTTTCGGGAAGAGATATTAAATGTTCAGCATTGATTCATCATGCATATGCATCATTGTTGAATATATTTAATGCCCACAGCACGTTAATACCCAGATTAGATTAGTTGCGCGAAAGTTTCACAGCATCTGGAACTTATCAATTGCTACTAGCGATAGTTCCTTCAAAAATAAATACTTTGACCATTGCTCGTTTTTACCAAATGATATTTTCTTAACTTTTAGGTAGCTCTACTAGAAACAAACGAAAACTCCAGTTGAAGAGGAAAATGCGCGTGATTTGTTCACGATTTCTTAAACTTAAAAAGTGTTAAGATCAACCCGATAAAAATTAAACTAGCCATTGCAGGGGTATTCTCCCCCAAATGGGTCAAAATTCGATTAAAAATAATTAAACCACCTCTTTGAATTGTTTGGAGAAAGATAGGCATGAAACCAATTTCAAACTTGAGCTGTTGTGCAACCTATGAAAATGTATTATTCTTTTCTGCCCAGTGTCGTCGCGTCGGTTCGATTTGATCCGTAGTCCGAAAAGAAAATCAATCCTAAAGTCCTTCGGTTTCATCCAACCAGGTGTCAAAATTAAAGTTTTGGCTTCTGCAATGCGCAGCAATGTCAAAAACGTAGATCGTCATCCTCTTAGGGATTTTAGGAAGGCTGGAAAGGTTGGTAGGAAAACTACCATTAATAGGTTCGTTGAAGATGATTTTTGGGCGCATCAAAGCGCGGAATCGACTGATTATGGTTTTTACATAAAAAACAATTGTCCTCTGGTGTCAAATAACCAAAAACAAAATTTTCGAATTTTCCCTCCAAAAAACCGCAAGGCCTTACCTCAAAATTTCACAAAAATCGTCAAGTTCTCCGACTTCGTCGAACGAGGTCTTAAGAGTAAGATCTTGGCTCGGGAAATGTGCAACTATGGCAAAAACGTAGATCGACACACTCTGAAGGCTTTTAGGAAGGGTGGAAGAATTGGTTGGCAAACTACCATTAAAAGGCTCGTAGAAGATGATTTTAGGACGCATCGAAGCGCGGAATCGACTGAAGATGCTCCTAACATCAACGACAATAGCCCCCACGTGTCAAATTGCGAAAACAATTTTTTTCATATTTTCACCCGAAAAACCGCAAGGGGTTATAGCCTTGCCTAAAAATTTCACAATAATGCTCAAGTCCTCTGATTTCATTGAACAAGTTGTCAAAACGAAGCGCTTGGCTCGGGCAATGCCCAGCAATGGCAAAAACTTAGCTCGTTATCCTCTGCGGGCTTTTCGGGAGGGTTGGTAGGAAAACTACCCTTAAGGTGTTCTTGAAAGTTGATTTTTGGCCGTGCCGCAGCGTAGAATGGACTGATTATGCTCCTAACATCAACGGCAATTACCACCACGTGTCGAATTGCGAAGAGATATATTTTGGTCTTTTCACCCAAAAAACTGCAATGGGTTAGCCTTGCCTAAAAATTTCACAAAAATCCTTATATCTTTCGATTACGTCGAACGAGGTGTCAAAATGAAGCTCTTGGCTTGAACAACGCACTGCAATGACAAAAACGTAAATCTCCACCCTCAGAGGGGTTTTCGGGAGGGTGAAAAGATTGGTAGGAAAACTACCCTTAAGTTAGTTAGAGTAGAAGGGTTAATAGGAAAGCTACTCGTAAAGAACGTACATTATCTGTTCGTATCTTATTCGATTTTCTTGATGAGATCTTCGCTCCTCTTTCGAAACACCCTACCTACAGAGTGGGCGCTATGCGTTGTTATTGCTATTCGAATAAGCGTCAGTTTGAAATATGTATACTATAATGGCGAATTCGTTTAATCTACATAATAGCAACTGAAAATTAGAAGAAGACAAGTAATTATGTGGCTAGTTTTTTGCTTTTAAGGCGTATAAGGTAGTCTGATTTCTGTTCCGTCCGACATTTCTATAACTTATCAGTGGACCTTCCAGTATAAGGAATGATGTTTTTTCTTTACGTATGTTGATTTTTTAATCCTGTGTAAAATGTTGTTCAGACACAGTCGCGTAAGTTCAGATACTTAGCGAATTACGTGGTCGAGCGGACGAACAAATAAAAATTTCCACCGGAAATAAAAACAACTGTTTTAAATTTATTCTTTCTTTATTTTAACACCGCTTACAAGTATTGTACCTTAGGGCTACGCGACAACTGTGAGAGAGGTTACTCATCATATCAAATTTATAGTTTCGTAATTGCTGACACCTGCGTCTGGCTTCTTAGAATTTCCTAGAAACGATTCTGCAGGTGCATGGAAATGTTTTTCATATGTAACTAGCGTGGGGGAAAAGGATGACGTAAACTACCGTTATATTGTCTATGCCTGAACGGAAGGACGACTAGTAATTACTTCTTTCAATTTCTTGCTCTCCCTGCACAGATTTATTCGAGTTAAGAGCAAGTACAACGCAAAATGAAACTTTTATAGTACATCAGTGAGTACTGGCAGTGAAAAACGACACGTTTCGAGACATTAAGGACAGAGAGAAATCAATATGCCCCTCCCCTCTTTCCCTTTAGTAAAAATTTGCAACTGCAAGCTCTACAGTTGTCAGAGGAGATGTATAGTAGTTGTTGCAGAGGTCTTGCGCATCTGAGTGCCCAAAAGTGCGCAAAAGAGTCTGAAGTTTTCATTGCTGCAAACGTCTCTAATTTCTTTTCCATGATTTGACTGGAAAAAGAAACTTTTAAATTAAAAATGTGTAAAATTGCGAATAATTTCAGAAATGTCAGTCCAACATTACAAAAAGTGAAAAAATTCAACTACGTTGCGAGGACAACGATATTAACTCCACCCTCACAGTCCTCTAGGACAAAAATATTCTTGAAAGTTCAGGGATTTATGTCATAACAAATGCTTCGAAAGCTTCACCTACTCACTGGAAAGGCGTTCTATGACGACAAACTGATATCCTCCGAATTCCAAGTAGAAAAATTTTAGATAAAAACTGTAGTATTTATTTCCGACCCACCAAGCATCAGCAACTCTAATTTGAATTTCTCACGTTAACGTCGAAATAATTTGCATAAATTTCATGCACATTTTCATCTTTGATTTCAGTTTCAAAAACATGCTTGTGAACTAAACTTGCGATGAACATTTAAACAAAAAAAAAAAAGAACTTCATTGGAACATTCCTGCTATGAATTTATGATGACAAAATTTCTGTTTAAATATTTAACATAATTTTTAACATTCTTCATTGTCGTCGGTAAAATCATTCTTTACCTGATAACCTACAATTGCTTGGTAAAATAAAACTACACATGTATAACTTGTAAATAATTCATCAGCTACCGTGTAAACTGAAAACTTAAAAATGTTTACATTTCATTTAAATTTATCTACATTTATGTTTCTTTAGTTTGTTAGCATGTAAACTTTCACAGCAGCCACAGAACGCGGAAAAAAAGGAAAAGTTTCATTCATGATAATTCTTGAGCTGAATTTCACTAACCCAGAAATTTTAGAACGATTTTTTTTTCATTCGTATTTATTATTTTCAAAAAACAAGAAACCAAAGAAAAAACAGCGTCGGTAGGAATCACTTTCACAGTTTAAATTAAAATTAATCGGTTGAAAAGAAAATTTGGAAAGCTTTCGATTAAATTCAGTCACGAATTAATTTTAGGGGACTGACTCATACAGGTGAGCAAAATAAAAAAGTTGTACCTGTAGTGAGTAATTTTGCTCTGTAGGTCGAAAGTTTCCATAAATTTGAAAATGATATTGCATGTAATTTATTTTTGTTGTATTCTACGCCACTTTATGCTAATGATATTGATCAAGTATTATCCACTTAATTTGTTATTATTGGATATTAAAATAAATTTTATCAATTGGTGACGAGTGGGTGAAATTTCACAAATGCGAGTATGTCTCTGCTAATTTTTGGGGCAACCTTATTAACGTTTTTCAAAGTGATTTTGGACCCGACTAGAGATATGAATTATGGTTGTTTGCTTTCATTTCAATTGTGTTGTTTTTAAGTTAAAATTTCAATTTGTCTGTTAGACTCCATAAAAACAAAAGAGTGCTGCAAGTGTACACAAATAAAATTCAATTCAAAGTGCACTTAATTTTAAAATCAACTCAGCAAATGTTTTGAACTCAACTATTTTCACAAAAAAAACTGCAAATTTATATGCCTATCACTGATCATACATAAACCCACTTAAAGCCACCAAGAAGATAAAAAAGAAACTGAAATTAATTAAAACAAACACACTATCAATCAAACAAAACCTACTTATGAGCAATTTACGTTGCAACGTATTACACCTTCTCTCCAATAAACACACAATAAGTAGATACTTACCAATTTCTAAGATGGATTTTTAACTTATCCAGAAAAAAAAGCCACAGAAAACGCGAAAAGTAGCAAAAAATTCAAATCAAATTGCAGATGTAGTTGAATTCTTTTTTTTAACGTTCTTTAATTTTCTTGTTGAACGTTGTAGGTAGATTGTTGTTTATTGAATTAAGTTGAAACCTTTGTCTTTAAATATGGCAATGTATATTATGTTAAATTGTTTACATTGAACTATGTCATGGTTAATGCAGAAGCGTTCATTACAGTTTTATGTGGTGAATATGTTCAATGTTTGAATTAAGCACAAAAAATGTAAAACAGAAAAAAAAAACAAAAATTTTCAGACAAATTTATTAATGAAACAAAGCACCTGCGGGGCTTTGTATTAATTTTTTCTTAAGGTTGTAAATTTTTCAGTACAACTTTCAAATTATAATTGTAATTTTATGTAAACATAAACGTTTAAAAATGTATCCGACTGTGATAGACTTCCAAGGACCTGTAACGTTTCTGTGTTACAAATTTAATGTATGGAGGATAAATTTTCATGAAATTCTATTGAAATTAATCGTTAAAAATGAAATTCTCATCCGTTTCGATCCTCGTCTATTCGCAATGAGAACATCGCCAGGGAAATTCTGAAAGAAATATTTGTGTTAATAATGATCCAAAATAACAGACTTCTGCACTAGGAACTCCTCATAGAAGAAATTATTAGATGTGTAGGTGCCCAACTAAGCTCTCGCTATTTTCTCTTTGAAGGAAATGCAAGCTTTTTGTCTTTCTTTTGTTTTTTTTTTAAATGAATCCTTCAAAGTGTTTTAAGAAGAGAGCTGAACACTTTGAACAAACCTCATATCTGACATTCTATGCCAATTTTCCAGATGTGTTGGTGTTTGTTAGGAAAATTTATTGTAAAAAAGAGATTTAGAAAAAGATGCGAAGAGATGTGCTTTAACAGTCTCTTAAATTTGGATTTATACACAATGATTCTCTTTACTATTACATCGGAAAAAAGCTCAATAAGTTAACTGTCGCGATATCTCCGCTAACCTTGGTCGATTAATTTGAAAGCTCTCGATCAGGCAAAGCTCACATTATTTTTTGCATGATGGGCTATTCATATCTTTTTTATTGATTTCGCTCCGGACTGGTAACGTCTTTTAGTGGTGTGGTTTTTTTGCGCCATTGTGTTCACCATCGTTTTCTGGTAGAACTAGTATACCGTTACTGTAAAAATGTTCATCTTTTAAGGCTATGTATGCCATTTGTTCATGTCTTTATACGAGCAAAATTGCTGATCCGCCAGACCATGTTCCTTCGAATAAGTAATAATTAGACGGCACAGTGGCTGGCACTTCCCATTCGAATGTTTTCAGGCAGTTCTTACCGGATTTGACAACGTGATACCGAGTTATATTATGCAATCGTTTCACTTGCTCATGTCTCTGTTCGTATTGTGGCCAGTTTTTTTGCATTGTACTCTGTTTAGTCCTATCGAATGAAGTAGAAACGATCTGGCCCCACCGAAATACACATCATAGCCTTAGCAGTGCGAATATTCAGCCCGGTCAACGAACAAGAAGCTTGTCCCGAGAGCTCTCATATCTTTGTTCTCTTTGGATTCCTGCAATGCATCAATTTTGAAACGCTTTTTCATCATAATGCGATTTAGAAAACCACCTCATTTTTGCAGCTAGAGAAACAACGTTGTTTTAACTTCCCTCCGCTTCGAAACAAAAAAAAATTAAATCCTTAATTTTGAATCATTCACGACGCATGGAAAAGATTTAGCAGGTAACATCTTATATTGAAGCAGTCAGAAGACGTTAACGACGAAACCTCTCATCGAGCAATGTCTTCAATTCTATGTCTGAAGGTTTTTGACTCAAAATCCAAATCGCCATCTTTGCCGTAACAAATTCAAAGTTGTCCCATTCAAAGCAGTAAAAATTTTGATCATCATCCTCAGCTTTTTAAACCCTAAGATTTCTCGTAAAAAAGAGGAAAGCCAAGAATTCTCGTAAATGACAGTTATTTTGTGACAAAACTCGACACTTTCACAAAACCTTAAATATATGACGCCAATACCTTATCATTTATGTGTCGAAATAGCGATTTTAACAAATTTCTCACCTCGGTTTTTGACGTTTTGGATACCGCAAAATCCACCTAGGCATGTTACTGGAGCAATTGATTGACAAAACAGCGTGAACTTACTTGTGCAGTTTTTAGAATAGAAACAGATCTTTCGAAAAATATTCGAAAAAGTGAATCATCCTCTATCATGAGTATGAAGCCTGTCCGATGACGAAGCTCATGCATATTGGCTTATTTTAAGCATTTTTTGACCGGGTAAAACATCATATTGATGGGTCGTTCACCTTAAAACTCTGATTTTGTATCCCATAACATTTTGCGATATTCGATTTTCATTTTGTCGGTTTGGCAATTGCTACAGTGACAAAAATGCTTCCAAATATTGCTGATAATCATGCCAAATATTTTTAAATTTTTTTTGAAAACTTTTTCTGACACGTATAATTCGATTTTTATTGTTGCTTTGCCGAGTTTTTTTGTACGCATTGCCGAAATACTTCCAAAATTGTTTGAAAACCATACAAAATATTTTGAACACTTTTTTGTAAAGATGTAAAACTAGTTTTGACACATACAATTTATTTTATTTTCTTGTTGCTTTGCCATGTTGCCATCTTGCTTGCATGTATTGCCAATCGTAGTTGTGGAAAAGATGCTTCCAAAATTGATCGAAAACCATATGAAATATAATGAACAATAATTGGACTGCAAAGAGACTTGCTTGGACCGGGCTCTGTATGGTTATGATAAACCCAACGTTGATGCCTTGCGAAAAAATAGCATCGCTGAGTTGAAAATTTGTCTTAATATTCAACTCCTTGTTGGTTCAGGGGTAGCGTCGCCGTATTATGCAGACACTTTGCACACACGTTTGACATGTGACAGTTGACACGTAAGATCGGAGTAATTAATACTCCGAGCTTTTCGGCGAACTGTCTATTTTGCGAGTGTTTAGTTTAGTTTTTCGCCGGCTGTGATGGACTCTAATGAGCTTCAATTGAATCTAAAACTTGTAAAAATAGTTAGACCAGGGCTACAGTCCTTTTTTGAAACCTCGATTTGTCGTTCAACTTAATCCTAACACTTTCATTCCAATGTACCGTCATTTCTAGTCGACAAAGTAGTCCCAATGTTTTATTTTGTCAATATTTGCACTTGCAAGATTCTGGTTTGCAATTGGATTCATTTTTTTTTTGTTTTATCCTAAATATTATGACGATTACGACGCAAGACTGTCCTTTGCAGATGAAAAGAAGGGAAACATGATGTTAATGTCGTTAACGTGCACTACTTTTTTGACAGGACATATAGAGCAGTCTAGTATGACACAAGCATCCGGAAAATTTTTCCAGACTTTTTTCAGGATACTTCTGAGAGTTATCACAACAATCAAAACAAAATGGAAGTCAATGTCGAATTAGACACAACAATGATTGTTGCCAAATATCCTGAAGTCCTTAAAGCAGAAAAGAAGCAGGGGGGAAACTTCAGATTGCTGATCACTTTTAGGATATGAATGGTGTTGGATACCAAATAATGTCTTTGACGGGATAATAAATAGGCGAAGTCCAGCAGAGAAATCATGAAAGTGTTTGCTTGGAAACTTCGAAAGTGCTTGAGCCTTGACAACGTGAAGTTTCCCGGAGGACGCGATTCAAGGATGGCAGAATTTGAAGGCAAGTAATTCTGAAAGGCAAGGCGCGTGGTTGGCTAGAAAGTCTTGATGACAAGAATAATTTGTGGAACTATTGGGTAAAACATATGGAAAAATATTACATAACAATGCCGTGTTACAAGCCTATAAATTTTGGCGGGATTCTATGTAAGAAAGTTGGACTTTTTTCATGCATTGCCGTATTAACTCAAAACAAACTATGAATATATTATTTATCCATCGACTCTTCTAAGCAAGAAATTCATTCGAAAGAGGGCGAAGAAAATGGAGCAATATAATGAAAGATTTATTTGAGTTATCGAATCGAAGGCTCACATTCCCCTGTCCTCCCTCCTCACCCTCCTTTTCCAATTTGATTGAGCGCTTACTTCTCATTAGCACTCATAACAATAGAAGAACTATTTGCATAATAACAATATAACGTGCCATAATGAACGTGCATTTGAAAAATAAATTAAAATCTCGCCACGCTTTTTACGCCATTTGCTTATAATAATAATGTTATTTAATTATAAATTTCAAAAAGTTGCTTGTACTCGAGAAATCAACCAGAAGCAAGAAAAGTGTATCCAATTACGTTTCCACCTACAACACCTCCTTGTGACACGGCAAATTGACTGACTTGCTTGACTCATGCATTTACTTTCCATTGAAGTTTTTTTTTTGTGTTCTTTATTTTTTATTTAATTTTTTTTATTTCGTTTTGGAAACTTTTGACTTTCCATTTTCCGCCATTGATCGTTCGACATTGTGAGTAAGAAAAGTTGCTTGCACTGATGGCAATGTGCGATTATAAGATTGCTTTCTTTGCATGTTCCTTGAATGGGAACTTTGTTTGCCTGGTTGTTGCTTTGTTACATTGTTGCTCCAGCCCACGTTCAGGCATTGCAACGTATTTACGTAGATTGTCGTAAGTTATTTTCTTACCATTTTCTTATCGTCTCGACCTCTGCTTGCTTTTTATTTAGTTCATAATTTATTAAGAAGTTAATATGACGCCAAATTGTACACCTCCACCGTTTTGCACAGTCGAACCAACACACACTAATCAACGGCAAAGCCAAATCTTTGTCTTCCACTCCCTTGAGTCACGGCGTCCCAGAAATGTTTTTCATTCAACGTTTCTTACATATAGGACCTTACCATTGTATTAAGGTCACATGCGGGTTGATCCGAACAGAGGCGCGAAGGAGCATAAGAGTCAAGTAGGAAGAAAATTGTGCCACCTACCTGTTTCTGCCTTCTGGTCTGTCTACCCTCCCTCAAACCCTGCGGCATAGAATTGCTTGTCATCTTATTGAATGTATGTCACCACCATTTTGTTTCTTGCACGGCGGGGGCGCTTAAAAATAACCCACCAACATATTTGTAAAATTCTCGTCCTACCCAGTCAGTTACCTTACGGGCACGCTTAATTTTAATTGATAGGCGTCAACACAAAACAATAATTTGCAAAAAAAAAAGCCGAAGAAAACTCTTGGGGCAGGAGGGAGGGGGCAGGAATCTAAGCGGGTCAGCCATCATTTATACCAAAAACAAAAAAAAGGAAAAACAATATCTGTTATTAGCACACAACCAACAATTGCTAAATGTAATATACTCTGAAATTAACTTCTTGGATGACTAGACGTGAAATTGCAATAATTGAAACAAAAGCTTATTATTCCCAAGTTTTGTGCCAGCTCGGAATCCACTCATTCATTACGATTTCATCAGAAGGCAGCATTAAATATTGTCCTATGGTCGGTCAGCTAATGGTTGCTTCATACATAACATGTGAAACAACACAAAATTGTACGCTTACTAATATAATTAGACATTTTGCTATTAACAAATCATTTGGATATTGTGCAGGCGGCATATGCGTACATAAAGTTGAAAAAGAAAAGATCCGCGAAACATTGACCTCAATTATGTTTAATTTCACGGTTGTCATCTTTATGTTGGTGTATATAATTCGTAGAAATTGGCATGAAAATTGCTAACTTATGGTTGCTCTTTTTTTTTTTAATGAACTCCATCATCTGCGAGTACACTTTATTGGTTAATTTCGGCAAATCAAACAACTAACAAAAACACTTCTTTCTAGTCAAAGATTACACCATTAGACCTTATTTTTGACATTGCTAATTTGTTTTCCTAATGGCGTTAGACTAATCATAAATGACTTAAGGTATTGTAACACTACCAAAAAAGTGACCTTTGATTCAAGATGAAATAACTCTCCAATGTATGGTGAAGCTCAGCTCGTGTTCTATCGAATCATCAAAGTTACTCATTTGGACTCTGCACGCACCCAACAGTAAATTGTTGTAAGCTTTTCATGAAAACATCTTTTCCCAAGACAAGAAACAAGACGCGCTCAACCTCCGATGTTGGTCCCGTGGCTCATCAAGATCGTCATTCGACCTCTTGAAATGATGAACTTTTTGTTCAAGATCAAACTTGCAATTAACAAAAAACAAATTTAAATTCATAATTAAACAAAAGAAAAAGAAAAAAAAATCACCAAAAAATAATTGAAATGAAGAAAAACCAATTCTTTTATCTTAGTTTCGTCCCCGCCCAATTTATATTTTCTCATAATTTTCCGGCATTTATCAATGAATAAAAAAGTAAAACTTATCAAATATTTTCGTCTCATATATTTATTGCTACAAAAAAAAATTCATTTCTGTTTCATTCATTTACAGGCCGTAAAACAATTTATCGATCTTGTAAAAGAAATCGGATCATGTTCAGCGCGTAAAACGGTAACACAATCGACCGCGATAAAATTCCTATATGCTCGTAAATTTGATGTACCGCGTGCGGTGGCACTATATGAACAACATGAACTTATACGACAAAAAGAAGGCTTATATAATTTCGATCCGAGTACGGAACCATTAAGATCGGAATTGGAAACGGGCAAATTTACAATATTGGTAAGTTCTAGTCTCTTATTATTTTAATTTTAAAATAGAATTACTGGTCACAGAAATCCCAATAAGGAATAAAAACTTCTGGAATTACTCATCGAAAGTTTGTGCAATTTTCCTTCTTGACACAACGACTCCAAGGAAAACGTCCTGAATCGTTCGTGACATTCAAGGCTTAACTTCCAAAAAATGTAAAAAGTTAAATCAAAATGAGATGCAATTTAGGACAAATATTATACACAAACGTTGAGGACCCACTGGTCAAACAGAGTGTCTATGAACTAGCTCTGCATGCAAACATAGCTACAACGGTCAAAGTAACTCCAAACGGATGTGAAATAAGAACAAGATTACATAAGCGTATAAGATCAGCGTATCCTAATACATCAGGATACGCTGCGCAGACTCATCAACTGAGCCCCACATTGCAAGCCACATGAATGACTATAAATATATACCAACACACGCTTAAAAGTCAGCGAGAGCTCTGCAATAGAACATTAAAGACGACGTTCGAGCATACTTCAAAACTGCACACACAAAATGCATTCAACGGGAAGAGTCATCAACGAACAGAAAAGCTCACATTCTGGTATGATCCTTCGACATCAGCAAACAAAGAACCACGAGACCAAAACACAAAACTCCCTCATCATAAAAAAAAAAAAAAAAAATTACGAAGTTTTTCCTTTCTGCGTAAAAGGACTCCTAGATGTTTGCATAATTAATGGACCTGCAAATGAGGAAATGAGGACCCTTAGAATCGGCAAACACAGAACAAAAAAAAAACACTGAAGCCAGCCGAAATGAGTATGTGGAGGAAAGAAGAAATTAGGCCGGGAACTACGGAAGATTGTTCCGTCAGCAAAAAAATGAGAAATAAAAATCAAAAAAGGCTGGAAAAATTCCATGTAGGCCATTATCTCTGATCATTGGTGATCAGCAGTAGTATAGGCCTCGGAGCGAAATTGGTTTCAAATAACCAATTGAAACCAATGAGCACGCAATATCGAGAAATCATCATCTGCGAATAACATCGACAACTCTACCCGCAAATCTTACCTTCAGCCTAAATGTTGCGACCCCTGAAGCTCTCAGGAGCCTACGAATGAAGCAGGCGGTAGCCTAGTTTCTTGCGCCCAAAATCGGAAACACGACCAGATTAGTCCTCTCGGTTTAGTCGTCGAACCGATGGGTTTACAAATTTATCCTATATAAGAAAAAAAGGAACTGTACAGCAACAGGATGAAATATCTCCAACCGGATCTATGGATCGGACTACCCTCTATTGGCTCCGAAAGTTAAATCACTATGCAGAGTTGGCGGCGTAATAATTTGCTCCAGCAGACCCGCAGGAACAGTTAAAAAATGCTACGAGTCCGAAAAACGAAACTAAGACATAGCTACGGGTACGAACATGAGAATGCGTCCTATTTTGAAAAGTCAGAAGCCTCCTGATTACCCTGAGTTTGGACTTGTTCTCATGGTAGCTAGGAAATTTAAGCAAAATGTGACAGATTTCAAACGGATCAACAAACGATTGCGTGCGATCAGTATTTGAATTAGGGTTTTAACAACTGGTTGATATATGTTACACCCCGACATGAGAAGAAGAAGTTAGAAAGATCCAGGAGACAAAGACAAGGAGAACAACATCAAAGAGTGTATCTTATCTATCTTGAGTCGCAAACAAAGTGTAGATTGTCCTTGGTTATTCTAATGCCAAAGAAGAATAAATCCACCAAAAAATAAGGTCCAGTACCTTATTGATTTTGCATGCTTCAGAAACTTTGAAAATGTTAAGACTTCCTATATAAGTGCACTCAAAAAAGTTGACTTCCTTCCCTCGGCAGCGAGACAGTTAATAAATTTCAAAAGGTATGCTCAAAGACAATCTCGGGTGCTTCATTTACTTTGCATGTGTCAGAAATCTTGAAAATAAAAATTCCTTCTACATAAGTACATCCAATAAAGGTCAGAATTATTCACCTACAGTTCACCTACAACCAATTCGATAAACCTTTGACCTCAGCAAAATAGTCTTCCAGCATCCTTGAATTTACCTGATATGTCATCTCTAATTCACATCTTCAGTATCTACCTAACTATGCCTCGAGAGTTCTGTTGACTGTTTCTGCAAGTTGAGAAAAAAACAAATATATAGTCTTCGTCCGAAGTGAAAATAGAGACATTAACGAGACATAAACTCAAAACCACCAACAAGAAAACGAAGATGGAGACATTGGAAAGACCTTGCTGTGTTCAGGACGAGAGCTTGTTCTTCCTTAATTTCTTTTTCTTCTTCCTCTATTTCTTCTACTTCTTACTTTAATTCTTCTTCTATTGCTTCTACATTTTCTTCAATTTCTTACTCTAATTCTTCATATTCCTCAATTTCTTCTTTTCCTATTTTTTCTTCTTCCTGTTTTCTGCCTCTTGTCCCTGTATTTTCTTCATCTACTCCCTATATTTCTACTGCTTCATCTTTGTCTTCTTCTATGAATAAATCCCGAAGTAGTGACGATACAAGAGAAACCAAAAGATGAGGTTGGTTGATAAGACATCTCTCACTATCATAGGCTTTGGTTAGTAATACTTGCAAGCAGCAAGCTTCGAAGAATCATCTAAAAGAAAAATCTTTCAATTTATCAGATAAAAATGAAAAGAATTCCAGCTCCAACAAGGACCAACTCAACAGTCTCGCTGCTTATGTGGGGTGATGTTAGGGTTCTCCCTCCTCGAGAATTTACTCGAGGTACCCATTCAACTAGGTCTTATCTCCTTTTTAACATCAATATCAGGCTAACGATCCTTGATGAGGTGTCATCTGATCACGATCTTGTACTCATATTACTTGAAAAGATCCTCATGGTTCGCTCCTCGTATTGTTCTATTAGATTTAAGTCCGGTGAATGTGGCGGGTGAGAGAGAACTTGCCGGTCAGGTATTTCCAAAAAAGTTGTCATCGGTTTTGTAACATGTGTCCGCATTACATGTTTTTGTGTGACAAAATGACGTATGTGTGTCTGCTTGCATGACGACTAGTTATTCTCAAGGGCTCGGCTCGATCATATCAACTGCATTAGAAATTGGTGTCTATAGATTGTCATGTATAATTTTAAAAAGTTGATTCTCAATGAATCCTCTGATCCTACCAAAAATAGAGAAGCGCCGAAGCCTAGAAATTAGGCTTTTTTGATGATAATGGTTTATCCAGGATGTTTTTGCTTTCACTTTTAAATATATCATATTGCATCCTCTTTTATCGCCAGTCACAATACTATGCAAAAAACCTTATCTAGTCTGGCATTAAAGCAACAGTTTACGTCGTTTCTAGAGTTCAAATCATACAGTATCCTTTTTTTTTGACATTGCTTATGCATTGTATCGTTTTTTTAGCAATTCATCCAGCAATTCATCTCGCTATCACATATTTCCGATGTGTCAGAATGCCCGATTTCTCCAAAGTTAATATCGCCATTTGGAAACGTCAAAATCAGCCCTTCATGTTGTTTTTGGCTGACCATGTTCACTGTTTGTCTAAATAAGAATTTTGTGAGTTTCAATAGCAATAATAAAACCATGGTTCGACACCCCCTAAGGGGTTCTCGGGAGGGTGGAAGGGTTGGTAGGAAATCTACCCATAAAGTGCTCGTAAAAGTTAATTTTTGGGCGTGCCACAGCGCCGAATGGACTGATTATGCTCTAACACCAACGGCAATCATTCCCACTTGTCAAATGGCAAAAAGAAATTTTTTCGTATTTTCATCCAAAAAAAAAACCGCAAAAGATTAGCCTTGTCTAAAAATTTCAAATGTCAAAATGAAGATTTTGGCTTGTACATTGCACAGCAATGTGAAAAACGTAGATAGCCACTATCTGAGGGGTTTTAGGAAGTGTCGAAAGGTTAGTAGAAAAACTACACTGAAAGTGCTCGTAAAAGTTGATTCGTGGGCGCATCGCAGTGTGGAATCGACTAATTATGCCCCTTACATCAACGACAATCACCCCCAAGTGTCAAATCTCGAAAAGAAAATTTTCCATATTTTCACTCAAAAAAAAAACTGCAAGGGGTTAGCCTTGCCTAAATATTTCAGAAAAATCTTCAAGTCCTTCGATTTCGTCGAACGAGGTGTCAAAATGAAGGTCTTGGATTGTACAATACAATACGCGACAATAACGATAACGTAGATCGCCACCCTCTGAGTGGTCGAAGGTGAAGAGTAAGTAGGAAAACTACCGTTAAAGTTGATTTTTGGACGCATCGCAGCGTAGAATTGACTGATTGTACTTACAACCAAAAGAAACATCCCTTGTTATCAGGCTAGAATAAAGTATGGGAATTACTTTAATCTTGAACTCAGAAAAATAATCTGCAGTTTCACAAAAACTTAAACGGATCGAAATTCTTCTCCTAATAGAAATCTGTTTACAGGATCGGATGGGGATCCAGGGAAGGACGCTAAATAGCTCGGAAAAGAAGGAAGATGCTACCTTATATCAACAATTACGCATACGGTAGGATTTGAAGTCAATGCTGTCCGTCAAATGACCGAGAGTAGACGACATGGGAATGATTCAGGACTTACATTGTCTGTTTGTATCTTATTTGATTTTCTTGTCTTCGCTCTTTTATTTCGCTCTTCTTTCGACACCTCTACCTACAGGTTGGGGGCTAATTTTATTTTTAAATAAAAATTAAAAATAAGTACCAACCGCACAGGAATCCAAACAGGTGAAGCATACCGCACTAGTGGCGGGGAAGAAGTGTTCAGAACTGGCCAATGAAGGCTTCATTTGGCTGAGGGGTACTAAGGTAAAACAACTGCTTGACGATCGCAGAACTACGAAACCTCCTTGGTTTTTTGCTAGACGGCACATGGGAGTACAGAGATAAGAGACCTCTTTGCTCTCTGCTAGACGACACTTTGGGTCTCGGAGCAAGGAGTCCTCCTTGCTTTCTGCTAGCCGACACGATGGACCATTTGTAAAAAAAAAGCACCATAGACGGGGAATTGAGAGCTGATATTTGCATATGCTGCCTTTGATTTTCCCAACAGTGGACCCCAGCAAAAAACTATTAAAGTAAAAATTAATTGGCCACTCCGAAGTTTTTGGTTTTTTTTTTTCAATAGTCGAACCGTTCTAAGAATTTGTTTGAATTGCACAGAAAATCATTCTCTCTAAAAAAAAAAAACTTTGAAGAAAAGCAAGAGCAAAGAAACGGCGAAATATCGGTATGGTGTATGTAAATTGGGTTTCTTTAGTCCTTATGTCGACGAGACGTCATAAGTCAAGTGACATTTTTAAACAGATGAAGCCATACGTATAACATAAATTTCTAAACTCACCAGAATTGATAAGAAAGATGGCTCAGGATATCTTTAATAAAGGATCGGGTCGCTACATACATAACGTCTAAAATGTGTCTTATTCGCGTATCGTGTCGTACTTTTCTGTTAAATTCCGCATGATTTCATTAGGCCTTGTGCGAAATTGATCCTCTTCAACCGGTCTTAACCGAACTTATTATCCGGTGCCTCTTAATTACTTTATAAATAAATGGAAATCATAACAACTGCCGAAGTGGAAAAATTCGCCAACCTTGGAAACTGCTAGAAAATACTAACAAGGATTCTTCTTGTGTTCCATAAATTTTAATAGTTTTGATTGAATGCAAATTAACAAGAAAAACATTATGCAAGGATTATCAGAGATAGTATGTTGTAACCAAATTATAGAAGCAATTTATGCAAATTATAAATGAATACTAAAAAAAAATCCAACAAAAAAATCAAAAAATACGCATATTTTTTGTAATAAAATAGTACGAAGCCCAACAATATTTGATGTATGCCTCCTGTTATTATTTCCTTCAGAAATGTGTACGTGTTGGCAAACGATTAGAAACGCTGAATGAAGGAGTGCCATTACAACCAGTTGTCGGGGTCACCAATCAAGATTATAACATAACCAAAAGCTGTGGTTATGTTCAGTACGCCTGAAAGTGTTTTATTACACATTTTTATTTAATTATCAATAAAATGAAGTACGAGCACTAAAAAAACCAAATTGCCAACCAATAACGTATGAAATCTTGCAATCGCTTCACACATATGGTACGATTACCACGTATTTAATGGTCGCATAGAGTGGTCACATATGATGGGGTCACAAATTTTTAATGTTCACAGAAGGCTTCCTCAGTTTATTAGATTTATTTATTTCCTCTATGGCTAGTACTCATAATTATGCTTAATTTTTTCTTCAATTTTTTAATTCTAGCCTGGACGAGACGCTAGCGGTGCGGCTATAGCATTATTTACCGCCAATTTACATTGTCCAATGACGGTAACGCACAAAACTACCTTACAAGGCATTGTCTATCAATTGGATGCCGCTTTACAAAATGAAGAAACACAAAAAGCTGGTTTAGTGTTTATATACGACATGAGTGGTTCCAAGTATTCGAATTTTGACTATGATCTATCACAAAAAATCTTGACATTGCTGAAGGTAAGTCAGTTGGATTTTTTTCTTTCTTTTAAATTTTCAATGATAATCCCATTAAGTTTATGCAAATGCACTTTGGGATGATAAAATTTTATCCACTTAATCGTTTCGCAAAGCAACAAAAAATTTTTTTTGGCTTGAATGGGAAAGGGAGCGTAGGAGAGAAAAAATTTATATTTAGTGTCACATTTCCTGTCGGTCTAGTATTTTTGGATCTGAAAAAAAAAGAAGATACAAACCAGCTTAGGAATTTTGGTAATAACATAAATTTAATCCTCGTACATGCCAGAAGCACCATATTGTCATATCCAAAATAGAATACACGTGCAAGCATGCCGGCCGAGATAAGAAAGGAAAATTAACATTTTTATCTATTTCTTTTTTCATTCATGCAAGATTCACATAACAACAGAAGAAAAAAACCCCAGTACAATTCAGCTATAAACTTTCATATTTGCTGATACTTCCATTTGCTTGTGGCATTATTTATATTTCAATGGAACCGATGTCCAAGCATACGCAGAATTTCGTCTGTACTTGAACGAGACATAGTTGTCTCCAAAATATTCGTAAATTTAGTTTTATTGATAAAAACGAGTCCTACGAACCAGGGAAAAGTATACAAAGATGGCATGTGGGGAAAACCCATCAGAGAGGATTGAATAAACTCTGAAAAGCGACAGAACTTAAACAATCTACAAAAAAAAAGAAGAGAAAATCTACTGCAGATGTTAAAAATTACTCAATGAAATTTTATGGGCTTAAAATGAAATCGTTGTTTAATGATAAAAGTGAGTAGCAGCGAAAAACTCTCGAGTATGTGACGAGTGTGAGTATGTGATATTGTTGGTGCTTCATTCGTTGTATCTTGACAACAAGGTCGTTTTATATGGAAGGCTGTTTAGTTTGCCATAAGTCAAGTATGTACACATACTTGTTTGCTTACGAGTTGACGTAGGTCAGTAGTGAACAAAATAAAATAAAAAAAATATATAAAATAAATAAATTACATCCAATACACGTACTTGACTTGAAGAGAAATGTATTTTAGATGATGTTTTTTACTTGGGCTGAATGTTGAAATGAAATATCACGATTCTGCGAAATATTTGATTGAAGCATTTCAATCATGCGATTATTGCGGTCTTTAAATGGCGTTTCTGATGAATTTCATTTGGCTGGAGTCACTGGAAAAGAGCAAATGAGACAGAGGGAAGAGCCGGCTGAGGGGTTCTAAGACATAGCATATATACCCAAGCATTGGTAGAATTAAATTACATTCCATGAATGAGATTTTTTTCTAGTAAAATCTGCAGCAACGTAAGTTGCTGCTGGAAAGATTCGCTCATAAATAAATTCAATAGCACATTTTTTATTATATTCACTACGCATTTTCTACGGAGAGTAGCCTAGAATTTACGTAGGTTCTTTTGCGTTGTGTCTGGAAACGTTTCTCGCATAATTAACTTTCAGGAAGATCATGATGAAAGTCATCTAATATAATTGGTTATAGAGTTTAACTAGTAACCTTCCAAGGTAGAACACACAGAAAATAAAGTCTGTCAGTCAAGACCAAAGCCAATATTCATATTTTTCAAATCAGGAAAATAGAATTCAATTGGAAATGTCTTGACGTCTTTCAAAAGTACACAAATGACGGAAATGGCGTGTTTCAAAGGCACAGACCACACCCACCTTCCTTACATAACTTAAGAAAAGATCGATGTTTTTGAAAAATACAAGGGGGCTCATTTTACTGCTGTCGAATGCTGGTGTTTTTGAAGCTTTCACATCTTCCGCCCTAGCATAATTTATCGAAAAAAATATACGTTCGACACAAGCATGCCTCGTCAAAATTACCAAACTTATTTTTCTTACAACCAAAAATTGTTTATTTCTAAACGGAAATCTAAATCGAAAACACGATCCCGAGGTGGTTGTCAAACACTCTGCTACTTTCTGGCTTTCAGAATTTGTTTGAAAACGTTTCGCAATATTTTCAACCTTTTTTAAATTTAAAAATATTCCAATATTTAGAGTTTATTCTTACTTCAATCGATCTGTTTTCAATACTCTTTCAAAAATCCTGAAAATATTTAGTTTAAGATTTGCTGTAGACACCCCCGAGGCGTAACCCGTAAAATTTTGTCCAGAATAAAAAAAGAATTATCATATTTGAGCTACAGACCGGCAGTTGGCGCCACTTAAAAACGATTGGATGTCAAATGCCTTCTAAGAAGAAGATGGGCATATAATTCTTAGAACCAGGCTATAAAGCCTGCTTGCTGACAGCAATTCTCACTTAGGCAGGCAAGTGAGCAATTCAAGCCGCTATATTTCAGGAGGACGGGAGAAAGATTGAAAATTTGACAATCTATGAGAAGAAAATGGAACGAGATCGTACCTCTGCTACCAATTGCTAGTTAAGGGAGGCAAGATTCAGGTTCGTAATTACGAATGTGACATATAGAGCCAAGAAAGGCAAAAGTCAGTGCTGCAATCGGACAGCAGTTTGCTTGCTTGCATCTTAGAGGTGAGCTAACCAGCTCGAATATCACGATTTAGTATGATCTAGGAGAGCGTTTTTGGACTGACTACAATTCTTACTTAAGCTGACAAGAGCTAAGGCCGCTACCACTCAAGAGAGAGAGAGAAAAAGAGAGGAAATTTGACAATCTGTAAGAAAATGGGACGAGACCGCACCTCTGCTAGCAAATCTTGGTCGAGGTGCCGAGATTCCGGTTTGTAATTGCAAATGTAGCACATGAAGCTAAAAAGAAAAGGCAAAAATCAGTGCTTCATCAGGACAAAAAATTATAAAAAGGGAAGTTCAATTTTCTAAGAAAGCCAAAAAAATATCAATGTGGCACAGTGATCTAAAAAGAAATGGCAAAAATCAGTGCTGCAACCAAAAAGTAATTTATAAACAAGTGTAGTTTTGTATCAAAGTCAAAAGAAAGAATATGTTACTTTGGAATCACCTGAAGGGATAATGTTTATTTAGGACATTGAAGGTCTGTACTGATAATAAATGCTCGAAAGCTGCTAAGCTAATATGAAACCACAAATTTGCATGAGTGTATTGAACTATACGTTGCATGTACTGGAATATATAGAAATACGTACCAGGGACTATTCCATCCTTGTTTGTTTACTTTAAACCAACAGTTAGTTGTCCAAAATGTCGACTGCTAAATCATGTTTTATGATCATTTGCCTGGAATATTGAGACAAAAACAAACAGACAGCTATCAGTAGACTAACCCTCCCCGACGTCGAAGATTCTGCATGTGCGTGACAGTTATCCTAGATAATAAGAACAAAAGCAATAATATAGCCTTCAGTAGACTTCCTTTCCCTACACATTTTCTGCATGATTCTGCACATCACACCGAGATCCAATCAATTTATACCCTGTTACAAATTAAAACGCAGAAAAACATTTTTAAGCTGCTCAATCTAACTCCCTATTTTCCCAATACATTTGTCGACGGTTTGCCGCATTTTTTTAAGTCCCCGAGATAATATGATTTGTCAAAATCATCAAAATGTGCCCTTGCGTCATCTTTTCCTCTCTCTCAACACTGACGTACCTTAGGAAACCAAAAGAACTTGCTGACTGTCAGAGCGGACGCGTATGGTGTATAACCATTGCGTATCCACACAACTTTGTAGCATCAATTCTGTATGAATGTATTGGTGTCTTATCACTTTAATACAACACTTTTTTGGCAGCCCCGTGCGCTCGTTTGCCTTTTAAAATTTTATCGAATTCGCTCAGTCACAGTAGCACTACCCCAAGCACACACCAAGGCTGATCCTTCCTTTTATTAAATGTCAATAAGTCTTAAATCCTCCACATTCCGAAAAAAATCGATAAGAATCAAATCATTTAAATTACAAATTATCCAGACGCATTTTCTCAGGTGACGGGACTTTTTTTGGAGTAAATTCACCCACAGAAATCCATTATTTGGAGTGCCACTTGGTGCTCTAGCAAACAATAATGTATTCAGGTTATATCAGCAGAAGTGACAACTCGCCCAATCTTCTTCAAACATTCATGTCTTCGATAGTTCTAATAAGAAAATTAAACAAAAAATTTCAAGCAACATTTTTTTGGCATTTTTCTAACCGGAATCGATTATGTGATGATAAAAACTGTCAAAAATTTTGAAGTGACAACGTCACCTGAGAATTTGGCATAGATTAGTCCAAAAATCGCTTCGAAATTTTCAATCAATCCTGGTTGTTGCTCAACGTCTCAACGTTGCTAATCGTGACACTCATCTAAAACCATTATATGTAACTTTTTATGCCACTCCATACAGCATACCTCTCTGAGATCTCCTACTTCACGCTCTTTAATATGTCATCAAGTGAGAATAATATCGAGTGCTTCCGCACATTTTTTGTTATTAAACATTTTTTCAGCACGCGTCTCTCAAGGGTAATTCGTCTGGACGTGTCTCATGAGTGTGACATGGAGATACTGGTCGCTAAAGTTTCAACACCTTCAGGTATCCTTTTTCCTGGTTCCGCTAGATCGCTGTAAAAAAATCCTGTACACCTGTTGATTTTGGTAGACAATCATTTTTTATTTTCATCGTTGCAAAAGCAAATGCTATGCAAATTTTTCCATTCATTCATTTTTTTTCTGCACTTTGCTTATTTTCGATGGCAATCCAACAATGGAAAAAAATGAAGAAGTCGAAAAATTCAAGACGATGCCAACTTCTGAGACCTCAGGTATGACCCAAATTTCGAATTTGGGTCATACCTGAGGTGTCAGAAGTTGTCAGAAGAAAAAGGACGAGCGAATTTCGTTCGCTCGTCCTACATAAAAATGTCAAGGGGTACCATTATTTTTGTTATCAATGACAGGATACGAGCATTGGTTAAATGGCACCAATCTCCGCACTTATGATGGGCTCACATTTTTGTGGAGTCGAAGACCCGAATTAGATTGTCGCGTTATTGATGAAAATGCTTTGATTCACGCTAATTGCATTGAATTGCCAAACTTTTTGACCATCTTGTTTCATTTACAACTCGCTCCTTACATATGAAAACATATGAGGCAATGGGCCTTTGATGAAAACTTAAAATATTGCTAAATTAAGCATTTGCAAAATGCACGAGTTAGATGTTTTCTTGCTTATTTCCCTTATAAATGAACTTCTTTTAACGTCAACTTTATAAGAAACTAAATCATGTTAGACTCAGACGTCGAGTATTTGGCTGAAAAAATTAGATCTCACAAGGACACAAAACTGTCGATCACCACTGTCCGAGTATATAATCGGCCACTGAATCTATCAGGACGTGCAAAAATGGATAATTATTCCCGACTGACATTTTAAAATTGTTTGAGTCCTTTCCTTAAAAATGCCAGGAATCCTTGAGAACAGAATTCAAACCTTAGAATTTAAAAAAAAATTTATATGATTTCTTCTTCAGTGAGTTTCTTCCTTGAAACCTTAACTCAATTAAAACGGACGAGCCGTCCTTATTCTTTTTATTTTTCTTCTGCTTCATGTCTTGTTATCCTGCACGTGAATTTTGATTCTCGGAAAGAGCTCCAACTGCGTCTTGTATTGTTCCCGGTGATTTAATTTTCGAACAAATTTTCTTTGAATTTGAATTGCAAGTACTGGCAAGGCTTTAAATTAATTTGTCGATTCGCGAGAATAGTAGAATTGCTCGTTGAAAAAATTGCCTTATGTTTAAGTGCATGCTTATCTTGTCTGTTAAGCATGCATGTCGCTTGCTTTTAAAATTTTGTGTCAATGGTTCAAATCTGACAAAATTTCTTACAACCGGAGTTTCATAATGCGTGATGGCGTGAAAACTTGATTTCAAGTTTTAAAATTTTAGTAGTGCGGGCCTTAAATGAGTAATTTAATCCGAAAGGAAATAGTCCTGAAAATAATATTAAAGGTCTGGTGGAGGTTTGCAATAATTATGCGATAATTATTGATTCGAGCAAGGAACAAGAGAAAACAATTAAAAAAATCGAAATAACGATTTCAATGTACTGTCCAATTGCAGCATGGCATTGAAAGGATTAGAAAGCGTGCCAAGGGTGAAAACTATTTTCACAAATATTGGACTCAGGCGATTGGAAAACTTTTATATTTAAACCCCAGTTTGGCACTGGCGTTCCAAAATTCGAATCATATTCATACTTGTGAGTTAAAGTAATTTTCAGTCATGGCCCTTCAATTTTTTTTGTCCTAGGATGTCAAAGCTGCTGATTGCCAGTACTCAATCAAAAAGTCAAGTGATCAGAAACGTATTCATAGTATGACCAGTAAGGGAAACGCATTCCAAAATTCAAGCATTACTATAGGATTCTTTCTACAATTAGCATGTCCTTGCCTTAAATATCGTTTTGCCTCTTAATCAAAGCCTCCAAACGGATTCAAAATTCATTTTGATAAATCATTTCATCGTTTTATTTCCTTTTTCGAAACCAAACCAGCTTAATTTTTTCCCTGATGAACTCAACAACAATAAAAAAAGAGCTGGATCACTTATTTCAAGAGCTTGTAACAAATTGGCCAATATAAGACGTCCTTCTAAAGAAAAATGTTCAAGCGCAACAGCAGAGTAAACAAAGATAAATTAGTACCATTAACATGTTTTATGTCTTGAATTGTGCAAATATAAAATAGCAACTAGGGAATTTTTTATATTTTGTTGGTTGGATTTCCTTTGCAAATCGTCATACAACAAATTTTCCATTGAATTTTTTCAGACGGTTGAAGATTATTCATAAATGTTTAAACTATAATTCACCCATTCAACCATTGTAGGCCTTTTTGTTTTCAAACTAGTCTGGATTTTGATTGTAGGCGTTTTGAACGACCACAGAACGCAAATGGTCATAATGAAATATTTATTTTTAAATATGCAGCAAGAAAAAAAAAGGATACTGCAAGGACAATTTATCTAATTTAATCTGTATATAGTCAAAATGAGGGGGCGAAAAACTGTGTTAACTACCTCGAAAGGTTGAGGAAGAAGGCAAAGATTGAATTGCTAAGGCGTTGTATATTCTGTCAACTGTCGCCACAATTCTGCAAATTTATTAACAAAAGCCGGATATGAATATAATATTACTTGCCTTTTCCATTATTTGCAAACAAATAAATTTATTTATTTCGTATTTACTGGTGACAACAATAAAATAATTGCTATGTGTGATACAAGCAAGGTTACACAAAAATCATGACGGAAGTTGTTGTTTTGCAATTTAATCTTGCAGTCGTGAAAAGCAAATGAGATTCAACACTATGTCATAATAACAATTGAGTATCAATGTTAATTAATAAACGATTAAATGCAATTCATTAAAATATATTTTTTAATAAAAAGTCAATGACATAATCTCTAATTGCAATGGTTAACGTTTTATTCATTTCACATTTCCTACAAATTGCATCTAAATACGGAATTAAGTTGAGAAGAAAAAATCCATACTAAGCTCCTTTTATCTTACTTTCTTTTCATATGTACATTAAGACACAGTTACAGCACAATGACATCACATCTTCATTTAAATGGTGAAAAGTTGTAAAAATAATTATGCAATTTGAGACAGTGGTTAATGGCCTTGCAATTGCAAGCAATTATTGGGTCATCAGCATTACGAAGGTTTATAGTGAGCGCTGACTGGCTAAAACGATATTAACTACTACACTTCACTTAAATGCATTAAAAAGACTCCTGATTTCAGGGTTTTTATATTTTATATACTATATCTAGCAAAAAGGTATTGAATTCAATGTTAGAGAATCATGGTTTTCTTATTTCTATTGTGAAGGTATTTTTTGCAATTTACGGGAGACAAGAATAATGCTAGGATTCGGACCTGTATACTTTACACCCTTATATCTATTCGTCTCAAAGGTTATATGCTGAGCGGACTCCCAATTGACCATACTTCTAAACTGAAATGATTGGGATATATTTAAGCAAAAGTACCCATCTGCATACCTAGTTGCCTATCTTACCAGAAAAACTAGAAAGGACCTTCGAAAGACTGTTCAGCGAAGTGTAGGCCTCAAAGAGCCAAAGTCCGTGTTGACATGATCTTTTGCTTTGTGACTTAAGGCATTCTCAATCAAAACAATCCCCATCCAAAACAGGACACGCTTCCATCGTTCTTTCCACGTCCTAATGTTAGAATAGATAAAGAAAGAATTATTAGGATATGATCCGGACTTTTGTTTAGTTTCCAACTGAATTCTTGATGAAAAATTACAAAAAAAAACCAGATGGCGACGAACTAAGTTGCCAGGATGATACTCCGCCAATATTTTTGTTTTAAATCTATAAATCTGAGACGACATAATTTTTTAAATTTATTTATACTTATACTTATATTTTATTTATCATTTTTCAATTTATTAAGTTTATTTTTCAACAATAACATAGAAATCCTCAATTGCTAATTTTTTGGTCGCTGAGTGTACTCTTACAATTCCTTGTCTTGATAAACTGCTTAGAAACTTTACCGCCCTGCTGCAGGAGAGAGTATTCCTTAGATGCTAGAAAGAAGAGAGACTTGAATAGATGAACAAACCTTTGGAATATCGGCTCCTTGTGCAACACCGCTCGAAGATGCTTGCGAAACTTAGAAGAGAAATAGAAAGATGGTCGTTTGATCCGAAAGGTTCGGATCATTCTCGGAAGCATTACTGTTGTATCCACTAGCGTTCCAATCATCAAAAGTAGCAAAGAGAACGCATTGGGCAGAACCCCTTAGTTATACCTCCCTAGGCGTATTACACATGCCATCAAAGGTTTTTTACGAAGAAATTCCTGAGTTATATGACACCCGTTTTTTTTCTACACCAACTTACCCTTAAATGTACCCTTTTTTTTCAGAAGAAATGAACGTTACGCGCAGTTTCGTTAGTCTTTGAAAGTCAACGTCCCACCCACTAAAATATCTAGAAAGATTTCGGCGATTTTTTCGGAAAAGGTTTAAATTGAAAATATCCGTGCTCGCTGACCACCTACGTCTGTAAAAATCAGTCTCACCATGACTTCAATTAGGCCACGGGCCAATCCATTAGTGAAATGCTACGTTCTGCATTCTTTCATTTCGCTTGCCAAAAAGCTGAGCTCTTTCTTCTCTTCTCTGCGTTGAAAGATTTATTTTTGCTTTCATCCTCAGGAACATCCCCCCACCCCCTATAATTAGTTCATCTCGTTTAGAAATAGAGCTGTCATTAGCCGTAATCTGCAAAATTCTGAGCTTCTACACTTGCGTCCATCATTTCGCAACCGATCGCTTTTATTCTTTACTAAGAGCTTGTGTCAAACTTCGTAGTATTCCTTAGACTTTCACTCGACGTTTTCTCCCGATTGTTGGACTAGTTTGGTCTCGCGCAGATTTGTTCAAAGGCCCTCATCAAGAATTGGTTGGCCCTCGATTGTTGGCCTTGACTGATGACGATCAATCACGTTCCCAATCTTAGAGTAGAGCTTAGTCTACAAAAGAAAAACGAAAATGTTGGAAAAGCGGCAATTTATTTCTTAGCATAGTCGCCTCTTAGCTCGATTCCAGTTTCTTTACCTCTTCTGAAAATACGTTTTCTCGAGGTATACAAATTCGGTCTCCATGGCGCCGATGACCTCATTCGCCTCGAATTTCTGCCAGGTGAGTGACTTTTTCAAGTTTAGAAACAAAAATAAATCGCACAGGCCCAAAGCTGCAATATGGTAGATGGGGCAGCAGTTCGCAGCTAAATTCGATGGATTCGGACGTGGTTCTGTGAGCCGGTGCGTTGCCATGGTGGAAGAGCATTTTTTCTACATCATATGGACCAGTTTTTCTCCAATTCGAAGTTCAATCGGCCCAAAAATTCGGCATAGTAGAGAGACTTTCTCTAGATATTCGATACAGATCATACGTAGTGATTGTCAGAAAGCGGTGACCATCACTTCACCGGTCAATATGACAGTTTTCACTTTCTTCGAAGCCCGTTCGCTGAGTGAACTGTTCCTTGGTCTTTGGTGTGTACCATTAGACCCACATTTCATCAGCGGTCACAAAACAATGCAGAAACTCCTTCGGATCGCGCTTAAACAGCGTCAAACACTGCTCTGAAGTGTTTTCACGAGTGCGCAACCGTGGCATCCATCGCGCCGACAGCTTTATCATAACCAAAATTTCATGCAGAGTATGACCCACGTGGTCGTTTGAGGTGGCAGCTGTCACCTATATCGTGCACCTTCAATCGGCGTTCTACAAATACGAGATCGTATATGTTTGTCATGTCATCCTCTGTTATAGCCGTTTTTGGGGCACCTGAGCTTGGCTCATCAAAAACCGCCGGGCGACTGTGTTGAAACACATAACACCAATTTTTTTTTGTATCGCCTCGCAGAAGTAGAGCCACTGTACACAGCATCCAAGTGTTCTTTAATTTGGCCATGCGATTTCACTTCCAAAAACAAGAATCGAATCACCGACTGATATTGCCTTCTCCCTTTTTCCAAAATCCGTTCACACACCCGCTTGCACACACGGTCAAAAAAAACAAACTACGAGCCTGATTCGGCTGAAATTTTGACAGTAGCCGTCTACGAGAATGGCATACATATACGTTAGTTAACTTCTCTAGCGACAGTGGCGCCATCAGGCGGTCAGATTATGTACTTTTTCGACCGCTTTCGTATGACCAATTCTTTCCCCATTCGCCGATAATTTCTTTCTTAGTAGATATCTTTCGCGTTGTTTGCCTTCTCCTTTTAAAAAGACGTGGACGTTATACTGTGGGTTCGGGTAATGAAGGAGCTGTTGAGCCTTGAAGAAGAGGAGCAAACTCCGGCGTGGCAAAGATCAGTGGTTAATATATCGAAACCTCTACACATCATGATGGACACCTCGAACGATTAGGTGATAATCTTAGTTGTAACGAAATGGAGATGCTAAAATGCCTATAGGAGAGAGTTCGAAAGGAACATAACTCCTAAGGTAGCCTGTAGGATCATGAGAAAAATCTACACTGGTCATCTCGCAGGCGAGGAATCCTGCCCAATAGGATTAACAACGGGCGACTCGTGCAGTAACTGTAGGCGATCAAGGAATAGGGCGCTGGTAGAAAACTTGCTCTGTCTAGGTATTATGCAGAGGCGGTCGAAGGCACTCGTTAAACCAAATATCGAAACCTGGATGTGGTATGAAACAAATCATACTAAAAAGGTTTGCTACGACTATTAGTACCTTTGACCTGCACCTTGTAATCTCTGCTCCAGCAAATACACTCTCTTTCTCTTCTATTTTGGTTGGAGGATAAAGTGGCATCGGTATGGACTCTGGGGGTGGCTTTGAGTTTACTAAATCAAACCTAACCTACACATTGAATGATTTTTCACTGTAAAATCGAGGACAGAACAATTTCTATTGCTTTGAATTTTTCAACCACTTTTCCACATTGTTCTATTAAATCATTCCCATGTTGTCCTTGGGGGGTTTTCCTTTTTCACTCGCGAAACACACACGTTTTTTCCATGAATACATATGCTCATTCGCTCTTTTTTCCCTATTTGATTTCTTGTAACCCGTCACATGCATTCTCACCTCGTCATCAATTCCCACAAACCTTACATCCTGCTCCTTCCTCGTTCTGGTCATAGTGTAGTCTATTCATGTTCATGCAACTCTTTTTATTATTCGATGAATTATGCAGTCATCGAAACACATTTCTCCGAAAGCAGCCGATTTTAACATTTTAACAATTATTTATCGCCTCACCACTGAACATTTAGCACCCATTGGGTATTCACCCCCTTGACAAAAAAAAAATCAAATAAAATAAAAACGTTTCGCCTCCAGTCCAAACAAAGTATGAAACGAAAGCGCATTGAACACCTATCCGTGCGTCTATCAGTCTATCTTTTATATACAACGGAGCCGTGTAAACTAGACATCTTTTTTAAGTAGCTTGTCTTCTTTCCTCCATTCCTTTTATAAATCGCTGACCATTTAAAGTTACTAGTTATGTCGTTTTAATTTTTTTTTATTATTCTTTTATTTTTATTTATTTCTTCCGCACAAGTCCACTGTCGTCTTCGCGCTGCTTTACGTCGAACCTAGGTATGGCCGCGTATGTACCGTACGTAGGTGACAGTGAAAACTGCTGTTGCTGTTGCTGCTGATGTTGATGGTGATGATGATGATGACGAAGACGAAGACGACCGCGACAGAATCAACGACAGATACTAGTAGTGTTCGATGAAATTCTGTAGATACTTGTCGTGTGTCGTACTTTGAAAGAGTGCGCCGCGGATGAGCAAAGTAAACGCGAAAAATTTCGTGGCTACCATCATTCCACAAGTAGTAGATAAACTTTAATGCCGATGTTAGCTAGCTGGCTAGTAGCTAGTATGATGGTAGCCAGTATGGGAGCTTCCCCTGAGCCACATGCAACAAAAACAAATACGGCCTTAACAGTATTGGACGCGAGTATTGAAACGTTACCGACAAGCAACAGAAACGACAGCAGGAGCCGCGAGTATTTCCTATTAGAGTATGGTTAATGCGCACACTCGTCAATTTCCGCAAATCGATTTTATAGCAGCTCGTGTGTCCGCTCTTGGCTAAGTTTTTCCATTTCAACAACTGGCTGAAATGTGGAACTGGAGCCGCACGGCCAGTAGTCTGTTTCGGTAATAAGGCGAACAAGCTTCTTCGCGTGCTACGAGCAAGTATCTCAATTCTTGTGTATCTAGTATCTGAATGTGTCTATCTATCTATCGAGTAGATAATTAGTGCCGCTAGTATCGAGGTTTTGGCGCTCTAGGTCCGGATCCACTATCACTGTTGGCGATCTAAAGTTGTTCAGATCGTCTTGAGATATTCAGATACGAACGTTGAATCCTGTTTCGAGGATTGAACTCCTGTGCCAACTGACGAAAGAATTCGGGAGAAAAAAATACTCGCTAGTGGTTAGGGGTTAAAACTACCCTCAAGCGGTGTGCTGGTGTGACCAATGCAAAAGTGTATCTATTAGCAAACGCAGCGCTTGTACCGTTGCTATAGTCACCCCCTTGCAAGGGGCGAATAAAGCCTCTGGCGAAGATACGAGGGTGCTTTTGTGCATTCATTGGGCGTGCATCTATTCCTCTCGCTCCGTTATTCGGTCCTGGCTACGTTATTTTTCATACAGAGTGTTCCCACTAAATTTATAAATATATATATACATATATGTATGAATATAGTTGCAGGCTGCTAGAGGGGTTGTCGTTGAAGTTTAATTTTGTGTACTCTCTTGGACGTATTCGCTACTATTCGGCGAATCTAGATATAGCAGTGCCGTGTGAGTAATTTGTATTGTTCGGTAAGTGTTTAGTTTAAATTCGAATCGTGCAACGAGAACTGTCCTTGCTGTGCTCCTTCAGGGAAAGTTACAAGCGCCTTTGTCTCTATTCAAGTGGAAAATCGGTTACCCCAAGCATCATATCCTCTAGCGTGGAGGTTGATCCAACCTCCTCCATATGGTCTGCAAGTGTCGTCCTCAGTGCGATGAAGCACGGCCACTTTGAAAAGCGACAATTAGCTTCCGTCCGGTGTATTTAATTATTGATCATCGAATCCGTACAATTGGCCAAGGAGCCTTGCGACGAAACAAGTCAATTGAATATAACGTTCTCGCTACTGAATAAATTTTGTCTTCGCGTATCTTGTCGCCTTGAAATTTTCATAAACGTCCTGCTCAGGTGTGCGTTTCTTCTTCTTCATTTTTTTTGTGTGTTCAGTGTCGTCGGCCATATTACATACTATTTATGCATTACATTCTGCGCAACTTATTCGCGGCCAGATTATCTATACAACAACGAATTCTCCATACGAAGAAGAAGTGTAGTGTAGTGTTAAAAGTTCAGCTGTTCCGTTGAAATTCATTCAGAGCAATATCAGTCAGCGTTAAATTTATTTTGGGGCGAAGAAAATTCAACGAAACGAGAAAAAGAAAGGTTACATAAAAGCGAAAAAGTTTAAAAATAAAATTTTCCGTGTTTTGTTCCTTATGCACTTGCAAGTGTTCCCGACAAGTGCCGACCGAATTCTTAATACATTTCCACTGCTAACGTATCTGCAACAAAACAAGTGAGTGAGTGCATTCGCTTTCGGAATTTTCCTATTTTCTTTTCGCTCTTTGTTTTTTCGTATTTTCATTCTACGCAAGAATATTGCAAGAATATTCTGTGCATTTTTGCCCGCATATCGTGCGATCTGTTCCCTCTATAAATAACGAAAAGTGACGTGCAAATATTTTGGTCCGGTGTGTTGAGCAAGAAGATTGATTTGTACCTATCTTGAAGATACATTCACTCAATCGCTCATCACTTTCGTTCATGTCATGTGTTTTGATATTGTCACCTTCGCGCCGTGCTTGTAGCTTTGGGAAAATAAACAACCGTCAAACGTGTAAACGAGCCTTCAATAAAGAGGGAGAGAGCTAAGGCTAATACCTATACGTGGTGCGACATAGAGTGGATTACCTTCGTTTGAAAGTTGAAAAGATCTTTTTTAACATACAACTTGGTTTCTTCGAGTCAAGTTCAATTCCACTAAGCAACAACTACAATTGCTACAGCTGCTGCTGCTGCTGCTCATGTGTGACAACGACGACAAAGCAAGATTGCGAGGACACCGATTAGAACATACTGAAATTGACTGTAGAGCTGCTGCCACTACTACCCAAGCCGATAGCGATTTCAATGCCGGTGTGTTAAGTGAATTTGCAGTTCTATTCTACTCGGAATCCATATCTAGAATTTGTGATAAGTGTATGCTATTAAATATTAAGTGACTGGATTTTACGGGTGAAAATTATTGTAGGGTGCTTGAAGGTAAGCATGGACGACAAGAAATAATGCCACAATTTTACAGGCGAACGCTTCTTTTTTACTTACTCCTCTTAAATAATTTATTGCCTTTTACATTTCCTTTAGTTGATAGAAAACGATTCTGTTGTGTTTCCCTCTTTCCACGGAAAAGTATGGTCATGTTCATTCAACTTGAACCTTCATCATTTCAAACTCCATTAGACCGAAACATATTTGACTGAAATCAAAGCATTTTTCCTCATTGCTCACTTCTCACCAACATGACCTAACCTTTTCAGTTTCTTTTTTTCTTTTTGATTCAACTTTTCACCTTTGCAATGTTGAATTAGGTCAAGATTTTTCTTTCGCTCTCAATTCAACCAAGCGTGGTTGTCGTCGCATCATCGTATCCTATCAAAAGTCTACTTCAACATTCACGACAGCAAAATGCGGATAGTGATGAACTAGAAACCTCTGAAAATCCTTTTTGCAATGCATTGCTGTGGCTTCGACAAAGCAACCCGGCAACAGAACCAACATCTATAACGACTTGACTTCTTTTTCGATCCAGCAGCCCGCACTAAAACTACTTTCATGAGATAGCACCTCGTGAAACAAATTGTATACATAAACTACCTATAGGGGCTCAACCCTTTCTCTGCCCTCTATCTCAGCTTCTCAGTTCGTGCTTAATCAGCAAAGAAACAAATCAACCTTTTGCCGCTTTTGATATTTGATTTTGATGCTAGATTCCTTCGAACCAGGAGAGCACGCTGGTTTTGCTAGGCGGAAAGGAAAATTAAAAAGGAGACCTAGCATTTTTCATTAGTTTAAGAGCGCCAAAGTATCTGAAGCTTGATAAAAATGCCTTTTAAACACAAAAAAAAATTTGAGTTTCGTTTGGTTTTTCGTCTTAACTTGTTATTTTATTCTCACTCGCTATTCTGAACAAGTATTTCTTCATTCGATGGCTTCTCAAGCTTGTAAGAAAGATTGAAATATCAGCCGTAAAATTGGCAGCAATATTCTGTCGAATAAAGAAAATTTCTGTTCTGACTAAAATAGAAGCCTATAAGTAGCAGAACGTTGCACGCTTTCGGGGAGAAATTCTTGGTGTGATGAAGTGGCTTGGGGTTGGAGAAGGAAAGGTCAAGTTTGGGAATCACTAAAAATAGATCGCCGCAATAGGAAATTGTTTGCTGCTATTTGGTGGTTAATATTTTGCCTTTTTTTTAAGCGTGTTTATGCCATGATGATATAATCTATTGGTATTGAGTTTAGCAAATTCTGTCCTATACGCGCTGATTTGTCCTATTGGGATTCAGCATTTAGCTTGAATTTCCCAGTTGTATAAACTTTAACGTAATTTTTCTCTTAAAATTAAATTTGCTTAGGAATTTTGTTAATAAATTTGGGTAATTTGCTGTTGCAAATAAATGTCTTATCAATCTGTAGCTCGAAGATAAGCCCTCAGGAAGGATACAGGGAGTTTTGGAAGACAGAAATAGCTGCAACATAATTTAAGCCCACCGGCCTTAACTTAATAAAACGTTGACTAATCAACTCCTAGAGATAAACAGAAATGAAGAACGAACCCTAGTAGCTTTGCTAACAGGCAACAGCATTTCCTGGTTAACACTCTTTACGAATAGGCTTTCCATCAGACAATGCATTCAGAGAAAGATAAGTTAACTACTTTTTCAGGACTGTCCGAGCCTCATTCACTTCACTTTTGCAAATGGCTAAGTTAGAATCAAGAAAAAGAGATGGAATACTTGGCGACCGCTGAATCAGAATCTTTCTTTGACGGACGATAGGATTTTCCTTCTGCAAAAACTGCGTCAGACGAAGAGAGCTGACGGTCAAAACTGGCTTGTTCTAGAAACCTAGAAACAATAAAAAGATTCATACACAGTCTTAATCCACTCTTTCATCACTTAATCTTATTCCACTTCGTGCAATTAGTAAACTTCACTTGAACTTAATCCACTCTATCTTCGCTCAAACCCAACTTATTTTCATTGATTTTCCTGAGATATTATCGTCCTGAGCAATCATGCCAGTCTAATAGTCCAATAGACAACATAACAATAGACAATGTCTCCTGATCTCGTTTCTATGAGATTCAGGACAATCTTAATAATTGATTTTATCAAATACAATCTACCTTGCAGTAGTTGATAAGGACTGTAGTAGTGTAAACCAGTTGAATGTTCGTCAGAGGATCATTGGCGTAACATACCCTTCCAAATTTATTAGTGGATTTGGCTTGGAGTAATCTCACTCGTCAGGGTCCAGGTTCTGAGATTCCGATCATGATAAATTGTTTATTTTATACCGATCCTCTACCACAACAACTGGATAAATGGTTTGCAATTTTGGGGCAAGTGAATTTGTAAGATAAACATCCAAATATGTCATATGAACATAATTATTACAGAAAAAGAAGTCTGACCAAATCATTTCACAGAGAACCCATATTTTATCCTGGTGCCTCGAAAGGCACCAGGACCAGACGGCATTCCAACCGAGGTACTACAAATGGTTTTCCACGTTTGCGCTGATTGGCTACTCAATGTGTTTAACGCTTGCCTTAGAGAAGGTGAATTCCCATCTCGCTGGAAGGTGGTGAGGCTCTCATTGATCAGCAAGGGAAAAGCGGATCTCGGGCTGCCATCTACATACCGCCCGCTTTGTATGCTGGACACAGCCGGGAAAGTGTTCGAAAAGCTCATCAAGAGAAGACTCACTGACGCAATTCGTGCTGCAGGGGACCTATCTCCTCGATCCACTTCCGATGCCATCATGGAAGTGGTGAATACAGTCCGTCGGGTCGATCAGAAATGCCTTCAACTCCGCCAGATGATCGGATATTCTTGGCACATTGGAAAATTTTTTCCGATTACCAGGGTATCTGATGCGGATTTTGAGGGATTACTTAAAGGACGCAGTCTGCTCTATGACACGCAAGATCGGCGGCGCAGTATGGAGATAACGTCTGGTGTAGCGCAAGGCACCATACTGGGACCAGACTTGTGGAACGTCTCATACGACGGCCTATTGAGGCTTGAGCTGCCAGATAAGTCACGCTTAGTCGGATTATGCAGATGATACAGCAGCACTGGTCGCCGGACGCACAGTCGAACATGCGCAGCGCAGACTGGGAATGCTAATGCGTCAAGTGAGGGAATGGATGACCACCCGCGGGTTCAGTTTGGCACTAGAGAAAACCGAGGTGGTCATTCTCACGAAGAAAAGAATTCCCACTGTAATTCCTTTGCAGATCGGAGATTCGACTGTTGAGTCTAAACTTGCAATAAAATATTTGGGACTATTGATCGATTCCAAAATGAGCTTTGCGGAACAGATCAGGGCAACGGCGAAAAAGGTCGCGATAGGCGTCTCAGCTCTAAGTCGGCTAATGTCCAACATCGGTGGGCCGACACCGAGCAAACGCCGACTTCTCATGAGTGCTGTACAGTCAGTGCTACTGTACGGCTCTGAGGTTTGGGCCGGAGCTCTCAGTAAGGAGCTGTACCGAAAGCGCTTGGCCCAGATACGGAGACGAGGAGCTTTGCGGGTTGCGTCTGCATACCGATCTGTCTCTGAGTCGGCGGTGCTGGTGATCGCAGGAGTTATACCCATCGCCCTCCTTGCTAGGGAGAGACGGAGAACTTATGACCGAAAAGTGGAGGGTTCAAGATATGCTGTCAACCGAGAGGAGAGGCAGCGCACAATACTCGATTGGCAACAGTCCTGGGAAGGCGACTCTAATGGCCGCTGGACTGTCCGCCTTATAGGGGACGTGAGATCGTGGCTAAATCGAAGGCACGGTGAGACTGATTATTACCTTACCCAGCTTCTTAGCGGGCATGGGTATTTTCAGTCTTACTTGCACAAGATTGGTAAATCACGGTCCCCAAACTGCATTTTCTGCCCCGGGGAAAGGGACGACGCATGTCACACCTTCTTCAACTGTAGAAGGTGGAACAGGATGCGGCAGGACTTGTGGGAGGTGATGGGAGAGCTTTCTCCAGACAATCTGGTCGGAGAAATGCTGAAAAGTTTCGACAAATGGACCTGTGTGGCACATTACTCTCGGGCAATACTTACTGCCAAAAAATGTACCATGGATAACCTTGGGCGCGAGGTCTAGCAGTCCACTTCCATCCTGCCCCCTCCCGGGGGGGGGGGGAGATTTCTCTAGGCTGACGGCGCCCTAGGGCGAAGTAAAAAGAGGCCTAGCCCGAAGTAATGTGTCAAACGGTTCCAGGCTAGGGTCTCGACAGGGGCGGTGTTTAGTGGGTAGTCTGGTAGCATGCGCTGCTAGGAGTCCCACATTCCGGGCGTAAATTGCCTTCACCCCACAATCCCAAAAAAAATATTTTATCTATATTTATTTTTATATATGTAGAATCAATCAAGAATCAATTCCTTGAATTAATTTGACTTGATATTTCATTCCAATTATGGACATAGAAAAAAAATCACCGCAAAATGAAAGAATTATAATACCAAAACACATAAAAAAAACTCGACTATCAACTCGGAAAAACTAATTCAATTAAATTTATTTGATTAACCTTTCCACTCTCAAATACTAGTTCTTTATCAATTAGACAGAAAGCAATTTAAGCCCACATAAATCTTTTTTCGGCTCATAACATCAAACATAAATCCTAGTTCTACGCCGGAATATTTTCATTAATTCGATTTATAGCCATCGAAAAACTTATGGGAGTTTATGTTTAGATTTAAATTATTTTTAACTTTGACTTATAGGTCAATAATATAAATTAATAATTCTGTTTTTAGTTATTAATTCTCTTATCGGCATTATAATCTAATTAACTAAACGAACATTTTTACTCTCATTGGTAGCAACTAGTTTTGAAAAATATAGAAAAAACTGGAAAAACGTGCCTGTAGAGAGAGAAAATTAATACATTTTATAAATTTTATCAGATATAAATTACAATTTTGATTCGTTTTGGAAACAGAATGACATAGAGCTAGAGTGGTTCGTACGTTAAACTTTTAGAATTCAATTTCGAACGAGCAGCTTGTCGTCTGAAATTATTGATTCTCTGGTAAAAATTAGCTGAAATGTCGATATATTATTGTTATGGCTCCCATAAATATCTTATCACCCGAATCCAAATCTGTTTTTCTGTTGCTTTCTTCACTGTAAATCCTGTGAACATATTTCAATGCCCCAAAACGTTGAGTGAAGTTTTTGAACAAGAGCCTATCAGCGAACTTCCGAAAATAATCCCTTATAAGTGTACAAACTTTGCCCCGATTAAATAACTCGTTAACCGAAACCCTACCGAAAATTTCTGCAGTTGCGCCATTGCTAATGTCTATGGTCGATATTTGAAAAGATTAAGCTTATAAATGGTGTTTTTAAGAGACACGGTAAATTGTTTGTTTTGATTTCCATAATATTGGATTTATTGAAAAGATATTTCTTTGCCATTTTTGGCCCCGATGATTGGAGCCGTACCTTGACAATCATGAGACAAAAGCTGTTTTCCAAATAGTCAAAGTTCTCGAGCTTATCGCCGTAGACGAACTATTTGACGTTTCCTTACAAAAAATAGTCCAGCGGTGTCCAATCACAAGATCTTGCAGGCAAGTTCACAGGTCCAAAACTGGAAAATTTTCGCTCATCAAATGCTTTTTTCAGTAAGTCGATGGTTGCACGAGCTATATGGCATGCCGCGCCATCCTATTAAAGCCAGAGGTCCCCTGCAATACGACGTATGAATTCCGGAACCAGAAAGCCATTGATCATAGCTCTGTAACGGTCATCATTGACTGTACTTTATTATTCCCAGCAACATTGTTTGAAGATATATGGACCAATTATTCCACCGTCCTATACAGCAAACAAAAAAATGATTCTCTTGTTACATTCTCCGTATGTAACGGTATTTGGACAACCGCTTTTAAGGTCCTCATCAATTCAAACAGAAATGAGCCTTACCGATGAACGTATATTCTTATGAGATTCGGTCTCGGCAGCAATTTGTGCTTGGGATCCCACACCAAATTTATGCTATGGCCGGTGGCATTCGGTTTTAATTCCTGCACAAGTTGGATTTTGTAAGCCCGTAAACCAAAATCCTTCCATAATGTCGATGGGTACACGTTTAATTGTTGAGCACGATGTGGAATGGACTCACTCATGTCTTCAGCTCCACAGCTGCTATGATTTCTTCATTAAGCATTCATTGTACGACGTCTGGATGGATGCGAATTATCAGTGAGAGTAAAAAATGGCTATTACATTGGCCATAAAATTGAAGGATTGCGCCATGCGTACAGAACTAATAAAGCCGTCTTTGTTCGAAATAAATCTGTTTAATTTGCAGACGTTGCTCAAGTGTCAACGTATTCACGATAAAATGGCAAACCAAACTAACCATAAAACACATGACAGCTGTCACACCATACGTATGATTAAAAAGTGTTGCCGCCTTAAATTTCTATACATCTTAGAAAAACAACACCCGTTTATATCCATGGGAAATATGAACAGTTATAATTTGCTTTTTGCATGGTATCCTGAATTACCATTTGCGACTTCTTTTAACCAAAGTCACTATAAAGGAAAACATAATGTTTAGCGAATTATATCATGTTTTTTTTTCTGTTTCACAAGCTTTGACGTTGAAGTTAAATGAAGTATCTTCCCTATACACACGCCCTTATTTCTCACGTTCCAAGAAGAGATCTGAATAAGAGCGATTAAATATTCAGAGAATTTCTCTAGAATATTTGCGTTACGATAATTTATAAAAGCTCTGCACATAACATTGATGACGTGCTATTTATATCAACTGATACCTACATGAATTTTATGTAATTTATAGTGGGTTGAAAATATGAAATTCATCTCTTATTAGTCGAATTTATCATTGAAATCCATCCTACGTTCCTCTTGGAAATATTGTGCATCATGTTACTATAGCTAAATTCGTTATAACAGCTAAGGATAGAATTGTTTGTTGATATTTTAAAATGTTATGTATCCTTAAAATCTAACGGTGTTTATTTTTAAAAATAATTGAAGATCGTATCGTTTTTGAACCTAACAAAGTTTCTTTTATAAATGTTTCTCATGGTGTCTCAGTGGTATGATGAAAGTATATTGTTTAAGTTCTTGTTCTTTATTAAAAATATGATATGGATGAACATTCAGAGTAAGGATAATGCCCGGTTATTCTCCACAGTGCAAGCTCTAATCGTTCGTATTGTTCGCATCATTGGTATAGTTTAGAAGTTAAATTTATCGATTTAGTAAGCTGCATAGATGCGTGAAATTAGTCAGGTTTTCACCTCGTTCATAACAATAGGTAAAATTTAAGTTTTCTTTCAAATTTTTCGTTGTTTTCATCATGGCGTTACAGCCTCTTCGGAAATCTTATATTAAGCGAAGTTCGTTTTGGTGTTGCCGCAGGCCAAAATTAACTCTGGGTAGCTTGGGTCCGCCGGGCCTTGCACAAGCTACCCAGAGTTATATTAAGCGCCATCAAAAATCTTGATCAATCCACCACGTGCTCGAACTGCAGATTACAGGGAGCGACTCACTCTCTTCTCCCATCGAGTCTGAGCAGGGCTTCCTGCTGGGCCGTCCCACTGGTCCACATCCCTTGGAACTACCTGCGGATTCCTTCCTAGGTGTCCGGTTGACATTGATTTGCTGCATCTGGTCAGACTTTTGCAGCTGCCACAGTTTGCCGATTTTGGTGGACTCTGGCTAATAATTATTGTATCTATGAGATATTTTCGTTCTTTAGTTATATCTTCGTTATATCCTTCGCATTTTGCTAGTTTATGCTTGAGAATTCTGATTTGATTCTGATTTTCTTAGCCATTTTCAGGATCTGGAGTTCCAGAAGATGCTATAGATACGTTTTCTTGGGGTAAGAGGTGCCGAAAGAAAAGAGAATACACCGAAAAGTAAAAAAATAAAAGCTGCAATGCTTTTCAAGCGCAAAACATCAAGGTTCGGTGGCAAGACCAAATTGACTACAAAATAAGTTGGGAACGTATCTAAAAAGTTTTCGATTTAAAATTCAAATCCATTACTTGTCGTTGCACTTCAGTTACGTCCAAGCGTTATTAAAATCTTTCGAATTTGATAGATAACATTTTTTGAATATCGGTGACCCCGACGTTTCGCAGCGGTTTACGCACTGACTGGCGCCTGAACTAAATGTTTTCTGCTAGTTTACTATCAATTTTTTCTTCGAAGTTCGGAATCTATTTCCGCATTAGCATAAATATCTCCTCTTACAATCACATTAAAAATTTAACTTATACGCTTTAATATTGAAGCCAAACCAGATATTTTATTTTGGCGTACATATATTTCGGCACGTGCATTTTAATAATGTGAATCATGAATTTTATTCGCGCCAAGACCCCGAAAAAAATTCAAACAACCTTGAAAATCTGCCTCCCATCAAAATTGTCGAATACACCTCAATTGAATCGCTGAAAATGACCTCAACAAAAATGCATGCGTAAACATATTTCATTCAATTAAGTGAAAAAATAATTTAAATAAAAATGGAAGCAGAAATGAGACATGTTCAAGAAAAAGAAACCGTGCAACTTCATCAACAATATCAGCGTAGTGCGGGTCAGAGAAATTTTTTTGGATTAATTGCAATGTTGTATTACAAAACACTAAATTAAAAGTTTCTCGCTTATTGAGAGTGAAAGAAAAAAACGATGAAAATAAAAAAAAAGGAAATATTCAACAAAATTCCAACGACTCATCAAATTGTTTATCTTTGAATTTTTAATCTTTTTCTGAATATCTGTGAACATCAACAAGTCCAACATTTTGTGTTGTTCTTGAGATTTTGCAAGCTTAAGCCCCATGTAAACATGTACTAAGTGGCATATGTAGACGTTCGTATTACCTACTCAAAAAAAAGGATGTCTATGGGATTTTGTGTTTTCGTTTGGCTCTGGCAATAAATAGAAACAAATTTTTATGTGTTGTCAGCAGCGATTACATTGTTCAATTCTGTTGTGTAGGCTGCTAAGCATTTTTTATAGCCGACTTTAGTACGAATTCGACCGCTACTGTCTTAGATAAAACTGTCTCAAGTCGTAGACAGATGAATTGGATATGCTTGTGATCATGTAGGCCGTTGTATTAAAATTGCGAAATTAACATGGTATTCGCGAGATTGTGAGAGGGACTAATAACCCCTGAGACAAAATAAATTCGGAAAATTCATCAGTTTTCGTTGAGCTTCTCATTCGTTTCGCTATTTATTGGTGAACTCTGCAGTCTGCCACAAAAATCAGATAAACGCCCAACGCCCTAGAAAATTTGCTGAATCCTTGGAGAAGGAATGCGAAAAATTGATTTTACCCAAATACCAGCGAAGTTCCAAAAATATGTTTCGGTCGGGCATCACTGGAAACCATATACCGTAAGATTTTCACTTCTCACGCCTGAGAAGGCCTTTAGTTGCATTGAATTTCTAAATTAAATTTTCTATGTCGATTATATGTCCCCTAACTTATATTCTAATTACGACGAATTCTGGCCTCGGTTTTATTTTCTCTGTACCATTCATTTTTGGTCGCTATTAACTGGTCACTACAAAATATTCACTTCTCGCACGCCGGGGTCACCACTTTAATCACTGTGTTCAGAGGGCGTCCCTGAATAAAACAGTGTCCTACATTCAAATATAAGGTAATATTTGAAGTTCTTCGCACGACATACCCTCGTACTAATGGGAAGTGATAGATAAACTTCAAATTGAGTAACATGCGTGAGCAGAACTTATTCTTTTCATATTGACCGTAAATGTAGAAGTAGAAGATGAGACTTTATAGACAATAAGATTGCAGAGGTTCAAATAAACCAGTCCGAAATCTTGAAAATTTGAAATAATAACAGTAGTCAATGTCTCGTAAATCTTCAGATTTTATCTCGTAAAAGATATAATTGCACTCTGCATGACATCGCTATAAAGTTGATGATTATAATAGGCTCGCGTCTATATTATCCCACAGCTAATACTGATGGAAAGGATTTCATTAAAATTTAATTTCATTCTAAGAAGATTAGACAATTTATTGTCTTACATGCTACGTCTGACGTCAATTTCATTTAAATCCTCCCACATAATCCACTTGAATTGAACAACTTTAGGCACAACATGCTAAACGTGGAAAAGCGTCTATCTATTGTGTAGAAATTTTCAACATTGTTGTTTCGTGTTACCATCAAAGATTTCATTTTTGCAACGTAAATTTTTCAGAACAACACCTTGTTCCTTCAAAACATCCTCTTTACTGTCTTACAGAAACTTCTACGCTGTTTATATTCATTTAGCAGTGGAAAGCGTTAAAGTTAATTTATAGATCGGTTCACGTTTCCTATTGTTGCTATTCATTTCCAAAGACGCCATTAAATTAAATTGAGCTAGCAAATAATTATTCTCTGACCATCCATTATGCATCAATTTTATTGTGTGTATTTTTGCATTTGCAATTGACTACAATGGGTCCCGATTTTTCTGAAATGAATCGCAAATTAAAAACGGAACGAATAAAATGTCTTAGAATTAAATTTCAATTCAAAAAATCTTTCTAATCTACTTCGCAGTATCTATCAGTGTGTAGATAAATATGTTAAAATCACGACTTTGCTACTTCCGTTAATTGTTCAACAAGTAACAATTTCATGCATGCAATCCATGTATTATAGTGAAAATGCCGAAAAATGTTCGACCGTACAAGGAAACGTTTCACCTGTCTTAAAATTTCAATTCGATGATAGCTAACTACCATAATTAAATATCCATTACATCCCAAAATAGATGTACTACCGGTTTTTCTTTTATGTTTCGGAAAAAGAAAAAATTTTCTTTAATATTGGGAGCATGTTAAGCCATTATTAGGCTTATAAAATTGCTTCACCTCCAAATAATCGAAAGATACATTTGAAACAAAATGCTTTAGTTCTTCCGAACTCTACAATAAGTGGAGAGTTAAAGATACAACAAAGGCGACACTGAAAGAAAGCTGAAAAAAATTTGAACGAAGAATCAGAACCACTACAACTAATTTTCCACTCTGCTGAATTTTATCTTGATTTTATCCTACGCCAGTGGATGCTTTAAATCAATTAAAAATGATATAAATGGTAAACAAAGCTCTGCATAAATTTCTTGCAAACGCACTCTACATAAATTAGGAGAATTCTAAAATTCGACCAAGATTTTCCTGCTTTCCAATCTTTAGGGGCCTGTTCGGCACTACTAAACACAAGTCAAGATCAGATTAACAATGGAAGCGGTAACGCATGACATTAAAATGCACAAAAGCTCTTGCATATTGATCAGATTCGAGTGAGATCTTTGTCTTTTTGCGTATCTACACGGTACGTTTATTGCGGCACACTTGCTCATTCTTCTGTATAAGATTGTTTCGCTTCCTTCTTCTCGAATTGAACATCGAGCGAAAATCGTCAATGGAAAGTAAGTTTTGCTGTTTTCTTATTACGAAATTATCTAAAATTTACTTCAATTGTTTCTAACATAAAAATGTTGAAGAATATGCTAGCTTTCTTTCACGTTGCGCTTGGCTTCTCTCCTCAAAAACAGCAAGTTTTTCCAGGAAGGCCATCACAAATTCCGAAATTCGTGTTTGCACTTCATTGATCTAATAAAAACAAGATGGTCTTTTAGCCACTAATGTTAGGGATTATGTCGAAACACACTTCTGTGCTTCTAGCACACGTTTTAGTTGACATCGATCCTAGAAAGAACAAAATGGGCCCTAAATCGTAACTCTGTGGAAAGCCGTTCTAACGTCGTTTTTAATTATCTGTACAAGATTTTTACCAACCACAATGAGGTGGTTTTACAAAGCAAAGAGCTCTCAATGGGGATTCATCCTATCCTGATTATCCTGCGATGATGTGATTTCTGAAACACGTTTGTTAAGGACAAATAACATTTGCATATGCATTTCTATCCACTGTCAGCAGTTCTTAAACCAACTTCGACAAGTTTTAGCTAGGAGTAACACATACACATTAGCCGAAATTCTCTCAAGGTCCTCATTACTAGAAATCCCTTCTCTATTCAGCATCAGTTTGCAATTTCTTGACATATGAAACATGACGCAATTTTTTAACGAATCATACCAAGTCCATGCATCATATGTGACCAAATTTATAGGTGATTTAATAGAGAAAAAAAATTCTCTTCAAATTAGTCATGAATGTGCTTATATATGAAACATGGACTTGTTATGGTTTTCCAGATAAGTGTACAATAATTAGCGTTCAATATGAGCCAAATAGGTTCAGTTTATGCAATTACTCTGCGCTCCGTGGTCTGTTCAAATGCTTAAAAGGATATGGGACCTTATAAGATTATTATTCGTTAGCCGTGGGATATAATGATTTTGGCCGAAATTGAATAGTAAGAAAACTCATATGTCAAGGATAATTATAAATTTCATTATGTATTGGATTGTTTGCGACAGGGATTGAAACTCGCCATACTGGCTTGATGTATTCAGTCTCCCTCCCTGAATTACAGAACAGTTTAGGAGTAAGAAATTGGAAGAAGACGAGAAAAATTGAAAAGAATTGAGTGAATTGAATCTAAGCCAATTTATTGGCGTTAAAAAGGGGTGCGATATCAAAAGTATACTGTTGTGGTACTTACATGCGGAGCAACCAGTCCGGCGCTCGAGATCTTCCTAGATACTTATTGATATTCAAGCATTTATATTTTCTTTCCTTTTATTGGGTTGTTTCCGACAGGGATTGTAATATTTTTTTATGGTTAACGTAGACGATTTTTGTTCGTGTCCCATCTAAATTTTTTTCTCATCCACAGTCGCGTTTCGTCCGAAGTGTGCCATCTGCATAATGAGGTTCCATTTTGCAGCATGGTGATGGAGAACGGCCGAAAATCTTTCCAAAGACTAACAGATAAGATTTTGGTTAAAAGACTATGATGCCAATGCAGAAGAATATTTATCGAAATTTTCCTGAAATCTCATTCATATTTACAAAACCTAAACCCTAATTTTTGCAAACAAATTTAAAAGTAAAATATTGTTGATACAAATTTAGATACAAAATTTTCATCTCAATCTCAATCCTGAAGATATAACCACGAGCCGCGGATAGGTAATAATCTTCGATCTGTAGATGGAGCAGTTGATGGTGATCGCTTACCGGTCAAAGAGGGTAGCGTTTACTCTTTCGATTTCAAGGAGTGTTGCGTTCCGTACCTACGAGTATAAAAGTTGAAGATAGTTAATATCGATTGGGATATAATTACAAAACAACGGCGGGACGCTAGTTGACGAATCATAACTCTTGTCTGAAGATACTGCGAGGTTAAGCCTCCGAGAGAGGCACTCACGTGAATTGGTTCTACTTGATACTTTCAGGCTTAGATCCAGTTCCGGTTATCGAGGTAGTCATTTTATATCCTTCGTTAATTAAAACAAACTTGCTTTCATCTACAACTATCAACTCAGTTTGTTTTTCATGGTTCTTTAAGTTTGAAAGTTAATCAACCAAATTATAATATAAACTTCGGTATCATCTTTATTTAAACGTAACTCCTGAGTTTATCTTTAAAAATATGAATTTAATGTCACCACACCTAATGCTTTTTTCGGGTATGATTTTTTCGTCTTTACTTTCATTGATACTTCATTACCACTTCATCTTCCTACCTTCATAAAATATCACATCAATTTTAAGGCCCTGACAGGTGAAAGCTATTTCATCTCCAACAGTATCTTTTACTTATATTATTAGCTCAGATAAGTTTAATGAGCGATCAATCAAATGCTTCTTTTATTTTATCAATTTTGTAGGCGGAAGGGTTGAATGAATGCCACATTTTTGTTTTAAAGGTGAATAAAATTTAACATTTTGTTGATTTTTTTTGTTTAAATCCGTCAGCGAAATTCATGGATTATATGATTGTCTCTTTGATTTTTTGTTTTTGCTATTTAAAATATTCAGGAAAATTTCCCCAATAGGGATTTAATTTAGGTAAAGAAATAATGCAACAAAAAAGTTCTCTTTATTCTATCTTCAATAACTTGCTTTTAATGATAATATTGAATATTAACGAGCATTGTGTACACATTAATGAAACATAAACCCCATTTGATATACTCAGTATTTCATTGATTATTAACTGGAATAGATAATGGGCCCATCAAATTGCAAATAAAATTGATACGAGACTTATTATCGACACTCTAGATGTTACGTATCTATCGACAATTCAATGACATTGATAGTGTGATAATATTCTTATCAATAGTATGCGACGCAAACAGTTGCCTACTTGAATGATTTCCAGGGTTTAGTTAATGAAATTGCAATTTCATTCAAAAACAAAAAAAAAAACAGAACAAATAGAAATCGTTCAACCACCCAGAAACAGAGGCGCCCAGTTGCGATAATTTTATCAATAAATAATAAGACACATACCCCGCCAATATCCCCACCACTTTCTAAATTCTCAACACTTATCAGGTTCTATTTCAAGTGACCCAAATCTAACAAAATTTCACTTTTATTTGATTTGATAATGTTTGCAATCTATAATATGAGCAAACAGATTAGAAATTGACTAGAGTAATTTCTAGGAGGACTCATTTGCTAGATATTTCGCAAAAGACGTCATTTTTATTGGACAGAAGATAATAAATATTAGTTTGGAATTGATGGATTACGGGGAAGAGATTATATGACTTTATTTTGGGCTATTTAACTGATAAATGTATTGACGCAAGGAGGAGCCATAAAATCCATTTAATAAAGTTGACGGAAATAAAAGCTTCTGTCTATCAATTAAATTGCATTAAAAGCAAAACCCACGCCAGATTAATTTTCGACTGGATTTTATTTTTTGTGTTTTTTTTTTTTCATTTCTCTTCAACCTACTTATAAGCTAGATGCAGATCTATATATTGAATTTCTTTCCCAAGAAAGTACGCTGGCATTGTTCCAATATGATAATTCAATTAACCTTATCGCTAACAATAGCTGAACTATAATAATAAAAATAATAATCAAATTGATCCACACTCGCGACATTACGAAATGACTCAATTTTTCCCCCGGCCGGCACACTCAATCTTTCAATTAAATGTCGCCTATGAATTAGCCTGAAAAGTATGCGCACAGTTGAAACACTGAATTTCGCATATTTTATCGATCTTAAGATACACATCCACGTCCATACATTATTGATGATTGTCGCTAGATTTGCTCCTACTCGTACTACGCAATAGACTCCTTGTCTTGATTGCCTCCCAATTCAGAAATACTTTTTTTCTGTTCAAAGACGCACTTGAAAAGGAAGGAAATGAGATCATAGCTACGGTGTACAGGCATGTGTAGTATAGTCCCGATGTTGTTTACAGTTGGTATAGTTTTATTCCCGAATATGCGCGAAATGGCTGCAGAAGCCGCGGTCCAAATCAATTCAAAGTAACATGCTACTATTTTGCGTCTCAATCGCAAAAGCGTCGAAAAAAAAACATAAAAATTGTACGCTATCTAGCCGAAGAGCTTAAGCTTAAATTATAATCAGTTTGATATGGAAACAACGTATTTATATGTGTGGACAGTGCGTGAAAAAAGTCATGATCCAAAGAGTTTTTTTTTTCTTAGAAAACTCAATACAAACACTTGACGGTAGTTTTTCATCATTTCAGTTCTTATCTTCTCGGCACATCTGATAAAGGTCGAGAAGTGCATCAATTTTCAATGATTAGTTTATTTTCATCAATCAAAGAATGAAGACGTTCTGACGCATCCTCATCAAACTGAAAATTGTTGGACATAGTCCTTGAATTCGCAGAAAAAGTTTCCAATTTTTATTTTTTAATCATCAAAACCATAACCACAACATTTCAATCAAAATAGACCGATCAATTTGCGGGGAGAGAAGGTTTTGACAATAATTTGTTGTAAGTTTCCATTCAACATAGCTCATGGGGTTCATATAAACTCGTAGTTTACATAAACCTACGATTCATATAAACCTATCTATATTTCTTTTAAGACTGTGGGTTACATACCTCTGGTTCACATTTTCCCCATGACCAAGTTGCGCTTGCTTTTCCACTGTGACACCCTTTTCTAGTTTCTATTTTTCTTTCATATAGAATTGATTCTATTTTGATTCTCTACAGTAGTTTCTGGGTAGTTTCATAAGTCTCCCAGAAGCGGTGCCAAAAGCTAGTTGCTGTAGCAGCTGCCTTCGGTATTGACAAATACATTTACGAATATTTGCCTGGTCGTCGAACATTGCATCGTCTCAGAATCAAAACAGTGGATCCAGGTCTCCTCCATGATCATAAATCGTCCGAAAGATCACTCCGAATTAGCTTGATCGTTTTCAAGATTTAATATTGAAATTTCAACTCGCTTCTTCAGACAGTAGATTCACTAGTAGTGGCACTAGGTTCGGACAGTAGTGTCAGTAAAAAAGAATATTCTTAATCGCCTGGTGGCCTGGTGTATTTGATCAGAGCTAAGAGAGTCAGCAAAATCGGATCTTATTCTGATGAAATGTTTGAAAGAGAGTTTGAAGCATGTGTTTCCTGGTTTACATGAGAAAAGGAAGATGAGATTATTTCGCGGATGACCCGGAAGACTTGTCTTACTCGAAGGCCTATGTTTTTTTTCTTTGAAAAAAATCAGCACCTTATTTATGAAAATGCGAAAAGCTTCTCCGAATATCTTATCCGAAGGAATGCTAGCTTTATTTTATGACATGAAATAAAACCTAGTGGCACATTCTGTTTCGACGGTCACATTCCGTCTGATTTATAAATAGAGATTCATTTCATCGCTTTTGACGTTAGAAGCCGTAGGTCTTTTTCAAGGAATTCCTGTCACCTCTGTTTTCCCCGCTGAGAGGAGGATCGTTGTAACTCAACGGCGCTTGACGACAGCATCTGTCAAACATTTACATGCTAAGCTCTCCTGTTGGTTTACAAGACAAGCTGGTTGGCGTGCTTAGTGAGTAATCCAGAGAGTTTCTGCTGCTGGAAGTCCTAGACTATGGAGTTTCCATCGCACTACGGATTTTCCATGCTTTATTGGTTCTTTTGTCAAAGCGAACTCTTGACAGATCATGTTTGGTTTTTTTTTTGTTTTGAGAAAAAAGGATTCGTTCCGAAACGCCTCAAATTCGATACAATTGTCAGTATTTTGGTTTTAGGTATACCAAGCTTTTGCGTCGCCGTAACTACTTATATTTTCCCACAATAAGTAAAAGAACAGAAAAAATAAAAATTATAAATTATCAACAAAAAAATATATCTATAGAAGTTTAAAAAATAAAATAAATAATCATGTACTAAAAAAACTCAATATCTTATTAACATCACAGTTGAATTATTTTCGAATCTACGTCCAGACAATTAATGTGTACGAAAATTATTTACACTTACTGTATGATTTCCATACGTAGAAAATATTTCTAAGAAAGTTCATTCATGTTGACAGTCACATCAATTGCTTTTTCAGTTTTTCCTTTTTTTAATGTGATTGCTGAAATAGATTTCGATGAAAAATTAAATTCCATCAAAGTATTTTGGATAAATTATTTGTTTTTTTTTTGGTTTATTTTGTAGAATGTGTGTTCACACTCATACGATAGAAGAATGTCGTCTGCGTGTAGTTTTGAGAAAATTTGAACGCATTTCTATTATTGTTTTAGATATTTTATTTCAGATTTTTTTTTATGGATTCTTGTTTACAAGTGGAATCATTTGTAAAGAGAAAAAAAAACTTTCGATTCATTCGTAAACATGAGATTGTTTACTTGATTTTGTTTTTACCGGAAGAACGCTAGTGTATCCTATATTAGCGTAATGGAACGATCCTTGGAATTCAATTTAATATTAAAAACAATCAATACTTAAAAGCATGGATATGCGAAAATACGCGAATTTATTCAGTATCCAGACGAAATCTTAGTCCATTTAAATGTGAAAAGTTCAATTTTCATTATTTCAAATTGGTTTTAAAGCATGGTCTATCTCTGGCTTAATCAGTATTGACTTAATAAGTTTTAGGTAGTATCAGCCACGGAGGAAACGGCCGCTTGCGACCAATATCCAAAAGACTCGATCTGACGGAATTCCGTTTAGAAGGCAAGTGCTCAATTAGGTACGGAGTCGATCTTTTGGAGACTTTTGGATCGTTTGTGTCGATTCTAAAATTTTGATATCTTGATATTTTGATACCATGTATGGTGACATAACAGCAAATATCTTCCTTTTTTTAAGCAAAACTACTCTTTTGCATATTCCTTCAGCAAATCCTGGTCCCGCAGTTACTAGAAAATGATCTGGTGCAAACATTAACGGCCCTTATCTATTGAATTAAATAAAATTGTTTCATGCTAGGACCTTTTTTTTTTTAAGTAGAAATAGTTAAAACACCAAAAAGGATCAAAAACAATTTATGCTAACTGGTTTACGTCTGCTGAATCAATGACGCTGATCAGCGCGGTTTTTGATTAATTGTTTGGTTTAAATATCGAAACGTTCTATTTTCAGCAATTGTTAGATTCAACTTACTAAAATATTATCCAGCTCTGAATTCATTCGAATTTAAACATCGAATATTTTCAAATTTCTCGAATTCCAGAACGCCATTGGTTATATTTCATAAGGCGATCCCCTGCCTGCGTATTTTCAAACTTTCCCGATCTTTCCGCTACTGCTTAACTGACGCCAGAGAAAATAAACAATATCCAATACGAATATATCCAATATGTAATTAAAAACTACTCACTCCATTCAGAAAAATATTCCAGACGCTGTTATTTTGTTGTTGTTTTTGTTGTTTGTTCATTTTAAAACCATTCAATAAATCAATCATTCATTGATGATTTCCAAGTAAAGCTCTCATTGAAAATTCCAATGGTGAGCAAAACGAAGAAATAAAAAAAAAATGGCACACGCTTATGCATATATGTAAACTACAATTGTGTAAACAAACTTTTTGTTTAGAACGTACAGAATAAATACTGCGAAGTTAGCTATATATTAATTGAATCGTTGCAAACCAGATAATCTTTCAGATATTTTACAAATAAGACTTTGATATGGAGTTAACTCTTCCGTTTCACTAACACACCGCCCTCCCTCCCCACTTCAATCGTTTATGTATTTTTCGTATTTCTTACAGGTACCCATTGTATGCTTTACGTGTAGATACATGTGTGTCCCCACATGTAATCATTTCGCGAAAAACAATATAAATAAACTTCATTAAAAGCGTTGGGCAAGTGTACAATATCTTCTGGTTTTCTTTGGAATTTCTCATATTTTTTCCGGTTTAGTATTTATTCTTTGGGTTTTTTCTGGAATTCCAACTGGAATCTAAAATCCTTCAGAGGAAATGTTAAGGCAAAAATGTGCGATAAACAGTTCATTTGAAATAATGTTTACAAGATAGCCAGAGGAGAAAAATTGCAAAAAATAGAATGAATTTCTGCGTATAGCAAATTATATATTCCTGCATTAACTTGTACATATTAGCGATGATCTCGATTATATGGGTATGCTATCATAGTAGAGAAATCCGGTTCATATTTTCAAATAGCTTTTGATTTGTATTACGTGATTTTTCAGTTTTAGCGGTGTTAGAATATCTTAAAGCAACCAAGAAGTAGAGCATAGCAATTACAAAATAGAATGTAATTCATAAAAAAGAGAAAGAGGACCGCATTGGTTCACAAACTAAATTAAGAACTGGTCCGAATGTCGCTAGGGACTACGCTTTTCCCCGTCCTGTTATCCTACGCAGACTCTTCCGTCGTCTATCAACCATCCAACTTCTATATAACATTATTAAAAACCACCGATCAGGTCGAGCAATGAACCAGAAAAGTCGCTGGAAAGATCCTGCCACTGTTTTGTAACCAACGTACCAAATCCGTAAAATCTGAAACTACCAGGCCCAAGCGATCTTCGTATACGATAATGGAACTTGGTCAGTATCACGCTTGTTTATAAAAATGTCATTGATATAGAATTTCTTAATCTATTGAATTTCTTTTTTTATTTTAACTTTATCTGGAACCTATCTAACTTGCGAAAGAAATCAAAAATCGCCACGTATCCTTCAAAAAGAAAGATGTATGTATACTAAAAATGACAGCTGTCAAACTTAGAAGCCATTTGTGAATAAAATTAGCTGAAACATTCTCTCGAACCGAATCTTGTGTGAATATCATACAAAATTTCCAAAAAAAAAACTTGGCTTTCCTATGCCCCTTGACATATATTCATTAATCGCATTTAAATATTGAATAATAAAAAGAACTTCCACTCAGAGTTGATACTTGTAGCTTGGGAAATTTTAAATGGCGTTCATTTTTTTGGCTGAAAATTGAGATTTTTGTTGTGTCTAAACTGAAAACTATCAAAATTTAAGAGTCATTTCACCCTAAACCTTTCGTTTTGACGACTTGTAAGTCTTATCTTTTCATCTTTATTATTTCTTGCATTCAAGTGTTTTCTATGAAAGTTAGCGCATTCTATAGCTCCGTGGACTATTTGATCGAGTCTAAATCCTGATTAAAAATTTAGCCAATCTTTGCCACCACTCATGCTCGTTATTTCATTTAATGTCAAACGTGAGTATCACGAGTCACCCTCTGGTCTTCCTCGAGTCAATGATAAATGTCTTAAATAGGGCTGTCAAATTTTCAAGTGTTTCCTGTTCGATCAGGTGTCTGAATAGGGCGTGTTTTCTTTCGCGTCTAGGTAGAACATTATATGACAATTATATGTTTAGTTCTTTAAAATAACAAGATTGAACCCTGGATTCATTCTTGAATTATCCCGTGGACTTGAGTGAGTCCTAGTCCTTCAAAATGAGCTAAGAATGGTGCTGAGTGCTGATAATAGTAGGTGTCTGAAGTTTGCATCGTTGCAAACGCAACGCTGTCAAATTTTTCCACTATTTCGTTTTAGTAAATGATCAAACTGAAATGGAAACCTCTAGGAGTGCAAAATATACAAAATGTGAATAAAATTGACCAAAATTTTTTGTCAAATTATCAAAAAACAGTCAAAAAGTGAAAAAAATTGGAGACCGTTGCATTTCCAACGAAGCAAACTTCAGTCTCCTATAATAGTTCAGCTATTAATGCTATTTGATGTTAACTTTTGACCGGTTTGCTTAACTAGCGCTTTGTAGTAATCCTCTTAGTTTTCCAGGATTTTTGTGATATTATACAAGTTTTCATACGAATCCTCTTGTAATTTTTTCCATTAAACACTAATCTTTGCCGTATTTAAATGAGCATTTGAAAAAATTTTCAGTCGAAAAATAAATAACAAATAGATTTTGGCATACTACGTGTCCTTAACTACTGTTAATTATACTACGTCAATACCACGAGTAATTCAAATATTTTCAATATGAGTGTTCAATTATCTTGTTTGCCAAAACCACAAATATCTTCCTAAAAAGTCATCATGCAAGGTTCAATTTCGAAGACATTTCGTCTCCTGAAAATGAAAACGCAAAAGCGATTACTTGCCAAGAATTCTCCCCAACAAAAATTATATAAATAGAAATAATGATCGAAATCAAAGTGAAATGCACTTTCACATTAATTTCCTTTATATCAAACCTAAGAGCTTAATGAAAGTGCAGAATCCAAGATGTTTATCCTTCAGTTTGCAGTTTGCCGCACTATTTTTTTACTTAATATTTAAGAGGATGTTGAAAAAAAAAATGAACTCTAGATACTACAAGATGGTAATGCTGAAAGAACTTCAACGCAATAGAAATCTGTTCAGGATCCTACTGTTGACTCATGATCAATTCTTTATTATTTAAATTCGATCAAACTCTACAGGACTCCTCCTCACACCGAGCCCGCGCTTAAAATTATTTCATTCACAGATGTTTTTCTGGTATTTGAACATTTGAAAATAGCTCAAACTGGCAAAGTTTCAAAATGTGTAGCCAAAAATAACTGACTAGCTTTTTTACATCTCGAAGAAATTTACTTATATGACATATGTGCTCATGCATATCTAGTAGTCGGACCAAGTATTTCGTACTCGTGGTTTGTATAGGTTTATCGTTTGTGTGAATGATGTGTGAATAAAACGCAAATTTTGAAATATATCATTCTCTGAAAATATGTTTAAAAAAAAAAATTTGGACATTCATAGAAATTTTCTGGGATTTTGCATCCAAACAATTCCAATAATTTTCGTTTCACGCGTTCTTGGAATGCTATAACGTCTTGCTGTCAAGAGAACATAAATATCCTTTTGTAATGTTTAAACAACCGGAAATTAATCACCAAAATATTTTATACCGTCACAAAATGTTCTTTTACTTCCCCCAACACTACGAAACTCAACATGTGTCCTGGTTTCGTTCCGGAAAGATGCTCCATCGTATCATAATTGCAGCAACCACCGCATTCACTCTTTTTTTTTGTGAATCTTTTCCTGCTGCATTTCCTGAATCATTTAGCACAACTGCTCTAGTTTTATTTTCAAGCATAAAAGTTGATATATATAGAAAGGATAACTTTTCATTTCGATTCAACCCATTACGTACCAGCTGAGTAGGTTGATAGTTTTTCTCTTTTGGTTTCATCATTTTTGCATCAATATTGCAAAATGAGGTCCTTTTAGTATCATCATGAATGGTGACGCTGCATTCAGCAGTTTTTAAACCAACCAGATAGGAAAAAAAAATACCAATCTCTTTTCATGTCTACTTCGAAAGGATAAAAGATAAATATTGTATGTATGTAAAGATTTAGGGCATCGATTTACTTTACCATGATAAATATTTGCCTTTATATTTATAGTGTATATATGTATCGGCGAGTGAATGAAAATAAAAATAGGTTGAATGCAGTGAGGGAGAAGCGAATCGGACCGATGTCGCCGTCGGACCGATGAAAATGAGAACGAAAATGGCTATGATGATAGTTGTGAAAAGTATCTCGTGTACATAAATTTTGCAGGATTCATGAAAGCATGGCTACTATGATTCAAGCTTCTGTGCAGTTTTCTTTTTTCTAATGTATTTTTACCTTCTATGTATTCTTCTCTTATTTACTGCTCATTTGTATAAGCAACGTTTTAATTAACATTTGGATTAGGAATTTTCCGGAGAACAACAAGATTTCCTGGAAAGCTTTACCTATGTTTTTACTCTTAAATGACTCACAAAACGAATGCAAAGTTGTTGCCCTCAATTCAGTTTTTTAAAGTTGTATGCTGGTATCATTTTCCCTTTTTTTGACCGATCTGAAGTTTGTTCTTTGGTTTCAGAATTTGGTAACAAATATACTCTTGTATTTCAACATCCACTCCATATTTCAAAATTCATTAACATTGATTGTACGTCGTAAACTATATTTTTCACGATTATGATATATATTTTATACGACATATGTTGCCACAATCATCCTACGCGCTCATTTTGCTATGGTATGAAACACCCTTAAATGATAAACTTGTGGGTTAAATAAATTTCAATCCATATTTCTGAAACAATAGTCTTATCTAACACCAATCTCCACGTGCTATCTTTCCTTAAAATGGCCGAAAAAAATCAAAAAGGATTCCCGATTTTTTAAGTATTATGTACTTGTGTTTGGATTCCAATTCAGCTAGGCTTCGTATCTATAATCGATACTTCATTTCTCTTCGAACTCTACTTCATTTCTATTGTTACCGACCCAACTATTCACTGTAGAAAGTTATCCCGCTAACAGTTTGCTCAAAAAATCAAGGTCCTTTACTCAATGTGTTGTTTTTATGTTCGCTTTCAAACACCAAGCACCAGATGAATTGGTTTTAAACATGAAAATGTGCATCAATTCTACTATAAATTAACAATTTTTTCATCTCCAACGCCTGCTTACTCCTCTTCTTCATGATTTCATTCTTGGTTATTGTTATCCTTGAGGTGTCCTTAGTGAGCACTGTCCAGAAATGTATGTTATAAAAGTAGAATAAATAATATTAGTCGTTGTGAATTTACACCGACTATAGCTTACAACTGCTAGCGTTCTGTAAAGGACTCACTCAAACCATTGAGTGGTTTGGATCTGATTTTATGTTAAAATGATCCAAGAAACGAATACGCTTAGATGTGTGGTAATTGTCACCAGGTCTTGATTTTTTCAGTTCATGGGCTCTGAGATGAAACCAAAGCGTGTGAAAAACTAATTGTCCCTCAGCTTTGTTTTGTAAGGAATCGGTAATTCAAATTCAAATCCTGCTTGTGTTAAAAGATAACAATACCAAAACCAAACTTTTAACTTAATAGATGTCTACGAACCTTCATAATAACATCCTTTGAATGCTTTATTGTGAATCTTCAAAGCAAAACCACGATACGCATCGCGAACATATCTTTGTTTGCTTTAAGTTTAATTTCGTTTTCATTTAGACTTTTCGTGAACTCTGAATCCTAAATCTTTTCCGCCATCCGCATCGTATCCTGTCTGCATATTGGATACGGAATTGCGAAAATCTCGCGGAAGCCGCCTACTTCCTCAAACAATATAATTTTAACACAGAACATTCCCCCTCCAAGCGTTGTCAGGGAAAGTTTTCTAAAACTTCTTTGCATGTTCATGTTTGTACGTACGTTTTCCCAACTAAGAAAATATAATAAAAGTTTGTATCTTTTCACCCTGCATGCCAAAGAATAAAAACCAAAATTACCACGACCAGACACACATCACACAATATCATATTTGGAAACTTTCGACGAAATCCAAAACAAAACAAAATCTCATATCAAGTAAAGATTCTTTCGTCCTTGCCTTTAAAAAAAAAAGCACAAATTTTCTTTTTCATATGCACCCTGTAGAGATTTACTCCGGTGTAGATAGAAAGGAAGGAAGGAACTTTCCTGTAGAAAACATCATCATCAAAAACTGCAAAATACCAACAGGCAACTTTGCCAACTGCTGCTCCTGCTCTATAATTGCATCGGAATGAGCAATAAAAACAGGAGACGAAAAGTGAGTGTAAGAGAGAAAGAAAGCAAGGGATGAACATTAAGGAGAGAAAAGAAGAGCGATAGAGTAGTGTCTAGGGGTTGATTGTATGATGGGGTAAATAACTTGGAATGAAAATCATGTCGGCAATTTCGAAACGAGTGTGCAGGGTAGTTTGACTTGAATTTGAAGATTTTTGTGTATTTGTGTGTATCATTCACCACCACTTACGCTCCAAATAGTGTTTACATAAAGTTTGCTTTATGTAAACACAAATGTTACGCTTTAAGCTATCAACATTTTGTTGCGTCTAGAAGGGATGAGAAGAGGGTAGGAAGGATTGAGAAAGTAATAGTAATTGCAATATTTCAGAAGCCGGGAAAAGGAAATCATTCTCTGCAGGCATGTTAGGGGGTGGTTTGTGAATTGCAAGCAATGACATACTCATATTTGAAAGTGTTGAGAGAAAGTTAACGCTCCTGCTGTTGTATAAATGTATGTACCATACACGTGTATTGCACTAGTGTTTCTGCACATGTTCATGTTTTGGTGTGAAGTTTAAGCTAGTATTCATTCAACATGGACGCATACAATCTCCATATTGACAATAGGGAAAAGTTCAAAAGTCATTTCGAACTATACCAAAGTGAAACATAGAGAAAAAGTGTATGTACTCGGTGTACATATGCTTTCTTCTTTGATATGAAGTGCTCAGAGTAAATATAATCGACGCCTGAGGCAGTGGATTGTTTGGCAAAGTATCCTTCTTTGTAGGGACAACTTGGTAAAGTGGATTGCACATTTGCAGAAAATTCTCTGCAGGATGACATGTAATCTACATATTTTGAAGGGATGTTTCTATATTCAGCCTGCAAGACAGTTGACTTCCAAATGGCCTATGTTATCTGAAGATATTATCCTATTTTTTGTTCTTAAATTTTTAATACAATTTTGTCCAATTCTCCGATGGCTTGTCTTACGGCTGTCAGAATCACCTTGTTTGCTTAAGTGCTTATTTTTTCATGTTTCTCATGAAGCTCATAACCTTTAAGTATTTCTTGGAACCGTACAGATTTTATAAAGGACAAAAGATTTGAAAGCAAACGCTTCATAGCGTATAAGGATTTCCTGATAATACCAGTAACTACAAGCTTATCTCTGAAATTCTTTCGAGTTCATTGTAGGTTTGGTTAATAAGAATTTCAGAGACCCTAACGGTAGGTAAATCCTTGATTTGGTGAGGTGATTCGACAAAATATGCTGCATTGATTTAAAATGTTCCTGCATAACTGTTGTTGTGACACCCTAGCATTCGGAAATGAACCTGCCAACACAATAAAAAGGGAGATACTTTTCTATTAAATAGCTATTATATGGAAATTCCAGTTCTATTATATGTAAAACTATTGTGTACCCGAGATTCAGATGATATAGCGTTGAGAGCACTTGCCTTCAATGCATCAGGCTACGGTTTCAAATTCCATTCAAGTTCAAAAATCAAGTTCATATTAAAACATTGTTTAATCTCTTGAGGCCTCACGTAAATTGCCTATATTCTCTGTCTCTTTGTTCCTCCTTCATTAGTGAGCATACATTTGCAACGAGGTTAGCATCTGAACTTTATGATGGTTACTCCAAAATTGTGGTTCCCATTACAGTACAAAATTCCTTTTGGACAGGCTACAAATGCCCTTATTTTAAATGTTGGAGGTCGCTCCTTAAGGACCTCTTCTTGGCTCCTCGTCCACATAATCTGACTCATAAATTTTTGACTCGCTCCTCCACGAATGATACGCATTCGTCGTACTTTTGCTGTTCCTTCGACCTCGGGTTTGGGCTTCCGACCCCAGCCACAGTCAATAGGGAGTTTTCGTCAAGTTGAAATGGATGGAAACAAAATCCCTTGGGAGTATGTCAATATGTATACTGAATCAAGGGGAACACATGTCAGGTTAGTGTCACCCCCTAGACCTTGATGAGCCTATTTTGGTTGAAACGTGTTTTATTGTATGCGATTTGGCTAGCAAATATAGGTTTTGCTCCCAGGAACTGTGCTTGGGTAGAGACTGAAGAGACTAACTTGGCACCTTGATCTTGCAAGAGTAATAGTATGCGTTGATTGCCGAATTTCAAACCTATTTAAGGGACCGTAAATTCAGGCCACATCGGGATAGGTACTCACGCAAAACACTTCGACTACAAGCCTAAATGTCCTAAGGTACTGAACAGGGACAGCGCAGGGAGTTATTGGCCACAGTAATTAAATCTACAATCTGGAAAGGATATAATATAAATAAACCCATTGAACCATAATGTTCCTACTACGACGTCTATATGCAAATATCCTCTGTTAAATTAATATTGCATAAAAGTCTGCTAAAGTTTTATGACCTCAGGCTGAAGGTCCTTGTGTCAAGTAAATTGTTGTTTATTTTTTCATGGATCGCAGAAAAATAAGACTAAATACGCCGAAGCCAATCGTACCCTATTTAGATTTCATTCCACTCACTTTTATCAATCACGACCAAAGTTCAATGTCTTATTCCTTTCCTTTTACAACCCAAAAAAAAATACCTTCGGTTCGAATGCACACGGTGAGCATATCCCATGCTACTTTACAAACATCCCGATTTTATCTTGTACGATTGGGCGGAAATAAACAGTAGTCGTGTGCCCTGAATCGTATCAAATATATAAAATATATCCACAAGGACATACACGTACATTCAGCAATTTGAAATCTCCCTCTTGAAAACATTCCATCGCAAACTTCAATCCGCAACATGTAAACGTGTGTACTAGAAAAAAAGAGAGAGAATGTGTGTGTGAGTTAGACAAGAATATATGCGTTAAAATACATATATGTATGTCAAGCAGGATATAATAATGTCCATGGTCGTTTTTATTTAGGGCAGATGTCCATTGGAACAAACAGCTGGCATATTTGGGAGGATGGTGATGATAATATGGCAGGGGGATAGACATGATTGTGATCTCTCTTCTGGCTTTTTGTTTTTGTTTCTTTTCTTGTAAGTGTCCTGGTTTTGAACATTTCGGCTTACATGTACAGATCCAACTAAACAAAACGATTATGATGATGACTCACGATTCAAATTCTCATATGGATTCTTGTTATCCTTGCAATTCAATATAGCGGTGAAATGTTGTAGAGTTATCGTCATCGTCCTGATTCTGTCGGTATTCGAAGAGAATGTAGAGAGCCGGATGTTTTTATTAGAGAAAGTGGATTTATTTCTAACAGGACGGTCGGGTTATTTAGATGTCCTTTCGGTAAATAAAGTTTATGAATTAAGTAAAGATTACCTAAGATGATTGGTTCTTCTTCTTCTTCTTTTTTTAACTGGTGAGGGATATTATGGTGAAAGTTGAATGAATATTGCGTACTTTGAGCTGTGGTGTTCATCTGTGTTGTAAACTTTGTGAATTTTTTGGGTATCGCCAAAAAAGATGAGCACCTGAAATGATCTCAAGGAACGTGATGGATTCTAAAAGTGAAATTTGGTGATTGTGTTGTTCGGGGGTTAGTATAGGAACTAACGAATGGAGGATTGTGAGGACGTTGAACTTCAGGTGATTGTTTGTATTCCGTAATTCATTCAATTCCAATCGGAAAGAAAGAAAGGACATTGTAGAAATGATCTCTGAATCACATCAGCTGTTTTTGTGTTGGTTATTTTTCATACGGATTTCTTTGAATGGACAATTTTTTAACTGGCATAGTGCCGGCACTATAAGTGGGAGAATTGAGATGGAAATAGAATAGACAGAAAGGGATGCGGTGAGATGCACGTTATCCCTCTCTATTGAATCCAAACACAATGAAACATAAGCTATGAAATGGGAAATTATTTGCCTACAATACCTTAAAATAAAGTGATCCATAACGTTGTCTAAACTTATTAAAGTCTGTTTTCACGCTCTCTATCACGCATGAGTTAGTTTTATTTGCAACGCATAAGAGTATCTCTTTCTCTTTCTGCATAGTGTTTTCGGGAGTGTTAGCGCTAGATTAAGTTGCGCTACAACAATGCCCGACTCTTGTACTAAACCTGCCATCAAATAAAAGAGAATATAGAATATTCAATAATTTTTAAAGGTTATAAGATGGTAAAATTTTGACTTATAAAAACAAAACAAAAAACGCCTGGCTTTTGCTTGTTCTGCTTTGTTTGTCTTGTCTCTTTCCTCTGTCTCTAATTAATTTACCATCGGACGCATTTGATCGCAAGTAAGGATGAGAGGACCACTGACAAAGCCTAGCAAGTGCACATTGGGCGCCAGGATAGTGAATCGCTACTGGAATTCTTGATGGAACGATATTGGTCAATAGACCAAGAGAATTGAAGGCGTCAGATACCGATTCCCAAAAGGAGCTGTAGCGCCACATGACGACATATCTTTTATATTCATGGGTCACCACACTGGGAATACACTCAATGGATTTTATTGAAAGAAAAAAAATGACTTCATCGAATAGTCAGTGTTCAAAAGGGACTAACGTAAAACTCAAAGGATCCTTTCATTACAACTGGTTTTAAAAAAAAACTACTCGCAACAAGTCCCTAATCCTCGGCATGCTTGAAATTGGATTAAAACTGTTTTATGACTTAATTCTTTCAAATTTCTGTAGATATGAACGTAACATACAAAATATAAGCTCAACTATTGCAAATTATTAATAAATATTTTTATCAACACTTCCGAACGTACGTTAAAAATGCTTTCCACTTGTGTTCACTTGTTACTCAATCCAAATATTATCCTCGTATCTTCCTAGCGTACTTCAGTCGAAATTGGCAACAAATTATTATCCGTTTTTCTTGCAACGACTTCATATCGTACAATACCATGACGACATGTTCAATTTAGTATGTAAAATATAGACGTGTGTATCCAAAAACGTGAACATGATTTCATTTTTTCTACTAAATTCAATCATGGTATAATTTCAAGGAGTATTCTGTACGCATACATACGTGCAATAATTGAATATGTAATCAAATTGATGTTATCAAATTCACCAATAAACATTAAGTGCTTGCTGGAAAATAGACTCGAAAGTGCGTGGGAGGAGGGATTCGTATGAAAATGATTAAATTGAAAATGTTCATACTGTTATATTTAAGAGCGATTATTAAGGACATTCACCAGCAATGAACTTAATACGACCGCCTCCTATACAAACAATATTTCAAGAATTATCCATGCTGCACCCTTGAATTAACTTATGAAATTTACCAAGAAAAATGTAACACTGACGGCTAGAAGGACTAACTCTCATTCTTCGAAAGGATAAACCGAGAATCGCATATTTAGAAATTGTAGTAATTACATTCTTTTCCACGAGAACTCTCCTATCCAATTCAACTGAACTGCCATTTCGGTTTATAATTTAGTCTGAAAACACGAATTATCCTTATTTCATGCGTTCTTTTCCATTTGACGTTTGTTGACATCGACGCAAGAACATCAGAGCCTTTGGAAGGAAAAAAATGCATTTTATCTTAATTAAAATGGTTTTTTTTTTTTAGAATATTTCCAGAACTGCAGATAACACTCATTATTTTCATGAACTTAATTCCAAGTATTATTTCGACTTCTACGTATTCATGACATTTATTTCAAAATAAGATTGCAAATTTCTGTGATCTAGAAATGCGCAAAACTTTCAAATAACGTACAAAAACAAAAACCGAATGATGTCCAACATGATAGCTTAGAATTTTATTTGGAAAACTAAATGTTGATTTGATTAAGGTCCTTGAATATCAGACGTTCTGTTAGTTGAACATTTTCGTAGATTTCCTAGAATCTATTACATTAATTTAACTTTTTAATAGTAGATTATATGAAGCCAAATTTTGTCTCGCTGAATCAATTTACACTTTGCATACGTTCCCTTTGCTTTGGTATTATCATTTTAAGGATTCAGTCTTTTTTTTGTACAAAAATGAGCTTCTATATGATATATAATACAGCCATTAGAACGTCAAAGTTACCTTAAAGATATATAGGTCCAACACTTATTTCATATTCTAATTAGTAGGGCTTTGGTTTGAATCTCGCAACTGATATTCGTTTTTGAACTCCTGAATTGTGAAATTTGCTTTGAATTGTATATTCATTTATAACGATGAGACATAAAGAAAGATCAATATACTTGAGAACCTTACTTTTAACGGGTTGCACATTATTTTAGCGTAAATCTCATTTTAAGGCTTCACCCTTAGGCCTTAGATTATAAGGTCTAAGGGTGAAGACTAAGGTCTTGTCTATGGTCTAAGGTCTATGTCTATGCTCTAAGACGCTATCAAACTATAAGGCTCCCACTTCCAGTCGAAAAGATGAAGAGGAATCGAATCCGAATTTCTTACTATTATTATTATTCTTACTTACTAATTTATCTCCATAGAATGGAAAAGGATGAAAAATTTGCTAAGAAATAAACAAAACGTTGAACACATTTTTGTCTTCTTATGATGTATTTTTTACAAAGGATTACCCTTGCTTTCAGTCAAGGCCACGATAAAGCTCCTGCGATCAAGTTGCAAACTAAAAATCTTCTGATCGAAAGGTGACGAGATCTGTCTGGTCTGTACGGATAAGACGAGAAAAAAGATTTCCTGAAATTGAAATTGTCTGAAATGACAGACAGACTCCATCCTGAAGTAATGAAATAATTCTCACCTAAGGACATCTCTTTTCAGGGGCCATTACCATTCAGACGAAGAAGATCCCTTAAGAATTTTGTACATATTGATTAAACTATAAGCGTCCTTACTCTTCTTACGCAGATAGGAATAACTTTTTTTGCGGTTGAAGGGGAAGGCTATTTACACCCTCAGTGTGCAACAGGACTACAAACTAAATGCCTCCCATGTCAAAACGAGAATCAAACCTGCACCTGTCTGTCACATTACTTCCGATTAGGTCTCTTTTATCTAATCAAGCGGCGCCTTCAGGTTAAGGAAAATTCCTCTTTCCATATGGATGGATGGAAGGGAGAAGGATTGTTGTCAGAGATACTGCTCTTCCATCTGCCCTAATTTATTAGGAGCACCGTCTGCACAAAATGAGATACGCACTTCTAATTGTTTTTATACGTTATATTGCCGTTATATTTTCTGGAGAGAGGACACCTTTTTTGCTCTTAGAGATACAAACGAAGCTTGGGCTTCTGTATGCGAAGAAAGTGTCGCAGGGCCTTCATATGTGGCCTCCAGGCAGAACAAGCAATCAGGCGAGTGTAACGTACCTATTTTATGTAAATAGGACTGAAAATATTCGCTCTCACTGAGTAGTTTCGTCAGGAAAGAGAGTTTCACCATGTTCTCTGCAAAACCCATAGTAGCGCCAGTCCACTGAAAAGTAATTAGGGCTCCCAATCGAAGAACCAATCGATTTGATTATAAAATATTAATTGTTCTGCACAGCATTTCTGTGTCCTGTTCTTTGTTAATATCAATTGCTGTTCTTTTGAACAATCTATTTTCTAGCACTACCTCAAGGCAGTTATCCTGCGTTCATATCAATGTACGAATGACGTTAAAATATCGCAAAGATTTCTAAGTCGACACATATCTATGGTAAAATTCCATTTCAACAGAAAATCTGAAAAGGATCATGTGTAATCTCCTTCCTATTTACCATGACAATACAATAAAAATTGATAACTTGAATCACAAATTAAGGCCCATTGTCTCTCCCATCTCAAAATCGGAAAAAAAAGCTTCAATAATTTTTCTATTTTCTCTAGACTACCAATTATTTCATTTCACATATGCTACTTGCTAACGTCTCTTGTTAATGTGTTTGGTTTTTATTGTTTTGAATCATTGTGTTCATTCATTTTCGGTGAAAGCAATGGTTCAACTCTTTTGTTCATCAATGCTCACGAAAGCAAGAAAATATTATTGCGCTTTCTCAGCGCTTAGGAACATTAGCAACAACACTACTGTCGATATAATTAATTCATTTTACAGTTAATACGATTGATACGTGGGCATTTGTGTGTGAATATTGAAATGTGAATAGCAATCATTCACACAGCCAGACGTCGTTATGCTGGAAATTGATGTAAGGATAAGGGAAACTACATTTGAAAGAAAAAAAATAAAATAAACAACAAATCGCAAGGTTTTGCGCCCATATCAAATTGAAATGAAATAAATTTAGTGTGGAAGCAAAAAGAAGGGGTTAATCTTTCACCACAATGATTGCGATCCTTCACATGTGACCACGTACCAAAATGAATATATGTTTGTTTCACCATTGATAGTGATTTAGATAGATTTGGAATAAGGTTACAAGCTCCATGCTCTAAAACAATGCGCATCTGAAACTCACATGGTCATCCCAAAATTCAATAAACTTTCTAGTTTTTATCTTTTCACCATCAGTCAGACGATAGATAGATAGTGTAGGTGTTGTTATTGTTCATCTAAATATTCTGTTTTCAGCTTTTCCTGTCCCTCCAACCATTAGATACACTCAAACGTTTCAAACGATTCAAAAGTTTGATGCCAACAATATTGTTTACTACCATAACACTCACACATTAACACATTGATCCCCATAAAATTCAATTTAAGAGACTTAATAATGCATACTTTGCCGCCTTGTTTGTCCGTTTGCCTTTTGTTTTTTGTATTTTGCTTCATGTCCGGAAGTAAAATTGTGTCTATGTTAGAAACTTGATGGATATATGTACTTATATGCTGAATGCTGGCCATAAAACTATTCGTAATAGTTGTCCGGATAATGTATGACCCATTGTAGGTAGTTGAATTTGAATCGTGCTAGAACTTAGACACTCAACCAATTGAAAATCAGATAATATTGTTTCAATAAATTTCAAAGTAATCGCAGAAAAGATGGCGCCCATATAGATTGGAGATTGAGAAAAAGAAAAAAAATTACATTAGTAATTAATAATTTTAGAGGAAATCTATTTCGAATCGTGACTAGATCTCAAAGGATTCTGTGGGGTATTTATTGACTGCTGCTTTTTACGGAAACTTTGCGCATTTGCTTTGATTGAAATCAATTAAAATTATCATTTTCTCTTAGTTACCAAATTTTCGTAACTATCTAAAAACTTTTGCACTCATAATTCTTGAAAAATCCTTGAAAATCAAATCCTTGAAAAATTTATTAGAAACAGCTAAAGGTCGATCGCAATGAAAATTGACAAGACATAATTCCCTGGACACATTAGCTGCAGATAATCGCCGGACACACAAAACATTTCCAATCTTTATGTCTAAAACGCACACGAATGAAGAAGAAGAGAAAGAGATTGAAAATCGACTGTTTGTATCCCGTGATGCTCAACAAGTTCTTTTGCCCTTTTTTTTCCTTACTTTTTGATCACATGCTGTAGATGGTTAAATTCCGCCTATTTAGAATATTACAATTTCTGCAACTCACATGTGACATATTGTCTTTTCAAGGAAAAGCTTCGAAAAGAAAGTTGTGACATTCTCTACACACGTTAGATATTCAGAAATGTTCATGCCATGTTTCGTGTCATAATTAAAGATCTTAAAAAGTAATTCAGCCTTAATCATTTTTTAAAGAAGAAGTTCTCTCAATTTCCAAGAAGATCTTCTCACAAAGCTCCCAATAACATCAAACACATTGAAGTCGGAGCCAAGAAGATGCGATTTATTTTTGTTACATTTTGCCGTTTCCCCCCCTTTCAGAGGCCTTTTCAAAAAAAAAAAATTGAAATCTTCCATCTTGCATTCATAACAGTTTTAATTTTCCTGTCCATTTCATATATCCGCCAAAAATTTCCTAAAAAATACCTAAAACAAAACAAAAACTGCGTAAAATCTGCTAAGATTTTCAAAAAAAATGCTGATTTATTGATAATTTTAACAGATTTTATCTCTTTATCTCAGATTTATCTCTTGTTACAACAAAATTTTAAAAATATATATATATATATTAAAGTTTAACCAACATATATACAAATATTTATATATTTTTTTCTATTTTTTACAGGGTGGCTATCCAGCACGATTGAAAAAAGTTCTTATTGTCACGGCACCATTGTGGTTTAAGGCACCATTTAAAATTTTACGATTATTTGTACGAGAAAAATTACGTGAACGTGTATTTACTGTATCAATACCAACATTAAGCTTACATATACCACGAAAATCACTTCCTGTTCACTTGGGTGGTACATTAGAAATAGATCATTCCACATGGTAAGTTTCATTTAAAAAATTAATTGAAATTATTGAAATTATCGCCAAATATAAACATCATCTGATAAATTAAAGGGATAAATTGAAAGTCGTTGAATAAATCCTTAGAAATATTCATCCAGTGGCGCTTATTTCATCGTATGTAGTTTCTAATTTACTTGGTAGTCCGCTATTAAAGTCTTAAGTTATACACATATATCATGTTTATCGTTCATTCAAACGTGGTTATGTTTGAGTTGGAAAATAGGCAGAAGAGGTTTCGACGGGATTCATGTTGTTCCAATTCTTGGTATGTCGGTTTCAGCATGTGCCATTATTTACAATTTCCTAAATCAGATTCAAATTTCGCCGTATTTTGACGAAACACGAACGTCATTTGTGACAGAAATTAACCTGAAATAGTGTGAATCGAAATATTTTGGTTGATCCTGATTGGTCCAATTAACCCGCGCAAGATTTTTCCATGTCAGAAGGAGCGAAAATCATGGACATGGCAGTGAATTTTTCCATCGAACCAGCAAGTGAGAATACTTGATCCATGCAAGGTTTACCGTTATTTTTAGGTTTACCGTTATTTTTAGGTTTACCGTTATTTTTAGGTTTACCGTTATTTTTAGAGTTACTGTTATTTATTTATTGTTCCACAATTGGCATTGTGGTGTTGTGCCTTTTTACAAATGCATATCAGGCATAGGAATTTTTCAAAATTATTAAATATATAATAAGATATCAACGGTAACATTACCGTTACCTCCATCGAAATGAAAACAAATTTTACAAGAAATCCACGATTTTTTGCGCTTGAAATGACTGAATAATCCCATTCACTGACGAGGTGGGCAGTCCATCGGACTCATAATTCAGTCACAGTTGCTGCAACAATCTTAGAGTCCTTCTTCTTTACTCTGGACGAACAGTTTCTCTCCAGTTCTACTCTATGTGAGTAGAGTCTCCTTCGCTCTTCCGTCAGAGGCACTACTGGGAATAACATTGCGAACCAAAACCACTAGTCTAGATACAGTGCAACATGAAGCAGCCATTTGCAAAGCTGCTCACTTTTATACTTCCATGTACAGAATTTCGATACAATTCCTCACTGACAGTGCCAACTTAAACTTCAGGACGGTTCAAGGGTACTGACTCCATTGCAATCATCAATTGACGTCTTTTCCTAGAGGTTTGTTCTCCAGGATTGATCATAAGACCATCAAGAGCTCGCACCTCCGTTGCTGGCTAGAGTTTGCCGACGCCGGGACTTGATCAAGGAAGCACACATTCGAGCCAATCATCAAGCCAACGTCATGATATAATTATTCTTTGTGGTTTTGATGTGACGACTATTTAAGCTCTAAGTGCGGACTCATTCATTCGGAGTCACGTCTAAGCACCTCCCCTGCCACACCGAGAACCTAGCCTTAACTGTTTGTCATATTACTTCGGACTTAGCGTCCTTTGTCTCGCCTACCCGCGCTCTAATGTTAAGCAAATCCCTATTTCAGCACGGAAGAATGGGGAGGAGAGGCATTGCTTTCAGAGAGAACTCCTTACCTTTGCGCCGTCGAAAGATTCATGATGTCCTTCGTTATAAGAAGAATCGCTCGCAAATAATATCACACGCAGTTCGAATTTCCTTTAGTTAGTAACACCTTTCCCATATTTTCTAGAGAGCACGCCTATTTGCTCGAGGAGATACAAAAGAGCATGGTCCCTGGCCAGCATACGAAGAAGGTGTGGAAGGCGTAATCTGTGATCCCCGGGCAGAATAAGCAAACAGGAGACGGTGACTTTCCCAACTTATACTAGGAAAACCCGTGTGGAGCGAACGGTTGCATCAAATAATAATCAGTCTCACTATGCTTTTTGTAAAAACATGGTTTCAGGTTGCTTATGAGTCGTCTGGTCTTCTTACGTCATACTTCGTATACATTCCTTGCCACGAATCTAGGGTTCTTACATTTCGGCTTCAATTTCTGTCTTTGACTCTTCGAAATTAGACTCGGCAAGTAGCACCAAAAGGAACATCCTGGCGCTTTCAGCTCAGGTAAGCTCTGCAACTGAAAGAAGTGAAAGGCATAGGGATTATGATAATATTAATCTTGCTACCCTGCACTCTAGTAAAAACAACCAAAAATCGTCATGTCATTTTCAGCTGAATCATTTTCGATAGAATAATTTTTGGATCGAAAGACAAAACAACAATGTTAATGTCATCCAGTTCGGCTCATAGTGGATTTAAGCCTTTTGTTTATTGGTTTCATATATTGAATTCGTCATCCCTGATCTAGTTTGTTTCATCTGCAGATGAGTTTTGGCGGTATTTCATCGTTCAAAAGAACGCAAGAAGCAAACCGAAATTCCTGACACGAAGTTAACGAGAGAGTCAGCAATGTCCAAAAAAACGTTCCATATTACAATCAATAATATGCATAATGCGATTTTGCGTTAGACGATAAGATATCCTTCCAAAATCCAATAAAAAAAAAAGTCAAACCCTGTCGGAAACAGCGAAGCAGGCAACAAGCCTAGTTTGAGTAATAAATTAAAAACATGTAACAAGCGAATATTTAACAGGATCTTCACTGTAACTTATAAAATCTTATCTTCAGACGTTAAACCTTATCCTGCTTCGGTAAATTGTTCCAGAATACTCTTTCTGACTTGAAATAATTATGATTATTTCATTATCCTTATGATTCATATGTACTTCTAATCCTGGTTTGCTAACTCTTCGCAGACCACCACTTCTGATTTTAAATAAGTGTGATTATTTCATTATCCTTGTTGATTAAGTTCTAAGGTATGTTTATGTACTAAGAATCATAGATTTTGCAATCATCTTGCCATCCATAAGCACAAAGCAATCAAACAATCATTACTATTTGACTAGCTGATATTGCAATAATAATTTGTTGGAAAGCCAGTACCTCAATTGAATTCGTCCTGACAAAATGTTGTTTACTAGCAAATTGAAATAAGTGACAAGTAGCCTACACTATTGATATTTACGAATTTTATGTCTATCAAAGTTGGCGCCATTGAAGCAAGTGCTATCGTTTCGAGTTCGGCAACTTCGCTTCCTTGGAAAAGCTAACATCAATGGCGTTAGCAGGTATAGGTAAGATAATAATTTGTTTATATTCTTTTCTAAAAGACCTCCGTAAGTTGCTTGGCTAGTCATGTGGTAACACACACAATTAGAGCAATTTGAAAATCATACAACACTCGTATCATCACATCTTACTTCGCAGAATTTTGTATTCCCTGATATTTTTTTTACAAGTGAACACATCGATCCTTCAAACAAGTAACCGTTCACAAAAAATATGAATTTGTCAATTTAATGTTTGACTGCAAAATCCATTCCATTCGACTTGTAAATAAAAACAAAGCTGAACTCTCGTCCTTGAAGCAATTTTCAAATTTGTTGATCCTTCACTTTCAGGTTACTTCATTGCTACAAATCGATGACGAATCGTGAGGACGAAATATTAGCCAATATTGGGCAACAACCCGCTACGGGGGTAGTCGTTGAACAACAACCACCAATTGATTTCGTTTCAACAAACGGAACATCAAACGATCATCAATTAGATAATCACGAAACGGCCGCACCACTAAGTGAATTTTGGTCGGAAAATCCACCGAGTAGCGCATCATCGGGCTTTAGTGATGACGACAGTCTGGCCGGTGCCGAAGGTGATCCAAAAACAATCGAACAAATTGTCCAAATGGTGAAGGAACGCGGCCGACAAGGATTGGTTAATGAATATGCTGAGATAAGGAGTAGAGCACCAGAGGGTACATTTTGTAATGCTAGGTAAGCTCAAAGTTTTGATGATATACAAACAGGCAGACAAAGATAAAAAGAGAATGAAATTTTAAATTGCTAATGTGTATTTTTAACCTTTCAGGATGCGAAATAATTTAATTAAGAATCGTTACACAGATGTTTTATGTTACGATCACAGTCGCGTGATATTATCAAGGGAGGATGAGGATCCTGCATCCGATTACATTAATGCCAATTTCGTAGACGGGTACAAACAAAAAAATGCTTATATATCAACACAAGGTGAGGTCCTTTTCTTTCTTGCTCTTTTTATGGTCCAGCTATTTTGAAATAAATGTTTTTCTGTTGATTTGCGATTAATTTCTACGGCTTGGTGATCGTTTTGCAGTCTGGATCATTCTTATCCCTGCTCTTGCACATCGATCATTCTTATCCTTTCTCGAATTTCTTCTATGCCCATCATTCTGCTCATGCTGCTTAATACTTGGCGCTGATGAAAAATCCTTTTTTCATTTTGCAGGTCCATTACCAAAGACATCATACGATTTTTGGCGTATGATATGGGAACAACATTGTCTAGTGATAGTAATGACAACTAGAGTAATGGAAAGGGGTAGAGTGAAATGTGGTCAATATTGGGAACTAGTAGAGGGTAGTTCGTGTGAATTCGGTAATTATCGTGTGCGTACAATTAGTATAGAAACAAATGTGGATTATACTGTAGCGTCATTAGAACTGATAAATAAGAAGGTAAGGTCGTCATTGTATTATTTAAATTAAACATGAAAAAAATAATTATAATTTTTCCACATTTCATGGACAATTTGCAGACTGACGAAAAACGAAATGTATCACACTGGCAATTCACAAGCTGGCCAGATTATGGTGTGCCAACATCAGCAATGGCAATGCTGAATTTCCTGCAAAAAGTTCGAGAGAAACAAGCGGAAATGGTGAGAGCGCTTGGTGATACGTGGGCGGGACATCCAAAAGGACCACCAATAGTTGTACATTGTAGTGCAGGAATAGGTCGAACAGGTGAGTTTATAAATTTTTTTTTACCGTGTAACGAAAGTTTATGTGTGATTGTGCTGTTTTGATTTCACCTCGGATTTATAATTTCAATTCCTACAATTTTTCACAATACATGCAAGTCTCGCAGGGCTGTTACATTGCCCTTCGAGAGAATAGAACTGGGGTGGGCTGCACGTCTGATCCCTGACCTGTGGGACTGATTTCTACTTGATTCAGCTCTTAAGCGGGTATTGTTGTTTTCGGTCTAACCTGCACAATTTTGACAGATCACGGTCACCTTACTGCGAGTTTTGTGTCGGAGACGTGGATGACGCCCGTCATAAAAACCTTTTTTTTTTTTTGCAAAGGATGGAGTAAGCAGCGCGGTGGCCTCTTTAACCAAATTGGAGAGCTCTGTATGGAAACTATAGTCAGTGAAATGTTGACGGTAATTTGCCAGCATAATCCGAATGTAATCCGCTCTATTTCACTGTGACTGCGCAAGTCATTTTTGATAGTGTTCCTTACGGGGAACAACATCCCAGATTTCCACAGCAGTTTCGAGTATTCGCAATAGTTCCCGTGCAGTAGCAAACAGACTGCGCAAAATACAACATCAACATACGCATTCTTCTCCAGCAGGATGTTCCTACGTCAGCCATCCGTTAACCCAAAGCCTTATCACCCGCTGCCGATTTGTCGGACGTTGCTCTGATGATTTCTTTGAAACTGGCATCGATTCTATTAACATGACCTGGGTACCTAGCAACTCCCATTAGCCCAATCCTGAACGTTCTTACTGCAGCGTTTTTTTTCCTTACAAGGATTACAATCTCAGTAACTTCAGTTCTAATCCATCTCAGTTTGAATGCATCTCAGTACGTTCATCCTATGGAACGTTTAGGATCAAATCTAGGATACCGCTTTAACATGGCTAGGATAAAATGTGCGTTCTCAACAATGCATCCTGCAACAACCACCTCAATGTGATCCGTGTAGCTGGAGGGGATCTGAAACTAGATCTAGATGTGAAACAAGTTGGAGTCTTGAATGACATCAAAATTCAATTTTCATCTTTGGATGCCCACCTTTCCTCGCAACGCACCGGAGGCTTCTGTCATTCAATTAAAACATGCATAAATGTACAAGACGCCTGCAGTTACTGACGTAAACAGCGAATAGTGGAGCCTTGATGATTATACCAACATAATCAATTGGAATTATTCATAGGGAAGTACGGAAGGAACCGTTTTTTGGCCTAAAACAATAAGGGGATCCATACAAAACCTGCAATTTAGGAGTTTTAGTAAATTTTTTTACAGTAAATATTATTATTGTTTCAGCCAAAATTGTCCAAATGCCTATGAAAACGATTCAAGTGTCCATCAAAGTTAACAGGGGTTATAATTATCAAGGGCGTCACAGCCTAAGTAGAATCTCGAATTCCAACGTAGCTCCTAGTTAACTCAGATGTTTTGTGGTAGTCTTCCGTGTAGCTAATACAGCTGCATTCTTCAAGCTTTTGATTTATTCGTTCTAATTCCGATTAGAATAAATCGAGTGTCCATCAACAAACCTTGTCATCATCATCATCATCGAAGGCGTAACCGTCCAAATCACACCTTTGTCTGCGAAGTATTTCATTGTAAGCTCAAGAGTATCCCGAGTCTGCAGTTAAGTCAAAAGATCTTCACGCTTAAACGTTTCAACGATTCGAAGATTGAATTTCACTTTAAGAATGTCAGATTCCCTGTTAACCGCGACGAGAACTTTCTACATTCTTTTTTTTTTATATATAAACATTGAACTTTGGTATTTGCGCAGTCTCGAATTGATTGATAATCTCAAGGCAGTTTTAAAAAATATTTGTAAACCTTGTTTTTGTTTTTTTTTCTTTCTTCACAGGCACATTCATTACCCTCGACATATGCATATCCCGGCTGGAAGATGTTGGTACAGCAGATATTAAGGGTACCGTGGAGAAAATTCGTTCACAACGTGCTTACTCAATACAAATGCCCGATCAATATGTATTTTGTCATTTAGCATTAATTGAATATGCCGTGTCGCGAGGTATGTTACAATCAGCCGATTTAACAGGATTCGACGATCGAGAAGATGAATCTGATTAGTTTTTAATTTAAAATATATTACAAAACAAAAACAACAACAAAAATAAATTTAAAAAAAAAAATTGATTACATATATATATATAAATATAAATATAATAATGTTTTATTTTATTCTTTTCTTAATTTTGATTTAATTTTGTTTTTTAATTAATTAATAATAAAATAGTAATTATCAATTCTCCTCCTTTATATTAAATATTAAAGTAATAGATGAAAATATATTTAAAACATTCAGAGAAGGAAAAAAATGATGAAATAATTGGATAAGAAAAGAATAAAATTCATGGGAAAGAAGAGGGAAATGTGAAAAATTTTAAAGAGAACAAACCAGCAAGAATAAAATGAGAGCAAATTTTGAAGAAAAATGAGAAGGGACGAGATATATGATATCAGATTGTAGAAATGAACCTGAGTTGAGAAACCTAAACTAGAACTGCATTTTTTTTTAAGAGAGAGGAACTATAAACAAATCATTTTAAAATTACCGATAAAGAAATAACCAAAACAAATAAATAAATTGTCCAACACTATCAGAAAAACAGATTAATAACAGTTCAAGTTTCCAGCAAGCTGTGGGGGCGAGCAAATGTTTATTGTAGAAACAGTGGGAAAGGTGAAAATTGCGACGTATGTTTTGCGCCACTATGGAGGAAAATGTTTTATGCTTGATCCAACGCGGAAGTATAAAATTCCATCATTTATTTCCTTATCGTGTTGCCTGTCCCTAAGCTCTGCAGAAATGAATATTTAAACGAAATTCTAGCCAAGAACGAGTCTCTTTTGCGGCCACAATATTTGAGTTTGTAGAAGAACGACTGGGTAAACATGGAGTTTCCACTGTAAGCATGTCTGAAGCGATACATTCCGCAATGATTTTTCGTTGCTTCACAGACCTAGTTTGCTGTTTCCTTTTTTCTTCTTTTCGCAAACATGTTTTGATAATTTGCTATCTGTACAGTTTATCGCGTTGAACATGCTAGAAAGTATGCAGCAGCTATTAATTGTGAGCGTCGGAATATACTTCCAGAAAGAATTAGAATTGAGTCCTGCCGACAAGGTCAACAAATATGAACAATATGGTGTGGAGATTATCGGTTTAGGATTTTAAATTAAATTAAATATTCAAAGACTGCCAATAATGATTGGAGCAAGTCTTCGCGGTCCCAGTTCTGTGGTGAACTTTTGCGCGACAATATCAATAATAATTGGAAATGCAGCTGTAGCTGTTGTTATTGAATATTAATAGATGGGATCTCAGAAATGCACAGTTGCTGTTTGGGTGATTACATGCGTAATGTGGTGCCGCATTATGAAAGAAAAACACCACAAAGTGGTGAAGTTGATATCGTGTAGTTTTCTCCTTTTTTAATATCCTTTTTGGTACCCACTTTTGACTTTGCTACACAATTGATCGGAATGAGAACGTACGGATGAGCCATTTTCATTAATCGAATATAACTCGCAATTGTCATGCTTCAACTGCGAATAATCTTCCTAGTACAAAAGAAATCAACCTCTTACCGGTGCAAAAGCGTGCAAAAAGAACAGTCTGCTTGGCACAAAATTGAGCTATTTATCTCATTCAAAAGGGAGCAGTCTGCATTGTCCAAAATCTTACCCTCCACTAAGTGCGACAGCGAGTACTTTGCTTGGTCTTAAGGCGAACAGTCTGTTTGGTTCAATAGCTGAGTCAAAAGCGAGCACTGTGCCTATCCCAACAGTGAGCATTTTGTTTAGTCCAGGAGCGAGCACTCTGAGCAGCGAGCAACTCTGATTGTTTAGTCCAGGAGCGAGCACTCTCCAAGCACTTCGTCTGACGAAAAGTGAGCACCCTGCTTTGTTGAAAGGCGAACACTTTGCCTGATTCTAAATGAGCAATCAGTTTGGAACAAAAGTTTGCACTCTCCCTGGTCAAAAATAAGCAACCAGTGAACAGTCTTGTTTGTCTAAAAGTGCGCACTCTACCTGACCTAAAAGCGAGCCTTCTACTTGTTTCAAACCAGCTCTCCTCATGGCTTATAAGCGGACAGTTTGCTTAGTCCAAAAGCAAAAACTCTGTGATTTTATTAAAATTTTCTCTTAAAGTTCACATTCTATCTCTGTTCTCTGCCATATTGTATACTCCGTCATTCTAAAGCGAAAAGCCCAAGTCTGCCCAGTCTGGCCCAAAAGCAAGCACAATGTCTGGTCCAAAATTGATCCTTCACCTATTCCAAAAACAAAGATTCTGCCAACTACATCACCTTGTGCTACACTGAATTCTGCTTAAATCTCCTTTAAACATTTGTTAAAACTTAGCGAAGTGAATTCCTCCTTTTGTTGCAAATTTATTGACAATGAAAACAGTACGGTGCATGCGTCAACCAACCAACGCTTTAAAACTAAAACTCAATCCTTTAAAGTCAATTTTCGTACGCTATAATAATAACGTAAAGTGTCAGAGAAGTCAAGATCGAAACAGTTTGAACCAGTCAAATTATATTTAAATATTCAAAATATAATTTTGTATCCAACCGACAACGATTTGAAATGATTCCGTTCATTGTTGTAATATTGTAACATTTTTCTTATGAATGATGAAAAATTGGCCGTTGAAAATCAATTTGAAAAAAAAAAAGAACTACCGAAAATTTGTTGAAAAAATTCAATTAATAATCAAACTAGATACGGTGAAAAAATGTTTTTAACAACGTTAAATCGAGTGATAATTTCATCATCTCGTTTCCAGTCGAGAATTAAATTGACGCGCTTATCTATCCTCAGTCTTCGTTTCGATTTTAAAGCAACATCCAACCAAAACAACAAAAAACGGATAACTAGGCATTGGAAACGCACGGAAAAATGAAAACAAAAGTGTTTAACGAATGGCAAATATATTTTTGTAGCTTTTTAGAACAACGGATTAACGAATTATACAATAAAATAAAGAAAAATCTTATAATTAGACAAGAAAAAAAAAAACACTACGTAAACTATTTGATGAAAAACAAGACATTTCGATAGATCCTTTTGCCACAAATTTCATTTCAACCTCTCCTGCAACACTTCATTAAACGTTAAAATTAAACGTTTAAGGTTAAAACGATTTCCTAACTTATCAATAACCGGTTGAAAAAGTTTTAAAAAAGATAAATCTACAACAAAAAATAATGTCAATCAGTTCCTAAAGATGGCGATGGTATGTTTAAAAATGAATGCTAGCGCTGTTGATGAAACAAGATAGAGAGAATGAGCAAAAATAAAACATAGAAATATTCTAAATAATTAAACATGAAAGAATAGAAAACAAAGTTTTTATGTCTCTTTAACACAATTGTTACAATTTCCTCCATGTTCAAATCTCAAACATTGCAAACATTTTTTCTCTTTAAATCACTTTCAAATGAATGCTTTAACAAGGACAAGGATTTTCGCCTTTGTATTGCAAAAAACGAACACCATAAACATACAAAAACAAAACCATTGTCCAATTCAACAAATCCCATCTACAATTTAGTCAAACAACTCTTCTCAAAGCAAAATAAAATAAAAATAAATCGTTTAAACGAAAATTAAACTGCTAATGGTATAGGTTACTTGAAATATTTCATGTTCAACACACTATTTATTTCTTTTCGAAATTGATTTTCATAGATTTATAATATTTTCCAAATCCGAAACAAAACAAAAGAAAAATAATTCAAAAATTCTTTAAGAAAAAGGATAAGATCGAACCTTATACTTCCTAATAACGCAAAACCACAAAGTAGTATTGTATGTAAAAATTAAAAAGAAAAACAAAAAAAGGTAAACAAAACCAATTATTTGATTTGTAAATATATATATATATCGATTATAGAAACAAGGAAAAAAGTTAAAACATCAAAAAAGTGAAGTGGAAATAAAACTAATAATAATTAATAGTAGCAACAAAACTTTCGGAAGCGAACGCGGGTCGGATCCATAAGAGCTAAAAGAAAAGAAATTGCAAGCAAACAAAAATAAAAAAGAAAATAACTAAGTGAATAAATCAATTAATTTAATGAATAACAATTCAAAGTAAAATTATCAAAGCAAAAAAAAACAAGAAAAAAAAATAGAAATTTTTACCTACGATATGTATTTTGGATAGTTCTTATATATATATATATATACAAAAATAAATTAAAATCTAAATTGTATGTAAAAAAAAATAAAACACAAAACCAATTCGTAGTGAGTGTTCCTCACATACACACACACACACACATATTTGTCAAATAAACAGAACAAATAATTAAAACAACAAGAAAAATGAAACCAAACACAATGAAAACCACGTGGAAATGTTTGTAACATAAATTCAACAGCAAACACAACGCCAACTGAATTTAGAACCTGATGTAATAAATTCATATTCACCATCGCCCGCCCAATAAGTAAATTACAATATTAGAAATCGAAGAAAACATGAAGAAAGAGCGAAAGAAAGCAACTTTCTTAAAATCCTACCAATAAAATGTTCATGCAGTTTAGTTTTATTAATGTAAGGCCTATCTCTGATTTCACTCTCATATAAAAAAAAAAAAAAAACCAACAAAACAAATACCACAAAATTCATTTTGTATTACACTAAAAATTGTTTTCACACAACACATGTCGTTTGACGTCTTTTACTATAACGGTACTTTGCTATTCACACTTTTATTACTAAATATTTACTATTGTTTGATAAATTTTTCGTTTAAAATTCTTCTTCCTGTTCTCATTCTGGTTCTGACGCCAGCTGTACACTTTGCAATTTCTTTTATTTTTTCATTTCGTCCCTGTTTTCTCGTCTCTTCATCCCCCCCCCCCCCTCACTCTTCATTTTCATTACAAAACAAAACAATAAGAAACAATCCTTAGTAGATATACTATAATTATATAGCTACAATGTATTTTTATTAATATCGATTTAAAAATAACAAAAATTTATTTATTAACCCCGTAAGTAAACAAAACTAAAGAGGATAAAACAAAATAGAAACAGAAGGAGAAAAAAGTGGATTAAATATGAAACCCATCATCCTGAATTGTAAGAAGAAAGAAAGAATGAGAGAAATAAACCTTAAAAATGAAAATATAAAAATAAATAAAATATCACGACAACAAAGTGAAATGGTTAAATTATAATTAATTTAAAGAGATCACATGATGTGGTATGAACTTAAGTGACGAGAATGATTATAAAAATGAGAAAAAGTTACAATGAAAAATGTCAGAAAGAAAGAAAGAAAGAAAGAAAAACGAACGAGTAAATTTTTCTTGTTATCCAAATGAATGAAATGTTGTTTTAGATTTTATTCTTTCACTTTACTCGACAAAAATTTGTATATTTGATTTGGTTTTTTTTCTTTATTATTTTTGCAGGATGTTGTGTTCAAAATTTGAAGAGAGGTTCAAAATCGAAGAAAAATAGAAGAAAAGTTCCGTCAATCGTTCAAGTTTCCGTTTAAATTTCGGTTTTCAAAATTCGCGTGAGTTTTTCTTGAAGTTATTTATCTTTATATGTTGAAATATTTTTCTTTATCTCTGCTGTATAAAAAAGAAAACTATAAACACTTAATATGTGACACGCAGATGTTTACCTGAAGAGTAATACAATTTGCTCTTAAAACTCTTGCGAACACAAAAGTGGAAACATACGAGGTTTGTCTCAAAAAATCGAGCCTACCTTCATATTTCCGCACAAATGGTATCCTTTATCATCCGTCGAGTGACTTCATTCAAAGTAGTTCCTATTTAATTGCACAGCACGCTCCCAGCGATCTTTTTATTTGCTGAAGTGGTTCTTGTGGGTACTGTCATCAGGGCATCCATCGCACCAGTTGCAAACGTCTCTTTGCTATCGATACGATGTCCTTTAAGTAACATTTTGAATGTTAGTAAGAGCCAAAAGTAGCACGGAGCTATGTCCGGGCCAAACGGATGCTGGCAATGTTATACGGCTTGATACTTTGTCAAATATTGCTGGACAAGGTTCAATTAATCGCTCGCGCATTGTGGTGAAGCTGTCATTCACCACTTGTTCAAAAATGTGACCGCTTTAGACCATAGACTCGTTTCTATACTTTAAAGATAGCATAAAATCCTTTCAATACTTTGGCCTAGTTTTCTTTATAGATCCCTCGGAGCGTATATGTGGTGCACAACAACCACATAACCAAAGAAAGCAGTCAATACCGTCATAGCTTTGCTCCGTCTTTGAAGTGATTTTCGGTGCCTTGGCGATTCAGAATACTTCCACTGTGAAGTTGTTGCTTTGTTTCTGGATCATAGTCTTAAACCATCACCAATGATATCATTTCGGAATACATTTTTGTCATAAGAAATTATTTCCATTTTTTGGTCCTTGGAACATTTCGTGGTTCCTCGTCACTTCCTTTGATCCGTCCACAGACGCGTTTCGGCGGTGTGCTAGCTTCGCTGTAATATTCTGTTGACGAACGCGTCTATGGACGAATCGAAGGAAGTGACGGGGAACGACAAAATGTTCCGAGGACCAAAAAATAATTCCGTCCCCGCCGGAACACAAGATTTCAGCGAAAAAAAAAACCATTTCCAATATAATCCACAAGCGATGCCAGAGCGGAAATTATATCCTTGGATATTTCAGGATGAATTTCGCACCACCGCTAGTCATCGTCGAATTTTGTCAATTTCTTCAACAATAGGTTTTGGTATTTGAAGATCACTTTCTAGGCCGCGTATAGCAGTCGACGAACTCCTTCAACTGCAAGACTCACATGCTCGACATTTTCTGATAGGTCCACCAAAACGAAAATCACTTCTAATTGATATTGTTGCGCGTTGAGCAGGTGCGCGACCTGTTTGCTATTCGCAAATATTGCTAATAGTGAAATAAAACACTCGCGAACTATTTTAAAATTAATTCTTAAAATTTAATTAAGTTTCTTCTACACTTTATGATTAATTTACTAAAATCACTAATCACTTTAATGAATTAAATTAATTAATTAACACTTATTCAATATAATTAAACATTATTTCACTTATTTAACACTTTTCTCACTTTTCGAGTTTTTCTGGCGCGCACTGTCGCGTACTCTCGCGTTTTCCATTCACAACTGCTTGTCTCGTCGTTCGCTGTAGTCGCTTATATACCACTACCAACCATCCCAGAACCTTCCATACAGATTGTTCTCGCGTGTACGCGTCGAGTCGCTTGCACCGGGATCTGTTGTACTTGATGCGCGTGACGTGCTTTATGCTTGCGCACACGAGAACAATCGATGTGTTGGTAGCAGATAGTCGTAAACATGTTTACGACTTTTTATTTACGCCGACTACAGTTCGCGTGACCTGAACACGTCACACTATCCCCGCCTTAAATCTTTTTCGTCCCGAAAAAGTGTGACATTAACCATCTCCACGTCTTCCTGCTGATAATATGGGGCAAGGCGGTCCAGATGCACAATTTTCATTTTTGCCCTAGGTTTCTGGTGTTCTTGTATCCGGTATACCACATCGTTGATCCGTTTGACGATTCTATAGGGTCCTTCCCAATTCGGCTGTAGCTTCGGAGATCTGCCTTTACGACGCCGGGGGTTATATAGCCAAACCAAGTCGTCCGTCTGGAAACCAGATGAGTTTGCCATTAAGTCATATCTGGTTTTCATGCGATCAGTGGCTGACTCTATTTGTTTCCGCACTAATTGGTGTATCTGACTCAGCCGTTGCCTTAAGTCGCTTGTATACTCCGAAATAGGTTGGGGCTTCTCAGGGGGTGTCCCAAACTTCACATCAGCCGGTAGACGAATCATTTTTCCAAAGATGACTTTTGCGGGTGCTTCTCCAGTCGATGCATGTTCCGCAGTTCGGTATGCCATCAAAAATAATGGAATGCGTCGATCCCAATCTCTCTGGTTTTCATCCACCATCTTGGCCAAATGTTTATTAAGCGTGTCATTGAACCGTTCGACCATTCCATCGGACTGAGGGTGAAGTGGCGTTGTCCGTGTTTTCCGTATACCCAGCAGTTCACACATTTCAGCAAAAACTTGTGACTCGAAGTTTCTGCCTTGGTCTGAATGTAGTTCATGGGGTACGCCATATCTACTAACCCACTGAGAAATGATTTGTTCCGCTACAGTAGTTGCTTCCTGGTTAGGAATTGGGTAGACTTCTGGCCACTTGCTGAAGTAATCAGCTACAACTAGTAAATACCGATTTCCCCATTCGGACTCGGGAAAGGGTCCTGCGATGTCCACAGCTATTCTTTCGAATGGTACCCCCACGTTATAGGTCTGCATTCGTCCTCGCGTTCTTCGACTTGGGCCTTTGACGGAAGCACATATTGTGCATTTTCGACACCAGTCAAGAACATCCTCTCGAGCGTGGAGCCAATAGAACCTTTCTCGCACCTTTGTCAGGGTTTTGTTTACCCCAAGGTGACCTCCCGATGTGCCTTCATGCATCTCCTTCATTACTCCTTTGACCCGGCTCTTGGGAAGAACAATTTGCATCCTATGTGAAGTGCCATCTGCTGTTTCCCATTTCCGTTTCAAAACTCCATCTTCGACCTCAAGGGAGTTCCATTGAGCCCAATAACTTTTCAACACCGTGCCGCGTGCTGATATGTCCTTCCACTCAGGACGTCCAGTTGTCTCCTTCCATACCAACAATGGTCCAACATCATCATCTGCTAGCTGAGCGTCCCGCAGTGCGTGCTGCGTCCAACCCTCGTCGACTTCTGTTGTGACTACACGCAGATCTATGCCTTGTTCTTTTTCCTCAGACCGTCGGCAGTGTTTACAAGCTGCTGGACATGGGCGACGGGATAAAGCGTCGGCATTCCCATGCACTCCTCCTTTTCGATGGACGATTTCGTAATCATAGGACTGTAGCCTTTCTATCCATCTAGCAACTTGCCCTTCTGGGTTTTTGAAATGGAGCAGCCATCTCAGGGAAGCATGATCTGTGCGAAGAACGAATTTCTGTCCGTAAAGGTACTTGTGGAACTGCTTTGTTGCTTCAATTATAGCTAGTAGTTCTTTCCTGGTTACGCAGTAGTTCTTTTCACTCTTTGACAGAACTCGACTGTAGTATGAGATTACTCGCTCCTCACCGTCGATCTGCTGTGACAATACGGCCCCGATCCCGTTGTTACTCGCATCGGTATCAACCACGAACATTCTTCCAGGCTTGGGATATGCTAAAACCGGTGATTCACAGAGCTTATTCTTCAACGTCTCGAAGGCTTTTTCGCACTGTTCATTCCAAATAAAAGGCCGATTCTTTTCCGTGAGCTGATGGAGACACTTCGCTACTTTTGCAAAGTCTTTAACGAATCGGCGATAATAGGTCGCCAGTCCAAGGAAACTTCGAAGTTGTCGTTTGTTATTAGGTTTCGGCCAACTTCTCACAGCTTCTATTTTCTCAGGGTCCGTTTTCACACCTTTTGCTGATACAACATGTCCTAGGTACTTTACCTCAGATGCGAAAAGTGTACACTTCTGTGGACTCAGCTTCAAGTTGGCCCGTCGTAGCCTTGAGAACACCTCTTCCAAGTTGCGCACATGTTCGTCAAACGTCTTCCCTATGACAATGATGTCATCCAGATATACCAAGCATGTTTTCCAACTTAACCCGCGGAGTACACATTCCATGAGGCGTTCGAATGTTGCTGGAGCATTGCAAAGACCAAATGGCATCACTACAAATTGCCACAATCCAGTACCCACAGAGAATGCAGTCTTCTCTCTGTCTTTCTTGTCGATTTCAACCTGCCAGTATCCACTCTTTAAGTCGAGAGTAGAAAACCACTTCGAATCCGCCATTGTATCCATAATGTCGTCGATGCGCGGAAGTGGGTAGCTGTCTTTCTTCGTGACATCGTTGAGCTGCCTGTAGTCGACGCAAAACCTAGTGCTTCCATCCTTTTTTTTTACCAGGACTACAGGCGATGCCCACGGGCTGATTGAAGGTTCGATGACTCCTTGTTTTTCCATGTCGGAGATCATTGTGCTTACTTCTCCCTGCTTGGCTAATGGAAGTCGTCTTGGTGCTTGTCGAATCGGCTTAGCGTTTTGTGTGTCAATGACGTGAGTCACCATACTTGTACGTCCTTGATCGTCGTCACCAGTTGAGAAAATGTCGCGGTATTTGTTCACCAATTCCGAGGCTTTCTTGAACTGCTCTGGTGATATCTTGGTTGGTTCCAATAAAGTCGACACTAACTCACGGGATTCCCCAGTATTTCGTTTCCTAGCTGGACATTGGCTATCTCCTACTTCCAAAGATGTTACAGTAGAGACCAGCTGACAGCTCCCAATAATGGTTCCAGCTTTGATGTGGGTAACTGAGTCCGAGGTATTAAGGACTCTAACCGGCACGCATCCACTCTTATTTGTTGTTACGAGTGTCCGTCCCAAAATTAAATTACGCAGTGCCGGTGTTTTTGTTGGCTCAATTAGGTAGGATCTATGGTCTCCAGGATCACCTTCAAATTTGGCCCATACAATGCTCTCGGAAGATTTCGGTACGTCAGTGTCGGCATTTACGACCACTTTCGGTGTTGGAATGTTGTCGTAATGACCCTCCATTAAGATCTCAACATTCCGCCATCTCAAGACCCGTCTGCCCAAATCCAACGTAAACCCGTGTGGTCTTAGGAAATCCATTCCCAGGATGCAGTCGTCCATTATATCAGCAACAAGAAACTCATGTTGAAACAGTATATCCCCTACTTGTACTTGGAGTTTGATCTCGCCGTATACGGATGCTGCTTCTCCCGTTGCTGTTCGTAGCAAAAGTGGTTTGCCTTTGGAGAGAACATGCCCGCTCACCAAATCTGGTCGCAATATTGACCTTGTTGCACCAGTATCAATTGTGAGGGTGCAATATTCACCGTCGACTTGTCCACGAACACATAAGTCTGCCTCTCCCCGATGTAGCCTAGATACGATGATGGTGGTTCTGGGGACTTTGATCCTCCTAGCCAACCTCTGCCCCGCGAAGTTGGCTCTTACGCGTTTCCCGACCCCTTGGATTGAGGGGCCTTATTGCCAGGCTCTGTTTTTGGCCTTGATCTCCTTCTAGCAGCACATGCCGGGCAGTAGCTTAATTTCCTTTGCTGCTTGCAGTTTCGTTGGAGATGACCTCGTTCACCACAATTCCAGCATATGGCCGCACCATTCACCTGCGCTTCTTCGCTGATGTCAACACGCTCACATAAACATTCTTCCGTTGTAACCTGTCGGATCCTGGCTGTGTTACGAGTTGTTGTTTTGGCAGCTTCAAAATTTAAACAGTATGCCAGGGCGTCCTTTACTGAACATTTTTCGGCTAGGCGGACAGCTTGTTGCATCTCCCTGTCCTGCAACGCGCTGATGAAAGCCTCCGTTGCTGCATCGTCCCGATGCTCTGGGTCGTATGCAGGGTAAGCCAAAAGTGCAAGCCTTTCAGTATCCTGAGCCAACTGCTGTAGAGTTTCACCTGGTTTCTGCATCCGGTTGCGCAGCTGCGACCTGTAGATCTGCTTCAGGTGGTTATCTCCATACCTCATGTCCAGTGCGTTCATGATAGCGACGGAGCTTGACTGCAACTCGGCAGGGACAGTTTGGAGTATTTCCGCAGCTGGGCCTCTCAGAGCAAGAATTAAGGCTGTCACTCGCTCCTGGTCATTCCAGTGATTTGCTTGAGCGGCAGCTTCAAACTGGGTTTTGTAAATGCTCCAAGCCATTTGTCCATCGAAAGTTGGCGCTTTTACACTCCTTGTTGAGATACTGGCTGTATTCGTTATCGGGCTTGGGTTACTCGCTATTAGACTTGGGCTGGTCATTATCGGGCTCGGGTTACTCAATATCGGGATCGGGTTGCTCACTATCGGGGCCGGGCTACTCGCTATCGTTATTTTCCCTTGTTTTAAGTCTTCTTTTATTCTTTCAATCTCTTCCCGAAACGTCTCCACTTTGCTCATCCTTTCTTCCACTTTGTCCATCCTTTCTTGGAAACCTTCAATTTGATGGTTAAGCTTTCGGCTTAGTTCACCTAAATCTGCTCTTAATTCAGCTGATTGCTTGTTGAACGCTGTTGACTGCCGGTCGAGCTTCTCGTTTAACTCAGTTGACTGCCGGTCGAGCTTCTCATTTAAGTCAGTTGACTGCCGGTCGAGCTTCTCATTTAAGTCAGTTGACTGCCGGTCGAACTTCTCATTTAAGTCAGTTGACTGCCGGTCGAACTTTTCTTTTAAGTCAGTTGACTGCCGGTCGAGCTTCTCGTTCAACTCGGTTGATTGCTTTTGCATTACCATCAACATTCGCATCAACCCTTGCGCACTCAGGATTTGTTCCTCCTCCTCACCTCCAGTGCAACTTTCAGCGTCGGGAAACTCAAACGACTCTGGATCTATCCCTTCCGCTGCCAGCGCTTCGTTCAACCGCGTGATCAGTCTAGCTTTGCTTCCTTCGGTTGAAATTTTCCGCTTTTCTAATTCCTCCTTTAGTTCCGGCAAAGTGAGAGCGTTGATTTTGCGCGGCATTTTTCTTACAAGTTTACTTCAAAAGTTCAAAAGTGTTCACTATAGTTCACGATTTTTTTTTTAAGTGTTTGAGTTATTTTTCACTTCACTATTGCACGAATAATCCCACTTCTGACACCAGTGTTGCGCGTTGAGCAGGTGCGCGACCTGTTTGCTATTCGCAAATATTGCTAATAGTGAAATAAAACACTCGCGAACTATTTTAAAATTAATTCTTAAAATTTAATTAAGTTTCTTCTACACTTTATGATTAATTTACTAAAATCACTAATCACTTTAATGAATTAAATTAATTAATTAACACTTATTCAATATAATTAAACATTATTTCACTTATTTAACACTTTTCTCACTTTTCGAGTTTTTCTGGCGCGCACTGTCGCGTACTCTCGCGTTTTCCATTCACAACTGCTTGTCTCGTCGTTCGCTGTAGTCGCTTATATACCACTACCAACCATCCCAGAACCTTCCATACAGATTGTTCTCGCGTGTACGCGTCGAGTCGCTTGCACCGGGATCTGTTGTACTTGATGCGCGTGACGTGCTTTATGCTTGCGCACACGAGAACAATCGATGTGTTGGTAGCAGATAGTCGTAAACATGTTTACGACTTTTTATTTACGCCGACTACAGTTCGCGTGACCTGAACACGTCACAATATAAATTTAAACTGCTTGTATCACTCTTTTGTGCATAGACTACTCTCCAAATACCTTCCTTATCTCAATTGTTTCCGAGCTCAATTGGCATTAAGTTTACCTTCAATCCTTAAAAATTCAAGCAAAACTCAAAATCAATTCGTTGAGCTACTTTTTTGTCATTTTTAGCAGTAAAGCTTAAAAAAATGATGAAGATCGAACGATCACGGTCGAAAATCGATTCCGCTAGGAAAAAAAACATAAAATTTAAAGGAAGGTTTTTCTTTATTTTTAGCAAAACGATTTTATGACGATGGAAGCAATTACAAATATTAAAAAAATGTGTTCTTTTATGTGATTGATTGATCAATAAATGACAGTAACAGTGACAATTAGAAAGATGTAATGGCAAGTCGAAAATGCCACTAAGTTGATGCACCTTGGCGTCTGTGCTGTATTCTCTGTCGTTCCAAATTCAATCCGATGCAAACAAGAAGGTTAATAAGTCTCTGATCTACTTTTTCTAGATGCCCTTCAGATCTGCTTACAATTATTGCTTAAGATTTGCTGCCTGACCAGTGGTGGACAATCAAAAAGGCAGTGAAGAATTCGGTCTTATTTTTTTTTTGTTCACATTCTCACAACTACGACCAACTGTGTTGTGCATAATACCCATTGGCTGATCAATGCCAATTGCCTGTACGAACAACTTGAATAATACTTTGTATGATTATCCCTCCTTGTTCTGCTCTTAAACCTCATATCTTTCTTGTTTTGTCATATCCTTTTGGTACAGCGGAGGCGGTAAAGGTACTCCAGTTCGTTCTATGCAATAGTGTGAGCTGTCAAGCGCTGAAAACTGTCTGACCTGTACACCAGTTCTTTGTTTCTCTTGTCTTGCCGAATATTGCGTCGCAGTGTGATAGCAGAGTGGCTCCTCTGAAAAATCAAGAATCTAAACTCATCGTTCGTTTTTAGGCCAATTTTCTTCATATCATATATAGCATATCTTCGTCTTACGAATGTGCAGTACAGTGCTCCGTAAGGATCCGAGTAGCGGCCTATAGGTTTTTTGCTATTCTCCGTTTTTTTCGGCATCAGGGATCGAAAAAAATGTTTGTTTTCTTTCATTTGGTCTGCTCCATCGGAGAAGGACTTCATCCTTGTTCGGATGTTTCCTCGTATCGTTTGTATCCATCGGAGGACTCCATCTTTGTTCGGATGTTTCCTCGTATCGTTTGTATCTTCCAGTGGAGGAAACCATACACCCAAGATGGTACACCGTCGAAACGCATATGTGGACGATACAAGGAAACATATGGGGAACGATGGAACTTCGTTTGGAGCACAAAGAAAAAAATAAAACAAAACATACGGAACTCTGCTTGGAGACCAAAAAAAATCCTTGAGCCTTCTCTTGTTTGTTCCAATGTATAGTCGACACTTCTTATCTTCATAGACGTCGTGGAAGAGCTTAAAATTTCGGAGTTCTGAAAGTTTATTACATTTCCTTATTTTTTTCCAGAATTCTGGAGTTTTCTATTTTTCAGACTTCTGGAGTTATCTATTTTTCAGACTTCTGGAGTTCTGGAAGTCTATTACCTTTTTTTCCTTCGACTTAGACTATTTTTCCTTAGACTCCTGTTAATTAAATTCATTTCAGTTGCACTCAAGCGTTCAAGACCTATGAATGCTGTCGAAGTTCCTTTTCGCGCAAATTGGTCCACTTTCTCATAACTCCCGATATCTGTGTGCCCCAATGTAGAGTGACACAAGCTAGAATATAAGGACAACACCAATGTGTTGTGTATTACTAATATTTAGAATAATTCTCGATAGCTTTCTCTTTCATTCGATTGTCCCCACCTTAAGGCTGCGTAGCGTAGGGTACATAACGCAAAGTTTTACCTTTGTATCCTTTGTCTACGCCGAGTTTTACGCTTACAGCGATGGCATACGAGGTCTGCCTATTAAATAACGAGACTACGCGCCTAGAGGGCGCCGTAGAGGGGTGGGGAAAATACGAGTATTGCGTTGGGTATCTAGATATATTGTCTATGCACGTACCAAAACACGTTCTCGTCACTATTATTGTATTTGTGCAGTAGCGGTTTGAAACGAACGTGTTTTTTTCTCGTGCCGAAAACCATGTGTGACGAAAAACAGGAGCAACGTATCAATCTCAAATTTCTCGTTAAATTGAAAAAAAAACTCCGACTGAGTGCTATAAATTGTTGCAAGAGGCCTATGGGGACAATCCTCTATCTCGTGCGCGTGTTTTTGAGTGGTGTAAGCGCTTCAGTGAGGGCCGAGAGAGCACTGAAGATGACCAACGCCCAGGTCGCCCTGTCACTGTTTCAAATCCGGAAAATAACGCGCTATCTGTGAAGCAGTATTTGGCCCGTAAGCGCACTCCAGTGCTCGAACACGCGCCGTACTCACCAGATTTGGCACCGTGCGACTTTTTTTTGTTTCCGATGATAAAATCTGCTTTGAAAGGGACCCGATTTGAGTCGATGGAAGCGGTAAAGCAAAAAACGTCAGAGCACCTAAAGGCCCTCACCAAAGAAGAGACTTCCAACACTGCTTCGATCAATGGAAAAAACGTATGGAAAGATGTGTGGCGAGGAAAGGGGAGCATTCGAATGTAGAATAATTTTTATATTAAAACCCTTTTTCGTAACCAGTCTCTTTATTTAATAGCCAGACCTCGTAGACCAGAGTCAGGAAAATACTTGGCTAACTTCCCAGTGGATGGGTATGTTTCGTGTTATGACCGAATTCTCCGATTCCTGCTCCCTCAAACGTTTTTAAACCATCTGTATATTGATTGCGATTATTTTATCGCTTATAACTAGAGATGCTGGAAGTGTACGTTTTGAAACGAAAAAATCCTTTTGCTCGATGTTTTGCAGGAAAATCGTGTTTGAAAAAATTCAGGGCGCGGATTACTTGAGGGCGAGGGATGTATTGGGTGTGTGCAAAAGTTTTTCTAGATTTTTTGTCTATATGGATTTTCTTTGAACTGTATCAAGTCATGTCCTTGATCCCATTTCGGCCAAGGAGGTGACAGATGGTCATTTATTGGAAGTCATACAAGGAGGTGATAAGATGACTATCGCTGAATAATGGCAGGGGGAGGGGGAGGTTGTTCCAGGTCAATACAACAACTAAAGAGAGAAGAGTCCAAGCGCTAGGATTTGTGGTAATGTTGAATGATTGGGAGTCGCGGGAACATTCTAAAAATTCTAACAAGAAGGACAGAATGATCTCCTACGTTTCCCAGTTTGCTCGTCAATCTGATGCCGTGTTTCTCCGACGAATTGTTACTGGTGATGTAGGGTGGGTCTTGTACAATAACGTGAAAAGGCACCGAACATTTTCGCAAAACAGAAGAATCATCAGCGTCCACATCAAAATTAGAGTCTTAGATTAATCAGTCATCCATCCACGGAAGATGTTATTGTCTGTATCGTGAAATTCTCCAGGAGTCATTTATTGCTAGCGTTCGGGACCAAAATAAAGTGTTAGATGCAGACTTGTTCTATAAGCAATTGGAGCGGGGTTTTCAACAAAGAATGCATGATAAGTGTCTTGCATTAGCTTATTGTCCCGAGGTCATATTTCACTACGAGAATGCGAGATCGCACACAGCTACAGTTACCCAACTCATTGCCCAAGATTGGCAGGAAATCTTTACCCCATCTTGCTCAAACGGCGGGTCACTTTTTTCAGTCCCCGGAAAAACTTTCTGCAGGGAAAAGAATGTAACACTGGAGAGATTTTTCGTATAGGACCACGTTAGGGGTTGCTCGCCACTCGGAAGGCGGCAGTTTTATATACTGACGTAGCCAATTCAATCAGAAATAAACAGCCTCATCGCTAAACAAAATTTTCTTATGAAATTCGCGGCCGGCTGCAATTTGTTCTCAGGTCGATACACCGAATCTACGCCGTGCCCGGTGGACTTTCAGTTTCAATTTCTGTACTAGTTGGATTTTGTAAGTCAGCAAACCAAGATCCTTCCGTGAAATTTTCTATAATGGTTTTGGACAATGTTTAATTGTCGATACAACGCTCTGCAGCTGCTATGGGCTCTTCATTAGTAAGATTAAGATTATTAGTAAGAGTAAACACGGTGCGAAAACGAGCCATTAATCGAATTAATTGCTTTGATTATGGACGATTATGGCCGGCCATAAAATTGGGGATGATTTTCACGAACAGAATTGTGTTTTTTTAAATAAATGTACACAATTTGCTGACGTCCCTTAGGCGTGTTGGCAACATGAAGTTCTATACCTCTAAAAATGTGCTATATATATTTACCATTATTATTTATGAGCTGTCCCCAGCGTTCTAGAAGTTGCCGTATTCCTCTCCTGTCGAAAGCTGCGCAGAAGTACGATACGGAAACTAGAAATATCTACAGGAGAGGGATGCGGCAACTTCCAAAACATTGGAGTCACGGCATTGATCGTAATGGTGATTATATATTAGATTGAGTTTAGAGAAAGGCTTAAAAGAAAGTAAATTACTTAACTTTGAACCAAAAAAAAAACTCTTGCGCACAACCAAAACATGCGGAAACGAACAACTGTCAAGTCATGCCCCCTCCGATTTATTGATGAACCCTCAAATTCGACGTCGCAGTTGTTACCGGCACAGAGCTATGTTGCTACGAGCTAGTTCTTTGTTTGGAATCGTTTTTCCTTTATTTGCATGTATCTAACCTAGGCTTAAACTTCCTTCCAGAAACACAACAACACTAGCTTGGCGTAATTATTTTATTTTTCATACTAAACTATATGAATATTTACATATTACAAAATTTAAATACAATTGTTGTGAATTTGTCTTAAATGTCTCCACGTCTGTGTTCGAGTAAGGTTAATCGATTTTTGATAGTTCAACAAAGCTTCAATGACGAAAATACATGAGTCCTGTCACACAGAACCCTGCACGTTCTTTGCCAAGTGCTATGGATAATTTGAAAAATCATCACTAGAAAGTTGTAACAAAATATATCTGAAAATGATCGCTAGAAATGATTAAATTTACGGGACAAAAGGAGCAGAAAATAGCAAAGAGAGAAATAAAATGTGGACAAATGGCATGATTTTTCGTTATGTTTGTTATCATCGTGCACAATATTTTTCTTATTTTTTGTTTGTTTTAACAATTCATCGTACACAAAGTCAATTTATTGGTTGTTAAAAGCGGAAATTCTAAATTTTCCGCTCGCCGGAAGCACTCGATCATCGCGATCGACTCAGAAAACTCGGCGTCCATCGCTTCACGACTGGAGTTTCTTTTTTCTTCTCCTCGAGCTCCTGCAATTGCATTTGTTCGAGCAATTTACGCTGGTTTTCACGGAACTGTGCCAGCGGATTTTCAAAATTTTTATAGTATTGCAACACTTCGCGCACGTCGTCTATTTCGGCGGTAGCGACAGCTGAAAGGGATTCATCATTAGTAATGCAAGTCCTGGCTAAAATAGCCATTAGAATATACTTTTTAAAAATGCAACCAAATCGAATAGTGTCGCATCATCATCGTTGCCCGTCCAACGTCCAATATTGAATGAATTCTGTGGATGTAATTTTGTTGAATTTGGATCCCAGTCGATCACTATAACCTAAAGAAAAGAAAAGCAGCACATGGACGATTAGCATGAGTTTGATTGCATTCAGCATGCACATTTACCCGTTTCAAGTCTCTATTCAAGTTATCTAAATTTTTCACATGATGCCCGTCCACAAAATGTGTTGCATCGCGGACCAGTCTGTACATGATGTAGCCGTTTGGGTCGAGTGCGTCCAGGATGGGGAAAACAGTCATTCCCTGGTCCGCGGTGAACACAACAATCTCAAAATGTTTGGCGCATTGTTCGAGAAAATGATCGACACCCGGACGTTTCTTGAAACGCCAACCGGTCTGATATGTCCAGTCGGGATGAACGAGGACATCTTTCATTTCAAGGACTAGTGTGTAGGGTGGTTGAATGTATGGCGGTTTAAGTGGATCCGGGAGAAGTTTGGAACGTGACGGCTCTTGAATCATCTGCAACAGAACGACGTGAAAGTCTACAGCAGAAAGTTCGCGAGTTTGTTAAGTACCTTTTGATAGTAAGTCATCGATTTCCACATTCGCTTGACATATTGTTGGATTAACGGCATTTTGCTGAACTCATCCTCTATGACATTCCCTTCCTCGTCACAGTCAGGCGACCCGAGATTATAAACTGCCCACACCATCAGCATCCCCGTAGAGGCGCCGAACAGCGCAAAGCTATGACGCAATTAAACCATAGAATCGAGAAACATCTCTACCTCCTACTGACTGGACTTTACCTTATTTTCATCCGTTTCCACGATGTCTCCTTCTCCTTGCGACTCTCCTCTTCCTGCTTCTTTTTCTCCTGTTCGGCATCCTCACCGCCCGGCATCGCAGTCTGAGGGAATAATTTCGAGAGAATTTGCGGGCCGGCTTCGACTGTAGTTGCGGCGCCACCACTTGCACCACCATCCCCGGACGGTTTCGTGGATTCTGTTGAATCTTTTGTACCTGAAATCAAGACAGCATGATCATATATCTGTGTCCAGTCTATCCAGCTTCAATTGTTTGCTTTCAATCACTTAACCGCACTTTTACTTGAGAAATTTCGTATCGACAGCCAAGTCGTCGTTCTGCACCCCGGCAAAATTGCTCTAGACGAAGACTCCGACGACGACGTGCATTCTAGTAAATATCGTGTGTAGTTGTGACGTTGCGCGGCATTAACATTTGTTATCACTGTACCCGGCAAGCAAATTTTCCGTGCCAAAGAAAAAACACTTCTTTGAGCCATAACTTTTTCACTAATTCCGTTTTAAAAGTAATTTTACACAATCAGTTCATGATTTCCTAGTGGAATTGCTAAGAGAAAAAAGTTGTCAATCGATTGCGGCAAATCGACGTGCTGTGGCGTGACAGTCGGTAGACATGTATTGAGGGTGAATTTATAGAGTGAATTTCATATGAAATTGCATTGGATATGGGTGTGTGTCTTGGATGATGTTTCTTCTTGTCAGAAATTTTCCAATTCGTGGAATTTCTTTCCGGTCGTGACATTTCTACAAAGCGAAGGAAGAATCAAATTGTCGCGAGACGTGTTGTTTATTTCACGAAATAACATTGTTGTCGTGTTAAAACATTCGAGAATTAAACGGGTCCTTTAGTGATTCATTATTTTGTGTGTTTGCGATTTCCGGTTTGTCGCGGTTAAGATAGTGAACTGCCTAAACAAGTGACAAAATGTGGGACAACATACAATTAGGAAATAGTGACAGGAAACGATCGAGAACCGTTAGTTGACGCAGGACAATTAAATTTTGTCCGGAAGAAGAAACAAACAGAACGCGATTGTGTGAAGACGTGTTTTTCGGAACAACAGGACAGGTTGACCTTTCAAATCGAAATATTCACCGCTTTTCCTGGTATTCCGGCGACGCCATATCAGTTTTCAGTGCTTTTGTCAGTTTTTATTGATAGATTCAGTGTATGACCCATAAACTGGAAAGTTAACACATAGGAAGAACTGTAAGTACCCTTTTCCCTTTTTTGGTGTTTAGTACAGTTGGTGATCAAACTTAAAAGTCACGGGTGACTCACGAAATGGATGAGCCATCTGAGGACAGACCTCCAGACCCCGGGGACCCCAAAACTATAACAGGAAAAAAAAGGAGAATTATAGATGATAAGAATGTGATCAGAAGTAAAGGTGAACTTAAATGTTTTACACATATCAATGATACAGCCATGACCAAGGTTCCTACTGAAGTGACACCGTGTGCTACGGTCACGCAAAACCTGGTAACCGGCAAAATTAATAAATACCAACCTGACGCTAAGGGGACTCTTTTTGCCATTCTCATTGATAGTGTGGACAACAATGGGGATAGGATTAGAATTACACCTATGAAACTATTTGTTTACAACAAGAGTTTAGGACTTACTGGAATAAAGGACATCAAACAAGCTGGGTATAATAGGCTTAAAGTCTTCTTCGGCTCAGCGGAAGAAGCCAACCAAGCAGTAGACAACATCAAACTAAAGGATTTTAATCTCAGGGCATTTATCCCGGGAAACTTAATACACAGATTTGGAGTGATTAGAGACATCCCGCACGAGATCTCAACAGAGGAGATAGTAAACTCAGCCAAAGCATGCAATAAAATGGGAGTCATCCTAGAAAACATAAAAGTACTGCAGGCCCAAAGACTGAATACAAGGGACAGAAATGACCCCAACAAATTCATTCCTACACCGTCGATCAAACTCACTTTCTCTGGCACCGAGCTACCTGATTGCATCAAAATGGCGTATGTAATTAGTAAGGTCAGCTATTTCAAATTCAAACCCAGGCAGTGTACTAATTGTGGCCTACTGGGACATTCCATGCGTTTTTGTAAAAATAAAAAGAAGACGTGCTTGAAATGTGGGACCGAAAATTGCGATAATAACTGCACCAAAACCATGTGCCTGCTATGCAAAAGTGAGGAGCATGAGGCTACGCACCAAAGATGCCCCAAATGGCTATCATACAAGCAGGAGGTAGAAATCAGCTCGATATTGAATATCACTAACAGAGAGGCCAGAAGCATTATAAATAAAAATAAATTTGCAGGACTAGATTTAGTGGACCTCAGCGAAGCTAATTTCCCTACCCTCTCAAAAGCTCACAATAATAACATTAGAAACCCCCACAAAGACTCACACAATGTCTTACTTAAAAACTCCTTCGCACAAATTACAAGCCTCAACAGAGACCAGTACACACAGAAGATAACAACAAACACCTTCCCAACAAGTGAGCCCATAAGGCTACCAACCAAAGCAATCACAAACAATCCACACAGTACTACGGAAATTGAAAGACTGCTCAATAATATGGAAGATCACATAAACAAACAGTCAGGAGACAATAAGGAAAACGTTGAGTTCCAAATTACGACAGTGAGAACATGGGCTAAGACCCTAAGGAAATATCTAACAAGTCCAGAGCCTGGAACTAGCAAGGAAAAGAGTAAAACAAATAACATTAAAGCATAAGATATGAATGTCCTACAACTGAATATACAAAGCTTAGCCAAACACAAAGACAGCCTCGAACTTTACCTAAAGAAAAACAACATTGCATTTGCGCTTCTGCAAGAAATTTTTAGCAATATCGACCATAACATACGATTTGCAAACTACAACATCTTTTTCAAAATTAGAGACAGCAACATAGGTGGTGGTGTCGCAATATTAGTCAGAAAGGACATCAAATTCAGACGGCTTAATACAAACAGCTGCCTCGAAAACGTTGTAATCCAAACGTTAAATTTAAAATACAACATGATACTAGCTTCCGTATACGCACCACCATCTATCAAATCAGTAGAACTTAAAGAAGAATTACAGAAGCTAAACAAAATTTTAGATTATACCAAAGACATCCTGATAGGGGGAGACGTCAATGCGAGGAACCATTTGTGGGGGGATCATCACAACAATGCAAAAGGGAAAATCCTAAAGAAATGGTTAGCAGAACAACACCTCAAAATACTGAACACGGGCATCTACACCTACAGAACACTAAATAAAAATGGAAAGATGCTGCAGTCAGTACCAGACATTACCGTCACCAACATGAAAAGACATGAAATAATATGGAAGGAAGAGAAAAATGACATCAGTAAAAGCAACCATATTCCAATAAAAATCTGCCTGCCTGACACACCCGTGAAAAACGACAAAACAATCAACTACAGGAACGTACTTCACGACATAAACAACACCACCTTCAGGCCAGATCTAGGCAATATTTATAAAACACTAGGCAATATTATTGAGCTCAACTCGCATTCCACTAAACACAAACACCCCCCCAGACACTGGTGGTCCAAGGAAATAAACAAACTCTGGAGAATAAAGAACGAAGCACGGCTTAAATTTAATAGGTTAAAGTCCACCACAAACTGGACCACTTTGCATGAGGCAAGGGAAACCTTGCGGAAGAGAACAAAAGAAGCTAAAATAAACAGTTGGAACGAAAAACTGGAAGAGATCAGGATGAGTGGCAACATTATGAATTTCTGGAAATTCATAAATTGCATCAGGAAAAACAAAACCCCCCCTACGCTTAACGTCCTCAACGAAGAGCAAGCTAAAGCTTTTTTGAACCTCATCAACATGAAACACCACCCAAACAACATCCATCATACGTTTTTGTTCACGCCAACGGAGAATCCACCAGACTTCGACCATAATGAGCTAAGTAAAATACTAAACGTGAAACGAAAATCCACGGCCCCAGGATTGGACAAAATCAACAATGATTTAGTTAGAGCACTTTTTACCCTACATCCAAACAGATTACTCCAAGCAATCAATGACGCCGTTAATAATTGCTCAATACCGGAATCTAGTAGGCACATAAGGGTAGTCCCCATCCCAAAACCAAATAGAAATTTGGATGACTTAAACAACTACAGACCTATCTCATTAATCAGTGTACCCGTCAAAATAATTAACAAACTAATTAAAAATAGAATAGAAACACATCTACAGAACACAAACCCACTCCCAACATTAACGTTCGCCTACACTAAAAACAGGTCGTCTACATCATGTTTCAACACCCTCTTACAGAAACTAGAGAATAAAGTCACCTATCCCGCCAAAACAGCATGCGTCATAGACTTCTCAAACGCCTATGAGAAAGTTGACCTCCAAATTCTAAGTCAAATACTATCAGATCTCAATATTCCAAAAACCTACATCCAGTGGGTTATAAATCTTTACAGGAAGAGAATACTCCACATTAATCAATCCTACACGACAATCACCAACGGACTACCGCAAGGTGACGTTCTTAGTCCACTCTTGTTCAACATCTATACTGCTAAACTTCACACCATCTCGGATTCCAATACAACTTTACTGCAATACGCGGATGACTTTTTGATTCTGGTCGAGGGCAAAAATATCAGTCATACCACTTACCTACTGCAAGATAAACTCAACCTTTTCTCCACTATTAGCGATAACTTGAAATTACCTTTTAACCCGGATAAAATCCAAGCGATAAACTTTCATTGTAATAAAAATCCAGTTGTCAATCTAATACATAGTCACATTGATATCAAATGGAGCAATAGTATAAAATACCTGGGTATAAACTTGACCAAAAACCTAAGCTTCAAGAGACATGATGAACACATACACACCCTATATAACACTGGCAACATCATTAGATACCTAAATAAACCCACAAATCCTTTCAGCCCTGCCTTGGCTTTGAACCTTTACAAATCTCTGGTTAGACCCAAAATAGAGTATGGAATAACCACCCTTGCACATGCACCTACATATCTCTTCAACAGCATGGACAAACTCAAAGCCAAGATCCTTAAACACTGTCTAGGACTGCCACCCAGTACTCCCAACCTTTATGCATTCCATATAGCTACAGAACTCCAGTCAAAGGATAGAGCTGAACTACTTACAGCTAAAGAAGTAGGGAAGCAAATCCTCAATCAAAATCTTAAACCCAATTGGACAGAGCAGGATGTGAACTTTAAAAGCAGCTACAACCATGTCCTTAACAAATATTTTGACCACTTCAGGAAACTAAACCCCACACACCGCACCAATAAACCAAGAAACTTAATCAACACACCCTTTGCGGAAAACTCTCCATATCTCCAAACCTGTAACCGACAAGAGCTCAACAACATTTTCAAAACACATACCGATAAACTCTTGCAACAAAAAGCCTTGGTACTGGTGACTGATGCAGCCAAAAATCTCTTTGGCACTGGTATAGGGTTCATCAACCTTAATAGTAAGTTCACCTACAATTCGAGTCTTCGTAAAAGTACAACAACAACAGAAGCTGAACTAAACGCAATACTAATAGCATTAAGGAATAGCAATTTTCAGGACCATAAAAAAATAATAGTTTTCACCGATTCCAATAATGCAATTAAAAGCCTCGAACACAATCAAGAAGAAAGAAAAGTAACGTACGAAATATGGAGTATCATCAACCAAAACCCGGAGAGAATGTTTACTTTCATATGGACCCCAGGACACGTGGGCATCGAACCTCTAGAAATAGCAGATCGCCAAGCAAAAGAAGGTCTAATGAGCCACAGATACACGGAAGTCCAATACGAACTCGATGAAATAGTCGCCCTAATTAGGGAAGAAATTGAAGAACAATGGAGAGTCAGAATGAGAGAGAAAAGTTCAAGTTTTGCCCCTTGCATCTGGAAAGATGCACACCATCTTAATAGCGGTGGAAAACCTTGGTTCCACAACAGTGACATAGCCCCTAAACACATAAAAACCATTAACAGAATCCTAACGAATAGAGCATACAATAAACTCCGCCTCTACCAAATCAAAAAAAGCACAACAGACTTGTGCACACTATGTAACACAACGGACACAATAGATCACCAACTGTTTCATTGCACTAAGTTTGAAGGGATAAGGGTGAATTACAATTTCTTTCAATCCCACAATAATATTAAGAGCTTAATCCTCAAAAATGATCGCAACTTACTTACCAACTTCGGCGGCTTCCTAGCGGAAGCAAATCTTAAACTATAACACTCCCTATACTTACACATAAACCCAAACAAAACAAAACTGAAGTTAATACACAAACTGAAATGTAACAAGAACTAGAGTCTACAAACACAAGATCGAAAACGCTGGCCGGTGCCATAGTTGCCAGGGCCAATCACACACTGGTATAAGACCAGTACGAACCTAAAAAAAAAAAAAAGAAGAAACAAAGATGAAGAAATCCTCTCGCTTCCATTGTTTGGGAAGTTCGGTAATAAATACAAATGTAGAAAAATAGGATGTCCTGCGAACGTTGTGAACGGAATAGACAAAAAACAAGGGAGAGTACTGAAAATAAGGTAAGACAATATTTAATATCTGAGATACATTATTTTTCGAATATATTTAAGGCTCATACATAAATTAATTGTCATTGTCCAAACTTAAAAGTATATTCTCCGACATAATCGTTTATTGTGTGCCATAAGGATAGGACTCCTCTTCTGTGGTGCACAAACTAGGAATAATTTCCAAAATCGTATTAATGTGGTTATTATTTACACTTGTTGTTAGGTTTTGCTAAGACTTCTTAGCAAACTAATCCTGTTGTTTTTTGTTATGTTCTTGGATTACAACGCAAGGTTTCATAGTAGAACAAAAAGTATTTATTATTAATAAAAGAATAATGAGAGATGATGGAACAAATTGAACGATGCACACTTCTTGATGCGTGGCCACGATATGGCGCTTTCAATGATCTTTCGTCGAGCTACACACACATACTCATGCAAGTTTACACTGCACTACAGTCTGCTTACACGTACAATACATTTTTTCTTGAAGAAAAGTGTACAGTTACGTGCAAGAATTTCCGATTTGCCGATTTTAGTTTAAAAAAGAGCAAGACCTCAGTTATAGTTATTTGCAGATAATTTTCATTGATTCCTTCGTGAACAGAAACTTTTAACAAACATTTTAATGGAAATAAATTCAACAAATTTCGGTCCTTCCACAAATATACGAGGTTAGGGTTTTTAATTCCATTCAATAAATTTAATTAACAGAGTGATACACAGTCAATAGCCCATTATCAGTATACAATGCAAGTCCTTTCTTAACCGCGTCGATAATCCTTGAACTATTGTCGATCAAACATCGCAATCTGTGAATTATGGATAAAATCGAGTATCCCGCCGTCCGCCTTTAGTTCCTTACCAAGCAAAGAAAGTCAGTTGAAATCATACTTGCAGAGAAAGCGTTACGTTTACTCTTGCACAAGTAAAATCATGGTTGACAAGTGGCATAGACTGTTTAAACAAGGCAAGAACTCACCACGACGACGACCCACGTCCTGGATGGCAGTTCGAAGTGACTGCTCCGAAAATTATTCAAAAGGTTGAAAAATTAATATCGAGAGATGATAGGCTAAGGAAAAAACAGTCTTGAGTATCAGATATGGCAATTTTGATAATTCTCTTCATTACCCGGGAAATGTCAAACGTCATGAAAGGCTAGATATGTTCCGAGAATGCTAACGCCTCTTCAGAAATGTCACAGCAGGAGTGTTCCCGTGCGTTTTTGGACCTCTGTAGTGAAGATAAAGATGTACTATCTAATGGAATCCATACTGGAGACGAAATATGGAACCATAATTATGAACTTGATTATACAGGACTCAAGTTCATAATTATGATTCCATATGTCACATTCCATGTCACATGATATTACCATCCAGCCAGTCGTCGTACTGTTCGTAACGAAGAACCCATAGTAGCATAGCCCAATTAAACCTGTGCCCATCCACATTATGGAAGATTTTACGTAAGGACCTTGATTTGCGGACTTACAAAATACAACTCGTGCACGAATTGAAGTTGAAAGACCATCGGTCAGAGCATAGATTCGGTGTATGGGCCCCTAAGAACAATTTGTTGCAGATTCCGAATTTTGAAAGATCTAGAAAAACGTTTTGTAGATCGTTCTTTTCGAAGTTTTTGCCCTTGCAATTCGCTAGATTAGATTCCTTTCGCAGTCTTTGAACTTTCTCCATTGACAAGGTTTGTAACATCTTTGATCTATTCAGATGAGCGTAACTGCTTATCAGCTAGTCCATTAGAATTTATTAATACTAATAATAATAATTCAAACCATCAGAATTTATCGGTTGGGTAGGACTTCCCGTTCGAGCCTTTTCTGTTAGGTTTCATCGGGGTTAGCAACATGAAGCCAAGCATTGTCACGCTTTAGAATCACTTTTTCGCGCCTCTGCTTGTATTTACTTTTGTATGGTCGTTTTTCGCGTGGTGTGCGGTGCATTGGTGTTGGAAAATTTACCATTCCCCTGATTACTCGTTTGCTTTTAATAGCTCATAAATAATATCAACGACGAGTACCAATCAACTACACTGGATAACCTTCGCAATATGAATATTCGGCTAAGCTAACGACAAATTAGTATGACCGGGGAGTCCTTACGACTTAGTTCCATTTAGGATGAATAAATCCAATTTTCATCATCCTTTACGATGCGGTGAATAAAAATCTTCCTTTTTTGTGGGTGAAGCAGTTGTGCTAGAAAAAATAACGACGCTCGACGACTCTTGGCTTCAAATTACAAATTCATTGCTTCTAGATTATTCCTAACGCATGCAATAACATGGAAGTAGCTCAGTGGTTACCTTCTAATGTTGAAGCAGATTCGTTATGCGTTTCACACTTTTCCACATCGAGCAATACCTGCAATCTAGCGTGTTCAAAAGGTTTTGGACGTTCTCTATGCGGACGGTCGTCAATATCAAAATGGCCGTCTATGAAGCGTCAGAACCAGTCGCTGCACGTTGTTACGCTGAGAGCATCATCTACATGAATTTTACTGCGCTCTCGGTACGGTTCTGCTCCAGTTTTCTTCGAATGAAAAAAAAAATCGACACTCATCTCGAATGACTATTATTTGTGGACAAAATCAGACATTTTCAGACAATCAAAAGTATATGACGCCAATACAAAATCACACATGTGTCAAAAGGGTTTTTTACCATATATCTTTTTTTTATTTGTTTGTTTGTGGTAGGGAGGAGAAGGCTGTATTGATTGATTGATTTATTGATTACTGTCGGGGATAGTGCACCTCGACCTTTACAGGTTTATTGTGCCCCCGCTTCCGGTGCGCCTAGAGCGCCTCAAGCAGATCGATCTTCCTCAAAAAGTCAATGATTTGCTTCGGCCTCAGGCGTCCCAAATCCTCCTCGACAAGGAAGCAACTTCCCAGACTGTCTCTTCTCCTGCGGGACAGCGCGTCGCAGTGTGCCAGCAGATGCACCGGTGTCTCCTCCGCAAGATCACAAAATGCACTCATCATTCGCTGTCAAGCCCATCTTTTTGAGATGCCCTCCGAGTGTGCAGTGCCCCGTGAACATCCCAGTCAGGACCCTTAGCTTTCTTTTATTCATTCCGATGCACGCTCGAAACTTTTTCTCGTCATAAACTTCGAGGAACAGCTTCGACATTCGAAGCCCTGGAAGTCCATTCCAGAGCCTATTGCATTCTCTTTCCTCATTTTCCTTTAGGGCCCTGTGAATGAGATTCATTTCAATTGCGCTAAAGGGTTCAGGGCCGATGAATGCTGTTGATGCTCTTTTCTTCGCCAGTTGGTCCGCTTGCTCATTACCCTCGGTACCTGCGTGCCCTGGCACCCAGAATAGGGTAACTCTATTGTCCGCACTCAAGGCTGCATACGCCCAGCGTGTGGGACTTCCAGACGCAAAATGCTTTTGGACTACCCACTAAACACCTCCCCTGTTAACCTGAGAACCTAGCCTGGAACCGTTTGACACATTACTTCGGGCTAGGCCTCGTGTTCCTACGCCTAGAGGCGCCTTCGGATTATGGGGATCTCTTCTCTAACGGGAAGGACGGGAGAGGAAGGAAGTGCTAGAAAAGACATCCATCCATCCCCGATGTCTCCCAGCGTTCCAATAATGCTTTTTTTAATGTAAGCACTGCCCGAGCATATTGCGCCACTCGATTCCAATTGTCAACTGTTTCCAGCATTACTCCGACAATAGTTTTCAGACAGAGCTTTCCGATTTCGCCGAGTAGGACCAATCGCTGCTGGCTCCACCTTTTGCAGTAGAAGAATGTGTGACAGGCGTCATCCAACTCTCCTGCACAAAACACACAGTTAGGAGACCGTATTTTGTCAATTTTGTACAGGTAGGACCGAAAGCGACCGTGCCCGCTTAAGAGCTGGGTCAAGTAGAAATCGGTCTCACCATGCACCCGACTGAACCACGGCCTCAGGTCAGGGATCAGACGTGCAGTCCACCTCCCCCTTGTTTCTTGCTCCCAGGACTGTTGCCAATCGCTGAGAGAGCGACGTCTCTCTTCCTAGGTGATCTCTTCTCTTCGATCTTCACCTCTGCCCAAGTAAATACTTCTGCGCTCTCTCGCAAGGAGGGTGATTGGTATCACCCCTGCGATTACCAGCACTGCCGTCCCGGAGACCGTTCGGTATGCGCATGCGATTCGCAATGCTCCTTGTCTCTACACCTGTGCCAACCGCTTCCGGTGTAACGTCTTGCTGAGAGCGTCGCCCCACAGTTCTGATCCGTAGAGTAGAATCGACTGCACAACGCTCTTTAAGAGCCGTCTCCTTGATGTGGTGGGCCCTCTATGTTGGCCATTAATCGGGTGAGTGCCGTCACACGCGCTGCAGCCTTTTCAGCTACTGCCTGCAGCCTTGTTACCATATATCTAGGCTGACGTTTTGCTTATGTCAAAATTGATCAGCATTTAAACTTTTGTGCCGAACAACCAATTCCCCTCCTGTGCATTTTCAGTCTGAAGTGTGCGTAAGCATATTTGAATGATTTACTGTCAATATCCGAATATTAATCCGAAAAAATAAAACTCTCAGTCCTTCTAAACATATTCGTTTTATTATATCAGATATACATCAATAAAAAAAATATACACGATGTATATTTTTCCTCGTAATTTTTTTGTATTTTATTGTTTTTTTTTTATTTTATTTTTCGTGCTAATCTCATACTTACATTTTATCACATTTTATAAATCGGTAAACATTTTCATAACGTCAGAATATAAACGATCTTGTTTGAATATCCGTTTTAAGTTTTATCTTGTATTTTCTATTTCTATAGGGAAGAAAATAACAAAAACAAAGTAATCTCCAACGATTTTGCGTTATAAACAGAAATCATTCCCACCAGATTTCACTTGTAATGAATTTTCCACAAGACCTTATTTACTCTATACGCCGATAATATACATTACATAAATTGGGTCAATCTACAAGGCTGACCGGAAAATAGAAATTGTCGGAGAAAGTTATAGTGCTCAAATTTAAGAAACATTATTAGAAACGTGGGATAAAGTTAAGTAGTTGCTGTAATTAACTAGAAAGTAACAAGTTTCTTTTTCTATCCTTTGAAACGTTTTGGAGTGAAATTAAAAGGATTAATATATACTTGCCCAAATACTTGACTACAATCAGATTTTCACAAAGTAAATGGTAAGTAGTTGTTTATCTTCTTCAAATACAATCTATACAATAAATTTCGCATTAAATTTCTTTTTAAATTATAGATTTTCGCTATTATTTACAACCTATTTTCGGCCTTTTCATATTTTCGAGCTTTCTGGCGACTGTTGCCTCGCTCTAAGTACCAGTTTCCATCGTCTACCCTCCGCTTCTCACCGCTTTCACTAGATCCTTTTCGAGCATCCTCTCGAAACCGTCTACGACGCTCCATCCAGTCATCATTCTCTTCCTCTCTCGAGTCGCGTTTCACGGGAGCGTCTTTGAATTTCTCACTACCGTTCTTCTTTCGACAACCATTTTTTTTACGATTCTCATGTCCTGGAAATTCATTTTGAGGCTGTGCTTCGCGCTTACCATTTTCGTACTGCTCCTTGCGACCGTTTGTGTGTCCGTTTTGATATTTTTGGTGGTGTTCCCGCTTTTTGTAGTCCTTAGATTCCTTGATGTCCTTGTTATTGCGTTCTTCTGATGTTGGCACTTCTTTATCATTCTTGTGTTTTTCTTGATCATTTCTTGTGTATTTGTTACGCGGCTCCTGGGAATGTCTTTCCTTGTCCTGTGGAGTCGGAGTTTCACGCGTCTTACGGAATTTTTCTTTTGGTGTCCAATTTGGATTCGGCGGCTTTCTAGCTTCTACGGGACGTTCATCGTTCTCAAACTTCCCATTTTTGTCACCTGTAGTTTCTTTCATATCAGGCGTATCAGGATTTATCGCTGGATACTTTTGCGATCTGGTCAATCGATACAACGCGTCCTGCATAGCTAAATTATTCGCTTCGAATTTTTCATTGAGCTCTTTCATACGCATCAACATATTACTGTACTGATCAAAACTTCGATCATCCAATCCATTCATAGTGTCCTGGATGATTGTTTCAATGTGCGATGTTTTAGTCAGAATTTCATTGAGCCTTGCATACACCGAATTCAAATCTCTTGTATCTAAAATCGGACCATTTTGCATTCGTCCAAACATAGCCAAAATGGCGACGAAAACCGCAAGAAAGAAAGCATAAGTGAAATTGAATCCTTGAAGCAATGGACGATCTGTTTCGGAATCAATGGAGTCTGTGTCACGTTCATAGTTCTGGTGGAGTATTATCGTTTCATTGGCTGACTTCGGTAACAGTGCAGCCGTTTCCGTTTCAAGCGGACTTGGTGTTGTTAAAGGATCAAAACTTGAATGAATAATTGTTTTTGTCATTTCCTCATTATTATCCGAATCATTTTCTTCGTCGCTTGGCAAGTCTGACGATTTTGGAGGACTGTGACGTTTGGTTGGGGATAAGCGTCGTGGCGCTGGTTGTGGTGATGATCGTCCACCACTTTCACTATCACTGATTATTGATATACCATCGGATATTTCTCCATCGGTATGGTGATCGTCTTTTCTGTAAAAGAAATACAAAAGGAAATCAAAGGATGGGTCTGAAATGGTTCAATTCAGCGTTTATTGTGCTAATCCGGATAGCCTTATAAAGTAAATTCAGCAACTATTTTAATTAGATTAAGTTAAGACGGGCTTACTCTAGATATCCTTTCTTTCTTTTTTGCCTATACTCGATAGATCTTTTGTCTTTATCTTGCTGAAAACGAAAGATGAGTGGATGCTGGTAGTGCTCAAAATGATTTAATGACAAATCCTACCCACATTTTATATTTAAAATATATGACAATAGTATGGGATCGGCAGGACCGTGTTTTGCAATGCTGAGTAATGTCTTAGCCACGACAGAAGAGAGGAAAATGAGACCATGAGATCCCCCTTTTGGGTTGCTGCCGATTCTACCGTTTCTCGTTCCCATATCTATTATAACCCCTTATCGTATAGGAACATTTTTGACATACGTTGACAGCTGTCAATTGAAACTTATTTAATCGAAGAGAACATTGGGATGTCCGATTCCAGTTGCAAGTTAGAAATCTTTAAAAATGAGTGAAAGTAAAGACAAATTTAGAGAGAAAACGTTGCTATAAAACCGTGAACCAGGCATCATATCGAAATCTAAAATATTTAAATTATTTAACAAAACGAAAACAAATTGAAACCTACATATTTTTCTGCGATAACAATTTTCATTTCCTGAAATCTACCAAACGCCTTAAGCGCGAGATACATCCAAAAGATTACGTTTATTTCCTCTTTCTCGCAACTAGAATTGCATTCTTTATTTATTGCCTGCTTCCTAATTTTCACCCCAGATAAGATAACTTTACACGATCAAACATTTACACGATGATTACATAAGGTGCGAGTTATTTCTGATTTATATGTGAAAACATTTAAAGACCAAACGTGATCACGAATCGAGTGTTAATTTTTTCTTCTACAATGTCATACTCCAGAGATAATCTTACTTACTTGATATTTTCAATATGGTGATCGTCATCATGATCCTGTCGTGGATGTGATCGATGGTCAAATTCATTTTTGGATTTTCGTTTTTCCGCAACTTTCGTATCCTGGACTTGAACGGGATCTTTACCACGATCCGTTGGTAATTCAGGCGTTACTAAAGTCCAAGTTTCAAAAGTTTCCGATTCAGTACTCGACGATATTGTTGGGGAGGAACTTAAATGTTCTCCACTCTTTCCCGTATCCGCATTAGTTTTGTCCATGTTTGGGAGTCAGGTTCTAGTCCTGGCAGATGATTTACTTTTGACAATCTAATAATTTTGAAAAAAAAGAAAAAAATTAGATTTACATCTGAAACTTTTAAGTTAAGAAATAAAATTTAAAATATAAGATATGGACATGTGGAAATCCACGTCTGATTATTGCAAAAATGCATATATTCAAGGCATTCAAATGCCATTTTAATAGACATCTTAGATAAAGTTTTCAAAATTGATAAAATAATTATAACTGCTTCGGAGTTTCTTTCTTAGTGAATTTAATCTGTATCCTCAATGTAATGCTCAAGCTGATTCTTCTTAAGTCATCTCGACTGTGAGAAGGCGCTGTCCTCGATAATTTTCAGCGGATAACCTTATTTTTTCTCTGCCTAAATAGCGGATTTTTCTGTTGAGGGACTCTTACTCAATCGTGTCTGTAACGCAGCTAATGTCCTTAATTTGTCCTTAAGTTTGAGGTTTGGTTTAAGTAATCCAAAGGATATCGTCTCCATTTTTAATCACGTTGCGAACGAGCCGTTGTTTGTTTCCTCTGTTCCGAGTCTGGAAGGAACCCACTAGATCGGCTTGCCAAAACTACTGTAATGGCAAAGTGGTTGTCATCGGGTTTGACAGCTGCTTCTGATTTCTAAATCTTTGATTTCTGCTTCTGACTGTTTGCGCATAATCTGCAACCTTCCGGTTTTTAGTTTTGCGATTTGTGACCCTTGTGAGGTGTTTCATTTGGCTCTAAGAAGAAGCCACCGCTTTTATCAAAGGAGTACAATTACGTAAAATAAGTCTTGATCCATGTATACCCTCCGGGAAAAACCGGTCAATCAAGTGAATACTGTGTGGAAGACTAGGCAAGACCAATCAATCAAGGTTACAGTGACAGCTTCCTTCGGTTATCGCGGTGCATTATAAGTTTTTTTTTGCTAGACTAACCTACGAATTCGGAATATTATATGAATGCTCTAGTTTGGTTATCCCCAAGAAAAGGACAGGCCTGTGAAAAGATATCGAAATTACGCAAATGTTCCGTCTGATACGGCGGATCTTCAACCACAAAAACCCGCTCATATCGTTCCAGAATCTTGTGGAAATTTTGTCATCTTCCCAAACTCAAAAGACTGCTGTGGTGGCACTGCTTTGAATCTATTGAAGAGACCGATTCAATGAAGGATGATTCCCAGGATAACAAAGATTTCCAACGACCGATCTAAACGAACATTTATACTGTGACTAGACTGTCATTAGAATAGACCTTATACGTGTATCCCTACAGGTTAGCCGGTGTTTTCTGCTCGTATCGTTTGCGAACCTCCCACCGTTTGGCCCCGTAAGAAATTTTCCGCCCGTCAATTTTTAAAATTTCATTAATTCATTTTATGCGCTACGCTTTTGATTCGGTGTAAATATACTTGTCTAAGTTTGGCTACCCACTGGACAAACAGATCGGGTTATCAAGTTGACGATGCCCTCTTCCAACTTCATACTTGCTACAATTTGGATTTATGCCTGTTTTGCAGGAATGACAGCTATTTATCCTATGAAACGACCCACTCCACTGGAGCATTACGCTTATAGGATAGTGATCGAGTTGGAAGCGCGGCATCTTCCCTTTCGCTACGCTACATACTAATAGGGTAATCTGACAAGTTTCCGACCACAACGTACAGATGGCGGCTCTTGTCAATAAAAGCTAGTGACTGTAGTTGTGCATCTATTGACAGTTTATTTATTACTCATCAAAGTTTCAGCCATTTTGCACGAGCAGCTTTTAATTGATAGTCGTTGGAGTGAGTAGTTTTATGCAAATGTGAAAAACTGAGTATAAAGTTATTAAATTTTTGTTTTTAAAAGACAATACTACTTTACAAATCAAAGATTTGGAGTCTGCGTATGGGGTTTCTGCACTTTCATGTACCACAGTGAAATTTTGGGCAGCTGAAATCAAGAGCCGTAAGAGCTTTGGAGATTGTGAACGTTCAGGACTTCTGAAAATTGCGACTATTGACGATAAAATTGCTAAAATTCACCGGTAGCCGGCCACCAAATTAAAGTGAAAGAGATAGCAGAGGTTATGAAAATGTTAAAAGAACGTGTTTGTCATATATTAAATCAAAATATACGCATGAGAAAACTGTACGCGCGTTTTCTTACGTTAGACCAAAAATTGTTCGAATGAAGGCTCTGTTGTCGGAGTTTAGCGCAATACATCCGAGTTTTTACGCCGATTAATTACTGTAGATGAGACTTGGATACACCATTATGCCCCCGAAACAAAAATACAGTCAAAACAGTGGACTGCAAAGAGGAAACCGGCCCCGAAAACAGCAAAAGGTGATTTTTTTTTGGCTGGAGAAGTGATGGCGTTTATTGGGGATAGTCATGGAGTTATCTTCATCGATTATCTTTAAAAAGGAAAAACCATTACAGGAACATAATATGCATTATTACTTGCCAAACTGAAGCCAGAAATTGCGGAAAAACGGCCAAATTTGCAGAAAAAGAAAATCCTGTTTCACCAAGATAACGCGCGGTCTCACGTGTCAGCGGTTACCTTGGCGAAAATCTACGTATTCCGGTTTGAACTACATGCCTTACTCACCAGATCTAGCCCAAATCAACTATTTTTTGTTCCCTCATCTAAAAGCTGCGCTCGGAGGACAGACATTTCCCGTCAAATGCGAAGGCAATCACCTTCGTGAATAATTTTTTTACAGAGAAAAATGTCGGGTACTATTTGGACGGGTGATAAATAGGGGCATTGCTGGGAGAAGTATCTAGAGTTACAAGAATTCAATGCAGAAAAATCAAAAAAAAAAAAAAAAAAAATTGAGAAAATTGTCTTGTATCATTGTAAGGTCGGAAACTTTTCAAGCCGCCCTCGTAGCTCATTCGAACATATATCCGACTAATTTGTTTGTTAATTTGTTCCTCAATTGTAAAGTTTTTTTTCCGTCGGTAAAGAGAAAATCGCGAAATCGTTTCAGGAGTTCAGCACATGGAGTTTATCACATTTCTGTCAATCAGGAATTTAATAAGCGGCTAACGTATTGCATGTATGCACTGATCCTCACTCCTCCTCACGTAAAATACGGCTGACAGTGCGTGTAGAAACGCATACTTCTACTGTCTGTGGCTACTGATGACATTAGCACAATAAACACAAATAGCGCTCACACTCCGAACAAACGACCGATCTAACGGTACTTGAAAAATTCTGGAGAATTGCATTGGTGTTCGTAAAAATGTTTATTTTTCTCTATTTTGTCTATCTATTTACATTTGGCTTGTAAACAAAACGAACAAAAAATTAATATTTTTACTAACACTCATACAATTCTGCAAAATCCGTTAGATGGGTCGATGGTCGGAGTGTTATCGCTGTTTGTTCTTACGCTATGACATTAGGATAGCGTTGAATCCATTCGCGAGCAACGCACACTAGATTTGAACGGTGCGCACAACGCTGACATCCCAGTCGCGGCTTGTCGATGACAATTGTCTTTTTATATCTCGCTGTGCGAAATGTGCGAAAAACGATCCGTTCGGTTACGAGGTTTTGGTTATAGTTTTTTCTATCTACACGTGTTTAATGCAATATCGCTATTCTTTATTCGCGTATTTCGCGTAACTTCATCGTGACGTTCAAACCGAACTGGTAACTGTCCGAATCTGTTTAAAGGGCAGAAGTTGGGTACCGTTAGGTATTCTCGTTTCGCAGTGTGACTACCCATCGCCTGGGGTTTGGTCGGCCTCAAATCGACTTGATATGAAAGAACTGACAGAACTTTGCCTATAATTTGGATTTTCCAGTGAAATATTGTCTTTAAATCTTTCTAACCGTTTACGCTAAATTATGAGCTTTTGGACGGTTTGGACGTTTTTGAGGTGCGGTTAAGAATCTAAATGGACACACTTCACTCTAGTTTTAAGAGTATAACTAAAGAATTCTATAAACTCAAGGGTATTCGCAGGTTCATTTATAATTCCATTGGGGGTGGCTTTTCTCAGGTTGCATCCTTTTTAAAAGCAACTTTCGCTTGTCTCAGTTGTATGCCTGGAGCCTGAGTGTCACGTTTAGACAAGCAAGGTGCATTAATGTCCTGTACGAATACAGTTACAGTCTTAAATCCTCGTAGCTCTAGAAATTATAGCTTAGGAAGAAACTTAAAATAATTGGGGCCACAGCGCAGTAAAATGCGACGATTATAAATACAAACATGCAAATCTATCACCTAAAAGTTCAATGCTCTCGCTGTCAAATATATACACCAAAGATAATGAAAACTTCTAAGTAAATTTAGATGATTTCAAAACACTTGATTAAATTTCACTTGTTTTTCCGCATACGAAGATAATATGTGATAAAACCTGAGGTGGAGTTGGTCGCAAATGATTCAAACAATCGTCAAGAAATTTAATTGAAACTGCTTCTGAGTGTTTGTTACTTTCTAGTATATTTCTAGTATTTTTAATGGCGCCGATAAACAACTTTTGAAGAGCATGCCAAGTCGCTTAATACTGAACTAAACAAGTCTTAATGAATATGGGCTTGAACTCGTACTTGACAAGGCCATTTGAATGTTTTCTTTGAAAACTTAACCGAATTTTAATAAAAAGTGGCAAGAAGTCGTTAAAATTTAACACCTAAATGCATTAAAATGTATACACTTTCTTTTCAATTTACATATAGTACACACCTTTCACGCGAATTTCAAATATAGCAATAAATACACGCATGACTTTACATCTACTAAAAGTGTCTCACATGTGGCCAACTATGAACTGTTGTATTTAGTCACATTCGTCAAACAAATCTGAATCTCGTGAATGCACTTTATTTATTACTCGAATATTGCATGCACAATTTAATAAATCATACTTTACACTTTACTTCGTTGTTTATATTTTTAAAAGCTTCGTTTGATATTTAAACAATTTGAATCATGTGCCGCGCGCATTGGCAAACGTACGTAATATACGAGCGTTTGGATGGAAATGATGAAATTTTCCCAAACGTATATGTTAAGCGATGAAATTTTCACAATTTACACACTATACCGTGTTAAAATAAATGGACGCGACCAAACAAATGATGGCTACCGGCTTTGCAGATACATATTTGTATATATTAGCAATAGCTACGACATCATTTTCTTTGTCATACGCAAAACCTAAACAACGCAAGTGGACAGGTAACTAATTGAGCTATTCGATTGAGACACGTAGTTGCTGTTTTGGAGCATGTCTTAAGATACACGTAAGGTGGCCATGTGAACTGTTTTCGTTGTAGATTCGCGGGCATGTATTATTTCACACATGCGATTCGCTCCACGGGAAGCGATTCGTTGATGAAATGTTTCGAAAATGAAAGTTAGATAATCTTTTGATAAGTTCATTATCACTCTTCATTTTTCGTAGTGGTTTTTCTTTGTACCATGAGTTTTAACTGCTATTTGCGCATTTTGAAAGGAAAATTGTTTTTAGGATTTGGAATTTGCGAAGATAATTTTGCGATATTCCTCGAACAAGTGACACAAAATGTATCTGAATAATTTCTACCGAACAATGCGTAACTATCATCGCCCGTCAAAAGATTCAACGCTTGTTAGTCGCGAAAATGGCAGCAGCTTTTTCGGCCCCAAAAACCACCGCAAAAATTTATCCTGCTTTCGAAAGTTCAAGAAGTTTTCAAACCTTCTTGTTCCCGAAACCAGGTGTGGAAAGACAGATCCCTTTGTGAAGATTCCAGAAAATTCTCAATCTTTTGCGATTGCCTAAATCGGTCATGGAGGCACAGCTCCTAATCTGCGTAAAACAAAACCGATACCAACGGAAAACCTACTATCCTGCGGTGATCGTGAGAAAGGATAGAGGTAGATCCTTTCACCTCGATTTTTGAGCCCATCAGGACTCACTAGAAATCCAGCTTCTTACGGCGGTAAGCATATTCTAAAAAGAGTGTTCTTACAACGATTTTGGTGTCTCGGACGTAATAGAATTTCAGAGCGTATTGCAGCATCTACGACGGCGATCCGATAAGTACTTAGCCTCACTGCCCGATGATGCCAGTATCGCAAGAGAACTATAGTTTAGTACCTTCTTATAGACGGCGACTAACGAAATTTCAGCCGGATCGGACCTGTAGTTCTGTTTTGAGAGTGTCTGAAAGCATGCGTGTCCGAAAGCAAGCGTATCCGTTGATTTTAAAAAAATGGAAAAGAATCAATATCGGTCGGTGACTCAATTCTTATTTTCCGAAGGGAAATCGCACAGTGGAACCATCGAGCGCTTAGATGTAGTGTATCGGGACGATACTCCTTCGATGGCCATCGTTAAAATTAGTTCAACGAATTTCAGCGCGGTTGCACGTCGGTTGAGCCACACCCAGGCGCCCCGAAAACAGCAACCACCGTGGGTAACGTGACGAAAATTCACGATCTCGTTTTGGTAGACCACCAATTCAAGGTGAACGAGATAGCTGAGGTGGTAGGCATCTCAAAGGACCGCGTGGAGTTTATCCTACATGAAATGTTTAGTATGAGAAAGCTGTCGGCAAGATGGGTTCCACGTTTGCTCACTCCGGATCAACTCACAAGCGCAACCGTGTGATCACTTCAGAGCAAAGTTTGGCGCTATTCAAGCGTAATCCAAAGGAGTTTTTGCGTCAGAGACCGAAAAACAGTCAAAACAGTGGACTTTACCCGGTGAACTTGCTCTGCAGGAGGCGAAGACTGTCCCATCGGCCGGAAAGGTCATGGCCACTGTTTTCTGGGATTCGCAAGGTGTGATATACATTGACTACCTGGAGAAGGCGAAAACGGCTACAGAGCAGTACTATGTCGAAGTATTGGGCCGATTCGACGCCGAATTAAAAAAAAACGACCCCATTTGGCGAAGAATAAATTGCTCTTGCACCACGACCCTGTACCGGCTCATACCTCCGCACTCGGAACGGCTAATTTGATCAAATTAGGGACGAACTGTTGTCCCATTCAACATATTCTTCAGATTAGGCCCCGTGCGACTTATTTTTGTTCCACGACTTGAAAAAGTCACTCACCGGGGAGAAATTTCACTCGAACGAGGAATTAATCGCCGCCACGGAGGCCTACTTTGCAGACCTCGAGAAAACTTTTTTCAGACTGATTAAAGAAGTTGGCGCATTGCTGGGTCAAGTGTATCGAACTAAAAGGAGATTATATTGAAATTTTTGTTTTTTTTTTCATTTGTAGGCTAAGTACTTATCGGGCCGCTCTCGTATTAAACTGCTACAGTTTAAGGACCTTTTCATAACCACAATCAAATTTAACGACTCGAAACAAATATTTCTATACAGTGAGAGTCACAAGTTTGTATAAACCTAATACATACCTATACAGGATCCCTTTGTATTGGGAGTACAAATTAGTTCGGTCCGTTTTCAAAAGATGGCTCTGGCTGTTATGAATATTGAATAGAACAGCTGATGTCGATAGTTTTAGAAAGTTTAGACATCTGTCAATGTCAAAGACATGACAAAGTTATTCTCCTGCATGACAACGCTCGGCCTCATGTCGTGAAAAAATATTTGAAAACTCTCAAGTGGGATATTTTGCCGCACCCGCCGTATTCTCCGGACATTGCTCCTTCTGATTACTGGTTGTTCCGACGGATGCAGCACGATTTGACAGGTCATCGGTTCACTTCTTTCGCAGAAATCGAAAATTGGCTTCTAACTTGGATCACCTCAAAAGACGAGACATTTTTTCGAGAGGGAATTCAAAAATTGCCTGAAAGGTAGGAAAAAGTAGTAACTAGCGATGGACGATACTTTGATTAATCTTTTAATTATTTTTATTTTGAAATAAACGCATTTTTGACCACAAAAAAACCGATCGAATTAATTTGTACTCCCAATAACAGATGCTAAGTGTAATATTTTGACACACAACTAAAGCTTAGACTTGAGTGTCTTATTATTCATTATAATTTAATTTGAAAAAAAAGTATTTCATGAACTATTCACGAAGAAAGATGAAATCAACTGAAATAACATAATCGACAGTTAGTATACAAATATAAAATAAATCTTTCTTGTCACGCCTAGGTTTTGAAAAAAAAGAGAGCATCAGTACATCGTGGGGCCTCCTCCAGTTTTAAATGACAATATTCAATCTTCTCGGCATGGAGTTGACTTGGTCATCAGAAGAGTTATTTCTCCATTCTTCTGTCAATGCAACCCAGAGATCTTGTTCAGACGTTATGGTACGTTTCCTGACATTTTTGTCCAAAACTTTCTAAACTAAGCTCTGGAAATTAGAGAGGGAAGTGTAGGTGCTTAGGCAGCTGCAAGGACCTTAGATTTATTATACAACCGCTATTCTTTCACAATCTTTGCTGTGTGCTTTGGATCATTATCCTGTTGCAAAATCCAAGGAGTGTTAAGGTGCAATTTTCGCACACTGCACTTTCAGAATCTGAAGAACGTTTCTGCTATTCATCGTCGAGCTCAATGAAAACAAGATTTCCTATCCCAGCAGCTGACACGCATCCTCAAATCGTCAGTAAACCTCCACCACGTTTAACGATAGAAATAAGTTTTTCAGGAAGGAACTCGCTGATTTCCGGACTTCACCTCTGCTTTTTGATCCAAATATCACAAATTCGCTCGTCAGTATTCATATTTCATCAGCGAAAATGACACTTTCCAAAAACTATTGGAGAGTGTTTGAATGATTTGTTGTGAAATTCAATCGTTTCAAAACGATTAGCAGCAGAGATTCTTGGTTTCATCCTGGGTACTTTTCCATGAAATCCATTGGTATAAAACGCTTTACGAACTGTTGATGTAGTTACTGGATTATCGCGTTCTTTAGAGACACCTTGCGCTATTTGTACTGCACTGGACCTCAGGGTTATCCTCACATGCCCCACAATTTTTCATACTTTGGCACCCGACATAACGCGTAGCCGGATCGTTGCATGACTTTCGTATTTTCACGCAAGTTATACCAGTCGATAATTTTCTACATCTACGTACGAGTTTTACATCCAATTTCATCGAATTCCGCCAGAGACTTTCCATTGTTTCGATGCTGCACAATTGAATTGTTAATTCCTACCGAAAGATCTTTTCCTCTCACCATTATTACTGTTTAAAGGCACCGCTAACGAAACGTGAATAAATGCCGATATACAATACTGCGTGACGGCGATGCGTGCGCGCAATGCGATTCTCCCTCGTCGTCGCGCAACGCATTCAATTTACAATGCACGCGATGCGGGGAACATTAATGTTTATATGACAAATGTCAAATAGGTGACGTTTTAAATAAAATTGATTTTGATTTTTGAATTTGGGATGTTCTTTCGTTTAGCAAATAAAAGCCTTAACTAGGATGCACGAAATTTTTATTCAAAATTCATTCATAATAACCCTCCTACTTAAAAGGTAATTAAGGCGTTTGAATTTCAAATTTCATTTAAGCGCCATATTGCATTTGACAAACGTCACGCACCTCGTTGCGAGGAATTTTCGTTTTTCCGTATATTTCCCGCCTCGCATCGACGCATCGCAATCATTGTACGATGTCGCATAGAAATGCATGTTACGAAAACTGCTTGACATTTGCTGCGAGACTCTCGTCGCGCTCTCCTATCTCAGTCTGCCACTATTGTATTTCGGCCTTAAACCAATACGAACTGATCGATGCGTTTAAAAGTCTTGGAACGTAAATTATACCTAACGGGACTCACTGTTATATTTGCAAAGGCACCGTTATATTCGTAGTGCCCTGTATACAAACTTTTGACTGCATTTATCAGTTGATTTCATCTCTCCTTGTGAATAGTTCATGAATCATTTTTTTTTTCAAATTGAATTATATTGAATATTTTATCAATAAAGTATAAGCTTTACTTGTGTTTCAAAATATCTCACTTACCATTTGTTACTTAGGGAACTTTCACCTCTGTAGTGGTAAGTACTAGCAAGCCTCAAATATATAAATTAAAACTTTATTAATTGAACGCTAAAACATCTTCAGACTAAGAAAATCGGATTTCCATTCATTAATCCTGCCTATAGGCCATTAAATAAAAAAATTAGGAAGTTGCCTGACATGACATTGAGCAATTAAATGGAAAATTTGTTATACAAATAGTGATGAGTGAACTCCAATGAGGCCGACAACTCACAATAAATTAACAAAGTATAAAATGAAATCGGCACTTAATGCTCATTTATTCAAATATGAAAGTAATATGCTTCTAGTTCTTCGATGAGTTTGTTTTCCAATTAAATTAGGAAGTGGTCATCGTCTATAATCAGCACAAGACCAAAAAAAACGTCTATTTTAAATAAAATTCTACGAATTAGAATTACACTTCAGTTTTGTTTCTCCCAATTGCTATAACAGAAGTACGTAATTTGCATGATATTAAGTTCTCTCTCTCTCCCTGCTCCGCTTTTTCAGACCCAGCCCCAGATAATTATATTTTTAACTTGCAAAAATTTCGATACGATCCATGTGGCATTTAAAATATTGAAATTAATTGCATAGTCTTCGATGAGCCTTTTTAAAGTCCAATGTCGTAGCGAGTAAGAGTTGGCCAATTTCTTTGTCGTGAATATAACGACGCCTAAATAGTGATCTCCTACAGTGACAGGATGTAAACATTGTCTGTATTTATTTTAAGTCATAGCACGTTTTATTATTTATATTTCTTTGATCAAGTGATGCGAATGAAATTTGCATGAAACAAAGAAGTTTTGTTGCACGGTTTTGAAACATACACCGAATGCTTTTTGGTCGTTTCATGAACAAGAACAAACTGGAAGCCGGGTAAATTTTCTTCATAGGGATATAATTTGGTACTCATAAGTAAAGAGAACTGACGAAAGGCGGCCTTAGAATCCCTTTCAGAGACTTAAATTATTGACCAACATTGGTTCCTAACGTCAAACGTAATACAGGTCTTATTTCTGCAAAAGAGCATTTTGCTTCTCAGAAAAGTTCAGTTGGTACTCTAAAGTTTAATCTGAGTCACCTAGGAGACGTCTTGCCAAAAAAACTCTGTTTTTTCGACCAAGTGCTAGCGCATTTTGCAAGATCATGGCAGTTGCGTTATGCATTGGGTGATGTTGCCTTTTGCCTTTAATTTCTCTTCCATTTTTTTTTTTGAAAACTGAGTTTCCATCAAAATTGCGAAACTTTATCGAGTTAGAAATTTCGGAAAGCATCAGACACGTCAACCAGAAGTGATCAATTATTGAAAACAAGTTGCTCCCTTCAATAAAACCAAAATTCCTACCACTTTGCACTACTTTTTATTTCAACATGCCTACAATATCGTGCTACGTCTTTAAATTTGTCTTTGCTCGTGTCAAATTATATAAGATTTGGTCACACAATTGTTCCAACTATGTTAGAAAAATGTCCTTATTGATAAATTAAAAAATCATTCATTAATAATTTAGCAAAAATAAAATCGTTCTGAAAATATTGATTAGAATTATTTACTGATCGGCCAATGTTGCCTTGAATTAACTAATGACCCTTATCACTCCTTACTCCTGCACAAGAGGGTGAGAGAGAGCGATAGTCAGAGGGTGAGAGAGGGAGAGCGATAGGCAGGGGTCAGAAAGAGAGAGGGAGAGCGATAAACAGAGGGTTAGAGAGAGAGAGGGAGAGCGATATGCAGAGGGTTAGAGAGAGAGAGAGAGCGATAGGTAGAGAGGGGAGAGGAGATCGTTACCGTTAATTATTTGAAATTGATGGGTTTCTTATTATATCTTAAATCTTTCTTTTTAAAAGTTCCAGAGCTTCGGAGAATTATCTGCCAAAAGATATTACTCAGATTAGATAAAAAAGAAATAGACCGGAAATTGGTAATTCTGTCCTTGCGGTTGGAGTTTGGTGTAGGAATCAATTTGCTATCTTCCCATGGTTGGGGGAAGTAATTGTTGTTGATACAGTTGTTGTACACTATAGTCAGGAAAGGGGAGACAACTTTCCTACATATTTTAAGGGCAATGTTTGAGACTCCTTGGGGACATTGAGATAGAATGCCATTTAGTGTACTAAAGATATCTTCAAATTCCTTATTCGAATTGAAAGTCGCCAAATACCAGATGCAGTGGTGTAGTTGCCTTATTTGAGCCAGAGAATATGGTAAGCTAAGGTCCTTCATATCGTTCAGCTGTACGTTGAACCTTGGTATTGTTCTTATTGTTCAGAACTGCCCAACGTGAGTCACGGCTCCGATATAGGTTCCTGAAATCTACCTCCGAAGCGCCGATTTTGTCTGAGAAAGCATTAAAACTTCATTGCCTTGCAGTCTGGTATCTCTATCAGGGCAGTATTTGGAATTCTTACACCCGGTGATTTGTTTCATGGGTTTCAAAAAAAATTGGACGAAGATCTCAGTGGTCTTAGCCGGTAATTATAGTAATAACTTATATCGTTCTTGATGTACTTTGTTGGTTTCAAAGGACATTGAGGTGAACTAAATTTTTAGTTCCAAATACGCTTCATTTCTTCGATTGTACCTTCTATGGAAAATTCGTTCCAATCGCTACAGGATATGTTGTCGATTTTTTATCAAATTGGTAGTATGCTGACTCAGACACAGATGTAGCGAACTGCGGGGTTTCTGGAAGGGGGTGTGTAAGTTTAAACACTCAATTAATGCGGATGATATTGCTAATATATGAGTGTCTGTTTCAGCATTCAGTGGGCATTAGAATGCGATTTCCCGGTGGCTAATTCGGAAGCAGCCCATAGAGATCATTTCGGAAATGTAGCTAAGCTATTGAGTTGTATAGTGTGTAGTGAGGTGGGCAAATACGTACTGGAAAATGGGTTCTGAGGGTTATATTCAAAAAGAGAACGTTTTGGTCAGACAGTGAAGCAAATATGGAATATGTATATGGGTTTATGCGATCGTGATATAGTATATATATATATATGGCCTGATTTATAAATTTATCTAAGTATGAGCGACCTCTAGGGAATATTTGATCACCTGCGTTCACAATGTGGCTGTGAGGAATGAATCCGTGTGAGGAATTACCCAAATGTTTGTTTCATTAAGGTTCCCTCCAATCAGAAATGAGTCGTTTGATGCAGCTGATTGAAAGTAGTAAGGATTAGAATTCCTACGAAAATAATCGGAACCAATTAAGATTTTCGTTGGAGTTCCGTTGGGTCCATAGATGCGGAAAGTCGCTAAGGTACACGAGCAGTTGTTTTGTTCAAAGGATATTTGATTCACGTCTAAATCATCTCAAAAAATTATGACTTGTCCCTTCCGGTACTGCCACGCAGCAATTGGCAATTATTCATAGCCACTTTGTGGTGACGTTTTTGGAGAGTCTCGTTCAAAAGAAGAATTACGGCGGGAAAGGCTTCATAAAGTCGATTGCAGATAGTATCGTGTCATGGGAAATAAAGGAGTTAATATTCAGGAAAAGAATGATCTGCATACTTTTGACCATAGAAGTTTGGTCATTTGGGTTATCTTGATCGCGCGTTAGTTCCAAGGATGGAAGGAAGGGAAGTGATTTTCGAATATAGTTCACCGGGAGACATCCCGAGCCAGGCGTTGGCTATTGGGTGCAGGTACTCCATGGGATTAGGTGCCGGTGGAATCTGTATTTCCACTCTAGAGATTGTAGGAGTAGAAGTAATAGAGGATATATGATCAGGGAGATTGGGGCTGGTTATTTTTGAACAGTCTGACAGTTAAGCAGTTGTTATGTTGTCTCGTTGGCAACACTTCGTGGCACCAATGGCGCATAATTCAAATTTTGTATGAATTTCCCGAGACTTTTCAAAGAGTTTGTTTTATTTTCCGGAGCACGTGGGAAGGAATTGTTACCAAAAGGAACCTCCGTAGGGGATACCAGCATCTTATTGCCGAGGATTATAAAGTTTTAGCAAAAATTAAATTGAAGGAAATAATGATGAAATCTTAATCGTTTCGTACCGACTTACATGAACACATAAAACGAAATTTGTTTACCACACTCGAATTATTTAACGATGAAGTACAAGAGTTAAAGAAGGCAGAAATTATAGTTAACAAAGCAGAAATTATAGATAACATACTTGACACGAAATTAACCAATACCACGATATAGGGCTTTATTATATCTCTTTACTTTCAATGTAGAAAACAAGCAAGTCTTGTTCTAGTGTAAATCAAACGTTCACAAGGAAAAGCCACAGTAATATCTGCATATTTTTGTTAAATTTTTCCCTTCAAGCTCGTTCCTTACGTACCTCAACTAAAATGTCCAAGAATTGATAGTCACCCTCCAGGGGTTAATTTGTAACCAATTTCGACACTCTCTTCTACTCTTTCAATTGATCCTTATCCAATATAATTATTTGATATTTCGCACAACCTATAGCAGACACTCACACATACGCACTTGCAAGGTCTTTTCCCCCCGAGTAAGTGCACTAAAATCGGGAAATCTTGTCTTTCCACTCAAACCACACTTTTCCGGCGTGCCAAGGAGAATGCACAAAGCGAAATTTTTCGAAATTCTCTTCACCGTCACAACAAAATCTACAATTTTCACGTATGGAAAAACGTTTAGTGCGTAGTGAATACAAGAAAACTCTCACTTTTCCCTATACACGACACTAAATGCTAAATGCGATTTTGAAGAACCAACGAAGAAAATTATTGTTCGCGGGAAACGAGTAGAAAGAAATTAATTCATACACCACAGCAATTTAGATAAAACGATGCAATGTCAACTGAGCACGAAACAAATGAATTTTACACAAATGTACTGCGCTAAATTATCATTTGACACATCGAGGCAAACTAAAAACAAAAACATACGCCTACTGGGTATATGTGAATTTATCGGACATTTTTACTCTCTTTTTCTGGGAATTCTCTATCTCGCTCCGAACGATGTGGCCTATCATTTGCGCATATGATTTTCATCGTTGTGACGTTCATTTCGTGTTGCCTGTGAATTTGCATTTTGGTACAACAAAATCAAACGCTCTGTGTGAGGAAAACAGCTGAGTTGGTAAATAAAAATAGCAACGTGTTGTTATTGTTTTCACTAGGCTCCGTTTACAGGATCAATAGCAGAGTATTCAAGCAGTTGACGGCGTTCGGTTCCATGTAAAAGCTCACAGTTGGCGGGTAAATTTAATGGTTCGAGTCTATGCTAAACACCTTTCGCATTATAAACTGAAGTGTGTTTCAGCTAAACTAACGGTAAACAATATCGGAAGATGTCTCAGTAGTTGGTATAGTGACGCCATTTTGGCGGTCATTATTCAGGCGTTGACTAGGTGTCATTGTAAACGTTAAAAGCGTGAACTTTTGTTTGTCAGTTGAATTTGATTTAACACAGTAGCCAAAAGCCATGTAGCCATGACAAATGTCGTGAGAATTTCATCAAATTCGTTATATTTCTGTTCTTGACGGCAATAAACAAAGTCCAAACAGTCCATGACCATCATAACATTCGTGTGCTGAGTGTGAGTATCTTTTTAATACCGAAAACTTAACAAACTCAATTTGTAAAAAGAAAAATTAATTGCCGACAGAAATTGAACTGTCTAAATATTTTTATCTGCAAGGAAAACGTAAATTTTCTCAAAATCCTAAAATAAAAGCAAAAACATGGTTTCTTTAGGCAGGACTCTATCAGTTTTAAATAACGAGGTCTAATAGCTTATGGTTGCAAATCACAATTTATCCTAAATACTATTCGATAGTAGTTATTATTATTGTTATTATTATGATTTTTAGTTTGTTTGGGAGGTGAAGGCTGTTGTCCGGATTGCCGGACTCCTAATAGCACCCAGGATTGGGAATAACGACTAAACACTTCCCTTGTCACACAGAGAATCAAAGTTGGAACTGTTTTTCGGACTAGGTGTCTCCAGGTCCACCTATCGACGATTTCGGGATGAAAAGGTCCTTATTTCAGCATGAATGGTCAAAAAAGAGAACCTATAGAGAATGAATCGTATTTCCCTCAGTGCCGACAGCTTGTGAGGGCCATCTTTGAAACTTTTTTTGAGCGTAATTCAAAACACAGCTTGATACTAGAACCTTTCCCACCATTTTATTTGTAGACCACCCCTCTAGTCTGTCGCCAAGTGCTAAATGATGTTTCACCCCCCGTTTAAAAGTGAGGAAGATGCGGCAAGGGCCATCCGTGATCCTCGGACAAGATAGGCAGCCAGGAGATCGTGAGTTTTCGATTTTAGCTATGACGACTCAAAATACCCGTGCCTCACGAGAAGCTCTGTTATGTAGTCTGTCAGCCTCTTCGTGTTTACGATTCTAGGTTTCACGTATCTAGGTTCCTGATTAGGCGCGCTGCCACAATGTCTCATGTTTGTTAACCCTTCCTGCCACAAAGCGAGAGTGCTTTCTCTCTCCCGTCGTGTAGTAGCTTCTTTAAATGCTTCCACCTTACACAGATAGATCTTTCTACGTTACTCAACAAGAAATTAGATGATTTCGTCTCTGTACAAGCATCAGTTGCATTCAAGAGCTTCAACCTAAACCTCGGAGCCGTAGAACAGCTTCGATTCCTATGCGCTTGTCAGTAGGTATATAAAGCATAATAATAATCTATTTTTTTTGTGTTAGGGAAGTAAATTCCAGGGAGAGGACTGTCTACACTTTGAGTCTACGCCCAACTGAATACCTCCCCAGCCACCCTAGGAACTTAGCCTAGAATTATTTGGTACGTTGCTTCGAGCTAGGCATTCGCTCCAACAATTAAAGCAACAATATTTCCACAACTATTAGCAATTCATTATACCTACATATCTGTGGGATTAGTGAATTAGTGTGTATGGATTTTTAAAGAGAAAAGTGGAATGAAGGAGTCAGAAGGCGCTACGTCGCCAGTGTAGAAAAATAAGAGTTTTCCATAGACTAAATTCTAGAGACGTTAAGTTTTAGGCTATGAGATTCAAAAGAAATGTTTGTGGAGAGAATGGTCATTCGAGGTGTGAAATGTGTGATGGTTGGTGTGACGCATTATGTGACCACCCTGCAAAGCATCAAATATCTTGCGAGAGAATGAGCGTATGTTTGCTTGAGAGTTTGAAAAGAAAGTCAGTTCTAATCGGATGATCGAAGAGTGAAGATGCAGAGCGACCATAGCTCATTTGATGTTCTTGTATCGTTTCGATTTTAATTCAAATATATTATTCTTTCATTTCGTTAAATTGAATATCCTGTTATGAGCTCCCCCTGACCCTGATCCTACATATCCTGTACTGTTCTTCTTAAAACACGCTTTATAATTGTTCTCCAAGATTATCAATCGGAGAGTTTGGTAAGGGACCACTAGTACATGCAATTCGACGCGTATCCACTGAAGATCCCGTGCTCTGGTGGGATAATGATCGATGCTCATGGAGACTCCACCGACAAGTAAACGGACCTATGTCAGGATTTAAAGTTAACAATGTGGTGTGCTCATTCTCAGAATCATCGAGTTTACCTGCAATTCCTTCCGTGTCCTACGAAGATCCCCGAACAAAAACACACCAATGTACTGGCAATCACCTGAAATTACTGACAAGCGAATGGATTTATACGAATGACGAGGAGAGGCCAAACGGGCACGGATCTGGAAAGACGCATGCACAAGAGATCTGGCCTACAAATCTTCTGGAAAATGCACTCGCAAATTCTTCAAACTCTATACGATCAACGGTTGAAAGGATCTGTCCGATATCCTAAACAGGGAACTCTGGGTCTGGATAAAAATTCGTAATGTAAGGGGTCTACACTCAAAGACTGATTACATGAGTCGTAAAGGATGCATGTGGTTGTGTAGGCTCTTTTCTCTGTCCACCTGGCGAGTTTGAGTCCGTCCGCCATAAAGTACTAGTGGGAAGCTGTCTAGTCTATTAAAGAAAGATAGGCTCCAGGACTAAATGGAATTCTAGCTGAGTTGGTACAGATGCTATATAAGTTCCAATATGACAGGCTACTCAGTTAGTTCAGTGATTGTAGAGGTATTTTTTGAGGTGTAGAGATATTATGTAGAGGCCGCAATTGTCATACTTGTCATAGAGTAAGTGGCAGCTTACACTTTTGGAATTCGTTTACAGTAATCCTCTTTGGAACTGCCAGCAAAAATTACACTATTCTCTGCAATTTCTGAAGATTTATTCATCGAATGGCATACGGTTGAGCAAAGCCTGGCATCTATGACTGTATTTTTGAATTATTTTACAGAGATTCTAATTTGACGTTCTGGCCAATATATCATTCTCCGGCAGCTGGTTATTGATGTTATTTCTCCAGATCTTAGATCCAATAAACGATTTTGGGCTTGTAATCTGAGATCTTTTCTACCTGTCTTTTCATTGTGAAGAACACCACTATTGCTCTTCGTCCGCCACCTCCTATTTGTACTTTCCAAGTTAGTTCATTAGCCAAAAATACTATTGGCTCTTTCAGCTTGTTTACCACTAATAGAGACTTTCCTCGAATAGTCGAGTGTCGAAACGTTTCTGGGTGCATTTAAGCAACGCATAAACGCACCCAGAAAGCTGCCTTTAGGTCTGTCTGTCATACATGCACTGGTCTGTATAATTATATCGTGTGGTTCGAACACCATCATTCTGAAGCCCTTTCTGTTTGGGCTTTAACAATTTGTTTCGCTGTAAGTATCCATGCTACTGGTGGCACAATACCACCCTCTGGTAGACCTATGTTTTGCGAAACCGGTTTCTTCGGCTGTAATCTATCTTCTTGTTATTTGCTTCATCATCCATTTGATTTGGAAAGGATCTATTTCATATGCTTGGATAAGTGATACTACTCTACTACTTTCTAGTTTCACGGCAGTTAAGGCTCCTTCGACATTGAAGATGTCCTGAAGTGCGTAATGACAAGGTTCTTCTCTATTTCGCCATATAATGTCGTCTATGTTAAACGTCATGGAAGGTATGCTTGTAGGTTGGAACAAAGTACCGTTAGGCTTTGGATGTTTTCATGCCGTCATTGATTAGGCCTTTTCGAGTTTTCAGCGTAAAAGATGACAAGCTAGATAAGAATCGATAGGTCGTTAATCCTTGGCTTTTGAGCGGCAGGCTTTTGCTGGAAAAGAATTTTGACTTCTATTCAGTCTAAAGTTTTGTATCCTTTTGTTAGGAAGGCTGCGTCGGGCCTCTGTCAGATTACAGTCACCAGGATCAGGATTTTCATTAGAATGATATGATGATAGAATGAGAATAAATTCAAAGATGGTGAACTAGACAAGAATTGATAAGTCAGTAGTTCTCTGTTTTTTGGTGCCTTTGAAGATTTTCAGATTGCGATTGAAGTCCTCCGCATCTTTGCTTCGGTTTGTGGGCTAGACTTTCCTAACTAACATTTGACCTATGGCTTTGATCTCGCCTTGTTTTGTGCTCCATCAGCTTACCGGTTTTGATTGACTGCATTAGTTGGACATATTTAGCCGAGAATATGAAACTATTCTCACGATATACTACACATGTTTTTTCAATAACTTTTCGACTTGAATGGGGGATAACCTGGAGATCTTTTAGTAGCAGTACTGAACCCGTTTAAACCTGGTTTTTTCAGATTGTGATAGGCGATGTCTAATGGAGGATTGTTGGTGACTCGAGTTTGAAGTCCTGGAAGCAGGGGAGGCACTTGTAACGATCTCATAGTTGCCGATGATGGCTGCTGCAAGGTCAAACAGTGTACCTCGTTTTTGGATTTTCGTTTACCCAACAGGCACATAGTGTGACATAGCGTAGTATAGCCTATGCGGACACAATTTCAATGGTGGAATGTAGTTCGTTGTTGACGATATCCCATTCTTTGAGATATGGTCTTTCTTAGGTTTTTTTCTAGATTGCTCTTGTCCTGTGTCTTAGATTAAGGTCATTCGAATTAAACGAAATAGGTAGTCCAGTGATTGTACTTTGAATAGTTCGTAGCTTCATATCACCGGTTCATATCACCTAGGGTTCCATTGTGTCTAGAAGATGTCAGTGACTGAATTTGTTGAAATATACATGACTTGTAATTTTTTTGAGCGGCGTAAAGTGTTTGGACACTGCGGAATTGAGGCTACAGATTATTTTTTAAAACTTTAAAATTGAAGTATAGCAGCTCATGTTTACATCATTTCTAAGGCTCAGGTTTATAGCACTCTCATGTAACCAGGGATAACGTGCAATATGTTGTTAGGGAGATAATCAATCTGAGTTGGATGAATGTGAGAAGTGTGAGACTCGGACGTTTTGATAAGGACATCGGCCAGAGTGTCAATTTGTTACCTCTGGCCTGATCAGTACTCCAGTAAGGCTGAATGTTAAGTTCATATGGTCCAGCTCATTCTAAGACTACTTTTCCTTACCTATCACGTCGCATACGTATGTGACCCTTTTTTTTCCGAATTTTCCATTTATCCTTGACTTACTCTTCAGTAGATAAGTCAAATTATGTCCGAAGTTGGATTTTCTCGCTACGTTCCAAACACATTCTCACATATGATGTAAACCCACTCTAGTCTGCGATTGACTTACTAATTTAATGCTGATTTCCTATTAACCTATTGCATCTTTGAAAAAAATTCACGTTAAATATGTTTAATCATTGCAATTGCGAATCGGTTACGGAAATTAAAATATTTATCTGATTGGGAGATGCTCATCGTCTGTTGTTATTTCATTTAATCACTGAATCAATTTAACTAGATTTGAAGTCGTAACACTCCGATTACATTCATGTATAACAATTAGTTAATGTTTCATTTCGTGGGTCGCCTAAATTGAAATTACATCAAAATCGGACGAATTAGAAATGTTTTGGAAATTTCCAACTTTTTCATTGGACATCCACATATGAAATGTACCACATTTCACTTCCGGGTGTTTACAAACGTGCAGTAAAGGATTTTTTTTTCTTCCGAAAAATTGTTGATGGTAGAAAATAAATTCGAATTTAAGTGAAGATACTCATACGATGTATCTTTTGATTTGCCATCAACTATCTTTGAAAGGTTTTAACTCAGCAATATATCTTTTACAGAGTTAATTATTATATTTTGATGTTAGTCATGTTGTTAATTTTTTTTTATATAGTTTGGAACGTCGCTGGTCAGCGGAACTAATCAAAAGTGTTTAGGGAGTTAACATAATATGTAGTTTTGGACGAAAGATTTTCTAGCGGACACAATCCCAATACGAGGAAAACGTAAATAAACGATTTGTTCGATTGCTGGTACAGGAATGTATCATTGAAATCGATTAAAAGCTTTAAATCCGGTTGGCATTCATTTTTGCATGTAATAGGAAGGAAGTCCAATCGTTTGGATATAGAATTTTCAACAACAAGAACATTCGCACCAAAAACTAAACCCAAAACTGTTGGTAATTGCTTCAGGTAAGGTCTCTTTAGCACTTCCACATGGAGCCTTCTAGATAGGAAGATCTCTATTTCAGCCGCGATGAACGAAACGTAGAACAATTGCATTTCCCTTCAATCTGCCCGAAAAATAGCTTTAGAATGGTCTTCTTTATAAAAAGAACTGCTATAACTTCATATGACATCTGGTTCCATTAATGATTCAAAGCCAACATCCTTTCCACTAAACTCTTCCAAGCGAGCCCTCTTTTTCTACCGAAAAAGTTCAAACAAAGCGTACCCAAATTCAGCGTTAACACTCTCGTGCAATTTCTCTCAGACAGAGACAGAGGAAGAACAAGTAGATTTATACTTGTATTGCGATTTTACGCATAAGCTAAAGGTTATCTATTCGTTATCGTCCTTGCGTTTTTTTTTTACCGAAAAATCCTGCCACAGAGTTAGGATATTTCTTTTCTAATCTTCATTGAAAAGTAATAAAAATTCTCCACACGGATACCATTTTCATGGTGAGAAACTCGTTAATTTGATGGCGTTTTGGCTTTACTAAAAATATGCTACAGTAAGGGAAACCCAAATTGTAAAAGCAAATGTGACAGCCTTAACGGCGAAGGATTTGACAATTGAGGAAGTTGTATGCCCACTACTGGTCGGTGTCAGAAGTGGGAGCAAAATTGAAAAATGGGTTCCAATAAACAAGGGCGGGGTAGAGAGCCGAAGCTAATAGTTTGTTTTTCAATGAGCGCAGTTTAACTATCCTACTGATGATAGCACCATATTATCTAGTCGAAAAGAATTGCTCAAAAGTTACATTATTCAGAGCAAACGACGGTTGCGTGAAGAAACGCATGTTTAATGCGGGCATAACCTCCGTAAGGATTTGATTCGGAACAGTCGACGGTCAGAAGAAGAAATGCTTGTTCAATACGCACCTAACTTGGTTGAAATGGAATTTCATCGGGAAAGTACTACACGTACTCCAAAATCGCTTGCAACAAATAAACTTACTTCTAGCGCCAAATTTTCAAAAAAATAAAATTAAAGCTGGGGGAAAACAATAGAAGAATTTCAGATGAAATTGATATAATTAGACAAACTGTGGGTGGCAACAACTGCAAGTGAAAAAATATTCCAGAAAAAAGTCAAACACAACTATAATACGTTGGCAGGTACTTGTTATTGTACTTCCCAAAGCAGGGATCCAGACAAACCAAAGTGCAAGACATGATAACGCACGGATGCACGGATGCACAGATGCACCGAAAAAGTACCAAACCTATGCGAAAGTGCTAAGAGTGATCCGCTAAGATGTTTATCGAAGGTGGACGTTTATCTATAGTCCACTGGTCCGTTAATAATCAGTGTCCACCGGTTATGGTTAACAGTCTACGATGGACCCTTTTTGCAGATTCTAGAATGCGCTGACAAGAACAGATCATACGTTCTAACTTGATCACTTTATAAGTCGAAATGCTCACTTCGAAAAGGAAGCTGAAACTCTCCACCTCAACTAGTTTTGTGATTGCCAATGTCCTCGTATAAGCAGTGAAGCTTATCATTCAAAAGCAAAGTAATCCGCACCTAGAAACTAACATTTTCGAACTCAAGGAGCAAAAAGTAGGATGATTAGAAGCGGATCATAACGTAGCTTCTACAGACAGAAAGAATCCAGGTCGGGAAAGAATTCAAATCAACCTCTTTTGACATAAGGAGCAAACGATAGTGTGTTTTGAAGAGAATAATAAAGTAGTCTTGAAGGATCTGCAGACAGATAGAACCCTTTGAACCCTCACTATTGTCAAAATTTTCCGTAGGCTTCAATTTTTGAACATTTTTACTCAACAAAGGATCAATTTTTCCATTTGGTTTGAACACTATGGACTGCAAACTTAATAAAATTTTCTGTTTCTTTGTCGTATTTTGTCAACACGTTCCTATCATTTAAGTGTTTGGAAACATTATAAGGGATACTAGGAGCCAGTTTTTTGAACCATTTGAGTACTTTCTCAACCGTTAATTTTGCATTTTATTAATTATTTCTCTTAAACCGATTGCAACAGACGAACTTTAATGCGGGCAATACTTTATTTTAAAAGGATATAATGTGCGTTTTAGAAAATTATATTCAACTTTCATTCTAACGACTTCCGATCAAGGAAATCTGCCTGGACCCAAAGCCAGGAATCTTGCTGAAGTATGACTACTTCAGTGGTTCACTGTTGGTATGTATTTTATGCAGGCACTATTTCATTTAAACAGGACATCATGGACCTTTTTGAAGAATAAACTACTGAAGTGGCTTCTTTTCGTACTTTTCATGACTTTGAGGATTGAAATAGTTTGCTGCCCTTATACCTCTTCCTTTTGGCGGCATATCCGAAACCATCTACCCCTTATCTCAGTTAACGGTTCCTATTCATTCCTGGCTCCTTTTGGTGGACGATACATTGCTAGTCTGTGAGTGGGTCTGACTGAGAAAATTTAATAGCATTTTGGGTGAAATCGTCGCATTGAATTATGTAGACCAATAGCGAACCCGGTACAGCAATATATGAAATATTTGACAGGTCAAATGTCATTAGATTTATAATTCTGCGGAGGCTTCAGAGAGCTGGTGAATAACAACGTATCGAAGTAGACATCATTCCTCGTAGTTTGTTGTTGATATTCAGGAATCAGCTATAGTTTAGAATTGAGTCCTCTGCATCCATATTTTGAACTTTGAAAGAAGCATTTCAAACAAGATTCTCAATATCTGTCAAATTTTCCAGCTCCCATCTCTTCAAACGGCGCTCGGTGAAAAATGGTATTACAATAACACATCAAAGCTACAGGATTAAACGGGAAATTTCAAAAGTTTATTGAGAATGCCAGGTAATACCTACATGATTATATTCCATTATCGCGATAAACTTTCATTGAAGTTGAAAGGCCGCGATCAGTGCAATCCGATATCACGCAAAGTCAATCATCAGTCATATCATTATAATTAACATTCTTCAGAATCGTCCAATTTACTGTTTCAATATAATTAATGACATAATAATACGTTGTATGTTTTGTATGAGTTCTCTAGAACGTTGAAAACTATTTTTGCAATGGCTTGCCTCGAAATACCTCACAAACGTCGTTTTCATAGGTCGGTTCCGTCGTTTTCTAATTGGTATTTCATGCTTAATTAACGTAGTCCTTATTTGCGCTCGCTCCGCACTTACCGCATTCCCAATCATTTACATGCAACCACGCAATGACTTGGATGAATCAATCCACCATGCGAGGAAGGATATTTTTTTTTGTTCTCATCGTCACCAACTGCGATGACGACAGGACGACCGCGATAGGAGTACGTTTATCGAGGGGGCCATAAGCATAAAATTGCATTTCCGCGGCAATTATCCCTCTTATGATCTCATCATTTTAATCACTAATTGAATCTCGTCCTGCAACAATGGCATAACAAATCACCTTGATGGCTTGAACTCTATGGAAAAACGTCCTGTAAAGTAAGTCATGCCCTGAAAAATAAACGACATGGTGCTAGTGTTGCGATTTTTTTTCTGGCCGTGCAAACTCTGCCTGCAGGATGTACGATTTTTGTAGAAAGGTCCTTTGAAAAAGAAAGTCCCGTCGAGAGTTTGAGTGTGTTTAAAAGGGTTTCCTTATGTGCTGGTTTATTTGTTTTTAACTTGAAACGGTTCAACGAATCAAAAATATGGCCGATTTGTGAGGGTAGTTTGACAGGATAATGGTAACCCTAGATATGCATTAAATTCATTGTGCAGTGTTTCCACAAGTAGCATTTCGACATAGTACTTGAGTTGAATACGTCCTCACATTCCTGGAGCTTGGTAAAGTAAAATTTTTTTTAACTTCATCCCTGTCATACTTCATTTTCAGTTTTTATTTGTACCTTTTCCCATCCTGCTTAAACATTATCGTGATATTAAACCTAAAACGATTGTGCCGATTGCGTGTGAAGGATAGCATTCATGTTGGAAAGGTCCTTCGATGGTAATGGTTGAAGCTGGCACACCGAAATGAAAATCCACGCTCTTGTTCGATAATTTTCTGTAATTTTCATTCATTAGTCCTTCGATTAGCAGAAGGCAGACATGTGTCATGGATATGTCGCTTGTCCTTATTTGTTGGGTTCTTTATTTATATTTCATGCAATGCTTTACGTGATGTCGCGCGCACAAGGACTTTGTGTAGTTGGCATGTCGTGAATATGAACGGGCAAGTATGACGTCCTTGTTCCATAGTTTGTTCGTTATAACTCCGCCTACACTTTATTGCTGTCGTTTGGCATTTCATGAGTTGATTGTTAAATGTTCAGGCAAAATGTCCGTTCATTTTACCTGTCCTATATATGTCACATGTCACCCAGCCCTCAGTTGTGTGAATATGCTTTTTTTGTTTGTCGTTCGCCTTTCGACTTTCTCTTGGCTAGTAATTGTCGGGGAAGAAAGAGTTGTGACGATATTAAGTCCTGGCACATTGCAGTCACCGAAGTATTGAACATGTTAAAAACGTTTTGCTCGATGTGGAGTGTTTCTAGCGTTGTTAGACGTGTACAATTACCTTGGTCTTTGTCTTTCCAGTAGAGTAAGCACATGAAGGATATGAGCATGAAAATGTGTTCTATAAAGGACGAGACAAGTTGACATGTGATGACTGGGGGGTTGACAAATGACACGCAACCATAGAATGGAATACTCCAAGGACTCGATTTGTACAAACGTGCAATGGGGAAGGATAGAAAGGATTGAATGTTGTTAAGGACATTGTCTTTGAGCTTTCCCATATTTTTTTTTTGCTGATTCGTCTTGAAATTGCCGCTGAGGGTATAATAACATACGGACGTGACATTCCCTTTGATTGAGTGCTTCCAAACAATTGCGGCGTAATTGCTGTTTTCACGCCGAAAAATATTTTTACGTGTTTTGGTGCTGCTCACATATGCGACAGGAGACGATGATGAGGGTTGAGTTATGCTTCGTGCAGGCGATAAATTAGTTTTGTCAAGTTTCTTTTGAGAAGGTTTTCATTATGTCGTCGTTTCGGAACGACATTGGGTTAACTTTGGAAGTTTGATAGTTGCAAGTGTTTTGGGGAAGTGAAAATGAAGTGGTTGACGTGAGAAATCTTTTGGAGTTTTGATGTTTTTTTGATACCTGATGAGAAATTTTTCTAGAATTTGGTTGTTCTGTAAAATTGAATTTGATCTCTTTCTTAGATTGGATAAACATACCTGAACACTACTCCCCCGGGTCATAAGCGCTGTGCAATTCATTTCCTTCTTGCTGATTCGTGGATCAGAATATGTACAAATGCAGTCTTGCAAGTCAGTCAGTGCAAGCTCTCTAATTTCAGCAATTTAACAGAAAGCTGGACAAATCTCAATCCACTCATAATCCACGGATTCAAATGTGCTATATCCAGTGGCCAAGCATTGAAGGAAAAAGAAAACTCAAAAAAAAAGTTCTTCCCAATCGTGCACAATGGTTACGTACTCCCGATTGATCGGAGACCAATGATTTCTGATTCATTGCGCCTAATTATTCCGGGCACCTAATAATCATACAGTGCATGCACAATCAATTGCGGTCGATAGACGAAGGATTCAAAACCGAATTCGGCGCGTATATTGTGAGCGGTAAGAGAGCGAGCCAAGTGGTTATTTATTATACTAAATTTCCCATGGTGGTGGACTAGATTTGCCGCGACGAATATAATTACCGTGAAACGTTCAAATGTGTTTTTATATAAACATGCAGCAAAACCACATATACTCACATATGTGAGAACGGCGTTTGAAGTTGGCAGTATGGGATACCTGTGGAGCCAACTGAAAAAGAGGTGCCTTTCAATTGATGTCGGATCAGACAAACCTACCTGTCGGCTGAACTCATGAACGGATTCCGTTCATGCATATATGGGGAGCAGCGTAGATAGGCAATGAGTATGTGTGGTGAAGGTACGTTATCCGTTCACTTGTTCGCTACAGCTCATGCAGAAGATTTCAGATTTGCCACACGCAAATAATAGCGATTCGTTCAATAGGCTCAGATTATGGTTCATCTTGGTTAGCTTTTTGATAATTTTTTATTTGTGCTTCATCTTCAGTTTTCTTTCTTTCCATTAGCCGTAATTTCAACTAAGGAGACTATGAATTATCGAAAGATATGGTCAAGATTTCGGTAGCTTCATTTATTTGTTTCGAATGACTGGAGGGATGTGTTGGATGCGGCTTCATAACACATATCGATAAGCATACGTTCAGTGTTTGTATAAAACAACTAAGACTTTAAAATGAAAAATTTTCTTCACCGCTCTGAGCGATTACCTAAGTGACCTAAATTGGGCTGCCCTTTACTCAAAAATTATTGAAATCTAATCCTTATTTCATGTTCGAACTGTGAAGGCTGTTTGCGGCCTAATTGAAGGACTACCAGCTGCAGAAGACTACGAGGCTTGATTCATACAATCCATTTGTCGCCGTAAGGATCCGAACTGGACCCGTTGGTCATATTGCCTTAAGCTAGCTCTCTATTTCCTCTTCGGTTGGCATCGTCCTTTAGACGAGTCTCTTTTTCAGTTGGAGGGAGCGGAGCGGGTAGAGGTCATTGTTGAAACTATTCCTCTGCTCTCTGTATCCATCAGTTATAAAAGATTCCTTTTTTTCTTTGGAAGAACCGTCTGAGCATAAAACGTCACACAGTTCCCTCAAAAACCTCATCCCTAAAGGATTTTCTTAGCATATTTAACCCATTTTATATGTTTCCAGCGGAAGGCTTTCACACTTTCAATACACTTTTTAAGTGTAAGCAGTGAAACAAGCAACATTATGACCTTTTTCGCGATAAAGGATATGAAATCTTCTTCGTATACACTCGGGTGGACTTTCAAATCGGTGTCTATTTATCTTTCATATATTCTTTTGTTTTAATTTTTGTATTTTCTTTTGTTTCGAATCGAATTGTCTCACCTAGGTGTATTTTATTACTCATTCTCAAATCGATTGACGAATGCAACCAACAATCTTTAATTATTTGATGCTTAGAGGTTGGAACTTTTCTAGCAATTCCTCCTCTTCCTTCAACCCCGTTGAAAAAGGACTGAATCCATTTCATGTGGTAAATAACATGCTTTATTTGATATTAGGGTAGATGTCCTTTGGTGGACATGGTTGACGATTTTGGGAGTCTTTTGGTTCGATTTTTCAAGTCCTTATATGTTTGCTAACCTTTTGCTACCAGCAAACGGCGAATGAAAATTTAACGAACCTTGGCTTGGTTTATTCTTTATTTACAAGTCGCTCTTTTGCACCTAGCCCCCTAACATATCACCGAGTAAAATATGCGCCTCACCTCTCCCGCTCTCTCTCTCCGTTCAAATGAAAAAGCAAGCGATCTCGAAAAGGCTCTTTTAATTAAAAAGGGTAAAATCTGATGGGGTCAGAAAATGAGAATTTTAATTTATAGACTTTTGCAAAGTCCACTCGTTATCAGAGCCAATGCGTAGAAGTTCCAGGGTGCCTGTTTTGATTTTTAATATCCATCTTGACTTAAAGGGAAGTTTGTGCTTAACCCTTAGCTGGTATTGATATTTTAAATTACATTCTTGGTATCGGGGGTCCAAGTGGACCCCAATAGAAATAATTTAAATAAAATTAATGAAGGTGAGAGTTTCTATATATTCAAAAAACACACTTTTTCAATTATAAAACTCAACTTTTATTAATTCTTTGATAAATCTTATCACTTATAAAGGTACAGCCTTTGACTTAAGGTAACTATTTTCAGTCTGTACTTAAAACATTAAAAACAAAAATGAAAATATATAAAATAACGTAAAAAAATTCTTTTTTATGCTTTATCATACTCTAAACTTAACAAAAACAGGAACTTATTCTGAGATCAATAATACACGAAAAAAATAACAGGCATTATATAACTTAAAAATATTAGTGAAAAAAAAAACCATTTGCTTTGAAAAGCTCAGCGACTACTTATGTTTGGCATTTGGTACACGTTACAGTCTTTACTGAATGACTTTTACATGTATATCCGCTATATTTAAAACACTTTAGGGATTATTTTTGCCTAAAAAAGCCTTCATTTCCGATACATTCACATGATTGGTATGTGCTCCTTGGCTGGTGCACTTTTCAGAAAACTTTGTAATTTTCTCGTTAGTGTGCTTGCATATTATATCAATTATCTCATCTGTTATCAATAACTGCCACGAATCAAGTGGTGACATGTTTATTTTATCACGAGCTTCCCCAATCAGTCCAGGAAAATGAGTTATAATATTAGAAAATCGTGTGCGTGAAATACTGGGAGGTGTTTTCGATCATTTGTATCGATTCTTACCTCTAAACAAGCCGGAGTTTGCGATGTTATTTTCCTCTTCATCAGAGCTACTTGTGTCGGAGGAGTCACTCTCATGCACAATTACACTGTCATCCGAGCAACTAACAATCTCCGCATCTGCTCTGTCACTAATTATTTCATCGTCACACACTTGACATAACATGACAGATGCTCACAATCGGTTTCAACGTTTGATTCATCTTCCAGAAGTTTGCGTATCTCATCGTCACTTAGAAATCGCGCCATTTTTGCTTCAAAATACTGAAAAACTAAAAAAAAAATCTTTCTAAACCCAAAAGAAAGAACACATACTTGGTATCGAGGGTCCATTTGGATTCCAAACTAGTTCATACCTTCACTTCTAATTAAGATAAAGCAATAAACGTCCGGCACCGACTACAACACGTGACATAATGAAATTATATCGATGTGCGTGTTCGTAAGTGAAAAGCTAGCGATACTGCAACGGTAAATATTTGCAGTGGGGTCCATTTGGACCCCACGATACCAGCTAAGGGTTAATATAAATCACGCCAACATTGTACTGGGAGTTTTTATGAATATCTAGGACAAAATCAATGTCTAGTACCTTGCGATCGAGGTAGTTTCTGCTGGATTGGGAGAGGCAGTTCACAAGGCGGAATTCAAGTTAGCTTGTCTAAAACAGTTGCATCAATTCATCCAATTGTCAGGATCCGCCATTGCTAGAACATGGGTAAGGACTTGAGTTCTTCTGTCCACGTTCAACTTGTTCGTAATCAGCGAGAACTAATTCGTAACTAGTTCGTAATCGCGGCGTTTTAACGTATGATTTATACAAATCTAGGATTTATCATGCTACAAAAGGTAACGAGGTGACTGGCAATGGGCGGGTTAGATCTGTTATAGGAATTTGTATGGACAATTTAAGCTGTCAAAAGGGCTGAGACTCGCTATGAAAACAACCTAGGTGCATTTTCAACTTTGTTAAACTTGCAACACAGATAACACGTAACAGTTGTTAAGTTTTATAGGTTGCATGATGTTTTTTGTCCCAATATACCGGAATAATTGACAGACAACACTTGGTCCTTGTATCATGATAATCAATGGATTCCCACTGCATTGAAAGTTGGAAATTATTTCGCTTAAAATTCATCTCAAATCCTTTTGGGATCATTGTGTTTCCTCGTTTCAGTCCAAGTTATTTTTACGTTTCTATCATACACTCAATGGAAAGGACTTCGTACACATCATTCCGACTCGGCGTAATATCGTAGTGTACAAAGTCGTATCAACAAAGTTATTATCAAATCATATCGGCCAAGGACTTCGCATTCGAGGATGTGGAAAAAATTTTGGCATAAGTGTATTGGGTGGGGGTGAGGATTATTTTGATTACTACATAGGGTGGGGTCTGGTTTGAAGGCGATGAAATTGGTTGTGAAAACGTTACTTATATCTTGCTGTTTTCCAGGTTCCACTGTTGGATATTGGCTAGTGTTGGTTTTTAACCTCCCTGCATTTCATTTCATTTGTAAAGAGGGTCTTTTGAATTACCTTACAGAAACCAGGAAGGGCGCCTAGTCCTGTAATCACTTGGTATTTCAACTGATTCGCCTAATTCTACACCGCGTGCATGGACAGTTGCTGAGTCATGCGCGGCAAATCTCTATGAAAAACTTCCAGGATTTTTTCTACTAAGGGATGAATGAATATAGCTCTTTCAATGTTTTAAGAAAATTATCCTTATTTTTTTAAACTCACTCCTTCAAAGTGGCGATACCCTTTTATGCGCAATAGACACTTTTTTGCAAGTTATGGACACGGTCATGAAAGGATTATATGAGTGATATGTGCATCACTGTGGTATGATTAGATGCAGCCCTTGCTTAACTGAAACCTCTCCCCAGAAACCTAAAAAACGTACTTGGAATATCCTTACAGCACGAATTGTTGGGATATTATCTGAAAACGGGTTCCCCAGGACATAGGAGCTTAGTAAACTGTTTTGACAACAGAGGCTTTGTATCTGAAGTGTTCAATTTCTGATAGTTAAACCGTAGCACGTTGTTTATGGTCGATACTCTGTTAACTCTGCAACAACCCTAACCTAATCTACCCCCTAAATACAATAGGGCACAACTTGATCTTGGATGCAACGAGAATTTTCGGTAGCCAAATTGTTAGTTAAATTTTTAAAGAGCATCACATGGTAATTTACAACAATAACAAATTGGACAAAAGACCATGCTCCTCTGTATTATCCTGAAAATAACCACATACGTAGGATCATTACAGCAATCGTGGTGAATATCACCTGCGGCGTCTTATGATTAAATTTTCCCACGCCGCCTCTATTGGCTTCTGTAAACTTAATTCGTTCACCATCGTTGGAGTTTCGGCCATGCTTGACCACTTCACTGAATGTGTGTATCCACATCCTCATCCTCATTTGCCACCGAATCATTCCAAGTACGGTCAAATGAGCTGAATTAATATGTTGTCCATATCTTTGGTCCGAATCGTTCACTTGATCCACTCGTCGTTGCTGATTGACTCACTAATGACCGTTCACTAGCCGGTAGTCGTCAAATTGATCGAAAATGCGCTAATATGCAGCCAATCATTATGTTATTGAAACAAATGCATCGTTCACGCACTTCGAGGTAGAAAACATTAATGCAAATATGCCTGCAATGAATATATTGCCCTCGGGGGGCTAAGACCTCTTATGGTATGTTCTTTGGGGATTGCAGCGCTGGTGCTAGCACTTGCCAAGATGTTGTGGTTTTGTGCTAACAAACTGCAATTTACTGCAAAATGAATGTTTAAATGCGTGGCGTCTATAGCAAGCGATAGCAAGTTGGGATCGGGAGGCCAGGTTGGCGGCTGATATACTATTCCGTCTAGTTTGTAACAGATCCTTGGCTTTGGCAATTAGCACTAGTAATGATTAGTTTATTTCTTTGAATGATGGTCACCGATTCAATTTCCTAGAATTTGATGATAGTTCTATTTGTTGCTATTAGTGCGAAGAAGGTGCTGCAAGGCAGTTGATTGGCGGAATTATGTGTCCAAGGATGGGTGGATGCAGCTGTTGCATAGTGGCTCGGCACTCATTATAATTAACGAGTCGAAATGATGCAATAGTCGCCTGTAGGCCAATTGAATTCCTTTTGCCCGTTGCTCGCATGTCCTGATGCGGAAAAGAATTAAAACGGGGTGATGTGTTGAGCTGAAATTGTATCATAATAGCATCCATTGTAATTAAGGGGCGAAAACTGCTCCACTCGAACTGTTTGTTTAGCCTTTGATGCGGCCTCCGTTTTTCGTATGTGGCAGGATATGTTGCAGAAGTTCAAGGACAGATTTTCCTCAAGTCTTTCCATCTTAATGACATCGTTTCCAGCTCGATTCCATACACGAGGACTAAAATATTGAATGCCTAAACTTGTTACTACCTCTGAGAAATTTAAATCATCTTTTCCTTATTCCCTCTGATCCGAAGCATCCAGAATAATAATATCGAATAATTTGTTCCCAAGAACGAATCAAACAATTGGCACAATAAAAATAATGTAAAAATCAAATAATTTGCATTCGTTATCGGAATGAAAACAACAACATCTACTACTACAACAAAACAAAAAAATTGCAAAAATTTCTATGCATGTCTCTGAAAAAGTTCTTATTTAATGCGCTTGCATGCTAATTTTCCTTTCATTCTTCGCCGTATAACCATCAATTTAGTTGTTGAATCGTTCTCACGACTCGAGGCGGAGTTTAAATACCACAGAAGCTGATCTTTTAATGAATCTACTTATTATGTAGATATATTGTAACGAATAGGATCAAAAAGGATGCATCTATAAATACGGTTTTGTATGGATGCAATTTATTATGGCTCACGAGTATATATTCATTGGGATCATGCTGTAAGGGATTTCGCGAACTATATTTCAAATTTGAATGATGCAGAGTAAGTTTTTAAGTGTTGATTGTCAAACGTTGATGGAGCTATAATTTAATTTTTTACCCCCTTAATCAAATTGGGCTTTGTTGGTGCGCATGGTTATGGAGAGGGAATAAAAAAAAATGAAATAGCATTGAATGATAAACATTGCTTTAAGGGTATTTAAATATAATCCTGACCCCGAATGTACACGAACCATTTTTACATGACTTTTTGTTGGTTCAACTTTGAGAATAGATCACGAAACTTATAGGATTTATCAAAGCTTATGTGGCCAGGCCAGCTTTGTCGAGATGTCTTTTACACAGCGCTTAATTTCCTATCGAAAAATGACCCTGATGGCTTTTTATTAGCACATTTTGGCAGGCCAGGACGATATTTTGACTAATGCTTCGTAGGAACACAGAGCAAACAGCTTCGATGACATTATCGTCTTATCCGGATCTTTGCAGCTTTAGGCTTCGATTTAGACAAAGACTTCGCGATTAACTTTGGTTTGGTTTTGAGCACACATAATCATGAGGAGCAGGACTAAGAAGAAAATCAAGGCAACTACACACATGAGGAGATATTGTGGGTCCTAAAAGGGGAACTTTTACAGTCATGTCTTCTACCACGAATTGCAATCACAGCAAAAACAAAAGAGAAAAGTAAGCAATTTAACTCAAAAGTAACTTAACTTAACTTAAAAGTAAGCAAACTGACAAATGGAGACAGAAAGGCAGCGATCATAAATAGACATAAAGAAACCTTTTGTCTGCTGAAAATACGAGGAGAATTTGCGTATAATAGGTCCTGTTATGCCTCATGTGTCAATAACACGAACAAAATATCCCTAAAAAATATATGTAGAGGTTGAAACTATCCAAGAGATTACAGGAATAATTCTACATGAAGCTTCTCCCTAAATCATCTTACGTCTCACCAAAAGTTTGAATTCAAAATGATTCGCAGGACTTTTACATTGTACTCAATCATTATAAAGAGTACAAGTCATAGAAAAGCCAGAAAACAATGAATAACATCGAATTCTCCTTCAATATCTAAAAAAGCATAAATTGGTTATATAAAAGCTGAAAATCTTTTAGACCAAGGACAGTTCTTCAAACAATATTGGCAGAAAACAGAGGAAATGTAAAAGGCCAAGCTGCCCGTTCGGACCCAAATGATTTCTGCATCTACCGCTTTCATTGGTGCGGCCAGTAGCTCAATCGAAATGGGATCAAGGAAACAAGAAGAAACACAAGGAAATAAGGAAAACTGCTATACCGGATGATTTTTTCCAGACGGTACTATCCAATAGTCTAAACAGAGCATCCTCACAAAAGTGGCAGCGGAAGTAAAACGCGTCGAACTAGTCAATAATACGTTGCTAGTGCATCTACCATACGTCAGAAAACTTGACGAAAAAGGGATAGAAACGGCTTGGAGTGGCAGGAACAACTGCAGGATAATCAGCGCTCATTGGTCTTACCCTGACAAAGCGATAACAAACGCACTACTAGTAAAACACGTCAATGACGTAAGAACCTTGATAGCAATATTAATGAGCTCTTTTAAGTTTACACGTCAAACGAATAGGAATCAATAATACCCAAGCATTTCAGTGACTAAGGCGTGACAATGATACAGAATAGGACCACTGAGCAACAATAGAGCTTGGGATCGCCTAAGTTTGAGGGCGGACCGTCTGTCGCAAAGCCACGAGGCAAGTATTTCTGCTCAAACTGACTGATTGCAGAACATACGTTCAGGAGAAAATCAAGCGGGCTGTGCCACCAAACAAAACACCCAAATATCTTTTAAATCAATCGGTTTTAACCGATTCGACCTTTTTGTAGAGATAGGTCATGAAGAAACAAACCACGATTCATTCTTTGGCATGGTTCTGAAGTCTCTTGGAGATATGCTTATGCTAACCTTACCTGAACTAATTGCCACTTTTAAAGTTAAGGACATTGCCTGTGCTACTTATTTGATTGAGGTGGAAAGATATCTCAAATAGGATTTCCCCGATTTAGATATTATTAAATACCTATTAACCAATATTAGTTAAAGCCCTTGAAATAATGGAGAGCAATCTATGGTTTTACATGACTTGACGAAGAAACAAATAAACAAAACTTTCTGGGTTAAGCAGTTAAAGGGAGTAATTCTCTTAAGATGGCAGGAGAAAACTCAAACGAGTCCTACTCCAAATTGGTAAAACGCCCACTTTGCAATATTTGGGCTGCATGTGTACCAACCTAGACAGCCTTGAGTAACAATGATATGTGAATATATTAGCGAGAGCTAGATAAGTTACCAACCAGTGATCATCAGTTCAAAGCACTTGAGATCCACGGTACTGTCCGAGCGTCAAATAATCCCGCATTCTACTTCGGTGTATAAAACCGCAGTGTATAATAAAACAGATACCCCTAGACACTGTCACAATACCACTCGTTATGCATGCCAGAAAAGCCCAGTGGGCCCAACTCACTGACATTGGGATGCCACTTGGAACCTCATAAGAAGAAAAGACTCAAAGACATTGTTTATTCTACTGGGGATCTTTCTTCGTCTTAGTTTGATTATGAAACAAGATGTTTCACTATCTATGACCACTATTTTTATCCTGAAGGTTGGCTATCAGTGGCTCAAGTCAACTGAACTATCAACTTAACATGTCCTTTGTCAACCAGGATATCTTGGCTCATTATTTCTGCTGAGAGCTGTTGGTCCTATGTGGGCTTTTTAGACCTATGTGGAACAGCAGAATCCTTATTCCAGCGGAAAAATAATAGAAGGTAAAGGATTACTAGACAAAAAACCTCAATGCTCTCGATGCCTCCAGACAATCTAGTTTTTAAAGTTGTTTTCTAATCATCGTTTCTGAGTGAGCATTTTCAGAATGTTTTCATTCAGATAATGAAAGTCTTGCACTATTGAGAAATAAAGTCGTAAGATCCTTATAATGAAATGATAACGGTAAATCGTATGTTTTAAAGTGGGAGTGCACCCGCCTGGTCTGCATCTTTCATCGATTCAGGGTTTGGTCGGTATAGGACCCCTTGTGATCCTCTTTAGGTCAATCGCCTGGTCTGCTACTTTCACTGATTCAGAGATTGGTCGGTATAGGACCCCTTGTGATCCTCTTTAGGTCAATTTGGAGACTTGTTTTGTTCTGTTAGACTCGAATTAGAGGATGGAAAATCCGATGTGATATCCCAGTGGCAGTTTAAGAATTGCCTGCAATCTTGCTTCGCCGGACAAAATTGAGTTTCGTTGGACAGAAAATGTTTGCACTGCCTGAAGTTTACTTGAATGAAGTCAGAAAGGAGAAGAATAGTTGCCGGGCTTATCAACAGTGTCTGCAAATTATCTTAATCCTTTTATGAATCGTTGATTTCTGTCTAGAAATGGGAAAACATGTATGCATAGTTATCGCTTCAAAGCTTTTGTGAACATCCTCCTTTAAATAGAAAATCTCCCTTTAAGATGCTTCACTCCTTGGAGATTTGTTGAAGAATGTAAATTATGTACTGTCCTATCTGACCTGGTGTTCTGAGCGAGAATCCCCATTTTTGTGTTGCTGATGGAAACATTTACCCACTACCAAGCCACAATAAAAACTACACTTTCACTTGCGATAAGAATGTATGTAAGAATGTAGACTTGGATGAATTCAATGCAAGTGGAAGAAGTATTAGCAAACGACAAACGAACTAGTAATGCTCCAGTAGAGAATATTGTGAAAGACACCATGTTAACATTATCTTTTTCCAAAGAAAAACGCATGGTTTTCGTGTTCCTATGCTGGATTGTGGAAGTGCAGTGGAAGAGATTCTGGAAGTGGAAGAGATTCTGTGGAAGAGATTCTGGAAGTGCAGGCTCCCAAGCCAATTTCTTATAAAAAACGAAATTGAAAAGCCGTGCAAGATGTGTGTAACGAATGTCTCACGTTGTGCAGAACCCCGAATATTGAAACATAGTAACTAATGCAATTCCCCCTAATTCCTTCATATTTGATGTAAGGATGAATAGAATTTCCTTAAGATATTATGTCTATACTCCTGGAGTCATACCCTCAGCATATTCATCCAAATCCCATCGTTGACCACATACTTCGCAAGCTAACCCCTTCAAAAATTCAACTGTCTATTCGTCCTTTTGATAAGCCGTGTTGAATTCGCTCTGCTGTCCATTGACCTGCAAACTATAATCTGCATCGGTGAAAAGTTTTCGAGACATGATCGAAACTTTTCTCTGGAAATAAATCAAGCAAAGAAAATGCGAAGAAAGTATGTGTTGGTCTTAACAATTTTCAAACAGATTTAATGGTTGATTTGTTTTTGAAAAAAGGGTTCTATCGATATGTCACGTTGAGTTATAAATGAGGGTGAAAAGTTCTCAAGACTTTAAATGCTTTTTAGCAGGTAGCTTAGGCATTTGAATGTGCTTGTGAATCTGTTAAGGACATTTCACCATTCCATTCCCTGTTGTCGTACATTACGTATGATTTATAAATATTTTTGTGTATTGAAATGGTGCAACAAAAAATTAATAATATGCTGGTAGTGAAATTAGATTGGATCGAACATGTAAGACTTGTCATAGTAAAATTTAAAACTTTCCCCCCATAATCTCATATCGATAAATCTACATTGCATCTATGTGTAGTGAATTACGTAAATAATTGCAGGCGGATCATTTAATAAATATCGCGTTCACATTAAAATTCACATAGCTACACACCTTCGCGACATAACCGTTGGTGCCAAGGTAGTAAATGGTTTGTGGTGTACTTAGATGAACGGTTTTTCCAATAGTATAGGCGGATCCAAGAAATTGTCTAAGTAAGCTAGCGTGAAACAGTTATCAAAGTGAACGCACTAGGAAATTTAATTGCCTCAAGTTAATACACATAAAGTACGTGATATCCACCTGATATGTGAAGTGTGTACATACATAAGTTTAGTGCATATTCATATGTTGCAATGTGAATTGAGTGGAGTGCATTAAATGCGCTTGCGCTTGGTATATAGTGCAACTGAATGCACTATCAATTTATCCTGCCATTAGCAACGTCGCGATCACTATCGAAATTGCCATTCTATTGAGCAAATTCACCTGCATAAGCCAAGACGATGGACACAATATCACGCTAGCGAGCCCATGAGTGGTACTTTGGTGTTCAAGGAACTTGTCGTGGTCTAGTATAAATCCCTAAAGATCAAAATGGGCGTATCAAATTCTTACTATCATTACGAAGATCGGTTCGAGCGCTTAGCTTAGAGTTATAATGCGATTAACTTTGGCTTTTCTTTTCGATAAAGTAGGGTAGCATTGCCCGTATGTGGTTCATGGTTTGCAGGATATGCATGTTGAGGGATGAACAACTGAGACATGATCTTAGTTGACATACGCATATGGCTTGGGTAAGTATACTTTGTTGGGATAATTGGTTCGTCACGTGACATTTCGCAAACCAAAATTAAACTTAATTTTCGACCATTTGCGACAGTAGAACATATTTTTTTAATTTTAGCAAACTTTTTCTTAAAAATGTCTACATTTTTGACTATTTACAATTCCAATTTTCTATTTCTCGCGATCAATCGATGATCGCGTCCTCCACTTTCCAAATCCGAGCAGCGATGAATTCTTATCGTCAGACCAGTGTTGTTTGGTTTTCCCTGGTAGCCTCCTTACATCAGTTCTCCCAATCGTTTTAGGTTATTCGTCCTTACGATTTGCATAACCAGGACATGATAATGCTTGATTCTATGTCCTTTTCTCTAGAATCAAGCAGCTTAATGAAATGCATACGGTAGCGTTAATTCATACAGTAGCTAGAATAAGTGCATCAGATATCCTGAAGAAATGACCAATGAAAATCCATGAATATGAAACGTTCATTGAATAAGCATTCATATCCTTGCAGCAGCTTGTAAGTGGGATGCAATTCATCAGATTTTGGTTTCATTAAGTCCAAATCTTGTAAATGATTTCAGACAACGGTCAATCCTTTATACTGGTAAAACGAATTTTCTTAGTACGATACAGATAGGAATTGAATCTCTGATCGCTCACAGCAAAAAAAGTATTTAGTTAGCAAAGGAGTGACAACATTTTGAAAGAGCACATAATTACTAAAATTTCTCATGGCCATGAACATTCCTCCAGATCGTTTTCTCAAGGAAAATGCACAGATACTAGCTAGAATATCGGGTTTATCGCTAAACAAAAGGGAAGAAAAGTGGTTTGCAATCAGCACCTTGGGGAACACCACTATAGACGAACAAAATGAAGACGCTGAGCTACGAAAAGTCCAAAGGAATGAAACATTATTCCAGAAGATGATGACCTGCAGCAACATGGAATCTATTCCCTAAGTCTGCTGATAGACAACTTGCCAAAAAAAAAAAAACAACAACAGAAAACGAGGACTTGGAGCTGATTCAGATGAACAACGAAATACCATTGATAAAATGACAATCCATCCATTTTGGGCTACATTGTAAAATCTCCCGCTACGTATAATTATAAAATGAAATCGAAAAACCTGCAGTGAAGGATATTTGAAGTTACTAGTCAACAATATTTGGTTCCCATGCCCTGACACAGCAGCTAACTTCAATTACACAAGCCGTATGAGAAACGTCCACATATGACCTTATACGTTTTTTTTTCGTAGATCGTTTTTCCGAGGTACCATTTTGTCGGCTTAAATGGTATCTCAAATGCTGAATGCGACAGGTTCAAGCTCGTTATCTTTTTCGCTAGAGTAGATTTCAAATCGCAGCTTCTTATTTCTATATTTTATTTAATTTTTTACCTTCAACTTCTTGTTTTCGGTATTTCATCTTGAACTTTTGTCCGTTTTGGGTCTTTGTAATTTATCAATACGACAGAAAATGAGACGACGATGATGATCCACGTTCATCATGATGATAGCGAAAATTTTTTAAATATCCAGGTTCCATACTGATCATCGTTCCTGTTGTTGTTGTTGTTGTTGTTGCTGTTGTTAATATAAAGTTTTAATTTTTTTTTCTATTTTTTTTTGTTCAATTCATTGCTGTTGCTGTCCAGCCGATTTGAACGTAATGAAATTCGTAGGAGACAGACCGAAAGATGGCTCCCGGCAGGAATCTTCATTTAGTTTCAGTTGAAAAATTCCGGCATTTGGACAAATCTTCTGACTTAGGCAAAAGGTGAACTGTTGTCCACCTCCCATTGCGTTCCAATCAGTCACCTGGCGAAGATCGACGTGATCATGAACGGACGACGAACGGACTATATGACGATGACCATGTTGATGAAGACAAAGTTGTTGTATCGCGTTAAGGTGGACGAAAATGGATAAATATCGTATTTGTGTAGCTTGAACCAATCAAGTATGGAATGAAGACGTGAATTCTTTTGATATTGCGAGACATTAACATTTATCAATGATCTCGTTAATTGTTCTTGATTGTGGTGATCAAACATCGATCACGATTTGTGTATGTTTTGAAGGATAGATGTCAATTATATTCAAAGGCGTCGTGAAAAAGGAGTCGAGTATCATTTTTTGAGGTTTTTTTTTCAGTGTTTCTGTGAGAAAATCAAGTTAAGTTAATCTGGTTAGGTTTGAGTTGAGTCCATCGTATCTTTCGGTACCTTCTGTATCCTTTCTACATTCGGGTGAATGTACTAGCGAAAAGAATGAATGATGGTTTTATTTAACCGAAGAATTATTAGGATTCGCATCCATTTTCACAGGCACACAAATGTAGTTACTAAAATATCATGTTCTCAAACGTGTAAAGAACTAGTTCCCAATATTTGAAAGAACTATAAAACAAAAATTAAAGTCCTATTTTTACTTGAAAAGCAAAATGGTATCTAGTATAATTGTCAGATATGTTATGTTGATATGTTATCCGATGTCAGATACGTTATCCGTTTCTGATGTAAATGCAGGTTCCAAATTAGCATGGGGAACATATCATCCTGTCATGGGAGCATCTTTTATTTTGAAAGCAGATAGCAGCAGTTCTCTTACTCTTAGGTAAGTAAATGCTTCTTTGCCAACACCGGTTCTTAGTATTAGAAAGGCTATCCACTGAGGTTAGCTTAGTATAAGGAAGAGTATCCACCATTGATTCAAATGTTCAAAACTTTTGAATACGTGGACTTACAGGTATGCAAACTCTGTTTTGTTTTATCTGCAAACTACTTTTGATGTCTTTGCGTTTAACGTTCTTCTTGCTCCTTCTTGTGTTATCTTCGACTCCATTCGAAGACAAGAATAGCTTTCATAGGCTGTGTATTACGCATTGCTTATTATATTCTTTTATGTTCTTTGGCAAGGAGGGCGTTGAGCACCACTCCTCCTTTGTATTGACTATGCACTCAACCATGATCACTCATGCTTTTTCCAAGACTGCCGACTTATTTGCGGGCTTTTCCGGATCAATATATCTCCTCCGTACACCCATACAGCACTCACCAGTGAAAAAAAGTCACGTTTTTGCTGAATTTGATTCATCTACATTTGCCATCACTTGACATATAGCTGAAACCTTGATGGCAGCCTTATAGGCTATTCTCCTTATTTGTTCCAGTTAAAAACCCAGATTTGAGTCAATCAGTAAAAATATGTGTTTTAGTAATAATATGTTTTCATAACTGAATTCTTGAGATCCTTTTCTTTGTCCAATTCAGGTTTCCTTACCTGTTCCTTACCCGCCCTGTTAGAGCATTAGTCTTGATTGTTTTGCATCAACTCTGCATTCCTAAAACTAGTTTCAAAGCAACATTGGCCAGACTTCTCTTGAGATCTTGACTTCTCCGACAGTTCAGGCCTCTGCAGTCCTACTAAGGAGAAATTACAGAGGTCTGAACAAAAACTAGAGCCTGATATCATAAGAACAAAACCATAGGTGGGCCATTTATTTCCTTGCCCACCTTATGAGAGCATGAGTCACGATTGATTTGGATCGATACTGGCTTTAGAACCTAGTGTCAAAACAACGTCTGCAATACTTCTCGTGAGATTTGACTTTTCCGGCAGTTCAAGCCACTGGAGTCCAATTAAGGAGAAGTTAGCGAGGTCCATTGACGTTTTAAGGGTCGGCGTGCAATCCTGCATTGGTTGTGCTAAATAGGGGTTAGAGGCTAGTGCCCAAAAAAATGGAACTATAGTGTCCGATAGTATATGTTCCCTTCATGAAGGATATTTCACTACTGTGGTTGCTTAGATTGTATATAATTATGATTCGACCACTTTCATCAGTGATTTAAAAAAAAATGAATTCGTCGCTGTCTTCCTCGTTAATTTTCGATTTTATTTAAATTTAAATTTACGACTTTAGTGCCCTTTTGAGTGCCCCCGCAGTACTTTCTTCTTCCAATACGGGTGGTATCTTGTTTTTTCTTTGAAGTTTGAATATGAAAGTGTGAGAAAATATCAGACTACTGTCAATATTTCTGGAAACTTATTCTTAGTCGAGGTTTTATGTTCTTTAATTTTACAAAGAGTACTATTATAATTGCCAAAGTGTATGTATTCGCTTGAAAATGTTTCTGCCATGATGTTAAAAATGGAGTATTCAAAATGCGAGGAACAGCATTTTCGAAGTCTTGTTGTTTCGCTTTTCATCGCATTTCCTCGGTGTTGCAGCAAAAAGGGGTATGGTTCCATATATGAAGGTCAAAATATGCTGCATTGGGATATGCTCGAACGCGGTGGTCAATTAGAAAAAACCTGATTGATAAGTGTAAACCAATTTTCTTTATGCTTAAAGCAGCCCCTCTTTTATACTAGTCATACAAAAGGAACTCCGAGGACTTGAATAAGAGATCCTTCAGTGTCCTCTGTTATCTCTGGATATTATGAAGCCAAGGGACACGCAGGAGTTCCACTCAAAAAAGACTAAACTCTGCTTTCAATGAGACTGAAAAGGCAAAAACTTTCAAAAAATAACGCGATGGTCCCTATCATTGCCCAACTGCTCCGAGTGAATGAGTCTTTTTGGCCCGATTTTGACTGTGATAATTTTGATTGAAAAGTTCAAACCAAACTTCGTCGAGATAACATTAGACCCATTTTTGCACGATCCATTCTAGAGGCACCCCGAGAATTTGAATGCTAAGTCTTTCAGACTCCAACGTACTCTCCGGATCGTTTTAGTTTGAACTCAAATAAGAGGACTTACCTTGGACAATAATGTCTCTTTGGAAAACTGGCTTAGCAAATTCTTCAACAGGAGATTGGATAATATTTGGAGGCAAGGAATAAATACATTGGTCGATAGTCGGAAAAAGGTTATCAACAGTAAAGGTGAATGTATTATTTGATAATTTATTATTATGATTACTACGTTTTGTTCAAACAAAAAGCTATTGTAGAGATACCTAGCAAAAGATACAAAATTTGGGAAAGTGTTTTTTCCTATAAAACTTCGAAAAACAACATTTTATCTATAAATTTTGCGTTAATTTTTGAATTCAAAATGCTCTCCCTATAGTCGTTTTTTTCCTTGGACCAAATAAATTTCTGGTTCCGCCACTGAACACTGAATTCCACCTTCGCAACAAGTGAATAAATAAACAAAAGAAATACAGAAAAAAGAAAGGAGGTCGATTTAAATTTAAAATTGACGAAAATCACTCTAATCAGTCATTGATGTCGTATGGCGCTCACTTGGAGCGAAGAACAAAAAATAAAAAGACAACAGAGGAATCCGCTGGACTGTCTCCTTGGCGCTTAAATGGATCTACTATGAAAGTAGTACCATCCCTCGCGGCAGGGAATAATTTGAAATTATTGATAGCAGGGAACATCACGCCGATCACGACTAACATTTTACTGGGTATGGCATGCGTGTCAACTGTTTCTACGATATTCAAAGTCCTACATGTTATAAACGATGCCAGTAAATTTCTATCTTGCTTTTGGATATAATTAAATCAAAACATGATATCATCCATATGATTTGCAACTGTAATGATAGAAATTTCTCATAATGAGCCACTCCGAACTATCATCCCGAAACTCATGATCATTTCATGGAGCAAGTAAAGGTCCTGACCCCAAAAATCGCTTCCTAACTTCAATTCGCTTAATGTGCTATGAGCAGTTATTACAAAAACAAAAACCAAGATTTCCCAGTAGCATAACTAGCAACGAAACATTAACAATATCCGTCATTAAATTGAAAAACGAATATTTATTAGTTGTATGGCAAAAAGATATTTCCCAGCCTCAACATTTGGCTGCCGTGCATGATCATTGGAAAGGTTCAGCATCACTTCAATTCCATTAAAGGTTGAAAACAAAAGATTTTGCAGTGATTTGAATTTCCAAATTAGCCTAGACAGCCGATAAACGTCGGGATCGGTCTTAAATGATTTAGCAAAATAAAAATAAAAATCTAAACAAAAAAAAAAATTCAAAACTAAGTCTCACGCAATCTATGAGATAGTACGAGTAGCGTCGAAATAGTTAGTAATCATCATTTTTCGGATACTGTTCAGCAGTTAACCCAACAAAGGTTAGAGTGCCGTGTTCTGTTCTGAGAGGTTCAAAAGAAAAAAAGGAGGAAATGTTTACTAGACGCGTAATGTGTGTCTAAAGTTAGAATCTTGGGAAATGAAAGTTAAATGAAGAAGTTGTCGACGATATTGAAGTTTTGCGGGGTTAAGTATGTATGCGGTATGCAGAGAGGGCAATCATGAATTGTAGTATCTTACAGAAATTAATTCATTGCACTCAAAGCTGACGAGACTGATATCAGCTTGCTATTAATTTATGTCATGTCCTTCTGTTTGTGTGCTGATAAATTAAGTCTAGTTCAAAGATTAAGTCTAGAAAATTTGGGGTATACTTGCATGAGAAGGCATCAAACAGTATCTGACATGGGTAGTTGGCAGTTTTGATCATGGTTAATCGATCGCCTCTGCACGCATACTTCCAGTCAAGGTGTTTAGCCTTAAAACTCCTATTTTTAGAAGTGTGAACATGAAATAAAATTTATATCTAGACAGAAAAACCGTTATTCGTGGAATATCTAATCGAATCCTAGTACAAAAAGAGGATAATAAAAGTAAATCATTATTCAATAGCTTTTTTTGCCACCCCTGCTCTATATACTGCTTCCATCGTGATTTTCATTGACTATATTAAAGCTCAGATGCAATTCAAGGTATACATCATCCATCTCACTTTCTTGGTTCTTGGAAGGATTTTGGTGGCTGAAGTCTGACATTTGCCCCTCCTTAAAAGTTCTCAATGAGATTAAACTCAGGACTTCTTACTGACCAGCCTAATGACCAATGATACAGACCAAGTTGAAACCTGCGGATATTTAGGGAAAAGAAAACTGCAGTGAATAACGGTAAAATATCCTAGCTACGATTTTTTGTACCTATGTACCTTTTTCTCATGGGCAATCTCATACCTGCTTCCATCCAAAAAATATTAGTTTACCTTTATCACGTCCCGAACATGATTCCGTCCGATATTTGATTTTCGAAAAAATCGTAATTTTTTTTATGTCAAGTTGCCGATATAACATCTCTCCCCTGTCACACCGTGAACATAACCTCCAACGTTTTGTAAGGATATGTCAGAATACTGTTTGTGCCATTATATAGGGTAAGTTCAAAATAGCTAGAACACTTCGAACAAATCACTGATCTATACGGATTCAACCGAAATAAATTGAATGTGTGTTAAGTTTGTATTAGTGAATTTGATTCGTTGTACAAGAATAACTCTTTCAGAGCTTTTGAATCAAACACACAATACAAGCATGAATCTACATTGGCATCTTTCCTGGCAGAAGCCGCACAGGAGTGTTCTGGCTGTTGGTTATGGTATGACCATTATTTTTGGTCGGAACTTATTATTTTCGTCGATCGATGCCTTTGGTTTAGGAAGATTTTTTGTAACAACTCCGAGGAGCAGCGATTTTTTTTCTTGAAGAAATTTTAGTTAATACAATTTCTGGACATCGAAACTTATGAAAAAATTCTGGTATTGCAACTTCAGATAGGTATTTTGACATGATAGGTGACAGGACTCGTTCATGCCCATCCGCAATGCTTTGTTGTGTCTCTGTTTCCTTCACTTAGAGCTTGTTAAGTAGATCGATCTTTCTAAGAAAGTCAATGGTCTGCTTTAGCGTCAGGTGCCCCAATTCCAGTTTTACAAAGAAGTAACTTCTTGATTGTCATACGAAGCCATTTCTTTGATTTTGGTAGGAAGTAACTTTCTTAAATTTTAGATTTATTCTGCGAGACACGGCTTCACAAAACCAGTCGCTCAGGTCGTCTTCTCTACAAAATTACAGAATCTGCATTCACAATTCGCTTACAGCGTGGTTTCCTGGAAATGTCCTGCGTATCTGTCATACTTCATAATGATACCAATACGGATCATTCTATTGTCTATTCCGATACACCCTCGCGATTTCTTTTCGTCATAGCCGTCGAGAAAGGTCTTCGACATTACAAGCATACTTCAAAGCTCATTGCGTTCTTCTCCTTCTGGAAACTCATTTTTCTGAACCATTTTCTTGATTAATTTCATCAACTTCAGCTCAGTTGCACTAAATTACAGCATATCAGAACCTTTTGAGGTTGCTAGACTATCAGATAGGATAGCTGTAGTCTAGTATAGGCACCTACATATCCCGTGTCTATGTGAAGTTGTACGGTTGCAGCTGTAGCATGAAGGTTAGCCAGAAAGCTTTCAGTATTTAGTACCATGTTCTAATTCTCCAAATCCCATTCCTTCGGATATCTTTGACATCTTGGTACGGTAACATCTGTATACCATGTCATTATAAACTGTATGCTGGATTCAATGCTCCATTCACTTTTGTTACTCAGCGCTGCACAAAATTTGTTCTGAAAGCTGAATACTGTCATCATGTGATCCTATGGTACACAAAAAATGAGGATACCTTTGTTCATATTACTTGGTCCTTGAGTCCAATGCAGAGATAACTTTCTCTTCCTACATGGAAGAGTATTGTCGTTGTGGAAGATGCTACTGATATTGTCAATACATGCAATGACGGCAGATTTAAAATTTTCTCGAGGGTTACTGCGTGACATGTCCTAGAATTTCCAGTAAATCAGACTTATATCAAACTCTGGACTTAATCGAGTGCCAGCCTCGACATGCTTTCTTGGACTTTGTCTTTCCAGGCCACTAACACTAACTGCCATGGTATATATCGCTTGTAGGACTCTTGGCTTGCCTGAAACCTTGTCTGTTATGAAAGGAACTGCACGTTCCACATGAGCCTACCGTGCAGTACTACTACCAGGTAATTTAATTCATTTTTGAAGTTCATCTTCGTCCCATTGAAGTGTGTGGTGCGACGTTAGTCCATATTTTGCCTTCTTGTGAAAGATAGGATAGCATGGTTTTATCAGGATTGAGCCTTAAAGCTATTTTCTGGCAGCAAATTTTCACAACTCAATTTCACAGGTTCAAATCAGCTACATACGCGTGGCAGACTTCCTCAGCTTCTGTCAGTACCATTGGCCTTATTTGCTTCGAGTTAATGAAAAAAGAATCATTACCGTCTGTAACACAACGGGTACAGGTAAATGTTATGCGATTACTTGTGGCCAGAATTTCACGCCAAAGATGTTGAAAACATGTTGCTCCAGCAGGATGGCACTATGTGCAGCTTAGTCTGATTTCACAGTGTGTTGTTTCTAAATAATTGCCTTAAACTCATGATTTAACGCCAAGAAAAATCTTCTTGAATACATTTTCGCCACTTGAATTTTCCTTGAAACGATGAGTCCTTGCTGAGTGTTTTTTTTTAAATTATTGAAAGTACCATTCACAATTCTTTCGATTACGTGAAGAAAAAAAGTGTACGAATCCTTCCTTCAAAGAATTATTGAGGTTGTTCGGTTTAGAGGTGGACTATACTAATCAGGAGGCTGAGAAAATATTATGAAAATATGAAATTAAAATATTAATAGATATAAATTAAAAATTTTACATAAAATTAAAAACAAAATTACGAGTTTCCCATTACTATTAGCAACTTTTTTCGGAGGAGTCCCTCGCTCCGACGACGCTGAACTGGAGAGTACTCGAGGATTATTCAGCGAGTGATCACCAATAAATCGCGTTTGAGATCGGCGATACCACTCCTCGCTCGTCTCAACGATTTTTCACTCCCGGGTGGAATATCGGAAAAATGGATGTGGAGACTTTCGCCAATGTGATTCTGGAAGGCGGAACGACATCGGGGTGCCCTTCAGGAAGCGGAAGGGCTGGAGTCAACGATGAACCACATCACTTCTGCCTGTAGCTCATCTATGCCTCGACGGAGGCCTCGACACGACAGGCCTACTGTACATTGGTGGTCAAAAGATATCGCAGACAAACGAGGCGAGTACCACAGACTTCGACGTGGAGCTCAGCGCTCGAGAAACGTAGAGGAAGCATCCAATAAGACAGCAGCATACAGATCAGCGAGGAAAGAACTCCGAAGACTCATCAATGAGAGTAAAACCAGCTGCTGGCGAGAACTTGTGGATGATGTGAACAGGGATCCATGGGGGCTCGGCTACAAGGTAGTGTCGCGCAAGCTCGGTTCCTCACGGAAGCCGTGTTTACTTCAAACAGACACGATGGACGGCATAGTGCAGGCGCTTTTTCCAACTCATCCTGTCCGTGTTGATGCTGCCCGCGAGGTAGACATAGGCGAATGTCTATCGTTCACTAAAAATGAGCTGGGGGATGCGGTGCTTTCTATAAAACCTCGAAATGCACCAGGGCCAGACGGCATATCAACCGAGGTGCTACAAATGATTTTCCACGTTTGCCCTGATTTGCTACTCAATGTGTTTAACGCTTGCCTTAGAGAAGGTGTATTCCCATCTCGCTTGAAGGTGGCAAGGCTCACATTGATCAGCAAGGGAAAAGGGGACCCCGGGCTGCCATCTACATACCGCCCGCTTTGTATGCTGGACACAGCCGGGAAAGTGTTCGAAAAGCTCATCAAGAGAAGACTCACTGACGCAATTCGTGCTGCAGGGGACCTATCTCCTCGGCAGTATGGCTTTAGAGCAGGGCAATCCACTTCCGATGCCATCATGGAAGTGGTAAATGCAGTCCGTCGAGCCGAAGCGCACAAAACTGAAAAACGAGTTGTCTTGCTAGTGACGCTTGACGTCAGAAATGCCTTCAACTCCGCCAGATTGTCGGATATTCTTGGCACATTGGAAAATTTTTTCCGATTGCCAGGGTATCTGATGCGGATTTTGAGGGATTACTTAAAGAACCGCAGTTTGCTCTATGACACGCAAGATGGGCGGCGCAGTATGGAGATGATGTCTGGTGTAGCGCAAGGCTCCATACTGGGACCAGACTTGTGGAACGCCTCATACGATGGACTATTGAGGCTTGAGCTGCCAGATGAGTCGCGCTTAGTCGGCTATGCAGATGATATAGCAGCACTGGTCGCCGGACGTACAGTCGAACATGCGCAGCGCAGACTGGGAATGCTAATGCGAAAAGTGAGGGAATGGATGACCACCCGCGGGTTCAGTTTGGCACTAGAGAAAACCGAGGTGGTCATTCTCACGAAGAAAAGAATTCCCACGGTAATTCCTTTGCAGATCGGAGATGTGACTGTTGAGTCTAAACTTGCAATAAAATATTTGGGACTATTGATCGATTCCAAAATGAGCTTTTCGGAACAGATCAGATCAGGTCTCCAGACTGCATTTTCTGCCCCGGGGAAAGGGACGACGCATGTCACACCTTTTTCAATTGTAGAAGGTGGAACAGGATGTGGCAGGACTTGTGGAAGGTGATGGGAGAGCTTTCTCCAGACAACCTGTTCGGAGAAATTCTGAAAAGTTTCGACAAATGGACCTGTGTGGCACATTACTCTCGAGCAATACTTACTGCCAAAAAATGTACAATGGATGGCCTTGTGCGCGGGGTCTGGGGTGGGTCTCCTTTCCAGCAGTCCTCCTCCATTCTGCTTCCTTCCGCTGGGGGGAGATTTCTCTAGGCTGGCGGCGCCCTAGGGCGAATTAAAAAGAGGCCTAGCCCGAAGTAATATGTCAAACGGTTCCAGGCTAGAGTCTCTTGACAGGGGAGGTGTTCAGTGGGTAGTCTGGTAGCATGCGCTGCTAGAAGTCCCATACTCCGGGCGTAAATTGCCTTCACCCCCCAACCCAAAAAAAAAAATTAGGAACTTTTTTGCCAAAAAAACATCAGGATAAGCAACCTGATGCAATACTAATTGTCAGCAAATATTCGCTTTTCCTTAAATGTATCAGAGATAATGAAATCCTTGCGAAATAAGGATAATTTTCAGGGTAAACAGAGTTTATATTAGCCACATTCAAATCGATGTAGACAGTAGCGATTCATTATTCATGCGATCCTTTTATATTTTCCACTGAGGTCCGATCCTTGTTCAATTAACTCCTTTACTTATCATATGAATGATATGCTTCAGTTATTGTCTTTTTTATTTGCCTAACACACATTTAATTTTGATCTCAAATCTGAAAATCAACTAAAAACCGCGACTACAACCAAAGAATTTCCTCATTCCTCGATTACAAAATTTGAAAAATTTCACAATTGGCCCAACAACAAATTTTTTTTCTTTTCGTTGTATTTTTGTCGACTCATGTTCATATTAATAGTATTTGAAGAGCGTATAGTATGTGTACAATGTGAATCCATTTTAACGAAAAAACAAAAAGAAAAGACTTGCACCTCAACGTGGACGGGAACAGAAAAATTTCGTGTAAAAAGAAAAACTGTAGCCATAAGAAGGGCATTCTTTGCGCCAGTTCCATCAGAATCCATATCCCATCCTGAAAGGTTTCGTTGCCACAGTTGAGACTTGGACAAAGCGTTAAGATGCTGAATTACCATTTGACAAGTACAAGTTAAGCACCACTAGGTCTAGTATAGTGTCGAGAGCAATACTGGGTTACGGACGTCCAATGGCGATTGTCATGTGTTTCGTTATGGTCCGAAGATTGTTAAATGTTTCAAGGATTTACACAGGGATTCGGCATCGATACTTTCGCAAGATTTTCGAAATTTTCGCTTAAGGATTGCGCGATGGCAAGCTCTGGTGATTGTATGCGGCATTTATGAGTGAGCTTATAGGAAGGTTCAACGGCAAGACCAGTGATAAGTGCTGAGATTTGGTTACGCGCCCGGGAATGGTCCTTGTATGTTAATTACTTTTTGTCGAAGCCATTTTGACATAGACATAGTTGTAGCAACAAAGCTCATGCAAGGCTACGGAAATGATTACTTGAGTTAGCTCATAAGTTTTTAATTAATTTTTTTTCTTCTGTGCATTTTCGCAATCCCCAAAGCAGCAATCCTTCTCTTGTGGCATATCATTAGCATATTAGAAAGCAGCCAGGAATACACAACAAACCACTTATTCAAAACATCCACCGATACTCCAGTGGACCGTCGTCCACCCTATTCCTTGGCGCGGCAAGCACTCGTACTTGTTACCCAGTACTTGACAAAGTAACAGATTTGGCTTAGAGTCATGTCGTGATATTCAAACAACAAGTGGATGCTAATTTGATTTGTGCCTGTCAGCTCAAGTTTCGTAGGAGGTACCCCGAAGAAGAGGCGGTAAACACATCGCGGGTACCCAAAGATACTCCACTACTCCACAACTCGCTACTCTTGTACCGCGGACCACTGCTGCTGGATTGGCTTTCAATATTATCATCTATTATACTGCTCCAAGTATTTTAATAACTCTAAGTACCCGTGGAGGGCGAGCGCTTAGTCGATAGCTCACTTGGCTCTAGACTAGTGACCAACTTGGCTGCTTGCCTGCGCCTCCTGATGGCTGCTGGCATTTCAGAGTTGCTGGTCTGGCAAAGCCACTCTTTGGTAGTTGCGCTCGAGTCTACCATAGCTGGTCGCATCACTGTTTGCCAGTCCGTCTGTCTGCTTGACCACTCTTCTGTTATTTATCTTCGTCTTGGAACGAAGAAACAATCGATTTCCCTCCAGTAACTGTTACGGTCAATTAATGATACTTCAAATAATTTTTGGCAGTTTACGCTAGTCGAAATGGGAATATATGTGCCAGTGACTCGACCAAGTAACGAGCAAGCAGACCAATAACAAGCCAGCATTCACATGTGTCTGCATATGAACAAAAGTGTACCACAGAGCAGAAGTATCCTCTTTTGTTTCAAACCCTACTTGATTGCTTCGAAATTGTTCGCTTGGTGACCAAATAGAAGCTTAACTTCCAAGAATTTCAAGTGTTCATCAAATATTTACTGTCGATTATATAAGTGCATTATGCTCTATTTCAACTGAATTTGAGCAATAACCAATCGAAATGGTGGCTGTAGCTGATGGGTGAAAATTCCAGTGAGCTTTGGAGAGGCCGGGGAAGATATTGAGGTTAGGACTTCAGTTATTGCCAACGTAAATATTCAAATTTTATACTATATAAGAAATTCGGTAGTTAGTGTAAATATTTACAGATGCAATAGCCAGTAGGACAGGTATCTGAAACAACTTTTTAATTTCGAGTACTTTCTGATTGACTTGAACATATTTGTAGAGACACTGCGAAGACCATTTGCTTCAAATTTGTTCGGTGAAATGTTATCCTCCATCGGGAGCATAGATTAACTATGAAAAACATCGAATTAAATCGCCTTCTAAAGTATAAGTTCAAGAAAATCGTTAATGGCTGCTTGGGCCATCGGTTCATGTTTTTGGACCTGCAAGCAGTTTTGGATGGCTGCAAGCAGTCGTAGCGCGTCTTTGGAAAACTCCCAAATAGGTGCAGTGCAGGGTTTTCAAGCGACAATAAACGAATTTTGGCGATCAAACGAACTTTAAGGAAGTCTTTAAATAAACTTCTGCGGTGAGAGCAGTTCCAAAATTGTTGAAACATAATAAAGAAAACCAATTGATTTTCAACACCAAAAAATTAAACCCTCAGTTTAACAATCCATTCATGATCCACTGCGCTTCTCCATCATTCTAAACTATTTAGATAGTAGTTGGATTAGTAGTTGGATAGAGAAATATGTATGTACTTATGAATTTCAGTACAAGATGCGTCCCAAAAAACTCAAACCTACTTGAATATTTCCGCACTAGTGTGTTATTCTTTATCATTTGCTGTTTGTTATCATTCAAAGTGATTCTTATTTGTTTAAACGACATACTTTTGACGGTGTTTCTATTTTTTGAAACAGTCCTGGAAATCAGTGTCAGTGGCCTCTAGTGAACTCGTCGAACTAATTTCAACCGCCTCTTTGTTATTGAACCGACGTCTTTTGAGCAATATTGTAATATGGGAAAGAGCCAGAAGTATCTGGAAGCAATGTAAGGACTAAACGGAGACTGGCAAAATCGTAACACTTGATGATTTTCCAAATATTGCTTCACAAGATTCAATGAATGTGTCCACACTTTGACTTTGTGTTGCAGACAATCAAACCGTTTGACCAAAAAATTGGTTGTTTGTTTATTGTGTCACGAAATCTTTTCCATACTTCAGCGTAGTATTCTTTAATGATCGATTGACCTCTAGGGCCTATCTCTGATCACCTTCATAACCAAAGAAAAAAGTCAAAATTGTCTTAGATTTGCTCTGAGTTTGACGTGTTTATTTGAGTCTTGTCAATTCACTATCTTTCTATTGTGAAGACTGTCCCGTTGGTCCTAGATCATAGCCGTAGCTAATGGCTTATCACTCGAAATAATCATCTCGAGCCGTAACTTATGATTTATCACTTGAAATAATCTTCTCGAGTACATTTTCGTCATTAGAAGCCATTTACCCGAGCAATCCCAAAGTAAGGATTCGTCTGTTCTATCGTGTTAGCATTCTACGGATGATTTTCGCACAAACGCGAGTTTTTTTTTCAAATTTTCGGTTAAAATTCTCCAAGCAGTGGTTTTTGGTGCTTCAAGATCTCTTCCTAGTCAACGTTTAGTCAATCGAGGATGTTTTTTAATTGCAAGCCGCACGCGCTTGACGTTTTCTGATGTCAGCGCACTCAACAGTGAGCCAGAGCGGGAATCAGCTCCAACTGACGTGCGGCCATCTTGAAATCACTTGCGTCAGTCTTTGATTCTTGCTTTTTTCATTCATTCCTGCCTTTTAAATCATATCAATCGTTTCCGAGCTAGTCTTTCCTAGATTAATACAAAACATGATATAAATTCGTGCAAACTCGTAGGTCTAATTTTTCGGCTGTGTTTAGCAAGAAAATAAAATCGGACGAACCTGATAAAGGCTATACAAAAAAATACACGTTGTATATGATCTAAGGCAACTCGACAAAAACTGCGGCATCAAATGAGTTCCTGAAAAGTTGTAGTTTATATTGATATCCAGTAAAGGACACTCGGATATTGCAGCGAGAAGATAAAGCAAGGCTTGATATATTTTGGGAAAAGGTCATGCCCACTCTAGGTCAATCCAATCCTGCATACTTTCTTTTATTCTCTCCACATATCCACTACCTTATGCTTGCTCGGCGTGAAGCTTTCTCGCTGATGATGGGGGTGAACCCTCTGTAAACACTGAAAGCTCTGCTGCGTTTACCGAGTGTTCTTTTGTATTGTTTTTTATTTATGATATTTTTCATTCCTTAAAAGTTTTTCATGCTAAATTTGTTGTAACATCTCGCAAAACCTATTGGTCTAGTATCTGAGAACTTTCAAGTTAGTATTCGGACGATTGTCGATTATAACGAAAATTTTTTAGTACTTTGTCGCGTATGAATTTGTTAAAATTCTCCATGTTTACGTCCTTGTGAATTTCTGTGTTTTGAATATACCTTAGCAGTCCAAAGATCATCCTGATTGCTCTAGTCTGCAAGGATCGGAATACTTTATGTTAGCTTATAACCATAGCGTAACTACTTAGTGCTCAGACTTTAGAGGGGCAGAATGATTTTAGAAAGAAGGAAAGAGATCGATAGAAGAGAAGAGATAGTTTTAAAAGAAAAAAGTACGAATACCTCATGTGGCAAATATAGGGAGCTTTGCATGGTAGAGAGCTTAGGAATTAAGCGACGTAGATGAGTTGAGAGATTCCAATAGCTACTTATCTGATCTTAAATGTATGTGAGAATTCGCTTTTTGCTGTGGTTAAAGAATATGTGAGTTATTGAGCTTGAATTCGAAATTCATGAGAATGTCAATGCGTATCGCTTCGCACCTTCGTCTTTATTTCCTCTTTGCGGCACGTTTTGCTTACAAACACCAATGACTTTCTATTTTATAATTTACAAAGTTCGGAAAATATTTTATATGTATAAGCAAATTAAAATTATGAATTATACCCATTTTATTTGAAGAAATGTCCTCCACTGCCCGAGGTTAGGTTCATCTTCCTGAATATTGGTATATGTCGTGGTTTATTGTGAAGGTAGCAAACAGATCTTTTTTTTTAATCACTTGTAGTTTGGTTAGAAGATTATCTTGGATATAACCGGAATGTGATACCCTTTTATCGTTACCGAACGTCGGTATGTGTTGAGTTGATGCTTGAATAGATCTTTTTCAGTCATATATGCAGTTAAGTTCTAGTTTTCAGTAACATATGCAGTAAATTTCTTTGGACAGTAGATTAGTTTGGTCCTGGATGTATCCTGTATCATTGATGGGATCTTTTATCACTAGATAAATAATAGCTAGAAACTGAAGGGTCTAGATCACACCTTCTTCCTTGTTTTTTTATTAGAACCAGGTGTAATACCTGGTTTTTTCCCCTAGAGGTGTATTTGGTGAGTGTGGTCCGAACATATGCGTTTGGGCCCTTTTTCACATCTTTCTTCAACAGTTGACTAGGTAGTGTGGCAACAACATCCTTTTCACCAGATTTCAAGAGGGTTTTCATTGACGTTTTCTGTTTGCGTCCTGAACTTGGTGAGCTTGATTTCTCTTCAAGTTTCTCCTGGCATTTGGAGATGCATGCGCCCCCATGTTAACGTTAAAGTTGATGCTTCCGTTTACCGATTGGGAGTGATAGCTTCGATTTCACTTGATTTGGTGTTTTCAGTTAAAATCATTCATTCTTCCGGCATAATTCATTCCAGTCCCAATCGCTTTATGTAGATTGGGCTTTGTGCCCTCAGATTAGTTCTTCTCCTCAATATATCTCGCCCACATTGAACGGATAGTGAGGATACGTCTGTATTTTTGTCCTGTCTACATTTATTTTTGGTTATCGCTTGCTTTTGCTGCTTATCCTTTTAGCTTTCTTCAGGGTTATTGCTCTAACCCTCATAGACATGCTTTCCTTAACATAGACTTTATTTATTCATTGTAGCTTACGTGAAGGAAGTGCCGTTTATGCAGGGATTTATGTCTTAATTATTGCCTTTTTTTGATATGTTTCATGAGAAGAAATTTAAATTAAACTCCATTTATTTATCGGATGTCAGTAACTTGCCAAAGCAAGGCTAAGATTCCTTGATATCTAATTGATATCTATTGCACTCATAACTATGATTTATAGCTTTCAAGTGTGCTCTGCAGAATGTGATCCTGACAAGTTGATCTCGTGATCAACTCGCCATAATTATATATGTTTGCTTTTCAATTATTGGTACTTAAAGAAAAAGTGACGAAGAATTACATCAAGAGTATTAGCATTTCACAACTTCATCTCCATTCAGGACTATATCCTGACAAAGCTCCACGCAACTTTATGTCTCCTATATTGGAAGTTCCACTTCAGACTGACTGAAACTGGAACGACCAGAGATCCTGAAATTATCACCTAGAACTGCTTATGGATGTATATAGGGGTGTGATGATGATAGGAATTACTTTGAAGGATATTTGGAACCGCATGTTTTACGTCTTAGAAGCAAGAGATTTAGAATGCAGGTTGGATAGTTCAGAGATACTTTTGAGGAGATATACTTACTTGATTCATGCATGGGATACTCGCTTTAATGCTGAAAAGATAGTTGTTGTTGCTTGCTTCATGCTGTTCAATCTGTTTCCCTTTTCAATCTTTATTAATCTTCAATAGAAGATACTAACGAAGAATTATATCTTTTCAGAGATACTCTTCCAGTTATTAAAATTGTTTCCTTGTAATATACACTCTTCCATAGCATTCTGAAAATCTACACGGGAAAAATCAATTATCATTGCTGACCTATTGCTGAAAAACTCCCGCCTGATAAATATCTACTTCTACTGTCCCGAAAAAAAAAACAACAAAAATTCCAGGACATCAATACCAACTAGTATCATCAATACCCGGAAGGGTTAATATGAATACTTGTTGGGCAAAGTGTTGAAGAAAATAAGGGGGTACGATTGCGGTTGTTTGTTTGGACATTGATATGAAATTTGATAAGACATCCTAATGATCTGGTTACACATGGGATGGACAAACCGATAAAGTGTTGATACTAATTTTTTTGTGAGTGTAACCAATACACTATAGTTATGACTCTAACCAAACTGGTAATTGTGGTTGACACATGCTTGGGGTGTGTGTTACACACTATCGACGTATTACAAATTACTATAATGACAGAGTGACGACAATTTTGGTGGTTTCGTGGAACATGTAATGTTAATGGCATGAGATGCTGCCCCTTTTCGCCAAGGGTTGATATACTTTGGTAATGGTATAGTATTATCGATGAAATTTTCACGTGTCTGTTGGTTATTGGTTAGTGACTCTATTTCGTTGTTTTTTACCAGTGAATTTCGCTTTAGAGCATATGAATAAGCATTTTGGAATTTCGATTCACAGAATCATTCACGACAAAAGGAATAGTAATACTGTCGGGACTTTTTCAAAAAAGGTGGAGAAAAAAATTCAATAGCTTTTGATAAGTTAAAAGAGCGTGTTAAGAGATTGTGCTTTGATGTGAGCGCCCAGCATGTACCATCAAAGACCACCCACAATTTTTTTTCATGCACTTCCAGCGAACATTCTGCACTGATTATCATTCAAAAAGATACAAAAGGAATTTCTCCAATATCCATTGAATCCTTCTAATCGTGTCACCATGCATCTCTTTTGATACGAGCAACAATACAGAGACAATAAAATTTTTATTATAATAAACTGTTTGTGCAAATCCACTGGAATCCAACAATTTTCATATTTTCTTCGCGCTCATGTGTATGTCCATCAGCTCTAAATCAGCCAGAAATTATTGTAGACCATAATTAATTTTCAGGTGATTGTCGGTACTTGTTGTCTTCCTGACGGCGTAATTAATGAGACTCGACCGTAAAAGATCGTCGCGGTAGGTCGTCCAAAAGCGTGGGGTGGTATGACTTGACCGTGATCTTGAGGTGGATTGAAAAGGAACTAAAAAAATGAATTCGAATTAAAAGAAAAAAAAAAAACAAAGATGATGAAGGATAGAACCGCAATTATAATTAAATCATGTTGATTTCATAGATACTCTAGATGAAGTTCTAGATCTAAGATACATTGGACAGAATTCATATGAGAGGTGACTTGTTGCAGAACTTGCCATGCAAGAGATCCACGAGAGGATGCGACAGCCTTTTGGGTAGATCTTTGGCATTTTATTGTTAGCTTTAACTTTCAAATTAACCCTGACTCCCTTGAATGATGCTTGCAAATCTAAACTTCATCCACACTATAACCAAGTTGTGTAGATATCATACAAGAGACATTTAGCATATTCGATGCTACGTTTCCTTTTTGACCTTTTCTCTACACTGTTGTAGGATTTTCTTAAACGAAAGAAAACTTCACTTTCTGTTGTTCAAAAGATGAAATGTGTCCCACACAAAATTGTCTCACCGCGCGATGATCGTGCAATTTAGCAATCATTAATTGCGTGTTATCCTTGTTTGGAATTTTTCAAAATGTACGATCAGCGGATCCAAAACAGAAATTGTGACATCGGTATTAAATATATCGATTGGAATAGTAGATGGAGTTGCCAATATTTGATCGTTGAAAACTTTAATTTGGTTATCTTACAATGGGAAAAAATTCGGGGGAAATAGTATTGGTCCTGATTGAAACTGGTTGATGCTTTTCGACACTCGAATTCATTGAACCAAGTTGTGAAAACTTCTGGATTCGTTTGGTAGTCGAGTATAGTTTGATGGCTTTCAGTCCGTTTATTCTGGCAACACTATTTGATTTTTTTAAGGATCATAACCCCTTAGTGAGCGATTGAGTTGACTTGCAAAAACCCCATTTCAAAGTCTAGAACAACTCCACATATTCACTCAGCAAACCAATAAAAAAAAAACGGAAAAAAAATTCTGTTGATGTCCCTCGGTTCGGCACAAAAGGCCCCGAAAGAATACCCCCTGCAGGGTGCCAGACATTGGCGCCTTTTTAAAACTCCACGCGCCTTAAGATCATTTTACCCTTTTGGGTCCAGGCAGCCGTAAACTACAGTGAGCGGTCTTTTAACATGAATCTGACTTACCTACAACAACAAATCATTCATGTATGCATATGTGCTTCCCTTATTATCACCACGATAGGGTCAGATCCTATGTTGCTTATGCTGGATTGCTCGATACAACCGCATAACGCCCTCCCTCACACGCCACATCAACAATGTGTGCGAGTGTGTTACCTCATCGCGAATGAAATAAATTAAAATTTGCGACAAAATATTGCCCGATGCGAATACAACCAACCGATGTCGGCAAGTTGGAAGATATGACGATAAATCATTGGAATTATGACATGTTAACATTTTTTCGATTTTCTGAAAAATGTTTCGATCATTTTTAAGTTTATATAGTATTGTGCAACAGGATGTTATTAACCGCGTTTCGTAGAAGACAAACATTACTGTAGCGATTTTTGTTGGAAGGAAAACAGGATCATTGCACGGACAGCTTTTTGTGTGAAATAATATGAGTCCTTGCTATAGGTTGAAATTGATCGTTAGAAATGCAGGGTTGTCATACTAAAAATGAGTTACGAGGCAGACGAATTGCCATTGGATAATTGAATTTCAGGATTTGCTTCAAGGGAGCGTTCTTTTTTTTTTTTAAACATTTAAGTATTTTTGAAAGAAATCAGACAAATTGATGGAACTTTGCTTTGCAAGCTTCGCGGCTTACAATTTATTCGACAGTGTAGCGCTTATATCTGACAGTAGTTTCCGTATGACATATTCAAGAACTAGATTATTCAGAAGTTGAGACAACACATCTCCCAGCTTTAGTCCAGCCGTTGTTTCCAAGTATGCGTAATTGTTCCTGTAAACTTTCATTGCCTGGGTTAACACACTTTCTTTGTCTTATAAGGTTTGGATCGAGCATCAAAAATATTGTGTATGAGCTGATTACGAGCTATTCGTTTATAATTTCTTTTTAGAAACGCGTTTTCAAGTGTTTCTACTATGTTTCGGCTTGGTCCTTTGGTTCCATTTGTGCTCCGATGGCATCGAACAAGTCATTGTGTTGCATAGTTAGAACCTGTTTTGTCGATTTTTAACGAAAGAGGAGGTTCTTTGCGTTCGGTCTCGACATGTCAGTTTGTATATTCCACTGTTGACGTATGTCGGTGTACTGTCAACTTTGGTTTGACCTTAGTGTCCAACTATGAGTTGTTGGGTTTTCGTTTTTTAACGTTCGTCGAAACATCTTTGCCTGGTTCATTACGCTTGTTAATAAAGATCGGGCTGAAGTTTGACAATATTGAGTCGGTTAGGAGTCGAGGAACACAATAGGATGCGCATGTTATTGATGCAGACTATCGTAAGTCCGATTTGTAGAGTAGAATACCTATCGTATCAATGGGAAGATAGTCATATTCACAACAGGAGTGGACTCTCAGTCAGTTGATTATTTTTCAGACTTGTGATGTTGCCGGGATATGTGTCCTGTTAATCAGATGTTTGACATTGTTGTATGAATATAAAAAAACCATTGAAACTTCAATAGGCCTGTCAACATACAGCAGATGGGTGACTGTTAGTAGCGGCAAAGGACATTTCATAAGAAGATAATGAGGAAAGTTTGAATGGAAACCGTGGAAGCACTAAGCTAAGTTGAGGAAGATAACGTGGAACTGTTCAAATTTCATAAATGGAGAGCCTACTACAAATTTTGGGAAAGTCGATGGTGAGTCATATATTAGGATAAGACCTGAGACGGGTCTTAGAGCTTTGAGGACGATGGTGTTTCGACCCATTTTATTGATAACTACTGGAAAATGTTTGAATGTTCTACATATATTGCATACTCTACATAGATACCTCATGCTGACTAACCTGGTCGTCATATTTAAATTTTCTCTGATTTTCTACGATGAATTTGACTGCCCTAACCTTCTCCGCCCCCCATTCGCCGTGGGACAGAGCTTTTCCGTTGGCGATGTTCAAAATTTCTGTGTGTTACGGGTGGGTTTCCATTCTTGTTTTCTCCCGCTGCCCAAAATTAAAAAATCTCAATCGCATCCTACCTTAGACATTAAAAATATGTCCTTTTATGATTACATCTAATAATAGAGTCCTATTAAATTTCATTTGTATAACGAATGATTTCATCAATGAAATAACCGTGAAAATAATACCAGAATTTTTGAAATGATTGTCCCATAAATTCGCTTACGTTCATCCATTAAATCCCCAGATTTATTCTCATGCCTCGGTGATGTCCTCGTCACATCAGATCAAATTACCAGATCACCAACAAACATTCAACATGTCGTTCTTTCAAATATTGTCAAAGCCCAACCTCCTTTTTTTACTTTCGTGTTCGTTATTCTTCCTCGGGCTGCAGCCATTCATCTTTTCATTCTCATCATCAGCATCATCATGTTCGATGTTTTCTAATCGTGACCGAAAAAATGGTTGCTATCTTCATGTCATCCTTTCGAAAAATGGTAGAAAGGACGACATATTACCTGAATATAAAATTGAGTTTGGAATTATTAATAATGGAGGAGGCTCCAATAGGAATTGTGTAGAATTGTTTGTGGTTATAATTCTTGCTGGGAATAATTCAATTCCATTTCATCAGCAATGTATGAAAACGATTCTGCTAAGGGACATTGGACCTACTCTGTGTGTTTCGACAAAGGATTCAGACGACAGTTTTTGATAGCAACGTAAGCTTTTCAACCAACAGAGATTTATGCGACAAAGACATGCAACTCAATTATATTCGTTAGTGGTCTTCTTAATTTAGGGTGGATTGAATGGAATTAAGGGCAAGGATATGCGGAGTAATGTGGTGACAAGGAAATATTGATAATTTTTTAGTATGATAGTCGAAGGACTGTGGCATCAACTTGGTTAAGGTATTGGGTGTATCCAAATCATGCTGAGATTGAGCTTAATGAAGCATAAATCAATCCCAAACTAAAATGATGTGCCGCCGATCCTTGCTGTTGCCAAATGTAAATAAACCATTATCCTACCTATCTATGTCCAATGCAATCCAAACGTTCCGTATTTCGTCTTCTTTCCAATTTGATTTGGTGTGATTTATTCAACCCCATGGGGTAATTTCACGAATCAAATATTTATATCGATTAATGCATATCGTACTGATGGGAATTGGATTCATTTCCTTTTACACGTTATTCTTGTTGCTTCGCACGCACTGTCTTTTGTCTACCTTCTTCCCCATTCATATATATATCCATTCATTCATTTTGGACCCCGATGCTCGGCCATAATCCTTTTGTGTGAACATTTGCCGACTTAATCATAAACCAAAGTTATTACATTTGGACATTTTGTCATTTCGCGAAAATTGGCCATGAGCGGTTGATGATGTTTTGCCGGAGCCACCACAAAAATTTGTGGTCATTGGACAATTTTCGGAGCTTCTTGAAATTGTTGGTGAAGGTAATAATAATGATGTATGATGAATATGTTACTTTTCTTATTCTTTTCGCCGTCGTCGTGGTCTTCTTCTTCTTCTTTTGGTTAATGTGTTAGTGTGATTCAAACAAACATAAACTGAATGAGTTATGAGATTGAGAAGACATCAAGGTGGAATGTAAATTGGATAATGCGATGGGAATAAATTTTATGTAGGCATCAATGGGAGTTTATTTTTTTTTCTCATCTCATGGTTTATTGTAATTGGTGAAATGACGTCGAGTTCCTAGAAGAATTTTATGATTGTTCAATCCAATTCTATCAATGAAATGAAGATTGTTTTTGAATGAGCACAGTGGTGATAATTGCTCATGGTCACCGAAATTGAGTAGTTGCACTTATTATGTACTTATTCTGTAGTAAAAAGGTTAGAAATAGAACAGAAGGGCAATAAGTGTACTAATTTTACATTCGAAATAGTGCAAAAGTGCAAATATATAAAAAAATTTCTGTAATTGAGTCCTTGTAAATAAATTTTACGTGTAGAACGTAGGTGTGAAACATAGAGACGCCGAGAGAGATAGAGAAAGTTAGATAGGAGAGAGAGAGAGAGATAGGTGAGGGACTGAAACGAAGAGAAAGAGAGAGGGAGAGTAGTTTTATCAAAAAGAAATCACAGCGGAACACTGGAAATCTGAGCTGATTCAAGTTGACCTCTGTTCAGACCTCTGACCCCGGATAATTCAGATAATGTGGAAATTTCGGTAAGGCAGTGGATTATTACCATAAAAACGGTTGGTAAAAAAAGGACTCGAGTCAGCAGAAGAGGTACTGAAAGGAACAGAAAGGTATAGAAATAAGGTAGTTCTAGACCAAACTAATATGTCTATGGTTGTAAGTTTAATGGTCAGATCAAAAAGAGAAAGAAAGGAGCGGGAGACATTTGATATACAATCCAGAATATGAGCGATTAAGCCCCATATTCCGGCAATGATTAGATATCTTTCAAGTATAACCCAGGAATTACCTTCCTATCCCAAAGCAGACGTAAAATTTTGATCTAACATCATTTCAATTATGTTTTTCTGTGGACTTCGATTCATTTCGAACTTTGACGCCAAAACTTAGGGACCTTAGCTATTTCGTTTGTTTACGCATGCGGTTTAGATCGTTCCCTTCATTGTTCATTTTAATAGAAATTCAGAAATTATTATAACATCGTTTTAAGGAGACTTTTTCTTGTTGTTCGTCTTTCGTATTTACCTGTCATACCTGCAATACTAAAATATACATCCAGGGTGCGTCCTTAAATCTATCTCCAGTATCAGTATCTATATATCTCTATCTCCAGTATCTATACTCCAGTTTGAGTCTCCAGATGACTCTCAGGTGGGTCGGAAGGAGGGTTGGGCGACCACTCGTGAATTATGTTGCAACATGATTACACCAGGAAGTTAATTTGAGAACAGATGAATGTATCTATGTAGAAGGTCAGAATCAAGTAAGTTGACGGCAATATTAACTCATTAGGGCCCAATGATTTACGTTCGCGACAGGATCTTCGTGTAGCATTTCATATCCCTCTTAAACGCACTGATAGTGTAAAGTGGTGCATATATTAGGGTATCCCATGTGTTTCCATAAGCTTAGTGGCCCATACGTTATTCAATCAGTAACGAAGCTTGTTTATGCTATCTCTCCGAAATTGACGGTTTTCAAAAAGGTAAAATCTACGAGGTCCACTTTTATCTCGTTATGGGACTTAGATCGTTTGTGCTGAGAGATTTTTCAATGGTAGAAGACTGTAGAAATTACATGGAACGAAATATAGAAAGCATGCAGGATCTGGCGCTTAAAAGCCCGAACAAACCCTGTAAAAACTTTTCACTGCATCTGTAGTCCCGCGTTATTCTAGTAAATGGGATTTAATTCTTTATTGGCTCACTTATCCTGGCCATTTTTCTTTTGCTGTGGCAAAATTCAATTAATCTAGTTACGTCAGTATTCCGAAGCATTTATTTTTCCATGTTGAGCTTGCTAAAAATTACACCCCGACCGTCCCACTAAATGTAATGTAACGTTGGTCTAGTGATAGTTAAAGACCTATTGTCCTTACACCATGTACGATTCCTAAGCATATACACAGCGCGAACACTCTCGGTCGATTCCGGACAGACAGAGATAGAAAGAGCACAATTAAATCTATATTTGTATTCTTAGGAAAAGCTTTGAAAATGATATAAAAACGTGAAATGAGTTTAAATTGATCGAAAATTTACCAACTTTACACAAATTTTGAATTTTAACAAGTTCTATTCCAGATTCAAGATAATGATGGCCACAAAGACACTTATACGAGCTGAAGATGATGGCACAAGGCCGAAACGCGTCCTCAAAGATGAAAATACAAGACCCAGCGGACCAGAGTAAAATTTAAAATTATTAAATCTATTCAATTTTACAAAAAAAGGTGTAGTTTAATGAATAGGAACACGATTGGCTTTATTTCATCGCCAAACCGCACAGGATAATACACTTATGCTACTCATACTATTACTAACAACAATATTACCAGCACAACGATATTATAACAATCTGACGACGAAAAAGGTGAAGGAATTATGACCCGACGTCGTCAACTTTGAACTTAAAACAGATGAAAAGTTGTAAACAGTTGCTCTTACATCAATTTTCTAATTTCATGGTACATAAGATGCATAAACTTCACCCCAAACATCTTTAACTTCCAAGGTTTATCCACGACACATCATAAGACATACAGCAGCATATGAAGAACAAGAAGGGATAACATTAAAGTGAAACCTACACGATCGTCATCAACATTTCAAGACTTGCGTATCCTATGACGAAGGGTTTAATTTTTATGAGCAGGCGACTAAATATTTTTTTTATTGTTGTTGTTGCTGTTGTTGTTTTTGTTGTTACTGTAAGTGCTTCTCCACCATCGTTATATTACTTTAGTTTGACTGGTTTTCTTTTTTCGCTGCAAAGCAGAAAGAAATAGATGAGCCAAAGCTATGGACGGTAAATGACGAAATATTGAGTATGGTACCTGTATCAGTTCTTATGCGCAATTGAACGATGATGCTTCTTGCCATCCTGGGACATGGTTCATCATCTTCATCTTCATCATGGTGATCGTCGTCTGCGTTATCGTGGTCGTCGTCGTCGTCGTCATCATGATCAGCAGCCATGGTAACGGCAGCGCGAGCATAATCCTCAGCGTCGCTTAGCAGTGCAACATTGGTAACAGCATCTTCCTAAGGCTGATACTCATACTCCGCCCAGGTCGTGGCTTTGTCTTAAAGAAATCACCGACATACTTGAAGACATCGGGACATTTACCTATTATGATCCTTTGTACATGGATCCTCATTATATCCGCGAAGATACTTATGAGTAGCGTTTTCAGGTTTGGTATTGCCTTTCGCGTTCTAGGACCGTGTTGTTAACTTCCTGATATGCAATAGATACAAGGTGCGTGCTGGAGGAAGGAGTCCAGGTAAGTTCAAAAACATTCATTCCGTTCTTTTATCAAAGATAACATGAAAATGGATGCAGGAGGACATTTGACTGCATTTTAACTGATTCATTCTGCATAGTCGTACGCATTCATTGTACCAAGGACAACTTTGCATCCATCTTCGATGGTTGATTTCATATGAAAACGTCAACACTTACTCCAATAACTTTCAGCCAACCCAAGACACTCTGAGCCATCAAAATACATTTATTTATTGCTCGCGAACAGTTTACTACCTTATACCGTGGCACAACATAACAGCCATCATACTCAGATACGAAAGTGCAAGTGGATGCCTCCTTACGCTGACTGACTATCATTTCAGAGCTAAGATGCAGATAATATGTTTTCGCAGACAGAAGTTAAAAGAAATGACCAATTTGAAAGATTCTGTGAAGATGCTTGGGCAATAAGAAATGGAGGTAAAGTGGTTCGTTGTGGTCTGGGAAAGAGTCTGCGCTGGTATGTTGGGCGTTTATCTTAAAACTACATAAATGCAGCGAGCACGTCAAATTTGCAAGGACAAAAAATTAATTACGACTTGAATTAGCTAAGAGAGGTCTGAAGTGTGGGTTGAGAGTTTGGATCAGGTGAAATTGGCTAAATAAAAAACCAAAAGCAAAAACAATTCAGCTATTGGCTACTCCCTCTGTATGTTTAACGTTGCTTTAAAAGTCAATATTCTACGGTAAAAAGCGAGTATGTACAATGTAATTAGCATCCTCATATAATTTGCAGATTTTTACGAAACATGCAGTAACATTCATTTTTAACTTTTTAATCATTAATATTACGTTGGGAGCGAATTCCTGGCTCTTTGGATATTACCTTCAACGCACAATTTCTCAAAACTTTCTTAAAACCTACTTAATCGATTTAGTACTAAAGATCTAAAGATATAGAACTAAAAATATATAGAACTAAAGATAAAGAAATAAAGTTGTCTTGTCTTAAACGCGTTATGAACGCGTTGATGGACGACCTGGAAGGTGAGGGCGGTTACCATCAAGTTCAGACATTCTAGATTCCTCAAGTGCCTCCACAAAATGAAAAAAGTCTACAGAACTAACCTTATGGTGGACGAAGAAGAGCGAAAATGAGTCTCTTAGGGAAATGGGAAACACGCTATTGAGTTCCAATGTCGTGGACCTTGCAACTTAGTTCAAAATTTTTCCCTTACCTTACCTTACCAGAACATTCAGAAAGAAACTCTGAACAGAGAAAATATCCCATTTTTCGGCAGAAGATCCCTATAACACTTTAGTGTGTCTGAAATGAAAACCCGGCGAACTATAGATGTCGTATGGATATGTCATTGGTTCAGCAACCAGTAAGGAAAACAAACTTTTTTTTTACAATTTTTCATCAATCGTCATTGGGTCTCCTTTTACATAATCTTAGTGTTTACCCCATCCGTTTGCTAGGAGTCTGTAGCCAGAAAATGGCAGTTACTGCACCCTATGATGAAATCATAGCGGTCGGCAGAGTGCTAAAAAGAATGCTTTAGTGAGCAATGAAATTGAGAAAACGAATCTTGCAAAGGAATATGGCACTGGCAAAATGCCACAACCTGCCCAGAGAAAACTCATTAAATCGGCCGCAACTTCCAACTGGAACCGAACTACACCCGTGAATCTTTAAAGGCAGGGCTTAACAGATGACCTCGGATGACAGCTTTGATAATAGAACCGAAGATCGAGCCCTGGGGCAATGGAGGAAGTCATGTTGAGACGCTGAAACCAATGATCTAACAAAAAATGATTATAACAACAGATCAACTTCATGGGCCTAAAAATCATGTCAAAGTCGAGTGTCAATGCAAAGTTAAAACGATTTTGACGGTTATCTTTGATTTTTTGTGCCAGATTCATAGTTGAGTACAACAAAACTTTCTCCGCGTGTTCAAACTAAAGAATAAAGTAAAAGATATGAAATATAAAAAATGAAAACATAAAAGGACACTAAAGAATACTAAAAAATTCAAAAGTTTGCGTTATGCAGTAGTAAGAAAACGGCCGTTTCATTGATCAAGTCGCTCAAAGGATATCGGTTCGACGACAAAGAGGGGTTGGAACGAATGCAACGAATTCTCTGAAGACGATTCCGAAAACTAACTTCGCGGACTTTTTTCAGACGTAGGAGTACCGTTGGAAGCATATTTTATTATAGGATAAGGACTCTTTTGAAGGATGTCAATCACCGGATGATAAAGAATGAAATTAGTGCAGAGATATGAAGGTAGGGTCGATACTTTTGGAACAAACTTCGTTTACTCATTTTCAAACGACGCGATCATCATATCATGATAGAATACACTAAAATCTTTGGGCTTACCGGCATCTGTTTGTGAGCGAATTGTTTATATGACTGCGAGCGCGCAACAACAAAAGTATTCAACAAAACGCGACTGAATCTAGATGCACATGTCACACTCGATCCAGCCAGTTGCGATTGCGCGACCTCATCGTCCGTTCCATCTTACATTACCCTAACCTAACCTCTAAAAAAAGAATTTGGTAAGACAGTTGACATTTCGCGGTATATTGCGTCTTATTCAGGGAACTTATAATCCTAGTTCAACGCTGAGGTCATTTGCTACCGTTTGGTAGTATCTACCGGATTCTGATGTAATAAATGAAGGTAATTAAATATTATTTTTCGAACCAAAAAATGAATAAGGTTTGGACTGAAACAATCCTACAAATAAGAGAGAGTCGAAATATAGTTTTGCAATTTTGAGAAGTTTTGGCTATCTTCATCAATTTCGTGTTGAAAATATATTCAAAAAATTGTAAAAGGTCCGTGAAAAGATATTTTTTTTTATAGAAATTATAAAAGTAAATTTCAGCTATTTGTTAAATTTTTTAAATTATAAAAGTATGGTTTTTTTTTAAAAAATAAATTAAAAAAAAAACACATACTTTTATAATTTAATGCCTGCATTGATCTGAACATAAATTTGCTTGCTTAGCACTTGTGGAGTGCATCCTTAAAAAATACGTTGGTGCAACGCTGCGAAAAATTTATATGAAATCATATCCAAGACAGTTTTTCCATTGAGTGGTTATGCCGCGATTAAAAACGTGATGAAATCGCTCGGTCTTTTGACAAGTAACGAGCGATTGGATGATTTAGAAAAAAATCTCAGAGTAATAAATACATGTTTGTCCAAATATTGTTGGAAGGTGTCTACAATTGAAAGATTCCACCTTTAAATCCGTCCCCCTCGATTTGTGTTTTTTTTTCGACGGTTTCAAATCTGGCGCGGTCACTTACAATCAAAGATCTTCAACAGATGCCAACAAAAAGCATCGATTATTATTTCAGCACATCCCCATTACCACAAATACATACTTGGAGCTAAGTAAGCCACCACTTACTTATACAGGTGTGGAAACGATTTGAGAGGTAAAACAACAAAGAAATTACCAACAAGCTACCACTTATTTGTACACACACGATAGATATTAGATACATTATTGGGTAAGAAGCGCATTTGGTATGTGCTTGGCTGTATAATTCAATGCAAACATAAATATGGATTTCTTTTCCACGTTTTTTTTCTGGCTTTTTGATCAGATGTTGCAGTTCACAACGGCGCGTTCAAGCAACATCTTTTTGCACACTCAAACAATCTTAGTTCGAACAAAAAGATACAAAGAAATCAAACCAACAACCAAAAAACCGAAGAAAAAAAAAACTAGGACCGAAAAGAAAAACCACAGACCCCGAAAAAGAATGTGCTTGAAAGACCCGCCTACATATTCATTTGGAGATTTCGCTCACTAATAATTTGTTTAGCTTAAAATCCGAAATATTTTTCACGCTCCAAACTAAATAGCTGTATTTCAAGTGCTTTTCTTTTTCTTGGACTTGGTCGCTACTTACTTACAACTCTGAAATTGAAATTATTGGGCACTTTGGAGGAAACAAAAAGAGTACAAATAAGTATGTTCTGTTTGCTTAAGAAATCGTTTGGTCATTTTACCAGGAATTTTTCCTCAATGAGCTTTTTATCGGCGACCTGGAACGGTTTTTTTTTTGATATTAGGTCAATTTGGCGAAGAAGATACTTATGGGGCATGTATACACAATACAGTTAAATGCCTCGGAGGATATTCCTCTAAAGTGATCGTTACCGATCCATGGTCTGCTCATTTGACACAAAAACTCAGCAGGCTTGCAGAAGATGGTCAGCAAGCAGTACGTTAACTTTTTGTTTTGCCCAATGCAGTTACATACAAAAATCCAACAAACAATTTGCAGACTCTCCCAAATGATGAGATCCAAGTAAGCAAATTTGCTAAGCAATCTCCGCAATTTTACGATTTGTGCGTTGTTCTTTGCCTTAAGATTTTCACGATACCACACGAGAAGTTGCTCCCAGACTGAACAATCAGCTCCAGTCGCCTAGCAAATATTGGAACCCACTAAACATTGCACAAATATCTTTTGTTAATCTTTGCCGGAATGTTGCGTGCTTGATGGCAATGACAGATTTTCCAATTCTCAAGATGCAGCTATTCGTTGGATACAAATTTGTTTCAAGTCCTAACATCTCCCACTGTCTTCCTTTTCAATATGTTTCCAAGGAGGGGGCGTTCTTGTAATCAGACAGTTTTGTTGTTGTTCAGGAGAAAGATAAATCACAATTTTGTGTGTGTGCAATATACGTTAGCGATTATGGGAGACAAAAGGAAGTTACTGCCAAACTAGAGAGTGGTAGAATGAACTAAAAACCCAGATGTATGCATATATCAGTAGTAGATCAGTTGGCGACCAGTTAGTGGGCGGACGAATTCGAACACAATAGAAAGAGGATTTTGCCGGTATCGAAGGCCTCACCACTCTCTCATCAATCAATTTTTTTTTATCTTGAAGTTTTGAATACATTTGAACGGTATCATGTAAATTTTATGTAGTCACTCATTTATTGATAGGGATACATTTACAAAAGGATGTTTCATCAGCTTCATAAGGACCAAACGAATGAAGGCGATTGCGTTCGTTCATGTAATTTTTCAATGCTCACTTTCTCTTGTTCTCTCACCTTTTTGGTATTAAATTGTTTATATTTCGTATGATATTCACGTTCCCAGTAAGTTCGCATTACCTTATAGCAGACTTTTACTACACTTCTCGCAAACACTTTGTTTGCTATATGATGAATGTTATCAGTCACCTCACAAACTGATTGAAACAGAACAGGATTCTGTTCGCCAGACAATTATAACATTAACAAAATTTCCAAGTGTCATCTGTCATCCAAAATCTTCTTACTTTGTTATGAAGTTTGTTGATCAATGGCGCAACAGTCTGTTTTTTGGAACTTTTAAGTATGTCACAACAACCTGGTTTAGAGATCAATGCTACACAACAAATTGATATTGTGTAAATCCCGCATGAATCAGAGCCTGAAAGAAGCTATTGCGGCTAGATGCGGTAACGACCGATAAGGATTTGAATTTACTGTAGAAGCTACGAGTGATTAGAAGTTTCCAATACAGTCCTCTCTGCCTGTCAATCGAACTTTGCGGGTTCTTCAACGTTCAACTTCAAGTATTCCGTTTTAAGAACGCCACAGCAATTTCAAACCGTATTTTTCGAAAAGTATGACGGTCGATACACTGATTCACACACGCATCTCAGATAGAATCCTGTCTCCTTGTGAATTCTTTGTAAAGTGCTTCCCCGGTCTCAATTGAGAAACGTGGTGATGATTCACGAGTTTCTTTAGTTAGATGTTGTATCCCCACCGTAATCGTCTCCGATTTTTGTGAAATTTCATTTGTTACTTTCGAGCTTTAGTCTGATTGACAGATCACATTCCACATGATGTTTTTTTTTTGAACGCAGCATTAATTTCGGGCATTTATTTTATCGCCCACTATATCAATGCAAATATATGTCCGTTGGTCCATTACTGAAATCGGACCCACCGGACTGATTTTATTGAGAGTTACCTTTTAAACGATCCTTGTGTAATGCCAATGTTTTCCCTGAGACTTTCCAACTTGAGACCAAAGATTGAAAAATGAGCTTTCCAGCGGAAATCTGGGCTACTGCTGAACAGGCTTCAGCGCTCGTAACTACACTTTCTCGGTTGCCGCTTAACATAGGATGAAACACCACACCAAGAAGATGACTCCTAATAATTGGTGTACAGTCCATCCTGCAGAACTACAGGAGTGATACAAGAGCAACAAGTTACACTGACAGTGGTTGGAACCCCTTCAGTGAAAAGAAACGATACGAATCGCATGCACATACCGAACAGTTTCTAGAGAGATGAAGTTGGTAATCGCAGGGTGCGAAATATCGCCCTTCTTACTAGAGAGCGTAGGAACATTTACCGGCGCAGAAGGATAGATAATAGAAAAGAAGTCATCAAAGAAAATAGACAATGTCCTCTCAGCAATCCAAATAGTCCCGAGAGCACGAGACAATGGGAGGGACGAATGCACGTCTGACTCCTGACCTTAGAACCCTAGGCTTAATCGAGCACATAGCGAGCCTGATTGCTACTTGACCTAGTTCTTGGGATTGTAGCAGGCTTCTGCTGCACACGATTGGTCGGTCATGTTCCTTAAATTTCAGGCAAAGATACAGCAAGCATCGTGATGACTTCTTCAGAAAAATCTGAGAGCGCTTTTGCGGAAACTATATACAAAGAAATACTTACAACGATTGGTAAATGGCATCGTTTTGCACATTATACCAGAGCAATCTTGAAATTAACAGAAGGGTATAACGGAGCTGCTAGCTGGAAACGGAGGGATCTCTTTTCTAGGAATCTATTCTTCCCCCGCCTCATATAGACGAGATTCCCGTGGCCTGAAGGAGCGTGTAGGGAAAGCAACGCGAACCCTACCTGGGAATAATGTGTAGAACGGTTCAAAGGTTAGGTAATCTGGCTAACAGAGGATATAGTTATGGAAAGTTCAAAAGCACTTTGCAAAACTTAGAGCTCTGACTTCTGGATTTCTCGAGCTATCTCGCAAGCATAAATGTTTTCGGGTTGACTTGAATTGATTCAACAGGGTTGAAACACCTGCATGCCAAGGGGATCTTAACAGTTTCTGGTGAAAAGTTCAGACCACATAGAGAGAACCAATAAACAGAATATAATGCTGCAAGGAATATTTGTATTCGAAGATGAATAACAATGACACAGCTTCAGAAGCACAATAAGCGCGAGCATTACCAAAAATATGAAGTGAATCTAACATGTTCATCACTACTGTATATGCTCCTTTCGATCCTGATCACAACCCTCTGCCATTACCAAACGTCCTTCCCATTGCTATATGCGTGCTTATCGCAACGTGAGTAAATAACAATTATTTAATGCAATTATATTTGATATTTTGCACTTGATTGCGTGAAACCACCCCTAGGATGCATCCTTCAGTAAGGATAACAACTATTCGCAACTGTTTGCGTGAATAAAGCTACTAACATTTTCAAAACAACGATTAATTTTCAAAGTACCTACAGAAAAATGCATTTCAAATTAGACAAAATTTTCGTGCAGTTTGTTTTCTCGCAGGGATATGAAATGCGTTGCCTTGAATCTGAAACAAAAAGGATATGGTTAGTGGATTTTGTTTATTTAGCTGATACGATAAAGTTGTTTCTAGATTTGGATCTATGCTTTATTTAGTATGCGTAGTTGAAATTAGTATTAGGTGAAATTCGTTGAGTGGAATAATCTGATTAAAATTCAGCCACATTTGTGGAAACTAATCCTTTGCAATATTAGTCAGTTAGCTCGGCTGTAAGTGCCATTTGGTTGAAATATGAAAAATATCGATAAAAGAGGAATTCTTTATATCTATTGAGTGGGCTTCTGAAATATCTCATCAAAATACTTGCGATAAAGTAGACGAAAACTTGATTCTGAAATAATCAAGACGATAATCTGAAGAAATGATAAAAATTCGATAGCATTCAACATTTGCAAGTATTTCATATTCTGTGAATGTATGAGAAAATTCTGAAACATGTTTGGTGTGGGATCGTTGTTTAAATTACCATTGGAAGATTTATTGAGTTCCATTACGAGACTCAGCAGTTACCTCATTATTGTATTTACTTCTCTCGTGGATTATCGAAACGCGATAAAGTTAACATTGTGTGTGATTTGTTTCACCTGGAGAGTGTTGGCTTAAGAATTTGCCAATATTTCATCAGATATATTATTGGTCCTTGATAGAACAAATAAATATCTTGTTAATGTGCCGCCATACAATTTTCGTTCTTCCTATTGATGAGGTAATTTAACCTTATTTATTCGAATCGTGCTATACATGTATGTATAACCACGTTACCACCGCACTTGGGCCATTAGTTCCGGTCAACCCGTCGCACACAGACGTAAACATAAACTGGCTGCCCTTTCCATCATTGCACCGAAAGAGAAAGCCTAGAAAGGACTAGAAATCACCGCGATTTAAAATATAAAGAATTTAAATTAATCTTGTAACGATAAACAAACTCGGTTGTAGCAGTCAGGGAAATGAGACCTCGCTTTTCTTTATGTATCACTATACTCTCATCGACATTTTTCTACACCTTTTCGATCCTTTTCTAAGATTTTCTAGATTTCCTTCTTGTCATTTTTCTGTGGTTACCTATTTGTTCTATCTGTTACCGAAAAACCTCTCTCAAATTTTTCATCATCAACGTGGCTACAGGTTGCCTAGCTCCGGCCAAACAATCAAAAGGAAAATGAGGACGATTGATTGATCCCACGTTTATTAGTGTAGTTTATCTCTTTGTGGTCCGAACTATTGAGTGAACACGTTTGTGTACACTCTACTCAACATCGCAAGTCACAGTCTACAGATTGTGTATTGTGAACGCTTGCAATGCGTTCTTTTCTTGCAAAACATGGGATTGGAGATGCAATGATCGTGCCGATAAAGAAAGACAGCTGAGTCTGAAAAACTTAATCAGAGAGCTACTGAAATCGGGTGGGAAATAGAGCCAGATCGGAACCAGGCTACACTAAGAACAAAGAAAGGCATATTTGATCAGATGAAAACATCAATCTTCCTTCGTTTAAAACTGGAGAAGGGTTTCCTGTAGCATTAAACACTTTCTAGCTTAGAACATATAGCATGCATCAAAATCTATAGCCAGTCTAGATTAAGTTCTTTGGCTTAAAGAGAAACCCCTCCCCTTTAAGCCTCCCCTTTGAACCATAAAAAAAAATTCCCGACTGACATCAATTCTGTCACCGAAGTCAAAATTCTTTTGGTTAATGCCCAATTTTCGACGAATACCCTTCCAATGTTTATCTGCAATGTTGGCGTAGAAAGTTCCTAAGATCCATTGTACTCGTTCTTCACTGGTTTATTCAATGGCACCTGATTGACGGAACAGAAGGGAGGACCATCTTCTGATTTTTTTTCAATGGTCTGCGATTTGAAATTGATTAAGCTACAGGAAAGAGAAATCTTCCTGGCTCCTCATTGATCATTTTTGAACGACTGTTGGTTGGATGGAATAGTGTGATTTCCGTCATTTTCTTTTTGTTTTTTAAATATTCCACCAATTCCTTCCAACGCCCCAATAGCAAAGTTACACTACGAATAAAGAACACTACCTCAATACTCTCAGTTTCGCTGGGCTGTGATGGTTTTCTTATAAAGAAGTGCCACTGCCTATCATGCTGCCGTTCCTTATACCGAAAAACTTTCAATATTCAAAAAATCCACTAACAATATGACCATGTCCAAATATATTCTATTTGAAGCGATTGAACCCGAATCCTTCGATGAGTCCGTTATGATTTCTTCAGTCCCTTTTTATAAGTGGACCATAGCTTTTTTTTTAAGGACACAGAAATGTTTCAGGAAGCGTATCATGTAATAAAATCGCGAAGAGTTTGATTTTCAATGTGCTTTGGTTTATGCTTCTGCGGGATTACTACAGTTTCTTGATCTGTAAATTATTCTAACGAGCGATTACTTCCTAGATTTCGTTTTGCGCCAACTTACTATTGTCAGTAGTATCAGTCAATATTTTTGGTAAATTTCGTTCCTTGTTCGTTTTAGGCTCGAGTTTTATGAGTATGTAAAGTGCAAGAAGCGAAGATGTTGCTCTTATGAAAGAAATCCTCTGGAGGTGGCTTTCTGAGTTGGTGAAAGAATGGTGACAAGTACCAATGAGAAAGACAAAAATCTAAAATCAGTCTAAAAAAATTACCAACGTACAAGTCAACCGTCGAGAGACTTTACCCAGTTGCCAGAGGTCCAGAATAACGCTCAAAAAACTTTTTTCTATTTGTTAAAGAGAAAAAGTACGACACGTATTTTGAGCGCCTGACCCGATCCGTATTACGAAAAGAAATCGTGATAAAACTTACCATTAAACTTTCCACAAATCTCAAATCAGTAATCACTAAAGTTAGACTGAAAGAGGCAGACGCTGTAGCTCCACTATTGTTTAATATATCTCTTGAATATTTTATAAGGAAACTGCTGACGTTATGCTTTTCAGTAAGTCGTGACATATGCACATACTCAAATGACTTCATTGACATGATTTTCCTGAATCATGAATCGCTATTCGGATCGGAGGACGCTACTTTGCGATTGGAGGACGCGGTCTATGCATCGGGACTGATAGTGGTGTCTGTGCATCAAAAATCCAGAAAAACGTAGCCTATAAAAAGATGTAAACCTATACAAACATACTATACTGGTAGGTGAAACATGGTTGCACATTGAAGGAAACTTTTATTCTTTGATGGGATCCGAAAATAGCGTCGAAATAGCTCTTCAAGGTAACTTTTACGCAAACCTATATTTGATTTTTGCGTGGTTTCTCCATAAAATCCTAAATGTTTATCTCGTATGGATGACCTGTTTTTTTTTGTGGTAGGGAGGTGAAGGCGGTTTACGTCCTGAGTGTTGGACTCCCAGACGCAAAATGCTTTTGGACTACCGACTGAACACCTCCCCTGTCAACCTGAGAACCTAGCCTGGAACCGTTTGACACATTACTTCGGGCTAGGCCTCGTGTTCCTACGCCTAGAGGTGCCTTCGCATTATGGGTATCTCTTCTCTAACGGGAAGGACGGGAGAGGAAGGAAGTGCTACAAAAGAGATCCATCCATCCCCGATGCCTCCCAGCGCTCCAATAAAGTTTTTTTTTGGATGACCTGTTGTGATTTCATTGTATTCCTTTTCTGAAGAGCAAAAGCTGAGTGGTTAAGACTTTTTGCCAAACGCTAGATTTTGATCTTCGAATTTGGAAAAACGTACTGCACCACATAGATTGACTTGGATGGTTACTCACTTACTTACTGATTGACTTGGATCCTTCAGTAGATGCAACATTGTCTTTGATTTCAATATACTATATATCCCGAGTTTGTCTGTTAGTAGCATAGTATGCTGTACTCCATTCCAATGAAGAATAGCAAGGAAACAAGATAATTTTGTTGTGCAGTGTAACATATTGAGAAATCAAGGTTCCATGAACCGTGTTAGACAATTTACATAACAATTGCAATTACTTCCGTTCTATGGTAATTTTCATAGTATTTCTGCCGAATTATCTTCTATCGTCCTTAGCTGATAGAATTTACGATATCCTCCCACACTATTTTATTACTTCAACTAAATAACACATGAAGGACTTGGACGTTAAATTAGCTTCCTGTTCACAAGCCTCCGAGACAAATTGCATATCCTCAACACCATTGCTTCGAGCTGAAAATACATATCCTACATATTTGTATTGTATAAGGAGGATACCCCGCAATTATTTATATGTCTTCTATAGTAAACCATTCATACATAAATGTATGCCTGCACTGCAAATAGCAAAACGGGACGATAAGGACACGCCAGTCTATTCGTTCGATTCCTCTTCCGCTACGACGACTACAACTCCTTGATAACAGAATGCATAGTGCAACGAGCATTCCAAACGTTACGTAGTATCGTCGAGTAGAATACAAAAAGACAATGTGGCGGCTCAACCTCTTCCGCTAGTACAGGCACACATACGGGAATATATTCGCCGGGAGAATATTGTGCAAGAAGAAGAATTAAAACTGTTCACAGGATATGTCCGACTTTGTGCAATAAGAAATTGCATAGAAACACGCTATACGTACATCAAGTATAACCAATGCGATATTTGCCCATCCAAAGCTGCCAGATATCCTCGGCCGTGATATATTGGTCGTTCCGACTCGAAAATTGTAAATTTAGCAACTGGGCAAATTACGAAAGGAGTTAACAAAGCGGCAGGAGAAAAAATACGACGAGTAAAAGATAGCGAACGGAAAATGTTCCATTCTATCGCGTAAGGTGTCACAATGCACTGTTATTTGTCTGCATATTTATTGCTAGTGATAAATTTCCACTGAGCTGGTTGGAAAACTATGTTGGAGACAGGACAGAAAAAAAGTATTTGAAAATTGAGTGGGAGTTTTCTATTTATCCAGTGAATCCTTGTCCTTATTCTGAAGTAAATGCATTCATTAGACTGGACAAGTCAGCTGGAAGAAAATTTGTGCAGTGTATAAAGTATGGAATGAATTTTACTTTAACTTTCTCTGAAATAAAGAAAGTATTGTACATCCTCTTTTATCCTCGCTCGCGGAGTTTCTCTAATATCAATAGAATTGATTGACACACTCAACATGTAGTGAACATCATTGAAGTTCTACAGTTTACCCTTAACTTCCCACCCAACAAAAACTAATCCTGTCACCAATTAAGAACCATCCGTTAGCCAAGACATAGCACAAGGATCTGTATTGTCCATTTAATTAAGTTTCCCAAATCATACCTTAAGGATAGAAAGGGTTTCGTCAGATCTCTTCACTTGTTTCATTAGTGTTGAAAGTTTAAGGGAGATAAGGAGTTGTGTCGTATTATTTTCATATGAGACGTGCCAGGAGACTGAGAGAATCTTGAAGAGCGTTCACAGTCCTGGTAAGCGTTGGAATTACCACTGCGAAGGCATATTTGCTGCCCCTCGGGTTATAGTCAACCGCTTGATTACCATTTGTCTGAAATTCTACCATTTACCTCTGGATGAATGACAGTGCATGTCGAGAGTAGAGGATAAGTTTCTGACGGAATTCAATAGCAGGTTTGAAAGGACGATGTTAGTTTTGTTGCTTAGTCCTGAATGAGCCTGAAAAATGCCAGGCATATTGGGGCAGTTGAGAAAAGTCATTCTAATAACATCCCACATACCTAGGTAACATATCAAACGAGTGATTCCGTTTTCTAGCTTAAATATATTCTCCCGATTTCTAATACTTAACCTAATGCTAATAAAAAATTGATTGTGATGAAGTTATAGAAATTAAGGCTCACGTAAGAAGTTTCTCAAGTAAATTCAGAATCGCAAAGGATAATTTGTATACGATGTGATGTAATGTACTTGTATACTACGATGTTATTGTCGTTTTTCACTAACCAATACCAAATTGCTTTCATTGCTACTGCAAATTGCTATTATTAAGATTCATCTCATGAAGAAGGATTTCTTTCATATCCATTCCTCTATACAAACTCCAATGATCCTGTCAAAAGAATACAAATAAACGGCTGTTCGAAAATTGAGTTTTCCAGTAAATTTTTAACAATGATATCTCATCTGAGCATCAAAAATTTAGACTCTGCAAAATATCCTTCGCAACGAGCTGGAACCGGTTGAAGTTAATTGACACGCATCATCAAAGCTTGTTTTGGTGGATCCTAAATATTTCTCTTTAAATATTATTCGTTACTGGTTAAGAAGATGAACTTCTGATTATCCTGAAACAGAGAAGGTTTGCCATTATTTTTGCACGCAGAAGGCCGTTTCAGAAGGTCCTTCTTCGCATCAATTTTGCCTGGCAAGTGGATCTGGAATGTTGAATAATAATGAAAAAAATGGGGGAAACATGAATAGCAGGAAGAAAACAAAGGAAAGAACCTGCAAATTTTTGGTGTCAGACGACTTGTATGCATCTGGGTGACATGCAAGTTGTCAATCGTGCTAGGCTTTGTGAGTTTGAGTATGCAGTTTTCATTACTGTGGTGAAATTGTGATCCTTTTTGTTGCTTTTGGGAAGTGAATTTATGCAGAGAGTTTTTCGATTGGTTATTGATCATTCTCTGGCTTGGAGCTCATATCAACACTAGCAATCTGTTAGGAACCTTGAAAATTCATTCCTTTTGGAAGCATTACATGCTGAATTCTCTTTCACGCACTATGCAGAAAAGTAATCTGCATTTCATGCCAATTTTATCTGTATTTCATCTGAATCTACATGAAGGGTGAAGTAATGTGTCTCTCCCTGAAGGATTCGCGCAGACAAGACAAGAACATGAGACCAGCACCTAAAATCATCTGCCAGAATTGGCCGAACCAAATCGACACAACAAAATATCCTGATTGAAGGCAATACGGTGAGATATGATTTTCTTCATGTCGGGACCAAGGGCTTAACATGATTCAAGGTGATGTTTGGTGGATTGCAAAAAGAGGAAGAGAAAGGAGGAAGGAAGGAGAAAATGTAACTTTTTTTCGGTAAGGCAAGTGGCAGTTTTATATTAGAATCAATTCGAATGTCCAAAATCTTTAACTTTCTTGATTACGCGAAATCGAAATCGAAAAAAAAAAAAATAAATAAAAAAAATTGTGTTAATAAAAATAATAAACTCTGGGTAGCTTGGGTCCGCCGGGCCTTGCTTTGTGGGTCTCGAGGACGCGTTTCGGCTGCATACAGCCATCTTCAGCTCGTTCTCAGCTCACAAAGCAAGGCCCGGCGGACCCAAGCTACCCAGAGTTAATTTTGGCCTGCGGCAACACCAAAACGAACTTAAAAATAATAAAAATCGTGCAAATTTTTTGAGACAGGAAGGTGAAGGGTGGTGTCTACGGGAAAGTAAAATAATAAATTCAAGTATGCTGAATTGCCACCTCAATGGCCACCTAAGGAGCCAAGCCTTGTGAGGACTTTTCGTTTAGTACCTTTCTATTATAGCGACACGGAGCTCTTTTGTGTGCCGGATTTGTTAGGAAGTATTTGATTTAGTTTCCATTTTTAGCCGGAAGTAATGGATAGGAAAGGAATAATTGCCTGTTGGACCTCTCTTCCATCTACAGTGACAACCGATATGGAATGTCCTTTATCGGAAAAAAATGTTTGATTGTCTTTTGTTACTCAGTTCCAGTTCTCACTTTTACTGTCCCACTACTTCACTTTTCACTACACTTTTACATTTTTCCCACTAAATTTTCTGGGAAGAACTCACCTATTCCCTTGAAATGCTTCAATCGGTGTCTTGAAAATCCTTTGAATTGCGGCATAATATATTTTCCCCGTGCAACAACACCAATCAGCGGACCATCGCTTACTAAAGTTATGATACCTTACTCATCTTTTGTATGGGAAGAATAATTAGTAAGCATCATTCAACACGTGACACTAAACCTGCGACTAGATGCAACATTTATGAAGTATTCAATGTAGATGTTGAGAGGCTTACCTCAAAGATCTCAAGTTGGTAAATGAAACATTATGGAAATGGTTAAAAATGTGTGTGACATCAAATTAGACGCAAGGTTCCAATCTAGGCTAACACATACAAAATACCTGGCGCGATGGTCATTTGTGGGAGGAGCTTCCAGATCAATAACTGAATCCTTAGAGTTATTCCCGTCAATGTAGGAATCCCTTGGGTTATTACCATTGAAGTAAAAGTCCCTTGGGATATTCCTAAAATATTCTAAATAAATATTATCCTAAATATTCTAAAATTTGGGCTGACTATCTAAGCAAGGAGTCTTACCTAAAGCACCTGAGGCAGGTTCACAGTCGAGGAGCATTGCCAATTACAGCCGCAATAGATAATACGTATCGGAGCTGATTGCCCATGGTATTGCGAAATGGCAAGTTTCTGTAGTATCGATTCCGATTATAGAAGAGGGGAATAGGGAACTTATGATGTTAGAGCTCGAAATGAAGGCTATTACTAAATGGGAGGGGAATAGGTCCTCAACTTTGGGTAAGGAAATCAAGATTTAAGAAATCTGGCATATAGACCACAGATGTCCTCCATGAGTTAGTTTTGACTTAGCTTAGACCTAGTTTTAACTGACATAGTTTTGTTGAAAGCGTCGAAAGCAGATGACCTGACGCGAACCTTCGGTCTTATCTACGTCTAAGTCACGGTCTCCTAATTGCTGAGAGAGAAGCACAAAGGAAACAAATGTGATGCAGGTGGACAGCTCACCTTATCAAGGACACGGTGCATTAGCTCAATCGAAGGCGTGACTAGAAAAGCTACTTTCTTATGCAGCTGCATAGCGGGTTCAGTCGTTCGCTATCGTATCAGTCCATGAGTCAAAAAGTCACGGTGTCCTTATTTTCGTGCTTGTTCACCCCATCATCGGGAGTCATCTTTCTCTTCTCTTGTCAAACAGCTTCTCTGTCTTCTTCCTTACAAGAAGAAGGATTTGTGCGCTACGCGAAGTCCCCAGTTTGGGGAGATTAATTCTTAGAAATGAATGAGAAAAGATTTTCGAGTAATGAGGGAAGTAAAAATCGTAATGCCTGGCGGATCGTGAAGCTTCACTGGAATTTGTCGAAGGAGTTCAGAATTGTTATCTAATTTTCTTATTGCCATGTTGGCTGTTGGTAAATTGTGATTGTGGGTTGGGTTGAGGGTTGTGTTTTTATCACGGGAAGCTGTATGAATGCACGGACAACAGAAGAGGATCAAGTAGATGAGGTGTCTTTGATTATTTGGGCTCAGAAAAACTTCTCAGGACTCTCTAATAGCCTGATCGAGAAGGTGGCAGCCGTTAAAAAAAAGGTGAGGCTGGAGATGAGCACACCCTTCATTGTAGACATAGTGGAAAAGGACAAGCAGTTGTTGGGTTAGATGACGCGTAAATATCAAAGATTAAGGCCTGTGTGCCCGGTTGCTATGTTCTCAAAATACCACTTTAAATAAGCTGAAACAAAAAATATTATATAAACGTTCGTCCAGAAACGTCCTCCTCCGACTCACGAATGAAAAATTATGACTTGTAGCACCTTGACCACTTGCCCAAATATGGCATTTTATCAAATTAATACTTTTATTACACTTATTGAACGCTGACATAAAACAATGTCTAACCCTCAGTACACCTCTAAAAACTAATGAATGTGGTTAAGATTTTCAGTTGACCGTGAGAAAGAATTCGATTGGCAATTTTCGCTGTTTTTTTGGCGCGTTCAATTGTTTTCTGCAATATTCTTAACCAATACGAAAAAAAAAGACAGATTAATAAATTTATAGTGTGAATATACTCGTAAGTAAGTTTGTACTTGCATATGTGGGATAGGGAGGTAGTTAGGTATCAAGAAGTCAAAATTTTTTTGGCGGCTAATATATTGATGTGGTCGGGTCTATCATTAAAGTTGTCTTGTCTAGTGTAAGCTCCTTTTATATTTCTATTTCCTTTTTTCGTTGGACGTACAGATAGATGGTAATAATTATAGTCGTCATCTTAGATTAATTTCTGGTCACTGTTAGGTAGATGATCATGTGCCTACATATGGTCATAATCTTAGTGGATATCAAGGTTAGCTTATATTGGTGTGGTTGCCAGTACTCTATTGTCAATGGTTACGTCTAACGTATTGGCAAGGAATTGAGAAAAAAAGTGCAAGTTAGCGGAAGGAATGGATACTTTGAAGTTGAATGTGGGAAAAAAATTTAGTAATTTGTCAACTGTGTCGACGTTTTTTAACGTTTCTAATGGGATTAGAAGGTGAGATTCGACGTGAGGTCAAAGTTGAAGGTGGTTTTGCTTGTGGATTATGGACACATTTTGCGTTGATTACGTGAGAAGGGAATCGTTTTTTGCTAGAATATACTAAAATATTTGGTTACTCAAGTTCTAAAATATGTCAGAACGAGTGTGAACGAAAACAGTGGGTAATACAGCATAATTTTGACAGCGGGGCTATTATAAGTTTTCTTTCTCTCTATACCAATAGCGTTTATTCATTCGAATTATCCTTTATCCTAATAATTTTAACATTTCAAATCACATGTGTGAGCTCGCAGCAGCATGTGAGACCTGTAGCACTTAGGAAAGTTGTTTTCTTTGTAACTAATGTGGTACCTGTTGAGGTCCGGGAAAAATTGTGCTAAACTGATTTATTTCGTCTAATTTGGAATAATTTAAATCCAATACAGCAAATGTTGCATTGCAGATTACTTTTGGTTACTTTTGATTATAGATGGACCAATACATTTACCAAACCCTGAGAATGGGACTCAAATACTTTGCTGAGTTTATTGAACACAAGTTTCAGACTCCAAATCGAGTCCAAAGACGAGTCCAATCTTCAGTTTCTTGACACTTTAACATCTGACCGTTTCCCGGACTGTCATCTAATTGACTATTACATTATCTATTAAAAATTGTCGCTCATACAATACATTCGCTCAAATAAACAATAAGAAATCAAGTGATACCGACGATTTTCCGAAAATAGAACTTCAACATTTACCTCAGATTATTATCGGAAATTATTGCAAATTGTTCTACGTATAACGATATGTTAAACAATTTCTACTTCCCTGTTTAGAAAACGATCAAACGGTTCCAGTTTCTGTCGAATGAATAGGACTTTTCATGCCTAGTAAACTTAGCATCCAGTCTTAAAGCATTTGAAATGAAACTCAACTAAACGCTCCTGCCAAGAAATATGAATAATTATCGAATTGCCAATTTCGAATTAGAAGCAGGTATTCGTCTGAATTCGAGGCGATGGTTGAAATGCTCTCTAACATCTTCCTATAAATTGAATCATGCGTTAGAGTCGATTTCATTGATTTAATGGTATGTACTAAGGTGCTTTCCATCTCTTTCTGCGAGAGTTCATTGGCAAGTGTTCTTGCTTGATTATGCTTATGCTATGATTTCGCCAACGCAATCATTAGTAGTGGTTACCGATGACCTTATTATCTGTACGTCACATTGACAAACTGTGGTTCAAAAAAAAAACCTTGAAGAAGTGAAAATTGTTTTTGTTTCTTTGTTTAAAGAAACAAAAACAATTTTCATTTTATTTTTTCAATTATTTTACACATTAGAAACCGACGGATATAATACCTACTTGAAGAAGTGTTTGAGGAAGTAAAGTTCCCGGAGGACGGGTGGGAAATGAAAGAACAATTTGAAATGAATCTGTTTCGAGCCCTTATACGTTATATACGTTATATTGATTGGATGACGAAAAATTAAATATTGTGTAAGAAATCTTGGTATTTATCTGGATCAGTATCTCAACTATAACGCCCAATAATGCCGAGCAAAGCGCTCTAGGTGGGCATGCCCATTCCAACACACTTATTCGTTTGATCAGTGTTGACAAATGGATGTCAGATCTGGTGGTCTCAGAGTACTAGGATAAGTGGATTGTCACGAATTTTCGAAAGGATATCACGTACGTACTGGTCCGTACTGACATCCTGAGACGCGTTGAAAATATTAAGCATCTACTAAATCAAAAACGGTATTTTCACTATGAAGCTGGTTTAGCATTCGCAGAATTCCAGAATTCGCTACATGAATTCTGGTTCTGTCAGTGGAGATTCTTGCATTTCGCAGCCACACCGCCCTACAGACGGTGTTTTACCCCTGGTTTTATAGCTTCTGAAGCATTTCTGGGGTATTTTTGATTCTGGCGGTCTTCCGATTACAAAGCATGTATGTAGGCGGTCCACCACGAAGATTGCAGGTTATCCTGTCAATTTTAGAACGAGGGTTTAACTCTGACAATGTAGAAAGTTAGTTGCAAGGCACGTTGAAATTAATTGATCTGAGATGCACAGATTTAAGTATTTGTGGCTATTCCGAATATTTTATTATGATATTTATTGTGAGGGGCAATTTCTATTAGATGCATCATTATGTTTTAAAGATGTTTGAGATGTTTTAGATGCATCAATATGTTTTTTATAAATTGGAAAAATATTTTTAATAATTTCTTATAAATTTGTAGATATATATGAATTATTGATAGTTGGATACGTTGGCTACAATTTTTCCATCTCTCGGGAAATCTCTCTTTTGAGGTTATCCAGGAATCCTGTTAATCATTTTAGGCTATCCAGGATAAGCCTGGAAGGATACGCTGATAGGCCAGCCTATGTACTATCGAGCGGAATAAGTAAGAACCGGATGGCGCAATGACATGGAAATATAGCGGAAGGGAAGGAACTTCCCATTCGAGCTTATCCAGGTAAATTTCAAAAGTTTTGAAAGCAAGAGCCTGTTAATTTTTTGCTATGAAAGATACTTTTTCGTTCGTGCTCGTATTGTCACTATTTTTTGTCCAGCTCTCGGTCCATTCACATCAACTGTACTCCACCAAATAATCAACATAACCTTCGCAGAGGGATATCACGACCGAGCTGACATCAAGGAAGTATGGGCATGCTTCCTGCATGCCCCGGCGGGCAGTCAGTATGACATTGCTCTCTTTCAGGTTGCTGTAATCAATCTATACTCCATTATTCGATACGATGCAAGGAAGAATACTTTTTCCTTTTATTTTGCTGCTATTTCGGCTTCAGGTATCTCCGTCGGTCTTGGAGAAAGATATCACCTTATAGATTGTCTCCTGTGCCGCGGAATCGCCATAAGCTAGCAGATACGTGTGTCCTCTGCAGGATCTGCAATCAGCACATTTCGTTTGGAGATGTCCTCCGAGTATGCTGCCTAAATATTCCAGCGAGAATCTTTAGCATTCTCTTGTCCATTTCTATCTACGTTCGAACCTTCTAGGAGTAGATGTCGAGAATGAACTTCGCCATTTTGTCCTGACAGTCTCCTCAGGGAGCTATTGCGTGCTCTTCATAAATCACAAAAGATTAATAGTTTTTAGTTCAAAATCAAGGTTGTGAAGTGAAAGTTCGCTTATATCCTTGTAAATGATTTTAAATTTTGATTGCGCTTCTTAGTATTTCCCGCAATTTTTGCAATTAATTTTAAAAATTCTTTAGCTTTAAAATTCAAAGAGGATTGAAGTTAATTGTTTGATGATCTTTTTAATTTCTCTATTAATTTTTGTTCTAATTTTGCTTTATCTAAACGGCAGTAAAGCACATTTAGATCCCATTTGGTCAAAGAATAGGACGTTGCCGAACAATGTGATTTTCAATGATTTCAATAGAAAAGACCGACCGGATGATTGTAGGAGAGAATTTTATCGTTTTAGGGAATTGTCGCAAGGATTTGGATTACAGATTTCCTGATCGTGCTCTTGGTAATGGAAAAGTTGAAAAAGTGTTATGTTTCCTGGCTCTTAAGTGGTCTTTAATTGGAGTGACGTCCAAAATTTTTGTAATTTATAATTTTTCTAACCAAACCAACGAATTGACTATCATCGTCACATAATGGGACACCGAAAACTAGTCTCAGCCAGAATAAGCAATGCAGTTGACTTTCTTCGTCAAAACTATCTAAAGATGATACAAAAGATTCTCATCCGGCGGTACATTGGATTTCCTCCCCCAGATTCTGCCTAAATTTTCATCAGTTGGAGACTTTGTGCTTCCAATTCACCGTGTCCGATACAATGTCGATAAAAATGTTGATTGTAAAAGGTCAGCGGAAGTTTAATTACATCGATAACTTACTTTCGGGGAGGATTATAAAATCGATGGATCATCATCATCATCATCGGCATCACCACTGCGAAGAGAGTTTGAGTCGGCTTTGACTGTGACCAAATATTCCACACCTGCTCGTTTGTACGGAGGATCATCACACCTTAAAATTGTAAGCATAGGAAATTGAATGTGTTTTCTTCTCGTTTTTCTTTTCTTGTCTGGTTAAGGAAAATTACACGTATGGGACTCAAAGCTCGGCGGTAATGAAATGAATAATGAAAGTCACACATTCACGAAAAATATCTTGGACCCCATCAGCATGGTAAATGCAAGGTAAGTGCAGTCAAATTTCAAAATTATTGTTAATATATTGTGCAAAATCCATTTGAATTGGTAACCACCACAGAAAAGCATTTCAATACTTTTTTTTTTTGTATATTTTGAAAACATTTCTATCCTTGTTCAATTTTTAAGGACGTCTCGTCAAAGTTCAAGTGAAGATCGGAAGATAAATTGGAAGACAACACGGAACCAGTAAAAACAAACATGATTCGAATAAAACTGAAATGCTAATGTTAAAAATTCAATAAAATTCGAATAAATTTCAGATAAAATTTCAAATGAATCGTCCGAAGTATCTTCATTAAGATCCAATCAGGCTAATTGGCGCAAAGCAATTTTCCAGATGAACTTCACAAGTGTGTGGTCACTTTAACAATCCCCTGACGAAGGAAACAAGACTAAGCCGCGAATCTTTTGTTGTAAAAGTGTTCGAGAGTTCATCATCAAACAATGGCAGCCGGTAAATAGATATTTAGTGCAAACGATAATCCCCCAAGTGCAAGTATAATGGAGTACGTAAACGTATGAACCGAACAATGAACAATTTCAATGAAACAAGCCCCGACAAGAAAAACCGACGAAAAGGAAAAGCAGATCACATCATTGATCATCTTCAGCAATAAGATGGTATATCTTTTACGCTTGTTTTATTAAGCTACTGCTGTTTTCCCTCCCGATGCTTCGCTTATTACTATTCGTTCTGTTGATAAGAAGAAAAGAAAACCAAAATAACAAAAATTAAAACAAAAAATACCCCAAAAAAAAAAAATGTTGAAATTCATGTGCTCTCGTTAAGGTATGTGGGATAGTTAAGTTGAAGTTACTGCCATCCACATACATTGTGGACCGCGATTAAAAAGCGTACATACGAGTATAAGCGGCTAAGGAACTTTGCTAATACGACATATGTCGATTTTGTTAGTTATCCCGAAAAGGCGGAGCCCGGAACGTTTTCCGCCATGGATTACAAATAAATTATACATCACGGGATAATATACGAAACAATTGCAGAAACGGCAGGTGGAAATTGTTAAATTGGACTGAAAATTTTTAGCAGGAGACCGGAAGCTGCACTTTTATGCCAGCACGATGTCAATTCTAATGAAAATATGTTCTAAGTTCAAAAAAATAATGTAAGCGAAGTGACTGGGTCCACTTGAGCTAAATTTAGATCAATTTTAGAGTAGCTTCCTCCTTGATAAAAACTCTCTCTTTTGTGCTAAACCTTGAGCCATTGCTAAGCGGGAAAAAATGAAATCAAACCTGGAGGATGTACTTTTCGAAACAAATTGGATTTATCTTTTTGCTCTTCACCAACGCTGTTTGAGTGGGCATTGGGCTCATACGGAAAGCAATCTATTTTTGGTTGCATGTTACATACTACCATGAGGTTGCAATTTGACAAAATGTGTTTTCAGATTTCAATCAGACCTTACGTAGGTAACATTAATCCTTTTCATATCATTAATGATGGCCTTCACATGATGTTCTGTGAACCGTACTGCAGGGGAGAACCACGGATCTTTCCTTTTTTTTACAAATTTCCTAAACAACGGAAAAACTTCTGAAGACCAAGAATGGTTACCATTTTCCGACATTCCGTATTTCACTGGGAGGTTTGCACTCTCAGAAGCTTAAAACAACAGGAATACTGGTACTTTATCTGAGAACCTACCCTGGAAACGTTTGTCACATGTGTTTGAGTCACTTCGCTCCTTTTCTATCCTCATGGTGCTTTCGAGGAACTGAAAACCTGTCTCCGACTCAAGATGAACTGAGAACAGAGAAAGGAGATTGCTTCAAAACTTGTTCACCTTCAGTAACATCAGCCGATTATGCACTCGCTTGTTAATAGAATCACCACCGTCAACTATGGCTCAACAGCCCGTTTTGTGCCTTGGTCTGGGAATGTCATGATTCCACAGCATAGTTTAGTGATTTGCTACTCGAAGCAGGAATCTCCTGTTACTTTGGAGTGCGTCTTCCCAACGCTCATCGAGTTTTCAAATGGTCACTTCCTTTTAGCTTTGTCTTACAGCATTCTCTTCGCCAGATGTTGTTCATAAGAGGAATAGTTTTAGTGGTAATAGTAGCATTAGTAGTAGTAGTAGTAGTAGTAGTAGTAGTAGTAGTAGTAGTAGTAGTAGTAGTAGTAGTAGTAGTAGTAGTAGAAGTTGTTGTTTTTGTAGTAGTAGTAGTAGTAGTAGTAGTTGTAGTTGTTGTTGTTGTTGTATTAGTAGTAGAAGCAGTAGTAGTAGTAGTAGTAGTAGTAGTAGTAGAAGCTGTTGTTGTTGTTGTAGGAGTCGGTATTGTGTAGTTGTGTCGTAGTGGTAGCCAGTGTGTCAAAACTACGACTGTCCGCGGATGTGTTCAGATTAGTATGCGAAAATTTCAACTTTAACAAAACTAAAACTAAAACAAAATAAACAGATAAACGACGATTACGCTTTTTGTAATAGGGAGCAATTGCGCTTAACTAATTTACCTTCAGAGATTTCAAGCGAAGAGAGATTTATATATTCCTAATCCAAAACAATTTTAAGTATATTCAATCAAATGTAACAAACAACATTATCTCTCTGAATCAGCCTTCATCGCTCATCGTCCTTCCGTAATTCCAAACTACCTTCACTGAAAATTTCAAATAAAGATATCACCAATCTAAAACAAGCCTTCAACCTGTTTGCAAATGCAAATTGAATTTTTTCGTTTCCAACATCAATACTGTATAAATATGACAGTATATATGAATGTGTATGATTTAAGATGCAAATTATTGTGTATTTGTGTATTGCAGCATGTGCTAATTGGATTTAAGCCTTTGGGAAAGTTGTTTCTCAAGAGGAAGCCTGAAGCCAACGACAAAACATTTCTCAGAGGCAATCACAAAACACCCACACACACACAAATGCAATAAGAGCGAGCCCATTGCTCTAGTCGATACGAACTAGCATATCCGCATTAACGATTATTTAGTTTTCTTCGAGCTCTTAACTCACAATACCCCTAAGAAATGAACTTAACGCGGCTGATTCAGTGCTGCTGACTGAAGACTTTTTCCTTTTGTGAAAGGAGATTCCAAAGATATTTTTTTGGTTGGAAATATCACCGACCAGTCAATCCTTCCGTGCATTATTGTTAACGAGGAGTACTATGTTTTCGTTGATACACACAGGCTACACATTTAAAGTTTTGTGTGAAGGATGTCACAGAAAGAATCGGATTGCATGTATCCTTAACGAATTTTCGATACCCGTCATGAATGTTTAAGGCTCGGACTCCAGTAAGAATTAGTTCTGAACTGACGAGAAAAGTCCGCAGATACGTCTTGGTGGTGGCCTGTTCTGTACCTTCATCGGCTTCAGACGTTCTTAATTGCAAATTCAAGGTGGACTTACCCGTATTCCTACGATCCTTTTACTCTGATACACTGCCAACTTGATATGCCTGCACTTTTTTCTGGATTCTGTAAATTTAATGTCAAACCTCTGTAACACTCCAAAATTAAGTCCTGCAGCAGATATCTTTATTTTCTAGTCCTATTAACAACGTATCGGTATGTGTCCTATTATTATATCTAGTCCTATTAATATTGTATTAACCACAAAGTGGCTCCGCTCCTGTCCATAATTGCTTAGCCTGAAAATCTACAAACCCAAAATGAGAATCGTCTATGTCGTGGTGGCAACCCCATTGCAATCTTGAAGCATACTTCCTTCTTGCATTCCCACAATCGTCCCAACCGCGGATCCTATTACAAAAGCATGTTGGGAGATTCTAACTAAAACTTCCTACAATGCCACCATACCAATGCGAATGCACTTTCATAGAAACATCCGAAGGAGCAAATACTGACTGGTATTGGCCTTGCGGCTTCACGAAGCATTTGTCATCCGGATTGGATGCAATAAAGAACATGTCAACAGTTTTTGTGGGGCTTTGGTGCACTTGCGCGCCCACTGAGCTCCACATATTTGTCACTTTCAGTGAGCAATGCATTCGTGTGCATGAGTTTTAAGTGGATATCCCGCCCCCGGGGATCCGTGTCGCCAACCCATACAACGAACCATTATAATGAGTGTCGGTGGTTAATGTTGGTTGCGCAAGCAGTTCTGTTGGTTACTTTTTGTGTAATTTGAAAGAATCACCCAACTATTTGATTGAGAATCGTCTACGCACTGCGACATGACAGCAGGGTGTTGCACAAAAAACCAAAAGACTTTATACGGGTACTGAGTGCATCAGTGAGAAGCTATGGCTGCAAATTCAATTGCAAACTGCAAAACATTAGCTCGAAATTTGCTTTGAGTATGAGAAAATGATCGGAGGGTAGTGATTAATGTCATTCTTTATATTCCTTCGGACTATCATAACAATTGATTGTAATTTATACATACCACCGTCCAATATCCAATTTCCCATTATCACCAGTTCCGGTTGGAAAGTCAAGCGACAACAGGGTTAACGCTTGCAGCTTGATGCAGACAAAATTCAATATAGTGTTGATAATTAGCCAATTACAACTAACTTATTTCTAACCTTTTCTGAAATTGCCCAACGAAACGAATTTAGGACCCTCCCCAAAAAAATTTGCAGGATAATCACCGCCGCGGCTCAAATTGCAATACGAAAATTTCCCCCCCCTAAAAACCACAAGATTTGGTGAAAATTTCACAAAAAACCCCAAGTCCTCCGATTTCGAATCTTGTTATATGAATTGCACAGCTATCAGAAAGAAGTGGATCGTTATCCTGTGAGGAGTTTGAGTGAATGTTAATCATAGGAAAAAGTCATAGAAATTATTACTACAATTTTCTATAGTTTGTCGTTAATCCATGCAAATAATTGAATGAAACTTTAAAATTAAATTAACAAAAAACTTATCAGAATTAAAATCAATTAAATTGAAAATTAAAATAAAATTAAGCAAGTAGTTGTTTTTATTACTATTAACTATCCTTAAATCGAGACATTTCTAATAACAAACATTAATGCCAAAACGCAGCTGAATGGTTGTTGGCTTACAATTGACCTGCTATTGAATGCTGGGCCCCTTTTTTGATAGGACAAATAGTTGGCGATTGGTTAAAATATTCCACAAACCTAGATGCAGTTCAAGCAACGACAAAACTCTTCAACCCGTCAACGGCATTATTCAGTTGTTTATTCAATTGTACTGAGTTCAAAAATGATGCGAGCCCAATCCTTTACGATCAGTTTTGGTTTCAAATAATCTACGAAACAGACGCTGCCACTATTAAAACCTATAGCCTAAACTTCAAAACAAATAATTCAGTAGAGATAAATTAACAGATATTGTAGCACTTGTATCTGGATTATGCGCTCTTGTTAGCCACGAGATCCACCCGAGAAGAATACCGAGGTCCCTAGTACCAATAGAAACAGCCTTTGATGTCCAATCTCGTACTCATGCATTATGGGCTCCTGTTACATTAACCAGAAAATATCTCCTATCTAACCGCGAGATCCTCCCGAGAAGAATGCCACCTACCACACAATGTTCCTAGTACCACAAGAAAACGTTTTCCATGTCCATTCTCGTACTGATGGGTTATGCGCTCCTGTTACATTAACCAGAAAATGTCTCTTTTCTAGCCACGAGATCCTCCCGAGAAGAATGCCTTCTACCATACAAGGTTACTAGTACCACAAGCAAACGTCTTCCATGTCCATTTTCGTACTGGTGGGTTATGGGCTCCTGTTACTTTAACCAGAAAATGTCTCTTTTCTAGCCACGATATCGTCCCGAGAAGAATGCCATCTACCACACAATGATCCTCGTACCACAAGCAAACGTCTTCCATGTCCATTGTCGTACTGATGGGTTATGGGCTCCTGTTACATTAACCAGAAAATGTCTCTTTTCTAGCCACGAGATCCTCCCGAGCAGAATGCCATCAACCACACAATGCTCCTAGTACCACAACAAAACGTCTTCCATGTCCATTCTCGTACTTATGGGTTATGGGCTCCTGTTACATTAACCAGAAAATGTCTCTTTTCTAGCCACGAGATCCTCCCGAGAAGAATGCCATCTACCACACAATGACCCTAGTACCACAAGAAAACGTCTTCGATGTCATTTGTCGTACTGATGGGTTATGGGCTCCTGTTACTTTAACCAGAAAATGTCTCTTTTCTAGCCACGAGATCCTCCCGAGAAGCATGCCATCTACCACACAATGATCCTCGTACCACAAGCAAACGTCTTCCATGTCCATTCTCGTACTGATGGGTTATGGGCTCCTGTTACATTAACCAGAAAATGTCTCTTTTCTAGCCACGAGATCCTCCCGAGAAGAATGCCATCTACCACACAATGATCCTCGTACCACAAGCAAACGTCTTCCATGTCCATTCTCGTACTGATGGGTTATGGGCTCCTGTTACATTAACAAGAAAATGTCTCTTTTCTAGCCACGAGATCCTCCCGAGAAGAATGCCATCTACCACACAATGATCCTCGTACCACAAGCAAACGTCTTCCATGTCCATTCTCGTACTGATGGGTTATGGGCTCCTGTTACATTAACCAGAAAATGTCTCTTTTCTAGCCACGAGATCCTCCCAAGAAGAATGCCATCTACCGCACAATGATCCTCGTACCACAAGCAAACGTCTTCGATGTTCATTCTAGTACTGGTGGGTTATGGGCTCCTGTTACTTTAACCAGAAAATGTCTCTTTTCTAGCCGCGATATCCTCCCGAGAAGAATGCCATCTACCGCACAATGATCCTCGTACCACAAGCAAACGTCTTCGATGTTCATTCTAGTACTGGTGGGTTATGGGCTCCTGTTACTTTAACCAGAAAATGTCTCTTTTCTAGCCGCGATATCCTCCCGAGAAGAATGCCATCTACCACACAATGATCCTCGTACCACAAGCAAACGTCTTCGATGTCCATTCTCGTACTGATGGGTTATGGGCTCCTGTTACATTAACCAGAAAATGTCTCTTTTCTAGCCATAAGATCCTCCCGAGAAGAATACCATCTACTTCACACTGTTCCTAGTACCACAATAAAACGTCTTCGATGTCAATTCTTGTACTGATGGGTTATGGGCTCCTGTTACATTAACCAGAAAATGTCTCTTTTCTAGCCACGAGATCCTCCCAAGAAGAATGCCATCTACCGCACAATGATCCTCGTACCACAAGCAAACGTCTTCGATGTTCATTCTAGTACTGGTGGGTTATGGGCTCCTGTTACTTTAACCAGAAAATGTCTCTTTTCTAGCCGCGATATCCTCCCGAGAAGAATGCCATCTACCACACAATGATCCTCGTACCACAAGCAAACGTCTTCCATGTCCATTCTCGTACTGATGGGTTATGGGCTCCTGTTACATTAACCAGAAAATGTCTCTTTTCTAGCCACGAGATCCTCCCGAGAAGAACGCCATCTACCACACAATGACCCTAGTACCACAAGCAAACGTCTTCCATGTCCATTCTCGTACTGATGGGTTATGGGCTCCTGTTACTTTAACCAGAAAATGTCTCTTTTCTAGCCACGAGATCCTCCCGAGAAGAATGCCTTCTACCATACAAGGTTACTAGTACCACAAGAAAACATCTTCCATGTCCATTGTCGTACTGATGGGTTATGGGCTCCTGTTACTTTAACCAGAAAATGTCTCTTTTCTAGCCACGATATCGTCTCGAGAAGAATGCCACCTACCACACAATGACCCTAGTACCACAAGCAAACGTCTTCCATGTCCATTCTCGTACTGATGGGTTATGGGCTCCTGTTACATTAACCAGAAAATGTCTCTTTTCTAGCCACGAGATCCTCCCGAGAAGAATGCCATCTACCACACAATGATCCTCGTACCACAAGCAAACGTCTTCCATGTCCATTCTCGTACTGATGGGTTAGGGGCTCCTGTTACATTAACAACAAAATGACTCTTTTCTAGCCACGAGATCCTCCCGAGAAGAATGCCATCTACCACATACTGTTCCTAGTACCACAAGCAAACGTCTTCCATGTCCATTCTCGTACTGATGGGTTATGGGCTCCTGTTACATTAACCAGAAAATGTCTCTTTTCTAGCCACGAGATCCTCCCGAGAAGAATGCCATCTACCACACAATGATCCTCGTACCACAAGCAAACGTCTTCGATGTTCATTCTCGTACTGGTGGGTTATGGGCTCCTGTTACTTTAACCAGAAAATGTCTCTTTTCTAGCCGCGATATCCTCCCGAGAAGAATGCCATCTACCACACAATGATCCTCGTACCACAAGCAAACGTCTTCCATGTCCATTCTCGTACTGATGGGTTATGGGCTCCTGTTACATTAACCAGAAAATGTCTCTTTTCTAGCCACGAGATCCTCCCGAGAAGAACGCCATCTACCACACAATGACCCTAGTACCACAAGCAAACGTCTTCCATGTCCATTCTCGTACTGATGGGTTATGGGCTCCTGTTACATTAACCAGAAAATGTCTCTTTTCTAGCCACGAGATCCTCCCGAGAAGAACGCCATCTACCACACAATGACCCTAGTACCACAAGCAAACGTCTTCCATGTCCATTCTCGTACTGATGGGTTATGGGCTCCTGTTACTTTAACCAGAAAATGTCTCTTTTCTAGCCACGAGATCCTCCCGAGAAGAATGCCTTCTACCATACAAGGTTACTAGTACCACAAGAAAACATCTTCCATGTCCATTGTCGTACTGATGGGTTATGGGCTCCTGTTACTTTAACCAGAAAATGTCTCTTTTGTAGCCACGATATCGTCTCGAGAAGAATGCCACCTACCACACAATGACCCTAGTACCACAAGCAAACGTCTTCCATGTCCATTCTCGTACTGATGGGTTATGGGCTCCTGTTACATTAACCAGAAAATGTCTCTTTTCTAGCCACGAGATCCTCCCGAGAAGAACGCCATCTACCACACAATGACCCTAGTACCACAAGCAAACGTCTTCCATGTCCATTCTCGTACTGATGGGTTATGGGCTCCTGTTACTTTAACCAGAAAATGTCTCTTTTCTAGCCACGAGATCCTCCCGAGAAGAATGCCTTCTACCATACAAGGTTACTAGTACCACAAGAAAACATCTTCCATGTCCATTGTCGTACTGATGGGTTATGGGCTCCTGTTACTTTAACCAGAAAATGTCTCTTTTCTAGCCACGATATCGTCTCGAGAAGAATGCCACCTACCACACAATGACCCTAGTACCACAAGCAAACGTCTTCCATGTCCATTCTCGTACTGATGGGTTATGGGCTCCTGTTACATTAACCAGAAAATGTCTCTTTTCTAGCCACGAGATCCTCCCGAGAAGAATGCCATCTACCACACAATGATCCTCGTACCACAAGCAAACGTCTTCGATGTCCATTCTCGTACTGATGGGTTATGGGCTCCTGTTACATTAACCAGAAAATGTCTCTTTTCTAGCCATAAGATCCTCCCGAGAAGAATGCCATCTACCACACAATGATCCTCGTACCACAAGCAAACGTCTTCGATGTTCATTCTCGTACTGGTGGGTTATGGGCTCCTGTTACTTTAACCAGAAAATGTCTCTTTTCTAGCCGCGATATCCTCCCGAGAAGAATGCCATCTACCACACAATGATCCTCGTACCACAAGCAAACGTCTTCCATGTCCATTCTCGTACTGATGGGTTATGGGCTCCTGTTACATTAACCAGAAAATGTCTCTTTTCTAGCCACGAGATCCTCCCGAGAAGAACGCCATCTACCACACAATGACCCTAGTACCACAAGCAAACGTCTTCCATGTCCATTCTCGTACTGATGGGTTATGGGCTCCTGTTACTTTAACCAGAAAATGTCTCTTTTCTAGCCACGAGATCCTCCCGAGAAGAATGCCTTCTACCATACAAGGTTACTAGTACCACAAGAAAACATCTTCCATGTCCATTGTCGTACTGATGGGTTATGGGCTCCTGTTACTTTAACCAGAAAATGTCTCTTTTCTAGCCACGATATCGTCTCGAGAAGAATGCCACCTACCACACAATGACCCTAGTACCACAAGCAAACGTCTTCCATGTCCATTCTCGTACTGATGGGTTATGGGCTCCTGTTACATTAACCAGAAAATGTCTCTTTTCTAGCCACGAGATCCTCCCGAGAAGAATGCCATCTACCACACAATGATCCTCGTACCACAAGCAAACGTCTTCCATGTCCATTCTCGTACTGATGGGTTAGGGGCTCCTGTTACATTAACAACAAAATGACTCTTTTCTAGCCACGAGATCCTCCCGAGAAGAATGCCATCTACCACATACTGTTCCTAGTACCACAAGCAAACGTCTTCCATGTCCATTCTCGTACTGATGGGTTATGGGCTCCTGTTACATTAACCAGAAAATGTCTCTTTTCTAGCCACGAGATCCTCCCGAGAAGAATGCCATCTACCACGCAATGACCCTAGTACCACAAGCAAACGTCTTCCATGTCCATTCTCGTACTGATGGGTTATGGGCTCCTGTTACATTAACCAGAAAATGTCTCTTTTCTAGCAACGAGATCCTCCCGAGAAGAATGCCTTCTACCACACAAGGTTACTAGTGTCACAAGAAAACGTCTTCCATGTCCATTGTCGTACTGATGGGTTATGGGCTCCTGTTACATTAACCAGAAAATGTCTCTTTTCTAGCCACGAGATCCTCCCAAGAAGAATGCCATCTACCACACAAGGTTACTAGTACCACACGAAAACGTCTTCCATGTCCATTGTCGTACTGATGGGTTATGGGCTCCTGTTACATTAACCAGAAAATGTCTCTTTTCTAGCCACGAGATCCTCCCGAGAAGAATGCCATCTACTACACAATGACCCTAGTACCACAAGCAAACGTCTTCCATGTCCATTCTCGTACAGATGGATTATGGGCTCCTGTTACATTAACCAGAAAGTGTCTCTTTTCTAGCCACGAGATCCTCCCGAGAAGAATGCCATCTACCACACAATGATCCTCGTACCACAAGCAAACGTCTTTCATGTCCATTCTCGTACTGATGGGTTATGGGCTCCTGTTACATTAACCAGAAAATGTCTCTTTTCTAGCCACGAGATCCTCCCGAGAAGAATGCCATCTACTACACAATGACCCTAGTACCACAAGCAAACGTCTTCCATGTCCATTGTCGTACTGATGGGTTATGGGCTCCTGTTACATTAACCAGAAAATGTCTCTTTTCTAGGCACGAGATCCTCCCGAGAAGAATGCCATCTACCACACAATGATCCTCGTACCACAAGCAAACGTCTACTATGTCCATTCTCGTACTGATGGGTTATGGGCTCCTGTTACATTAACCAGAAAATGTCTCTTTTCTAGCCACGAGATCCTCCCGAGAAGAATGCCATCTACTACACAATGACCCTAGTACCACAAGCAAACGTCTTCCATGTCCATTCTCGTACAGATGGATTATGGGCTCCTGTTACATTAACCAGAAAGTGTCTCTTTTCTAGCCACGAGATCCTCCCGAGAAGAATGCCATCTACCACACAATGATCCTCGTACCACAAGCAAACGTCTTTCATGTCCATTCTCGTACTGATGGGTTATGGGCTCCTGTTACATTAACCAGAAAATGTCTCTTTTCTAGCCACGAGATCCTCCCAAGAAGAATGCCATCTACCACACAAGGTTACTAGTACCACACGAAAACGTCTTCCATGTCCATTGTCGTACTGATGGGTTATGGGCTCCTGTTACTTTAAACAGAAAATGTCTCTTTTCTAGCCAAGATATCCTCCCGAGAAAAATGCCATCTACCACACAATGACCCTAGTACCACAAGCAAACGTCTTCCATGTCCATTGTCGTACTGATGAGTTATGGGCTCCTGTTACATTAACCAAAAAATGTCTCTTTTCTAGCCACGAGATCTTCCCGAGAAGAATGCCATCTACCACACAATGCTCCTAGTACCACAAGAAAACGTCTTCCATGTCCATTCTCGTATTGATGGGTTATGGGCTCCTGTTACATTAACCAGAAAATGTCTCTTTTCTAGCCACGAGATCCTCCCGAGAAGAATGCCATCTACCACGCAATGACCCTAGTACCACAAGCAAACGTCTTCGATGTCCATTCTCGTACTGGTGGGTTATGGGCTCCTGTTACTTTAACCAGAAAATGTCTCTTTTCTAGCCACGAGATCCTCCCGAGAAGAATGCCATCTAACACACAATGATCCTCGTACCACAAGCAAACGTCTTCCATGTCCATTCTCGTACTGATGGGTTATGGGCTCCTGTTACATTAACCAGAAAATGTCTCTTTTCTAGCCACGAGATCCTCCCGAGAAGAATGCCATCTACCACACAATGACCCTAGTACCACAAGCAAACGTCTTCCATGTCCATTCTCGTACTGATGGGTTATGGGCTCCTGTTACTTTAACCAGTAAATGTCTCTTTTCTAGCCACGATATCGTCCCGAGAAGAATGCCATCTACCACACAATGATCCTCGTACCACAAGCAAACGTCTTCCATGTCCATTCTCGTACTGATGGGTTATGGGCTCCTGTTACTTTAACCAGTAAATGTCTCTTTTCTAGCCACGAGATCCTCCCGAGAAGAATGCCATCTACCACACAATGACCCTAGTACCACAAGAAAACGTCTTCCATGTCCATTCTCGTACTGATGGGTTATGGGCTCCTGTTACATTAACCAGAAAATGTCTCTTTTCTAGCCACGAGATCCTCCCGAGAAGAATGCCATCTACCACACAATGACCCTAGTACCACAAGCAAACGTCTTCCATGTCCATTGTCGTACTGATGGGTTATGGGCTCCTGTTACATTAACCAGAAAATGTCTCTTTTCTAGCCACGAGATCCTCCCGAGAAGAATGCCATCTACCACACAATGATCCTTGTACCACAAGCAAACGTCTTCGGTGTCCATTCTCGTACTGATGGGTAATGGGCTCCTGTTACATTAACAAGAAAATGTCTCTTTTCTAGCCACGGTATCCTCCCAAGAAGAATGCCATCTACCACACAATGATCCTTGTACCACAAGCAAACGTCTTCGATGTCCATTCTCGTACTGATGGGTTATGGGCTCCTGTTACTTTAACCAGAAAATGTCTCTTTTCTAGCCACGAGATCCTCCCGAGAAGAATGCCATCTACCACACAATGACCCTAGTACCACATGCAAACGTCTTCCATGTCCATTCTCGTACTGATGGGTTATGGGCTCCTGTTACATTAACCAGAAAATGTCTCTTTTCTAGCCACGAGATCCTCCCGAGAAGAATACCATCTACCACACACTGTTCCTAGTACCACAAGCAAACGTCTTCCATGTCCATTCTCGTACTGATGGGTTATGGGCTCCTGTTACATTAACCAGAAAATGTCTCTTTTCTAGCCACGAGATCCTCCCGAGAAGAATGCCATCTACCACGCAATGACCCTAGTACCACAAGCAAACGGTATCCATGTCCATTGTCGTACTGATGGGTTATGGGCTCCTGTTACATTAACCAGAAAATGTCTCTTTTCTCGGCACGAGATCCTCCCGAGAAGAATGTCTTCTACCACACAAGGTTACTAGTACCACAAGAAAACGTCTTCCATGTCCATTGTCGTACGGATGGGTTATGGGCTCCTGTTACTTTAAACAGAAAATGTCTCTTTTCTAGCCACGATATCCTCCCGAGAAGAATGCCATCTACCACACAATGATCCTCGTACCACAAGCAAACGTCTTCCATGTCCATTCTCGTACTGATGGGTTATGGGCTCCTGTTACATTAACCAGAAAATGTCTCTTTTCTAGCCACGAGATCCTCCCGAGAAGAATGCCATCTACCACACAATGCTCCTAGTACCACAAGCAAACGTCTTCCATGTCCATTCTCGTACTGATGGGTTATGGGCTCCTGTTACTTTAACCAGAAAATGTCTCTTTTCTAGCCACGAGATCCTCCCGAGAAGAACGCCTTCTGCACCACAAGGTTACTAGTACCACAAGAAAACGTCTTCCATGTCCATTGTCGTACTGATGGGTTATGGGCTCCTGTTACTTTAAACAGAAAATGTCTCTTTTCTAGCCACGAGATCCTCCCGAGAAGAATGCCATCTACCACACAATGCTCCTAGTACTAAAGCAAACGTCATGCATGTCCATTCTCGTACTGATGGGTTATGGGCTCCTGTTACATTAACCAGAAAATGTCTCTTTTCTAGCCACGAGATCCTCCCGAGAAGAATGCCATCAACCACACAATGATCCTCGTACCACAAGCAAACGTCTTCCATGTCCATTCTCGTACTGATGGGTTATTGGCTCCTGTTACATTAACAACAAAATGTCTCTTTTCTATCCACGATATCCTCCCGAGTAGAATGCCATCTACCACACAATGACCCTAGTACCACAAGCAAACGTCTTCCATGTCCATTGTCGTACTGATGGGTTATGGGCTCCATTTACATTAACCAGAAAATGTATCTTTTTTAGCCACGAGATCCTCCCGAGAAGAATGCCTTCTACCACACAAGGTTACTAGTACCACAAGAAAACGTCTTCCATGTCCATTGTCGTACTGATGGGTTATGGGCTCCTGTTACATTAACCAGAAAATGTCTCTTTTCTAGCCACGAGATCCTCCCGAGAAGAATGCCATCTACCACACAATGCACCTAGTACGTCAAGAAAACGTCTTCCATGTCCATTCTCGTACTGATGGGTTATGGGCTCCTGTTACATTAACCAGAAAATGTATCTTTTTTAGCCACGAGATCCTCCCGAGAAGAATGCCTTCTACCACACAAGGTTACTAGTACCACAAGAAAACGTCTTCCATGTCCATTGTCGTACTGATGGGTTATGGGCTCCTGTTAAATTAACCAGAAAATGTCTCTTTTCTAGCCACGAGATCCTCCCGAGAAGAATTCCGTCTACCACACAATTACCCTAGCACCACAAGCAAACGTCTTCGATGTCCATTCTCGTACTGGTGGGTTATGGGCTCCTGTTACTTTAACCAGAAAATGTCTCTTTTCTAGCCACGAGATCCTCCCGAGAAGAATGCCATCTACCACACAATGATCCTCGTACCACAAGCAAACGTCTTCCATGTCCATTCTCGTACTGATGGGTTATGGGCTCCTGTTACATTAACCAGAAAATGTCTCTTTTCTAGCCACGAGATCCTCCCGAGAAGAATGCCATCTACCACACAATGACCCTAGTACCACAAGCAAACGTCTTTCATGTCCATTCTCGTACTGATGGGTTATGGGCTCCTGTTACATTAACCAGAAAATGTCTCTTTTCTAGCCACGAGATCCTCCCGAGAAGAATACCATCTACCACACACTGTTCCTAGTACCACAAGCAAACGTCTTCGATGTCCATTCTCGTACTGGTGGGTTATGGGCTCCTGTTACAATAACCAGAAAATGTCTCTTTTCTAGCCATGATATCGTCCCGAGAAGAATGCCATCTACCACACAATGATCCTCGTACCACAAGCAAACGTCTTCCATGTCCATTCTCGTACTGATGGGTTATGGGCTCCTGTTACATTAACCAGAAAATGTCTCTTTTCTAGCCACGAGATCTTCCCGAGAAGAATGCCATCTACCACACAATGACCCTAGTACCACAAGCAAACGTCTTCCATGTCCATTCTCGTACTGATGGGTTATGAGCTCCTGTTACATTAACCAGAAAATGTCTCTTTTCTAGCCACGAGATCCTCCCGAGAAGAATGCCATCTACCACGCAATGACCCTAGTACCACAAGAAAACTTCTTCCATGTCCATTCTCGTACTGATGGGTTATGGGCTCCTGTTACATTAACCAGAAAATGTCTCTTTTCTAGCCACCAGATCCTCCCGAGAAGAATGCCATCTACCACACAATGACCCTAGTACCACAAGCAAACGTCTTCCATGTCCATTCTCGTACTGATGGGTTATGGGCTCCTGTTACATTAACCAGAAAATGTCTCTTTTCTAGCCACGAGATCCTCCCGAGAAGAACGCCTTCCACCACACAAGGTTACTAGTACCACAAGAAAACGTCTTCCATGTCCATTCTCGTACTGATGGGTTATGGGCTCCTGTTACATTAACCAGAAAATGTCTCTTTTCTAGCCACGAGATCCTCCCGAGAAGAATGCCATCTACCACACAATGACCCTAGTACAACAAGCAAACGTCTTCGACGTCCATTCTCGTACTGGTGGGTTATGGGCTCCTGTTACTTTAACCAGAAAATGTCTCTTTTCTAGCCACGAGATCCTCCCGAGAAGAATGCCATCTACCACACAATGATCCTCGTACCACAAGCAAACGTCTTCCATGTCCATTCTCGTACTGATGGGTTATGGGCTCCTGTTACATTAACCAGAAAATGTCTCTTTTCTAGCCACGAGATCCTCCCGAGAAGAATGCCATCTACCACACAATGACCCTAGTACCACAAGCAAACTTCTTCCATGTCCATTCTCGTACTGATGGGTTATGGGCTCCTGTTACTTTAACAAAAAAATGTCTCTTTTCTAGCCACGAGATCCTCCCGAGAAGCATGCCATCTACCACACATTGATCCTCGTACCACAAGCAAACGTCTTTCATGTCCATTCTCGTACTGATGGGTTATGGGCTCCTGTTACATTAACCAGAAAATGTCTCTTTTCTAGCCACGAGATCCTCCCGAGAAGAATGCCATCTACCACACAATGATCCTCGTACCACAAGCAAACGTCTTCCATGTCCATTCTCGTACTGATGGGTTATGGGCTCCTGTTACATTAACCAGAAAATGTCTCTTTTCTAGCCACGAGATCCTCCCGAGAAGAATGCCATCTACCACACAATGACCCTAGTACCACAAGCAAACATCTTCGATGTCCATTCTCGTACTGATGGGTTATGGGCTCCTGTTACATTAACCAGAAAATGTCTCTTTTCTAGCCACGAGATCCTCCCGAGAAGAATGCCATCTACCACACAATGATCCTCGTACCACAAGCAAACGTCTTCCATGTCCATTCTCGTACTGATGGGTTATGGGCTCCTGTTACATTAACCAGAAAATGTCTCTTTTCTAGCCACGATATCCTCCCGAGAAGAATGCCATTTACCACGCAATGACCCTAGTACCACAAGCAAACGTCTTCGATGTCCATTCTCGTACTGATGGGTTATGGGCTCCTGTTACATTAACAACAAAATGTCTCTTTTCTAGCCACGAGATCCTCCCGAGAAGAATGCCATCTACCACACAATGGTCCTCGTACCACAAGCAAACGTCTTCCATGTCCATTCTCGTACTGATGGGTTATGGGCTCCTGTTACATTAACCAGAAAATGTCTCTTTTCTAGCCACGATATCCTCCCGAGAAGAATGCCATCTACCACACACTGTTCCTAGTACCACAAGCAAACGTCTTCCATGTCCATTCTCGTACTGATGGGTTATGGGCTCCTGTTACATTAACCAGAAAATGACTCTTTTCTAGCCACGAGATCCTCCCGAGAAGAATGCCTTCTACCACACAAGGTTACTAGTACCACAAGAAAACGTCTTCCATGTCCATTCTCGTACTGGTGGGTTATGGGCTACTGTTACTTTAACCAGAAAATGTCTCTTTTCTAGCCACGAGATCCTCCCGAGAAGAATGCCATCTACCACACAATGGACCTCGTACCACAAGCAAACGTCTTCCATGTCCATTCTCGTACTGATGGGTTATGGGCTCCTGTTACATTAACCAGAAAATGTCTCTTTTCTAGCCACGATATCCTCCCGAGAAGAATGCCATCTACCACACAATGACCCTCGTACCACAAGCAAACGTCTTCCATGTCCATTCTCGTACTGATGGGTTATGAGCTCCTGTTACATTAACCAGAAAATGTCTCTTTTCTAGCCACGAGATCCTCCCGAGAAGAATGCCATCTACCACACAATGCTCCTAGTACCACAAGAAAACGTCTTCGATGTCCATTCTCGTATTGATGGGTTATGGGCTCCTGTTACATTAACCAGAAAATGTCTCTTTTCTAGCCACGAGATCCTCCCGAGAAGAATGCCATCTACCACACAATGACCCTAGTACCACAAGCAAACGTCTTCGATGTCCATTCTCGTACTGATGGGTTATGGGCTCCTGTTACATTAACCAGAAAATGTCTCTTTTCTAGCCACGAGATCCTCCCGAGTAGAATGCCATCTACCACACAATGACCCTAGTACCACAAGCAAACGTCTTCCATGTCCATTCTCGTACTGATGGGTTATGGGCTCCTGTTACATTAACCAGAAAATGTCTCTTTTCTAGCCACGAGATCCTCCCGAGAAGAATGCCATCTACCACACACTGTTCCTAGTACCACAAGCAAACGTCTTCGATGTCCATTCTCGTACTGATGGGTTATGGGCTCCTGTTACATTAACCAGAAAATGTCTCTTTTCTAGCCACGAGATCCTCCCGAGAAGAATGCCATCTACCACACAATGACCCTAGTACCACAAGCAAACGTCTTCGATGTCCATTCTCGTACTGGTGGGTTATGGGCTCCTGTTACTTTAACCAGAAAATGTCTCTTTTCTAGCCACGAGATCCTCCCGAGAAGAATGCAATCTACCACACAATGATCCTCGTACCACAAGCAAACGTCTTCCATGTCCATTGTCGTACTGATGGGTTATGGGCTCCTGTTACATTAACCAGAAAATGTCTCTTTTCTAGCCACGAGATCCTCCCGAGAAGAATGCCATCTACCACACAATGACCCTAGTACCACAAGCAAACTTCTTCCATGTCCATTCTCGTACTGATGGGTTATGGGCTCCTGTTACATTAACCAGAAAATGTCTCTTTTCTAGCCACGAGATCCTCCCGAGAAGAATGCCATCTACCACACAATGATCCTCGTACCACAAGCAAACGTCTTCCATGTCCATTCTCGTACTGATGGGTTATGGGCTCCTGTTACATTAACCAGAAAATGTCTCTTTTCTAGCCACGAGATCCTCCCGAGAAGAATGCCATCTACCACACAATGACCCTAGTACCACAAGCAAACGTCTACCCTGTCCATTCTCGTACTGATGTGTTATGGGCTCCTGTTACTTTAACAAAAATATGTCTCTTTTCTAGCCACGAGATCCTCCCGAGAAGCATGCCATCTACCACAGAATGATCCTCGTACCACAAGCAAACGTCTTTCATGTCCATTCTCGTACTGATGGGTTATGGGCTCCTGTTACATTAACCAGAAAATGTCTCTTTTCTAGCCACGAGATCCTCCCGAGAAGAATGCCATCTACCACACAATGATCCTCGTACCACAAGCAAACGTCTTCCATGTCCATTCTCGTACTGATGGGTTATGGGCTCCTGTTACATTAACCAGAAAATGTCTCTTTTCTAGCCACGAGATCCTCCCGAGAAGAATGCCATCTACCACACAATGACCCTAGTACCACAAGCAAACGTCTTCGATGTCCATTCTCGTACTGATGGGTTATGGGCTCCTGTTACATTAACCAGAAAATGTCTCTTTTCTAGCCACGAGATCCTCCCGAGAAGAATGCCATCTACCACACAATGATCCTCGTACCACAAGCAAACGTCTTCCATGTCCATTCTCGTACTGATGAGTTATGGGCTCCTGTTACATTAACCAGAAAATGTCTCTTTTCTAGCCACGATATCCTCCCGAGAAGAATGCCATCTACCACACAATGATCCTCGTACCACAAGCAAACGTCTTCCATGTCCATTCTCGTACTGATGGGTTATGGGCTCCTGTTACATTAACAACAAAATGACTCTTTTCTAGCCACGATATCCTCCCGAGAAGGATGCCATCTACCACAAAATGATCCTCGTACCACAAGCAAACGTCTTTCATGTCCATTCTCGTACTGATGGGTTATGGGCTCCTGTTACATTAACCAGAAAATGTCTCTTTTCTAGCCACGAGATCCTCCCGAGAAGAATGCCATCTACCACACAATGATCCTCGTACCACAAGCAAACGTCTTCCATGTCCATTCTCGTACTGATGGGTTATGGGCTCCTGTTATATTAACCAGAAAATGTCTCTTTTCTAGCCACGAGATCCTCCCGAGTAGAATGCCATCTACCACACAATGATCCTCGTACCACAAGCAAACGTCTTCCATGTCCATTCTCGTACTGATGGGTTATGGGCTCCTGTTACATTAACCAGAAAATGTCTCTTTTCTAGCCACGATATCCTCCCGAGAAGAATGCCATCTACCACACAATGATCCTCGTACCACAAGCAAACGTCTTCCATGTCCATTCTCGTACTGATGGGTTATGGGCTCCTGTTACATTAACAACAAAATGACTCTTTTCTAGCCACGAGATCCTCCCGAGAAGAATGCCATTTACCACACACTGTTCCTAGTACCACAAGCAAACGTCTTCGATGTCCATTCTCGTACTGATGGGTTATGGGCTCCTGTTACATTAACCAGAAAATGTCTCTTTTCTAGCCACGAGATCCTCCCGAGAAGAATGCCATCTACCACACAATGACCCTAGTACCACAAGCAAACGTCTTCGATGTCCATTCTCGTACTGGTGGGTTATGGGCTCCTGTTACTTTAACCAGAAAATGTCTCTTTTCTAGCCACGAGATCCTCCCGAGAAGAATGCAATCTACCACACAATGATCCTCGTACCACAAGCAAACGTCTTCCATGTCCATTCTCGTACTGATGGGTTATGGGCTCCTGTTACATTAACCAGAAAATGTCTCTTTTCTAGCCACGAGATCCTCCCGAGAAGAATGCCATCTACCACACAATGACCCTAGTACCACAAGCAAACGTCTTCCATGTCCATTCTCGTACTGATGGGTTATGGGCTCCTGTTACATTAACCAGAAAATGTCTCTTTTCTAGCCACGAGATCCTCCCGAGAAGAATGCCATCTACCACACAATGATCCTCGTACCACAAGCAAACGTCTTCCATGTCCATTCTCGTACTGATGGGTTATGGGCTCCTGTTACATTAACCAGAAAATGTCTCTTTTCTAGCCACGAGATCCTCCCGAGAAGAATGCCATCTACCACACAATGACCCTAGTACCACAAGCAAACGTCTTCGATGTCCATTCTCGTACTGATGTGTTATGGGCTCCTGTTACTTTAACAAAAAAATGTCTCTTTTCTAGCCACGAGATCCTCCCGAGAAGCATGCCATCTACCACAGAATGATCCTCGTACCACAAGCAAACGTCTTTCATGTCCATTCTCGTACTGATGGGTTATGGGCTCCTGTTACATTAACCAGAAAATGTCTCTTTTCTAGCCACGAGATCCTCCCGAGAAGAATGCCATCTACCACACAATGATCCTCGTACCACAAGCAAACGTCTTCCATGTCCATTCTCGTACTGATGGGTTATGGGCTTCTGTTACATTAACCAGAAAATGTCTCTTTTCTAGCCACGAGATCCTCCCGAGAAGAATGCCATCTACCACACAATGACCCTAGTACCACAAGCAAACGTCTTCGATGTCCATTCTCGTACTGATGGGTTATGGGCTCCTGTTACATTAACCAGAAAATGTCTCTTTTCTAGCCACGAGATCCTCCCGAGAAGAATGCCATCTACCACACAATGATCCTCGTACCACAAGCAAACGTCTTCCATGTCCATTCTCGTACTGATGGGTTATGGGCTCCTGTTACATTAACCAGAAAATGTCTCTTTTCTAGCCACGATATCCTCCCGAGAAGAATGCCATCTACCACACAATGATCCTCGTACCACAAGCAAACGTCTTCCATGTCCATTCTCGTACTGATGGGTTATGGGCTCCTGTTACATTAACAACAAAATGACTCTTTTCTAGCCACGATATCCTCCCGAGAAGGATGCCATCTACCACAAAATGATCCTCGTACCACAAGCAAACGTCTTTCATGTCCATTCTCGTACTGATAGGTTATGGGCTCCTGTTACATTAACCAGAAAATGTCTCTTTTCTAGCCACGAGATCCTCCCGAGAAGAATGCCATCTACCACACAATAATCCTCGTACCACAAGCAAACGTCTTCCATGTCCATTCTCGTACTGATGGGTTATGGGCTCCTGTTATATTAACCAGAAAATGTCTCTTTTCTAGCCACGAGATCCTCCCGAGTAGAATGCCATCTACCACACAATGACCCTAGTACCACAAGCAAACGTCTTCCATGTCCATTCTCGTACTGATGGGTTATGGGCTTCTGTTACATTAACCAGAAAATGTCTCTTTTCTAGCCACGAGATCCTCCCGAGAAGAATGCCATCTACCACACACTGTTCCTAGTACCACAAGCAAACGTCTTCGATGTCCATTCTCGTACTGATGGGTTATGGGCTCCTGTTACATTAACCAGAAAATGTCTCTTTTCTAGCCACGAGATCCTCCCGAGAAGAATGCCATCTACCACACAATGACCCTAGTACCACAAGCAAACGTCTTCGATGTCCATTCTCGTACTGGTGGGTTATGGGCTCCTGTTACTTTAACCAGAAAATGTCTCTTTTCTAGCCACGAGATCCTCCCGAGAAGAATGCAATCTACCACACAATGATCCTCGTACCACAAGCAAACGTCTTCCATGTCCATTCTCGTACTGATGGGTTATGGGCTCCTGTTACATTAACCAGAAAATGTCTCTTTTCTAGCCACGAGATCCTCCCGAGAAGAATGCCATCTACCACACAATGACCCTAGTACCACAAGCAAACTTCTTCCATGTCCATTCTCGTACTGATGGGTTATGGGCTCCTGTTACTTTAACCAGAAAATGTCTCTTTTCTAGCCACGAGATCCTCCCGAGAAGAATGCCATCTACCACACAATGGTCCTCGTACCACAAGCAAACGTCTTCCATGTCCATTCTCGTACTGATGGGTTATGGGCTCCTGTTACATTAACCAGAAAATGTCTCTTTTCTAGCCACGATATCCTCCCGAGAAGAATGCCATCTACCACACACTGTTCCTAGTACCACAAGCAAACGTCTTCCATGTCCATTCTCGTACTGATGGGTTATGGGCTCCTGTTACATTAACCAGAAAATGACTCTTTTCTAGCCACGAGATCCTCCCGAGAAGAATGCCTTCTACCACACAAGGTTACTAGTACCACAAGAAAACGTCTTCCATGTCCATTCTCGTACTGGTGGGTTATGGGCTACTGTTACTTTAACCAGAAAATGTCTCTTTTCTAGCCACGATATCCTCCCGAGAAGAATGCCATCTACCACACAATGATCCTCGTACCACAAGCAAACGTCTTCCATGTCCATTCTCGTACTGATGGGTTATGGGCTCCTGTTACATTAACCAGAAAATGTCTCTTTTCTAGCCACGAGATCCTCCCGAGAAGAATGCCATCTACCACACAATGCTCCTAGTACCACAAGAAAACGTCTTCCATGTCCATTCTCGTACTGATGGGTTATGGGCTCCTGTTACATTAACCAGAAAATGTCTCTTTTCTAGCCACGAGATCCTCCCGAGAAGAATGCCATCTACCACACAATGATCCTCGTACCACAAGCAAACGTCTTCCATGTCCATTCTCGTACTGATGGGTTATGGGCTCCTGTTACATTAACCAGAAAATGTCTCTTTTCTAGCCACGAGATCCTCCCGAGAAGAATGCCATCTACCACACAATGATCCTCGTACCACAAGCAAACGTCTTCCATGTCCATTCTCGTACTGATGGGTTATGGGCTCCTGTTACATTAACCAGAAAATGTCTCTTTTCTAGCCACGAGATCCTCCCGAGAAGAATGCCATCTACCACACAATGCTCCTAGTACCACAAGAAAACGTCTTCGATGTCCATTCTCGTATTGATGGGTTATGGGCTCCTGTTACATTAACCAGAAAATGTCTCTTTTCTAGCCACGAGATCCTCCCGAGAAGAATGCCATCTACCACACAATGACCCTAGTACCACAAGCAAACGTCTTCGATGTCCATTCTCGTACTGATGGGTTATGGGCTCCTGTTACATTAACCAGAAAATGTCTCTTTTCTAGCCACGAGATCCTCCCGAGTAGAATGCCATCTACCACACAATGACCCTAGTACCACAAGCAAACGTCTTCCATGTCCATTCTCGTACTGATGGGTTATGGGCTCCTGTTACATTAACCAGAAAATGTCTCTTTTCTAGCCACGAGATCCTCCCGAGAAGAATGCCATCTACCACACACTGTTCCTAGTACCACAAGCAAACGTCTTCGATGTACATTCTCGTACTGATGGGTTATGGGCTCCTGTTACATTAACCAGAAAATGTCTCTTTTCTAGCCACGATATCCTCCCGAGAAGAATGCCATCTACCACACAATGACCCTAGTACCACAAGAAAACGTCCTCCATGTCCATTCTCGTACTGGTGGGTTATGGGCTCCTGTTACTTTAACCAGAAAATGTCTCTTTTCTAGCCACGAGATCCTCCCGAGAAGAATGCAATCTACCACACAATGACCCTAGTACCACAAGAAAACGTCTTCGATGTCCATTCTCGTATTGATGGGTTATGGGCTCCTGTTACATTAACCAGAAAATGTCTCTTTTCTAGCCACGAGATCCTCCCGAGAAGAATGCCATCTACCACACAATGACCCTAGTACCACAAGCAAACGTCTTCGATGTCCATTCTCGTACTGATGGGTTATGGGCTCCTGTTACATTAACCAGAAAATGTCTCTTTTCTAGCCACGAGATCCTCCCGAGTAGAATGCCATCTACCACACAATGACCCTAGTACCACAAGCAAACGTCTTCCATGTCCATTCTCGTACTGATGGGTTATGGGCTCCTGTTATATTAACCAGAAAATGTCTCTTTTCTAGCCACGAGATCCTCCCGAGTAGAATGCCATCTACCACACAATGATCCTCGTACCACAAGCAAACGTCTTCCATGTCCATTCTCGTATTGATGGGTTATGGGCTCCTGTTACATTAACCAGAAAATGTCTCTTTTCTAGCCACGAGATCCTCCCGAGAAGAATGCCATCTACCACACAATGACCCTAGTACCACAAGCAAACGTCTTCGATGTCCATTCTCGTACTGATGGGTTATGGGCTCCTGTTACATTAACAACAAAATGACTCTTTTCTAGCCACGATATCCTCCCGAGAAGGATGCCATCTACCACAAAATGATCCTCGTACCACAAGCAAACGTCTTTCATGTCCATTCTCGTACTGATGGGTTATGGGCTCCTGTTACATTAACCAGAAAATGTCTCTTTTCTAGCCACGAGATCCTCCCGAGAAGAATGCCATCTACCACACAATGATCCTCGTACCACAAGCAAACGTCTTCCATGTCCATTCTCGTACTGATGGGTTATGGGCTCCTGTTATATTAACCAGAAAATGTCTCTTTTCTAGCCACGAGATCCTCCCGAGTAGAATGCCATCTACCACACAATGATCCTCGTACCACAAGCAAACGTCTTCCATGTCCATTCTCGTACTGATGGGTTATGGGCTCCTGTTACATTAACCAGAAAATGTCTCTTTTCTAGCCACGATATCCTCCCGAGAAGAATGCCATCTACCACACAATGATCCTCGTACCACAAGCAAACGTCTTCCATGTCCATTCTCGTACTGATGGGTTATGGGCTCCTGTTACATTAACAACAAAATGACTCTTTTCTAGCCACGAGATCCTCCCGAGAAGAATGCCATTTACCACACACTGTTCCTAGTACCACAAGCAAACGTCTTCGATGTCCATTCTCGTACTGATGGGTTATGGGCTCCTGTTACATTAACCAGAAAATGTCTCTTTTCTAGCCACGAGATCCTCCCGAGAAGAATGCCATCTACCACACAATGACCCTAGTACCACAAGCAAACGTCTTCGATGTCCATTCTCGTACTGGTGGGTTATGGGCTCCTGTTACTTTAACCAGAAAATGTCTCTTTTCTAGCCACGAGATCCTCCCGAGAAGAATGCAATCTACCACACAATGATCCTCGTACCACAAGCAAACGTCTTCCATGTCCATTCTCGTACTGATGGGTTATGGGCTCCTGTTACATTAACCAGAAAATGTCTCTTTTCTAGCCACGAGATCCTCCCGAGAAGAATACCATCTACCACACAATGACCCTAGTACCACAAGCAAACTTCTTCCATGTCCATTCTCGTACTGATGGGTTATGGGCTCCTGTTACATTAACCAGAAAATGTCTCTTTTCTAGCCACGAGATCCTCCCGAGAAGAATGCCATCTACCACACAATGATCCTCGTACCACAAGCAAACGTCTTCCATGTCCATTCTCGTACTGATGGGTTATGGGCTCCTGTTACATTAACCAGAAAATGTCTCTTTTCTAGCCACGAGATCCTCCCGAGAAGAATGCCATCTACCACACAATGACCCTAGTACCACAAGCAAACGTCTTCGATGTCCATTCTCGTACTGATGTGTTATGGGCTCCTGTTACTTTAACAAAAAAATGTCTCTTTTCTAGCCACGAGATCCTCCCGAGAAGCATGCCATCTACCACAGAATGATCCTCGTACCACAAGCAAACGTCTTTCATGTCCATTCTCGTACTGATGGGTTATGGGCTCCTGTTACATTAACCAGAAAATGTCTCTTTTCTAGCCACGAGATCCTCCCGAGAAGAATGCCATCTACCACACAATGATCCTCGTACCACAAGCAAACGTCTTCCATGTCCATTCTCGTACTGATGGGTTATGGGCTTCTGTTACATTAACCAGAAAATGTCTCTTTTCTAGCCACGAGATCCTCCCGAGAAGAATGCCATCTACCACACAATGACCCTAGTACCACAAGCAAACGTCTTCGATGTCCATTCTCGTACTGATGGGTTATGGGCTCCTGTTACATTAACCAGAAAATGTCTCTTTTCTAGCCACGAGATCCTCCCGAGAAGAATGCCATCTACCACACAATGATCCTCGTACCACAAGCAAACGTCTTCCATGTCCATTCTCGTACTGATGGGTTATGGGCTCCTGTTACATTAACCAGAAAATGTCTCTTTTCTAGCCACGATATCCTCCCGAGAAGAATGCCATCTACCACACAATGATCCTCGTACCACAAGCAAACGTCTTCCATGTCCATTCTCGTACTGATGGGTTATGGGCTCCTGTTACATTAACAACAAAATGACTCTTTTCTAGCCACGATATCCTCCCGAGAAGGATGCCATCTACCACAAAATGATCCTCGTACCACAAGCAAACGTCTTTCATGTCCATTCTCGTACTGATAGGTTATGGGCTCCTGTTACATTAACCAGAAAATGTCTCTTTTCTAGCCACGAGATCCTCCCGAGAAGAATGCCATCTACCACACAATAATCCTCGTACCACAAGCAAACGTCTTCCATGTCCATTCTCGTACTGATGGGTTATGGGCTCCTGTTATATTAACCAGAAAATGTCTCTTTTCTAGCCACGAGATCCTCCCGAGTAGAATGCCATCTACCACACAATGACCCTAGTACCACAAGCAAACGTCTTCCATGTCCATTCTCGTACTGATGGGTTATGGGCTCCTGTTACATTAACCAGAAAATGTCTCTTTTCTAGCCACGAGATCCTCCCGAGAAGAATGCCATCTACCACACACTGTTCCTAGTACCACAAGCAAACGTCTTCGATGTCCATTCTCGTACTGATGGGTTATGGGCTCCTGTTACATTAACCAGAAAATGTCTCTTTTCTAGCCACGAGATCCTCCCGAGAAGAATGCCATCTACCACACAATGACCCTAGTACCACAAGCAAACGTCTTCGATGTCCATTCTCGTACTGGTGGGTTATGGGCTCCTGTTACTTTAACCAGAAAATGTCTCTTTTCTAGCCACGAGATCCTCCCGAGAAGAATGCAATCTACCACACAATGATCCTCGTACCACAAGCAAACGTCTTCCATGTCCATTCTCGTACTGATGGGTTATGGGCTCCTGTTACATTAACCAGAAAATGTCTCTTTTCTAGCCACGAGATCCTCCCGAGAAGAATGCCATCTACCACACAATGACCCTAGTACCACAAGCAAACTTCTTCCATGTCCATTCTCGTACTGATGGGTTATGGGCTCCTGTTACTTTAACCAGAAAATGTCTCTTTTCTAGCCACGAGATCCTCCCGAGAAGAATGCCATCTACCACACAATGGTCCTCGTACCACAAGCAAACGTCTTCCATGTCCATTCTCGTACTGATGGGTTATGGGCTCCTGTTACATTAACCAGAAAATGTCTCTTTTCTAGCCACGATATCCTCCCGAGAAGAATGCCATCTACCACACACTGTTCCTAGTACCACAAGCAAACGTCTTCCATGTCCATTCTCGTACTGATGGGTTATGGGCTCCTGTTACATTAACCAGAAAATGACTCTTTTCTAGCCACGAGATCCTCCCGAGAAGAATGCCTTCTACCACACAAGGTTACTAGTACCACAAGAAAACGTCTTCCATGTCCATTCTCGTACTGGTGGGTTATGGGCTACTGTTACTTTAACCAGAAAATGTCTCTTTTCTAGCCACGATATCCTCCCGAGAAGAATGCCATCTACCACACAATGATCCTCGTACCACAAGCAAACGTCTTCCATGTCCATTCTCGTACTGATGGGTTATGGGCTCCTGTTACATTAACCAGAAAATGTCTCTTTTCTAGCCACGAGATCCTCCCGAGAAGAATGCCATCTACCACACAATGCTCCTAGTACCACAAGAAAACGTCTTCCATGTCCATTCTCGTACTGATGGGTTATGGGCTCCTGTTACATTAACCAGAAAATGTCTCTTTTCTAGCCACGAGATCCTCCCGAGAAGAATGCCATCTACCACACAATGATCCTCGTACCACAAGCAAACGTCTTCCATGTCCATTCTCGTACTGATGGGTTATGGGCTCCTGTTACATTAACCAGAAAATGTCTCTTTTCTAGCCACGAGATCCTCCCGAGAAGAATGCCATCTACCACACAATGATCCTCGTACCACAAGCAAACGTCTTCCATGTCCATTCTCGTACTGATGGGTTATGGGCTCCTGTTACATTAACCAGAAAATGTCTCTTTTCTAGCCACGAGATCCTCCCGAGAAGAATGCCATCTACCACACAATGCTCCTAGTACCACAAGAAAACGTCTTCGATGTCCATTCTCGTATTGATGGGTTATGGGCTCCTGTTACATTAACCAGAAAATGTCTCTTTTCTAGCCACGAGATCCTCCCGAGAAGAATGCCATCTACCACACAATGACCCTAGTACCACAAGCAAACGTCTTCGATGTCCATTCTCGTACTGATGGGTTATGGGCTCCTGTTACATTAACCAGAAAATGTCTCTTTTCTAGCCACGAGATCCTCCCGAGTAGAATGCCATCTACCACACAATGACCCTAGTACCACAAGCAAACGTCTTCCATGTCCATTCTCGTACTGATGGGTTATGGGCTCCTGTTACATTAACCAGAAAATGTCTCTTTTCTAGCCACGAGATCCTCCCGAGAAGAATGCCATCTACCACACACTGTTCCTAGTACCACAAGCAAACGTCTTCGATGTACATTCTCGTACTGATGGGTTATGGGCTCCTGTTACATTAACCAGAAAATGTCTCTTTTCTAGCCACGATATCCTCCCGAGAAGAATGCCATCTACCACACAATGACCCTAGTACCACAAGAAAACGTCCTCCATGTCCATTCTCGTACTGGTGGGTTATGGGCTCCTGTTACTTTAACCAGAAAATGTCTCTTTTCTAGCCACGAGATCCTCCCGAGAAGAATGCAATCTACCACACAATGACCCTAGTACCACAAGCAAACTTCTTCCATGTCCATTCTCGTACTGATGGGTTATGGGCTCCTGTTACATTAACCAGAAAATGTCTCTTTTCTAGCCACGAGATCCTCCCGAGAAGAATGCCATCTACCACACAATGATCCTCGTACCACAAGCAAACGTCTTCCATGTCCATTCTCGTACTGATGGGTTATGGGCTCCTGTTACATTAACCAGAAAATGTCTCTTTTCTAGCCACGAGATCCTCCCGAGAAGAATGCCATCTACCACACAATGATCCTCGTACCACAAGCAAACGTCTTCCATGTCCATTCTCGTACTGATGGGTTATGGGCTCCTGTTACATTAACCAGAAAATGTCTCTTTTCTAGCCACGAGATCCTCCCGAGAAGAATGCCATCTACCACACAATGACCCTAGTACCACAAGAAAACGTCCTCCATGTCCATTCTCGTACTGGTGGGTTATGGGCTCCTGTTACTTTAACCAGAAAATGTCTCTTTTCTAGCCACGAGATCCTCCCGAGAAGAATGCCATCTACCACACAATGATCCTCGTACCACAAGCAAACGTCTTTCATGTCCATTCTCGTACTGATGGGTTATGGGCTCCTGTTACATTAACCAGAAAATGTCTCTTTTCTAGCCACGAGATCCTCCCGAGAAGAATGCCATCTACCACACAATGATCCTCGTACCACAAGCAAACGTCTTCGATGTTCATTCTCGTACTGGTGGGTTATGGGCTCCTGTTACTTTAACCAGAAAATGTCTCTTTTCTAGCCGCGATATCCTCCCGAGAAGGATGCCATCTACCACAAAATGATCCTCGTACCACAAGCAAACGTCTTTCATGTCCATTCTCGTACTGATGGGTTATGGGCTCCTGTTACATTAACCAGAAAATGTCTCTTTTCTAGCCACGAGATCCTCCCGAGAAGAATGCCATCTACCACACAATGATCCTCGTACCACAAGAAAACGTCTTCCATGTCCATTCTCGTACTGATGGGTTATGGGCTCCTGTTACATTAACCAGAAAATGTCTCTTTTCTAGCCACGAGATCCTCCCGAGTAGAATGCCATCTACCACACAATGACCCTAGTACCACAAGCAAACGTCTTCCATGTCCATTCTCGTACTGATGGGTTATGGGCTCCTGTTACATTAACCAGAAAATGTCTCTTTTCTAGCCACGAGATCCTCCCGAGAAGAATGCCATCTACCACACAATGACCCTAGTACCACAAGCAAACTTCTTCCATGTCCATTCTCGTACTGATGGGTTATGGGCTCCTGTTACATTAACCAGAAAATGTCTCTTTTCTAGCCACGAGATCCTCCCGAGAAGAATGCCATCTACCACACAATGATCCTCGTACCACAAGCAAACGTCTTCCATGTCCATTCTCGTACTGATGGGTTATGGGCTCCTGTTACATTAACCAGAAAATGTCTCTTTTCTAGCCACGAGATCCTCCCGAGAAGAATGCCATCTACCACACAATGACCCTAGTACCACAAGCAAACGTCTACCCTGTCCATTCTCGTACTGATGTGTTATGGGCTCCTGTTACTTTAACAAAAAAATGTCTCTTTTCTAGCCACGAGATCCTCCCGAGAAGCATGCCATCTACCACAGAATGATCCTCGTACCACAAGCAAACGTCTTTCATGTCCATTCTCGTACTGATGGGTTATGGGCTCCTGTTACATTAACCAGAAAATGTCTCTTTTCTAGCCACGAGATCCTCCCGAGAAGAATGCCATCTACCACACAATGATCCTCGTACCACAAGCAAACGTCTTCCATGTCCATTCTCGTACTGATGGGTTATGGGCTCCTGTTACATTAACCAGAAAATGTCTCTTTTCTAGCCACGAGATCCTCCCGAGAAGAATACCATCTACTTCACACTGTTCCTAGTACCACAATAAAACGTCTTCGATGTCAATTCTTGTACTGATGGGTTATGGGCTCCTGTTACATTAACCAGAAAATGTCTCTTTTCTAGCCACGAGATCCTCCCGAGAAGAATGCCATCTACCACACACTGTTCCTAGTACCACAAGCAAACGTCTTCGATGTCCATTCTCGTACTGATGGGTTATGGGCTCCTGTTACATTAACAACAAAATGACTCTTTTCTAGCCACGATATCCTCCCGAGAAGGATGCCATCTACCACAAAATGATCCTCGTACCACAAGCAAACGTCTTTCATGTCCATTCTCGTACTGATGGGTTATGGGCTCCTGTTACATTAACCAGAAAATGTCTCTTTTCTAGCCACGAGATCCTCCCGAGAAGAATGCCATCTACCACACAATGATCCTCGTACCACAAGCAAACGTCTTCCATGTCCATTCTCGTACTGATGGGTTATGGGCTCCTGTTATATTAACCAGAAAATGTCTCTTTTCTAGCCACGAGATCCTCCCGAGTAGAATGCCATCTACCACACAATGACCCTAGTACCACAAGCAAACGTCTTCCATGTCCATTCTCGTACTGATGGGTTATGGGCTCCTGTTACATTAACCAGAAAATGTCTCTTTTCTAGCCACGAGATCCTCCCGAGAAGAATGCCATCTACCACACACTGTTCCTAGTACCACAAGCAAACGTCTTCGATGTCCATTCTCGTACTGATGGGTTATGGGCTCCTGTTACATTAACCAGAAAATGTCTCTTTTCTAGCCACGAGATCCTCCCGAGAAGAATGCCATCTACCACACAATGACCCTAGTACCACAAGCAAACGTCTTCGATGTCCATTCTCGTACTGGTGGGTTATGGGCTCCTGTTACTTTAACCAGAAAATGTCTCTTTTCTAGCCACGAGATCCTCCCGAGAAGAATGCAATCTACCACACAATGATCCTCGTACCACAAGCAAACGTCTTCCATGTCCATTCTCGTACTGATGGGTTATGGGGTCCTGTTACATTAACCAGAAAATGTCTCTTTTCTAGCCACGAGATCCTCCCGAGAAGAATGCCATCTACCACACAATGACCCTAGTACCACAAGCAAACTTCTTCCATGTCCATTCTCGTACTGATGGGTTATGGGCTCCTGTTACATTAACCAGAAAATGTCTCTTTTCTAGCCACGAGATCCTCCCGAGAAGAATGCCATCTACCACACAATGATCCTCGTACCACAAGCAAACGTCTTCCATGTCCATTCTCGTACTGATGGGTTATGGGCTCCTGTTACATTAACCAGAAAATGTCTCTTTTCTAGCCACGAGATCCTCCCGAGAAGAATGCCATCTACCACACAATGACCCTAGTACCACAAGCAAACGTCTTCGATGTCCATTCTCGTACTGATGTGTTATGGGCTCCTGTTACTTTAACAAAAAAATGTCTCTTTTCTAGCCACGAGATCCTCCCGAGAAGCATGCCATCTACCACAGAATGATCCTCGTACCACAAGCAAACGTCTTTCATGTCCATTCTCGTACTGATGGGTTATGGGCTCCTGTTACATTAACCAGAAAATGTCTCTTTTCTAGCCACGAGATCCTCCCGAGAAGAATGCCATCTACCACACAATGATCCTCGTACCACAAGCAAACGTCTTCCATGTCCATTCTCGTACTGATGGGTTATGGGCTCCTGTTACATTAACCAGAAAATGTCTCTTTTCTAGCCACGATATCCTCCCGAGAAGAATGCCATCTACCACACAATGATCCTCGTACCACAAGCAAACGTCTTCCATGTCCATTCTCGTACTGATGGGTTATGGGCTCCTGTTACATTAACAACAAAATGACTCTTTTCTAGCCACGATATCCTCCCGAGAAGGATGCCATCTACCACAAAATGATCCTCGTACCACAAGCAAACGTCTTCCATGTCCATTCTCGTACTGATGGGTTATGGGCTCCTGTTACATTAACCAGAAAATGTCTCTTTTCTAGCCACGAGATCCTCCCGAGAAGAATGCCATCTACCACACAATGATCCTCGTACCACAAGCAAACGTCTTCCATGTCCATTCTCGTACTGATGGGTTATGGGCTCCTGTTACATTAACCAGAAAATGTCTCTTTTCTAGCCACGAGATCCTCCCGAGAAGAATGCCATCTACCACACAATGCTCCTAGTACCACAAGAAAACGTCTTCCATGTCCATTCTCGTACTGATGGGTTATGGGCTCCTGTTACATTAACCAGAAAATGTCTCTTTTCTAGCCACGAGATCCTCCCGATAAGAATGCCATCTACCACACAATGATCCTCGTACCACAAGCAAACGTCTTCCATGTCCATTCTCGTACTGATGGGTTATGGGCTCCTGTTACATTAACCAGAAAATGTCTCTTTTCTAGCCACGAGATCCTCCCGAGAAGAATGCCATCTACCACACACTGTTCCTAGTACCACAAGCAAACGTCTTCGATGTCCATTCTCGTACTGATGGGTTATGGGCTCCTGTTACATTAACAACAAAATGTCTCTTTTCTAGCCACGAGATCCTCCCGAGAAGAATGCCTTCTACCACACAATGGTCCTCGTACCACAAGCAAACGTCTTCCATGTCCATTCTCGTACTGATGGGTTATGGGCTCCTGTTACATTAACCAGAAAATGTCTCTTTTCTAGCCACGATATCCTCCCGAGAAGAATGCCATCTACCACACACTGTTCCTAGTACCACAAGCAAACGTCTTCCATGTCCATTCTCGTACTGATGGGTTATGGGCTCCTGTTACATTAACCAGAAAATGACTCTTTTCTAGCCACGATATCCTCCCGAGAAGAATGCCTTCTACCACACAAGCTTACTAGTACCACAAGAAAACGTCTTCGATGTCCATTCTCGTACTGGTGGGTTATGGGCTCCTGTTACTTTAACCAGAAAATGTCTCTTTTCTAGCCACGAGATCCTCCCGAGAAGAATGCCATCTACCACACAATGATCCTCGTACCACAAGCAAACGTCTTCCATGTCCATTCTCGTACTGATGGGTTATGGGGTCCTGTTACATTAACAACAAAATGACTCTTTTCTAGCCACGATATCCTCCCGAGAAAGACGCCATCTACCACAAAATGATCCTCGTACCACAAGCAAACGTCTTCCATGTCCATTCTCGTACTGATGGGTTATGGGCTCCTGTTACATTAACCAGAAAATGTCTCTTTTCTAGCCACGAGATCCTCCCGAGAAGAATGCCATCTACCACACAATGATCCTCGTACCACAAGCAAACGTCTTCCATGTCCATGGTCGTACTGATGGGTTATGGGCTCCTGTTACATTAACCAGAAAATGTCTCTTTTCTAGCCACGAGATCCTCCCGAGAAGAATGCCATCTACCACACAATGGTCCTCGTACCACAAGCAAACGTCTTCCATGTCCATTCTCGTACTGATGGGTTATGGGCTCCTGTTACATTAACCAGAAAATGTCTCTTTTCTAGCCACGATATCCTCCCGAGAAGAATGCCATCTACCACACACTGTTCCTAGTACCACAAGCAAACGTCTTCCATGTCCATTCTCGTACTGATGGGTTATGGGCTCCTGTTACATTAACCAGAAAATGACTCTTTTCTAGCCACGATATCCTCCCGAGAAGAATGCCTTCTACCACGCAATGACCCTAGTACCACAAGAAAACGTCTTCGATGTCCATTCTCGTACTGGTGGGTTATGGGCTCCTGTTACTTTAACCAGAAAATGTCTCTTTTCTAGCCACGATATCCTCCCGAGAAGAATGCCATCTACCACACAATGATCCTCGTACCACAAGCAAACGTCTTCCATGTCCATTCTCGTACTGATGGGTTATGGGCTCCTGTTACATTAACAACAAAATAACTCTTTTCTAGCCACGAGATCCTCCCGAGAAGGATGCCAGCTACCACAAAATGATCCTCGTACCACAAGCAAACGTCTTCCATGTCCATTCTCGTACTGATGGGTTATGGGCTTCTGTTACATTAACCAGAAAATGTCTCTTTTCTAGCCACGAGATCCTCCCGAGAAGAATGCCATCTACCACACAATGATCCTCGTACCACAAGCAAACGTCTTCCATGTCCATTCTCGTACTGATGGGTTATGGGCTCCTGTTACATTAACCAGAAAATGTCTCTTTTCTAGCCACGAGATCCTCCCGAGAAGAATGCCATCTACCACACAATGACCCTAGTACCACAAGCAAACGTCTTCGATGTCCATTCTCGTACTGATGGGTTATGGGCTCCTGTTACATTAACCAGAAAATGTCTCTTTTCTAGCCACGAGATCCTCCCGAGAAGAATGCCATCTACCACACAATGATCCTCGTACCACAAGCAAACGTCTTCCATGTCCATTCTCGTACTGATGGGTTATGGGCTCCTGTTACATTAACCAGAAAATGTCTCTTTTCTAGCCACGATATCCTCCCGAGAAGAATGCCATCTACCACACAATGATCCTCGTACCACAAGCAAACGTCTTCCATGTCCATTCTCGTACTGATGGGTTATGGGCTCCTGTTACATTAACCAGAAAATGTCTCTTTTCTAGCCACGATATCCTCCCGAGAAGGATGCCATCTACCACAAAATGATCCTCGTACCACAAGCAAACGTCTTCCATGTCCATTCTCGTACTGATGGGTTATGGGCTCCTGTTACATTAACCAGAAAATGTCTCTTTTCTAGCCACGAGATCCTCCCGATAAGAATGCCATCTACCACACACTGTTCCTAGTACCACAAGCAAACGTCTTCCATGTCCATTCTCGTACTGATGGGTTATGGGCTCCTGTTACATTAACCAGAAAATGACTCTTTTCTAGCCACGATATCCTCCCGAGAAGAATGCCTTCTACCACACAAGGTTACTAGTACCACAAGAAAACGTCTTCGATGTCCATTCTCGTACTGGTGGGTTATGGGCTCCTGTTACTTTAACCAGAAAATGTCTCTTTTCTAGCCACGATATCCTCCCGAGAAGAATGCCATCTACCACACAATGATCCTCGTACCACAAGCAAACGTCTTCCATGTCAATTCTCGTACTGATGGGTTATGGGGTCCTGTTACATTAACAACAAAATGACTCTTTTCTAGCCACGATATCCTCCCGAGAAGGACGCCATCTACCACAAAATGATCCTCGTACCACAAGCAAACGTCTTCCATGTCCATTCTCGTACTGATGGGTTATGGGCTCCTGTTACATTAACCAGAAAATGTCTCTTTTCTAGCCACGAGATCCTCCCGAGAAGAATGCCATCTACCACACAATGATCCTCGTACCACAAGCAAACGTCTTCCATGTCCATTCTCGTACTGATGGGTTATGGGCTCCTGTTACATTAACCAGAAAATGTCTCTTTTCTAGCCACGAGATCCTCCCGAGAAGAATGCCATCTACCACACAATGGTCCTCGTACCACAAGCAAACGTCTTCCATGTCCATTCTCGTACTGATGGGTTATGGGCTCCTGTTACATTAACCAGAAAATGTCTCTTTTCTAGCCACGATATCCTCCCGAGAAGAATGCCATCTACCACACACTGTTCCTAGTACCACAAGCAAACGTCTTCCATGTCCATTCTCGTACTGATGGGTTATGGGCTCCTGTTACATTAACCAGAAAATGACTCTTTTCTAGCCACGATATCCTCCCGAGAAGAATGCCTTCTACCACGCAATGACCCTAGTACCACAAGAAAACGTCTTCGATGTCCATTCTCGTACTGGTGGGTTATGGGCTCCTGTTACTTTAACCAGAAAATGTCTCTTTTCTAGCCACGAGATCCTCCCGAGAAGGATGCCATCTACCACAAAATGATCCTCGTACCACAAGCAAACGTCTTCCATGTCCATTCTCGTACTGATGGGTTATGGGCTTCTGTTACATTAACCAGAAAATGTCTCTTTTCTAGCCACGAGATCCTCCCGAGAAGAATGCCATCTACCACACAATGATCCTCGTACCACAAGCAAACGTCTTCGATGTCCATTCTCGTACTGATGGGTTATGGGCTCCTGTTACATTAACCAGAAAATGTCTCTTTTCTAGCCACGAGATCCTCCCGAGAAGAATGCCATCTACCACACAATGATCCTCGTACCACAAGCAAACGTCTTCCATGTCCATGGTCGTACTGATGGGTTATGGGCTCCTGTTACATTAACCAGAAAATGTCTCTTTTCTAGCCACGAGATCCTCCCGAGAAGAATGCCATCTACCACACACTGTTCCTAGTACCACAAGCAAACGTCTTCCATGTCCATTCTCGTACTGATGGGTTATGGGCTCCTGTTACATTAACCAGAAAATGACTCTTTTCTAGCCACGATATCCTCCCGAGAAGAATGCCATCTACCACACAATGATCCTCGTACCACAAGCAAACGTCTTCCATGTCCATTCTCGTACTGATGGGTTATGGGCTCCTGTTACATTAACAACAAAATAACTCTTTTCTAGCCACGAGATCCTCCCGAGAAGGATGCCATCTACCACAAAATGATCCTCGTACCACAAGCAAACGTCTTCCATGTCCATTCTCGTACTGATGGGTTATGGGCTTCTGTTACATTAACCAGAAAATGTCTCTTTTCTAGCCACGAGATCCTCCCGAGAAGAATGCCATCTACCACACAATGATCCTCGTACCACAAGCAAACGTCTTCCATGTCCATTCTCGTACTGATGGGTTATGGGCTCCTGTTACATTAACCAGAAAATGTCTCTTTTCTAGCCACGAGATCCTCCCGAGAAGAATGCCATCTACCACACAATGCTCCTAGTACCACAAGAAAACGTCTTCCATGTCCATTCACGTATTGATGGGTTATGGGCTCCTGTTACATTAACCAGAAAATGTCTCTTTTCTAGCCACGATATTCTCCCGAGAAGAATGCCATCTACCACGCAATGACCCTAATACCACAAGCAAACGTCTTCGATGTCCATTCTCGTACTGGTGGGTTATGGGCTCCTGTTACATTAACAACAAAATGTCTCTTTTCTAGCCACGATATCGTCCCGAGAAGAATGCCATCTATCATACAATGATCCTCGTACCACAAGCAAACGTCTTCCATGTCCATTCTCGTACTGATGGGTTATGGGCTCTTGTTACATTAACAACAAAATGTCTCTTTTCTAGCCACGAGATCCTCCCGAGAAGAATGCCATCTACCACACAATGATCCTCGTACCACAAGCAAACATCTTCCATGTCCATTCTCGTACTGATGAGTTATGGGCTCCTGTTACATTAACCAGAAAATGTCTCTTTTCTAGCCACGAGATCCTCCCGAGAAGAATGCCATCTACCACACAATGCTCCTAGTACCACAAGAAAACGTCCTCCATGTCCATTCTCGTATTGACGGGATATGGGCTCCTGTTACATTAACCAGAAAATGTCTCTTTTCTAGCCACGAGATCCTCCCGAGAAGAATGCCATCTACCACGCAATGACCCTAGTACCACAAGTAAACGTCTTCGATGTCCGTTCTCGTACTGGTGGGTTATGGGCTCCTGTTACTTTACCCAGAAAATGTCTCTTTTCTAGCCACGAGATCCTGCCGAGAAGAATGCCATCTACCACACAATGCTCCTAGTACCACAAGAAAACGTCTTCCATGTCCATTCTCGTATTGATGGATTATGGGCTCCTGTTACTTTAACCAGAAAATATCTCTTTACTAGCCACGAGATCCTCCCGAGAAGAATGCCATCTACCACACAATGATCCTCGTACCACAAGCAAACGTCTTCCATGTCCATTCTCGTACTGATGGGTTATGGGCTCCTGTTACTTTAACCAGAAAATGTCTCTTTTCTAGCCACGAGATCCTCCCAAGAAGAATGCCATCTATCACACAATGCTCCTAGTACCACAAGAAAACGTCCTCCATGTCCATTCTCGTATTGATGGGTTATGGGCTCCTGTTACATTAACCAGAAAATGTCTCTTTTCTAGCCACGAGATCCTCCCGAGAAGAATGCCATCTACCACGCAATGACCCTAGTACCACAAGCAAACGTCTTCGATGTCCATTCTCGTACTGGTGGGTTATGCGCTCCTGTTACTTTAACCAGAAAGTATCTCTTTTCTAGCCACGAGATCCTCCCGAGAAGAATGCCATCTACCACACAATGATCCTCGTACCACAAGCAAACGTCTTCCATGTCCATTCTCGTACTGATGGGTTATGGGCTCCTGTTACATTAACCAGAAAATGTCTCTTTTCTAGCCACGAGATCCTCCCGAGAAGAATGCCATCTACCACACAATGCTCCTAGTACCACAAGCAAACGTCTTCCATGTCCATTCTCGTATTGATGGGTTATGGGCTCCTGTTACATTAACCAGAAAATGTCTCTTTTCTAGCCACGAGATCCTCCCGAGAAGAATGCCATCTACCACGCAATGACCCTAGCACCACAAGCAAACGTCTTCCATGTCCATTGTCGTTCTGATGGGTTATGGGCTCCTGTTACATTAACAACAAAATGTCTCTTTTCTAGCCACCAGATCCTCCCGAGAAGAATGCCATCTACCACACAATGCTCCTAGTACCACAAGAAAACGTCTTCCATGTCCATTCTCGTTTTAATGGGTTATGGGCTCCTGTTACATTAACCAGAAAATGTCTCTTTTCTAGCCACGAGATCCTCCCGAGAAGAATGCCATCTACCACGCAATGACCCTAGCACCACAAGCAAACGTCTTCCATGTCCATTCTCGTACTGATGGGTTATGGGCTCCTGTTACATTAACCAGAAAATTTCTCTTTCCTAGCCACGAGATCCTCCCGAGAAGAATGCCATCTACCACACAATGATCCTCGTACCACAAGCAAACGTCTTCCATGTCCATTCTCGTACTGATGGGTTATGGGCTCCTGTTACATTAACCAGAAAATGACTCTTTTCTAGCCACGATATCCTCCCGAGAAGAATGCCATCTACCACACAATGCTCCTAGTACCACAAGAAAACGTCCTCCATGTCCATTCTCGTATTGATGGGTTATGGGCTCCTGTTACATTAACCAGAAAATGTCTCTTTTCTAGCCACGAGATCCTCCCGAGAAGAATGCCATCTACCACACAATGCTCCTAGTACCACAAGCAAACGTCTTCCATGTCCATTCTCGTATTGATGGGTTATGGGCTCCTGTTACATTAACCAGAAAATGTCTCTTTTCTAGCCACGAGATCCTCCCGAGAAGAATGCCATCTACCACGCAATGACCCTAGCACCACAAGCAAACGTCTTCCATGTCCATTGTCGTACTGATGGGTTATGGGCTCCTGTTACATTAACAACAAAATGTCTCTTTTCTAGCCACCAGATCCTCCCGAGAAGAATGCCATCTACCACACAATGCTCCTAGTACCACAAGAAAACGTCTTCCATGTCCATTCTCGTTTTAATGGGTTATGGGCTCCTGTTACATTAACCAGAAAATGTCTCTTTTCTAGCCACGAGATCCTCCCGAGAAGAATGCCATCTACCACGCAATGACCCTAGCACCACAAGCAAACGTCTTCCATGTCCATTCTCGTACTGATGGGTTATGGGCTCCTGTTACATTAACCAGAAAATTTCTCTTTTCTAGCCACGAGATCCTCCCGAGAAGAATGCCATCTACCACGCAATGACCCTAGTACCACAAGCAAACGTCTTCGATGTCCATTCTCGTACTGGTGGGTTATAGGCTCCTGTTACTTTAACCAGGAAATGTCTCTTTTCTAGCCACGAGATCCTCCCGAGAAGAATGCCATCTACAACACAATGCTCCTAGTACCACAAGAAAACGTCTTCCATGTCCATTCTCGTACTGATGGGTTATGGGCTCCTGTTACATTAACCAGAAAATGTCTCTTTTCTAGCCACGAGATCCTCCCGAGAAGAATGCCATCTACCACGCAATGACCCTAGTACCACAAGCAAACGTCTTCGATGTCCATTCTCGTACTGGTGGGTTATGGGCTCCTGTTACTTTAACCAGAAAATGTCTCTTCTCTAGCCACGAGATCCTCCCGAGAAGAATGCCATCTACCACACAATGATCCTCGTACCACAAGCAAACGTCTTCCATGTCCATTCTCGTACTGATGGGTTATGGGCTCCTGTTACATTAACCAGAAAATGTCTCTTTTCTTGCCACGAGCTCCTCCCGAGAAGAATGCCATCTACCACGCAATGACCCTAGTACCACAAGCAAACGTCTTCGATGTCCATTCTCGTACTGGTGGGTTATGGGCTCCTGTTACTTTAACCAGAAAATGTCTCTTTTCTAGCCACGATATCGTCCCGAGAAGAATGCCATCTAACACACAATGATCCTCGTACCACAAGCAAACGTCTTCCATGTCCATTCTCGTACTGATGGGTTATGGGCTCCTGTTACTTTAAACAGAAAATGTCTCTTTTCTAGCCACGAGATCCTCCCGAGAAGAATGCCATCTACCACACAATGATCCTCGTACCACAAGCAAACGTCTTCCATGTCAATTCTCGTACTGATGGGTTATGGGCTCCTGTTACATTAACCAGAAAATGTCTCTTTTCTAGCCACGAGATCCTCCCGAGAAGAATGCCATCTACCACACAATGCTCCTAGTACCACAAGAAAACGTCTTCCATGTCCATTCTTGTATTGATGGGTTATGGGCTCCTGTTACATTAACCAGAAAATGTCTCTTTTCTAGCCACGAGATCCTCCCGAGAAGAATGCCATCTACCACACAATGATCCTCGTACCACAAGCAAACGTCTTCCATGTCCATTCTCGTACTGATGGGTTATGGGCTCCTGTTACATTAACCAGAAAATGTCTCTTTTCTAGCCACGAGATCCTCCCGAGAAGAATGCCATCTACTGCACAATGATCCTCGTACCACAAGCAAACGTCTTCGATGTCCATTCTCGTACTGATGGGTTATGGGCTCCTGTTACATTAACCAGAAAATGTCTCTTTTCTAGCCACGAGATCCTCCCGAGAAGAATGCCATCTACCACACAATGATCCTCGTACCACAAGCAAACGTCTTCCATGTCCATTCTCGTACTGATGGGTTATGGGCTCCTGTTACATTAACCAGAAAATGTCTCTTTTCTAGCCACGAGATCCTCCCGAGAAGAATGCCATCTACCACACAATGATCCTCGTACCACAAGCAAACGTCTTCCATGTCCATGGTCGTACTGATGGGTTATGGGCTCCTGTTACATTAACCAGAAAATGTCTCTTTTCTAGCCACGAGATCCTCCGGAGAAGAATGCCATCTACCACACAATGACCCTACTACCACAAGCAAACTTCTTCCATGTCCATTCTCGTACTGATGGGTTATGGGCTCCTGTTACATTAACCAGAAAATGTCTCTTTTCTAGCAACGAGATCCTCCCGAGAAGAATGCCATCTACCACACACTGTTCCTAGTACCACAAGCAAACTTCTTCCATGTCCATTCTCGTACTGATGGGTTATGGGCTCCTGTTACATTAACCAGAAAATGTCTCTTTTCTTGCCACGAGATCCTCCCGAGAAGAATGCCATCTACCACAACACAATGATTCTCGTACCATAGCAAACGTCTTCCATGTCCATTCTCGTACTGATGGGTTATGGGCTCCTTTCACATTAACCAGAAAATGTCTCTTTTCTAGCCACGAGATCCTCCCGAGAAGAATGCCATCTACCACACAATGATCCTCGTACCACAAGCAAACGTCTTCGATGTCCATTCTCGTACTGGTGGGTTAGGGGCTCCTGTTACATTAACCAGAAAATGTCTCTTTTCTAGCCACGAGATCCTCCCGAGAAGAATGCCATCTACCACACAATGACCCTAGTACCACAAGCAAACGTCTTCGATGTCCATTCTCGTACTGGTGGGTTATGGGCTCCTGTTACATTAACCAGAAAATGTCTCTTTTCTAGCCACGAGATCCTCCCGAGAAGAATACCATCTACCACACACTGTTCCTAGTACCACAATAAAATGTCTTCGATGTCCATTCTCGTACTGATGGGTTATGGGCTCCTGTTACTTTAACCAGAAAATGTCTCTTTTCTAGCCACGAGATCCTCCCGAGAAGAATACCATCTACCACACACTATTCCTAGTACCACAAGCAAACGTCTTCGATGTCCATTCTCGTACTGATGGGTTATGGGCACCTGTTAAATTAACAACAAAATGTCTCTTTTCTAGCCACGAGATCCTCCCGAGAAGAATGCCATCTACCACACAATGGTCCTCGTACCACAAGCAAACGTCTTCCATGTCCATTCTCGTACTGATGGGTTATGGGCTCCTGTTACTTTAACCAGAAAATGTCTCTTTTCTAGCCACGAGATCCTCCCGAGAAGAATGCCATCTACCACACAATGATCCTCGTACCACAAGCAAACGTCTTCCATGTCCATTCTCGTACTGATGGGTTATGGGCTCCTGTTACTTTAACCAGAAAATGTATCTTTTCTAGCCACGAGATCCTCCCGAGAAGAATGCCATCTACCACACAATGGTCCTCGTACCACAAGCAAACGTCTTCGATGTCCATTCTCGTACTGATGGGTTATGGGCTCCTGTTACATTAACCAGAAAATGTCTCTTTTCTAGCCACGAGATCCCCCCGAGAAGAATGCCATCTACCACACAATGACCCTAGTACCACAAGCAAACGTCTTCGATGTCCATTCTCGTACTGGTGGGTTATGGGCTCCTGTTACTTTAACCAGAAAATGTCTCTTTTCTAGCCACGAGATCCTCCCGAGAAGAATGCCATCAGAACAAAAAAAATCAGAACAAAATTAAATCATTGTTTTGTATTAATCACTATCCCCAAGTCGAGACACAAACCATGTTTCGAAGCAGAAACACGCACTATTATTTGTCAAAGCATATATTGAGGAGTATAAAACTGAATGATTTTTTTTCGGACTTACTTACCATTTACTTGTTACAGAATGCTGGAAAAATTTGTGATGATTGGCCATAAAATTTCAAAATTACTTATGAATTTCCAGTAAGGACAAAACTCTTAAGCCATTATCAGTATTTTTAATAAATCTGCAGCACACCTGTTTGTGAGTAGACATACTATCCTCAGACACAAACCTCATCGCAGAGAAAACGTGCAAGCAATCAGAATTGCATGCACTTAGGCATTCAGAGAATATTTGCTTGTTGCTGAGTTCTGCGCTCCTGTTACTTTGACCGAAAATGTGGCGAAAACTTAAGTCGTGATCCTCTGACAGGTTTCAAAAAGGGTAACAGGATTCGTAGATCGTACTGAAATAAAAATTATTCTGTGTTTGATGTCCACATGAATATACCTAAGAAGTTATGGTCAACTTGTCGATAAAATAAACAACACAACATGATTTTTTACAGCAAATATTTTATTTTAATATCTTTTTTTTTTAAATTTCAATTCTCAATTTGTTCATCGATTTATAATTAATAGTTGCTAGCATTAATTAATTTATAATATATATATATATATTTTTCATTCAATACAATAATAAGAATAATATCCTAAGTATTTTTTTTTTATTTATATTCATTTACCTCGATTTGCATTTGCTTGAATTACTGAAAGCCAAAAAAATCTTAAAGATAAACTAATTGTCAATAATTTAAGCTCCGTATTTCATTGAATTTATTAACTACCAACTAGGTCAAATTAAAGAGTCTAAATGGATCTTACTTTATTGGCTAAACTAAAAAATAATGAGGTCCAATAATTCGAATAAGACAAAATAAAAAATATTTAATTTCGAGCGCCCTTTCGACATGTCGTCAAGGAATCGTCAAATTGTTGTTAGCGTCAATTGAATTGAATTTTCTTACTTTGCCTTTTCTTTGTAATAAAATAAGTTGAATCTGAACAAGTAAATATTAAACCACTGGAGCAAAAATTCTGCTTATTTATGTAAAGATTTATGAAATACATTTACCAAAAACAGGAGAAAGGTTTTTTTTTTGCAATTTTCATCGTGAAATTTTCATAAATTATCTTAAATATTTATTTATTCTCGTTATCTACACTGATAGATATTTTTTCTGATATTTGAGAGATTATTCTTGTTCATATTTTTTCTTAGTTTTTATCATCTCGCTTAATATATAGTGATATCGATGTATTCTAGTCATTTTCTTTACAGATTTGTGCCTTTTTGTCTAGATGAAATAGGGAACAGGGGAAAATTTTACATGATATCGATTCTAAAGGTATTTACAGAATAAAGAATTGAGTGAGCGACATTAAAAGTAGTTTCGGAAAATTCGTTTTTCACTCTAAATTTTCTATTTGTCATAAAATTTCTTCTCTTATTTTTAAATAAATTTTTAGCACCGGATGGTTTTAAGGAAAAGAGTCAACACTTGAGCATAGAAGTTTAATTTTCACTGAAATACCGATTTTTGTGTTTTTTCGGGTTTTTCTTGTTATTATTGTTGTTTAATTTTGTAAATATATTTGGAAAAATTCACTGTCCAATCGTTCGTATCGCGATTGAATGCGTAGAAAAAAAAAATTTGATATGATTCATCGTTAAATTTTCCATGTCTTTTCTGATTCGATCAAGTCAAAGTGCGTCCCGCAGCACGATCTTAGCATTTCCCAACTGTGACCAACAATTACTTGCAATTAAATTTACATTGCATAACCGACAAAATCATGCCATCCATTACACACTTATTTATCAATACCATTGCCCAAAAGAACTCCCCAAAAAAAAAACAACGTTGAAGGATTTTCCTTCCAAAACCGATACAAATTTGTGTCAATACATTTCATTTGCTTGTTGCAAGCGAAATCTTAAGAAGAAAAAAAAGGTACAACAACTAAACAAGATGAGAAAAAGAGTGACATGAGGTTTTATATTTCACTATCCAAGATGAAAATCCGAGAAAAAATCGCGTGAAATCACATCTAAATCGAAAGCAAAATTGGGGTTTGTCCAAAAATGGCCAAAGAATTGAACAGTTGAAGGCCGCCATCGATTGAATTCGTCAAATACTTTTACCTTAAACAGATATTCCACGTTGTGAAAGAAAGGTAAAGATCCAACAAGCGCCAAAGAAGACTGGAGGAACCACCAACGAAAAAAAGATAAAGAAAAAAAAAACAAGCAGCACGACTAACCTTATTGAGTAGCTCCAAAGAGTTAGATAGCGTCACAGATTGTTGTCTGTCCTTTTTTTTCTTGGTTGATGTATGATAGGCAACGGGCGATTGCATAAAAATATATTTGACATTACCAGAAACATTTTCGGACTTCAATATTTGCACCTGGGTTGCATTTATGTTTCACTTTGATCACTTTTTCCTTTTTGTCAAGTGATAAAAATTGAATATCATGGCGAGCTGAATAGACTGGTACAATTTTTTTGTGTTGTATGATTAGTTTGCTTGGAAGGTTTTGCGTGAATGCAGACATAGACCGACTTACATGCATGCATGTTCGCACTTTGGTGGTCCACAGGGCACCATCATGAGTCCGACATTGTTCGTTTGAAAATTTTGTTTTAGATCTTTCCAAGGTGTGTTGTGCAAGCTTTTGATTTCGATTTATTTTCTACTTTTGTTTTATTATATTTCAGTCATGGAAAGCCGTAGAGTGCACCGGAGTTTTCCGACATATGTTTTCCGAACAGGCAATGTTTGACTACAAAAAGTCACAGAATCGAACTATTCATAGGCACAAAATTTTATACTAAACTAATGCTTTAAACGATAATTATTTTATCGGCTTTGTAATATTTGGTGTCGCTCTCAACAGCACAATCTAATATTCCCACAGATATCCAAAGTTATGATTTTTGAACAGCTTTGATTTTCTACTAGCATTCAACGAAAACGACATCAAAAGCGCCTCAATTGCTCGCACAATACTGTGAACATCGCCTAGCCAAATGTCGAATTCCTTACGTTCAATTTAAGGGGTTTTGTCGCGAGAAGCAAGAATAACGCAGTAGCGTCTCTCAACTCTCACAATGACCAAGATTTTATATAGTGAAAAAAAAAAATCCTACACGAAATCAACCTAAGACAGAAGGAGAATCAAAAAATTCAATTATGGAACGAACTGGCTGCAAATTTCAAAAGCATGTCATTTCTTCGTCGGATTTTGAACTAGAGATAGAAAAAGGAATGAATCTCAGGATCTCGAGAATGATCGCGAACGGACAATGTCAAGAAAAACATCAACATCCACCATAAATTCGGGTCACATTCGGAAGCTATTCATAACCAAGTTGGGGCTTCAAAAAAAAATGGGGAATAAAATTTCAACGTCCACTAAACGTTCATCGACTACAAGGAAAAGAACGACGATATAAATCGAAATGTCTTATACAAAATTATGGTTGATATCGGCATCCCAGAAAAACTTGTCCGACTTACTCGAATTAGTTGATCTTAAGATCACGAGTCGCAAGCAAAAATAACCTGGCAAAAGGATTCAATACAAAAAACGAACTGATGCCACTTATTGGGCTAGTCCTAAGCCTGTTTGATTTGACACAGGAGCAAACCTAGACATCTCAACTTGCATTCAGACTTTCAAGAGCCCTTAAAAATGAAGCTTTCAAACAAGGCTTGAATGATGTAAAAAACAATGTCTTCCACCTACTTTTTTGGAAAAACTCGTTTCTGAGGCATCTCTTGGAAAACAAATATCTTTCACCTCCTTATTGGAATTTCATCACTTATTGGAAATTCTGAGTCACTTCTTCGGTTTGATTTGACTCTGGAGCTTGGCATCAGAAAGTTGATATGCTCCAACTGACACCGCTGTCACGCTGATTTACAAGTCCTGTCAAATGGTAGTATATACAAATGACATTAACATCATATTGCGCTTCTTTTGATAGCGACGGCAAATGTTTTCCGAGACTTGAATCCAGCAGCAATCAAATTTACTTAAAATAAGACAAACTTAAAGCCCCTTAAACACAAATGTGAAACAAAAATGTGAAACAGAAATTGTAACACAAACTAGAAAATTCGAACAAGCAAGAGTAACGGTAAAAAAAATTATAACATGTAACATAACATTTGGCAAAGCTGAGCAGTGTTTCCAATAACACACAATAAATGAGACACAGAATTTGGAAGGATTTGAAATTGCGTGACAAATGTAGCTTGCGATTCAAGCGTCTTATTTGATCATGGTCCTGGAACAATTTTGAAACCCAGGTGCATACATACACCAACAAAAGAAGATCGATGGGTATCTATGATAGAACTCGTGATATCCTATCGATGCGAACCATCGAACTTTCCGTCGGTTTGACGAATTTGATAAAACAGGAAACATCTTTGCAAGGAGGGTTTACGGACAAATTTTCAGAGAACAACGAGATATAGACAAATAGCGAATAATTTATAATAATTAATGAGAAATATTTGACATTCTAGGAGTCTCCTTGCTAAGAAAGTTATAGAAAAGGAAGAGGAATGGTTACTTGTGGCGCATGGACGACTTTTGCATACAAAGAAAGTCGAAAATTGGATTTCACTGACGGACTGAAGGGCACAGGCCAATAGGCAAACGTCAAAAATGAAAGGAGTGCTCTGTCCGGAGACTATGGTAGGATAAATGCTGAAAACGGTTGACAATTGGAATCGCGTGGCACAATATGCTCGGGCAGTGCATCTGTGAGGCATCGGGGGTGGCGGGTTCTAGCACTTCCTTGCTTTCCCTTCCTACCCGTTGGAGGAGAGACTCCCATAATCCGAAAGCGCCTCTTTGCGTAGGAACACGAAGTAATCCGTCACACGGTTCCAGGTTAGGTTCTCAGGTGACAGGGGAGATGTTTAGTGGGTAGTCCAAAAACATTGCGCGTCTGGGAGTCCCACATTCAGGGCGTAAGCAGCCTTCACCTCCCTACCACAAAAAAAGTGAAAGATGGACGAAAAAATTGTGAAGCTCTTGGTATTTTGAAAATTAAAGCTCATGATTCGATAAAGTTGGAAAGTGGAGAACGTGAGAGCGATAAATTTGACAGTTGAAGGCGAGATATTTTGAGGGTCGAGGCTTGAGGTTCTCTCGTATCCTGACAACGATGAAAACGGCTTTCAGAAGCGGATATAGTCTTGGAATCAGTGACTATCAATAAATAACATTAAAATCATTTTTATTGACGAAATTTAGCATCGGATAGTTTTGAGTATTCAATTTCGAATAGTTTAGTTAATAAATTTAGGCTGATTCAGGATTTGCTATTTGGATTTGGAAATCAGGATTCAGGGTTCGATATCCATCCAAATTCTGCGTAATATTTGACCGAGTATCGGATAAAACTATTCAAAATAGTAGCCAGCACGTGGAATACCGAGTCTTTTTTTCTCTTCGAATATTCTTGGTAACACCTGCTAGTTCTTACTCGGCGTTTCTCTAAATTACTCTCTATTTCCTCTCTCCAGTTGAATCTTTGAGACTTGAAGATGGATAAAGAGCAAATTTATGTGGATATCATGGCAAATATTTGGAAGTGGAAACGGAAGTAAGTTCCGAATCAACAAACAAGGCTAGGTAGCATCCTTGAAAGTCAAAGAAAAACACTCAAAAAAAAGTCAATTGCTCGATAGAAAGCGTTTTGGACAGCAAAAAATGCTGAGTAAGGACCCAAGATGCTAAATAGAGACATGGAGAAACTGAAAGAATAAAACGAGGCGGTGTGGATCCTACAGACTTTTCACAATTGCCTGCTTCGTGTTCATTCAAAAATCAGTGGATCTAACTGATATTGGCAAAGAATCAATGATTCAAATTGACCGAGTCCATGATGTCCTATTTCAATTTGTCGTCACGATAAGCGGAAGCAAAGTATTCAACTTGCTGATTGTATCTCAAAATGAAATTTTATTTAAATTCGTATTATTTTTTCAATTCTTTGTTCTTTTGTTCATAATGCCATTGAAACTTGGCCAATTCAACTTCCGTTCAGGCGTTCAGGGGTCATCGCAAATCGAATCAAGCCTACCCACACCGCTTGAATGACCTGAAAAGAAATTTCTTCCACCTCCTTTTTGCCAATATCCGTTTCTAAATTGATTTTCGATAGTTTTTTTTGTGAAATGTCGTTTGAAAAAATAAAAAACAATATTCCGACTTTTGTCAAACTTACATAATCAACCGATTCTCGTGTTACCTAGCCCGACATTGATTTACACAGTCAGTGTTCACTATTTGTCTGAAACTTCATCTACTGAAGGAGGTCAAACTGTGCAAGATTACTTAGTCAAGATAAAAAGGCCTACCATGCAATCAACGGCGGTTTTTTTTTTGTACTGCATTCCATTTTTCGGGTAACTCATACACAGATACAATAAAGTATCACAGCTCTTCCCATGTCTCGGAAGGAGTAACTAACGAAGTAATAGAAGCACCACCAAACGTCTATTTCGCACAATCCTAACTGAAATCATTCGATATACGCCGCCATGATGTAACGGACGAGACGCGAGACGCCATTATTGCTGGATAACAACAAAAGCGACACCGAAGAAAATCGTGATCGAGATGACCATGATATTTTCCACGGGGAAAAGGAAAGAAAAGACGTAAAAAAAGTAACAAACACGACGCGTGATGCCAAAATAGAATCGCGGAATTACAGCTTGCTATTTGTCGTTGCAGAAGAATAAATGTTTTGAAATACGTTTCGTTCAAATCTTACAGTCTCGCATAGATAGATGGCGGCTGATATTATTTTCAGTTTGCCGTTGCACGTTTTAAGTTTTTCGAAATAGTTTTCATAGAATTCTCCGCGTCGAAGGGAACGGCAGGACAAAAAAAAACAAAAATTGCAAATCATCTTTTTCTTCTGGGCATGGGTGTCGGAATACCTGTCAAACGTCTCAAGACCACGCCAACTGATGCAATTGACTTGTGAATATCAGAAATCAGTTTCAGTTTCGCGATCGAATTCCATGGATTTTATCGTAAATTAATCTTACAATCTACGAAGCCTTAGTATGTACACAAAGAGAGAGAGAGATAAAAGATACACAAAAAAAGGAGGAGAACATGTCGATTTGATTTGATTCACTGGAAACCCTTAAAAATTTAACCTTACTATATTGCACTTGATTTGATACTTGCTACGATGATAAATAGACTAAGAAATTCACTTAACTACTCTACTAACTACTACCTCATATCAAAGGACTAAAATCGTTATCGAGCTGCATCTCGGCGTCGCTATGCTTTGACTGTTTTATCTTTAATTTCGCGTTTCATCTACTTCATTTGATCGCTATAGTACTGATTAGAATATCACGGAACGCATCACAAATAGGATTTGGTCCTGGAGCCGGCGGTTGCCTGGCGCGGCCAGACCATCATCCTACTGTGATAAATATCTAGAGGAGGAGTACATCAGTCCCATGTTTGCGGAGGCATAGTGTCATGACACCCGATCGGGCGTGAAACGGGGCTTGTGGAGGTCCTCGGGCATGGTTGCAGGACTGGCACGTCCGTCCTCGGAGTTGTTTTGCGATGAAGGCGTTGGTATTCGGTTGCGCGACTGCAGTCCTGCTCCTGTAAGTCCTCCACCACCACCGCCGCCGGATGAAGGGGGCCGTGGAGGTGAACACGCCGACATGGGGGAATTCGAGTCTGTTGATGGACGCCGACAGAATGGATTCAGGCCATTGAACGGATTCGGAAGCAGATGCGGAGCGAATGGGAAAGCTCCGATGCCACCGAGTCCAGGAAACAGTAAAGGATTCGGTGGTGCATTGACTCCCGCAAAGAATCGTTGATCCGCTCCTCCCAGGAATCCGTCACCGAGACTTTGGGCCCCCGGGAAACTGTTTTTCAGTGCTTCGAAGTTTATTGGTGGCATTCGTTGTGATCCAGCGTACAGCCTGGCCAGAAATTCGGCATGAATCGAACTCGGCAGCCCTCCGAAAGACTTTGCACTATTCATCGATTGCTGCTCGTCGTAATTATCCTCGGATCCTGTGGAGAGTAGTTTCCGATGTAAATTCAAGTTCGAGCTGTGTCGATCCCTGCTTCGTTTGGACGGGAATGCAGCATTACATCCATCAATATTGCATTTATGCAACAGCTTCAAGTGCACATTCTGATAATGGCTTTTCACTCCGAAATGGTTCAGGAAGACCTTACCGCACGCTGTACACTTCCTGGGATTATCCTTATCGATTGGAACCAGGTCACAGTAGTCTTCTCCATTTTCATAATTGTCATCGCTTAATTCTTCCGTTTCATGACATACTTCCTCCGGGGAACGTGGACTGGTGCGCGCAGCTTTCTCGATATTTTCATTTCCGGTATCCTTTTGCGCTAGATTACCGGCACGATCTTTGGAAAGATTCTCGATCAAGCCAGCTTCATGCGTCACCAAATCTCTTGGATTGCCATGCGATAGCTGTTCAAGTCTGCCTAGTGGATCGGTTTCGATATAATCAGACTTTTGTTTGATTAAGGCTACATCCAGTGTATCTTTCGGCAACTGCTCCTCCCTCCTGTCAGCCTTAACTTTGTTATTATTGTCTAGTAGACGTTCATCAGCTACTTTTGCTGATCGTTTCGAAAGATTCAAACTCAGATCAGTAATAGCCTCCAGCGGGCACTGATCGCGCTTATTTGTTTCCCCATTTTTCACTAAATCCCCACTAACCTTCTCCGATCTCTGCAACTCCTTGTGCTCATTGAAACAATCTTCTTCACCATTTTTCTTGTGTCCCTCATTAGAGCTGCAATTTTGTCCCGCCGATTCATTCTTCCCAGAACCGCTATCACGTTTCCTAGACAAATCTAATGTGAAATTGTCCGGCTCCTGTTCATGTTCGTCCATCTTATCTGCTATCAATCTATTGTCATTCTCTTCATCAGCTGTCACGGAGTCCTTCGGCTCCTCTTTGATTTTCGCCAACAGAATTGAGTTCAATTGTTTTTTGACACTATTCTCCGTTTTAGTTTCTACTTGAATCTCACCGGTGTATTCATTATCCTCAGGTTCCACCTTGATCCTTGCCACCGATTCAAGCGAGGGTGTAAGTGGCGGTGATGGCAAGACTTTTGGCATTTCTTTTCCCTTTTCATCTTTTCCGGATTCACTGCTACTTGCACCGCCCCGTTCCTGACTTTTCACCGTCAAATCCTCAGCGATTCCATTCTTCACTTCTGGTTCACTATTCCGAAGTAATGAAGGTTTCAACGAGAGATCCGCGACATCAAACTCATCCGACGAATTTTCGGCGGAATGGCTCATGGATTGCACCGTGCAACGTGTGGGATTTTGATTTTTCCGCTTACGTTTGCTGAGTGGTGGAGCTGCTTCTGGCTCCTCTTTCAAGCTATAAGAGTCTGCAATACTCAACGAATCCTCATTGCTTTCTATGTTACTATGGTTATCGTCAAAGTCGGACAGTCCAACCGAAGCCTTTCTGGATTTCGTCAAACTGAAATCAGCCGGTTGATCCTCACTCTCTGTATTGTAATCGTCAGAGACGGATTTATCGAAAATATTGTCCGTTTCCTCTCCAACCACTACGATCCCATCAGGATCGTCATCATCGTCGTCATCCTGATGCATATGATGGTCGTCGTATTTGAGTAATCGACTCGCTTCGTCCATATGCGAGGGCAGAGGGAGGAAACCGGGACCGTGTTTTAGATCAATGCCCGGAATCGGATGATGTCGCATGTCAGGCGGTGGTGTCAGAAGTGGGAAAGAGCCAAACGGATTCAATGGATTCAAAGCTCCTGCCATCAACCCGTTTGGATGTTGCAGCAGCAGAGGATGTGGTTGAGCACTTCGTCCGTCGTGCGGTGAGATCTTTCGTCGTAAGTGAGGTGAGTGTAGCTTTGGATTAGGATTCGCACTATGCCTGTTACGAGATCGCCTGGAACTGAACATCATGCTGCAGCCTTCGACAGTGCACTTGTGCATTTCCCGTAGATGAACAGCCGAAAAGTGTATTTTGAGTGCTCCTTTATCACAGAAAGTCTTCAAGCAAACATTACACTGAACCCTCTTCTTCCCTGTTACAGGATTGATAAATTGTGTTCCTAGGTTGACTGGTACCGAGCCCCATTGCCGTTTTCCCGGCGAATGCGTTTTCCTCATGCCTTGGCTTTGCATTGATGAAACTGAGGACATTGACGACATGGACGAGGGTGAGGATGTGGTATTTGTTGGTCCCACACGTGACATAGACTGTTGACTTTGGTGTAAACTTAGCGAGCTAACTTTGTGAACGTTGTTTGAATCACGACTGAGGTTGAGCGCGCTTTGGGAGGATAATTTTTCATCGCCACTCTGCTTGGGTCCGGTGTCCTTGCTATGATCTGCAGACATTGAGGGTGAAAGACCTCTATGCATGGCAGCCATTGAGGTCATGCCTGGGAAGTGGGAAGACAGAAGGGGATTCGCTGAAGCGGCTGCAGCGGCCATCGCAGCTACTTGACTGCTGGTCAACGATCCGTGCGGAGGGGGTGGCGGTGGCAGTGGAAACGGAAGTGGATGTCCCGACATTGCCATGCTGAAGAGACTGTTGTGAGCATTTTTCTCAACGCTGGAAGCCACTGAAGTCTCGGCCATCCTTCTTCGAGCTTGCGCCAAGGCATGCTGTTGTAGATGATGTTGGGCCAAATCAGGACTCATCCTGGTTGCACCCATCACGGGCGGGAACGAACTCAAGGCCGCTGTACTTATCTTACGAAAATCGAAGGGTTGCATGTTCTGCAGATGATTCAATGGATTACTTTGATGTGTTAAACTACTCGAGGATGTGGTGGCTGAACTGATGTTGGGACCGTTGCCAGTACCATTCGCACCACCCCCGCTACCACCGCCACACGGCGATGGTGGATTGCGAAAATAGTTGCTCATTTGATTCGGTGGCGGTAGGCCAGCGGTTAGCTTTTGATGCATTTGCGATTGCAGTTGCATTTGCGCGTGTGCCAACGAGCTTAAGTGCATATTCATTGGATGTGTGGCTGCACGTGGTGGTGATGGACGTCTACTTGGCGACATCACCATTTGGGTGGATTTTAATGCGCTCGCGTACTGGCTAAGATGATTGCGATTGTAGTCGTGCGCGGATGGTGACGATTTCTCGTAATATCGAAAATCTAGTCCAGTCGATGTGATGACTTCGTCACTTTTTGTTCTGGATTTAATCTCCAATTTGTGATTATTCTGATTGATATTCATTTATTATGTTTTGGCAATTGCTCGAATTTGGTGTTGGTTTTTGCAGCATTTTTGGTGAATGAACGTTCTTTGTTGTCGGTTGTAGGATCTGTAAAGATGATGGAGAAAACTTATAGAAATTTTTATCTATCTCATTTTTGGTTGAAAATAAGAAAACAATTTCAATCACGAAATGATTGTTGATAAATCAACGACGCTCACAGAGAAACAAGGGTTTGATTTTTAAAATTTAAAATAACAAAAAAATAAAAGATAAAAAAAATTTAATATAAAGCCAATGATAGATGGTTTTTATTCTTTTTTGACTAAAATAATTTCAAGAAATAATTAAAAAATAATCAAAGTAAAATAAAATCACATAAATGTAACCTCAGCAATATTTTTTTTAGAAACATGCAAAATAAATTAAATTTAGTAGAAAAAAATTAAGACTAATTTTTCATTAACAGATCATAAAATTTGTACTAAAGGACGTCGAATATCCTGTCTCCAGATTTCTAAATTTTTTCAAAATAGATAAGATAATAGATAGGTAATATATAAGTGACTTATGGGCATGAAGGGCGTGGGTTTCATAACGTACTAGTCAGGTTTGGAACCAAAAAATTCAGATTTCTACCTTTTACTGCGATACTGAAATGAGCAGCGTTCTAATGCAACCTTAGTTCTAAAACATCGAAGAAACAATCTCTTGCAACTAGTCGAAATAATTTATATTCTATCTTTCACCACATTTGGATTCGTTTATTCATAAATCCCGAGCATTAAAATCAAATTTATTATTTTATTGTCGAAAATTGCACATGTAACTGCATGCAAATTTTATTGTAATAACAAACTCGAAATGTTGCAATTGAATGTGATCATTTAATTCATATGTGTATAGATGCGTGCGGTTATTCACATGATAGTTTAGTGGTGAAACGCAAAAATAATTATAATTCTACAAAATCGTTCGGCAATATGTGTTTTGTTTACATTGCAACTATGTTGAATTTGATAGCCGATCTGCGATATGTGAAATTATACACATCATATGTGAATGTATGCATGAGCAGTTGCAATCAAATATGTGTGTCGTATTTTGTAGTCTTAAAATTCAATGTTTCTGCTCTGGCAGAAGTTTATGTTCAAATATCCAGACAATAATTTTATTAGTGATCTGTTTTGGACATTGATACCAGATAAAATAAAATTATGTTTGGTATTCGATCTCTCATCACAAGGGATTTGAAATCGAGGGCGACACTTGCTTCTATTTGTTGACTTTGTTTCGCATGTCATTTTGGCAGATGGCCGTGTTTTTTATCGTTAATAAGTATGACATGTGTACAATACAACATAAAAGATCAGTTCTCAAAACAAAAAGAAAAAGATTAACAAGAAATTCAACCAATGATAAGAAATTTGAAGCCATAATTTTATCGAGTTTTCTCTCATATATGCAAGTATCAAAGAGAAATTCGAAAAATGGTAAAAAAAATAAAAAAAGGGAAAAGAAATAAAACCAAATATCGAGAAAAATTAAATAAAACTACAGAACAATGTATGTGACGGAAATTAAAACAAGACTAATAAAAAACAATAATCTAGTAAAAATAAAATAAACAAAAATCAAAAACCAAGAAAGCATCAAATGAAAAAACTGAAACTACAAAACTCAAACTTTCAAAAACAAAGAATTATTAAAAGAAAATAATTAGAAAAATGGCACAGCCTCTGACGGCGCTTGAACAATGTACTCCACTGCTAAAATAAATGCTCTTTTCCTGGACAAAAACGAACATTTTTTGAATTAAAACCCGCATACATGACATTTTTGACATTTAAAATCAAAAATAAATATATTTTTTGTTTCGAAATTTTGAAAATAATCAACAGATTTAATAATAATTAATAGTGTCTGATATTTTTAATAAATGTGATCGTCACAAATCCCACTTTTTTCATCATTAAAATATAAAAAAAATGTTTGTAAAATTTTCCAAAAATCCTGGAAATTTCCTACCGGTTGAATCATTTCGCTAAAATGTCTGTGGTGTCACCTCCGGATTATTTTAACGTCAACATTTCAATACTTACAACATGTCTAAAATTATCTTTTGTTTACATATTCGTCTGCTATTTATAAATAATTTTCAAAATTATTTTCTATGACAAACGATAGCGTAAACTTTAGTGTAATAAAGTGAAAATTTCCACACGTGTGAAGTTTTAGTATAGAATAATTTTTTTTTTTTTTTGAACAGGACAATAAAGAGTATTTTAACGTCCTTAAATCGGGAGAACATTGAACTATATTCTGATTTGTTTGCCTCGTGTTTTGTGTGGACAACAATTGTTTGCTTCAAATGAAACATAATTGATTTTTTTATGTTGGTGATGTAGCATCTCAGAAACGCATCAAAACTGAGTAAAACTTGGAACGATGTTAGCAAGAATGTCGTGTATAGTGAATTTTTTCAATAAGTAGCATGTACGTTCCTTTGAAACAAACTAAATGATTAACATATAATTAAAAATAAAAACTTAATGAAAATTGCAACACGTTCTGTCATAAATTTGAAACTTTTCGATATTTTGACAAAGCCAGATGCTGTTTTTAATTTCGTTTTTAATTTAATTTCTTTAAAAGTGAAATTTAAAAAAGAAAACATAAATTATTTTGGAGACACAAATCGCTTTTACAAAGTGAAACGGAAGATTGTACCTACAAACAGGACATAATTTCTGCATTTTTGACGTTATTCAAATTTTTTGACAATGATCTGACTGTCTTATATGGGAGGATTTACGTCGAAACGAAATAATTTTTTTTTGCAGAACTACAGATTATACCATCACCCAATAGCTTGCAAGTCATTTAAGAAGGATTTAATGTAGTTCCAGCCCGTTGAAAATGTCTAATAGCATGCCTTTTAGTGTTGACTTTAAGGTAGTAATGGGTTGTGCTTGAGAGGCGGGGGGGGGATGGGGGGTAATAGTTTCTTATGGGTACGATGAATTATTTACTAGAATGCATTCTGAAAAGGAGTGACGATACCCGAGTAAATGTTCGAATATCTACATTCTATCAAATATTGTTGTCAAAGGTAAGCTCTACGTATACTTCAGGGTATAGTTTGATCCCTTCGCTTTTGATGTTGATGTGGATTGAATCGATATTATTTTATTACCGTTTTAAATAATTAAGGACGGTCAAACGTTTTCTCTTTACTTTTATTGAAACTGCCTTTTTCCTTTTAAGCTTTCGTCTTTGAATAACTTGGTGAACTTTTGGTCGCATGTTTGAAGCCAAGACTGATGAAAACCAGCGCGTAATATGATAAAGGTATTGTCAATAAGTAAATCGAGGAAGTTGCCAAAGTTATAAGGCCACTAGATAAGTGTAGAAAGATTGCGGACACGTCTTTGCATCACCTGAACTTGGTCAAAGCAAGACATTTAGACAAGGTAAGTCAAGCCCTCAAGATTTTTTCTTTATCTGGATCAGAAAACCTCCCACCATGGCGTGTTTCTGTAAAAAGTTCAGACTATTCCAATCTTTTGTTAGAGAAAAATAAAAGTGGTTATGAATGGAGTTTACCCGAAATGTTTCGAAGCCGTATTCCTTTGTAGGCATATAAAATAAACAAAAGGATCAAAAACAGCCTTTTTTAGACGCGATAAATTTCTGGAAAAATCCAAAACATTTGTTGGGAAATTCAATTTTAAGTGTTGATAACGACAGCAAACCTAGGAGCAGACTCTGAACTGCCTGGAAACAGCAATTTTGAACCATCCCATTTGATTCGCTTTCACAATCATCTGACGCTAATCGTATCGTCTAGACCTAATCCTAAAAGTCTAAACCTTCGAAGCAGCTTTTTCGAGAATTTTGGCGCATTTGGAGAGCAAAACTCCTTGAGTACATTGAAAATTCAGTAGATAGAGTGCCCCGAAGGTGTCAAGCTATTGTAAACGCTGGTGGTGATTGGAAACATTTTTTACATAATTGTCTAAACCTCAACAACATGCCCAATGTATTATATGTAAAAGAAAGTTTTTAGAATGAATATTTTAGGGAAAACTCCGCACATGCTCTTACTCAACACTCTGTATGTCCACCGTATTGGAAATTTTCATAATTTCAAAAAATAAAATAAAATCAGTCATGTCAACACCAAAGCAACGTCCTTATAAATACTATAAAATATCATTTTTGTGTTTTAGACGCCAAGAGCGATCCGATTCGTGGTAATCATTGGCCTTTTCGATTTTGCGCGGGTCCAGTTCAAGCACTCTCAAGGATTCGAGATACTTTTGGTTGCTTCAAAATATAAAAATTGTATCAAGTATTTTTTTTTTTTTTTTTTTTGGGGTTGGGGGGTGAAGGCAATTTACGCCCGGAGTGTGGGACTCCTAGCAGCGCATGCTACCAGACTACCCACTAAACACCCCCCCCTGTCAAGAGATTCTAGTATTTAATCAAGTATTTAAGTATTACCAAGTATCAAGTATTTAAGAATTACCACAGAACTGAAAAAAATAAATTTTCAAATAATTCTTGTTCTAGTTCATAGAAATAACGCATCGAAATCAGTCTTCGCAGAGGCTCCATAAGGCCCCAAAAACAACATGCTTTCATTCCATCCAACCAATCCTACTGCCAAAAAAGGATGTTGGTTTTGGTCCGGTATGATTTTATGGAGAATTTTTTACAGGCACTAAACTTCGAAGCATCAGAGTTTTAGAAGGACTTTACCAATAGTATTCGCATATGACTTCATCCTTCTTTTTAACAGTACTAGAAACATTGATTTAGAAATAGATTTGCTCACTGTTTCTGGTGTGAAGGATTTCGGGCGTCCCTCAGTATTGCGCTGGCTTAAGTTTAGTCAGCGAGTCTTGAAAGATGTAGCTGGTTCGTTGCTTTTCGAGTCATTGTACTACGAACACAATAATCTGACAATCAAATACCACATTCATTTTGAAAATTTTGAAAACAACACATTTGAAAGTCACCACAGGCGAAATGAGATTTCAAAAAAAAAAACGGAGGTCGCCATGTCTAATCGGTTGGTCAAATGAAATTGCGTTGACTATACCAATTTGATTGGCTTCCAGTCGTGTATGGGACATCAATCACTGGAATTCAGGTTACCTGAACCATTCCAGCCAATTTAAAAGGCCAACACTACTATCATCATTTCGTAGCTCACCTCACATTATTACTATTTTTTTTTTTATTCGTTTCTTTTCTGCGTCTAATTAACTAACTGTATCCATCCATGTGACGACTATAATTCGCGTTAGGAACATTTACAGCGACAACGGTCCAATAGAGCCACAATAATGGACAATTTGTCCATGAAATGTATATCCTATATGTTCACTTGATATGTACGATATTAAATTTTGATTGGTTACAGTTAGAATTAGCTGGTCAGCTTACTTGCATGACCCAATCGATTGTAATGGATGCCTTGGGGCTTGATTAGACCCTGATGAGAGCCCCTTTATCATATATTCACACACTCCACCTCCAGCATATGACCAACAAGCGATGGATGGCATCAAATCAGTATCAACAACGACCATAACAGCATTCTCGCGGGATGCGCGTGTCATTTTGATGATCTTAATTGCCTAACATTTATCATAACTGCACTGTAACGAGAAACCAACTGTCTACGGCACGTCCTATCCACATACGCAAATAAAAGCACTAACCTACAATCGAATTGGAATATTTTCAATAAATTAACATGAAATTTTAAGTAGCTTAAAGTGTGTAATAACATTGTGATTATTAATTTATGATTAGCACCTGGATGTGTTGCGTCCGATTACAGGTGTATGAATAATTACCTGAAAATATAGCACAAATGGAGGTTTTTTCTTTCTTCTTTTTTTTTCGTCTTCTTCAACGTCTTCCAGCTTGTTGTAAACGTCTTGTGAAATATAAAATGCATATTATATTGCTTCAGGCGAAATTTAATTGAAATCGTTTGAAGGAAACGAGCGGAAGCAAAGAAAGATTTCAATTAGCTTCGAGTGTTGCTCGTTGATTTCTTACAAAGGAAGTTTTTTGCCTAGTTCAGTTTGCGTTTCGAAGTGAATTAATTTTCGCATTTTTTGGTGATCATTTGGAAATTTAAAAAAAAAACAAGTGAATCATATGAATATGTATTTACGGAAGTAGACCTCAGCTGTACCTCTTCCTCCTCCTTCTCCTGACCAGAGTTTTTACACAATATTTATTAATGTTGTGCGTTGCTCGTCAGTTTTCTTTATTCCTACGCCTTGGAACAATGTTTTTCAAGTTTTTCCAACCGGCTCGAAGCTGAATGCGTTCCCATTTAACCTTTACGAGATAATTGGAAATTTCAACTGTTGCCTTAAATGCAAACGAGTCATTATCCTAAAAAGCTCAAACACGGAAACTTATAATTGCAACGCCTAATGCAACGATCAATTCACTTTGTGGAGACCATTAAAAAAGAAGAAGAAGAAGGAATTGCACCATCCATTTCCTACTTGTTTCACTCTATAAAATGATTTTGGAAGATGAAATTACAACAATCCATCCAATGGCGACCTGCAACTATATTTTATCTATACAAACGTATCGCTGTATCTGTCCTTCCACCGACCGATCTTCCTTTCTCTCTCTCTTCTCACACCATATACTCATAATTTTGTCCATTAACTAGGAATCCTGCAAGTCACTGTTATTGCTAAATGTAATCTCTTCTTAACTTCATCCAAGCCGTCCTCCGCAACGTGGTCTTCACATTTCAAGACAATCTGGACAAGCTTTTCTTGGGATGTTGTGTTAATGTTAGGTAACGAAATAAAATTTTTTATTGCGGTTGATTTAAAAACATGTGACAATAGATTAGTTCGACGTCTTGCGAAAGGTTCGTCATTGTCAATTGGGAATTGATCACTAACAGCAGGTCTCACGGATTAACGATGACCACGACATGACAACATTATGGTTTGGATACGGTCACATGACAAATCAAAATAAAAAAATAAAAAGACGATAAAAAATTTCAGAGAAAAAAAAATACAATTTCTATTAAATTCCACACTTGATTGAGAAAATTCGATTATTTTTTTCTTCTTGGTTAGTGAGACGTGTGATGTCTCTTACATTGGAGGATTCATTGGTAATAATGATTGCGTGTATAGTGATTGGATTGGAGGAATTTGTCGCTAGTGTGATTTTCATGGATTTGATTGGTTTCAAGGGAAGTTTCAATTGGAAAGCAGAAACGTTTCAGAATGAAATTTTTCTGCTCGAGGACTTATGCCATAGTTGTAATTAAAAATTCAATTGGGGTCATGTGTGATTTCTTCATGCACGAATGAGTCTATTCTGTTGTTGTTGCATTCGGAGAGATGTTTCTTTTCCCAAAATATTTCGCTTGCGTAATAATCAATGCCCTTTCACGACAAACTAGTGAAAGGACATAAGACTTTCACTTAGGAATTCACTGACAGCATCATTAGAATGAGGGAACTCTATCTCAGTCATATGTTGCAGCCAGTAGGAATAAAGGATTGGTTATTTCTTTTTCCATTTTATCCTTCCTTTTTTCTCCTTGGAAGCCCCAAGAGCGTCATTTGGCCACAACTATAACGATAAGAAAAGGATTGAGTAAAGGAACCTACCAAATTTATTATGGAAACTTCGTCATCTTTCCATATGTGAAAACGAAAATTGTAATAAATTGTAAAAGAGTGAAGGTCCCATAATAAATAATGCCTCATAAATATTGTCCGTTGACCAAACGACTATCAAGTCTTCATATAAAATTCATTGACACTTTGCACAAAGTATATCCAGGAATTTCAGCGATTTCACCGCAAAAAGTACTCTTCAAATCATTCAACATTCTGGGTTTGCTCACGTTAATCTGTGACTTGAGAAGCTTCAACAATATAATTTACAGCTTGGTAAATCTCATACACTACGGATCAGAAACAAGCTGATCTCTTCCAGTCCCATTCCCAATCCTTATCGAAATGCTCAGCAAGCACTATCACATTGTTTTAATTGAAGATCCTACTTTTATTTTTTTCTAAAATTAAACGTCTTGGGACTGCGGGAAATTTACAAAATTTACACTAAGCGTTAGGGAGGAAAGTCCTTTAATTACGATCATCTGACTATCGATCGACAAAATCGCTGAATCCATGGAGCTATAGTGTTTATGACGAGTGAAGTGCCTTGATTGGGTCCTACTTTAAAGACTCTTAAGACAAAGGTTGAAATTTTCCAACGATCGTTCTCATTTCGCCCCCATAATACGGTCCCAATTTATATCAAGGATCTTTAACTTTCATACTAGAAAATTATTTGTTTTAACTTTCATACATGGTCGATGCGAAAACAGCTATTGCTGATACTATGAGGGTAACGCCACCAATATGAACCACTAGCCACCTCAATACTCCCGTCTGATCTATGGCCAAAGCCAAAGAGTCGACTCATCCTGCGAATGAAGACTATTGGAGTGTTTAGGATACATAAGCCAAAGTGTTCAACATGAAGTTTAACATGATTAGCAATTACTTTGAGGTGTCTACCTCCATGGTTAAATCGAGGCTAGGCTAGAAAAGAAGAAAATTTAGTCGTCCCTATTTTGGGCCAGAAACATTTGATTGAGGTGTTTTCAACTGGCTTTTATGAAACTGCTAGTGGTATCTTGGGTATAAAACTCATGTCCTTTCATTGTTTGAATCGTCAAAGTACATTAAAAATCTCGTTAACTTCATCTTTCTCGCAGAAGCATATTTTTCCTATTGAGCAAATAACGCCAGAATAAGGTCAACATGAACAAATGTCACTAGAAGGCTTAGCAGGTTGACAAGTTGTTATTGTCTAACTTTTATGAGACTGCTAGTGAAGTCCTGGGTATATAACAGTCAAAGTACATGGAATATTTCGTAAACTTCATCTCTCCAGCAGGAACACATCTTTCCTAATGAGCAAATAACGCCAGAATAAAGTCAAAATGAACAAATGTCACTAGACGGTTTAAACTTATTGTCTCTTAGACAAGGTTGATCCTTGTGTCAAGCAGCACCTATATGAGTTGAACAAGTGTTATAGCCATGATGCTCAGCTGCTTTAGCCTATCTTACTCAAGTACAACTGATTAGTACTCTCTTGACCTTTTGATCCTTCGAGACCGCAATCACTACATTTCATGCAGGATAAGATCCCAATCATGTCGACAATGACAGTAACTTGCTATGAGCGTTTCCTAAACTAATGGTGTAGATTAACCTTTGATTAGGAAGTGTCTGAACTTTTCTTCGTTACAAACGTAACGATCTCCAATTTTCCGCCTTTTGAATGTTTTTTTTTTTTTTTTTTTTTTTGATAATTTGACTTACAATTTTGGTAAATTTTGCTCACATATTTGAATTTTTTGAATTCTACTATGTTTTGATATCAGTTTAAGGAATTACTCAAAAAGAAAAAGTCAAAAGTTTTGAGAGCATTGCGTTTGCAACGAATTGGGCAAACTTCAGACAAACTTCATGATTAGGTTACGCTTTTTCATGGTCAGTTAAAAACTCTCAAATGTTGCAGACACCTCAGAATGACAATCCTTCCTCATTATCTCGGGTATGTTTAGGGTATGGTATGGGGTATGTTTACTCCCCAAAAAACTGACAAGAGCAAGCTGAAGGATAGCATTGTAAGGTTCCGTGCGTTGGAGAGCTTAAAGTATGAAGCTGAAGTGTATAACGTGGATACCTGTTTAGACAAGGTCTGATCTTGCGGTCGCTAAGCCTTTGTTAAAATCCATCAACCAACATTAGCTCTTGAAATGAGCTGTCAGTTTAATTAGCTTCAGGACACCAAAAAGCCACTGACGAGTATTGAATTTCTGATTTCTAGACACATTAAACATCGCAAGCAGCATATTTCAAGCTAGGTTGTGACAGGAACCTGTCATAAGCTCCCCTTACCTGTGGCATACGTCCAAACTCTGCGCAAGTTTTCATTTCCTTACCGATCAAGATCTCGATTTAACTCATAAAGGATAGGGTCGCCAGCTCCAGCTCGGGTTCGTAGGATCAGCACATGAAAAAACGAGACACGTTAGAAAAGTCTTCCTGAGATGTGATCACTCCTCCTAAGACGTGATCCGTCCTCCTGAGGCATGATAAATCCTGCTGAGTATGCTACCATAACTTGTGCAACGACATAGCACCAGCTTTTCGAGATTTAGAAGATTATGGCTGGGATGATTCGCTTAAAGACAGGCGAATGCATTCCTCGTTTGTGTTTCTGGCCCCAACAAAATTACTAAAAGAGAATGTGTCTCACCGGATTATGTTACTTGAAAAGCAAAAGAAACCGAGTAAAATCCACTACGGTAACCTCGTACAACACACGACCTTTAGGAGCTTGTTCTATTCACTCAGCAACTTGCGAGTGCTCTTCAGACCTTATGTCCTTCAAAAATCACATTCTGATCCCAGTTCGACAATAGAATCGATAAAGCCGTGTCTATTGCTGTAAGCATCTCCAGAGATGGTGTGTAAAGCGTTTGATGTAAAATTTTGGGATGAAAATAAGTCCGAATTGCTTTAAATTCTGCTTTGAGGCTGATGAAAATTGTGTGGAATTTCCAGAATAAGGGCTCAGCGATTTACACAAAAAAAGAGTCGATGAGACTTAAAATCAGCCAGAACGGAGAAAGAAGAGCAAAATATCAATTTGGTTGGACGGATGTATGGTAGAGGCATCAAAGTTAGAAGGTTAATCGAAATTTTTGAAAGATTAGGACCCTCGGAAGACTCTAACAGGAGTTTTTTCAGAACCACTTGTTTCAAAACTGGTCAAAAAGCTAAATAGGACCAGGAAAGACCGCTGGATTGATTACTTTCAATTGTGAGACTAATTTTCACTGTAACTTAACATATGCTATCTAGTGAAGTATGTTGGAAATTTTCAAATATTTCTTTATAAACAATTTACTGTCAATGGAAAATTGAACATTTGTATTAAGCCCGATTTATTTTTTTTCATAAATAATTAGGAAAAACCCCCCTATGTACTTCACTGGTCAATGCTATGTACTTTGGACAAAAAATTGTTGGTTTTCTTCTAGGTTTAATACATTTTCGTTGGAGTTATGTTTTCCGCCGTGGAGGATAAACGTATTCGTAAAAGTAAAAACGTATTCAGCCAATGGCTTAGAGACCGCCACTTTTGTTAATTTTTGAAAATGAAAAAATGATTGAGATTTATAAACAGATGATGTTTGAACCAGTCTGTAATGTGCTTAGTTGAATCCTAAGAAACAGAGATGAAATGAAACAGAGATCCCTTTATCCATATTTAAAAAAACACTAAGCAATGTTAGACCTTTTATCGTCGATAAAAGGAGTGGCTGTTCCGTTTTACTCTGGAGTTACCTCTTAACTCTCATTTCGCAACAGTTTGATAAAAAGGGAAATGTTAAAGGAAAGAAAATTATATTAATGAAAAAGAGAGAGATAGGTACTAAATAAAATTGTAATCAAATAAATCAGAATTCAAAAAATAGTAACGAGCTAAATCGATGTCTGAATCGATGACTAAATCGACGTATTGTCACTTACTTTTAACGATAATTGAGACATCGTTTGACATAAAATTGAAGTTGTTACACTTTTGGGACTATGGCAACACTGGTTTCATTATTTTAAATGGTGAACCTTTCTATAGCTTGGTAGCTTCGGCTTGAATTTTATTTTTACTCCTTTCCCATTTAGACACTCGTATAAACAAGTTGGGCTAAGTATCAAGAAAAGTGGCGTTCATTCATTTCTTAGTTTGTTCAAGGTTGAGAAAATTTCTTGACCATAATTAGAGAAAACAGATCAACATTTTGGAATAAGAAGAAGAGAAAAATTCAAAAAATAACAAACTGTGACCAAGATCCTCGTAAATCTTCGTTAATGATCTTGCCAACAAGCCCAGTAGCAGCTGACAAACTATTATTCCGTGTCGACGACGAAACAGCCAAAGCACCGCTTGCTAAATTTTAAATTAAATATTCAAATCAATTCAGCGTTTTTTTGGGAGTTCAACAAACCGCCAAGTGTGTTTTTCTTAGCATTTCCTCATCCATTTCAAGTCACCTTCAAGCATGTTGTATAAATTCGTCCAATCGTAATCCCATTAACATATTAAAATCATCTACTTCACATCAATTGCATATTTATTAATTAAATTTTACGGGTTTTCTGTTTTCCCGCGTACGTTCAACAAACATCGAAAAAACGCGAAGCAGCACGAGATTTGTAAGGAAAAGCAACTACACTTGTTGCAAGTGTCTCCCGAAATCTAAACAAACAATTGAGCATCAAACAATGGAACAATACATCGCGTAATTCGTATGTTAATTGTTGGCTTTCGTATCTAGAGTACACTTTATGGATGCGGCAACCAGCCGCCGTGTATCTATTTCTGTGTTGTCCAAACAACAGAATATTTTAGCTTCTAGTTAAGCCCTAGGTGATAGCTCGTTGGATACAATGTCGAAATTATAGTGTCCCGCAAGGTTTTCAATTAGACACCCGTTCAAATTGCCAAAATGTCCTCGGGCGATGCGGTGAAATCGCGTCGATTGTGCATCATTAAGATTTTGGTGTCACCACAACACATTCAAATCGCACCTGTGATCACTGTTTTTTCTATGTCGTCGTCCGCCAATTCACCGAAATTCGGAGCTTTCGAATTTCAGGCTCCGATTACACCTTTGTCTTAAATTGTTCGATGCCATTCTTGTTGTTTTGCCAAAATCGATAGCTCCCCAGGTACAGGTTAAACGAATTAACCACTCAACCGCGTCAGCTGATGGTCTTTTGTTATGTTCAGGTGTCAACTGTTTTGCAGATGGACAAACGAAACTATTAGCTTATTTTGAATTTTCGAAATTAATTAGATGTGAGTTGCTGGAAGGATTTCTTAATTGGCTTCAGGACATTTTGTCTGTTGTTGAACGGTAGAATTGCATTGGTTAACGCGCGCACGTCCAGTCATCGGCCAGAACACCTGGGAAGACAAAGAAGATCGTTGAACCTGCAATTTATGGTATATCCTGGGGAGAAACGCGCTTTTATGTCAACAACGGATGTCGGGTTGACGGCATAGCATATTATTAGTTGGTGCTGAAAAGATGAGCTGGAAATGGTCCGGCTAACAGTTCCTCTTTATTGCAGTGGCCATTAAATCTCGACGGATTCAGAGTATTCATCCGCTTGACCGATAGACTCTTACAGGTGAGGTGTTTATTGGCTTCTTAACTAGCGATAATTCTCGAGTTTAATGGTGACATTTGAAAGTCGTACAGGATCAGAGCAGAACTTGTCATAGGGCAGCGTTGCTTCTTCATCTCGATATAAGACCAGGTATTTCAGCATAATAAAATGAACAGCGATCGCAAACATACTCATCAGGAGCTGCGACACAGATGGAACTTGTCCACTGGCACATCCGCAGGCTTCACTTTCAACACATATTGAAAACGTGAGAAACACCAGAATGGCTTTGCAACTTAATTGGCCATTGTTGAATGTCCTTCACATCATTTTGCGACACAAAACTCGAATAGCCGTTGGCGATCGTCATTCATTGCCGGACGATCTTCAGCATTGATTGCTGCGTTCTTTCTTCCAGCAAACGAATTGGTATTGGACAGGCGACGTGGCTAGTTATTTCGTTGGCCAGGCTAGCCTTCGTCCAACTATCACCATTTTTTGATTTGTCCATTTCCTAACCGTGTCGCCCGCACTTGAGTCGCTCCTCGATGACGTTGCAAACGTATAGTGACATGCACCTTTGCCTTGGAATGTTGCTATTGCTTAAAATATGTTGACGCGTGCGTGACAGACTCAAGCAATGCTTCAGGTGATATCTGTCTCAGCGCCTTCAATTTGTCGACGCGATCTCATACCGATCGTGCACGCATTCAAGCTCCTCCAATTCCAAAGAAGGTATACGGATCTGAACTTTCCTCATACGCGAACCATGCATTATATGTAGGCATGTATGGGATGGGAGCCAAGGCATAACGAGTTAACGTGAATTTGATGGACGAGCGCAACAATTACGATTGCATGGTCTCTTCCCAACTGTTAACATTCCAAAACCCGCTCCTCCATATTATTAGGAGCCTTGCGTATAACGTATTCCTGTCCTCAGCGAATTGTCAGAAGATTTTGTCATCCGAAAGTGAAGGAAATGAGAAAAGTTGAAACCAAAGCAATTTAGTTCTGGTCGAAATGGCAGTCTAATTAATTGGTCTCCACTGATGATGGCTGTCCTGTCGTTTGCGTGTATAATGACGAAATTCTTTTGTTTTTTTTTGCTATTTTTCCTTTTGTTTTTATTTTTCTGCGGCTTGAAAGTATTCTGGAAAGTTATTTCATCTGATTCTGCAACTTTAATGACCATTAAAATGGTCAACTTAAAAGCGAGTAAAACGCATTTTAATGGTTCGTTGAGTATGTGAGTGCGAATAAGGTGTAATAAGGTTAGCTCGATTTATGGAACGAGGATTGTAATTAACAGTCGACTGGTTTAGCTCTTGGATGATATATTATTGTATTTTGATGATGTTACAAGTGGCAAGTCATAGGGGATGGCTGAGATTGTTTGGAAAGTATGAAAATTGACTTTAAAGGTACTCAATACCATGAAATCTCAACATATTCCGCGATTTGACAAATGAATTTCAAACCGACAGGATATAATGAAAATTTATTCCGTTTGCAAAGCTATAATCAAAATAATACACGGAAAAAAAACAAAATAAAAATAATAAGAAAAAGAAATAACAATAAAGAAATCAAAAATGGAATAGGTAAGGTTAGTTCTAATTCGCCAAATTTTTATTTTCTTTGAAGTTGCTTTTTTAGCAGAAAAATTTGTATATTAACATTTTTCAGATCAATCCTGAACCTTAACTGGGCTATTAGCCTCCGGGATTATGTCCTGTCGATTTTTCAGTTTATTTCATTTAATTTAAAGAAATTTGCCCGATTTTATTTACATTTTTCACTGGTTGAAATCGCCTTGAACATATTGAAGATATCACCTTTTTTTCAAATTTTATTCATTTTTTTAAAGTCATTTCTTTTGTTTGATGTCAATTTTCCCCTGGTTGGAAAACCTGCGTACAACCAAACTTTACTCTCCCGTATTCTGAACTTCTTTTATTCTGGGATAAAATTTACCCTTCCAGGAAAAGATTAAAATATGGCTCGTCAAAAATTATAAAACGGCTTCAGATTTTGGATCATCAAAATTTTTTGAACCAGGCTCACCATTCAATATTTTGCACACACTTTTTCCGTATTGAATGTGATATGGCTTATCTTCTGGCTTCAATTTTTTGTAGCAATTGCATTTTATACGCAAAAAAAACTTGAAATCAATCTTTAAAATTTTCCAAAAATTGGCAGGAGGAACGCAAAACCACTGAGCGCATTGAAAATGTCATGTGTTTGACTTTTATTCGACATCGGGTTTCAATAATATTTCCACTTTTATAAACAGAGACATTTTGATGTTGCCAAATTCAAAAACCGTTGTTCATTGAATTTACCTACACGTTATCGAATTGTCACCGGTGATGGCACATTTCAACCACAATATTTAGCTCTATATGCACGTTGCGTCAGAGTAACTGACGAGTTAGTTTATTTATAGTAAATATATATAGTAAATTTCACAATTCTAGCTCGTTCTTTCAGTGTGTAGTGTTCCATAACGAAAATTGTACAGAATTGACGGTTTCACCGCGTGCTGACACATGTCGATCTGACAACTGGCTGTCAACTGATATGTATTCAACATAATTGGCCGGTGTCACAGCACCAAACAAACGGATGCAAATTTAAAAAAAAAACCATTGAGTACAACAAAAAAGTTCACTGTTTGTAAGGAGTCTTAGGTGCGTTACGATCATGGGAGACTGTCAATCAATAATTTGCTAGGTAGTTGTTCGAGTATAATCACAAAAAGCCATGTTCCACACATGGTGATGCAATCAATTGAATCCCATGCAATGATGAGCAGCGTAATATCCACGCATTTATGAAATAATATTTGTTCCACAGAAACAGGAGTGCAATGTCTTTTTAGGAATTTTAAATTTGCATAACCTTTGAGCCGAAGCCAAATTTAGAGCAAAAAAACTTAGTTTAACTAGTGTCTCCTTCAAATATTTACTGCTGTAAGGCTTGGACTTTACATTCTTGAGATTTATAGGTGAGTTTTGTCTCTGGAAGAGAGTATAACCAATTTTAAGCATTTCTAGGCATGAACATATGTTAAAATTGGTGTGAAATTCACATGAGATGAAATTCAAGATTCGTACAAATTAAATAATAATTCCAGCTCTGATTTCTCTCGATACAATCATCTATCATTGCAAACCGAAGCTATTGTATCCACCATTTAATCCCTTCATCCAAACGGTCAGCTCGTATCCTCGCTAAATTTAGAGTTGAATTTCAGGGTTTCAAGTGTGATGTTATGATTGCACCACACACAACGACTTTATGACCGCATTTCCTGATGTCGTTTTGATGGATTTGCCATGAAACCGAGCGAGTGCAAGGAATAAATGCATTTCTGCAATTCGCTTGTAACAAAGCAAGTAGCAAAATATCAATGCGGTTGCCACGCAAATCTACACATCACACTCTCAATAACATCATCTAGGACTTCTTCAGCGCTTACGCGAATTCCAGTTGGATTCACGCGACTGATTGAAGGAATCAGTTGAAATATTCTCTGAATACGAACTCATTCCAGCATATGAAAGACGAGGAATGCGTGTGGACATTTATAGATTGCAGCTGGATTATTATTGATGTTTCGTAATTGCATCCATGCATCCCCCGCACCATTGGACGACTATTGGTGGGTAAGGTGATTGGAAATATCTATTTATAAAAGGAGCACGTGTCCCCTTGGATACGTTGCGGTCATTTGAATTTGTTGCTTCGGCTTTAATTGATGCTGACCAGCGCTGGCTAGCGACATGATTCGGAAAGGAATGAGTCAGGAACTTTAAGGAAGTGGACAAAAAAAAATCGTTTTCATGTTTCGCAGAGCTAAAATGCGGTTCCAAGGCAAGTTTTCTGGCGGGTTGCAGCATTAAATCACGGCACCATGTAATTATTGAATTCATATTATTTGTGTGGAGAACCGAAGATGTCAGGAAATTACGCTGGATCCATAAAACTTACTGTCTATAAAATTAGTTTCCATAAATTTCCGGAAGTCAATCAAGGTTCAAGTGCACTTCGATCCTATAAATACAATTCAACACACCTACTGATTATCTTCAGGGTATTTCTTCGAGGAATTCATCATTAGTTTTCCCATGAATATGTCACCATACTTGAAGTCAACCGAAAAAATCCTATTTCAAGTGTCTTTTCCGTCGAAATTGTTCAACTCATTATGCAGTGCATGCGTCTAAGTCACGGGTATTATACTCCGTTTGAAACGAACGAAAATAATGACGGGCCAAATCCAAACCGATCACATCTCCCACGATCTCACCATTGATTCCGACTAATAACAAGAACATTGTCAACACACTCGAAATCTTAGTCAACGGGTGACCTGTTGGTATGACATCGTCATCGTCTTCTTTGTCGCCTCGAGTGTCTCTCGATGCATTTGACTTTGTGCATATACAGACACACTGTTTGGTTGACAAAGGGCCATTTTGGCTATATGATCATCATCATCGTCACCATCTCCGTCATCATCATCATCATCATCATAATCATCATCGTAGTCCTGAGTATTCCTCATCAAGACGATCATCATAACGACCATCGAATCCACTTCAACCAAACAAAATACCTGCAGATACACCTTCGCAGCTCTAATAATACACTCAGATAGGATGCTTCAATGCAATCCTCCTTATCCCAATAGAAATTCTATGGGTTCGTGTGTCGCCTCCAAGTGCCCATTTGACCATTGTCGTGGCCTCTTCGCTCAAGTGCCTTAAGTAGGAGGCATATATTCAAAAGTGTCAAACGACATGTACTATTGTCGTTCTATAGAGTTCGGCAAACGGTTGTGGTGCGTCGACGACTACTACTTTATAATATATGACAAGTTTCGGTTGACAAAATGACAACACAATTTTTTCAAGTGCCATCTCCTTTGACCACTTGATCTTGTCATGTGTCACCATAATCCTTTTCCATGTTCTCAGGATAGTTTAGTGTTGTTGGTGTGCAGAGACATATTCGTAAAGTATGGATAACCGTGTGCAAGTCAAGTGGCAATCAATCGGTGGGAATCGCCGGTAAATGAGACGATATTGAATTCTATCCCCAGAGGAATCAGCTAGAAGCAATAAAAATTAGCTGAATTCCTACAAAAAAAATTTTTTAAATAAAATTGCAAAACAATTATATTTATGTTACATGTACCCGAGTCGGTTCCCCAGTGAATTTTCAAAATTTTAAGGATATTTTTCAAACCATTTACTTACATTGAAGCGAATTGAAGCTCAAGCTTTACTAGGTGGAAATGTAATTCCAGCTGAAAATTTAGGCAAGGCGAAATGCGATTTTCAGTATTTTTTTAGTATTTTTTATTCATTGATTCCTGAAGACGGCAAGCGGTCGCCATGTTCTAATAATCTGTCGAAAAATGATACCAGACTTGAAAATTCCAAATCTATCTCATGTGGGAGTCTGGGAGACGGGGACTCGTTCGATTTTCTCGAAGTTTAAGATTGAATTTGACGAATTTAATGACGTCTAGTTGCGTAAAAAGGATTAAAAAAATCGTAAAAGGACCAAAATCAGGTCTTTATTCTAGGTTGAACCGTGACTATTTTTATGTACTGCTAATATTCGTTTTGAATGGCTTTTCTATGATTTTTTGAAGTATGATCATTAGATCAGGCACCTTGAGCCTTAGAAACAGAAAGGCTGAAACAGATTAGGGGGAATCGAACAATGTTTAAATCAGTGCTAATCTGTATCAGTGCTAATACAACGAACCGAATTTGAATTTTTCAGTACTCCGACCCAAAAGGTCGCTTTTATTTTTATTTGAACACTGCTACTGAGTTGAAGCTGGGCTGTCAGTATTTATTTCAAACATTTTGAAATTCTTTTCATAATTTTTTTAATGCATAACCGGGAAATATCACCCCAATAACTAACCATTACAGTTTTCAGCCGATCCACAAGTTCTATATTGGTTTTCTTTGGCATTAACTAGCCGAAATAGTTTTTCCCAATAATTTTTATTTATGTTAACTTTGGATGACTGTGCCGGTGTTTCTTTTTCTTTGAAAATAAAATTCACCTTCTCAGCACTGTCTACTGACATTATCCTGTCCGAAAATTGACAAAGCATCTGGGATGACTAGTAGACCTTCGGAAATTTGAGCATCTCCTCCTATTTCGCCAACTGTTTCAACTTTTCAGTTTTAAAAATGTGCACACAGTCCTGAATATCTTTATTATGAACTTCATAATTTGAAAATCGAAACTAAAGTGGCCTAAACTTTTATACCAGGCACGACTCATGTGTGTGGCACCTACATGTCATAAAATTTGTCATAAAATTTCAAGTTTTGGCAAAATCTTGAGAGTTTTGCCAAAACTCAGAATCGAGTTTTTGCAAATAGTTTTTTTGCAAATAGTTTTTTTGCAAAGTTTTTTTTGGCAAATTTGCCAAAATCAAAAGAGTTTTTTTTCCTATTTACTCATACCTGATTTCCTTTAATTTTTTATTTATTTAAATAAAGGTTTCCATAAAACGTCCATAAAATGTAACGACCTCCATACAGCACTCTATTTGTATCTCGAAAAAGATATATGTACTCATTGACTTTATTTTCGGAAATCACAGACTTCCAGAAAACAAACAATATCGTTAAAACTATGTAAGCAATAACACATCACTTACACTTCTGCGAGGCATCACAAAGAAAGAAATACACACACCCGATAAAGCAAAAACAAAGCGAGCTTAGCAAGACAGAGAGCTTTTCATTGAAACGATGCAGGTTAGTGAAGAAATTGCGATGGCTGATTCGATTTTGAGTTTAAATCTATGTCAGATTATTTTTTTACGGTTCATATGATAGCGTGAAAATTCAAAAGAATGTTAACGTGCATATTTCCGCGCTTTTTGACGCACTATCTGTAAAACTCACATTGAATACCGTCAGATTGGAAGATTGTACGAAGTGTTAGTGCAAGTTACCAGTTACTATCTGCCGTAGAGCTCCTGCAACTATCATCACTGTCAGCGCAGTGGGTTTCCTTACTGTATAGTCCAAAAATGGTTGTAAACGGGGTCACTCTACATGTCAAAATTCAATCAGTTAGAACCGTAAGAACCGTGCTAGGTGATTTTTATAATGCTAACTTCTAGTATAAGCCACAAGAAAACTTTTTTGAATATGAAAATTTGGGGATCGTTTAATACCATTTTTTTCAATCTGAAGAGTATATAGAGGATGGTTTAATGCCAGAGAAGACAGCTAAGGGATAAGCGTAAGGTAATAGCGGCTCAATGGCCGTTCTTGTAATAAGAAGAATTGCGATTTAAATATTCTCAAAAGGAAATCAAGAGAATCACGAAATAAACTAATGGACGTTGAATGATTAAGTTTAAGCATTGTCTTTTACATGATTTACCATGGGTCATTTTTTGGACGCCTTTCGTAGGTCGGACGGGGCCAATGTGAAATGACGATAGACAACTGCAAGGAGTAAACTGGAGCTTACACTGTTGTACGGTTTTAATGTGGCTGGACTTGCTGCCCTAAAGCTTACCTTCAGTCGATTCTTCAAAAAACGAACTCCTCAATTAAAATCGAAACAATATATTAAAGTTAGAATAAAAATTCAAATTTAGTTCAATTTTTTATAATTCGATTAAAATTTTCAAGACTCAGACGTCGTGGAATCGAATATCGATTCCACGACTCGATTCGATTTCACTCATGATTCCATATTCGATTTTTCCAAAAAAATCGAATATGGAATCATGAGTGAAATCGATGATGCTGTCACGTTTTCTCTTTCAATTCGAAAGCTGTTGTTAAAGGACTCTGACTGCTTAAGGAGGGCGGAATTAAAGGGAAAGCTTTCTGTACCACCCAAGAAAGATTCCACCAGGGCTCCACAAAATGCTCGTCAGTTATTTTTGTTTTCAGTTCCTTTGTGGTTTATTTTTTCACCAAGGCTTAAAAAAGGCAATTAGAGCACCGTCTAGTGGATCAACAGAACCATTAATGTATAAAATTGTAAAAAGATTCAATAACTTCTAGAATTTTACACGGTAATTGCCAAACAGAGGTCAAATTTTAACTATAAATTCAAACTCAGTACGTTTTAGTTATTTTTTCAAAATCGTCTACTCAGAGATGAAACGAACACTTGGCATTACAATTCCGCAAGAAGTGTTTTCGCTTCATTTTTCAAAGAACTCATCTGGTTTTTGTTGGCAACCAATCTAATTTTAATTGAACATACAAACAATATCTTCATTGCTGATATCTGGTTCCCATGATTATACAATCAATTTGGTCAGAAACAAACAAATAAGTCACAATGCTGTCCACAAAATCCATAAAGTCGGATTAAAATCGGATTCAGATCAACAGTATCAGATTTGGAATTTCTTTAGAAATTCACACTATAAAATATCCAAACAAACGTCTCACGCTCGAAATCGCTGAGCGTTGTCTATTCACCGCGGAATCATTGAGAAATCAAACTTCCGCTCGACAATGGCATGGACAGCTTTTAAGCATCCATTCAATGACGTCCTTGTTGTCATCTGGAAACGTTGTCGTTTATTTGCGTCATCGATACGTAAAAATCTTGATTAGTTTCAAAATTTGAATGGATTCAATTGAAATCGTAATCGAGACTCAGACTAGAACGTTGCGTTTAATGCATTTTCACAATGCAAAAGACGTCTTCAGTGATTCTTGGGAGGATTAGTAAGGAGCGTCTGCATAGATCATATTACGAAACTTGATTTTTTACTTCACCCTTAACAGTTTGCTGTGGGGATATTTTTGTTTTCCAATGAACAATTTGCGTATACAACGTACATGCACCAAAAGAAAATAATTGTTTTTTGTCTCTTGTGGTGAATGGAAAATATATTTTGAATAAATATTCTTCGAATCTCTCTTCTGGCTGAAGAGCGTCTGAATTATGGCTGATATATGGAAATTGTTGCAGCATGATGAGGCCAATAATGTTTACATAGGGATGATGTGTTAATGACAGTGTAATTGAGACACAATAAACATAACGACTTCCTGCTATCGGAGATGCAATTAAAAATGACGATTGTTTAGACTTTGCATTTTATTGGCTGGTGCCATTCGATTTGGGTAGATAACCAATGAACAATAAAAACGTTAATTCAAATTAAAAAAATTAAATAAATAAATATGTCAACATAACAGAGTCTAAGGAATCGCAGAACATTTTTATAAGATGTTAATAAAATTTTAATTATTGCATTCTTAATCTTGCTGAACGTTGAACGCACGTCCGTTTTCTATTTATTGGGAGTACAAATTAGTTCGGTCCGTTTTCAAAAGATGGCTCTGGCTGTTATAAATATTGAATAGTAACAGCTGATGTCGATAGTTTTAGAAAGGTTAGACATCTGTCAATAATATTCAGTTCATATTGCTTCGAGTTTTGTAAAAAAAAACCTTGTTTTTCACTGTGTTAATTATGAGCAATTTTGTGTTAACTAAGCAGCATTTGCGAGTGGTTTTAGTTTTCTGTTTTAATTGGAAGAAAAGTGCAGCTGAAGCGCATCGAATGCTTGTGGAAGTTTATGGTGACAATGCTCTAACTGATAAATCATGTAGGGAATGGTTTCGACGTTTCAAGAATGGAGATTTCAGCTTTGAAGACAAGCCTCGCTCTGGACAACCAAAAAAATTCGAAGACAAACAGTTGGAGGCATTGCTCGATGAAGGTCCGAGTCAAATGCAAGAGGAGCTTGCAGAATCTTTAGAAGTGACACATCAAGCAGTTTCTGTACGGTTAAAATCCATGGGAATGATTCAAAAGCAAGGCAATTGGGTTTCTTATGAACTGAAACTGAGAGATATTGAAAGGCGACTTTTCACTTGGGAGCAGCTGATTCAAAGGCAACAAAGGAAAGGTTTTTTACATCGAATTATTACTGGGGACGAAAAATGGGTGTTCTATGATAACCCCAAGAAGAAAAAATACTACGCTATGCCCGGTCAATCGTTGCCATCAACACCAAAGCCGAATATTCATGGTTCGAAGGTCTTGTTGTTTATCTGGTGGGACCAAAAGGGTGTTGTGTACTATGAGCTGCTACAACCTGGCGAGACCATAACGGGCAATCGGTATAGGCTGCAATTGATGCGTTTGAGCCGTGCGTTACGAGAAAAACGGCCGGAATACAAGCAAAGACATGACAAAGTTATTCTCCTGCATGACAACGCTCGGCCTCATGTCGCAAAAGTCGTGAAAAAATATTTGGAAACGCTCAAGTGGGATATTTTGCCGCACCCGCCGTATTCTCCGGACATTGTTCCTTCTGATTACTGGTTGTTCCGACGGATGCTGCACGATTTGGCAGGTCATCGGTTCACTTCTTTCGCAGAAATCGAAAATTGGCTTCTAAATTGGATCACCTCAAAAGACGAGACATTTTTTCGAGAGGGAATTCAAAAATTGCCTGAGAGGTGGGAAAAAGTAGTAACTAGCGATGGACGATACTTTGATTAATTTTTTCATTCTTTTTATTTTGAAATAAATGCATTTTTGACCACAAAAAACGGACCGAATTAATTTGTACTCCCAATACACACGATCCCGATTTTTTTGATGAAATGTTTTTGAATCCAGTGTTCAAACTCGTTTGAAAATCACTTGCATGTAGCTTTTCGGAAATTTCTCCTAGCTCCGCGTAAAAGCTGTTAAAGTTTGGCAAAATCCTTTTAGGTTTTGGTCATTATAAATCTACTTATTATACTTACTTAAATGATTTTTTCAGAAGATAGGACTACAAAAGCATTGTCCTGTGTAATATACGCTCCATAAAAAAGTGATACGACTGGATGCTGCAACGTACGCGGTTTTACGGATCACTAGATACAGTATTCCTTTTTGAAGTCTGTTCTAATGTTATCTTAAGCTAATCTGAGTCTCTACAGAATACTTTAGGTACTTCGAATGTTACAAAAAGTATCATCAAAACAATCCAAACAATTCCCAACGCAGTAGCAAGTTCACCTATTTAGTATAAAGCGTTTGATTCGAATCCAAATTTTTTGACGGAACACGAATGAATGCATCCTAATGTTGTTGGATAAGCTGAAAGTTTTAGATTTAGTCCATTTTCTAACACACTAACCATTTAAAAACGCACTTTGATTTGTATTACTTTAAGACTACAATATTCTCGAATAATTGCATACTTGCTCTAAGTTGTTAACTTTAACACAGTGTGTTCAGTGCTGAGTGACACAGCCAGGATTGCTAGAACAACAAACTACCAAAAATGATAATTAACTTTTTCCATAGTACGTACTTTCAATTTCGAGGTTCTCTCTACTACAAATTCTACAAATTATACACTTACATTTCCCACTGCCAGGGGGTGTTGCGTCAGGACATGAATATGACAATAGTTTGAAAAATGTCATGAAGTTCAGGCTTCTAATATTTGGATTTGAATTTCTGGTTTGATCTTTCCGGAATGTCAACATAGCTATCTATATATTCGGGAGTTAAAGTCTATCTAAGCTCGAAGTAACTAATTCCAAACAAAACAAGGATTCTTAATATACCCACTAAACACCTCTCTTTTAACACAGGGAAACTAGCTTGGCACTTTTTTCTCCCCAGCTGGTATCTTCAGATAAGAAAGATGCCTTTTCCGGGATCAAATGAATTAATGGAATAACATTTTTAATACTGATTCCTTGCCTTCTATGTCGAGACGATTCCAAAAATACCAGTCCCAAAAAGGGATATAAAGAGAACTGCCCGAACGTGATGCGACAAAATATACCATAAAATATCAAATATAACAGTCTCAATAAGGAAGAAAAAGCAAAGTGCCCGAAACTTATACGGAAAACTCAACTTATTCTGTAGCTAACGACAGGAGACTATTACTGACCACTTGTTCAATGTCACTTCCTTCTGCATAAGTTTACCTTTTTTCAGTGAATTTATATTAGTTTAAATCCTTTCTTATACCAGTCACATCTCAATATAGCCAAAAAATTATCTTAGAAAATTATCTCGCGCTATCAAAGTTAGAAGGCGATTAATTCAGATACAAGACCACGGGTCGCATTTCTATACTACATAATTCAAACTAATTAATCGGAAAAATGAAACAAAAAGTTAGAAAAGAACATCGTAATAAGGATATGAGGAGAAGGGTTCGCGTCTATCTCAGACATGGTCTCAGTTAAGTTATGAAAATCGAACGCATGTTCTTAGGTCCGGTTATACGATTTCTTTGCCATGAGTATTTGTTTGTCGCTTCATGCTATTTATTCTTTTTATTGGGACCCCCCTTCGTAGTCACTAATTTTGCATCTAACAGTTTTTGGTATATTTGCGTGGCAAATGGGGTCGAAAAGTAAACCAAATCGAGAATCTCAAATTTTTCATCGTTGAACTATGCTCAGCAGCTATCAGTAAATATATGATTACAATTCAACTGTAGGAGAATTATCAGCATCAGGACAATTCTGACACTGACACCACGTCACAAAACATAAAAACGCAATTCATATCTACTTATGCGTTTTCTATCTCTGTCTAAGCAAAGCCACCCGATTGTGTTAAAGCTGTATGTGCTTACGCTACGACAAAAAAGAGCACTAACAATACGCACAAACAATCGTTGTAACGGTATTTTACCAGAATAAGAACGATCTAACGGAATTTACACAAAATAAGTAGAATTTCATTTGGATTGGTAAATTTTCTCTTATTATTGCGTCTAGCAAGAGTACCTCTCTAAAAGGCGTTTGAATAAACACGCAATACAAATACAAATCTACATACGCTTTTTCTATCCTTGTCTAGGAGTGTTTCTACTATTTGTGCTTATGCTATGCCATAGTAACGAATAAGCTCAGATGGATATCATATACGATACGTGGTGTGATTGCCAGGGACGTTAAGCAAAGTTAACTTGTCAGGCTAGTGAGCATTAAATAAAAACGTTATAATCGAAAAGGATAGCGCGAAGGTTGTTTTTGTGTTTTCTTTCTGTATTATAAGAACGGATTTTAATTTGGCGGAATTTCACGGTGTTGGCAGTCATATTGAAATTAATCAGAAATAAATCAATTTACTTCCGAATGAATTCAAAAGCATTATCCTTACGCCGATTTCCGTTTAGTGCCGTTTAGTTCCCTTTAGTTATGTTTTCAATTAAATGTTCGAATTTCCATTTAAATTTCATATCATTCGATGCTCGGGATTTACATAACTAATTTTCGCTTTTCATATCTTTTTCAATGTGCCATGACGATCTGCGAAACACTTAAAAGCAAAAAGTACGAAAATACGGAAACTTTTTACTAAAACTTCGAAAATATCAATCCAGTGTTCATTCTTTCTCCTTTTTTTTGTTGCATTTTATATTCCTATCACGTTAAAATTTGTCGTCTTATTGTCGCTAATGAAGCAAGCAAATAAATAATAATAGACACAATCAAACCATCCAATAAACATTTAACACTAAATAATTGCCAATGAATAAAATCTGCTAATTTCAATGGTCAATATTGACGCGAATTCGTTTCGTTTGTAAGATTGCCGTGAAAAGATACACGCTAAAAATTTGTTGTATAGTGAGGCAGGTGACAAAAAATTAACCATTTTTCAAGATCATCTTTTATTTATCTCCTTTTTATTTTCATTTTTGTATTTTATTTGTCGTCAATTTCTAGCTTTAAAAGTTCAGTTGAACATTTTCTGCTTCATCGAAAGTGTTAGTTAATTTGCAAGTTATAATTTTTTTATCCTAGAATGTCGGACCGACGACTTTGACTGTGAAATGGTTTGGAATTTCGAAATTTTTTTGCTGGTTGTTACTGGAGATGAATTTTTGACAATTTTTGGAACTGCATTTTATTTTGATTGATTGGGTTCAATGCATTACTTTGTTGTACCAGAACATCTTTCGGACAAAAGTAAAAATAATCGCCACAACCACGAATTATAGGCCAAGGATCGTAGCCTTGGTTCGGTCCTAAATAAACGTTGTTTATTATAAATATAAACGTAAATATATAAACGTTGTTTATTTAGGTGTCTGAAGTTTGCATCGTTGCCAACGCAATGGTCTCAGATTTTCTCTCTTTTTCAATACTTTTTGGATAGTTTGATCTTAAAATTTTGGCAAGTTCTATTCGCATATGTGAATATATTGTACTCTACTTAGATTTCATTTCAGTTTAAGCCTCTACTAAAAAGTAATACTTGAAAAATTTGTAAGCGTTGCGCTTGCAACGAGCCAAATTTCAGACACCTTTGATTTCAGCAATATTTTAAGAATTTTATGTGCTGCTTCTTGTATTGCTTCTGGTAAATGCTTTGCATAAAACATGGACCTATGTAAAGTTCAAAAGTTTTCAGGAAGGCAATGAGGATGCAGAGCATCCTCACCATCCCTGGCAATCCACCGAAAATCAATGAAACCAATGAAAGCGGCGAAAAAATGTCTACAGACGATCAACGAGTCACAATCCTGACAATATTCGCTTAGAATAAACTTATATAATAAAATTATAAAAATCAAATGAATGAATAAAAATAAATATAAGTATGGAAAGAACTTCGGCAGATATTTAAAGTATAACACGTCAAAAAACAACACAAGCTTATGTGCCAGCCTCCAATATCGCTAAACATAGCTTCGTCCAACTTTTGTTTCGCTTTCAATTGAAGGATATCTTAAAGATAGATAAGGAGTCTGAAGTTTGCATCTTCGCCGACACAAAAGTCTTAAACTTTTTTCATTTTTGAAATGTTTTTTGGATAATCTGACGTTAAATTTTCAGCAATTTTGTAGGAATTTAGGAATTTTTCGGGTCCTACAAGGTTTTAATTTCAATTAAATCTCCTACTGAATTTAATCTTCGATATCTGACAAATTAAACAAAATCAAATTAGCGTTACAAACGATACAATGTTGCAACGATATAAACTTTAGAACACCTAAGAACCATTGACCTAAAAGTCTTCAGAGATAAATCAAATAATATTCAACGAGGATGTAGCTTAGTGGTTTTTCGTTCATTTTGATCATGATTCAGTTGGGGATCAAAAAAACGATTTCAATCAATTTTTTCCACAGAGATCCCTGCTTTACAAATACATTTTCCCCAGTGGGAATGAAGGACATTCCTTAACATCGTTGGTTGCACCAACAGCCAATAACCACCTCACGGGCATACCGAACTAGAATATTTTACATTCTTGTTTCCTGAACATATCTGAAAGCAATGTAAAAATAATGAATCGAAAAAATGAATGAATGAATTGAAAATAAAAATTAAAAACCAAAATTTCAAAACGCAGGAAAGAGAATCAACTTGGGACCACAGCACATCCTATAAACACGTGAAGTTGCTGTACTGGAAATAAATACCTTCTTCGGGGAGGATAACCTCTAAGTTGATCTATACATTCTGCCAAAATACATTCATCACCTTGTTCAGAATTTCAGAGTACTGTGCAGGATTTCTTGCGCTTTGCTCTTATATCAGCAAAATGGCCAGCCAGTCAAATGAAACTGTCGAAAGGACTTCTTCAGATGATTTGAGATTTGAATTTCACTGGAACTAACTCTCTTTCCCCACTTTCTCCGAGGCTCAGAACTGATAAGAGTCGGGAGTGCAGTCCTCGAAACACAATCTTTTCTTAGATGGCATTCCAGCACAAACGCATCCGTATACGTTTAATCCCTTTCCTGTAGACGTCCAAATTTCAAATTTTCGATCAAAAAGAGACCGATCCTTCTAACAACAATTTCATGGAACTGATGATGATGATCACATATTATCCGGCAAAATTTATTCTAACTTAAAGTGTGGTCTCTTATACTGTTACTCTTTCTTTCTTTTTCTCTTTCTTCCTCTTTCTCCCCCCCCCCCTCCTTTATTCTTAAAATAGAAACAAAAATATACACCTGGATGTTTTGACTAGCACGGATGTACTTGTCTATTTTGATTAAGTACAGCACTCGCAATTGTCATTTGGTCATTATCACGCTTCACTTTGATTACTACCCAGCCAATAACCATTATACGCAGGTGCGCTGTTAATCCAAAAATTATATTAGAGTCCAAAACGTGTTGTACAGGTGGCGATTTAATACTTTTACACTCTCACTAGTGCGTGCGAATTACCAAAGAATGCTTTTGGTTTGAATAAATCATTGGGTCTGGAAATTTTAATCATTCCTTAATCCCTTAATCATCTTTCTGGATGTTTTGTCTCCAGCGAATTTTTTTGTTTGCATTGTTATCGTCATTCATATTAAACTAACAATTGTGAATTGGTCAGTATCACGCTTGACTATAATATTATTATGTTGAAACAATTACCATGTTATCTAGTTGTTATCAGCGAATTCTAAGAGGAGACTTCGTTAGTGCCAAATAAAGATGCAATCGACAGAAGTCCCAAAGTTGTATAACGCATGGGATAAGTTCCAATGGCAACGTTGCAACGTTTGAAGCCCCTAACTTCTGGTGGATTCAAATATGACTTATATAACGCGAAAAATCATAAATAGTTTAAATCATTTATAAAAAAAATAAAACTGTAGAATGCGTTCTAAAACCAACGAAATAAATTTAGGTCGATTTTCCGACGGAAATTAATTTTAATTATTAAATTTTTATTATTTAAATTATTTATTATTGGGTCTATAACTTAATTCATGTGGTTTGCTAAGAGATGGCGTAACTTGTATAATATTACATCGTTCCAATATTCCGAACCTGCGTTGGAAAGCTACTGTCATTGTACGTCTTTTCAGTGTATGTCATTCATTTGAAGCGTTAACAACAATAATTTTTTTTACTCAAATATGTCGATCTTTGTTCCTGAAAAAGTGTTTTTGCGGGGAGTTCTTCTTCATTACTTTAATATGAAGAAAACTGCTGCCGAAAGTCATCGTATTTTGGTGGAAGTTTATGGTGAACATGCTCTAGCTGAGCGAACCTGCCAAAAGTGGTTTGCACGATTTAAAAGTGGTGATTTTAGCTTGGAAGGAAGACGATGAATATCCTGGAAAAAGTTTGAAGTTGAAGAACTGGAGGCATCTCTCGATGAAGATTGTTGCCAAACACAAGAAGAGCTCGCAGAATCTTTGGGTGTCACTCAAGCAGCCATTTCAAAACGTTTAAAAGCAGCTGAATATATTCAAAAGCAAGGAAATTGGGTTCCACATGAACTCAAGCCGAGAGGCGTCGAAAAGTGGTTTTGCATGTCCGAAATGCTGCTGGAACGCCACAAAAGGAAGTCATTTTTGCATGGGATAATTACTGCTGATGAAAAGTGGATCCATTACGACAACCCCAAGCGCAAAAACTCATATGTGAAATCCGGCCAACCAGCCAAATCTACGGCAAAGCCGAATATCCATGGCGCGAAGGTAATGCTCTGCATTTGGTGGGATCAGAATGGTGTGCTGTATTAAGAGCTGCTAAAACCGGGTGAAACCATCAATGGAGCACGCTACCGAACACAATTAATTCGTTTGAAGAGAGCAGTAGCCGAAAAACGCCCGGAATATGCGACCAGACATGAGACAATAATTTTCCATCATGACAACGCTCGGCCCCACGCTGCTTTTCCGGTTAAGAACTATTTGGAAAACAGTGGGTGGGAAGTTTCACCCCACCCGCCTTATAGCCCAGACCTTGCCCCTTCTGACTACCATTTGTTCCGATCGATGCAGAACGCCCTCACTGGAATACGGTTAACATCTGAGCAGGATATCAAAAATTGGGTTGATTCATTCTTGGCTGCAGTTCTTTTGGGATGGGATCCACAAATTGCCAGAAAGATGGGAAAAGGTCATAGCTTCAGATGAGCAATACTTTGAATAATACTATTGTACATGTTTTTCTTGAATAAACGTTCAAATTTTGAAAAAAAAAACCGCACGAATTAAGTTATAGACCCAATATTTAATTTTGAGTTAGTTCATTTATCTTTATTTAATTCATGCCAAATTTATTTCGTTTGCTGATGTTAAAAACAATCGTGTAATAATTTTGACTAAAGATGTCTTTATTTGTATCGTTGCAAGTTTAGCAGCGTTTCAACAACCCCAAATTTTCTCTTTCCAACTCCTTTTTCTCTAACTTCCTTTTTTCAAAATTTCGAAATGCAAACTTCCTTTTTTTTTTTGAAATAGACGGATAACAGAAATAAGTACAGTGAAAAATAGTCAAAATAGCCAAAAATTTAATCCGCAAGTGTAACGCTTGCAACAATGAAAACCTCGGACAACCCAGAATAAAGAGTTCTTTTTTTGTAGGAGACTTGCTTGATTTGGGAAGGAAACATCAGATACATACATCTTTCATCCTTGTGCTGTAAACGCTGATAAGATTTGGATCATTGAAATATTTTTCTGTTGAGATTTGAATAAGTTTTGGATAAGATTTAAATCATCAAAATATTTTTCGTAATTTGAAACATCCTTTGAAAGTTGTTTCCAGGCAAATCGAATTCAGACACTGAATGCCTAACAAGTTTACATAAACTGCTCATCACTTTTTTGGCAGACTTGAGATCTCCAGATGTTGCTGCGTCGAATTTACAAAGGACGAAAAGAAAGATGTTTTCAGATAGATTTCGAAAGATACAATGAGATATGGAAGCAAGAATACCCAAACATGAGGATAGAAAAGCTTACCTTGCTCAACAAAGCAGTCCGATCCGAACTACTGTGGGGGTTTTACCCTCGATTTTACCAGAGGGATTTGTGTGTGCATCTCCCTCTCTTGTAAAAATAGAAATCTCATGACGGTTTAGACTTCAACATAGTCTTCGCTACAGTCGATACAGTGCAAACGGTCGCATGACAGATTTTGAACAATCTTCGGAGTTGTAGTTAGGTAAAGTAACTTATTGCAAGACAAACAAAGTCTCGAAAAACCTTAAAAATGCAAGTGGGAACCCCCGTATCGTAAGAGGTCTTACACGACATACAATTGAAAGGATTTGAGTAGTTCCCAGTTTCGATTGTGTTAATTTCTAGAAATAAAGTTGTGTCAAGCAACTGGAATGACTGATGGGTTTTCTACTTGAGTCGCTTGTTCAGTTTCTTTTTGGTTTTAGCAGTTTCTGAAATAGGTTTAACTTCATTTGCCCGAGATTTCTACTTTGGTTTGCAAAAATTTTTAAAATCCATTTCTTGTCGTCTTCAAGTTGTAAGTAGCTTAACTTTTTGGACCATGCAAAGCTCAAGTTATTTTTGTGGATGCAAGAAAAAATAACCACAACAACTCCTTCATTGACTGAATATTTATTTACCTTGCAATTTGCTATCATTCAGCGAACGCATGCCATACGTACTACAATTTCATGTGTATAACTTGACCAAATGACCAAAACGCCTGAGCAAAAGAAATTAATGACACAAGACAAAAAGAAGAAAAACAACAAAACCAGAAGAACCAATCGAAAATTTTCAGTTGCTTGAAAAATTACATAAGGTAACATTAATAACAAATGGCGTGTATGCGTGTGCACAAAACTTAACGAGACATTTTACAACTTTAAGTGATCGTTTGATCGTGTATTAAGAAACAATCGCCTTTATATCGTACGCCAAGTATTAATGAGGAGTGCTTGACGAGGACGAAAAATGTTGACGACGATTCTCTGGTTTTTCATCGATTCTTTACTTTTTGCACCTTCTTAAACTTAAAGTGAAACTGACTGTAGGGTATTCGTACTTCCAGATTTTTTGTTTATATCTCGCCATGGTCAATTCTGATTTCGCGTATTAATTCATGTTGGGCCTGTTGTTATGACCACTCTCTCCTTTATAGTTGACTCGGCTTATTATTACTACAATTATTATATTGTTGTTGGCGTCGTTGGTCACACCACGATCACGACAATATTCTCAAAAGGCATTTGTTGGTGTTCTTGTTGTTCTTCTTAGTTGCTGCCAAGATTTCATCCATCAGACCATTGCCTTGGACCACTTGATCATGCTATACATGTGTAGATCTTCTAGCGAACCAAACAAGCGGATCGTGCTGGATGGATTCCCATCAAAGTGAATTAGGTAGTTTTGTAGCTGGAATTGAATGAGTGACGGTCTGACTGACTATCTGAGTTCCCCAAAGATATACGATGCCTCCAAGGGAGAAGACATTAAAGAGGTTGAAAGTTTGAAGTTACTTCTTACTGCTATTCGTGCAACTGCGACAGTCCAGTACCCACGTTTCAAATGGAATGGTGGATGGGTTTGAAATCGTGTCAACCTGCCCGGGCGGGCCACGATCATCAACCAATTCAACTAACATTAAAGGCCTCAAGTTACCTCGAGTTACCTGTTGTAATGTAGTCTGCTATTTAATTTTGGCCAATAGCGTAATTTTCCTATGCAGACCATCTCTACCTATAATTAATTCATACCTCTTGGGTGAGTGTAACTATTTTATGACTGGTGGTTGTCCAATACAGATTAGAGTGCACTGATGAAGATTGAGTGTAGTCTGCAGGACATTAGTGTAGGAGAATGTCACCAGGCAATTTTTAACGAGGATGGAATGATGAAATCATTGAAATGACGCCTTGAAGATATATTCTGAATGTGGAAATACAGTGTCTTAAGATTCCTTAGGAGCGACAACTACTCCCGGGTATAGACTGTGCTTTTCTTTAGACTTAAGGATAAACTTGTCAAAATCAAATCTATAAGAAAGCGTTGGATACTTTCTCTGTCAACTAACTTTCTAGATTGAAAATACAGTCCTTCACTGCTACGCGATACTTAGAACTTGTATTCTTTTCATGGTACTGGAACTATGTTTTGGCCGCGTATAAAAAATGATATTGATACAAAGTTTTAATGGTGCAAATTTGTCATCCTTTCCTTTTTTGTAAAGCTTCAAATTTTCGTGAAGATCGTATTTGTGTTATGAAGCTCCATCGTTGGAGACATCTATCATGGCTCTGCCGAATACGAGCAATAATTTTTGTTCGAGTTCAGCACTATACGCACTTGCAAATTATTGCTACTAACTATTAGATATTACTATCTACGGCAATATAAAATTATTTACTTCTACCATCACCATAACTTCGACTGATTCTACTACTCCTGCTACTGCTACTACTGTTGCTGTAAATAATACACCTTCTGTTAATTCAAGACTATTACCTCTTTTAATACTACTAACACTACAACTACTACTGCCACTGCTTGTCCTCCTGCTATTATCACAGCTGCTGTTACTTTCCACTATTACTTCTAATACTAGTCTTTCTGCTATTTGTACTACTACTACTGCTACTCGTACCGCTTTTACGACCACTACTTCTATGGCTGCTTATACTACGACCACTGCTACTACTACTTTTTTTACAGCTACTACTACTACAATTTCTATCACTAGTACTACTGTTACTAGCACTTCTACTACTATTTCCATTTGAAGTCAAATTGAACGATGGAATCATCGATGTAAGACTATTGCACTGTCTTACTAAATAAACTATTGCATATTGCTACATGTCTGAAAAATGTTGAGATCAACTGAGGTGGGCAAGCAACAGAGCAAATAATCATGATAAAAATGCAGGTACGTCCCAGTAGATTCACGTTCACATTACCAATAAATATATATATATATAATATTTCTTTATTGATATGCCTTATTTACACAGTTTTAACTGTTGATTTCTTATGTCTAGAGATTTGAAGGAGACTTCATTACAACTATTCTAACATAAATTTTATACAAGTTCATGATAATTTATCTTTAAAAGTATTAGTATCTAGTTCGAGAGGAAAATTGACAAAAACCCCTACTAGGCTTACATCTAACTTATAACTAACTTTATCTTATAATAATTATGACCTAAAATATAAACTACTTATTCTAGGCAGATCCATGGTTGAGGACACTTATTCTTGGCTTATAAATATCTCTAAGAGATTGGATGAGGGGATTCGGGGAGTATACGGCTTTTTTGATTAGATTAACTCTACGTGATTCCGGGAGTTTGCTGATATGGTTAATATTGGCTATTTGGTGTAGTAATCTAGAGGAGCAATAGTATGGTTTGTTTAGCGCCATTTTCAAATAACGATTTTGGGTGACTTGAAGCTTAGCTTTAAGGTATTTAGCGCATTGGTACCAAGTAGGAGCTCCGTAGGTAATTATGGGTTGTATGCTCATTTTGAGGATGAGGATTTTATTTCGCAAACTCATATGCGACTTTCGATTGAGCAATGGATATAGGAACAGAACCGACTTGAATGCCTTAGAACTGATGTGCTCAATGTGGTTTTTAAATGTGAGTTTCCTATCTAGTTTTAGACCCAAATAGGTCAGTTCTTCAGACTAGGGAATAATTTGGCCTAAAAAGTTGATGGGTCTGTTTGGCAGCATGGTGGGCTTACGTTTTCTATTGAGATATATTGCTGCGGTCTTGTTGACATTTATTTTGATTTTCCACCTGTAGAAGAATTGATAAATTTTTTCTAGCATTTCTTCTAGATTGGAGATTATCTGGTTAGGATTATTTACAGTGGTGTACAGACAAATGTCGTCCGCAAAATCCGCTAATTGGCAATTTTGGCTCACAGGAATGTCAGACGTGTAAATATTGTATAGTGTCGGACTCAGGCATGAGCCTTGTGGAGCACTAGCAGGGGCAGTTTTGGAAGCGGATGTTGCTCCTCGGACTTTCATGTGGTATGTTCTGTCACTCAAGAAGGATGTGATTAGTTTCAGCAGGTAAGGAGGAGTACTACGCTCTTTGAGTTTGTAAGTTAGGCCATTATGCCACACGGTATCAAACGCCTTTTCAATGTCAATGGTCAGTAGGCCCACCGACTGTTTTCCAGTTAGGACTGCTTTTATGTCTTTGAAGACACGTAGCAGTTGGTGTTCTGTGGAATATCCATGTCTGAAGCCAGACTGGAAGTGAGGGAGGATGTCATTGTTTTCGATGTAATCCGTCAACCTTTTCAAGATTAGTTTCTCGAACAGTTTGCCAAGCGCCGGCAGTAAGCTTATTGGCCGGTAGTTGTTAGGGTCATGCGGGTCTTTACCGGGCTTCAGGACTGGTATTATGCTAGCGTGTTTCCAGCAGCTTGGAAAGTATGACATTTTCAGGCAGGCGTTGAAAATATGGCAAATTAACACTATCGCTTTCTTGGGAAGGTTCTTGATGGCCGTATTGGGTATTCCGTCAATTCCAGGGGCTTTACCGTTCTTTAGCCTCTCTATTTGCTCGATTAAATTTTTCGATTTTTTTAGAGCACCGGGAGGTAAAATTGCGTTGTTTTCAATGGATAGTAGTGACTTAGCTACTATCACTTCTGCCATGTTGTTGCTCATTCTATAGGAGATATTATGGTGTTTGTGGAACTTATCAGCAAGTAACTCTGCTTTCCCTTCATTAGAATGTATCTGGCTACCATTTTCGTCGTTCAGAGCATATGGAAGATCATGATGTTTACGTTTTAAAATTTAAGTCAACTTCCAGACTTTCCGTGCATTGAAGTCTAGGTTGGTGAGTAGGTTATTCCAGCGATTGTTTCGGAGGAGCTTCATTTTGGCCTTGATAGCTCGCGTTAAAGAGTTTACGCCAGTTTTCAAGGAGGCTTCACGATTTCTCTGCCGCTGGCGTCGTAGAGAATTACGTGCTCGAATCAGCTCGTAAGTTTCCTCATCGAGTTCAATAGTGTGGACTTTTCTGCTGTATTTTGGTACACTTCAATCTATTGCTCTCCAAATGGTGTTTTTGAGTTCCTCTATTCGCTGTTCAATTTTTCCCGCTGAATTTAGAGAACTCAACGTGTCTAGAGCTAAAGAAGTTTGGTCATTTATGATTGTCCTGAATACGCGCCAGTTAGCTTTTTTGAAGCAGTAGAACCGTTTCAACATATGTGACGAATTTGTTGCTGCTTCTAATGAGAACATCACGGGAATAATGACAACAATCTTGAATTGATGCTTGGAAAGTTGTTAGATTATTGGAACATATATATAAGGGTACAATATAAGCTACAGTAAAAATTTTAGAAATACGATTGTCAAGGGAAAGCAATAGACACTTAAAACACGAAACTCAAAGGAAAACGATTGTGATTTCAACAATAAAAGTCAGTGTAAAGTTATAAATATCTGGAACTTGAATACTAACATAAAAGCACTAAAATAAAGAAGACAGAAAAAATACGCGTATGTCCTGTATCATTTGAAAGCCATAGGAAATTAAACAGCGACTAATTGTTGAATTTGTGAATCTATCAACCATAGTTGAAACTGAAATAGGATTTCATCAATGATCAAAATTAGATATTAAAAAGCAAATCCATCAGTGATATTACTGACAGTATACTTGGCTAATTACAGTTTATAAACGAATAAGCAAAGTTCTATAAACCCAAAAACACAACTTCACAAACTTCAAACATAACTTCAGAAAGAGTCGATATTGACGACAGATAGGGAAAAGTGTCCTCATGATAGGTGAAACATCATTTTGTTAGTGACTTCAAACCAAGGAAACCTTCAAAACCAAGAAAATCCAATAATCTAAGGTAAATTTGTTGAAACTTTTATACTTCATTTTTCGCTGATACAGAAGGAAATTAAATTTTAGAAAATCCTACACACCTTGTATGGGCAAAAGAAACCCATAAATGTCGACTTCACTAGTCATTAGTCATTTGATTAGTCATGTAGGACTAATCAAATTTTTCCTACGCTATTGTTAAACTAATCGTTAAAATTGTCGAATATGTAATTTTTTTTATAAAATCAACTATAGACCTCTAACTACGCGTGAAAGCATACACACAATATTTTGACAGCATCCGTACGATATTTTGACAGCTTTTAAAATCAGATGTACAACCTTTTGCCCTGACGACTCTTTTTTTTTTGTTTTGTTGAGAAATATATCATTTCTTCCTGTTTTTGATAAAACTATATCTGTGTCCAGGGACATCCTCCTCAGCTTGTTAACGATTTAACTTCCTTAAAAACGAAAGTGGTAACTCGATTTCATAAGGAAAATGAGTATAGCGCAAGGATTTTAAGTGTTCATTTAGGAAAATTAGTATTACTTCTTCGTCTCCATAGCACTGCAGCTCCTTTCTTGCCTTGACTTCCTGTAGCAAGCGCCTATACCCGTCGCGGTCTATTAACCGCGTCCTTCAATTTTGAAACCCGAGCAACGCGATTACTACTAGCGAAAGGAACTTTGAAAACTCGCTAAAGAAAACAAGTCTTTAACGGTGATGCTACCTGAGGATGGGTTTTCCTTTCATAAATGAATTATTTTTCACGTGTTCTAAATAAAATATAATTCACATCGTAGACATAGGCAGGAACCTTCACGGAATAGGGTGAACGGGGTTGGTAGAAAGAAACTTCTTCCCTATTACTGAGTTTAAGATACGATTCCAGTGAATGCAATGAGTGTTGGCACTCACTGTTGGCATATAGACGTTGAATAAAAAGGCAAAAACTAGGATCTTAGTTCGTAAAACAACAAACGAGCTATACAATTACTGTATGGAGTATCTGAGTCGTTATAAAAACTCAAAGCCTCAAAGCCAAATTGGTGTCAACGATTTATATGGATGTGTCGTACTCTCTAAACCGTATAAAGCTAATATTTAAGGTGGCTACATCTCCAGGATACCAGGATATCCGTCCCGATTCGGGACGGATAATATTTCTGCCATAGGCAATTTGTCAATTTGAACCTTTCAACTACTTTTTTTGTGGCAAATAGGCTAAGGCTTCAAACGCCGTAATGAGTGTACACGCCTTCTCACTGACCATCTCCACTGTCAAACTTTCAACTATTTTGAGTTTCGAAGCAAGCAATTTAAGGCATCTTAACGTCTTGTCAAATTTATTTTACGAACCTGCACCGTCTTCTTCGGAGCCTAAGTGCACTATCTCCGATCTAAATCCTTAATGCACCATCATCAACTACGGCTTAATTAGCTCACAGCTGTGAGCTATTGCTTCGCCAATTGAATCCACACAACACCTTCTAGGTTTGCCTGCTGGCCTATTCCAATTGGTGACCGCAAGGGCTCTCAGGAGCTACTAATAGGAGGGTGAAGGCTAATCTCTCATGCTCTTTAACAATGTTACTAGTGGATTTCGAGGATGGGAGCGCTGCGTTTTCAACTCAACCTTCATAAAAAGGGTAAATTGTATTACCCAAAATCAGTAGTTTCCCTGGTGATTATTGACGCAAGAAACGCCTGAAACCACCGTAGATACAAAGATATCGTGGAAAACTTGAAAGAGCACTTTCCAGTTCAAGGGTATCTAATATAAATTTAGAGATATTATTCGGAGAACATGTGTATGTTGACATTTACAGCAGATCTTGTCAAAAGTTTGACGTTTTGGTGGTCCAGCCTCACTCTGGTGGTTCAGATTTATTGAATGTCTGGTTCGAGTGTCATCTTTTGTACAGCATCGGACTACTAACGAACAATCCGTAGTGAGCGATAACTGTAATGAACACGCAGGCAGCTTATTAAGGATCTGTAGCACGAGTATGTAAAGCAAACAAGCCTGATTTTATTTGACTCAGTTCTTGAGGGTGGACGACTATTTCCAATTTTTTCAATGGAAATTGGTAAGGCACGGTCTCGTGATTGTACGTTTCGAGTAGGCAAAAATTTTGATGTCTATTGCACATTCTTTTCATGCAAGAGATGAAGAAAAAAAGTCGGAGAGGTTTCTCTGAGCAGGTCAATAGAAGGTTCAACTGAAGCATGATACCCAAATAGTCCTGGCAATAAAAGAGAGAATACTCAATCCATTTTCTTTGACTAGCGATTTATTCTATTGTTTCCATTTGAAAAGGTTTCATGAAAACAATGCTTGGCCCCAAATAATTTGTCAAACGAGTCCAGGTTAGATTCTGAGATTCACTAGCAAGGTGTATAGTATGTAGACTTCAGTTTAGTTATTAACTGCTTTTGGCCTAGATGTCCAATCATTAAACAGTTGAGTTCGTAAGTGAGTGGTATTCACGCGGTAGAATAGAAGCTGGAGAAGTGTGCTCACATGTGTTCATTTCAGGATTAGATTCAAAATTAATTGGTAGCCCTGCACAGAGTATCTGTTTTTGGCTATTTCACAGTTGTTGAGTTTCAAGTTTGACAAAATCTCCGGAACGAGAAAATGATGTCCTTATGATAAAATAATTTTACATTTAGAATCAGCCATTGATTTCTCCGAAAAAAAGTATTTCTTTGGCTTCCATACGTATGGTCTTGACTATGATACTACTCGCAAATCTATTTATGATCAAGTGATGAAGGATAAATAAGGCATGACTGAGATTTTTTTCGGATACTAGCAACATACTTTAGGAGATGAGTCCTACGCTCACTGAAGTCGCACTCGAATGAATGAAAACTCGCCAACTTTAAAGAGAACTAATTTCAAAATATACCGCGATAAAATCGGTCTCCTAACACGTTTCAACCAATTCCAGACTCTAAAATCTAACCTTCAAATTTTTATCAATTTGACACTGGCGATTTTTATTGAATTTAACCTTCACAAATAACAAAACGAATTAGCATTGTCATCAACAATACGCCAAAGTTAATAGAGTCATTGACGATCAAAGTCTATCATTTCAATCTTTAATTGAATTGAAAAAGGTTATCAACGGTAACTAATCACATTCGAAACCAATAAATTGTGAAAAATACGTTAAAAAGTTTGAACACTCGATGGGATGATGAAGATAATTTTTGGATGTTTTTTTTTTCCTTCCTGGTTAAAATATTTTGTCAGTTAATCAAATGAAAAATAGCAGATCTGGTAAATTTTTCGATAATCATTTATCATTTATTTGTGAGTTTAGTTAATTTTATTTCCTTAATTTCGCAATTTGCGAGATTTTTTTTGGATTTTTTTTTCTATTTTTCAAATTTTTCTTAACGTTTTGTATTAAACTGTTAAAGCCCCGATTCTTGGTTATTAAATTTAAAGATTACTTGAATTCATCTTAATTATTTCTATCGAATTTATATCTACAAGTTTATGATGATATCTGATGACTATTTAGGAAGTGTTAAACCCACCATCATACAACCACGACAAATTGTATTCAAGGCTGAAATCAAAGACGTCATAACTGATATTTCATTTATCATAATGTTAACCTTTTTCACTTATCGCCGCAACTAGTCACGCTACGTAAATTGGATAAATAATAATAAGTAAGTACAATAAGCAAAACAAATTTATTGGTGTCAAATCTTTTACGAGAATTTTTATCCAATCACGATTTTCGCATAAACGCTTATGACAATATTGATTATAAAAGTTAGCATAGCAATTATTTAATTATTATTCATTTGTTAAAATATTTAATCAAAGTCATTGTTTTCACAATTGCATCGTAATTCAATTATATATGAGTGATGTATGTGTGGATAGAGTTAACTTATGATTATAATTGTTACACAATTTTAAGATAACATTATTTCAAAGGATTGTTTACAACATTGGTAAGTGAATTGACATGATGAGAGGTATGAAATTTCAGTAACAAGTGTGTGATTTACTCTGTAGTCCCTGCTTCGTCTAAAGAAATTTAAAAAGCAATGGACCGTAGACGTTTCCTTGTGGCATGCTACAATTTGCTGCAAAATGTTTTAGTTGAGTCGTTCAGTTGAATTTACATCGATCGAAATCTTGATAGTGCTTTTCTAGGTGGTTTACCAAGTTAAAGCAAGAATTTCAGTGGAGTTAAATTGATTATTAGGAAGGTTGCTTTCATTCTCTAAGAACTTGATGCGCACCAATATTGGTAACTCCATCTATTGAACGAACTGTGAAAGGGTGCTTATTGTTCACTAATTACTAGGTAGCTGATTATGTTTACCTGGGTTGTGTGTGGGAAGCAATAAGGTATGTTTCAATGAAGTAGGAAGGATGCCATGAACGTTTTTGTCAGTACTTGCTGGATAAATCTTTCTAGGATTAAGATAATAATAATACTTTATTACCTTTATCCTATCAATATTTCGATAATGACAATAATAATTTTTATTTCAATAAAAAATTTATTATCCGCCAAGGATACTACCTTGGTGTTGTAAGGGGAGCGGGTTTGGCGTGGCAGGGTTGCCCCTTATCCAGAGGTATGACTGAGTCACTTAAAGTCACCAAATAATGAAAAAAAAGCAACGTTAAATGAGGCTTCTCCACGGCAATCAAGCCGAGGAAAAGTCGCTTTTTAAACACTTTTCTTTTTCTCTGCTTCGCTTGGCTACTGAAAAATCAGCAGCTACAAGTGAACAGACCATCGAGGCAAGCATGTTCGCACGCAGGCCAAACCTGGTTCGGACGCTACCTTAAAAAGTATTCAACCCTACACAAAGCAGCGAAAATAAAGAAGGGTAAGTAAACTTCCATGGAGGGCATTGCATTACGGATGAAGATGCTTGCCCACGCCTACTCCTCTTCCTCACACTTCTCCTGCTCAAGGAGGAGAAGTAGTGCGGTGGAGGTGTTAGGGACCGGAAATGTCGACGGGAAACAAAAAAAAGTGATGCTCAGCAGCTACTAGACCTCCTGAAATCTGACAATGTACCGAAAATGTCAGCTGAGGAGGATCTGGCTACAAAGATAGCCATCGACCGAAGTGAAAAAGAGCGGGTTACAAAAAATATCAGTGCGGTCATAAAATTCATGAGCAACGCAACCAACTTGCAAAACAATGTAAATAAGGACATTAAATTCGAAATCTGCCGGCTTAGTCATTACGCCGCTTGTGCTTGGTCTTCTTAGGCCTCACTGAATTCTGTAGTATTGGAAAATTTAGTACTACCGTTGCAGTAGCTCAGGAGAAAAGAGCTCAAGAAAATCGCCGAAAATATAACCCAATCGCTTCTTGCGTAAAGGGTAAAAGGTCAGCCCACTGAAGCCGGATCGCAGGAAAAGCGCAAAGCGGTATTAGACAATGGACACCAGACTGACATCTCAAGGGAAGTAGATCGATACAGAATTTCCACTGATACGACCTAAAACGCAATACAAGGCTGCGAAGGAGGTGCCGTGTGTCAGGGCAGAAAATACGATCAAAGAGATACCCGAAAAACACGTGAGCGTGAGGCCTAAAAGGACCAGGCGCAAATAGCGTAAGGATGCTCTAACAATTAAGACGGGAAGGAATGCGTCGCTATCCACAAGATCGGGCATAGTGTAGAGGCCGAAAAAACCAGGAGCCTAGAAACGGTAAGAGCAACCTCGTAGAACTCGGGGCAGCTCACAAGAGCTTGTTTGAGAGAGCCATTCAGGACCTCATTGGCTACGAAGCCGTTATTTCAACAATACAGACAATGGTCTTTTTAGAAATAAGAGGCATTGATTGTGTTGTGGATGTCAGAGAAGTAGAAAAGCCCAATTGACAAACTCTTCCTACGGCAGACAGCGTTAGCCAAAGAGGACAAAGAGTGGCAATAGTAGACACCCTAAAAAAAGGCGCAGTGCAATAGCCAGCTATGGAGAAAATTAGCTGGATATTGTGCAGAACTCACTCAAGGGTAGTCCTTAACCGATGCTGTAAGTGTCTTAGCTGCGGACACATTTCCTTGAACTGCCTCCTCTCAAGGGACATTCCCAGGCACATGGCAAGAGATTTAAACGATAAAAGTAAGCTACAACTCGTGCAAAACCAACGGCCTGAAGCTCGACGACTTCGGGACTATATTCCACCAAGCGGAAGGTACCAGGAGTTCAAAGCGGCACTTAGCAAGAGTAAAGCTAAAACATGATTCAAATCCTCCAAATCCACCTACACCATAGTGCAACCGCACTGATCTTGCTCGACCAGGTTGCGAAGGAGAAAGAAATCGATTTGCTGCTGATATCTGAACAACATCACAACAGAAAGAAGGCAGGATGATACTATTACCGATCTGGTACCGCCACTTTCTGGGAGCGAGATAGTGTTCTACTCCCACTTCAGACTTACTCTAGCGAGGATGGTTTTGCGCTGATTAGGTGCGTGGATATGACATTTATAAGCGTCTATCTCACGCCAAATGAACCAATTTCATCGTTTCAGAGCAATCATGGGTAAACGAAACGTGAGCCAAGTGGACCGCATGGATCATCAGTGACATGTCAGGATTCTACGGAACGCATGATGAAACTGACTTTTACCTGACGCAACTACTCAGTAGGCCCGGGAATTTTCAGTCTTACATGTATATCATGTACAATCTTATAACATGGGAAGTCACCGTCCCCAGACGGCAGATAGACGCCTGCTACACATTCTTTGCATGTAGAAGCTGGACAAGGCCTCGTTTGGATCTCTCGGAGAAAATAGGCATGCTCTCTCCAGAAAACGTACCGGGAAAGATGTTGGAATCAAAAGACAATTGGAACTGTGTCTGGCATTACGTACGGACGGTTCTTGTCATAAAGAAGGGCATCATGGATCGCTTGGCGGTATAGAGGGAAGGGGTATTTCTTTGACAGCAATCCCCTTCCTTCCAACCCATCTGTGTAGAAAGGGGATTTCCCTTAACCTAAAAGTGCCGCTAGCCGATGACTAATGAGGCCTAGTCCGAAGTAAGGTGAAAAAAGTTCCAGGCTAGGTTCTCGGTGCGACAGAGGAGGTGGTTAGTTGGTACTACGGTTGTGAAAGGGAGTCCGACCACTCATGGCCTTTACGTCCCGACCTTAAAAAAATTATTATTACTATACGTACTTATTATTTGTTAGAAATTCCTTAGAACGTAGAATTCCAGAAAAAAGGTCGATTGTTGGTAGGGAGCAGTTTAAGCAGGAAAATATAACGTGGTTGGTGAATGGATAGAACGAATGCATGTTTGCACGAGGCTATAATTAACGGGCATTAAAGATATGGGAGCGATTTCAGAGGGTTTTGATTAGTTTTTTAGGGATGTTGGTTTTGAAGGTGATTTGGCGTTTTTTTTTTGAAGTTTTTCAGAACCCATATTAGTTCTCTAAGTTATTCTTTCACTGATGGGTACGGATGCCTATGGAAGCCATGAGCTTAGCACACCATGCACCAATGGTTCTATGTCCTGGAACTGGATGGAACTGGGTGACGGTCAAAGTCATAATTGAAAGGTGCTGAATCATGACATATGTTGAAAAACTAGGTCATATATTGAAATCACTGTCTACTCACTTCACCTGAACAAAGAAAACTAGAATAATCTCATTTTCATCACCGAAATGTTCCCAGGTTCGTTTCGAATAGCCTCAAAAAAGGCCACCCAGTCATAACTCAATAATCATAACAGCTAATTAATATTCACTATGATCCCCAAAATCGCTGAGCACATACATGCGCCTCTCAATCTCACCAACACTCTAGTTTTTTTTTGTTCTCTCTTCTTCAGCTTCGTCTTCTTCTTCCGTAGCAAATTTTTCGGCTTAAACAAACAAAACTTAAAGGCTACTGGTTCACAGCACACAGATCACCAGCGCACTTGATAACGCCAAAAATAGTTACTACATAAACATCACTCAAAGTGTCCGACTAAAACAAGCAAAATAACGACTGCTACCAAATAGTACAATCCTATGACCCTTTTTTTTCATCCGCGAAAAACCTCCAAAGCTCGCGCGACTTGACCATAAAATTTTGCAACATCCATGCACACTCCAACTCCAAACGAACATTTCATGATGAAACGATCATGACATGATGTCTCTTCTGTGTTGTGATGAATTCAAAGATGATGATCTTGACAACATACGATGGCGACAGTAGTGGTCCCCACAAGAGGAGCCCAGCCACAGAATAAAACCGAAGAGAATATATTTATTTTTTCCTTTTTCTCGTCTAAACGGATAAAATAAAAATTTGAAAAAGAAAAACGAATATCGACCCCATTGGCGTACTATTTACTATTTTTTCGGAGTCATACGACATGGACGGTCGGGAAAAAAACGTCCTATTGTAATAGCGACACGATCACTTCTCTTTCAGACATTCTCAAGTGTCGTTAAGATGTTGTCCAAGTGATGTATGTCCCAAAGCGATATATGACACAGCGGATTTTATTTACATTTTCAGTTGACAAATCGTGCGACTAGCGCACCTATAGCCTTGGGATCGTTGATCAATAATCAACTATCAATACACAACACAAGCCAACAAGATAACAATGAGAGCAACAATAATTGTTGTTCGTTGCACGTAACTGACTGGGGGCCTCCATTTGTGGTGGACGTTGTTGTTACTGCCGAGTTTTGTGAGTGAGTGAGCTCAACGAGGACCAACTGATGAATTTTTGGGGCTTTTGTGTTGACTTTTGTGCCTTTTTTCTGCTTTTTTGGCTTTTTTTCGGCTTTTTTTTCTTCAATTTTATCTTTGGCTTTTTGGTCAATCGTCAAATCTATTTGACAATATTTTTGAATGTCGGTCTAATGATGAACTTTTTTTGGAGGAAACATGAAGATTTCATGTTTGGTGCGAAGGTGATTGTTGTTTGGAGGTGAGGTGAGTAAGAAGTAAATATGCGATTTCGAGTGGTACTTTGGAGTTTAGTGCAAGTTTGGAGGTTAGGCGCTTAGAGTTTTTTTTTTTCCTTTTTCCACTTATTTGGAAAACATTCGAAACCGAACAAGTATCGCGACAATAGGGCACAACTCTTGGCTGCTAAAGTACGGTTTTAAGTCATATGTGAAAGTGAACCGTGAACCATGAGTTGATACCTTGAAGCAAAATTTTGCTAGGGGTATGTGCCCACGTTGGATGCTTTATTGCCTGAACAACCCCTTTCCCGTCCAAGTCTCACGATTTGGTTAATTATCCTTGTGGTCCTTTTTGGAGCAAAAGAGTTACCTCACCCCGCGCAACACCACCAACAAACACTCCGATCATTCGCAGGACGATCAAACTTATCTAAAGTGAAAAGTCCACAGTATGCCAATCAATAACAAAATTAACGACATTTAAACTAAAGAACAGAAAGAAAAAACGAAAAACAAACCAACATCAACAACTTAACACAATAATCATGCTTGCTCTGGGTTCGAGCTCAAGCATTTAACACACCACTCAAGAGATTTATTCACGGTCTGTTGAACGTTTGATAGATAAATAGATGAAGGCGACAGTCGCATAATTTGTTTTATTTTTTCGTTTCAGAGGAAGAAAAACGATTTTTTTTTTAAATTTAAAAAAAAAAAGCTGTTAAAAGCCTGGGCATTACCTGTTTACACTCGATTTAGCGCAATTAGTGAGAAAATGACATTTTCGAACGAAAATCGTCACGCCAAAGGGGACGAAGCACGATGGAAAACTCAAAGATGAAATGAAAACAGGAAGTCTGGAGGAGCCATAATACCACCGTGCCATATTTCGGTGTATGTGTGTTGTGTTGCTTGAATTCTTGTTCCTCATCTTGGGCTTATTGTTCGCGATGGAAAAAATGTGGTCCCAAAAACCTGCCCACCAGCCCATAAGTGTTATGTCGATCCAATCAACACGACATATAACAATGAACATTAATTGATTGATCTCCATTGATTAAACAAAAGGAGTTGCGCTGCATTGCGCTATGCCCAAGTCCCTGCTGGTCGGCTCGTATGTGTGCATCCGAGTGTGTGTGATTATTGTGGTCATGAATGGACCGGATTAGATGTCAAGTGTGAAAAAGGAATGGATAGGATTGAAGAAAAGAAAACAAACGAATAAATCCCATTAAAAATGAAGAGCGAAAAAAAAAGGCATTTGATATTTGACGCTACCGTCCATCATCCGTTTCACAGCTCCCGGAATGAGTTTATTCAAATCGGAGCTTTGGAAATTCATTGGATTGCGGTTGAGGTTGGCCGAAAAGAAAAGATTCCGAGCACGGAAAAAATTTCAACCAAATTGCACTCAATTGAATCGGAGTGGTAGGTCCGATCCGGTACCACCTGGAAGTAAGAACTATGTGAGGTGATAATGTGTGGGCTTGTGGTTTGGATGAGAAATCTCCACCACTCTGAAGCTGAATTAAAGATTATTTGCCTCAGCACAATCCCAACAATTGCAAAAATTCCACTTGCCTCGTTCATAATTTTCACTGTCGCTTTCTAAGAACCTCTTTGGGAATTTTGATCTTTTTTTGCCTCCTGCACGTCGATTCCAATAAAAAAAAAACCAACATGTAAAAATAAATTAAAACTTGTACGAATTTCTCTGCACGTACAGAAACATGTACGCGGTAAGTATGTAAATCATTTTTCCCCAATCCAAAATACAAGAAGAGTGTGCCTGCGAAAGTACAAACAATTTAAAATATCGGCGCTTTTATGTACACATATGTTAACGTATGCACATAGAGGATTAGCCAATACAAGCGTGTACGTACGTTTGTTAGATGGCGCAACATGTGAACATATGTAAATGTCGACTAGATGTTCGATCGATTGATCGCAGCGCATAAAATTAATTTTAATTGATTAGTCAACTAGAGGCTAAACAGCTTGCCTCGCTTTCAAACGATTGAAGGAAGTGCAATGGAGTGATTAATTGTCATAGGGGAGAGTCGAATGGTACAGAAAAAATTTAGAACGCATTTAATGAGTTGAACATGTTCAAAAAGTTAGAAGAATATCAAAACTGTTTATTCACGGACTTGGTAAACACAATCCAAAAGCAATTTTATACCTAAGGAACGTTTAAAAACAATTTGAAAAATCCACAAGATTAAATTCAGGCTGTTACGCCACGTACTTGTTTGTCTCCCCTAAATGCAACAATTGACTGCAGAGCTTAGATCGTGACGCTCATTAGAGCCACCTCATTTCAGGACCAAAGGGACACGGAGAAGTGATTTCACCAGAGTCACGCTTTACCTTGCCAATTTTTGCGTAAGTGCCTATCTCAGCTGGGTGGGCTGAAACTCCAACACCAGACGCATAACCTCAAATATCGCTGTCAACCGTGAGACTCGAACTCGGGATCTGCTGCAACGAAGGTGAGTGATCGAACTATTTGACCGTCTGGAATGCGATAGGTGTTGTGCAAGTTAGTCGGCATCGGTTTTCAACATTGGCTTCTTTTTGCCGATCCTCATATACTCTAGCTTCGATCGGATCCTTTTTGTCTAGATTTGAGGATGAAAATGACACGGTTGGCTTTCGCTATTCTACGTATTTTGAGAACGCAACCACACACCGTAGATAGCACACTGTCTAAACGCGTATGTAAGCTTTACAAGAAAGGAGATGGGGAACGACAGAGTCCCTTTGGCTCTGCTGGTTTCTCAGTAAAAGTAAAGTGGAGCTACATCTTTTAAATTTCACTGTCTTGAGGCCTACTCAGTCAACCATATTTGGGCCGATGATAAATGATCACTCGGAATGGACAACTTCCAATTCTACATGATGAACTGTCGTTATCTATTCAGCTAGGAAAGATTTGTCAATAATCGTGAGACTTCAGGCAAAAAAAAAACGTCTGAAACACACTGGAGCAGCTGACATGGCTCTAACTTCGCGCGGGGTCCCTTGGTCTAAACGAACCGATTCCCTACTTGAGCCAGCTTGAGTCATCAGCCATTCCATACATCTTCAATCTAAGTGACATTTCCGCTAAGAAAGCCCACCAAAACAGGCTCGTTCACACATTCAACGACCTGGAAGCACCTGATATTCTTAGTCAAGGTGTATTTGAAATATTGAGACTACTTTTGCGTTGTTCATAAGGCACTCTTTGTTATAATCTCAACGTCCTCCCATGCTTCTGGGAAAAATCTGCGTCCAGGAAATATCCAGGAACTTATGGGGATAAATAACGTAGAGCTGGGCATTTCAAGTTTCTCTTCCTTCAGCACTACGCTGTCTTCTATGGGAATATTTGAGTTACTGATTCGTATACAATGGAGAGGGTGTCCAGATTTCTAAATTCATCAATAATCTTCAATAATCATTCTCAAAATTAATCAATAATCATCTAAATTCATTTAAAAATGAAAATTGTGAGCTCTACCCGGAAACTCTGGTCGAAGATATGCTGAAAACGGTTGACAAATGGAATCGCGTGGCACAATATTGGGCAGTTCTAATACTTCAAAAAATAATACTGGAGCGCTGCAATGGCGTCGAGGATGAAGAGATCTCTCTTTTTTTTTTAGCACTTTATTCCCCTCCCTTCCTTCCCGCTGGAATCCCGCCATAATCTGAAGGCGCCTCTAGGTTTAGGTACACCAAACCTAGCCCGAAATAATGTCTCAAACAGCTCCAGACTAAGTTCCTGTACTATATCTCTATCGAAGCAGTTACAGGATAGAATTGTTGAGCCACAGGTTATTTTAGAGTTCATCTTCGCTCTGCGTAAAACCTGGATGCAAGTGTACGGGTCCTTTGAAGCTGACATTGTACGCAATAACTTGAAGAAAGCTAGCTCTAGAAAGCTATCGCCCACATTCTCATCAAAATGTAAACGAGTCCTCACGAGCGAAAAGCTGATACACGTGGTCCTCGAGTTGAAAAAAAGTATAAAAGGTTCCGAGATATCCAGAATCCAGCAATAACCGAATCCGCTAATGAGCTGGACCGTGAAATAAGCAGTCTCGCCATGCCTTGGATTAAGTTAGGAAGCCAGGTAAATGTTAAGATATCCAGTTTACCTGTCTCGCAATTCCTCTACTAATAATTCCTGTCGGTGCAAGAGGGTCCTTCTTTTCTTCTGTAGTGATGCATTTTTGCAACAATGAGAATAAATAATAACAATAATTGAATTATTATTCAATAATAATAATGAAATGAGAACAATCGAAGAATATATCGTAATCCTTTACATTCATCGCTTCATTATACTTCCAGGGTGATCCTATGATATTTTATATAAATCTGATAATGTTAGCGCATGATAATACACCGTAGGATTTTGATTTTCATCACACTTCAGTAACCACATGCTGATAACGATAATATGCTTAGCACGGAAGGAAGTCACTTGATTGCTAGACCTCCTGCATTGAAACTGAAGTTTCTAACGCCAATACTCTATGGGTTACAAAATCCTTCGAAGAGGGGTGAGAAAAAAGAATAAATAGGAAATCTTAAGGAATTTTCAAAACGAATGAAAAGCCAAATCCTCTGAAAGAATGACCGCGGGTTTTAACACTTCTGGGTATTTTCATTTATTCCTGAATATTAAAGTATGGAGTAATCTTGATTAATATATTCAACACTTCATTTTCTGTGGGAATTTAACTACGCATCGTCATATTTTCGATAATAGTCAAATGCGAATTTCACACTTCAATTTCGTCCTTCTTCAAGAATCGGCACAGCACAAAAACTTAGAAATTCATACAAACTTATTGTTCGTTACCAAAGACTTGGATTGGTCAAATTCTCACAATCATTAAGATGACATTCAGGAAAACATTAAAGCTACGATTTTCTCTTCGGAGTTAAGTTTTAGGCATATGTGTGACAATTGATTTGATCCTTTTGAGAAAATCACTCGATTGTTGTGAGATTAAGTGCAATTAGTATCCTACAGTTCAAAACTTCAAGGAGCATTTCAAATGTCTGCGAATCTTTTACGTACAGTTTTGGTGCAATTTGTATGACTGAGGTCTAGACATGTGGATGATTGTTGGGACATAAGTGTATGAGCTGTGGACGTATTATTCTAGCTTAGGACCATTGAATGTTTTCCTATGGTTGATTCGCATACTATCGGTTCTAAAAATTTGAACGAAGAAAGGATTTCGGTGTAAAAAGCGCAGAGGACTTACAAGAGATATTATTGTATTACTTCCAAAGATATTTTTAAGGTATTTTAATATCCTAGAAAGACACAAAAAACGCTTGGGTGCTTTCGCAATTGGAAAACCATGGTCGATTGAAACAATGACATTTATAAGCACTGGATCAATGAATAACAACACGTGACAACACACTGAAAGTGTTTGACACATTTGAAAATTTGAATATTTGAGTACTAATTGGCATATGTCAAGTCCTCGGCCAAACGGTCTTAGAGAATTTGTCTGGTTTAACAGCCCCCATTGCTTTAATTCAAAATTATCTATAATTTTGACTAGCAATGGTGGACATTCAGTGCTAATCAGATGAATTCCACGGTCTTCTTCAACCTCGATTGTTTTTCGAATTCTCACCACGACAGTTTGACCTTAAATAAAACGTCAACCTACCGCCCTGTCATTAATGATATTCATGGTACGCTGCATCATTTTCACAACAATCAAATATAATAACGATAGGAGTAAACAAAACAAACTGTGTTAATTAAGAAAACATAGATGGCACGATCTCTTCAGCAGATTCAAACATTTTAAGGACATTTTTTCAGACATTTTTTGAGGAGACGTTGTACCTTTGTATGTTAATACATTGAACCTCGTCATCTCCAGTAACATTCCGCACAGTAACTTCCTCCTGAAACGTTTGACACAGCTCCAACATGTGGTGGGTACGTTCAACGCCCCACCCATGTTTTTTGCCACCCATGTTTTTTCCTGAAGTTTGCAGCATTGCAAACGTTTATGATTACATATACGAACCATCAACGCGAACCGTACTTCAAATTTTACAATTTTTTTTGGGTAATTGGATCGAAATGTCAGTAAATTTTTTTCAAACCACTTTCCCGTTATGCCCTCTCCAAGTATTTTATCACGATTCAATCATCAAAGAAAATCAAAAACTGAGAAGAATTTAAAATAGTACCGTTTGAAACAATGCCACCTCTGAAGTCTTCCTTCCACTGACGTTTGTCATCTAACAATGTTGGTCCGGAATATTTCAAAATTTTTAGTTCTGACAGTTCAGATATTTCTTCTTCCGAGGAAAGTAGACATGTCAAAATTGGCTCCCGCGCCAAAAACTAGTGTGCGAGCATACAATTTTTCCTTAGGTAGGACAGCCTTAGAACATATAGTCCTTGCAATTCATTGTACCGATGTACAAACTTTGGACGAAATGCAAGGGTCAATTATGGTGGTAGGTTGAAAATAGTGGAATTGCCGACCTGAGATGGTCAATTTTTGAAGTGAAAATTTTCAAAGCCGATTTTCTCTCCTTAGAAGTAGGAATTCGGCGAAAATAAATGCTTTTTTCGAGAAAGCTTCCTTAAAAAATGTAAATAAAAAGTAAATTACTTCTTCTTTTGAAAAATATCTTTCGCTACAAGCTTATCTAATGTGTCAATAATTTTTTGACGTTATGGTGACAATCGATTGTCTGGGTCGAAGTCGTCTGAAGACCATTCAAGTCTCTTTCTTGCTTTAGAAGACCACACTACTTATGCATCTACATAATGGTTTTACCTAGCACAAAGCACTTAAAAACGAGCAGTATTTCTAGACAGTTGGTTTACTGGTTTCTTGAAAAGTCTCGTAATGATAACGACTCGGTGTCGTTTTTAGAAATAATAGAGAGCATCTACCGGCGTTTTTCTTCAGTAGCCTTGAAATGAAAACCATTTAAATAATAACGCCACGGCATTTCAGTATCTACAGGAGACACTCCCAGCATTTTCTTCAGCAACCATGAGATGGAAAACATCGAAGCGATAACGCTTCGCTGTTCCTTTCAGGATTTACGAGAGACATCTTCTGGCATTTTTGATCATCCGCCATTAGATCGAAAACATCAAAATGACGAACACCTCGGTGCCTTACTTTTGACTTATCAAGCCATGAGATGAAACCCTTACAATGAAAAAGCCACGGTATCTTACATTTGGTTTACAAGGAACATCTTCTGGGTTTTCTTCTGCAGCCACAGGATGACAAATCTTAGGATGATCACACCTCGGTGTGTCACATAGGATGATTACACTTCGGTATTTGATAGAGGATTTATCAAGGCTTCTGGATTTCCTTCAGCTGCCATGAGATGGAAAATATCGAAATGACATTTCCTCGGTGTCTTACATTTGATTTGTCAAGGACGTCATCTGGGTTCTCTCCGGTAGCCATGAGATGAAAAGTCTTAAAATTTCTTACTTTGGATTTTCCAACGATATCTTCTGGCATTTTTCTTCATCAACCATGACAAGAAAACATCGAATCGATCATGGCTTAGTGTCTTACTTTCGATTTATCAAAGGCATCTATTGGGTTTTCTTCGGCAGCTATGATATGAAAAATGATTGATGAAATGATGCTTCAAAAAATGCCTCGGGTCTAACATAGAATTTAGAATGAACACAAGATATACGATGGATATATTCTAGCGTTTTTCATCATCAGCCATGAGATACAAAGCCTAGAAAAGACCAGTTGAATTTTTTGGGTTTCCTTCCAGAGCCATAAGACGGACAACATCGAAATTATAACCCCTCAAGGTCTTACTTCGGATTTATCAAGGACATCTTTTAGAGGTTTTCTGATGCAGGCATCAGATGAGAAAAATCTAAATCATAACCTCTCAGTGTCTTGCTTTGGATATATCAAGGACATCTACTAGGTTTTCTCGCGCTGTCATTAGAGAAAAAGCCTCGAAATGATCATGCATCGGATCTAACATAGGATTTATGAAGGACATCTTTTGGATTTTCGTCGGCAACAATCAGATCAAAAGCCTTGAAATATTAGCTTTGTGTCTCAGTCTGGATTTACTAAGCGGATCTCCTGGGTATTCTTCAGCAGCGATGTCATCCATTGGATATGTCAGAGACACCTTCTGGCGAATTTCTACATAAGCCAGTAGAAGACTTAGGACTTACCGAGGGCCATATCGTAACGTTTTTCTTCAGCAGCAATGAGATGAAATGTCTCGACATGAAATGATGCCTCGATGTCTCACTCAGGATTTAGAACATTGGGCAACCTCTAGAATTTTTCTTCAGCAACCGTGAGATAAAAAAAATCTAAGCAAACGTCATCGTGTCTTGCATTTGAATTTATCAAGGATATATCCTGGATTTTGTTCAGTAGCAATGAAATGAAAAGCCTTGAAAATATAGTACTTTGATGTCTCTCTTGGGATTTACGAGAGACATCTTCTGGGTTTTCTACGCCTCTGTTATGTCAAAGACATCTTCTGGCGTTTTTCTACACAAGTCAGAAATTGATAAGCCTCGAAAAGATTACGTCTCGGTGCCTTACGTTGGAATTATCAAGGACATCTTCTGTGTTTTCTTCCGCAGCCATAAGCTGAAACGCATTGAAATCAGCTAAGGATATTGACTAGCCAAATCAAGCTTAAAGTATTGGATAATCTAGTTCCTCATGCTGGTCAGGATCAGTGAATAATGTTAGTTTGAAACGATATGAGTGGCTTGGCGTAATTCTTAAATTTAAGACAATTTTTCGAGATTTGAAGGATGGAAGATCATTCTTTGACTGTTCCAACCTGTCACATCTGCTTAAAAAGTTAGAAGGTACCAGAAACAGATCCAACAGTGAAGGAGCATAACCACGCAGTGAAAGATAACTGTATAACTGAATTTTTTTTGAGAATTTTGTTGCTCTACAGAAGCCTCAATAAAGAAAGGCAACAAAATCATGTCAAATATTCTTGGTCGCTAAAAAGATGCAAAACTACCATTCGACCGCATCCAAACCGAGATAATTTTCTCAAGAAAAGTTCGGATTTTGACGCTTTCCCCCTGATACATGTCCTCATAATAGCTAAAATATCATTTGTACTCAACTGCTTCCGATTTTTCCTCTACGATTGTCTACAAGAATTTTATTTTTTTCTTTGTGGTTATGTCTTCATCGTCCAACTTCCGATCCGTTCATTTGGACCATTGGACCTTGTAGCCTACTGAGGAATACACGGAAAAAACAAGGTGTTAGAATCTGTGACGAATTTAATTTAGTAATGCTTTAAAGCATTTTGAATACTTATTAATGTTCAATTTAGATAAACTTAACGACTTTTGCTCCCAACTTCCAACTCACACCTCCGCCGCGCTCGCTCCTCGCGTTTGTACTGTTCACTCATCTTATTTTTTTCCGCGGCATCACGTCTCGCTTTGTAGATACAACAGTACAACAGTAAATACGCTGGGCAAAGCAGTGACATATCTACTACTTGCTGGTAGATACTGGCCAGCCTCTGACCAGTATATCCAAAAGAGATTTTATAATGAAGTTCCAAAGGCTACACGACGAAGATTTCGTCATCTGCACACTACTGCGGTCTGAATGGAGGTTATGGTCTCTCTTCGTATCCTCACTCCGCTACCGTGGACCAAACGATTGACGATTGATATACGTGGAATGATATGTGTAGATAGAAACCTATGAGGTAGAGAGGATAAATGCAACAATAACTTCAGATGACGGAAATCGAATTGGAAATATAGTGGACGCGTAACTCGGCTGATGGAGTATTGTAAGAGTAACAACGAATATTGATGTGAATGGAGAGACACCTCTTAACTGACCATAAAAATGACATTCAATGATTAACGGAATGTTAGTCCTAGTTGCTGTTGGGTTTTAATGTAACGAACAACACCATCGAACCACACTCAGTTGTTAGATTGCGTTTCATTATGTTGTAATTGTTTATAAAATTGAAAATTGTCCAAGCTATACCAATTTTAATGACGACAAAGATACATTAACATTGCCTGGGATACTCAGCGCTAGTTGTACAATCAACTACCAACGGATTTCAAATAGGATGCTGGCCGGTTGTATTTTGAATGCGTTTCTGTCGTAGAATATATCAAACAGAGCCGTTAGGTGATATCTTAATAATTATTTGCTAGCACATACGAAGAAATGTTGTAATAAGCATGAACATATGCTGGACACAATTATTGCAATCTATGCAAGCGGAGTGGTAATGAATGACCTAAAAGTGTCGCTTAATTGTTAGGTTTCGGTTGTTTAATTGCTACCACTTGTATCGCGGATGGAAATTAACATTCCACGTATTGCTGTAATTTGTATGGTAGTAAAATTGCTTTTAAGGAGCTTTTCAATGTCCCCGAACGATTGTGCCAATATTGTTGTAGTATTTTGCAGAAAATGCAGTAAAATAGCCGGGGAAATTTTCTGTACAGGTGGAATAGACCAGATGGCATTTTTTACTAATTCCTTCATTTGAATTTGATTTGATTTATTTGAATATTAATATTGAAATATTATGCAAAACTCTTGTCGTAGTGCTATCTGTTGAATGGTGGACGCTTCATTAACTACGTTGATCACAATCAATAAGTAATTGTATCATCATGCAATTGTATAATCAATCAATAATTGGTTTAAATTGATTTAATAATTAATTAACCTACCACAAAAATGTTGTAACATTTGACTTGAAATTAGAAAACGAACCTAGCAAAGGGTTCCTATTAATGCAGGTAGTAATTTGGCATAATCCTTGATTTGTTGCAATGAAACTATTCGATTAACGAAACAATTCGATTAACAACATAGTATGAATGTCAAAACGGAGTGAGCGTGTCCAAACTTCCCGAAAGCACAAGAAAAAAATTTATTAAGAATCCAAAAAAAACAACAGTAGCAACCTCAACGCAACAGACAGCTCATAACTTCATCGAATTTTCAGATCAGCAGTCGTGTAGGATACCAAGTGTCAAATTGACAGATGATCTGATTGTGAATGTGAAGATGAAGCGAGTCTGGTTATAGAACTCATGAACACATGGAAGAGAAATCAATTAAGGATGTAAAGACAACAACAGTAGTAGCCTCAGCAAAAGGAAGTGCTACTAATTTTTTCAGTAGCAGTGATTTAAGAAATCTGGCTTGAAAGTGTCAAATTGACAGTGCTGAATGGCTCAGTATTAAAATTGTCAACGAAGAAATCCTCCCCTCACTAAAACTCAAAATCTTATCAGAAGAGAAATCTTTTTTCTGGATGCGCCAGAGCACTAACCTAATATCCTTCTGAATGCGCCAACCCAATATAACGGTTTGTTTTTTAAAACAGATGTGTGACAGATGTTTTCGAAAACTGATAGCGATGTCAGTCCACAGCGTTTTGACAGTCGCGCAGCGAATAGGCAAATGCGGTTTCTTGTTTTAAGTTCTGTTTCTTTAAAACTTTCTTTAAAACTGTCAATCAACATTTAGGTTCAGCTCACGTCTATTCTCAAAGAAACTCTGCAATGCTCTTCAAATTTTATCGTATTTTATTTGATCTTAAATCTTAAGGCAGATCCTCATTAGGCAGCAGTAATTCAAGTGCTGACGCATCAGAAATGACGTCAACATGACATTTTAGCTCTAACAACATGCTTTTTAGTGTGGATGTCTTTCCAAAATATTCCTTTTTTGAGACCCTTTTTCAATTTTTGCCAAAACGTTGTTTTTTTTTCCTTCAGATAAAGGCACCGGATTACAACTCCACTCAGGCCTGACAACTGAAAATTAGGTTTGACATAAGCTTGTTGAGCCAAAGTATAGATCTCAGGTCTTAGACATGACCAAACTACCAACTCCCAACGAATGGCTTTCCTTGCCAAATGATGTTCTCCTGTCCGTTTATAGTGTTTGCATGAGAGTTTTTCGACCGGTCGTTGACCAAATATTTTACGAAGGGTGCTCAAAAAGTAATAAGAACGATATACCTTATAATACTTACTATAGCTTTGATCTTTGTAAAAAAAATATCCTCAAAAAATTTGTTCGTTATCGTGGTGCTAGGTAAAGTGACACGCATTCGTTTTTGACTTGTCATTGATCAACAACCAACGGTCAAAACTGAAAATCCTGCGGTGATAAACTATTTTTGCGTGAACAATTTTTCTACTGGACAAATTATCAAGAGTTACGAAAAATAGAAGAGGATATTAAGCACTATTCTACAGTGGCAATGGGTTAAACTGAGTTCAAATGTGGAAGAACATTAATTCAAGATAATCTTCGCTCGGATCGCCTTTTGATGTCCTTTTGACCGTATAAATAGCCAAAAAATTTAAAAATTTTGAATGATCATCGTGTGACAATACGTTTTAGACAATACGTTTTATTGCTGAAGAGTGAAACATCTAGATAGGAAGGGTGCCTTATATTTCCTGTGATAATTTGAGACTGAGAAATGTTTCCGCGCGTTGGATTCGTAACATGCACACGGACGCACAAAAGCAAACGCGATTCAAAATTTCGAAGAGCACTTTGGCATTGTTTCAAAAGTATCCTGATTACTTTTGAGCACGTTTTAGTGCATGGCTTCACCATTCAACACAACATGGCTTCCCGAAACAAAACAGCAATCGATAGCATGGAAAAGACCGTGCAACCCCAAAGACATTCTAGACAAAATCGCCTGCCGATAAGATCATTGGGACATTTTTGGGACACTTATTTTTGGGACACTTATTTTTGGGACAATCAAGAAGTTGATAATGATTGAAAACCTTGATCATAGAGCCACTGTAATAGGAAGTGGGTATGCAGAATAAAAAAAATTATTGATTAATAACTTATACAATGAATTCATAAAATTAAGTAAAGGAATTTCTGGAAATCGCAGAGGACAATTTGCAAAAAAGTTTTCTTTTCGATCAAGTCAACGCAATAGCAAGTCTGCAATCCCTACAGTAGGAGTCCGTGACGCTGGCATTGTAGTCTGCTAACATTTTCCCTACACAGGATACTTAGCTCCTAGTAATTTCCTCAAATAAAGGAATATTTAAGGGGCACAAAATTTAAAGATGATGAAGCTATAGCAACTTTCGTAAATATTTTTTTGTCCTCGAAACAGGTTTTGTAAGACCTCAAGAAGAAGTTTTTTTTTTAAGGGAATACAAGCTGTAGGGTACAAATTAACAAAAAAATGTTTAACCTAAAGGACGATTGGGTTAGAAATAAACGAAAACTAGACTTGGCTCGTCTCTATCATAGTCGTTTTGATTATTTTTTGACCATAGCTCCTATAGGAAAACTTTCATTTCTTTTGAAAGAAGAGTAAAACTTCTTCTAACAGCTCGTGCATCCTTGAATTCCTTAGTTGCAGAATTGAGTAATTTCGATTGCCGATTGAATAATTAAATGTAGGTTAAGGCTATTTTTGTGTAGGACAAGTTAATTTTAAGTTACAAAAAGGTTTTTTTTATATATTTCCTTAGGATAACGCTTACAAAACTATGTTAAACTTTGAAGCTCTGCTTGACTATGTTTTATAACGCTGTAATGAATCGATGAAACGGAAACGGAAGAAGCAAGAAACGGAAGACGCTGAAGAAGCAGAAACGGAAGAAGGAAGAAGGAAAAACCGGACACAAAAGGTGTCTAATCGTTGCAATAGTTCCATCAGAAATCAGGAAAAAATCCGAAATAACGTTCTGACAAAAAACAAGTTCTGTTTTAAATTAAAATCTTACTCTCCCGAAAGGATGTCGGGAACAGGTCCGTGAAGTTTGCATTATTGTTAATGCAAAACCGTCGAATTTGCACATATTTGTTTTTCTGATCAAACTGACATGAAAACCAAGTAAGCTGCACCAGGTTCAAAATTGCGAAAAAAATTGTTCAAAAATTCAAGTCAAATTATCCAAAAACATTGAAAAAAATTGAACAACTCAATTCAAAAACAATGAAGAAAAATTGGAGGAAGTTGCGTTTATAACGATGCAAATTTGGAAAAAACTGTTGGGAAAGAAGATCAACAGTCCTTCCTAAAGTTCTTTTCTAGATACTCAAAAAGGATAAATTGATAATGTTCCAAAAACGAAACATCTGGTCCAGTTTACGCTCCCGATAAGACTTTCGTTGGGTCTGTAGTTTGCATCGTTACAAACGCAACGCTGACAAATTTTTGAGGGTTTTTCTTTTTAGCAGATGATTAGCCTCAGGTGAAAACCTACTGAAGTGGCAAAAATTCTATAACTCGGACAACATTTACTAAAACTTTAAGCCATCCATCATGCAAAAAACCCATTCAGAAGTGGAAAACTGGAGACTATTGTGTTTTCAACCATGGAAACGTCAGACGTCTGTGTTTGACTGGTTTCTGTAATCGTTTTTGTGTAAGTTTTTGTGTTTTTTGGTCCCTAGAATTTTGTTGTTGGCTCAATAGATTTAACAACTTCTCATTCGTTTTATGCGGTTCTTCCCTATACGTTTGTCAGGCAATGGTTATGCGTTGGAATAAGGAGAATACCAAAAAGTTTAATCAAATTTTTTTGGATGAGAAATCGAAGATTTATTTAAGCTTGGCATCCTTTAAAATAAATCAATTCGTTGCTTATACTTTATGTAAAATTCCAATATAAATTGATCCATGGCTGTTCTCAATTTGATCTAAATTTCCGAAATGAATTTAGAAAAGTTTCTACAGTTTGCATCTTTTCGAACGACACGGTCTCCAAGTTTTTACTTTTTGGAGGTTTTTTTTTTTGAAAAGTTTGGTTAATTTAAATTTGCTTTTTTTGAAAATTTATTGAACTCTACTAGGTTTCCATTTCAGTTAAATCATCTAAAAAACAAAAAAGCACAAAAAAATTGACAGCATTGCGAACGCAACGCTGCAAACTTCCGAAATTTCTCTAAATTCAGTCCAAAAATTTAGACATTAAGACACTTATTTCGGGCTTATTGCGGATTTCCAATATTTCTCAAGTATTTTAAGCACGTATGCTAAACAGGAGAACAATGTCAATGTATCATTTGTTTCCCAGAGCGATATCTCTTTTTTCCTCGTCTTTTTTTTCGTTCTGGGACGCGTTTCGGTTTTGTACCGTCTACAGTGTGATGCTTTGCTTAGAAAAAATCTTAAATATTTCCAAAATCCACCTAATATCATGTCAAACCCTATCGGAAGCAACCCGATACTAATCAAAGTAAATAGGATCGTAAAGTCGATTCAAAAACTTTAAAAAAGTTTTAAAAAATGTTTTGTAATAAAATTTATGTTAAACAAAAAATCGATTAAAACTATTTAAGTATTTTAGTGTCGATACAACATGAAGCTAAGCCAAACGAAATGCACATACCTTTAATTCAATAAAATCCTTAGTGAGTGTGATCTGCTTTATCCTTGCTAACAGCTTCCTTTTCTGCTGGATCTCTTGCTATCACGTATACAAATATTTATTTTGCATTCAATTAAATGTTGACAATTCGTTTTGAATCATAAATTCAGGACAAAATCGTTGAATTCGAAAATTTCAAAAAAAAAAAAAAACTCATTTCATTCAAAACTTGAGTCAAAATCACACCCCACAATGGGCGCGCACTTTCCTTTCGTCAAACCCGTTTTCAAAATCACTGCACTCATAAATCCCCGTTAGAAATGGAAACACAATCCGCGACCAAAAAAACAAAAAAAACAAATGGTGGAAAACAACGTTAACAGTACACACGGGACAGACAAACGTGAATGATTGGGAAAAAGGATAACACCCATTCAACCCATTATCCTTATTGAATCCTCATCTAATTTAAATACGCGACGGTAACATCCTTCGCTGATCGTTTTATTGCACTTTTCTTCTACTGCTCACGATTTTCTTGTCGTTGTTGGTTTTGTTTGGATTTTCTCGTTTTTTGCCCTTTCATGCTTTCATCATCGGCGCAAGGTTTCGTGTCGTGCAACAATAACAATCATTAATTTCATCGCGAAGAGCCTTCGCCAGGACAAATGGACGCATCAGACGACAATCAGCCAACCAGAAACGAAAACAAATAAAAAACTAAAACCCAAAAAAAGTACAATCTGAAATCCTTGCACTATATTATCCCGCACAATATCCGGACGCACAGACAAGAACGGGTTGACCCGCACGCGACGCGACACCAACAACAATCAAAAAAAAAATTTAAGAAATGTGTTGGAAAAAAATCTGCTTATTTGTCCTTTTTCGCTTGTTTGGCAGGACACGAACCGACCACGGTGCACAGAATTTCGCGGTTGGTTCAGTCGCAGGATAGTCGGTGCGTTTCGATTGAGTGTCAGTTGTTGGTGTTTGCATGCACACTTCGCCGACAATGTCCTGCGATCGTTTCGGCGGTCCTTAATGCGACACAAAATATAAACGTTCCTTCCTTCCGCCAAGGTGTAAGTTCGGAACGGCGTACGGGATGCGTTCGAGGCGTTTTAATGGTTGTCGGTTGAGTCCTTTGTATATTACAGTGGTCGTTGTCGTGCGAGAGTCGCACGGGGACGTCAAAGGAAAGAATGGTCCGCGTGCAATCCCAGTATCAATTTCGACGAATGGCTGCGACCGGATGGCTGGCAAGTTCTTTGGGTGCCTTACCGAGTCGCACGGAACTAAGAGCCGTTTCTCGACCAATGACACTTCGCGACAGAATGGGAACCGGATCAAGGCGTTGTACGGCAAGCCCGAGTCGCACTCTGGATGGACACTGGCAGCGGCGACGACGACGACGATGCTGGCGACAACAACAACGACGACGGTGGGAACATGCGACGATGCAATGATCGGTCGTTTGGTGCGGGCGGGCGGCGAACAGGAGAAGGCAGGAGTAACAGTCGTAGCAATGCCAGCGACAAAAAGGCCACGAAAACGACTGCGACACAACGGCAAGAAGAAGAAGACAACAGCTACGCTGGGATATGGCGACACAGCACAGTACAGCAGCAACACAGTGACACCGAACGGTGGCAGTCTCCTGTTTCGTCCTCGGTGTCGACCCGAGCGGCAGCACGAGCAGCAACAGCGGGAGGAGTTGATGCAGCAACGTCGTAGGATGTCACCCGGTTTTAGGGGCACGGATCATCAGGAGGCGGATGCGACATGTTGTTGTTATTGTCGGTGGTGTCCTTTGTATATAATCAGGCCGGAGGTGATTTATTGCGGACAGGCCTAGGGAGTGGGTACCGTTCGTGTGGGTTCAAATGACACTCGATAAGTTCGTTCGTACGAAAGGGATGAGGAAATTCGAATTGGAAATTAGCAATGCACGTTGCAGGGGCTGTTGCGGTTGACAAATGTGAGCGCGACAAAAACGCGAGACCAGTCCACAAAGCGGACGCAGCGAATGAACTGCGTTCGCGAACGCAGAAGACGGCGGACAGCGCAATTCGGTGACCACCAAGAGCAAGTGTGACGCGGACGTGAATGGGAACGGCACAACGACGGCAGCGACGACAACGCGCGCGAAGAGAGCCAAAAGCCAACACAAAGTCAGCCAGCATTAGCGTCAGGTGTCGCCCGTCCGTTCGGCTTAGAGCGCTCCAGCAGCAGCAGCAGCCACCGAGCCGCGGCCAACAGCACACCAAAGCGCCACAATCGCACCAAAACAACGAGCCAACAACAAAAACACCACAAGCACAACAACAACACGCGAAAAGCGGTAGTTGCGTCCGTATCTAACGCTCGAGCTAGCGTTCGGCTCGACGGCAACGTGAACGACACGCAAACGGCATCGGTGACGAAACAGCGTCACTGGCTTGCGACTTCCTCTCGACTCTTTTGCCGTGGTTAAACGAATTGAATGGTCCCAACAAACACATGCAAATGGGCGTGAGCGAGTGCAAAAGTTCAGGGAGGGCGCGGCGACGGCCGGGCATTCAAGCTCCACCGTTCGCGTTTCGCTCGCCGGCGTTCGGCTCCGGCACGGTTCGGTCGCCAAAACTAAGCCCCACAATGTTGTCTCCAATCTCAGAGTCAGAGACAAGTGAGTGTGACCAACAAAACAACGACACATCGCACACAAGCACTTGCTCGGCGCGGTGACACCAACTCGTGCACCTTCCAGATCCAGCTGCTCCGCATAACAACTCCTCAACCCCTACCCGACGACGAATCGAACACTTTGCTCGCAAACTTGAGCTTCCGTGAGCGAAACTTGGTATATGGACAGCGAGACAAGAGAGCCTCCAACATCGAACTAAGAGAGCGTCGGTAACGTAGTTCACGCTTCTCCAGGGCTTCGTACACACGACACGACCGAGATGAATTGCAGGACGACATTCCCCGAAGAGTTGTCGGTGACAAAAAGGAAATCCAGTCGCAATGATAGCTAGAGCGAGAGGGGCAGCACCGAGGCAGTAGTTGGCAGCGTGCAACCACTCTAAGTGCGACACCATATTTGCTCTTGTCCTCTCCGCCCGGCACGAACACTCTTGAATGGAAGTCGGTGACAAATCTGGTCTGCCGTGTACGGACATCGTCTCGGAATCGTATGGAAGACGACACAGGCGGGATTATACCCCACCTCTGGCGGATATCCAATGCCGCGCTGTACGGCAGCACACAAGAGCCGCGACAATGTGTGTGCGTTGCTTGACTATTGCCAGCCGCTCGGCCGGGCGACACGGCACGGACAGAGACAGGAACAAGTTATGGGCAGATGTGAAGTGTGTGACTGCACGGCGACATTGGCGAATGAACAAGCGAGCTGGGAGTTGAGAGTGCGAGAGGCATGGCGTGCGTTTGGATTCTATGCCGTTTGCTTGAGTCGTTTGTGGGACGTCACCATCTGAAATATGGAGACAGCGCTCGTTGGATGAGTGAGAGCTACGGGCTCAGGTCCGTTTCGGAGGTCTTTTTTTTGTTTGCTTTTTGCTTAGTCGAACAGGCGACACATTGCGACTTATTTTCTGTCCCTGTTCCGTGTTTGAATTGCTCGTTTGTGTGCGGCGTTTTATTTTTCTATTGAGTTGAACGGAGTTTTTTGGTGTGCGCGCGAACGAGTATGGGTGGGTTGTGGGGGTAGGCTATAGCGGATGGGTATGGTGCTATGGAATGGTAGCAGGGCATAGAGCACAAATGAGAAGACGTTAAAGTGCGATGACAAACAATTTACATCCCCACCACAAATGCATTTGATGATTATGTGATAAAATTGAGAATTTCAACTGACGATCGGGTGGCAAATCGGCGAGGATAAATTTTGCGATAAGAAAAAGGATGCGAGCAAGGACTTTGGTCAAATGACAACTGCAGGACAGGAGCAGTATCGTTTCTCTAAAGCAAACTTCATTGCGCACTCTTTGCCGTTAAGTTTATCAATTTCGAGAACTTTGTCCAGATGAAAATCCTCGAGACAACAAAAGTCCATACTTGAAGTTCTCTGCACGCATTTGGCCCACGTAAGTGGTTCGAGTCTGGAATGGAGCAGCTAATTTAGTTCCAAGACCTTTAAATTCAACATTAAAACAAAATTTCGTACTTTGTCAGCGTTCAATTTTGATAAATACAAATAAAAAATATTTCACGCATTTGCTGCGTTTGTGTTCACTAAAAGATTTTCACGGCCGTTTCCTTTCAAAGGGAGGGAAAAGTAACTGTAAGCCAGAATAGCTAAAGCTCAACTGCACGAGGCAATAAATACCGGATGAGAAAGTCCTTTTGGCTTGTTCGATTTTCGTTTCGAAGAAATTCCTTCAGAATTTTAATTTAAGTGGAACTCAATCAAATAAATCTAATTCTGGAGGGGAATGTCCTTTCGGCTCGTCGAAACCACTGCATAAGTTCGTTAGAATTTTGAATTAAGTGGAACGAGATCGAGCCAATACAATGCAATCGACTAAATTTAATTGTTTTAACATCGTTTTTGTGACTCGTCGACAGATTATTCTGATTAAATCAGATTTTAATGAAGTTTCTTAGAGATAATTCATCGAAACTCAAAAGAAAACTCTGAAATCGACGAATCATATAGCAATGCGATATTGCAATTAAAAGAAAAAGAGCAACCAATCTAACGAAACCTTACAAGAAGACTCGGAAGTCTTTGTTGGACAAAATACTGCAACTGACAAAAGACCTCCTTAAAATCGGAACGAGAGACAGGAAGATATGAATCAAATCTAACTAGTAAACTTAGTGTTCATATTTTGAATGTTTAAGGATACACTTTGTAAGATTTTTCGCAAGAATTAATTGCCAGACTGATATAATTTAACTGAACTGTGAGATTCTGGCAAGGTAACTCGCCTTCTCCTCACTAGGCTCCGGGTTCAAGTACAAATGGTGCTTGCAACGCTCACCTGTTACTCGTACACTTGGGGTTCAAGCATTTATAGGGATAGCAATGATTGCTTTAGGGCCAGTAGGCTCTCCCAACTCAATAACGTGTATTGAATGGTAGCAATGTTTGGACTCTAGGACGGCTTAATCTGGACACAAAGGGGCAATTAGACGAACTTTAACAAAATTTTGGTCCAACGAAAATCTCATAAATAGTTTATCTAGGCATGATAGGGACGGTGATTTTGCGCAATAATAAAGTAATTATATTTTTTTATCATTACTTAATTATAGTTGAATTAACGTGATTGCCACTCGAAAAATACCTCATAAATAGTTTCCCTAGTACCCTAAGGTACAAGTTCCCAAGCGGGCTGTTGCGCCATCGATTTTAAAAACTATTCCGAAGGACCAATCGCCATTGTAATATATTGTTTGTGCCTTCCACTTCACGAGACAAATGAAAAGCTTAACATGAATACTCAGTAGCATTCCTCTGCAACCACAAATGGTTGTTTTACAAATTACAAGGAATTGAAGACTCTAATATCAAGACTCGGTGACTTACTTACTATTTCGAAGTGTGTGGTATTGAGCTATAGCAAAAGGATAGAGTTGTATGCTTTGAAGTAGACTATCCACAACTTTTGTGCGCAAGTTTCCACCAATTTTTGCTTCGAATTTTCACTAATTCAATGCGTAAATTCTACATTAAGTGACTTAACTACCAAAAAGCAGAAGATGCCCCAAAACTATGCAAAAAACAGGACTAGAAACCCAAAACAAAAAAAAAATCTATGCAAATTTCCCCCCTCCAACAAATTTAATAGTATTTGTATGTCTTTGCTTAGTTACTGACATTAAACTAATGAAAACTTGCTTGTAGCCTTAAAATACGCGTTTTGTTCAATAAGTTTTTAGAAAATCCTGGAGATGACGCTTGAGTCTTAAAAAAAGTTTGATTTGACTATGAAACACTTTCAATCGAGTTCCTTTATGCAGACAAATGAATGCAAATCATTCCCAGTTGATGGTTTCATCAGATGGTTTGCCATAATAACAATGAGGTAGTGACAAAGGAGAAGAAGGTAGTGGAAAAGAACCTCACTTAATGGGCTCCGAATTCAAGCATAAATAGCGGTAGCAATGTATGCTTTCTACTAAGTAGGTTCGCCGTCCAAGAATAATTGTTGACCACAATGCTAGCCTTATTCTCAGTACATTCCAACATCAAGGAGGAATGGGGTCAGTTTGCTAGCATTCTACTCAGTTGATTCCAAGTTCAAGGAAAACTACGTATGACTGTAGCAACGCTTCGATTTTGACTCAGCTCTGTCTACCAGTTCATATAGGGATAGGTACATGGGTGCTTTAGCATTCATAGTTAAGGTTTGTCGGAATTTTGACGATGCCAAATCCGCACAAACAACATTCAATTCAAGCAAACAAATTTTTGAAACTCAGAAAATTGGATAGAATAGTTCCATAATCGCTAACTTGATTTTTCAACAGAAAAACTACAAACTTTATAGAGGCCAACGTGTAAATATTAACAAGCACTTGCACTATGATCAAATTTTAAATGAGACAGTACCCGAACGGCCATCCTCTACTTGCAATAGTATTCGCATTGAAGGCTACACATGCATTGGACAACAATGATAAAGTTGCGATGAGTAACGCGTTAATACTACCACAATTCTCGTATCTGTACACAGTGTCTGACATACATCGGAAAGTTTCTGTTCGCAATACATTTCACAACTTAAAATCAGTCATCACTCTCATCAGTCTGACTCTCTCTTTCAGACATGAGCGCATTAGCTGTATAAGATATTCGCATCCCTTTCTCGTGACGCTTTTAGAGGGTGTCAGTGCTTGTTAGTGGTTTTGCTTTGATGCTCTGATAAATCGAATGAAAATGTGAGTTTGAGTACTAACTACTACACGAATAATTACGTTGATTTGTTCATAGTGATCCACAACGGACCTCAGTAGCAAAACAAATAAGCCCACAACAATGTAAGTCACTTTTCGTGATAAATGATAGAATTAACTGATAGACTTCAAATGAGTAACTCTGGGTGGCTTGGGTCCGCCGGGCCTTGCTTTGTGGGTCTCGAGGACGCGTTTCGGCTGCATACAGCCATCTTCAGCTCGTTGAAGATGGCTGTATGCAGCCGAAACGCATCCTCGAGACCCACAAAGCAAGGCCCGGCGGACCCAAGCCACCCAGAGTTAATTTTGGCCTGCGGCAACACCAAAACGAACTTCAAATGAGTACTCTATAAGTAATTTGTGGTTAAAATGAGCACTCATAAATAAATGAGTACTCAAATGAGTGTCAAATAAGGAGTCCTGTGGACCTTTGACGCCCTGACAATACTTAAAATGGCGTTTGTGTTTATCCAAGCCAAGTTTTTGGTAGAAAATTACCCGCATTTCAACATGAAATACACCGAAATGTAAATGACGTTCATCTTAAAAAAAAAAAACACGATCAACCATAAGCTAAGAATTTAAATCTGAATAATAAAATAATATAACTAAAAGATTCAGCGTTATGAAAATTGTAGAACTTAATACATAAAAAGGATACCTGATATTAATCAAATTTAGTTTCAACCTATAAACTAATTCTTCCCCAAATGATATGCGCGTGTTGCATGTTCGTTTTGTCCTAAGATGTCTTTAATAGGTCTTAGCTCTAAAGTCGGCTGGGCTGTTGCACCATAGATTATGATTTCGGCAGCACTCTAAATGATTTTGTTAAACCTGAAAACTAGTATAATAACTACATAGACAAATTTGCAACACGATTATGTAAAGAGAAAAAATGAGATGGGGCTACTTTGTAATCCATCAATGAAAACCATAAAAAACAAACAAGGATCTAGCATTGAACTCTGCGGGACACTAGTCTGATTTTTAATAAGTAAAAAGAAGGATAGATAGATTTATTTTAGGACTCAAAACCATATTCTTGGTGAATGTTAAGTCCCTTTCTAGTACGTTCGATAGAACAGCTCTGTATAAGGACATTTAAGAGCTCCTACCTGAAAGTCGTTGTCTCGTAAAGTAACTTGAGCCAATCAGATGCACTTCAGAATACAAGTCTACTATCACTGGGTTCCTTGAATTTTTTGAGACTTCTATAAACATTATCAATCCAGCTCAAGTCTCCGTTCAACCTATAGTTGAACTTGGTTGATCTATCTATTCGCCTAGATGTACTGAATGTTACAGTCTATGAAACCGGATTACATTAAATCTAATCAGGTTGCCCAAGGACCAGAAGTCATCATGTCTTAGCATTGTCTTATAAAACTTTAAGGCTATCCGTGAGATAAGAATCAATTTCTATGCACAAAAACAGGTAGATTCTTTCCAGTCGAAGTGAAACGCAACTTGATCAGAGGCTTATCCCTGTCACAGGTTTCAAGGAACGCTTGACAGATGACGATTTTTCCCGGCACGAAGAGAACGCTTCATTCCTAGATACCAAGACTTAAACAGTAACAAGGGTCGAGTGTTACATAACCTACGCCTTATTCTTATTCGTCAAAAAACCCTTTCCAGGATTCAACATGGTCATTGGTTTTTTTTTGTTTCTGGGGATTACCAGGCGACAGATATTTATGTCTGTAAAGAAGAACTGACGCATTTTTGTCTGATTTATCAGTGTCTCTCGTGTCAGTTGAATCTACATGGGTTTCCAAACCGAGTCGAAAATTTGAGTACAGCGAACTGAATATTCCGTCAGGCATACGATCTGGTTCCTATGGTGTCCTGACATATTCAATGGGCCCTATGTAACCGTAACAGTAAAGATTGTCCGTATGACCAATGTTCACCACGAAAAATCCTGTTCTGATTACGAAAAAAACCTGTTGTGATTCTGTTTCAGGATTTGCTTCTATATAGGGTTTGTTCTAGGCATGTGCCATTCAAAATTTCTCCCGTTTTACCCTGCTTTAATGATAACATGATTTTCTGTATCCCAAAATGTTTCCCCAGGAGTCCATTACGAACGTATTCACAAGTTATACAGCTGGCTCTAGTCGGTATCATATGAAATTCCGTGTCGTGTCGTGTCGAAATCGTGTCGTCAAGGTCTCGCTAAACAATAAGGAATAGCAATAAGGACTGGATAACCAAGGAAGTGCCAAAGGCTACAATCAAAAGATTAACAGGTGCGGTGTCAAGACAAGACACGATGGGTCAGCCAAAAAATGCGTTCGTTTAATGATTAGTGAAGATCCTCAAAAGTGAGCAACGCCACTCGTGGGACTTCATGGGTGACGTGAAAAGGACACGTGCAATCTGGACTCTAAAATATTTATGTGGAAGTTCGGGGTTCTATAGGTGTTATGCCTACATGCAGTGGACAACTTGGGTGCTATAGTATGAAATCTTATCCTTGCACATCCTGTTCGTGTTGAAGCTGTTCAGGTTGACCGTTCTGTTTCAATATTATTGGTATTCAGTTTGACAGCTCCGGTTCGCATAGTTCGTTTAACCATAGGATTTCCTTGACAGCTTTCTGCTGAAGCTCCTTTGACAGCTGAAAAGAAGTGGAGATTCGCATCTTGAGGAGAGAGTTGGAGCGAGCGGATTTTCCCATGGAGTTTTTTGGTCAAAACATACTGCGGGAACGTACGGTTATATTGCTATTGTTTTGGCTAACTTACAGATCAGTTTTCAGGAAGGGGATCAGATGCTGAGGGAGATAAGATCAGATCGGGAAGAGTATTTCCCTTAAGCAATGAATGATAGGAAAACTCGAGCTGATCGGAAAGAGGAAGAGCTGTCTGTAATCTCTTTTTGCAAGTCACCAGTTTTTCCTTGCTTAATAAGACCGGAAAATTGCTGAAGAAACTCATCCAAAATCACTTACTGACGTTATTCATGCCTCTAAGGACGCTGGAAATTTGAATCTAGAGAAGAATATTCCGTTATATTCACAATTCTGGAGGCGATAACCGTTGTGCAACAGGAAGACGCAAGTTTGTCCTTTTGATGGCGCTAGATCTCAGCTTAAAAATTACACTCCTCTAGATAAATCGAAATTTTGAATATCCAGAACCGCACTTTTTCAAGTATCAGATAATAAACCGTTACTTACGAATAATCTAAAGGATCATAGTTGGATCCATGACAGGAAACTGGAGTACTGAAAGACGTTTGTCACATTTGTCAAGATGACAATGACAGAATGACAAGACAAGATGCTTGTCAGCTGAAACCGAGGGCTCTTTTCTTGGGCTAGAACTTTTACACGTCAACTACAATGTACTCCCGAGACTTAAAATGCCAGAGTACTGTCACTTATTCGGCTATTGTCAAATGAAGTTACAGCACAGGTGACAGGACGCCCAGCAGCACAAACGCAATAATGTGCGGAATCGCTGGAACTAGATGCTCGGTGAACAACTCTTTAATTTTATCTGATACTAAGAAAAGCTTTAAGGATCAACTTGACAAAGACTAAGAATCAAAACGACAAATGTCAGGAATAGATTAATAGAGTCTAAACTATCTGTTGAATACTTGAACTTGGTGTTAGACTTTAAGCAAAAATTTTTAAGAGTAAATTTGAGTAATGACTGACGAAGCCGCAGCAAATACCGCGAGGATTATTCAATTGACATCCAATTCAGTGCGTCCAAATCCAACAAAAAAGCGAGACTTGGTCAACCTGGATTGCGGTGAACTGCGCTTCTCTGAGATATGTATCAAGGCTCACGGGAAGGAAAGGACTGCCCTGAAAACAGCTGGCAGAGGGGCAGAGATGAGGAGCACTGATTAACATATAGGACAGTTTTTGGGGCTCAGGGTTGGTGCCTATTGCTCCTCTTGTTATCGAGCGTAAAAGACTCAACCTTCGCAGACAGGAAATTCATAAGGAATCAATTATGGCCGGTTAGATAATACGGATCCTGCTACGAAGAGCAGGATCAATTAATCGGGGGAGGGGTGTTGGGAAGTCATGTCAGTTAAACGGAAACTAAAATATAAGATTTAGATTTTATTTTTTTATTTTTCATTTCAAAATGCTATGTTTTTAATTTTGACAGATTTATAATTCGGAAGCAAGTTGATCCCTTCTTCGGTGTCAAGTAGAAATTGTGGGAGGACTGATTTCATAATGACCGGATATGAAGGTTTTCTGTCTTACCAGCACAATATCGATAAGTTGCGGTTTACAGATGTATTCTCTGCGCTGGAGAGAAGGTTGACGCTTGTCACTGCTGTTTTTCACGCAGAAGACGGAACAGATAGTGCAGCGATGTAACCAAAACAGTGGGATACCATTAATCGTACGAAAATCATGGTAGGGATGCTGGAATCCGTTGACACGCGTGGACTAACTTAACAACAAAAAAGAATGTTCTTCATTGTCAGAAGGCATCCAGGCGTTGAAGAATCCCTTGTTCATAAGAATCCTCTTCTCCCTCTAATTTCGCAGCGAATAGGGTTCTTGTTATCCTGAAATGTCATAGTGCTTAGACTCAAGAAATGTAGCCTGAAGAAATGTGACAAACGGCTCCAGACTAGTTTCGCTGGCTGATATGAGAGGCGTTTGGTTTGTAATAGACAAAAGCAGATACTCAGAGAGAAAAAGCTTGTGAACAACGGAATTCGGAGAGGCTTAATTGAAGCTGAAGTAGTTTCTCACTGAAAGTGCGGTTGACACCTCGCAGTCTACCCCAAAAATCAGTCGAAATCAAAAGTCAGGCTAAATGTATTAAGGCTCATTTGCAACATATATTTGCATATTCACGCGTCATGTGTGACAAAGTAGTATGAGCTCCCATCGTAGTTCCCCAGCCGTAATATCTTGGATGTTGACAAGTCTGGGTTTATGGCTTAACTCAGATTAAGACCGGGAAAATTGGTGAAAAGGTAATTCTTAATTCGGTGCCAACTGTTGACAACTTACAACCAAGTCTCATTTTTAAGCCTTAAATTTAAATTCTTACTTAACAAGTTAGTTTTGAAAACAATTTTTAGAAATTTTAATATTTTTTTTTTGTTAATTTTTATCAGCATGTGCAAACAAATTAACGTGCCAAAATCCATTCCCTTTATGAAATTCATCAAACGTCGATGCCACATACGATGATAATTTCAAAAATTTATTATTGCTGGACAAAAAAACAGGCTGTCATCTAAATACCTTAAGGTTACATAAAGCAGATGTCCAAGTTGGTTGAAATTTATTAAGAATCAGTCAAAAGATCATCAATCAAACGAAGGTCTTCCACGCTTCATTTTTGTCGACCAAAAACTGCCAAAATTTTTGTTTGGATTTGTTTCTGTATTTTTTTTTGTGTCCGTGTGTTGTGGTTTCTTTAAACATGGGACATATGTGATATCATCACAGACAAGGAACAATTTAACCCTTAATACAGAAGTAGGAAACACAAAGTTGCTATTGTCCTTATCGGAGATCACTGCCGTCAAATCTAAATTGAAAAACTTTTTTGAAGGATGTCATTAAACTTATGCAAGACGACTTTGTGCTTTTGGGAGAATCAAATCAACTCGACCAGGTTACGTACCTAAAGCATGGCACCTAGGTAGCCCAACTGCTGGGTTAAACTATCTGTTAATGTCTAACCTTGCTTTCAGTTTTGTCAGTCAATTTCAGTTGTTTACCAGCATGAATGCCAGCAAGCATTTTTGATGTGTCAACGAAAAAGTCATATACACATATTGAAAACGGCGCTTTTGTCCGTATGACCGGGGAAATGATTAATGACCGTTAAAATCAGTAATTGATGCAATGTCGTTAATATCTCTGTTTTGGTCAGTTCGGGTTTCGGACTTTTTATTCGAGCCAACCCGGTTGCATTGCATTGACTCATTTCGCGGGGCTACTTTTTGCGTCTGGCCAACCCATACACTTCGGACTCTTGTCTTGCTTGTGTCCAGTTCAATTTTCGTCGCTGATGACGAAAAATCCAATACTTGATCCATCGCACAGGTAAAGTGCGGAATATATCTATCTTTCAGATAGATACAAGCAATCTACCGATTGCTGTGTAGCTGATATTAGTTACGAGGTGACCAAAACTAAGCGGGCCATAAAATTACCTTTGTGGGACTCGAACGCAAGAGGAGCAAGAAAAAAGTGGGCGCAAATCACGAAAAAGATTTCATTGAAAGCCACAGGGAGGGACTTTTAATAGTTAATATGTTGTCAGAAGAAAAAACAACGCCAAAATGTTTTTTTTTCTCATTCATTTTTGATTTCTCAAAATATGGGCGTCTATCTAAACCGCGACATGAATCACATTACCAGTATCAGCAGCTGAAGCAGCAGCAGCAGCGTCTTACAGCAGCAATGAGTATGTTGCTCAGGTAGTTTGGTAATCATTTCCATTCACACACTTTTGTGTCGATTACTTTCAATTTTGGGGCCTTGAGTTTATACGGTAGGAAATTGAAACATGTCAAAATATGTCAAAATGACTATTTACCATAATGATTGGCTTTTTGGCTAAGCTGATATTTCACGTTTTACCTCGCCGTCAAAAAAGGATGAAAAATTATCAATATGTCTTCTGAGATTTATTAACGTCTGAACTAGGAAGGTAATTTGTAGTTGAAATGGAATCTTGGATAGATTTATTACACATATGAGAGTTGTTTTTGGAAAGAGAACTTCTCAAGAAGTCAAACTTTATATGATTGCATACATATGATGGCTACTTTTCAGCATAAAGCCTTTTAAGAGGTTTTTGAACATGAATGATGAAACGGTTTGAAGATTGGGTGGAAGTCTGGTTAATGAGGATGGGAATAAAGAAAGGATTAGGAAACGGCTAAACCGTTATAAGGCACATACAGTCAACCAGTATTTTCAAAAAGTAGCCTTAAGCCAGGATTGATGTGAACCAATCAAGATCGGTCAAAAAATCGGCAGACTAAATGACAGCGATTGGGGGCTTTTAGTGACTCAAGAAATCAGCGTGTGAACTGCGGAGCGATTGGACTGTTTTCCTTATCAGTGACCTGGGACAGGGGTCTAAACAAAGGCATATAAAGAGTGGTGATCACCTGAAACAGCTACTCGGAGTTTATGGGTGTATTCAGTCCTGTCCAAAACTGTTAAATTATGGTTTTTTCATTGCTTATTTTGCCCCCATGTAAACGCAATACTTGCTTAAGCTTGTTTAAAACCGAAAGGTGGATGCATTAACATTTGCATCTTAATGAAAGAATAGGCACTCTCCCCTAGATAGCTTAGTTGTTTAGTTGTTATTGTCAAACAATAAATGACAGTCTCATTTTTGTCGCACTAAGCTCCAGTGAGAAGGATTTCTTGTATTGGTTGCCATAGCATAGGGAACAGCGGTTACCATTATAATAATTTTGAACCTATTTATCCATGACCCTTCGTTAGAGGGTTGGAGGATTCGGAACTAAAAAGCAGCGAAATCCACTATGAGAATTTTTACGTACATCAGCCTGCATGTCATCTATGGCTTTACGAAGAAATCGGCACTGCGAGCCCCAAATATTTGGCTATCCACCTAAACTCGCTGGAAGGCGAAGGATATTTTACAATCTCCGACGAGAGGCTCAGCGGCCATGGACTTGTTAAGACGTTTGAATTAGCTCAGCAACATATAAGTCAGGTTAAAAGAGACCACCGCAGATTCATTAACAGCAGTTAAACCAGAGCATTGCGAGATCTCAAGGGTTATTTGAACCATGTGGCTTGACCATCAAACTAGTGACGCAGCAAAAATCGACGGAATTGTGTGGGCCCTCTTCCTCTCGGTCTCGGCTTTTCTAAAGCCATTCCCTTCTGAAAACACCCAATTAGCCGGGTTTTCATTCCATTGAAAAGAAGCATGTCTCTGAAGTATGTCTCTTTTCACAAAGAAAGAACCAGAGAAATCGATCGTGTCCATGAAGGATAAGAAGGATGATCATTTCTATTGATACGCTCCAAGACCCGAATTTCAGTTGATGAACTGCAGTGGTCTTTCACTTTTCTTTTGTCCTGAGATTTTCCTCAGAATGCTAGGATTTAGTACGACACCTGCTGATCATCAAGGAAGAAGGAAGGTCCTGAGTCACCATCTGCACACTGCCCACTGCAAATGCTAGACACGGCTGGAAAAATTCTCGAAAAACTATACAGAGGAAGACTCACTGACGTAATTTGTGATGCCGAGGAGCTCCTGCGCGGTAGTACAGCTTCAGAGCAGATGGATGTACTATTGACACAATGGAGAAGTGGTGACCGTGGTGCAGCACGCAGAAGCTCAAAGCAATTCCAACTGCCGGGTTTTCTTTCAGGTTATTTGGTCGTCAAAATTCCATTAAACAGCGATAGACAGGTGAATATTTTGGAGACCCCTGAAAATCGTTTTCGATTGCCAAAATATATGTGGATACTAAAGGACTGCAGCCTACACTACAAAACTGATAAAGGTAGTTGCAAAATAATGGTTATTATAAGGTGTGACGCAGAGTTCCACTTGTGTTCTACTACATAGATTTCAGCCGTTGGATGAATAACTCTTGCTCGGCTACGCGGTCCAAGTCAAGCCGAGTCGAACATGCGCAACTTAGACTAGATATGCTGTTACACTAAATCACTGCTCGCATGTTTATCCTGGCTCCGCAAACCCGGAAGATTCGGACAAAAAATCGAATCCCCAGAGTTAGCCGCCTCAGCATTCCAGAAGAGCTGTCCGAGTCAAAACGAACCACGAAATAATTGAGTCATTTGACAGACTCTGAAGATGAGTTCCTTCAAGCAAATCAGTGCAACCAATCACAAGATGACAGCAGGTGTAACGGTACTTGCTTAGATAATGGTAAACAAAGGAAGGCCGCCGCATTAAGGCAATTATTTCTAATGAGCGCTATGCAGACTGCCTTACTCAGTAGAGTGAGACTGTAGGGTAGCGTGCTTGACAAGGTATCACACTGAAAAAAGTTGTATACAGGCTTAGAAACGAGGAGTGCTAAAAGCTGCAAGTAAACACCAAACTGTTTCCAGGACGACGATATTGGTGGTGGTGATCGAAAAGAAACAGAAACAGAACAGAACAGAAACATTTACCGACCCATGTAAAGTGTCAACTGAGAAAAGGTCACTAGGAAAGAGCAACAATGCTCTCTCAGTGATCAGTAGCTCTCTTGGGAGCACGACACAAGGAGATGATGGACTGGAGGTTTGATCCCTGATTTGAAGTCGTGGCTTAATCGAGTGCATGTTGAAATTGATTTGTATTTGATTCAGTTTATGGGCGGTCGTGGATGTTTCCGAGATAACCTGATAAAATTGTTTCAAAATTGAGAGGTGACGGTACTCAAACTACATGTTTTGCATAGGTTAGAAAGAAAAAACCAGTGACAGGTGTTTTATAGGTGTTTCTTTGATTGTAAACGATAAAGAAATAAGCACGGCAAACTCTTCAGCGAAATTGGAGAGCTCTGAATGTAGAATCTGCTCGGCGATATGCTTAAGCCGATTGAGAATGAGGAACATTATGCTTAGTCAGTCTTGACAGTTACAAAAAGGGATTCTAGAGCATCATCACCGACATGCGTGAAAATGGAGGGATCTCTTTTCAAGCACTTTGTATCCCCCTTTTTCTTCTCTCCAGAGTAAAGATCTGAAGGCGCCTGGGGTCTACATAATAAAATAAAATTTGAAGAAGAAATTTGAAGGTGTCAGATGCATTCAAATAAAGGTACTCCGGACTTTAAAAACGTCTGAAACCATGAACCAGTGGACGCCTGGCTCATTGAAAGACGTGGCCACTTCCTGTAGCCTAAATTTCTGTCAGATTTCAGATTTTTTCCATAGAAAGAGTATGCAAGAGTATGCCTTTTGTCGAAATTTGACACTGGATGGTGGTTTTGAAACACCTTCAGTTGGTTTTTTTTCAGGCAACGCTTCTCATTTTCATGCATGATTTTTTATCTATCCTCTGATTCCTTTGCGGACATACATCGACTGTTTTGAGCCAACTTTATTTTTGTTCACAGGGTTAGGGGTGAAGAGAATCCTCTCTTTGACAAAGGATGAGTTGTAGAGGCAAGCAAGATCAGATTGTTCCAGTTGGATTATAAGCATGTCTTGAGGGTGCAAGATGAGTTGACTTTGGTAAAGCGTCATGCAGGATATTATATTACAGTGTGTCATAATTTTGTTTTTTCATTAGGTATGCCTTTCTTTAGGGCTTGGTTGAACACCATAAGATCATAAGTTTGAAGGGAATAAACAAAACTATAAAGGGATGGCATAAAGGAATAGCAAGAACCACGGTAAATACGCTACGGAGTAAGAAGGCTCAAAAATTTCTTTAGTTCATTGGTGTCTCCATGTGTCACAACTTGTTATGTGGTTTGGCGGAAAAGCAATTCGAAAAACGAATGGATTCAAAACCATAAATCAGTCTAACGTGCATCACGGAAAAACCAAAGTCCTTAACGCACTCTTCCCCTGTGAAAGAAGCCAAGATGCCACGCAGCGTTGGTAAGGTTATGATGATAATCCTTTTTGATCTTGAGTGTTTTTTTGTGCCAAAATACTGTCCCTTAAGGCTGGACCGGTCACGATATATCACTACTACCCGGTAATTACGATCGTGCGTTAGTTTGCGAAAAATCGACGACAGAAGAATGTTTTAATGCGCCATTTATTATGGTAGAGAAACGAAGGCTATTTACGCTCTGAGTGTGGGGCTCCTAGATGCGCAATACCTCTGGAATACCCACATAACGTCGTCCCTGTCAAGCTAAGAATCTAGCCTGGAACCATTTGACACATTACTTCGGGCTAGGTCTCGTGTTCGTTCGTCTAGAGGCCTTCTCTATCGAGAAGGGAGGGGAAGAAAGTTCTAGAAAAGAGATCTATGCACCATGATATCTGCTAGTAGGTTTGTTGATCGCTTCTGACACCACAACTGTATTGCATCCACTGTGCAGTTCTGATTCGCCTCCTTGTGTCTTCTGGTTGCTTCCTATAGTCTGAAGTTTCTGCTCAGGGGGCAGAAACAATGATGTGGTCTTCAGAGCAGTGGAGGCGCGCTGTAATGAGCGCGGGAAAGATGCTTTAGCGTTTGTGTTCAAATAGTCGCTGGAACAATCGCAAGGGAGGTTCCTTCAAAAAAGACCATGCAAATTTGGAAGGCTTACTGATTTCTTCTTTCTGCGGAGCGTTTTTAACATTACATTTTGAACTGGCCTCGAAGTATATAACAAGTTCAAGGTGTAGATGTGTTTGTTTTTTCGTGTGACGGGATGAAACGGAGTACTAGTAGCCTTGCGGAAATAAGCCTGCAACTTTCCTCCCGAAATTTTGGTTTTGGAAATTGAGGTTTTTTTTGGATTCTAGGCTTGACCATCGCTTAGTGTTAACAAGGTGATGACTGACTGACCTTTTATTTCATGGAGTTTAATGGGTCGTGAAACCACTTCGTGACTGACTACATACTTGTCCTAAAATTTCAGTCCTTCGCTGAATTCAAATTTAATGTTTGAAAACTTGAAGTGGTGAACTCTTGTTGTTGGGACTTTAACATATTAATAGAGATCGAACTGACACCACATCAATGCGGAAATCCTAAAATATTGAACAGATTTTGTTGTCTATGTAACGCAAGAGCCACTAAAGGCTAATGTTGAAACTTCGCTCGTTTGAGCTGTTCTATTCTGCAAAAATCAACACTTGACTTTTAAACCGGAGTTGTAACACATTTGACCAAATTACCGAGTTTCGTCCATTATGTGGACAAATGACCTTTCGTTAATATTTTGATTGCTACTGCGCGCTTAAGGTTTTCTTCTCGACTATTTTCGTTTCAATTTTGGCAGTCAAAAAGATATTTTTATAGTCAATCTATCGATTTTTCATTTCGTATCTGACTTTGACTTCACTGACTGAGTACATCGTTCATACTTACCAACCTAAACATTATTTATTGATCGGTTATGGATGGATAAAAGATTTTAAAAAAAATGGTTACACGTTTTTTTTTTTTTTTTTGGTTAAATTTAACTGTAAGTCGAACCTGCCTACCTGACGTGCCTGCTTACCTGCCATTGTACTTCAGTGAAAAATATGTTTGAAGAGTGTTTTGCCACTTGATCAGTGGCAAAAATTCACTAAATAATAATAATGGCGGTCGGCAATGGCGTATAGCGCGTTTTATTAGGTAAGCGTTTATAATTACGTAATTGATATGTAGGCAGGTAATGTAAAGACGTTGGGAAGTGTGTTAGATATTTTGGTTGGTTAAACTACTGCAATTGAGAGTTCGATTTAGGTTGTAACAGATAAAAGATACAAATGTACACAGATGCAAACGCGGTGAGCGCGAGGCTGATGGTTCAATTTATCAAACACTCGTTATTGCTGAACGACTGATAAATGTATGTCATTTCAAGCGGACTTTCACCATTTGACCGAAAACGGTGCGTTACTGCCTGATTTCAACGGACCCATAGAAATTTTGGGTAGTGGAGCACCAAAGTGTGCTCCACAAGCAAAGATGGACGCTTATGGTTGTTTGGTTAGCACCGAAGAGGTTTGTGCACTGTTTCAATTTGTCAGTTGCTAAAATCAAGTTCATCGACAAAGACAGTGTAATTGTCTTGACTGAACTTTCGTTGCATCTACTTATTTGCATATGTTCCACCGGATCGGCGTAACCTGCTATAAATTCGAGCCCTACTTGGTTGCAGAGTGGACACATCACTGACAATCTTCCTGCACTAATTAGCACGCTATTTATTGCGCATGGCTAAGTGAAACCGAGTGGTCACCTTCAGCGCAATGCACCATGTCGCGGCACCATGGATCCGCTATACGCGTCATCTAACCATGCTATCTGTATCCACTCTAAAATCCATCTTTTCATTTCTTCGCCACCTACATTATATCTAGTTACCATTTAGCCATCGCGCAACCATTTCCAACCTCGCGAGACAACAAAAAGACGTTAGCCAAGACGCTGCTGGTTACATACGGCAAATAAGACGACAATGAGGCGCGTTCGTCCACCGTATAAAGTATACTGGATTGCGAACATTTTACGATTATGCGCATTTTATCTATTCCTTCGCGTAGATATACATACGTGGACGGTTGGTAGCGTGGATGACTTGATTTGAAAATCAACTTTGTTGCATATGCACGTCGGCGTGTAGATATGAGGATCACATTATGCAAATTTTCCCCTGAATACTCACTCGAGGGTGGAAATAAGAAATCGCACTTATACTACGCCATTTGAATCGTCCAAGCGTCCAGCGATTCCGCAACTCATTACATTGATCGTTCGTCACGTCACTGCGTCACACAATCACGATCACATCTTATGTCTCCTAGAGAGTTTCGTGTCCAGGTGCAAGACATTAACATTTTTCGAATCGATGGAGCTGCCATATGAGTCTCTCGTTCATATATTTCGAGCTGGTTTCATCGATTTCGGGCGACTATCTAAATACGATATCCAAAGATCTCATCATAATGTTGTCCTATGATCCTTGTCTTGGCAATCAACGTATGAACTATTACGATATTATCTCCTTTCCCCTATCAATCCATCAGCAAGAAAGACGGTAACCACCTGAGGAGGTGCATTACTAACTTTCTTCTGTCTTAAAACGGGACAAAACAGAATAATAAAAGTCTGCGCGCATAACTTCACTTGGCGATGGTAACCTATCATTTGGTTTCGGGACTTCCAACTTGCAATACCATTAGGGAGAGGTCTTGGCAAATACAACCTGACGGTCTACCATCGACTTAACTATTCATCTCCTTGCGTCGTCCGTTCGTATTGTACCAAAGTATCTTTGGTGTGGAAGCTCAACGCTACTCTGCTCTGCTCCTATTCTTAATAGCATTCGCCTTTATCGCGGCAAGGTGGAGGCGGTGCGAAAAAAATAAGTTCAGACTTGTTTCGCGATTCACCTGTACTTGAATGTACGCGAAAAGGTAATCAACAACGATGGTGGCAAGCGCGCAAAACCAAAAGCAACAGCAACAACAACAACAACATAAACAGCAGTGAAAAATTTGTCGTTTGCGGTTGCGCGCACATATCCATGTCGTTTGCACATATGCATATGAATATCTCTCCCGTGTTGGTTAATTAAAGCACAATTAATTGGCGTGCGTGTGGCTAATTAGTTTATTTAATTTTTTTTTTTTTATTTCGATGCACAAATATTCAACCTTCTCATTTGAATGCCTACCCTAGCGATTCATGTATGGATTTTCACTATTTCAATGCCATTCGTATGAGAGGACCTTTGCAGTAACTATTATAGAAGCATTTCTATTTCCTTGAATGCAAATCCGTGTTGATTTTTTAATGCACATACATATTTCTCACCTTAGAATAATATTTCGTTGCTAACAACATGTTATCACGGTCATGTTGATGAAGTGAAACTTGACAAGGTACAGGATGTTATTTTATGATTTCGAATAATTCAAAATAAATTCTAGTTGTCTCATGTGCAACAATAGTCCTTGCACGACACTGTGGCATACAATCTACGTGTGTTCACTTTTTAATTAAAGATTTATTCAAGAGTTGGTCGCAGCTAGTTGCTTTGGAATATGCGTAACAAGTGGTGCAGCAAATCAAGGGTAAGGTTCTAGAAATATACTTTAAGACTATATCAACCAGCAATGCAAGAGGGTCATGAAACTAAAGTTAGTTAGCCTGCATATAGTCTTGAAGCTTCACTGGTGCTGCGGGGACACCAGAATAAGGCATGGCAGAGCCATGATCAGACAATGTAGAATTAACCTGCATTGGAATGATAACGAATTTCAACGTCAAAAACAATTTTGAAAACCTTGTACCCCACTCCATTCGTTCTGTTACGAAAGACAGGACAAATTGACGCATCAATCCGCATCTCTACAAAAAGTCTCTCAAAGCAGAATCACTCTTCATGAGTGATTTGGTTAAAGAATTAATTCATGATTACCTTGAGTACTTGTCCTGAAGACACAACGTCATTGATTCTTTCCAGAGATTCCACACATATCTAGATTTTCCATGAGTCATAAAGACAAGTAGTTGTTTCTGCTTGTCATGAGTACTTGGCGCCAAAGGCATTGCATCACGCATTTCAAACCAAAAATGCCAAAATTCAACCAGAGTTTTTTCAACCTTCCAACCTTGAGACCTCAAGTTCATTCTACCTCTGCATGTTGAGACCACGCATCAAATATATCCAATCTCCATTCCCCAGTACTTCTGAAATCTCGTGAAATCCTATCCTGGAATCTGCTGCCAGCAAACTTGAGAACAGAAGCTTGTCCGGTAATATTATAAATAAACTATTTTTTGTGAATAATCCTGATCTTTGCTTAAAACGTCTGATATTGCCGTGATTTATTGAACACTTAGGGTAGAATTCGACGCTGATTCTCCGTTTGAACTAGTCTTCAGTCTCCTGCCCGCTCTTTTGACTTCTCTTGATTATAATTCCAAAAACCAAGCAAGTACTATGTTGGAAGTTGAAGGTATCACAGCAAGGTATCTATTACAGCAATGTAGGCTGTCATTCCGACGTAAGAAACACATTCAAATGTGACTGTCACCAATGATATTCGAACCAGGCGTTCGTTGCACTAAGGATGAGTACTCTAACTACTTTCCCACCCGGAGTAGAGACGAAGACGCTCTTAGCCAAATTGTCCAACCAATTGCATTGGGAATAAGTTCAAGACAAGCTTGTTCAACAAAAAGGCCTTTGAAGCCAGTGAACATTATCGCTCACGGTGTTATTGCAGACCATAATCCTATTTTTGACCATCAATCAGGCAGGATTTGTTCCTTTATTTTGTTGTTCAAATTCTTGTTGGTTCCGGTTAGCTCATTTAATGAAGCGTTTCCTTTTAAGGCGATCTTGTTTGTCATTAGAATACCCCTCAAGTCTATACTGAAAAGTGACCACGTCTTCGCCGTGACAACCTGAATATACACCGCCTAAAATGTTGAGGTCACTGTCAGCGGTGAACTAAAGTGGTAAAGTAAGTCGACGAACGAGATCGACATCAAAAAAGGACGCTTCATCCGGAGACGTAGCCGGAATTAGAGAGAGAAATTTCAAACTTGAATGAGAAAGAAAAGTTACCTTAACTTCTCGGTGACAACCTGAACATACGACGTCTGTCACTGAAAAGTTGAGGTCACTATCAGCGGTGAATTTAGGTTTTTAATAAGTCAACAAACAAGATCGACTTAAAAAAAGACGCGTCATGTGTAGATGTAACTGGAATGAAAGAGAAATTTTGAATTGGAATGAGAGAGAAAAATGACTTGAACTGCTCAGTGACAGCCAGAACATACGCCGTCTGTCAGTGAAAAGTTGAGGTCTAGATTTCTAGAATGGATATCAGTGGTATTCTATCGATTTCTACTCGTAGTATTTTGTCGAAACGCAAAGTTGCACCTGTATTTAGGCTATTTGAAGACTATAATGGATATAGATAAGGCCTTAATGATTTTTTCATCAGTACTTCAAGAATTGCATGATACAGCTTGGGTGGCCAGCAAAATCTTCCTTCGGTTAGGAAAGGCCAGAAAGTAGGGTAGGCTAATTTCGAGGTTCGATATTGATGGATCAAATGTTTAAAAAAAATCAATACCAAAATTATTTTATTCTTTTTGAATTGCGTCCTTAAATCTACAAATTTAAGCTGTAGAATCAGATGCTTTATCCACAAATGCTTTATCTATAAACGACTATCTATCTTAAATTATCATTTCCTGCTAACAAACGAAAAAGATCAATAGAATAGAGCTCAGTTGTCTAAAATGATCTGTCAAAAAGCATCTGTCGAAAATGACCAATTCAAAATGAACTATCAAGAACTATCCGTTTAGGGTGATCCATCTAGAATGACTATCGAGAATGATCCTTCCAGAATGATTCGTCTCGTTAGGTGCGTGTAGAATGTTACAGCCAATTTAATGTTTCTAGAAGTCTCCCTGCATCTAAGAGGATTTGCCTTGTAGGGCCCATCTAGAATAATCTGTCCACATTGATTCATCTAGGTTGTAGCCTTTTAGAATGATATGTCCTAAAATCATTCATCCGGAGTGACCCGTCAAGAATGATTTTTCCAGTATATTCCGTCCAGAATAAACCATCTATAATGGCTCGTCCCGAATGATTTGTCTTGAACACTTCGTCGAGAATAGTCCTTTCCAAAGCGAGCCACAAAAGGGGTCAGAAAACTTAGGCGGTATAGTGGCTGGTATAATCTAGAATGCTTCACCCATAGATCCAGAATGCTTTGCCCACAGATCACTATTTTCTGATACCTTTTAACGACAAACGTCAACAGGAAAGTTCTCGATCGGAGAATGACTCATTCAAAATGTACCATTCAGAAATATCCGTTTAGAATGATTTTTTTTTTTGAATAATTTTTTCAAAATAATCCATTCCAAAGTCATCCACAAAAGGGGCGTTCGAAATTACGCGGCTTATTAGAAATAAAATTATTCAAATATGAACAAAAATTTCTAGGTTTATCCTTAAATGTCAAATTTATTTGACAGTTAAGTAGAAAATACACTTTGCAGTTATTTTCGTACAAGGTTTCCCTTTTTGGTAATACTTATTTTACTCCTGCGAATATGTAGTTATTTGATGTCGTTTTTGAAGAATAATTTCGGGAGGATATTCAACCAATCGCCCATTAAATGTCTAGCCTGTTGATTGTTTGCAAAACACTCTCTTCTTTATCCCTCCAAGAGTAAACCAGGCATGATCTGTTGCATCAGCGAAGGATGATTTACTCTTTCGCTCATTTTGAGCACAACCAAAGAAACAGAACAGCTGAAACGTAAATACAACCAGCAAGAATACTACCGGGCAGCTTCGAACAGAAAGAGACAGAAGAAGCGTTAGTGGATTTGCATTATAACCGCGCGGTTACTCAAAAGCTTTAAGACGGGTATTTTTATTAAACGCAATAATGAAAGAATCAGTTATCAATAAATAAATAGATTTCAGCTTAGTTTTGTTCATAAGGTTGAACGGAGTTTATCACTGTTTAGTGCTTACTAAACAGTTTTGCAAGTCTTGCGAGTCTTCAAGAGTAAATCCCTCCTTCCCGACGCATCTCAAACCTCCACCATGGTGAGAAGCGAGAGGTTCATTTATATTTGAATGAATCTTGTTTGTCTGTTTCCCGAAGAACTTGGAAGTCGGCAAAACTGACAAACACACATGAGTTATTTTGCTTCTACAGAGTTAAGAGACCCACAAGACCCCAATTTTCACATGAGTGGACACAAGTGTTTTGAATTAAGTCTGGACCAGGTAAGAATGGGAAATTCAATGTCCTAAAAAGGGAGCATGGAATACATTCAGCCACAAGGAGGAAAGACGAGATATTGTCGAGCTCTAAGGAAGGGACCATTCAGAAATCATATACAATATGTTTTCAAAAATTGTACATTTGTAGGGACCATCGAGTTGGTCCCTAATTAGGGAGCTTTTAATGAGGAAGCAAAGACATGTATTGCTGGAATTTTCTGCATTGGTCAAACAAGCAGTGGTGATCTGAACAAACCCCTAAAGGCTATAAATTGTGTCCTAGTTAGCTTCTTTGGATCACTCATCCCAGTTGACCAAAGACAGCACTTCCCATTTCTCTTCCCATATCCAGCACTTGCCCATCCAAACCAGCTATCGCCTCACGCCAATCCATCCATCATTCATTCAATCAGCTTTATCCGTTTCACATTCGTTCATGCAGTGACTTCGATACTCTTAAATCTAAACCACTTGGACTCGATTAAAAATCCTGACGCGCTTATCAGAGAATGGCGCGTGTATGGTTTTAATGAAAAGACGTCTTAATGTCGAGTGCGCAGCAATTAATTAAGAGGCCACATCACAACCAAGCCACCAATAGCACCCAGAAGTGCAACCAATATATCCAGCGAACGCAACCGTCCTCTAGCCAGCAATATCGAGGCGACGTAATAAATTAAGATGGGTCCCAAATTAGGATTGAGGAAAACGGACAACGGGAACATTACATATACAGAAGCCAATTTGTGCGGGCAGGCGAAAAGATAAGTAAGTGGCATGGGCCCCGCGAGCCAGTCAACTTCGCGGCGATATAATAATGCAACGCTGAAGAGGCATTTTTGCGATAAGTTTGTTAACTTTTGGTTTTCCTTGTTTTTTGTTTAATTTTTTCCTTTTTTTTGTTTAATTTGTTATTTTAAGGAAAAACACTAAATATCCCGGATGAAGTGGTTGCTACAGTGGTGGTAGCTGTCGTGAGATGAGTTGTATTATGACCACGAGCGGGCAATTTTATGGTATTTTGATTAACGCTATCGCGGGAAAATTCGACAATTAATTGTACGGTTATTGGCGTGTGATTAATTTGATGGTGTTTCAATTTGAGATGCAGGAACGCATATAAATATTATAGGGATGGGGCAGGCAATTCTGAAAAAGATAAGTTTCGACTTTTATGAAGTAAATGGTTTAAATTTAGATTTACAAAAATTTAGATCTCTTTGGGAAATCTAGTCCTGATTGGAATTCTGATATGAAGGAACTTTCATTTGCTTCACATCAAGTAAAGGTCCCCATAGTCGATCTCGCACTCTGCAGGGGTCACACTCTTGTATCTGACACTACACAACTATTATCTAATTAGGTATATCCTATCTAATCCAGCCTAGGTTGCTTTATTGTGTTTCAAAACAATCAAATCGAAGGAAGGGAAGGTATATAATTCTGGAATGACTAGCATAGCTGAAATGACATTTACTAAGATTTTATGAATTTTATGATTTACTGAAATTTTTATAATATATGAAATTTTCGACCGGAGATCTCAAAGCGGTTTCAACGATTGCAGGATTGCGGAAGTCTCAATGCGCTGTCCTTATGAATCGTATGGACGAAAAACGGATATCCAAAAAAGGTACTCCTTGGGAACTGAAGAGCGGAGACCAGTGGAGACACTGAGGAAATCGCTGCTCAGATTTCGAAAATGGAGGTCGCGGTCAATGGACCTAGACAGTTGGTGGCGCTTGTTGCAGGGAGCGAAGACCCGAGAGCGCTTCAGTGCTAAGAAGAAAAAGAAGAATTCCAACAATGAAATGAAAGAACTTTGTACCTATACAGATAGTCGTAAGAAATCATCCTCATATGTGAAAAAATGGTGCAATGCCCAAGAGGAATATGCAAAGAAGTCGTAGACCATCGGTTGTTTCAGTCGAAGTAAGAAAGGAAATTCGAGCATTGCCTGAGCATAATCCAGGAGTGAGGATGCAAACAGTAAGGAGATGGCTGAATAACTCTCCATAAGTCACGAAAATCGTATCCAGGTGCACTGTGCACCATCCGATACATCTGGTCCACCAACGTTGGCCGGCACGCCTATAGAGAATGCAAAATAGTCCTACTTTCTATATTCGAGACCGGCTGAATCTTTGTCAAAATCTAGGATTTGTTGATGATAATGCCGGTCATGAAAAGCTGCGCTCAAATATCCTTTTTACGGACTCAATGGAGAATATTAAAGGAAAAATATTCTCACTTATTCTGTACAATGTGTTTCTAATCGCCGTTAAAATTTAAGGGAAAGAAAGGAAGTTTTTTAATGCAAGATCTGCTTTGAAAACTGATGAGGTATTATGGTATTAGCTTTTTTCTTTCGATGTTGGTGTTAGCTTTTTTCTAACTTCTTGGTAATGCTCCTGACTAAAGGCCCCATCGAAAATCTGTTGTCTAAGTGAAAGGAGAGAGAGAGAGTATTGGAATTAGATATATTCAGTGAAAGAAATTTTCAATAACGACCAAAAACAAACAAAGGAACTAGCCTAGTTTATGAACGCCTCTCTCTTCTCGCTAGCAGATAACATAGGGTAAATTCACAAAACAGCTGCTTGCCACTTTGTGACGATTCACGTTTTTGGTTGACTTTTTGATGTTTCAATGTTCCAACTCATGGTGATTGCAGGGTTGATACCCATCGCCGTCCTTGCGAGAGAGTGCAAAGAAGCAGAGAAGAGGTCACCAGGTAAGAGAGACAACGCTGTCTCAGCGGTTGGCAAGAGTCCTGGGTGCAAGACACAAGGGGAGGGTGGACTGCACGTCTAATCTCTGGCCTGAGGCCGTGGCTCAGTCTAGTCTAGTCTATCACGCCAGCTCTTAAGCGGGCATGGTTGTTTTCTGTCTTACCTGCACAAGATTGACAGGTCATGGTCTCCTAACTGCGTATTATGTGCAGGAGAGGTGGATGACGCCTGTCCCACATTCTTCTCTTGCAAAAGATGTTCGGATACGATGGTCGGAGGAATGCTTAGGACGGATGACAAACGGAATCGCGTGGCACAATATGCTCAGACGCGTCGAGACTGAAAAAAAAACAATATTGGAGCGCTGGAAGGCGCCGGCCTCCCGTCGGCCACTTCCTTTCTCACCCTTTCTTCCCGCTGGCAAAGAGATTCCTGTAATCTAAAGAGGCTTGACTGGGCGTAAGAACACGGGGCCTATTCCGAGGAAGTATTTGTATACCAAAATACATGTCTGGATTCCGCTCAAAGTATTCTACTCCGTAAGGCAAAAACGTTCCAAACCAATGTTTTCAGTGCTTAAATCAATCCTAACAATCTCTTCTTCAAAAATGTCATTCGGCTTTTTCGAACATATAAACCATGATATCTGGAATCGTCTCTAATATTTCTTCTTTAATTTTTTATTTTTGAGGTTTTTTTGAGGTTAGCATGTTAGTATAACGACAGAAGGTGAGGTTTCGTAGAACAAAGATCCGGGGTCAGGCCAATTTTGAATGCGCTGGAGCATATTCGTCGTGGGAAAAACTGTGACAACTTCTCTTTATTTCTGATACGATGCAAGTATTACGCAGACTGTCAGACGTTCCCAGTAGTAAAGTAGTAAGTTTCATTTCCCGTTGATTTTTGAGTGGAAGAGTTTTCACGGCGGAAAGCACCATTACCGTCAAAGCAAACTGTCAGTATCAGGTTAATATCGTATTCAAGTTGTCAAACTTTTTGGATATGGGGCACTTTCCACCTACCCAACGGAACGTTTGAAGCTGCGTTAAAGGTTAAACTGAGTGAGATTATTTTTTTTTTTTGGGTTGGGGGGTGAAGGCAATTTACGCCCGGAGTGTGGGACTCCTAGCAGCGCATGCTACCAGACTACCCACTAAACACCCCCCCTGTCAAGAGATCCTAGCATGGAACCGTTTGACACATTACTTCGGGCTAGGCCTCTTTTTTACTTCGCGCTAGGGCGCCGTCAGTCTAGAGAAATCTCCCTCCAGCGGGAGGGGGCAGGATGGAGGAGGACTGCTGGAAAGGAGACCTTCCTAGACCCCGCGCCCAAGGCTATCTATCGTATATTTTTTGGCAATAAGTATTGCCCGAGAGTAATGTGCCACGCAGGTCCATTTGTCGAAACTTTTCAGCATTTCTCCGACCAGATTGTCTGGAGAAAGCTCTCCCATCACCTCCCACAGGTCCTGCCGCATCCTGTTCCACCTTCTACAGTTGAAGAAGGTGTGACATGCGTCATCCCTTTCCCCTGGGCAGAAAATGCAGTCTGGGGACCGTGATTTACCAATCTTGTGCAAGTAAGACTGAAAATACCCATGCCCGCTAAGAAGCTGGGTAAGGTAATAATCAGTCTCACCGTGCCTTCGATTTAGCCACGATCCCACGTCCCCTATAAGGCGGGCAGTCCAGCGGCCATTGGAGTCGCCTTCCCATGACTGTTGCCACTCGAGTATTGTGCGCTGCCTCTCTTCTCGGTTGACAGCATATCTTGAGCCCTCCACTTTACGGTCATAAATTCTCCGTCGTTCTCTAGCAAGGAGGGCGATGGGTATCACTCCTGCGATCACCAACACCGCCGACTCAGAGACAGTGCGGTATGCAGACGCAACCCGCAAAGCTCCTCGTCTCTGTACCTGGGCCAAGCGCTTTCGGTACAGCTCCTTACTGAGAGCTCCGGCCCAAACCTCAGAGCCGTACAGTAGCACTGCCTGTACAGCACTCATGAGAAGTCGGCGTTTGCTCGGTGTGGGCCCACCGATGTTGCACATTAGTCGACTCAAAGCTGAGACGCCCATCGCGGCCTTTTTCGCCGTTGCCCTGATCTGTTCCGAAAAGCTCATTTTGGAATCGATCAATAGTCCCAAATATTTTATTGCGACTTTAGAGTGTGTGAGATTATTGAGAAGATTAATTGAAGAATTTTATATTAAGACATAAATTTTCCTTGAAAGTCGTACCAAGTGATCACCTCTTATGTTGTAAGATTGAAAGTTTCACATTTTTCTAAACGATTTGGCAGTAAATGATCGCCTTTAGGTTTCACTTCCTTTGAAACCTTTACGTAATCCGCCTTTTGGTCAGCTATCATCAAGCGTGGCACAAATTTGACAGCAAATTGATACCATACCTTCTTCTTCTTGATGCGAATCGATACCTTCTTGCCAATTTGATTCTTTTTGTCAAAGATTCGGAACAAGATCCCACTGATACCCTATACTCTGTACAAAGCTCGCTGATGGTGAAATATGAAATTATGACAAAAAATGGCAACAGTTATATGTTCCTTTAAGTTTTAATACACTTTCTCCCGTGGTCAACGTGGCACTACAGTCCCTATTGGACTTTGGTTTGGTCGTCTGTGATGCTTTCTATAGTCTCGGATCAGAAAATGCGTCTTTAACTTTTAGCCAGCCAATCAGAATTCGTTTTTCTCGTCAATCGAACCCAAGAAGCACTTCCAGACCGTTCAATGCTGATCTTCATCTCTAAGTTTCATATGTGGATAGGTCTTACGAGTCCGATCTTCATTCAACGGTTCCATGTGGCCAGCTCACTGCAATTTATACAGTTTTACTTTCATGTAGACCTCTAGTTCGAGTTGTGAACTGCTTCTTAACTATGGCAACCCTTGCTCTCATTCGAAAGGATGCCAGGAATGAATCGAATTTCTCCAGCGTCAAATAGCCTGAAGCAAACGGGGAAAAGCGAGAGAAGTAAAGGAGACGATCCCTACTAAAATATCCTGGTAACTTTAATGGTTACCTCACGATCGGACGAGTTTTACTGCGCGAGGTATACTGTCAAATCTCATTCTGACACGTTTGCTTCTTTGCGGGAGTAGCAAGCGAGAGAAATGAAGTGACTGAAATGGGGATGCTGAAAAGTTCCAGTAAATCCTTAGTAGAATGTTCCATTGATACGAGTCTACAAAAAGACATGGACGCAGGTATAGGGCAGACTTTTCGAGCTACAGGATATTTTCGAGACTATCTTCGCATGCTGCACCATCTGATTGTAAGTGTAGGTCTCCATTGAAACTCGCATTGTACTATCGCCCACCTTTTTCACCAAAAAGTAAACGAAAGCTCCTGCCGAAATTCTTAATGAGCGAAAGGATGATACATGTGGTCCTCCAGTGAAAAAAGATGTCAAGGAGTTGAGACTTCTAAAAAAACAAAATGTTCCAACTGATTGTAAGAATCCCGGGACGATTCCTTTGCTTAAGGGACCTCTGAAAGGGGCATTAAACTGATTTGACCACGTTTAGTCCTTGCTTATTCGATTATGATTTTCATACAGAAGTTATCCCTTCAATGAATTCTGATAGGGTAGTCCATGCTTCCAACGTTGAATATATAGCTCATTTTAAAATGTTAAAAGGATACTCTGAAGTCAGGATTCATTTTAGTCATACACTTTTTACCTGCGAAAATTTTGGGTGGGAAGAACTCGCAGTTAGTCTATGGCTCATCTGCTGCAATCAGTTTCTGTGGTGTGAAATTCCTGATGTGAACCAGGGTAGTCTCCTGTTTTCGCCGCCTGAGTGCCCTTGTATTCGCTCCATTGCAAATTTTATTCGGAATCAATGATGTAGGAGTATGAGAAGTACTTTGCGAAACTATGCAAGACAATCCATTCGCAGAATTCTAATGAATTTTTAATTTGAAGAGTTTTGATATAAATACATGATGCTCGGTTGTACCAAATTTCCTGATTCTCCCGATTTTTCATGGTGCCACGACGAAGAATACATCTCTAATTCTCCAAAATGCCTAATCGGCGTTCATCATTTGGACTTAACGCTGTCAATTAAAGCTCTAAATATGTCAAAATATATTCCGACCATGAAAACAGAAAGAAAAAAGAAAGACCCAAGAAACGCGACTGGTGTTAGTATTAAAAATAATTCAAGTAGAGAAAATAGTCATCATGACTTTATAATAATATGCAGAGCCTCATTCTACTAACGAAACAGTAGCAATCGTCCCGTCAAGTGGAAATTCCTATCTGTAACATGCATTCTCTCCCTCGCAAGAAAAACGACTCATCTCAATGACGAAACGGCCTCTTAATTCAAATGTGATTATTGGTAATCCACACTTGAGCATTATTTCCCTACGGTTCAACATGTCTGGGGCCGATCACGAGGTATTTGGAAGCTGGAGAATTTTGGAGCTCTGGATGGGATTTAGTTAGAATTACTAAGAGTCACTTCAGTCGGCTCAAAAATAACAACAAGCACGACAGTAACAGCGCAAGCACAACAACACTTACGCGTTCGGGGCGGAGAAGAAAAGGAAGAAAATTCAAAGAAACAAAACGAAACGAAAGCAACGCCACGGAAAGGAAAAGGGAAGAAAACGGCAGCCAACCTAAATGGTACCAAGAAGACATTGAAGACTATGGACTTGGACTTGTCAGCTACAAGTGTTTTGGAGCACATTCCATCCTGGGACACTGAAACGTCTTGGCGAGTGTTGTCTGATCGAAACGGTGGAGTTTATGCAGAAGTGGAGGAAAAGACCATTTTGAACTTTCGTATGCTTGGAGATGTGGCCGAAAAGCATTTGTTTCTCAAGGAAGTCAATCTCGAAACTCACATTGAACTCGACAACACCAATCATATATGATATTTTCCCGACAGATAATGTTCGCAGACTTTTTATCTGATACAGATGGACTTAAGTCGTGCATTGTCTTAAGAAACTGACGCAGTTAGGACGAGCTGAGCTGAGGAGTAGCTCACATTGGCTCTCGTCCAATGACTTGACTCATAATCTAAGAACCATCATTTTGTCTTTCAAGAGGACTCTTGACAATGGTTCGTCAACTGAAAAATTTCCAATGAGACGAGACCGTGGCCGCGTCGACTTCGCGGGGATATATATAGTAATAATTATGCGGGAGTCATCTGTAGAGTAACAACAGACAAATTGAAGATGATACACGACATGACCAATATTTAGTACAGTTTTGTTTGTTTAACAATAAATTTTTTTTTGTCTTATGTTTTTCTTGCTCCCAACATGATGTTCATTTTCCAGCGAGAGTTTCATGCTAATGATGATGTGCGGGAAAATCAATTGGGTTTGATTTGTTTGTTAACGAGATTTTTAAGGGCTGATTAGTGGAAATGATTTCAATTAAAATCAGAGGAGGAATTGGCTTCATTGTCTTGGAGACGACTGTCTTCAACGAGGTTTACCATCCACGCCAGCACCACATTTCGAATTTTTTTTGTCTTTTGTCTATGTCGTGTATTCTCCTCTTCATTCGTCGTCAATCAATTGTGCCCGGAGGTGCGATTACTTCAAGCCTTATACTTTTTTCGATTTTATAGCACACTCCGAATACAATTTATGGGCCTATTGTTTTCGTTGCCTGAAACACATAAAGAGTACTAGATGACCTTCTTTGCGCTATCATTCAAGACAGCGCCATCACAGTCATCTACTCCCTCACTCCCCCCTCTGATTTTTGTCTTCCCGTCCCTGTTCTTTCTGATTAAACATCTTTTGATGGAAAACTAACAAAACAGCTCGATGACCAATTCTACGACACTAAATACCAAACCTTAGATAATCCTTTTTGCAGTATATGTTCAGGGTTCATCCTTATCTGCTTTCCTCTTTTCAGCTTTCTTGTACACAATTACCACGGTTCAATCTGAACTTTCTTTAGTTTTATGTTTTTCCATTAGGATGTTATATGCGGAATGTAATGGTCATAATGTGATACCTCTTCCCGTTTTCAGTGAAACAAAAAGAATATTGTCCTCAGGCGTCTTATTGTTGAGATTTATATAAAAATTTATCGTTGATATTCAATTCGAGATAGTTACATTGATGTTTGCATGGATTGGGATGTTTAAGGCTCCGTGTTCAATTGTTCTGAATTATGCTGGATAATTTTTCTATAGGCTTTTGTTGTTGCAAAAGTTTAAACACGGCAAATCGTCCTTATTCAGAGTTTCCAACTGACTGGGACGGAATGTTTATTAGTTTTAAAGGTTTGATCATCATCATCAGTCATTGTCATTCTCTGTGATAGCTTGCCCATGTCGGAAGTTATTTGTCAATTTATGAAGCTTTTTCTCAAATGTCTTGTGATCGTTATCCTTTTAAATCCAATTAATAATTAATGGGATCAATAAAATGTGTCTGAAATAAGGCCTCTATCTTTGAAATACCTCCATGATTTTTGTTATTTCTTGAGAAATCTTCTCGACAGGGCGCAAGAAGAACGTTTCTCGTAAGAAGTATCCTCTTGACAGGACATAGAAAGAAAATTTCTCGTTATGAGTGTCCTTTGCTCCCTGCTTAATCCTGTGCTTCCATATGCGAAAAAGCAAGAGCTTTTTGCCACGCATATGATTGTTCTATATCTACCAGCTGCAGAATAATGGAGCGATCAGGAACTCAGGCTTTCAATCAGCTTAACATTGCCAGGAAGGCTTTAACTTCGTATGCCTAACGTTCTACCTTGCATGGTTAAATGAATGTGATGTCTTCCTAAGTGGAAGAGGGTGATGTAATCTGAACAATATGAATATAAATCTGGTTACGTGCTGCGTGAAATACAAGAAAATCTGTTAATTTTGTCCTTTCCTTTGAATTAAACTTGCTTTGGACTATCCTGGGTGAGTTGGAGTTATGCGTAGATAATTTAATGATTTCGTTCTTTCCATCATAATATGAATATCCTGGGCTTTACCTGCAAACTATAATTTTATCAAGTACTAGATGATCGTCCTGCCGTTACTATGTAACACAGAACAATCAAAACCCTCTACTGCGTATCATCAATGATTTTCGTGTTTCTTTTTTCTAATGAAGTATCATTTGACAGATGAACTAACACAGTAGCTAGTAGTTTTTGCTAAGGTTTCATCCTTATTTCCTTTTTTTTTGATAAAATCCTCCGGGAGAATTTCTCTGTTTTTCGAATCAATTGCGTGTAATTCAGGTGAGAGATGTTTGTCAATTTTGAAAAAAGTCGGAGAATGACGCTTGCAGGACACTGAGGAGAGAAACAGAAAACTTGAGAATAAGGAAAACATGAATTTTCTCTGGATAACCATTACAAGAGTAGACCCAGAGAGAAAATGGACACTGCAACATCCTATCTTTATTGAGTTATAGAACTACAAGGACAGCATACTGTTTGAAAATGTGTCAAACCCGTTTCCTTAGGGCTACCCGTCTCCTTAGGGTACCCAACAGATGCAGCCTGACCAATCCTAAATTAAGAATTTTATAGCTCTGCAAAGTTTGAAGTAAATCATCTTTCTCTCTTTCATTAAGGATAGCTTGTGACCATGGTTTGTCTTGATTTTGAAAGAAAAGAAAAGAAAAAGCAGGGATCTCTGAATGATGACGGCAGGTAGGTATAAAGTGTTTTCTTTGAATATACCGTTATGTTATTATGTTATAAGTAGATTAGTACTATTTCATTGTAAGCAGGATTCACGATTACTGAATTGAGATTATTATTCTTTGACCTGATTTGTCCTGAGATACGCAGTTTAGAGTATATCAGCAAACTCAGATGCTTAACTGATAGTTTCGATATCAATAATTTGTACGGGGGTTAACTTCTACGACTCTTCAAGTTCTTACCCTAGTAATCAGCAACAAAGACATGATGACTTTTTCAGTGGAAAACATGGAGCTAAATTGAATTCATGAGTTGTCATCCAGCTGTGTGTTTGACATATTAGCGCTTCCAGCCTTAACTCAGGTTTGGCTGACTGTACGCCCAACGGTTAGCGACCAATTATCATCTGCGTAGCGGATCAGTCAGGACTCCTCAGATAAGTCAAATTTCAGTATCCCATCAAAGGAGTAGTTTCATAGGTCTACACTGAAGAAGAAGTCCCGGGGGTAAACCTGATGAGACTTGCATTTTCCGTTGGAGTTGCTTTTGGTCATTGATTCGACTGCTGTTACAATGTCGATAGTTCCGATAATGTAATTCATAATTCAATGAAATCTTATGTTTTTTTGAAGCAATAAAAAAGTGGATTGAAACACTTGTAGAGAGGGGAAAATTTCCAGCAAGTTTGAAGCAGAAACTGGTCTAGAAAGTCAATAGGTAAAAGTGCCGTAGCTGGTCGATTTTCCCCTTCTTTGTTTCCCGGTAATTTAACATTACGAGAGAGAGGGAGTGTCCATGGGTCAAAGTTCCCTAACTGGTCAATTTTCCTCCCTATCGCGGTAATTTTACGTTTCGGAGCATATGCTCGCGTAATGAGTTACTTCGAGTACCGTTATACGAGACATCGGCAGCCACACCTACCCGTTGGTGAAAAATCGGGACCGCGAACTCCGGAGGGTAGGCAGATAGGCTCCAATTTTCGAGGCTAGGATTTTCTCTTGTTTAACGAATTAGTATCCAGTCCGGAAGCCAAAGCCAGAGGATCTTCGATTTCTTCTGGTAGAATTCACGCACGTTGGAAGAATTTGTATCAAGACGGCTTTGTTCAACATATGTCTATCACTGGCTTCCAAGGCATTATAAGCTGATCAATTCGCTAAACATGCCAACTTCTGGCCGTTGTATAATATCAACATCGTGTCACAAGGAAAAAAGATAGTGCCACCCACGAAATACTTGATCAATAATCTTAATACTTTCGTGGCATCCTTTGCATTTGATATTACCTTTATTTGTATCTCACCTGATCGAAACTTTGCAGAAACGATCGCAAAAATGAGACAACGCGCTAAAGACAATGAATCTGAAGAAACAAAAAAAAACAGGAAGAAAAATAAAAAAGAGGCACAATGGGAACCCATTGCTATATCCAATCGATAACACTTCTTTATTTTCGTCTATGAACTTGTTGAATCCTGATGTCCTGCCTCGAAAATAACTCCAGACGAACGAGAACCGCGTGATATCGGATGATCCTATGCAGCCTAATTTAACCTGATCAAAAGACACCAACTCTTCTGTAGTTTTGGTATTGGTATTGCACGAAAATTTGTTCATTTGTTGAACTCTCTGAGCTCACCGATTTTTTGTTGATCGAAGCATCATTATCTTTTATGATTGTTGAAGATATTTTTAGTTTAAAAAAATCGTAGAGTGCAACTGAGCCTATAATTTTGACAGTGGAAGTGACTGTCAAAATAGGACGGTCAAAAAAAAGTGGCGCGATTTGACAGTGGATTGGCACGTAGACTTAATATTGCTGTATCTAGATAGGATGTTGAGGTAGTTTATGAAAAAAATGACAGCTTAATTCTTAGAGTGGGCTCTTGCGCTTTCTGTGACAATTTACAAAAATTTAAATTGATAAAAAGAAAAAAAATCTCGTGCTCTCGCTGTTCCGGTGAATTATTTCAAATCAATTTTAAGAAAAATAAAAGGGGAAATTTATAGGAGTTTAACTAGAAAATAAAATAAAATGTTACAGAAATTAAATTATTGAATAATTGCGCCCAGAAAGGATATTTTTATATCGATACATTACTCGGGGCTCTTTTTCATGATACTATTCTATCTACCTAACCAGCATGATGTCGATCCTGGAGGCTAACTGGGACAATATCGCAGGAGTGTTTATTGTGAGATTGTGACACACAATTCGATCTTTTTCAATGCTTTAGAGGTACTATAATCCAGTGGGTCGTGTAGCATGACTAGGAGGTCGCTGTAAGTCGAGTCGCAACGAAAAAATTCATTAGATATCTATGTTAGTGGGATTCCCAATTATTACAAATTCAAAAAGCTTCAGACAATACTGATGAGGTCGAGCCGAACCTCAAGCTTCAAGATAAAAGCATCAGGTCATTGTGGATCAATTTAGATGATCTACAATAAATTAAATTCGTATTTGAAAAGGTAGCAGTAAGAAGTTGATTTATATGGTTTTGTTTCCAAAAAATAAAACTAATTTTCGGGTATTTCTTAAAATGAGCTGTCTTGTGGAAAAACCAGTAACACAGGCAAGTATGGACCATGTCAGGCACCAACAAAGCACTTAATCGAAACGTAACAGAAGCTTGACTGCCTCCGCATTTATTATTATAATAATAGTAATAATAGTCGATATGAGCACCGTTTTAATAGCCTGCAAGCACAATGCAAGGAGCAGTTTATGACCTAAAATTAATTTACGAGTAAAAAATAATGTTTAGTGTAAACTATAGTTAAATGAACTCGTAGCTTTATCCCAAAACTTCTCATTAAGGCTACAACAAACAATACCAATAATAACAATAGTTGCACAGTATAACAAAAGAAAAAGGGAAGAGAACGAAATGAGGCAATACCTTGCCAACCTGTAAATACCAATGTGGGTGTTGTCCATTTGTTCATAATGTCTATCTAAGGAATTTGTATACAAGTTGTTTTATCATAATCATTCCATTACAGCCAGCAGTTCGCCATTGCAGGACTGGTAGATAGAAGATATAAAATAAAGATACAACGTGAAGATACTTCATGGTACTTTGTATTTGCTTCAATTGGAGCTGGCGCGAATTGTAATATTGCACGGAAAAGTCAATTCATCTGATAGTGAGACTGACCGATATCTTATTATTTATCACCAATTGTAAGGAGCGAAATGTTTTTTTTTTGTGGTTTGGTTGCTCTATGTTTCATAGTTGAAAAAACCTAAAAGTATTGCAACATCGTGCGACTAGACAGGTGACTTTATCGAATCAGATGAAATCGAAAGTAATGTTAAAGTTCAAGGAAATACTTCTTTGAAATCACTTTAATATCACTTCATGATCAAATCGAAAACAAAGAAGATATTCAGCCTATTAAATCGGCAATACATCAAACGATTCAGCATCAGATTAGCCTTATAAAAATCTGCGCACAATATAAATCAATTTCATCCATCTTGAAAATCTCTCAAAGATAATCATTTGACAAAGACCCACGTACCTTTCTCGAAAATTAGCTCAATCCAAATTGAAATCCTTTTACTTGACATGTCAATTCTGTCGTACTCGTGTCATTTCGAACGATTTTCCCGTACGTCTCGTTCCCGCAACCGCTGAAATACAAGACACAGTTTGAAGATTAACCGCAGATATAAATAAAATCCTGAAAAAAAAGGGAAAAATGTCAGCTTTAAATTTTACAAAAGATGCAGCAAGAAAAAAATAAAAGCAAATCTCGAGTTTGATCTTTTTTCGCTCAAAACACCATCTCTAATAAAAATCAGGACAAAAGTAACTGAGTAGCGCCATGCGCTACAGGATTACACGAAAATCCCTAATGAAAAATCGAAAGAAAATAAAGTCTTAAAAGGACTTAACTATTACTTGGGCAGTTGTTGGCAATAAAAATTTCCTTCAGATTTATTCGATGTGAAGAAAAATTGAGCATCGTCAGCATCCTTTTCTTGTTGAAAACACAAGGTAAGTTGTTTTGAAATTTAAGGACTAGAGTGATTTGTACCTGTTGTTCTTGGACGATACGGCTCGAATGGGACAAGTGTTATTGTTCGGAGATCATATCCATGGCAAAGTGAGAAAAATAGGAAAGAAAAGTGGTTGTTGGGTTACCTATGAGAGATGACCAGGCGCGCAACATAAGGTCCTTGTGTGATCATTCTGGCGTACGTTTTTCTTGAAGGATTTCATGGTTTGAAATTCAATGTTTTTTTTTTGTATCTTTGGTTTTGCTCGTCGTCCACTCGGTTATTGAAGATGACCCTTGTTGACAGCAGGACAATAGAAAATCATCCACAATTTGGCTATCTGAACTAGATACGATGACTCTGTGTCCTTTTGTCGGCATGACACATTATTTTGAAACTTGCGTCGGACGGAATGGTTGAAAGAATTGTTAAAAGATACTTTGGCCATGTAGATAATGATCCTGGCCACCCATCGAGTGGACAATGAATACAATTGAGATTGAATGGTGATGTACAAGTGCAACTAATACACAACTGTTACGTTGTTTCATCGAACATTTGGCGAATTAATGATATTTGGAGTGTATAACCATTGTTCTATTGTTATTTTAAGGGATGGCTGATATAAATGATCGGATATTGAGGATCATAGTTTATGAGAAAGATTTCTGAAAAAAAATAATAATGTGTTGATACTACTAAATGCGCGGGAAAATGGGTGTGCGTTATCTGGAACTTCCATGTTAGTTCGCGACAGTTAAGTTCGCGGAAATTTCAACGAAATTAAAGATGAAAACATTGAATAATAGTTTGGTAACCGATCGAGAAGGGACAGGACAGGACGTGCACAGTTCATGAGTTCGAAAAAGCGAAATTTTACGAAATGTCATTTGGGAGTTGGCGCTGTCAGTCCTGCGTCACAGTATACTATGAAGTAATGCTGTAATGAATCGAAAATGATGTATTATTCTTAGAAATAAAAAGCAACAGAAAATTATTTTTAAAAGTTTTCGTCTTGTTTTAAATAATCAACTTTGTGAAGGTTTTCTTTATCAACACAATCAGGTATCTTTCCAAGACCAGCAATCGGAGGAGTAGTCATGAATTGTTGGTATAAAGTTAGGTTAATATGAACTGCTATCAAATAATATTCCTATTTAAAAGGGAACTATTTTTGATTATTCTTACTTTAACACTTACTTTAACACTTTAACCGTAGCATAGAGAAAATGGACACAATGTTCTACGCTTTACAGTATCTTCGAGTTACAGTTATACCTTTCTGGGCAAAATTAATTGGAGGACCATTGCCAAAAAAATGCCACTCCAATTTTGACGTTTCCAGTGTATCTACAGCGTAATAATATCCGGGTATCCTTAATGTCATGTACCAACTCACGCCATTTGTCAACCATTTCCAGCCCACGTCCGATTGAGTTCTTCGTTTTTTCTGACGTATGATGTGACAGGTGTCATTTCTTCAGTATAGAATATGCAATCAAAACACGGTTTCGTGTAGAAAAGAATGAAGTCACCTGTTTGATTCAACGGCTAGGTAAGGTGCAAGTCAGTCTAATCATAATTCTCTCTGGTCGTTCACGAGCATCGCGACCCATTTACCCTTTAGGTTATCCTTTCAAGAAACCGTCGTTTATCAAAAGTGTGTTGAATTTTATTGCCAATGGTCACTTCATTGCTCTTTTGCTCTTTTTTTGTTTTGATTGTTCTCAGTCATTCGAAGGTAGCTTTGACAAACTCAGTTTATGGTAAAGCAGGAAGTTATGTGAATCAGTTCAAGGTAAATTAGTTCAAGATAAATCAGTTTACGGTAAATCCAAGACGAATTATTGCATCCGATTGCATGGATAAAGAGGGGAAACATGACATTGACTTACAGCCAGGAGAGTACGGCTTGTGTTTTGACACAATTTTTCGAGGAAAAGTAATCCCTTTTGACTTTTTTCGAATAGAATTTACGGAAATTTTTGTTGATATGTACCAACAATTGCCTCCATTTTTTTACAGAATCGCTGAACTGTTTTGGATTTGAGGACAACTTGAGAGTAAAATTAATTAGCTTGTATTTTTAACAAAATTTAATGAAATTTCAGGAATTTTTTATACAACGTTAAATTAATATATGGCTATAAAGTTATTCAATAAAATCGCTATTAGCGGCAATAACCTCTTCGATCCGGGTCCGGAAAAGATTACATGCCCGAATCAAATGCTCCTTGTTCATATTGACCATAACGGCATAACGGAAGAAGTGGTATTATGAGGACGCTTATTGGTCTCACGTTCAACTACGCCCCATACGTAATAATCCAAAGAAATAAGGTCTGGGGAGCTAGGTGGCCATAGGTTCGGTGTTATGTGGTCATGAAAATTTTCGGCCATCCAATCTTGTGTCGCCATTGCTTTATGTGAAGGAGCAGAGTCTTGTTGAAAAATGTATGGTCTGCCTCCGCTTACATTGTCTATCCAGGGTTTCACTACCGTTTCCAAAACCTCGATGTATGCAGCAGAGTTCACTCGAAATCCTTGAGTAAAAAGTGTGGTGGCATAACATGTCCTTCGTTGCTGACAACACCTAAAACCATAACAGTGGCTGAAAATTTTGTATGCATAACACCAGGAACCTCCGTAGGATTTGAACATAGCCATCTGTCATTTCTGCAATTGGTCTTTTGATCTTGGTCAACATTTTTTTCGTCGGAAAAAAATCATAACACTTTGGGCGCCTCAGGATGTTTGATTTTGTTTAGAAGACGTTTTGATCGGAGAACTCTCTGTTTCCGTGTTCGTTCCGATATGAACTGTCCTCTGCGCATCACCTAAGGTCTTCGTGGACAACTCTACGAATAAGGCGCTCAGAAACATGAAGCGCACTCGCAAGGACCCTCATTGATTTTGAAGGGTCCTCGTCTATGATCGCTTGCACTTGCTCTAAAAATTCTGCAGATCGGACAGTGTCAGAACGTTGTTCGTGCTTTTTGCATTTTGCAACAGATTCTGTATCGCCTCCTGATGCTTCCAATTCACGGCGAACCTTATGCACGAATGAACGGGCGCAATTAAGAAAATTAAGAATCTCTAAATCTGTATGGTTCGCACATATAGCGACGATGACAGCATGTCTCTTCGTTTCTTGAGTGATGTTGTAGTCCGCCATTTTGCCATTTCTAAAACATCTTGTTTAGCTCACCTATGATTTTTTCAAAATTTTAATGACAAACATAGCAACCTTCTTGTAGTTTCATGGCATTATTTTCTCAGAAGTATTTTTTAAACATTGTGGGCATGATTCGGATTCACTACTATCGATAGAATATATTTTATTCATTTATTATTGTTTGGGTTTTGGAAAACGTGTTTGACTTTTGTTATAATCAACTTTGAATTGATTAAACATCGTTCCATCACCGGATTTACACAATACAGTAAAGTGTGGTAAAGGACAGGAAAAAAAGCTCCTGTTAAAGCCAAGACCTGACTGTCAGCTGTCAAAGTTTGCGCATAGGAGACGCCAGTGATATCTTGCATCGAAAATTTGCATTCTAAAACTAGATTGTTAAGGCTGCCTTGACATGTTCGGACCAATAGGGTTTAGAAACCGCCCATTAAATCTGCAATTCAATGGAACACTTAAAATTCCTTCGAACAGCAAAATTGCTCTTTGCATCAGAGTCTTTGCAGAAGTCGTCGCACCCTATAAAAGTGAAGGTATGCCAGTTAATCCTCCCCCTGTATCTAATTCAATTGTTCTTATTTACTTGCGGAGACATTCCACTGATATCCTCAATATTCGCAACATAGCCGGCTGGGATTCAATTGTTTCTGGAATCTCTTCTTTAAGAAATTATTTATCTGTACGTATTTTTATTTAATAACATTTAATAAGCGACCATTGGCATTTGCTCCCTCTTCTATGCTTGCCTATCTTGCGTGAGTTTTGTTTTTTTCGAAATTGGCGAAACGAACGCGACTTTTTCCACTGTAACGGAACGTTAAGCGTATGGTTGCGGTAGCGTTCGCGCTCGCGCTTTTCACATCTACTTACTTATCTACTACCTATATCTGGCCGCAAAGGTGTTTACGCATTTTTAATTATTTAGACTAATAATTGTTGAATAGCTGCTGCTCGGCTACTTGCATCCAACACACGTTGGTCGCTCACTTTCCGAAAGATGAATAATAATTATCGTTAAGTGGATACCAAAGTCTTGGCAAGTTTTTCCCTATTTTTTCTTGACGAGTTTCTTTTGAATGCGTCAGTTGTTGTTTTTTTTTTGCCTTCTTTTCTCTAACTCGTCCGATCCGAACCGATATACCAGGTGATGGCTAACAACCTGTGCGTCGCGCTTTGAACATGGATTAAAAAAATAGCAGCAATGGCTCTAATAGCAAAAAAAAAATAATGGAGTAAAAATAGGCGGCGCAAGTATGTAAGTAAGGAAAAGGAGAAAAGCCGCGCAATACAACCAGCGATTACCGCAATAATGGAAATAATTCATAAGCGAGTGACTTCTTGTTTAGATGCAATTAACAACGAAAAAGATCTTTCTCACTGAATACGCGCATAAATTGTGTGACTTAATTAAAGTGCCTAAGACGCGACTTGATCCAACCGCGTTCGTGGACATTAGATGGAAATCAGTTGAGGAAGACCCAATTGGAAAGCAAGCACATTCATAAAGTGAGTTAGCTGTAATATGTCCAAGTCATATGGGGAAAAGTCGACGGACATCATCAGAACCTGCAATTAGCGAGCGCAAAAAGCTTTTCAAAAACGGTTAAGTCTAATGTTTGCTTGCCTACACGGAATGAAAGATTGGTCGTGGTCACACTTCAAGCGAGCAGAATTTATTGAATTTTGCGGAAAATCATCTCTTGCGAAACCGCCTTTCCACGTGTGTCATGGCTTGTTATGGAGAACATTTATTATTGCTTTTTAATAAATACATCCAACACGCTTCGTGATTTCAGGTCAAAATATCATTCATATTCATCATTCTAATTACGCAACGAGAAACATTTTCAAAATTCACAAATAAATTTATTCGACAACGAATTCAACCATTTCGTGTTTCGCAAATTAACCTTAGTCTCTGAATTCAGGAAATCTAATCGCGATATTTGAGCCGAAAATATGGTAAAAAATGTCTTTTCCACGAAAAACAACTCGTGCCTCTTTTCAGACTAAACATTAAACACTTCAAAAACGCAATAGTTGAGTTGACGCAACACCTTTTCGGACCATAGTCCGACAGTCAGGAAGACAAGGGGGCATATCTGGTGGCAGACGAGGCTCGAAAAGATACAACTGCCAATCGAAGGTAACTTCTTCGATTATTGCTTTCAACACCACAGGTGGACACAATCAGACCGTCGTCGTCGTCATCATGTTGATCGGCAGACAGATCAACAGACATGTCGATGGACAGTCAAACAATTGCCTTAGTTACAAAGCCACCACGAACCCAAACGTCCCCAAAACCTTGCCCCTGTTCCCTTGATCCCAACCAACCAATCGACGATCTACCCAATGATATCCGCCATAGTACGTACGTGTATCTTTTCGTGGCGCAATGTATCTATGGTTTAGTACGTCGCCAGACCGAAATCAAATAATAAGTGCAGATTTAATAAAAATGATTGTCTAGTCATTGCGGACACAAACGTGCAAAACTCGGTTGCGTAACATTCAATTTTAATTGATTTTCATTAGAAATCATTATTGCCGAACACCCCGTCGACAATCTCCCGTCGTCAAGGTGTCAATTCGAACTTTGTGCAATATATCTTGAAAACGCCGCGCATGAAGTAAATGGAAGTTATAATACGAGTAAGTATGGGACCAACAAGATTTTGTCGTTGTACGACGTTCAGTGAATTTGTTTCGATTTTTTCTGATAATTTTTTCAAAATTTTGGACACTGTTCGGTCTATCTCAATTTGTGTTGTGACTTGTCGTAGCGACAATTTTAGTGAGCATGTGAGAGGGATGCAGGCGAGCCTATGCTTTATACTTTCTTCTTTCCATGAGCATAAACTACTACCTGAAACCCAAAGGACTACATTAAGATTTTCTAGTTTTTATATATTTTTGCGTCCTCCAATGCAAAAAGATAAACCTGGACCAAACAATGCAAATTTTCCCAAAATTTAACAGAATGCAGCTGTAGCAGTAGCAGTAATAGTAGTAGTAGTGGTAGTAGTAGTAGTAGTAGTAGTAGTAGTAGTAGTAGTAGTAGTAGTAGTAGTAGCAGTAGTAGTAGTAATAGTAGTGGTAGTAGTAGTTGTATAAGTAGTGGTAGTAGTAGTCGTAGTAGTAGTAGTAGTCGTAGTAGCAGTGGTAGTAGTAGTAATAGCAGTAGTAGTAGAAGTAGTAGTAATAGTAGCAGCAGGAGTAGTAATAGTAGCATTTGCTGTGTCAGAAGCAATAGCAAAGGGAGAATGAATAGCGGTCGTAGTAGAAGCAGCAGTAGTAGTATTATGAGTAGTAGCAGTAGTAGTAGTAAGCGTTGCTGTAGTAGCATTAGCAGTAAAAGTAGTTGTCGTTGTAGTAGAGGGAGAAGTAGTGGCCGTAGTAGTAGAGGGAATAATAGTGGCCGTAATAGTAATAGTAATAGTAGTAGTAGTAGTAGTAGTAGTAGTAGAAGTAGAAGCGTAGAAGTTGTATTCGTTGTATTCATAGTATTTGTCGCAGTCATAGTAGTCGTTGTAGTTGTATTAGTTGCAATGGACCTATACTTTTCAGGAATTAACGCTTCCTGCGTTTCGAGCATTGAAAGCGAACGTCAACTGTCTACGGTACTGGCGACTCGAGAAGCATATAAACTCGTTCGCAGGATGCAACATTCATGCTGGCAGAACAAGTAAATCAGTGAACTGCCACACAATACCTCCTTTGGTATCTTGACTAATAGCACGCCGGGCTAAGAATACGTTAGAAGCTCGAAATAGCAGTCTCTCTGCGTAATGAGCGTAGACCGATGTCCTACAGACTCAGCTTTACGTGATATAGCTACATTACCGATCCCATTACTAATGAAGATTAGACTCTTAGGATTAGGATTAGACTATTAGACTCGTTTTTTTCTCGCAAATCCATAATAGTTTGATGACTGTGTCAGAGTTTTTCAACCTAAAGTTCTTCTTCCTCTCAGTCAAAGGGCTTAATATCGTTATGTTTGATGACTGTGTCAAAGTTCTTCAGGCTGAAGTTGTTCTTCCTCTCAGTCAAAGGGCTTAACATCGCTATGTCTTGAAGATCAAACCTGATAGCTTTGGTTCCTGATTCCTGTCGATTGAGCCCTCAAAATAAAAGTGGGAACTCAATAGGATTTAAATAGGTCAAGTCACAAATTGTTTCCGGATTTCGCTTAAGCAAATGACGAGACTAGTGCTTGAAAACAGAAGAAAAGATTTCATGTATACCCTGTCAGCATATATATGTTTGCGCCCTCTGTGTATGTTCCACGAAGGGCTGCGCAAGTTGCTGCTACTGTCAATGATTAGATCAGCTTAACACCATTTTGACAGAAAGTATTCTACATCTAATAAAGGCAATCTCTGATATAACCTCAGAGATTGTCACAAAGTTGACGACAGTGCAAGTGTCATATCATTTCACAAAATCAATTGTACTTGCGCAATATGCCTTCAGTTCGCCTAGGTGGACTGTCATCCTTGGACCTTTCAAGCAATAGTTTCATTATGATTGATATTTACTGGTCACAATGCTGAACGATCGTAAAGAACCTTGTTTTGTCGTATATCACCGAAGGACGTACACATCTGACGCATCAAAGAGGGTCAAACCTTGTGATGGGACACTTAAGGACACTTATGGCCGAAAAACTCAGAACGAGACCACACACGGAATGCGGCACACCGTCTTAACGCGTATATAAACGTGGCAGAAAATCGGAAATGGAAGCAAGGAGTTTCGTTGCGAAAACAAACGACAATCATTTCAATCCCATCTAGAAGATGCAGCGAAACTTAGAAACCAATCTCTGAAACACCATTTAAGTGAATTTCCTTCACTAGGGATGGCTATAGCACTGTTCTTTTAATCTCTTTCAGATCCAACAAAAGCCTAATTCGCATCAGATCAGTTAATTCCGTCGTACTCAGATTTCACCAAATCAAATGAAGGGTTATATCAAGGATGTTCGAGGATTTTATTGGAAGATTTGTTGCAATTGAAGTGCAAGATACCGAAAAGAGTCTTCGTCGCAAAATAAAGCTCCGTTGAGGTTCAGACCAGTAAGTCCGTCAAATACTGGGAAGCGACACTGGCAACTATGTTATCCTGCGAGAATACAAACGAATGACATAAGACAAAGTCACCCGCTTAACCGCTGTCTGAATGAAGGACCTCCATCCTGAAAAAGGTAAATCAACAAACTGCAGTTGTCATTGAGTTATGGGGAAAGATTTTATGGGGTGCAAATTTAACACACCCAGGTGTGTATTTTTCTACAATACTTCAGGAAAAGTAACTTAACAAGCTGAAGAACAGCGTGATCCTGTTGGCGTGATCCTGTTGGCGTGATCCTGTTGGCGTGATCATGATGGGTATCGGAGAGTGTGGAAATCGAGGATAATGAGCAGATGGATCAGTTAACCGAAAATCGGGCAAAATGTTACGGTCCTAAGCCTTTCCGTAGGCCTTAAATGATCTTAGTTCAAAGAGGTCTAGGGATGCAAGGGATCCGAATCATTCTCTATCTTCCTTTTGATTCGCTATTGAGAAATCCTCTAGAGCTTCAAAACTAAATTTCCCTGGCTTCCATGATGATAAAAAACGATGTATCGGAACGTCCTTAGAAATGGCAACTGAGAGTTTTTATTGCAAACTTCACGGAACGCTGCACTTCTGAATGACATCTTCAAATTTTCAAGTCGATCACAAAGATGGAGGTCGTGTTTTGGGTGTTTGTGTCCGAAATGGACACAATGGACTTTCATAAATATGAACTAAGGTCTACGGACTTTCATAAATAAATTATGTCTCTCCTGTCTGCCAAACGCAATCCATTATCAGCACGGAAAGGTAAAAAGAATTGCATGTCCTCGTAATTAAATATTTATCGAATTTCACACACTACATTCCAACGTTTGCCATAGCATTCAGATCATTACTAGCATTGAACAAGGACTTACAGCATATTTCTGCAGAACGATCGATCTTTGCGTTAATGAATTAAATTATAAGCGAACACAATATTCTGCAGGTGGAATACTTCTCATGACAAGGGACCCAACTAGAAGGAGCTCCACGGAGCCGAGATCATTTCCAAATTGCATTTATCTTTTCAAGATGAAGATAGCGCACGTTATTGGTAGCGTGACAAGTTCTCTTGCATTGTGGATAATAACAAGGTCTTAAGGGGAAATGCATCATTTTTCCTTGAAAGGATTTTATTTGCCTTTGTTAAATTTTGCGTTGCCAGCAAAAAGCAAACAAAAAATCAAATTTCCTTACCCAGTAAAATTAAGATCGTTATCTGCGATCCGTGTAATTTTTACAGAATAAATAGAACCGTGCTACATTGAGCAGATATAGTGTATCCAACAGGCTCATTGTGTACTTACGCTCAGACAAGTATGAATTTCTTCCGGAAAATCTCTTTCCTTATTACACTATCGATAACATAAGAAAAATTGATTAAATATCTCTTGAGTGTACCCTGCTGTCTCGCGAGTCCTGTATCGCCCGCGCGGCAATTTTAAATGGACGCAAAGAACAAGGCGATCTTCGCGATCGGTTGATAAAATGCGACTCATTTTCGCCCCTTCGCCAAGGGATCATAGACCAGCGAAATAAATTGCCATGATCGCTGGGATGACACGTAGAATGCCTACAAGCAGGAAGGGGAAAAACGGTAATGGGAAATTGGATCGGATTCGTGTCCGATGGCACCAAGGCAGAAATGATCATGGTCACAGCATCAGTTCTTACATCGATTGCCACTATATGGGCTTGGATTCTGTACAGCAGATTGGCGCAGCGAAATTCCCATCCCGCTGCTGCCGGTGCTCTTGCAACTTCGTCCATGATGGTCGTTTTTTAATTTTCCTGCAGGTAAACCGAATGCATACGAGGCTACATGCAGACATTCTGGAGTAGATCCGATATGCGACTATTGAAAATCATCACCTGGGCAATCGGTGTCCATATGGCTCTTATTCTCTATGTGATCATATGAACAGTTGGAAATTAATGTGATCTTGCCCTGACTTATACGAGTATGAACACTGAACCGAACTTGTAAGATCATTGTCCAGTCTTGGGGAGTGATCTGATCATGTTCTGCTTTGGACTTGGTGGTACCGCATCTTTGCGCGAACTAACTCGTCACTATGATATACATATGGTAGCGCAACAGCACATGCTCGTATCAGCTCATATTTATCTAAATATATGTATACGACTTATGAGACGCGATCGATGCAAGATCCATTTATTTTTGTTATCCTCTGCAGCAAATACGAAGTGAAATTAAAGCACCTGTGCAATTGTTGTTATTGCTGATGATCATACCGATCATGATTTGCTATTACGGCATATGTTCATCGGCTGTTCCATATGCGTGTCGTATGTGGCTGGAAGCTGAATTGGTAAACTATGAGGTTGAGCGCCTTACGTACGTGATAAAATGGGAGGTGGATAGGAGGACTTATTTGATGAGAAGCTACACCAAGAGTGAGTGGTTTGATTTGACTAAATGATTCCGGGTTCACTGAATTGGAATTATCCTTGGAGTCTAATTAGTTTAATGCGCTACCGACAATCTTAATTGGCATGGAAAAAGATAGACAGTTAGACTGACGTCGTGACTTACATCGGTTCCTGGGGTTTCACACTTAAGCCGGCGATCTACACTAGTGGAGTTGATATCATGCGTCAACTGCATCTTGCTCTTATTCAAACCATATTAGAGCTACAACAAAAGAGTTCCAGGATACTCCAGCACAGCTGGTAAATGTTCGTTACTTTTTTCTAGTCTTCAGAAATCATAGCCAGCACATATTAGCCAATTGAGGTTGCCTCTAAGGAGGGCTCGCCTATATCCTGTTAGAGATATCGTGAGAGAGAGATCGTGTCTCCGATTAAGAGTTACTTTCTACGTTGGCCCTTATGCGATCCCTAAATATGGTCCTGTGGGATGGTGGTACCCAAATCTGGAGTAAATAGCAGTCCTTTATTCGAACAGCATATGGTGCTATTGCACCTCAACAGTAACCCAGAGCAGATTTGTGAGGGTATTGGAAAACTGGTGAGCAAGAAACCTAGGCCCAGACAGAATAGCTGAGCTATTATAGCTCATCATGCCATCAGAACCAGCCACACACGACACGTCTTTTAGTATGTGCGTTCTAAAAATGCCTGCGAGGTTAATAGCATATCCTTCAACAAGAGCTTCATCAGGCGAGGACGACTCTTACTTCTTGAGTTGGAACCTCTCAGCAATGCATGCGTTCTCGCAGGAAGGCATCGAGTCCAAGTTGACCAGTCCAAGTTCGTCAGTCCTCTTAGAATGGTCTCCAGATCTAGTGGAGTTTTCCCATGAGGACCAGCGTGTTCTCGGTTGATACAGTACGGATATTCAAACAATGCAAACAATATCTCTCTGACATACAAAAAAAGGTATTCTAATTTTTGCCTGCACGAAATCTAAAGAGGTGGGCACGCCATTCGCCGAACAGGCCGCAAAGAATAATGTTTATTTCATACTAAGGACCCTTCTGCTCTTTTCTCTTTCCTCACTGCACACTTGTTCCAAAAAAGAAGCCTCAAGACAGAGAGACGATCCTTTAGTTCCGATAAAATCGAATCAGAAGCATCAGGATACACTGGTTCCAAATTGTGATTCCCTTAACATTTCCCCACCATGCAAAACGTCTGAATACAGACGGAATTATACTGCAGGAAAATGCAAGAATAAAGAATAAAGAATAAAGAATAAAGAATAAAGAATAAAGAATAAAGAATAAAGAATAAAGAATAAAGAATAAAGAATAAAGAATAAAGAATAAAGAATAAAGAATAAAGAATAAAGAATAAAGAATAAAGAATAAAGAATAAAGAATAAAGAATAAATAATAAAGAATAAAGAATAAAGAATAAAGAATAAAGAATAAAGAATCAAGAATAAAGAATAAAGAATAAAGAATGAAGAATAAAGAATAAAGAAAAAAGAATAAAGAATAAAGAATAAAGAATAAAGAATAAAGAATAAAGAATAAAGAATAAAGAATAAAGAATAAAGAATAAAGAATAAAGAATAAAGAATAAAGAATAAAGAATAAAGAATAAAGAGTAAAGAATAAAGAATAAGGAATAAAGAATAAAGAATAAAGAATAAAGAATAAAGAATAAAGAATAAAGAATAAAGAATAAAGAATAAAGAATAAAGAATAAAGAATAAAGAATAATAAAAAATTTTCAGATTTCAAATGGATTTTTAAGATTTGAAGAAGGCTTAAGAAAATAAAGCCCCTTTTTGTGAATATTTAAGATTCCAGTAAGAAATTAAAACAAATTTAAACGTTTAAATTTGAATTTTCGTATTAAATTTTCATATTAAAAAAAGTTTATTAAAGGCTCTTTTGTGAAGACCAAGGAGGTTAAAAAAAACATGTAAGAAGTAAGGAAGTTCAAACAATTTTTTCAACTAAATAAGAATGGATGGTTTGATGTTGAATTAAATATTGAAGGAATTTTTATTTGTGTTGCCTACAAGTGAGGAAAAAGAAAAACCGGATTACTTTTATTACTTTTAATTATTTATTTATTACTTTAATATGTAACGATCTGAGGAGACGGTTGAGCGTGACGCCTCATTGTTTCTACATACATGATGTGATTTCTGCGAGATATCAAAAGACCAGGAGTTCCTTTTTACTTGCGGTAGGTCATATGCGAGTCATCCTCGATAAGAATGGCCACACCTATCCAAATATCTTGGTCAATCTTGGTTTTTCACAATATAAATCAAGTCTTTTTTTGATACGTTTCGTTTCAATGCTTACGAAGTCCTTGCTTTGAAGTGTTTAAGCCTTCCGTGAAAAAAAGCTATGATACACTCTGACAAAAAAGTATCCGGAAATTTGAAATAAAACGCAAAAATATTAAACTTCTTCAATATTTATTGAATCTCCTTCAAAATATGCTCCATTTGAAGAGATACACATGTGCCAACGTTTTTTCCAATCATGGAAACATTTTTTATAGGCGCTTTCAGGGATGGCCTTTAGCTCCTTCTGCGAATTTTCTTTTATGGCGTCTATGGAGTCAAATCTGGTTCCCCGGAGCGGTAATTTCAGTCTGGAGAAAAGAAAAAAATCACACGGAGCTAGATCAGGCGAATAAGGTGGCTGGTCGATGGTATTTATCGAGTGTTTGGTCTTAAAATCGTTAATAATCGTGGCTCGATGTGATGGTGCGTTATCGTCATGCAAAATCCACGAATTGTTTTGCCACAAATCCGGCCGTTTACGGCGAATATTTTCACGCAAACGTCTCAAAACAGTTAAATAGAAGTCCTTATTGACCGTTTGACCTTGCGGAACGAATTCATGATGAACCACACCACGAATATCGAAGAAAACAATAAGCATCGTCTTGATTTTCGAACGACTTTTGCGAGGTTTTTTCGGTTTCGGCTCATTTTTTCCCACCCATTCAGATGATTTTTGGCTCGTTTGTGTGTCGTTTTCATAGACCCGTGTCTCATCACCAGTTATGATCCGTCCCATGGACGTGGGATCAGAATTCGCACGATCTAGCATGTCTGCAGCTACCTGCATCCGGTACTGTTTCTAAAGAAAATTCAGCTCTAACGGAACAAGCCTAACGGCGAAGCGCTGCATGCCCAATCGGTTCACCAAAATCAAACGAGCGGTTTCAGGAGAGATGTTGAGATCACGAGCTATCTCTCTAACACTGGCATGACGATTTTCGAGCACAATTTCTTTGATTTTTTCGACGTTATCGTTGGTTGAAGAGGTCGACGGTCGTCCTGAACGAGGCAAATCTTCGACGATTTCCCGAACGTTTTTAAAGGCTTTGTACCATTTGTACACTTGGTTTTTCGATAAAACAGATCTCCATAAGCCTTTTCCACCATTCGCAACGAGTCAGCACACGAAATTTCGTTCAAAACACAAAATTGGAGACAAACTCTTTGTTCAATATTTTTTTCCATTGTAAAATTCGCAGACTACCACTGAGGTCGACTGGTTTCAACAGCTGTCGTAAACAAACTAGTTGACATACCGCGCTCATGTTTGGCATAGTAATTACGAATAGTCCTACCAACATACAGAAACTTCAAATACTTAAAAATACTCAACGCGGGCAATTTAAATGAGAATTTCCGGATACTTTTTTGTCACAGTGTACAATGCTAAGTTGCTTCAAGATCTGTTCGGAAAGGAACAAGCGAGTTCTCTAATGTGTTCTTTCTATTCTTGAGGGCCCGCAGGGCGGGTAGATCTGCACCAAAAGAGTTTTTCCTAAATTTGAACTAAAAATAAGATCCTAAGTCGAAATCTAGCGTCCGAGTGGTTGTTTTATACTTCTGAGTTGGTCTTTGTCCAACTCTAAAGGGATCAGGTACCAGAGCTAGCTGTCAAGCCTCCATCTGTCAGCTTATTCGGTGCCCTAATACTGTAGTGGTTATTGCTACATGGTGAGACGTTTGCCCATCAGGAATCACTTTACCACGTTTACCAGCATAAAAGCTAGAAGTCCTTGATATGAACCTCAGTGTGAAGTCGCGGGATGACTTTGACTCGTGATCGTGAAGTTTAAAAACGTTAACCCCTAAAGATCGTTAAGTTAGGCCGTATCAAGGCTTATATCAAGTGAAAGTTCAGTCCATACAACACGTTACAAAGCAGTAATCTTGACGCTTCCCTGTCCTTCTTACAGTCCGCTTAGGGACAAAACGAGGACACAAAACTGGGACGAAATAAAAAGGCTAGAAAGCATAAATATGGGGTGAGTAGTGTCTAATTCATGAAAAAAAACCTAACATGAAAACAGCAAAAATAGTCATCGAAGGTGTCCAAGGATCTGATAAAAAGGGCTCAAAAAAAATGAAGGTAATCTAAAATGCGGCTTCGTACAATTTTTAACAAAAAAAAAATGGTTGATGAGGCAACAAATTTTGTGTAATGTCGTACGAGGGCTTTAGTGTTGGGGCTGCATCATCGACGATGGTACCAGAAAAAACTAATTGAAACCTTTGGAATCCATGAATAAATTAGCTCCTAACTAATGGTTCGAGGTAGATGAACTGCAAAGGAAAAACAGAAAGATAAAACAGAAAGAATGAATTTTGAATACTTGATTAAAGACAAATTAAAACGAATTGACGTCACATGGGAACATTTTCAGTCTATGATGTATGATCATGTGTGACCGGAGTTTCAGATAAGGATAATAACGAAAACAATTAACCAGCATTTCTTCCAAAACAAGTGAATTATTCAGAGCCATAAAGACTACATTTCCATCGTTTGCTACAGTTTTTGACCTTACGCAAGATTGAATGACTCTCGAGATTTTCGCACAGCCTAAACGAAATTAACTTCCCAGGAAGGCTCTGTTCGAATCTCAATACGATCATGCATTGACACAAACGATGGCATATACTGCCCATATGATTTTGTAGTTCATTAATTTCTCTGCTTTCAACTATCTTCCTTACGAGCATCGGAAACGGAGTTACCGAACGTACTTAGACGCTACTCCCATATTACACTCATATGGATGTGCTTTGAACGATATGGTACGTAGTGCTTTTATTATTACCGATAAATGCGGTATGTGGAAATTACCTTGGGTCTTCATCATCATCTTCATGTTGGACTTCCAAGTACACACTCTCGATCGTGAGAAGCAAAATTTTATTGATCTTCTGGATCATGCAAGTGGCCAACAACCGTCATAATGGAGATCAGCAGAATGATTTGCTTCCAACTAGTTGGGGTTTATGGAAAATCTTTGGCGATGGATGGATCATATCGCGCCATGCGCGTAACTGTTTTACCCCCCAAAAACACACACTTACGTTCCGACATGTACTAGACGTTTGGCGTTTTTTCTTGGGCTTTCGGGGAGCAGAAGATTCGTGGAAATAATTTGATGATTCACAAAAATTTCTTAAGCTCTTAATTTTCAGAGGATTCTGAGCTTATGAAGATTTGTCTTGTTTCGGAATTGTATCTTTATTTTCAGCATTCTCGGCAATTTTTTTTTTTTTGTATCTTTAGCGTTCTTATTTTTCGATCTCCACGAAATATCTTTTGATAAGCTCCTGGCCCGGGCCCCGTGGAGTGTATGAAATCGCGAACGTTTAACAATTTCCACATTCACAGGTGCACCAGCAAACAATCCCATTCATTTCAATCGTCCCGCTTGGATTGCGATCCCCCCAGCGTCTAAGCGTTTAAGATTAAGACGAGGTTTATGGGAAAATTGGTGGGAAAAATTCTTTTCTTTAGATGCTTTTCGAAATGATATTTTTTTCTTAGGTTGTTTTATTTTTTTTTTTGGTTAGTTACAGTTTTGCACGTAATAATTGTATGTGCACGGATTGACGTGATGGTGCACAGTGCGCATTCCGACCGGTGTGCTGTAATGGAAAATTAAAGATTTTCAGGTCCAAGATGGCCGTGTTGAAAGACGGAGCCAATCTGGCCGTGGTAATGCCTTAATTAGACGCTCAAGATGAGCCAAAACTCAATGAACTCTAACGGATTTGTGAGGTTAATTATATCGAATAGCCCCAGCCAAATAGATGTGTTTATTTTATTCCACGGCGCGAATTTCCTAATCGGATTCACATACTTGAATGAATGGCGGTGCATGCCCGCCATAGCTCCATACACGGACAATAACATGCTTTGCTGGGGTATGCCAGGTTATGGAGCAAATTTATGATTATTTAGCGATTTTTTCAAAGATTTTTCAACGCGCCAACGGTATTTGAGAAGATGAGCAGTTTGCCATTGCAAGATGGCGTGGTATTGTACCACATACGGACACTTAATTTGACGCCATGCCCGTTAGGATTTCTCGTATTTAAAAATTTTCAGTGTGGACGTTAATAATGGCGGCGTTTCCATTGGTCCAGAGGTAGGGACAGTGACTTCAATGGATGTGCATATAAAATTGAAAATTACTTTGAAATTTCGAAAAAGCGGAGCAGCGCCGACCACTGCACTCGATTGGGAGATGTTGCTCTGTAATAAAAAAACATGCCGAATGTTAGTTGTTTAATGTGCGTTTTAAGTCCTTCCTTTTAGTTTGCCAGCAGTCTTTCCGCCAATTTAGAGTTCCCTAGAAAATTGCCATAAATTTTCAAATGCATGCTCGAATATTCAAAATCGTGGAATGCGCTGAGCGAAGCTGTTTCGAAAGGTGAAATGCCTTTTTTAAGTACTTAATCATAGCGTTGCCATATTACACGATTTTCATAGAAATGTGATAAATTGGTGGTGCACAATGGCTAGAAAGTAGTCTTTGAATACACCAAATTAAAGCGATGACTGTTTAACGAGTTCGTTAGTCTGGATTGATGTTTGAAACACTTTTAATAGGATGATTACCGAAAATATGCAGATTTACGAGGTAGTCAGACAGTGATCCTCCAGCGGAAAATCGCCATCTAAGAATGTGAATCTTTGGGACTTTCAAGATGCAAGGACACTTCCTTTCAAGGCTTTGTGGGTCGAGCGTGAAGCTTAATACTTTTTTCGTAGAAAAAATTAAATTTAATTCAAAAAATTTAAGTTCTAGAATATTTCAATATTTTCTCAACATATCCTTAATATCTTGAATTTTTTTTTGACATTATGTTATTATGTCCTGTTCTTTTTATTTTAAATTAGAAAAAGAAATTTTAATATCTTCGTCGTTGTAGCGCTACAGCCCATTTCGGGCCTTGGCTTCCCGTAGGTGTCGCCTCCAGTTGTCTTGGTCCATCGACCGATTCCTCCAATTTCGGGATCCGAGTAGCGTGCTGCTATCTTCGTCTACAGAGTCGGACCAGCGTTTTCTTGGCTTTCCCACTGGCCTGCGTCCCTCAGTTTTTCCGACAAATATCTTTCTAGGTATCCGACCTTCATTCATTCGCTGCACATGGCCAGCCCATTGTAGCTTCCGCAGTTTTATCACAGTGGAGACTTCTGGCTCGTCGAAGAGTTCGTACAACTCATGGTTGTAACTAATTCGCCATTGTCCTCCTTCCTGCGTTGCTCCCACGATTCGTCTTAGGACCCTCCTTTCGAAAGCGTTTAGTATGTTTGCGGAAGCTTGAGTCTCACATCCGTAGCACAACACAGGTCTTACCACAGATTTGTATACTAGCAGCTTTGTTTTCCTATGTATGAAGCTGGCCTTCAGAATACCCAAAACTGAGTAGAACGCTTTATAAGCGAGCTGAATTCTACGCTTTATTTCCGCCGTTTCATTACCATCCTTCACTAGCTTGGAGCCAAGATATGTAAATTCGTCCACATTTTCCAGGTTGAATTCGTTGAGGGTTATGTTTTGCCGGTTGGGGGTGTTTCTCCTGGTTTGTATCATAACTTTTGTTTTGGACTCGTTGATTTGAAGCCCCACCTGCTTCGCTTCTTGGTCTAGTTTGAGCAGGAGTTCCTTGGCAGATGAAAAGGATCTTGACAGGATATTGATGTCATCCGCATAGGCTACCAGTTGGCTCGATTTGTAGAGTAGTGTTCCTTTCGTATCCACAGGTAGTTTCCGTATGACGTATTCTAGAGCTAGGTTGAATAGCAGTGGAGCCAGTCCATCGCCCTGCTTCAATCCTACCTTTGTCTCAAAGGCATTAGTCAGCTGGTTATTGATTCTGACTTGTGCTGTTGTTGATGCCATTGTCATTCTTGTCAGGCGGACTAGCTTCGCTGGGATTCCAAGCTGAAGCATTATTTGGTACAGTACTTCTCGATCAATACTGTCGTATGCTTGCTTAAAGTCCACGAAGATTTGGTGGACGTCGATGTTAAATTCCCAGCACTTTTCAAGGATCTGCCTAACTGTAAACAGTTGGTCAGTAGTTGATCGTCCGGCTCTAAAACCACCTTGATACTCCTCAATTATTTTTTCAGCATATGGTGTTAATCTACCTTCAAGTATTTTTGTGAGGATTTTGTAAGATGTACAGAGTAGTGATATACCTCTGTAATTTTCGCACTGTAGTTTGTCTCCTTTTTTGTGGATAGGGATGATGATGGATTGGCACCACTCTTGCGGCATCTGCTCTTGATCCCAGATGTGTTGGATCAGCTTGTGGATGACTCTCTGTGCCGCAACACCACCGTTCTTTATCAGTTCTGCTGGGATTTCATCAATGCCCGGCGCTTTACTGTTTTTCTGGCTTTTGATGGCATTCTTGACTTCTTCCAGAGTTGGAGGAGCCAAAGGGGACGGTTCGGAGATGTTTGACGACTCTACTGTTCTAGAGCCATCTGTAGGATTAAGGAGCTCCATGAAATAGGCAGCCCATCTTTCTTTGATCCTATCGTCGTCAGCAATGATGTTACCGCTTTCATCTTTAGAGAGTGATGTCTTGGGCTGATATCCTCGTCTTAAGCTTTTCACTACTTTGTAAGCGTTTCTCGATCTATTGCTCGCTAAATTTGCATCTATTGACCTTAATTGGTCATCATAATATTTTCTTTTCTTATTTCTAATAATCTTATTGGCTACTCGTCGGAGATTCTCGTAAGATTCCCTCTTCGTCCTGGTATTTCTGTTAACATATTCTTTTTACGCCTGATTTTTCTTTTCTAACGCATTCTGGCATTCATCATCAAACCAGTCATTTCTTCTGTGCCGGGCTATATACCCAATCGACCGTTCTGCTGTGCTTTTAATTGCTCCTTTCACCTCCATCCATAGCTCGTTACTTGTCTTTTCAGACATATCTTGGAGTATAGGCGCTAGTTTGTTTTCGAGGGAGTCATGAAAATCTTTAGCAATTGACTCCGTTTGGAGCTTTTCGATGTCAAATTTTTGTAGTGGGCTGGTTTTCGTATTAAATGCCTTTGACAGGCGACATCGAAACGTTGATTTGACCAGGTAGTGGTCCGAGTCGCAGTTTGCTCCACGGAATGTTCGGACGTCCATTATGCTAGATGCCCACCTCTGTTGAACGAGCACATGGTCGATTTGGTTGAAGGTGTTGCCATCTGGAGATGCCCAAGTTATTTTATGAATGCGTCGGTGTGGAAAGTACGTTGAACTAATAATCATATTTCTGCTACAAGCAAAGTCAATCAGGCGCTGGCCGTTGTCGTTACTGCTATCGTGAAGGCTGTGGCCTCCTGTAGTTCCCCGATGAATATGTTCATTGCCAATTTTTGCATTGAGATCACCTAGAATTATTTTGATGTCGTTTGTGGGCAATGAGTCAAAGAGGCGTTCTAGGTGATTGTAGAAGGCGTCCTTCACTTCCTCATCCTTATCTTCTGTCGGGGCGTGGACATTAATCAGCCATATCTTGAAGAATTTAGTTTTGATGCGGATCGCACATATTCTCTCGTTTATTGCTTTGAAGTCGATAACGTGTGACTTGAGCTCCCTATCCACAATAAATGCTACTCCGAATTCTCGGCTTCCTCCAGGCTTCCCACTTTTAAATAGTGTGTGCGATCTCATGTCCTGTATCTCAGTACCAGTCCATTTCGTTTCCTGGATTGCCAGCACATTTAGTTTGTATTCACTGGCCTGTTGTAATAATGCTTTAACAGCGCCAGGTTTGTTGAGTGATCTGACATTCCAGGATCCGATTGCATAGTCCTTATTTCGTTTGCGGGGTCGTTTCCGTTGTTCCAATCCAATCCGAGGCTCCCTTACAGGTTCCAAAACAATATTCGATTTTACAAGGACCGGTTGTTAGCCCATCGCTCAACCTTCGTTCCGAAGGCGTGGTTATTACATTCCTGTTATCACGCGCAGGAAGTCGCGCTCACCCTCTTGCATCAGTCTTCATAAGAAGTCCAGCGTTCACCAACGTGGAGGTTGCAACTAGGATTCGGTAGCAGGGCTGTTGAAGTTGCCTATTTCATTTTCGGTTTTAGTGCATCCCATGGGGAACCAGTAAACCCAGTTCAGCGCCGATATTATCGCTACCATTGACCGATACCATTTAATATCTTACTCTCTGAAAAAATTATAATTTAAAAATGGAGCAATACGACATTTTGATCAACCATTCTTTCCTCATCCTTGAGACAAATGAATCAAATCTAATAAACCTTAATAAAAACTCTAATTTAAAAAAAAGACCATAAATAAACTATAAATTTCTGATAGTTTTTTAACAATCGGCAGTAGTAGTTCGGAAAACATAGACGCTTGAGTTCTCACCTTCATAAAGCTAAAAGCAGGTATTGGGCTCAGGAAATGCATACCAGTAACAATGATGTTTGAGCCATCTAACGTTCGAAACTCGAACTATAGATTATTTTGAGGTTGAAAGCTTTGATGACATTTTCAATGTGACAGAAAGCTAGTTTTACACTTGACACTTATGAAATGTGTCGCTTTTCGCTTAAAAAAAGTTGGTAAATATTAAAAACTCAATTCAAAAGTGGTGAGTCTTCTACTTAAACTGTAAGAAATTTACGAAAAAAATCAATTGACAAAAGGATGTACATTTAGAACTTTCATGCACTTCTTTGAGAAGAATTTTGAATAAAGATCTTGGTACGAATGGGCATAAAGTTCAATAATTGCAAGAGTAGAAACCGCATGACTATCCGATGCGTTTTCGGCTTGCTCAATGGAACGAAAAAACATCCTTTCAGATGAAGCTTATTTTCTATTCGGAGGATTTGTCAATTAATATAATTGTCGTATCGGGGGCTTAGAAATAAGCATGATTGTCGTGTCTGGGTTTCAGAAAATCAGCACGTCATCGTGGGAAAACCAATGTATCCACAACGAGTGGCTGTCTGGTGCGGATTTTTGTACGGAGACATTATTGGGTCTTGTTTTCGAAATTGAGCAAGGGAACGCCATCATCGTGAATCGCAATCGCTACCGCGCCATACTTACGTATCTTTAGTTTCCTGAAATTGTAGAGGACGAAAAAGACGATATTTGGTCTCGACAGGATGGCCCAATGTGCAACACAGTCAACGTAACAATTGATCACTAGGGCACTGTTTTCCAAAATCGGATGAAGCGAGGATTTGACTCCGGTGGATTTTTTTTCGTTGGGAGCCGCTAAGGGTAGGTGTTACGCTAACTATTCGGAAATGATTGACGTCTTGAAATATGAAATCAAAATTGCTGTTGATGAAATAGAGGCACAAACAGTTGAAAATATACTGAACAATTTGACTGATCGAACGGGGTATTGTGAGGCTAGTCGGAGTAGCGATTTGAATAATGTTGTCTTCCATTCCTAAATGGAAAGGTCCAATATTTCTAATAAACTCATAATAATTAAAAAAATATTTATTAGTTTTTTTTTATCGCCGATTCAAATTTTGAAACTTAAATGGGCTAGCTTTTACAATCGTGCATTTACAGATAATAGTGGATGCTAAGCGTGATATTGACCGTAATACTTGTTCTCTATTAATGAAATATGATCTTAAAAACATTCAGGACTAGGTCTCAAAATGATGCGTTTTTTTGGAAATTTGTGAACAGTGAACAGGCTTTGGGAATTGGTTGCTTTAATGAAAGAATTGTATCCCAAATGATTTGTCATTAACAAGTCGCCTATCAGAAAGGCTGAAAAAGTGTCGTGCTTAAAATCGTTTACAGGATTTTTGCTCGGACGAATATAACTCTAAAACGAAACTTGTCATTGCCAACAAGGTGATCTTTTTTTTTCTGTTTCTACATAAAGACTGTTGAGTTTCATAATGAGTTGGCTACAGAGTGCTGTTGAGTCTTGAGTTTTACAATTTTGATGACAACAAGCAGACTAGCAACTTACATAGAGATTTCCATCAAAGTCAAGCGTGATAACGACCAATGGACAGCCTCAATTTTTCGGTCATGACCTAACGTGGCTAAAAGACACTTTGAAGCTTTTAAGAAAAGAACCAAAGAACGAACGATTGGAAAGATTGTCGAAGTAAGTCTTAACCGTGGATTGCTTGGTCTGACAATGAGTTATAACGGTAATCCCGCCAGTTAGAAAGGATACCGATGTGTCAAATACAAATGGATTCGTAGTATTTTTGGAAATTTCTTACAGAGCCTATTGCAATTTGAAACAGCAATCAAAGAAACTCCGACAACGTACAAAACAAGGAAGTGCACTCAAATAAAATGAATCTCGAGGTGAAAATTTTTCTTTAACATTTGGCGCCAAGGAAATCCTGGCCTTTGATGCCACTGAGTACATAAAAAAACAGTTTAACAGTCATTAGTGCAATAATGTTGTTCCAATTTTGTGTTGTGTTTTTTTTTTTTGTATTTCTTGTTCCATGCACTGAATCTTTTTAAACAGAATACTATGAAAATCGTTTTTGAATGTAAACAATAGATTCTCGTTATCCAAACTATTCCTGTTCGTTTATTTTTAATGTTTCATGCAATATGACAAAACGCCAAAGCCGTGATCATACAGCCCCAGATATTTTATCTATTTTTAACATTATCCACTAAAACACTGAATTATGTGATCCATCTATCGACGTAGCAACGACTACGACGAAAGACTCGCATCAAAGGTGGATCGAAAGTGAAAAAATAACAAACAATCAATACTTATTATTGGATAAATATAAAAAATTTGAGCAACAGGATCGATTGATTGAGACGATTGATTTTGGATTCCTTCGTTGTTTTTTTTGACTATTTTTCCTGCTCTTTTATGTTTGATCATTTTATATATGTATACAGATATGTTTTTCTTTTTCGTTCGTAAAGTTGAAAGCTCCTTAAGTTGCGTTTCTGTTTTTCTTCGTATGTCGTTGTTGGATGATACAAAGGTATTAGATCGGTAGCAAAGAAAATAACTAGAAAATCAATGAACATTTTCATGCAGACTAAACAGGAGATGGTGCTGGTTCGTGGTGGCGATATTGATGCATGGACGATGAGAGAATACCAAATGGCCCCTCAAAAGATTCAAATCTAAATTCGAATTACGATTTACAGGATGACACTTATTGAAACACCGCCAAATGGAAGAAGGACAGCACAGTACCAAGTGAGACGTTCTTTCGTATCGTCACTGTTTCGTCCTCCATAAATTCTCTAAACATTTCAATTGAACGGATTGTATCGAGAGGTGATGGGTTATTTATAGAATGGAGTTTTCGATACCTATGACTGAGGTGTGTAACCAGTGGGAAAACAGGATGGAGGAGTATCGTGTATTTGTTTGTGGGCAGCAGCTGAAGACTGAGTCATCCTAAGGCACAATGGGTTAAGAGTTTCAAAAAGGCACAATGGTAGTAGATGAGATACTATGGGTCCACTTTTCCCGATTTTCACGTTATCGAGAAGGCTATCCAATGGTGCTCAAGCAACATGCCATGTCATAACATCCTTTGCCAACGCTCAGCGTCGGCGCCTGAACAGTCGTGATCTTCCCGATGGAAAATTCACTTTCGATTGAATCCTGTCCTGCTTTGTGAAATCATCAAGATCAAAAGACAACCTGCTGTGCGACTTGGCTCCACTTCTGGACATCGTCATTCGATCGATCCATATTCGATCTGTATTTTGTTTGGAGTTTTCCAAAGTGCCGCATTAAGAACGCACTTTTCACACACGTACGGACACATAAACATTTATCGTGTGTCTTTTGCGTAAGATGGAAATTTTCTTTTCTTAAACACGTTCGATGCCATGCCGCAAGATCTCATCTCGATCACCGATGGATGGCTCGATTGCAATCGATGATTCTTGAAAAAGTTATTTCTGGCTACGTGATTGAGCTGGTGGACCCAATTTATTCTTTTCTTACTTCATTGCTCGTTCAAGACGCATGAACGTCGGAAAATGTCGAACGAGCATCGCAGGTCCAGTGTAAAGATGAACATTTCGAAGTATGCCACTTGTCTTCATTTGATTTGGGAAAACATATTCCATCAGGGATTTGTCCGACATTTCGGAAGTTGATCCGGAGCGCTATTACCAGCCGAGTGCCATATGTCCTTCAGTGCAAAGATAAGCTAAAAGCCCACTTTAAAGTCATTAAATTTGAATGGATCATGCCCAAAACGGTTGTATGGCGCTCGTGTACAAAATGATTAAATGTCATATGCCACTAGTAGTGACTACTTCGCAATGGAGCATATGTGAAGTCGTCAATTAATGATAGTCTTCATACATTTATTTATTTTTTTAATTCTCTTTCTCCTGAAACTTCAATTGCAATCAATCAGCGAATTATAAATGGTTCACTGCCACAATGCTGCCAGATCAATTTATTCGCGTACTTGAAGAAAAATGTACAGAACCCAAAAATTTAACAGTTATATGTACATATGAGTTTGCCAATGAACAATAACAGATCAATAACGTAGCATTCCATTTGCGAAAATAATTTTTTGTTTTTTCTAAATTTTTCCTGAATTTTTTTTCCTTTTCTCTCCATACGCGTCGGTCCCGTAACAATACTTAAACGGCGCTTAGATATTTTTGCTAAATGACTGTTGGACTTTAACATATGGGGATACTGCTGTGTTTAGTGTGTCAATGAAGATACCTTGCATGGCACGATATCAATAACATTGTCTTAAATTCGCCTTTATTCACTTTAAGTAGTTTCAAAATGATTCATTAACGCTGTCAATATGTTTCCAAATAAATAATGGACATTGAAATTTCTACGTTTGGTTTTTCGAGAAGGACTAGAAAAAAAAAAACAAGACAATAAAAAATCAGTGCCACTGTTCAATAATTTATCAAATGAGGAAATGTCAATGTTAACATCATGCATATGAGGATGCATAACAAGGAAAAAGTTCAGGAGTTCAAAAGTGTGGTTAAGTACTTTGTGATATTAAGTACATTTATTTTTGTTACACGAGTCCATAAACTTATTTTGGGTCAATTGGTGAGTTGACTTAATGGTTGTCAGGATAGTATCTCGTCTACACCGATCGTAGTGCTTTCAGATCTAGGACAACGCTTTTGTCGATCGAAGTCGAGTCTAACGAGCACATTCTACGCTGTCAACAGATTCTCAGAGCATGCTTTCATCAACCTCACGAAGATCCTTTATTCACGTTTATTTAGAAGTGATACATATTTTCTTTTCCGAAATTCAAATTTTCGAAATTTTCCAAATTCCGAAATTTTACAAATTTTGGCTACCAAGGAATCCACTCGTTTGTCATTAAAATGAAATTCGATGGTCGAATCCGCTTAAAAGCTCCACATCCTTAGAGGCTCAAATCAGGCTCCGCGCAACATTCTCCTTCAGCATCTGATTTCGACTGAAATCTACCTTAAGACCATATAAATTTGGGAGAGGATCTTACGAAATTTAAAACAAGTTAAAAAGTCTTCGTCTAGATCTTTACATTTATTGTTAGACTTGTGGGTACAGCAGGGACTTTTCAGTTCTATTTGGCTTAGAGTAAGGACAGATCCAAAAAGTTTAGACATCACACTTATACTTTCTTGAGCCATAACATTGCCTCCAAAACTCGTCGGGCAGATAGATCTTGTTGAAGCAAAATTACTCTCTAATGCTGGGTTTAAGTCACGATTCCAGTGGCACCGAAGGACCTTGGCGCTCCTGGTGTCCCTAGAAGCTTATTAAAAACCCTAGTACTAAGAACTTTTAGTTCAAATGATAGCAGCTGAGCTTGCTAGTTACTTTCGAAGGCAACATCCTTGCGACTCTTTCCTCCAATCTTACTCCTGTAGTGATATTCAGGTCTTTTGGCTAGATCGCAAGCCTCTTTTCTATGCATATGACTAGCTAATTTGGTTACGGTCCTTCGAAGGAGTATCGAGGTTAGTGGTGCATAAAGGTAGCGCTGTCTCGCACACCATTAGGAATAGCTGCTTTACCCATCGATCAGCATAAAAGTTGGTGTTGGATAATGTGATGCCGGACGGTATTTGACGAATATCAAACCATGTCTAAACTAACAGTAAAGTCAGGACTAATCAAGACCGCGAATAACATAAACATTGCGACTTCATTGCTTCCGAAAGTGTTTTCCCAAGTTCCGTGAGTCGTTCCGTAGGGGAAGAAGAGTTATTTATATTTATACATAGTTAAATATTGTTTAAAAATGAAAAAAATTAATGTTTATTGTATGGAATAGCTGCATTCTGTTGATCAATTTCTACCTTACTCATAATCAGTCGATTCAAGTCTGCGGTGCGCCCACAAAACAACTTTTAAGAGCACTTTCAGAGTAGTTTTCCTACCAAAACTTTCAGCGTTTTTAAAACCTATCAAAGGGTGACAATTTACGATTTTATGTTATATTGTACAAACCAGTAGCTTTATTTTGATATCTTGTTCGAAGAAATCGAAGGACTTGAAGGTTTTAGTGAAATGTTCAGGCAACGATCCAACGAATTGGCGTGCTTTCAGAGCATTTAGTTCGAGTCCTAGTATGAGGAGCATGCATATAGAGTATAAAGAGTATATAGACCATGAATTAAGTTTGTGCCGCTCTTCACCTGCGTATGAGATTTTTTTTTGATCCTACAGTGCTACAGGGTGGAAGCTACCCGCTGGCAGCTGTTATAAGCTGGCGGCCTTCCCGTTTTTCAAAAGGATTTTTGACGTTGGAACATTTTTTCGGCTTGATACTACGAAATTATCTTCTAGCTATTAGCTCGAGGATTTTTTTAAAAGTAAAAAAAGCAATCTTTTGTCGTTTTTGATTTCGACTTTTTCTAGACCTTTTGAATACTTCCTGCAGAAAGAGTTCTGGCTGTTTGAAACTATAATTTGTGCGTCCTAAGGCATGAAACAGCCATTAAGGGGCAGCTTAATCATCAGCCGTTCGTCTTGAAGCATTGAACAGCGTTTTACGTGAAGATTTTCTGTTAGTTTCTGGTCTGTCCTTAATCACAATTTTCATTTTAAGGACCAGAGACTACATACATATGAGCTTCTTATATGATTTAAGTAATATCCTGACGTAATCGTCCTGTTAACATTAAGCTCACCATTTCGTACTAAATGCCCGTCGAAATTTTTTTCTTTGAGGCTCCTTGACTCATGATCAGCATAGGAGCAGGAGTCAAGTCTAAAGATATGCCGAATTTGGGACTTCTGGGAAACAGAATCAATTATTTTGGACAAAATAAGGTCTGCCGTGTGTGACTCAAAAAAGGACGCGTTTCCATTTCGAATGAACACAGAAAATAAAAATAGGGGAAAAATTTTCAATTTATAACTGTCATTAATTTCATAAACATAATGAAATTGTGTGCCCACCAGTCATAATCTCATCCCTTGCGATTGATATCCTTTATTTTTAACATACAAACATCCAGTCACACAGGGATCTCAGAGAAAAATACAGAAAAAAATATACTCTGTATCGCTGTTTCCTTTTGGTTTTTTGTTTTTAACTTGCAAAAATGCATATTTCATTAAGTTCGGGAACCACCCACATGTCATACGGTCTGCATATTTATACGTTTCAACTCCCCCAAAACGTTTGTAAGAGCTCGACGTTTAATGTATGTCAGATAATGTCCACCGTCAATTTGCTCTATGAGTGGAGATGTTGAGTATTAAAGAAGGCCAAGCGCGAGGACGACTGAAACCATAGCCACGACGATGACTACGTGGAAATGATCATCATTCGACAATAAAGCAATAACGAAAAACCAGTAAATCCATTAAGTCTGCGTTTTTCAAGTTGGCTCAGATGCCGCATAACAACACCAAAGACAAAAAAGTCACATATGCGTGGATAACGTTGATCGGCGGGAAGGTCGCGCTTTGATACCTTCTAGTCTGCGAAGATCATTCACCAAAGAGCCACAACAAGATCACCACCACCGGTGAATCGTCTTAATTATACCCTTTGCAACCCGTCCACCAAATGAGTAAGGTCCTTTTCCCAACATGATCTTCATCTGTCTAACGCAGTCTGCACGATCAATGCTACAGATTGTTCGATCTTCAGGTCCGTTTTGCGTTCTGGTTTGTCGTCGAAGAGAGGTTAGTAGTCTATTCCGTCTAATGGTCAGTTGTATGTTTTGTACATTGTTTTGCTCGCCGATACAGGATGGGACGTTACCAACTTCTGCAATCACTACGATCATCAGAGGGAGTGTATAAAAACTAAATCGCGTCCACCCCAGTCTGGTTTGGGTTTTATAGGTTGAATGTTGGGCTCCGTTTCATTAAAATTCCTTTTGGGACTGCATTTAAAGGGTTTTTCTTCAGAGCAATTTGTTTGAAACGACACGACACGATCGCTGATGGTTGTTATGGTGATCGCGCTATTGCAGTTGCTGAATAGGTAGAACATCCGAACGCGTTACCATTCGAGATTTTGCGTGCAACATTCATCCTGATTCGAAATTCTAATTGGCAACAGGACTTTTGTTCTCCTAAGTATGTATTTATGTGTTCATAAAAACCCTTGCCCTTCTTGAATCTTTTCAAATTATCGACTACTGGCTCTTCTAGCTACTTATCTTTCTATCAAACTAAGCTCCTCAATTTCGTCTGCGGTTTCCGTTTTATGATAGTTTATTTTTTCGTCAAGTCGGCCGCCGCCCTCAGCACGATCAGGACAAATTATCCGTTTCGATTGAATGATTCTGGCACGATCGATTGGCACGATCATCACACGATCACTTTATTCAACATGGCATGCAACAAAGGGCACAAAGCGACGTGGAAAAAGAAGAGGAGCAACATCAACAACAAAATATGCTAAATTGGATATCTTCTATCTAAATCTAATAGAAAACGCAAGACACCTGTATTCGTGGCTGAATTGAAAAACTTCACCTTATTGTTGCTGTATGCACTTTTTTTGCTACTGATCCAGTCGCGTTTAAGGCAGTATTCCAAGTTTCCTCTTGGATTTCTGCCGCCGTCTTTTATTTTCTAGGGCTGTTGGAATCGTTATGGTGGTCGGTCATTTTGTGCACGCTTTTAGCTATGCCTCAGCCATACCTGGATGAGGTTATGACAAAGTGTGGTCAAGAATAGGGATATTTCTTAGAAGAGGAGGCAAATAGCCACATTTAGTTATTACCAGCATTAGATGGAAAGCGGTGTATTAAACTGAGCATATCGAAACTTTAAGTGATCTCCTGTATGATATTTTACATAGGTGGTTGCAGGCATGAAGAATTATGGTGATAGCACTTGATTGCTGATCAAGATCATAGAGCGAACCTAATTGAACTCGATGGAGCATAGTGTAGAGCAGGGAGGACGGAAAATTTGTATTTCTAGGATGAAATACTGTTGATAAGAGTATTATTGTTCCGATTCAAAGTTGAATAAATTCAAAATTCGGATCAGTTTTGGCCATCTAATTTTTAAATTTTAACTTGAATTTTCATTTTCCTTAACGTCTCCAGTCGTTGTTCTGTATTTCAACTTCCTTCGAATTTCATTTCAAAGGATGAGGCGAATGTCATGCATAAATCTCTGCCCTACACATTCTGTTGCAAGTATTTTACTACTACTCCCTCGACAGATTCTGTCTTAACCGGCAGCGAGGGGCATGGGGGATTGGGACGCGTTTGTCCATCATCACAGCTGGTTCATTTGTGGCTAAAATTGTCCAACTACAAACTGTAATGAAACGAATGAGGGATGAGGATACAAACGCTGACATTTAGCAGAGCCATAGACTCACGCGTTTCTCTGCTCCAGCAAGCCAAAAGCTTCAATTTGACACCTCGTTCGAAGAAATTGGAGACCTTGAGGATTTTTATCAAATTTTTGGGCAAAGTTAACCCCTTGCGGCATTTGAGGGAAAATTCGAAAAATTTTTATTTCACGATTTAACACAAGCGGGTGATTGTCGTTGCTGCTTGGATCACAATTAGTTGATTCCGGGCTGCGGTGCGTCCACGAATCAATTTTTGGTAGTATTTTAAGGGCAGTTTTCCTACCAACATTTCCATCCATCCTAAAACGCGTCAGGGGATGACGATATACGTTTTTGTGACTGCTGCGTATTGCACACGCCAAAAGCTTTATTTTGATACCTCGTTCGAGGAAATCGGAGAACTTGAGGATTTCTGTCAAATTTTTTGGCAGGGCCCAGCCCCTTCCGTTTGTTTGGGGGAAAATTCGAAAAAAAATTTTGTCGTGGTTTGACGTGAGGGTGATTGTTGTTGATGTTCGGATCATAATCAGTCGATTCAAGGCTGCGGTGCACCCTCGAATAAATTATGATCAGCAATTTCCGGGTAGTTTTCCAAACCAACACTTTCATCCTTTCTGAAACCTCTCAGGGGCTGACAACCTACGTTTCTGTGACGGCTGCGTATTGCAAAAGCCAGGAGCTTTATTTTGATACTTCGTTCGTCGAAATCTGATAGTTTGAGGATTTTTGTCAAGTTTTTCGACAAGGCTAATCTTTCGCGTTTTTTCGAGGCCGAAATTCGAAAAATTTTCGTTTCGCGATTTGACATGTCGGATTTGATTTTGGTTGATGTTAAGACCATAATCAGTCGATTCCAACTGTGATGCGCTTCAATGTAAAAACTAAATGACTTCCATACCCATTTCTTAGTGTCTGTTTCGTAATACAAAGGATTTCTCAGTTTTTCCGGCTGCTGGTCATGATCCTGTGCCTTATGCTGTTAGATGCTGCAATTTAATAGGCGAAAGAGTGGCTAGAGTAATAATCATCAGACATTATAGCGCTTTTTGTTGGATCTCTCCAACTAACCACATTTTTTTTTTGACATCCTGATGGTTTTAAAGCCAAAAAAATGGATTCTTCCAGAGAAGGTTTGAGAAATTTGTGAAACCCGTGACAGAAAATTAAAAACCAAAATATTTAATGCATAGTGAGCATCAAAATAAGGTTCTTCCCGAAAATGCAGGTGTCCATAATCGAAAATAAACTAAGTCTTTATCACAAGCCCCTATCCAATAAACTGTCACTACCCTGGTATCCACAAAAAAACGGCGCATTAAATCACAGAAATTTCTCGCGGTTCGCTTCAACAATGTCGTTTTGAATGATCTTTCTTGCTCCTTTTTGGTTTCATTATTATATTTCCAAGACAAAACCCCATCCGAACCCTAAGTCATGTGAAAATTTCTCGCATCATCATCAATATATCCATGATCATCATCAATGCGTCCCCAAAAGCGATCAATATCGAAAGTAAATCCACCAGAATTGTTCGTGTCAAGCCGGGCGAAGTGAACAAATTAAGTGACGCGACATAGTCATCTAGAAAATTGCATTCTTAAGGATTTCTGATTTTGAGCCACCTCGGGGGCATTCACGGATTTTATGGTATGTCTTGGTGGGACGTTGACTACGACGAGGACAACAACGATTCCAATGACGGCCGATTTATTTTATTTTTCGCCAGACGTTAAGATGTTGCGTTTCCTTTTTTTCGGTTTTCTTGTTTCGCTTGGGGATTCGCTAAAGGGCCATAGCTGCCGCCTGAAATTTCATTTCGAATTGGGTAGTTAAGATGATTGGTGGGAAATTAGGAATGAAAGGATTTTATGAATAGGTATGCTAAAGGGATGGTTAAAAAGTTGACTGATGTATAATTGGTTTCAAGCGAATTCGGTTACATGTTTTGGCAGGGATTTCATTTGATTTGCATATGGCATCATGCGAGCGTTGGCTCTAGATTGAGTGTTGTTTTTTTCTCCGAATTTCTAAGACCAAAAAAAAAAAAATGTATATATGGGAGTCAAATTTAATTCAGTGCTGAGAACTTTACCCTACGCTTTCATCTTACAACAACTTCCGGAGCTACTAACCATCAAAATCGATTCACGCTTCAACACTTTAGATTCGAACCGTATTCAAGATAACAATCTGAATCCAATACAACATAAAATCCTTTCGTCGTCACCTGCACACTAAAAAACCTTTTGCGTCGTGCACTTGCTTCCCAAATCGGAATCTTTAATACGAGATCTACAATCATAAATAGTTAAACCGTAAAGTCATCAATTAAAATTCGTCACAGATTCAGTATTTCATTTTTCAACGGACTCCTTGCCGGGGCCAACGTGGAGTCAACTCTATGGATCTCCATAAATGGAATAATTCATTATCCAATGCCATCATCCATCTACCATAGATCGTTCGTCATTTCACCAATAAATTCTATAAATCTAAAAAGACATCGGACTGCGAGATGTGAGATGTCCACACCATGGACTTGGATGGAACATCTTGAGAACAAGAAAAGTTTACGTCTCAAGTGTAATACACGGCGTTTTGTCGTATTGAAATGAAAGGAGATAAAGATTAAAGAATTGGACAACCATCAACAGATTCAATGCGAGTTTTGTATCTTTCTTTTTTTCTGTTCCTTTTTTCCTTTTAATCCGTTTTCGAATCTTTTGTTCAGTTGATTTGATTCGTTCCGATTGGAATCGACAACTATGACTGTGTCAATCGAAAATGATGATGACACTTTACAAAATGATCAAACAGCTCTGGACAATGATTAATGGTGTGTTTTGGGATAATTGTATGAAGTCCTCGATGTTGAATCGCATGCCGTATTGTTGATAATGACTTTTGAACTTCTTTTCAACCGTAAAGATAAATGGAAGAATTGTCGTGAGAAATTTTTGATTGTGATTTCAAGTGGCTCAATTTGACCTTGAGATATTTTCATAATTTTCTTACGAAAAAGGACCTTGGTACTAGCTTACAATACCTTCAATTCCGCTGGTAATTACCACTCCTTATAAGTATCCAAAATAAATCAGATCAGACATGCACGGATTGTATAATGATTGAGCATTTGTTCCTTAATTGTGAACGAGTTTATAAAAGAAAATAAGGACATAGAACAGGACATTGGTTTCATGCTTCGGTTCGCAAAAACGTCTTCAGAGAATATCAAACGATTTGAATAGACATCTCGTGAAACTTAATTATTATGTTATACCTCAGGTTACCAAAAAGGATTCGGAACCTTTCCATTGCTGAGGCGTCAACTGAGGTTATGAGCACTTAGAAAAACATCAACCAAACCAATAATTTATATCAAGTAGGGAAGTAAAAGGAATACTTAGTTAATGCTCATATCCTCAGCACACCTCATTATACACTCACAGTCTCAATTAAACGCCCGCTAAGCCTTTTTGTCACCCTGTTTGCTTAGATTAAGTATAGCTTACCGCACGTTTTGTTCTGTATCGAGTAGGCAGAATCTGTAGGCTGTATCTACCCTAGGCAGAAAAATAAACAGTTAGACTCTCAAGTTAGCCATCAAGTTTGTGTCGCAGTCGCAGAATTAGTCGTTGTTTGACATTATAACCGAGACGTTACCAAGATTACATTTTTCATTCTCTTTTGACGCAGAGCTTAGAAGTTGTAAAATTTGTGTTTATAAGATTATTCACAGCGTCTGAAAACATAAAAATGTCATCAAAAGTGAGCGGTACAGCTAGGGCTGTCAGTTTAATTAACGCTGGGTACACTCAACGTCGTATTGCAAGAATGTTCGGTGTATCTCGAACCACAGTATGGTAAGAGCCGTCGTCTGGCTGTTGTACCCGAAGGCCAGGCTAAGGAAGAAGTTGTTACATTTCCAACTGAAGCGACCGTTTTATTGCTGGGAACGGGTTGAGAAATAGTTTTTCACTGCTACTGAAGTTCGTACACGTCTCTTTGAGGTTGGATTTTAGTAGCTACCTAGATCTTAGCTACCCTAGGAGAGCTCTGAACCACTATAATATAGGAGTGGCATAATAGCCCTCAGTTGCACCCTCAGGATGTCATGGCTTGTCTTTCAAACAGGAGATGAGAGATTAAAGAGATGCTTAGACCCATTATTCAATTCGAGATCAGTGACAAAATCAGCCATTAAAAGTCTTGGAAAAATCGGTTTTGTGCCATCAAATCTTAACAAGTTATTTCTTTTTGAAATATCTTTGTAATTCGAAATTTATCGAAAGTTACTTTCAACGTATCATTCATGAAATGTATGAAATTTGACAGTTTTAGTAAACTTCAAGTATTAAAGGGCGGACGGTTAGTTGTGCCTGTGGGTGCAGCTGAATATTCCATACATACGAGCATAATGTTTAGGTGAAAATTCCACGATCATTGCAAGGTTTTTGGAGTTCTGTTCTTTTTTCATTTCAAAATTCTGTTTCTTCACTTTCGACCAGCTCAAATTACCTGAAAACCTTACACAACCGAAATCTGGTGCGAAAAAGTGAACACAATATTTTTTTCGAATTCGCTTTAAAAATCAAAACGTCTACGGCGTGCTTGGCCTTATTGGACCTGTTTCGAGCTCCAGAATTTGGAGGACATAATTATTGAATTTCAGAAGTTTTTAATAGATTAATTTTTCCATTTTCACTTACAATATTGTAAGTGATCTATACCCTTGCTAAGCAAACTCAGCAAAGACTCATGGGTGCGGAAGTTCTGATGAAATTTGTCAAATATCTCGAAAGTGAATTAATATTGGTGGAAGCGTCAGGGGCGCGTGTTCGAAACCAGCGTTGAGCCCTTTCCATCTTTCTCAATAATAATTATTGGACTTGGATCACGTTGACACGCCCATTAATGCCCCTAGAATTTGCAGTCTCGCTAAGTCGTAGCCCCGAAATTTGAAATGATTTGCGAACGTCAATCCACAACCTTTCAACCGTCTCGGATTGCATAAGGAGCGAAATCTGGTGAGAAAAAGCGAACAAATAGCTTTTCAAAATTTTCTTCAAAATTCGAGACGACTAGGGCTTGCTTGGCTTCATTTAAGAAAAGAACAAAAAATTTCGACTATTCCAACCGCACCGAAAAGTCGAAAAACGCTGTGGATTCATCGTATTGTATGTCGGATGACAGCTGCTTATTCCACACAATCTATAATTTTTTTAGGTATATGCTTAGGATTTTTCGTGCATTGTGGGGAAACGCGGTCAATGCTTCCCCAGGTGAAATTTTGGGAATCTGAAACGTATTGAAGTTTTTTGACCATCTCAAAACCCCGTAAGTAATTTCGGAGAGCTGACATTAGGCTTAAGCACGGCAAAAATTTTAAAAAATACCGGCAGGGTTTTTCCTGGCTTTGAGAATCGATTCTTAGACTTTCTTCAACAAAGTGTCAAAAACAAAACGTTCTGATTATCAAAAAATATGTTCGTACGTAACCTAGTATCTAATGATACAACGAACAATGTCCGTTTTTGCAAAGTGACAAACTGTCAATATTTGCGGCTATATAACGAGCATAGAGTTATTCATGATTCTAACTGACTTCGACTATAGCGCAACAACTAACAATAGCTAACTTCTCGGATACTTCTCAACACAAGAGTACTCCGGTGTAATTTTTCAGAAATAATGGTGTTTGTAACCCCAATTTTTCCAGATGGGACGAAAGGATAAAAGGACGAGGGAAGGATTGCGACTTAAAATTCTTAAGGTTTTTAAATGCCATTTTATGAATGAATCTTCTGACAACTGTTAACAGTAGTAATATATAAGGTGTTGTAGAAAAAATGTTTGTAGTAACCACTGAAGAAGAACCCACAATAGGGTTCGAAATACGTATTTGGAAAAAATAAAATACTCTATGGACACAGGTGAAATTAATGTTTTATTTTATAATTAAAATTCTCTTTAATTTTGTGCGTATACACAACGGCTTAAATAGGCTATTACACCTAAAAACAATTTTTTGACATATATTTAAGGACAACTCCAATCACCTGCGATGTTTAGTTTCTAAGCTCTCTATCTTACAAAGCTCGCTTTAGTTGCTATATGGTGTACTCGTTTCTTTTTTTCGTGACGCCCTTCTGGACTGTTAGGCCTTGTTAGTGGTTATGCTTCGGCTGTGTTGTAGGTCCGCGATTGGATGCTTGAAAGTATCCGAAGCTTTCCCATTGTAAGAAAACTGAAAATGGCGGTCCTTGTCGGGAAACAATTGATCTAAATCACGACTTGATACCCTCGACATTGTATCAAACGAAAGATCTTGGCGGTACAGTCTTGGATGTTCATACATTTGTAGTGTCCATGTCCTGAGGAATCCTAGAAACTACTATATACACCCTTAGATGTTCATGCATCTGTAGTTCCCATGTCCTGGGGGGCTGCTAGAAACTGGGAACTGTGATACTTTATGATTAGTGACCTCTGAAAAGACAAAGCTGAAAAATCTGAAAAGATCTGTAAAAAACGCACAACGATAGCTCTTGGTTTAATGTGCATTGGATTGCAATGTGCGTATGTGTGGGATTTCAACCGATTTTGCAGACGATTTTCCTGCAAAAGGTCCTGAACTTCTCGGTAAGTGCCTTTAGTTGGTCCCAATCGCTAAGTCTGGTTGATCTTTACCATGTATCCGATTCAGTTGTCCAGGATCTTATCCCCGGATTTTGTATGGGATTCCTTAAAATATGGTCACTGGATAAGGCTTGCTCGGCTCTCTTCTGGGATGGATGCATATTAAGTTCTTATTCATGCATATTTTAAAGAATAGTTCAGTAGTTTGTCGTTATTTTGATGAAATCGGACTCTAAGGCAGTTTTTCTGTGAGAAAATTAGAAAAGTTGATTCAGATTTCCATTTGAGCGATAGTTAATATCTCAAGTATCATTATCGGATCAGTACAACTTAATCTCCAAGTATTCCATCCATCCAATCATATCAACTGAGACAGCACGTGTTATGCAGCTTTTGCATTTAGCGCCAGCGAACAAATTACGGCACTTGTGCGATTGCAATTGCATTACTTCCGGATCCACTCACTATAGCCACGCTCGCTTGACTTACACTTTACTACGTCGACCGACTTGGGCCTTCCTGGACAGGCATGTTAGCTTGTAACAAATGTTGCAAGTGCATTCATCAAGTGATGAAAAACTGCTACTCATACGTGCTGTCATGCATTGCAACATATGAAGTAAATATATGCAAGTGCAATAGCTTTTGTGTGGCATACTCGCGTTTAAGATTTGTTTTATATCTTGGAAAAAGTGAAAAATAATAATAAATAATAAGACAAGAGTTGGCGGAGCGAGAAGCTGAGTGTGGCAAAGGACTAAAAAGCAAACGCGACAAACGATAACGATGAGGAAAAGAACTGAACGAGTATGCTGCAGACCTGTAGGCTTGCAGGCTACTTTACATTATAACCGTTTAGAAAAAGATGATTGTCTTAAGCCAAGATTCGATTGGAATTAATTAATTTAATTAGCACTACGATTCGTGCACGGGAATGAATCATGCAACAAAACAGTAAGTGAAGAGTTAAGGAGCCATAAATATCAACAGGCAACAGGTTCGTGTGTGATGCATTTTTGTATTAGATGAATAAGTTTTTTTCGATGCATGTTAAAATTGTTGATACGCAAGTAAGTACACACGAGCATGTGAAGAGATGAGAGTGGAGAGGCCGTTCATAAGTAAACAAAGATACAATAATGTTTAGAGCAAATAGATATTGTTAAGTGGTTGGATGCTAACTTGAATGAACAAGTAGAAAGAACAACAGAAAGGTAAGTGAGCTTTAACTGTTCGTTCATATGTAGATATTATCTTTGGCTCGTAACTCTTAACTACTGTAATTAGAGTTTGAGGGTCAAAAGATGGCTGGAATGGGATGGGAAGGATGATTCGATGAAGTGGAATGGTTTTAGTGGCTTGGGGAATCGTGTGATGGGTTTTAGTTTTTCATCTTCGCATCGGTTCGCTTTCGGGGGCAAGATGAATTTCAGTATGTTCCATTTCAGCGACTAAACGTGAATGATTTAGTACGGAGAAATAAGTTAATTTTCGATAGAAGGATATTCTTGAACCTTTCCAAGGATGCACGTGAACTCTTTGAAATTTAGGGTCGTTTAAGAACGATTGTGTGCAGAACTCTTGACGGTGTCGTCGCTGGAATACTTATTATGTATGTCACAGCACACATGTTTGATGTGGTACCAGGACGTGTGTTTCGAGCCTCAAAATATTAAGCCTTGAAAGGTACCGTCAAGGTTTTAAGCTAGAGCAAGTATGATCTTTCTCGTGCTTCTTGGTCTTCTTACGAGAGGGCCTTCAAGCACTAAAAAATCTCCTGATTCGCAATCCGCTTTCCTCGTACAACATTCAAACGTCCCATTTATGATTATCGTAGTAAAATATATTCTCAATAACCTTTTAACATTCCACAACGATCATTGAACCTATCGTGTCCCATTATTGCCACTTCATGCTATAAACAATTATCCAGAGCCTTAGAGGTCTCCAACTCAATTTATTGTCCACAATATTTTTCCCTCCTTGATTCGAATTCAAATGACATGGCCTTGGCAGTAATTATGGAGTGTCCATCTATCTCCTGACGATTGAATTGACATGGTACGTTCTTCATCTTCGACTACACTCCAGACGTGATCCATGATCTTTTATTATTGTCATCTTCCCTTCAAAATACAAGTGTCCAAGTCTGCGGCTATTTCCAGTCACAATCTGCAATCTTAGGTGTTATTTGGCGGCATCAGTTATACTTTGGTAATCGCGTCGTCACTGTTGATCATCCCAAAGATGTTGTTGGTCCAGGAGAGTGGAATGGGGGACTTTATATAGCGGCAAAGCTGTAATTTTCAACGTGTCATCAATAAAAAGATGTATTATTGCAGCCATGACAGTTCTTCTTGGTACACGATACCAAAGGATTCGAACATACATATGTGAACATTAAAACACGGTGACCAACACGATCAGAGTGGGTTAATGACGAGCTGATGTTGGGGTACGGCAGCAAAATCGTCCACCGATTAAGTTCTATATGGATATACATATATATGACTTATGACGCGGGAACTCTGGTAAAACTGTGTCCAATCTAAAATTGAAATTTGTTTCGTTCTTTCATCTTTGCATCAACCGAATGATCATGTCCTGATGGTGATTGTCGTTTTTTTTTGTTTTGCTGGCATCTGAGCGATATATGTATAATTTGAGTGAGATTTGTTGGTGTCATCATTGGTGTGATTTTTCTCAACGTATTTAATAGTATGGATGAAGACTATGGGAAGGTATTGAAATCATTTTCGAAATCTTGTACTGCAAACTATTTCATCTCATCATATCACCTTTACTTTTAACGATTATTACACTTTTCTAATATGATTTGATTATTACTGGTGAAACTTCGTTGAATTTCTGATACTACGGTTGTAGTACTTTATGTCTTCCATAGTAATTTTTTGTAGATTTTAAAAATAATTTATATTTTCTTGAGTTTTTTAATAGAACCTTGCGGCATTCACTGAAGAGAATTCGCAGTCCCGATAAAGGCAAGGTAAGATTCTATTCGTTATCATGCGAAGTTAATTTTCTTACAATTTTTAGTTTTATTTTCGACGGTTTTTACTATTTATTATTATTTATAAGCCTGTAGAGAAATTAATTTTAATTATTTATCGCAAAGACGAAGAGCATCTTCTTGTTCTCCATAAAGTTACAGCTCCTGTCTCGCCATCGATTCCCACAGAAAAGTGCTTCCAAGTATCTTTGGTCCATTGACCACGTCCTCCGACATCGAAACCCAAGCACGACGAACTGTCTTCTTCGACAGAATCAACCCAGCGTTTTCTTGGCTTCTTCATTGGTTTCGTCCTTCGATTTTCCTTCCGATTACTTTTTGAAAGCTCTCCGTTGTTCGTCCGATTCACGATAGACATTATCAGTCAAGTGCTGCTTCCAAAGTCTTACAAATAGCTTTTTTTGTCCCGGCAACAAAGTTCCGTCTTTCTCCGAAACTACATACCGAAGATAGCACATCTCCTATACTCGTATATGAACGACAGAAGGAAACAGACGGAGAACGACAGAACTTCATCGTTCGGACAAAAAAAAAACAACTTTTCAATCCCTGTCAGACAAAAACTTGAATAGAGCGAAACAAGTATTCTAAGGAGTCCGATAAACAAGTCCAAATTTTGAGACCTTTGGGTCGTAGAATTTTCATGGAGCTCATGGTTAGTTTGGCTCACTTCTGGTTTTCGCTCCGGTTGTCCACTTCAGGAACCGCCTCTCAAAGTAACTCAGTGGTTAGAATCATGCGGATGTCTGTAAAAAAAGTCCTAGTTTTCCACTTTCTACACAGCACGGCTTATCATGGCATAGAGTTATAATGGCATTCTATAGTTGAAACTTGGTTTTCCTGTGTATGCAGCTGGTCTTCGAAATTGTTAAAACTGAAAGGAATCACCTTATTTGCGAGCTGCCTCCTTCGATAAATTTTGTCTGTTTCATTGCCGTTCTTCTTCAACTTGACGCGTAAACAAACTATTTTTTATTAACAAACGTCAAAGTTTCCAAAGTTTTCAATATTTGCAAAATGTGGTACTTTATAATTTGAAGGCTTTTTTTGCTTTTTTTTTCATTAATTTGCAGCCCTACATGTTTTGTTTTTTATTGTAGAAAATCAGGAATAGAAAATAATCGGTTTTATATTGTAGAAAATAATCGGTGGACTTCCGTTGTTAATGAGGGTGACAGGATGTTGATTTCATCAACATGGGCTGCAACTTGGTTCGGTTCGTGTGGAAGCATATCTTTTGAATAGACTGGTAGCCTTCTTAGAACGTATTCCAGAGCTGGATTACAGAATACCGGGTCCAGCCCTGTCCCTCGTTTAGAGTCCATCCATACGCAGTTTAATGTCTCATGTCTTACACAAAGAATTTTTATGTCTATCAATAATTTGTCTATAAAAAATTTTTCAATACATTTTAACCATCTCATGGGATCAGTTCATATCATTTTGTTTCAAGGACTGCATTGATTGAAGATTGTAACTAGTTTCTATAGCTTACAAATCAAGTTTCGTCTTGTGGCAGAAATGCTCAGTTCCTTTAAAACTTGATACTTTCCACTATCCTTAAAATTTTTATTATTTTGAAGTATGTCCGGGAATACGCAACAGGTTCTGAGTGTTCCTAGGGTCATTTTTTTTCGAATTAATGTTTTCGTTACTGCACTACTAGTCCTCCTAGTTTTTCCGGCACCTAATAGGTTATATAAGATAGGTAAATATCAAGGCCCAGCGTGATTCAGATTGGATTATCTGGTGCTTGTTGACGGGCTCTTGGGAAAGAGTTTTGGTATGACCCAAATTTGTAACAGATTGCGGGACAAAACTATTGGAGAAAGGGAGAACAGTCCTCGCTTCCCATCGTTGGAGTTTCATAGAATCTGTATAAATTTTGACATTCGCTTTGACATCTGTAATATATATTATATGCATCTAAAAAGAACTCGACAGCTGCATAAATGGGTGATCATCAGTACCAATCACGGAGCTTCCCATTGCTTATATGTTCAATCTTCCTTAGCCACAATAATATCGAAAATATTGAGGACAAATGGGGTGAGTTTGCTGAAGAATCGGTGGTAGGCTCATTGATTCTGCGAAGATACATCCTCCAGTACACCCTTAGACATTAAAGATTCATCGTTTCGGTTGACAACAAGAAGCTTGCCGTGAACTCTACGTAAGTTCATTGATGGCAGACATATAGATTCTGTGAGGTTAGTCAGGGCGCGAAACACTGGCAGCCTAAGATTTAGTGAACTCATCAATGAGTATCATTCCGTCCGCTCGTTGTTCGTTTATAACTATTTGTCATCATTTGTAATTGATATTTTCAATAAATCTGAGTGTAGGAGGGATGAAAATTAGAATTGTATATAAGGTGCTGTATTCCCTTTCCTGTGTTTGTTCCACAGGAATCCATTCTTGGGCCGTTTATGCTTAAGATTTTCCATATATTATCTTCTCAACACTAGAAGATTAGCATTCCCTCAGTGTATGGAGAATGATGAATTCGTGATCTAGATCTAGTTTAATTCAGGAGCCATTAAAAGGTGAACTCTTCCTTGAAGAAGTGGTGATTCCAATTGTATGAATCGTGGTAGCCATAGTAGCGAGATAGTTTGCAAGAAGGCCGGAGAATGTGTGAATCAGATTCCAGTAAACTATCTGAGATTTTCAAAATAGGGTTTTGTAACTCCATTCTGAATTTTCTTCTTAATATTATTCTTCATGGCAAGTTACTTGGATATTTTTTATCTCCACTAATTTGTTGTATCTGTACTATAATATTTATATCTGGACAAAGAACATAGCACTCTCATAAACTTCATGTTACTCTTTAACCACCGATTACCAATACAAGAAACGACACAGAATATAACCGTTGACGGTTGCATACCAATTTGGTAAGTTAGTTAGTTGGTTAGTTACCCATAATGCCGCGGTGGATGGATGCTTGATCGCCTTTCATCTTCCAGATTGGCGCCTTAACGAAAAATTTTTTTGACAGGTCATTAAGGCGGCAATCAGTCGATACGACATTGTATCTGTAATCTGTAAGATACAACATTAACAGCATTTTGTTCGACATTTCTTTCGCGTTATTTTGTTGCTTTTGTTTTTTTGTTTTTGTTCGACTGCTTGCGTTCTTTTCTTGTTTTACTTGACGACCGACAATGATGACGATGACGATTTGGCTCTCAGAGGGATTTGTTGATCGCTTGTCAAATTTAACATGAACAGCCTTAAAAACAATTCTGTCGTGTCACGCTGAGGGTATAAGCGGCATTTTATGGTTTTATTGAACACATAATTTACGCAAAAAGAAGGCCATAGATTGTGGAATACAAAGAAATGTGGGATGATTGTAGAGTATCTATGCTGGCTCATCACAGGAATTGAAAGTCCTTGTTGAAATTGTTTCAACGTAATCGTTTGTGTTTCGTCTTTTTTTTTCGCCAAATCACTCCTTCAACCAACTGTCGTCGATTGACGCAGGATCATGAGTGGGATGAGTTGTTAGCGAATGATGAAGGATCATTGATACGTGATCGATCAGAGGCATCACCTCAAAGTGTGTGCCATATGTCGAGAATTGTTGGGATGTAATGTTTTTTTTTGTCTTCCAACCTACTCCCTATCGCCACAGTATCAATTGATTGAAACGCCCAAATGGTATCCTCTGACCTCTGTTAGCAGGCCTTTGTTCATCACCTGGCCTTTAAATATTGAACTGCGATGACTGACCGCATGGACGTAATTGTCGTGATCCTGTGAGGCGACGGGACATTGGGCAATCATAAACAATCATATTTTTTGAAATTGGCAGAGTTGCCAAATATTTGGAAAGTCGAATGTTACAGTAAAATGGAGGTGGTGTTTCGAAAATAATTTGATCCTTACACCCATCCTCGACGTTTAAAATTATTCCAGTTGCAAGCAAAGCCCCATCCAAAACTATAATTTTGAATTCGTACCAAGCGTTGCCGGAGCACTTCCGCCAACCCATCGATATGATAACCCTTATCCTTGCTCATCATCACATTCAATTTTACTAACCAAAACCAATCCTTCGTCGCCTCTATCAAGCCATTCGGCTCGGGGTCTAATCTATTCTGAAACCCCGTAAACATATTTTTATTGATCCCGAAATAATTTCATGAGATCGTTTGAAGTGGTTTTCGTATGAAGGAAGGACTAACACATAAAAATGTTATCGTGACGTATAACAATTTAATGGACATGTCAGCCGGTCCTGTAGGTCATGTTGATGGTCCGGTCGGTCGGTTTGATGCTTGATGATCGGCTTGTCGGTTGTCAATTGGTTTGTTGTCGGTTAGCACTTTAGCGGTTTAAGGATTCAGGCGTTTGTATCATCATAAAGCGATACTTTTCGAGATCGTCACGGAAAAAAAGACGTGATCCTTTCGCTTATTTCACAGTCGCCATTAAATTAGAGTTGTAATTTTTTGAACATGAAATATTTTTAAGGATTTAAGTTTGTTGGATGAAGAGTTTTACACATGTTAAGGTCCTTAATAGACGGGTACTGTTGCGAGTGTCCGTTTTGCTCGGGCGGGTCCATTTGAAATGATCACTTTCCTTGTTTGTACTAAATATTCAACTAAAAGAGAAAAACCATTAAACTAAAATTGATACCTAGAAAAAAAATTTGTTAATACGTTGGACGGCATTTTTGACTCTTCCGAGTTTGGAAAAGGATTTGTGCGACGTTCAATGCGGCTGATACCGAAATTGTCAATGTCCGTAATATCTGACAAATATAACAGTAAAATTTGTTTTTCCCATTAGTTTTGGAATCATGAAATTAAAAAAAAAATCGTATTTGTGGATTAGATTTGCTTTTAAGGACTCAAACAAGGCATCCCGAATGAAAAATCTTCAGACTTGGAGCACAATTACAACATTCATCAAGGATAGCGAGGAAGGAACGGTTAGAGCTGATATCAGATCCCTCATGCATAGAATCTTCGTTGGCATACTAGAAAACAAGGACAGGAAAACAAGGACAAGGAAAACTAGACAGACAGTGGGGATAGTGACAAGATTAGAACGTGGCGGTTATTCTTTTGGTAAAGGTTAAAGCTAAGCCTCTAGCAAAGAGACATCACACATGAGGTAGATTTGTAATTTTAGCATGTGTAACTATTGAGGCTGATTCCTTCAAAAGTTAGCACTTCAATGCAAGAACCACGAATCGAGCGTCCTGCAAAACAAGCAACAGTTTGGTATTATTGCTGACCTCTTAATATAAGCTCCATAGACATCGCGTTCCGGCAGGATAGCACAACAGCCAGTATTCAACCAGAGAAACAATTAACCAACTATACAATAACTTTTCGGAAGAGTTTTTTTCAGGAAGGATGACGTTGAAAGGTCCGCAGAGCGACATGACACGTAGCACTGGACATTTTGTTTTTATTTTCGGAAAACATCAAAGAATAGGTCGATAAGAATGATCCTTAAACAATTCCAGATGCTAGGTTTTATGTAATGCATATTGGTTGTTGGTCAAATGGAGCTTAGTTTTGTATAAAGGTTGTAGAAATTAAATACGAAAATTTTTCACGGTAAGGACTCGCTGCAGGTTCCATATTTTAAAAGTCCTTTATTTGTTTTATTACATTTAAAAAATTGAAAAAGCTTTCAAAAGCAAGTTATTCTTTTGATGTGGTTCTAGGGAGTGATTGTCAATTCAAATGTCCTTTTATAAAAATCAGAGCATGAAAAATGTTACAAAGAGTTTTCTACTGTATATTACCGTTAAAATTTTTGCAAAGTCTATTGGATATTGTGTATCTAAATTGCCAATATGTAACTCGATTTGACAGGACCAAGGAACAACTTCGCTGTAATATATCCGTAAAGGATTCTTATCCAAAAGACTTACCACTGGTTTTATTCTCAATGATCATTGTTTTCTAGTAAATGTCTAGGAAATGAACTAGACATGACTAGTGGCAATCTCTTTCAGGCAATCCCAATCATGATCATCCATGATGGCGCGACAGCGCAAATCATCTAAGGGAAGCAGGCTGCATTAATATGACCGTTTAATCATGATTTTCAGCTTGGAAAATGAGATCACAAAGTTGTGTTATCATGTTTTTCAGCTTGAAAAGCTTTAGTAAAACGGCTGGTTTGCACAATCACAGGATTGCGGAGAATATGACAAGTTGCCGATGCTAAGCTTAACTTGGGTCAATGATGATGTCTGTATTTCTTTTGGGATTACTGGAGCGTATAATCCAAGCATATATTCAAGCTCGTATAATCAATTTGAGCTTGAGACTTCCGCTTTTTGAATAAAGGTACTAATTGACGCTTGATTGATCCCCGTCAATAGTGACCGATGGATGCTTGATTTAGGCTGGTCAACGGTGACCGTGTGGTATTACAGTCACGCTAGGAATTCAAGTACAACTCTTTGGACGTCTTGGTTTAAGTCCTTGAGGATAAAATGGTCTTTTTTGCGATGAAATGAAGCTGGGAACACTTAAAAAAGCTCTCAGCTTTAAAGTGGCCAAAATTTAAAATGGCTTTAATGAGTTATATGGGATGGTATGGAGATTTGTTGAAAAGAACACTGGCAGTTGTAAAACTGGTAGCACTTGAAGTGGTGAATCCTTTACACCATATTGGTCTGCATTACAATTTTGATGGAATTATATTAATTTTGACAACTTTTCCACACTACTTGGACAATTAGAAGGTATGGGAAATCCCATACACACTTTTCTAGCTAATTTTCTAGTCAATTGCCTCTAGCTCTAATGCCATCTCCTTTTCTGGATTTCTTATCTATGGGTAGTAGGTTTTTACTTTTTGGTTTTTAACAAAATTATTTCGTGCTTATTTCAAGAGTTTTGAATAAATTCTCGATTTCATATGTGGTTGAGTTAGTAAATTTTTATTGGTTTTACAATTGACTTTCACGTGATTAGATTCGTTGATTGTTTTGAGAGGAAATGTTTTAGTAAAACATCTGCTTAGTGCACCTTAAAACGCTTTTCCTTATTTTGACTTTGAGCTGCTTTCAAAACTGATTAAGCTTGGTAGATCGATGACTGATTCACCTAGCAATATTTGTTCTAGACGTCATTGTGATTTTATTATAAGATTAAAGTTTGAACCGAGTTTCAAGAAGTTTTCGGCGTCTTTAGGAGATTGACTCTGCGCAAATCTGCAGGTTTGTTTATAATACGAAGCATAACTATTTTGTGTCGAACCTGGAGGAAGTATGGTAGTTCTATTTGAGTGCCATTCCTAAATAGGGATTCTGAATGGCTTGAAGTGTCACCATGAGGTAGTTAGCGCTTTGGTTTCGAGTGGGAGGCTCAGTATATGTTTTAAGGCTGGATCCTCATTGAAAAGATAAGAATTTTGTTTCAATGATTCGCGGGAGACTTTCAGTTAACCAGTTAAGTAAGGAGTACAGAGACATGGCCGATTTAAATGAACCTTGGTCTTTATGTGCTTGATATGATTTTTAAAAGGTACATTTTGGATCGAGGTTTCGAGCTGAATAAATCAGGTCTTTTGATGAAGGAATCAATGCGCCTAGGAAGATTAAAAGTCCTTATGCTTATGTGAAGTTTCATTTCTTCTTGAAGAAGATTCCCATGGCTTCCTTTTGGTTGATTGTGATTTTCTACCTGTAAAATGACTGGGAGAATTTTTTCCAGCATTCCCTCTAGGTTGGTAGTGATCAGGTTAGAGGTGCTCCCGGATATGCAGAAAACCCCCCCTGCAAACGATGCTAGTTGGCTGTTTAAGCTTGTGGGTAAGTCGAATGTATATATGTTAAAAAGTGTGGGAGCGAAACATGAGCTTTGTGGAATGCCAGCAGTAGCAGTTTTGTTAGTGGATCTTGAGCCTTGAACCTTAACCTGGTATGTTCTACTTCTCAGGAAGGATAAAATCAGTTTGTACAAGTGTGATGGCGTTCAGCACTGTTTGAGCTTACGAAGTAGACCATCATGGCCAATAGTATTCTTATTTTTTGGGAATGAAATCTTAAGTTCAAAGGAAAAACCATCAACTACGTTCGTTATTTTAATAATTTCAACAGTCCAGCTTTCCAATAGACAATCAGCAAACATGGATCATCAGATATTCGTTAGAAATATTACAAACTTGATTGCCACAAACATCTTTTGAACTCTTTAAATAAGAGAAATTAGTCTATCACCAATAATTATTACAATTGAATAGCTAAACTTTTCAGATCATATATTACCTAATGAACTGTAACACCATTAACAACAATCACTTCTAACCGATATTTCTGCAATATTTTCCCATAAATTATCAACTAGTTCATTAGGAAAACCACAAAAAAAAAAAATAAACTACACAAAACATACTAGGCCAGACAGATGGACAGACATGTATATAATACTAAACAATCGGTTTAAAATACATTAAACAAAAAAGACAAATCACATTTCAACAACAAACAACAAAACATCCTAATGTAGCATTGTTTAAGTTAACTTTGCACTTCATTTCTTACACTTTAAGTAATTGAATATCTACACTTGGCAAGGAAGAAAGACCACGGAATAAAGTAATGACATGGTTGCATATATGCGGAAAAAAAAGGAAGACAAGATAGATACATCGATGGAATAGATACAACAAAAGGGAGAACAATCAACTGATTGTCTGTCCGAATGGTTTGAAATCGACAAAACAAAAAACAGTGAAAGTTTTGGTACAATATGTTCGATGTCGATTGGTGAATTGTAACACACTTTGTAGGAGTCGGCAGGATAAGAAAAAAGAAAAAAATTTATGTACCCATTTTAAACGTCTAATGAAGATTGATTTAGTGTTGATTTGGATGGTGAAATATTACAGGTTGTTTTTTTTTGTTAGTTGTTTAATTGTTAAAAATGTAACCTCATAATTTAAAATGTCCAATAAATTAGCACGAAAATTATATCCTCGCCGATAGCAGACGATGAGCAATCATTTGAATTGCGTTTCCTTGCAACACCAAAGGGTTTTCTGGCTCGCACCTTTATATTTAATGACACCGTCTGGACAGTTCTTAATCAAATAGCAATCGTAGATACCTAAGGCCTAAAGCCCGATTGCATCGCAACCGTCAAATCATAGACGTACGCACTCTCACCCAATCTGTGTCATTATCCAATTTAGTGATGATAGAGTAGAGTTTTAGTCCTGCCTGGATAATGGGCACGACGGGATCTGCGATCCATTTTGTCTGGAATTTCTACAATTAAGTCACATCAGTCATTTCTTAGTTAATTTCACCCTTTTTCGGATGATCGCCGAAAAAGTGACGTCGAAATATCACGAAATGTATCTACTATCTATAGGACGCTGTACCCAGGTGACCATCATACTCGTATGCACATGATCATAACGCTATGACTCTTTTTTTTGTTCCAGGACACATAATCATGTCGACGATGATGATGCTGTGATGATCGTTTGGTATGATAATGATGATAATAATGGTCCCGGCGACAATGCCTTAAGACCTTAATTATTTCGGATGAGAACGATTTTCAAGGAGGCACAATGTAAGATTCTAATAGTGCTGCGGAGATTTTAATGCAACGATGAAGGACTGATGCTGCCTTGAGCTGAAGCTTCATTGTAAATGAATTCCATGTGACGCGTAATGATGCAATGCAATGGGATCAATGATATTTCATATATCATTTCATATGTGTGCTTGATTTTCGTTATCGTTTCATTTAATTTCGGAAGGGATTGATCATTGCTGTCTTGCTGCTATTCGATTTGCTTCTCAGTGTGATGTAATCTTCATCAGGGACTTCAGTGTTACCTTTCTAATATAATATAACCGGTTGGAAATATATTTGAACAACATATTCATATCCCGTCAACCAATTATGCAACTAGTTCCTCAGAGCATGCATGTCAGGAACTTGAACACTGACATAAGTCTCCTTCGGTCATATTTGATGGTTCCTCTGTTAAGATCCTTGCTTAAACGTTCGGGCCTGTTGTGGTTCAACCACTTGTAATATGCACGCTCTAGTTCACTGAGCCAGCGAGGTCCTTTTTCTGTGGGGTTTTCTCACTCAGCCTCACTCGTAAATGCATTCAATGACAGATGGTGGCCTTAGTGTGAGTTCGCTAAGCGGCTTGATTAGGACAGTCACAAGCCTGTTTATAAGTGGCAGGATGTTGCTGTTGATAAGGTCGCAATGAATTTAAATAGAGTAACTGAAAAATGCACTTGAAGCAAACCTGCAAGGTTGGACAGTTTGGTGATCGTTTGGCCTTCTTTGAACTGTCAAAGTGCCGAATCGATGACAGATGAACTTTATTAAAGATGCTGCATGGAAGTATTTATAAAAATGAAGTAAAGCAGAATGCATTTGAAGGAACGGACTGATATGATCACTGATGGAGTCACAAATGTGGGTTCTAAAACGTTGAAAATCAGGGATGTGCTTAGGAAAAATGGCAGGAAGCCGAACCGATGTGTGATAGTGTCGAAAAAACGTTGAACGAAACACATGTTGAATTGATGACAGAAGAACTTGAAGAACAATGTTGTATCGATGTATGGACTGACATGGGTACGATTGAAGGAGTCGATGTGGGTTCTAACCATGAAAGAAAGACAGACGGATGTGTGATGGTGATGGCGAGAAGATGAACTGACGGTTAGAGAACCGACTGAAGATTAGACCTGACTAAAAAGTGACAAGAGAACTGAATAATGGATGGACTGAATGTATAAGTTTGCATCTAGTCTGCTTTCTACCATGCAAGTAAAAGAAAAATTGTGAAACGAATATGTGAAAGATCAAAGAGTGGTGAAAGTTGCTGTGTGTTCCGTACTGTTGAAAGACAGACAGCTGAGTGAATAAAGCAAATGTAACTGATTGAGTGTTATTTCGACTTTGCCCTGCCAAAAGTCAAAAAACTCACATTGCAATATCAACATAGTTGGATGAGGTAGAAACGAGACTAGTACATTTGCTAATAGTTGTTCAAATAATGTCGTTTTAAAAGTTTATTAATGTTGATACACATGCTGTGATATTTGTTAATCCGGACCGTATATATTTATGCTGTAGGACACCAGATGGCGCAAGAGGATCAACGAGTCTGAGCTGTGGCTTAGTCTTTCCAGTTTTTGGGAGCTGCCATCCTCATGTCTCCGGAGTTGAGGATAGGCAATCCATCCCGTATGTCCGATACAAAAGCCGAAGGTTTTTCGGACTGTAGAGAAACGCAATCCGATCAGAGACTTATCTGTCACCGGACGCCTATGTCAGGTTACTGTTAGCTACCCAAACGACGAGAAGCCTACTCTGAAATGTAGTAGTTGTGCTTTTGAATGCTTGGATGTATGTTAAGCACGAATCAGTGGCCACCAATCACTCCATCATACCAATCATACCATCCGATATGCTTAAAAAAAGCTGGGACCCCAGTCTGACCCCATTTGTTTTAGATGATGGGGGTAATTGTTGATAAAAAGTTTCAATCCCGTTTGTGGAGAATGTGAAATCATCGTGTTTCGAAGAAGATTTCTCCTTAGTAATAGGCTTAAATTCGGAGACCATTGCTTTCAACGGAGACCTCAGCTTCTATGTGAAAACTCGAAAACTAGGATCTAAGTTCAGATTATAGCGTCCGAACTTGCTAGATATCACCACATCGAGTATTCATGATACTCGTATTGTAAATCTGAACTTTGGAACTATATTCGGTTACCACGGGTAACTGGTAAGCCCACCTTCCATATGTACCCACCAGTTTACTGTGGTATGGCCCTTCAATGAGCATTGGAGTGTCCTGTAAGATGGTGATGCACTTTACAGCATGAGAAATGTCTATCACTCGATAGTTGAGTATTTTATTTGAATAATTGTACCGACAAAGCCCCCGCGATGCCCACTCTTTAGTTGTCAAAATCATCAATTGACAACTTAAACGTCCTTTCACCTTTTCAACGTCCACCTTTTTTATTGGGCTGACAATTCTGTTGATTTTTTTTTGCTGATTGATTTATTCCTAAATCCAATAGCACACGTCTGTTCGTTTGACGTGTGTCAAAATAGTCAAAATCTGTCGTTGCGAAGTTTTCATTCTATATTCCTGGTGAAAAACGCTAGAAGGGGTTCAGCTGATTACTCTGAATGTGGTAACTGCTAATGTGTTTCAACTCGTTAACGGACAGCGTTGTAGCACAAGAAGGACCAATAATTTGACACCGACCGAAATACCCTATTTTTTTATAAATTTTTGACATCCGGCCGAACATTTTTGACGGATATCAGGAGTTGGCAGTTACTTAGAGAAGCCTCAGGTGGAGCTCGTCGAAACATAGAGAAATCTTGAGACTGTTTGATATCATTTTTTTTTAAATTTTGTTTTATTATGTCCTCGTAGTGTGTACCTTATAATATTCTTGTGCTGAATGTTTGTCCAGTTTTCATGAGATCTGATGGTAGTATGAACTACTGAAGGAGTTCGGAAGACGAGGCCACTATTTTGTCCCTTTTTCCTGCGCTATGGGCTTTTGTTTCATCACATTTGCATTCTGGAGTATTTTTCCCCTCGTAGAGTGTGTGATCGGTTGGATTTCTCATCCTGTTTAGCGGAAGAAGTAAAGTTGACGCAACTGAACTCGGGTCAACCGTCAGTTTATAGCTCACAACATATCGAGGCTAGGGTTCAATTATTTGGCTGCCACAAAGAAAGATCGTTTTTGACTTCTCGCTCCAGAGACCTAATTAGAAATGGGTCTAAATAGCTGAAATACATCCTTAAACCGACCAGGGATCTAGAGAAGGAGCAGTATAGTGTTTTTTCACGAACCTCATGACCATTCGACATACCCCTCAATATGGTTGTGTGTGACGTATTTATACGACATGTTGGTTCCTAGCGAAATAAGTTAGTCTACCGAGAATTTTAGTGGCCACAACTATAGACAGTTTTTTTCAAATGTGGTGAAAATTTGGTACGAGACATGCGATCATACAGGGATTTCCTGATTATGTTCTGATAGAAAGTACAATACTGTGCTTGCTTCCAATCAAACCGTTTCATTTCCAAACAGTTTTCACCATAAAAATCAGCGGTCCAACAGCTCACTTGAAACCTGGACCATTAATGTATATTGAAAGTCATGGCTCGATTTTGCCCCCTTCTCTTTTACAACATCAACCGTTTGGATACAATCTGTCTCAGTATGGCAACACTGTTCTCTAGATCTAATTATTGTCTACTCATATGTACAGGCTCTGTTAAAAATTGACAAATGTTCTTGCTGTGATTGATTTTGGTCCATCAAATGACCAAGTCATTATGAAAAATCGTTCATCATTAGCTCAGGTAATTTTACTTTCTTTTCCGTCCTCTTGCAAGTTCGTTTCAGATAGTTTGAAAGATATTCAGCGGCTAATGATAAAGGAATTCATAGCATGGGACAAATTGATAGGATGATGCGTGCGTATTTTTTTTTTTGGTATGTAGAACTAATTAATTAAACGTCGTTTAATGCTTGCATGCTAGCTCAAGGATATGATTTGGGAATGTATCAGAAGCTTATTTGCTTGCCTAAAGGAAATTCTAAAAGGATTAGTTTCATTCATATATGAAGTAAATAGTATCAACTCTTATCGATTGCTAAATTCATCCTGATTCGACCCACATAGCAAAAAATTCTTCGGTTGATTTTATCCTGCGAGTATAAATATCGTGTCTACATTATACGAAACACATCAATTGTGGTCCATCGTTTGGTCTATTGCAATCCAAACAAAATAAATGACTAACCAATTCCGATTAAACAGCCTGAAGGAGAACGAGTTCATTGTTCAGTCGGGAATAGAATCTTTTGTATCGTGCACATAAATAACAAAAGGACTAACGTGCACAGTGCATCCATATAGGGTCGACTGGCGTGCTCTGTATGTATGGGTTTTATCAGCTCCTTTGTAAATTAGCAGCAATAGACGGGCGTGAAAGAGAATTGTTCTTACGCTAGTACAAGTGAGCAGTTTCAATCTTATCCTTGGAAATATTGTGAAATTCTAAGTTGAAAGTTGCATTGCCAGGATTGGATGTATTACGTCACTGAGTAATAAGGAGGGATTGGACATCCATCCAAAAATAGAATATCTCGATGCATTCCTGGGTAGAATTTGACCTAAAGGATTATTTATTGACCGTAATAAAAGTCAATGTTGAAAAAGTTCAGTTTTAGTACCGGCCCTTATGTTGGCTCAAGCAAGTCTACTCCTCTTAAGACCACTCGCAGAAGTGAACACGAAGTTATCCAAATCCGACCTTGCATTTGTACGTACCATAACTAGTTGCACGTACCCGGGTTCACAATCACAAATCCAAGAATAATTGCCATTTGGGAGACTTGATCCAGAGACTGGCTGCATAGAAGGCGGATGCATCACAACGCTTTTTACCACGAGGACTAACTAAGGCATTCGTGGTTTGTGGTGTATAATTTTAAGCATTACAGTGTATTTCTTGATATGTTAACTTAAACATATTAGAATTAATTTAAGCTTGTGAAAATTTTGACCCAATGAAATTGGTAATTTATGGTATGCAACAATGACAGGATACGAAGAAATTTTCGCTTCAGTCAGAAAGTTCGGTCATTCAGTCCACGTGAAAGTTACAGTGAGAGAATGCTTACCGAAAATAGTATTCAAAATGAGTGTCCCGGCCTTTAAAGCTTATTAGAGCCACTCAATTTCGAGATAAAAATTGTATGTTTTACGCAGACATTCAGTGGCCCCTACAATGGCCACAGCCCTTTCCTAAAACGCCTTATGTATCCTGGATGTACCAGTCATCCAGTTCCAGGGCCTAAAATCCATATAGCATTTTCACGAGGATTGAAATCCTGGAGCCAGTTTAAGCAAGATGAGAGAACTAAACCAAACCACAGCATATGAACTGTATTCTCTTTTCATATTATTTTGTACTCTGTATTCGCTCTCTGATCTATTAAGCTACTATGTTCTTCTTAGCATTCAAAATTGTGTTCCAAGCTTTGACAAGGCTGGAGCACTCTTCTGTCAGTGATTGTCATCTGTCAGAAAGTAAAGGGTCGTAAACAATCGTTTTGGAATTATATCAATGTAAAAGCTGGAGCTAGATGAAGATACCTGTAAACACTCAGACTTGCGACAGGATCTTCCAATCTCTTACAGCAGCATGAATTAAATAACGAAAATTCTACGTTTTTTGTACCTTAAAAATTACTACAAAAAGATGGGAATTTTCAACTTCAGAGGCGTGCCAGTCCGAATAAAACTTTTGCTTTCAAAGGGGTATCCTGTGATTGTCCCTAAATCGTGACAGCTCTTTCAATTCAAAGCAGTACGTGATGATTTGGTTGAAAACGGGGGATGCCAATAAGAAACCAAATTTCTTCTAGTGGGTGGAGTTTTTGCGGTTCAGCATTCTGCCGCTATAGGCGTACATAGCCCTCATTCCGAAATTTGTATGTCAAGCGTCATTCCCAAAAGCGTTTCCTTCAATTTCTGTGAATTTTTTGAGTGACACTTATTTTGTAATCTTGTGAACATCTTGCGTCCGTCAAGTTTTGTTTTCAAGTTTGGAAATTTTTGTTTGTGGTAGAAATGTGATGGGTGCTTACGCCCTGTATGTGGGCCTCCCAGACGCGCAATATTTCTGGACTACCCACTAAACACCTCCAATGTCAACGTGACAACCTAGCCTAGAACCGTTATTTTGAAATGTTAAATGCGGCCTACATGGATGATGCAATAGAGAAAACCCCGTATTTGAGTGGTTTTCCTGTTTCTAAAGCAGTGAAATGTTAATTGATAACAAACATTGCTCTTGTCATCTGTCAATGGCCCGAACCGACGAAAATGTTGAAAATATTCGCGAAATTATTCTGGGAGATGTACAGCGGAATATTGAATAAACTGTGGAGTTGCCTGGATTACCTAGGACTTCAGTTCAGCAAATTTAAACGGAAGATTTGAGGATAAAATGGCTGTCTGTCAAGTTCGTGCTTTGACTTCTGAACAAAATTGAGACCATGCGGAAGCATGCTTTGCTATGATAGAAGAGTTCCGAACTGATCCAAGGTTTTTTCTAAGATCATCACAGTTGACCAATCATAACGCTACGATTAAAATTCTAAAACTACGCAAAAATTCGGTCAGTTGAAGACTTTAAGTTTACCTCGACCAAGGAATACTCGTCAAGTGAAATCAAGCTCATTCAGAGTTTTTTCGACAGGATCAGACTGTTAAACCGACTTTTCGACTGGAAGTTTTTAAAAGATTGCTGGATAGTCTATGATCTATGGTAGTCGAGGGACTGGTTTTCACATCGCGATAACGCACTTGTCCGCATCGCCCTGTCTGTGTTCCAATTTACGACCGAAAAGGCATAACCCTTTGCGCTATTCCGCTTTTTTTAATTTCTTTGTTGGAAAGAAACATGAAAGGAAAGCCTTTTGTCGACAAAGTGACGAAGAAAAATAACAGAGGCGCTGCCAGGCATTACAGTGGGTGAATTTTAGGATTATCTTTAAAATTTTAGTTTTTAACAATGGAATATAAGGAATTCACAATTTGACAAGTGAATAAATGCCAATAGGCAGTACTTTGAAGGAGATTCACGGTTTTAAAATTAAAGTAAATTAAATTAAATACCTAAATTTAACAAAAATAAGACCCGAATAGAACCATCTACAGCAATGACATATGGCTTGCTGACGTAGGAATCGTGGCTCTACATGCTCCTAACGGTTGAACTACCACAGCATCAGTTCTGTTGTTGAGAGTCCCCTCATAGAATCTAGCAATGTCCTGTGTCCTGTCAAATGAAGGTTCTGACCTGTGGTGTCATGTGTGATTTGAGCGTTTCCTTTTGATTTAATTCAGTAAAAAGTTGTTCCCGCAAAAAATAACATTTTTAGCAACGATGGGCGGACAGTTCCAACTGATCCTTGAGTATGAAAAGAAGTAGTCTCTAATCATTGAGATTTTCGAAATTTTTAAAAGAAGTAGGGCTCAATATGGTGGATAGCAGATGTTTCATTCCTATCGAGGAGAACTAGGAGATTGACTTTGGCGAATTTGTGAAGCTGCCCAAACCATTACTCGAGGCAAATTTAACTTTGGTTTATGCCTAGCTTACTATATGTCAAATGGCTTAGCAACTTCAGGATACTGCGGAAAGAACTTGATTATCATCACCATAGGTTGTAGTGTGACAGCCCAAACTTCCAAACTCAACCTAGGCTGTCAAAGGAGGTCTGTCTTCAACTGTCTAGATTATGATGATTTATGTGTTTTAATGTGCCAACTTTCAGTGCGCTTACCCAATTTTTTTTTGACAGTAAAATGAGGACGAGCTAAAATGAGAATCGTAATAATAATCTAAGGACTCAACAGCTGATTATGCAATTTGAGCCTTATGGTATGCTGGAGTCATCTTGACTCTTTCATTGAAGAAGACATTGAGACTTGAGAAAATATAGAGAAAGATCCATTATGTAATATCGAAGAATATATCCATTTTCAGTCACAGAGAGGAACGACAGGAATCAAGGAGATTCTTGCGGCAGAGAGTAGTGTTTGTGAAAATGTTGTTGAAAAAAGTCGTTATGGGTCTCGAAGTCCTTTTTAAGCAACAAAACCTTTTTGATTTTGTGCCTGAATTGACTGGGCAAGTTAGATTGAATCCTGGACAGTCACCTACTTTAGGTCAGGATTTCTTTTGATTTATCAGACGATTCACTCGCAGTGAATTAGGTTTATTCTGAAACAAAGATTTTTTTAGAAATAGAGTCATAGACGCTGGTGTGTGATTTCAGGACCTTGGCCCACTGACAACACTTCACTGATGGAAATTCATCTGGAAATTGAATATGTATAAGCTCAAAAGGCTGAGTTAGAAAATATGAACATTTATGCAAAGTCAAAGCTTCAGGTGACATGGTGGTGGTAATCAAAGCCATGAAGACCTAGGACCTACAGCAAAAAACACTTGTATATTCGACATTTACGATGCGTATAAAATTAAAAATTCATGAAGGAAGAAAAAACAACAACAATAACAAACTACTCAACTGAGTGAACAATTTCTTCTTGGTTTTCTTTTCTTATTATTGTCACGGTGTATGAGTCTGTCGCCTTAATTTAAATTTTTTTTCTTCGCTAGATCTTTAACCATTTCTTCAAACTCCTGCCCCTTGGGGGTCGCCGATGTGACAATGATGCCGGACGAGCACGACAACGACAAAGTCGACAATCCATTTCAACCGAATGAAATTAATGTTTTGCGAATAAATTATCCACATGAGAAACTGCCGTTGTCCTTCCTTAGGTCATTTTGTTGCTGTTTATACGCGTATGTAGCAGGCAATAGTAAAGGTGGCAGTTCAAAAGACCGAAACATCGCGCAATAAGAAGATTATATTATGATAATCATGAAATTGTCCAAGGAATTTAACATTAAAAAAATTCTATTGTTATGCAAATGACAATTCTTGACACGCTAGTTTGCCGTAGTTGCAACAAATCTTAAAGATACTTCTCAGTTGAATACATTGAAACGTAATAAGATACTCATTTGATAAGATACCTACGATCGAGTGTGATTTTACCGTGGTTTTAGACTGAAGATATGAGTGAAGATTTGACGGTTGAAAATTATCGTGGAGCAAAGCCTGCATTTAGCAGGATGTCTAGTGGTTGTACTATATAATATTAAATTCATTAGTTTTGTATTATTTTAATCTTAATTAGTTTGAAAACTTGGCAAATATTCTTTCAAACAGAGAAATTATAGAGCAGCGTTGATGGTAGGACTCACCAACATCTTGATCAGGATGATTGCAATTTGAATTTTTCTTTTTCAACCCCAGAAAAGGTACTTGTAGTAGCCATGCCTGTACAAATCACAAGACTCAGATCTTGTGAGATCTCTTAGATCTCAAATAACGTTTGTCTATGCTCTTGTTAGTTTAACTTTAATTTTTACAGTACGATAAATTATATTCATGCATCCTTGGCATGCTGCAGAGTAACAAATTTGTGACTTCTGTTAATTTCCACCATTAAGGATCGTATCTCGTTGATCAGAACCACTTAAGGGCATGTAGATACAATTGCGCAGATAGACCCCAAGGCTCAATTCAATTATTTTTCGTTTGATCATTTCCTTGTTGAAGTGCAAAATAAATTTATACTCACGCATACTTAGAATGCGCGATGATGAATGGTTATAGGATAAAGGGAAAATTATTGTGACATGTGAAAAAAAAGTGAGTTCAATCCGATCCAACTGATTTTCATGATGCTAATAAGCTGAATGATTGTCACTAGTTGAAAAAGGTTTCGTGACTGCCATCCTAGGTTTCATACAATGGCGGAATAAGTTGAGTGAAAAATTTATATGTTGTTAGTTTCAAAGATTGTCAAGCACATTCCCAGGCTATGCGAGCGAATTTGTTTTGAATAAATTTAATTAAAATCAGTTAATTTACATACAATCGTATTACATAAGAATGGAATTTGTTTGTTCGCTTCGAGTTGCAGTTTGAGATGAACTTGATAGGAATGGACTTGCTAATTGTGGTGACGCGTAGGAATGTTGAGCGAGTGTTGAATGCTAAATGATTAGGACGACATCAACCAGCTTTTTTTCTGGATTTCGTACTTAATTCAAGTAAACTTTGGAGCCACATTAACTACGGATGTCAAATAGTTACTCGTATTGAACAGGTGTAACAAGCTCACTTTCCTTTTCTCGGGGTTTGCAGGTATCATTCGAGACTGGGCATTTGCTTCGGAACCTCTAGGCTTCAAAAACAAAGAAGACTATGCATCCAGTAACCATCGTTGAATGGTACCTCAAATTCTTAACTTTGCTCCCGCACATTCATAGATTATTGGACATGTATTGGGTGTGTACAAATGTTAGTGTACAGGATCCAAATTAATTTCCAGTAACAATTCATCGGAGAAATCTTTCATTAGTTAGACGAGCAAGATAATTGACAAAGTAGACCATATTGTATTCGTTATTTCTTTGCAAAAGTTCGTGGAGCACCCAAATATTCAACTTCAGCACATATCCGAGCGCATGTATTCTTCTATTCTATGTATTCCTCTTCGCATGTATAGTCAGTTTAATTTCTCACTTCCTTGTCAGATTTCCGATAGATCACCATCTGTCATCTCCTTGGGTTGTCATGATCGTGACTGATCTCAACTGACACAAACTGTCGTTCTTCATTGCGCATGCGCTGAAATCACGGTTGACATGCTCGTTCCATAAGAAAGGCTTCCCAAGCACAGCGCTCACTGTTCGACTTTGACACTTGACAGGCGGTTATAGTTTTGACGTCTTGTAAAGTAAAATCTAAGCCCAAGGCCAATGGAGTGTGACTCAGATTCAATGCGCTCATGCATCAGTAGGGAACTAAATACAGGAAGCCAAGGCCCGATCGCTACAAAGAAGAAGAAGATTAAGGCAACGAAATGACAACGTGTGTATTCACTTTACAATTTGGGAAAAAAACTGATGGGTCTTGTTAACAAAGAAGAGGATCTTTAGAGCAAGAACGGTAAGGGTTGGGGATAATGTAGTGAAGACAAAACTATCATTTGACTACGTGAACCTTTTGAAAACTCTCAGCGAAAGTTTTCCAGGGCAAACCTGTGCAATATGCCAAACTGCGCAGCTGGATGTTAGTTGACTGATGACATGAGCCCTAAAAAAACTTACCCAAAATGAACGTCATATTGTCGGCTCTTCTAAACGTACTAGAAAAATTTTGAGAAGTAGCAAGGACCGCTGCAAGTCATGTCAGGAAACCGAACATTTTTTGAGCCAAAGACACTTGTAATTGCAGAGATGATATCGTACGCCACGTTTGTAAGTTTGTAAATTCCACATTGCCACAGAAGCAAGCTGGAACCCATTTTGAAAGCAATGAAAGCAAGGCCCAACTCAACTGCAAGACAAGAGGCATCATTTGTCTAAATGTATAACAAAGGCTTCCGATTTTTCACTATTATTATGTTCTGCAGACGGATTTTAAATTATTATTTTTCCAAAAAATATACAGACTACCAAAGCCGTCCTATCTCCATTGTTCATAAATTTCAAAATTATCCTTGTCATTTGTAAAATGTCTACGTTTTCCTCAACCATGTAATTTCTCATATTACACGCCCTTTTAACACTTATCATGTCTACCGCAAATGTCACAAATAGTCACAAACATGCAGTCTTCCATACTCTTTCCTCTCCATTCTATGCAATATGCCTGCATTGTTATTTAACAATGCACATTGAACAAGGATCATGCAATTTTCTATTACCAAAAGAAATTTCCTTCTTCGTCGTCACATTCCTTACCCAATAATAAGGGACATGTTGTGTTTTTTTTTCGCTCCAAGGACAATTCACTAAATTCACTCGTAAATAAAATGGGAGCGATTGCATAGGACTCATAAAGCAGGGACAAAATAATATCTACCTTAAATCAGACGTTTGAAAAGGGAGGATCAAATCTAGAAAATGTTATTGCATTGATCTATTTATGAACATGCACATACACATGAGAGTGTGCATGCAAGTAAAAAAAGAATTGGCATCATATTATATCATCACTAATCCCTTTTTTTTCACGGTCATCATTCCACAGAGAATTGTGTCATTATGCTGTTGGCTGGCTGATGATGTTGATGCATCTGCGCCATGTTTCCAATTCTGCTTGAATAATTTTGAAAAACCGATGCGTATGGGCTCAGCATGTATAAAGGATGTACTTAGATTTGATAAACAACAGCGGTCCTTTTGTATTGTTATCATTGTCATGGAATAAGTAGGAGACGTCGGTTATGAAATGATTTGAATTATTGTTTGTTTCCGTTGCATCTTGTATTCCAGAGGTTTTGTTGACATAAGAGATATCTCAAAAGGATTTTTTATCTTGATTTTTTTTGAAGTTTTAGAAGATGTTTGAGGAGGTAGGTACATTTTGAATGATACAATGGAAAGGATGTTTGAATAGAAAGTTCACAATGCTTGCAGGTAGGTTCATAGAAAGACCATGTGACATTAGTGACAACATGTCCAGGAGCGATTGGTTGATGTCAACATCGGTGACAATATGATCAACAGTGATTGGTTGCTTCTGGTTTGTCACCACTTCAATGCCTGATAGGTAGAAAAAGAAAATGGTAACCATTTTAAATGGAACAATTTCAACATGGATTTGATCACATTCAGAATTCCATTATAGAAAACTAGCGTGCATCTGAAATTCTGCGGTAAACCATAAGATTCCAGTCTAGGACCTTTGCTGTTTATTGTACTGAAACCAAAGACCAACAACTTATTGCAATTCATTTCTAACCTGCAGTTCAATTCAATCACTTTCGCAACAGGATTTCCTTTCAAACATTCAATAATTGAATGCAACAAAGTGTCGCAAGCGATATACGAGTATGAACCGCGTACATGTATAGTATATACCCGTTCCCCTCCCGTTTATTTCAAATATCTAGCGCTCAATTAATTTTGTAACTCCACATGACCACTCATTGGAGACGAAAATGCAAATGATCCAACGAATGGACAACAAAACGCGAATCACAAACCGTGGCCAATTGCTTTCTTAACTAACATATATAACTTGCGGTTCCACTTCTGTTGAGCCAGTAACGGATCAAGTCAAGTCAATATGGTGTTTTGGATCATGAATATAAGAAAGATAAATATATGGTATGTGAAGACACACGAAGAAACTTGTGGTAAGTACTAAGTGAAGAAAAATCAAGAGAGAAGTCAAAGAAAAAAGTGTTATGGACACAGTGGAGACATTATCATATGATGTGACCACTTTTATCTTTTGTAGTATCCAAATGAAATTGTAGCAACAGTTGGGTGAGCTATAAATGAAAATATCTCTAATTTAAATTTGCTTTCTTAGTAGTAGCTTGATCATGTACTACTGGTTTCGCTTTCGTGATTGCTTGACATTGTCAAAATATGCAAATTTTATTCTTCGGATACGTGAGTGTGTGCCAAGCCACGAATGGGGAAAAGTGCTGGAAAACTTAAAATTTATCAGAAAAAATTTAAAAGATTGAGCCAGTGACGGGTTAGTTATTTCAGCTATGATGTAACCTAAGAGACTTCCTAGTAGCTTAATTAAAGAAAGTTGGTTTGGTACGATAAGAATTTGGTCCTGTCTCTGCCCCTGATTCATCCGTAAACCGTGAATGAATGGTTTAATTGGTAAAGGTAGGGAGTGAACCCTATATACATGACACATATGATGGGTAGGGTCATGGCATGGGAAATGCCAATATGATGGGTCCCTAATTAGTAAACCTTGATACTAAATAATTCCTCGACCTGTGAGACGCAATACTAAAGATCTGGGACAAGTAAATCCTGCCACTTTATCCTCATATTTCTTGCAATTGTTTCTACTATACGCATATTTTATGAAGTGATCCTTGGGACACAAAGCAGTAATTGCGGTGATCCTTCTGAACGTAGACTTGTTACTAGTATTTCGTTAGGCGTTTGCTGGATATTGTTATCGCCTTAAAACATGTCCATGTGGCAATAGTTACCGGCAATATTTGTTGTTGTCTTGGCGCTACAGCCCGTTTCAGTCTCTCGTATGAGAGGTTTCTTACAATCTTGGTCCATAGAGTAATACTAAACTGTGAAATTTCAACTACACAGATGATCCTATCAAGAAAGGACTCCCCTGAACCTGTTTGAATGTAACAATTTTTTTGTAAATGCGGACAACAGCATAACAATGCCATCGAAAAAGACGATATTTGCTGGAAACCATTTATTTCCTTGAAAATTTCGTACTAGCCTCAAGAAATATGGGTACACAAAAAATTGTTGAAGGCATCCCAAATGCTCCGAGAACCTTTGACGGGCAGTGCACGAAACTTACGGCTACCAAGCGATGCAAAGAATGAACAGAATGCTAAGAACGATATCTAGTCGAGTGAAACATGCAACCACCTAAAAGATTAAATAAAATAGTAGTGTAAAGGAATCATTGAATCAATGACATGACTGATCATTCATGACTGATCTGTCACTATAGACGAGAAACTACGCATCTTTGTGTACACTGTCCATGTAAGTAAGAAGAAGGACGATACGATGGATAGAAGGATGATGGAAAAAGCGGGTATCTAGGAGCCTCCAAAAACTAGAGGAAAGCCCAAAGGAAATGCCTCATACGTAAAGCTAGAATCTAATGAGAAGCCTAAGTAAAAGCTGGCATCAGATCCCTCCTATGAATTACACTTGTGGGGCAGAAGATGATCTTTCAGTGATCCTTATAGAGACTCATTTTTCACATAAGCCAATTTACCTGTTGTCGAATGAACTGTCGAATGTATTTGATTATGATGAAATTTGGTAGGATACATCAAGCAGAGTATACGCTTTAGTATAGTTAATTGAGTTTTTGATTGGTATTCATTGAAGAGCTACTACGCCCTTAGATAAAGAAAACCGAAATAGAGAAATAATCGAAAGTAGAAAGGACACGTCTGCTCTACCAAAAAAAATCCGGCAAACATAAAGTTAGATAAATACATAGATACACAAAAAGATAGATGGGTAGATGGTTAGATAGATATATAGATAGATAGATAGTATAAACATACATACATAAATACAATATAGGTAGCTTAGTAAAGAGGTAGATCGATAGAAATATATAAAGGTACATAGGCAGATACATAAATAGATAGACAAATACATAAATAGTTAGCCCGATAGATTGATGATTTGATTGGTAAATAGATCTACTTATCTACAGAGAAAAGAGCAATAAACTTCATGCGGTTAGGGCAGGAGTGACTCCCAGTAGGGATGGGTGTACCACAAGAATACGTTCTTGGTCCCCTGTTGAATAACATTTTATGCAAAAGAATCAAGCTCTGAACCTGTATGGGCATGTATTGAAACAAGTACGCTGACATCATATATTTGCTCATGAAATGCAGTGAATTTCAGAAACTATTGAAATAACCCTAGAAAGCAGACAAAATAAATGCTAGCTGTCACTCAGTAGGCGGCAAAACAGTTGGGAGGATTTACAACTTAGTGAGTGGGCTCATTTTTACACGTCAAACGATACAAAGAACTCATCGAGGAATATGTAATGATTTAATACTATTCTTCATCGAATCCAGAATCGACCGTGACTTCTTGTACCACTTTGGGTTTACCAGATTGCTGAGAAAACTTACCAGGCTGCCCGGTATGCAAAACCGATTGTTTGCCATCTATAGCGTTGTGAATATAATCCAAAAATACTCTAGATACTTCGATGAATATATTTGCAGGTTGAATTCGTGCCTTGAGTGGAAAACCGTTGAGACGATGATTGACCAGAAGGACCATCTAAGGAAATTAAGTTCAATGATCCTGGTAGGGAAGATTATGCTTTTTCATCTCCACAAAGTAATACGATAGCAGGTGGTAAAGAAGATCCATCTGCATCGTGTTGTGACGTAACATTTCACTGCAGAGCATAGGTCATTTGACATAATTTAACCGTTTCATTTCTAGACCAAAGGTACACGAGATAGTGGTCTGATCAGAATCATGTTTGACAACGCCCTAGTAATTACGCTAAGGGTACCAATCGCTGAGTTTTTGGTCTAGTCGAGACCAGAACCACAACTTCAAATATCACGGAAAATAGAACCAAACCGGGCATCTGTCGCCAAAAGGGAGAGACGGAGAGAGAAAAAAAGAGAATGAAACAAATTGAGAAATGGAGAGAGAACAGGAGAGAAAAAAGTGAGAAAGAGGGAGAGATGACTCCAACTTTTTTATCATCTGGAGTACAGATTAAGATGTTTTTATCTGGAAATTATCCAAGATATTCGATGGGCTGGAACTCGGTGACATCTTTGGAAGATTTTGGCCTATCTGATTGTCGAAAAACGTTGCGGTGTGATCTTTCGAAGATTTCCAACCCACAATTTTGTAATAATTGGGCCATAAACTGAAACATATCCATCTATATAAACAGACTTTATTGTTTTTATTGATGGATGGATAAGAGAGTGAAGCTGGAACTATTATGGGGCCTTCTAATAAGAGATCCTGAAGGCTCTCCATAGATGATACGCTGCGAATGACAAAGAAACAGTTCCCAAATAAGAGCCGTCAGGTTTGACGGTGATGTGTCCTAAAAACCAAGTAAGCCTCCACAACAGCACGAGCAGGCGCTGTCTGTCCAACTTGTCTGTATCTTTGAAGGGATATTGAAAGGTGCCAGTATTTTTAAACGAAAAAAGGGTTTGGGAAACATAACAAAGCCAACGAAGACTTACGTTCAAACGTTGTGACTTCCAGCGAGGTATTTTTCAGTAAAACCAGAAGCAAGTTATCAGCCAACTTTAGTGAGAATCGAGTCCTGGAATCGTATAAAACAATACGAAATACCTTGAACTTACGAGACATCTTGTCTGCAAACAGAGCTTCCATCCCAATTGTCCTTTTTCGCGTTTCTAAGCTTGAAATATAAATTGGAGCCACTGTTCAGAAGGCGTGGAAGTTCCCTAATATGGGCACAAGTTAACTCTTTGTTATCTTGTGTTATATATAAAATCAATGAACTACTATGAAAAGAAGGATCAGACACGTCGAAAGGCAACTTACAGCCTGACAGGAGGGGAGAGAACGGTGAGCAATAAAACAATGTGTTCCTCTTGACACATACACAAGCGTCACCAAAAGTTAGAAGCGAAGTTATTCCCTTTCTATCTCCCATCATGGCCTTAAAGAATTCCTGCACCTAACTTTCTTGATTTTTTAACGTCGTCCTCGGATTTTGGACTTAAGCAATTTGGAACTGGCGGCATCGGTATAAATTGATCATTGGTCATTCGTTTCCTAGGCTTGCTCAAAATGTCTTTTTCAAAAGAAGGAGAAGAACAAGAAGAAGATATGTTCTCCTTCTTCGATGTCCTTGATGAAAGTTTTTTGTTTTTAATTTGATAGCAGAGATGACGAGGATTAATTGAAGGAAAAATTATGTCCCCACCCACAATTAAGACCAAAATTTCAAGGTAACCGTACGACGTTCAAGTGAACACATGTGAAAAGATCATGTGATAGTCCTGAGGAACGAACAAAATGAAAGCATGAAGAGAAAGAGTTTTTGAATTTTCGTAGCGGACATCATAAAGGTATTGCGTAAATTTACCCCTTAATTATTGAATTCAATTCAAATCCACTAAATACTCTTCCAAAACACATACGTGAATATTCATATTTTTCCCACATTCTCCATATCTAACACATATATCTACATGTTTCACATGACCACAAACCAACCGAGAGATAGTTCGTGACGAAAAAATTTGCAATCGCTTATCAACAAATTCGATCATCATTTTAATATAAATTTTAAATATTACATCGCAAACGTTATAAATTGAACAAATACAAACTTTAAGATCACAACACAATTAAGTCGAACAATATCTTATGTTGGTCGGCTGACATGTCTTCGTGTCTAAGGAAGAGCTTGTCGCATGTCCTAGATGGAAATGAAGTGGTAGCAATGAGAGATTTTAAAAATTTTGAGTCATCTTTACTCTGTGTTAAATGCCAATATTGTCGTGCCAACTGTCCTGGTTGGCTTTTGTTCAATCTGAAGATATCCCTTCTTCATTTTGCAAAGGATTACAGAGAAATATTAATCGGGAATTCTTAGCCAACTCAAAATCTGTAAATTTTCCCAACTGGATTCCTTTTTCGCTTCACTCGCAGCATCCAATAAAATCTTCATTGTCCATTTGTGTCTCACACATCTCGCATGAAAGAAAAAAATTGCACATTGCACATTTCCTTTTCCCAACATGATCTTCGTACTGGTAACGCATGTTGAGCCTTCGCAAAACTTGCATGTGTCGCTCGTTGTGTCGGGGCCGTGCAATAGTTTCGTTTCATTCCAGCAATACTGATCAATGATTGTAAATGCGCGCGCCCCCAGTCCTCCATCGCCGATATATATCGAAATCCTTTTGCAATACTCTACACACGTAATAACGAATATGGTGATCCTTTTGCACTAATATTTTCATCGGAATGTGATTAATGGTCATGATGTCGTAAAAAACATAATCGGCCCTTTTTGATATACACCACAGGGTACTTTCTGCTTCATATGCACGTACATGCGTTTGGATATATGCATGCAGGCAAGGATACGGTAGAAGAAGTTAAAATGTTATACTGTATTGAACATTGGCATGGTGGTTGGTGACTTGAGTAGAGTTAGAGTCTTCTGGGTCAGTTTGTTTGATCGTTATGCAGTGATCATTTAAAATTATTCTTTTTATTATTACTTCCTTGGAATGACCGGCGCGTAATCAATAAGATGTTTATTGTATGCGTAGGAAGCAATGGAAAATGATAAGGTGGATTCGAAGGTTTCGCTCAGTTTAGTTAATGGAATATTCTGTGCGGAATAAATTTTCCTTGCCTACTGTTTGCCCGATTTATAGGAAAACTAAATTAATCCTTGTTGTTTCATCTAGATTAGTTCAGTTTACTAGAATTAATAGGTCGACTAGCAAATGACTGTATCCGAAACATCGAGGAAGAGACCAGCTGCAACGTTGCGTTAGCCATTGATTGAAAGGATTAGCATTGCTGCTGAAACAAACAAATATCAGCCATCATTGAAATGAGGAAAGTAGTTAAGTGTACTGAGGAGTAATAAACCTGGTGACATCAGGGCTAGCCTGTTTCGTAGAGATACTGAATTGACTTTACTGTAGTTTGCCAAAAAAGGGACTTCAGAACACCCAATTGAATAAGAACCCAGCAGTGGACGTATTATCCTTTCACAATGTGTGGCGAAAGTTTGATACGCCCGTACCTTAACATGAGGATCGCAAACAGGTTGTCAAAAAAAAAAAAAAAACCGAAGGAGCAAAGGGAAGTTCGAAAACTCCAGGAACATTTACAAGGCCTTTATTGAGATTCAAGAGTAAAGTCGCCAAAATGTGACCACAACCGGTGGTCAAGCATGGACAACTCGTGGCTGACTTGAAAATGATCACCTCTGTACTTCGTTCAAGTCATCCAACAAAATCAGGAACTTAACGCAACGAATAACCATTAAAATGTTGGTATATATACCTTGGGACCTATATCCAGCCCAACGGATGCAATTATCCTTCCATAAAAGGTCCTGTTTCAGTCCTTTTTCAACTGCGCGGCTTCTGTCTCTCTCTTATATTGTTTTTTAATTGATCCCATCGCTGATGATCACCGAGCTTAGTGTTAACTTGAACATATGTTGCAACAATCATCCAACGAGATAAGTGTCTAAGATTATATTGTGGTGGTCTTCTAGGTTAAATAACACCGAAAAATCAACAACTTTTTCGACTTTCCATATTTTATCACAAAAATATTCTTTTTTTATTTCCCTTTTTAGAGTTCATCATAGTGGCACTGGATCATGTGTAAATGAAGATCACATTGTCAAATTTTTTGACTATTTCAGTTTTGATGACTTGTGTTTGATTAAGATACCGTTTTGGATACTGAAATTCGTTACACATTTTGCTTTTTGTCAATCATATTTTTCACTGGCATTTAATTTCTCTTGCGAAGGGCATATAGGGCAGAGCGAGAGAGAGAGAGAGAGTGAGAAAAAGATCAATATTCTTGATGAATGTGCTGAATATCAAATAAGAACCCATTTTCCTTCTTTCCTTATTTTAAAGTAAATTAATATGTATAACGGGAAAAGGGCTCAGAACACAGAGAGAGAAAAAGAGGGAGAAAGAGAGGGAGAGAGACTGGAGAGAGAGCGAGAGAGAGAAAATGATAAGTAGAAAGACGGGGAGAAAGAAGAAATATTGAAAGGTCAGACGTAATCCTAATTTTAAATTTGATCCCAGAGCCTTAGAATAGACCCTTCACTAATCAATTTAAACCAAAGAAACCAACACATTGGCAAGTAACATGTGCTCCAACTTCCTGAGATGTACTTTATTCAATGGCTAGATCCAATGATCAATGGGTCAATGGGTCAATCTTTGAGGGTCAATGATGATAAAGATACTAGCAATGTTAAATTTTTTTACTTCGCCGCTTTCCAAGCCATCTTATCGAATTCCATATCGTGGAGGATTTTTTTTCAGTCAAAATTAGTATCTCATGACATCTCTGTCAGTATTCAATAAAATACAATTCCTCAATATATCTCGAATATGTTTTTCTTTTCTTTTTATCTTTTTTTTTTTACTTTCAATTAAGTGCCTAATTTGAATCCCATTTTTCAACGAAAATTAAACCTAAGACAATGATTGTCGAAGAACTGCATTTGACTTTTGGTTGAAGCTTAATAAGAAATAGAAAAGAATAAGAAAACTTCTTGCCAAATTTTTGACCACCACAACTATTTCCCTTTTTACGATGAGCACATTTGTTTTGTTTTTTGATTCTATTTCTGTTAATTACGTAATCTGAATTATTTTTAACCAAAAAAGAGTACTGAGGAAACAGAAGAACATGACTCCTGAATTTTTTGAATGTCTCAAATTTGTCTGGCAAATTTCACTGGCATGACCGGTTTATTAAAATCTATTTACGCATTTTGGTGGTATTAAGCTTATGTTGAATTTTCATTTCATCTGTTAAAAATTTTATGAAATAGTTTAGTTTTCATGAAATTGAAAGTCAAAAAAAAAATCCTCAAATTTTTGGTAAAATTTTCCATCAAATTCAGTCTGATCGTCGGAATTGATTTTGAAGGATTTTGCCAGTCGATGTAAATTTCATTAGGATTCCAATTTTTTGTTTCTGAACCCTCAATTTAACTGTCAAAACAAATTTTGTTAGAGAGAATTTTCCGAGGAATATTCATCAACTTCATCCTGACCGTCAAAATTAATTTCGAACGATTTTGACTGCTCGGATTGTGTCAATGTAAATGTTTAAGACTGTTCCAATTTTTTCGTGAACCCTAATTTCGGCTGTCAAGCCTAATTTAGTTTCTTTTTTTTTAAATTAATTCACGTACTATGAACTGCTTCTATTTACGTTGAATTTTTATTTTGGGAACTCTTTTTCATATCTGTTGCATATTTTATGTTAGCCGTCAATTTTCATGAAATTAAAAATTCAGAAAACATTTCTGAATTTTTCCAGAAACTTTTCTTAACCTTATCCAGACTGCCGAAAATAATTTTGATGGTTTTGTCGGTCAGGATAAAGCTGATGACAATATCATAGGTATTGTGTGAAGCCTAATTTTGACTGTCGAATCTTATTTTTTTGATTGTCAAAACTGATTTTGACGGTCATAAACGGCTTTGAGGGAAATTAAAAACAAAATCTTTTGTAATGAAATATCTACTTTGAATTATTTGGAATTAATTTTAATACATGCATGGACGTATAAGGCTTGTTGAATTTTGTTTTTATTTTTCACAGATAAAATTTCGTAGGGTAAATTGAATCTGATTTGACAGTTTAAATTACAAGCTTTAAACCGTTTTCTTATCATGGAATCCTTTCAATTATGACTTCTTCAGTTGTTAGCATGAGGGCACAGTTAGTGGAGAGAAGGCCTTGTGCAAAGTTTGGTAAATATTGTGTTCAAAAAAGGATGAAGCAGTTTTCGGCAGTAATCATTGATATTATGGCATTTAGGCAAGGTGCTTTATCAATTGCACTACGGATGAAAAGCCGTATCAGAATCCATTGAAATTTGCTTTGATTTTCATGTTTTGTAGAGCTGAGTTCTCTAATTTACGTACATGTAGGCTTGTGGATAGAGAATGAAACCTAGATCATAGTTATGTGCCTTACAATTCCTGGCTAGAGTCTTAGGACGATTGGGTGGTGTTTGAGGTCCAGTAGTCCTCTATTGTTGGAAGTGCTGCGCTACGGTTAGAAATTCCCTTCACTTTTACATAGAAGCACTTGGTCAAAAACGTCGTGAGTTTCTTCTTAACGTGAATCCATTCAAAAAAGTCAGGAGCTTACTCAAATCAATTGCCAAATAATACTGTGGCTAGTTTGAAATAGAAGGCATTGCGGGCTTGACAAATCAACGAGACTACAAAAACTGCGATAGGATCATGTAATCGGAGTATATATGAAAGATTTGGAGCTGTCACGGCAGTTAAAAATACAGCTGACAGTTGGAAAAACCATTCAGAAGGTGATAGTCCAATGGAGTATAATACTCTTGTGAAAAAAAGTCATATGGTATATTATATATACCATATATATTCATATGGTTTGGCTGGTTCTTCTTTGACAAAGAAGAAATGTTTGACGAAGATAATTAAGGAAACGTGGAAAACATGATGGGGCCTTAACTCGATGGCCTGGGAATGTACTTTGAGTTATTTCTAACTGTGTTTTTGCGATTATCAATAGAGCGATTATCAATTTTTCTTTGAATGGTTCTTGCTTTAAATAAACGTTAAGGCCAATCAAGAGGATGACTGTCAAATTTTTTGACAAATTTTCGTGTTGGGGTTTTTTGCACTTGTACTAATGAAGTTTGGTACAGACGAGCAAAGAGCGGAGTCTGGTCTCAAAAATTTACATCTAAAAGTCTAAGACAAAGTCCTAGTTCAGGGTAATGTATTTATTCTGTTAGAAGAAATGATATTCATTTATTTGGAGCTTGTGATGACTTGGTCTCAATATTGTAGAATCCAACACGGGTGGGGTCTCTCGAAAAGGAAAGTTGATAAGAAAATTGTGGATATGAAAACCTAAGACGATTCATCCATAGTAAAACGATCATGCCGATGGTTTATTAGAATACTGCTCACATCTTTTCCGCATTCCTCGGACTCAAAATCAGAATTTTTTGAATCACCCTTTTCACTTCACATGTATTTCGGCATTCATTTAATGCAATCGGTATGTGATGCAAAATCTTTCGTACAACTAAGATATTCCCCATGTTTATGTCCAAATAACTTGGACATTTTCCAGCTGAATAATTTCGAGTCAAAAGGACGATGCTTCTTCAAACAATGAGTAGTTGAAAATTCGTAGTCCACTAAAAGTCTGCCCTTAACTCTGATCATCAAAACGTCATAACGACTTACCAATACTGATCGCAACATACACATGGTGCATCTCCCATCGACTTCTTATCTGATCCATTTTTCTTGTTTACATGATCTTTCGCGACTTTTGTGTGTTTTTAACGTCTTTGTGTTTTATCAGAGGATCACCTTCTTCTCGGCCTTCTTGTGAATGTACAATCACGGTCTCAAAGAAGAATATCTGTCCGTCCGCGGTTGGCTTGTCTTTTCGCATCATTGTAAGGTGCAAGATGGGTCTTCCAAAGGAAGGAAAGAAGGCACAAAGGCGGTGCTGACTGATCAGCCTGGAATTGATATTGATATGAATGGGATTTCTTTAATAGTTTCATACTTTGGTCATCCAGCCAAAGATTGTCGGACATCTTGCTAACCCGCGAATAAAGCTCGGGACATTATTTTCCGCACTCTAATTTCAAACTTTTTTGCGTTCGAAAAACTACTATTAAAATTCAACCTCCAATCAATTTTTCCTCGATGCATCCCCAAAAAAGGGATATTAAAGTAATTTGTCAAAAGTGTCAAAATCGAGCCATTGTGTTGTCTATGCGTTGCGCCTCGACACGATCGTCATTTGTTTTGTTTCGATCATTTTCCAATCACGTTTGGTGATGCTGTAATAACGCGCTGTATCTTTTTTGCCGCTGTAGATACTGGACTAGATGTTTTTGTTCAGTTTTCAGTTCTTCTTCATTCTCGGCTTGTATCTTGTATCTTCCCGGTATATCTTAGTTGTTGCACTATCACTGAAATTCTAATTTCAGTTATTGGATGAGTTCTTCTTCGGAGGCATGATGCTGACACGTTTTACGAAGAAAACAAGAAAAAAAAGAAAGGTATGAGCATGTGATCATGTTGTTATGATGATCAAGCGAAATAACGATCACCAAATCGTCCAGAATATAGAAGAACACAATTAACTGGATTGAGTTTTGAATAAAAAAAAAGAGTCACGAATCAAGATGAAGCGTATTCTGGTAAAGTATTTGGCAAGTAAGTACAAAACTGACACCAAAAACTAATCCAGTACGGCTTCCAGGAAGACTATTTTTATAATTCATATCCTTTTGCCTTGAACTTTTTTTCGATTCCCATGCCTTCTCGCTGAATGGATTTGTAACACTTTTGTACCGTCAAAGATACATATTTCCCGGCGGAGAACGATAAAAAAAGAATATCTCTACAAAAAAGCAAAGGCCCAAGAGGAGATGACGTAGTGTAAATTATTGATGGCGGCGTCAAAATTTGGATTAAGTGAACTCGTCGGTTGAGTGAAGTGTCGCGACAGGAAACTTTCATGGGAACATTTTTTGCTTTCGACTTCTTTTTGATTATTCTTGTTCCACCATCATTATTTTTTTTTCTCATCCACTTGCTTCCTGCGGTTCTTGCTAGTCCAAAGTGAAATTATTGAAAATTATGATTGGCTTGAACGTTGTTAAATGCTCAAGAATTGATTTATAATAGTCGAAGTTGATTGTGGTAAGACAATTTTTTTGTCGCAGGATTTTGATCTTGGTTGGAGTCGTAGATCATATGATTGATGAATGAATTGAGGAATTTTTGGTGGGTTTTCGTGAGTTGACATAAAAGCTTAAGAATGTAAGACTTTCGATTTCGGCGATATGGTTCGTTTGATAATTGGTATTTCCCTTATTAAATTCAAAGAGAAAAAGGAGGTTTGATGATCGGGGAGTGCGAAGTCTGTTTAGGTCCTAAGTCCGCTTCTCGATTCCAGGATATTGGTGAAGCCGAGCGATGCCAAACATTGAAATATTGAATTTGACTGCCAAAAGTGAATACTGAGTAGCATTTGTAACTCTATAGCCAATAAGAACACATTTCCCATCGTCCGACCTGGTATGACCAGATTCATCGTAAAGAGTGGATTCTGGAAAGGTCATGGGATGAGAGGGGGTGTCCGTTCTGTCCACTAAAAAATTTTCGCTGTACCTGCCCCTGCTGCATGTTCATATTGCATGCCTTATCTCATTGCCCGGATATTTTAGCCTTTTCCTTGCGAACAAACAAGTTGAAGATGTCTCAAAAGAGTCCAAACATATCCTCAAAGCAATCAAGGCAACCTTACGTGGAACTTCAAGGCGAAACTGAATCAAAAGAAACCCTTTTCACCAATATATCAGAATACAAATTGGACCATCAGCTGATGATGGTCCAATTCGATGAACTTTCTCCGGAAAACCAATTTGAAAAATAAGTTCACACTATTTAAGATTTTATGACACGGTTCATGTCGGGAATCAGTTTTCTATGATGACTTTGTTGAATCTACACTCAAAGTTCGGCTGCAGCTCTGCGTAGTTACGCGTGATATTGACCACATGCTCATCGCTTCTACCTATGCTTTGTTTTCACCCTCCTTCTCGACTGCCCGGAATACCTCTTCGAAAGTCTGCTGTGGTATAGCAATATGAAACCTAGACTATAATGATATAGTCATAGACATAGACATAGTTTATAGACATGCATTTCTCGGCTAGAGTCTTAGACAATGGGAAAGTGTTTGGAGTAAAGTCCACCAGACCTCCATTATTTATTTAAATACAACGACAACAACGTCCGAAATTTTCTAAATTTTACTCTCTTTCCACTAGCGTTTAGATTTCATGCTTAGCTATGACAAGATGGTTTACTGTTGATAAGACAGTCAGTTCTTCCTGAGTTGACAGTTGAGTTGACAGTTGAATTGACAGTTTATGACATGCAGCGACCTCATACTGGATCTGAAAAAATGCTGCAAAAATTATCTCTAGACTTGTTAGACTAGCATATGCTACACTAAAATCGTAGTACTTTGAGTTGTGTAAGCGAAATCTGTGTAAAATTATGGTTTTTACAAGTAAGTAGTCAAACTTTTATGATTTTCAAGGCTTCTCGAATAATACCAATGGAATAAGACTTTTAGGTTACGTTACCAGTTTAAAAAGACTTGGAAAGATAGGTTAGACAGAATTAAAACTAGCTCTAGATGTGCATGCCTATTGAGTAACGCCTATTCTATTCTACGTGTATGTCTCTACTACAGCGTAGTGAAAAAAGGAGCGAAAAATTCAGACATTTGTTTTTAAATGATTGTTATTGTTTCCGGTATCAACTGTTCGTTATACCAGAAGTCAGCATTAGCCCTAATATATCCGCACAGAAGTCAAAGAAACCCTGTTGTTTCGTGGTTACCGTTTACTCCAATGCTCCTTCTTGTTTCCATTGGAGTCACTCAAAGAGGTTATGAATTCACATTAGACAGTCCAGAAGAAAGTATTCCCCACTCTCTGTCTTCTTTGGACTTGTCCTCTGCTTGATTGTCAATTGTTAGACTTATGATCGATTGTGTTTCCTTTTTCTCTAAATGTTATTGAGTTTTGCTTCTTCTTCGACAGGCCGTAGAGCTCGACATGATCCAGCCCTACCTGTCTTTTGATTTTTTATTCCCCTTCTGGCGCCCTGTATCTGGCTTTCTTTTAATTGGGACTTATGACAATGTAAATGAACGTATTCTAGGGACCATGATTTTGAGAGCCCAGAGATATAGTAGAAAGGACTCCTAGCCTAGGCATAAAGATGAGATGAAAATAAGGGTGAGGTGGTCAGTGGTGAAGATGTAGAATGACTCCCGACGAATTGACACTTGAGGAAAAAAAATCAGGAGCGTGCCTTTTTGAGAGTTTTTCGGGACACTTATTAATCATGATGAATTGTGTTCTTTTGACAAATCTTGCATCGACTAGGGTACCTATTCTAGACACAAAACCACACTTGCATTAATATTCACTAATTGTGTCACAGAGTTCCCAAATTTGAACTGAGAATTCACGCTACATTTTCATCAAAGGATAATAAAGAGCCAATAATAACATCATGTAAACAAGTTCGAAAACAAATTACAATCTGACAGATAACGATATTGTCATTCGCGTGCGCTAAGGGGGCAAAAACAAAAGAAACGAAAATTAAAGAAACACAATAGGTGACTTAATTGACCCTTGCGGTATGATAGATGGATGACAATGAAACAGGCTACCAATGCTACGTCCAACGTACAACGAACGATGTAAGCAACAAGCTGTCGCCTTGATCGATTGTTTGATGTGCTTCTATCTTAAATCTTCTGAAAATAAGTCCCCTAACTGGGACAACGATCGCTGTGTGATCAAGTCCATTAAATCAAATGATACACATATGAGTGAATAACATGCTCCTTCGTGATACCGTTGAGTATGTCATCTTGAGATTTCAATCAGATCCCGATACAAATCAGCCTTTTTAATTGCCGGATTTATCAACGATTAATAGGTACGTTGCCGTTGATCGTCATCATCGTTATTGTCGTCGTCATCGTAATCAATGTCGCATACGATAATTTCAAGCTTATGTGGCTCATATGTGTGTGGCAGCAGATCATATAGAAGTCGAGAAGATCAAAGTTCCGTGATAGCGCCAGCGCAAAATCATTCAAGATGAAGATCTTAACATCGATAGATCTGTTCGTGTTTATGTTTTATATATCTGGTCATCCTGGCGAACTTGATAGTTAGAAAGATGTTGTTGGGGCTATCGGAAAATGGATCTTGTAATAGGATTTTAAGAAAGAGCTGATCGATAACTTGTTCCACCTGCGCGACTTCCACTATCAAATCAGTCCGTTTAATCTTCTTGGACATGTTGATGATGGCGATAGTGTTCAACGTGAAGATGGTTGTCTTTTCGAGAATGGACTTGGTCAACGTTGACTTACGATTCGAAGCGAAGGATAAATAACATGTATCTTGGGGAAAATTGTGTCACACAACAACAAAATCAAAAGAAGGACAGAAAGAAGTTACTCGGACTTAATATTCACTTGACATGGCCCAAACCAATTTTCTAACGCCCTCAATAATCCTTGGAATTAATCAAACCACTCTCGTGTACACTAATGGTACCTTCTCAGTGTCAGTATGCTTAATTAATTCTTGTTCACTTTCCTGTCGCTTCCTTGGATACAGATAGCAGTAGTTCTATCTGAGATACTCTCTTTCAAACCAAAAATAACTTGTTACATGGTGCGAGTTATAAATACATTTATGCAGAATAGTTGGTATCGCTCAGCAATAAGTAATGAATAAGTGCAACCAAATGTAACGGCAAATTAATATTCATGAGGTCTGTTGGAGGTTGCTGTGGTGACGCTTCCTCTTTTTATGTGTTTTTTCTTCTTCTGCTACTTCTTTTTCCTCTTCTACCTTTACCTTTAGTGGTAGCATGTCTTCCGTCATCCGTCACTAATATACCATGGTCACCAATATCTTAAAGAAAAAGATCTTGAGACAATTTTGCATAAAATATTTGGTTTTGTCGGCCAAGTTGAGTTTTTGAATAGCTTCAGAGAATACAGGGTGACAAAAAAATTGATCATATTTACGTGAGAAACTAGTTTGTGCAGAGTTTTCTTGGGTGTGATGTTGATTGGCAGTGATGTGAATAAAGAGAAATTAAAAATATTTCGAAAGGACATTTGAATCCAATACCAGATGAACACTACTATATACACCTCCTATCACCACCTCTAAGCGATCAAACGACGCTTTGTCAGGTCTTGGAACCAGAGTCTTGGTTTGTCAGGTTTAGTCTCGGCGCCAGAAGCATAACTGACAATTTGCATTCTGTCAAATATGCATCAAAACGCATCGAACTCGGTGAAATTCATACATGTTCATAGTTTGCGAGTTCATTGTATCAAAACTCGGGAATTACTAATATTATCATTATATATACTTCCTTATTACATCTCCCAATCCCTCTCCTTCCTATGCACCCTGCTCAAACAGGGTTCTCCCTAACTTGTGTGCGCAGCTGGATTAAACAAAGAGGCCTGGTCCGAAGTACTGTGACAAACACTTCAAGGCTGGGTTCTCGGTGTTCCAGCCTGGGTTTTCGGCGTGACAGTCCCGGTAGTCCCGGTCCTGCCGGGGGAAAGACACTTAGGGGCGTGATTGCTTGTCTGTCCCAACCAACAAAACATTTTACATCTAGGTTTTTCCTGTGTTTTAGTTAATGTTTTTTTTAAATTTTTAATTAATTTATTTAATTTTTCAAAAATAAACAAGAAATAATCTGAAAAATAATTGGTGATCTGTAAGTAATGTAACCAAAAACATGTAATTATTTCAAAAACCAAACATTAAATCAAATATTTTCCAAAAATACTCTTTAGATATTTATTTCTTAATCAAAGGAGCTGAAGAGCACCCTGTCACCTTCTTGAATGGTGAATATGTTATGACGGTAATATAACTCTGATAATAATCTTTGAATGAATCAACCTGTTGAACATTCTAGGTAACACGGAAATATGTCAGAAATAAGAATGAAGTTGTAAATGATACTACATGTCCGCCGGTTTGTCTGTTCTTCGTCAATGGTCTTTTGAGTTTTTGAAAACTATCAAATTGAAAGGTGAATGATCACTTTCAGTGAATATTCGTTTATTTTTCTTTTTTTTTCTTTTTTTTTCTTCTATATTTTGAGCGTTTGCATTTGAAATTCATCACGACTTTATTTATATTGTGGAAAAGTCTGGGATGGAGTATCCTGGATTGTCAAAGGGATATAAACACAAATACAATATTAGTTCCAGTCACGTTTTCTGCATGCAATCACATCCATTACGTAAAGGAAATAATATACAAACTAGGCGAACTGTAGTTTCGAGAGGACTCCAAGTCATTCGAGAGGATGCCAAGTGTAATGAGCACTAGACTTATCAACGAAGATCAAGTATCTAGATTAGTAAAGTATAAACAACAATAGCGAAGGGATAGCAACATGTTTGATGTGTGGTTCATAAAAACCAGAGAGTTTACAATTTTTTTAACTAAATGTTTTCCTGACTCCTTAATCCTCACGGGCAAGTATACCCCAAGCAAATATATTCCTTTTAATACAGATAAATGTTCGTTTGCAAGCTGAGCGCGTCCTTATTTTATGTACTTAACTCTCAGAAAATCTCAAAAAAACATTTAAAAAAATTGTCTGTTTAAAATACCCTAAATTGCGGGGTTACATCGAGACAATCCATTTAGAATTCATCAATCAAAGGATAATGATACCATAGGTGGTCAAATGTGGCAAGGGCCTCGTAATGAAGCTGATGACCGGTTCCTTCATTTTGCTTCTGTCTCACGTGACAGGTGCTGAGTGTCTTAGGTGTTATTTGTGAAGGATAATGAAGACGAAGCTTCTATCAGTCAAGTCTCGAAATACGATCGGATTGATTTTTCAGATTATGGAATTGAGATGACTGGTTAACAGCCTGTCATTTGTAAAAAAAAAAAAAACAAGTTTACTGCAAAAAAATGGAATACCTTTGACAGGATTTAGGAAACTAAAACTCATGACAATAAACAGTGGTATACGCTAGAATCCTAGAATGCGAGATTACTCAACAGGCTAAAAGAATGCTTGATTACTGTTACGGGTTAATTTGATTTCACCCCCTCCCGAGACTTCCGCGGCACCATCACCACGCGAAACGCACGAGTCGGGTACCCCGAAGTTGGGAAAAGATAAGAAGCGCCACCACGATTCGAGCCACAACGCTGGAAGTAGTGTAAGTAAGAAACATACATATTAATATAAGATTAGATTGTAATTAGTTAAGGTAGTGTTAAGGTAGCAGCAGTAGTAGATTCGAAAGAACGTACCAGTTAGCAGCAGCCCCACCTAATAATCTTCGACTCATTTCAAACAAATAATAAACAAATATAATCAAATAATAAACAAATAATAAACAAAACAAATAATCTTCGACTCAGCGATTTGTAAACATGGGAAACTGTCACCGTCGGGGCGAATGGAGGATAAGGTAGTTCGCGACGAAAGAAATTGCGGCGACCTCCGGCGAATCTACATGTACAGCGGTTGCAAGTGAAGCGGCGAAAAAAAGGTTATCGTCCTAGGAGCGGAATGTTTGTTTGGCCGTTAAGGATCGAGGAAATATAAGTGGGAAGCTAGATAGCGGTCGCTGTCTCTTTTTTTTTTGGTGCGGGAAAACGACTAGGAGTGCGAGACGCGGGTGAAAAATTTGAATAAATAATTATTATAATATTAAATTAACAATATTTCCTTGGTGAAGAGTTGACACAAAAAGAAAATTAGTAAGACAAAATAAAAAAAAGGAAAAAAGTGAAGAATAGAATTAAGTGAATAGAACAAGAAGTGGATCGCGATACGAGGTCGTAAAGAGTAACAAAGGTGAAGTGATGACTTAAGTTAAAGGGAAAAAAAAACAGTTTAAGAAAAAGTGAAAGCGAATGAAGTGCTAAAAGGGACTAAAGAAAAAAAAGGAAAAAGACTAAAAATTATAGTGTGCACGTCGCGGAGAGACAAAAAAAAAGAAACGTAAAGGGGGCCCGTAGCGTAAGTTAGGATAAGTAGTAGTTGTAAGCTCGTACAAGTGTTGCTTTTCACCAGAGAAAGAAAAAGGATTTTGACAAATTAAAATATTTTTCCGGATGACTGCATCTTTTTTTTCTGTTTACCGTGGTATTAGTTTTCTCTCTTTTTCGTTGTTTGTTCTTTTTTTTCTTTTTTCTCTTCCAGGTGGTAAGTGGCGGCGAGAACTGGTGCGCTAGAGGGGTGAAGAGCGCGCGTTGAATTGGTCGGTGGTTCCACGGAGGTGGCTTCGTGGGGTGGTTGGTGTTTCTTTTGTTTTCCTCTATCTATGTTTCGTGGACTGACGATTCCCCCTTTTCTTTGAGTTTGTTTTGGGTTTTTCAGAGGTGCGATCCGGCGAGCAGCATTCTCGCTTGGCGGTTCCTTGAGGCTTATCAGGGTAAGCGAGTGACGCCCACGCCCGTCTTCGGCTAGCTTCCGGAGCCCAGAGCCTCAACCGGGGGAGCGGCAATCCAGGGCAGGCGAAACCCTGGCTAACGGTTTACTTTTCTAACATTACTCAACAGGACGAGGCTGCTTGTATAAAAAATTCTCTCTAGCAGATCTGCAGGAAAAATAGAAGGGTCTTACAGCCCAACAAAAAATGTGACATGGTTACCAAAAAGTGGACATTCAAAAACACACAATTTTCAAAAGTTAAAAGTCTTAATTTAATGAAGAGTCGGCAGAAGCGTTTATAGGGGTAATGCTGCAAAAAGGGAACAGAAACCAAATAAATTTCTCTGCGTCCAGAAATATCTTCCCTTCATGGCATAGCGTTGCTGAAACACAACAAATCGGCGAAATTGTTGACGAGGGTCTTGCGAAGCCAAAAACTGTCGCGCCGAAGCCGTCGAACCGAAAAAAGCTAGTATAGGGTGGGACAGAAAGGAGGAGTCAGGATCATCAATAGACAAAACATGCTCCAAGGCCTTAAGTTCCAAAGCCAGATTCGAAAAAAGTTTAGTTTAAGTCCTGTATCTTCCCTGGTAGCCACGGAGACATTCAGGATACTGCACTAGCAACTCATCCTACAATGCAAACTATCCGAGACTTGTGTATGTTGTGTGTAGTGGTGCAGCCAATCCTTCAAAGTCCCTTATCTCGGTGGCTCAACTTGGCTTATGCAGCTGTTCCGAACAAGTAATTTGGTTAGTATCAAGCTTGCTACAATTAAGTCATTTTCGGGACTCATCTCGTCCCTTTTATACAATTTTCGCTCCCTACTCCTTTGACAAATGAAATACATCCAGTAATAAGCGTATAACCAGTGATAGTATCTAAATATCTACACAAATTCACTTAAATCAAATAAAACCCTCTTCAGATCCAGCAGCATAACAATTTTCAGCATAGAATCCACACCATTAGTGTGCACATATGCACATATGATTAACCACACAATGCACTCACTGCATATAAGGAGACTCAAGTCATAACTGAGCCAATCGTTTGGTTAAATCTTAGGGACGTCTTTGTGACTTTTATCGCTAGATAATTGCCGTCAAATTACAGAGCCCGGAGAAATTTATTGTTCTAGTAATGAGAGGTTTCACCAGTTCCAACCCAAGTGTATGCATACGATATCGGGATATTGGACAAAACTAACGTCCATTGCGTCGTATTTCGTCCGTTCGTTCACATACGACGTGTGTATGAAATGCATGCAAGCATGCAAACCGAAACAATGAACTGGACATTGTCAAGATGAAAGAATACAAAAGGTAAATACAAGGAAGGCAGGAAGGAAGAGAACAAAATAAAATGTTAAAAAAAAGGAGGAAACTGGTTTCCTTGCATTTCCTTTAGCTTTTCAAGAGTTTATTTAAACGCTAGTCGAAGATTCTTCAGCCGATACAACAAACGTTGCGAGATAACAATTTTCTTGGTCTTTTCATGGTGTCTAAGGAGTGGACATGGTTGTGGACACCATCACGCTCGGTCACACATATTACATGCATCCGCGAGCAGATGATAATGTGTCGCCTGTGTGCGAGGAAAATTAGAGGTTTTCAATGCAGCGCCAGCGTGAGTGGAAATGGTTATATTTATGATGGACACACTATGACATTATTTTAATGGTCGTAAATTTCACTTTAGATGACCAATTTTTGGTAATTTTCGAAAATTTAATGACAGCACGATGAGATATTATCAGGATAAGGGATTATATGCATGATCCTAGCGTTAGGCGGCTGATGAGGCTGAATCAATTGGGGGTTTCAGTTGTCTGCAAACGGGGAAATTGTGGTTTTGGATTGATGTTAAGGTTCAAATCCATGCTCAACCATTTCGAGGATCTAAACTCAACTGGAAGAGTATCTATGACAAATAGATGCATTCCCTAAGTGCAAGGATATTTTTGAACCACTGACTGTAACAACTCTCAACAGGCAAACTCACAATCAAGTCCTAACTTTGCTAACCATATTTTCACGAGTCCTCAGGGAAACTTCTAATTAGTATCCCATAAAATTATCAGTTAGTTCACCTTGAAAAGGCCACACATTCTTGTCACCTTCTACGATCTTCCCTCTGCATCCACACATACCACACACTTGACTTGCATCCGTAAATAAGAAGATGCGTGTATATTTCTTCAGGTGGTTCGTTCCATGTGTTGTTGTGTTGTGTTGTGAGTATTTATTATAATTCAAAGAAAGCTCCAAAAGCCATTTCGAAAAATAAACAAACCAAAATTGGCGCTAACCAAGTTTAAACATTAAAATGCACACATGCATGCGAAACGACACATTTAAATTGTGTTATTTAAACTCAAATTATTGAACAAGCAACGAAACAAAACGTTCGTATTGCAAAAGAAAGCACCCACTGTAGGCGACTTTGGTTAAGGAAAACAAGCAGAAATTGACGCATGTATGTATCGAAGTATTTACTTATATGGTAGAGTTGCTTTGTCTTTTGGAAACAAACAAGAAGATACAAACGGAACAAACATATATATATATATGTATACATGAGAGAAGTGGGCAAGCTTCCAATGAAGATTTTGCATGGTATCAGCCTCAGGCGCAATATCAGCAAGAGGAAAAGTACCAATTTGAACCTCGGTTTTGTTTGACTTTTTAACTTTTGGCTTTTGTTTAAGTGTAGGCTCACAGGATTGATATTAATTATCACCGTCTGAAGAACAATCATGCTATTTGTTGAACCTTTTAATAACCAATTAGACACTGCATTACGCATGTTATGTTGCAAGCGAAGGAGAGCGAGTTTTGTAAGTGAACTGCGTTTAAGATTGGAAACGAACAAGAAAATTTCTAAGATTTTTACAAGGTTTAAGGGGTGGTGGTCAGATTTGCAATAGATATACTTGATAGCATTCATTTTTTGTTCATATTTGTGGTTTGAAGTGGGGAGGGTTAGGAGCTTTTGAAATATTTTTGGCTGTGTGGCCACAAATTCATTTTGAACGGAGCCAGTTACTGTCGTTTCGGTTTCATCTTAGATTCTTCTCTTTCTAGTCCTTAGGAACATGAAGTTACACTGTTTATTTAAATTATATGTTCTGCAGCCTTAGTATCCTTCTCATCGAAAAGATTTCTACAATTCCAGTATCCAACAATCCACCAATAAACCATCCTTCCCAACTAATTTCTCCTAACTAAACAGTAATAATGAAAAACTTTGGCTGATATTGTACTCTTTAAGTCCTGGATCCAGGACTCAACAGACCCTACGTAAAACACAAATACAAATAACACATACATACTTGCACATACATAACTTCTCGTTTTAGACTCGGAATACCCTCAAAATCGCTGCTTTTTGCTCCAAATTCTCGACGTTCATCCATCAATTACGTCCTTTGTATCTTCGTCATGTGTTGCATCCAGAAACTACTAGTATTCTTTTCTCATGATACCTGAAAGGTACCTGTCAGGTATCACCGCCATTAGGTAGTAATACCCGATCTAACTCTACCTGATGCAGATATTCAGCAGCTACAGGTGGTTTCAGCCTTGTTTGATTGCGTATTGAGGCATAATACTACCGAACATGAGCCATGGAGCGTGTTAGACCCACCTCATTTTAAAACAAAAAGTGCGCGAAAAGGTGATTGTATCAAAACCAAGCTTGATCTTCAAAATTTCCTCGGAAGTACCTGTCCTACCAGCTAAATGGGCTGATACCCTGACACCTTAACATACCCTGAAAAACAAACTCAAATAATCCCATTATGAGTGGGATTCGAACACGGATTCTGTTGTAAAGAAGGTGAGTGCTGCAGTTAATTTACAATACGGTGTAGACTTTAATTTTTAATCTGTTCAAAATTAGACAAAAAACAGTCTTTTGTCATATTGGCTCACCTTGCCGCGTATGGTATGTGCCATCCACATAACAGGCGTGTGAAGCATCAGCTGCATTTCCCCAACACTATAGGTAAGTTGTCTTCGGGAAGCCAAGTTAATGAAAAGCTAACATCAAAGGGCAAATAGAAATGCGCATGAGAACGTATAGGCATGTCAAAGCCTAAAGGACAGCGCCATAGCCCTATCTTATCAGCGCTGAGGAAAAGACGTGGCTTTTACATAAGCCTTTATACCCACTATCTACCCAAATAAAAGAGGACCTGAACTAGCCTGATAACAAAAAAGAGACAGCCTAAATTTAAGCAAGAGATGGATATGCTGCTCGTAGAAGAGTCAATCGTTCTGGACTCTATCGTTGATTGGAGAAACGTTGTAGAAAAGAAGAAAAACAACTCAAAAGGGGGGGGGGAGTGGGGTAGGCTCTTTCACATGTTTAAAAACATTGACAAGGTATCACCAACATATGACTTAGACTTGTATCTACATACTGCGCAGACCCAATTACACGGTATTAACATACGTAAATAGAGGCTATCGAGTACTTAAAAATAGACTAGTAAGTAAATTTAGGCTATCCTGACTACTTCAGGTTAAAAAAAAACTGAACTCTAGGATGTATTGCTACCTTGGCGCAATTTAATAGCCTTTGAAAAATTAGGAAAATTAGTTTCTAGTCAATTGATTATTGGCTTACCCTATGTATCTTGGCATTGATTACTGAGATCCTTTTGGAATCAGATCAAAAGAATTGCACGACGAGAGTTGCCCGAAATCTGAACTGCCATCTCCAGGCTATCATCCATGTAGCGATATTGGCAAACTACAACTAGGGCTCGTCAAGCGGCACTTTTCTCCGTGAGACCCTAAAAAAGACTAAGATAGACTCACGCTTTTGTAAGATCATATTGGCACTGGTTCTGCCCCACCCAAGAATCAACATCATTACACTGCTCCTCTCGTCATCTAGAAACATATTAACGACGAGTTAGACCGAGTGTTGTCATTTGAGGTAGTTCAGGACAATCAAAGTAAATGAAGTTCTTCAGTGATTCTGGTCTGTATTCCCAGGGCGATCTAGTCATGTTCGGATACTGGTCATATTAATGAAGTCACTGTTTAAGATGTCCACCTATTGTTGCTGATTGAAAAAACCGGCTAAGATCTCAAGGATGTCGTTTGACAAACCGTGTTGGACGCTATTTACAAAGAAATGACGGAGACCAGTAGAGTTTCTCGCAGGTCTCCTTGCAAATTCTAATTCATGCTGTTTGTCATGTACAATTCTCTCTCAACAATGTGTCGATTAAAGCATACTGCAATACCGAAAGAAAAGCCAGATAAGGTATCTGCACATAAAATACTTTCTTGTTTGACAGTTCAAATTCAAAAAAATTTTTTGGATCATCAAAGTACCGTTACTAGGTTTCCCAGGGACACAAATTTCACAATCAACTTTGTGAAGACCAAGTTCATCGGAGGAGAGGTCAACTATATTCCCTTCGTAGTGAATTTTTTGAAGTAGTTTTGTATCCAAAGCCCGGTGCAGACAAAAAAATGAATCATTTTAAAGACATGGCAGCGTGGTTTCATTTCTTAAAAATTTGCTCTCAATGTTAAGCGTATTTTCAAATTGTCTACCACCGCCAATATAACGTTCAAAGAGATTAAATGACCGCGCGCTTCTACCAATGTCACGAAGCATTTCATTGATATATGTCCCTTTTTTCGTTCTTTTCCGGTGTGACGCAAGTAAATTGAAATGACATCATCCGGAGGACAATGGTAGATGATTCAGATGAAGGTAGAGAGGATCTTATAAGGATTGGAACGCAACTACAATAGTGAGACCATCTAACCTGATCATCTAGGTCGATCACATGTTTGCCGTACAAAGTGTCAAAAAATTGAAAGGACTTTTCCTTCACTATTAAAACCAATCATAATCTGGTAATCAGTCCGTAAAAATTCAAGCCTTAACATTAATAATGAGTACTGAAAAGCGACTATTCAGTTGTATCCAATGAGTAATTGAGGTCGTCCACACAGGATAAGCAATAGGCCCTGTTCATCCCTTGTCATCCTGAGCCCAACCATTTGAATGGTGATTCTGGAGTCCCAGTTTGGGGCTCATAGTTACGAAAATCGGAATGCATTATTTCACGAAAACATTGGAAAGTTTTAGAATTTTCATTCCTTGGTAGAAAAAAAAGAGTTATCCTGTAGCGACGACTTCAAATCTTAGTTGGAAAAAACTATGGGTTCCTGAAAGTTAACATCAGACATTGTTGGTTGTTTGATGTTGATCCGTAAAGCTGGCAACGCAATCCTACTGTCCTCGTTTTTGATAGGATCTAAATCAGCTTCTAAATAAGTTTAATGCTCGAATCCTACGATAAGACTCCTAGGCAAAGATCAAAATGAGACACAAACCGTTTAAATAAGCATCGACTTTCTAAAATTATCCCCGAAACTTAGTTAGTTAGTTAGTAGTAAACTTATCCCCGATCCTGGTAAGATAATCAATAGATACACCGAATTGGCCAATGCTTTGAGAAGATCTGATCAGTTGACAATGATAGCAATCAGGGACTATACAGGCCCAGGTCACGTTAAGAAGGACCATAACATACCGGATTCAGTAAAAAGGAAGCAAGCGGAGAGGGTTATACTCCTTATGTTCAGGTAACTGGCATGGTTCTCAGTACTCTCTTCTCCTCTTTAACTAAATTCGCTTTTTTGAGGGCGGAAGGATCCTGCTTAGTGCGATCAGAGATACTCAGCGGAGCTTGCCGGATACAGAGCACACTGGATTCATTAATAAAGTAGCAAGTCTAGAACGTTATATTCCTTAATTTCAGGAATCAAGCATGGCTCTGAGTACACTTTCCTCCACATTAACTAACTTAGTTGTTTTGAGGGTGAAACGATGGAATGAAATAGACAGGGAGCTTTGCAGGAACGTGTGTAAATTAAATTGACGAAAGTCTATCAAAAGGAAGAACATCGATAAAATATTCGTGGCCAGATAATTCGAGACCAAAGGATTCAAGGACCGTAGAATGGAATACCGCGGATCTCTTTCAGGTTAACTTATCCCCACGTCAACCTAGCCTTGGGGTTAGAACTTCGCTTCTACCTCATGACGGTCCCAAGCCCGTGTAAATGGGGAGGGAAGGTGTCAGTGGCGTTGGTCCTATGTTGAGTTGAATCGTTGTTAAAAAGAAGTGACGCCAGACGTACAAAAGATTGAAATTTGTTTGTGAAAAGTCCGCGGATTAACAAGTTGATACCGAAGTATGAAAGGAGTGTTGTATGAGTGGAAGGAGTTGCAGTCGGCAGGACCTGACTATAATTAGTACCGAACACGTCACTTACGGCTTTGCCCGTAGTGTACCGAGGGAAACGTATAGCAGCCTAGCCGCTGCTGTTGATTTATGTTTGTGAAAAGTCCGTTGAAAACGCTGAAACCGCTGTATGAGAGGAAGGAGTTGCAGTCGGCAGGACCTCACTGTGTTAGTACTGCGGGAATGTACAGCAACATAGCCGCTGCTGTTGAACGTGTGAACTGCTGAACTGATGAACCGAAGGACCGAAGTAAAGATGTAACGGACGAATAGCGAGGATTCGAGGGCTATACTGCTGAGGAGAGGTTGATCTAACGAGTATCATAGGTGTACTATGAGAAAGTTAAGTGAAGCTGAACCAAGGGGTTATAGCAGCCGAGATGAATTGATGATTGACTAATTGATTTTTGACAGAGATGAAAGTAGGTGAGACTGAAATTGACGAACTGTATGTTGACTGTAGTGCAAGTGTCTGATGTTCCGAAGGGAATCGTTGATTTGCCTGGGGATGGTGCCAGAATTGAGGAAGTCATGAAATGGAAGAAGGTGAAGATTGATTAGATGTACAAAAGAGTTGAATGGAGGAAGAAATGTTGTAGAAGATGAAGAAAAAGAAGGATAAGAAGAAGAATAGGAAGAAGAAGTAGAGGAATGAGTGCAGTGGAAGAAGAAGATTTAATGAAAGAATCTGAAGGTGTTGAAGTGGTGTATTGGAATGGATTGGATTAAAGAAGAAGATAGATGGAATTGACGGAGAAATGAGAAACTGATGTATAATTGTTGGTAATGATGTGATTGGTTATAGTGAAATATGTTGCCTAACTGAATGATAACTTTGAATAACTGAATGTAACTGACTGAGTGTCATGTAGACGAAGTCAGTTAAATGTTGTTAGCAGGTCGAAAAGCTCGTATTGCAACATTAACTATGTTGATGATGTGGATGCGAGACTAGTACACCTGCTAAAGATGTGAAATTTAAAAACGTGAGTATTGTTGCAGTAAATGTTGTACCCATGTTGTGACTGTCTTAACCCGGACCCTATCAACTAGTGCTATAGGAATCCGGGTGAACGCAGGGGGACTGATGATTTAGGTTTCGGCCTGTTCCATTCTGTCTTTGGGGAGTGCCGTCCCCACGTACTCGAGGTGTGAGAAAGGGCAATCAGTGCCGTGTGCCTGGAACAAGAACTGAGAGTTTTTCTCGGACAGTAGAGAAGCGCAACCTGATCAGAGGTTATCTGAACCACGGGTTAGGGGGACACCCATGACAGGTTTCTGTCAGCCCCCTGCAGGGTGAGGAGCTTATCCTTGGCTGAAACGTGGTGGTTGTGGTTTCGAAGGCTAGAGAGTGGCGAAGAGCACACACCATTTGTGTTCGGGAATCTAGGTAGCTTATATAAATAGGGACCTAGGACTGAGACTTGTCTCAGATTCTAGGGGTGGTGGTTGACAAATTGTTTCAACCCCGTTTATGGAGACCGTGGGTCCTTGACTTTCATATACATTATATTGAAATGACTCCTGAACACAATCAGTGGGGATTCACAAAAATGTTATATAAAATATTAAAATAAAAAAAAAAAGAATAAAAAAGACTATTAATATTTCTTTCCAGCATTCTTTGGCGGTACTGCCCTTATTGAAGACAAGAAACTTCCACTTGGGTTGTCATCAGGTTGGAAATAGTTTTGTTCAGAGAATGTTACTGATGCGTTTGAGGGAACTAAGGAATCAGGAGACTGCTAGTGGTCTGTCAACTGCATTTTTTCTGTGAGAAGTGTTATCAGAGGGTATGAATTACGTGCGAAGTTCAATCGAAACCCATGTGCAGGGTGGCAACATTTGAGTATAATGAATAGAGAGATTTTTTCAGGATTTTTCAGAGATTTTTTCAGGGGGATCAAGTTTTTACTTGACTGAAATTTTTGTAGAATTGAGATGGAAGGAACATCATTTGAGTGTTGAAAGCAAGTGACTGGAAAGATTATTAGGACAGCAAAAAAGGGCCAAGTTTGTGCGGAACTAAGAAAACAAGGGATCGGGAAGTAGATAAGAAATAAAATCTTGAAAATAAAAGGTGCTTTCGCGGACGCGATACATAGTAGTAGACTAGTGACAAGAAATAGCCAATGGACCCAGGAAAGATTTCTGTATAGGCAAAAAGATCAGTAAATAAATAATCAGACATAAAAATAAATTTGAAAAATAATACATAGACATTAAAAATTCCTAATTTTCGCACGAATACCGAAATTTGGCTATAAAAATAGTTTTCAGAAGCTCCAAATCAAGCGTTCATTTACCACCATGCCACTGACTTTCAATGCTGTTCCATTCCAAGAGCTTCCGTGAGTAAATCAAATAAGTTTAGCTAAATTAAACTGAAAGTGGTAGCTAAATCATTTTCCCGAAATAAATCAAGATTGCAACCCGCGAAAAACAACTTAGTGGCATATGAATTATGGTAAACGGGCACATAATTTTACGCTTTATAAATCAAATGTCCCTCGAGGCTTGAGGGGGGTCGTTTTTTTTCTTGATCCCATCTAACTCCTGTTTAAGACTCATTGTCATATTTTCGTGCGTCCGGCAGTTAGGCTTGATTCGAAATTTGCAAGACCTTTACAAGATCTTTTCGAGAGTTTGAAATGTTGGTCATAAATCTCACGAGGCCTGAAAGCAAAAAAAGATAAAAATGGGAGAGGACAAAAAACTATTGGACCTAGCTGATACGCTAGGTCACATACGTTTGACGTTTGAGTGGGGCAAAACAGTAAGGCATAAGGCTTTTGCTTCATCAACCAGTCATTTTTCAAACACCTGCGGAACCCTTTTTTGTTGTGAATCCGACGAAAAGTTTAATTTACCACCATACTTATGATCCATATCAAATTTTTATTTATGAAAATGCCACACTAATGCATTGCATGTCGTTATGGGCTAATATAGGTTGGGATCGTTTGGGTATCCAAATCGTGAAAATAATCAACTAAAAACTCGTTAGCAAGAAAAAGATGAAGAAAAACAAAATTGTATTTAATTTTTCAAACTTTTCATTTCATAGCTTCGATGGCATGAGCTTCGACCTCACCCCAAAACATGAGTAAATTTTTCATATTAGTTTTTATTGTCATATGAAATTTCTACCAAACATTTCAACGTGTTGAATGTTAAATATATTAATGTTCATCAACTTGATGGACATACCGATATTAATGTTAATAAGAGTTTTCCGTAATGAATGCGACTCATCATCATCACGAATCCAAAAGCGACACCAGGCCAAGAAATCTACCAAAGACAGTTGAAGTGAAATGCGACGTGGAAAGGGTAGGTTGCGCAGGAAAGGGGAGGGGGAGGGTCAATTGCGGTGAAGTTATGTGGTGAAACAATAAGCTATTAGGCATCAAGATTTATTGGCTTCGAATAAGATCATCTAGTAAATAATGTTCACGCTTTTTGTCTTCCATCTCCTTATGCATGTGATTTGAAATCTCGGTCCAAGATCATCCCGAGAAAATATCTTTGAGATCTTGTCAGTGTTAATTATTATTAACTTGAAGATGAGACTTTTTCATTGAGTTAATGAAAGATGTTACAAATGAGATACACTTAAAAGCCAATGTTGGTACATTTACGTTTGGGAGTTGTGAAACGCAAATTAGTTTTACAAGTTTCGAAGAGACAGAGAGAGAGAGAGAGAGAGCTACAAACGAAACAAAATGGAAAATAAAAAAATTGATGGAAATTTCAAAGGATCGATTAGTTACCTAATGTTTAATTATCTTGAACGTTATGTGACTACTGAAAGACGTTGGATTGTCCGTTAGAGATTGTACAAAATGGGGGTACAAATGCATTTTCATCAAAAATTTGATGCAGTTCCATGGGCTCCATCGGTCAAATCTATTTTATCTAACAAGCAAATCGACTAATTTCAACTAATAGACTGAAATATTTTACTAATAACGGTCTTAAGATATAAATCAAATTATTGAGGTTAGAATGAAATTAATTTCATAAAATCAACCATAAAATGCGTGGCAACTAATTTAATTTTGAGAAAAGATTTTGGTTCGCGGACTACTCCCCTTAAACGCAATCACGTTTCCCGAGTAACGCCTCAAGTCACAAGAATTGGTAGCATACTAACGATATAAGTCATTCATGCTTATAGCGAATTAACACCTAGTTACACTGTTCATATATTTATTTAATGTTCTTCAATGTCTCTCAGGTGTGAGTCTGAATACAACTTTTATTTCAGTGCTGTTTCTTTTTTTAAACTTAAAATTCCATCCGAATGTGGATAAGGGATAAATTACATCCTGAAATCAATCCTTTGGAGAGTCAAAATAGCAAATAACGTAATCAAAATGGCGGAAATCTAAACGGTTATAAAAAAATTAGAACACCCAAAATTTAGTAATTTTCCAACGAAGAGCTCCAAGTATGAGAAGCAACAAAAAACAACGAAATCGACTCAATTTAAAATACTAAAAAAAACGTAAAATAAAATTGACGTACCTTGACACGTACCGCCACTATGTCTTCAAACATCGCCTTATCAACTCATTTTCAATTTCACAGAAAATTGCACACGTCGCTCACCGCATGCTATAAATTCCTGCAAACAAGTAAATCTCCAATCTGAAATGATAGGAAATAGGAAAAATTAACCACAAAATTATCTCTCTCTTATATGCCTCACATGAAAATAAATGAAAATCAGTTAGTCTGTATTTTATTTTATGATTTTACTTCGGTTTTTATTTCGGTCTTAAAAGATTTCATGCATAATTAAGTGATTTTTATCAATGGGAGATCGCTCTTATATTTTAACTTGCACATATTCGATAAATCATGTATGGATTTATATTATTGTTAGCATATGTGAACCACACGTGAAGGAATTATCACCCATAGGCTAAGAAATTGCAGGCAATCGACAGAATTTTTTAAAGACAATTTGCTGATGTAATTTTCATGAAATCGCATAAGTTCAGAAGTGAGTATGTGTAAAGTCTAATTGTCAATTAGAATGAAGACATGTATGATCCTGGACGCAGTTGAAGTAATTTTCCCGCATGATTTTTAAGGGTTCATCGAAACAACGACGAATATAAAATTAATGCTGACGCGGGAAACATGATCGGGTCACATTCATGGCTACCCATGAATGTGATATGGCGACGGAGCTCAGTGGCTGAGATGAATCCAAAGAACTTGCCGAAGGATACTTTCCTTTCGCTCGTGCTGTTTAATCCGAAGCCGTTATCAACAAAAACAAGAAAATATGAAATGGAAAATCATAGAAGGTCACAACCATCAATTGCCCAGATAAATACGGCCAGGAATATACGCCGAGGGAGCAACGCATATATTTGAAGCAACTACAAAAAAATATTTCTTATCGTGGCAACTAAATCCTCTGGTACAACGAGAGCATCATTCAAACGTTTTGAAAGAAGAAAAGGAGAAAAACCGAGAGAGAAACTTTCCCAGTAAACCGTGGGCCATCTAATGTTTGAGGCTGGAAGCTATGATGACATTTCTAATGACAGAGAGTTCGTTTCAGATTTGACATTTATGAAATGGATTACTTTTCCCTTGAACAAAGTTTCACAATTCCAAAGTTGTGAGCCTTCTTCTCAAACTATAAGAAATTTATTTGACAATAGGGGGATGCCGGAAACACAGTTTGGGAATCAATTTGTAAAGTAAGCTCGTGAAACTGGATTTTTGTTGGATAAAACTTGCAACGCTCGTACTCGTCCAGTGAGCAAATTCAGTCCAGTCTGAAGAGCAGTCCAGTGAGCATCGAAAACACTGCTGCTGTCGCTCAGAGTGTTCGTGATCAACCATCCACATTAACTCGTCATTGATCTCAGGAATTGAACATATCACACATTTCTTTGAAAGGAATTTTGCATAAGGATCTCGGTTTGCGTGTGTACAAAGGACAGTTAGTACAAGAGCTACAAGCCAAAGCTAGTTTGGTAGGAGATGAGCATTTTAACCGAAAAAAAGCGTATTTGCACTTCAAAGGATATGTCAATAAGCAAAATTATGGTATCTCCAGCGCAAAAAATCCAAACGTCATATAGGAGAAGCTAATGCATCCACAAAGAGTGACTGTCTGGTGTGGATTTTGGTCTGGCAACATTGTTGGGCTAATTTTCTTCCAAAATAAGCAAGGCAATCAGTTCTACAGCTGCTAAATTGCTTGGACTTCAAGCAGATGGATACACTGATGTTACCACTTGGTGTCAAAACGTTGTTACATGGTGTTAAAATAGAAAAAAAAACTACTAATATATTTCGATCGAAGTTAGAGAAGACACATGATCTAATGGGTCAAAAAGAACGAACAAATCGTGTCTTATTTCGGCACTATGTGGTTAGTTTTGACGGTTTTCGAGAAAACAAACAACACAAGTTTTACTCAGGTTTCTGCGCACCTCCTGTTTACCCATCTTCTGATAAAGATAACCAAATTCCATGTTCTCGTCTAGGATATACGGGAGATACAGGCTATGATCGGATGCTATGCGTGCAAGGTAAGTAGCAATCTAACTATTGTAACTACCAGCTTCATACCTTAGTTTAGTAAATTAAGATAATGCACCAAATTTTTTGGCAAAACCAGAGTGGACAAACTTAAGGAAACTCTTATCAGAATGACGTTGTCATATTTTTTGTGTTATTTTGCAAATACATAACAACGCTCAGGAGAACTTTTTATGCTGGCGAGGATCAGACTCATCCAATCTATCGGGTGACCAATGTCCAACCCGAATCTTAAAAGTGGGGAGAGATGAGAATCGGGAAAAAAATACGTATAGACTCATATCCTGCGTAACCATTTGAAGATCGGTTGCTGGTCTCTACGAAATCTTTTCGAAAAACATGTTTAGGAGAAAACTCTAGGAGATATATCTCTAGGATAAAATTAACCATCAAGGGTTAGGAGAAGATTTTTTTTTCTGGTCTACGAAGAAAGTTCTATTGTTTTGTCTGTTTCCGTGTGCCGTACACATACGCGTTTCGGCGGCGTGCCATCTTTAGTGTGTGGTTTCGTCCTCTTTAAGAGAAGAGTTCCTTCAGAACAATCCGAAGAGGATTCGACCCACAATGCCTATTGCTGGCTGGTCGCCACCTCATTACTAAGAAAGCTTTATCCACTTTAAAGCTTATAAGATATTAATTACATCCTTGTATACAGTATTCAAAAAGTGTCCAGAGTGTCCCAAAAATAATCTTTCAACAACCACATTTGAAACTACCCAGAAGATCCATTGACCCGAGCGGCAATAATCGATCACCGTACTGAAATAAATAATTAATATCCGTTCATGTTTATATCAATCCAATTCAAAAATAGGTATATCATGTAAACACTTTAATTTAAAATCCTTTTGATGTCACTAATTCACTCGTCTCTATTTCAATAGCACCAAATCGATCCGATCACCAAGCACACGCACACACAAGAAAAAAAATGAAAAACCAAAAAAATCCATGTCATCCCGATATTAGCCCAAAGGCTATAAATAAGAAAAAAATGAAACTAGAGATCCCGATCGAAAGGCCACGTGTTTTTCTCCCCAAATGTTTTCCATCGCTCGCGGCATTCCTGTAATATGTCACAACAACAAGAGAATATGACCGCCATCAGAGTCCATCGTTCGCTTCGTTGTCGCAGCAGCAGAAGCAACAGCAGCAGCCGCATCAGCAACAGCAGTAGTCGTAGTATTCGTTTGTCGTAGCCATATCCTCCCCATCAGCTTTCGTTGTCGCAATCGTCGCTTTTCCGGCCAGATGGCTCCAAGCATTTGAAATCCAAAAGGAAAATGCCCCCAATAACCATTCTTCCATTGCATCTATCGTCACGTCGAAAGAAAAACAAATTTTCTCAAGCCTTTCGTTTTCCTTTTTTTTCTAGTTGTTTTCATTTGAATCGGGCGGCAAATTTTCAAATTTAATACTCAAATGTCCGTTGCTGACGCGTGCTTCAGCGTATGTCGCTGAAGTTTTTTTTTTTTTTGGGTGAAGGAGGCGCAGAAGGAAGGATGCAAGATGTGCTGGCAAACGCTAGAAAACGACCCGTTTTAATTGTCAACCCGATCGTCAATTAGCCTGGTATTGACAGTGATGATTGTTTGTTATTATTGGGGTTGGTTGAGGTGATGGTGGGTGGCGAAGCGTAGCGAAAATATTTGAAGCTGCTGGAATTGTTTTGCTGAAGAGCAAGAGCTCCTTAGACTTCGTTTAGCGAATCTCATGAAAAAGTTTTTGCTCTAAGCTGTAGGAAATTGTCCAAAGGATTTTTAAGGAATCCTTTTGAGTTTTGATGGGACTTTTTACTACTGTCCTTATTACGGCTAACAGCGTTTGGTTCAACTTTGACTAGTGCTTGCAGCACAAAAGACCAGTCTGCAAAAGTCGCTTAAGGACGAAACCTACGTTTTTTCATCAGCTCAAGCGTTTGCTTCCTTAATTTTACTGAAAAACTTTTAAGGCTATTGTACCCAGACAAAAAAAAGAAACCGACGTGAAACTCACAATGAACTTTACAAAAAAAAAAGCCCGCAAAAGTCATCAACGTCCTTTAGCTCACAGAATTGCTGTATAAACAAATCTAGATCGCTGACCAAATTCAAAAATGTTCTGCATCACTGTCCTTCGACACTTGCATGACTCCTCCAGGCATCCAACTATAAATCCACGATGAGTGATCAATGGTTCATTGCATGTTTAACTAATCGAATCTATGCATGCCTGTCTTGGCCACATTAAAAACAAAAGGGGTGACGCGAAGAAAGCAAGAGGGTCGGGATGAGGGAGCAAACTCCAGCAAAATGATCGTTTGTGGCACGATCGTCATACAAATAATTATTATTAAACGTTTTCCTCGGCGACCATAAAATGTTTATTTCTGGGACGTTCCAGCGGACAGTAGTAATTCTGTCATCCTGGTGTCAAATGCTGGTGGATTTTGCGGTCTGGATAATGTAAGTTTGCTTACTTATCCAGCACGTCTAGCATGCATTGCGTCTAACCCATCCTCCCTTCCCTCTGCACCCCAACTGTCGCATTGGATTAAGGCGCGTGCTAATATCCCTTGGTGGATGCAAGCATTTTATTTAATATTTGACTACAGGAGTGAGTTTGGACATTCAATACCGACTATCGCAAAAGATTAGGAGACTTCTAGTTTCCATGGACTTGGAAAATGTTCATTGGTTTCTTATTTTAGAGCATATTTTCCGGATGGTGAAACGCGCGTACCACAGCAATATGTATGATTTGTAATGCATTTTCTGGGGTACGCGTAATGGAAAATTGTCAATAAATTTCACTCTCGATATTAACAGCAGCAACAGCATACAATTGTTATGGGTCGTTGTCGTCGTTGTGGAAAAATGTTTTTTAATAGATTTTCCTCATCGCGGCTATTTATGTCGTTGTCGACTGGATGAAGATCACGATTTTCTATGCTATTGTATCCGTCCTCGCAGCATTTGTGTACTAGAGAGGGATGTGTTTGTACTTAAGAGGTTTGGTAATTGATCTATGACTTTTCCTGTGACTCATGTCACTTATTGGAAGTGAATTTAATATCTTTTCCGGGAAAATTATTTTTGCTTGATTCGAGAGAAACAGAAAAGTATGTTGTTGGATTACTTTATTATCGACTAGGAGGTTTGAGAGTGTAGTTTTAAATAATGTGCAAATGCTACAAAATTTTCGAAAATTTTGTTCGAAAATTTTTCAAAATATTTATGTCATCCTCAGGCATCATCAGATCAATCTTAGATCCCGTTACGTGTTTTCTTGGCTTGAGACTATACAAAAGCATTCAGCGAAACTGCAGGAAAAATCCCACCCACCCCATCCGCTTTCGAAAAAATGGATCAATCAGACCGGACAGCTTGAAGAAAGAAAAAATGGTTTCTACTTTTTTGAAATATTTGGCAGACGTTCTCTTGTGGTCGGATCCTCCCTTATTTTGAATTGAAGCCACTACGACGTGGTATCACCCGAATACTCAGTATGTGTAATATGTCCGAAGACTCAGTATGTGTAATATGTCTAGTAGGGAAAGTTGTCTACAAAACTGCTTATAAAAAGGCATTTGAAGCTTTTATAGGGGATGCGACACCAGAATGAAACTAAAATTGGAGACTTTGTTGAGTAAAGATTATAGTGGAAGTCATGATCTTTTTTGAAGAATGGAAGGCACGTGCAAATTTATTATACTCGCAAGGCAGCACAAACTCTATTGATTTCCGATGAAATCGTCCTCTCTCTCTCTCTCTCTATCTCTCTCACTCTCGATAATTGAACCTAAATATACACTGGGGCCGTAGCACAGATGACATTGATGATGTCATCTGTCACATGACAGATGTTGAATGGTGGTACACCTTGTTTATGTATACCTTAAGGCGGGGTTCATTTAAAAACAAATGCATCGAACATCTGAAAGAGTGGCGGAGAGAGGAATTATTGAAAGAATAACCACATGTCTAAACCATCCAGAACATCAAATTTTTTTGTTAACATGTCACAGACTGCCCCAGAGTAAAGCTTCGATTTGTCAAGCAAACAGAGAATTTCTTCAACAAATCTGTACTTTCCCCATTTCATTTTGAATTTACAAGCCTTATCATAGTTTCAAGGCGCGTAAGAAGGAGTCCACCAGGTTGACACGTGAATTTTACCCACTGAATCTGCAGATCAAAACCTAAGACCCGCTTTTGTATTTCTTTGAAGAAAAAACAAAATATGTGACCACTACTTTCCTGTCAAATCGAACGAACTTGGTCGGGCATCGAGAGGAATTTTTTGTTCTGCTCGAATGAAGGACAATTAAAAAGAGCCTTAAAGCAACCTCGCTTGATGTAAAAATTATAAGAAAATATTCAGGTATGACAGTCCTACTTCGATCAGAATTCAAGAACGTAATCTCTCTTTCCCACGATGGCATTCCTTATTTGACCGGTTGAAAAGTTGGTATAGTTGACGCTAGTGGTTAGACCATGCAGATCGTTTTCAGGCCGCTGTGACCAAGCCATGTTCAATGAGCTGTATTGGAATTTTTTCTATAACTAAGTTTGAGGCTCGTCTGTCAGTGAGATCATTATTTTCCCTGGAAATGCTCGGGTTAGTTTTCATGGCAATCCTGGCAATTCGTAGAAATAATTTTTCTGTAGCGCCTAGCGAGGTGGCTAATTGTAGGTTTCAGGGACACATATTCAGCCTAAATATGGTTCTCGTTTGAACAGAAATTTTACCCTACGTTTTGTTGACAGCTGGTCTTGGTGAATACGTGAAGATTAGAACGGAAGGATCTTTATCCGCGCTTTGTGAGCCGGTTGACTGTCGCGTATTTGGATGAAAAATTTGATGTTTATTCTGAAATAGAGTTTCTGAATGCAACTCTCCGTTTCGAAATAGGCGAGTACTCTTTGATTAGGGCAGTAACCTTGAAACTCCCCTAACTCACCGGTTAAAGCTGACAAATCTATGTTTACAAAGCACTACAAGATAGCTTAGGCAAACATATCGTCGTCATCAAATCGTCTTCTTCGTACCAATACAGTCGGTCAGCTGAGCTATTTTATGTGATGCCTCCAGCATACATAGTCCATTCATCCACCATGACTTTTCATCATAAAATCAGAGTACCGATGCACTTACCGTTATCATATGTCATCATATGTCGTCTAATGGATGGGGTCTAATGGAGACAAAGCGCTAAGGTGGTCCAAATTGGAATTGAGAACTGTTCCGGATAAGAAGACGTTGTCAAAGGATAGAATACCATTCAGGAATTATGGATAACTTGCGTTCATAATGCATAGGGAAATGTGACTACCGGAGTGGAGCTAGTTGAGAACTGCTGAGACATAGATGTTGTCGTGAGACCTTTGTCGGGTTCCAGAACGGACATCTAGTCTTAAAAAAGTCTCTTCACAGACCAGAGCGATGCTCATTACGTGGCTGAGCTCAGAATGTATAGGAAAAATAAAAAGGCAAGGATTTTACAGAAATTAGAATAGTATTCAGTACAGGAGACCGTTGTTCCTTTGTAGGCTTAGGCATTACATTCAATTCCGCCAGGTGAGTGGGATGAATCATTCTAGGATGCCTATATCTTCTTTATTGTAAAACATCTGTTAATGTCGAAAAAGAAAGTCTTTTCCTTTCTAGAGGGGAAGTCTACTGATGAAAAAAACGAATCCAGGAAACATAAAGGGAATACTATTGATATTGTCCTGATCTCTCTGAAGCTAACGAAGTTTTTACTGCAAAGGATTAATGATTTTCAAAACTATTTTATGAAAAACAAAAAAAAAATAACATGCAATTTTCAATTAACTTTTGGACATATAAGGGTAAAATGGATCGATTTGTTGTTTGAATTTCCTAAATTTATCGAAATATTTAAACGTCCACGGAAGTCCTTGACGAAATGTACAAAAGATGAAGGTTAGAAAGCAAATCTCGAAAGCATGGACCAGCTGCAATCGATCAAGTTAGTATAAAGCTCCTCGTATTGCAGATCAGATTCGATCAAATGGTCGAGAAATTCGAAAGCAAAGAAATGCTCCTTAACGTTAAGACACGCAATGACATGTAAAACGTTGACAGGAATGATCATCCTGGCTTTAAAAGTGACGTATTCTTTATACTGTACAAAATGGTTAAACAAAATGCAGAGTTTTGCGCATGAATACTATGAGTGTGAAGTAATTTTATCCTGCAGATGGTTACAGAACGTGCTGGCAACGCCTACATACAGCCCAAATGGTCCTCAACCATGGTCTGGTTGAGATAAAATAGGCAATCATTTAAGCGTGTGGCAACAACTCGATAAACAACGTCAGGATATCACTATTTAGTAATCTAAAACGACTGATACCGATTTGGACTTTTTTTGGACTTGCGGACTTTGGATTTGAATTATTGTTACGGAATACTTATAAGGACAATGAGCCTTATAATTATTTCTAATATCCATAAAGGACGGATTGGAATTTCGGACAACTTTCAACAAGGCTCTTTTTAACTTATTTTCCAATTACTTGAGACTTTCCAGACGTGACAAGAATTTCAACACTCTTTAACCATTAACACGTTTCCGACTTTGAGCGGAAAAGGATTTTTGAAATAATTTTTCACTTACTAAAAATCTCATGGGTGTATTTTAATTGATAACCATTTTCATTATTCATTCAATAATTGGTGACCCCCTCCGGAGTTCAAAGTTAAAATCACAAATCTATGCACTCAAATTTCTGATTATGTTTGAAAAATTTTCTCCCTCAATTTTTCATGTTTTCCCCGATAATATTTGAAAAATTTATGGTCATATCGAAAAATTATAGATCCTAAAACAATTTTCCAAAAACGTGTCTGGTTTTTGTAAAGTTCCGTCCAAAAATTATGAAAAGTTTGTGAATAATTTTCACAAAAATAATCTTTGAAAATATGCTGACTAGAGTCGAGTCAGGACAACTGAACGTTTTCGGAAGGAAGTTACAAAATCCAAAGACATTATGCATGTAGCACATGAAGTGTGTGTTGATACAATACAGGAAATGAAGTTTTCTTTATATTTTTAATGTATATGTGCAATCAGTGTTTAGCTCTTACGAATCAGGATCATATAAATAATTTCCCGTGGTCGGCATTTGTTTGAAAAAGTGAAACTCCACTACCCAAAATAATTTTGACGTCAATATTTACCTTGTTCTTAAATAATATTTGTACAATTTAATTTATTGCCACCATGTTTATATTATCCTTCCAACCGAATGATCAATTCAAGTTCGATAAATACAGCCAAATCGACATTTCTTTTTCGTAATAACAAAAAAAAAAAAATAAAAAGCGCAGGAAATTCAGTCGCCGGCAGCGACGTTAGCTTAACTTTTTTCGTCCAAACACTTTTTTGAAAAATTGACTTTTCTTGGTGGATTAGTCAAGAGAATGTTTTGGCAAAACATTCCTCTTTGTTATTTTTTTATACTTTAAATTAGCTTTTCAATTTTTTTTTTTTGTTTTGAATGTTTCTTTTCATGGAAAGCAGATGAGAAAAATTACGGACATGTAGTTGCCGCCACAGAGTCCGCTTCCCTACGTGACGATTTAATTAAAAAGAGAATTTTTTCGTTTAATGCAAGTGTGAAAAGATAGAATGGAATCGAAGTAGAGGATGTCTGGGTATTGTTGTGATTCTTTTTCTCTCCTTAAGATACAAACGAGCGTGCGGACGAGATACTTAGCGTATGAGACTCGACTACAGTGAAGACCATATTGCAATCAGCACCGTGGCCCACCAGTCTCACCCACCCGATTTTGTAGATCACTTACTTGGCCATATTACCCGGCTTTATTTTTAAGAAAATCATCGATAAATCTCAATTGAATTGCTCGTTGGTTGCTTTAATTAGAATGAATGTTCAGATTCAACGTGGTATGTGGTCATCCGGTACGGGACGATTTTCCCCGGCAACCAACCCTCTCCATCCTCCTCCTCGTTCCCTTTCTTTTCATTATCGACGCCATAATGAATTGGCAAATGATCGTCGTTCGTGGCATGTGTTTGACATTTATTTGAAAAACGTTCTCATTTAGTCCAAGCTTTAAGCCAAAAGGCCGCCACCAATAGTTGAACATCCATACAACACAGACACCCTGCCAGGCTGTGTTTTTTTTTTGAGGGGCAATAGTGGCCATCATGTGCCTTGCGAAGAAAAAAAACCAAAAACAAAAAAATTAAACAGTAAATTAATCGTATATATTTTTAGATAACGACAAACTTAAAGAAAAACCCCACCAGGATTATTTTTTCTCGGCCGTTAGGGGGAGGGGGATCATGCCTTGCGCTATATGTGTATGTTCTGTTCTGATCAACAAAATATATACAAAACTACAAGAAAATGCTATGCACATAATTTCCAGGCGATCCTCGTTTTTCTTTTGCCGCTCCAAAACACCAATACCAATCGCACTAGCCAGCACGACCGAGCCAAGAAATAAGAAAAACTTCAAAGGACAGTGAAAATGGCTTTTTGGACGCAACAGCATGGCGGCCTCCAATTGCGCGATCTCGAAACTCTTGATCATGTTCTTCTGGACATCGTCAATCGTCTCGCTTTAAAATTAAAATAATCGAATGGCAGGTATTTATGCGACGACTTTGGATGCTGTGCCAGAAATGGATCCGAACGATATTGATGCTGATGATGTTTTTTTTTTTGGTTTTTCTTACGCATGATGGGGGTTGATTGCTTCACTTTACAGTGTTGGTCTTTGAGGAGATTAGTCAATCGTTCTGGAGAAAGAGGACAACAGGGCATGTAGCACTTTTCAACTCAAAAATTAGAGGATATACATCCACGAACGTTTAAGGACTCACAATAACTAGAGAATACTACGAACACTGCAGTATGCGCAAGGCCTCACCCTTCCCTCCCCAAACACACATCAATCTAACATCAGTCTTAGTCATGCAAACCAACAAAGTTATCCTGCCGAGCTCATTCCCTAATTGAAAAGTAAATCGGCGCACAATGAGACATTTTCCGCGAATTTCCATGAGTACACTCTCAATATTTGGTCAGCAAGAAAAATGAGTAAACATTCGATCGTAAAAATCAACGATTAAGATTGCTTTAATTTCCCGGGAAGAGAACAAAACAATTAAAAACAAAAAAAAAAAACTTACATTCTGAGCTTCACCAATTCTATTTATATTTTAGGGATGACCATAAGAAAAAGTGGTTTCCCATTTCACAATAAGAGCTCTTAAGGTGGTGGCATGTGGATGACTTAACGATTTTTTAAAATGAGGTTTTGTTTTTTGTGTTTTTCAACGCCACTTGTAATTATTTTTCTCTTTTATTATTTATGGTCCTGCGAAAAAGGAGCTCTTCAAATCATTGAACCGTATCATATCAATCTCAATAAGAGGACCCTCAAAATGTTTGATATTTACATGCGTTTTCATGGTCTGATTAACCGCTGGAAAAGTCAACACCCATATACCCAAGCCATTGAAAAAGGGTACTAACTTAGTTAGAGCCATTCCTTGACTTAAGAAAACGCAAGTTAATTGGAGGGTTGCCGGAACCAGTAATGCAACAAAAAATTCAGACAATTTACAGACATCCTTGTTCATCGCAAGGAGCCTAATCTCACAGCAGCACCACTACGCTATGTTGGTAAAGGCTAGGAAGTAGCACTTCGCATGAGTCAACCGTCATCAAAAATGTTCTAGAGACTTGATGGTATGCCAGAACCCCTTATTTCATTTTGGCCAAGGGAAGCAATGGCTGAGGTCTCTTGATATTGGGAAGCGCAGTACTTATCCTAATAACTGTTTACACAAAACTATCAGCATCATATGAAGCTGAGAAATTTTTTTTTCAAACTTAAGTCCTTCCTGACCCTTGCCGCTATGTTTTCTCCTAATGCGAGAATTATTTCAAAGCAATGTATCAGCCTTCAAGTAAGAACTTTTTGATCTGCATATCCTAATCAAATTTTTCATCACCAAAATACACCACCATCTTCAATGTCAGACTCCTTGGAACGCGAATCAACCGGACAATCGTCTCAATACCTCTTCTATCAACCATAAAACCATGTCTGCAACCATCAGAACAATTATTGTAGGTTGGACCTCTTTAGTCTAAGCCTTGACAGTAATCACTACTTCAGTCTTAATGTGAAGAAAACGAAGGATTCTTCTTCCAGTTTATTCAAGCGTACACATCTTCCTCGTAAGGAGAGCCCGAGCAAAAGATACCATCTTGTTCGATCTGGCAGCCGAAATCAGCATCCTTACTTAGGTTAGGCTTCCATAGGTTGTCTGGTCGGAGTTATTTCATTTTTAAGGCTGGCTAGTTCGGTCATCTACTCCATATTTCTGTATGAAAAGAAGATTGGAATCGTCCTGAATTTCATAACCTTCAAAACACTTTTACCTCAGTGCAAAATGTGCAACTTGAATACCACGACTTACTGATGTTCCACTGTGAAGTGAAATATAGTGAAAGCTTCCGTTTCCGCTAAATCAGGTAAATGTCAGCCTCATCATTCTTTGAACTAGCTCGTGTTGACATTCCCAAGATTTTTGCCAATCGGCTAGAGTATGTTGTGTCCCGCCACAATGAAGAGCAGGAAGCAGTCAAAAGCTGTCATTGTGTCTTCAGGGACACATATTTTCACGCTCTTCGGTAAGCAAGGTGATGTGTATTGTTCCAAGGATTACAAACATCGCTGACTATTAGACTTTGTGGTATGTTGAGATAATATTCAGCGCTTCTCGATTTTCGGTGAAGTTTGTTGCTGGTTTCCACCTTAAATGCCTGTTTTACATAGAAGTGTAGTCTGTATGACACATACTTTTTATAGGTTAAGTTCTGTCATTAGTTGATGAATGTGGCGTCAGCAGCAACTGCCTTGCTTTGTTTTAGAGAAAAATCAGCTTGGTATTCATCAGCCGTCTACTGCAGCATCATCAGCAATTGCCTTGCTTTGTTTTAGAGAAAAATCAGCTAGAAATTCAACAGCAAGCCCAGGAATTTATCTCATGGTTTTAGCTCCGTTAAAGTATCATCGATCCGTTCATACTCTATGAGTTTTCCTTTTTATTAAACACGAACTCTCAAACCCCAGCCTGTATGAGGAATACTTGAAGCAGAATGGGTTCAATTTAGCTTGACTGGACACTGGAGACTTCAACTCCCTTCCAGTTTTCTCCCAAACTAGAATGAACCCATAACTGATCATTTGACTTTCGGCCCACAACGTTATCACATTCACCCTTGGTTACTCTCGTTTGACTGGCAAGGTTCGCAGAATGATCTGTACAACTCATCAGGCACGATTTATCCTGTGGTTTGCGTCCTAGTAGTTTATTTTCACCTCAGCGAATTGTATTATACAGGTCTGGACCGACAAGAATCTGTTGGAGTACTTCGTACTATTTGTGACTTACTTTTTGTCGTAAGTCCGTACTTCGGACTAAGATCCTTGGGATGATTCGTCCTTATTCTTTTTTTTTCATATCAATTGGAACATCTGTAAAACTCATCAGGCACGAGTTCTCCATCGATTTGAGACCCAGTTGACAATTGTCTCGCCTGTGTGGACCAGAGGTAGAACCCTTGCTCATTTCTGGTTTGACAAAATCTTTTGTCAAGCGTACTTCAGACTAGATCCGTGGGAGAACTCGTAACCATCTCTAGTATATACTCCGACACTTAGAATCTGTTGTCCAGTGTAGTCAAAATATTCGTAAATCACCTGAAGTTGAATGTATCCTTCATGGCTAGCAAAACCAGGAAGACTTCAAGCGCTTGGACTGATTGTATGTTTGCGTGTGTTAGATAATGGTTTCAACTTCGGAACTGAAGCAATATCGGAACCCCTTGATCGTAAATCGTTCGGCATCGAACGTAATCGTCCTATGAAAAAATCCACAAGCAACAAGAAAGTGTCAGTGATTCTTCCCTTTCATGAGGTCTTCTTGTGTTTCTTGAGCTCTTTCCCGGTTTTATCTAGCATGCATGAAGGGTGGTAGACGGTCCTATGATATTTCTTTTTCCTTGTCGATCAGCATGGATGTTTTAATCTACTATCATTTACGGAATACAGCTTTTTGCAAGAAAACTGCTCACTGCAACTGCAAAGGGACATGCGGATTTTGAAAAAAGAACTGGGTTCTGGGTTCTTTTTGGATAATAATTGTAGAGTAGACACATTAAATAATATTAGGGTCGTGAGAAAACCGCCCTGTTTCAAAGATTAAGCATAAAGATGATTCCAGAAAACCCCACTGAGCCACATTAGCCAGAAGACCATGACCGGATCCTTGTCTTCGCTTGAGCAAGTTCTGGGGATGTGATTGCACGTGAAACGATGAAATAGAGCTACAAATGTTTTAAAAATTCCTTCTCTTACCTTCTAAAGCACCCTCTTTTATCAGTAGAAATGTTAGTGACATTTGGGTGGAAGGACGCAACAGCAGACCATTTTTTTCTAATGGTGGGATTTACCTGCTTATCTCTCAGACTCGCAGAACCAGAACTAATTTAGGACTCAATCAGTCTAACTTAATGACTGATTCAGTCCTAAACTAGTTCTGGTCATTTGATTCTGTGGTTTGAATTTTTTCTGGTTTACGTAAAGATCTGTCACACTTTGGTTTCTTCAGTGGAGATAACTGTCAGAAAGGGACTTTTTTTGAGTAAAAGAATTTTCTTGGCCCAAACTTACTATCGATATGTTGAATCCTTGTTTGAACATAGACACGTATACCAACGGTAAACTCAGCATTTGAGATTAGCCCTTACACGGTCCCCTTAAGTTTTCTCAATACCGGACACTTAATACAATTCGACATATTTACATACTCACATTTGTCTAATTGCTCTGGAAAAGAAAATATCATTGCTGATTCTTTGCAGTCTGTTTTTTCTCCAGCTTTCATGGTGGTTTTTCTTGTTTTTTTATTTTTATTTTTTTGAATGTTCAACACATTCAGGTAAGTGGGCGCGATAAGATAGTCATCATCGTGCCAGAGAAGAAAGAATAAAATCAAGCGTGGTCCCAGGACTTAGTTACATGCAGTTCGAATTGATGTTGTAAACAAAACATTCTTTTTCGATAATTTATTTACAATTTTCGAATTTTACGAAATAAAATCGAGAGAAACGTTTTAAGTTATCCTAAACACGCACACCCAGGCCGTAGTTAATTGTGGGACTCTATTGCTTGGAAATTGTTACCTGATTGATTAACGATCATTTTTCCCGAGGAATCAGGACTGCTAAGTGTGTCGGCAGAAAAAAAAAATGACGGTGGGAGTGATTTAAGCGGATAAGTAAATTATTTCATCACTTCAAGACCATCCAGAAATAAAAACCACGACTGGAATTGATGGGGAACGGTCTAAGGTCATTTGTTTTGGGGCTCCTTTTTATTGGACCATTGAAAAATGATTTTAACGTCACTAATATTTGTATGTGAATGTCTAGAAGATGAACAGGATGAAATTTGCAGTTTTTCTTAATTTATCGAATAGATCCTTCCTGCTCAGTTATGGAAACAATTAAGATTCGATCCAACATGTCCTACACCAACCAACCCAGAAGCTCCATCACATCAAACACAAACCTCTAGGAGCTCGTGTATCTTTTTAAGTTATTCCTCACCATACCACATGGTCATGTTATATCTTCGATTCCTTATCAAGTTCATCTTCATCGTCAGGCACTGGGCGCGTAATTCAATAGCGTGATCTTGCAATGAATTCGATTAAAAGGTGGTTTCCTAGCGATAAGTTGCAGGCACTAAACTCCTGGCGACGATAAAACGAACAATCTTGAGCGGGTTCGAAAACAAAGCGATAATGCAAAAATCATGTAATCCATTAGCGTTGTTCTTTGTATATTTGTGACAATGACAATATTAAGATAAGGCGATTCCTTTTTGCCGAGCGACTGTAGACGGACAGGAGATGGTTGAATGAAGTGAGCTTAAGATCCGATGGAAATATGCTTCAGGTTTTGCCTTTGCCTCCGGACGCACTATAACAACGAGCCGGGAGTCCGAGTTGTGATTTAACGAAGGAGCGAAAAAGAATTAATTTGTTGTCACCAAAGAACTTATAAATTTTAATGCGATCGAAAAAGGGTGGACGGTTGCAGTGCAGGTGGTCCTTATATCTGCACTACTTTGAGGGTATTGTGTTACAAATTTGATCGCTTGGAAGACTTATCTCAAGTTTATGTTAAATTAATAAAATAAATTATCCTTGTTATAAAATTAAAATAAGTTTTCAACGCAAACTCTCTCATCCTTGCCAAGTTAAATATCTAAACCTTCCCGTTCTCATTTCTATCAATGTTCAAACGGAAAAACAAAATTACACTAGAAATTAACAAAAACCTACAAACAAAACTGACCATCATCCAACAGCCTGTTAACATTATACTCTTGAATTACAAGCCGACCACGGGATTGATGATGTTCCTTCTCATTTTGAAAAACGGAAAAGCCGTTGGGCAAATTCGTATTCAACTTCATCGGGTGGAAATGAACGTAAATACAATTTGTTTGGGTAAATATTCACTTAAAAGGATTACACGGTAAAAGAGCCGTTTGCAATGGGGTTTAAATTCCATATAATTACGTGCAATGCTGGCGAAAAATAACGAGACGCGACGACTGTATGTGAAAAGGATGAGGAAACGGATTGAAGTGTTTTCAACTGATTTTGTCTTGATAAAAATTGAAAAAAGAAAATTATGATAATAATAATAAAGTGAATTGAGTTTAGTCTACAGACCATTCATTTCAGAGTTAATATATCATTACTTAAGTCCTGGTGAGGTCCTGAAAGTTTGTTGACCAACCAATATTGAGCATGTATCAATCACATCTCATTACATAAATTCTGGATATGATTTTAATCAGCTGTTGAAACTCCAACCGGAAAAAAAGCAAACCAAACAGAGCAATTTCACAAAACCAATATCATTCCTTAACAACAACCAATAACATCCCTTGACGTATGACAACAAAGGAAAAACTGAGCCTTTATTTGAAGATTTCCTGCAATACATAAGTTTTATTCAGGTGAGCAAATCTTTTATTCAAGTGAATAAAGTTGATTTAATTAATTCCGCGAAAATTGCCTCATACATCTGCAACCCACTTCTGACACCAAGAGCTATGGTGTGTATGGTGAGCTATTGGTCTTAAACTCGGTTTGCATCGATGATTGGTCCGTAGTCTGCTGTTTCAAACGCGACAGGATCGAATGGCATGCATGTGTGCACTGTCATTGGCGTAATTACTTCAAGTAGTTAGGCTGGGGGTAATGTGAAACTTACGGCTTACCCACTTTAATTAGTTAGGTTGGAAGCATGTGAAACGAACGTGGATTTCTGGCAGCAAAGATATACAGTTGGTTTTCTGGAGAAACGATTTCAGGGACTTTATGGTGACATAAGGCTTACATTAGAATGACGTAGCTTGAAGAACATGTCAAACAGTTCCAGCGACGAAATCCTGGTTGACCCAGAAAGTTTGTACAGAAAAAATACGCTTTTGATCTCTCTTGGCGTAACTTGTTCTCATTCACGGTCTTGTTCAGAATCCTTTGAAAATGTCCAATGGACAGAATGAGTGAACACATAGTTTGACAATAAATAAAGCCAAGAGTGGTAGTCACAATTTTGTTGAGTATTAAAAAAGAGCTAGTGGATTGAGTAGTTGTTTGGCAGTCAAGTTTCCTCAAAAACCGTTCATGTAAAGGCGATTTGGTCAGTAACACGTATGAACTTTATTGTTTCATTATATCGTTTCTTAGTGAGATATTGGAAAAAACCTATATGAATAGTAATGTTGAAGGAAACCTTGTGAACTCATTCAAATGGGGTTTGGGTTGATGCAATATGGATGGAGACTAGCCCATGACAATGTTACTAAGCCATGCAAAACCATGAAATGAAAACCTTTGATTTCATAGTAGAATAGTATTTCAAAGTAGGAAGCAAAGATGTTACGTCTACCAGCTGCTGCCGCTATTGAATCAGTCAGACTTCACCGATAGTATGACCGCCTCAATAGAGACAGTAGGACGATTCCTTGAGTTGCTCATTATGATTTATATTTAGAGTTATTCACTTGGTTTCAGAAAGCATAAAGGGCTTCTCAATCAGTTCAATATATTTTAATTTTGTCATCAATTGTTTCAATTGTTAACCTTTGAATACTTGAAGACAGAAAAGAGCATATAACCATTACAGATTCATAACGAAAGTCACAACAGCGTGTAATTTTCTCTACTAAATTGTGGGGGGTAGTAGAGAAAACATTTGCTTTATTTCTCTATTTGTTCTCTATTTATTACTATAGATGAAGAATTCTCTTTTCTCCAAAAAATTTGAGTAATCCTCGCGTACATACGTACATAACAATACAAAAATATACGAGCGTGGTACTGACCACATCGCCCTCGGGGTTATCTTCAATCTTATAAGAATGAAGTGGAGCAACTCTTTTTGCCCTTGTCTTTCCGTAGGTTGTGCCTTCAACACGCTCGGTTAATGAAACATGTCCTTTAATTATCAAAGAATCAAGGAAACAACTTTGAATCAACAAAAAGAGCATCCTTCGTTTCCCAGTGGGTTCCCTTCCTGGGTCTTTAATGACCGCTTTCTCTCAATTGTTGGCAGACGAAATTTAGACCTGGTCTACGATTTTCTACTCCTTTGAAAGTATTATCAAAATTTAAATATTTTAATAGCCTTATTGAAGGACAATCACAGGATAAATCGCGTGTTTCGAAAATATTTTAAATGATTTTAGATGTCTTTATTCTAGTTTTGTTTTATCTTGGAACTAAACATATTTTTTTTTTGTGAGATCCTCGTGCACTGAATAAAATGTCGATGTCGATGACACATTTAAATTTAGTCCACGTGTAATGTAAGCGCATTGAAATCGAGGTGGAAATTTCCCAAATACACATCTAGTGCACGTAACACCAATGTTTATAATTAAAAGCATTTTCTCAAACAAACATTAAACACTTCCTCGACATAAACACTGTCGTCATCGTTGCCTGTACTGAATATTGCCACCATGATCGGCCCGGCGACTTTTTCAAAACACAAATCTTCCACTGGCCTCCCCCATCTCAACCCCATAATCCCATCCATTACGGATAGATTCCTCGTGCTGGTCCCCTAAACATTTCGGAATTTTTGGTAATCTGCGACATCGCTGTGAAAACGGAGACATACCATAGCGTCCAGAATATTATTCTTATTATTGAACATCACAAATGGGGACGAAGGAGACGCTGCTGATAGAGATGACTGGTGTGATGGCAATGGCTATAACGTCGACAACATTCGACAGAATTCTTTGCGTAAACATTCGAACTTACGAAGGAGCCGTGTGAATTACGTACGCGACTCATATATATATATATATATATTGACATAGTGTTTAGCAGACGTGTGGCGTCGTTAAAAGCCTCCAAACTGACACGGCGACACGGTCCATACAGTGGCAGCATCCGAATCTGCAGTCGGCGGCAGCACAAGGAGCCTGGATTATGAGTCGCCATGCATTACTAGCGGACAAAATTGTAAAATATTTATGGATACGTAAATCAGAATTCCAAAGAATCCACGTCAGCGTACTTGTACTCGCGCCCATACGCATAATGCACCACAATCAACAAATTTCACGTAAATGGAAGCTGCAGACGGACATCCCAATGCGTCTGAATATCGCGATGGCATGATGGAGCATCCTTTCCCATCTGCTGACAGAGTTATGCATGCGACAGTATTTCAAGTTGAATTTTCAACAGGTTGTGATTTTTCGCTTAATTGAAAATGGGATTGGAGATGACAATTTAACGACCTATGAGGGTTATGTGGGAGGATGCCAAGCCCGATGACGCCAACATCAGAACAAATCACGCTATTAGCCGGGAACATATGTCACTCGACGTTTAACAAGGAGAAAATTGAATTAGTTGAGATCTGGGCGGAAGGGAGCCAGGCAACGGATGAGTGTTGCGGAAAAAAATTTGCTGGGTGGGCCAGGACGAGAATTAATGTTTGTCACGTAAGACATGAGTCGAGATGTCTCAGATGTTTGAATTTTCGTCAGAGTGCTTTGATAACAATGTTACCGCAACAGGACGTGACCGAATGATGTTCGCTGGCCAGAAGAACAAGCCAATGCTGGAACAGGCGATGCTCTAACTCAATTACAAGTCCCATATTAAGTCATTTATTTAACCATACGCTTCGGTCCACATACTCGTCAAAAGAAGTCAAGGATATCGATCCATACTTGACCTTACATTATTGCCATCCATAATTCATCCAATTTCCTTTCGTTCATTCATAAATCGATCTACCTTCGTTCCTCTCTCCTTGCTCGCTCCTCGCTTTTGATTGAAAGGTTCCATGCTTGTTTTTTTTAATCCTCTGGCTCTCCTTCTTCCTCTCAACCTCATTGCAAGACCGCACACTGACCAGCCGTGGTTAGATTGATTACATTCGACATGGAAGAGGATTATGCACTGGAGGGCGGTATTTATCGTTTTCTTCTACTCAAGGGCAAATTATCTACCAATATGATGCATAGTTAAATTGTTGGTAGGACCGAACGAACAGTAGGATGCTAGAATGCTTCCTTGTGTCACGGTTTCAGCTGTTTGTGGTTACTGAAACGAAAGTGGGATACATTCAATTTGAACACGCCTCGCTCATTTGCCGGCAACAAAATTTAGTTCCAATGTGGTATCGAGCGCAATTTGCGCAATTCGCGTGGTGCATTCCATTGAAGGGCGATCTGTTCAATTGTTGTTGGTGCACTAGGGTTGCTCACCTGTGTTGAAAGAGAAATCCAAAATAGTGCTTCTGATGTGAAGGAACTCTTCGGATAGCACAATTTAGAGTTTTACTGGAGTAGATATTACTGATATATAGATAATTACTGGAGTTTAGAGTATGGAACTAAATGACAGTCCTTGACAGCTCCAAAAACAAATATTATGTCGGACTTAAGCCCAAAAAAATTTGTGCGCTGGCACCACAAAATTTCGTCATAATTTTCAGGCCGAAGGTCACATAAATCGGGGCAAAGATTTACCCGCTCGAAAAGCATGTGGAACTCATGAAAGGCTCAGAATTTATTCCAGCTTCCCACTGAAACTTAAAGTAAGGAAACCATACGAAGGAGTTTCCTAAGGAACCTTTTTTCTTTCCAATTATGGAAATTAAACAGGTAGGATTGAGCGATCTCTACAATAAAATATACAAGTTGGAAGCAACTCAGCCGTCCAGGCTCTTACCCGTAACAACGTAGCTGGGATAGGACTACCAGCGCTCAAAGCTGCTTCCAACCGGAGCAGAGTTATCTAAAGATCATGGTAGAATCTTTAGATATCTCTGTTCTGTCAGAAACAAACCACGTGCTCAAATCCTCACATTTTCTGGTTTGGTGTCCTTGAGGGATAGAAAGGAGGCGTTCAATACTTCATTCATGACGCTTAATAAAGGTGCGGTGGTAGAAAATTCGAGACGTTTTTGTATACTGTTTTTGTTTGTTCACATCTGAATACTAATGAACGTCAGTTTGGTTAAGGGAAGCCCTATAGCCTCTTAGAACCGTAAAGGATTGACTGGAGGAAATTTAGTCAAAATTTGTTCGTACCCAAGAGCCAAAATGTGTTCATACCCAGCTTCAATCTTGAAAACGATTGAAGAAGCGAAAAACAGGCTAAACATCTCCGAAAAAGTATGGGAGTCGTCGTTAGAGGCTCTACTCCAGCAACAAAAAAAGAAAAACACACATCTCCGTTTCTGGAATGATAGCATGTAACTATTAATAGAGTGACTATAGTAGTAGAGTGTAGTAGTATACAGTAGTAGAGTGACTAACGAAATCTTCAATATCTGCTTTCAACACAAGCCTTATGGAGGCTTGAGTAACTTGAGCTCAAAACCTCTATCAGACCAGCCAAGAAAAAGGTCTGTGTAGATGATTCCAAATATTTGGAGAGTCTCAATATTTTCAGTGGAAACATTTTACCCAATGACTATCTGTCAATAATGACAATCAATTTTTTATGCAAATGTCAGACGCAATTCGGATTAAATCTTGATAGGAAAACTTTCAACTGCTTGAAACACTTTCAAACTCAGGTTCCAGAATACAACGCCAATTGCCAAATAGGAAACCAAATCTACATAATGTTATTACGTTCTCAGAACAAGATGTCAAACTAATATTCACGAAAGAATGTCACTTGACAGTTTTTGAAAGTTTCAAACCTTAAAAATCTCCTCTTCTAGACGAAATACTACTGGTCATGGCGAAGAAGCTACGCTACCGAGTGGCTCCTTATCTGGTTAGGATTTTAAGTGGTTCTTTACAAAGAAAGGTTACTAAGGTTACGTTTTTTTACTTGTGAAAAGCACTTTCAAATCTTAGAAGTGCGTCTGATTAGTGTTTACAATGAAATTGAGCTTTGAATCAATTACAAAATATATAAAGTCACTTCTATTCTAGGAAACGGTCCAGCCACCATCCAGTTACGAATGAAATGGCTAATCCAGGTAGCTGAAAAACTTCAATGATGAGAACTAGATTCGTCTAGTTGGACTTAGTTGAAGGTCAAAAATTTGGTTTATCAAGTCGTAATATCCTCAGGACACTTTTGACGACGCCCTCCTTGGGTTCAATGCTTATGATGCATAATATGTTGTCAGTGTTAGGCTGGGAGGCAATAAAAATTTTGACATATGCAGACTAACTGGCAATTTAGGTGCCGGATTTTTTTCACCCTTTCACGATCAAGAAACCAAGAAATTTACCCAAAATAAAGAAGTTTCTTGGCTACAAGTTGAAGCTCTAACATAAACCCGGTGAAAATTGAGATTACTTCTCACCAGGAAACCCAAAATGACGTTTGTAGGTTGCCTCTGGTTTTTTTCGTCTCTTTTGTTTTCTTTTTTTTTCTCTCTCTGTCTCCTCTTGATATGCAATAGCATAAAGTACGTTGAAATTACTCTAGAAAGCTGAACTACAGGTCAAATACAGAAATTCGAGAGGAGAAGGCGTGTGTTACTTGTACTTTCTTTAGAAAGTGATTTCTGCAGAAAAAGTCGTATTAGAGACGTATAGAACGGTGTTGCTTCCCACCTTCACGTCCGCATCGTAAGTTTCTCACAAGGAAATCTCACAAGGTGCACAGCACTGCAATTCTAGGTGTTACAAGTAGTCTAGTTGTTATAAATACGTAGGAATGTTGTGAATGTACTTCATAAAGTCCTTGACTTTGACAACTACATCAAGAGTTTCCCTTGCAAAAACCAATCTGGCTACAGAGGCCCGGAAGCTACTGCTTTTAACCATTCTTGCACGAAGCCATCGAAAACATGAAACCATAGGAAGCGATCAAGATGTTGATAGATCAGATCATTTCTAATCTCAGCCATAAGCAACACCCTGGGCTGCGTTTGTCACCCTGAGTAGACTGTTGACACGCTATCGTGCATTTCGCATCCAGTGCAGACTGTTAACGTAGTCTGAAAAATTTTCATCCATGGCTTGAAACTAAAATATAGGGTTGGGGGAGATGTTCTTTCAGAAGTGTCACAGATTCCAAATTTTTCGTAACCACGGGAACCTTTCTCAGCCGAAGGTATTCGAAAAGTGTGGGATGTACAGAATAGTCAATGGCCTTCGAAACAAGAGAAGGACTTGGAAAGTCCAACAGTATCAGAGAATCTGTGAGAAGTCACTTTACCGTGACTTTTGTTTGATTTCTTGGAAACAAAGAGCAGCTACTTCTGGACAGACAGTGTTCAACACATAATGATTGTTTTGTGGGATTATTTAATCCAGAGAATTATAACAAAGCAATTTACCCTGAACATACCACCTCGTGGATGTTGCGTTAACTAATGTTTTAACTTTATCCTACATTATAGTCATATTTCTTAAAACAAGTCTTATAAACAAGAGAGCTATTTGGTTAGAATCACGCTTCATTTTGATCACCAAAGAAGACCAACGATAGCTAGGTACGCTGGTATTCTGACAGCTAACATGATTGGGTCTTGAGCTCGGGAACTGATGTACAAAAGGCGAGTGTCTTGAACATCCGGGCTAGTGCTTTAGACAGAAGATAATCAAAAAGGACAATATTCCGTAGGGTTCCTTGCTAGTCAGTTGACTTTATGGTTCCACCCATAATTAGGAAATACCAACAGTGAAACAAAAGGATGAAAGGAACGCAAAACTCGATCATAATTTTAAGGCAATTCTTGAGTAGATCTAGCAACCCTGCTCAACAACTAATCACAGCATCACAACTCCTTCATAATTTTCCTTTTCGCATTGATCCTGATTCTCCGTCTGTGAAACATATTCTTAAGTAAATTACCGGCACTTTACCATATCATGTTCATATATGAAAAATACAGAGCAAAAGCACATCAATTGCATTCGGTCGGCAATATGTGATCAGCATGATCCATAGAACACTCCGATATACTTTGAACATGCATTCTGATGTACCATTGTATCCCATCCAGACCAAACTACGACAATAAGTTGCTGATGCACAAGAAGAGCTGCAAGAAGAAGAAGAAGAAAAAGAACAGGAGGAAGAAGAAGTAGAAGAACAAATCACTAACTCCAAGGTTCAATAGCAACTCCTTCGAACTCCATATTCCACTTAATATACCACCAGCATTAACAGTGGCTGTGACGGTGAAGAGAATGCAGCAGCTGCTGCAATAACGCCGTGAATCCTCAGCTGAACTCGTGATCGACAGTCACGTTTCTGGGTGTGATCGAAACTATTTTATTGGCGAAATTTATGTTGATGCCATTTTTTATGTTTTGGTTCTTTAAATCTAAGAAAAGCGAAATTTCATGTTGGTAACGTACGTACACTCAAGTACGTCCGCACACAGACGGTGTTTATTTTGCTCTTGTTGTTTGCACGTCAAGGATCACGGAGGTGTCGCGGTGGGTGGAAGGGGGCAGGATGCGTTTCAGGTGTACTCACTGCTGCCGTGTGTAGTCAAGTTAGGCATATTCGTGGTGGCATGTGTGTGCATTGGTGGAAAATTGCATGTCGGTTCAGCTAACTTTAAATGGAAGCTATATAAAGGGTTCATTTCACTTATCTTGCAAGCATTGGTGTCTCACACATTTAGGATTCTTTCTAAGGATCGGAATCAACTTGCCTGCTCTTCGCGGGCTATGTCGAGTTCAATCTTAAAGGTAAGCGTAACCACCTCCGATCTGTTCAAGGTAAATAGATACTTGGGTTAACAACAGTCTTGTCTTGGACCTGTACGGATCATGCAATGTAATTTTCATGGTTTTCTAAGATGAAGTATGACTGTTGCTGTGAGACGACGGCAAGTCGCGTTTGGGACAAGTCTGGCATTTGGTATTACATGGGACAGGTGATTTAATAGGTGGTTACAGGTCATCAAGATTTAGACGATTAATAACAGCAGGAACAACAATAGCGCGTTTGTAACAACGCCAAACATGTCACTGGATAAGAAATGTAATTATTTGATAATATCCAATGACTACAAAATGAAATGAGGTTTTGTATTATGAACGCATGCTCTATAAATCTATGCCAAGGACATGGTTTTATAAATGCTCAGTGAGTCGTTGCTTAGTATGCAACTTGCCTAAATTAATTATAGAAAAGATTTGAGGAGCAATCAATGCTTCATGAGAATTTCAAAATTTGGTCAACGCTCTCAGTAGTACTATAGAGTTTCTTTTCATTTATTCAATTTTCCCGAATATTCTTTCGATTATCCTTGCATCCTTTGGCGGAAATCATGTTTCGACAGAAATTTCAGCAATATGCGAATACTTCTGCAAATTATTTAAACATTTTTCCATGTCTGAAAAACAAAATCTTCAATGAAATGATGGGTAAGACGGCGACTGCGATCCTGAAGAGACCCTACGTCGGCATATGATTTGGAAACAATTTTTCACAATGAAAAATTATGTTGTAGATCTTCGTATTCTAAATTCAAAAAATAAAATTATCTCTACAGCTTTGTAGCCAGATTGTTAATATTTACAGAAATTAAATGTGGACTTCAGGAGGAATCGACCGTTCAAGAGCCATTATAGACTGTAATTCAGCTCTGTTCCGAAAGAAAAGCCTATACTCGTCCTTAACTGCAAGATAGATCGCGTAAGGAATCTTTGTGTCCACAACTTTTGTCAGATGCGACTCAATGACAGTGCCATCTACTCTATTCGAGTGTAGCAGAAATTTAAGTCCTAGCTGGTTGAAGACAGGAAGAACATTGTAGAACTACAGAACCAAAACAAATACACTGTCCTGAAACCATTCAACGCATTACTTCAGTCCAGGTTCCTTTACTCTGCATTTTCTGACAACTTCCTGAGACCGGAAAAGGCGCTAGTCTTTGATCGAAATCATGTGATCAATTAAGTCAGCAAGGACATCATCTGCTGTCTCCTATGGCTTAGCCGAGACTTAACTAGAGATTAAATTGGCACAACAGCAAGGACCTAGCAAGAAAACCCTCTTGCTGTATAAGACATCACTACGTTCCTTTCTCAGATACGCACTACCAACCTGGAAATTTTCCTCTTTCAACAGGTGAAATTTTGGTTGACTCAGTTGTCTCGAGTCGGCATAGTACTGTTGGAAAAACAGGGTGTTCTTAACATTAAATTTTTATCAATATCAAAGCCAAATTTGTTAAATCTAAGAACCCTGGAAAAATCAGTCAAACTAATCAAATTCGCTTACAAAAAACTAAGTGAATAAATTGATTTCAAAGTATTGATCTCACCCCAATTTCGCAGGACCATCTTCGACAACAACATATCGCCTGAATCCCCTGCAATCCGATTGATTTCAACGGCTGATTACTTTATAACTATTTTCTACCACTATTCTGTCATAAGTGGCATAGAAATACCGTTATTTCAAAATTTTTCAAAAAAATCCTTAGGCCTTATTCATTCAAGAAAACGAAATTCGGTTGTGAAATTCGATTTAATTTCCAGATTTTTTATTTTCTATTTGTTTCGATTTTTGTATACCAGAAGATGGCATAAAATTACCGTTATTTTCCGGAAAATTTGCATGTTGCCGAATTTCCCACTGATCCTTTGGCTTGGCGCATTGGAACAACGAATATCAAAGACATATCAAAGACGTATCTGCGTCGAATTTTGACGGAAGGAGTAATTTTTACTAGTGCTTTTGGTAGCCTTTCTAAAATAAGGATTAGATGCCGTAGGTAATTTATATTTCCTATAGTTGGCTTTCCCTATAGTTGGATAATTCTTTCATGTTGCTACTACAGCCCAAGTTGGGCTGTGTTCCTCATTGTATGTCACTTCATTTTGTCAGGATAATGCTGGTTTTTTTGAGCTAAATGAAATTTTTGACGTGCCGGAGGTAAGCGATTGTAAGTCTGGGGAAGCTGCAATGAGCTGAAGGCTGCAATGAAGCCGAGGAAAAGCTGGTCTGACTCATTTGTCGAAGACAGTTCATCGCTGTTAGGACTTGAAAATTGGAGGGCAAGGTCGATGGACCGGAACAGTTGAAGGCGTTTGTTGCAGGAAGTGAAGAGGGACTGTAGTGCTAAGAATATTTAGCTACTATTTGAAGTTTCGGCATGTTAAGAGAGATCTACTGTAAGCTTTGACTGAGATTTCACAAAACTTCTTTACACGCTACTCTCTTCACTCTCTCACTATCTTTTACTCCATCCTTCTCTCCTTCTCTCTTTTGAGAATATTATTAATTAATATTAATAATAATTAATAATCAATAAACACAGATTATACTCATCAAAATTTGTCGCGGCATTTTCCTCGCTTCCATTTTTCACAATGAAAATGCTACTCACTACGACTGCGCCCGATTAAGCCTTAAAAACGAACTTAAAAATTCGGAAAACGATTAAAAATTGCTGGTGTCATCCTTTCGGTAGAATTATTTCTAGCCTATGCCGGTCATTTAATGTTTAAAAATGATTTTTTTAAATGCTTCGAATTTCGAGCTCTATTAAAAGTTTCGATTTTTTTTGTGGGATTCTAAGCGAACAAGTGATTCTCAGTGTTTTTTTAATGCTAATCAGTGGTGCAATAGACTTTTTGTCAAATCTTTGTTTCAAGGAGTCCTAAATGAGTAGGAGAACTATTAAGAGTGAAAAACTGAGTGGGTGACAATTTTTTTAGCACTTTGTCGAATAAGTTTTAACGCAAGAATCTCATAGTCCTTTGATGCAATTTGGACAGAATCACGCTCGGCCAAAGCACTTAACTCTTGGAGTTTTTGTTGTAATTTGGGGCTAAGAACTTCAATCTAAGTACAACCGGTACTAGTGACTTGAAACAAGAGTCTGGAGCGTCCATGGCGAATGCTTGAATCGTTTTATAGTCTGGGTAAAATTTCGATCGTTAAATTGGTTTGAAAAAATTGAAGTTGAGGTTTGAGTAACATGACATATGTAGACAATAAAAAACAATCAAAATTTAATATAAAATTTGGGGTGTGGTTTCTGTTGGCATATGTAAGAATGCTCGTCTTGCATAAAGAATTTCTAGGAAAATTGAAAAATAAGAACAATTTTGGCACGAACTTAATGAAACAAATAAATTTTTCCAAGAATAAAACAAGTGAAAATTAATTATCCTTATCAGTTAATTCCAGTAAATCTTAAGTTGTTTATTTACATTATCCTCATCTATTACAGAGAGACACATCGAGCACTTGAATGCTTTAAATCTGCTAATACAATATTTTAATAGCATCTGTATCTGTTTTCAATTGAACAAGGAATAAAATTGGATAAATATATGACTTCGCTTTGTTTATTATTTGTTTACTTACGACGGGAGCGAGAAATTAATTGGCACTGAAATGTGGTTTAGATATTCTTCGTTTGAATGTACGAAACTCTCTCTATGTAATTCCTCCACTAATTATCAATTAAAAGTCCAAAGGCCAGTCCACATATACCACCGGCTCACAACGAGATCCTCCTGAAGGCGTCACATTTCCATCAAACCCTTGCAGAGCAACTAATCAACCGGCAAACTCAACTCACATATCTTACAAAAAGATGAAAATGAAGTATCTAATAGTTGTAGTAACTAACATTTACAGTTGTCTCATCCTTTTAAAAGTCATCGTAATGAAGTGATGAAACGCTAACGAAGCACATATGCTTCAGGCACATCATGAATGATGTGCTACAAGGCTACAACATCTTGTTCAGGATTTATAAATTCTTATGCGTTGCACATTGCAGACATCCACTTAGATGCAGATACTATCGCTGACATAGCATCAAAAATGCAAGGAAGTCATTAAAAAATAAATCTTATTACCATAATTATGTCCAGAAACAAAAGAGCTATGTCAGTATGGAAAAGTCACCCGGGTCCTAGCCAACAAGGCGAACGATGCTGTTAGTATTGGGTCGCATTGCAATCTGGCTCGATGGCTGCTGCGTGGTCCATTCAAAAGATACTTTGGTTACTATGCTAGGATCATGCACAAATGCCGGATGCAATGACGTTCGCAACATTTTCTATTGAGCAGATAACTTTACGTTTTGTCATCTGTGCGGTTCGCATAATGCAAGCAGCAACTTTGATAAGTGAGTGGTTGAATGTTGGATAGTCATCAAACATCCAAGTCCAAATGTCCGTTACATTAATGGTGAATATCTATCTTCGCGAGATAGATTGAATAAGGATAGCAGCAGCGGGCAGTTAAGGGTTGGCGATTGGAACGTGTGTGAGCGCTCAACGCACTCTAAAGTGTTCTTAGCCGCAGTTCGCATCCCTTACGATTATTTATATTGAAGGTAAAACCGGGTTAGGCAAAACATAAAAAGGATACGGCTTCGGGATAAGTAGACAGTATAATGGGAAATTGTTCCAAACGAAAAAGGGGTTTGAATTGAGTTCGGTTGCTAATTGGTGGAGTCGTTTACAGGTCCGAAATAAGCGAAAATGACCATTTTGAATATTTTCTGTACAATGTGGGCGACAGTGGAATCTTCAAGGATTCGGTTTCTTAAATTTCTCACACTACTCGTGTGGAAACTAGAAAACTACTCGTATGGCAACTCGCTCTAACAATTTACATCTTTACAGAATTTCTTTAATTTTATTTCGTGACAAACGTTTCAACATTGGTCTCTTTTTCTTGAATAATAAAATGACTTAATTGCCATTATCGTTACATTGATTCAAATTGAAATTGAAATGCCATTTCTTTAATTAGACGCGACAACGAACCTCAGTCTGTAATCTTTAATGTCAACTAAATATAAATATATATATATATATCGAAGATTTAGTTTGCATTGGTCAGGATTTCGCATGTATATCAACGACGACAAACATTGTGAGTGAATCTAAGATTTGCGACAACGATGCTGGTCAGCTATCTCTTCCTGTTTGGTTACAATTTCAATGGAAACTGGAGCGTAATTAGAAACCTGTTCGCCAAGACTTTCAGTTGACGCTTAAAGGTGATTCCGTGGACTTATCTTTATTACAACATTGGATAAAACGTTGCTGACGGCAACTGAAGACAAATATATTGAATTTATAAGGTCATAAAATACAATCAGGAGCAATCTCATCTGATTTTTGCATGTTCAAAATGGTCGAATGATGTAAAATGTTTTGATAGTTTAGGGAAAATATAGGCCGTAAATTATGGGGGGTCAGATAGCTAAATTTGAACTCCTTTCCTTAGACTAAATATTAAAAAAAAATGAGTTATAAGGATATTGTAAGTCTTCATTTCAAGTCAATTTTTCCAAAAACACCGCAAAAGTTCAGTGTCATCAATTCATAAATAAATTTCTTTGTAACTAAATTTTCCTGGATGCACGGTAGGACATCGTCCTTGAGCTGGCTCATAGCTCCTTGCATATGTTTAACTCTTGCTAGGTGGTCTCGTTTGCTACCCTACAGAACCCTAAGAGAGCCTCCAATTACTCCATTGTCATGTGTTCTCAAAATCTCTCGCTTGGTTTCCGCGATTCCAACGTGACGCTTTTTTGATATGAACCTAGACCAAAACTTTTTGACACATGGTTTTGGACGACACCTGATGTTTTGTTGCATATATTTTTATTTCCATGGCCAAATTTTCATTGACAAAAAACTGATTTCGGTCGTAAACTTTACAGATGATCGTTGACTAAGCAAGATTTGACTCAAAGACTATGATCCAGCGTAGTCCCATGCTGATGGTCCATGTTCTAGCCCTAGAAAAGCTAAAGAATGTTTCCAGTTTAGAAACCGCCAGATAGACCAACACTTCTTTTTGGTTTCCTCCTCGGTCACATGGAAATCCTATAAATTAGATTCGGAAGAAAATGCTGCTCATTTTTCTATCATATGGTCCAAAAATTGTTCCCCAAATGGTTCAGAGTTCTTCAGAGACTCAGCTTGAGTCATTACCTTGGATGTCCAGTCTGGATGCCTACACTTCCTTCCTCAAATGGTCCAAACTTTCTTCTTTCTCGTTGCGGACGTTGTAGGTGTTATTTGCTTGAATGTCCAGTCGTGTGATATATTACCCAAAACTTTCTAATCTTGGGTGATTTTATCGTTGTGGGACCTCGGCAGAAGTAATTTTGGTCTTTTTGTCAGGTTCATAGTAAAGAGATGGTAAAGCCAATCCTTCCTCCTCCAGAAATTTCAAGCTTTATACACTTTTCGTTCTTACAAGTGGTCTTTTGACAGACTTCTTTATTTTTACGTCGCTAGTTAGTCCGGTTTTTTTATAACTGCTACACATGTGTGGCTTGAAACCCTCGAGCTCAAGCCTACAGTACATGCATGCGTCTAATTATATATTCTCAGATTATATATTTAGAGATAAGAATCTGCTGTGTTGAGATGTGCTATCCAAGAGATGCATGGTCTGCTGTTCAGGTTAATTAATTTTCAGAAACCAGCTACTGATAAAACGTACTATGAGTCATTTGGGCTGTGCGTACGCAAAGACGTGAATCCTGATTCCACTGGCTTCATTCGGTTTAAAGCCCTCGGCTTAGATTGTGAGATCACAATCCAAGCTAATGTCCTTCACCGTCTTTCAATCTCCTGCACTTGATTCTCACAAAACACATAGTTGGTGTTTGCATCAATTTCCCATCTTCTTGATGGCATCGGTCTTTCCATCTAATTAAGGAATGTACTGTTCAAGAATGAATCCTTTCTGAAACATCAGATGCTCGTCAGATGCACCTCTGTTTGGGTGTTAGGGTATCAGTTTTATCACTACATCTTTTGAAGCTATTTACACATTGCTCAGTGCACATGTGATGCGGAGGCAATCGTTTACAGGGTCCTTTTCAGCGATTTCCTTGGCTGATCCTGCAATGCTGGTCATCATACTTTCACTTCGTTAATGGTTATTAGACTCACTTTAGTTTACATGCCTTAGGCAGCAGTATTTTCATAGTTAAGAGTAATATCGTCGCTCGTTTCCTGGTTCTATGTGGCGTGTCCAGATTAGTTTACTGTTTAGAGTTATCCCTAAATTTTTCACCATCTTTACCCAGCTTATCATTTTAGTTTCTATAATTGGGAGTTGAAAGTCTACGAATATCCACGGCTTGTTGCAAACAATTAGCTCCGTTTCCTAGCCGATGAAGTCCAATTCGTTTACTCTTGACCATTGATGCAATCCTGAGAACGTGGCCCATGCTTATCTACTCGAAGTACAAACCTCGTTACTCAGCTTTGACGTTTCTTTAAGTTAGTAATTCTGCCATACATTTGATTGAACATAAGTCTATTCACTCATCTTAAAAAGCTGCAAGTTTCCTTATTATTTTTAACAGTTTCGAAGGCGCCTCCGTATGAGAACTGTCGGGGTAGTTTCTTGGGCAGAGGCCTCCCTATCCTGTCCAATACTTCGGTTTTTTTTTGTGGTAGGGAGGTGAAGGCTGTTTACGTCCTGAGTGTGGGACTCCCAGACGCAAAATGCTTTTGGATTACCCACTAAGCACCTTCCCTGTCAACCTGAGAACCTAGTCTGGAACCGTTTGACACATTACTTCGGGCTAAGCATCGTGTTCCTACGCCTAGAGGCGCCTTCGCATTATCTCTTCTCTAACGGGAAGGACGGGAGAGGAAGGAAGTATTACAAAAGAGATCCATTCATCCCCGATGCCTCCCAGCGTTCCAATAAAGCTTTATTTAATGTAAGCACTGCCCGACCATACTGCGCCACTCGATTCCAATTGTCAACTGTTTCCAGCATTACTCCGACGATAGTTTCCGGACGGAGCTCTCTGATTTCGCTGAATAAGACCCATCGCTGCTGGCTCCACCTTTTGCAATAGAAGAATGTGTGACAGGTGTCATCCAACTCTCCTGCACAAAACACACAGTTAGGAGACCGTGCTTTGTCAATTTTGTACAGGTAGGACCGAAAACAACCGTGCCCGGTTAAGAGCTGGGTCAAGTAGAAATCGGTCTCACCATGCACTTGACTGAACCACGGCCTCAGGTCAGGGATCAGACGTGCAGTCAACCTTCCCCTTGTTTCTTGCTCCAGAACTGTTGCCAATTGCTGAGAGAGTGACGTCTCTATTCCTTGGTGATCTCTTCTCTTCGATCTTCGCCTCTACACAGGTAAATACTTCTGCTCTCTCTCGCAAGGAGGGTGATTGATATCACCCCTGCGATTACCAGCACTGCCGCCCCGGAGACCGTTCGGTATGCGCATGCGATTCGCAATGCTCCTTGTCTCTGCACCTGTGCCCACCGCTTCCGGTGTAACTCCTTGCTGAGAGCGTCGCCCCACAGTTCTGATCCGTAGAGTAGAATCGACTGCACAACGCTCACTAAGAGCAGTCTCCTTGATGTGGTGGGCCCCCCTATGTTGGTATATATGAATGATGTATGTGTACCACCCCCTATGTATACTTCGGTTAGTGGCGCTTCTGTTTAACGTGTGTCAAAGTTTCCGTACTAGATTGAACACAGCTTCGTGTTAAAAATGGACCTTTTTTGTGACGTTTCTTAGACACCCCAAATTGTTCATGTTTTCTATATTTATCATGTTTTCTATTATAGAGTTTCTATATTTATCCTGGGTTGTTACGGGGTATCTTCATACCCTTTTTGGCGAAAAATGGATCTTTCCAGAGAGTTGAAACGTTGATAAACTCATAATGAATCTTCACTGGGAAAAAACATCTAGAATCACTGTCTGCATACAACCCATTATAGCCTCGAAATCGCTAGAAACTTCTGATCCATGCTTCCTGGGACCTTTCTTCAAAACAGTGTGGCTATGGAGCTAAACGCTCCAACACCAACCTAATTGCAGAAGTAATCAGAGCTGTCCGAACGATACAGGTGAGCGAACTTTCGTTTTGCTGGTGACACTTGCTGTCAGATACCCGTTCGGTTTATCTACATGAGTGCATGATGATAGAGTCCTGTGAAAGTTCCAAGTAACAGACTATCTTCAACTTGTTCTGAAAAGTTACTTGCAGAGTTGCAGCAAGTTCTATGGAACAAAGAAATACCTAAATTCTAGTCTACACACCCAATATCTACAAGTCTACACACCCAACCCTCATTTTAAGAGACTTCGTACGAAAGCCTTTTGCAAAGTGACCTGTCAAACAGGCCACGCATGATTTGTTACTAAGGCGGGCAGCATTTTGACTAGGCATGCTAGGATGCTAGCGTGTACTTAATGATCAGTCCTGGACTTAGTCTATTACTGGAGATGGTTATCCTGGCAAAGAACAGAGTATGCAGAGTAACAAAATGAAGCACAAGACAGGAAGTTCGGCTGATTGTCCTTGGATTTCATTTGCCTTTACCTCTTTTGGTATTAAAATATTTCCTCATTCGACTCAGCTCTTCAGAACTCATCTCTGCGATTAGAAGAGTCTGTATGGTCATGGACTCAGTCTATTACTGGAAAAATCAGAGATGGTTACCCCGATAAAGAACAAAGTCTGCAGAGTAACAAAATGAAGCACAAGACAGGAAGTTCGGCTGATTGTCCTTGGATTTTATTTGCCTTTACCTCTTTTGGTATTAGAACATTTCCTCATTCGACTCAGCCCTTCAGAACTCATCTATGTCTGATTCGCACCTTAATGCGGTTCAAAAGAAACGACAAGGAAGCGACTAAGAAAAAGTGGGATTCTCCTTGTCTTCTTGAATTCAAGGGACGAACAAAGGTGAAGGACAAAGTGCTCTGCACAACACTAAACGTTTTGGCTACATTGATGTTATTGCCTATTGTTTGGAACATATGGCGTCAAATCTGAATCCTAAGGATATATGAGGACCTCTATATGAGGCTTACTCGGAGGGTCCGCTGGATATTGAATTTTGTTTGTTTATTAACCGTTAGGCTCTATTTAAAACATGTCTAACCCATATGTTAGCTTGTGCTGCAGACCATTCTGATTAGCCATTGTGGGTTATTCCGTGTGCCCTCCGGTTCTCTTTTACTTCCCTCAATATGTACTTCAAAAATGTTAAAATTTTATATTTTTTCCTCTTTTTCAAAATCGATTTCAACTAAGAATCCTAAAAATTCACATCGTACTAATTACAATCTCCCCAAAAAACAATCTAAACTTGCAACTATTCTGCCTGAATAAATCTTTGGTCCAATAAATTATTAATTGACAAATGCATATTATAATCCTTGATAGGGTTACATGACCTCAAATTATGTAATGAGTGAGTAGAAGGGACGATTTAAAACGATTACCAAATAGTATAGTTTGCAAAAGTCAACTCCGGGGATCACAACTGCCCTTTACTTGAATCCAGAATAGAAGTCAAGAACTATCTACAAATACGAGAGTTTAAAATCTATGCTTTCACTCAAATATCCTAACAACGAAGGATATAGTGATGGCGATTAACAAGAGTATAAAATTCAGGATTATATAAAGGGACATACTACAACCATCACAAATGTTTCTGATGTCGTCAACATTCTGTACGACCTACAGCTATTTGCTATTACGTTACTTTAGTCCTTGACATTTCACCCGTATCATCCAAGTAAATATTTTAATAAATTAAAATCTGTCTCTCTCGTAAATCAAATCCCCAAAAAGGAGTTTGTTAAGCACAATGTAAATACCATTAGGGATCACGTTTTGATGGTTGAGTCATTTGTGGTGTATGAATTATTTTGAGTTGTGGTGGAATGTGGGAGCTTGAAAAAAAAAATTGGATAGATAGCAGTGAGGGATCTCAATTTTTGTTTGATTCAAGGATATTGCAATAAGCTAGCAGCCTTGCATAGATCGGGAGGGAAGAGTTATGAACAATCAAGAGTGCTGCGTAGCCGGTGAAGTTCGGGTGAGATAGGATGAGTTTGTGTTTTGGCAGGAATTCAGGAAATAAGACGAAGTAACTTCTTTGGTTATAACAAAGTGGAAAAAATGAACTTTTTCTTAAAAACATGGCCATGGTATGGAAAGAAACCATTTTTTAATGAAGCTAATAATTAATTCTGGAGCTGTGCCTGTGTCCAGCACGAAATTGTTGCTTGCTATTGAATCAAAATCTCCTTTATAGCCCTATGAACCTTTGCCACCAGGTACTGTCACGTCGATTGATGACTTCGATGGCATCCCCAGGGACACAGGCCGGATCTCAATATTCGAAAAGAACATGAACTCGTGGTCAACTGGATGGCATAGTCAAAATTAACTTTGTCGGGTGGCATCAAACAACAGCAACAAAAAACAAAGCCCCGAAAAGTCATTAAGCTCCCCATGTGGACATCAAATAAATATACATTCATATCAAGGTCCATATGTCCAGAAACGATAGAAGACGCGGGTCCACATACTCGCAGCACTCGTGTGTTTCCTTGACGAAAGAAGCGAAACTTATAATTTTCGACTCTGACATGAATTTGATTGATTTGTATGAAAACAACATAACAACAATGGCAACAAATGACGCCGAGATGTGAGCTTAATGCCATCCATGTTCACTTGGCGACGGTGCTGCTGCTGTGATGAGACGAAATTTCAAAGGAAAAAAGGTCAACGAAGAAGCAGTGGAGTAGGATGGGAAGGATGGATGAGAGATTGGCTGGTAGGTTGGTATTTTGCCTAATGCAACGAAAAATTGATTGCCATTAATCAAAAATCGCTGGAGCATCCTCCGTAGATTAAATCAGTTTGCAGGCTAAGTGGCCTAGCCTTGCTTCCTTCGTGCAAGTACACCTCGACCAGATAATCCTACGCCACTGCGATTCGGTACCTATAAGGTCACTTGGGTACCAATGCCAAAAAATTTCAAGCTTCGCGTTGACGCTGTATGTTGTTATTGATGATGATGATGGTGACCATTTTCAACCTCTTTTTTTTCTCGCCGGTGATCCCTTGTTTGGGCACCGGGTTATATGATGGATTACAGAACGGACACTTTAATTTACTTTTGGACGAGATTTATTCCTGATAATTCTTCTTATTTCGAATATTATACATACGGACGTGCTGTACGTATTTGTCGATTGAAAGTTCAACCGTCAACCAAACCGACAGCGAGTCTATCATTGGACCTTTTGAGACCAATGCCAGCTTTGGCATTCTTTGTCGATTGTATTGGAACTATTTCATATGGCAACATGTTGTCCCAACACCGTCAATGGCGGGCAACCGATTTTGACGGTCAAAATGACGACCAAGATGCTGATGCTGATGATGATGATGGCGACGACAACGACCGTTTGTCTCATTTGGAACGATAATTTGATGAGGGAGATCAACAACTTGTTAACTGATTGCTGATCGATGCGATATTTTTTTTCATACATATATGGAACGTCCAAAGATACACAAGCAAGATAGTGTGTGGAGATGAAGAAAAAGAGATTCCTTAGATGTGTCTTGTAACAAATGAGCCTTTGTTATGAACTTCTCCGAAGAGAATGGTCAACGATCGAACCCGAGAGTGTGGAGCTCATTTTTTTATCCGAAAAATCTTTTCGGGGGCTACAAGGGTCCCAGAAATGAATGAGCTCCAGCTATTTATGTTTGCCATTTTTCATTTAAATCGATATCACTTTATTTGACGCATGAAAAGGAAAATAAATTAGGTAAATAATTTCGACTTTGTTGTAGATATCGTTAAAACTGTTTTATTAATTAACCAATTAAACTTTTAGATTGCAGTCTCCTATCTGATGCGCTAAATCTTCAAGGAAAAGCTTATAATTAAAGATGAAAATTATTACAATAGACAAATAACATTATCATTTGTTAACTATTATCCTTTTTTTGTACCTTAGACACAAGTACAAGTACAAAACTTAAGTCAATCTGTCAAGCAAAACCCATCCCCCCGTGTAGCAAACCGCCATGTGAGTACTCAATCGGGGTTTCAAATTCCGTTGAAACACTACCGAAAACTTACTATTCGACTTAAAACAAATAGAACCCTCGCACATCTAATCCTTCTACTCCTTCCTCTAACGAACACAATAATCCGCATCATGAATTTCTGATGAAAACAATCAGTTTTCCATATTTTCCACTCTATCTACGTTGCAGAGATGATTTCATAAAAGATTTTCATGAAATACTTACCACACACATTGACACAGGACATGCAAACCACATTCCCGTCCATGTACGAAAAATACATGGATAACATGAAAAGCAAAGGACAATGCTATCACATTCTGTCCAATATTATGCCATTTTCCATGTATTATTCAAAAGATTCGACTCCCTTGACCGTATCGTAAGTTAAGGCCTAAGAAAGATTTTCCAACAAAACTTTCCCAACATCTTCCCCGTCAACCCGACCACCGCCAAAACCAACCGAATTTATATCATTCATATCATCATACGTTTGTAATTTCTTCTTCGGTCATCATAAGTGTGTCCATTTGAAATAGACAGTGGAAGAAGGATACGCCATTGGGTATGGGAGAATATCTAAATGGAATATGGTCAAAAAGAAAAAAAAAATGTAAAAGTCTATGATTGGTAACTTCTCCCATGGGTGTCGTAGGTGAACATCGAAAAAGGAGGATATGAATGAGACATGAGGTGTTGTGAATTTATTACAGATTCATGCATGCACGTTGAGGATTCGGTGCCATTGTGTGCGTATTTAATGCTAGAAGTAGGTGAAAACTCACGTTGGCAAGGACTATCTCTTTTCGTGCTTACCACAATTGTCTTACGATGTGGAATTTTGAATTGGTACCGAAATCTATCTTTATTTAGATTGGATGGCAGTTTTAGAAGGTGTTTGGATGAAATAAATCATCTAAGGATAAAGAATGTTTTAAGCTTGGTGGATGATAATTTCGTATGCAAAAGGATACGATTCGTAAATGTCTTACCCTCGGCTGAGTCGGTCTTAACTCTGTGAAGGATTTTTATTATTTATGCCAGTTTATAGCCATAAAACGGGTTTTCTTCTGTAAATTTTTACAATTATTTGAAAACGTTTAGAAGTAAATACGTCCTTGCTTGTGCAGGAACCAATCAAATAATCTGTACTTCCGTTCTTGCATTCTTTTTTGTTTTCTTAAAATAAAAATGAATTTACAAATAACAAAAATGGGAAGATGGCAAACAGAGGATAATCACAGGTATCATTGTGATTTGATCTATCAATCCCTCCATAGTTGCTTACAAGGATCCTTCACCTAAGCCTTCACCCATAGATGAAAGAATCCTACTCCAAAAAGTTGCTGCCTGCCACTTAGCCTTCACAACTTTAGTGTAAGCTCACCACGACTAAGGTAAGTCGGAAAGCGTCCTGAAAGACCGATATAAGTGCACCATAAGGTTATGTTGAGGATAAGGGAGTACCAAGCTACCAATTTACAAGGAATGAAGTCTAAGTCGCTGAAAAAGTGTATGCGACTGCTGTTATACTAATTTTGAGGTCTCTTGTTTTCTAGTCCAATCGGGCTGTGTCAATATTTTTTTTCTAGTTTTTTTTTTTATTTCGATTTTTCGACGATTTTTCTGGTATTTCTCCACCGAGAATAATTCTGGAACTTGGAAAATCAAGGAGATCTGATCGAAAATCACCAGAATTTTCGAGTGTCCATTCTATTTTGTCACTTACGCCTCCCAAATTTATATCACACTAGGCGTGACACAACCAAAATCACTTATTATATTGTTTATTATTGGTTATAAAAGTTTTCCATTCCTTTTTATGTCTTTTTTCTATTTGATAAATTTAATTTATTTATAATTTATTTCAATGAGACACTGTGCAATTGTCTCAAATACTAGACGAATGGATGATTATGGGAAGATAAGTATATGAGTTGATGAAGATGTATTTAAAGGAGCACTGCTGGCAGGATTCTCATTTGTTTCCGAAAGATTTGAGTCACCGCATGTTATTTTTCTCAACTGCCAAAACTTCGGATTGTTTTTCGAACACTATTCCCATTTTCAACGATGCTATCCGGGCCTATTCATAAACGGCTCGACATTAAGTTAGTCAGGAAATATGACTTTGCTTTAGACGGCAAAGTCAGAAAAATTAGATTGTTTATAACGGTGAAACACAGAACAGACAGAGGAAAGGATTTCAAAACTAAAGTTTTCTAGTAATATTGACATATGTCATCGAAGAAAATCAAAATACTCAAGGATAGGTTGATTCCAACATTCAATGTTCGAAAGAACTTTTTAGAGCATATCTTCCGAGCACGAAAATTCGTTTCAAATATAATAAATCCTACTTCTATGTTCAAGCTGACCTGGTGAACCAAGGCTCCCTGGCTTGAAAGCCACCCATGTGTAGCACTTAGCCACGAGAATGGCCAGAAAAGAACACAGAAGTCCAGATAATTTCAACGAGAAAAGGAACATTCATACATACCTGAGAAAACAATCATCCAGGAATAGAGTTTTTTTATCATCGTTTTGGCTTAATAATTCTATTTAATATGGATGTGAAGGAGTCTAAGGACCCACTCGTTCAATCAGCGCCCCTCGGTCTTTAGAGCAAAAGAACGATGTCAAGAATTTAAACATTGCATCATATTACAATTACAACTGCATCTTCCTTAGCTTGTCATATGACATGCTCCAGAGTTAACTCTCTGTAACGCTTCCATTCTTGGAACCCTGACCAAAATTAGATCCAACATCCAGCTTTCAACGTCATTCATATGTACCGTAGATCAGGTTTCGACTCTTCAGACAGTCCCTCAATGTCCGCAAAAGATAATTCGATATAACCCTCTTTCTTTTACACCATCCGATTGTTTGTTCCCTCAAGTTTGCGTCAGAGGGTGTGACTTTATCTTCTTTTTTCGGGTTTTCCTGCAAACAATCAGTACGCGACAGGTTTATCTTTTCACTACCGAAGTCTAGAGGTGCCGAAGGCACCTGTGATTGAATTCACAATGATGCTCACTCTGTGATGAGCTACGGCCCGTCTGGTCCCCGTTGAGGTACTCAGGATGGAGTCCGAGCCCCCAACCCAACGACTAGATCCTTTCTGTCGTCAATTTTCACGAAATTCCTTCAAGTTGTTGCAAATGAGCGCCTCACATATTACGGTCTTGACCACTGTGTCAATAAATGGAAATATTTTCTACGTTAAAAATTGTGTGTTTTGTCCGGACCATGATTCGGAAGGATTGCTTGCCTCACCAACTAGGATGAGGTCATTTCTACACGATTGCTTTGACATGAAAGCGCCTCCTTTTGAAAATTTCTCTTCCGATGTTCGCGACAGTGACCTCAACGCCTAGATTGGACTGGAAGGATAGGACAAACTTTTCATCTTGAGGTAGTTACTGAGGAGTGTTTCACGTTATGAGCGTAAACTCATCTCTCCTGACGAGGCTCTAGATCTAAGGCAGAACGCTATTCCGCATCTCGATGACGGTGGCAATTGGTTGGAAAGGGTAATCTGACCATACTAGTTGTGATTCTGCTCATATGACAGTAGAAAGGTTTTTTTTACATAAGAACAGAAGGTCCAGCAGAGCCTAAATACCCTGCCCAAGAAATAACTTCGTGATTGTAACGCCGAATTCATGTGAATGATTCGAATGATGCCTTAGCTTTTTCTTGGCAGCAGACAGCCTTTCCATTTCCTGAAACCTAAGTCACATCCTCGAGCTTTGACCCCGTGGATTTGCTTAAACTTATCGTCCTGTGTTAGTGGATTTATTTGCTCTGTACCTGGGCTTGCATGTAATTGCAGTTTAGGCTGCTACTGTCAGACGCTTGGTGGTTCCGAAAATTGCATCTGAAAGCAAGGATTCATAGCACCGCGTGACGATCACCTTTGAGTGAATTATGACTAAGTATAAACATTTTAAATTTTGTAAAATAAATAACGTATAAGTTTACTAAAAGTCCAGAAAAATTCAATAGGCTTCTGGGACGGGATTTTTTCGTCTTTTTCTTAGCACCATTGCCCCTCTTGAGCCTTCGCTTCCTGTGTGGAAGGGATTCGCCCGACACTTTTATTCTTGAAAATGTTCACTATGGCAACCGTTTATCCATTCTGGCTGTCAAACGTCAAAATGGCTATCAAGCTGTTGGCTTAATGGTCTCTTCTACTTGTTTCGTCATCATATTGAATGTCCGTCATATCTAAAGGGGTTACAAGCTGGAATTTGGCATTTAAAGCTTCCGGCCATTGAAGATTTTTGGTAGCAAGTTCAAGGAAGCTCTTGTTTGTAAATTTGAGAAGACCTATTTTTTTATCCTGATGTTCCCATGCTGTCTCCTGTTCCTTTAATCATGTTCTATAATTTTCAATTTCTTTCTTGCAATGATAAGATAATGATTAGATAAATTTAGTTATGGTCCTTTTCCTAGGAATTCCTTCAACTGTTTCCAGGTATCAGACGTATGCCTGCCAACTTGTTTGGTCTTGAAGCTGCGATACCTTCATCATACTTTGAAGCTTACCGAATGGAAATCTGCGTCCAGTCTCTTTACCTTAGGTATGATTTGTAAGCCCATCCAATTTTGGTTCTTTATCTAGTTGTGATTTAAGGAACAAAATCCATCATATTGACGTTTGTCGTAGTAAACAGGTTTTCAAACGTGCTTGCCCTTTGTTCAAGCCAATGGGCTCGTTCTCTGCGTCGAGCCATCTACGGCAATACTTCTGCATGGCACTGCTCTCGTTTTCAATGTCCTGTTTGACGCTTTTCGGACACTTTACTCGCACTCATAGTTTTTAAGACCATACTGATGTTGTACGTCAGTCGTCCATCTCAATTTTTGTCTACGATTGTTGACACTTGGCCTGCTCTGCTTCTGTTGAAGCTTGCGGCCGCCTATCGGGTCAGGGATCCTGTAAATGCTGGATTTCATTGTTCGCATTATCAGCGCTTCATTTTACAAGGTTGGCAACGATCCCTCTATATCGTATTAAGTCCTCGGGTCTTAGCTCTAAGCTCTAGGCTGCATCAATTTGCGTTGGAGAATCCTGTGAGTCAGGATTGTTTTTGACTCACAGCCTACTTTTAAACGCGAAGTAATCGGTAGGGGCTTGCGTTACCGCCGGCTTTCACACTTTTGTCTCAATGCTGTCAATTTTTGAAGGAGGTTCCGTCTGCAGGCAATCAACCGCCATGTATTGCTCTAGTGACGAACGTCCTAATGATTTTTTTTGACTAAATATTTATGAAATATTGAAAATTAAGAAGCAAACAATCGTCAAAATTGAGTCAGGGTGTTAAGGCAAATAAGCAACGGGAGTGGATCATAAAATATTACAAGGAGGGTAATATAGAAATCCGCAAGAGTTATAGACAAGCGCTTGGTTACCCTGATTATATGCAATTGGCCTAAATTTTCTTATCCCGAGGACTTCGAAGAGCAGTTCCTGCATAAATTGTGTTGTGGTAATAAGCCTGATCTTAACTATTGCCATTAGCCTTGTTGGATATTTCGGAATAGATCACAGGAGCGAGCAATTGAGACAAAAACTTCATTACAATCCCGCCCAATTGTATTGCAACGTTTTGTGTCCGATTAAATAAGGATTAGAGCCTGGTAAACTTTCCAGTTATTACGTAAAGATCACGAACGTATGAATGTGTAAAAGAGTACTCTGAGAAATCCAATTGGTCGACTACCACTTTCTTATTTCCAACTGTTTTGCTTAAGACTGCATTTAATCTAACGACTCCCAGATCGTTTTATAATGGCCATCACTTTTCAAACTATTTAACCAACCAAATTATCATATTAAAATTAATACTGATTGCTGCATTAACACAACCGAGCAGCTGTTCATCACAACTCCACGGTTAAAGTGATATTTAACCTATTTGCAACAACCGGTAATTTTCAAGAACAATTTAATCGTCTTTAGTTGGAATCTTTTTTACATATGCAAACCACCACAACAATCTTCCTAACAAACATCGGCAGCCAATGCATTCGCACTTATGTCGCTAATAAATCTTCCGCTAATTAATTTAATGCCATTCATCATTTCGTTATTAAAAACACACACACGTGTACCAGGAAGATGAATATGTGGTCGAATATATGCTACTACAGTTGTTCAGCGAAGTATCTTAAGCTTACATTCTCTCTCGCTCGCGCTGTATCTTTGGTTGAGATAATTTGCTTGTTATCAGCATCAAATAAATGCGAAAAGTAGATGCATAACAACATGGTGAAATGGATAATGGAATCCTTCGTCTACACCAAATTCGAAGGAGCCAATGAATTGAAACAGCTGCTACTGCTGTGTTGCACTTGCCGATCTTGGTACGTTTAAGGAGCGATGGGTTGAAATGCAAAAGAGGAGCCGAAGCAACAAAAAGAAATTATTCAAGGAACCGAGAGTAGGTTGGTAATTGTTATCATTACCAAAACTAACATTGGCCGCAGGGATCTGGACATGAATCGATTGGCTTATATTGTAGTGTTACTACTCTGCTCCGAGTAATTTCGTCTTGACTTGGGCTGGTGTGTACGCTCTCATAAATTAATGAAGAAATTTATTCGTTACCAAACATTTCGCTGGCCAGACTAAATATCAAGGTGGTAAATTTCGGCTGGCTTTTGTCAAGACGAGGTTTTGCATTGAATAATAACAGTAATGAAGTAGTAAGTGTTTTAACATGACGTAAATGGTGATTAAATGAGTCCTTGCTTTGAATACAAATTTCTGAGGCCATTACAACCATGGTGAGATGATGTATTAGGAGAACGTCTTCCTCATCAGCTGCAGGGGATGCGTATCGCTTTCACAATCAGTCCACAGTGGTTGCATGTAAGGATTCGGGGGTTGGGAAAAAAGGATTGACCTCTATCAGCTCCGCACTGATTGTATTTAAATTTATTGAGTCAGAATTGTAATCTGTTGCAGCGTTTAATCCTTGAATACGTTCCAGATGTAACATTTTTTCACCAGCCAGCCATACTCCGTGAGACATAATTTCTCTCCTTGCAATGTCCTGCCCAGGTGTGTCTCTCCAACGATACACCTTTAGGCTAATAACTCACTACATATAGGTAATAACGAATCATCTCATCATCGATCCCATCCGTTCAATGTCGATTGCATACATTTGTTGTTCGATATGCAGTCATGTCTTGGAAAAATATTATTTTTTTTTTGTTCATCCGTAATTCGAGCAGATGCAACATTTTTCCTTTTTTTTCTTTTCATTTTTGAAAATATCATTTGCGATACGATGGCTGATCTGCTCCTTAAAGCAAGTGAAGAGAAAACCCAAACGAAAAAATTGTTTAAATAAATGAGGAAAATACGAGAAAAAGTTTAAATTATGGCCGGTTTTTTAATATGGCCATTAATACTGATGTCCTGTTTTCATCCGTTTTCGCTTAGCAACTGGAACATGATCAATTTGGATAAGTGTAAAATTAAGGACAATCAAGAAAATTGTATTAGTTAAGCTGGTACCATTTTTTTCGTGTGAGGGGTCACATGCAAGTCGTGAGTGTAAAAGGTCTAAAAATGTATTTATTTAATAAGAACTCTAAGTCCCAACGTATCATATACTAAGAAATGCTACTTTGGAATAAGAGTTGAATTCTTGAAAGACAGAAGAGTTTCACCCTAGCACTGCTGTCGGCAAATGGTTCAGCTGAAAAGTACTCTTTACCTCAGCAAGGTTAATTTCAGAAGTTGATCAAAAGGATGTCAAGGTGCATAATGCAAGTTTTGAAAGTTCCTCAGAACCTCGAACCTCTCCTTGATCCGTTTGACATATCGAAGGCTATATTATTATATAGTCCTCGTATTGACAATAGATTTGGAAGTACAGTCAAGTTAACACCAAATCAAGTTAACATCAAATGGACAGCCTTCATTGTCGATTGCTAATCATCGACTTTTCAACCGAAATTCAAGAAGGTTCACTGATTGTGGACAGGATAAGTTTTTGCCTAACGCAACATATTTGACACACGACTGAATAAACAAGCAAAAAGACACAAAAGTTCAATTGGTCAAAAAATCAATCAATGAAATCAAAAAAACAACATTAGTACTGCTCGGAAATGGATTATGATGGAACAAGCAAGTTAATTGGGATGACTGGTCCCTGCTTGCCTCACAACAAAGTCCTTACAAATGTACTCTTTAAAGTTTGGCCCCAGATGGGAATCTCGAATTTCCATTGCGATACGTTGATGTTTGAAGCATGGTCTAAAAGGAACATCTTCAAATGGTCAAAAGGTCAATGGTCAAAAGGAACATAGCAACATCACTCACGGGCAACAACGATTAGAAAGAGAAAGAACTACCTCAACCTACAAATGAACTTTACTCTTTCACGAGGAGAGTCTAGATTTCGTTAAGTAATTTTTTAAAAAAACGCATAGAATATAATAGTAACCTCTATGAACTTTAATGCCATTTATAACAGATTCTAGCAACCTAATTGAGGTTACCTAACCTAATGTAGTGGTAAGAGTATTTAAGAGACAGAGAGAGAGAGAGAGAGATAGTCATCTATCATCTGCGCGTTGCGAACCAGACAGTGATATTTGAATTTGTGATTAGGTGTGGGAGAGCATTAATCCCAAGAAGCTGTGATAACTACTGACCAATTTGCCTACCTAAAGATATTGGGTACATTAAGATATTGGATACTATCCGCAAAATGTTCATGCTCATGAGACTTTGAACCGACCACCATCTTGTGTACCGTTTGTCCTGCAAAGAGACAGCTCTAGCCCGCCTCAAGGACCAAGCTCTGTGGTAAACCGATGCGCTACAACTCCAATATACTTCGTAGTCCTTGGAATATTGGGATTCTTGGAGTTGGTACGATTTAGCACCTTGACTCCCTCTTATCTGTGAGCATCTCTAGTACTCACCTATCTTATCGGACCAATGTTGGATTTTGTAATGGTAGAATTATTGAAATTTAAAATTTTACTATGTTATTTGCCGTAGGGTGGGGTACGTAAGGTTATCAGTGTTCTGCAAGGTTTGCAGGAACGCCAATGTAGTGTTAGTATGGTTGTCGATTGTGTCGAAGAGTTTCAGTGCTTTGTCGCGTACGTACTTTTCTACAGTCTCTATTCGTAAGTCCTTCCGTATGTCAGTATTCCTAACATACCATGGTGCTCTTGCGATACTTCTTACAATTCTATTTTGGAACGACTGGTGTGCTTTTTTGTTCGTCTTTGTCGTCTGGTAGAAAACGGGACTACCGTAGAGTAGCGTCGGTCGTATGATTTGTAGGATCAATCCCAATCCCAACCCCAATCGTAGGATTTGGTAAAGGGAGGAGAGGAGTTCTATGCAGTGTTCTCGTTTGTTTTGCATATGTTGTTTCCATGAGAGTTGGTTGTCGAGCGTGATTCCGAGGTATTTTGCCGTTGGGATCCAGTCTATAGTATTGGCGTTTAGTGTAAGAGTCTGTAGGATTTGGCACTTTTTCTTAGTAATAAAAATTGTCTGAGTTTTGGCGGGATTAATCTTAATTTTCCATTTGCGGAAGTATTCCGTTAGTATGTTTATTGATCTTTGCAACCTTGAAGTGATGACTGTTGCTTGTCGTGATGTAGTGAATATACAAGTATCATCAGCATATAAAGATAATTTAACTCCTGGAGGCAGAGAGAGGAGATCTGCAGTGAATAAATTATAGAGGACCGGTGACAGAGGGGATCCCTGGGGTACTCCAGCTTCGATGGGTCTCTGAGTTGAGAGTTGTTTGTTAATTCTCACGCGAAAAGTTCTGTCTTCCAGGAAAGAGCCGATAATTTGAGTGGGCTGCAGTGGTATGTTAAATTGCTGCATTTTGAAAATGAGTCCTGCATGCCAGACTTTGTCGAACATAACTAGACCAGTCGAGTTTTTGCGGTTTAGTCCTGATCTTACGTGTTGGACTACTCTGATTAACTGGAGTTCGGTAGAGTGCATAGCCCTAAAGCCAAATTGTTCTTCCGGAATAATATCTATTCTGGATATTACCTCATTGAGTCGGTGTAGGATCATTCTTGCCGCTGTTTTCGACAGGGAGGACAGGAGACTAATAGGCCTCCAATTTTGGGAGAATGTATGGTCCTTATGGGGATACTTCGTAGTGTCTGGACACAAGCTTTAAGTCAAGCAAATTTTGCAAATTACCACATCTTTGTGTTCATATTCTCCTTATTCAGTTTTTTTTTTCAATACAATTGTAATTATGGGCACATGCTTGGAATATTTTTAAATTGAGAACTATCTATAAGTGTTTCAACTGGATCACATTTAAGACTCCAGCATATAGCAAGCTTTGCCAGATAGTGAGCTTCTAAGTTCAACGACTGAGGGAGAGATCGAGAGCGGAAGAACGAGTGAGTGGAAAGATCGCGATGGCTAGCTTTCTGAGCTTAAATATCTGAGAATAATTTGCCCGGTCCAAAAGGATATATGATCGATCGCCAGAAAAATTTAAAAAAAATTCTAATGCACATCTCTCCGCACCATCGTCTTTATGTCCTATTGCTAGTCTTGTCGAAGTACTAGGAGGACAAGTCGACGCAGTATTAGATATGTTAGTAATTCAGTATCAGTAGTGAGAGTAGCAGTAGTAGTAATAGTAGCAATATTAGTGGGAGGCGTAGTTGAAGTAATAGTTGGATTACTAGACATGGTTTATATAAAATCCAAGGGATACTTTTTTTGAGGAATTTGCTCCTTTTCTGATTCAAAATAATCCCTGAATTTATAATGTCAAAAACGTCCATCTTGCTCTTCATTTCGAGGCAAAATCCTCAAAATCCTTAAACAATCGTCTTTCTCACTATATCTTGATCAGTAACGTTCGTAGATCTAGTTGACCTTCCATGCTTGTTAGCGCGGAAGTAGTGAAATTAAGGAGTAGTCCTTTAAGGGTAATATTGTTAATTATTTTAGAGAATGCAATTAAGAATTTTACTGGCTAAAGAATATCGTTGAAGACGATCCTGGTTTGCGTTATTTGAATTTTAATCCAGTATTCGGTCCATGCTTGCTGGTGTTCGGTAAGCTTGTCTGTGGATACAGGACTTATACAGGCCGCTCATTTTACTGAAAAAACCTCCTTGAAACATCACTAAATCAATGTATTATAACACTTGGGGAAGAAGGATTCAGTTTTGCTTTTCAGAGCCAAACATCTAAATGACGACGGTGGAAGTACAACCAACACTCGCATATAACTCAGTGAAACGGTGAATAAGCAGGAACTTTTCTCGAATATAATCCCAGGCATAATCAACGAAAGCAAAAGGGCGTATACCAATATAAAGCAATCAGCAGTGCCAATAAAACTGTCAAGTCCTATCGCGTATGCCAAATTGTTTTAGTAATATGCCTATCAATTCTTCCCAGCTTAATCGAGGTTTTGATCATCATGATGCAGTTCTCCTGTAGAAGAAATAGCGATATGTAGTTGCAGAAGCATTAATGTCTTCAAGGATCTACAATACATTTGGTGTGTTGGAATCTAAGATGTCTTGACTCCGGTTTTCATGCTCCTTTGCAATGCTCCTTTCCGTATTCGATTTCAAATACCGCTTCCAGTATGTGAGAGTCGTTTTCGCCCTGGAAGTGACCAGAACCCTAGAGTTTCTGCAGTTTTAATATATTGGAGGCTACTGGTTTGTCGAGTATCGATTGCAAGTCAATATTGAATCTGATTTGTCATGAAAATCTGTCCCGGTAGTTGTTCTAAGGACCCTGCAAACTCCATCGAAACTTCAATGAAAATCTGGTCTCAAGTGGTTCTAAGGACCCTTCAAATGTCAATCTGGTCTCAAGCAAAACACTGGTCAGCCTTCAAAACGACATATTGTCAATTGTGTACTATGCATAATTGCATCTATGTTATAGCCCAACTTATGTCATCCCATTTTTAAGCGATTTTTAATTCCATAGTCTACCGTCATAGATATGCGAATTGGTGCAAGCTATCCTATTTGAAAGATTCTTCGTTTTGTGTGAATTTCCGACACCGAACTAGAAGGTCATACAACTTAACGAATAATCTTGAAAATATTCCTTGTGCATTCCAAGAGAAAAATCAACTCGTTCTCTATCGCAGTCCCATGTGGCCGTGAAAAAAATTTAATCAAACCCCTGTCAACTATTTCGTTACAATGTAATCAATCAAAATCACTCACATTACGGCCACCACTCACGATATTCATGTTGTTTTTCCCGGTGACTTTTCCACCAGCTCAAAAGGCCTATTAAATCGTTTCGAAAACAAGCGAAACAAGTGAAATTTGCATAAACAGTGAATGATGCTGCCGGTATAACTTTGCTAGTGTTTTATTGTCGTCAATGGGTGTGTCAACATGACACTTTTGCTTATACCATAGATTTATCACAATATTCTTGGTATGATATCTTATTTGGAAGCTACATACGATGCTAGTGTAGAATGAAGATTGTCTCTGAAGTGTGTCAAAGAAACTTTCAATATGCAAATGGGAACTCGATGTAGAAAAGGAGATACATAAAATATTTTATGCAAGCTTATGGGTTTATTGAGCGGTAAGCCTATAGTATTATTAAATGCTACCGGATCTGTAAAATCCTCGAAATTAAAAGGGGAGCGGCCCGTCTTTTCGAAGTATCTTCAGTTCAGATACTATCCGAAGCAATAGTATCTTTACTACAAATTAATTGAATAAGAATTTCGAAAATTACGTGATATCACTTTACAACCCTCGTGTATTATGTAGCTTCATCAAACCATGTGCCAAACAACGATAAATGACGTGAAAACTTTATAAACGAACTTGATTCGACGTTTTTGTAGCTTTCCTCGTGATTACATGCCTAGAAGACAGGTTAACGCTAGAGTTGTTAATGTTGTGTGACGATTGACAGACTTGTCAGCACTTTACGCGTTACTCACTATAAGGAAAAACTACACTTCCCACTGTCTGCATGCCGCAAGTTGAAAGGTAATCAGAAATTATTAAAGTAATTAAAGTCAACTCAATCTTCGGATTTTAATTGAGTTTTAATTGCCGCGTGCAGACGACAGTACGGAAAGGAAAAAAAACAACTTAGAATAATATTCATGTCATGTAGATGCACCAATTTGTCCTTAAATTTACAAGCCTGCGTTACAGCAGTAAGCAAGCATGGTCCGGAAAAACCAAATGCTTAAAACAAATCCGACTTCCATTTGTTGCTCAAACAAACCAAAAAAAAATAAAAATGATCTACTTTCAAACCCGCATCCCTTAAAAATTTTTCACCAATAACAAGGTCACGAAATGCCTCCAATAAAGCGGCATTGGAATTTTATTAGTCCAGCTCTAAACATAAGTTGCCCTAATTAACACATTCGTGACACATTTTCCCTTGATCTTTTTTTTTTGTTGTTGTTGTTGTTGAGTTCGGAAAACCTCTGACCCTATCACAGCCACCATCAACCGATAAAGATCCCTCCGAAACACATAAATGCCCATTACCACTCATTGCACACAGCTACATGCATGCAGCAATCTCATAAAAATCATTCAATTAGTACGACCAGGACATCCCGACTACTAACCATACCATACTTACGTAATGGCCAAGACAAATACAAACCTTACCATAGTGTCGTCCTAGACTTGTCGTGAAAACTATTTGGACAAGATGCTGCTATAAATTAACAGGACACATAACTACAATAATAAACAGATAAACATAAAAGCCGGGAGGGCAGATAAACAAACAATAGCTACTGAATTTAGAATAAAATAGTGCACATTCATGGAAAAAAGTGGTTTTCGGGACGTTGAATCCTTTGATGCGACCGAAAGTGTTTATGGTAGCGGCGTAGATGAATTGCTTGGAAAACGGGGTTAAACTTAGTTGGAATGGGAATGAGACAAAAAATTGGAAAAACTTAAAATAAAATGTAGATAAGAAACGTGCATGGATCGTTTTTCTAGTAGACGTCGAAAGGATACCCATTCCGCCGGCATATCTAAATTTTTGTACAAACAGTTGAAATTGTATTTTCGAATGCTACCGAAAAAACGTACAGCGAATGACATCGTTCGGGTACTGGTGATAATGGAATAAGTAATCACCGAATGGATATGAATTTTGATTGCCAGTTGACGTGGTGGAGAAACAAGGCTCCTTGATGCGTGGAATTACAGGTAATAGATTGAAATTTGGTCGCAACAAAAAGGAACAGATTTAAATTTGGAAAATTGTTAACCAGGACCGCACTAACTTGCTTCGAAACATCTACATGGGTTCATACTTTTTGTTGTTGAAAAACGCGATGATATTGAACACTATTTTTCCCAATTCCCAATTTTTTGGCAAAGACAACCCTCCTTGATAAATCTGCAAATAACTAACGATGTCCTTCGTGTTTATAGCATTGACGACTGTGTTCGAGTTATCCTTTCCCTATATCCGCGTTTGTGACCCGTAGTGGCCTACACAAAAAACAAAAACATGTAACGTAAATCCTTACACCAAAAAAAAAGGTGTTAATTAGGGTCATATGCCTTGGAATATTTCTAGATAAATATTGCGGAAGACATTCTCCTCGGTAATGCATTATGCAAATCAGGATTAAATGACGGAAAACCCAGACACAGACAAATATTCTCACAGACAAATATTCTCAACCAGACTTGCCACTGAGAAGGATGTTCAAATTTAATCGCATGCGAGTCTTCGGTGGTTGAAGTATAAAACAAATTGATATGAACAAATTGTCAGTCTCCGTTTTCATTGTTTTACCATAAAATTATGATAATTTAAACTAATTTCACATCAATTTGGTCCTGCGACAAATATGCTACCCGCTGTTGCTCGGACGCGCAGGCTTTCACAACTCCAGACATTTAATTTTCAATATTATCACTCAAATTTCATAATGAAGCTGTAGGGTTGGTTACAACAGCAATCATTTTGAGTCCTTGTGAAGTAAAATAAAAATGTCAATAATTTGAATGAAAATGATTTATTTCGGAAATATGTCTTGTCCCTGGTGGGGTTATCCCTTTGCGAAAACCGACCACTGGTCACCACCTGAGAGAAACTTCCTTCTATGGAATCCATTTGGCCCAAAAAAAAATGGAATCCACGAAAATGGAGAACGACAATCCTTGAAGATTTTTGTCATCCTGTTTCAGTCGTTTAAGTCCCTTCTAAAAATAGTAACAAAAGTCCTTCGAAAATTCGATATGAGAGAAGACCAATCAAGGTGAATGCAGATGATGCACATCATGCGCAGGAGAGACAGCCTCCCTTTGCTGATTATCCTTTTTCATTCTTTGCTTATCTGTATATTCCATATAAGAAATAGACGCAAAACCTTTAAATTTACGACCCGGGAGAAGAGCAATCAGAAGGAACCATTATCGTGCATCGAAAGTCATTCACAAGAGTTTGATCCTACCATGTTGCGAATACATTGAAGAATTTTGGCCAAAATCAGCCAAAAGAAAGATGGAAGAGTTCCTAAGAAAGTAGAGGCTATCCTAAAAATCCTAATAGCATTGTTGTTTAGTCGCAGCCAGGTCGTTTGACTTGCAACAGATATTCAAGTCGCAATAGCCGCCGAGCATGTAGTGAGTAGAAAGAAAACTTTGACCACTTTTTTTTCCATTTTTTATCAGTATAGTCCATGCAAGAAATAGCAACAAAAGTCCTTTGAAGATTCGAATCGAGACAAGAGCAAACAAAGCGAATCATCATCTTGCACCAAAAGTCATTCACTGGCATTTGAGCCTCCCTTTTGCGAATATCTAAAAAGATTTTGGTCAGAATCAGCCGAAACAAGGATCAAACTATTTCAATGGAAGACCGAAGAGAATATCGGAAAATTCCTAAAGGATTAGTGAACTTCCCATTACCATATCGGTCAGCATGCAACAGATATTCAAGCCGTTATACCTGCCAAGTTTGTAAGCCAGAAGAAAGCCAACTTGGATCCCCTTTTCATCCTTTTCTGTTCGTTAGAATCATCTGTCATCTTTTCATCTGTAAAGTCTGTGCAAGAAATAACAACAATCGCCTTTCGAAGATCCAATTCTGGGAAAAAGCAATCAAAGTGAACCTTCACCTTGCACCGAAGGCAGCGAAGGACCCTCGCTTTTTGCGAGTACCCAGAGAGCTTTTCAGAAAGACTGTCATCAAATCTATGAACACCAAGTTACCACCAGGTTATCTTCATCAACCCGAGCAAAGCCTGAAGTTAAAAAATGATTGTCCATTAAATCATTTCTTTTTAGGAACCAGAAATCATGGTAAGCGGAATTCCAGATAATAAGCTAACAATATGGTAGCAATAAAACCATTGGACAGATACTTCTCGGAGTACTCTCTAAATTTCGAAAAGTTTAAAGCAAAGACCAAAAATTGTCTCAGGTTTCTGTCAAACTCAGTTCGATGTCTATCAACGATGAACTTGAGACCAGTTTTCAGACTCAGGGACATTGCTCTGCCTAACGAGAGGACGAATCTTTCAAAGAATGTACTGAGTCATTGAACTTTTTTGTTGAAATTCACCGAGCATATATGATTAATGATAAAACCTGTCTTTTGTTCATATTCTTCAAGGAACGCCTAAAGAAGAAACAACATATCTTCTTTTTTTTTTAGCCCTTGGCACAGGTACAGACACAAAGAGCGCTGTGAATTGCATGTGCACATTGACAAGTCCCTGGGACGCCAGTCTAGTAATCGCAGGGGTGATATCCATCACCCTTCTTGCGAGCGAGCGCAGAAATATTTACCTGTGCAGAAGGGAAGACAATAGAGGTGGTCAGGGAAGAGAGACAAAGTTCTCTCGGCGATTGGTAATAGTCCTGGGTGCAAGGTTGCCTGATCCCTGATCTGAGCCCGTAGATTGTTCTCATATTGCACACGGCGAGAAAAACTTTATTCAATTTTGTTTGCTTTTGTTTGAGATCGATTTGAAGCAGACATGGAAACTTTCGGTCAAACCAGCACTAGGTTGACAGGTCACGGTCACCTAACTGAGTTTTTCGTACAAGGGATGTCACCTGTCACACATTTTTCTCTCGCAATAGATAGAGTCAGCAGCGTGATGACAACCTCAGTGAAATTTGAGATCTATGCCGGGAAAAAATGGCCGGAGGAATTCTTTAAAAAATGACAAATGGAATCGCGGGGCACAACAGCACGGGAGACATTCCGGAGCCTTGGGAGGCGTCGGGGATGAAGAGATCTCTTTTCCAGCACTTCCTTCCCCTTCTTCCTTATATATGTAATCTGTTCGATTATAGTTTGTCTCCACAACTTTCTTAAAGAAAATGCAGCATAGAACGTGTGGATGCATGTATCCGAATAAATACCACGGAGGATGCGCTGACTTGCAGCCATCAAGCTAATATGATCGTCGATTTACAAATGTTTAACTGGCAAATATGTTCATCTTCGTAAACCGTGTACCATCCATTGACAGCTAAAGGACTTTTATAATAACTATCCATTTAGAATGTTACTTCTATAGTAACTGGTTTTGACACGAACACTTGAACATTTTGACAGACAGAATGTGCTGGGTATTTAACCAATGAAAGTTGCGAAATTCTCCTCCCTGCTCTACAGGGTAAGGAAAAATATTCAAATAAAAAGAAACTTGACAAACATTAATGTAAAAGACTAGAAAAAAGGGTTGATCCAAGGTCCCAGATCCATATTGAATCGTAAGTCAAGACAAAAAGAACTCCCTATTCCATCTGACGAGGTCAATATTCCTTTTATTTTGGTAGGAATCATATCCAATCAGAAAAGCAACGAGCAACGTTAACGACAATCTGCACATCTTCTTGGGAAGCAAGTGAGTTGTAAAGCAAGTGTTTGTCTTAAGGGGCATAGCAACAAGGCTAGACGAGAAAGTAAGAACTCGTTCTGTCAAATCTATCTAGTAAAGGCTGGAGCAGGATCAAAATCTACGCATACTCGTTACCAAGAACTCAGTTTGCTAGCTCAAGTATAAAAAGAGTGGACACAATCAAGGTTCCATTGTAGACATGTTGTAAAGTAAGTTCGAGAAAATCCCTTGAAAGGTGATATTACACAATATATACAATTAGGAGACCGTGATTTATAAATTATATACAAATGAGACTGTAAACTGCCAAGGACATGTCACAAAACCTGAGTCAGGTACGAATCAACCTCACTATGATTTTAATTTGGCAATGCTTTTATGTTCATGATCAGGCACGCCGTCTATTACACGTGGTTGTCATTTTCCCAGAATTGTTGTCACTACGCCAGCATGGCTTCTCACCTCATGGATGACAGCTGTCATATTGCCTGATTTTTGATGATTACTAACGACAAGATTTATATCTGAAGACTTTTTCATGAGCCGTTATTCCAGCCTCCATCACAGCCCCCCTAAACGTTGCAAAATCGAAGCCAAACTATTTCATTAAGTAACGAGGATTAAAAGCTTTGATTTGACACCTCATTCGAACAAATATGTATGGCTTAAAATTTTTTGACAGTCGTCTTTGCAAGGCTTACCATGCAGGATCATGTCTAGATACGGTATGGTCCTTTTCAGGGAGAAATGGGAGTTTTTTTTAGCCGATTTCAGACCTGATTGTGATCCTAGACAACTGTTACATAGTTAGATAGAAGTTACGTAGAAGCCGTTTACAGCTGAGATGGTTTCTTTCGAGTAGTCATAGGAGCAACTTTCCATCTTATGTGATGGTCGTCAAGGTTTGATTTGACTCAAAAACTGAAGCTGTCAAAACATTAATTTGACATGCTACCTGATTAGGTCTGTAGAGCTTCAGATTTTCAAGGTTTTGTTTGAAGATAATGCACTTTTTTTATCCTTCCATTTTGAGCAGCCACACAGCTTTTTAAAGACTCTTTCTGGTGGCTGTCAGGATAAGTGAAAATGGAGAATTATGCGAAAAAATAACGGTAATCAAGAGGTTTTATATGACACTTTCATTGACTACATTGGGAAAGTCTAAATTTTTTTTAACAAAACACTAATTTTCGCTATTTTTACGGGAGAAAATTTTGAAAAAAAAATTAAAACTCACGGTTTCGCAATTGATTATGAATCGTATACACCTGTTTTGGGAATCATTTTAGATTTTGATTACTAGCATTTTGATTCTGTATTTAGTAGATGGATGACCAGTTTTTCTAACTGTTCGTGATGGTCGTCAGGATGTGTTTAATCGTAAAAGAACTATTTAAACGAGTCAAACGACCGATGAAATTCTTTTTGAAGGGAGTGGATAGAGTCTCTAAATTTTTGGAGTTTTTTTACAGCAAGGTTAGTTTCTGTGCGTTAGTTTTTGTGGATAGAATTGAATGTGATGTCCAATCCACATTTTGTGAATATTCGAAGGATTAGCATTCCCAGCAGTTGTAGCCGGCGTTTGAGTAAGCGATTTCGGGCGAAAACAATTACATCGAATCACGATCCAAAGGATTAATGTGACCGCTCAATCGACCCGATCGATTGAGTCGGTGATCTTGGCAACAATCTTCTAACAATTAACTTATTTCGTGACCGCTTCCGCTGGTCTACCATTAGCGTGAAACATATTTTGATGGACTTATTTATTCAAAGACTTTTTCATTCTTTTCATTTCAGACTTTTTCATTCTTTTATTCAAAGATTTTTGCTCCAAAGCATATATTTGAGTTTGTCATCCAGAATTGAAACTTGAACCCAGGGCCAGTTGCACCGAAGATAAGTGCTCCAACTACTACTGACCTGGAAATATTCCCTGCATCATAGCTAAATCCGTTTTGGCTTTTTATGTTACACTAACGAATATACCAATTACTTATGTAGAAGAAGTATTTCCTCTCCTGATCCATCTTTCAGTAAATGCTGGTTAACTTAAGAAAGCGTTTTAAAACCTTAAAAATTGTACGCTACCTTAAAACCAATTGCAAAATCGTCCAACAATATATCAATTTTGACCTACACCAAATTTTCTTGCATGTCCATATGTTGACTATCAGTTTTAGCCTATTTCCATCACTCAACACAGATAGCCTTGTCTTATGTCCAAGCATCAAATTAACGATATGGGACATTGCTACTGCTGATACTCACATTTGTTCGCGTATCGACATCTCATGTTCTCAATTTATTTACATTTTTTGTTACTCGTTTTTTTTTTGTGGCCATCGCAGTTAGCGCTGAGATTTCACAAAATTCCATTACAAAAATAATTATTAATGATCACTATCAGTAAGTAGACGTTTCAAGTAATTAATAAAATTGCTAAATACTGCTGCTGCCGTTGCATCTTTACAATATTGCACATATTAAATCTGCACGCTCTCAACACATTCCGTATGACAACCATTATAAATCACTGAAACAACTGAAGATCGTTGTATCTTCGGCTTGGATTGTATTTAGTGTCATAGTATATTGCGTCCAAGCGGCATTAAAGCGTCCTAACTTAGATGAACCAACATGAATGATGGTGATCTTGGACAACAGGAAATGGCCATTGACAGACCGAAAAGACACTTATCGCAAAAATGTCATTAGACCAGTGTTGAACGCTTCATCAATGAATTCGCAAGGCCTCATTCCGCGTAGCGTCGCTCTCCTCCACTAGCTCGCGAGGATTCAATGGACTCGGATGATAAGAGAAGTCTTCTTGGTTCATGGGCCCAACAGATCTGATTCGTAGTACGCGTAACGCGGTATTCATGTTTCGCTATGTAATAAATTGCAACACGTCACATTGGCTTGCGTCGTCGTCCCATTCAAATATATCGTGATGTCCCTTAACTAAGAATGCCACTTACTAATCTCTCTGTAAGTGGATCGTGCCGATCGCCATCGTCCAGTTCTATGGACTCGCGATCGCGACCCATAGCAAGTTCAACAATGAACAGCACCAGCACAAGCACCAGCAACAACAACATCCAAGATCATCATCTTGAGGGTCTTTAACTGGATTAATGTCACGAAATTATCATATTCTTTGCGGCAACCCAAAAGATCCGACTTGGATAAGTTGCATATTGTCGCACAAGCCTTACTGTCTTTTATTACATAGGAGGACCCACCATGGGATTATCTTGAAGACTGATTCTTCGATGGTTTGGTTGAAGAAAGGTCCGGAGCTGGGTCCACGAGGAAAAATGCGTCTGCCGAGATTGAACATTGATGAGCTCGGGGGCGCTTTATGGAGAAGACTTCAGTCCAGAGTGTTTCCAACAAGGATTCCATCCTCTTTCCAAATGGGATCTCCTCTGTCGCTCAAACTAAATATCACTTTCATTTTGCTTCCTTCTATCGAATCAACTCGAATCTCGTGGGTAAGATGATAGCTTTCTCGGGACAATGAAGATGATGATGAAGATGACGTCGCCGACGACGACAGCGACGAGGATGCTGTCGCTCTTTTCAAGATTTCCCTTCTTAATGACACTCCTTAAGATCATTGTCGCGTTAACTTTGTAGTAAATCGTGGATATATTGCGCGCTTCTAGTCTGAACATTTCTTCTCTGTTTTGTTTTTTTTTTTTATTTTAATTTGCTCTGGTCTGACATAAAAGGATTCCACCATGCACTTTTATGTGACACAACAACAAATGACTAGCGAAGATTATGATCGTGCAGGGTGCGCGCGAGCGCTATCTTTACAAAGACGATTTGAAATATGAAACCTTTCGCTTTGGTGACTTCTTCAGTAAGTTAAAAAGATACAGAAAACGGATGGACTATGTGGTGTAAATGATGTGGAACGGATTAATTTCAGATAGAGTGTAGCGTTTTCAAGTTTGTGGCGGCGGTTGAAATGTTCATCGTAAAGGATGGTAATGTGGTTTATGTAATTTGTCCAAAAGGACGAGGAAGCAACGATTGCTTTCTTGAGATATTTGTAATAATACTGGTTTTGATATGATGTTTTGTAATAAAGAACACAATATTAGGTCAAACTCTATATGTCATATATATTTTGAAGTCCTTTTCCATACTAACGTCCTTCATCAGCTCCACAATCATGTCCAAGAGTTTCAGTGTCCCAACTGAGTTGCTGTTATGAAGATGGTGCTGTAGGAAGATGGTGGTGATGGTGATGGTGTGTTCTTCCAGATAAGTTATGTTCGAACAAAGAATAAAGATCATGTTAAACAGGAATTCAAAAATAAGTTCGACTAGTACGCACTAAATTTTTTAAAGAACTTCTGATTGTCTGTACCGAACTTTCCTGTACAGAGCAAGAGGATAATATTAGGCTTGAAAGGTGGGATATATGTTCAACCACGAAGGGTAGAACCCCTTTACAATTCATCTGGTTATCTTTGGCTGAGTATCGAGCAGAACTTATAAGTGAATCTTCCAGTGTCCCGATCGCTGAAGTTCTAAAATTGATTTTAGGTCTTGCACTTTAGGAGAGTGTCAAAACTATAATCTTTGGGATCCTTAAACCATGATTTATAATTTAGGAAGGCGAGCGATTGGGCATTGTTCTCATCAGTCCGATTCATACCAAGTTTCTTCAGTTTGCCAACTAGATTTCTACTTTTGATTGTCCTTTCAAAATGGTTTGTCAAATTTTACACTAGTCAAGGATCGTTCTGACGTAATATAAAAAAGGCAAAATTATTCTATTCAAACTTCTATTCTATCCAACTTCATACTCTAGGTATGACACTACTCTACGTATGACGTATCATACGTTAGGTTCTCAGGTTGACAGGGGAGGTGTTTAGTGGGTAGTCCAAAAGCATTTTGCGTCTGGGAGTCCCACACTCAGGGCGTAAACAGCATTCGCCTCCCTACCACACAAAAAAAAACAAAACCTCATACTCTACTCAAACCATGGTAAGACTGATTTTTATTTAACTTAGCTTCGGTAGAGGTTAATTAGTTATAAATAGAACTCAGGTTTATAAGTTCTAGTATCCTGATTAGATTTTTAATCACATAGAGGTAATGGCGCAAAAGAGAAAGACATTTCTTCTCCGATATTATCCTTCTCATCCAAGCAATCGAATAACCAATTTGATGAATAAAGGATAAAGTTGCTTAGGACACATTGCTTGGAGAGGGGCTCACTTCTTTTTGACAAAGGGACCCCTGTGGTATATCACGGTAATGCTCGAATCTTCCCTAGTGGAAAAAACTTTTCAATTTTCTGTGAAGGCTTATTTTGCTGAGGAAAAAACCTGGGATCAATTAACTTATATCTTTAGACTCCACTTATGCACTTATCGGCAGTATAGCCCACCAAATCCTATGTCTGACGATGAGAGAACAAAAATCTTAAAGGAATAAGAAGACTTTTTCACTAAGTCAATTCTCCTAGGACACAATGCAGATACCAATCCTGCTCGTGAAGTATGGAGATCATCCGGCTTTCCATATTATCAGAAACAATTCAGTAACAACTTGTTGTCATTGGTCCCAATTACCCTCGCATAAGTCACATTTCTTTAAATAGAGACAAAAACTACTTCCCTGGTCGATAATTAAATCCAAATTTTATGGTGCTTCTCAACTTAGCTCAGAAAATCAAACAAAGACGGCAAACCTCACTGTTTAGCCTACCTATCTCCAACATGAATGACAGAGGTCTTTGGTATGGTAAAGGTTTTCGACCTGGAAACTCAATAAATAACTTGAGATTACATTTTCGCCGCCCCTCACGTTTCATCAATCCCTTTTCTATCTTTTGTCGCATTCGTTACAATTTGTTTTTTTTTTTTTTGCATGTAATACATATTTGATATTTTTGACGACATTTCGCCCAAAGACAGGTCTACTACAGCGATAAAAAAGGATCTTGATAGCCTTGTAAAATCGGAATTGCGGATCACTCTGCCAAATATTCTCCTCTTCTTTGTAATAGGAATTTTTTTAGGAATTTTGTAGGGTGGTACGTTAAGAATTAGAAAAATTAGCCCGAAGACAAATGTCAAGTAGATTCCAATGCATTTGACAGTTAGTTTGACAGAAATATGTTTAGTGCTTGGTCCAGAAAACCTGTGCTGCTGTGGGCCCTCCATTCATGTGTTGAATTGTCTTCATCCTTCGAGCAGAATCATCAAATGCAAAGAACTAAATAAAGTGTGATTGATCGAACTTTAATAAACGTCAAATCGAAGGATGCATTAGGTGCAATGGAAATGTAAAATCAGGAGACCTATGCGGCAGAGACGAAAAACGCACAATCAAAGAAGAGGAACTGAATTCAAATTCCAGCCAAAACTCAGGTTTCTGTACTCCCTCACAAGAAAAAGAACAAAATCATGAGATTGTGACGATAGAAGACGATTTCTTCTGGAGGTTAAGTCCCGATTTAGGCTATTGCGCCATCATTTGCAAGCATGATCTCATCATCGCCGGCAAAACATATTCCTTCACAGAATCCTTCGTAAAAAGGTGAAAATCTAATACAATCAGTTCATGCAAAAGAATTAAAGCGAATTAGAGACATTTTTCAAAATTGTTCTAAAGGACAAATTTGTCAGATTTTGGTGAAAGTGAGGACTACAAATCCTGTAAGACGCGGATTCTTTCCATTCACTATTTCAAACGGAACAATACTCTTGTCGTATATTCTTATTTGCAAACTAGCTAAACTCCAAACTCAAACAATATCTTAAGCTACAGGACAAATTCCATAATTCTTAACTAATTCACAGCACTACAAAGGACCTTCATGTACACAAAATTTATTAATTACAAAAGCTTCCGTAACCAACTCAGCGTAAGTTTTGAAAGACGTTCCTTGACTGAATGTTTCCGTGAAACTCTGTTGAATGAACAACACGAATAATTTCACCTTGTAATGCCAACTTCAGTTATTGTTCCTTAGAGACAAACTTGGCTAATTGCCATTTAGCTGACACAGCACCTCCGGGAATTTCATCAAAAATTTAATTGTTTCTACTCCTTTGTTCCTTTCTATTTATCAGTCTTTAAAAGAAAGGCAATATAACAATTAAGAGGTTACAGAGAAAAAAAAAGAGTATCTTTAACGCGAGAATGATAAGAGTTTTTGAATATCCTGTGCGTATTTTTTTCCATTCTCCTTGAAAAAAACACATTCTAAAGGATCAAACGCATGAAACCACATAAGTCCCCTTTAATCTTTTATTCTATGTTCCCATTTTTTCTGGAAAGTTGTCGAAGAAATAGCGCGTTAATGACATGTGAAAAATATTCATGAAATGGAAAAAAAGGATGTCAGGAAAAATAAAGGGGTTCTACCCAAAAGATTGGCACTTGTCTTGCATACGCAATAAGCTCTTTTACAGACATTTAAATGTTCTGACAAATATTTAGTGTTGCCAAAGGATTTACATCTCCACCCTCACACCAACTCCACTGTCTTCTGAACTTAGTAGCCCTCCTGAATGGAACGGTTACGGTAGCAAATTGATATTTTGAATCAAACAGTCCAAATACCCAAAAGCAACGAAGAGTTATTTATGTTCGCCCGGGGGTTAGAAAATATGTCACAGGATTTCAAGAAGGATAAGAAATATACTTCTTATATTTATGTGACGCAATTTTCATATTGCATCCTATTTGTTTCGATAGCTTTTTGGTATCCCGTAGAATCCTAGATGATGCTGAACAAGTGAATTGGCTGGCTATGCTATTTAACATACATCCAACCGAATAAGAAATATTTTAGCAAGGATCTAACGATAAAGGATGTGAAATCAAGAGTGGATTTCTGATTCACTCACGTTTTAGCCGTAGGGTGTGACAAATACTTCGGTTGTATAGTTTTCTCAAGGGATTGACTAATGCAAGGGTTAACATGTCATCAAATTAATGGGATAAGGGTTGTTTGGAAGGTAATTTCGTTTTAGTGGTACGTGATAGTCAAGAAGTAAAGTGAATTGGAAACATCGAATCAAAAGCGTAGTAAATTGTAATACTCCTGGGAGAGCGTTGTGCACACAATGTTTTATTTTTATTGTGATTATGTTCAATATTTTTACGGACTAATGCCAATCAGGATTTTTGACCAGACCGAAATGAATTGCTCTGAGTTGTTTGAGAACATGTTTGAACGAAATGAAGTTAATGATTTGACGGTGGTCAAGGACGTTGGTTAGAGATTATAGATTATACCTTAGAAGTGGACATATATGCAAATGCAAATGTATCATTCCTTCTATCAGTATCAGGAGTTTCAAAACTATCAATGTGATCTTTTGTATCAAAATTATATAAGGCGATTTGGTCAGAACCACGCTTGAGCTTCCTTACGATTTTTGCATATCGGGCCAAAAAGTAAATGTCTTTGCGAAAAACGACAGAAAGCAGAGTATTATCAAGAGATTCTAGCTTCGTAACCCACCACACATTACAAGACCATGTCAGGAGTGGAAGGAGGAGGAGAGAGTCAAGCAAAACTCAAAAATTCTTTGAGAAACCCTAATAAAAAACTACGTAGAAAATATATTGAGAATGCAAAGATTTTAGAAAAAGGGTTCCCTGAGAGTATACTCGTAAAAAATCAAAGCACGACTAGTTGGTCGGTATTCCTGTGGTATATTTTTTTTAATATGCTTTCTTCATATCCTGCCAAAAGCAAAAAAAATCCAAGTATCATTCAACCCCCAAAGACAGTGCAAAAAACTCCACTGTTGATGGAAAGTGAAACAGACAACCAGCAATGACCCAGTCTCTGCCAGAAAAGCTGCTGCCAGAAAAGAAAATATTCAAACTTTCAGGATTTTTCACTGACCTTTCTATTTGGGAGGTTGCGAAAAAATCTTTGAAAAATCTATCGCAATTGCAACGCCGATCAGGAACAAAAAGAGGACAAGGATAGATGACACCAACCAGAAAGCCGAAGTACTCACGAAATTTTTTTAAAAAGTCTCCATTCCTGACAACTTAAAAGCACAGTCCTGCAGAAGCGACCACCCGTCCTGATGCTTTGGATGCAATGTTTGGCAGCATCTGCAATGACACGGTTTGATCGTGTCCAGAAACGTAAACGTGACCGTCAACAGGAACTATATTTAGGTGAGTACGGCACATAGGAATGATATTTTTGACAACCCTGGAAGGAAGCATGAGTTACTTGAATTCCGAAACCTTGTAAAGGTAAGAACTTCAATCCTATTAGTTTTGTATCTATTCTGTCGATATTTGTCGAAAGATTTTTGAAAGAAATTGCTTTGGCGTCACTAAAAATCATTACAGACTGATTTGAATTGAGAAAAAAGGCCACTTGTCACACACTTGTCAACCTAATAAAATGCTTTTCAAAAATTTAAGGGTTGGAAGTTTTCCTAAAGGGTTCCAGGGCTTTCACAGAGCCTGGTTGGTAGGCCACAACACAAAATAATAAACCCCTTTCTTGGTAATTTCAATGACATCCTACCCAACTACCTGGATCATTGCATCACCTTAGGATAAGTCATCAGATTTGCTTAATCTCAAATAAAGAAATCGAGGCGAAGCCACACAGAGCGCACTCAGCCATACTGGTAGAGTTATAAGGGATATTGTGGTTACTACGGTAAATATAGAACGACGCATATTTAAAAGAAACCCTCACACCCTTGACAGCTCTGGTAGCTGCATTATTTTTTCACCAGCTTTGCAAACATAATAGACGTGAAGCAAGGGTAGTAATTCCTTTAGCAGCGCTGAAGGCCAGTAGCTCATTAGCTCTCGGTACTTCCGAATTTATAGACTACTGAGGTCAGCTTCAGATAATTCATATAACACAAACACAAGTTGAAGATCTATGAATTGAAAGTACAAAAAATTATGTATCCTGTATCCTGTTTAGTGTTAAAATGCTACCTAGTTTGTTCACATTTAAAAATCCTCGGAACTCAAGTAGTGAATTCAAAATATGGTTATATTTGATCCGTTCCATAAAAGTAGCTTCATTGGGAACACAACACCTAACAGTGAAATTAGGGGTGAAAGTAGGGTGAAAGTTTGGGTGATCGGTGTCTTCTTGAACCTCTCAGTTTTGTATGTTTTCCTGATTTAATTGGGTACTATTCTCTAGCATTTGAGGTTACAACTCATCTTGTATTACAGTATTTCAATAACGTAACTCATGAGGATTTTGTCACCGGCCAAGCATTCCTGATGAAAGCTTCGACTACGGTTGATAAAAAGGAACCTATTTCTTCTTTACTGGTTTTGGTGAAGCCAGACCCATCTGCCATCGCTATCAAGGAACCTGTCTATCCAGCCTCTCTCCGTCTCTGTTTTGATAAGGCTTGTACTTTTCAGAGCCATTGTCAAAGAGTGTTTTCCTTACGCAATGGCTACGATGGAACCTCTTCTGTTCACAATTGCTGTCAGAGAAGATTGTTCTGACTTGATGGTTGCGCTGGTGCTTTTTTGATCTTCGGCTGTTGACAGGAAGACAATCAATAATGCAGGAATTACACAACAGACGTTTGTGTGAACTCACACCACAGAACGGGACGTAGAAACGGTTGCAGGATGCAGGTGAATGGAAATCTAGCAAATCCGATAAATGAGCCGGATGAGGCGGTCCTAGAAAAAAGTTTGGCTCATTTTGCAAGGGGGACCCGGTGTTTCTCTATCATAGAAACTATCTATCTTTTACATAGAAAAGACGGATCAGTTGTCCACCTAAACATGTGACCCTAGACCATGCTTAAGCGGCTTCGGCTTGCTAAGTTCGAATATCTACGGGACAAAAACGAAAATTAGCATTTATTTAAGGATTCTACGCCTATGAAAATCACGTCTAACGTGGTCAGTGGTTGCACTGTGGCTTCGGATCAAAATATAATTCTTCGCTAAAGTTGACATTTATTCGATGAAACCTGAATGTGCCACCAAAACATCTAGAGATCTCTTCTTAAAATAACTGAGGATGGAACCCATCTTCATTTTAAATCCAAGACGTAATGACTGGACATTGTACAGCGTCAGGATGCAGAAATATCTCAAACATATTTGTGTTATGAGAACAACTAAAATCATTCTTGAGTGCCAATACGCTCAATGGATGTCCGACCCCGCGGATACGCTCAACAGTGTTTGGGGGGGGGGGGGATACCCTGTAGGAACAACGAATAAACAGAGAGTTGAACCTAACAATGAAGAAAATTGTCCTGGTATCATGGTGAAGGAAGAGGGAGACTGTAGGCCAAATCTCTGGACTGAAGGATTACCCAAGTTTGGATTGTAAGGTTTCTCACCCAACTCACCCATGTGGCAAACAAATTCAAAGTGCTAAATGTCGAAATTTGGATCTTTTGTAAAAATGCCAAAAAGACATTTGTTGGAGCAAGGACATAGCAAGCACTGGCAAAGTACTGAAAAAATGAAATTCTATTAAGGTAACCCGAAAGTTAGCGCACTTATCTGCTCATAGAAACTAATATTCCAGGAAGCAAGCAACGAATGAAAGGACTGACGAGGCGATTCGAGTTTCGAGCTTGCATCAGACTGGACGAGAAAAAGCTAAAGGTTCTAACTGAGAACTTTATGGGACGCTGCACAGTGACAAGTTATCGTGAGAAGATGTCCTTACAATCGAACAGCAGTTGCTCGAATTTGTAAGTTTCGAGGGGAGAGACACCAGTTCATCTACTAGCATCTTAGGGAGTATGCTTCAAAAGGACTAATGGCCCCAATGCACTACTACTGTTCCTTTCCTCGACAAGCCTTGTTCACCAACAACACCAATTAATAACTGATTATAAAACCTAAAGCCATTCTCAACTGACTGCCAAATAAAAGATTTATCAACTCTTTGAATTCTAATACACCTACCATTACTCTAAACTTGACCACATTACAAATCCAAATACTCATATCCTCACAGCCTGGCGATGCATTGAAATGTAATTTAATTTAGCGAAATGCATCGAATTGCCAATTAATTTGTTAATTACATTGTTTGTGTTATGTGCAACTGCAGTTTAACATATCCTCGTTTGTTTCAAATATATTGATTGCATTCTCTCAGCCTCAATAGAGCCAGCTACATGTATGATTTGATCGATAGATTCATGCAGACATTTCAGCGAACTGTTGGATGCATCTTGTGTACCATAATATCGACATGGAATTCACGTACGTATGCTTAGAAATTCCAATGATTTTGTAACAGGATAATTAGAAGAGACATGAATACTCCCCGTTGAATGCGATGGCATTGAGCGTTAACGTCGTCAATGGATATGTTGAATTTGGCATTATCCTATCCATGCATATGCATATGTGAAGTTAAATGTATCTATGGATACAATAGCAATGAATTGAGTGGGTGGTACTTATGTGTTTAGCTTTGGCAGTCATATGTCTTGGGAACGGTGCATACTATGCGATGAAATTTAGTATGTTTATATTTACACTTTTCACATTGCATTTTGTTGTTTATGCACACATTGCACATGACGTGTAATAATTACATGCTTAGGGTATATGAGCGAATGTACATGACAAACTAAGCAACGTTGAAAACGATCGCACGATTATTTAGACGAAGGGATAATGTGGTTGATTGATTCACGAGCGTTGTGATACATATGAACGTGCCTAAAGAGTCTCGTTATTGATACATCGAAGAGAGAACAGGTGAATTCAACGACTATATGTGATATCTTATTGCTCGTGTATGTGTTAGACATGCCAGCATTCCCTAATAGTCAAAAGCTTAAATTCCATTAAGTGCCTTCGGTGGATTGATTTAAAATGTCTTCATCTTGTGAATATGTCCGAAGCGTTCATGGCTTTTGGGTCTGATGATTTGATTCAAAGCAATTATTGCGAAAACTATAGTAACATGTTTGAATCATGTTTCAGTTTAAGGCTAAAAGTCAGAAAATAGCAAGGCCATAAAACTGATATCCATTTGGATCTTGCGAAAACCCAACTCTTGCAAGTCCTCACATTGAAAACGATATCTGTCAACGTTTTCCCAAGTAAAAGTTGAATGACTGACAGAAATAAGCCTGAAAACACTTAGGACTAATAACATTTGACAGATGTCAAACTTCAACCGCAGCTATTAGTACAATTCTCGCTTTCCTTAACAAAATAATCAAATTCATCACGATGGGTTTTTCCATCAGATCAGTTTGAAGAAACGCTTGGTCAACACGTATTTAAAAAGGACAGGAACGTGCTGCAACTGGGGATTAGCCAGTTACAGATTATTTGCATGCCTGGGCAAATGACTTTCTGTAAAAAACGCGACCTTACCCGTACGGCCACATACGTTTCGATTGAGGCAGGTAAAAAGTCAACAGAATAGTGCCGGGAATATGAGATGCACTCTCAAGCTCGTTAGAATCCTTCGCCAGGTTCTTAGAGTCCTTCATATTGTTATAACACAACTTTCAGGGTCAGAATCGTGCGGGGAGACCTTTCTTTCTTTTCTCAACACTGTCTATGTACCTCTTTCCCCCGGAGATGAATTCAGAAACTCAGACCTTAGAACACGTATTCGGAACACAAGTGGCTTACTTTAGGGTACTTCAAAGATATCGACCAATAGCAGCTCAATCCTGAATAGACAAACTTGTACCGTCATACGATAGGTTTCGGATGACGGTAGCCAAGATCTCAAAAACCACCACCAGTAGACACTTCCTTGCCCAAGCGTAAGATGACAAGTTCATTCTTGTCCAATTTTTGAAAAAAAAGCGATATGTATGGGCATAGTTAGATTGACAGAGACGAGAGACGAGCAGCTTAATGACAAGAGTTGATTGAAAATACGCTTGTTGCTCTGCAGGATTCAGTGCAAAACAATTGGTTAGCATTTTCTGAAATACTTATTCAGACGAGTCGAAAGTACTGGATCGAATTCCTATGTGCTATAACAGTAAGACTGCAGAACAGAGGATATTTTATGTCTTATATATAGATATATGTCTTATATATTATATAAGACCGGGTATTCGGGATATGCAACAGTGCTTCTGGAATTTGTTTAGGCTATCGCGGCCAGTTGATGAACAGCTTCCAGAAGCACTGAACTGGTGTTGTCTTCATTCGGGTCTAAAGGCCGTCGGCGTTTGGAATTTCTTCCTGACGTTTCGCTAGCACGAGTGGCGAGCTTCCTCAGAGGTCTGTCCATTTCTGATGTTGCATGTAGACTACATCCAAATCAGTCAAGCGAAACGTCAGGAAGAAATTCCAAACGATGACGGCCTTTAGACCCGAATGAAGACAACACCAGTTCAGTCCTTCTGGAAGCTGACATTGTTTTGGCCGCTCGCACAGGATTCCAGCACCGAAAATAGATGTAAAAATGATAGGCAATTTTGTTTTATTTGAACTTTGTTGCTTTCAGTTCAAGTTTGGAATGGTCCTACTTTGAGATTTGCTGGAAACTGGTGATTCACGTCGAAAAAGCTTTGAGACTAAAATCTGAACTAAAGACCTAGAGCGCTTATTGCCTCTGTAAAACAGATTTGTGTTACATAAGGAATGCCTGTCCTAAATTTGACAGTTATAGTATGTCTTACATGTGCTTCTGACAACAGAATTTCGGGAGCAAAACTGCGGGGAAATTTTCGCGAACACCGACTCAGGATATTTTAGACAATTAGACAACGATGTAGAGCTCAAATGAATTGAGTGCCCCTCCATTGACGAGAATCAGACTAAATTTTTGCCTTTTTTCCTAGGCTTGCATTATTATTCATAAGTTGACCAAGCAAAATAAATATTCGGTTTTTATTTGTCGGTATTTAACTTGTATCCTAGTTCGTCTACTTCCTATCTTAACAAAGTTTCGTTCAAGTTCGTCTGGTCCTGCCTCAATTACATCTGCATTACATTTACACTCTCATTATGATAATTATCGTTTCCCTTTTTTTTTTTTTTGAAAGTTGAACATTCGTTCCCTCTTCGATTCACACTGAAAAAGTCTATTCATTCTTCGTCCTTCGCATTGCGATATACCTTACATTTATTTTCAACAAACTAATTAATTGAAAAGTCCAGCAAACTGACCTAAGCTCTTCGTACAAATGATCGTAGAGCACAAGGCAAAACGAACGGAACATGAAGCAAATAGTAGGGAGTAAGAATCTCATCATCTCAGTATTTCATATCCTTTCTAATACCGCAATGCATTCAATTTCGCTACAAAAAAAAAAGGAAAGCATTTGTCCATCCATTCTTTCATTATTTGTCTTTTATATGCTGCCGCTGGATGGTCTATTCATTTTATACCCAGCCACACGGTTAGCCTTTTGTGTAAATGTGAACTTTCGCAGGACCTTATTTAACTTTTTAGGGCTTACAAATTGAAAAAGTTGAAATTAAGGTGGAAGTCTATTTGGTAATGCAGAAAAATATTTTCTGCAAATTGTTTTCATGTAAATCGCGCTCCATGTATAGCGAGAAAGTATTGTTTCGGGGAATCCTGGAAGGAAAATTTATTTATCAGGATTCGGTAGAACTCAATGGATTCTTGGAATATACATGATAAGACGGCCTAGAAACTTTAACAACAATCACACATTATAAGTTTGGCAAAGCCTGTCCAACATTCACTTCAAAAATTAAGTTTTAATCAGGACACTTCCCATAACTACAAATTTAAAATAGTCTCCAAAGCACTCCCTCTCACACGACATAAAAACTGACCCGGAAGTTGAAGAATATTCACTAGTCCTGACATACCTCTCCAACCATTCATCAGTCACTTAACCAGATGGAAAAATAAGAGAGGAAGCGAGTAGCGCAGTTGAGTGAAAAAGATATTTTTGTGAATAGAATAAGGACTACAATACGGTCAAGGTGGCATGAAAGAGATTCAAAAATGAAAAGGATATAAGCCCCCCAGTTGTCCAGTCTACAATTTTCATCTCCAAAAGACAGAAAACACTGAATAGCGTATGCGTCGACTAGGACGTCGCAAGGACGAAACCGATACGATTGGAGTAGCATACGTTCAACATAGGGACGACTAAATGAAAAATAGGAAACGTCTATTTGGTAGACTACTCCTGAGATTGGTTAAAAAACCAAACAAAAACAAACGTAAATAAAAAGAGGTCAAAAGTCATTAAATAAATGCAAGCTGTCGAATGCGAGTGGACTGCTGTTTGATATTGGCCAGGTATTGCTCAGAAAAATCTCAGGTCTATTCACCGTTTTAACCTTCAAGGATTGCACATACGTCGCGAATGATAACGACGGACATTGATGGGTCTCGCCCTAAAGTTTCAACAGTTTCCAAGCATTTTAGCTCGATTGGATTGGAAAAAAAAATATGCTAATCCAGTTGTGATCCTTTTCATCATCCACTCACTCTACTCAATTTCAACCAATTCATGAAGTCCTGGCTATTTTTGGTTGCCTTTTTATTTTATTCTGATATAATGCCAACTTTGTATGCATGTGAAAAGGTTGATGTGATAGGAAGAGTATGTAAGGTTCGTAAAGTTAGGAGTTTTTTTTTCTTATTCAAGAGAGAGAGAGAGAGATATTGGCTATGAAAAAGTGGTAATTGTATCGAATGTTTGAAAATGTATAAACTCAAGTCAAATCCGAGGGAGAGATTCTTCCTTTTCAGTTTTTCATTCACTTAGTTGAAATGACCGAGTGGAAAATCACAAGGATGTAAGTGAGTGCAAGACTCATAAAATTGCAATCCTATAGAAAATTCATTGATGGATTTAATCGAATTTATTCGTTTTTTCTTGTCATTTGCCAGGGACGAAACGTGGCAGAGATCTACGAAAAAATGAGGAGAGACAGAGAAATATGAAAAAAAAAGTTCTAAAAAGAAGGTAATCAAGGAAGGTTCTCATGTAATTTTTGAGAAAAAAATGTTCACATTAAAAGAACAGCCTAATCAATAATCAGCCTAATCTTGACATTTTGAGCATATAACAAAGCAGTTTTCAAAAGCTTTTCTTGCTGGAATTGGAGTTCAGAAATGCGGATTTAGCGGATTTTTACCAAGTTAACCATATTCGTTAGAACTTCGAAAATCGATAATTTGAAGGAATTTCTTCAAAATCTTAAATATCCTGGAAAACTTTTCAAAATAATTTAAAAGGAAGTTCGAAAAATCAGGCTAAGCTACAACTTGAAATAAGTTAAAACAATTATTAGTGAATTCAGGTTTAGAATTATATCTTGCAACAGGTTCGTCCTTATTGTGGTCTGGTGCAGATTACTCCCTTTTTTGAAAAAGCCGCCATACATGTTGAATACATATGAAACACAAAATCCAATCACAAACGCGATCACATTCTCAACTGACCACAATCTACTGACTACCAACCAAAGTATCTGAATCAAAACCCAGTCATTACGACCGATCCACCTTATTCGGGGCGACAATAACAATGACAAACCACAAAAAGTAATCTTTCAGCGTTGCTTTCTTGTTTCAGCGGCACATATATAGTACATATGTGATTATCGCTATTTTCTCATTGTCTTTTGTTTTACTTACTAAACACGAAACACCTTACGAAAAAGACAAAGAGACAACAAATCTTTTTTTTTTTGTTGTTTTTCTCTAATTTGTTTTGGGTTTTTGTTTCTATTTGATTTGCTCCTCTTGCACTTACCACGGTAACAACAGGGAAGATTACCGATCTATCCAATGGAAGATTGAGAGGTATGCACATGAGGCATCTACCATCTTCCATTTTTATTTATTTATGTTTTTTTTTTCGTTTGTTGTTTCTTTTTTGAAACCACCTCTCAAAATTTGTCGATAGATGATGGTGGCGCCATGAGGTCATCTCAAAGATATTTTCATATGATAGTACCGCGAATGTGTACGATGGCATAAAAGCTCATACCAATTGTTAAATGTGTAACGAAATGTATCTTTTCAAGACATATATTGTTTCTTCGAGCGTATCCGCGTATGTGTTTGAGTAACACTATATATTTGTTCGTTTGGAAAAATGAATATTGTTTTTATTTGTTAATTTGTTTTTAAATATCAACTCTATATCGAATATTTTCCTTACTCATACAAATACTTACGATATGTATCTGCTTATGCAATTTGTTCATAGGTTTTTCTGACCCAGCTTTGATGGCGATGATGAAGGAGTCTGTAAAGAAATAGTATCTATAGTGGAGCATCTTCGTATCTTTTGTGGTATGTGAAGAAGTTATTAGTTAAGCATTATATCTTTTGTTTCTGTTCATATAACCAATGCGTCAATAATGCTATCAAGATGGAGTTTTGTAGACATAGTCTAAATAGGTAACGTTTGCAAATTGGATGATCACATCACCCTGTGCACGATTGTGTTGTTTTTTATTCGGGGTTATGCCAAGTTTTATTTGATTTTTCAAAACGTAGCTTCCAGGCAAAAGATTGTTTAATTACCAAACTTTTTCTACGTGTTTCATATCTGTACATGTAGATACTGCTCTTGTGAGACCTTAAAATCAGGTGAATAGGCTTCTGAATGAGAACATATTTTGAAATGCTAGTCAACTTTGGAAAACTCTCAAACTTTCTATAGTTACAGCACTACAATGTGAATCATTCAAATATTGCAAGTTAATCGAAAAAAATTTCAAAAAAACCTAAACAAATGTTTCAACACGTCATCCTTCCTCTCTTTGAAATTTCTGGAAAACTTGAACTGTCAAACTTTTGACAGTTAGGACACCTACAGAAGGCAAACAATCGTGGAGATCTAGTTTATCTACCTCGAAGTACATGTTGCACCGATAACATTATAATAAATTGAAGTTTGAAGTTAGCCGTTGACAGATTCATCCCGACAAGTTTTGGCACATCCATGCCTAATTGTAAGCAGGAATCTACGACTGAATGGAATCCTTGGGACTCTACGTAAATTTCATCGCTTGTTAGACAGGGCACACCGTCAATGACTTCTACATTTAAGGATTTCAATTCGGAAACATTTTTAGTATGTTATAACTAGTTTTTGGTAAATAGTAGCTTCCTAAACAGTCTAGACCAGAAAATAGTATGCTTGCACCGTCCTTTAGAAGAAGTCGTGTCATTTAAGCTACTAAAAACGAACTGGGGTTTGTTAGTTAGTAACAAAGACTTTTGTTCACTGGTATTAACTCCCACAGCAGATAGCCCTCGATGAAAACTTTGAATAAGATTTGTTTTTCGAAAAAACAGGCAACTTTGACGTCATTTCAACCTGAATAAACCAGGTTCTCCAGTTCTCTATAACATAAATGTTTCGTCTGGCATACAAGCACATCCTACTGTTCACTCCGAAACGAAAAGAGAATGTTCTGACCATTTTCTCCAGGATATGAAACTCAGTCAGTCATATCAAGAAAACTCAAGAAACTAGATGTCCTGCTAAGTGGCGTATCACCTCAGAAGTAACCATGGCCACTGGAAAGAGCCGCTTCCACTTAATCTTACGATAAGTTTTCTCGGGAGCCTCATCGCTTGTAGACTCTTCAGTGCTGTTACAGCCAAATGAGCCGCTTCCAGTCAACTTAATCTTGGGGGTAGTTATCTCCGGAGTCCATCACTAGTAGAATCTCCTATCACCTTGTAAAGACGTGGGAATACTAGCCTTTAGCAGATTTTTTCTTGAATTCAACATATATATGCACAAAAATAAAAAGAATGATATAGTATGACTAGAAAACCGCTTTCTAACATTTGGAATGCAGTCTTGCTAAACTTCAACGCTTTACTCCTATCTGGCATTCCTTTAATAAGGGTCGTACACATCCTTTTGTTCAATATACCAAATTTCGTTTAAGTACTCTTTTCAGGAATTCGTCGTTGCGTTTATACGTTCTTCGAATTTCTTTTTGACAAATGTCCTTAAGTCCGTAGGATTGTGGCTAGATATCAGACTACGTCAAATCTGTGCATTGACAGCGAAAACGAGTTATATTTCCTGAAACTATAACGGTAAATCAAAAGACAATTGAAACTGCGTGTCAGATTACGTGCTGAAATTTCTTCTTATAAAGCAGGGTCTAGTGTAACTCTTAGTGGCACAGAGGGAAAGGACAGTTTTCTAATACCAATCTTCTTCATTCCCACACATCCCTGCTGAAAAGAGTGATTTCCCCTTACCTAAATGTGTCGTTAGGCGAGACTAATGAGGGCAAATTAGTATGAAAAAGGGTTCTGGGTTAGGTTCTCGGTGTGACAGGGGAGATGGTTAGTCGGTAGTCCGGTTGCAGCTGGGAGTTAGTTACTCAGGGCGTTACTAGCCTTCATCTTCCAAAGGAAAAAAGGTAATGTACTACACATGTGCTAATAAATTGAGACGAGCGCCAATGCAATGCTACAAACCCCATCCGTTGGTTAGTTTGATAATTTAGAGGTTTTGACACATAGGATTTGGCATTAAGGTCATAAAAATACCAACATATTTCTTAAGAATTTTCCGCCCTTAGAGAAAGGGAGATTTTATCGCAACAAAATAATAAAAATTGGGACAGATATCAATTTACTTGATTTTTTTAGACATTATAATACAATGTCAAAAGTCCACCAGTTTCGCACGGTCTTTGTTGATTTCGAGGCCTTTCGTGCTGTTGTTTAACGTTTTATTTTTTCCCCCCGAGCATGGCTTCTGGTTTTATTTTATTCAACTGGCGACTAAACAGGATAATACAAATCTAATTTTTACTCAATCGAAAAATACTAAAAATGGCGTTTTCTTTTAAAAAAAAAAGAATAAAGCTAATATAAGAACGTCTGACCAATTTAAGGATCAGAAGAGTCAAGCCCACCAACCGGTGAAAGCAGGCAAAAGACGGCGGCCCTAACATAAAGGCTGAAGCGATGATCTGGTAGTGGAGTCCTAGATGTTGTTGCTAATTTATCTATATTCTTCTTTATTTATTAATGTCATTATATACTTGTTTCTTTATGTATTAATTTATAAACTTATTTGTTTATTTAGCCATTGATTGTTTTTATTCACCATTTTTATTCTTGTATTTATTAAGTATTTGTTGGCAGGAAAAAGGCCATTCTTGAATTTAACAATCAAGTGGAAGCCAACGATTAAGACTTGAGGTACCCCAGAAATAGAACAAATGTACAGAACAATCATTTATCCGTAATAAATATTGGTGGATACTTTTGACTTGAAAAAATTATTGCTGATAACATCAAACAACTGTGAGCCAACAGTTGAACCTTGAGGTACGCCAGATGTTCCACTTCTAGTGACAATGGACAGGATTATGATTAATATGACCGCGACATAAACGTTAAGTACGGAATCAATATAATCATGTGGGATTGGCCACGTACGATCCTAATAATAATTTTACTAATAAAATACTTTTAGATCAGGCATCAAAAGCATAACGAAAGTCTGCATATATTTTTTTTGGGTGAAGGCTATTTACGCCCTGGGTGTCAGACTCCCAGTGGACCTACTGGACTACCGAGTAAACACCCCCCCCCTGTCAACCGGAGCGCCTAGCCTGGAACCGTTTGACACATTACTTCGGGCTAGGCCTCCAAATTTTACGCCTTTTGGCGCCTTCGGGTTAAAGGGATTCCTTCTCCAGCTGGATGGAAAAGAGGAGGAGGATTGCTAGAGAAGGATACCCTCCACCCTCGACGCCTCCAGCCGATCAAGTATGCCTTTTTTCATTACTAAGATTACCCGAGCGTAATGTGCCACTTGATTCCATTTTTCAAATGATTTCAGCATCTCTTCGATCAGGCTATCTGGATGGAGTTCTCCCACTTTTTCGGTAAGATCACCGCGCTCTTTGTTCCATCTTCTGCATGAAAAGAAAGTATGACAGGCGTCATCGTTCACACCAATGCAGAATATGTAATCTGGAGACCGTGGCTTACCTATAATGTGCAGATAAGACTGAAAACAACCGTGTCCGCTCAGTAGCTGGGTCAGGTAGAAGTCAGTCTCACCATGCGTTCGACTGAGCCACGATCTCAAGTCTTTGATGAGCCGCGCGTTCCATCTTCCTTTTAGCTCACGTTCCCATGATTATTCGTTGAGAGTGCATCGTCTTTCATCGCGAGCAACTTTTTCTTTATTACCCTTGTGCATTCGGAGTTAGACTCTATTGCGCTCTCTAGCAAGGAGAGCGATAGGTATCACCCCTGCAATTACCAACACCGCTGGCTCAGAGACTGTACGGTATGCTGATGCAATTCGCAGTGCTCCTCGTCTCTGCACCTGTGCCAGCCGTTTTCGGTGCAGTTCCTTGTTGAGAACTTCACTCCATATCTCTGCTCCATAAATAAGAGTAAATTGCACTACACTTATTAGCAGACGCCTTTTTGTAGGACTTGATCCCCCATGATTGGCCATTAGTTGACTAATTGCCGAAACCCCTGCTGCGGCCTTATTTGTCGTTGCCTTAATTTGCTCCGAGAAACTCAGTTTAGAGTCTATTAGCAAGGCCAGATACTTGACTGATAGATCCGACTCTACTAATGCGTCCCCGACTCGGACCATTCTTAGTCTGGGAGTCCTCTTCTTGGTCAGGATGACCACTTTGGTTTTCGCAAACGCTAGGTTAAACCCGTGAGAAGTCATCCAGCTCCACATCCGGCGCATTAGTACATTCAGCCTTAATTGCGCTTGATCGACCGTGCACCCAGCCACTAGTGTCGCAACGTCATCTGCATAGCCGATCAGTCGCGACTCTTCCGGCAGTTCAAGTCTGAGCAGTTCGTCGCAGGAGACGTTCCACAAGTCCGGACCGAGAATGAAGCCTTGGGCCACATCTGATGTGACTAACATACTCCGACAGCCTTGCACCGTGTTGTAGATTAGGCTGCGATCCTTCAGGTAGTTTCGGACTATCTGCATCAGATATTCTGGAACTTGGAAAGAGTTTTCCAGGGCTTTCAGAATATCCGACCATCTAGCGGAGTTGAAAGCATTCTTTATGTCCAGCGTCACTAGAAGGACTAACCGACGGTTAGATCGACTGCGTGCCTCCGCCTGCTGGACCGCACTGACCACTTCCGCGACTGCATCTATAGTGGAACGTCCCGTTCTGAAACCATACTGCTTTGGAGAAAGATCCCCAGTGGCGTGGATAACGTTACGAGTCTTCTCTTTATCAGTTTCTCGAGCACTTTCCCGGCCGTGTCTAGCATGCATAACGGTCGGTATGCTGACGGCGACTCGGGATTTCCATTCCCCTTGCTGATCAGCACGAGTCTTGCCGTCTTCCAACGCTCAGGGAAAACGCCTTCCCGAAAGCAGGCATCGAACGTACTGAGCAGCAAGTCAGGACAAGAGTGATAGGCCAGTTGCATTACCTCGTTCAGAATACCGTCTGGGCCCGGAGCCTTCTTCGCCTTCATGGAGAGAACTGCTAGTTCCAGTTCGTTTCTCGTGAAGAGTGGACAGTCTGATATTGTTTCCCTGTTGGCGGCATCAACTCGGACGGGATGTTGAGGAAAATGTGCCCGTACTATCTCGTCCATCATGTCCGCTTCAAGTACGCAGGGGGCCCGTAGAGCGCCGAGCTTCCGCATAACTAGTTTATAGCCCAAGCCCCACGCGTCCCTGTTTACATCTTCGACGAGGTTCTGCCAGCAACGGACCTTACTCCTGTTAATCAGTATGTGAAGGCATTTTCTGGCCGACCGATATACTGCCGTTCTGGTGCATGCCTCGTCCTGGCTTCGCGCTCGTTTAGCTTCTCGCTGGAGTTTGTGACACTCCCTTCGTTGCTCAGCTATTTCAGTGGACCACCAGTACACTGGAGGTTTTCCGTGTCTAGGTCTCCGGCGGGGCACTGATTACTTACAAGCGGAGATGATGGTACTCATAGTGGAGTTCACGATGTCTTCATCAGTCAGTTCTCTGCTCCCCGACGATGAGCCAAGCGGTGATAAGTATGTCATTAGCGTGTCGACAAACTTCTCCACGTCCAATCTCCCAGTATTCCACCCAAAGGTGGAGCGCTGAGTGTCTGGGAAATCAGGAAGGTTGTAGCGGATCTTGAATGCTATGTACTGATGATCACTGGCCGAATAGTCCTCTAGAACTCTCCAATTGTGTGTCATAGAGGAGAGGGACTCCGAGGCGAATGTCACGTCCGGGATGGGGCCCACGCAGCCCAAGCGGCGGAAAGTGGGAGTGTTACCAGTGTTCACCACGGCTAGCCCTACTCTGGCTGCCATCTCCAGGATTCGATTCCTCCTTGGATTTGACTTAGGCATGCTCCATTCAATGGCCTTGGTGATAAAGTCTCCCCCGATAAGAACATGACCTTCTGTGCTCAAGACGGTGTCCTTCAAAGTGTTGAGCTTCGCCTGGAAAGATGTTATTGGTTCGTTCGGTGTCAAGTACACACTTATTCTTGGGCAACGGACCCACACGAAACCATCTTTTCGCCGATGGCCCCGAACTCTCAGTTGTGTGCTGTTTCGAACCCATTTGGTACCATGCTGATGAATTTTTATCTTGGTGTCGTTCGCTAAGCAGCAATAGATCACTTCCCTGTCCCTGGAATATGTCTCAGGTCATCAGGTCTGGGATCAGCGTTCTCGCAGAGGATACAGTGCGCCTCTTCTGTACATTCTGTTCTTTTATGTCCTGCGTTGCAACATTTATAGCACAAGGAGCTCCTGTCAGGCCCTTTGCAGCCTTGTGGTGTATTACCGTAGCTTAGGCATTTGAAACAGCGGAGAGGAACTGCTCTTCGCCGCATTCTGCAGACCACCCAACATATTTTTATTTTGCCCATGCAGAGGAGTTATTGGCATGTTTCTCGGTTAAGTCGACTATGGCCATGCGCTGCTCTCTATTATTTTCAGGGGTTAGTCCTAATTTGATCCCAGTTAATGCTGGTGAAACCCTTTTGAGGCACTCTTCCACCTCCGTCTTGTCCGTAACGCAGTCAATGTCCCTGATTTCGAGGGTGGCCATTGGTTCAAGTGAAGCTAGTGTGCATATAGAATTTCAAAGCGGGTGCTAAAATCTAAGGCCTGAGCGACATAGTCCGGAAAATTAAGTCAATTAGTTGCAGGGATCTATCAGCTTGTGGAAAACTTGATTAGATCGGGACTAGAACAGTTGAGCGAGGATAACTCCTTCAAATGTTTTGGGAAAGCTTGAGAAAATCGCATAAGGACGAAAATTTGTGATAATTTGTAGAGAGGAATTTTCAAAATTGAAGATGGAATCGCCCATTTCTGAATAGTAAAATCTTTGTAAGAATGTAGCTGGGAGGAAAAGTTAATGGATGAGACAAGCCTCTGGATTAGTCCATTTTTCAGGACTTAGAAATCTGTGGGTAAGTAGTGAGTTATGAGTGAGAGTTGATGACAACAATGAGTATTTTGAGGACCATTTTATAAACTTTTATTGATATTTATCGGTTTAGGTGTGCTTAAAGTTTTCTTTTCTTATGAGAGAAGCTGTCAATAAAATATGACTGGAACTTAATGTTAGGTTCACCCTACGGAAAGGAACAAAACGTCCGAACAAACCCAATGGAATTTGTCCCAAGGATTGTTAAAAGACCAATTAATGACATTTTTGTAGCATTTGAACTTTAAAATCGTTACTAAGCCATCCAAAGAACAACCTCAACTTCGTCAACAATAATAATGGGCCCACAACCCGACTAACTCCGACACAATATTTTTTGCATCCTTTCAAGCCATATGGCGGTAATTGCCGTCTCTCCCTTTCAAAGTCGAAACGTAATTTCAATCTTATAATTTCATATAATTTAAACGATTAAAATTAAATGGAACATTAGCGTAAAAATCGCCGAACAACAACAATAACAGCTGAGTGCTAATAGACAGCCAAATGTTTTGTTATGGGTATCCTGTCCTGTCTTGATTCCTTCTCCCGTCCATCGTGTAATTGACCACGATCAAGTACACGCTAATAGCTCCTCTCTGTCCAAGACCAAGGTGAGGTCCACCAAACTCACATTTAATTGCCATCTCAAGACATTCCATCGACTTCGCTTTGATACTCTTTAGAATTTTGTCAATTTGACTACAGGTTGGCATTGTTGCTGTTGCCTTTTTTCCTTGCTTCTACCTATTTTCCACACATGAATAGCAGTTAGCGTAGTTATCGTCATTTGTATTCTTCATTTTGTTATTTTGGTTACCACACACGGATCAATTGATCATCATCGTTACACTATTCAACATTGACTGGTTGTTGCGGTGGTGGATTGTGTGATTCATGCATATAAATGCGCGTCAGGTTGAATAGGACGACTAGGAAATGAATGATGGGTAGCAAAAATCAACCTGAAACTTAACAACGACGACGCTATGACGACATTTGCTAAGAAATCTAACAATGGATCGTCATCATCCATCCGATGCGTCTTTGCGTCTTGCCATCACTATGATGATACCAACCGACAATTGAATGGTGGTAGCTTTTGAATACCACAAGAAGATATTTTAATTTCAAATCAACAAGTCCAATGCGGCTTTAATCGGGACGAAATGTGGGCAAGGATGAAATGTAACCGTCGATGGATGGATGGTTGTTAGCCGGTTGGTTAGTAGCTGCTAACCATCGGTTGGGCTTGGTCTCATTAAAATCTCATAATTGTCGGGGGGGAAGCAAATAATGCCGTCCTCCGCGTAGCCGCGCTTCGTTCCAAGGAAGAGTTATTAACAACAAAGCCGATGCGAGATGGAATAAAGGAACGTATCTTTTTGTCATTGTCCAGTATTGATTCAATACAGAAGTCTTAATCTAGCCGAATGTGTACGTATGCATATGGGGACAATCAATCATCAATCAACAATGATGATCCATTGTCGATGAATGGGTTGGATGGGTTGAAAAATGAGTGAGGCAAGAATCCAGTTGTATGCATGGCAATGTGATGCAGAAGATTGACCATGTGTGTCATGTGTATCAGATGAATGGATGGATGCAACGTATTGTGAGGATGGTCGCAATCAAATTGCATCAACTCCGAAGGTACAGGTTGGTTCAGATACATCAATTGCGAAGCGATGATTTGTGGCAATGTCCGAGGATTACACGTCCTGTTGTTGCTGAACTGATCTAATTTACTTTCTGCGGTTCACCACTCTTATTATCTTGTCATCACTATACGTTTGTGATGTGGTACAGACAATTCTCTTTGACATTTTCAATTCATATGCAATTTATCTATCTATTTCCTTCAAGGCATTCAGAATCTACTGTTCTTATTAATAAGAAAAAAATTGATACAAACCAATTTCAGTAACAGCACCTGAATGTGTTAGTTTAGGAGCATTGCTAACTAGCTACATCTGCATGCTCGAGACAACAAACTAACGATCAGGATGATGCAAAAGAAAGATAATCATCTTAAGTAAGATGTCATGACTTTAAGTATGACATGAGCTTCTTCCATTAAAACAGCTCGTTAAACAGAAAATAACTACTTTTAATAACTTGGAACTTGGAGTTTTTAACCCAATGCTGAAGTCTACATTCTGCATTTCCATTTCCGTTGAAATGGTGTCAGAAGTGGGTCTATATAGAAGGATAACTAAGTATTAACACGATTTTCAGTGGAACGTCACCTATATACTAGTAAACAACGCTGTTTCGAATTCGTTGCAATTCAAGAAACATAATCGAGATTTCTTTTCAAAGTGTGTCTCTTTTGACTTTCTCGGTGAAGCTGACTTAGAATCGTTTCATCGGAACAGTTCTGGTGTTCACATATCTTTGTTGTTGATCTTAACAACCATTTATATGTAGTCTTTTCATCTATTTTTCTATTTGGTCTTAGATGAAATTTAGTCATCTCCTTTCTGACTTCAAAGGTGATGTGAATGTTTTTCGGTCCATAGTTTGGATGCAGCCATTTTAACAAAGGTTGTTCTCGCTACTTTTGTCTCGTGGGGAACATTTTGTCAAGTTTTGTGCTTCGTTATATTCTCCAGCTGGATAGACATGATTTTCAAGTTTTCGTGTGAAAAGAGGAACGCAGAACAGTCTCGGTTGTTTGATAGAACGACGGGTACTACTAACGAGATTACCTGGTTCAGAGAGGGTCAGATATCCTGATACAAAGCGCAGTGTTTTTTTGTGATTTCACATGCGATTTTATTCAGGTCTTTATGTCTGCTCCATACAAAATTGGAGACTGTATCACTTCTACCCAGATTGCTGTCTTTTTTGAACTTGATCGACTTAGATTGGCCTTTAGTACACATCTTGCTGGAACCTTACCAGCTGTATATCTGATTCGCTGAAAGAAACATACAAAAAGTCTTAAATTTAGCTGATTATTTCACTTCTCACTAATCGTCCTTCCTTTAGGAATAGTCGTTTTGTAACCATTTAAGTTTCCTTTCTCTTTTGAAATGACCACATTTAACTCATGAGTGATCGTCTGGTATTACACGTGGCGCAGTATTATATTTACCGTTACTTTCGTTTCATCCATCATGCCCAAGGACTATTTCTACAACATAACCAAACTACCCGTCACTAAATCTAATCGTCTAAGCTACCCTTTGTAGAAAACTTTCTGCAGATTGGGACAAAGGATAGATCCTGACCCACACATGATAGGTTTCTTTCATCAATTTGCTTGGTATCAAAGGTCAGGCTGTGACCCTTCAAATGAGACCTAAGTATTTGCATGAGGTATTCCGGTACCTCGAATGGGCTTACTAAGGCTTCTTCGGCTAGCCTAAACGAATGCATCCTTGATATACGGCTTTGCAAAGAGGATCACCTGCAGTTTGGATCAACTGTGTTTCTAAGACTTGTCAATCTGAAATCTCAATCAATAGTATCTGCAAGAATATCGTTTGGCCTTAGAGCGTTTTTCAGCTTCATAAAACCAACTGTCAGTTTAAGTTCTATCGTAAGTCGCCTACTGGTGTTTTACCGTTATTCAGATTATTACGTTCGGAATGTGTAGGGCAGAGTTGGGACAACTGAGTCCTTGTTGCAAGTAAAGGGTTTGTAGAACACTAAGTTTCTGCAAACTAGCTTACAGCCCAGGCTTGATGGTGCTTCTTTACATGGGCTACGATGCTCTCCCAGCAGCGAACCTGGATATATGTCAATTCTTAGTGTGTCAACCTTTTAGAATTAACTATGAAGCTTTAAATTGCAAAGGAAACCGATAAAGTTTCATAAGCTTTGATTGAGCTCAACAAGAAAGATCTCTTACCCCTAACGCGATAACTGCCGGGAACAAAGAATTGACATATGTGAATCTGGAATAGGCAAATATATATAGGGATTGACAAAGAAGGCATGAAGTTTTTTTGGCATGTGTTTTAGTACCTACTAGGTTCATCTTTAGGTTGAATAAAATATTGAACCGACGAGAAAAAGGAACAAGATTATTTTAAAGCTGATCCTGAGAGATAGAAGAGGTTGGACCTAAATTCTCATACGCTCAATATTGATATTGGAATAATGTGAGCATGACACACGCTTGGGCGGTGATTGTCAAAATTCAAAATGTTCGTACTGCACTTAATCAAAGTTTTGTAAATTTATTTTTAAGAAATTTTGTATTTGAATAATATTTTTAATGAAAGGAAATGTTAAATTGAAGCTCAAGTTCAGGATTATTCGTTGCAATACTTTTTACGTGAATTGGATGCTCCCAGCAAAACTGAGGGCGGAGAGAAGGTGGGGCTTAACGACTTCTGTGAAACGGCTACCGGGAGCTGATTTCAATACTGCCAAAGCACCCAAACAACTATTTATAGCGTCCTTATGATGTACGCTCACAATCAGCAACGAAATCGTGCACAGAAATTTTTTCAAAATTTTCGCCCTGAAAAATCGCAAGCCTTAACCTTACCCGAAAAATCGACGAAAATCTCAAGATGCTCCGATTTGCATGAATGAGGTGTCAAATTAAAGCTCTAGGTCAGGACTATTTGTTGCGATGGTTTTCAAGTCAATTGGATGCTCTCAGCGTGTGTGAGGGTAGTGAGAAGGTTGAGTTTGACGATTGCCGGTAAATGGTGATTTCAATGCTGCCAAAGCACCCAAACGACTATTTATAGCGTCCTTATGAAATACGCTCGCGATCAGCAACGAAATCGTGCAAAGAAATTCTTTCGAATGAAGAAATTTTAATTTGAAATTGTAAGTAAGAGCTTGCTACAGTGGATTCTGGTCCATTTCTTATAAATATTTGATTACAATTTTGACATTCGGTCCAACAAAAGTTTAACAACAACATTTCAACATTTACGAGAAATAATGCAGTCGTCCTTAATCGTATTAAGGAAGACTATCAATATTCAGTAAGTCTGTCTAATACCTTGGCCAACTTTAAGGGTATCTTGACAATACTCTGTGGTATGCTCCGAATTTTATTGTTTTTGAGAAAGCATCCTGCTTCCGAAAAGAAAGATGTTTCTTTTGATTTGGTGTGTCTTGTCTATCTTTCATGTCTTGAAAGATCTATCTTTTATTTTGGGTGTCTTCTTCGTTCGGCCTCGAACGCTGAAAGTCGATTACAAAAAATAAAATTTTAACACGCAAAATTTAAAGGAAGGTCCCCCGGTTATCTTTGAAAAATATTTTGCGTAAATGAAATCAATCACAAAAATCCTTCTTATGCTAATCTAATCAGTCTTATGTGAGGAAATACATGGAGTATTGTATCGACTTGCATGAAGGATCTTGGAAAAATCCGTACACATATATTATACCCAAGCTTTTGTATCAGTTGAATTTTGAGGCTTTTGGTACGTGTACACATGTTCACTACTTCAAGTCATCTTCGGTCCTACTTGAAAAATGGAGCTTTGTGATAGTAATCACGGTCACGCGTGGTACTGACCACATCACCAACAATGTGTGATTTTGTCACAATATGGAATCGATCATAAATTTCAAATAAAGGACTATTTTCTAATCAGTTGTTATTCCATGACCGAATTCAAACGGATAAGAGAGTGAACATTTATCACATTGAAGACGTTGAGAGCGGAATATGATTATTTTCCACAAATTAAGTCATTTTATCGTTGCTCAAAGGAATCGCATCGCACTGGAAATATAACTGATTGGTTAAGGATAATTTTATCTAACATCTAACTACGACTAAGTAGAAATTATGAATTGAGTGAAGTTCAGACCTATGAAGTTTGGAACTTCATTATATTAAAGATAATTTTATCTAAGATGGAACGACTTATAATTAAGTAGAAATTATCAGGAGTGAAGTTTGGACCTTGATATTTGACTTCTATATCTAAAACAAATGATCGAGTGACTTCCTTGATTTCCTCTTCAACTTAAAACATGAAACAACAGCATATAGGTAACAATAACAATTTACCACCAACTGTTTAAAGTATCTTTTATTTATTTGTCGAATAGATACATACCACACTTGTATCTATACTTTTAATAGGGCGGAAACCTTAACAACAGTTACTGTGCAAAATATCGTGACATGCAGTCACGATTTCGATCAAAATTACAATGTCAGAGAAGAGTTGAGTTGTTGAATCTAGGCAGAGTACTTCTTGTAAGATACTTACACGTTCATACCACCTTTATGTGATAAATTCCTACCGGTTAGTTTTTAAGTTAGTTGTACACTTACTAGCTTACTTATTTAGTTAGTTAGCTACCTTCCTACCTACCTAAGTATCTCTACCTTCAAAGACTGTTGAATGCAATGATTTAGCCTTCATCATATGCATGCATGGATGGATGATGTGCGTGCATGTGTGTGTGTGTGTGTGTGCAATCTTAAGATTGATTGGTGATGGCAAAGAAGTAGAAAAAGGTTGAAACAAATGAAAATTTGCGATGGTGTTTTGCATGTTGAAGGAAATTGTTCAACAGACATTTGGTGATTGCATAAATAAATAATTGAAAATGGGCAGAATTTGAATGTGGCTTAGTATTGTTCTTAAGGAGCTGATAAGTGTATAAAGTGAGATTGTTGGGTCACTTCCTTTTTTATGTTCTTGGAATCAAAGGTGTACTTAGATTGTTTGTAATGTAATGTTCCAATATTAATTTGCTTCTGATAGCGGGAGGGCATAGGTGAAACTAAATACAACATCAACTCAAGCAATAACCTCCTATCATTATCCTCAAATTACCAAGTACAAAAAAAGATTTTTTTTTTTGCTGCAAATGCATGAAATATGTCCACAAACCAAATATACTTTCTAGGTGGTGTGGTGTTTTTCTTTTAAGTATAAAAAGTACAAAACCTAATTAATTTTCATTCTCCATGTCATCTTTCAAATTTTGCAACTCAAGTCCTTGCAGTTTTCTTCAAAAATCTTTGACGTGTATTTATATCTTTCCAAAGAAGTAAATAAGTTTATATTTTCTGATAGAGCTTAGCATGCTACCTTTTTCCAGAGAGTGAAAGCCCTAGAGATACAATGCTGCTGGACTGTCGACAAAACGTCACCGCACCATATCTGCGAGGCAGGCTTTACTTTACCTAGAAGCCATTTCAGGTTACAGCAATTTTCTCTGTTGAGGGAGGGAAATAAGAAAAGGAGAATCCTAGAAAGTAGGTCGTTTCATTCTCGACGGTGCTTAAGCACTCCGGTATGTTTTTCTCAACTGTCAAGCACTCCAGTATACCTTCTTGAACTGTCAAAACTGCCCAAGCACAATGTGTCATGCGGGCTTATCTGTCAATTTGAACTGAAAACATTGAAAGCATATAGCAATTTACACAATACAGCAATTTACAACTAGGTGTAACCAGAAAATTATGTTTAGCTCAGTTGAAATAAAGTTTACATGGCTATGAATCTAATGCGTTTAGGTTTCCCTAATTTACCAGGAATTCTGCTGTTCTAAACACGCATTTTCTGGTTTCACTTTATCGTACAAAATATTTCGCTCAGATAATGTCAGGGTGTACGCTTTCTTAGCATCAGTTCCAAGGCTCAAGAACCGATTATGATGACTCTGATTTCAGACTTTCCAATGGGCCGAACTGTCATGGTTTGATTCGAAATAATGCTAGCTAACGAAACAGGCACTTTTAGTATACCTGCGGTCTAACGAATAAGCTGATCAAACCACCTAAGATACGAGTTTACTCAGAGGAGTGGATTGTTCCTATTAAATTAGAGGTAATTCGGTGAATTTGAGTTTCCTCAACAAATTTCGAATTTGCTGGGTGAACTCAGTATTGCTGAGAATACTGAATTCGAGGACGCGATCAAAATGGGCTTTACAGCTTTGCTAATAACAATAAAGAATTGACTAATTGACGGATTATCAATTATTGCCAGTTTATTTAGTTATATATTAACTAGCTTAAAGGTTTTAATTTGACGGTACACATGAGCTCCAATCGAACCATCTGGGGCCTTTGAAAATAATTTTATCAATACTCATGCAGCGTGTGAAAATTCTAAAATAACTTATAAGTTATAAAATAAAAAGTTCACTGCAAATTCTGGGAGATCGTTTTCTTAGTATTTTCTGGTCTTCCACTTACACTCTTCACACTTGTCAAAATGACGTATTCCAACTCGTAGAAGTAACGTCGAATTTCTCTGATCATCTGAGCTTTTTTCTTTCACTCCTGCATTGAATCTTTGAAAAAAAAAGTAGGTAGTATAGCGTGTCTACTAATAAGCACTCATACTTCCCGTTAGCAGCACGAAGAAAGAGATGCAAAATACTCCATGTAGCCAGTAAAGTGAGTTTTGGATGAGAGTGAGCTTCAAACTTGGATGATGTTGATGAATAAGCAGATCGCGTTGCCTGCCATTCTGAGCTTAAATTTGGGTGAGAATAACTTTTCCGATGTGATACAGATTTAAATAAAACATTCAGCTGACCGCACTTATGCCTTTATGTCCTATATCCATCCAGTTTTCCTTACAAGTACCAATGCATCGGAAAAATTGTAGAATAAAATAGCAAAATAGTAGAATCCTGTTAGAATTGGAATTTGTTTCAAGTGTTAGTGCTGGTTGGTAATTACGCTGTTGTAGCAGTTCATATAGGTTAACCATTGGTTAACTCTTGGTCTTGGTCCTTCGACAGATAACAATCCTTGAAGCCTCCGCTTAAATCCGGCACATTTAGTAGATATGAGACCCAGCTTAGCTAGTAGTATCGAGGCGTTATCCAGTTTGTTCCTCACTTCTAAATGGTTCACCGATTCATAATATTTGTCCCTCATTCTCAAGGACTAATCGTGGAAGCAGATCACCAGAAGGATTACAACTCGAGAAGTTATTTAATTGAATAACAAGGCCCACACCTGTTCCTTTTATAAGCTCCAGAAATGCGTCCCCAGTTGACTTATTGACTCCTTAGCGTTGCCACGAAGTGATTTCCGAACTATTTTGGTAGCATTTTTCCAGCTACCTAACACCATCTAGATCCCATCAAATTTCAAAACTTCAAGGATATCATTCAACATCCGACTGATACATTCATAAAAATGTTGAATACAAAATTCGCAACTCTTCTTTTCACAAATGTTTGACAGCAACCAAGTAGTAGTCAAGCAATTGAATATATTCCCGCTTGACGATCCATCAACAACCCTCGACCTGATACCGACAAATTCAAAAAGGACGAGCCGATGTGAATCGTCTCGGCAACTCGTCAAATGAAAGTTTTGAACACAAATTTTGTGATACGTTTGAATGGCATGAAAAATTGGATTAGGATGATGATATTCTCTCCTTTCCAATTTCTTTTTTTTTTATTTGTGCTCGCTACTGCTAGCTGCGTTGTTGTTGTTAGTCCTGCCTATAAAGGGCTTTTGCGGTTTGTCATGAACCTGTCTATCAGCAAGTCATTGGAGAGATATATGTACATACGTACATTTATCAAATAGCAAATGCATGATATATTGTTGAAGGACGTTCTGAATACGAAATGGGAAACGTATTTGAATGAATGAATGAACAAATGCAAATATCAAGTGTATAGATGTCAATGTAAATGTGAATAAGAATGAAATATAAAAGAGAGATATGTGCATGGAATATAAGTGAAATGGATACGGAAATATTTTACATAATTTCACAAAAGGAATCAAGTTGATTCAATTCGAGATGTTAATCACAGGGTTATGTCCGCAATTTTTTCCCAGTAGCCTGAAGGGTGGTGAACATTTTTTTCATGCTTTAGTTTCAATATAGAGGTTAAACAGTTATAGAGAAAGGGATAGCCCATCCGATTGTGATTATCATCAAAGGCGCAGCAGTCTCAATTGGGTCTTGGAAATTATGATGACGATGAGGACTGCCTAAAACATTAAAGCCAACTTTGAAGCTGTTTTCTGTTAGTCCTGCAGTCTAGTAGTCCTAGTATCTTCTCATCATGCTATATCATTTATTTTTCACTGCTAACTACAGAAAACAAAATACTCTCGAAGACTTTAATTTAAGAACAAACAAACATTTAGATTCAAAACTCATTCGAAAATGTTTATTTCCTTAATCAACGCATTTACAATACACTCCTTTTATTGGTCGCCTTGAAACGTTTATATCCTCTCGAAAATAATAGAATGTGAAATGACAGAAAATTTTGTTTATTAACCTATAAAATGTTTTGAAAATTTTATATCAGACACATGGAACAATTTGCACGTTAGAATCAATTGTTCGAAATGGCACGAAATTTTATGACAACAATAAACATACAAAGCACGACTTCAAACAATTGTGATTCACAAACAAATACGAATTAGCATCATTTGAAAATAACGATTTTGAGAATTTTCCGTTCGCAAATAAACATCCTGAATAAGAATAGTTTGGCAAACGGGTGAGGATGTCATTGTTTCACGAATAGAATCAAAAAACATAGCAACAATCGAGTTTATGAAACACAGACGTTCATTCAGTAATTTGATCCTTGTAGATCATCTGGTATGAGAGACATACTTTATAAACTACGGATAAGCTGGCTTTCGAAACATTGGTGCAACGGTTCGAGTTTTAAATGGAATAATCTAGTTTGCAGATAAATTTGGAAAAATCGTAGGGAAAAATATGACTCAGTTGTTAACTCATTTGACTGCAATATTATTCATAATTATAATGATTTATTGGTGTTGGAAGGACGAATTCATTTAAACTCAATCCAGTAGCAGATGACGTCAGACCTATACGTCAGACTCGAACATGTCCTATGTATCCCAGAGCAACTAACATGGAACTATTGTTAATATTACCTCAAGTTAGGTCTCATTCTACTCACTGTATAGCGCCTACGAGATATGTAATCTCCTTGCCTTGAAAGGATGGAGGTAGTGGGGAGATTACTTCACAGGTTACCACTTCTCTATACGCTATGTTTCCATCAAACATACCTTTCCCTGCGAACTTTTCTATGAGAAAGGCCACCGGTATAAAATGTGACTCACAGTTCCATATATCCTTCAAAATGAGATTTCTACCTCAGTAAACATCTGGTAATAGCTCACATATCCTCTTGGAAATGCACAATAAGACTCTAGATCCTCGGTTGCACAAAAAAAACTCACTACAGGAGTCATATGTGGTCTGCAGTCAAAACAAGTCAACAATGATTTTCAAAACTCTGCAAGTCGAGACTGGAAAAATTTTTGCTATCTATGCTTTTGCGTCGGTTGATTCGCAGCCTCACCATGTCCTTTATTGAAGTACGACTTACACCAGCGCACCAGGTTCACACTTCATATATCAATTTTCCATTTCTTTCTGTTAAAAAGTGAAGCTTCTTCTGCTCGCCTGAGGGCAACGTTCTTCCCAGCCCCACACTCCTGAACTATATTTATACCATGTCCTTGGAGGCGGGCCTCTTTCTGTTATGCTGGAAACCTTCAAACTATCATACCGAAAGCAGATTTGACAGAGATGAAAGTTTATCAAAAGCGCTTCCGACAACGCATTTTTTGTTATCTTCAGTGATTCGGGAAGTATTTCTCTCCGATTGAACGAGTTAAGAAAAAAAATCGTTCAACCTTTGAGGTTATTGGCACTTTAGTACATGCTGGAGAAACAAACCACGCAGCATCACATTTGCAATTCCTGGGGAAACCTGATTTTCCAAATCCTTTTAAATAACTCTATAAGGGGAATGATTATCTCTAGATGATACAACAGAATAATCCATAGGATCTCCAACTCATGTGCGATGCACGTCAATCAATCTGTGACAGCTGTCAGAGTTTCTCAGGGGTCTATACTCGGACCAGACAAAAATTTTTATAACACACTTGCCGGATGACTTCTTTGTAAAGTTACGCAGCCTGTATCATTACTGGCATATCTTCAAAGAACGATCAGCTGAAACTCAATCAGACCCTACGGAGAATTGAGTCATTGCTGAGCGAATATCTCCAGAGAGTAATCAGTTGACGCTTGGGTGAGTCATTGTTGAGTTAATGTGAATTGCAATTGACGATTGAAAAAGGTTAAGTCGTCAGTTGACAATGCGAAAGATACCAAATATTAGATCAGTGTCAGTCATTTCTGAACGAAGAAAGATGATGGCAACCTAACTTGAGGTGACTTAGGGTCCAGGTGACCTCTAGACTCAAATTGACATATAAAGAGCACATTATTGATGTATGATTTTGATGCCGGGAATGATCCCAAAAGACAGTTGATATTTGAACGCAAAAATTGTATTAGTACCGATTACCAATCCACGGCATCTAGCCCGTTGCTTAGACTCATACATCAACGTTCTAAAAGCGGAAGCAACCTGGACGTTTAATACAAGAATTTCGTAGAAGAAGAAGCAATCCTGGATGACGACCAGTTGGAATCGTCGGGCAGGAAGAATGGTTTGCCTTCTTCATAAATAAATAATTAGTTAAAATACACTATTACACTCTAACCGTTCCCGACTCCTTGTGGAACACTGGTAAAACCAGAAATTAATTCATAACATGCGGAAGGAACGAAGTAAGGAACTTCAGGATCCTGACATTTTAAAGACTGACATATAGACAGCATATTCTGTATATTTTTCATTAGCAAACACCTTTTTGTAGAGAATCAGCCTCCTAAGGTTCAATCTGTCTCGGTTGTTAAGGAAGTGTCAAAAACGAAGAAGAAAGCATGGAAAGTCTGAATTTTTTAATTCAGTTCGGAAATCCTTATATGCTTTCCTAATAGCAGCAAAAAAACGTAGTGGACATTAATAGCATTGAACATCAATGATGAAAGGGCATGAGCTATACAACCATTTGAACGAAACTGAGGTATCTAATGATGTAAAGCTTCAGCAGCTGCAATAGTCCAGCAACTCCCACCGGTTAAACTAGAACTAGGTTGGAAGGACACAACACAGTCTCATCACGGGAAATAGTGATAAGACATGGTTGAGTGAACTGATATATGGATCGTTTAATTTGACTAATAGTTGGAATGTGACAGTTGGGGTCGTCATCAGTATAGTCCCAAAATGAGTAGTAGAGTCACGAATTGGCAACGTCTTAACTGAACCGAGATCAGTCACGCCTTCTCGGCTGACAATGGTAACAAATGAAAAATAGGTTCCAGCACGTTAACACATTTGGGTTTGCTTTAAGGTAGAAAAGACACCACTCCTCGTGTCTAAATGGCAGAGCAGTCTCAGTGTGAGGCACATTATTCGTTAAAAACTAGCGATAAATGTTTTCTGTGAGTTATTTCTTTAGGGGAAGAGACCATAGTTTCCCCTTTGCGTGAGGGCAGGTATGATGAACCATCTGAAATTTTCGTTGCCAATTGTAACTTCGGAAGACACTTTTCTTGAAATTAAGGTAGCAAAGCATCGCATTTGCCAGCTTCATTGGACACTGACTTTAAATAAGGATATGCTCATCTCATTAGGGTCACTATGAAGCTTAAAGCTGCACTGGTGCACCGGATCGTTCGAAATTTTAAATCAAACGTAGAGAAAAGGAAAAAGCTATTTATAAGATTTGAATAGCGAAACCTTTAGGTAATTGCGGTCAATTGCATTGCAATCCCACATTTAAAATCAAACAAACGTTAGTAACTGAAATAGCCAGAAATGACATTGACAGAAGGATATATACGCTCTCGGAACAACGGCTCGTGCTACAAACCCTTGTCTCTACCAACTATAGCTCATCTCCGTACTACAGTAACAACATATAAAATAAACAAGGATCCCAGGACAAAAGAGGATTTAGAAGAAAAAAGCGTATAATTGAGGAAAACCTGAAGGAATCGACTTGAATTGACCCAGAAGAAACACAAACTGCCATTAGTAGGATTCAAGGGACTATACAAATCAACTGATCAGAGAGAGAGAGAGAGAGAGAGAGAGAGAGGAAGAGATAGAGAGTGGAAGAGATAGAAAGAGAAAGAAAGATTGAGAAAGAAAGAAAGAGAGAAATGGCAGTAATGACATGAATTAAAAATTTCGTAACAAAACTAACGGTAAAAAAAAAATGTGAAAGGATCAATTGATCCAGGTTTTTTCTGTCAATCCTGAATAGATGTTTAGGCGGTAAGGCTGACATAGAACAAATAACTCACGCAAAGGTCACTACCCCTTAACTTAGAAGACAGCATCCGTTGAGTTATTGTGCCCTAGTGCCAAATTGTCTAATCGAAGCAAAAATGATTTTTTACAAGTAAATGCAAAATTATTAAAAACTTGAAAAACAAGAATAAAAAGAAAATGGTTGAAATTGTTCACTGGTGTATAATTTGACATTTGACCAAATTCAAAATTTATTTCAACATTAAATTGATGACAGATAATTTAAACAAAAATTAATTTACAATAAATACCAATGACATAAAATATGGAAACCGACACGAGCGCAACTGCTTATGCCAACTGCCCTATACTCTGCATCCCTTTTTTGAGCTGCTTTTGCACTCAAAAACCACCTCCTACCCCTTGACTTAATTTTCGCGTAAATAAACGTCAAGAAAGTTACTCAAATAAAACATTTCGATTCTATTGCATTTCAATTGGATTTTTATTTGCTTTTTTTCGTTATCAGACTTCTTTTCAACATTGTTCTTGAGCTTATTTGTATACGTCGTTAAAATTAATTATATCCAAAATGACATAAAGTTGGTTTTATTTTATGCAAAAATAAAAAGTAAAAAAATACATCAGATAAATTTACACTTATTTTAATTTCTAAAATATCTCCTGAAATGTTTAAAGCAAATTTTAAACCTAATAAATTCTTTACAGCGTACATCAAAATAGGACATAACTTAAACTAAAAAAGGCAGGAAACTCCAAATTCATTGTCAAACTAACTTAAAGACAAATATGTCGAAAAAAATTATACCTCGTATTGCACTTATTGCCTACCCTCTATGGAACGGGGGGAAAAAAATGTATCTTTACCTTAGGAAAATATTTATCTCATAGGTTTTTGGGGATAAGGGACTTTACAGCATTTCGTTCATCTTAAAACTAAGGACATCTTACATAGACACTTAAACTGATATCGGTTTCGATTGCATCTCACTATATTGAGCTTTAAGACTGTTATTTAGCAACATGGATCGATAGACTTCCGACAGGATATCCCACATTGCACCCTTGCTCGGGGGAAGGGGTAATACTGGAAGGGCTTGCAATTGTTGGTCCTGAGATGGTGATTGCCTGATGTTTTGCGGTGATGCCGTCATTGATTCATTTTCTGATGATTTCGTAGATAGATCTAACAGCTCATCGCCTTCATTCGATCCACGTCGACTAGATTTTGGTCCTTGCAACAAATGTGCGACCGAAAAATTGGCCGGCTGTTTTTCATTGCCTGGAAGCTTTCTTGGCGTCGCAGGTGATTCTGTTTCCACTACTCCCAAACGTTCATTAATTTTCGTCTTCATACTAAAATCTAATGGTTCATTCGAGTCGTCATCAACAATTTCCTCGTCCTCTTCCACGTCCTCCTCCTCAATATCACTCGCCGATTTCATATCGTCGCTCATGCTTTCATTATCCTCATACTTCGCCATATCATGGCCGGGAGTCATTATTCCTGGCATGGTAGGACATTGTCCAATTGCTCCACCCAAATCAAATATCGAAGCCGGATATCCAGGTGGCGGAATCATAGGTGGGAATCTATCAAACGGATACACCCCAGCAGCGCCACCGACAGGATTAGAAGGTATTAGACCAGCAGCAGGTGATTGAAATAACATTGGATAGGGTTGAGCCGTTCGGCCATCATGCGGTGAAATTTTCCGACGAATATGTGGCGAATGTAATTTCGGATTTGGATTGGCACTGTGTCGATTACGCGATCGCCTTGAGCTGAACACCATATTGCATCCTTCCACCGTGCATTTGTGCATTTCGCGTAGATGCACGGCGGAAAAGTGAATTTTCAATGCACCCTTATCGCAAAATGTTTTCAAACAGATACTGCACTGGACACGTTTCTTCCCCGTCATCGGATTGATGAATTGACATGCAAGATTGACTGGTGGTGACCCCCAACGTTTTGGCTTGACAACGGCGCCCGCCGCGACCGAGGCCAGTTGCTGCTGGGGGTGCGTGAGCAAGTGATGTGGGGGTGGTGGTATAGAAAGGTGAGATTGATGGGATTTTGTTGGGAACGGTGGTGATATGGATAGTGGTGGACAATCGAGTGACTGAAGGCGTGACATTATATGTTCCATGCTTTTAAGGCTGTTTGAATGGTAATTGGTGGTTGTATTTGTGGAGCTGGAACTTGTCAGGCTGCTTGTACTGGTGCTGGGACTGTTGGGTGTGAAATTTTCCGGTAGCATGTCGTAGAATTAATGAAGGCTGTAAGAGAAAAAAAAATGAAACTGTTAGAAATCGTTATCCTTGAGAATATTACACATAATCTTATATTCAAATCAAAACTCACACAACCATAACATTTGTCTGTCAAACTATCTTAAAGCTTTCAGGAAGTCTCAACCACATTCTGAGCTCGGATTACATCCTCCTTTTCTTTTCAAAGGCATGAAACCAAAGCCACTCTTTCAAACAGCGAAACACAAAGAATTCAAAACGATATTCTCCCCATTATTTTCCCAAAGATATTAGACATTGTCTTCTCTAGCTCCACTTCTAACGTTCATATTAAACAATTCAAGATGCGGTTTTTCGTTTCGTTTCGTTTCGTCTGCAACAAAACAAATTGCAGTCATCCAGACAATCCGTTCCATTACTCCTTTTCAAACTTAAACCTCACACAACACTCTACTTAAATTTCCAATATCATCCAGTCAAGAATGAATGAGTCTCGGGGTTTTGACATTAATGAAATATACTTTGATAGAAAGACTCCTGCCACTATTGCCACTATCCTAGACTATAGAGACAGCCAACCCAAATGACTTCTTTGGCAGAGAACTTTCTCATTACCCTCTTACATAGAATGGCAGCAATGTGGCTCTGACAGTATGCAGGACATATAATATGTACATTAGCTGATGTATGTTTTGAAAATTTTGCACAGAAATGCAATGAGCAATGGCAACATTACGAGCATACATAGATAAAAGAAGAGAATTTCCCAGGAGCAAATAAACAACAATAAGGATTGTGACGATAGGACGAAAACCGACAACAATAACGAAGCGCATTGTTTGCACTGGAGACGCTAGAGAAAGTAATTAGACACGACGATACGAGTAACTTGGTTGGTTGAATACTCTCTGATTGGACTTTCTCGATGCATCCTTTTTCGAACTTCCCACTTTCATCCTACTTTTACAGCTAGACAACGTCAGTATTTGCCATATTGCATGGACGTCTTTATCAGTATAGCACATAGTTAGTGGTTAAGTGTATGTTAGGATATTGCAAGATTTAGTTATGTTGATGACGATGATGATGATGATGAAGGAATTGAAAATGTGTTCTTCAGTGAAGATTATGGTCCTGATGGTAAAGTGATTTTAGAAAGCTTGATACTTTAAGTAGCGACAAGTTTACGAAGTAAAGCAGCTTTTGATGTTCATCCTCCAACACAGCATCATAAAGTTTCATGCAATCCCTGACATGAACATTTTGCTCGTAATTCTAATGGAAATGCTACTCAACTGCACAACCCTTCAGACAAGCTTTCAATAGCAATCTTCTGAACAAGGATTAATCTTATTGCCAAAAATAAGATGTTTGTTATTCGGCAATGACAAACATAAAACAAGCATCCGAGAAATATTCGCGACATTTCAACATGATTCTGCACAAATAAAAATCCACCATGACTTCACATCGTCATTTCCCTTGTGGGATGAGTCCAAGCAAAAAAAAAACAGGAGGAAGGAAGAAAGGAAAAAATAGGATATATTTTTGCAACACATGTTGACATCACCATTATCCATTCCTCTTCATTCTGCATTTACCATTAAAAACCAATAATCGAAAGAAAATTTGTCTCGATTCCCTTTCAGACACTATGAGATTTAGATTTCTCTAAGGACATTCTTTATATATGTGAATATGAAATACATCACGATGAAAACTTGTCGAGTCATTCCTTATGTTACTTTAAGAGACGATCATTTAGGGATAATCGATTCGCACAACAACTACAACTATAAATTACAAATGATTTCCTTTTGTTAATGTGTCCTCCTAAACTGTTACAATTTTTAAGGCTTCACTCGTTCCGGTTGAATTCATCTCTATACTAAAAACGAAATCTTAATCTTGAAGAGTCCTAGTAATGTTTTAGTGGTTGTGTTGTTGCTGTGCTTTTCTTCGATGGTAGTGGGCGCATGATTAATGATTTGATTGCATGATAAAGGATATTTTGACGAAAACAAAACCGAAATGGGTATGGTGAAAATGGAAATGTTTTGCTTTGTTAAAAGAAGAAATGATCAAAAGAAGGAAAAACAGTTAGAATGCAACGTAAGGACATAAGCTTACCAGTGTTAAGGAGATATATCTCAGTATTGAAGAGTGATGCGTTTGTGCGTCTATGAACACTTTATAAACATTTGATGAAATGTTAACGAAAACAAAAAATTTTAAAAACTCAAACAGGACAAAAAAATCGGATGTTTACTTCAAGGATTTTTGAATATTGTTTATTTTCTTCCTGTCAATGAGTGTCAAAAAACTGGCTTTCCTAACTTCTACTTGAATTATTGGGTGGTTTTGATGGACGTGGCATGAAAGATGGACATCAAAATTAGCCAGGGACCGTTTTCTGAAAATTTTAAATTGCTCCAGAAGCTCATTCAACAGGATTTCAACCTAAAGTCTGTTTCTAAACAAGGCGAATTGAACAAAAAAGCAGATGATTTTCTAACACTTTGTCTGGACAAAACGATTATCATGCACCTAAGTTTAATCCTTACAATGTACGTTTTTTTGACTTAAGTCAAAAGAAAATATGAAAATAGATAAGAAAAATAAGTATGATATATACAAGTCAAACATTAAAACAGTCGAAGAATCATGTAAGTTAAGGATGAGTCCCTTAAACTTATCAGACCTGCCCGAGGCTACGTATAAAAGCTAGGAAATGTTTCGGATGCTGCACGAAATCATTTTTCCGCCCAGGGTACTGTCGGTGTCCACTCAAAATGGTGTGCAGTTAGCCATGACATTTATAAGTGCAGAAGTTTTTGCCTATTTGGACGACATAGTATGGACGAACTCATCACAAACGCTTCAGGAAAACTTAGAGCGTGATGATTATCCACCCAGTAACACTCAATGTCAAACAAAACTAGCCCCGTTTGCCAGGACAAATTAACTACTGGTTTTTAAAATACCGAAGATAGCTGCGGGAAAGGCGATCGACCAGAGATAGTTGAGAGAAAGTCGATACTTAAGACCCATTCCAAGTATCTAGGTACCCCTATACCTAGTAGAATATCACGAAAGAACTAAATTTAGACAACACCTTAAAAAACAAAAGATTGATTTCCACTCTCAAATGATCGGCAGAAGGCGGGGCCTTAGGCTTGACACTTGCCTTTTTATTGACAAAGCTATATTGACTTGACAAAGTGCCCTGTTCGAGACAAATTGATGTCCAGGAATAACTTGAAAAGTTATAACGTCATGTCTGAGTGAGTGGGCATGAGGGAATTTCCTCGGAGGTTCTGCATGAGGTAGAGATATTTACACAAAACATGCAACAGGGATGCTTACCATAAAGTTTTGCCTCTTAAAGCAGCATTTAGTGCATTCATGAGAAAACGGCACCTTCATCCTTCCGGCATTAGGTGATACCGGGTATATGAACTCAAAACAAGTAATTCCTAGAGAACATTCCCACGCAAAACCACGTAAAAGGATCTTTGATTAACGTTATTCTCAGGAAGAAGTCGAAATTGATGATGGAAGTAAGTTTCAGACGTTGCAGAAACAAAACTCGCAGCAAGGGACGCGGGTTTTTGCTGACTTATGTTTTCTTCGAAGTCAGCAGGAATCCGTGGTTTTTCAACTGAAAATTCACCATGCGGTTGTTCGTTCTTCTAAAGCTTTCACAACTGACACGAAATTCGTAAGATCAAGAGTATAGGACTGGCGTTTTTCCATTCATATTCTGCTCACGCCGACGTAGAATACGAAAGGAAAAATCAATCGACTGTTTACACTTCTTGAAGGAAGAACTGAAACTAGCATTTTTCCTCCAAGAAGTCCAAAAAGGCACCAAAACTAGACGGAACTCCAGCAAAGGGAACGCATTTATTCAGTTGCTCTTTCAAGCTTCCTGTTAGGACGTTAAATGTCTACTTTCTAGAATTTCTTCTGAGCGCTGGAAGATGCGAAAACCCGTACTGGGCCACAAATAGATAGGGCAACACCGTTTAAATGTCTACATACCACCTTTCAGAATGCTAGATACGACCCGTGAAGGCGTGGAATAACTCATAAAGGTAGGACTCACTGTTGCTGTCCAAATGGTCAGGGATTTGTAGGTTGTATATTCGGAACTGGAGAGAAGGATGACGTCTGTCATACTGTTTTTTCCAAGCAAACGATTGAATGAATGGTTCATTTAACATTTCGGAAAAGTTGGAGGACTCGATCTTGGAAAAACCCTGAAATGACTTGACAAACAGAGCAAAGTAATACATTGAGGTTGAGCTATATAAACAGAAAGAAAGAGTAATGTTGGCTTACCATAGCCATAAAAGCAAACGCATCCTTTCTGTAGACATTTTCTGCTACCTTGTTTGCAGCTTAATACTGATTTTTGGTGATCTGGTGGTGCCAATAAAGAAACCAATGTCAAAGTTGTATGTGAAACGATTTCGTGCATGATTTTTTGCTAGTAGTATTGTGAGTCCAAGTAGCTTCAGTCGCCTGGCGAAGATCTAAAAGTTTGTTCAAAGGAGAACTCTTATCTTGACGTCACCCAAATTAGGCAATCTGAATGATAATGTGGGGCTCCAGCCGTCATAAAACTTTTACTAAATCTCAAATGCAATGCAGATAACGATCCAGATATTAAGAAGCCCGTAATGTATCAAACTTTGCTGTAGAACGGCATAATATCCTGGGGTTCTTCGATGATGTTGTCGATGACTTATATTTGAAGATCAATTTACAGTACAATGCAAAGTAGCAAAGATTAGAAATGTCTTTCGAATCGGTCTTAAAGAGTCGGTTAAAAGAAAACGGTCTACATGAAATCTCTGAAAGTTCTCTGAACCTCTGAAAGGAGACTATCGTAAATTTCACTTAAAATTAAATGCAAGTGAATGGGAAAACTGAAGACCACAATCGCGGGATGGGTTGACTGGAGGTATTTTCTGCTTGAAGGCTCCCTTTTGATCAAACAGCCAACCCTCGCAAGCAGTCACAAACTGGACACTATTCGAGGATCAGGCGCTGTTGGACTCAAGTTTGTCTAGGATTCAAATCTCGACCTGAGATGTTGCGCCATAGGTGATGACAACTTAATCCTGAGAACTTATCATCCTGAACATACTTAGATACTTTTTATTGTCTCTAGAAATTGATTAAAATTCATTCCAAGTTTTTTTCTCTGAAGCAAATCAATCTACCTTCGAACCGAAAGCACACATCATCGAATGTTATCCGATATGAATCATTCCCACACTTTCAACATTCATTTGCCACGATTATATCTTAATCTTATCTTGAAATACAAATTGTTTAGTAGTCAATAAAACCAAATAACCCTCACACAAACAACTTGTTAAACAACAAATCTGTCTTGTTCTTGTACATGACTAACATGTTGACATTCTAAAGCGCCGAATTATCTGACTAGACCCTAGTCACAGTGGTTCCTTGAAAGCTCAAGAATTAAAAGATAAAAAAAAAACAGTATCCAAAAAAATAATGCAAATCAAATTAAATAAATGTCACAAACTATATGATCAATAATTTTAAACCGAAACACCGCTCACAAGATAATTTTTTTTTATTATTAATTTTTTGTCTCAATAAAAGCGAATTAAGCTATTAATCATTAAGTTCGAAAATGAAATAAATTTGGACATGAATTCTTTCGGTTTCAACGGGATTGGGGGTTGGGGGGTCCATTTATTTGTATGGGAGTTCAGATGGTATGTAACGGTCTCAATGCATCGCGGCATACATCAAAGAAATTACACCCAACATCAGATGAAGACGAAATAGTTTTCGTCTAATTCTAACCAAAGAAATCTAGCTTTAAGCTCGTTTTCGTTTAACATCCTTTTCAAATGACATCAATCCGTCATTTATATCCACCCCAATCGAATCAACAACAACAACAACAACAACAACATCGGCTACCTATTAACCATGTAACCACATGCGTCGACTAATTGATAATCTTACCTAGATTAAGTATCATATCTCACCGATTTGCATATCATTATAACGATACAAAGATACCTGTGTCTGATGGGCAACAACAAAAACAAGGACAATTGCTTTGGGAGTCGATCGATCGTCAAAGCAACAATGTCGCCAAAGCGATTGTGTGTGGTTTTGATAGAATGTCGACACATACACAAAGAAAGATACAATCATTAATGGATAAAAAGATACTTTAATCTATCTATAGCATGTTAACGTGAGCTTTGATCGTTGCGAGTGCGGTAGATCGGTTTGAGGAAGCTGAACAAGGTGTTAGGTTGATCAATAGGTTTTTCAGATTCGGTATGTGTATGAGCTATGATGTTTCGTGTATTCAAGGTAGGCTACGGTCTTTGAGACTTTGACTTAATTTGCATATAAAATTCTAGGATGAATTACGGTGTCAAGTACGCAGATAAATAATAGTGGTTTGAAGTCGGGAGTGTGATGGGAGCGTTTGGGTGATTTATCGTTGGTCAAAGTGAGGACGCATCGGTGTAAACAGTTTGTCATCGTATCTAATCGGGAAAGTTAGCTAAGGATGTGACAACGGGTTATAGCTCTGAGGTTTACAAGGATTTGCACGACGGCATGAGCATCTCTGAAGATTCTGCTGGAAGCTCACTCTCCAGCACGTAACCAATTTAGCCTCCTTTTGCCCTTGCTTGGGAAAAACTACCGAGAAGAACTGCAGTATCTTATTGCAGGTTCTGACTTCAAAACTTAATCCTTTTTCTTCGTGTGACCCTGAAAAAAGCAGATCAAGTTTAGTAATTTGTCCAGAACAACGTTGAAAGGAAACACTGTCTGATTGCTCAATAAGGTTCTGCGTATTATTTATCGCTTTATGAGAATAAAGATTCTGTTAAAGATAATAACAAGATATTATAAACTTTTTCTTCTATTGTCAAAACATCTTTTTAGTTTCCTGTCTAGCATTTGTTGGGGAAAAAAAACATGCACATGCCTCAAGCTCTCTAGATCTTGCGTTCGAGTTCAGTTACGGTCTTTCATCCTTATGGTCAGTTTTCTCTTGCCACAGCTTGCTTTTGAGGAAAGGAAACATTTGAAAAAATGGTTGAATTTTTTAATCCTTGAAAGCTACAGAAGATAGGTCCTGCGTTGGAAGGATATGTTTCAAGTTGAACAATCGGTCGCCTCAGTATGTGGCTGATGAGGGTATTCTTACTTCTTACTTCAATCAAAAAATAAGGCAAGTGTCAAATTCCAAATATTGTTCCTATTATGATGTTAAATTAAATAAAACTTTAAGGACCAGATGAAAAACTTCAACTATAATAAGGTCCTTGCCGATATTCAGCATAAAATGTTTACAGAATAAATAGAGAACTTCATGTAGGTCCTTGCTGATATTTGCATGGAATGTTTAGGGAATACATAGGGAATTTTAGGTATAAGAAGGTCCTTGCATATATGACACGCGATTATAAGGTACAGATTTGTGTCCCTCAGTACGACGGTTTTTTTTTTGAGATGAAGAATTTCTGTTTTTCATATATCAGCAAAAGCTGTGTTGCAGTTTTTAATTCAGAAAAGAAAAAGGACTTTGCAGTAGAACAACTTGAAGGTACAACTCAAGAACCTTCGGACCTTCAAAGCAGTTGGCTCCTCGTGGTTCGAATAATTCTGGAGATGTTCGGCAATCCGAAGGGTCTTCAGTGACTAGTTTTCTGTACAATTTTTTTTTCTGAATTTTTGGACCTCAATTCTACAAAGTAGTTCAAATCAGATCATACAAATCTATACACCGCATAACACAAAAGCCTTTCGACAGTGAAATCAAGTCAAATACAGCTGGCCTTCTTCTCTGGTATACAAATCATGATCAACACGATTAATTAGGTACGCTGAATCCTGAAACGAGATAGTATTAGAGAAGAGACCTTACGGTGCCCATTATTGGCGAGACTATAAGATGCGACTGATCCTTTTAGAATTTCGCTCAAACCACTGCAATCAAAATTTGGAAAATCAGAAGAGAAAAACTCTAGAAAAACAGCTCGTAAGTACCGAAAATCCTTCAAAGCTTCTACAGTCAGACGCGGTCAAAACGCAAGTCCATGAGTGACGAGATAATGTCATTTTCCGCAAAATCCAACATTTCGGGTTTGAATAGCTGTTTTGAGTCATGTGAATATGGCTGCGATGGTCTCAAAAACCGAAAATGTTATATCTATCTGAGATATGCTGTCAATAGCATAAATTGCAACGAAGCAAGCACGACAAGATACACCGGTGTAATTTCAGTAAATTAACGTGCTATACACAATCAATTTGAAGGATCTTGACCGGTTCATACAAATATTAATTATTCTACAGCTGGCTTACTATCAATTCAAGTCACTGACCGGATTTTGACCGATCCAACGTCAGACCGAAAGTTAGTCTCGGATCAATAAGAGAGAGAATTTCACACACACATTCTCTCTCTCCTCTCTCTTGGGAATTACTTTCTACAAACAGAATTGTTGATGCTGAAGAATAATTGACAGTTTGTCAGTGCTGGTGAACGGTCTGTTGAAAGAAATGTTCAAACAATCGACTATCAATCAATTAATCAATCAATCAAACAATCTTTGAAACAATCGTTTCTACGTCCACAGCACAAACACTTTAATTCTTTTGTCTCCATATATCTACTGTCTATATTCCCTAGGATTCGTATTATAGAACTTGTTTCCCCCACATCGTACTCTTATGGTATACCACCGATAAACTTAGAACCACTCCTAGCCTATGCAGCCGAATATGTCATACTTCAATCAAATTAACTCTAAGTCATTCTAAATATTTGCCGCCAAAAATTTTGACACTTTCAAAATGACCACCCGAAAATGAAGGTAAGCCTAGATCAAATCCTGTACAGGTTTATCAAAAACCAGATTTCTGTCATAGAAGTCTATAAAAATGTATACCTTTGTGTTCACATCTCTTGCAGAGCGCAGCCTCCGCAAACTAAGGGAGGAAAATAGGTTGTCATGTCAATGTGTCAATGTGTCATATTTAGAGTAACCCTAGACAGAAAACTTGGCTGGACTAGTCATACACATCGGATCCGTCATAGGGACCAGTGAGTAAAACCGGTGAGTAAAACATGAGGACTGAAATCCAAACACGTTTACTACATTTGCATCTACTTTGATAAGATTAACAAAGTCTTGTGAGGCGCCTTGGCCGACACGACAGTAGCATAAGTCTATAATGGAAGTAGAAAGGATCTAGAGACCTGTATTTGTATCACTGATACGGAGGCTACGAAAACGGCTATGATGGGAATACCTGATGCTCCTGGATAGACCCATCGTAAAAGAACAACCATAGCAAGCATTAAATTAGAACGTAAATACGTAGGAGGAACCATTTTCAAAGATCCCATCCCCATTTTTTTGAAGACTTGGAGAGAAGGAGCTGCTCGTGTTTTAAGGAATTAGATACAGTCAAACATATGACTGATAAATATATCCCTTACAGGATCTATAATCCGAGGAAAGAAAGGGCGAGAAATAACATAAAATTGCAACTCTATGAAATCGCAACCTACACCAATGGCTCTAAAATGAATAAGGAGCACTGGCGCCGGAATTCACTTCCAACTCATTTGAAGGTATAAGCCGGGGTCCCATCCGACGAAATCCCAGTCAAAAATTTTGCAAATTAAGAGAATGCACTTATTATTATCAAAGATATCAATTTGTTAATGCAATTATCGCTCCTGAACAGTCTTTTTTGGCCACCAAAAATACTTTACGAACCCAAAAAAAAACCGAAAACCCCCGAACACGAAAACCAGATTGACAACCGATAATAGTCATCTAATGAGGATTTTTTTTTCGCATAATCTTCAACCTCATCCAAAAGTGACTAACTATCATTGGACAACTGTGGGAGGTTGGTTGAGTCAAACTTATTATCACTGAACGTTGTTTAGTGATTCTCCCATACTCGAAAAAATACTTCAAACGATCGGGGGCAATAAATGCATAGCTCAACTTGAATTTTTCTCATGAATTTCGTAAAAGACCTTCTCACAAGTACAATCCAAGTACATATGAGAGTTTCTTAGGTGACATATCGTTCAAAAACGTTTCAGAATTGTTAAAAAGTCGTAAGTTTTTTTTCTGGTCTTTTTAGGACCAAAAACGAGCTCCTCATTTAGAAACAAATGCCCATTTAGAGACTGTTTTTTTTGTTTCCTTTCGAGTTCTTTCTGCACCTCGTCATTTCATGTATTCTAGGTTCGCGGCTCAAGTTTAAGTAAGTAAATAAGTAAGTAGTAGACGAACTGTAACGTATGCATCTATACGATACGTACTTCAAATTGAACGTATGTACTTAACCGTCGTGTGAGAATTTGGGTGGTCATAAATTGAAAGATTAATGGTAATTCATGGAAGGTGATGTGATGATGATGATGTGACGTTAGTGATTGTTCTTTGGTGATTTAAGTGATGACTTCTAATGTCTTGATGATTAGAGTTTAAGATATGCATCATCTGTCTGTTGTCTCGAAAATGGTTTTTATGTTGCTCAACTCTCTTCAGCTTGTGCAAAGCGACTTACAATAGATTTTTAGGTGACTTAATGTCTGCTTAATTTTTAAGCTCCGTTTATGTTATATCGAAAGATGGTAAAGATAATTTTATATCCGGTGTTGCAGTTCCCGCGGACCTTACTGCCTTTGATTACCTTCTGGACCTTGATTTCCCTGAACCTTCTTCAGCTCTTGAGGGAAAACGCTTGTCCCCGAAACAATCAAGAGAAAGTTTCATGTAAATAAGACAATAGAATCAGATCAGCCCTTCGAAGTGAAATGGTTGAAATTATTCGGGCCTCAAAGGAGTAGGAACCACTGGACAGCTTAGAGAAGCACGAAAAGGATTTCTAGTTTTTAACTTTTCTCATTTCAAAAATTTTGTTTAATACTTTAAAACTATCAAAATAATTTTTAATTTTTAAGTGCGTACTACCCGCAAACCTGATGCCTCACATCGCTCCTAGCAAATAGAAGTCTAAAAAAGAAAACAGCAACCGAAAGCTAGTAGCTTTTTTCGAACTAGTCTCTATTGAATATTCATTTTCTCACGTGAGTAGGTAAATCTGGTTTTAACGATTGGTCATGCGATTACTAAGAAAACCAATCAAAGTATACAAAGATTTCCAATACCGAAAACCGTATATCTGACTTATTTTCATAGCTTTTTCGGCTGATTGATGTCATGTGACAGATTGTTGACTTTGTTTAGATGTGACTTTATTGAATTATGAACTCCGAAATTCCACACGTTTCGAAACATATCTAGAGGTTCCAGGCTAATGATGCACGAGGAAATCAAAAAGTCTGATTTGATTAATCAAATTTCAATTCATATTTAAATCAAGTGACATATTCTCGAGAAAATTGTGTATGTTGTATGAAATTTTTTAATGATTTTTTTAGTCTTTATTTGACTCAGTAATAGTAATAAAAAAAAGTGTGACATTTTTCACGTTATTTAGTTTGTATTCTGATCTTTCGATTGACATGAAATTGCTTTGTTTGTTTCTTTCGTAGTTTTTATGATTTTGACATGCTATAATGCCTTATTATTTTCCCAGATGATAAAAGACCTCAATTTATTTTTATTTTTACGATAAAACCGCAGCCAACAACAATTTAAATTCAAGCTTATGTGAATATCGTTTTAAAATTGATTGATCGGGATCGGCTTATGCGACAAATCCAGAGACAAGTGATTTGATTTTATGATTTTTTATTATAGGTAAAAGCCACCATTCTGTGCATCGTTTGATCTTTCTGAAGGAGAAAAACAAGTGAACGCAGTAGAAATTCAGTAGAAACCTATAACAATAGATGTCAATCAGGCCCACGAAAGTAGGCAACTATAAGCGAAACAATAAGCTACAATGTCGCATGAGATGAATGCTTTTTTCAAAAAGAAAATGCAAGTTCATAAAGGATCTTAAATGAAAGTTGCATTTCGGATCACGTGTTTAGTGGCTGTTACTTTTCGTTACATTTAGCCATTGGAAAACAACTTCCAATATATATATCCAATACCTGTCATTCAATAACAACTTCATATCAATACATTATAACTCCTTGTATACCGTTTAACAAAGAAAAGAGGTTTGACATACGCGCCATTAGCAGACCATACACAGTCAAAGCAGTCGCCGCCAGACTACACAAGCTTTAGGCTAATAAATTGAGATCATACTCGAGACGAAAGGAAATCTTACCTTTAATTATTTGACCATCTTTTTTGGAAAAAAAACTACGGCAGATCCTGATTTAAAAGGCCAAAGATAAAAAGGAGCTTGCCTGCCTATTCGTTTCGTTGTTCAAATTTTAAGAAAGGATCTCACCAAGCTGTTAAAACACTTTCGTTGTAACAATGCAAATCAAGCGTGGTACTGACCAAATCACCCTTGTTTAAACGTTTGTTCACAAAACATGGTGGCTTTAATAGAGTGGTCTAGGATCTAGGGCACAGGTTGCCTATATAATACCGGTTGCCGACACTAACAAATAGAACACTTGCAGGCTTTTTCAACAGATTTAAGATTGCCAGTTTTAAGGACTTCCTTCAGGTTATGTGTTCTGCAAACACTAAAAGGCCTCAATATGCGTTTCTATAACAATAAACGAGTTCTAATTTCTTTCCGGACAAAACTATAAGCGCTTCTTCTAAAAACTGAAAAGGTCTTCATCACTGGCGTGCTAGCACTATTCCGGCCTTGACTTCCATGTCAAATAAGCACATTCGCACCTTAGAAGCAATTCTCAGTTTGGTTTGCATATAGGAACTTTAGGCAGATTTCCAGGGTGGTTTTTTGGAAAATAAAACTTGCAGCCGCAATAGTTGCCTGTAAGATTAATAGCAGATGAGGATAGTATGGTCGCTTAGGACTCTCATTCATGCACATTTAGTCCGGACTTGACATTTATTGAGTGCAGTGGTTTTCAAATATGTGGTCTTCAATGCCAAAATAACAGCATGCTTAGCAGAGAAAAGATAACTCTGGAGTAATAATCAGGACGAACATTACAAATCAGTATCGATAAACCTTTTATTTTCGAAATAAATTATCACTTTGGTACCTACAAGCTAACATTAGAAAACCAGGTACAGGTACAGCATGGCAGTTAAGAGTTGAAAAAAATGTTATATGTCTTAAATCTCGAAAATTCTAACACTGAAAATTACAGGTATGGGACTATGTAAATTGTTTCGACCCGAATCTGGTATGCTTGACGTTAGTAATGCCCTGAAATATTATCTTAGGCTTAAGGACAAGAATAAAAAAAAAATTGGGTCATCAATCCCACATTGGTTACCGAGGACGGCGAAACTGTGCTGTTCTGGCGCAGAGACCTAAAGTTTCATTGAAAAAATTGCCACGTGATGGCCGGTGAGAAGAGCTCTGAGTGAGTCCTTAATTGAAATTTGTCATTTATCTTGGGGTATAAGTTGATCAGCGTATGTTTTTCTCTGAGGGCGTCAAAATTATGTTGATGTGAGCGTTCTCGAATATATCTTTATATTCTCGAAGGTTTCCTATTCCAAGCGTATTGGAGGTGACGTTACGCTCACATGCTACAAGGCTTTAACTTGACCACTTGCACTTCAAACCAAAAACCCTTGGCTATAAATGCTTCAAAGTGTTTTGATTAGACGAAAGCTTCGAACATGCATCGGTCTTGAAAGGAAAAATTGAAACAGGCAACCCTCTTTTATTGTATATGTCCAACCAGGTATTCTACGACTTAGCTCAGGTACTACGGCACCCTAGCAACTGCCTTATTTGTATAGTTTGTAACTAGTTGGAACACTTTGTTTCGCCAGGTGTACCGTAAACCCTGAGTGTCCATATTTCAAGCATTATCTCAGTTTAGGCGTGATTATTCTCCACAGCGTCCCTTAAGTCGACAGGAATCAATAAGGGGAAACGCAAAAAATGGTGTATGCTACAGTGTGGGATTCAAGCGGATTCAAGCGATCTTTGGAACTATTTCTCCGAGAGAGGTTTTTTATTTTGAAATAAATTCAATACGCTACGATATTTTTTCTGAATTAAAGCGATTATCCTTGATCTGCCAAGCTTAAATTATGATGACATAAGTATGACTTGAGCTTGTAAAAATGATCTCAAGCAAATTTGATTCAACACTTTTGGGTTGAAATGTATACCAGTCATATCGTTGGTTTAATTTTGAATTGAAGTGTCAAAGATGCCGCCTTATAAGGTTCTTTTTTTGAAAGCTCCTGTTCGGATGGGTACGTCATTGATATTGAGCAATCAACGGTTGTCTGCATAAGACTCTACTTGGCTAATGCGGACATAATCTTTATTAAGCATTCTAAGTCTCTCCTTGACAATTCCGATGCTGTCAATTTTGTCTTATTTTTGGGATTTTTTAAGTGTTAAACTAAAGATATCTGTAATGATTTTGTCTCGGTAACTTACTTTACGATCCTCATTTCTGGAGCATATGCTTGGAAACATAAAATATTTTATAGACAAATAAATTTAATTAGGATCCTGTTTTGATTTGTCTGACATAATGACAGGTAGTTTACGTGATTTTCGTAGAAATTTCAGCGTCCACTTCCAGCAAATGACGGGTTTGAAAAATAAAAATTGTCTCAGTACATTGATCACACAGTTGGTCTAGGTGTGAACAACAAGATTTTATAATTCGATCGATAACAATCTGGTTAGGATCATATAACTTTTGATCAATCTGCATGGGGTATAACCAATGATCATTTACTGATCATCGTTGGGGCTGCTTGCCATTTGCATACTTAGTCCGACAGACGATATACCAAGTAAGTTTTAATGCATTTTCACGGATGCAACATGCAATCAGACCCAGACTAGTGTACTGTGTACAAAACCTATATCCAATCCATACCACATGCCTAGTGTGATCATTTCGATGGGTATACCTGGATCATACGTTCTTGGTGTAATCATTCTTGTTCATGCCGCGAACATTCCGTTGCAAGTGATAAAATGCAACCCAAAGTCTCCGATGTAGATGATCAGGTGACTAAAGGTGTGAAAATTTGTGCAGGAGTTTTACGTTTATTGACGGTCAGTTGAGAACGAAACGAAATATGAGATTGGATATAACAATGCGATCATAGTATGTTGCCAAGATCGATGATTGTTTGATCATACCGCAATGGTGTGACCTGTGCTATTATACACCATACATTAACGCACCCTGTCCGAAGTGGAAAGTACTATAAAAATTATGGCTGCCAAGAGTAGAATTATAGTTGGTTGCAGTGTCGATGGGTCGGTTGCGGATCGAGAAAAGGAAAAGGATAAGTTTTTATAGATTCAATTACAACTTGAGATTCACGTTTTTGAGTGCGCACAAATAAAGATACATTCACTTTTTGAATTCCTAGTAGCTGACACATTTTATGTCCTGCATTATCTTTATTTTCTACTCTCTATATCCTGCTTTTTTTTTACCAAACTCCATAACCTCAAGCATTGTAAAATTGTCATAAAAACATCAAACCTAAATTATCTGTCCCCAAATCATTCACAACCTCTTTTTTTTGCTCTCCCTCTCTGTGGATTTCAACCGCCGCCTTCCGGTTCGTCATTAGACTCATCAGAGTTTTAATTTTTCATTTGAATTCCCCAAAACTCAACTTAATTCACAACGGAAAAGAACTAAAACAAAAAAATTTAAATGGAGAACGAAAATGAACAAAAAAATGTCAACAGTTAACAAATGAGATGTGTATCATGAGTGAACATCTTTTTAATTATTCAAAATCCGAAAATTCCAGTAGCAAAGAAACGTAATCAGTTCATGATAGTGCCAGATAAAAAACAAATCAACTTCATGTCCTACAATGTCGGTCGCGTAGGATTTCGGTGAGTTTTTCCCTCGTTACCGAAATTTTATCAGGAACGAAAAGGTAAGAGCGAGGAATAAAATCCTAATTTGACTAAAAGCGGAAAAGGCTGTAAATGGTGTCGTTTAATCATTCGTTTGGTTTTTTGGGTTTTTATTGAAATTTTTTTTTCCCGAATTTTTTCTAGCCCCTGGTTCGGTTTCTCGTCGAAAATGAGATCGCAGTTAATGTAATTAGATATAAAGATACATTAATGTCTCTCTTTCTCGTCATCGTCAGCGTCTTCACTGCACGAATTGTTGTCGCGGGTTTTTTTTTTTGTTTTCTTCTCCTGAAGTCTTGTATGTGCTCCCCATTTGAATGCATTAGAAAAGATCATAATGGAAGTCCTCGTAAATTCAACAAAAATCTTAATCACAACTCTCTGTCGCTCCCCCGTATCATTGTAGTCGTTTTGGGTCGGTTGTTTGGTTGATAATATCCATGGGAATTGTCATAATTAAAGGTCATAGCTTGAAAACAATTTGGTGATCATGAATTCTAAACCAAATCGGTCATTTGAGCGAAACGACAAACTACATTTCAGTGGATATCAGTGAATATCTTACTATATAACTAGTAAAAGATTTGAATTGATGTGTTGTTTATATATGTGAAATGTAGCCGACAACACATGTGGACCTACACACATACTGAAACATAAAAGTGAGATTTTAACTCCATTAAAGTGTTTTTCCCATACGTTGTTTGAATGTTTTTTGATGACAAATAAAATTGCAGAATTTAAAGACATTTTAATGACGAGAGATGAGTTTATCAGTGTGATTTTCTTCTTTGGTGTTGTTGGTGGATGGAATGTTGGCTTTCAGCGGGAGAAATGTACTAGAATTTGATTCTAGGCGTTCTAAATTAAATCTAAGGTCGTGTCTCAATTGAATTTTAGAATTGGAGTTGTCTGCTGGTAAGGAATCAACAAATTTTCACATGAATTGGCATAAAGGATATGCATTTTATGGAGCAATTGAGATTTAGAATATCATGTGCTAAACTATTACAGAATATGCTATTACATACTATCTATTACATTTCATCTAGTGAGACCTTCCAACGATACAAAACTATTATCCAGGACTTCTTTTTTTTTCAATAATTTGATCATGTGAGCTTGAAAACTGAACTTTTCCAAAAAAAATTTTTTTTTTTGGAAAAAAAACTTCAGTCTTATAAGGAATGTTATAGGACTTAAGCATCAAAAGTTTTTTAAGCATCAACGTAGACCTCCATTCTATCTGCAGACTAAAGTTTATCTTGGTCTGTCGCGCACATGATGATGATCATGAAGTTGACACCTCTCTGCTACACTTAAATCTGGATCAAATTCACGGTGTGCCCTTGAAATGTTTACAACAAGTTACTTGCATACTGAGATTTTGGCCAAAGCGTAGCCCCCTAGTCCCGTAGCCCCTCACTTTGGCATGTATCCTGTATGAGTATATATTCCCAAAAAAAGTCATTATCGAGCGTCATCCCCTAGCTGAATTATCGAACTCAGGAACATCAATCATCTTCGGTAACAGCAAACAGTTTTTGAAAATCCTCTAGAATTCCAATGAGGAAACTGCACCATGGACTCTTCTATTTGGTCTCTATTAGCCAAACAAAACAAGAATCCTTAAATTATACGCACGGCATTATCAACTGAACAACTAGCATAAGTTCAATCTGTTCACACCACTTCAATTTTTCTCTTGCAAAGGGCTAAAATTGTCTGCCCAAAATCGCATTATAATCGAAAGAGGTACTTGCACTGTTGACTCCTCTTTTTGGTCTCCATTAGACGAGGAAAGGGAGAATCCTTCCATTATATGCACGGCACTTACAGCTTAGCAACCAGCATTACTTCTATCTATTCAAACAATTCAACTGTCTCCTTTGTCAGTTGTCAACCCAGAAGTCTTGGAAAATCCTTTCAAAATCGAAACAGGTACTTGCACTGATGACTCCTCTATTTGGTCTCCATTAGCCATTAGGTCCTTCAATGTTACGCACGGCACTATCATCTTGCCAACTAGCATGTTTCTTATTCATCCTACGTCAATGTTTTCCTTGAAAAGAGTCGAATTGTCAGCCCCAAAAGCCTTTGTTTCCAAAAATTTGATCTCCGTTGGCCGAGCAAAGGGAGAGTCCTTCAATGATATGCACAGCATTATCACCTTACCAACTACCATAACTGTTTTTTATTCACACTTCCTCAATGTTTCCTTTCTCTTCTACGACAAATATTGTTTGCCATTCGGGTTTCCCCCGTCAATTTTCCCGTCAAACAAATAACTTTCCAGAATAATTTTTTTTTTTGGTGTCCTGGTGGGTTTGCACCGTCTTTTCACGATACCGTTCTTTGCATCAACTTTTCCATTGGGACCCTGTCAGACAGCATTCATCGATATTTAAGGTATTTGTTTTCAATAGTATTTCTTTTAATCGACTTAACAAAATTGACGTAAACGCAGTAAAAATGGTAGGCGGGCATACAATATATAACAATTTTGAGAGTCGATCAAGTTATGTTCAGTTGAGGGAGTCGATCAAAGACAAACCTAGGAGGTTTTAAATCTACCATAACTTCTGTGAGAAGTGATTATATTCTATGAAATATTTTTAAAAAAATTCTCAGCATCTTCATAGTCCCCAGGATGATTTTCTGCTTTTTCTCAAAGAAACTCTGACATCTGTCCTGAGCATGGTTCCATCATCAGTCTAATCACACACTGAACAAATTTTCATATTTCAACGGACCTCGTGGAAATGTTGAGCGCATGTATACGAGGCCGTTCCAGTAAGTACCTAGGCTCACCGCCTCAGGGCGCCCCTATCGCAAGAGAAATTTACTATCGTGCCGTACATTTTCGAAGAAGGCTTCTGTCAAAATTTCAGTCGATTTGAAATTTGCGGTCAATGAACACGGTCATGAACACGCGGTCAGTGATTTGACCGCGTGTTGTAGCGGGCGTGGCCACGGATATCTATAAAACAATGGAGGAAGAGCAATATTAGTCCATGATACGATACTTATTTTAAAATGGATAATCGCGCAACGAAATCATAGATCGCTCGGATGCTGTGTATAGTGATGTTCTCATGCGATCGCAACTTTCAACGTGGTCGCACGTCAGTTTTATGAAGAGAGCCACGCTCAGATGTCCCAAACATGGCTACCACGGCAGATAACGTGACAAAAATCCTCAATCATGCATTGGCAGACCGCCGATTGATAGCGCGCAAGATAGCTGAGACAGTAGACTTTTGAAAATACCGCTTTGGTCATATCCTGCCTGAAAGTTTGCGCATGAGAAAGCTGTTGGCGTGATGAATGCCCCCCAGTAAAATCCTAATACCCCAGACACACGAAATTTATTGTGATATCGATTAGAATGAAAAAAAGGAAGATTTCTTATATTGTGGGTACAAGTTTTTATGAGTCCTTTTTCTTCGAAGGGATTTATCAATTGCATTTATAAAATTTAGTCGATTTTATCAAATCACGATGCTTGTCTGGCATGCAAGATGTGGGGTTTTTTTTTCTAAAAATTTTCCACTTGGAGGATCTCATGATTTCTTAACAATTATCTCATTAATTCTATCCAATTATCTTTCTTGTTAATTGAAATCCAAATACCATTGCCGTAATAATTCAAATTAAATGACATAATCATTCAAAGGTAAGCAATTGTACAGACATGACTTCTTGTTCGCTTTTCTTTTTCAAAGAAAATAAAACAAAAAAGCTATTTTCCCAGGCAGTACATTACCGTATTTCGTCGTCATCAACACTGTCTACATTTATATTAGTCCTTCTATTCTACGTATTTTCAGCATTAAAATGAAATTTAATTACTTAAAGATTTGACTTATAGACAGATCTCGGTAAAACTGGTATTCCACTTCTTGGTTGGTGTGTAATTCAAGAAATTTTTTTCTTTGATGATGAATTAAAGATATCGAGGAAGTAAGTTGGTCTGCAAAAGTCCAATGATTACCTACCAACGATTCAAGTACGAAGCGTACCCGGCCAGCTAGTCCAACAATGGAGCAAGGAAAGGAAGATGAAAAAAAGAAGAATATAGTCACATCATCAACTGTTTAGGATACCCAAGATCTATCTGCCTGGTGGGTAATTAAATTGTGGTCACCAAAATCTGTGAGAGATTTGTTGGATTCGGTCTTCACATCTGTCTTCTACGAATTGTTAATGTGGTATACACTACATTAATTGATGTATCAAATTCAAATTTATGTTGTTTCTCATGTGACTGAAATTACGTTACCGAGTTAAGAACATTATCGGGTTCGAAAGATTGTCATTTTCGGATTAGATGGAAGACGAAGAATTGTAGAGGGTGAGGGAGGGGAGGAGTAGAACAGTTTTGCTTACAAATGGCTCTAAGTAATATTCTCTTTGACTCGGTACATACAAAAGGATTGAGGAGTCCGAGATCTCTCTAGAATCTGGGATCCTAGATTACAGTGAGGTAGTATTGACTACATGCCTGGGGTCCTTGAACATTCACTTAAGCTCAGAATTTTACGTCATTGTCAAATTTATTCGCAACCTAGTTCTGTTACCAGTAATATCCGCGAAACCTGCGACCGATCAACGAATTACTTCCTCCCGTTTTTTACTGCGCTAGAGTATATGAGCTTGACCTTATTTTGTGTCAAAAATGACCTGAACAATTCAACCAGCTACAGTCACACACTGCCTTAATCTCTACCCAGAAGGTAACGAAACCAATCCCTCAGTTGGAGTTCCTGCACAAAAATTACAAATCTAAGGATCAGTCGGATTTCTGATTCTGAAATGTACTTGACAGTTGAATCAAATTATATAGCTTTGCGATTTCGTCACCTAAGGGCCAAATGTACCGTTATCATCCTAAATTACCGTTATTTTCCTAATTTACCGTTATTTTCCAGGGCATTTCTCTAATATGAAACAGTCATGGTTACCAATTTCATTGAAACTGATGTTGTAATACCATCAACAAAGCTTTAGTTTTTTAAGCTAATCGAGGAAATTATCAGCAGAATTTTTTCCAAATTTTTTTCAATGAGATTTCCACGGCTTTTCTTTTAATTTTCTTATGTTATTTTGATTTTTTGCATCGAAAAGTATAAAAAAATGAAATGGTATCCAATGAATTACGCTTTGGTTCATTGATTTGGAAAAAAGGTTGAAAAGGGTTTGAAAAGGGTTTGAGGGTTGAAAAAGTCTAAGGATTACGCTTCTCTGCAGAATAGATGTCACATCTTCTTTTTATAAAGAAGATGGAACAAGCTAATATGTGAGCTTGACATAAAAAGCTTTTATAATTCCTAAAAGTGATGACTTCTCCTATATGCATGACCGTGGGAGGAGACGATTTTTTGTGGTTAGACAGTGCAATAATTTTGTATCAATTTTGTACTAAGGACTTAAATGGACATGTGAAGCGAAGGCTGTTTACGCCCTGTAGTAATCCTGCAGTCAGAGCGTAAGCAGATTGCATCTAGCAGCACAACGGAGATTTCCCACTAAATACTACCCGTATCGTCTAGAAAAACTATCCTGAAACTGTTCGCCACGTTATTTTAAGCAAAGTCTTTTCCTCGTCAACTCCGCCTTCAAAAAGGAAAACCCCTGTTGCATCGCCAGAGAAGAGAGACGATAAGAATTACTTTGAAAAGCACCGTTTGACACCGTTCTATTTGTCCTTCGATTAGAATATTTTACTATGGAGACTATTTTTGGAAAGTCCAGCTCATCTGTGGGAATCCTATGACCGTTGATTCCTTTTCGTCCTTTGGCGAAGAGAACGATAGGTACTGCTGTCTTGATAAACCAGAACCACTGCGGTAGTAAGTTGGGAGGACGCTATGGAACGAATCAAAATACATCCACGGCCGTACCTCGTCAACGTCATCAGCATCTGCACTGTCAAGATCCTTTTGGAGTGTGCCAGCCACACGTCAAATCTATATATGAGCGTTGATTCTACGCATCAACAGGCGGCAATCTATTGTTTATGTTGATATAAGTTAAGCATCAATCCACAGAACAAAGGCAACGATGTGATAAAAAAGTGAGGATACTCCGATCGAACATTTCATTCAGAAAGATGCTGAAATTGGGTAACCGATTGTACTAGGTGGTATATTAGTCTCGTCAAAAGGGGCATACTGTGTTGACTGGAGATGCCGTGATCCAAGGACCTTTTTCTATCGCATTTTCCCCCCTTCTTCTTTCATCTATCTTGAGGTAAGGCATCGGGGATGGATGGATCTCTTTTGTAGCACTTCCTTTCCCGTTAGAGAAGAGATACCCATAATGCGAAGGCGCCTTTAGGCGTAGGAACACTAGGCCTAGCCCGAAGTAATGTCTCAAACGGTTCCCTAGGTTCTCAGGTTGACAGGGGAGGTGTTTAGTGGGTAATCCAAATGCATTTTGCGTCTGGGAGTCCCACACGCAGGGCGTAAACAGCCTTCACCTCCCTACCACAAAAAAATCTTGAGGTTAGCAGAGGGTGCAAATTAAATCACGGCGGGGTCACCGCAACAAAAGCTATCAAATTTTATGAAAAATCAATTGATTATTGGAAACGCAGACGCTGATAGTTCCTCGCATTAATGTTGACTCAATCTATTGAGTCCTTTTTTTGCGTGCAAATGGTGATATCACATACGAATCACATGCTGCCAATTTCATGTGAACAAGTGAAAAGAAAAAAAAAACCATTCAATTGAAGATCACTAGCCATGCATATGCCTGCTAACTCATCAATATCATTACCAACTTTTTTTGTTTGTTTCCAATGAAAATTCAACGATTCACCACTCATACCAAGTGATTGGACAGATCGATTGAAGGAGACATTTATTGTTACTACTACTTCTGCTGAAGTTGATCATTGATCTTACCTAGAAAACAAAGTAGCCGAAAGACAACACAAGTTGCAAAAAAAAGCTGCTGGCGAAACTAGTGAGCGTTTTTCTTTTCAGTTCTTAAGTTGGGGTATTCCAAACAAATATACGGGCATACGTAGAGGTGACTCGATTTTAGAGTTGACTGATGCGAAATGGGCATGATCATCTATCAATATGGCGATGATGCATGCCCAACGGCGGAAAAGAGGATTTATAGCCAAGAAGGTCATCAACAAAATATCTTAGATACATGAAAATTTTCAAGTAATCTTAGGCAATATTTTGCTTAAAGAGTTCGTTCATGACCATCGTCGCGGCTCTGATTTGGTTGGCGACGGGATGAGTTCGTTGGAGGACGGGAGGATCGGACTAGACGCTGTGCCTTTGATAGTATTCTTGGGCTCGCTTCATCTAGGTAAGGAGTTATAAGATCAAAAGGGAGAGTGAGAAAGAGAGAGAGAGAGCGGAGAAGAACTCAAACTTCGATTAAACTTTAGGATCTTTACATTGCCCTCTTTGGAGCATCTTTGTCCCAGTTGATGAGTCCCGGCTAGTATTCCAATGAACTTAATGCACGGATACAATTTATAAAGTGGCGACCAAAAATCACAATTGTGACCATCAACGAGAATTTGATCAATCAATCATTGTGTCGTCATTATAGAGTTTTTTTTTTTCTTTCTTGATTGCATGGTTGTGATGGCAGGAAAAAAAGAGAGTCTCGATGTGTGTACGGAAAGGCTTTTAATTTTAATGGGAAAATTAAGATTGCTTATAGTTTTGGCGACCTGACCAGGTGAGGTATGAACCGAAGTTTTTTTTTTTTTTGTTCTTTTAACGAATTTAATTCGTTGATGAAGCTTCTTGGTCGTTTGGCTTTTGGGGGACCCTCTTTTCATTTTGGTCGCTGCCGGTCTCAAAAGGGACAAAATTTTCGTTCTCACTATGAAATCGACTCATCAATTTTTTCTTGTCGTGTCATCTTGAGAGCTGTTTTTTTTGTCGTCTTTCTTGCTGGAATTTGAAGACATAACGTGAGGATGAGCGTATGAAGTGTCATATGTGGAATTGTTTAGTTTAACTGGAAAATATGAATCCACTTAAATATTTTCAAGTTGAACTTTGTCACGCAAAGTAAGATCGATGCGATTTCGGTTAGTTAATGATCAAATTGTTTAGATGTTTGGATAAAGCGTTAATTTTAAGGTTTGAGGAATATAATTTGCTATTAAATTTGAAAGTTTAACCATTGTTTGGTGATGATTTTAATTGGTGGGGATTTTCATGAAACTGGGCACTATTGTAGAAGACTTTCAGGCCGAATGTATCGAATAGTTGTTAGGAAAAGAAGAGAGAAACACTAGTTTAGATTTACTAGTAGTGGTCCTGGTTGTCCGCGCATGAACGACGCATCGCACATCCTTCATTGGATCATCTATTAACGAGAGCGTACTTCTAAGAAACATGAGAGTTCAGGACTCACATTTTCAATTACAAAGAAGTAGAAATTCTTTGAAAACATCCCACGTTGAACCAAGTGCGTCTGATGTCATTTAATCATGTATTATTCTCCAACTCATGACCAAATTATCGTTATTGAATATCGATTAGAAATACATACGGATACATGCAACCAAATAGGTATGTGGCTACAAAATTTTGGTGATCACATTTTCTTTTTTCTCTACTTGCTGTGAAAACTTGATCGCCTTCACACGTTCACTTTAACAAAAGATTCAACGAAAAGTTCATTAATTTCGATTAAAAGATATCGACGAAAAAAAAAAAAAGAATTACCCTCAAAACAGCCACCACTGGGTTTCAGCATTGAATGAATATTTTCGGGCCTTTTTTTGTTAACTCATCTGATCAATGTATTTCGTGGTAGTAGTTACGCTAGTTGACTTGGTATTGTGTTGTGTTAAATGATAAAAAGTGAGTCTTTTTCAACATGTTTTTTACTGGATGCGATCCACGATTTTTAGGCTACTCAAAAGACAGTTACGGTCGGTCCTCATACTCATAATGGTTTTTTGTCCTGCCTTTGTAATTACTCAATCTCCGATGGTGTGGTCATGATCTTCAGACATTTGAGGTTGCACTAAGTAGGTAGCGCTAGATTGGTTAAATTTAGGCTATCAAAATTGAGTTTATACACAGTGAATGTGTTTTAAAGGATCACAATTCGTGTTCTGCGTCTAACTTATCTATCAGTTAGCATATCGATATATCAAAGACATATTACCAAATCAACTGCATGCATCCAGTTACCTTAACTCAAGAAAAAGAAAAAATACATCATCAACCTGTCGAAATCCACGATTATTTGCACTCCTTCGCTATTTGGTGGCTCGCATCACTCTATCACCAGATGACGACCATTGATGACCATAGCCAACAACATCAAAAGAAATGGAAAACATTATACAGAAGCATGAACTTTTGAACTATTGCAACTGATTGCATGGCTATTTAACACAAAACAATTGTTCAATAAAAGATACTTCAAAACGATCTTCTTTAGTCGACGTCTACACAATCTGTATATTTAGTTAATAGTTTAGTAGTATTTAATGAGGTGTGAACTAGTTTTTCCATCGCATGCAATCCTGCTGATTTGTAATGTCTTTAGCATGGTTATTTGATGATTGAGACATTGAAAAGGGAGAGATAATTTGCCGACAAGATAGAAGAGAACAGCAACAAAAAAAGAAGCAAAAAACAATTACACACACCAACAAAATTGATTGATTATGTTCGACGAAGAGATTGTAACCATTGATCGATTTAGTGATCTTGACGATTACACACAGGAGTCATTTTCACGATTTCACCTTGAGGGTAGAGATATCTTGGCCTGTAAATCTACTTGTTAAGTCGATTTGATCGTTGTTTGATTGTAACAATCACAAAAACACAATATTCAAAAAGAATATTAAAAAACATTTATGTTTACATACACACATGAAGAGTTCAAGGATATAAAAAGTCACTTTCGCGCCTAATTTGTAAGTTTCCAAAACGTATTGATGGAAGGGCATCCTTTTTAAAATGAAGCCAGCAAGTAGGAGTTGGGTGATGAGAAATATCTCTTCACATTTTTCAGAAAACTAATGTCTAGTCTCTCTTATCTTCGATTCTCCAGTATCTTCGAGAAAAAACTTTAAGGATCGCCTCATATGGATTTGTAAACTTTATAAAGCAAAACAACACTGAGAGGAAATACATCACGATTGACAAGCAAATTTTATCCATAAAACCACAATCCCCCTGTTTTATCATCTCTCATTTTCTACGTCTCTCTCTCTCTCTCTAGCTCGCTCATTCTCCCTCCTTCAATCTCCTCTCTTTCTATATATATCTCTTTATCTGATAAAGAGTTAAAATTATATTTCTATCCTGGCTTTTCAAAGATGTATTGTCCACGAACAATCATTATTTGCTACGCATTACCACAAAAATTAGAGAGAAATTACATTCAAATTAGTATTTCACGTCCTCTCTCTCTCTCTCTCTCCACCCCATGAACTCTCTGTCATGGGGTTATCATCTGGTTGTCACAAATTGAATGAGACATCTCACCATTTCAGGATTAGACACAAAACAGAAATCAAAGACTGATCAACTTCAGTATCTACTATAAAAGCTGCCTCTTTCTGTCTCCAAAAAAATGAAGTTCAAGCAATGTGTCAATCTCAGTTTTATAAATGTCAAAAAGCCTGAAAAACAATACTTGGTTGATACCAAAAACCACTTTTGAGTATTATGGAGCACTACATGCATACAATTATATGCATATAGATATGTATCCTGAAATAGACTCGTAGTTTATTTTTGAATGGTTTCTGCGTGTCATTCTTAGCCTTCGGACAGCTCGAAACTTTCTGAAGGATTCTATTCCTGAAGATCTTTTTCAGTTTTGTTATTTAGAACAATTAGAGTGTACCAAAACTCAACTTCATCGATGCTGTAAGTCCAAGAATAAAAAAACTGGATCATATTTCAGCAGTTTGCATCCTGAGACAGTGAAGAAAAGCAGTGGATTCATCATTTTAGGAGACATTAAACACAGTTCCCTTCAGAAACAGAGTACAGAGAGGGAGAATACAGAAGGAGAGTGGCTACAGGGACAGAAAATGTACCGAGTAACCCATTCTTTAAACAAAGTAACTATCGACGTCCTGTCATTGATAAAAACTAGACAGCAACCTGGATATGATTTATTGTAGAATATTGGCTTGAAATCTCTTGTTTTTTTGAATCAATCTTACAATCAATCACAAACCAGGGTGGCTGTCATGGACCATATACAGATTAGATTGATAAAGGACAACAATCGACTTGAGCACTGTTTTCGGGACGAATAAAGGAGAACCTGAAGATCGTTCGTATAACCTGAACATTTCCTATGTTTTGACAGCTATTTTGACATCGAAAATAACGAAATGTAACATTGTAAGTAATTGGTAAGCTTTTATAAGACAAAGTGAATTTTTCAGTTGAAGTTTTACTAAACAATTGCTTGTGAAATGTTTCAGAGTCCCAGGAACAAATTAGCTACTGTCTAAAGACAGGATTAAATTGGTTTGACAAAGAAAAGGATGTTGTCCGCTAACAGATTTTCATTGAGTTTCATTGCGACTTTGGTTTAAAACATAACCCAGAGAGTAACCATTGCACTTAGGTTCATCATCATAGCACTAGGGCTCAACAAATAGAGATCGATTAATATAGGTTATCGGATCATCTGATTATAGTCCTTGCAGAGGTTTGCTGTTTTTTTTATGTTGAAGTCTCTGTAGTAAATTAGTAAAAATTTGTAAAAAGCCTACAGCATCTCTCGATATTTGACCCGCTTACCGCGTCCTCCGATTGGAAAACTCCATATAGCTATGATCGAATAACTAATACGGTGTCAAAACCCAAAAATTTCAATAAATACATTTTAGAATCTACAGAAAAAGGATCAAAACAAACAAAAACAAAAATTAAAATTAAATAAAAAAAACTTCATAAAATATTCCAGAAACTGAAATGTAAATGGAAAAAATTGAAATATATTTAAAAAGATTGAAAAACAAAGAAGTTGTAACCAACAAAAACTACCAAAAACCATGAAATAAATAAAAGAAAATCAAACAAAAATCTCAAGGACTGATAACACAAATATAAGAAATTAAAAATATAAAAATTAAAGATCGCTTTTTCGTTGCCCTAGACCAAACTTTCTTTATTGTTACTTGGGTCCGCCGGGCCTTGCTTTTTGCTGTTGTAGAGGACGCGTTTCGCCTGTATGAAGCCATTTTCGGCACGTTCCCAAGAACTGGATTGTGGTAGTCCAAAAACTCCGGCGAACCCAAGCAATAACAAATGTTAAAATTGAAATTTTGAAAATAAATAAAATATTGCTAGTTTAAAAATTTAAAAAAAATTAAATTTAAAATAAAAAATTTATTTTACAAATTTTTTTAATAAAAAAAATAAATTTAAATTAACAAAAGAAGTATTAAAATATGACAAAAAAGTTAAAATAAAAAAAATCGATACGTCAAAAAATAATTTTACGAATTTCAACATTTTTAAAAATCATAAAGAATAAAAAATAAACTAAAACACCAAACAAGATAAAATATTATTAAATAAAAATTTAAATCAACCATTTTTTGTTTCAAGTTTTTCTTGTTTGCAAGAAAAACTTGAAACAAAAAAACTTTCTTGTTTTTCTTTGTCTGCAAGTCATTGCAAAAATTGCGTTTTGTAAGTACGCCAAGCCAGGGTTCCTTTGTGTTGAGGACGCGGTTCGACTTTTGGTACTCATGATCAAGTCGTTTGAAAAGCGTTCCCAAGAGAAAGAAAGGACGCCATGGAAAACAAACAAAGAAAACATAACCCATTTCTTTCATTGCTTTTGCATTCTAGAATTCAGCGAGAAAGAAGATGCAGACTTTTTTGATACTTTCAACGTCCCGTCTCCTAGATTCGTTCAACGGAGACAGGACCTCCCGTTTGAGATAGAGAAATAAATGTTACGAAGAATTCTTAATTCTTCTTTCAATTCTACTTCGAGCTATAGCCATTCATTTGGGTTATGGATGTAGCTCATGAAAAGTCTGTTAGATTCGAGCGTCCGACCGGGCTTCAATGTGAAAAGACATCGAAAGATCGCAAAATCGCAAAAACGATTTCAAATTTCTATTTCACAAGAAAAATACTCAAAGGCTTTCGCTTTTCTTCTTGGAAGCAAACTGGAATTTCGTATTTGGGTTACGTTTAAGCCAGTTCGTGTACTAAGGATAGTTTATAGCTAAAAGAATATCTATCCTTGATAACAAGGCGAAAAAGTTTTTTGGGATCCAGTATGCTCCTGAGCTCAACACATTTTTTCCACTGAAGTATTGAATCTTATTGCTGCGGCGGGTTATGAAGAATTACCATTGACAACGCTCAAACAGGAATGTTGAAAATCAGTTGTCTGACGTTTGCAACGCTCTCGATTATTTCACTTTTGTTTTCGGCAGATGATTTATCTGAAATTGAAACCTTGCAAAAAAATCCAGAATCGCGAATAAAATTTACCAAAATTTTATGTCAAATTTTTATGTCAAAATATCCGAGAAACATTCAAAAACGAAAAAGAAATGAGAACGTTGCGTTTGGAACGATGCAAACATCAGTTGCCTCTAAAATCAATTCAAAAAGATGTTTTTAGAGGTATAGAACTTTAGCTCTTTTTCATGCTCCGTATGATCTGACAGCTGTCATGCGTTTCAAGGTAAGTTTGGTTTGACATTTTATCATGGATAGGTTGACGCCTGAGCAAACATCTGAAAATTGTGCAGATTTATTTCGAAAAAAAGGTTCTGTTGGAGGAATACATCACAGCAACTCATCTCATTATATTCAAAATGGCTTTCACTGTTGACACAAATCAGCAACATGTACGACCCTGAGTTGATTTTTCGTGGAAATCGTAAAGTTGATTCTTTGCGTAAATCGACGTAAAGGGTAGAACGCTGAGATTTTTATATAATTTCCTGAGTTCACAAAATGATGTTTACCATTTTATTGAAAAAATGATGAACAAAAAAGAAATTCGGTTACAAGGACAATACGATTGACTTCTGCAAACAAGCTATTTTTTTTGTTGTATGTAAAAATTAATATCAGAAGAGATTCTGCTTTGACTATCCTTGTTTTGTCGCAAATGATAGATAATAAATCAACCATATAACGTTAAAATAAATCGTGAGTGAATTACTCGCTACCATTTTAAACAATTTAATTTTCTTTTCAAGTAAAAATAATACCAATAATATTGTTAGATTTCAATTCTAGCTAAAAAAAAATAAATTCACCTAAAGGTACTAGAAATTAGAGTGCACGCATAAATTGTTCGGATTTTGAAATGAGAATAATTCTTGATTTCTTTTCTGAATTCTAGAAAATTTGTATTTGAACTCTAATTTCTAGCATCTTTTTGCGAAATTCCTACCATCCTTACCCAAAATTCATCGCAATAATTTGCGAAATTCTCCACATTTTTCAGTTAAAAATAAAATTTCATCAACTTCCCCCCATTGCATCGCATAAATCCAAAAATAATTCAACCAAAAACTCTGCCAATATATTGCAAAAACAATTTCATCCTCGAACCACATCAATCAAAAAAAAAAAAATTTTATCTTCCAAATCAATGTGGGCCTGTAACAAAGAACAGGATTATGGCACCCAATTCCATTGGCCACTAAATTCAAATATAATTGGGATATCTCACCATAAAGTCTCCTACAAAACAGATACAAATCAAACGATAGACGCTCGTAAAAGTGCATCTGAAAGCACTCAACTGCGATTATGCATGAATGATTAGTAGTTGCGATCGTCACATTAATAATCACACCCCGTTCCATTGCTACAGATACAACCTGCATCAAAATCCCGGGGAAAATGCATCTTAAGATACATCGAATGTTCCTTTTTTGATAATCCAAGACGTCGTGTAAGATACTGAATAGTATCCACATTTCAACGTACACCACACTGCGAGCTCTCCTCTATGAGATACTTTTCATGCGTCAGCAAGGAAAATATGCGGTTCAAAATTCATAAAAAAAATTTAAATATATTGAAAAAGTTCAAATCAACGGTCGAAGTTAAACAGGACGACAACAAGTCCTATTTCAGTATATATATATATTGTTAAAAATTCTATAAATATAAGTCGAGTATGTCGGAAATATCGTACAATAGAGTGATTTGCAGCAAGATGGTGAGATAGTTATTAACGTGAGAGATATCTAGGGTGGAAAAGTGAACGCAAGCCAGGCACAGAAGAAAAATGCATCAGTCGAGTGAATTGTTCAACATTTTCCATTATTGAGTGTGTCCGATATTGGAAAATCGCGACGCGCTTGTGCCGTAAATAATCTAAAATTGCTTCCAGGCTAGCAACAATCATATACTAAATGTATCTAAAGCTATACGAGATACATATTCACATACTCGACATGCAGTAAGTGAATGCATTTTGGCTCTGCATAACCACTAAGACGGGATTTACTTGTAGGATGGTTGTTTTTTGTTGTTGTTTTTGTTGCAAACATTATACACACAACAAATATCCGGACTGATTTTGTGCTTTTTTTCTTTCTTTTGTACTCATTCGGACTTTTAAACTATTTCTGCTCTCTGATTTTTTCCTTGGAGGAAAATTATTATTGTTTCTGATACGTGCTCCAAACACAATCAGGAAAATGTAGAAAAAACTAAACCACGCTAGCCTGGCAAGTGTAAGGATGTTGTTGCAGGAGTAATTGTAGAATTGACAAGAAGAAGCTATTTTGGAAGTGACGGAGTCATGGCTGGCAAATCATTGGTATTGCGTGCGAATTTCCCCGAAAATTTTCAACCTGGAGTGAATGGTCTGACCGACCAGCTGCAGAGCTACTAGTAAAATGTGTCAGCTGCAATTTTAAATTAGCTTGAAATAATCTCAAGGAGTCCTTTAAATACCAAAGTACGAAAGCAATTTTCTTGCCTTTTGTTGAAACTTTGAATAATATTGAGAAAGGGTTGTAGTTACATAAAACATAAGATATTTTTCTGTAAAGTTGATTGGATCTCTTTCTTTCTGACCAGATCTCTTTCTCTCTGTTGCGCTCTCTCTCCTCTCCTCCTTCTACATTTTATTTAAAATCCTTGAGTTCAACAAAATGTTCAATAGCATACTTGCATCCACTTCAGGTTTATTCATAAAATCATATCACAGGTTGTTAGTCGATGATCAAAGTCCTTTCAATCTTTAAGCGCTCATACCTTGGTAACCTCTGTATCTTCATTTTAGCGCACTTTAAAAAAAAATTAGGTAATAATTCCGATTCACGGTTTCACCCGTCCAAAAATCATCAAAATCCGCCACAAATCAAACCCAAAACCCACTTCAATTTGTTGCTGTCAAATACAAATCCGAAGATTCAAAATGGCTTCAACTGTCAACCTATGACAGAACAATCGAATTATGGCGCTTAGGAATGCATGATTTCGGTGTACCTACGATCTTAGGTCTCAAATACAACAAGAAAGTCGTTAATTTTTGTATTCACAAAAAAAATTTGTTAATCTTAAGATATTTAACGCTTTCTGTTAATTATAACTGTAAAAAAAACTGTAAAACTGTCTTTCAAAACTAAAGCCGCATGATTCATATGTGTATCGATAGTTAGTACCGAATTTTAAGAAAAAGTCTTGGCAAATGTCACCAAAATTAATAGGAAATAACATTCTCGTTAGATTAAGTTCAAATAACTGTACATAAAAAATTAAAAATAACTGTATTCACATGCATGCAATTTCAGTATGCAACTGACGGAAATATTCCTGAAAATACAAAGCATGCCGAAATATTTTGAAAATGCATACAATACAATCGGGTCTGTGATGTCAAATCATTATGAACATAATTTTTGACAGTTCTAATATTCGTAATTAGGACATACATAAGGACGTACGTGCGTGACAAATCTGGAACCGTAGCGGAGCGCGCCGGATTGTCTCTAATATCGTTTTTGAGGCTTGGTCTTGTCGCTTGGTCAAAAGGTCTTGTCGCTATGAGAGCAGCTAGCTGAATATTTGAGTACAATATTCGTTTAACAATTTTCGCTTCAAATTTGATTGGCATGCTGGCATCAAAAGTCATGTTGACATTCGTCAACTGACATTTGTGATCTGACATTCGCCGTGAATTCTAAACCAAATTTAAGTACTTTATAATAGGTAGAGATTTTAACTCAGAAGGGTTAGTGGGTGTCCATTTTGATCTAAATTTTACAGGACAGATTTTTTTTTTTAATTTTTAATAAAAACATTTCTTCCTTTATTTATAAATAATATTTCTTCCAGTAAGATATGCGTTAGCTTGCTCAAGCCTGCCTCCAAAAACCACTGCCAACTTTTCTCTTAATCTAAAAATTAGTGAGATTAAAAAACCAAAAACTTGAAAAAATGAATTCAGTACGTAAATATCGACTTCCTTTCTTCAATTTCTCAATTTTAAAGTCTTACCAGAGGCATAATGCTAAGCAAATGCTAAAGAAACATCTACCGCCGAAAGATCATTGTTGGAACGCTAAACAAAATAACAACATCCATCAGTTTAGGAAAGCAAATGGTAGCTAAGCTAGAGCTTGTACCAATAAAATTTTGACGCAAGCTTAACAGAGAGCTTTTGGGCGGGAATCAAGCTCGCCTAAGCTTCATTGTCAACCGAAATTTTCAAAAGCAGTCGGTCCGAAGGAATGGCGAAAAGTATTTATGTCAGTACTATGATAATTTTCATACTGTTCTCCTGACATACAAGACCATCTTTGATCGTTTAAAGGAACAGAGCAAGAGAGAGAGAGAAAGAAAAGTCACATTTTATATGCACCCTACCTCTTCAATCTTTCGCATATAAAAAATTAAGAACTTTCCTAAGTCAAGCGTGCTATCCTACGCGAAAAATAATACTGGTGCACAGAAGCTTCTAGAAACCGTGAATCGGGCGCAGAATTAAGAAGAACAGTCACATTTATCAAACGTGAAAAAAAAATTATTTCAATTCATTTTATGACAAGATACGTTGCTAATAATTGAAACACGTCCTACCCCTGTCTGTCTCCGTATTTAGCTGCAGCTATAATAACGATTATAATTCAACTTAAAGTAGAAATCCTACAATTAAACCAAGGAACATCGCTTGTAACTAGTTTTCGAATGCATAGCAGTCAACTGTTTGATTGAAGGATAATCTTGTTTATAATAGAGTAATGTATGGATAGACGATTTATATAACTTTCAGATTCATTGCATCATCATAATGATGATAGTTGATTAGTTGCTACCTTAAAACTGAGTAAGCCATTAATCCACTGACCGATCAATACCCAGAAAATTTCACTCTAAACATTGGGATTTGATCCAGGAATCTTCACTTTGAAGGTGGGTGCTTGAGTTACAATTTGTTTCAGAAAAAGGAGCACTGTTGAGATACAGTTGGGAAAATTGTGTAGGATTAACTCTTTACAAGATTCAGGATCGAGATTCAAACATAACTCAAATAGCTCGAGAGAAAAGATAGAGCTGGATACGTAAAAAATGCTGATTAGGTCACAATTTGAAGTTTCATTGTTGTAATTCGACTTGGATGTCTCTACTTAGGGGGCGAGTTTTTAACTTAAAAATTTCTTCAAAAGTGAAGGAAGCAGCAGAATTTTGAACAGGTTTGCGAAGTTAGTACAGGGGAATGTTACACATAAAGGCCAGGACACTTTTTGCAGTAATAATTCCAATCATAACTTACAACATGACCTACATAATTGCACGTATAACGATCTCGAAATCAGGCTGAATGTTGAAGAACTTTAGACATAAGGTTACAGAGCCTTAGACAAAATTTAACTCTTGTTAAATTAAAAAAAAGGGTACCGTATAGGATTTGATTGTCAAGACTAGACCTTGATAGGAAGAACTCTAATGAGAAAGGCAAATGGAGATATGATACCACAAAATCGTATTCGATCTAATGATTGACTTATAATAACCTTTGAAGTGCAGTAGAAACTGCATTTTTACTATTTCCAACGATCACGAAGTCAATTTTAGATTGAAAAACTTTCAACATGAATCAGAAGTTAATAAATCCGAAATATTCAATGGATCTAACGAGGACTTGACTATCCACACTGGATAAGGACAACTCCACTTAGGGGAATCAAGGAATAAAGCGAAAGTTTTGCATTTTTGAACAGAATCATATACGCAAAGTAGTTATTATTGTCTTTGAAATGTTATCATAAGTCATTCAATAGAACCACAAACAGTTTTATAGCAATATTCCTCATAATCAACTGTCCAAAAGTTAAAGGAATCGTTTTTAAATTGCAAATCTGACAAGAACAGTTGAAAAATATCCAGAATCAAATAATCTGTTGTCGAAGAATTCGATCATTGAAATTAGGATTTGATCCAGAGATTTATGCTTCGAAGGCCAGTGCTTTGATTACGGCTCATATGAGCGTGAAAAATGAGATTGAATAAAGCAGAAACATACCTGAGGAACAAAGACGATAGAAACTCAGAAGATTCAGCAACATTTTCAGAAGATATTTAAGGATTTTTTTCAACGACAAATTTTAATAAATAAATTCAATAAATAAAATAAATTATGCATATTTTTTTTTTTAAACAAAAACCAAGAAAGTTTTATGTTTTGTTTAGTGAGACATTAAATATTTTTAGGTTCTATTTTCCTTCAGGAGATGTATTTTATTTCGACGGTTCATTATACTAGCAGAAATTGTCAGGATTAAAGGAGTGTTGGTCATACTTTCTTCTATAATTCAGATCCTACGTTCAGGTTAAGTTCAAAAAATTAACTGTTTGGATTATTACTGATATGTTAAAAGATCATGAATGAGCTCCTTGCAATAAGAGGTTTGAAACAGGAAACCAGCTATACTAAGGACCCTAGGGAGTTCAATTTAAAAAATTTTTAGTGTAGATGAGTCTTTAGATTTACCATAACAATATAGAAAGGATTTAAGATACGTTGCCTACTAGACTCCTAACGAACTTTGTTTGTTTTTATCGCTGTTTACCTGTCCCTGTTTTGGATTTTATTAAGGCTTAACGGAGTGCTCATCATAAATTTAATTCAAACTTCAAAAATGCACAAATTAATCGTTAAAAGCAGCTGCAGGAATATTCAAAAAACAAATTCAAAAAATGGTCTTACATATCGCAGCAAAAATTTAAAAATTCCACTCAAATTGAGTGGAAATTTTTCAATCGAAATCTTCACTACATTTCTCAACAAACATTCACAACCAAAATCATATTCAAAATTAATTCAACAAAAAAAAAAGAAATTAAGTACGTACCTTAACTATCCCACGTTGTTCGTCGTTCGGAGATTATCGTCCTTCCTCCAAGATTCACTCACAGTTATCACCAGAACACTAAAGCTCGTCTTTAAATGAAGTTGTTTATAATTTTCTTTGCCAATATGAATTTCGTAAGCTCTCTTCCTTAGTTCGAAGAAATGTTATATAACATCCGAATTCACCAATAGTTTTTTCAAGTTCATATTAAAATATCAAAATATCACCAACAATCGCATAAAATCACAATTTGCAGTATCAAAAATAATCCTTTCAAATGTTTCAATTAATACAATCGTAGAATTAGCGTCACTATTGCAATCACGTTACACCAACGAATCGAGATTAATAGACATCCCAAAACAACTTCACCATTCTCTTTTAATCTCAACGCAAAACTCGCTACAGATATAGAGGATACACTTGAAACGCACCAAACGACAAGTACGACACAACTGCCCATGTCACCGCATGGGTCGACGAATTACCGTCCCCAGACCAGGTCTTTCGAATTCCTTGTACGCTGTTGTCATTGTTGTCACCAACACACAACTACACCAACACCACCAACCAAACAGCCAACAACGAATCAACACACCGTCACTGTCATCATTATCGTCTTCTTCTTCCTCTTTGGCGTCGTCTTTGTCGTGACCAAAAAGAAGTAACACGATATACATGGTCTTACAATACATTATCGCACGATGATACGAAACCCAACACATACTACACCAACTTCGATACCAAGCACATATCCCATACAGGTTTTATTTATTCATTATATTTTTTGCTTCTCTCCCTGGTCACCGGTCTGATATAATTCAGATCGTTGTAGTTGTTTGTCGCTCGTATCCTTTAGGTCACAAATGTTCAAATGTCATCCATACGGTGGCTGAAGTAAATAAGGACCCGGTTTTTCGTTATCCCGACTCGAAGTCCGATTGAATGGTACAGAGACCAAGTCGGTAAATTTGGTTGTCCGGTGTCATAGAGCGAAGAGAAGGCGGCAGATAATGCAGATCAGAAATCTGGGTTGCACGTTCAAGTCCACCAGAACGAAGGAGAAACACCAAGTTTCCGTTGAAACGTCTCTCTTTGGGCGGCTTAGTGGGGCGAAAATTTCAACATAGTGTTGGTGAAACGGACCTGGCACACAATTCTCATACACAACGTGATGGATTAGCTTCCAGCACAATGTGATACTCTCGCATAACATTTTCAATTTGTCATTGTTTGCGTTCGTAAATTCTCCTGTTTAGTCGCTGAAATACCATTCACCAACACCACTACAGCTGGAACACCATTCAAACGACAAATTCATATTATTGTGGGACGACACTTTTCCGTTCTTGGTGACATGTGCGACTTATGACCAACTGGGAATTGGCTAAAATGCCGCACATTGATTCGAAATCATTGAACCAACACATCGGAAGAATCAACCGAATATTTAGATGTATATACCACACCTTAATCGATAGGTGAGTGTGACAGAGATACCAAACGATTGGTGTTGTCTTTGTCGCATTATGGAAAATGCTCCAATCAAATGCGACATCTTAAAAAGTAGGAGGACGAGCGTAGCGGTGACAGATACACTGAATTGTATACGGGGCAGGGTAAAAGTGTTAGGGCCAGGGATAGGGCAAGGACATTACTGCTGGAAATCAAGCGTTAGGTGTGGTGACAAAGGAAATAAGAGTGCATAATATATGGAGCTGGTGATTTGTTGTGTTTTGTTTTTTTTTGGGCTGCGTTTATTTTCTTGTGCTAAGCATGTATATAAGGCTTCGAGTTGGTTGATTCGATCGGGGGTGGAGTGCCAGTTGTTCAAGTACATGGATTCGATTTATTCTTTGATCCTTTACTTCATAAAACCTGGATTTTTGCTAGCAATGCTAACTACCCTGAGTCAACTAGTATGTCAGTGCAAACGAACATGCAAAAAAAAAGTTATAAATGCAACCAGCCAGGCTCTAGCACCCGCGGAAAATCACCATATCCTTTGTATCCTTTAAGCCTCTTTCAGCTTGATAACAAACAAACTTTTTAGCGTACAACTTTAATTTATCGAACCATTTCAATTGTACGGTACAAACCAATCGATACTAATTGGATTTGTGTGAATCTTAAAGTTTCTCCTAACTACGAAAGGATGTTTGTAATGATGATGCCGATGCAGGGATGGATGATCCAAACAACTAGCAGTCACTCATCCATCCATCCATCCATTCAACCATTCGTCTGTCCGTTGGTTGTGTATATATTTCTTGAATCTTAAAGGATAGGGTGCCTCTCATTCTTGATGCCATTTCCATTGACTGAATGTACTTATACTGTTGACTCCCCCATCCTTCGTTTCGTTCGACTAAGCGTAGAGAGTTGGTCGTTAATCAACGCCGCAAAAAGGGATACAATACGGGATCTGGTATTGCGCGTCGATAAGCAACTTTAGTCTAACAAATTTCAATAGAAATGGAATATAATGCATGAGTGTAGGTAGTTTTTATATGTATATATGGAAGCAATCTAATGATGAATGACCCAGTTTTTTTTTGGTCCTTCGTGCTCTCACGTCAAGGGAAAACGATGAAATTATCAGCTTTAATTTTGAGTTGTTGCGACGATTTAATGACAGTGACGGTGTGAAGAAGACGGTCTGAGTTTCCGCGGGACAGGATACGCAGTAAAAACAATTTTCAGCATGGTCAAAAGTTTCTTCCGTCCTTAACTTTTTTAAATCCTTAATATTGCCTGAATTTTTGCTGTCTTTTCATAATATGTTTCAAGAAATACTGACATTCAAACGCATTTACAAACATATATTTGGAGGCTTGAATCAAAATCATTCCACAAATTAAGAAATATGATCTAAAAGTTCAAGAAAACCCAAAAAATTCAAAAAAATATGCCATAATTCTTTTTCTGTAGTTCCTAGAGATGAATAAGCTCAGTGTTCGTCCGCCAATCATAAACTGAAACCACATGGTTCGAATTGGGATTTGATCTGTAGATTTTTGCGCCGAAGGCGAGTGCATGAGTCACAATAAGTTTCTTGATAAAGGGAAGAGCACGCTTTGTGGTAGAAAGTACAGAGAGCAATTCACAAAATCCAGGACGATTTCGTGGGAACAATTTTCGTAATGAAGTCTGCAGATGTCAAGAATCGTAGATTTTAAGTTCACGAGTTACAGGTCGAGATCTGGATAAGTTAATGAAAAAGCATGAAGTTCCATCCACTGAAATCGGGTTTGATTCGGTTATATCCACTTTAAATTGAGTGGATAAGCCAAGATTTGTTTTAGAATAAAGGAAACAGCAGAGAGAACAAAGCTCGTGCCGAATTCTGTTTCTCTCTACACTGGACATAACATTTTCCCAACTGTGCAGCGAGAAAAATACCGAGAATAGTAGTTTAGTAGGTCACAAGTTTCAGCACGATTTGAAAAAGATATTTGTATCCAGCAACAGAAACAAATTTTAAATGACGAAACTACTATTTAGGAGGTGAACTTTAAACTTAGGATTGAAGGACATTATTCCAAGTAAGCCCCTTAAGATGTTTAAGGTATTTTTTCCAATCTAGGAAATTGAGTGGTGATAGTGTGATACTGGAGGAAAAAGTCCAGAAATGGACTTTTACTGGAGTCATGGACTCAGATCCTGCAAACCAACTTGTGCTTGTGTTGGGTGGACACTTGTGTTGCCATTCTCATACTGACTCTCTTGACATACTGCCTGAGGGGGTATAGCCAAAAATTTTCTGTTGACAAGTTTGTGGTCAATTGGGAAATTCTTTCTATTTTAAACATATAATTCGTTACGCTTAGTTTTCTTTGGCTGATGCAAGCTTAAAAGTATGCACTTGCTTAGTTCCTTCTGCATGATGCAAGCTGAAAGGATGCACTTGCATTTAATTGGAATTTGCCTGGGTTTCCTTTTCTTTACTTTGACAAAAACGTATTCACTCGTTCTCAATGTGTCAAACAAAAAATGTGTCAGACAAAAATTCCCGTTACAAATGAACAAATATGTACAACTGATAATTTGTGAACAATGTTCAAACTTCATATTAAAAAAATATTTGTATACATAATATAATAGAGGATCACTTACCTGATGAACATCTCGTCTTAGTCCTTTTAACACTACTTTTTACTTTGTTATGGATTTGTCTTTTCAAATTTTCATTTGAGAACGCAAGGCGAATTTTATCTGAAACAAAAGAAAACTGCTTAAAATGATTTAAAACCATGAAATTCAACGTTCATTCACATCATTTATGTTTAAAATATACTAAAGGGTGTTTCTTTAAGGTTTATATAACATTAAGTTGGCAACACTTTTTTTGCTACGTTTGGTGTGACAGCTGTCATTCGTTTTATGGTTAGTTTGTTTTGCAATTTTATCATAAGTAGATTGACGTCTAAGCAACGTCTCCGAATTGTGAAGATTTATTCCGAAAAATAACGGTTCTGTTCGAGAAATTCATCGCGCACTCCGTCAGTTTTATGGCCGACAATGACGTCCATTAGAACAATTGATTCGTTTAACTATGAATCACGTTCGCATAGTGTTTATTCTCTCTCTCTGATGTACAGATGGAATCCATCAAGACGTCGTGCAGTGCATTGTTGAGAAACCAAAGCTAGTAGTATCGATGAAGACTTAAGTGAGTTTATTTGACACCGTGCTCAACAATTTAACATCTGCGCATCATGGAAGATTTCACGGAAGGATCTTGGATTGCAAGCTTGAAAAATCCAACTCATGCAGTAACTGAAGCACCACTTCCACCCAGCACGACGTAGATTCGGTGCTTGAGCCGAGGAACAAATTTCTGCAGAACTCGAATTACATAAGAAAATGATTATGTTCAGCTATGAGTCTTATTTCTGTTTGAACGGCTACGTCAATAAACAAAACTACCGTATTTCGACTGATGAACAACCACAAGCAGTTGTCCAAACACCGTTACATCAAAGGAGAAAGTCTCTATTTGATGTGATTTATAGACCAGATGAATCATTGGTTAACATGTGTTCAGAAATGCTGCTGCGAATAACATGACAGTCAATGGTGACCGCTATAGAGTCGAATGAATTTCTCGTTCTGGGATTGACAACTTGCAGTGATGCAGGGGACCTTTGGTTGCAACAGGATTGCCAGCCATGTCATACTACTTGTAAAACTATCGACTTATTGAAAGAAGCATTTGATGAGAGTAGAGTTTCTCGTTTTGGACATGTAAACTGGCCTGCAAGATGGCTGGATGGCAACATTCGCCATGTTATTGCTGGGATACGGCCCAAATCATTGATTAGAGCAGTCGAAAATTGGACCCCCTGTTTGGACTTCCTCCGCACTAGTCGCGGCGCTCACATTTCCTAGCATTTTAGCCTCATTATTCCTGGTGTGTTGAAAGACATTTTTAACAATACAATTTTCACCTGATCAAAACCATCAGAGACTCTACAGACATCTAGTGGCTGTAGTTCTGGAAATTTTTATAGAACATGAGCTACAGGTCCATGGACGTAACATCCGATCTGAAAGACCGATCAAATTAATTGGATCTTGCGATGTTTTGTACTGGAATTACCAACAAGGAAAGGTAGCTCTTTTAATAGCGCGAGTTTTTGAGATAGAGTTTTATCCAACGGTTAACATAAACTGTGGTGAAGACTAATATTTTTCAGGAGTGCTGACAATTTAACTCAGCAGATTTTTTATGAGAATCCTGTTTTAGCTGATGACAGTCTCTGAATATCACTTCCAAGCTTCCAATCGCTTATTGCATTTGATGTATATCACTTAGATGGCATCCCCTGTAACGGGAGCAAGAGAGTTCCAGATAAACGCTGCCTAGTAATTTACCGTTAGAATTTGGTTTTATTACTTTTCCTAAGCATGGATTACTGAACATAACAAGTCCTCTTCGCGGTTCCAATATTAGAGACGTTTTTCAGCTGCTGATTAACTTGAAACACATTTGATTAGAGCCATTACTTATACGAAACGTCGCTAAAATATGGTTTAGATTTAGACGTCTCTGGAATCCGATTTAGAGACGTCTAGAGTTACGTCAAGGATTCGATTTTTCGTCAAGGGGACGGCATGGACAACCTTTAATCTGCAACTGTGAGTCGATGGAAAGTATGGAGAAGATAATTTCAACGTTTCTCAGCTCGCAAGTCCACTGATGACTTGTAGTGAGACCATTTTCTTTGAATGTGACAGCTACTTGACAGCATATTTTGCGTAGAAGAGAAAGGTGATGCTTGAAATATTTGATGCCTGTCATGCCATACTCTATGTTCACCTAACAAAACCTTTTAAGGAAGGAGAAACGTCTCTTCAGACCCGATCTTGAAATCGGCGAGTTACTCGCTTTATTTGACAAATGGTATCACGGTACAATTCGCGTTTGAACATTCTTTTGAAAAATATCTGATGGTCATCATCTGATGGTATGAAGAGCGAAAGGTGAGTTTTTTGTTCTGACCCTTTGTCTCATTTCTGTATTTTGTACTAGAATATGTACGCTAAGGCTTGATGATGCCTTGCATGAAACGAGAATGAGATCTACTCCTTATTTACATGTTAAATGGTTCTTAGTTTGTTTCTCGCAAAGTTTGATGGGTTTAAATCCATGCGCTACCAGAAGCCAAGTAGATTCAGCAGCTCAATTTTTAAGTGATGTGTCATATAAGGTACTTCTTAGATCAGAGCCAAGACAGGAGCCTTGAGTGGCATCTGATATAGATTCCCTCTTTCCACTAGCTTTCTTCATGAAACAGAAAAGCCTGCGGTTCTTCAGATAGTTTTTCGGAATATGCATTGGATATTCTGGTGTTTGTAGACGAATTTTTAAGCAACTCCAAGATAATCGTCCATCTATAACAGGTGCAAGCCTCCTGGAAGCAGAAGACGCTAGTCGTGAAATTCTATATTCTTTCTTTCAATATTCTTTCACTCGCATTTCACAAGGATTTGAGGTGACTTTAGCTCCACGTTTGCTAGTTTTGGGTACATTTCCTCAGAACATCCGCGTCCTCAAGCGTACGCGATATTAACATTAAAAGTGTTGAAATATCTAAATACCTATGCTAGGAGCAAGCGACCCTTTATAATGAAGCATATCATTTTTCGATGAGTGATACGAGTCGTTCTGATTTAATGACTGCACCAAGTCCTATTGGCATTCAAAGTGAAAAACACATTCGACCCCCCCGGGAGGTGACTGAGAATGTAAGAAGCAAAAAGTGTTTATTATTTATAATTATGTAAAATTGTTAGATGATACTGTAATGTTGGCAATACATCTTCCAGCAGCAGCCACAGCCTGTGTGTAACCCTAATAGCTAAACAATATCTCTCCCATACGTTTAAACGAGCACTTCATACCCCTCCTATGTCCTATGCTATGCATGGGTAAAGTGGTAAGTTTCTGCTCCTAAATACCGCCCCCAGGGGTTAAGTCAGTCATCTGTGTGCACACTAATAGTAGTCGTCGTTACTTACAGATAGTCTTCCTTGACAACTTGCCATTACAATTCGCCTCATATACACATTAGATGGTCTCATAGCGACCACCGCAGCAATAATGACTATGACGACAAACATCACGGATAATAGTCCTCAGCCAGCCCGGTCTCGATGGAACGTCCTTTGCGCACATCTTTTTCCTAAAAAACAAGCCCCTCGGTTGTATCATCATCAAGAATTAGTATCTCCCTTTGCTGAGGTAGCTGAGCCGCTGCTATATAGAGTCTATACTTCGATGCTCATCTTTCAATCCTTTAGCATCACAAAACTCCCGGTACCTTTGTTGTCGCCGTCCAACCCATCCTCTTAATGATGTGATACTGTCGTTCGTAACTGTTCTTCAACATCTTTCTGTATTTTAATAATATGTAGATATGTTGCTTTAGGTCCTAACCCTTTCATTGATTTTCATAATTTCATCGTCATCATCATCATATCCTTCCTGCTATGACATGGCTGCCCTTCTTCGTTTTTCTTGTTGTTATTATTATTATTAGTAGTAGAATTTTTCAGTATACGGCTGAGATACCTTGTTCCTTTGATAAATTCAAAACGCGAAGGGATGGTGAGGATGTTCGGATGGAAGATGTGGAAGCAGCGAAAAATCACTTCTAATTGTCATAAATTTTTACGTAGAGATGAGATGATGCTACTCCGGGTGTGTCTGTTGAGAATTTAATTAGGATGACGTAGCAAAATATGTTGTTCAGGGTTGAATGAATTTTGTAATTTGACGAGAGGACGAGACTAACGAAAGGATAAAATTTGGCGAGAAAAAGGGGTTTAGATATTGTATGAAATCGATTAATTTATTTTTTGTGGGTTCTTTGATGTAAAATCTTTCAGGATTCTAAGGATACTATTGTTATGACATCCGTCTTCCAAACAGCGAAGAATCAGATCGAACCTCACTGATATCGATTTGAGAAGTATTGATATTCGAAAGTGTCCTTTAGTGCGATTGAGGCATTCTTTATACTCCGATTGGAATTAGGGACAGAGAAGGAATCAGGTACTAAAAAATTGTACGGACTATTCCTGTTCTTGGTGTCATTATCATCATCAGGATCATCAAACTTAAAATTTCAGGACAATACTTAGATAACACAATTTGAACTGTCACTTTCAAAATAATGTGTAATGACAGTCCAATCAATTTTCGAATGCAGAAATATAAATACAAACAACTATGAAAAGAATACACTGTATGAATTCAAATGGAGTTCGCAATTGTTCTTATGATCAAAATGATCCTGTGTAACAATCATTTTCTTTTACAGATGCCTCCATGTTTCATTGGGTCCTGGCACTCATCGGCAACTGCTTCATCAAGACATCCTTTGGTGTATTTATGTACCATCAAGACAAAACCACGATTCAAGCTGACGCGCCATTGATCATTTGTTAGTTTAAAAGTATTTTAAGTGCTATCTTACTTGACTTCCAAATGCATTTACATTTCGCAAGATTTGCGCCCCCGTCAAATTATGGTTCAACCCGATATTCTCTGGTATATTTTAGTACTATATAGGCAAAAATGCGATTCAAGCTGACGCGCCATTGATTATGATTGACTCAGTAAACTATATCATAAATTAATCTTAATATGTTCATCATACAACCGTGTGCGAGGGAATATAGGGAGTTATAGGGAGTTGATAGGGAGATAGAGAGTTCACCGAGGAGAATGTCTAGTTGTTACTACAAACTTTGCGAGTCTAAGAAAAAGGATTCGTTTCACCAGGCAGAGGGTGGTTTTAATTGCCATCAGTCCCTGTTTTACACAGGAAGGAATGTCTTAATCAAGTTTTGTCCGAAAAGAATCGGCCGAAAATGACTTTCTTTGCTAGACAAAGGTTGCGCAAAGGATGTCTTATATCCTGAAAGTAAAACTCGATAAATCACTGTAAGCAAGCCAGTAAATATTGATCTTATCCACATTATATCCTTGGCCATTGGAATTCCTTGATTAAATGTCGCAACGGGCCTTCTTTACACTTTCTGACTTAGTCCAGCCTTGCCGACGCCAGGATTTCAGAGTTATACCACACATTTCATCCTTTGGGTCGATCGTTTTTCAACTTTCATGATCACAGGAGCCCTTCATCTTTTCTCCTTCCTCCATCGTTAGTAGTCATCCGCTTGACACAGGTTGACCTTTTTTCATTGTGTGACTTTATGGGACCTTGTTGTAACTGCTTACATGCGCGAGTAGGAGAACGAAGTTTCGAGTATGAAAACCAATGACACGGGGTGTCCAGCACTTCACAATGAAGCAAGGACCTTTACGCTATCAGCCAAAAATTGGTTCAAGTCGTCAAATGAGAGGTCCCAAAGTAACTCTTTGGACCAACCGAAGACAGAGAATAATGCTAATCTAGATGGAATAAGAAGTTGTCTAAAATATTCTTCGAGTTAAAAGTTTTGAAAAAGAAGAGTTACAGACACTCCAGAAACTGAACTTTACTGTCAGCGCATTCCAGGTTTTTGATTGGCGCTTCTGCAAATCAAGTTGTATCAGTGAAAGTTTCTGCATTCTTCGGATGAATTACCGCATCGTTTGTGAATGAGAAACGACATTAAGTTGAATGAAATATTCGTTAAACTCGAAAAAGCTTATCGAGAAGAACGAAAGGGAAAGACCAGCCTCCTCTGACGATCGTGAGGATGGCTGGACGATTTCCCTTTTGATTGCTAAAGCTTTTTATGTACGAGTCCTTCAGGGCTTACGATTGTCAACAAGTCACATTAAATTAGCATCTCTGGAATTATCCTCATCCGGGGATATTTATTCTATTTCATCAAAACGGTCTCTGCCTGTCAAATATCTTGGCTGAAAAGAATTTTTTTTTCAGTCCTTAGTATAGCGTGCAACTAACGTACAATGGTCAATACTTTGCGGTTAAGACTTCCCATACAATAGCAACAACACTCCCGGGCAACTTCTCGTAGAAAGAGACAGAAAAAGTGTAGGTAGATTTGTGTTTGTATTGAGTTTTTCCTTAAAAGATTTGAGAGGAATATTCTTGTGTTACGCGAAAATGGGAGCTATTTAACCAATCTGGACATAATTTTACTTATTTTGAAAGGTTCTCGAGGCTGAGTGCTTGCGCAGATCTCTGGCGTCAGATTTATGGTAAACTGGACTCTTTATCGCCCACCTAAGATTTTTTTCGCTCTCTGAACGAGGTTTTATTGCCTGATAATTTTGCCAGACTTCGAATTTTCACCGACGTGAAACATGCTTTAGGAGTTTATCCTTTGGTTCATTTCGTCATCATTTTTGTTGCATGGATTTGCTTTCAACAAACAATATTGCATGAAATCAAATCTCCCAAAGCCTTGCACTCAAGTTATATCAAAGAAATTAGTTTGAAGGCTTATTTACAATGGTCGCCACCCCATCTTAATACATTTATTAAAGTCCAAATCGAAAAGAACAGCAAATGTGCAAGGTTTCCTGTTGTATGACTAAGATAAACAGCAACGACTCCCTTTGAAATCCTGCGAATGATTCACCCTCATCTTATTGTTTATCTCAATATTAAATGTATGCATATGAGAATATGACATTCTTAATGATTCTTTCGAAGCCAGCCCCTTCCAAGGAAGGGTTCTATATTAAAATTCAAAATTTCCGGATTGAACCCTTTCAACGAAAGGATTGATCAAAATCGTCGTCCCCCAGTTCTATGTATTCAAAATTCAACTCTAGGCACAACTCAAACTCCACACATCATCATACGACGACATAACGATAATGAAAATTATAACGACAAAAAGGATGGCTGACTACTGGCAGTGCTAAAGGCTGGCTGCTTGACAACGCTAACGACAACCTAGTCCTAGCGTCGCAATAATGACTTTAGAATTCATGGGGGCGGTGACTTTCGAGTTGGACAAAATCGAAAATAATACAAAGCCATCAAAACCAACAACTAGTCCAACTACTCAAACTGAAATGAATTGAACGTACATAGTCAAAAAGGACGTACGCAATACTGGCAAAGGATATCTATTGTGAAATGGCCATTGACGAAAATTTTTCATTTTAAAGTTTCACCCCTTGTTGTGTGTTGTATAGTTAGTTCATTGCTCCTCCAATCTCGTCCAGGACTATTACAGCAGTCATATTCGTTCGATGATTGCTGCTACTGCTGTGGATGTTGATGCTAAGGATTCGGTTGATAGCCGAAGTTCTGGTCAATGAATGATGATGAGTGGCATGGGCAAGAGCTACTCGTATTTCGGCAGCCAGAGAACTCAGTTTTGGGGATTGTTGATGACTTTGTCCGAGAATTTCAATTAATACACGCTTATACCCCTCCCCACCTCACTCTACTGTGCAGGATAAATTGTGAAAAGGGTGCAATAATTGGTCATGCCATTGAAATTGAAATCGACAAAAGTGCGGACATGAGTGGTTGATTTTAGAACTGGGAATGAGCGAGTATCAGTCTGCCATATTGGAAGAGATTTTAAAGGGGTAGACAATTTCAGAGTTACATGACATGACACAAGGATAAAAGTGGGACGATGTCCTAATCTGTGCATTTCGTCAACGCTCAGAATCAGTGAATGATTTTCATTTAGAAAACTACTGCAAACTTTTGCCTTATAATAAGAACGGGCTGGAAAATGGAATCAACCCCCACCAATTACGCCCTTTTTTTCTCATTGATTGAATGATATTTGAAACCCTAGCACCCAAACCAGAGACATATCAGAGTATCTTTTCATTAAATATAATTCTGCAAATTATCATTATCAACTGCTGGACCGACTCATTCATTGAACAAAAGCTCTACACTGCGAGTAAACGCAATCTGCAATTTCAAAAAACAAAAAAAAAAAAAACAAATGAAGAGAATAAAGATCCCACATTACATCTGGGGAAAAATAACAAACGATAAGGATTAAATATAAATACAATAATGCAATTAAAGTTGACAGTAATGATAACGATTGTGTTTTACATCAATAAAATTTATTATTGCATGCATGAAAAGCAAAAAAAACATCACCATCACGAATAACAAAAAAACAAAAAAAAATGTAATGAATATAAAATATATCAACGCTACAATTAAAAATAAAATAAATTTAAATATTGTTAGTGATACTTATTTATTGGTTGGCTTTACCAATGACACTGGACTCAAGTGTGATAACCCCAGTCTGTCAATTCAGTCAATAAATACCATAAATTGAACTGTGTACTATTCTCAAATCTTCACGCTCAATGAGGGTGCGATAAATTTGAGTGACAATTAATAAAATTTATTGTCAGTACGAAGAGTTATAAGGTCGAATTGGAAGCACTAGCAGCAAAAACGAAAAAAATTGTCAAAAAAATAACACAAGATACTAATTAATACGGTTATTTTGTTGGAGAAGGCGGGGATAATACTGTCAAAGTGACATTGCATATTATGGAAAGCAAATTAATTTAATTGATCTTGCTACTGTCTTGCATGGTCATATTTTTGTTAATGGAATTGATTTGTTTGTCTTCTTTCGTTCGATTTTATTGGAAGTGCTTGCAAAATTTCGAAAAAAAAAATGTTCAATGCAAGGAAATACCAGGCTACGTCAAACAACATACTGAATTAATTCCAAATCAGCGTTAGGATTTACTCCGATTGCATCAAAGCAAGGACATTACTCTTTAGAAAAGGGCAATTCAATATAAAAATAATAAACAGAACACATTTTACTTTTCAATTTGATTAAAACGACAAAGGCATAGGCCTACGTAGTAGGACAGTGACCTGACTCAACGACTGAATCAGGTACCTGACATTATCGCATGCCTTATTTACGTTATGCTATGACTTTTGCAATCCTTCTGCAATCGTGTGAAATGGTCAATTTGAAACTGAGAGCTCTGCATAAGACCTAAAATGTAACACGCAACACACAACAGCGCTATCAGCAGGACTAATATTTGAGAAGAGACTCCAATGCCATCGCATTAAGGTCATCAGCTGCCAAAAACATGACAGATGACAAATCGTCATCAGTAACGTGAAAAAACATACAGCGAGTCTGGTTTATCTTGAAACCTAGTAGTTAATTTCTTAATAAACCTAGTCTTAATTTCTTCTCAACAATCTCTGAAATTCACTGCTCTCTTCGTGAGAAGTGCTAGTTTAAGAGTCCTTTCAACCTCGCATGCGCACTTTTGATGGTATAAAGGGGCGATATTTTTGACTTTTTGTGAGTGACCGTTGCACAGTTCCTGCCTTCAGATACCGGGAGTTCTTTTCAGGCTCAGACTTCCTGGGCTCCTACCGGCGTTTTTCGCACAACCGTACGCACGGAAATGACTTATCAAATCGTGCAATGATCCTTCACTAATGCTTTCTGCCAGTTCATCCCTGCGCCAAACGAAAATGAGCATGAAAACTTCCCTCAGATCCAACATAATGATCCAACGAATTATTATTTATAGTGAGGACGTTTTCCTGACGTTTGCATAAAATACCGTTGTTCAAATACTTGTTGAGCATTTTCGCTTCAGCCACCCTTTCACATAGTCTACTGCTTCCTGCAGGATAAATGTGCTAGGGATAAATATTGCAATTTTCCTAGGGCCATCGCAGCTTGTTCGATTTTTTGCAACCGCGCTTTCAAGTTACAGGAATTCCTGCTCTAGTTGGATGGGAAGTAGGAGGAGTAGTGCTAGAGAAGAGAACCCTCCAACCTCGTCAACTCCAGTTGATGAAGTCTGCTTTTTTAGTTGTTAGGATTGCCCGAGCCAATTTTTTCAGCTGGTTCTATTTGCCAGTCGATTTCAGCATCAATTCGATTAGTCTCTCCGGACGGAGCTCTCGAATGTATTCTGTGAGAGTACCACGAAGTCTGTTCCATTTTCTGCATGAAGGAAATCACGACAGGCATCATGTGCTGATAGTTTTGGCTCTAGTAAGGTAGTTCAATCTCATCTTTCTTACTAAAAAAAATCTTTTTTCACCACTTCAGTTTTCTGTAGTACTAGGCTAAATCCAAGCGTGGTAATCCAGCTTCCTACCCGGTACATTAGCACGTTCAGCCCTAATTATGCTCTCGCATAGCCAGTCAGTCGCGATGTTTGTTTTCTGACAGCTGGAATCTGAGTAGTCTATCGTAGGGGATTTTCCAATTGTGGTCCAAGCTTAGAGCTTTGGGGCACACCACATGTCACTAGTATACTCCGTTGACCTTCTGCCGTGCCGTAGATCAGGAGTAGCTCAAAAGGAGTAAAATAAACTAAAACTGAACTTGAATGTAACAACCAAGTTACAAGCAAAATAAACTGCCCAGGTAGTCCCGCCCTTTTACCACAAATCAAAGGATCATTGTGATCCTACTTAGCCTTGAACTGAAACTTACAAACACCGAATTTGCATCTATACCTTGACAGTGAAAATAGGGCAACTTGACAGCTAGAGGCACGTTTATCACTTTTACAGACTCACCAGTCTAAAACGTTTCTGTCTCCAAATGTTCTCGAGTCTGAAACCTGCTGTACAGAAGACGAACGCTTCAGTCGTTATAATCTTAAGATTACTTAGCTGATAGTTATCTTGAATCCATTCGAAACTAGTCCAATCGATGGAAATTTTCATACCTCAATCCTATATCGTATGAAGTTAACTTCCTGAAATTTTCCATTTCCTCAACAATAGCAGCTATGACATTTCAATTACACTATGACATGCCAATACTTGCAATTTGTATGCCACTCTGAAGGCTCAAAGCTGGCTCAAATGGTCAAATCTATCCCACCCGTTGTTGAGATAACTAGATAAACTCATCCTCCAGCTAACCATCGCTAGATTCTGATGCAAGGTTTCATCTTCTGTGGGCTCTGAATCAAAATAGAGGCTTATGTAGTGCATACATGGCTTGAAAGTTTCCATTTAGTGACCATAATGTAATATCTAACCGTCGTTGACCGTAGCCACTAGAAGTTCTTGCGCAACCAACACTTGAACTTCTTTAGGCGATACCAATCCAAAGAACTAATTACAAGGAACTCCATGACCCCAACAGATTTCCACGACAAATCCCACAATGTAACACTCCATTTATGTCTTTCATGCAACAAAACTGCGTGACTTGCATTGATTGACCCAAAAGACACCACACAAGATCATGTGTCAGTCTGTCCGTCTGTTCGTCTGTCTGTCTGTCTGTCTGTCCGTCTGTCAACCAATTCAAATGATGTTACTCTAACATAGCTATTAAATGTTAAAAGATTTGACGCTATGCGAATATTCATTCGACGTATGTTACTTTATTTTAAAATGATTGCAATATACCAGCGACAACGACAACGAACATAAAACGAAAACATTTTGTTCGTTGGAAGGTGGTAGTAAAAAGATAGGAGAGGTAAACTCAGATCACGTATAGTATGTGAGTATGTGTAGCTCAGGCATGTAACTATGTGACTTTTGTCTTGAAAGCGTGCCCATTGCTTAATTGGTACCCTCGGTGAAGGCTAAGAGACACGAAGACCTGTTACGAAAATGACACTCCAACACCACATACTACACAAATGAACGGGTTGGGATTAGTAAGGAGTGCGCGATTTCATTTCCGAGTCATGCACAGTCATTCTATGAGGGTGCCCCCATGAGGTTTGGATATAATGTAACCTGTAACCAAACGCATCCAGCTACAGAGAACAGGTGAGAGAACGAGAGAGAAAGAGAGGGAGAATACAATGTTAACATTTTCACATCGCAAGAAATGTCAGGACTACTTCAGCCTTGTTATTTGCCTATCTTCCGTATGTTGTAATTTGATGGACGTGACTCCAAGAGTTGGATGTTGGCGCTATGGAGCAAGTAAACATGCATGCCACACGGTTTGGAACTTAATTGGGAACGCGAATGATTCGAATACGATTTGAAATAGTGATCAAGCATGTTTGCCTAGTTGGAAATGACGCCTTCAATTGTCCGAAACGTTGGATGAAGTACTGTGACACTATGCGGAACAAGACACCTATGCGGTCGGAACATATGATCCCATCAAGTGTTAAGCCTGGTTTCATTTGGAAATCCTTGAAGCTCGAACACAATGGGATTATTGTTTCTTAGAAAAATGGCGCGCAGTGAACGCTACTCATTATTCTAGAATTCTAGGGGAAGGGAAATCCCATGTCGCAGTCAGCATACCGACCGTTATGCATGCTAGACACGACCGGGAAAGTGCTCGAGAAACTGATAAAGAGAAGACTCGCTAACGTTATCCACGCCACTGGGGATCTTTCTCCAAGGCAGTATGGTTTCAGAACGGGACGTTCCACTATAGTTGCAGCCGCGGAAGTGGTAAGCTCGGTCCAACATGCGGAGGCATGCAGTCCATCCAACCGTCGGGTAGTCCTTCTAGTGACGCTGGACATAAAGAATGCTTTCAACTCTGCTAGATGGACGGATATTCTGGAAGCCCTGGAAAACTCTTTCCAAGTTCCAGAATATCTGATGCAGATAGTCCGAAACTACCTGAAGGATTGCAGCCTGATCTACAACACGGTCTAAGAGTCGGAGTATGCTAGTCACATCAGGTGTGGCCTAAGGCTCCATCCTCAGTCCGGACTTGTGGAACGTCTCCTACGACGGACTGCTCAGACTTGAACTGCCGGAAGAGTCGCAACTGATCGGCTATGCAGATGACGTTGCGGCACTAGTGGCTTGGCGCACGGTCGATTAATAGCCAATCACGGGGGACCAAGTCCTACAAAAAGGCGTCTGCTGATGAGTGTAGTGCAATCTACGCTTTTATATGGAGCGGAGATATGGAGTGAAGCTGTCAACAAGGAACTGCACCAAAAACGACTGGCACAGGTGCAGAGACGAGGAGCACTGCGGATTGCATCAGCATACCGTACAGTCTCTGAGCCAGCAGTGTTGGTAATTGCAGGGGTGATACCCATCGCTCTCCTAGCTAGGGAGCGCAATAGAGTCTACCTCCGAAGGCACGAGGGTTATAAAGAAAAAGTTGCTCGCGATGAAAGACGATGCACTCTCGACGAATGGCAACAATCATGAGAATGTGAGCTAAAAGTAAGATGGACCGCGTGGCTCATCAAAAACTTGAGATCGTGGCTCAGTCAAACGCATGGTGAGACTGACTTCTACCTGACCCAGCTACTGAGTGGACACGGTTGTTTTCAGTCTTCCCTGCACAAGATAGGTGAGTCACGATCATACTTTCTTTTCATGCAGATGATGGGACAAAGAGCGCGGTGATCTTGCCGAAAAAGTGGGAGAGCTCCATCTAGATAGCCTTATCGAAGAGATGCTGAAATCATTTGACAAATGGAATCAAGTGGCACATTACGCTCGGGTAATCTTAGTAATGAAAAAAAGCATACTTGAGCGGCTGGATGCGTCGAGGGTGGAGGGTTTCCTTCTCCAGCAATCCTCCTCCTCTTTTCCATCCAACTGGAGAAGGAATTCCTGTAACCCGAAGGCGCCAAAAGGCGTAAAATTGGGAGGCCTAGGCCGAAGTAATGTGTCAAACGGTTCCAGGCTAGGCACTCCGGTTGACAGGGAGGGGGGTGTTTAGTCGGTAGTCCAGTAGGTCCACTGGGAGTCCGACACTCAGGGCGTAAATAGCCTTCACCTCCCTACCCAAAAAAAAACTATTCTAGAATTCTGGCATTCCCCACCCCCCCATTTCCCTCACAACAATGCATGTCCACCGTCCAGTCTGACTTTTTGGAAAATCCTTGAACTTGAGCGCATTCCGCAAATCCAAACAATGACGCAGGATGGGCGCTACCCTTTGTATTCTTGTATCCTTTAGACACTATTTGTCTAACCTCATCCAAAGGAAGTTCCCGTAACTTTTGTAAAACCGAAGCCATACAAAAAATGCAATTGGCTCGAAAAAACATTCACGATGCGACACTCCTGTGATCCTTACAAATCATTCGTTTAAAATTTTAATCACAATCATCTCATCTATAATATCTACCTTAATTTGTTTTTTAACATTTACAAATATTCACATTTTTTTTCTTTTGGTTTTTCCGCATGCACTCTCACCACACTTTCTCACTGGCCTCGTTACTGTACAAATATTTTCTTTGAGGATTAATGAAAAATTTAATTTTATATGTGTTTTTGATAATTTGTTTTATGTGTGTTTGTGTGTGTTTTTTTTCACATTTAAAATCCACCTGTTTGCCTTGCAACAAGCTACTGGCGGGCGGGATTCATCCTTTGAACACGTTGCATTCAAAAAAAACGAAAAAGGATCAAAAAACGTTCAACCTGCTTCAACATATTCATCATCGTAGTGCAACGTAACAGGACACAATCCAATTAAAATGTTCATTCAGGTAAAATTGCGAATAAAAAAAATTGCATGTTTATTATGGTGGAATATGTGAAAAGGACGAAAAAAAAATTTTATTTCGTTATTTTGTTTTTTTTTTTTTTGAAATTTAATTTGTTTTTTCTGAACGTTAAAAACAAAAACCAATATGAAACCGACATTTTTGTTTTTCATACGTTTTTGATGATGATTATAAAGGGATATGTGTGTTTTATTTCTCATCGTGTTCATATGTGAAGTGCAATATACACTGTTCAAAAGAGATGTGAATATAAAAAAGCTGGAAAAATTGGTGAAAATGTGAATGTACAAAGGATGAAAAAAACCAAAAAACAAAAATAAAACGCCGGAACACATGTTTTCATTTGAAAAAACGATTAAAAAAAAAAGGATTGTAGTGGGATAAAAGCTTCTATTGGGTCCTCTTAACACGCTCTTTCACGAATGAATTCAGAAAGCGACAATATACCACTTCAGTGATATTAACGTCAGATTTGTACAATGTACTTAGCACCGCTTGAAGGATATGTAAAGGCTCTATAGTATGACATTTATCGGATTGTGTATGAAGGTGTGCATAAGACTTTCAAAAGACTTAATTTGCTGGGATTAAGCTGTTAAATTTCATTCGTTACACCGTTGAACTGACACGGATACTATTTTTGATCGGTGGCTGTATATAATTGATAACATGTATCCTGTGATAGCGAATTTCCATGATATATATTAGGCATTTCTTTATTAATGTTTGAAATTTGACAAAAGACTCCAGACCGTCTTTTTGACGAATCATTACCGTTACAAAAGAAAAGGACATGACTCTAAATGATACCTACAACAAGCCATTGCTTCTTGAAAAATATCCTTGTTTCAAAGTGTTTGAATGACACATTCAAACATTTTTGATTCGTAAAAATCAAGTATTTGATTTGGTGGATTCTTTTTTGACGCAATGTATCAGGAATTAAATTCTCTGGTTGTTGTTGTATAATACTAATGACGTCTTATGCAATTTGGATGGTTTCTTTTGAATTAGCGTCTCGTTCGTTGCTTACGTCCTGCCTTTTGTTTTCGACCATTCTGTTGAAAATCTCTTGCTGAAATCAATTCATTTCTGCATACTACCTGCAGATTTGACAACAGTCAGGACATCACTGGATCTCTCTCAGAATGTCAATGTTCAATCAAATCAATAAGAGAGGGAGACATAGGACAAATACACACAGGAAAAGAGAAGGTCTGAAGAGAGAGGACATTTTCGGGCAAATTCGGGCTTGGAAATAGCGTGCAAGGATGAGAAAGTTAAGCAACCTGTAATTTTGCTTTATATCAAATAATTAAATACTCTTCTTTTGATGCAAATACACACTTACATCGCTAGCTTGTCCTAGTTTAAATAGCGCCTTTACATTTACATATATTCAATGTATTTCTCTCATTATTTTTCAACGTTATTACACGTACTATACTCCAGCAAATTTCTATTAAGTTATTTTGAAAAGAATCCTTACATTAGGAAAAATAGTAAATATTGCGCAAACAGTTATTAGTGTTTTCAATCCATTTGACTATACACATATCTTTTAAATTTCTACGTTTTTCAGACCTCTTCTATTTGACTTCATTCATATCCTTACAACTTAGACACTTCTTTTGCTTCATTCTATTGCTTATCCTTCTTTTAATCTTCTATCCATAATAATCATTAGGACCCTATTTGATGGCACTCTAAAGTCTCATGTGTATCATCATGAAAGCTCGACAGGTTCCAATCTCGGGCCTTGGTGTTCAGAAAGTTTGGTTCTAACTTTTCCAATTCATAAACAAGCATGCGAGATGGGAAAATTAAGAGACTGTGCCCGGTCCGAGTTGATTAATATAAACCAAAGAATCCTAAAATACAAAGATATTGCACCGCATGCATGTCTCAATATTTAGGGGGTCTTTGACAATACCAGCTAAGATGCTGTAAGTGAAGAGAAGAAAAAGAACACTATCGAAAAAGAAGGTTAATTATACCTTCATCCACTGGTTAGATTAATCATTTGCGGAGCTCATATTCATATGTAAAGCGGAATAAAGCCAATTCAACGAGCATACGGATCGTGGATGCCCAAAAAGGGGTGTTCTTGCACCCCTACTATTAGCTGTTGCAGCAAACGAAATCATAGTTAGACTATCAGATGCCGGATTACATCGCAATCTTAACCAGGAGAGAGTACGAAAGGACACTGGTTGTCGTAATGTAGGAGCTATTTGAATTACCAACAACCTGCGTCAGGAAATAAGTTTAAAACTCAATGCGGCAGAAACCATACTGGTTCCTTTCACAGGAATACGAAATATGAAACAACTTCGCACACTAAGTTGAGAACGGACGAACGGGTTCCAAAATGAAATAAAGTACACCAAGCATTAAGGTAGCTTGGATGATTTGCATAAACATGACAGCAAGTGTCCTGGGGTAAATCTGTAATCCAGCGGTGTATTTAAAATATGACAGCGACAATTATCATCTACGTAACAGTGGTTTGGGCAGACAAAATCCAAGGACAGAAGTCGCAGCATGTACGGGATCCAGTCCAGCGTTTGGTATACGTCTGGATGAGAGGAGACGTTAGGTCATGTCCTACAGCAGCCTTTGAGATAGTCTTAAGCATTTTGCAGCTTTATTCTGTGGAAAGGAGCAGCATCGAAAATATCAAGACTCTCCCATGAAATGACAGAAAACTCCAACAAGCACCACATAAGATAGAGTGCGATAAAGAAAACGGAACTGGAGTAGTTGGGCCTGCCTCCAAGCATTCACAACCGATAGAAAGTCTACCAAGAATCTTGTTGGCTGAGGTGGATACAAAAGTAGAGATATATTGAACCCCCCTTAAATGTGTAAGAATATATGGTGATTAAATCGAGACAGGTACAAGACAGTTTAACACACTCAACAAATTGACAGCGGACAATACGTTAACCCGATACTGGATAACTGGTTGCGCAATAATAAAGGATCATGAGCAGCTGCAACAATTAGCGAAAAAAAGGAGCTTGGCATGCATTATTCTGACTTGAAGATTTTAATGCAAGTCAGGGCCCCTAAACGAATATGAGGGGAGATCATGTAAAAGGCTATAGTGCAGACATCAGAGGCTTCAAAGGTTGAAGCCCTTCTTCGACTTCTACAACGAGATACAGGAGTTCTAAAAATACTGGTGACAATTTGCAGGTGATGACCTCCAGGTGGTCACTGGTATCCAACGACAATGACGGAGTATCTATTGCACGCTCGAAGGCGATCTTCAGAAAATGGTGCTGAACGCGAACAGTAACCGCACGTTTTGCAGTTTTGCTGGGTGACAGTGACAGTTTGACAGTGCATCTGCTTACACATAGGAAATCACTCGCCCACAGAAGGAGCAATCTAAGATGCTACGCCTGAAAGCAGATCATTAGGAAGATCAATTTCCTTGAGGCAGACACTCTAGGCAAATCGGAAACGGAGACACAATAAACCTCTAAAATATTTCGAGCACTACTCTCAATACAATGAATGAAAAGTCAGTCTTCTGCATTAAGACCTTCTGCATTAAGACCTCCAAATGTTTTTCTGTAATTTTTCTTTAGTTGTTTTTAATTTGATTTCATATTTTTATTAATTTTTAGTATCTTCACATGGGGCTTTGGGGTTATAGATTGCCAGATCTAATGAAAAGACCAAATTAACGTTGCTTAGGATTAAATCAAAAGATAATCAAACAAGGAACTTATCTCGCAACAATAATTTTTGTGTTTTAAATTAAAACGCAGGCGCGGAACTTCGCGCAAATACAAGGCCGCGATCACACATATCAATGACAGAATGGAGTATTAATGGCATAATTTTTAGTGAATAGAGTGCAATGGTGCTTGGTTTTGAAATTAAAGGACGTGGTCAAAAGTCGAAGTAAGTTTAAGTGTCGAGCAATGTCTCGAGTTTGGGCTTATAAGCCTTGAAATAATCAAAACAAACAATGAAAACAATCAAACAATCAATTTTATCGGAAATAGCGTGAAACTTCTACGGTTTATATACCTCACAAATAAACTTTTGATTATCTCTAGCATACCCCAAACCAAACCAAACCAACCCCCAAACAAGAAGTTATAGTAATATAATGAGACCAAGCGTGATACTATCCACTGCACCCTATAACGTGTCAACCATGCCACTGAGAGTAATAAAGCTTTTTTCAGAGGAAAGGCAGGATACTCGTCTTTGTAAATAATAAGTAACGAAACCATTACGGGAAATCCTTGTTCGGAAAGTCCTTCATCGAATTAAATAAGCCTGAGCGATAATTTAGATGGTATAATGTTAGAAAGTTTAATGAATGCATGTGACAAGTATATTTTTTTTATTTTCAAGCGTAACATGACTAATCAGGAAAGATTATGAAAGTCTATGTCAGAACATATAGTGGTAGTTATACAATCAAGGGTAATACTGACCGCAACACATTAAATATAATCAATCCGAGAAAAAGTTGTACTAATTTCCCCAGTAAATAAAATAAAAGTCCTTTAGGCATCAATGCACAAACTGCGTCGTTCGGATCACATGTAAGATCGAAAGTCGATTTCGATCTAAATTTACAGCTGTATTTCTGCTGAAAATCCTTGGAGGATCCTATAACCTAGGAAGAGGTCTAGATATCCTGGTCAGCAGCTTAATTTAAAAAAAAATCCTTCAAGGGACTCAAAACATTAAAAACAGAGAGAAGTTAAAGGGTCGAGGAACAACTGATCTTTATTATATATTGCAAACTCAAAATAGTAAGTTGGGCTGAGTTAACAATGCTGAAGTTTTCAGGACATTCAAGCATGAATTCTAACCCGGACGAAGGCAGTATTTCGCACACAAGACAATTTTCTTATCCTACTTTTAATCGGAGTCAATCAAGAGCAATATCATAAGTGATGAGATGTTACGCGTATTATTTATTTTATCCTCTTTTGAGTAAAGTCAATCATTATTTATCCTTTTACTTGTTTGAACCAGGGTCTTAAAAACTTATTGGTTTGGGTTTGAATTATTTATTTAAGAACTCATTTCTGGGTACATATGATTTCCTGATTTCCTTTTACTGATTTGTACAAATCTAAACTACGATTCATGTTACTCAAATGCATCACCGATGCATTTACCCGTAATTACATAACATAACCTAGAATAACATATTCATTCTAACCTGATAATCATTTTGATGTTGATGATGTGCAACATGCATTGAATTCAACTAGCTTTGATATCACTTAGACATGGATCGATTCGATCGAATTCATTCAGTCTGTGTAAATGACAGCCAACGAAGTTTTAGTATAACATGAAAATGAAGAGATGATAACATAATCTCAATCAATCCAGTCAGCCAATGTACAAGGATTTCACGATGAAAAGGCCAAATCTCTCCCTCATCACAAGTGCCTATAATATACGTACGTAAATATGATTTGAAATTATTACCATGAAATTCCAATCACTCCTCTTCGTCTACTGTCGATTGCTCTAAATTTTCTCTAATTAGGATCAAATTGCCTCTTCATAATCACAAGGGATACGATTGGATGGAGAAGGAAAAAAAACAAGATTTTTGTTCATTGATTATTTGATGGAAATGAAATGGTTCTAGTGATTACAAAATGAATTTAGATTTATATAATCACTAAATTAATGAAGTTCATTGAGAATCAACTCTGGTTTTCGTTTATTTAGGAAGAATAGCATGAAATATACGGGTGAGGAAATCATCCTTGAAAAATCATCGAATTTTCATAATGATTTCGAGTCCACTTTTTGTTTTGACACTATCCTCGATCAGAAATCTTTAATTTTTTCGGATCAACATACCCGACATCCTCAATTTATTAAAATATATACCAATCCCTAATAATCCTTTCAAACGAACATCAAAGGACACCAACAATCGACCTCTCTACCCACACCCACTTCCAACCATTCTTAACATAACACGATCAAATTGGTCGTTCCTATTGTATTCATTGTTAGTCAATTAGTAACAACATGCAAATCCTTTTTTTTTTTTTGTTGCAATTCCTGTTGTGCTCACTAAACTTCTATTCTTCCTGATTTTGCACTTTTTCTTCCAATCTATCTCGTTGCAAACAATCCAAAAGGCACAGTAGCAAAAATTAAAAGAACAAATCAAGGAAAGAAAGAAAAAAAAAAGAAGACGAACTTGAAGGATAATTGAACGGCACCTGAATATACATGGCAGAAGAACAATATCTTTGTTTCGTCTATTCAAGGATATTTTTCTCTATTCTATTCTTTAGGTCGCAATCTTGAAAAGAAAACTCCTTTTTTTAGTCCGTTTTATTTTGTTTTTTTTTTTTTTGCTCTCTCTCATCTACCACCTACATTGTTGTGGCATGAGAGAATGGCTTATGCTTTGCTCCTTTGCTACTGTAACACTACGTTGAGAGAATTGAGTTTTGTTCTTTTCAGTATGGACAACATTCTCTTTGCATTATTATTAAGGGTGTAGCGCCATGCGCTTGAGGATTACAAGGATTTCACGGTCTAGAAATTATTATGAATAATCAGAAAATGGCAATGAGTTCGAGATGGGTAGGGAATATATATGATGTTTTCTAGGATGCATATTTAGTGTTTTGCGTTTTGCAATGTGTAACAATAAGGAAGATGTGTTCAGAACTAAAAGGGAAATAATCAAAGGTCCTTGGGTGAAATAGAATGTAATCATTTGGACTGCTGTGATTGGAATAGTATCAGCACTTTATAAGCTGGGCTGTGTAGATTGCCATTTTAATTCCTTAAAATGAATATCTGAAATCCCATCAAACAGGAGTGGTGAGAGGCTGACGTAAATATGTGATCATCAAAGTATATTCTTGACATGCGATTCAGTATTTAGACAAGAAACTAATATAGGATAATCTTCTATACGTATGCGGTAATGTCTTCTTGGACTAAGTATATTTCGCATAAACTGAAACGCCTCCTTGGCCTTTGGCTTGATGCATTTGCATGCAATGGGTGATTTCAATCAGTTTGAAGTCTAGTTGCTTAGAGGTTAACCCAGGACATTCGACTTTTGCAAGCCATAGGTGAAAGGTGGAGCTCAAGCAACACGGATGGTATCTCAACAGAACCACTGATTTGCAAATGGGAAATCAGCAGAAACAACTTACCCTCATATTCTGTTCTCTACCTTTATCCAGTTTTCTCCTGCTATAATGGCTTTAAATTTTAGAAAAACCTTTCAGGACATTGCGGAACTAGGCCATTATATTCGCTGAAGAAATAAGATTAATATCACAAATCGAAATTCTATTATTTCATCTTCTAATCCTCTAGGTTCAAATACTTGATTCAATCCTTCCTATTTTGCACTTCTGTTGGATCCAACATAGACAGGTTTTCATTGTATCTAGTTATGGTCACGCAATATGCAACAGAGGGAACTACGTCCTGTCGCGACATATTACACAAATATGACAAGGCAAAAGTAACATACGACAGACGCAGACTACAAAACTCGGGACCAAATCATAAAATTCCCTTAAAGTAAAAAAAAATATACGGAATAACAATACGGACTTCTTCCTACCTCTAAGTCAATAAAAGGGGTATTTTTTTCCAGATCTTCCTACGCATCTTCCGACGATTTTTCCTTGTTTACTTCTCACGCGTGGTTTCTCGTTCTGATTTCTACTTTCTCAAATGTCCTCATTTCATGTTCTACTGTTTACGCAAACAAATGGGAAGTTAAAGGATAGAAAATGCTTTAGACTTCCTGCTTCCTACTTCAAAATCCTGCAAGAGTGAAGGGTGCAAAAATTGTTACTAAAAATTAAGATGAAAAGAGTTGATTTCAAATTAAGAATTAATGCCAATTATTGCCTTTCTTTTTTCTCCTCCTTCGGATGAACTTTGCTTACTTTCAACAAAGGACGAAATTATGCAGTTCCAAACAAAATAAAGCCGGGTTTGATGGAGGCAGAAGCCTGGAACAGATTAACCTACACCAGAATTAAGGTAATTGGAATTTTCCCTTAATTCTTACAAGATTCCTGGAGATAACAATTATCTGCTTTTTACCATAAAAAATTATCAATTTTCTCAAGAATTATTTTATGCCAAATCCTTTTCCAACCAATTAGGTGTTTCTATCAAATTTTTTTTATATAAAACAGTATGTCAATTCCAATCACTGTATACCCGACCAAATGCCAAATTTATAAATAAAGTGCTGCAGGAGAAAATAATTTGAATATACCATTCAATAAACAAAAATCATTAAAATGTCCTTTTTAATGCCACCCGTTGAAGGGAAGGAGTTTTTTTTTTTTTCGTTCAAGCATTAGTTCAAGCGTAAGAGCATTTGACATTTGACATAGCCCATGTAGCTGCGTTTAGTTGTTATTACATGAATCTTCGAATCAGCAGGTCCTTAGTTCAATTATCACACATCGTGGCCATTCTTCTGTGCGGTACTCTAGCTTTGATCCACACAGTAGACCATCTATGTGCGATTTTGTCTTTAGAGATGGTAGATCAAGCACTGCAATACCTTCCGAGGTCAAAGGACGAGTGTGTTTATGTCCAGCAGGCATTTTCTCATGTTTCTTCAATTTCGAATAATTCGGAAGTAATAAAAAAATATTTCCATTGTTTTGAAAATACTTTTTTTAATTTTTCTTCTGAAAAAAAACCATTTTTTTATTCGTCCTTTCGTTGCTACAGGCCACGATTTGTTAGTTGTTGGGTATTTCGAGCTTTGTTTTTTATATTGACGAGGACGGGTTTCGGCTGTATGAGGCGATTTCCAGCTCGTTCCGCTGAAGGAAGTTGAACGAGCTCAAGATGGCTGCATAAAGCCGAAATGCGTCCTCAGCAACGAAAAAGCATGGACCAGCGGACCCAAGCAACAACAAACATACTTCAATATTTTTTAAAACCATGTTCAAAGAAGATTAGATCAAAGTAGTTAAGATTATAAGATATCAATTCGTTATTTCAGGATAATTTGCCCTTTTTAAGTCGGATATTTAATTTTTTAGCAAAGGCTTTCATCAGTTTTCACCAGTTTAAAGCGTTCAATAGTCCGCTCCTTGACCTGATTTGACAAAAGACTATACGGGCGGGATTTATAGAATGTAAGCCGAGTCCCCTATCTACGCAGAGTGAGCTGTATTTCAGAAAATTTTGAATATAGAAGATACAAACAATTACAACTCTTCAATATAATCCTCCTTTTTCCTGTCAATGCACGTTTGAAAATGGCACTTAGTTTTTCTGTTCAGTGTCCTGTACTTGTTGAGTACCTCCTAGATAACTTCTCTTCGGAACTCCCCCAGCGTCAAAAAACGCGGCCCTTGCCAACGAAGGGTTTCAACTTACTCAAGGAAAAACCCGAAGTCAGATGTGCTTAAATTTATAATCCTAATCAGGATATTTACCGTTTCCAGTTATCCTTTTTGAAAATTCATTGGATGAAGTACTGATTTGCGAGCACGCATTGCAGAGTAACGGCAAAACTCTTTTTTGCAGGTTTACTAAGCGCGGTTTACAAATTTACGCGTAGATTTTGAATAATTTTTCTGTGGTACCCATGAGATGCATAAATAGGACATTCGAATGCCCTGGAATTCCTTCAGTGACGATTCAGATTTAATTCATAGAAACCAACAGGGTTGCTAACGATCTTGATTTGCAGCCGATAAAAAGGATATAAAGCTTATTTTTCAATCGTAGCAAACGTCTACTGCTGAAGTCCTATATGTCGCAAATTCATCCCTTTTTTGTTTTAATGGGGTCGCATACTGACAAAACTGATTTGGAACTTTGTAAGCATGGTACCGTTCAGTAGCTCCATACTTATTAGTTCTGAGATTTTAATGCAACGAAAAGATGAACATAAGTTTCATCTGTACCACGAATTAAGGTTTGTCTATGAGTGGCTACTGTCAGGACCGTGACTATGAAAGTGACCATGAACTACGTACGCTGGATGTCTGAACAGAAGGCGTGCCTCAATGGAGACTAGGATGGTCCTAATTTCGGTCTGTGGTTTATAAGGTTTCATGTGACACGGTCTTATATTTGCGTGCTTTGTACAGGAAAAGAATATTTCTGGTAGATCTAGATTTGATGGAAGATCTAAATTTTTAGATCTAGATCTTTCGGAGATGTATCCCTCCAAAAGATCGAACAAAAAGAGCGGTGATATCATCTTGATCGAAATTTTAAAACCCGTCAGAAACTACAACCGAAAAGATGAATAGGCCGGTTGATACAACGAATAAGGTGGCATGTTTTAATAGGGAAGTCCTGACAGATACAGAAGGATACTGGGTCGTTAGGAAGTATTAGGGGTGAGAACAATTTGTTTTCTAGCACGCTATTTACAACATCGCTAATCACAGGAGGAAGGAGTCGTGTAGGTGTGAACCGAGCCGCAAAAAAGCTAGTCCAAACGTGGCTTATAAGTCAGAGAAGCATGGTCTTAGCGATCGTTAGGTCCTGCTCCTGAAAATCCCCATTTTACGTATAGTTTTGGATATTTCACGGGTGTTCCGTCTTATTTACAAAGTATCTATTTATGTTTATTTAAAAGAACTTATTTACGTGTCGTCATATTTAATTACTTGTCTTCTTATTCGACCACATCACAGCGAAACGAATTACCAGGCTGTAAGCTTCGATGTCTCAGCCTTGTAAGTATAAAATTCCGAACAAGGTATAATCTCAAGAACATCAGAATTATCTATCAAATCAATTACATCCCTTCTTAATTACAACTAGTAAGATTCCATAGTCCAATTGAACTATGTCTTATGAAAAATTTCAACAGCATATATTCCATACTTAACATCCCGTCCATTATTCAAACTACCCCTGCTTACAACCATAATAAGCCTTCCAACAACAATTATACAACCCTCATTTGCAAGACCCTAGGACAATTTTAAAGGTGAAAGCGTACCTAAGCAACAAGGAACGCACAAGGCGGAGTAAAATTATTCCGATGCATGTTATTATTCACCATACAGAAACTACATAGAAACCAACCCTTCTAAACAAGGGACGCATCAAATACTTAACATAAAAATTAATACGCCATCTTCGTAAGGAAGTAAGTAAGTGCATGCATGTTTTATCCATCATCCATTCCAACATCCATATACCACGTACTAATAGTTATAACCTTTCACTCATCACTTAATAACCATCGACCATATAAATCCTGACATCCATCGTTGATCCTGTGACGTCAGTGCTTTCATCATCGACCGGACCATATGAGTTTCTTTCGACAGTTTTGAGATTGCTACGAGTAAAAATCATACACAATTGGTAAGGGTTGAAATGAAAATATGCGCTGAAGAGGACTCATATATGCATAAAAGCATACAAGGACTCTTTTAATATACACCGAGTAAGTTGTCATCTTCATTCTTCCATGAGCTTCGTTGAGATATAACTCCCAATTTTGCCGGAATGGATGAGGGAAAGTTATTAAAAGAAGGATTGACACGCGGCTTAATAAAAATGGAATGGTATGGGTGTGGAAATATGGTTTCATGGACTATAACAGCTTTTAATTAATAAATATATAAATTTGATTTTGCAAAATCATTCAGAATGTACGAAAGGTAAAGGATCTTTATCTTTTGTTTTGCTACTTTTTCTTCGAAATTAACATCAAAAGGACACATTAAACCTTTGGCAGGAGAACTTTTGTTCTCTCAAAAAATAAGAAGGATTACAGTGGAATTCTTGAAACACACTTTAGATTGCTGTTGGCAACATTTTTTCCAAGTAAAATTAGAAAATTTCCTTCAAAGTTTTTGGCAACTGTTTTTTGGCATCTATTTCGTAGCTTGACTGTCATAAGCAAGTTAGAAACTCAACAAATTCAAACTAACTGTAATTAAAGGATTAAAAATGATGAGGTGTAGAACTCCATTAATTTCGGTGAAGCAGTACATGACTTTGTAAGATCTCGTTAATTTTAGACGGCTTCAAGGGTGGAAAAGAAAATTTAAGGTCTTTTTTTCCGAGGATATGCTCGGGACAGTCTTGAAAAGGGACCTTCTTTCTAGCAGTTCCTTCCCGCTGGAGAAGAGATTCCCGTAATCTTAAGGCGCCTCTAAGCGTAGGAACACCAGGCTGAGACCAACGGTTCCAAACACTGAAACGATTTCAGACACGTCAATGTCAAACAGTTCCAGGATTGGTTCCCAAGTTGACAGGGGTAGCGTTTAGTGCGTAGTCCAGAATCAAGGCGCGTCTGAGAGTCCCGCACTAAGCGCGAAAACAGCCGTCATCTCCCTAACACAAAAAAAGTTTTTTCCTTTCAGACCGACTCAAGCGCAGACTGAAAAGAAAATTTAACGTCTGTTCTTTCAAAATTACAACAATTAATTAATAAACAAATGATTTCTACTTTCGAAAATGAATCTAACGACCGGTAAAACATGTCTTTGAAATTTTGACATGGCATCGCTTCTGCTTATGTGATTCGTTTTCTTTGCTTTACTTATCCTTGAGCTGAATTTTGGTTCTTAATATAACAGGGAGAGTAGCTCGCCTTGAAATGTCAAAAATGTTCGTTCAGACTACAGAAGCCTGTCAAAGTTTCTGTATAATTCCACAGAATGGGTTGAATGTTGGGTTTGATTTAATTTGAACCTCTAACTTATACAGACGAAAATGCTTCGAGTATGCTCCTTGGAATTATTGGACCAAAGTTTGGAGCTTGACTGTTGGAATTCATGGTTTTGGGGATTTCAGGAAGGTTGACCTAACAGAAATAGGTACAGAGCTAAACACAAAGCAAAACAATCACAAGGATCAAGTCCTATCGGCACAGCAGACTTCTTTTTTCAACGATGCTAATTTTTAGGTTATCTTGGCTATTTCTTAATTTTTAAGTTGAACACGTTATCGCATCTGTTTCGTGTTGAAATTAAATTAGATTTTTATTAAATTTTTTAAAAATTAAATTAAATATTAAAACTTTTATATAATGTTAAATATTTATCAGTTTAATTAAAATTTATATGACTCATCCACTAAGACAACATTTACAACGAAACCTCCATGTTACCAGTGATTTTTAGTACACACGCTTGCAGAGTCTGACTTTATTGAACTTATTCTCAACATATTCTTGAATAAGGGTTGAAACGCCCTCACAGTTCCGTTTTCTAAGCACCTTCTTCCAACGGAAAACATGCTTAATGAAAAAGTGCTCTTGACTTGCACCCTCGATAGGAGTGAATGCATTGAAAATGGTAGAAATAATTCAAAGATCCTTTCGTTTTCATACTGTCACCGACGTTGTCACCTCCTCCATCGCATGGCAACCAATGAAGTGCATTTTATCTCAGGACATAATCCAAATGTCACCATTTTGTCACATGAAAAAAAATACTCCCATCCATAAGGACAATTTCAACAATTTTCGCATTATACTAAGCATATCCTCTAGCCTGAGAACGTACCACATGAATCAGCCTCCGACACCACTTAACATAACCCTCGTCTGAAAATCAAAAACCTCTTGTTCGGAAGCCGTCTTTTTTGCGTCCTTACAATGAACGAAGAAAAAAAAACGACGCTCTCGCAACAAGAACGAAGGATGAGAGATCACCAACAATATTAGATGCCGGTCCCATGCACTCGCCCACAGGAAACACAATATTTATTGAAAAACTCCGACCTAGTTGAAGGATGATTGAGGGTTGATTTTATTCACATATCTTTTAACCATGGGTACATCCTTGTACCATTCGTGATTTATGAACGCACCCATGCATTCGCGCAATTGTTACCTCACTTTCCATTCATTTTCATCTTTCAACATCTTTACTAGACTGGAGAATATATATATATACATATCCCTTATCCGGTCCAGTTGCTTTTACACTTTTACAAGGATGGGAATGATCCCATTTTGAAGGGTATGATGATGGCACAATTGCGACAATGATGACGATACACGGAGTAAATATAGAATTGCAAAGAAGAATTATTGAGAGAAGTAGCAACAAAAAAAAAAAATATTTTACAGGATTCGGAAGGACAATGGCTTAATGGAAGCAACGAGATCTTTATGTTTGTTGAGTGTTTGTGAGCGGGAATCGGTCCCTTTTTAGACGGGGAAAAATCAAGAGGCTCAAGCTGGAAGGTTCGGATTGATTCATGTCAATTGAAATTTTCATATTCCATACCTCTCAGTGGCATTATTTATTGCTATCGCGAAGCAAGAATTTAGATCCTTTATTCGAAAATTTTCACCAAAAGTGAACCTGGATGACGACAGGAATGACATCAAGAATTTTACATCGACTGAGTATATTCAATGACTTTATTAAATGTTATCAAAGCAGTATATACTGTGCAGGATTAGTTTTTCTACTTAGATCAGTTTCGAAAAAATCTTGACGTGGGTCGAATCCTTCCCACATAACCTACAAATCAGTTCGATGCGAATTCGAACAGATGTACCATGAAAAAAGGAAAAACAAGTTGTGCATGCAGCGTTCAAGTACTTAATTTTTACTCATCCTTCCTTTCTTCTCTGGTATTTTTCATCATTATCAATATGGATGAATATCCTGTTTCAAAATTTCCCACCCAACGTGATTTGTTGCGTTCCAGCTGAACAGATAGATGGCTTAGAGTGATTATTGAATCCTGTTCGAATAGTGTATAATAGTCGCTCGTCATGTTATGATGACAGTATATATAATGGTTAAAAGGAGGCCATTGTACAATGTAATAAACATAGCGTGTCCTTAGGGTAATCGATGGTAATATGACTAGTCATCTAGTCAATATGAAATTGGATAATGATTATCATAGATAGGAATGTTTGATATTTGAGAATAGAATTATATGAATTGAATGTGCAATTATTCAGTTTGATTGGCTAATGTGAATACACGGAAGGAAAACATAGTATAGTACAGATTATCATAGCTAAAGTGAAGGATGATGATTGAGGGTGAAAGGTGATTTCTAATGACGCAAATATTGTTTTGAGTATTGTATACAACCGTCACCTTGTAAAGATTTAGCATACTGGCCAAGGTAGTGGCAATAATTCGAGACGAGTTTCTAATTTCAAACGTTCTTGGGCTACTCCTGATATCAAATAATCTGACAACAGATTGTATTCAGAATGAATGACAACAGAATGAATCCGGTTCAACTCATGTGAATAGGATTTTCGGCTGAATGAACTTAAGGTGTAATGAAATGACTACTTTCATCAAAAAGTACACCTTCTTTGAATGATCGAATTTATTCTGTGCTCCGAAATTCCATGAATGAACAGTTAGAAACCATCCCTTTCATATTTTCCAGCAAAGAACATAGTCAACTCAATTTTGTTTCGTTGCCGAAAAATGTTGCAAGTCACTGGGGTGGGCGAAAAACATAGCTAACAATCATCATGTTAGCTGAAGTATCTTTGGTGTCTTTCAGGTCTGATTGATCAATAAAACTTTTTTAAGTAAATAAAATTAAAATAACTTCGAATGGATGTTTGGGTAAATTTGCATTATCAAACAAATCCATGAGTACCGACAAAAGATACTGCAATGATCAGTGTAAATTAATAATCAGTTGAAAAGTCAGTTAAAATTGGTTGAAAAGTGAGCTAATGACAATCGCCGTTGAAACAACCAGACCAAAAATAAAGATGAAAGTAATTGGAATGCAAAAATCACTTACTTGGCGAGTTGTAAGGCATAGATAAGTCGACTCGTTTATCAGTTGAGGGCAAAATCCAAACATCAGCGATCAGTAAATGACATGAACAGTTAATCTGAATTATAAAATTAACCTGTGTAAATTAATTATGTAGAAAGAATATAATAAAAAAAAAAGTAATATCAAAAAAATTTTAGTCAAATTCGAAATTGTTATAATTAAATTATTTTTAATGGTATAGAACTTTCAGTTGGCAGCACTTTTATTGGTACGTATAGTGTGACAGCTGTCATGCGTTTTATGGTTAGTTTGGTTTCACATTTTATAATAAAAGGGTTGACGCCTGAGCAGCTCATGCAAATTGTGCAGATTTATCAAAAAACTTCAAGTTTCAAAAACTTATCTTGCACTCCATCAATTTCATGGCCGACATATTTGTCCATCAGAACAATTAATTCGATTAACCATGGATCGTTACCGCACCCCTTTTACTCACACTGATAACACGCATCGATTCAAATAATTACGGTAGGAAATTTGGAATGTTGTCAAATCTTTGCTTTTGGAGATCGACTAACCGATAATGGTGTACGTCAACTATGAGAGGATTGTTGTTTCCCCAAGCATCCGAGGAAACGAAAGAATGAACGGGATAGGACCCTGAACGTAACATGAGCAACCTGCCACTAATGAGTTTAAACTGACGTTTTGGACTGGTGAACATGGTGTTTTGCACCTATTTGCTCAGTATTGTTACAACGTTGTGTCAGTCGAGCTTGAACGGCTCTAATCCAATGATCGTATCATTTCCGTTCCGTTGAAACTGTGACAAGCCATGGAGTACGTTCCTGGGTGGAATCAATTTGGTTAAGACGGTCCTTCAATACGCGCAGGTCAGTCTTTGAGCACCTCTTCCCATAAAGTTTCCTACCAACCCTCGCGTGACCTCCTCAAAAGAAAGAATTAGGCGAGAACTTAAGGAAAGGCGGAAACTCAAATATATGGTATAATTAGAGATTCGGGCGCAGCAAAAACACGATGAGAATGCCAGAACGACCAGCAGAAGAAGAGCAGATACCTCTAGAAAATGAGACATACAAACACACATGACAGAGTAAAGCAGAAGGATTCGGTAAATTTTATGTCCTCCTTCACCGATGAGTCATACAAAGTACGAGAGGCAAATAAAGATACACTCCCTGGAGCGAAGATGCCAAGAAGTTCGATCATCAAAACTGAAAATGATCTGAAACGGATCCTTGTGACCTGAGATGGTAAGATGAAACTTAAAAATGTTTAGCGGGTAGTGCAGAAACCTTGTGCGTCTGAGAGTCCCACACTCACTCCAAACCTCCCGACCTGATTCCTTCGGAGCACCTATAGCATTTTAAGCAGACCATAAGTTGTCTAAAAGAGTAGGAACATGAACAATCATCATGAAACTTTTCTACCCTAAGGATATTTTTCAACACGCCTAGAGCCACTCCTAACGGTAAATCAGACTATATATATTAAATCTTTAGATGTCTGGGATACAGCATCCGTCACAAAGGCCAGAAATATGGATGAATACTGACTGATTCTTTAATCAGGACCTCACTCGGTTCAACCCGCGTAGCTCTTGAGTTTTCGGTGAAGCACTGCATCACCATTCTTTTCTGCTCCTGAGATCACCTGCCCTTATTCTCTGTGGCTTTTCTCTTGTTTTCCAAGCTTTAACAATTTTTAACAGGAGAATGATTCTCAAGGCAAAGATTACTGTGATCAAGGAATTAAAAGACATGACTAAAGAAGTGCTCCAGGATCGATTTAAGAATAACTAACAAACTTTTTTTGTCGTAGGGAGGTGAAGGCTGTTTACGCCCATAGTATGAGACTCTGAGACGCGCAATGCTTTTGGACTACCCACAAAATCTCTCCTGTCAACTTGATAACCTAGCCTGGAACCGTTTGACACATTACTTCGGGCTAGGCCTCGTGTTCCTACGCCTAGAGGTGCCTTCGGATTATGGGAATCTCTTCTCCAACGGGACGGAAGGGAGAGGAAGGAAGTGCTAGAAAAGAGATCCCCATCCCCGATGCCTTCCAGCGTTCCAATAAAGCTTTCTTCAGTATCAGCACTGCCCGAGCATATTGTGCCACACGATTCAAACTGTCACCCGATATCAACATTTCTCCGACCATAGTTTCCGGACAGCGCTCTCCAAACTAACAAACTTCGGAAAAAGTGTCTACGTTAACAACCGTAGTCGCTTGGATGGAATATTTTGAAAATTGCGTATTTTGGCATTAGACAGCCTGATTTTGAACAGTCATCGACCTACCCATAGTAAGTTTGGGTCCTAGACATTGGACGAAGAGATTGAGCATCAATCAGTCACGTATCGAAAAGGTCGATAAAATGTTATCAAATTTATTGATTTTGGGACATTCGGGGCATCCACGTTTATGTAGGACAGAGGCTTATGTCAAACAATTTGCCCAATTTTTGGGAGTTTTTTTTATGTTAAATACGCTCAAACCGAGCCTGAATCTCCTTCAAACTGTCCTAAAATTCATGAGAACATTTTCCATCTCAGACAGATTTTCAATATCCGATTTCAATAGCGTCATTGTAGCCCAAAGAAAAGAAATACCGCTGAATCGCAAAGCTTGCCAAAGCACAGATGCAAATACCATTTCAAACTCTGAATCAACTGTGAACATATCTTTATCCGATACTTCCCAATATCTACCCGAAAACATATAGATTATCACCAACAAAAGACTGTTTTCTCGCCTTAATCTTTCCCATGAAGAAAAAATTCAATTCCTTTACGTGATCAACTTAATCATGGGAGCATACTAACCAATAAGTCACCACTAGTCCGGATAATCCCAGAGCCTCTATCCCAACTAGAGTCGGACCATCATAAACATTTCAATCACTCCACTCGGAAGTTTTATCCAGGACGCGATAATAAGCCTATCAACTTAATTCCTAAAATTTCAATTAAATATTTTTTTATCTCTTCTTTTCACCGGAGTCGATTCATGAAAATATCATCGTCATTACTGGATTTTCTCGAAGAAATTCCATGGTCCATTCGACACCATGTCTTCGGGGTTGAGCTTCTTGCTTTGTTGTTGTTTTTCTCTGCTTTTTCAGTTGAATCTCTTGCACTTCGAAAGTATAAAAAATAAAATTCAGTCTGAGTGATACAATTTTTTATTGTTTGATGAATTAAAGGCCTATTACACGGAGGAACTGTGGAAAAATCTTAAAAAAAAGATATTGACGACTGGCCAATCTCGCACTCACTCGCAGACCCTAGTGTATGGGAAATCCGCTAGACAGACGCAAGAGATCGTTAAATATATGTAAGACGGTAATATAAAATAGTTTCTGCTTTTTTATTGTTATCGCTCACCTCTTTTGCGGTGGATTATGGTAGCGCTGTAGGTTCAGCACTCACTACTGTACTCGTTTTGTGAATAGCAGACAATTTGGTTGGGACGCAATCATGACTACTGTACTACTGTCTGCTATTATTCTCAACGGTTACCCATTCTCCTTTTCTCCTATTCTGGATAGACGTTCATTCAATTGAGATATGACCAATCTGCATTGTTAGCTGTTAAGCCGCTAATGAGGTGATCCTCATTGAAGCATGTTTGTATGTACAGTTGTGGGTTTTAGTCTCGATCATCTTCCTGGGATTTAGGTCCTCTCAATGTTGAACGTTCGTAACGTTCACACGAGAAATCCTCCCAGAAAATTGGCCATTTGGATAAATTTTAAGATGGCCCACCGTGTAAGTATCTACAATTTCGACAAGTCTATCCGAATACGTTGATTCGTCGAACTGTTTGTCTGTTTGTGGTCAAAATCGAATGGGACCAAAAACTCTCATCGTCATGTTTATTGTCCAAGAAGCTTCTTTCACTTGCTTACAATTCTAGTGTGTGTAGTTTTTGTTATTTCTTTGAACTTCTTGCCGGGATAGCGGTTGGAATAATGATGATCATTCAGTTGTCTTGTTCCATATTGTGCTTCTTCGTTCATATTTCCCGCTCGACGATCGTTAAAAACCACATCAGTGATCGTTAATTTTGACCAGTAAATCACTTAATGATTGGCTCTGCCATCCATAATTAATTTGTTGGAAATTAATTGAAGTTAAATAGTAGCCGCCAGATGAAATTGACTAGCTTGGCGCGCTGACTGTAAAATGACGAAAGGAACTATCTGTTAATATACGGATCGAAAGTGTTCAAAATAACCGTTGAGATTCCAAGGAAAAATGCAGACAGGAGGAGCACAACAGACTTTGATTCAATAATTTTGTGAGACATATAAAAAAAATTTATCAAATCAATAGGTCTACGTGTAAAGAACAACGTTGTAAGTTATCTGATTAGCTGACCAATTTGGTTGTTTGCTTTCGAACATTCGGGTTTTCGGTTCACATCTTAAACGCTATCTCGGAGTCTAAATATGGCAGGTCAGTACTGCCATATTTATCTTTATCTGTAGATTTGATTTGAATCTTAAAACACTTGTTATTCAATCAATGTTCTATGTTTGCCAGGTTTGTGTTTCTACCATTCTCACGTCTTCTATTATTAGTCCTTGGAAGTGCATGTCGTTTTACTTTACTAGACCATTCAAATTCTTCAATCTCGTCTCTATGCATATCTTTTGCTCAGCTAATGGATAAAAAACCAAATGAATATCGAGTTTAGAGCCGAAGGATCGATAGTATTTTCTGGTCCTGAAGCAAGTTTCTGAAAAATTTAATAGGCAATCAGTTGTACGTCCTTGAATCATATTGTTGCGCGTTGAGCAGGTGCGCGACCTGTTTGCTATTCGCAAATATTGCTAATAGTGAAATAAAACACTCGCGAACTATTTTAAAATTAATTCTTAAAATTTAATTAAGTTTCTTCTACACTTTATGATTAATTTACTAAAATCACTTTAATGAATTAAATTAATTAATTAACACTTATTCAATATAATTAAACACTATTTCACTTATTTAACACTTTTCTCACTTTTCGAGTTTTTCTGGCGCGCACTGTCGCGTACTCTCGCGTTTTCCATTCACAACTGCTTGTCTCGTCGCTCGCCGTAGTCGCTTATATACCACTACCAACCATCCCAGAACCTTCCATACAGATTGTTCTCGCGTGTACGCGTCGAGTCGCTTGCACCGGGATCTGTTGTACTTGATGCGCGTGACGTGCTTTATGCTTGCGCACACGAGAACAATCGATGTGTTGGTAGCAGATAGTCGTAAACATGTTTACGACTTTTTATTTACGCTGACTACAGTTCGCGTGACCTGAACACGTCACACTATCCCCGCCTTAAATCTTTTTCGCCCCGAAAAAGTGTGACATTAACCATCTCCGCGTCTTCGTGCTGATAATATGGGGCAAGGCGGTCCAGATGCACAATTTTCATTTTTGCCCTAGGTTTCTGGTGTTCTTGTATCCGGTATACCACATCGTTGATCCGTTTGACGATTCTATAGGGTCCTTCCCAATTCGGCTGTAGCTTCGGAGATCTGCCTTTACGACGCCGGGGGTTATATAGCCAAACCAAGTCGTCCGTCTGGAAACCAGATGAGTTTGCCATTAAGTCATATCTGGTTTTCATGCGATCAGTGGCTGACTCTATTTGTTTCCGCACTAATTGGTGTATCTGACTCAGCCGTTGCCTTAAATCGCTTGTGTACTCCGAAATAGGTTGGGGCTTCTCAGGGGGTGTCCCAAACTTCACATCAGCTGGTAGACGAATCATTTTTCCAAAGATGACTTTTGCGGGTGCTTCTCCAGTCGATGCATGTTCCGCAGTTCGGTATGCCATCAAAAATAATGGAATGCGTCGATCCCAATCTCTCTGGTTTTCATCCACCATCTTGGCCAAATGTTTATTAAGCGTGTCATTGAACCGTTCGACCATTCCATCGGACTGAGGGTGAAGTGGCGTTGTCCGTGTTTTCCGTATACCCAGCAGTTCACACATTTCAGCAAAAACTTGTGACTCGAAGTTTCTGCCTTGGTCTGAATGTAGTTCATGGGGTACGCCATATCTACTAACCCACTGAGAAACGATTTGTTCCGCTACAGTAGTTGCTTCCTGGTTAGGAATTGGGTAGACTTCTGGCCACTTGCTGAAGTAATCAGCTACAACTAGTAAATACCGATTTCCCCATTCGGACTCGGGAAAGGGTCCTGCGATGTCCACAGCTATTCTTTCGAATGGTACCCCGACGTTATAGGTCTGCATTCGTCCTCGCGTTCTTCGACTTGGGCCTTTGACGGAAGCACATATTGTGCATTTTCGACACCAGTCAAGAACATCCTCTCGAGCGTGGAGCCAATAGAACCTTTCTCGCACCTTTGTCAGGGTTTTGTTTACCCCAAGGTGACCTCCCGATGTGCCTTCATGCATCTCCTTCATTACTCCTTTGACCCGACTCTTGGGAAGAACAATTTGCATCCTATGTGAAGTGCCATCTGCTGTTTCCCATTTCCGTTTCAAAACTCCATCTTCGACCTCAAGGGAGTTCCATTGAGCCCAATAACTTTTCAACACCGTGCCGCGTGCTGATATGTCCTTCCACTCAGGACGTCCAGTTGTCTCCTTCCATACCAACAATGGTCCAACATCATCATCTGCTAGCTGAGCGTCCCGCAGTGCGTGCTGCGTCCAACCCTCGTCGACTTCTGTTGTGACTACACGAAGATCTATGCCTTGTTCTTTTTCCTCAGACCGTCGGCAGTGTTTACAAGCTGCTGGACATGGGCGACGGGATAAAGCGTCGGCATTCCCATGCACTCCTCCTTTTCGATGGACGATTTCGTAATCATAGGACTGTAGCCTTTCTATCCATCTAGCAACTTGCCCTTCTGGGTTTTTGAAATGGAGCAGCCATCTCAGGGAAGCATGATCTGTGCGAAGAACGAATTTCTGTCCGTAAAGGTACTTGTGGAACTGCTTTGTTGCTTCAATTATAGCTAGTAGTTCTTTCCTGGTTACGCAGTAGTTCTTTTCACTCTTTGACAGAACTCGACTGTAGTATGAGATTACTCGCTCCTCACCGTCGATCTGCTGTGACAATACGGCCCCGATCCCGTTGTTACTCGCATCGGTATCAACCACAAAAATTCTTCCAGGCTTGGGATATGCTAAAACCGGTGATTCACAGAGCTTATTCTTCAACGTCCCGAAGGCTTTTTCGCACTGTTCATTCCAAATAAAAGGGCGATTCTTTTCCGTGAGCTGATGAAGACACTTCGCTATTTTTGCAAAGTCTTTAACGAATCGGCGATAATAGGTCGCCAGTCCAAGGAAACTTCGAAGTTGTCGTTTGTTATTAGGTTTCGGCCAACTTCTCACAGCTTCTATTTTCTCAGGGTCCGTTTTCACACCTTTTGCTGATACAACATGTCCTAGGTACTTTACCTCAGATGCGAAAAGTGTACACTTCTGTGGGCTCAGCTTCAAGTTGGCCCGTCGTAGCCTTGAGAAAACCTCTTCCAAGTTGCGCACATGTTCGTTAAACGTCCTCCCTATGACAATGATGTCATCCAGATATACCAAGCATGTTTTCCAACTTAACCCGCGGAGTACACATTCCATGAGGCGTTCGAATGTTGCTGGAGCATTGCAAAGACCAAATGGCATCACTACAAATTGCCACAATCCAGTACCCACAGAGAATGCAGTCTTCTCTCTGTCTTTCTTGTCGATTTCAACCTGCCAGTATCCACTCTTTAAGTCGAGAGTAGAAAACCACTTCGAATCCGCCATTGTATCCATAATATCGTCGATGCGCGGAAGTGGGTAGCTGTCTTTCTTCGTGACATCGTTGAGCTGCCTGTAGTCGACACAAAACCTAGTGCTTCCATCCTTTTTCTTTACCAGGACTACAGGCGATGCCCACGGGCTGATTGAAGGTTCGATGACTCCTTGTTTTTCCATGTCGGAGATCATTGCGCTTACTTCTCCCTGCTTGGCTAATGGAAGTCGTCTTGGTGCTTGTCGAATCGGCTTAGCGTTTTGTGTGTCAATAACGTGAGTCACCATACTCGTACGTCCTTGATCGTCGTCACCAGTTGAGAAAATGTCGCGGTATTTGTTCACCAATTCCGAGGCTTTCTTGAACTGCTCTGGTGATATCTTGGTTGGTTCCAATAAAGTCGACACTAACTCACGGGATTCCCCAGTATTTCGTTTCCTAGCTGGACATTGGCTATCTCCTACTTCCAAAGATGTTACAGTAGAGACCAGCTGACAGCTACCAATAATGTCTCCAGCTTTGATGTGGGTAACTGAGTCCGAGGTATTAAGGACTCTAACCGGCACGCATCCACTCTTATTTGTTGTTACGAGTGTCCGTCCCAAAATTAAATTACGCAGTGCCGGTGTTTTTGTTGGCTCAATTAGGTAGGATCTATGGTCTCCAGGATCACCTTCAAATTTGGCCCATACAATGCTCTCGGAAGATTTCGGTACGTCAGTGTCGGCATTTACGACCACTTTCGGTGTTGGAATGTTGTCGTAATGACCCTCCATTAAGATCTCAACATTCCGCCATCTCAAGACCCGTCTGCCCAAATCCAACGTAAACCCGTGTGGTCTTAGGAAATCCATTCCCAGGATGCAGTCGTCCATTATATCAGCAACAAGAAACTCATGTTGAAACAGTATATCCCCTACTTGTACTTGGAGTTTGATCTCGCCGTATACGGGTGCTGCTTCTCCCGTTGCTGTTCGTAGCAAAAGTGGTTTGCCTTTGGAGAGAACATGCCCGCTCACCAAATCTGGTCGCAATATTGACCTTGTTGCACCAGTATCAATTGTGAGGGTGCAATATTCACCGTCGACTTGTCCACGAACACATAAGTCTGCCTCTCCCCGATGTAGCCTAGATACGATGATGGTGGTTCTGGGGACTTTGATCCTCCTAGCCAACCTCTGCCCCGCGAAGTTGGCTCTTACGCGTTTCCCGACCCCTTGGATTGAGGGGCCTTATTGCCAGGCTCTATTTTTGGCCTTGATCTGCTTCTAGCAGCACATGCCGGGCAGTAGCTTAATTTCCTTTGCTGCTTGCAGTTTCGTTGGAGATGACCTCGTTCACCACAATTCCAGCATATGGCCGCACCATTCACCTGCGCTTCTTCGCTGATGTCAACACGCTCACATAAACATTCTTCCGTTGTAACCTGTCGGATTCTGGCTGTGTTACGAGTTGTTGTTTTGGCAGCTTCAAAATTTAAACAGTATGCCAGGGCGTCCTTTACGGAACATTTTTCGGCTAGGCGGACAGCTTGTTGCATCTCCCTGTCCTGCAACGCGCTGATGAAAGCCTCCGTTGCTGCATCGTCCCGATGCTCTGGGTCGTATGCAGGGTAAGCCAAAAGTGCAAGCCTTTCAGTATCCTGAGCCAACTGCTGTAGAGTTTCACCTGGTTTCTGCATCCGGTTGCGCAGCTGCGACCTGTAGATCTGCTTCAGGTGATTATCTCCATACCTCATGTCCAGTGCGTTCATGATAGCGACGGAGCTTGACTGCAACTCGGCAGGGACAGTTTGGAGTATTTCCGCAGCTGGGCCTCTCAGAGCAAGAATTAAGGCTGTCGCTCGCTCCTGGTCATTCCAGTGATTTGCTTGAGCGGCAGCTTCAAACTGGGTTTTGTAAATGCTCCAAGCCATTTGTCCATCGAAAGTTGGCGCTTTTACACTCCTTGTTGAGATACTGTCTGTATTCGTTATCGGGCTTGGGTTACTCGCTATTAGACTTGGGCTGGTCATTATCGGGCTCGGGTTACTCAATATCGGGATCGGGTTGCTCACTATCGGGGCCGGGCTACTTGCTATCGTTATTTTCCCTTGTTTTAAGTCTTCTTTTATTCTTTCAATCTCTTCCCGAACCGTTTCCACTTTGCTCATCCTTTCTTCCACTTTGTCCATCCTTTCTTGGAAACCTTCAATTTGATGGTTAAGCTTTCGGCTTAGTTCACCTAAATCTGCTCTTAATTCAGCTGATTGCTTGTTGAACGCTGTTGACTGCCGGTCGAGCTTCTCGTTTAGCTCAGTTGACTGCCGGTCGAGCTTCTCATTTAAGTCAGTTGACTGCCGGTCGAGCTTCTCATTTAAGTCAGTTGACTGCCTGTCGAACTTCTCATTTAAGTCAGTTGACTGCCGGTCGAACTTTTCTTTTAAGTCAGTTGACTGCCGGTCGAGCTTCTCGTTCAACTCGGTTGATTGCTTTTGCATTACCATCAACATTCGCATCAACCCTTGCGCACTCAGGATTTGTTCCTCCTCCTCACCTCCAGTGCAACTTTCAGCGTCGGGAAACTCAAACGACTCTGGATCTATCCCTTCCGCTGCCAGCGCTTCGTTCAACCGCGTGATCAGTCTAGCTTTGCTTCCTTCGGTTGAAATTTTCCGCTTTTCTAATTCCTCCTTTAGTTCCGGCAAAGTGAGAGCGTTGATTTTGCGCGGCATTTTTCTTACAAGTTTACTTCAAATGTTCAAAAGTGTTCACTATAGTTCACGATTTTTTTTTTTAAGTGTTTGAGTTATTTTTCACTTCACTATTGCACGAATAATCCCACTTCTGACACCAGTGTTGCGCGTTGAGCAGGTGCGCGACCTGTTTGCTATTCGCAAATATTGCTAATAGTGAAATAAAACACTCGCGAACTATTTTAAAATTAATTCTTAAAATTTAATTAAGTTTCTTCTACACTTTATGATTAATTTACTAAAATCACTTTAATGAATTAAATTAATTAATTAACACTTATTCAATATAATTAAACACTATTTCACTTATTTAACACTTTTCTCACTTTTCGAGTTTTTCTGGCGCGCACTGTCGCGTACTCTCGCGTTTTCCATTCACAACTGCTTGTCTCGTCGCTCGCCGTAGTCGCTTATATACCACTACCAACCATCCCAGAACCTTCCATACAGATTGTTCTCGCGTGTACGCGTCGAGTCGCTTGCACCGGGATCTGTTGTACTTGATGCGCGTGACGTGCTTTATGCTTGCGCACACGAGAACAATCGATGTGTTGGTAGCAGATAGTCGTAAACATGTTTACGACTTTTTATTTACGCTGACTACAGTTCGCGTGACCTGAACACGTCACAATATCATTCTCTCCCAATTGAATGCTCTGTACGATACTTATCCAGTTTTCATTTGGAAAAACGTAGATCTGATCAATTATTTTGTTTGTCAACTCGCTGGATGTCCTTTAATACTATGTGTGCCCGTTTTCTCATCTCTTCTCTAGATTTGACTCATATTCTACGAGAGCTTTCATAAGGACTTTCCAAATCAACACTCTCTCTCACTCTATTTATTTAGAGATATTGTCAATATTTCAAAATTTTGACAGTTTGTTCTTTGATCCCTCCGATTCTTTTTCGACATTACTATCTACACTTAATTGTTGATGGAAACTTTCGTTGACAAATTCTCTTTTCGTACAAATTCTCAACCAAATGTGATATATTTTATCTAGATTCATGGAAAATAGATCATTGAACTCTCAGCGAAGTTTCTTATAAATGTTAACACTTTGAAAAAACTCCTTTCGACCAAACGGTATTTAAGCAGAATCAGTGGAATTTTTATGGACTGGAAAATTTTCTCACAATTTTCCTTTAAGCAAGGAAACTCAACCTGAAGATTTTTCCGTAAATCACTTTATAAGCTATAATAAATGAAATTGCGCTTTCCCTATCTCTTTTTGCAAGGAACCGCCAGAAAGTGTTTTTCTTGTATATATTTACGCTATGCTTGGAAGGTTCTCCCATCAAACGGGATTCAAACAAAATAAGTGGAATACGTTCAGACTGTGCACTTACTTTTATTTGGGGTACAAATCTAAATCTACTTGTTCTTTTTCTATCTCTTTCTATTAGATGTCGCCCAGGAGTGTACTTGCTGTGTGTTATAAAAGCTAAGCAAGCGTTAACACTCCGAGATTTGGAATTAGATCGAAGTGTTACACGTCCGTGGCTTGAAGCATAAACTCAGCTGCCAATTAATTCGAAAAAAGCGTTGGAGGTAAGATCAGACGGTATAACGCAAAATAAGGTTGCAAATACGTTGGAAGTGACACAATAAGCAGTCGTTATCCGATTGAATCCCAAGGGTTCAGAAGTAAGGTGATTGGATGTCTGATACAATGAAATTGCCAAACATTAGAAGCCGATTTTTCGTATTGTGAGCAATCGATTCAAAGGTAGCAAAAAAGGTGTTTCTAACATCGGGTTGTGATTGTGAATAAGGAACAGAATTTTTGCAATGACTCAAGAAAATATATAGCACAATTAGTCCGTTAAACTGATGCCATCAGGTTCAAAACCAATGTCAAATATTGACAGGTCGAGGGTTGGTTTTTGGGTGGATTATGAGTTGCTTCAACTAAGTGGGTCCCAGGTAACAGGTGTCTACAGGATGCGCTCAGAATCTAACTTAATCAGACGAACGTGAATCGAAATTATGCCTTGTTGAGGCTTCGGATCGTCCGAAAAATATCTGTTAGGAGAAAGTGTTCTTTGGGCTTTCCCAATGACGTAGCGAAGTTCGCCAAACTCAGCGGTAAAGTACGTCAAGTTGCATAATTTGCGATTTGTAGGTAGCATTTGTGCTCGGTGACATGTATAAAAGTTATGACAATTTTACGCTCGATTGAAAGTGCTATTCAATCGAGTTTTGTTTAAAGCTTTAACAAAGGCTCAGGACATTTTTCAAGAAAATTAATCGTAGGACGAAAATCCAGAGTAAGTAGCTCCTTTACTCGGTTGCGATTTCGGACAATTTCGCTACTCAATAAAGTTTTACTTAAGACCAAAAAAGACTGTTTCCAAAACTCTAAACATCTTTGAAAAAATGAATCAAAAGACAAAACGTGGAGCCGGCGTAGGCGAATTTTGCTCAGGGAAACCGTCGACTTCAAAAACGTAGATGTAGAGTGAGTCAAATTTTTCGACATGGACTGGCGATCAAGTCCTCGAAAGATTTCTAAAGAGTTACAGTTTCCAACTCAAATGCACAAGGGTTTTGACCACTGACCAAAAGGAATACCGTGTACGTTTGTCTCGTGAAGTTCTGGAAGGCATCCAAGAAAACGAGGGTTTTCTTGACATTTTTGTGATAGGTAATGAATGTGGCGCTACGAATACGATCATAAAACAAAGATGCAGAAAGTAGAAGGCACAAAAACGCGTGAATGTCCAAATAAAATACCAAAAAAATGCTCATTGAGTCAAGGAACAGTCTAAGAGGGTAAGCATCACCTAGAGCTACTGTCAATACGAGTTAGAGTATTTTTTTCCCAAAGATGTACTGGAACAGTTGAATGTTTTCCGCAACCCGTTGAGACGTTGGACCTTCAGCACGTCATTCCACCGACTCTCAGGATGTTGTTTTGCCCCTCTACCTGATTAAGCATAGCTTTGAAGGGTTCCTGCTCTTCCGAAATGGTATTCGGATTTGTAAGCCATGGGGGGAAAGAGTTGTATACAACGATGGACAATATTTTAATCAGTTCTTTTGTGATCTTTTTGATCTTTTGACCAAATTGGTTTGTAACCCGAATTTCACCATACTGAAGAGTAAAAATAGGGACAAAAAAGGGACTGGCCCGAAATATAAAGCTTCAAAGATTATGGTTGCATACATCAACATATAATTTCGTGAATTGAATGAACTGACTCAGTATCTATTGACATATGGTGCGAATTTTCACGAGGAACAAGTAACTTTAGATCCTTTTTATCAGAATTTGGTAAAGTATGTAGACTGCATCTCGTTATTAACTTATTAAAGTTCCGAGCAGATAATTTTCATTTAATACAAGCAGGAGTATTGTACTGAGAGCGCACAAGTACTAATTAAAATTTTTTTAAAACTTTTACACTTACAAAATTTCAAATGAGATAAAAAGACAAATCGAAAACAGGATTCGTTTCAAACCAGCATCATTTCATTCCCAGCTCTCACTCAACGGATTTCCTATGGAGCCATATAATTGTATAAATATTCGATTCTTTAGATTTTTTTTTAGGTTGTACCACAAGGAGACCATACTAAATATTCAGATATCCTACACAAATTTCCAGACCCAATTTACAATTATGAATAAACTGCAAAACAAACTTTTTAATTAACAGAAGAACGGAGCACTTTACGCTCTCATTTTCCTCGTCGAGGCTTTTCTAACCAGAACTTTTTCATCATTATTTCTAGTCCTGAACAGATGGAGATTAAGAGGGCTCCTGGATTCGGAATTTTTTTTTTTTTTTTTGGTCTCTCTCTCCGCAAGTATATTCGAGTGGACGCCGAAAGGACTAGAGTTGGTCAGTATTTTGTCTATGAAATCTTAAAGCGGAGTTTTAAAAACAAGAATTTAGGTACATGTTCGGGGAATGAGAGAAGTCCAAGCAATACAATTGTTCTAATCAGAGGAGACCCCTTTCAACTTGGTCGTGGGCCATTTAACATGTAAATGTAAAATACAACCAAAGGACATTTGAAGTTATTACACAATCATCCCAAGTCGCAACGCACGTCAGTTAGCATCTCATTAAACTTGTCCACTAAGTTCGCAGGCGATAACAGGCAAAGATACAGATACAACAAGGTGGAACGCATTTGTGTCTTCGACGGTCTCTTGCCGCGTTTCTTGTCTTTTTATTTAAGCCTAATGAAGATGGGAATTATGCTAATGAATCGTCACATGATTTCCGGAACGAACGACAAAACTATGTGAAACCTTTGCAAAGATTAATTCCATCGGATTCCTTTTTTTTCGAATTTTTCTGGTGCACACCACACAATCACTTGTCACATAGATGGGTATGTAGAACACATTTTTGTTGTTGTTGTTGTTGCTCGCTGTTTTTTTTTTTTAAGTTCACATCCGCCGACGTATGGGTCAAGATTGAAAAGCATATTCAGTTCCCACATTATATTTGCGACAAAAAGACCTAAATGAGACACTGATGGTTGGTTCATCTGCATTAATTATCATTTTATATGTCCATTGTCCCCAGGGACAGGTCCGAAATTGTGTGGATCGTGTAAATATTATCAATTCTTCACCTGAACGAAACCGTTTTTTTTTTTGGTTGTATCTTTTTTCTGGAATTAATAATTTCTTTGATGAAATGCTTTTTGAACTTAAGTGACTCGCGAGAGAATAATAATTATGATCCCTTGTGTCTTTGATGAGTTGAACTAGAGTTATCATGCGTTTTTTTTTTCTTCTTCGTTTCATTCAGAATCTAATGAGAAAGTCAAATTTGTTGCAAATCTCTTCCCACCGTCATTGGACAATGTTAAATTGTTCTTTTATGTCCATGCGATTTTGGGGACAGACAAACAAAATACAATCGCTTGTGTCATTCATTTTCAGCTGCCACATTGCACGGAAAATTGAATTAATCTGGGAGATCTGTGTTTGTCACGTCCAAGAGGCTTGGTGTAGTTTTTCTTTGGAGACATCGTTGAGCCGTTGAAAATAAAAAATAAAAAACTTAACTTCACCATGTTATCTTCGAATGTATCTTCTTCATCTCGTGCGACGTTATAAAATTGTTCAACGGAATATTCATAGCAAAGATTGTTATCAGAACAATTTGTGGCTTAAGCCGAAGGTAGTTTGTCTTTCAATTCCTTCCGCTGAGGTGTAGTGGTTGCGGTTTGTTGTTGTTGTACATCTTTTTTTCTCTCTTGTTTTCACACCAGCTAAGAAAAAGAACTTCCCGAAGACATTGAATTGCTGATGAAGAAGTTCTTTCAGGATGTCTGTAGCATGAACATGCGTTATGCGCAAATTTGGTTACAATGTAAGCAGGTCAATGGAAATTGTTAGTTGATATGTTGTGGTTGACATTCCCAACAAACATTTATACCTTTCATAGGAAATTATGAAAAGGGCGGGAAAATCCTCAAGAAACTGCTCTGCTCAAGAAACAATTGAATCGATCAAAAACTTTTATTTTGTATTGAATTATCATCTAATTGGGACCCACTGTTTGCAAAAATATAGTACACTACGCTCCTCAGCTCCCCTCGTATGCTGCTGTTGTTTACAGATGGCCCATCCTGTCGTCCTACGAAAACAAAGAACGCTCCTTGGCTCTGTAGTCGCATAGTGTTCCAGTGCTGTTACGTTAGTATTGCTCAGACAAATGAGGCGTGTTTTGCCCAGGTGTAGACAAAGTGCACTGTTCTTTCTTCTAACTCGCCACAAGCTCGTCAAATGTCATTCATTCAGATTCCTATCCGTTTGACGTGTTGATAAGTGTTGACAGTGTCGGTTTAGTATTGCCACAAGTGTCGTTATGTCTTTTGTGTTTTTATGGGAGTTGTTCTACTCTTATTTTCTTAGAATGAGGCCAAAGAGTTTACAAGGCTACACTTTCGCGTGGTTGCTCTAAGCTAGAGATGGCCAGAATAGGTCCAGTTTGTTCTTTGTTTGTATTGCATTTGTTACGCAAAAGCTTTGAGAGGAGAGTTCTTGTTTGACACATTAATACAAGAGAATTTACAAACACTAAAAAAGTTCCACTTGTTTTGGCTGGAAACCGTTAGTTCAAGAATTTGATTCAAGTGTTAATGCTCGTTTGTATTTCGACTATGCTGAGGATTTGGGAAAGAGAAAGATCTACGCAGGAGTTCTTCCAAATTTTCTCACGGCAGAGCCAAAAAGGTATGAGGGCGAGTTTTTCTCTGGAAAGACATGCAATTCGCCAAAAATGAGACCCTAGACTGATGTCACTATTGTCAAATGAATTGAAACGCGGTGTTTCTAAAACGATCCATTCCCATAAAGACATAGCATGACTTTGAACTTACCAGATGACCTGAATGAAACGGAAATGTGCTTGGAAACTCCCACTGAAATCAGAGATCCTGAGATCTTAGGCCATAATCTGGAAAATTATATTGATAAGGAAATTGTTGCTAGAATCTAAAAGAGTATTCAGAACCTACAAACAATCTGTATGCTTAACATTATTTGGTCAGATATTGTGGCATAGAACTTTTCGTGTTTCCGCGGAGAAAGTTGACAGTTGGTATTTCTCAGAACGAGGACCTCGGTTATATGAGTGTTGACCGACTTACACAAGTTCTGTGGTCGAGCTGTTCCAGCGCAACTGAAAGAGCCAGCTCACTTAGAACAGTTCAAGCCGGATTCCTAGAATTGCTTATTTGTGTAAGCTACATGTTCGGTGGGGCTCCCGATATGCACTAACGTGTACTTTTTATGAGTGCCAATGTCCAGGCGTACAAACAAAGTTATTTGCATAAGGGCCCCAAAATCATTCTTTATAATAATTGTTAATGATTTAGTTTTCATAGAGTCCTTAGTCAAAACTAAGACCGATTGAGAACGCGTTCACTGGAAACTGAAGTACTATGGACTCATTTTCAATAAGAAAAAAGCAGTAGAAAGAATGTTGGAATTTATTACAGGATATTGGGAGAAGGATCGGCGCTAATTATGGCATAATTAAAAGCCTATCCTGTCGTGTGCTGGAATTTCACATGTCTTGTTAAGATATTATTACTGGGAGCGTCGTAGTTTATGTCCATATGCAGACACTAAATAACCGAAAAAAGAAGCAAATTCTTTATATGAAATGTTTTCATATTCAGTATGGTCCTTTGTAATTTATTTGGACTTGCTTTTGGATCAAATATTAATCAATTAACCGCCTTTTATTGGCTGAAGGTATATATGACCTTTCAGCTGCGGCAACCATCAATTTTTCAAGTATGTTCCGCAGTAAAGCAATGATTTCGGCACGAATGTTTACCTTCACCTTGTCAATTGTCTGAGGCTAGTAAACGTACTCCTTTGTCTTTCTTACACCCCCAGGGAAAAAAAGTCCTGAGAAGTCAAGTCTACAGATCTATATAGGTAAACAATGCCGTCTGTTTTTGACACTAGTCTTCCAGCGAATTTTCGCTGCAAAAACTTTATTTGGTCGATAAGCTTTTTGGTACCAGTAACTGGTAATATTATTTTGACGCATATGTGGAAAAAAAATATCAAAACCCACCGATATCGATTTCTATCAGCTGTTACATTTTCTTTGATGATCTTTGATTTTCTTTGGCCTAATAAAGGTTTTAGTACAAACGCCAGCCCATGCAGTCGGTTAAGTTCAGACAATAGCGTTTGATAGATCTGAGTTGGATATTCTTTTCCCTTAATATCGCAAATTCGCACAAAAACTCTCACAAAAATCGGCCTCCACAGTCGTCAAAATTTGTCTCCAAAAATCAGGTTCAATGTTAGCCATTCGAGCCATTTTTTGGCTGCATTCGAAGCGATGTGAACGGTCGGTCAACAATCTTCTTTGTTTCACTGCACTCTATACGGAAACAAGGATATGATTATCGTATAGGGTCGCAACGCGGTTTTACTGACACTTGTTTGGTTCTAGGCAACTGTCTCTCTGATCACTTCAATCAATTTATTGGAACTATAGTCTAACAGTTTGGAGATGGTTTCGTAAAGAAACAGATATGAATGTAGCAAATGAAACGAGCTTTGCAAGATAGAGAGCTTAAAAATTAGTCATCAGAGTTGAGTGGAAAGACTGCGATATCCGGCTTTCTTAGCTTAAATGCATGTAAAAATGATTTTTCCGAGTGTAGTTTTATATGTAATTAGCTCCGTATAAATACAAAATGGAAGATAATATTCATGCGTATCTCATCGCACTTCATCGCACTTTAATTTTTATGTCGTATATCCAACAGATTTTCCTTACAAATACTGCTGTATCTGGAAAATATGCGTAAAGTACCGTTAGTTCGGGAGTTTGCTCGTTATGTTAACGCTTTTTAGTGGTGACGCTATGGTTGAAACGAAGAATGGCACGATGACGATCTCCCACTGTTCTGTGCTCGACAAAATCACATATTAAATGACGAGTAGTGCCGTCAAGTGGTGCCTGTTCGCCACGATATTTTCCAAGATAAGTTCCTTGAATCAACACAAGTGAACGACTATCTTCAATGTACAGCGCCACTGTATCGATGTGAGCCAATTCATGGGCAAAATTGTACTGAATTGATATTTCAACGAAACATGTCTAATCAAGTTAATCAATTGACAGATGTCAAAGCTATTCAACGTTTACATGACGACATAAAACATGGCGCAAAGTTTGGTGACAGAATATAAAATCAAATGAAAAATCAAAGTACCAGAGAAACTGGTTTGGAAAACCCAAATTAATCCACCCAAAACCATTTTTTTCAACTCAAGAATTCTTATCTAACAAATTTTGTCATTTATATCAATTCGACATGGGTTTTGAAATTGGTTCAGATTTTCTATATTCCCCCTCAATTTGATTCGATGGTGTCGGCTCGCTTCTATTATCATTGCTTGCTCCTGCCATGCAGTAGAGTGAGAATACAGCAACAACGAAAGAACAAAAATGATTCTTCAAGTCCTGTTCACATTTTGTTCGATGATTTGATTCTATTGTTTTTTGTCATTTTTTTTTATGCTTTCTTCTCTACGAAATTCGGTCACAAGCCGCAACAAAAAGAATCCCTGGGGGTGAATTCGATTCTCTTGACATTGACAAGCCTACCCCTGATCTGGACACGCTCAAGTGTTGTTGTAGAGCAATACAGTGGACCTTGTGAGTTTTTTTGAGAAGATTAATGTGCGGACATCGGCAACAGGTACTCAATTGAAAAGATGTCACATACAGGTGAAGATGAATACAAGGAAACAAGTGTTTTTTTTTTGTTCAATGCTTGTTTTTATGTTCGGTTTTATTTTTTTCGTCCTTAATCGTTAATCGTTTGCCTTTTTCGGCTTGATGATTTTTCATTCTACGCTCATTTATCTCGGAGTTGTGATAAATGTCGTGTTTATTGCAAGAAGAATGAGTGATGTTTTTCCTTTTTTTTTTGTCGTTTTGTTTCTTGTTGGAGGGGACTGAGTATAGGATGCAGTGCAAACATAATTATAGCTTTAATGTTTGGTTGTCAAGTTAGTTCTGGAGGAAAAAAATTACTGCATTTTACCGGAAATATAGTGCAGGAACTAGGAAAAATTATGTATTTCAATTTAACATGAATCCTAACTTTCTCAAGCGATTAATAATCCATGAAAGACGATCATGGTCTTACAAGTGTTCATAATTTATAATAATTAACGAGAGAAAAAAAATAAAATCACTTACTTATGGGCTTTCGTTAAGGGCTAATAATTTCGTTTAAAATAGTTTTCAAATGCATCCAAGCAAATAGTGAAAGATCAGCAACATTATTGTGGATGTAACACCAATCTATGGTAAATTTCAACATTATACTATGCCTGTAATTAGTTCAGCAATGTAAGTTTCTTAATGGAATAATTAACATGATAATTATAATTTAGGTGAACGCTACATCATTTGATTCAGTTGCGTTTTTGGACGCGAAACATATTCAGTGACATGGTTAAAATCATTTCTTGTGGTTGTGCTGCTATTTGAAATCACTATTTAGTCGTTGCTGTTATCCAAGGAAGCCATACGAACCCAATATAAGGCTGTTCTTAATAGAGAGATCATCCACAGTCTGTGGAGTCTGATTCGTCGTGATAAATAACCAGAAAATTCATTTATTTATGGGGTGGGAAGGTAATGTTCGTATCATTCAAAATATTAACATGATTTCTCGATTTAATACTTTAAATGATTTTCTTTGGGACTGTCTAGGAATGCTCTCTGCAAAATTGAAAAAAAAATAAACCAAAGGGTCCATTCCCTACACATTTGATTAAAATAATTTTCATTCACAACTGCTTTCAGAGTCTTAATCCGATCTTATTAGTATTCACCGTATAAGATAGTCTTAATTTGAAAATTTAATTTCATGTGTGGTAATAGATTTCATATGTCATTTCATTTCAGTTTTCCATCATCCTCTTCGTATTTTAATTCATATACATCAGGTTGAAACCATATTGAGCACATCGACTGTGTCGGCTATTGTTGTTTCACATTTAATTTTAGGTGAATAAATCAAAGTAACATGTTGTTAATGTTAATGATTTGCAACGTATTAACACTATTAATTTTCTTTTTGAAATGTCCAAATCATCAACAAGAACACGATATGGGAGTGTTAAAAAATTATAATATCACTCAATGTGATGTGTTGCCATGAGGAGTGAAACCTTCTAGAAAACTTGCAATAGCTGCAGAAATAACGGTAAATTGTCCTTGTGTCATCGAATACAAAAAGATGTTCAGGTTATGCTAGCGCCCAAGAGCTCACAGCGAGAGCGACGCTTACTCCCACCTCTCTCAAAGCATGAAAATGCTGGTGGCATGAACATTGGATCTGGAACATCATTAAAGAATTGGAGGGCACTGGTCTCAATAAGGTGCTTAGAAACGAGACGACCCTTACCTCAAAACGACACACAGAATCTAAGAAAACAATTACAAGCGCCAGAAGCTGGAGAACTAGTGAAGTTTCACAAGCTCCTTAAACTAGGACCAACAAGGCAATGTTCGGCCGTTAAGTAAATACCTTGGAAAAAAACCTCTAATGTAAGGTACCCACGATTTCCCAAGAGCCGAGTCCACTGTTACAGTGAGCCCCAGAAAACTAGAGAATGACTAGAGAATGTCCATATAGAGAATGGCCAGAGTTATAAGTTCGTTTTACTTATAGCAGATCTACGAGACGGAATAAGAGATGATTGACAACAAGTAGCCAAGATTTGGAGGCTTTAGCTGCGCTAATCCTCATTTTCGAGGAAGCTAGCTATGATTTGTCACTGAATCATGAGAGCTGCTTCTCTAAAGAAGAAATAACAAGCCTAGTGACACACAGTATCATATCAGATAATCGCTTCAGACACGCAATGAAAGGTCTATACTTAACTTAGGTCGGTACCTTCCTTAATACTACTTACAGGACCTTAGTGTGGTGCAAATGGAGGGGAAACATGAGCCACTTGTAGGTATTTTCCAACAGCATGATGGCATATAAATTACCCGTAACGAAAGGTGTGCTGACAGCTGTCATCAAAGAAGCTTAGAAGGAGACGTATAATGTTATAATTGGCAGTGGCGATAGTTGTCACGTCGTAGCTTCTGCGTTCGCAAGTTTTTCGCCATTCTAACTTGTTTTTAAAAACAACTTAACAGATAAAAATCTAATGCCGCAATATCTATAAAATATTTCGAGTCCTGGAGAATTTTCCACTACAGCTCCTTCAGTTTCTACAGAGTCTATTTGACGAACTACAGTATAGCATAGTCGCCTATCCGATATTCTATCCTGTCCTAATTTTTAGAGGATGATGCCTATACAATTCGACCAAATCGGAGAATTCAGTTGAACCACTGAGTTTTGTTAAAACTTTTTGACTTTTTTGTTTAACTTTTTCTTCAAAGTCAAAGTAGCTAACGGTAAATGGTCTCCCTTCAATTCTACAACAACATGCAATTAGTTCACCGGATTCAAGCCTTTTTTAGGGATATGTTCAACCGCTTTACTGGCTTTTCTTCAGGTTTACTTTCACAGAACATTGTCGTACAGAATTTAATTCTTAGCACCTGTCACCAATCGATTATAAAAATGGTCCCTAAAGTCACGTATAGGAAGTGAAATTGCTTCATAAGTGTGATCCGGTCAATTCCAATATGTTAAGAGATGCGGCATCCATGCATGATGCATGCAGTTTGGAAACGTATCTATCAATTTTGAATAATTGGAGCGTTGCCGCACAGCCTGGACCCATACTCCAATATTCACACCTTGCACATATTAATCAAAAAACATATGCAACAAACTCACCTAATAATTCTCAATTTAAAACAAAAACACTGACGTACAAATTGGTATACCAAAGCGATGCCTCACGGTAGACTGACTCTCCGTCAAGTTTGCTGCACTTCCTTGTAATTTTGTAAGAGTATTAGGTCGCAAAGTAGACAACATTGATCAAAGAAACAACCTCTGCAAAATACAACACGCCTTTAGCTTAGAAGGCCTGATGAAAACGTCAATCTGTCAAACTGTCACAAGTTCCATCGTATACAAGAAATATGTTCTAGTAATTTTCGGAAATGTAGGCAGTAGATCGAGCAGAGCGAATCCTTTGAAACATCCAGCTCTCACCCAGAGGAGTTGGATAGTACGTGGTCGATTGGCTAGACAGGGTTTTTAGATTTATTGTTTGGCAAATCACAAGGCTTTCCTCGGCTATGTTAAGACCACTGCTTGAGTAAATAAGCTAACTTTTTCACATTAAGGACATTTATCCTCTATCGGAGGCTCTGGCTCCTACAAAACACTACTTTATCTAACCTGGCAAATTTTGAGAGACAATCCCTCTTACGTAGTGACTAGAAATACTGAAAACCTCTCGAAAATATTTCAAGAACACTAGTCTAGTGGTGGTAGAAAGCTCTTTCTATGCATTTTCTTTGATCTAGATTCTAGATTCTAGAAGAAAATGCATTGCTTCGAATTTATTTAGCGCAAATGCCTCAAACGAAGTTTTCTAAATAGGTAAAAATTCAGAACAAAAGCCGATTTCTAAAAACTTTCTTTACTTTCTCTAGTAATCTTCATCTCTTTTCAATACTTAAAACTCTTTACAGAACATAAATCGTCCTCGTCTCTCGCAAAACGATTCGTTCAAAGTAACCGAAAAATAAATTTCACACTAAAATTACTTGAAATAGCATCAAAAGAATTAAACAATACAGTAGCAAGATCACTTCATTGCGGAACGTCGTTATGATAAACATAGCAAGAGATTGAATGGAAAAATTATATTGACCAAGACGATTCAAGGAGGTTGATTGTACTGAATATCCATAAGATTCTATCCTACACATACGAAACAACATTAAAGAGAACCATGTCCAAATGTAAGTTGTTTTAATTTATCCCATTCGCATCGACAAAACGTCTTGAAAGTTGCTTGTTCGATGGAACAAAGTGTCGATTTCAAATGAAAATTGCAAAACTATTAAACCGAAAAGTATGTACATATCAAAGGAATTGTTAATATGTGCGGTCAGATTCAAATTATGTGGACTATAGCTGCCGCGGTGATAAATATTTATGTAGCATAGCGTTAAAGATTGCTCGTGAACGGTATTCCATGTAACATTTACGCGGAAAATAATTATCAAACGCATTTCTAAGCTAGATAATGAGAATTTTGAACTCTTTTGATGAAGAGCGTAAACAAAATAATTTATTTTAATCAACGAAAAATTCATTTTCAACCAGAAACTCAATCGCATGTATGTATAATTTGTACAAGAACTAAGATTTTGATTCGTTTTGGAATTCGTCTGAAGGAATCTCCTAGGAAAAAAAAAAGTACCAACAAAACAATCAGTTTCAGTCTAGATTGCATCTCAGACATAAGCCTGCACTTAGATAAAAGAAGAGCGCTCCTTTTTCAAACGCATACCGAAATCACATACAACATACATCATCCGTTATTAATTTAATCCTGATTCCCACCTTAAAACCTAGTATAAATATATAGAGTGTCATTTATCAAAAGTCATCTTGCAGACACAACAAATGTAACAAACAATGGGACAACCTGGCGTCGTGTCAGTCACTCGTCCCTTGCGTATAAAACTTATTCCCACTTCACTAATAATAGTTCACTTGTATCCTTGTCTAATCAGTCAACAATAGATTTGACTTTGGAAAATTGTCCCAAAATTATTTCGGGATCTATAATAAGGGATGAAGAAAATTGATCATTTTTTCTTTTCTTGGTTGAATAACGTAGAAAATTGATCATTTTTTCTTTTCTTGGTTGATTTGATTGTGTTAGGGTGTGTTGGGAATCGAATATTATTTCGGGTTAATAAATATTTAGAGTTCTATCATTGCATTGTGTTGCAGTGAATCCTTCGCCTTTTTCACTCGGATGAAATATTGTAGCTGGCAGGATTAAGACACAGGAAAATTAGTTTAAAATAAAGAAAGAAGTACCTGGTCTAAAATTTAAATTTAATCAATTTTCGAACGTGATAAATTGCTAAAAGGACATTTCGCGGTCCTTTTGCAAAAATGTGCAACAGCTAAGGCAGAAATTGGCGCAAAATCGGAGTCCAGTTGGATGATTTGAAACTGAAATCAAGCACTTCAGTGACATTTTGCTGATTAGATAGCAAGGTATGACAATTTCGAGTAACTACCTACGGTCAAACGGGTCAATGTCATCTTTCAAGGAAGAAAGTACCAGTATAGCAGGGAGGAATGTATCCTTGCTAAGACTGACGTCATCGGCAAGGGAATGCAGAATTTCGAATGAGAATATTAGCCACCCAGTACCATCCAAAACAGTCCCAAGCACCGAGAGGAAGTTGCGTTGAACCCTGATGAGAGTTTGACATCAGTGTCCAGGAGTAGTTGATTGTGGAATAAGAATGTGTAGGAGCCAATTCCTTCCAGGTAAGTCTCAATGAGCTCGAAGAAACTGTTTTGAACTTTAATACGAAAATAATTTTTTTAGAGAACCAATGAGAAGTCCCCTCCACCCAGAGAGGAATCAATCCTAAAGCAAAACGGAACTCTATCTGTCAACAGTTTGGTTTAAAAACTTGGCACCCACCATCAGCGCAATCGCACATGTAGTAGGCGCATCCAGCGAACCATTTAGGATGCTTCGTTTGCCCGTTTATGAATTTTAAGTTTTTTATTTTTCCTGACGTTCGGAAGTTACACCATATTTAGAACACATTCGTGAGGGACAATCAGGGTGAAAATTATCTGAGCTTGACGACTATCAATGTATTTTACAAGAATCTTCTAGCTAGGACCTCAGTTTGATGGATAGTTCAAAAGTATTGCCCGTTTTGCCGTCCGAGTTCAGGGTTTAAACACCCTTAACCTCCACCCGTCACGACAAAAATTAGCTAATGACAGAACGACTAATGACAGAGACAAAATACGCCGGAGGGTACGAACTTTAATTCAGCTCTGACGATTGTGAAGACCAGCTGCACACAGAAAAAAAAATACCCCAAGTATATAAATCTGTGATAAGACACACCACCTATGCTATGGTGGTGTGAAACATGGGCCCTAACCCATGCATCCGCAAACATACCGAACGCACTGGATCGACGGGTTCTGAGGCGAATAATTGGAGCGAAACTGAATGAGGACCAATAGCGAATTCAATACAACCATGAGCTGTTTGAAATTGTTGATGGGGCGGAGGTCTCAACGATTGTAAGACTGCGGAAGGTGCAATGGGCTGGACATGTGGATCGTTTGGACGAACAACGGACGTTAAAAATGTATTTGGTGGGAGAACTGAAGGTGAAGAATAGTCGAGGAATCGAGAAAACGCTGGTTTGATTCTGGTAATGGGGGGAAAATAAATCGCTGCTTGGATTTCAAAATTCGAGGACGCGTCCAATGGACTGAGGCAGTTAGAGGTGTCTGCTGTGGGAACTGAAGGACCTAGAGGGGCTTCAGTTCTACGAAAGAAGAGAAGAAAGTAGATTGCTTATTTGGCCCCTGCTCTCGATAAATATAGACTCTGTGATGGACATTAGTCAATGAAATTGAAAAAGGAGTTCAGCAATCTAGTTCTATAGCTTCATGTTTCTGATTTTGTGTTGTCGCGGAAGACTTCCATTTAAGCGAGTTTCTTTGGCATGATACCACATTTCAAATGATTTTTTGTCCCCTATGCGAGATAGTGAGAGTACTGCTACTACCACTGCTACTACTACTACTGCTACTACCACTGCTACAGCTACTGCTGCTGCTGCTACCCGCTCAAAACTCGTCCTTGGTTCACTTGAAGATTTGAAAGTGATTTCTTGAGAAAGATTTGGGGTCATGGGGGGTTCGGCTCAATTCCACAGGCACAACTCCAACAATGCATCGCTTCGAAAATGAATGGAAAAAATCACATGTAAGTTGAATTGATCAATTTTCCGCCGTACTACTACCGCTACTGATCTTCACCTATCGGACACTTTTTCCCATTTAAGAAACATCAACAAAACAATATTCAAGAATAAATCGATTGAGTCCCTCGGACAAAAGAACTTAATCTACAAAGTAAATCACGTAAAATCATCATCAACAATAAACTGTAACGAATCGTTTTTAAAAAGCTCAAACGTCCTGTTTCAAATGTTTTGAAAAACATTTAACAAAATGAAAAATTTGTTAGTCGCAGTGAAAATCACAATGAAGCTGTAAACGTTATACGACGTGTAGCCAATATGTGTTGTTCATATGGGGAGCTCTATTGTTTCGTTTCGGGAGCATAACGAATTTCCAACAAAAGAGCTACCTCCTTCATTTAACCATGGACACACTCTACGGTGAATCAAGTTTATATATTTATTTATTTTTCTTTTATTTATGTTTTTCTTTCTCTCACACGCCGAAGAGTCAACTTTTAATGGATTTGCCACCCAATTTTCAAATGTCTGTCCATTGTTTGGGCCGTGTTGTATTTGTTTGAAGAAATTTGGGACAAATTGGTTACGGATGACCTGCATGTTGATCTAATAGTGGCGCTTGTATCTAATTTGGAGGGATAATAGACAGAATAGATTGAGAGTTGTACTGATTTGCAGGAAGTGCAGTTTTATAGTTGTGGGAAAGTCTCCGACGTCCAAATTGAGTTGCTTACACGTTTTGGGTTCTTGGATGCTCGGATGCAACTTCCGAGTCATCATGGTCTGCTCGCTTTTTAAAGCCAGATCAAAGGATAGTAGTCGTTTGTGAAACTTAATTGCTTTTCATTCACTGGCTAATAATCAACTTTCATACTTTTTCTCAGTTTTCTGTATCTTTTCAATCGATTACAGGTCAATTAGGAACTCTGATAATAAAGGGAAAAAAAGTATTCAAGGCACGTGGGACGGCGTGCAGCCCATCAAAGCATTCATTCTAGCCATAAAAGCTTAGCCGTATCTTCTTCACTTAAAGAATTTCCCTCGTATTTTGGAGAAAAACCTATTGTACTTGCTATTAGTAGTGACCTATGACCCCGGCAAACGCGGCTCAATTTTTCGAGACCATCCGCTGAAAAATTATGATATCAACGGATTTTTTTTTAACATTTTTCTGTAAATGAAAGGACTAAAAAGTGCTTTCAAGTGACCACGGCAAGATTCAATGGTGTCTACCACCAATTTCCTAAATTCGAGCTCGATGGTGTTCTTCGTCACACGACGGTTAAGCAAAATGACCAAAAGAGAAAAAAAAACTGATTAAATAGAAAAAATCAAATCAGGCGAAATCCAATCAATCAAAATTTTTCAACTAATGATCGAATCTTTTGTACAAATCTCGGTCTGGCCGACTCTCTCATCTGATATTCTCTTTGAACAATGACTAAGTACTCTATAACCTATGACTTTCATATGGGATAAATTTAATTCGTTCTTTCTTCCTCATCGTGTCGGGATCGTTTTTGATCTTTTGCGCCGCATTTGCCGGTCCATGTCTTTTTACCAAAAAAAAAAATTGTTATTTTCCTTTTCTTTTTTATTTCACCTATCCATTGGACAATAATAATTAAAGAAATGATTTCCTAATTCTTGTCGCCATCGATGATGATGACTACGACGACGACGATGATGATGATGATGATGGTGATTGTGATGCTGATGGTGATCCCTGAAAAAGATTTTCGTATAGATCGATGGGTTCCGCGCGTTCAGTGATATCCAACCGTTTCTGTTGTCACTTTATATAAATTGAACTTGTCGCAATAGGTGGTCCTAACCCCTGCAGGAATCTGTAGTAGAGGTTACCTTCACAGATTTGCCGCGGTTTGAGTATACAGTACATCATCTTCGTCATCATATTTTTTTCCGAGTGGACTTTTGGTTAGTTTGGGAGGTTGTTTAGTTGCTATTATTATTTGTGTCCCGAAGATAATGCTATTGCTTCTCTCTCACTATCTCTTTTGCTTCTTCTCTATATTCAGTTATTCGGCTTCGACAAAAGGCAAAGACAATTATTAGACGAAAAGATTGCCTTTTTCTTGTCATCATTAAATTGGATATTTTTTTTCTGAAATGCACTCTTCCCATTCTGCATTTTCGTTACGCTAGGTGAAAAGGGATCTTAATATTTGATGAACAATGACGGAAAGAAAAGAAATGTAGTTGCTTAATCCCTGATTTATATCACACAGGGAATTTAAAACGGAAATGAAATCAAATTTCCTCCTAATTTTGATCCATTTTTTATCCATCATTGCTAGGCAAGACAATATGATTCGTAACTTCTATAAAAATATCTTTTCAGATAGCTTAAAATGATTAAAAGTCTTGCAAACTCAGGTTTTGTACTCATTTGGTAATTATCAAAACTCAAACAAATATCTTGGTTAGAATAAAAAAAATTTTTTTTGGAAAATACAAATTTTTAACTGATCTACAACTGTTTAGCAAAAACTGACCTTTTCAAATTCAGCGCCATTTGCATATGACGTTCGATGCATATGGCAATGAGTGCACACACTTCGATGGCGTTTGACAGTTGAAAGCGTCGCAATCGTCATTGATAAGAGCGAATACAACAGCACAATTAACATAAGTTGTTAGATTTTATTTTCAAAGTGGACAATTTGTAGAAGCCGTGTTCAGAAAACTCGAAGGACTTTTATTCTCAACGTAATATAAAAAATAAATGGATAAGTTTATTGAAACTGGAGTTTTAGAGGTAATCAGAGTAATTGGCGCTCGTCGTGAGAAAGAATATGATTCAATTTCTACTTAGAAATATGACTGTAAACTCAAATACGTTGATTTGTTACTGTTTATAGAAAGAAGGAATATTTGAGTATCAGCACTTGACATATTGTGTTCAAGGATTCGGCATGAAATTCTAATAAAATACAATTGACACATCAATTGAGTGTGGCCTGTTAACACGATGGACATTAGAGAAAATAAGCCCCTGAAATTTCCAGAGTTACCATTTGCATCTGTTTGTCATTTAAAAAGTTTGAATGATTTGAATACCCTCAGACATTACATGAGTGATTGTAACTAAACCTTCACAACGAATAATTTCAAGGAGCGTTTCAAATTCAAGATCCCTTCTGTACATATTCTCTTTTTTTTTGCAAAGAAAAGGAATAGTTACTTTCAGTTTCCTTTAAAGGTTCATCGCTGGTTGGAAATCATGGTTCAACGAACACAAAATCGACCAGAAATGACAGATATCGACAAACATTTCAAAATATCGTTCAAACTCAAATGAATACTGTTAGTTTATGGTGGTAATGTTCAGCATGGTGAACCAATCGTGGTGCTGTTCAACATGGATTTCTTCCAATAGGGAAAATATTACTTCTTTCTATGTGAAAGTTCACAGGCGCATCAAGGACCACTTTTTTGAGAGGTTGACAGATGGCTATTGTATCTTGACTATTGTACTGTGCCCCTGCAGTCTGTTTCTGCTAGTTTTTGGCCTGGTAGTAGTCAAACAAGGATTGATCTTGATCTAAGGTTGAGCCACTTTTCCACTTTAACCCTTGATTTTTATAGCCCATGATTTTTTATAGCCCATCGCCCTCCTTGCTAGAGAGCGACGGAGAATTTATGACCGAAAAGTGGAGGGTTCAAGATATGCTGTCAACCGAGAGGAGAGGCAGCGCACAATACTCGAGTGGCAACAGTCCAGGGAAGGTGACTCTATTGGCCGCTGGACTGCCCGCCTTATAGGAGACGTGGGATCGTGGCTTAATCGAAGGCACGGTGAGACTGATTATTACCTTACCCAGCTTCTTAGCGGACATGGGTATTTTCAGTCTTACCTGCACAAGATTGGTAAATCACGGTCCCCAGACTGCGTTTTCTGCCCAGGGAAAAGGGATGACGCATGTCACATCTTCTACAACTGTAGAAGGTGGAGCAGGATGCGGCAGGACTTGTGGCACGTGTTGGGAGAGCTTTCTCCAGACAATCTGGTCGGCGAAATGCTGAAAAGTTTCGACAAATAGACCTGTGTGGCACATTACTCTCGGGCAATACATACTGCCAAAAAATGTATCATGGATAACCTTGGGTGCGAGGTCTAGGGGGGTCTCCTTTCCAGCAGTCCTCCTCCATCCTGTCCCCTCCCGCGGGGGGGAAGAGGCTTAGCCCGAAGGAATGTGTCAAACGGTTCCAGGCTAGGATCTCTTGACAGGGGGTGTTTAGTGGGTAGTCTGGTAGCATGCGCTGCTAGGAGTCCCACACTCCGGGCATATATTGCCTTCACCCCCCAACCCAAAAAAAACCTTGATTTTTATCACTCTCGTAGCGTAAAACGGTCAATAGAGACTACGCTAATATGACAAAGTAGTCAATGCAAAACATGAAACGCTCGGGCAGCTTCTGCGCTTTACTTCTGAAGTCTTTCCAGGACGATCTAAATAAACGAAACCAAAATGGAGCAAGTTGGGTTGCTACAAAATGAAGTATTCGAAATGGACAAAATTTATGCTTTCTAAAGTTTGTCAAATGATGGGTCTATAACGTTTGGCATTTCTTTGACAAAATACGTACGTCAAAACAGTTTGAAATGGCTTAGAGTTGCTGTTCAAAGAAAAATTAGTTTAAAGTTACTGTTCAAAATGAAAATCATATCCGCAAAGTGTCGGGAAACAATTCTCTCAGCTTTATCAAATTATCAACGTTTTTTCAACATGTTCAAATTTTTTGACAGTAGACCAACTTTATTACTTTTGTGTTCTGCATTTATTATTGACATATTAGCACTGAAATTCCATATTTTTATCATTCACTAAATATCACCTGAATGAATAAAGCTCTTATTTCCCAGTTAGAGACTAAACCCGTGTTTTTTCTATTTTGAAAAAGAGTTAGCAGGTACGAAGTAGTATGACAAATTTTAATATCATTTTTCTAATTTAGCGTATTCATGGAAAGATTCTATAAAGTCAATAATGTGATGTCTAATAACATCAAACAACTAAGGATTAGTTCATCTGAGAGTGAAACCAGAAGTTAGTCCTTCTAGGATCACCTAAAGTTACGAAACCCTATTTGAGGTTTCTTTAAAAAACTGGTTTACCTGTCGCCAGATACTACGCTATACGTTCTTAGTATTGACTGAGCAACCCAGAAATTATTAACTTTCCTATAAAGATCTCTTTAAAATGGAACCATTAGAGCACTTTGAAAGAAGGAAAATACTTTGTTTCTCATACGACGTTCAAGGAAACGCATAATTTGTTGCCAAATGTTCAGAAATTTCATGGATTCATATAGAACTTGATTAAGGACGCAAATGTTTTATTGCAGGCAGTGTTCACTATTTATACGAATCCGACTACTGATTCAATTATTCAGATAAACCCAACAGCTAATAGTCTGATGTAAATTTAAATTAAATGTAACCTACCAATTTCCGACAGGATTCAAGCCTTGTTTTTTGATCCTCCGTACGCTCAATTTTAATAATTCCTTTAATCTCCAATTAAAATGTACAAGTATGGTTAAAATGAGAATATTTATTGAATATTGTAACGAAAATTCAAATATGTATCAAAAATGTGTAGCAAGAGTCGAAATAATTGAAGGACATAAAACACACTAGCAAATTACTTCGGACTTGAACAAGGTAGAGATAAAGATCAAGACATTTGATTAATCAATTGATTTTATTTGCTGTATTCGAAGTTATTTGACAGATGGTTCAGGAAATAGTTAAAGGCGCACGAAAATATGTTTAAGGTAATCAAGGAAGCCCCTTCCGGGAGGAGGGGATGAAAACAGAATGGCGCGTGACAGAAACACAATTAGTTTATTCATTTTTATTGATTTATTTCTTCATTTATTGTTGACGTGTTCGTTGAAGGGATCATCCATTTTCAAAATTATATAATTCAGTTTTCTCGTCCGATCTTTCTGCCAAGACACTATAAAGAACTGAAAGGATGAAATCGATCGTTTACGAAGATTTACTCTCATTGGAATCTCTCAGTGGTTTCTTTTTTTGGCAAAGACATGGGCAAGAGCCTATTCCATTGTGAAATTCTACGTCAAACTATTACTCCTCTAAAATCTACACTAAAGGAGGGAATCTTCGTTAACCGTCGAGATAACCCAGGCTAAAGAGTCCTTCAGGGAGCCGACTTTTATGTTGGTATTTGAAATTTTATGGAAATGATGTCATATTTTGAGATGTTTGAGGAAACGACCGGAGGAAGTACAACAATAATGATAGATTACGTCAAAGGATGCATGTAGTCATAATTTAATACTACACCTCTATCACGCTAGATCCCCTTGAAGGGATCATCTCTAGTCACACTAGTTTTAAACTCCTTTCCGATAAAATTCACATTGATCAAATTATACAACATCTCCTTATCGCACATGATGATCAATTTGGATAGTTCCTTTGGCCACGATCATTACAATCAGAAAATAAAACTTGGAAGAGTTAAAAAAAAGTGAAGGTAACCACTCAAATGCCATGCATAGCATCTTTTGTACTGATAACGCCATCGTTCACTACATCTCACAGATAATGCGAAAACCGTGTAACCCATTAGCGATCTTCCCTTTTATTTCTACGGCCACCACCACCACCACTAGCCACCACTATGTCCCACTCCAAGTGTTATGTGTCGGTACATCCTTAGGACCCTGAAGCGAATCGGTTTCGGTATTTTTCCTTTCCTTGTATGTGACAATGACCATGTTCAAAGATAAGAAAGTTATCTTGTGGTCTTTTGAAGAGCTTCCTTAGACAACACAACTCACTGACTAGTGGTACGCCAACAGCAACCGACAGCAGAAGCAATAGCATTTCACCGCATTTCGAAAGCTATAGCTGCAGCAACAACTGCAACACCATCAGGAAGAAGAACGGTTTGAATTCAAGGCGCATATCACTACAACGTAACGTTATATGGTGGCGTCATATTTTCCTTAAAAGCCTCCAAGGGAAAATGTCTTTGCGTTTCGTGTGGTTGTGTCGCTGATTGTGAAGATCTTGATCGGATGTTGTGCTTATCTCCGAAGTCTTTTAGAATGCTAATCGTTGCAGGAGATGAACACCTGAAAGGGTTGACAAATCTTATGTTGCCAATGTTCCTTGGCGGTGGAGAGTCATTAATCTTGAGCCTGTTGGCATTTGCGGAGATTTCTGGAGAGCATCAAAGACCAGAAGGACGCCGAAGATTACTGATAAGACTAATTGGTTGCGACAGAATGTTGTGTGAGCTCTTTCAAACACATATACATCAAGGATCTTACAAGCGAACATAAAAATACCATCCCAGGGCAACAAATTCAGAATATTTTTAAGTTAGGCCCATTCGAAAAAAATACGATCTTACTAATTGGCGTGGTAAGTTTATGAAAACTTTATTTAGTACTTAAAAATGTTCAAAATATCTCAGATAAGAGAAACCAAAACGAAAATACTTTCACCATCAAAACAAAATTATTGCTCAAACTTTTTCCAGTTTGACGATTAAATATTGTTTACACTACATATCAGATTTGTAAACAAATCAGATTGTGTTTATGAAACACTCCAGGATACTTGTGTGATTTTTACGGGCAGGTCTGAAAGATGTGTTTGGGAGTATAGTTTTTTGTGTTATATTTTTGAACGCTTTTGGACAGAATCTTACGAAAGAAATGTCTAAAAATAAAAGGAATTGAACACTGTAACGTAAAAATCAATTTCCAAAATTCTTTTTCGCTTTCATCTCGTTTCTTACCAGAATAGGACAGGTCTCAGAAAGCATTTCCACTAACCATTTCCTAGCTGACTAGTCCAGCTTCCATAATCTGTAAGGACCTGGTGAACTTTTTCGATGCGTTGAATTTGCTATGATTCCGGTCACATTTCAAATGGACTAAGAAGCTAATTGAATTTTGGATAAATACATATGTAAATCCTTTCTTAACAGCTCCTGTTTAGAAGCTTTTGTTAACAGCTCCTCCTCCTTAACATGCTCCTGAACAGAGGAAATCCTTGTAGCGTGAAACGAGCACAATAAAAACTCAAAAAAAAACCTCTTAGTTTTCCTTATTTTTATTCAAAATTTTGTCCTGATTTCTAAGCTTTCTCGGACGAGGGATAAATAGCTAGAGAGTTGCGGCTTATAGTATATTCTACTAAAAGAAAAGATCCCTTACTCAGTGTAAATTTTTGTGACTGAATGATGGAGCTGCTGATAAAATAAGGAATGCACATTATCACTATTTGATATGGTAGTTACAGAGAGCAGAACAGTTGATGATCTCGCCAGAAAGAAGTTCCGACCGGTGGTATAATCATATCGCAATACTAACCACTGGAAAGTTCCTTTAACCTACTTCTAATTTCCAGCAGATGCTCGAAACGTTTCGCCATTCTTCCTGTGAAAACAGCGCTTCTGCTTTGCACAAAATGATCAAAATCACAACTGACGTTGGAAATCTTGTCCACTTCCAATCGTAGACAGGACGCGTAAGTTTGTTGAACAAGATTAGAAATTAGGCATAACCCTAGACGACAAGCTTGTTGAGATTCCTTACATAGTAGAAAACACACGGAGAACAGACAAAAAATTACGCTCTGCACAATGACGAGACTGGTGTGAAAATCTGAGGCTGAAAACAGAAAATCGCCGACTATATTACAATGGTGATGCCTACAATTCCTTGATCTGCCTTCGGGTCTTAAACTTCCATCGATTTAAATGTCTTGCGTAGACGTGTCAAAACTCAACCTACGGTATACAGAAACAGTCACTACAACGCCATCTTTTCAAACACCAAAGATTATAGTGTCAAACCAGTTGACAAACGGATTCTTAGAAGACTAACACAAATCTGCGAGAGACATCAACCCGCCTATTTTCAGGAGTTGAAACCGTCAATGACACTCGCTCAAAAAACCGACAAATTGAAATATCCTTTAGGCTACTCTACTCAGTTGAATCATTCAACCATTAACAATTACCATGGTAAACTCAACCGGCAATAACTTTGGCAGCAGTTCAAAAAGATACAAGCCACCTTCTAACTAATTAGACGTTGTGTTGTTCAGTCACCTGGACATAAACCTATTAGGAACAATTTCTACAATAAATTAAACATTCAATGTAAACCATCGAAAAGGCTATATCAGCTTTCGTACTCTCTACTTTCCCATGATGAGAAAGTATCTAGAAAATAGCAAGCGAACGACGCAAAAGATCAAGCCATTCTGGTAGTCAGAGAGGAAATCAGAGAGAAATAGAGTCGGAGAGAGAGAAGGATAAAAAGAGAGAGCTAAAATATCAAATCGGAAGGATTCCTTTGATGTTAATTGCCAAATTACCGAAAATCAAAACATTTATATGTCTGACAGACTAAAATGCCAAACTAGATACAGATAGAAGAGGATACAGGAGGAGACGCGAAAATTCCAAAAACCATTTAGCTACTAAACTTGCACTGGCTTTACCACAATTCGGAGGGTGAAAACTGAGAGATAGATACAATACACAGAATTCCAATAGCTACAGAAATTCACTTGATTTACAAAAGCCATTGTCAGATTGCCTGCCACAATCAACCAGGCAATCAGGACAGCAACAAGTAACAAGCGTCAGGCACACTTTTACAAAATGTCGAGCTGATGAACAGGAGGCCAACACGGTTGAAAAAAACCAACATGGTCTGAAAGAGGAAGAGAGTGGGAGGAATGAAGAGATAAAGAGTGTAGTAGATTCAATCTTTTGTACTTCTGTTTTTGATGATTTGAATTCAAACAAAGCAAAACAAAATTTATTCACGTGGAAATTAATTAATACAAAAGGTTCATTGCGGTGCGACTGGTAGACCTTGCTCAGCGGTTGGATGTGAGAGCAAGATGGGAGAGAATGACAGGAGAATGTATCCTTTTGGTATTAGAAAATCTTCATTCGTACTAGCTGTCGTGCGTATCCGCATTCTTTGAATAGATATGCAACCTCCACTAGCAATCATTTGTATCTCACTATCAATAAAAGCCACCAACATTGACAAGGACTATCGCCGAAAGATTTATGGATACGAAAGTTGAACGTTAATGAAACCTGACGCGCTCAATATATGCATATGCATGTTGTACGTTCTCGTTCTACATTCACAAATTTACATGCTATACGGTCATAGTTTGGATTTTATTCAGGAAACGGGTGCAGCACTAGTTACCAGCTTGTATCCTTTTGTAGTTCAGAAATAATCAGGAGATTGTAGGGGCGAAAGAGCTCGCTATTTTATCATTACTCCTTCAATCTGCATTTTGTATTCACGTTTCATTTTACATGTTGCTTGTCTTCTATCCTTTTTCATTTTATTGGTCGTCGGACATGAATATACTTATCGTTCGCCAAACATCAATTCGCTGTGATTGAAGCTTGTAATGAAAATTCCAGTCCAATTATGTTACACTTCACTAATCAGAGTCAATTGCGGGCGGCAGAATGCGAATGGCGTATTAACATTTTAATCTATCATTAATTTGCTAAATGCCAACGGTTTGTTTGGAGCGTAGCGGCAAGGACGAATAGGAGGAAGTCTATAGAAACGTAGGAGATGGAAGTTTAGTTCCATGAGGGTAAGTACGAACCAGTTCGTATTTCGTCAAAATTTGTTGACTGCTTAGAAAAGAAAATGATTCACCCAATTTATAGAGTCCTGCAACCTGGACTCCACGACAGAGCGACGTTATTCTCCCGTAAAATCCATGCATAATAAAAAATTGATAGAATCATGTCCGAAACGATGTCCTATGAATACCTTGAGAATATCTCTTTCAATTTATCTCAGCTGAAATTTGCTGAATCCTCTGAAAATTTTTTGTAAATTAACTTTAAGCCCCTAAGTCCCGCTAAGAAATAAATAATTAAGGTTCGATCTGCATCGAAAAAATTCGCGCTGAAACTCAGCTGGATAATAAACTTAAAACTGTCAAATTGAAAAAAATCTGTCAAAAAACTGTCAAAAGAAAATATTGAAAACCGACCAAGACGATAAGGAGAAAGACGAAGTGCACAAGAAAAAGTCTACTAGCGTCTAATTTGTTTGAAAATACACAATAATCCTTTTGAAATTCCTGGTTTGCATGTGAGGTTACTCAAAGATTTTTTCAATAATCAAAAATTAAATTCAAATAAAATTCACGCCGACTAAGGCAGCAATTTTTCACGTTAGACTTTAACCCATTTAGCCTTTAGTTTCCATACCATATACCAACTATCAATTTCTTCAACAATTCTCATCCTTTTTCACACGGCGCCCTTTTATGCACACCTTTGTGACTCATACCTGGCATCCATAGATACATTCCATAGATTGTCTCAATCGTGTGTCGCTTTAACAGTAGCACAATGGCGATGGTAATCATCAATTTATCATTTGTATAGCAGTAAAGTATCTTAACGAAACACATTTTAAAAGACCACCTTAGATACACACGCTTTTGTATTTTTGCACTATTGCCATTTGCGATTGTCGCATGTTAATACCGTTTGATCACATTCGTGACTTTAAGTCTCTTAGTTAACATGTGAGAAAGGAAATTTTACAGTGTGTTCAACAAGAGAGGCGGAATTTTATGTTTTTGAAAAATTTTAGAAGGGAGTGGGTTACACGTGCAGTATTTGATGATTTAATAAAAATTGAAATAATAATTTTGAATAAAAGTCTATTGACTAGATTAATTAGATATGAGCTCCAACCAGTCTTGACTTCCAGCTCTTGTCATGAATTGATTTCTATGTCGTTATACGCGTAGCAACAGTGTGCCATTTTCCAGCACTATCGTACAACCCACTGCAGATGGCATAGCACTGAAATATCAGTGTGAACAGAATTCGAAACATAGTGGCAGAACGCTGATGTCAACTGCGGTTTCAGCGCTTTCGTAATCGAAAACGACATTATGAAGATCAGTCACGATCAGGACGGCGTTGACAGATGGAATTTTAGAAGATAAGGTGATCTGAGCATTGCAGAGTGATCGGAGAGGCTCCAGGTTAACCGGACCACTATAGAAAGAAGAATCCATTTGCGAAGACCTGCGGTCAACTTGGATGCTTGGATAAACCTTGGAATTGTCGCAAGCAAACATGAAAGTCTAAATGTCCTGCCGTGTTTCCCATCATGCTCGTCATAATAAAAGATTTCTGACGATGACAAATGGTTACTTGAGATGAAAAGTTGGTCCTGTAACGTATCAGTAAAGTGAAACGGATGTAGACTTATTCCAATAGAGATGAAACACCAGCAACAAGTTTAAAATCAGGGCAGCATCCACCGAAGGCCTTATTGTCCCTTTCGTGGGATTGTCAAGAATTCATTGATTGGAAACATCTGGAACAAAATCGAACGTCAACTGCGTACTTGTACTGTCAGCAATTGGAGCGGTTTTAGCAAGAAATGCGGGTAAGCGTCTTGCGTTTGTCAATCCTCACAGAGTCATCTTTCATCGTGACATTCCGAGCCCGAACACAGCTGTAGTTACCCTGCGTAATCTAACGAAGTTTGGTTATGAACTTTCACCCAACCCAGCATATGCTTCCAATCTTGCTCAAACAGGTTTAATATTCGGTTTCTATTTCAGTTCGGTTTCTATTTAATTTTCTACTTTGGTTCCTGGGAAAATACCTGCGGGGAAGAGAACACATCACTGAAAAGGATCATACAGTACTAGCAAACTTTTTCAAGGATACGGGAGAAGGTTTCTACAGGAGAGTGAAACAGCAGCTTCCAGAAAATGACATTATGATTTTTTATTGAGGATCATATATTAGAATAAATTGCCATGTATTCGTAATTAAAAAATGATTTAAACAGAAACCAGATAGATAGTTGCACATACCCCATACCGGAAATTTGTTTTTCACCGAAAATCCCCAAAAAATTCCGCGACAAACTAATTTAGGCAGACCAAGTTTAGTGTCTGTTTTCAGTTTGGATTAAACGATTTCACTTCGTTAGCATTAAGATCGTTTTAGGTCTTTTTTAAACAGGGAAATGACGGAAAACTGTTTTTAAATGCTCAAAGATAAAACAAAAAGGAAAAAAATTAAAGGAAAAGGAATTACAACTGAAATTTTTGTCGAAATGATAGTGATCGCTTTCTCCAAAATCTCCGAGATATCGTAGCTAAGGTGAGAAAGGATGATCAATTTTTAAGGGTATACACTGCTGTTACATGCCGTCATTTAATGAGACTCAAGACCAATAATGGTTGGAAATGAATTGTCCTCAATTGAGAAGAAAAGATGATACTTTTGCATCATGATAATGAAAGTGCGTTTTTTTCATGGTCAAAATTTTTGGCATGGCTATTCATATTGCTATACCGGTCATACTTACTTTTATTGTCAAAGTTTTTGGAATGGAAATTTATAATGCTATTCCCGCCATATTTACTAGGCTTGGACTTTTGATACACTGACAACATAATTTTTTTTTTGAGCTCAAACTTCTCTACTAACTGATGATTCAATTCAAAACGTGTGGTCATTACCCAAAGCTGGGGGCTTTCTTTTAAAGGACTTTTCGAAATCTTCCCCTGTCGGTGTGCCAAAAACTATTACAAGCAAATAGAAAAACGGATTAAAAACAGAATTAAGCTAGACAAGGTAACAAGTACACAAAACAAGCCATTTTTTCATTTTCTAAGCTCTTATTGAACATGTTTCGTGCAAAGACTTTGAGCTTTGTTTCTGTTTTGTTTGATGACTGATATAAGTTCCGCATCAAATTAGGTAATACCTAATCATATAATAGCTTTTATTTTTAAAAGAATAGAAATTTATAATAAGAAACTTTTTTATGTTTGAAAATTGCATAAACATTGTTTTAAATTCTTTTTTCTCCTTAGCATTTGCCGAAAATCAGAGAATTGAAAACGAAGAACTAATTTTTATCTTTTTAATAGTCCATTGCAAAAGATAACATGAAATAAAGGAAAACCCCATTCAGTCATTCTTATAAGATTGTCTGCGGCATTTCAAATGTGACGATTTCAAATGATCGGGCGACACTTATGTCGTTCTTTTATGTTCGATCCTAGTACACACTCTTCCATAGCTCATCCTTGTGCAGAGTCTTCACGTTCATGTTGAATCCATGGAACATCATTTATCTCATGAAATTATTCTCATGAATTTCACGTAAAAAGCATTTTGATGTTAGTAGAATAGAGTGGGTTGCAAACAAAATAATAAAAAATCATAAATAAATACAAAAAAAAATCAACCGAGTTCGTCTGGATGGTTCATAGATTTTCCATTTTTCAGGATATTGCCCGAAAACATGAGGTCAACCATGTTTCAAACATTTAACTAACACCAAATGTACGTTACTGTTTTTTGGTAGTCTTACAATGTATCGTATTTATGTTAAATCTAATGGATTTTCTCCTTTCTCAAAAATCAACAGACATGAAAAACGTCTACTTAAAACAACTATGTCGGGATCAACCCTTTTCTAATCTTAACAAATCTGAAAATCTTGTCCCAATGTCAAAAGCAAATAGTTAACAATTTGTATAATGTATGTTGGAATTGAAATCTATCAGATCTTAATGTTGACCTTCTACTTCTTACTTAAGCGCCATTTACCATCTATGTAGGTATGTATGTGGTATCCATCATCCTCATTCTCAACTAATAGCTTGATGCTATAAGCTTCCCATTTCGGTTTCAACATTCAAAGATGCGCCATATCTTGTAAAATAGCATTCGATTGACTCGGTCACCTCCCACTTTTCATTAATATCAGATTGACCAATTATATTGGAATGTTGTTCGGCCAATGGACAATGAAGTAAAAAAATACTAATAAAAAAACGTTTGAATCAAAAAATATGTAAAGAAACATCAAACGTATCAGAAAAGTCAAAAGTGTCTTGTCGTGCCTGTTCAACTTCTTATTTCGGCGGAGTGTCCAATAAAATAATCATCGTCGCCCGACGCCGCCATCTATGTATCTACATGTAAAGATTATTTTATCTTTTCTTTTTTGTTTTTGTTTTTTTTTTGTATGTCATGTTAACGTATCACGTAAAGTTCATAGGATGACTTTCAATTTTAACGTTCGAAAAATTGGATTTTCATTAATACTGCAGGTGATTGTCGATAGATATTGAGGATGTGAGACCATCTGATTTTTTGGCAAATAATCGGGATTTAATTGCTTGGCAAAACCATCCCAGATCGAGGACACGATACGAAATAAAGTGAAAGGAAGGACACGTTTCAAACTAATATCTCAAGCGCATAAGATCGTGGAAAATATTTATCTTAACCACTTCTCGTCAACGATATGAACAAGGTTTAAACAAACACAAACTGTCCTTTTTGAGGATGGTTATGAACTTCTTTTTTTGGTAACATGTACATTGTAAATTCATGCCAATATGATGCAAATATAGTTAAGCCTATAAGAGTATTAGTCTTTTATTATATCTCAGGGTAAGGCTTGAAGTCATTTTATATATTATACAAAAATCTGAGTGGTGACCCCGCCGTGATTTATGAAGAGATACTTCAAAGGGTATTTGCAGTTTAGACGGACGAAACAGTGACATATATAAATCAGAGTAATATCGTAGAATCGTTATCACGGGACGTGCTCGAAATTCCGAACTGCAGAGCTGAAGTAAGCGGTTAAAAAGCGTTTTCCAAGCCTCTTTTTCTCCCAAATACCGCTGGCCTTCATGTACGAGTAATGCTAGTGTATGTACTCACCGAAAAATCATGTGTACATATTCAAAACAAATCGCCAGATATGCTGGCTGTCATGTTTAAGCACGAGACATCCACGTCAGCTGAGAACTCGTGACAAGACCTGATTCATACATTTCGTGGGTCTCAAGAGAAAAAATGCATCAGTTAAAGGGGTTCAGGCGAATTCAGGCGTTAAATAAAACCTCCTTGATTCCCTTATGAAGTAGTTAGCAGTTTCAACCGTAGCCGTTGACGTGTTTCGACCTATTTAGCTTAAAAGAATACCAGACTGGATAAGAACAGTCCAGCTGATTCAAAGAGTAGAGAAAGTTTAACAGAACCGACTAATTCCTGTATAAGGTCCGAGGAAGCGATTTTGTTTAAAGCTACTACTCATCGGAAAAAGGGTACAAAAGACGGCTGCCGATTATTTTTCAATAGCTACGAACGTATGGGTCAGTTGTCATTTCACTCATAATTAGAACACCCGAACAAACAATTTTTGGGTCGTTTAGCCAGTGCGAACTGGCTGCGAACGTATGGGTCAGTTGTCATTTCACTCATATTTAGATCACCCGAACAAACAATTTTTGGATCGTTTAGCCAGTGAAAACGATACCAAACGACACCATAAAGTGTCAAAAAAAAAATATTTAAAAAAATAATAATAAAAAATCCGACCGTATCTATATCGTTATAAAACGATAGAAAAACGAGCAGTTATAGGTCCTTGTATTTTGGAACCAGTCTTCAAAGCAAGACTGATGACAGGATCGGCTCTTTATTATGAGGTTCCATCAAAATTATTTGATATGAGTATGCAGATTGGCCGACGAAAATCAAGTTTAGCACATTCCTTTATAAACGGACTGCATCAGGATGAGCAGTTGTCAGAAAACCATATACATTATCTTAAAAAAAGTGGAAGATAGAATCGCGATTACCAGCTTACCAGCGATTACCAGCTCTCTCAAAATACTTCAGGTAAATTCAAGATCACGGATCTTCATAGCCAAAGGTCCAATAAAAAGCTTACAATGAATTAAGTGACTGCAAGGATCATCTTCAAGCTTAAACAAGTTGCAGGTCTTCATCGCCAGAGGCCTTATAAAAAGCCTACAATGAATAAAGTGACTGCAAGGATCATCCTCAAGCTTAAACAAGTTGCAGGTCTTCATCGCCAAGGCCTTATAAAAAGCCTACAATGAATGAAGTGACTGCAAGGATCATCTTCAAGCTTAAGTTGCAGGAAACAACATATTTGCCTATAAATCCCTAAAATAACCTGTATAATGACCCATTTATCGTTAAAATTAGCAAAATACGTGACACGATGAAAAGTCAAAATGATCGAAGCAGATGTCATTTTCGTGTTTTGTGACGACCCTTTTTGGTTAATATTCGCTTTAGTAGACTTGGCTAGCACCATCTATCTGTTTATACTTATAAAATCTGCGTTTATTGCTAAAGTTTGTGGATTTGTGAGGACGAAAGAGATTTATTATTTTCTTTTTTGTTTGGAGGTGAAAGCTGTCAACACCCTTACTGAGACGCGTAGTAGCGGAAGGCTATTTAATTGTCCTCTAAAAATGTTCCCTATAAAACACGGAACTCTGTGTGGAAGTTTTTGTCCTATTACATTGGGAAGGCTTCGCCTTTGGAAAAGCGCATTGAATTTGACGAATTTGATTTTGAGAGAGCCGCAGTTGCCTTAAAAGTTACTGCTCCTCTCTCTGCATCAACCAGCAAATCAAGATGACTTGTTTCGTCAAAAAACCCGCCCAAGCGAACAATCGCACTCACTTCGAAATTGTCAATTCATGAGACCATCACATCCATCAGACTTTCCGGAGAGAGCTTACCTTTCTCACAACGGAGAGAGCACTTGTTTGAACACTTTCTTTTTCTATTTCAGAAGTTTTTGGTAGATCAATTTTTCCATTTTGACTTACAACATTGTAAATGATTTATACTCTTGCTAAGCTAACTCGGCAGAGACTCATGGGTGCGGAGAGAGCACTTGTTTGAACACTTTCTGAACTTTAATATAGTGTGGTAAGCTTTACAACCTTGTTCAGGTCAAAAAGGAAATTCCCACGCCAACTGAATAGCTAAGTCAGGTCGTAATAGGTCTCACCGTGTCTTCGACTGATAACTTATCTGATAATTCGCACTGCAACGTACTTCCCGTGTTGATTAACCACCACGGAGGCCAACGAGAGAGATTCCTTTACCGTTCCTTTCTCTTTTCTTTTAATACTTCTGAAGATAGCTCGTACTCTCTCCTACTAGGAGGATATTGTGCGCAAATTTTACCGCTTTACCGTTGTATATCACTGGTTTTGGCACGGTAAGATATGCCAATAGGATTTGTAACGCCCCTCGCTTTTGTACTTGAATCAAATATTTTTCGTCCGTTTCTTTGTTGAGGCCATCGGCACAGACTTTGGATCTGGACCCCTTCGTGTTCTTTATTATCTCACGTGTCATGCTCTCAGTTACCCGGGCACAAAGCGACTCTGTGGCCTCCCTCACCTGCGGTAGCATCCCTCTCCGGTTATCCCTTCGAAGATGCACGCACGCACTCGCGCTTGGAAGGTGATGGGCACCAACCCCTGCGATGAACATCACCAATGGTCCTGAGACGATATAATAATATCAGTCCACTCTCAATGTTCTCAATTTCGAAGATTATATCTAATCGATTATATGTGTCAAATCTATTTCTTCACGATGTGTCAAATCTATTTCTTCACGAAGGGAAGAAATAGATTCGCCTTGAAGTTGAAAAAACCGGCTGTAGGATAAGCCGAGTTCTTTGGCCCTTACAAAACAAGGACAATACCACCGCCAGGGAATTGATATAAAAGCATTGGAGGCACTATTAACCGAACAGAATCTCCTGCGACAACACTTCGAAGGAACAGGATGACACCTGTCAAGGCTACGACAAGGACAGAGAATAGAACAGCGAACTCTGATCAGCAAACGCTTCACCCGGATGAGGCGAAATCAAGTATCAGCTCAGGGACACCTGGTGATTGCAAATCTCTCAGAGCTGGGCAATTTTCTATTTTTGTTCAGGGCGACGTACTGAACTATCTGCAAACGTCAATACCATACACAGGTCTAAGAACTGATGGTCTATGGCCAAGTATGACTGTTTCAATGAAAATCACCGAAAACGCGAATACCGAGCACAGGAAGTCAAGATGTGCATTACATACCAAGCGGTTGAAAAATTTAGCTACTTAAGGACATATTTGGGGGAAATGAGATCAGTATATAAAAATACGAAAAAACTTATAAAATTCAAAAGGAAATAACTGACGTTTGTTGAGGTATTTTTTAAATCAAACAAAGTTGTGGGGCAGCAAATTATTCGCTGAGTTCATGCACGGCTTTTATCAAAAATCCAGACCATTTTGATCAAGCCACTGAGGACCTGTCTGACAAAATACATTTAAAAATGAACTGGTGGCAGTCTAATTATATAATGCTTGTTATTTTGAATTTTTTCCTCAAAAATTCACCTAAAAACTTGCACTCTATTTACGAAATGCATGAAATCACTTTCAAAACCGAAACCACCAAACCAAAATGAGCCACCTTAAAATACATCACAACATCATCTGTACCATCATCATCGTCATCATCATCATCATCAGTGCAATTAACATTTCACATATTGACACTGACGAAAAAATCGTTGTGACACGTCAAAAAATCGTCTTCGGAACGGACGAAACAAAAAACGCGAAAAGAAGTTGCTTTCGATCGGTACACGTCCATCAAAACCAGTGTCACATCGCTAATGGACTTGCACCATTCCATCCAACATTATTCCCATCATTCTCACAGTACCCCTCGGTGTTATCTCAGCAGCGTCCCGCCAAAGGAGACAACCACTTTTCTGTCAAATCTTTGATGGCGCATCTTTTCATTTTCATTTTTGTTTTGTTTTTTTTTTTCAATTTCTTTTTGCTTGTCGTAGTTTTTGATTCGTCCAAAATGAAATCTTTTTTATCTCAAAGCCGCGAACAACATCTTTTCCCTACGACTAACAACAACTTGCAGCATTGAACATCGAGGAATCATTACTTCATATTCCTTTAGTCAACGCGTTCGTCCAAATTGTTGGCTATTTGTCGTTCCGATGGAATCTTTCATAAAATTAAATGACTTGCAACATCTGGATGATGCCATGGTGATGCCACAAATGGTGGCTGTCGCCTGAACTGTAGGTGTAAGATAATTGTCTTGCTAATTTACAGATGTCAACTTTAGAATGCGACACAGACGAAGGTACCCATACGTTTTGATTGGAATTTTAAAGGAGGGGAGAAAGGAGATGGAGCCAACTTAAAGATGATGACGATTGCCCGAGGCGGCTAAGGAACGTTTAAATTGGAAGATGTAAGTGGAGAGTATGACCCAGGGATATACCTGACCAGAAATTATTTGGTGGCACTTTATCGTTTTTCGAGGATTGGAAGCGTATGAAACATATGACATTGGACTTGGTTGATTCATCACCCCAAAGGAAGATTCGTTAAGTTTATGGACTCTTAAAAATTCGCAGTGAAGATCAAAGAAGCAGACCCACTTTCATTTGAGAAAGACTGTTACCCTACTTCAAAACGAAAGCACGAAAGGTTTCAATTTCCACCAAACAAATAATTTATTTGAACAATTAAAAACTCATTTAATTATCCTGGCAATTAATCAAATAGAATGTCACCACTCGTTTAAAATGGATTGTTCCTCCACTCCTAATTTACACTACCCTACCATCTGTCCTACTTTCACTGCAGCAAATTCACCAGAAAATTCCCAGCATTATTCCGCCTGGATCTGCACACTTTGCCCAGTGTCGCAGCAACACAACAAAAAAAAGGACAAAAAAACGGAAAACAATCCAGCAGATATAGTAAGCCAGCAAGTACGATTCATTTAACGATACCAAATGACAAAAGATTGTTTATTCCAGCTGTACTATGCAAGCGACAGGGAAAAATCTTGTTAACACGCCATTCATCAAGGAAACGTGACGGCATTTTAAGCGCCAAATTTGTGGCAGCAATTTAGGTCCGCATTTAACATGCCGCATACAAGTGCCAAGAAATCCAAGAAATGGAGGGCGGACGTGGAGCACCAAAGAAATTTGAAATACGAGCGATGTCAAGCGACAATACGAGATGTTATTTAAAGCAAAAGTGGTTGGGAGATGGGAAAACAAAATCTACGAAATGAGTCCTGTGAGAGTGAAAGACAAATTGATGTCATTAATTCAGATCAGAGCGGGTAAATATCTAAATGGTGGTTCGCAATTTATACATTCAAAACAAACAACTGGGACACTGTTTGGTCGTTGCGCAACAAAGGATAGGATGAGACGGCTGGGAGCTGTTTTCCCGGAAACTGATTTCGTAGGACGTAAAATCGGCCGTCTCTGCCTTGTGCTGATAAGTTCATTTTTCAAGCCCAAGAGTTTTGTATAAGAGATTTTCCAAAAAGTGTATTGAAAAACAGAGTCAGAAATGTGGTTACAGTTGAATCTAGAAGTCCGACTTCACTCATCATCAAACAGGCATTACAGAATGTACCACCAGGTCCTCAACAGCTACCGGCCCTTTCAATTAATTCTAAGGAGTTCCATTTGAAACCAATAAAATGAATTCGAGAATTAATCACATGTTGGTCAAAATGTCAAAATTTTTCAAGGTTTCCAAAAATTTCAAAATTAACTAAAAATTTATCAAAAAAAGTTTAAAAAACCAGAAATAAAATTTACAAAGTGCTCATCCTATCAAAAATTCATAAAAATCTACGCCTGGTATGATTGTTTTGAACAGGACTAAAATTTGATCCACTTCATATCTTGACAATTCTATAAGCTGAAAAATCAATCAATTTCAGCAAATAGAATTATGTCATTTGTGATCCTTTAACGATATGGGACCACAACGGATAGTTTGGTTAAATCTAACCGAGAGTTAGTTTGTGTTCCTTGATATCGGAGCTTATTTCGTAGCTCAGTAGAGTTAATACAAGGGATCAATTGCATAAATTGAAAATCACGTAAAATTTTTTTTTTAAGTTTGAACCCCTACGAAATGCAAGATAAGGATGAGGTTAGGCTGGCCCGTGGTAAGGCCTTAAAAAATTTCATAACCCTCCAATTACCGCCAATAAGTTGAGGTGTCAAATCAAAGCCCTCAATTTTTGCCGCCTAATAGTGTCATTGCTCTGATAGTCTCCGACCATAAATGATCGGCATAAAGTGTGTTTCTTCCTCCCCTTCCTCGTCCTTTATACTGCAATCCTTCAAAAATGCAAAAATTTCAGAGCTCAGAACACTTTCAAACAGATTAGAGGTAGCCTAACTAAAGTACGCAGTAGAAGTAACTAGATGTGAAACCAAATTTTGTGGAATTTCAGCTGGAAAACCGCAAAATGCGATAGACCTCCCCTTGAAAATTGACAAATAAAATAAAATGAATGATGATCCATGTAATTTAATGGGCTAGTTTCATTTTTTGGACCACCTGCTGCTTCAACTTTTTTCAGAATTCGAATGAAGAATCATTTTTAAGATGAATACTGTCAATGTAGTCTTTCAAATGTGTCAAATAAAAATTTCGTGTGAAATTTTGAGAGAAATCCTCCTTTTTTGAATCTTTCTTCCGCAAATGCAAAAGAATACGTTGTCGACTTGGAATGAACGAATTAAATGCAGGTTACAGCATCGATAAAAAGCCAAAAATTTTTAGGTAAACGCCCCAACAAATGGATGACATCTGTCAAGCTTGCCTGTTCTTGTAAGTTTGGCAAGCGTGACTAGATTTGACTTAATTTTCAGCTAGACTTAGATTTGACTTTTATTTCAGCTAGGATTGACTTTGCCTGACCTAGATTTGAACTCAGTTTGATCTTAACTTGACTGAATTTAAGCATCACCTTCATGAGGAGCTATAATTGACCTTGTTTGACTTAGATTACACCCCAATTTGACTTTGACTTTGACTTGACTGACTTTGAACTTGATCTTGATGATACATTCATTTGAGCTAGATTTGACTCAGTCTGATCTATATTTGACCTCAATTTGGTCTGAATTTGACTGAATTTTGAACTTTACCTTGATGAGACTTCTACTTCCGCTAGCATTAACCTTGTGTGACCTAAATTTGACCTAAAATCGAACTTTATTTTACTGACAATAGGCTAGATCTTGATTAGACTTTTTCTTGGGCTAGAATTGTCCTTGCTTGACCTGGATTTGACCCCGGTTCGATCTTGAATTTACTTGATTTGAACTTTACTTCTATGAGACTTTCACCTAACCTAGAATTGGCCGTGAATGACCTAGATTTGGCCTTGACTTAACTGAGTTTGAACTTAATTTCGATGAGACTTTTATTTGAGTTAGAAATGCTCTTGTCTGGCCTAAATTTGACCTCAATTCGCTCTTGACTTAGAGAGTTAATCTTGTCTGACCTGGACTCGACTCCAATCTGTCCAAAATCGGAGGACTTGAGGATTGTGGAGAAATATTTAGGCAAGCCTAGCCCCGAGTGGTTATTTGGGCGAAAATCAATGTATCAACAGATTTTTGCCAAAAATTTTGGTGAATTGAAAGGAGGAACAGCAATGAAATATAGACTATCCGACGTTCTCATAAAATTTAGCCCCCAGTTTTGATATGCATTCTACTTGAATTTCCTAACTTTTTCGACACTGATTTCAGAAGCTATTAATGGACCGCAAAACTAGAAAATTCGAATTTAAAATGTCAATTTATGTCAGCTTTCATCTAACATCCATCTCCTAACATTCTGCTTCTTACACTACCCTAACAAACACTTTACAATAAAACTGAAAATTTTCATAATAAACTAATTTGAAGTCCCACTTCCTTTGCAATAGTCCAGTCAAACCATCCATAAATCGAGTTGATTTCAATTCGAATATGATGTGACTTTCCCACTTTCAATACATTTCCCTCCAAGGATAATCCTCCTATTCGCACTCAAGTCAATTTTGCTAAACCAGATCACATTCCACCTATCAATAATCAAAAGGTGCTCCCCAAAGAAACGAAAAAATACTTTATCATGAAAAAGGCTAAACCACCAACGAAACTATACTCTAGCATACCAGGACAACTCCACAGAGAGGACTCATTGCTAACGACCCATAAAATTTGTGACGCTGGGATACCGGTCTGGATTTTTTTTTCTTCTCTTCCTTTTTCTTCCTCTAATACATTTTGTAAAACCAGAAAAGGTTATGTCCTGATGGTGGCTGGAACTGTGACTGTGACCATCATCATCATCATCATCATCATGGTCGTAATTTCAAATGTACCACCGAAACCATTTCAAATCACATTTTGGCCACGAAACCAACAGCCAAATGTTGCTTCGTGTTGCGTGGGTGGAGAGGGCAATGAGGTGAACGTGTTGGAAAGGTGAAAAGTTCAGGGCAGATGGTATAAAGTGAGGTAATGTACCGGCAATGTTTCTTTATCTTTTTTTTCTTTGGGCTGGTGCCACTGCGGAAGGAACCTATAACCCATTAAATTTCCACATTCGATTGATCATGACACTCAAGGGAGGGTAGAGTTTATATTTATCTGTATCATGTCGTATTTATTGATACAGGAGAACAGGATGCAGTCGCTTTGTAACGAGAACATGAATCAAAGTTATTTGACGTCCACCAAAAAAGATTTATTGGTGACCCCTAATTGCAACTCTTTTATATGCCGACTTTTAAAGCCCAGACTAACAAGTTATCCCAAAAAAATAAACTACCTTCGAAATAATTCCACTCATACAAACAGTTCAAAAGTTCACAGCTTTCACATACAAACCCACCATCTGAAATCCTTCAACCAATTCACAAGGCGTATATCCTAACTTCCATTCACAACAAGAAAACCCGAAAGAAAGTCAAAACATTCTGACCATATTGCTCTTTTCCTTTTACATTACCTTTGACAGCACAAGCAATGAGCCTTGTCGAATTTCAAAATAGGATACACCTACACCGCACATGTACTACTATTCGGTTAAATTGACGATGTTGTACATTGGTAAAAGGATATCAACTCGATACAGTCCATATCTATTTGGAAATTTTACCAAAGAAATCGAATAGCACAAGGACGAATTAAATTGATTATATGACGAAAGAGCATCGAGAGGGTTGGCACGGAAAAAAGAAAATTGAATAGAGCAAAACATTGCAAACGGTGTATTTTCAATTCGAAGCATGTACACATTTTCGAAGAATATCCTTTGAGACTTGTACAAATGTGTAAGAGAGATGAGAACACAATAGCAAAATGTGATAATTTCTTCGTAGATAGTATCGAATCGGGTACAATTTCATAGAGTTTAAGACGGGTATGTGATATGGTTAAGTAAGAGTCAACTATTGTTTAGCGCAAGGACGTGCTAATGATTGGAATCGGTAAGGGCCGGTTGGTAGCAGATAAGACGAAACATTTCGTAGAAAGTATGCTCAATGGAAGTTTATTTTTTTGTTTACTCCACTTTAGTTTTTGCTTTCATATATAGATTGTTTGGTACACTCTGCGTTATTTAATTTGGGGAAATTTCTTTAGAATTGAGCTTATTGTTAGCTATTATATAAATATTTCAATCTCGTGTTAAAATAATGATTCTATTTTCGAATAACTTTATTCATGAAATTCAAAAATTTTCTCGTAATTCTGCGTCTCCTTTTGACTCAAACTTTCATTTAACCATGCTATTGTTAATTGAGCGATTGTTCCATAACAAAATCCCACTTCTGACACCGATGGCTAATTTTTGATAATATTATGATTTGTGTCGTACATAGATTTTCTGGGTCTAATAATTTTTTTCTGATATCATGGTTTTACATACAAAATCTCGACAAAAACACTTTCCCTTGAAGCGGGTTTGCACGTTTTTAAGGACGTAAAAGGTGAGTACTGACAAGTAGCAGATACGAGTCGTGAAATTCGACTGAAAAGAATCGTTTCACCATCAATTAAAGCAGTTTGATTCACACCTAGCGGAGAGGGAACTCAGGATTTATTTCCGGCGATTTTCACATAAAAGTTTGCGAACATTCTTTGTTATATGATGACATGGTTTAAGACGTTATTTAATTCATGATAGTGATAGACCGACCTGAACTAGAAAAACTAAGTGAATACCAAAGTGTCGAGACTATGCTTCAATGCGCGACTGTCACTTTCCTCTGAACATTCCTAGAAAAGATATCTCCTTCAACTCCATTTCTCGGAAGGCTTATGAAATATGAATCTGCTTCGAAAGGATAAACATATGAACAGCTTTATTTCTGAACCCTTGATTGTAACTAAAAAATTGAGTAGGCCATCACAAATAGCCCTGCCTAAGCCTGGAACACTTTCAAAAATTCTCAGACACAAAATAGTCACAAGTCAATAATTACAATCCAAAAAAAAGTTATCAAATAAATCAAATTTCAGTCATAAAAATTCTAGACCATCCTCAAAATCTTTCAAAATCGGCCGTTCTTTTCGAAAACGATTTCTAAACCTATTCGCCTATACGTTAGCATGTTAATCAACAATCAATATTCGAAGAGGTTCCATTTCGTTGATTAAAAGTGCCACCTCTGTATGTTCGCTTACAGTCAACAATTCATGCTGTTAGCTTCGTTTTACACACGCCGAAATATCCTTTTTGCTCTCCTCCCCATAAAATCGTCATAAATTGAACTCGCGCATATGTGTATGACGACGATGACGCGGAAAAGGACATGATAAACGACAGCGACGACAACGACAAGTTGACTATTATGCCGCCTACGACGTGCTGGCTAGGACATGATATGGTGGACAACATATTCTTTCACACCAAAGCACAAAATGCATGTCTGCAAAGTGGCAAAAGAACAAATAGCAATGTGTTGTCATATCCGGCGCTAATGGAAAATTTAATTGATTGATTGATCCCCTTCGTTGGTAAAAGGCAGTTGGTTGGATGGTTTGTAGAAGAATCGATCGTGGCCTGAAACGGTGGATAACACTCCCTAAGGGATAAACTGTGGTCGTTGTTGGTGAGTTGGACATTGTTTCCTTTGTTTTAGTTGATTTCCTTGTTGGACAGTACAGTGTACTTATTTTCGTTTTGGACTTGTGCACTTTGTTGACATGTTGCAGAATATATGCTCAACGCTAGCAAATTTGGTTTAGACAATAACACGAAAGGACTAATAGGAGAAATGCTTGTGAAAGTGTATTGACAAACATAAGTCCCATTCCCATAAGATGGATAGAACTAACTAATAACGAAACAATTTCGCGTCTCTTTTGTCTTACGTCGATTCAAAAGGAATTCCATTTTTTAGAATATAAAATTCCCTCTTTGTAATATTCTACGTTTTAGTCCGGCAGTAATGCGAATGTTGTTTTTTTTCGCCTGTTTCCATCATTGAAACAAACTCACACGTGTTTTACGGTGCGCCAGCTTCAGCCAACTCAGCCCTCTATCCTTAAGAATTGAAAACACGATCATATGCGTTCTTTACATGTGTCCTAAAAAGATCGAAATCCAAGTCGGAAACATTGCGATGCGAGTATATGTGAATCCTAGAGGTATTGCAAGATCTAACGTCACAATTTCTTTGGAAAATGCTGGATTTTTAACCCAAACCAATCAGCTTTTTCCACAACCTACAGCCAACTAGCAAGGAATTCAAGCTTAGGCCAAGCTCGCTCTATTCTACACAGAGTCAATTAATAGTTAAAACTGTTTTCCAGGCTTCCTCACTACAACTATCACCTGTCGCCCAAGAAAATCTAGTCACCATATGAAAGGATAAGAGTAAACTCTCAGGACTGTCATGTATACCTGTCAACTCCATAATTAAAATTAGAGCATATTAGAGGAACTAAACTCTCTCTTTGGAAACCTTATCATAATGCAATTAAATACAGCGCTAACACTTCAAACAAGCTCCTGATCTAACGGTATTTAACAAAAATAAGAGGAGCAGGTAAATTTTCTCTTATTTTTGTTTAACACAGCAAAAAACCCACTCTCAAAACTTTTGCGATAAACCGTGATGCAAATATAAAGAAATTTGCACTATTTCTATCTCTGTCTTATGGATGCAGCTCGTGAGTGCTTGTGCTGTATGTACTTACACTGTGCCTTTAGCATCACAGTTGATCTTACATTATCAGAGCGCCGTTTCTGCATTTGCGACAGTAATTTCAATCGAAAATACTATGATTTCGCTTCTGTTTTGAATACCAAATATTTTTAATGACAAAATAACAAAGAACTCTGTAAAACTTCCCAAGATTCGAACCATTCGGTACGAAAATTCTGATCGTAACACGGATCTTAACGAGTCTCAATCAATCCCACACGCGTTTACAGGTTCGTATAGTCCTTTAACCACCGCTCTATGCCTACTTATCTCACGCTCCGCTCACGAGATGATTTACCCTCCACAAAATGCCTTCCCTTAATATCGATCTGAGGTGAAAGATACAAATCATTCGACACTGCACCTCCAATGCAACTAAAATCTAACTCTGATCATAGATTATTGCCGGAATTCTTGTTGTTTAAAGGATATCTTTAGGAACGGAATGAACAAAACTGTAAAATCATTACCAACCGTATGTCGGAAAAGAAGAAAATGGCTTTAACCGCTCCTATGTATAGGCAATAAGTGGAAATGATCGACTATTGTGAATTTTAAAATCAACTGCAATTTCTTGAATTTTCATTGTAGGGTTGTACAAACCAGAAGAAAAACTATAGAATATCTCATGAGTTAGATAGATTTAATCCATTATGTGCGGAATACTTCTAATTCTACTCAACAATACTTCTAAAATTCTAAAAATAATAACAAAAATCATTTTCTGGAGTTAAATATTTAAAAAAAAATTGTTGAATTTTATAAGAAAATTTTAGAAAATGAGATTATGATAAGGGAGCGTTCAAGTATTACGTAACGCAATTTGGGGGGAGGGGGGTCTTGTTAAACGGTCCAATGCGTTACAAGGGGTATACTTATATTATAATATGGTACAGAAAAACGTTATGGCGCGTTACATTGGGGGGAGGGGGGTGATGGGGTTTCAGAAATCTTCAAAAATTGCGTTATGTAATACTTAAACGGTCCCTAACTAGTAAGTCCTTTATGTTTCATCCGAGGCTTGTATTTTTTGCATATCGTATCTAGTATACCTATAAATTAAGGTAAGGTTACGAAGGGTATCTACATTTAGAGTGTAAGACATTCATCAGCACAGGACATCATCATCTCCCACTGAAAAACTCACCTACCAACCGGGAGAGTTGGCCTTTAGCCGTTTGGCCCATTATTCAGACTATTGTCTCTAACTTTTCATGATTTGCTATCAAATAACAGACACTCCTTTTCTAACCAGAAGTACGGAGGGAAGACAAACGGCTGGAAGAATGTCACCATACTCTCGATAATATCAGGCAATCAAATATTGTTGCTATGGTTTTTATCGTTTTAACTTCTTCCTTTTCGACGGAAAGAACCATTCCTCCAATGGTTCACGGAAAGTCAATCTGATCCACTGGACTCGAGCCTGGCACCAGTTGCTCAGAAGGCGAGCTTTCGTATTGGCAAGACGCGTCATGTGCGACAAGGTTTCATTTGAGGAATGAACTGAGCATTGAATTATTCAGAGAAATGCGTCGAGATACGTCTATTTGTACAAGGAGGTCATCAACGTACCAGTCTCCTTTGGTGCTAGAAAATGAGTTTTGGACCAAAGAAATGCTTGTGTAGCACTCCTATGATGCTTTACACCAGTTCACATTGACACTTTTTGGTAGGTGAAGGTTATCCGCGCAGTTTTCTTACTCTCTACATGTGCCCGTCTGATCCAGTTCTTTGCAGCCGAAATATAAAGTAGAATTCATTGACACTAGCCTTTACTCTACGACAATATTACCTTCAGCCAGACGTCAAAGTCCAACCAGAACAAACTTCAGATATTGCAGAATATGACTCTGAGATGGATCGGTTCAATTCCATAGTGTATATAGAAACGTGGTCTTACATAAGGACCTCCGACTCGAGACAATAGACATATGCGACACAGCACTCGAACTCTTCGATCAAATAGTCAGACACCTCAAGAAAACCATGACAGACACACAATAAAACTCAAGGAATAGATAAGAGGCCAACACAAATATACCTAACTCTAACATCAAAGACAGACTGGACAGAAACTACTGTAAATTCTAGGTTGCAATGAGCACAAGATTGCTCACAGACAAGAATCAAGCAATGATGTTCAATCGCACTGGCTCGATGGAAAGAACTACTACAAGATTTACGTTAGTTTCTTACACCACTGTCTCTTCAGACAAGAGCTTATATTCGCCAACTAGTGTCCTCCGGGACATGCGGTCCCAGTTTACATTCAGTGCCTCCATTTTTATACTGGTAGAAGCAAGTCCCAGTTCTCCTCACTAGGAAGTGTCAGCTTGCACCCCTAGCCTCCAAGATACTCCAAAAAAGGTTGCACCTAATAAGTGGATCCGGTAACAGATGAAGGGTTATCAACTGCCCATGGCACTTGAAAAGGCTTAAACATATATGATAAGCTCGTCCACTGTGTTTCGCGCTAAGATCTAAATTCCAGGAGATTTTCCTTATCAGGGTGAATAAACTACTGACAAAATCAAAATAAAGAAAGAAAAGCACTACGTTAATTGGTGCATGGCTTCCGAAAAGATCAGCAAAACCCCACTTTCATAGAAATCAGGAAAAGTATACATACTTCATCGTCCACCTTACGATGGATACGTTACCCAAGACAGACGTTAACCAAGTCCGAAGGAGCATGGCAACAGTCGTTGACCGTGTCTCAAGGGAACACCATAGTCTAGGATACAAATAAATGATCGAACTCTTAAGTAAAAGCTCGAGATTTCTTCTAAGTCTGATGAAATCTTTCGAATCCTAGAAAAGACCGAATCACGCTACCCTGCCATAGCTGAATAATCCAATAGGAGGACAACCATACCTAATTCTACTGATTTGACCACAAACTACTCTCGAGAAAACGCTGAAACGAGTGATACATACGTGATTAGTGTCGATGGTAGAAATACAATCGAGGACTACCCAACCGATGATTCGATTTCTGAAAATCGTGCTGAAAAACCGATGCTGTCAATCGTGATATGAATCTGGCAAAGTCCAAATTGGCAAATTGTTAGGCTCAACGTCCAAATGGGAGCACTGGTTCACAAATGCTCTGATATGGTTACTCATCTTTCATCTTGCATCTTGCATGTACCATTTTGAAAGCGCGGTTTGACATTCTTTTGAGGAAGCTGTCAACAAATACCATTTACAACCGTCAAGTTTTTGGCAACTGTCAAATTTTAAACGATTTCCTATGAGCTACAATAAAGTGCAGCCACTAACGATAACGTCGATTAGTTCATCAAACATTTCTAAAAGAATACTTTTTACCTAGTTGTCAGTATACATTGATCCCACTTGTCAGAGCAACAAATTGCTTATTTGATGGTATTTAATGGCTATAATTTTCAGACCTCAACTATATAGGCACATCCTTTTAGTGACTTCTAAATAGCTAAGAACGGTGACTCCTTAAAAAAATTTGAAAAAATGTTCATGCACGGATGCACCCGAAATAGGATCATTTCATCAAATTTCCTTGTACTTAAAATGTCTACCGACCAGAATTGTGTCCTTAATTTTAATATTTTCCTAACATCAAACTCAACGACCATTCTCTCCCTGCTAATGCGTAAATTCCATTAAAAGAGCCATAATTAAATGTCGTTCTACTATAGACGCATTAAAAACGCTCATAAATCAGTTAAACGCGATCCTTTAGCTTTTATCTGCTTATGAAGTTTTGTTCTTTTTTTCTCACTCTCTTATTCTACTTTGACTTTTTTTCTCGGCATTTTCGAAGAAAGCAATCCCGTCTCAATTTTTAACAAGGAACCGCGCTTAATAATATTTTCTTGAACGTGAATAAACTTTAATCTGAGTACCACAGCCTCTTAACATTGAGACTGGCATCCTTCGAATAAGGGACGCACATATAATACGACTCTAAGTACAATTAGATGGGGAAAATGAGAAAATGACTTAGATTTTTCCGCACCAAAGTTAATTGATTGAAAAATTTCAAACTTGCTTCCAGGAGTGTTGAATCAAGGAAGGAAAGAAGGAAGTAAGGAGCTAACTTGTGTGATATCTGACTGATAGCGATTGTTATGGAAAGTAAATGTGTTTGTTGTTCTTGTTGTTACGATGACGATATCACCCTCAAGACGGGGAAGGCTGATTTCGCTCGTTTTTTTTTTCGAAAGTGTGAAACCCACTAATTTACTTTTTTCCAAGTGAATTGTCCTGTCATAAGTTGTAAGCGTTAATGGGATGCTTGCAAAGGATGTTGTTACTGTGGTAATGGATATCTGGAATTTATTACTTGGGAAACATTGAAGTTAGGGTGAACGGAGTCACCTGCACATTTCTGTTAAGGAGGAAAATTCATTTAAATTTTGGGCACACACGAGTTTATGCTGGTCTTGCCTGACATTTTTGCCTGTAACTGGGTTTCTCTACTGTAGAGAGTAAGGAAGATTTGTTGAAATAATGCTGCAAAAGATTTTTCAATCAATTTATGTTGTCATTAAAAATTTACAGTAACTGCGAGCAAGCTATTGAGGGTGTTTATACCTGTTACAAGGACTACCATGGATTATTGGGGTAAATTTTTATATCCGTTTATAAGGTTACATAGCAAGTGGCTAAGACCCTGGTCAAAGAATTGTTCCTGTTCCTGAAAAGTGGGAATATTGCCCCCCCCCCTTACGGCAGTACGCAGCACTGGTAGTGGTGCACCAAGAAACAGTGAAGGTCAACCACATGTTCCTTGAGGGTAACAATGACCAACGGTACAGAATTTGTAGATGTTTATTAAATTATCAAGAATGGAAGTGGTCAACGCAGATCGAATGTTAAAAAAGGAAAGTCTTAGAGCAAATTCTTCACATGGCTGTCAATAATATCACAGTTAATTTCCTTCTTCTTTTATTCCATAGCACTACAGCACGTCTCGGGTTTTCACTTCCTGCAACAAGCAGCTCCAACTGTCTCGGTGCATTGACCGCGTCCTCCAATTTTGAAAACCCAGCAGCGATAAAGTGTCTCTGTCAACAGAGACGGACTAGCGTTTCCTCACTGGTCTTCACTCTTCAGTTCTCCCAACGTATACCTTTTTGGGTATCCGTTGTTCGTCCATGCAATTTACATGACCAGCCCATTGCAGCTTCCGCAGTCCTACAACCGTTAAGAGTTAATGTCCTTTCTCTGTATCTGATCGCTGAAACTATCAGTACGTTTTTCTAGGTAGTGGGTAGTTATTTTTAAGGTTATGATGTTGCGCATGTCCTTTGTGTAAATTCTAAACGATGAATCCGAGAACGTCATACCCGATCTTCTTATCCTAACATATAAAGTCTTCATTTGTGATATTCTACAAAAATATTTTTAAGTTTCCTGAATAACATCAACCAAATTTCTATCCAAGAAACACTAACACGAAGCTTACCACTATATCCTGAAACAGCAGTTTCCCATCGCATTCATTTTTAACACTAATTTACATTCTGGGACTAATTCTTTCACAAGCACCCAAAAAAATGATAATGGCTTGAAAGAAATACTTAGACAAAATATGTCCTTAAAGTTCGTACACCGACGTGCGATGTTACATCTCAAACTTAATGAATAATTTATAAAATTCAAACTGCTAAATGCCTTAATTAAAATTTTCTCGGCATTTTCCCTTTTCATATTTTCCGTTGCATAACATTATCTCAACCCTTTCGTCCTTACACCTTCTATTCTGCGACAGAACAAGATAATAAGATACTATACAAGTCCTTGTCACTCTTTGATACCTTTAGATATGCATATCTTCTTCGAATAGTACCTAGTAGCACAGGATATCTATATCCTATGAACAGTAAGGACATAATGTAGAACCTGAAACAAATTAAGTTTAAAAAACAACTTTTCAATTATGATGCTTTTTTGGGGACTCGACTCCACCATGAGCCGAAATTGTTGTATCCTTTATTCTCCGGCGAGAGTCAAGTCAATGTTTATGAATGTCCTTTTGTTAGGAAATATTCGGCAAAGATAATGTTGGCGTAAAGCCGAAAATATCTTAGCATTAACAATATGATGCATCCTTGGTTTCGCATGACGACGGGAGGAGACGGACGAGAAGGAGCTGAGCGATGAAATTTATGAGTTATTAAACTTTATAACATTATGCCTGACGGTTATAAAACTCAGTAAAGAAGGACGAACTCATGAAAGGTGTCTTATTTATTTAACTGCAAAATTAATTAAACTTTGCAGCATATTAACAGTAGGTTCATGGTTAACTCAAGTGTATTGAAATAAAACAATCAATTTGGAATTTGGCAAGCAATGAAATGAATTCAAATAATTCAAGGACTTGCATTTTATAATGTAATTTCACTTAAACTATTCACTGTAATAAATTCGAATTTATCTGATTTCATATGAAACAAAAGACCATTCTCTATTATTCCTGCTACCGCAAAGATACCTACACAAAATAGCATTCCTTAAATTCAGATTCAGATCCAACAACAATCCTCAAAAAGTCCCTTTTAGTTTTACAGAGAAAAATACACCACCTTTCCGAAAAATCGGCGTACCACAAACGTTTTTCTAATCCCTTGAGACTCAAACCACATCCCAGAGCAAGCTAAACTACTATCATCCTTTCCGCTAGTTGTCTGTCCTTCAAACAAACATATCCACGGGTTAAAAATGACAAAGTTTTATCCGCAATCATCTCATTCTATTTCCTCTATTCCTTTCCCAACCCCGAAAAAAAAAATTTCGGCTAAAACAAATGCCATCCAAGCACGTGGCCAGCATATTTTTCCTGTGCTGAAAAATTATTTCATATCGGTGGAAAATTTAATATAATAAGGACACGGGCATACACATCCGTACGTTTAAAAAACAAAAAAAAAAGGATATGCTGGGAAAATCAAGATATTAACTTGTCAAGCAAATAAAAATTTATCAGTAGTAGCATTGGTAGAATATTGGATTTTTACACTTGGTCTATCCTTATGTATCCTTTTAAGTCACCGTCTTACTCCTGATAAATGTATTCATCGTCCACGTTGGACGTTGTTGCATCACATTTTTTTCCACCCCGATGACTGTCAAAGTGGTCGTCTTCCTGTTGTTTCACATTTACTTGTACTACATTCTATCCATGTTATATTAGTGAAACAATGTTTCAACGACGATGCCAAGGATAAGTCAACACAGTTCGTAAACAAATTATTTAATGCTTTTGATTTTTAGGGTAGAGATAAGGCGAAAATGTTTTTCTTTGTGATTACAATAGGACATGAAATGATGGGGAGTGAAAGAATAGTAAACGTTTCATGGATGGTTGGTAGTAGCTATCGTTTATGTTCATTTCAGCGTCAGTGTGACATCAGAAGGAAATTTTCAGTAGCAAGGACTTTCAATTCTGCTGGAATTTGTGTGGGGGGTCAACGCACAATGCTCTCTCAATTTTCAATTTCGAAGATCAAACAAGCATTTTGTATGGAGGCGTGGTAAGTAAAGAGGGTAACATTTGTTTAAGCTATTTAGTAAATTTCCATTCAATGTCACATTTTGTCCTGTGTTTTTTTATCAAAAGCCAATTAAACATTCATTTGGGAATAGCTGGAATATTTTCTTGCAGAAAAGGATGATGGTTGTTGATGGAACTACGTTCTGAAAACCACGCTAATTCCGTTTAGGACAATAGTAGGTAAGAACAAGGAATTTCAAGAAGGAATGGAAAAAATATATGCAGATCTGGTAGAAAGAAGAAGTTGAGATTTTTGTTGTCTGTTTTTCTAAGGAAATCAGATAATATTGAACTGACTTAGAGTCAGGGTCCTAGTTAATTCCCTTAGTTCAATATCGCTAAGTTTTTATACATTCATGCATGAGTTTACCGGTTCGAATTTCGTTGACCAAACTATCAGGTACACTTGGTACACCTTGGTATAATTGGTAAACTAAAGGCATACTTTATATGTTAGTATTTTATACATGATCTCCATCTAGCAATGATCTCGCAGATCCTGTCTGGTATGGTGTTTATGTAGGTATAGCTTAAGACAAAAACAAAGAAATAGAGCGTGACTGCTCTCTACCAATAATTTTGGCCGTATCTCGCTGATAACGAGGCGAATGTTGTCTACCAAATAGTGAAGCGCCTCGCGCTTGTCGGCGTTGACGAGTGATTTGACGCATTCCAAACAAATGAACCATGGTTTTAAATCACAGGATCTTGCAGGCCAGTTATAGGTCCAAAACGAGAATTGATGCGGTCTTCAAATGCTTCTTTCAACAAGTTGAAGGTTGCACGAGCTGTATGGCATGTCACGCGATTCTGTTGAAATTAGAGGTCCCCTGCATTACAGCAAGTCAATTCCAGAACGAGAAAGTCATTGATCATGGCTTTATAGCGGTCACCATTAACCGTAATGTTATTCACAGCAACAATTTTGATGACATATGGACCAATGATTTCATCGGCCCATAAAGACATCAAACTGTGATTTTGTCCGGATGTAACGGTTTTTAGACAATCGCATGTGGTTGCTCATCACTCCGAAATGCGACAATTTTGTTTAATTGACGTCAGCATTCAACAAGAAATGAGACCTATCGCTAAACACTTTTTTCCTATGAAATTCGGGATCTGCAACAACTTGTTCTTGAGCCCACATACCGAATGTACGCCGTATCCGGCGGTAGTTTTGCTTCAATTCTTGCACGAGTGGAATTTTACAAGCCCGCAAACCAAGCTCTGTCCATAAAATCTTCTATGATGTGGATGGACACAGGTTTGATTGTTAAGAACAAATGGACTCATTTAGGTCTTCATCGATACTACGCTCTACAGCCGCTATGACTTCCTTACACATTATACGACTTGTGGATGGATGCATTTTATCAGTAAGAGTAAACGCGATGCCAAAACGATCTATGGTTAATTGAATTAATTGGTCTGATCTATGATTATATCGGCCAAAAGATTGATAGAGTGTGCGATGAGTTTTTCTAACAGAACCGTTGCTTCTATGAAATAAATCCGGACAGTTCGCAGACGTCGCGCAGGCGTCAATCTACATATGCTAAAATAGCAAACCAAATCAACCATAAAACGCATGACAGCTGTCACAACATACGTAGCATTAAAAAGTGTTGCCAACTTAAAGTTTGATATTTCTACAAAAAACCTCCTTTTCTTTGAAAAGTTCATTATCAACATGAGTTGTTATAGTGCAAATGTATTGTTCAAACTACAATGTTAAGACAATCAAATCCGAAGAACTTGCCCGTAAATTCGAGTAATTAAATTCCATGATGAAAAAAGTGGACCAAACGAAAATTGCATTCACAGCCCCCGCTCAACTTTGACACTAGATCCCTATGCCACCCCAAATAATACCCCATTAAAATGCACTGGACGTTTCTCACACACCATTTCCAATTAATTGTCTCCTCTCGAAAATGAGCAATAATTCTTGCTATAGATAAAAACTCCGTGACAACAACCGAATGTTGTTATCCAGACATACTCGTTATCTTTACTCATGCTATTAAATAGAACTATTTCTATTTCGACGCTTTCACATACGGTTGTCCTTAACGAGAAAATAACACCAAAGGGGGATGTGTGAATCGAAGATTTGTGTCGCAAATGTTTCCGTTCGTGTCATTAACAGGCTTTAAGGATATTCACCGATTGCTTAATAATACATTCAGCAACAAAGCCACGTAAGGACAATGGAGTGCGTCTACGTAGAATTTCATTGAGACTGATTATAATGTAAGTCCTCATACGATTCGTTCTTAAGATTCTAAGCCGTTATAGTCATATATAATGAGACACGTCTATCATTAGCCCAACAGCTCCTTGTCTCTCGGTCTGCATCTGCACAACACGTATTTGTACAAAAACTGAGAGAATCTTATGAATTCAGGTATCGAAAGAGCTTGGAACTCCTCATTGAGGGGATATGAACTGTATGATTAACTTTGGGAATGTTGATGTCAAGGATCAGATGATGACAATTCAATTGAGCATAATAATCACTTGACACATCGTTATAGAAGGGAAGTCTTCATACGTGTTCGTGTCCTCAGTCCTTGAGAAACTCTATTATAAAAACTTATATCACTGTGCTGAAAAAACAAAAGGTGAACAGGGTAATTGGAAAGAAGTTTTGCCGTTTGATACTCTTTTGATGTGGCTGACCCCAGCCACGTTACCAATGTCTGATAAATTAACCAGCATGTCCAACCTATCCTTTCCAATAGGTCACATAATAATCAAATTTATAAACTTATATGACTCATTTCCTATTATCCTTCTGGCGGATGCTCTCAAAATTTAAACTATTAGCATACTATGAATATACATTTCGATTAGACATACACAACCAACGAGAATTACTGTTCACACCCCTTCCCGCAGGAGTGTTGCTTGAAGGACCATAAGTATGAATTTTCACTTGGTTTTTGATCGCTTCCTGTAAACGGTTGGATAGTCTGACAAATAGATATGATGGTATTGGACACCAAACTTCAGAGTAGAGCCAATTTACCACTTGTGTAATATGACAGTTATGTATGCATGCAGTTGTAAGGGATTCTCCCCAACGTCGTGTCAGTGTTATGACATATCCTCTGCTACACGACCGTCTTATGCACGGAATTGAATACATCCTACTTTATGATCCAAACCGTTATTTTTTCCTGCATTTAACTATGCATTTGTGGGCGCGTTAAGACCATTGCTATGAATTATTACCTAACATAAAATAAAGGATTTAAGGATGATAAAATTGTCGGGGAAATTACTTTCGGTTTTGTGATTTCTATAACAATGTCAAATAATGGGGCAATGAATATTATTCATACGTCAAAGGGGACATACGGATGTAAAGAAGGACTTTCATAGGATGATCATAGCAAAGGAGCTCCAGCAAAATCAGTTTGATCAATTGTTCCTACGTCATATAGCATTTGATTAAATTGGAATATTCGAACGCCCAAAAGGATGTATTGATACTACTCAAGCTATAAATATCTCACATTGTGTGGCAGGCTATTCGTGACCACAGTCCTTCTCACTTAACATCTCACACATGCCTAAGAATGGTGCTGGCAAAAAGGAAAGAAAAGCAAAAAAAAAAAAGGATAACTCTCCGTAGTAGCATTTATGTGTATTTGAAATCGATTTGTTGGAATATACTTGACCATTCTAGTCCTTTCCCAGCAACTGCCCTCTATATAACGTGCGGCATCCTGCAAACAATTTCTCATTCATATCTTGGACGCTATACGGCACCCTTGGGACACGTAACCGATCACGGCTCCTTATATTGGACCATTCATTTTCACCGTGGTCATACTCTCTTTTGCACTGACCTCTGGCATGTACCCGTTTGTCCTGTCCTGGCCTGTCCTGACTTGATTCAACCGTTCATATCCTATCGACTATTGCGAATACGACTAAGAAGAAAAAAAAAACGGCAGCAACTAGCAAATATTTTCCGTCTTGCATTCTGGCTGTAGTCCGAAAATTCTCTGCTTTTGTATTCAGACCACGAAGGACTCATGTATTTTATCGAATGTACGGAAAAATACTTCACATTGGGATTAAGATTTTTGTTGTTGTTGTGTTTGTACTCCAAGTGGGTGTGTGTATGTGTGACAGTATCTTTGTTGCTCTAGTAGTGTTGATGATTGTTAAGGAAGTAAATACATTGGATATTGGTTGGCTGCTTTATTTTGAAATTTATGTCAGCATTTTTTTTTTCTCAAAACGATATGTCCAAAACGAATTGAGTCTATAAAAAGAAATTTTTCAGGTTGATGTGCGGTTGATTGAAGTCCTTTCTGGTCGTAAGTGGTTATTACGGTGGGAAGTCCGATGGGGAGAATTTTCAATAATCTTCGATTTTATAATGCAATAAGACCAATTTGGCAATTTCAAAGTAATATTTTCGATATGAAATACACAGAGGGTGACAAGGACGACCGAAAAAATTTTGAACTTATTAACTTTACGGAGTTGCGTTAGTTCTTTTTGAAAAAATTTAGGTTTCACGATATTACACATCATATTACACATAGAAACGTGCAGCTTTTTTGGAATTTTTGAGTGAAAAATAAGTCCACAAGGATTTACGTGCTCTCCTTTGTATTCTTGCGACAGAAATTTGAGGCAACAGTGTTCTACCAATACTCGTAAATCTGAATTAAAACAATTAAAGGAGCTAGCTGAAATATCATCGAATGGGTTGCAAAAGTCCTTAAAAGTGTCTGTAACGGTCCTGGTACAAGTAAGTTCTATACCCAGAGAGTGATACGTAGTATCACCACTACCACCGTTCAAGCGCGCTTTATTATATTTATTATCTAATTAATTATTTCAGACGCAACTAAAGCTTTGTTACCTTCCGTGAATTCCATCCGCTAGTATCTTTGTAGTTTTCTTTCCACCAAATATAAATTTCTTTATGACTACTAGACTAGGTTATGCCTATCAAACCTTTACCCTTAGTTTAATACGGTGAAAATGTGTCGATATCAAAGTGCTATTGAATTTTAACTTTGTTTTATCTAAGCAATAGCATTGTTATTACTATTTTTTTCTAGGACACTAACGTCCCATAAAATTAGCTCCACGAAGATTTACAACCCATCCTAAACTCAGTAGCACTTAATAAAATATTTTCTAATGAACTTGCCTCACAATCAATAATTTATTACCTAACCCAGTTATCTTTGTCGATATCCAATTGACATATTACCTGTCATATTTATCCTCTATATGAAAATATATGACATCAACTGATAGTTGGAGTTTGGCTGAAGAACAAGATACCCGAAGATATACACATTCTCTATATGTTTAATTTAGCAAACGTGACCCCCTAGATATGTTATTCGAGGATATACGTAACCACACTCTAAAGTATCCCGATCTGTTGAAATAGCAAAAAAAATATAAAGAAAAGCCAAAAATAAACAACAACAAAAAGTACAACGGGAGTGATTAAAATGAGATAAGAATGTAATGTGGAGTATATTTAGGGTAGCTTGGACACTCCCGATGGAATCAACTGAACGGAGAGAGAGCATCATAAATCTTTATCGAAGTTGTCATTATTGATTTTCGCTTTGACGCTTCTGGGAACCAGAAAGAGTGGTTGAACGTGTGTTCGATGGTCACAGCTGAAACAATGGGCCATCCAAATGATGATTCGTCCTTTAACCTTCGTTTTACGTGGTGGTTTCGAGTAACGAGGGTTAATATTATTTTTAGTTACAGAAAAATGAATAATATGACTCTGTTGGTAGTCAGGGTGCGATGGTGTTGGAATTTGGTGAGGAAAGGGAAGATAGAAGGAGTGAACGTTTCTAAGGGAGGGTCGGGTTATGTTTTCAATATTACGCACAGATGAAGTAAAAATAAAGTGTTTTTTCATGAAATTGTCAGGCCCCTGTTTAAGATATGTTTTTCATAATTACAAATGTTATATTACAAAAGAATAAAGTCTCAACGTCACCTGCAACACTTATCATAGAATATTCGACGGCTAGAATATCACAATACACAAGAATCTTTGATGACTCTTTCATGGAAAAGAAAATCCTCCAAGCCCTACACTAACCTTCATATCTTATCAGAAATTCTTTTGCTGTTCGTGTTTTCTGTCCTCGACATCAATCGTTTTTGCCACTTGATATGTTCAGGCTCTCTCCACCCTCAATAAAAACATACATACAGTATAACGCCTGTAATATCACCAACAAGAATTATTCTTGTCCAGATTGTTGACCGTAAATCACTTTTCGGTTGTCATAAATATTAAAACATCTTATCTGGTAACCCCCCTCGATGTACGTTAACTTAGTTAATTATTTATGTTGTCCAGCTAACGTCGATGGTATACATGCATGTTCATACACATGCCTACGTAGATATATCTATAGAATCTACGTGGATGTGTTTGAAGGAACGTGTGGTTACAAAATGTGGTTATTTGGTATTTTTGGATATGGGTTGGATAATATACTGTTTTAGATAGATTTAATTCTGGCTAAATATCGCTGAAGATACTGATATAGGTAAATCTTCCTTCCTAATAAATTTTTTATAAACATTAATCCATTTAAATCTGAATGATGAATTCGTAAGGCCGCTTTCTGGACATTGAGTTCCGAGCTCGAACCCCCTGATTAAAAAAACATTTCGACATGGCACTTGGTTGCTTCATCCTCACGCCTCCAGTGCACCATCAGCCCCTGTCAGGTACCGTTAGCATGATGATTAAGGTCAAGCGTGGTACTAGACAAAACGACCACTTCTGTACAAACACTGTAGCATTCCTTGATGTTTTCAACGGTCACTATCGACTTAGAAAGAGTAGGTTCCTTTCAGTTGTTTCCTTATTGTCTCGGTTCGCGAAACAAGAATTGTGGTGGCTTCTTCATGGTTATCCTTTTTATGCATGCATCTTTTTGTTAATTCTTTTTCTTAATTATTTTCACAACCACAGTATCAATGACGTATTCCTTTTCTGGAAAATTGCGTTCCTTTGAAATTGAAACTGTCAAGAGCCTGTCATCGAAAGAAGGGTCCTAAGACGAATCGTGGGAGCAACGCAGGAAGGAAGACAATGGCGAATTAGGTACAACAATGAGTTGTACGAACTCTTCGACGAGCCAGAAGTCTCCACTGTGATAAAACTGCGGAAGCTACAATGGGCTGGCCATGTGCAGCGAATGAATGAAGGTCGGATAACTAGAAAGGTATTTGTCGGAAAAACTGAGGGACGCAGGCCAGTGGGAAAGCCAAGAAAGCGCTGGTCTGACTCTGTAGACGAAGATAGCAGCACGCTACTCGGATCCCGAAATTGGAGAACGCGGTCAATGGACCGAGACAACTGGAGGCGACACCTACGGGAAGCCAAGGCCCGAAATGGGCTGTAGCGCTACAACGACGAAGAGCCTGTCATGGAGTTGATGCTGTCAGCAGATGAGAGTATGCAGACTATACGTGGTTGGAATTGTTCATTGCGTTGAAGCAGTCTTTTGGTAGATTTTTAACAAATATAATATGTCCAAGAAAAATGCAAATCTTTTAGGCTCCTTCTTCAACCTGTGAACTCCTTCCTGAACCCGATATATCCATGAACCATGTTGAACCTTTCTAGTCGTTCTTATGTTGTTTGAAAACAATTCAAATATACCGTTATCTCTGACAAAATTTTCTTCTCCATAGTAAAACAGATATTCCCATGGAGCATGTTGAACCTTTCTTGTTGGTCTTATGTTGTTTGACAACATCAAATACGCAGGCCACATAACTTAATCATACCAGTGACGACATTTCCTTCCTAAGATAATTGATACCACCCCTGCCTATCACACATACGCATACTAGCAACGAGCTTTAATAAAATAACCTACTAAGGACGATAAATTTCGACAACGGGAACGATTTTCTTTCTCTGCGGGTGCGTTTAGGCGATATGCAATTTTCATTATGTTGTTTCGTTCTGAGTTTGCTCGGTTCATATGTTCTTTTCGTTTATACAAACAGATGGGTGTCGCTTTATAAAGATAATTAGAAGATACTGAACGTCGAATATTGCAAAAGTACTAGCACTGCGACCGTTTCACAGAACAATGCTGAGCAGTGCTAGTAAAGCCACAGCAAATAACATTTTCATGCAGGAAAAACTTATATGTAATCTTTTTTCTCTAATTTTTATGCCAGTACAAAAGAGGCGTGTCTCTCAGAAGATTACTATGAATTCAAAGAACCACGCGATCTGAATAGGGTCTCCTTGCAAAATTTTAAAGATTTGAAATAGCAAATGCTGCACTCCTTCCCAGCTGATATAACGAAGACTTTTTTAATAAAAAATTTTGAAGATCTGATAAAGCGTATACTTTAATTCTTCGCAGCAGATATGCCGCAGATTTAATTTTATTTTGGTGCAACATCAACTGGACCCTCTCCTTCAATTTGAAAATCAGCCATGAAATTTAAATTAAATCGTATTGTATCCCTCAACCTTTCCAAAAAATTGTGTCAATCATTCGAATTTTCGAAACGGAATAAAATCATTTTTTTCAGACAACCTCAATAATAACTCACAAGTTTCGCCACAGGACTATCTGACACCATCATAACAATGCCCATTAAAATCATAATTTCAATCACCTGTTGTCTGGTAATTTCTCAAAACTTTCTCATTCTCTCCCTCGTCAACGACCGCAACGAATTTTCCGCAAGAAAAATGCCTCTCTCAGGTGCTACCACTTAAACATATTTTAATTTCTCCACTAACGACCAAAAGCTACCATCATCAATATTAAAACGACTGGACAAACTCGTGGTATCATCTCTCGGTAATGTCAGTTCAAGAATTTATAGCAACCGATATCATCCCTTCAACTACTCCCGTTGAATCCAGATGAGTGAGAAGAGAAGAAAAAAAAAACAATTAAATCCGCCAAATTACCCCCGTTTTGCATTTTTTTAAGCTATTTAAAAAAGACAAATTGCTTCATTATGCCATACCATTGGAAAATTCGAAGTTTCTTTTCTCAGTACCATGAGAGTTTGGTAAAAGAGAGAACAAAAGAGAGAGAGAGAACGAGAGATATGACGCTGGCTACAGCTGACAACGAAAAAGTAAAAAAAATTAAATTCAACATTTCTGTAATTAAACTTTAAACTGAATGAATTGTAAATTAAGTGCAATAGTATCCTGTTACGTTCTGGCTTTATCTTCTTTTTTTGTTTTCGTTGTATGCCTTTGTTGGTTTTGTTGTCAGCATGGCTAATCATCTGGGCATCCCTTACACGTCTCCGGGAAAAAATATTTCAGGGGATTGAAAACAAAAAGAAAAATTGAAAAGTATGCAACGGGAACTTAAAAAGGCATTTAAATTCCTGTAATTATAATTCTACTCAGTCAAGACGATTTCAAGGATTGCGCCAAAGGGACAATGAAAACGTGTAACCTTCACGATTTGGTGGTAGAGCGCAACATGTCAAGTTTAATTAGTTGCGGTTAAGCGCAAGGATAAAAGATGATAGGGAGAATGATTCTCATTGAAGTGGATGTTGGAAGTTGGAACGATGCAAAAAAAAAATAAACCAAAGGAAGAATCTTGTTTGCGAAATGATAAATTGCCAGCAGCTAAGGATTAAAATTTAAAGTATTTGCTGTCATTTTTTTTCTGGTCCTTTCTTGAGATGTTAAAAGAAATAGGATATTTTAACAGGATTAAGTAATGAAAGCATGTGATACCGTTGACAAATTGTTATCACTGAAGAAGACCGAACGATAACGGTCGAAAATCGATTACGATAAATAAAAATTTAAAATGCAAAATTAAAAGGATTTTTTTTCAGTTATTTTTCAAATTGTTATTGATTCCGATAGGCAAAGTTTTGTTGAAAAAATGAGAAAGCAAGAGGCCCTAAGCCTATGATGCACATCTTAAACCCATGAGTGGAAACATCTTAAAAAATTGAGGTAAGATTACCTAAAAAGAGTGCCAAGCATGGAGAAAAGTAGCTGGCACAGAAAAAGTTTAAAAGGATACCAAGATTCTAACTCCATGCAAAGATTAAGTTGCATGAAACATGTTCTGATCAATCTCGAAACATGTCCTGATCAAACCGGAATGATTTTGGAAGTGTGTTTTATTTGGTTTTCAAAAGGGAAAGTCAATGTATGCAATATAATTTGTCTTTCAAGGTTATGTTTCTTCCTAATGTTATGTTTTAAGGTTCCTCCTGTAACAAAGCTTGCTAACAGAAGTTAGTTTAAGAAGAAAGGGTTAGATAGACTATCAGATTGCGTTAAAAGTATTGCACAGCGCAATCTAGCGGGCGTTGTAGGTAACGTGAACGATTGATTGAACCATCAATACACGGAAGTGTTAAGGGTATGATATTAGAGGTTCGACGGGAAAATGCCAATAACTTGAAAAGACAACGAAAACAGTCTTTCAAATTAAATTCAGATTGAAAAATTAAAAACGCACAAAAAAAAAATAACTCCAAATTTCTGCCACGCCCATAAATGTCGGTGGTAATTGTTTTATGAATCGTGACACAGTTGAAGCATTAATTTTCAAAAAAATTGAAACGGCCGACCTGAATATGATCGCATTCCTAAGGTGAAGGAGCCCCTTCGAAGGGAGTAATTCAAGAATCTAGAAGGCCTCTGAAGAGGAATGAGCCAACAAATTCGTTCAGTAGGAATAGGGCACTAACCAGAATCTATAAATATCCGTATGACTGTCAAAACCTCACGTTTAATTCGATTCTTATTATTTTATTATTCTAGAGCTTTCAAAAATTTAATAAATATTTCAGATGCTCAAGGCCTTCTTAGAGATACGATATCTGAAGCTTGTCATGTTGAAAAAAGTGGGTTATTAGATCCGCCAGATCGTTCCCGTTACTATCATTGATTAGAAAACGCTTTGGCTTTTGTTGGTGGTGCAAATAGCAACGTTTTCACTAAAAACTGAATATGTCCTGGTTTTGGATTTCGAAAAATTCAAACTTAAAATTAATTTCAATAAATCATACGGACTTTTGACACAAAAAAAATTTACTAGAAATTTTTCTGTTCAACAACCGCATATTAACCAATTATTCGTACTAAAGTTAGTATATTTTCACAAGATTTTGACGTTCTTTCATGATTGTCAACTGAAATCACGGAACAAGGAAGTTTCGAGCGTTAAAGTGGTTAGGATACCAAGACATAGTCAGCTAGAAAATGTCTTTACCGACGGATCAACCGAAGTAAGACCCACTGCTGATAGATTCTATTTGGCGTCTTAAGCAAGGACATACGTCAAAAAGACCAAAAAGCGGTTATGCGGAAGCTCCAGGCTGTACAAACACCTTGCATATATGAAGCAAAGTCAAGTGCACGTTCTCTTTCCTTAGCATCCTCTCGGCCCACTCTTCATGTACAAAGAACAGGACCTTATAGTTTATTCCATAAACAAGCATAACCATCCAGGGTCACAAGACATCCCTGCAAGATTCGAAGTACTTTTGGTCCGCACCATTAATTTCTGCTTAAGATAAGTGGCTTTTCAATAGATAACATTCAGCTTTCGATTCCAAAAACGGAAAGGTATCTAGCAATAATAAAATCATTGCTATGAACCTTTTGCTAAAATTATCCTTATTCAGTGAACTTATGGACCTTATAGAGGAAGCTACGGTATTAAAGAGTGTTGGTGGCTTAGAAACAATAGCCCATAAGTAGTTAATTTGATCAGAGTCCCCGGCTGATCTTATTCATTACTGCCAGGCTACCTGTTGCTATCAAATACACTACACTTCCGAGTATGCTGTAACCATTGCTAACTGGATAATTATAAACTTCATATTATCCTTAATTTTTTCAACTTCTGCATAATGAAGTCTGGAACATTTGTCAACATATTTCACATCCCCATTTTATTGTCACACCTAGCCAATGACTATTGCCATCAAACTGCTCCCCAGCGGCCCTGAGAGTTGTTTCTATTCAACTGTCAAATATCGCCTCTCTTATTATCTCTCTCTCTCTCTCTCTCGCCTTTTATCTTTTCTACACGAAACATTCCTCGTAGCAATTAAGTATAGGACTATTTGTTCAGGTTAGATGTACGCTAATAAATATTATGAACAGGACTCGCTCTCCAACTTAAGAGTGAAGGAATAATTGCTTTTGTTTTACGGCCCATGCTACGAGATTAATGTGTCTATGTTCTTTTCTTATTCTCCATTCGAGAGACATAATGGACTCTAGTGCCGGTCGTCGTCATGCTATTCGCCTCAATAGATTCATTCTTCTTCACCTTTTTTTTTTGATATACATATCCAACTATATAAGTTTCAAAATACGTTGCGGATAAATTACTAAGTATAGAAACTTGAAATATCCTTCGGAAAACCTTATTCGTAGTCTGACGAGAAATAGAACAACAATTACAACAATACATTATTCGTCAGCACAGACTTCTTCATCATCACTCGTAAAGGACTTTTGGTGCTTTGAGTGTCGTCGTTTTCTTAGAGACTTCATATATCTTGGCAAGATTACAATAATTCAGTGACGATGTTACCTAAGTGCACAAACTCGACAGGCTCTCTCGGCAATATATGTATGTATTCTACTAGGTTACGACCCAAGTTCTAATTAATGTTTTCCCATTTGACAAATTCTCTTGTTTGTTGGAGGGTAGGTGTGGGTTTGAACACGCGACTTTTATACGAGTTGTCAGTAATTTAGTTCTGAAGTGAAGTGTAGATGGACTTTCAGTAGGTAGTCAGTGGCGTAGTTTGATTGAAGTATCCTTTTCTCAAAGCACTTTGAGATTGAATTCAAAAAGGATACTCTTCGTGTTGTTACAAATAAATTTTGTTTTCAGCAGATATTACATCAGTTAGTTCATACCTAGATTACAAGAAAATTACTCCTATCCAACTGTGAACTCCTACACCACTGTCACTTTACATATCCCACGATTCACTGGAATGGATCCTTCCTTTACACGAAATGTCCAGCTTATTCCGTTTCGGACTATAGTAATTGTTGAGGTGTTCACATAAATACGATGGACAAATAACGACTTTGTTCTTAGATTTATTTCTTTTTCGGGAAATTACTAAGGTGGACACCCGGAACGACAGCAAAAGGACAATGAATCGTTATACATATATTGAAACAATTCACGGTAGTTAGTAGTATATCAAGAGTCTCGTAATGGTTGAATAGATGGGGCGGTTTTTGTTGTGATATAAATATAAAGCAAAAGCAACATTAGTTGACATTTATGGTGATGGTCAAAGTTTAGTATCCTTGGGGAAACGAACAAAAGATCTATGGGTACTTTAGTTCGTTTGGAAGTAAATTAGTTGGATTGAAGACAGTAAGATTCATTAGTTAAGAATAAGATTTTTGTGAGTACGATGGCAAGGAATTGTGAATAATGAAAGTGGTTGGAATCAACTTGTAAGATTCGTGGTTTTCTAGCGTCATTGACTGTGCTGGAATTGAATCGATTGTTATATCTTAAGAGATATATCAGTCAGACTTTAGATATATTTGGTTACCTCAACTGTAGCGCTTAATTGGCGGCTAGTTGGAGTCCACACTTTTGGAGAAATGAGTAGAAATTGCATGCTATACATGCCCCTAAGCGTCTCTTTTGAATGTCTCGGAAAGCTTCAAGTGGATTAGATGATTGACGGCTATGACTGAAATCGGTTGGAGACACGACTTGCACATCATATCAAGTGCTTTTAGAAATTACCTAACCACTGCAATAAATATGTTTCTAAATCAGGAGACTTGGTTTATAGTCGAATAAACGTTCATTCTTTCTTTTTCACGATCCAATGCAAAAATTTAAAACAAAAAAGGTTTCGTCTCCATTTGATTCATACTACGGTAGAAAACCTTCTTGGCAACGTTTCTATCATCAAAATCTCGAATCAATATATCGGAGAAATATTCCAAGATACTTCATTTGACGGATCTTATTCTATTGCAATAAACTCTAGTGCTTTTATTTCAATTTTTTTGGAACAAGATTTCAAAACAAAAGGTTCACGGATCGATTCCGGTTCGAGATGACAGTAGAAAAACCGTTACAACTAGCAAGAGTTTTGAGGTCTGAATCATTTTGGAATCTATTCGGCTCTGTTTAAGTTTACCAGAAGATTATATGACTATGCGAGAACACTATAAATATCAACATAATGTTTACCTCAGATTGGTATAAAGATGCTTCAGATGAGACATGACATGATCGGATGGTCCTTCCGCCGGGAAGTACCTGATCTCCCAAAGGACCATTTAATCAGATATAATCAACGAAACTATTAGCCTCGAAGCACTTAAAACGTTCACATTCTCTGTTCATTTCCTTTAAATTTTAAAATTTAAACTAAAAAATTAAAATTAAAAAACTTTAAAAGTTAAATTAAAATGATCGAGTACGAGAACGATCATTCCCTAGTCAATACTCATCCTTACAGAATATTGCTAACACGACCTGACAAACCTATATTAACAACTCATTTTGGCGTGCGCCAGGATTCAAAATATTTCCAATACAAATTAGAGGCTCATTTTGTTCTCAGCTGTGCTTGTTGTGCTCTCATTTCTAGAAACTGCTGCCTCCTCTATTCTTTTCACTCGAATTAAGAGACCTGAAGACCCGGGCAGACCTGGGTTTCGATGGTTTTGTTTTTACTACAAAAATCTCTAATTTGGCATACTGAAAATATGATGGGTTCAGGTTGACAGCATCCTTGGAAGGGAAAAAATACAGAGATGAAGAATTATGAAGATTGTACCAAACAGTTCTAAGCAAGGTTCTCTGATTCCCAGTTGAAGTTTTCAACATTTCGTTATTGGAAGTCCTGCACTCCGAGAATAAATAAGCCTTTGCTACCTTCAAAACTAAGAGACCATTTTCTTATTTTAATAAACTCAATAAATTGGACAGCATCATTATCAAACACAGAATTTTCAGTAATTTTGAAAATTTAGTACGGAATTTTTTTGCAGGGACCTTAAAAACCAACTTAATCAACCAACCATATTTTTTAGATACATAAAAAATCAGACATCCATAGCTGCTCCTTTCAACCTTCCCACAATATTTACCCATCTCTCAACTAACAAAATAGTCAATTGATTTTTAGAATGAAATATCCTTTTCTCTTGAATATCACAACGCTACTCTGATCTATTTCAGTAGTTCCAACACTGATGACTGAGTTCCTGTATTGGATACAAGCAGAATATCTTAAAAAGGGATTTGGTTTGAATGGCACTGTAATTAAAACCTCTATCACGAAATCAATTACTCTCCACTTGTTAAAGAGAAAACTGCACTTAGTGGATTCAGGATAAATCAGACCAACGTATCCTTACCTAGAAAAGAGGAAAGAAGACGAAAGAAAAAAATAAACTACCCACAATCGATTGATTTCAAATCTCCCTCTCTTTCATTCTGCTATGATTGTGATAAGGATTCTTCAAAGATTTTCTCATCCGAGTCATTCCAACCCCTAAAATCAAGTTCATACATCTTTCCTTGATGACTGCCAATGTCTTTTAAGGATAGATCAATGAAACGTTGCAGGTGACGTGTGTTTGTTATCCGACCAGCTTAAGTGTCTGATTCAATGGCATGAGACAGGAATCGTGCTAAGATTAAGGAAGTTTATTTCGGATATAGGTAGTACTTAAGTTTTCCCATGCGACATAATGATACCCAAGGGAAAATCCCATTGACATTCGACGCTTTTAGGAGCGATAAAATAAAACCGCGTACGGTTGTGGCATTTTCTAATGTACGATTATTTTTGCATTTTCAAACCATTATCCTTCCGTTCAATGGTTTTGCCAGATGACATTTTCTATGTAGTCTAGGCTCTTTTTTTCCGTCGTGGTAGGCAAATGTACGTATGGAAATTGTCATGCAATAATTTTTTATGGGTTGCTTGCGACGATGATTTTCGTATGAGGATAATATTCGCGGTAGGATGTCGACGGTCTTACAAATGTCATTTTGAATGAGCCGCAGTGGAAAGAAACTAAAGTCAGAGACCAGCTTAATATATGAAAAGGAAAAAAATATTCAGCTCGTACTGAAATAGAGAAAAAAATCCAGGACAAGTATTTTATTTTTGGGAGACTGTGAAACATTGTCTGAACACACCAACCATCTTTACTGGAAAACTTGCTTTATAATTTTAAATTGCCTACTTGGAAATTTTTTATTGAACTCATAAAACGTGTAAAACAGTCTCAAAACGATTTCACCATAAATACACGCGGTTTAAAAATTACCCTCTGCTAAGCGAAAGTGTAGAAATTACATAAGGACTCTAAGCGAGGGAAATGACAACAGGAAATGGTCGTTTGCGGTATTCATTCGACATTTTCTGCCACCCTCAGTTTGCCAATTCAAAACAGGAGCTGCCTTATGAGTACGATGGAAGCAACAATGCCACGTAACGCTGAGGTGAGATATAGAAATTTACATGTGACATACCAGCACATTGAATTCCACCCTCTAATGTTGAACAATCTGCATTCCATATATGAGCATATGAAGTGGTTGGATTATTAGGGTTGATAGCATTTAATGTTAATGGTAATATGGCCTTAGGCTGAATGTTCTTAATGGAGCGAAATTAGCTTTGTGTTGTATGTTGTGCATTTGATATTGTCGGGATGTTATGGTTTTTTCTTTCTTTTTTGTTTTGTGATAGTGCATAAAGGTGGTTTTAGTGGAAATTCAATTTACTTTTCAGCAACTATTGAAGAATTTAAGGAAATTATTCATCGATTCAAGGATGAGCTACTGTCTTAGTTCATGTAAGATAAAGTTAGTTTAACCTCAAGTAAGACAAAATATTTTTAACCCATTTCTTACGTTTTTTAACTTTATTCAAAGAATTTTAATGTTAAAAATCTCGGATGCCGTTTATTTCCATTTGAATTGTCTTGAAATTTCTATATTCGAGCTTTTGTCCTACCAGACATTTCCTTCGAAAGCAAAGCCAAATTGTTAACACCCCCCCCCCCAAAGGACACAAATTAACGCATAATTTATTTTAAATTTAAACTGGCATTACTACCTATTTGAAATTGTTGAAACCCTTTTCCTAAGGATATTTTACATTATCGTGGCATAAGCCAATTTATTGTTTTTGGATTTATTTTGACATACTATATGCCGTTTATTATAAGAGGGTTCCGAATCGGAACAATAATCGTGAAGTTGTACCCCTGTTCGTCCTTGGTTTTAATTCTTTGCGTTCTTTCAACCTGTACAAGTCTCAAGGTATATTGTGCCAAAGCAAATACTCAGGCTAATCAAGATCTCAAGACTCAACTGATCCCCGCGATCCATTTGAAAGGGTTCATGGCTCTTCATTTACCAAACAAGAAAATCAGCTCCAACAAGAAACTTAGCTCCATCAGCGTTGAAAATGCATTTTTTCAAGAGTCCACAATACAAAGTTTGGCAATGAGCAATCAAGGAATCGCTTCACAACAACAATTTTAAAGAATATATGATATTCTTTCCACAAAGCTAGAATACGACAAAATGATTTTTTTTTTTTGCTTATTCTAACCTTCAAAATCAAATATTAAAAGGAGCCTAAAAAAATGAGGCAATTCTGCTTTATATATGTGATTCTTTCCGACAGAGATAGAAATATTGTTTGTTTTTCTTCGGAACGATATTCTGTCTATCCCCATCACAGCTACGACCACTTACCAGAACTTTAATACCTACACTTACCAAAAGAGCTTCTTGCAGCTTCCTCTTCAGAATGCTCAAAATATGACACATTCTGAAAGATATGAGAGCATCTGTTTCCGCTCACAAATAATCCATAAGAGAGATAAAAGACCTACAGCTTGCAAACTCTAAAAATTGCTCTTTTATGATGATCTTCCTCCTGTTCTCAAACCTAACAGAAACACCTGAAGCTACTCACTGTAGAAAATTTTTTGAGTCCCGATTCTGGCTCCTTTATTGGCTCCTAATGAGAGTCCGCCACTCACAACGTAAGTTGCCTTCATCTCATTACCAGCCAAAAATCTTAGCGTTCTACTAAATTGAGTCCCTAAATACAACCATCTAAACAAGGATTTACATTTTCATGATTTTTATCCCACTCTTATCTTAGCAGGCGATAATTTTCTTCTATCGTATATCAAGGCAACAAATTAATCTCCCCATCACTAACCACTACTACAATCGTAACATTACTATTGATTGATGTCTAACAAAGTGATTGTCAAGCAGTATCCTAGCCCTTAATTAACACTTGAGTACCAGCATCTAAATGGTATGTGATTGCATCTCTTATCCAGTTTTTTATCCACCCTATCCCATACACAGAAAGAGTAACACTACAAAAACGCCGAAAGAAGTAATGGGGATGTAATATGTCATGATCCGGGTCAAATTGTATGATAAAGGACAATGTATTCCTCACTCCCCCATCACGAAAAAAAAATATCATGAAAGTATATCAACAAAATATGGTGAATATTCCTCTCACACGAGAAACAAAAAAGGACATGCAACAAAAAGACTAAACACGATTTCCCTTCGTTCTTCTCTTTCCTGAACTCCTTCCAAACGATTTGATTCGATGAACGTGCGCGTAAATGCAAAAAAAAAGGAAACTCGGTATCGTCAATTCATGCTCCATAATTTGCTCTCCTTTGATTTCAAAAAGACGTTAATTTCCTTGGGGGATTAGCTCGACAATTTACGACTTATAAATGCATGAAAACTGGTCGTTTTACATATTATTTTATGAAAATATTCCTTTGACAATTTTACTTTGTAAGGATATTATGCCAATGAAAAATTGGATTCAGATACTGCATTTCGTTGCGTGTACAAATGGGGACAATAGTGATGCTAACAAGATTTTACAAGGACATGAAAGATGTAGAAAATTGAAGGGTAAGACAAAACCATACTTTTGTAGTTATTCGTTGAAATTTTCAGTTCGTCGTGATGATATCGTGAAAATCGTTTTTACTTGCGGAAATTTATGGAAAATCTATATTTTCTTATTCCAGTTTTTTATATGCTCATCTCTCATCTACCAATCAGTCTCTCACACAGCTCATTTTTATGTCAAAAATAACTTATTAAAAAAATGTCTGGTGACACAAATTATCAAAAAGTATGTGAATACCTATTTTATTTTATGCATATTAATTATTGTTTTATGAATAATAAATTATACACATGTAGGACATGTTTCTATTTAAATCTGTCATTGAACTCAAGAAGCAGTCTCCTATTCGTCATGTACCGGCAGAAGCACTAGCCTTCTTCGCTGCCAACCGCTGGTTCAAGGCATTTGAATTAGACTAGATCGGAAAAGCATCGTAGCCTTAAAATACAAATATTTTATACACTCAAACTGCATTAACATTTAAATCAAATTTTCTAAGATACAAATTATTCAAAAAAATCATATCTCCTTTCCCTCCACTGAAGATGGTTGTAATCAAAAATGTCAGAGGATAATCAAAAATGTTAACCCACGTAGTTGAGAGGATTTGGCAATCAGAATAGTTAAACGAGGTTACATTATTCACGTTATTTATTTATAAACCATCAATGTACTGGACAACCCTTGACTATGATCAGGTCCTAATCGTCTAATGGATAAGATGTAGCAACCAAAATTTATAAGACCTAACAGCTTCGATCAACATTGTTATTTATCTTAAAGATCCTGTAGGTTTTGAGGGTGGCAAAAAAGAATTTCGGATTGAAAATGAAGTTTGGACGAACTTTAACAGCAAGGTAACAATGAATAAAGCTTTGTTTGGACAAATGATATTTAAATTCACTACACCATTTTGACAGTTTATCAATTTTCCATGACAGCCAACTGTCAACTGTTTCATAATATTCAGACTCGAACTAGTTCGTTCCTTCAAAAAACTAGAAATCTTATCAAACACTGTCGAAAAAACATCCTCAAAGTCAAATCAACTTCTCGGCTTATGAAATCATACACAACATGTACAAAAACAAAACAAAAATGCTTTCCATTTCCTTTAATCGAATTACTTTAGCTAATCAAAAAAGAAACTCTTTCTCATATGCACAAATCAGCCCAGGATAGTCTAGTTCCACATTAACAACCAAAAATACGTGTCTTGTTATCTCTCCTTGACCAAAGACAGCCGTAAATCATCATACATAGTACAAGTCAACACAACAAAACATAGATAACATTCCGAATGAATGGAATCTCATGGGCAAACTTTTCGACAAACTCAATTTTTCGGCATCCTTCAAATCTGTCAGCAAATAAAATCTAAAAGATTAACAGAAATGAACTTTCTCTTTTCTCTCCGTACTTCATCTTGGAATATGATGTCGTCCGTGTGTGAACATGATTGTTCCAATATAGTTCAGGCCTCTCAAAAGTACAGTCCTTTATGGTCCTCCTGTGTCTAATTGGTTGCTTATTCGTCTGTAAATTAAGTATTGTCTAATATTTGATGCTCGCTCGTTTCAGCATGGACTTTCTTTATCATCAGCTTCACTTGACGAATATCAAAAAGAAAGGCGACGAAGTTGATGATGACCAAAACAATTCCAAAAGAATGAAATCAACTTAACCGCAAAGCAATTCTTTATCTTCGCAAAATATCGAAAAAGCCTAACAAGGAGCCAGTACACAAAAGTCCATCCAAACGACATGACCACAAAAACGAGGAGTGAGTTTATCTTGAAAAATTACTGACAGACGGACGAATATCTTTTGGTTCGCATGTTGACTACTTTATATTTTCTCAGGATATCAGAGCCTTACATGAATGGAATGTCTGAAGATATTTCCCGCTGTCGCAGAAGACATGGTAGAATCTGATGTCTTCCAGCAATAAGCCCTACATATGTGATTCGTTTCAACCAGCAAAAGGCCTAACTGGGTTAGAATTCTTTTGCCCTCAGCTTATTTTTTCGTTCTCATTCCTGTCATTTCTTCGTCCTTACGTACTCGAGAAAAAAACGTCCTTGTGGACGACAATACCGAGGGTGTGAAAGTATGTGACTTGCAATTCGAGTTCAATGAAGCGAAATAAGTGAGGTCTCGCTAAAGTTGAGGGAAATTTTGTTCTACTTAGACATTATTACAGGAGATTTAAGACGAATGAGAGGATATCGGAGAGAGTGAGAGGAAGAGACAAAAAGAGGTTGAGTTAAACGTGCCGATGAGTAGTGGCATGTCGATACGTTAAGGGACAATGATTTATGGCAAAGTGTATATCTGATTTTTGCTTCTGACATTTAATTAACAGACTAAAGACGCGCTCTCCTTGAGTAGACGAAGAGAATGGCAAAGTTATTCCTAAGTTCGCCGGTGATTGTCGGTAGAAGGACATTATTTCACAGAGATGATGACTGTTCAGTTTTTCTGTTTTCTTCGTAAAACTGCCACCGCAAAATTCTTAGGCCTAGTGGTATCGTAAGAAGCGTCCGTAATCAGTGACGATTGAAATTCTATGACGAATGGTGAATGACATTGTTTTCAATTCAATTGATAGTAACAACACGTTTGTGGGTTGGAAATCGTGCAATGTCATTGCATAAACATTATTTAGAAGTATGTTACGTGCAGAAGAATTTAATTATTTTTTTGTGACTAGTACGACCTACTTTGCTGTAATTTAAAGAAAAATTCGTGATACCACCAAAATCTTTGGTTAAGCAAATTTAAGGATTAAATTTTAATGTCAAATGATCAGCTCTATCGTATTAAAACCTTGGAAGACTTCGCCCCCAATTCGGATCATCGAATTGCTGAAGAAGGTTTGGTTGAGACAATCTCCCTAGCAACACAGGATAAGTGGTCCTAGGTATCCTCATTGGATCTAATGTCAACCCAAGCATAGACCCCCTGCTTTGTAACTATGACCATGGGACCAAAGAGGCATCAAGACTTTCGGACAGCCACAATTAAAGATCCAACAATTATGCTCACTGCAACCACAAACATGATTATGAAAATTGCAGCATAGGGAGACGACATATGGCTGATGACAAAAAAGAGACTAAATGTCACTTGGCAACACTTTTCATCGTCGGAAAAACAGATCATCATGCATTTATTCAGTAAAGGGTCAAACCGAATCAAAAGTAATGTGTCAAACATTTCAGGATATGTTCTAGTGTCAACAGGAAAAATGTCGAGTCCTAAGCTGCTGAGAGCCCTTCGCTTTAGGAGCTTATTAGCCTCCCTATCAAACTGAACTCCTCTCTTACTGTGTTCCATGCGAACCATGGACCACACGTACCATGGAATCTGACAGAGTCTTCTAATGGCTAATGGCTCAATCCTGCAGAACTGGCGGTAGGAAGGCTAACGAATACGAGATCGAAATGAAACCTCAATCATTCCAGTTGAGTCATTTTGGATCAACAACACCCTGTGCACAAATGAAGGATAAGATTCTTGGCAAAAATAATTAAAGTATTTAAAAAATCAAACATTTAACATTCCAGATAGCACCCGTAGCCTCTAAAGCAACTGGTGGACTTCTATCCTATTAATTTAATTTTTTCCTATAATCATCCAACTCTATAAACACAAGAATTTAGAACTCATTTACCATAAGGACAATAAATTTCAATAGTAAAATTTAATACAAAATCGTTCTTACGGGACTAATTTTCGTTTTTCCAGAGAGCCAGCACAACCCGTACTTCCTAAGGACATTTTATAGATTTCATTTTCATTTTTACGAGACCATATGAATTTTTAAACATTCTACGAGCTACCTAGACTTCTCTTCAAAATGTTTTTATCATGGTCCTTATTCACAATGACCGTTAACCTCTCGATCTACGTGTTAAGAACATATTTATGTTAAGCAAATATCCATCCCAAAAGACCTAAACATAATTTTTGATGTATCTACTCATTACAGGAGCAAAGCTGTTGAATTTTTTAATTACATTTCGAAACTGGTAGAGACAGCAAGGATATGAGAAAGGGTAACAAAATGAATGAGTTAAGCTGGCCCGGCTACAACAACAACAACAACGATAGAAGAAAGCATAATTAGCTCTGAACAAACAGAAATTAAAAAGATTTCCCCAAGGATCAACCAAATACCGCTAAAGATAATTTGTCATGAGTTCAGCAGGTACATTATATTATATCCAAATACGTTTAACAACAAAAATTTTCCGGGAATTCTCGTCCAGACTAACTAAAATACGGACGACATCAACGGCAAAGGATTAAATAGGGTAGAATGTTTAAAGTAGTGTAATGTCATGAAATGGGGTGAGATGAGAAGCTGTTGAACAAGATTTTGTGACAGTTACGACTATGCTAAAGGAGTTGGTGGGGAAAATAATTTCAAGCCAGGACGACTGCTGTAAGTACGTTTGAGACATAGTCATTTTTGGTGGAGGTTGCAATTCCTTTACAGTAAATCCTATGCAACAATTTTGTGAGCAAGTGATGGTTGAAAATTTCACTTAACTTTGTAAATAGTTGGCATGGGAGTTGCTTTTGTATGTGTCATCTTTTTGGATATATTCAGAACAGTGGTGTGTAATGTAGTTTGAAAATTGTTTTGAAATTTAATCAAGGAAAGTTTGTGGTAATAAACGTAGAAGATTATTTTTTTTCTGAAGTTTAGTTAAAATTTAGTATGTATTCGTTATATTTGAGTTTACATCAAGAAAATTGATGTCTCGCTTCGTCGTAGGGCTTATTACAGCCTATCTGTAGCCTAGTCCTTCAGGACATTTCACCATTTCTGGATCAATTGATCGCATTCTCAATTGGTAAATTTTTCTTTGATAATTGGGTCCGCACGGCACTACCACCCGATTCGGGGAGTCTAACGAATTAGTACACAACAGCATCCTTGTATCTTCAAGTAAAAGGATCAAACATTACAAAAGCAAATCTAAATTACAAAACCCAATCAGTTTAACCTCCGGAATTTTTCCTCCGTTCATTTGGTATTGCATTCGGTAACTTTAGAAGAAATGGTTACATGGATACCTTATAATTATAGAGCGACCTCTACAAATAGTTTAAAATGTCAAATTGACAATTTATTGACAGATAATTTTTTTTCAAAATTTTATTTTGGAACTTCACGAACAGAAAAGCCGACTTTCGCTTGATAATAAAAACCAACCCTCATGGAAGTTAGAGCGAATCAAAAAATTGGGACAGTCAAAAAGTAGATAGTAGCCAATTTTTTGGTGTAAAAAAAATTCTTTCTTCTAGACTCAAGGATGACTTAACAGACAGACTTAAGATTCTCTCACTGATGTATATCTGGTCAAGCATTCACGCGCTTAACCGTTACCATTCGAATTTTCTATTCAGACTAAGCGATAAGATTTGAATAAATCTACAGAAACATGATGTCCTTCCAAGGAAAAAAGTACCGTTATGGTCTCCTAGGGTTTTTTTTTGCATTTTGTACTCGACGGTCTTGTACTTAAAATCACATTAAATCAAGCAACAACATAATTGATTTTTCCAAACCACCCCTCGTCTAAGACACTATCGTATCCGCAGGTGGTATATCCTGCTGGAATACCCTGTACTTTCAAGCAAAAAAAAGTTATTACTTATGAGCTTCACAATTTTTTTGAGCATAACGCTTTGGTGGTTTTTTGATGAAGTTTCTACATCTTCGCGTTGTACGAAGATGACAAATTTGTGACCTGTAGTTGGTAGGCGGCTGGTTATATTTCCTTAAACCTCCCTGGGTGAGTTCAACTCCATTAAAGTTTTTTTGTGATTTTAACTAGACGAACTCTTCATATGGACGGTCACCACAATCGTATTGTATAAATTATTGCATAAAGCTTGTTTTTTAGATTATATTACCTTCGTTTTTTCCACTTAATTTTATGAATTTAAAAATTTAACATATACTTTTTAGTGTTCAGACGCTATTTGTACCTTATATTTATAACAACGCTTTGCTGTTTTTAGAGCATTAACATAAATTGGTTGTTTTATTTTAGTAAACAAAATCTATTGCAGAACTAAGTAAAAGACTATCTAGACGATAGAGCTTCTGTTTAAATTTGAACAGAACTTAATTTAACTTGGTTATAAATGTTTGGAACCACTGAAATGCGTGAGCAGCAGATGAACGCATCGAGCTGGAAATGCAAGCATCTGCCGGTACTTTCTCGTTTCATTGATCAATACATGTAAGGGCTGAGACACTTAAATTTTTCTTCGCATTTTCCGATTAGGCTGCAAAGCACAGCAGAGACATGCGGGCTGATGCAACAGATAGGGTTCATGATCTCATATTCAATAAGATATTCTGTGAATATATTAACAGAAGTTCGAAAGTATTTACAGTAGGTTGACTCTTAAATCAATTCTGAGTCTCGAAAGAAAATGCTTTGATAGAAAGTTGTAAAATGTGAAAGCTTGTCATATATGAACAATATTCTGAATTACTTGAACTGATGAAACTAACCATCTAAGGAGGTATTCTACAGAATCAATGCTTAGTTGTCTAGAATGATCAAACGAGTTTTCTGTATTCATTCCTCCTCAAGAATAAAAAGTTGCCAATTTGACTAGAGACCAATAGCAACGACTTTCTAAATTCATTTATTAGTGATGAAGTATTTATTAGCTATGTGGGCTAGTATCCTTTGAATGCATAAGAAGGCATATATCCAACAAATTTTGAATCAGTAGGCTGGCACAAAATCTACAACATCTAATCTACTGACACTTAAATATTTAATCAATCACCTTATTTCAATGCGCTATATTCTTATATCCAAAAAATTATATTTCCCACCAGCACACCCTCTTACCAGTATACCTGTTCCATACTCCCTACGAAAAAAAACAAAACAAACCATGCAACACCATAAAAAATACATTAACAAAATATCTGCCGTTTATTTTTATTGTCCAAAGATTTGCTAACATTTGATCTGTAAAAGCCCCACAGTGGGAATGAACAACATCAGGGTGATGTTACCGTTTCCTTCTGTTGTCACACACCAGAAAAAAGGACCATATGCCAACTCTGACACATTAGCCATCACATTTACGACACAATGGTTCAGAGAGCAACCTATCTAGTCTTCCCAACCACTCTACATCAGTAAAGCAGCCAGATCACAAACATCCCCCCAGAAAAAAAAAGAAATGCCAACTTTAGTACGATGAAAGACGATAGGACGACAAGCATATATAAAAACGTTTAATGGTTAACCATTGCAATTTTTTCCCATTGTTTTCTTGTGTTCACTCAATTTTTTTGCTTTCACTTCCTTCATCCTTCAAGACCATGAGGGGGTTTGTCTATTCTTTCAGTCCGGAAGACAGTGAGTATTGTCAGTTGGGAAGCTAATGTGGAGTAAACTTCAGTAAATCCTTTGCTAAACATTCACAGATTAAACAATAAAAAGTGAACAAGACGACGAAGAACTTTCGTAGCAATCCTCTTGATAGAAAATAGAAGAAAAAAAAACATAGCCCACAAGCAAACGAAAGAATGCTACTTAGCAATATTCGCGCGTTATCCTTCACATTCACAACCACCCTACCGATTGAATTCTTGTCGATTCTTTGAACCCTCGTCAACGACTAAATCCTCAGATTCTTATCCGTTATCGTTGTTGAATGAGCGCTGGTTGGGAGACACAAGGATGAAAGGTGGATAATGTCAATGCAATAGGTATTGTTGAAAAGTAGGTATTATCAGGTGGCATTTAACAATGTTAACTGTTCAATTCGTGTTGTCCTTTTTTTCTCCAAGTTATCACTGAAGGATTGATGTTGTAGGGGTCGGCTTGGTTAGCCTTTTCGGGCATTATATTTTGTGTTGTTGCAACAAGAAAGGGTTATTTAAAAAGATTGTTATTATGTACGGGCTTATCAGGATGTAATACCACAAAATCGAAAAAAACTAGAGGCGGAAGTGGAAAACATAGAATTTTCACTTTTTTCAATTCCAGTTAAAAAAAACCCTCTATAAAATTCGGTAATATTACAACAACAAAAAAGTTATTCTCAAAACAATTTTGCAAATAATATGAAAAAAGGATAGGAAATATTGGACTCATCTTTAAAACATGAGTCTGCACACACTTCATCATCCCCCCCCCCCTCTCTCATTTACAATCATCTCATCCTTGAAAATTGCTATTCATACAGCCATGAAAACCAGATAAAGTCTTAAGATGATATCGTTGCCTTCTGGCATCAATTTACCCAAGAATAAACGATGAAACGATGGAGTGTACAAGGACATATCATGTGTGAGTATACTTGAGCAAGTAAATGAGAGACCTAACGTTCATTCAAGTTATTCATACATATCATTTATCATGGTTTTGAAGATTTAATGGCTCCCAGGTAAATCTGCTTTATATGTATGCGAACCATAAATGCATGTGGTTTTGTGATTCCTACTGAAAATTAAGTAAGACGTTCTCATTCATGCTGTTGCTATTGTTGTTGTTGTTATTATTATTATTCTTTGAGGCTTTCAAGGATGCGCATCTATGGTTTCTGCCAGATATTCCTGTAGCATGATGGTTAGGATAAGCTTCCTCCTCTTCTTTTTGCAAGGGTGGATTGTAATAAAATAGAAATGTAAATGTTAGTTGAAATAATGTCAGGTGGAATAATTTAATTAGATATAATTGCCTGTTTAAGGACAAAAGAAAACTATTAAGATGGTAGGTTACGGTTGGAAGTAGGTCGTTAAAGGTTTTGCGTGTTGAAGATGTATGGAGAGATTTTTGTATAGCGCGTTAAGGGTGCATAAATTTGGTTCACATACTTTGAGTATATTTTTTTGAAACATTTATTTTGTATATTCCCTGCACCCGAACATCTACGCATAAAAATTCTTACTGTCGTTAACATAGGATGAGAAGGATCAAGGCAAGCCATAAAATGAAAACTAAAGCCCTATTTCACAAGTTTTTGGTGGATCAATTTTTCCATTTTCACTTACAACATTGTAAGTGATTTATACCCTTGCTAAGCTAACTCGGCGAAGACTCATGGGTGCGGAAGTTCTGATCAAATTTGTCGAATATCTCGAAAGTGAATGTGTTCGAAACCAGCTTGAGCTCTTTCCACCTTTCTCAATATAAAGTCCTATGTTTTATGCTGAATTTGCAATACTATTTATAATAAAAAGCTTACAGTTTAATTCTCACTTTAATGATTAGATTTTAAGATTCCAAAAAAACGCCAGAAAAATCGAAGCATACTTCATAAAACAAACAACTGAACTACCTTATTTACGGAAATTCTGGTTAGGTTAGCTTGAAGTTCGGTAAAATATAACCGAGAATTCTTGTCCCGCTGCATGGGCGAGAAAAAATTAAATCGTATTCCACCTATAAAAAGAATGGGACTATTAACAGTAATAAATGTTGAAGTTTTATTCGTTTTCAATGAGATTTAGGCATGTTCCATCGGTTGAATTATACTTAAGGACTACAAGCTAAGTTATTCATACCTTTTAAATACAACATACAACGAAACCCTAACAGAACAGAATTTTGTCGCTGAATCTTTTACTTTTCGATCCTGGAAATTTTGAACTTATCAAAATCCAATCATATAAAAGACCAAACAGATCCTGCAGTAGATGATAGGGTCTCTTATCAAAGCATTTTCAAAGGGTTTTGAAGCAAGCCATTGGCATATTACATGTACAAGAGCCATAAAATTGTTAAAAAAAGGGGCACAACATCCAAAAGGATGTTAATTGTCAAGCTTGGGTAGTAGGGAAACAACGCTTAAACACATTCTTCAAGACTTTCCGAGATTGTCTCATGAGCAACCTAAAAGGCTGGTGAACCTTTCCCGGTTAGACTTAAGCCCATTTTTTTTTTCATATACAAAAGTGAACTACTATGTTTTTTGTCCTAGCCTAAGAAACTATATCTACAGCGCTTCACTGAAAAAAACGTACGTTTTTTGTGGAAGATGACAACCACCTGTCACATTAAGACACATTAACTCCAATGAATTTGGCAACAGTGCTACTGCAGATGACTTATGTAGTCCTTGTAGCTGTTACTCATTAGTAACACAAAGACGGAGGTGCGAAGTTAAATGGTAACCCAAATTAAAAAAAAAATGGAAGATTCAACTGGACCTCATGTATATAAAGGAAGAAATTTTCGGGATCTCACAGTGAGTGTGATGCAACTAGTACAAACTAGAGCGAGCCACTTAATCACGAAAACAATCCTTATGCGGGAGCTCTACCCAATGAATTGATATAAGCATCACGAAGTCGGCTAAGATCAATGATACAAACGCCAGAAAATGCTTGAAAACACTTGAACTGAAACTGGAACTAAAGCAAAACTGATCCATGGAGACAAGGGGAAGTGGTTATTGCCAAAAAAGGAGTCGTCCAGCCTACTATTGAAGTGTGGGAAAAGACATGGCCCGAACGAAAGGGAAACCAAGCTACCGCGAAAGGGAATTTAAAAAAAAGCCAACAAAAAAGGGAAAACAAGGCTTAGCTCTGGACTCGGCAAACAAGGTAGAAGGTTTTATCGAGATACCAAGCCGGGCGCACTTACAAAGACGGTCGAAATAGCTGTCGAAACCAAGAAAGAGATAATGAAACCGGGAATATTTAAAGGACCAACTCACCAAGTTGCAAATGCTTCGAGCTCTTTTGCAGTAATCTATTACACGTGCTAAAGTTCTGTAATGACGAGACCAAAGGTTAAAGGGAATGAACAGATGTCTCAGTTCAGTCTTCACACAGGTGATTGTCAGGATACTGGCGACTGCCCCACACTGATACCCAGAACAAAGATGTTTGTAGGTAACTGAAATCACCCTGCATCATAACGGAATGGTGGAATAAATAATTTAAGAGACGAACGTTGACTGGCTCTTATGACAAACTAGGATAAGGATTGATGAATCACAAACTGAGATACGACTAGGTATGGTTATAAGTGGTAAAAGTAAAAGATCATATCAGCCGAAAAAAGAAGTATTTTGCGGCGAAAAGGAAGGAATTAAAGTTATATCTTGGCTTAATTAGGCCTTGCAAAAAGAACAGTATTCAGACACGATGCTTCAAAAGGATAATGGGTCATAATAAATAGCAAGGAATGTCTCAAAATTCTTCTCTTAGAAATACTCTTCAAATTCCGTGAACGAGGAGATTGAAGAGAAACTTATTTGAATCTTCGCCAAAAGCCTCCCACCTTCTTCGGTAAAAAAAAACCGCGTACGGACCATTAGCGCTTTCGTCCAACACAAATCACTCGGAACTGGACGAAGTCTATCCTATCAAACTAATGACAGAAATGAATCCTTTAATCATTGAAAATGGAAATGAATATTAATCAGACCAGCAAATAAACAAAACCTTTGTCATGGCGCGTAATTGGCATGCGAAGGCTTATAAGGTAGTGGGCAGGATAAAGAACTACCAGTCTAGCAAAAAATTAATCTTGGTGGTATGTGTCCAAATCAACAAGTCTTCAATAATGGTTGCAGCCATCCAAAGATGGAGAATCAAACCATATTTAACCCAATGTACCATGAAACTTTTTATGCAATTTTATTATGTTATGGAGGTTAATCTTAGCTTTCCTTCTTAAAAATTCCGCGCGATGAATTACTACAATAAAGAAACAAGGCATGAAAAATGAACTGGTGGATCGCATAAGTTCTGAACTCAAAAGTTTAAGCTTTTATATTTTTATTTATTAATTAGGCTTATCTGGATATAGTTGATCACTTTGACTCCCACATGGATCCCATTCGTCCTCTCGATTATAATCGATAATTCTAGTCTGAGATCCCGGACGACCAGCCCTCTCATTACGAAAATATTCTCGTGCTACGTGAAACGAAACCAACGACTCACCCTCTCGTTGCTTTAGTCATCCTACACTAAGTTCAACTAAAAAGGACACCAATTCAAAATGGTGGACATAAATTTTTTACGTAGAAGTTTTCATTTCTCCTTTTTAATTTACATTCAGTTTATAGCTTTCTTCTTTCGTTAGATCTCTAGCCTTTTCTTGCTATCGTGTCGACTTACGAAGTCCCTTTCATTAATACCATAAAAACAGATTCCTACATTGAGGACGCATACCAAAGCATCGTTACTATTTGCCACCAAGACATTACATCTCTCCTTTAGAATCACACTTCCCAAGCTTATCGAGGCGCATGAATATTAAATCAGAAAGAGAAGAGATATTCTTCCGAGGAGAGTTAGTCTAAGAGTCAAAAAGCTCTACAGTCTTGTCCACAAAGGAAGAGGATATGTTGGGGAACTAGCTTGGTATATAAGAATTTTACCAAGTTTCCTAAACAAATAATCAGCGCACCTTTCTCCCTATACATTCCGAAACAAATGTATATAAAAACCTATTGATTTTTTTATTATTCCTTACGAAACCTACATCTTTGCGCTAGACTTGGTGACACCTCCCAAGCTTATGTCCTTACAACCGAACCATGCATACTGTGCGACGAGCAAACTAGGACGTCGTCGACTACGACAGCGATAGCAACATTTAGGTACCGAACAAGTAGGAGCCACGTATGGCAGACAGTTTTTTCACTTGTGCGCAAAAACCAACCACCAACACCATTATTGTACGGAGACAATTTGACATAAACCAATTGTGTCCTTTTTACTCGAGTCATTGTCAGCTGAATTTCAACCAATAAAATTACAAAAAGCTTCTTTTTTTTCGTTGCTTTTTAGATTGCTGCTTCCTGAAGATAGCGAGTTCGGGTATTCTGTTTTATATCTACCACTACCTACTTTCTCTATGCTCCTCCGTTTATTTTTTATCGCTCAATCTCTCCTGTTCCTCTCTGGTCGTCTCGATTTCGGAGAAATGGTCGCCAAGTTTTTTTATCTTGTCAGGCATTGCTTTGTTCTTATTGAAGGATAAGCTACGTAGCCTAGCCTGCCAGACAAGTTTTTTCTTCCTTTCTGTTAGTATGTGTCCTTTGGTATAAAACGTCGCAAAAAAGAACAGCAACAACAAAACTGGGCAAGGGGTGGACAGTAAAGTCTTCCTAGATTTTCGGGGCGGTTTTATATTTGGTTATTTTACATTTTTCTCAGATAATCTGGAAAAGTATTGATTCCTTTTTTTTTGTATTTTCCTCGGTTAGCACCAAACTACTGAAAGCGAATGGTTAGCTTGACTGCTGTTGCCGATGCTGTAGATGTGATATGGCTGAAAATAAGACAAAGTGCGAGGTAATTTTATCCAACTTGTTGTAGAAGTTTCAAGAAGACTGTTACTGTTTATTTTATTTTTTTTTTTTTTTCTACTGCTGCTGCGTCTTTCTCGCTGGCAGCGCAAAGGAAAAGGATTCGCCACCGAAATGTTTCAGACAGTTTTCAAGTTGAGAATTTATTATTCCAGATGTGGCGTCTTCAATTGGATGATGAAACTTAAAGTTACAAGAGAAATGTTAATGGATTTTTCTCCATGCTGTACGTTGGTGAAAATGAAAAAAAGAAATTTCAAAATCTTAGCTGAGAGCTTTAAAGCGAAGTTTAAGTTGATACTGAAAATTATATTTATGGCAAAAGTCTGAAATTGTTATTAAATTGAAATTTTTATTTCAGCCGAATCAAAACCATTATTTACTTGTGAATCACCTTTGAGTACTTTTAATAATATCCTTTTGACTATAAATGCTATAAAACTCTCGTATTTCTAGTGGATAAATTGCATCTTAGATATGAGTTCTTTTCTTTGTAGGCTTAAGCAGACGAGAATCTACACTAACTGGTTGATGCCCACTTCTGACTGCGATGGGTCTTTTTACCCATGAAGTATTAGCTGTTGGACGGATCTAGTCAATGAAAGAGTTTGTGAAGGCTTCACAATAAAGTCACAGCAACTTATTTAGGAATCAATCTTACCGAGATTACAGCTTTTGTCCTCATTTGTCCTAGTGCCGAAAATTTTTTTCAGTTGTGTCTTAAAGGTCCTTCTTAGTGGTCCAAGCCGTAAAAGTCACTAATAGGGGTAGGTACAGCCATAGTCGTCATAAAGCTAATGCTGTGTATATTCCACGTCGCTTCGGTCGAATTTTCGGTAAATCTTCAACCGTAGAAGATTTCTAGATTGTACTAGGAAACTGACTCATACACCCAAGAGATGGCCAGGAGAATTTCGCAACCGTTAGGGGGTATCCTTTATACGACCCGTACCGATCTTTTCGTTTTTGAAGAGACAGTGTAAACACTTAGCGGTAGACGATATTCTTCCAGAGCACAATCCAAGAAGAGAGAAGGTTTACCAGAGTTATGAGGGAAGAGAGTAGCTAAAGAGTAAAGCACTTATGATTTCACAGATCTTTTTCACACATCATCTAAGTCAAGTCAAAGCTAACATAAAATAGTTTCCCGGAATCTTGAAAACACCGAAATCATCAAAAGTGTATCATTCAAAAAGTGAAAGCTTCTAGTCAAATCACCACCATATTTCCATATTTCCATACGGCGACACTTTTCAAAACACTTTCATGACATTAAGCCCCCAAACTGGCAAATTTTCAATCTTCTTCACTCAATTTTTTTCCCCAAATCTGTAAGCGCATATTTGATATTTCAAATTTTGCCGCCCAATTTTCCTTTGAAGTTCCTACCATCTTTGAGTCAAAAATGTCAGTTAACTTCAAACACTCGTGGACGTTAAAAGCAAATTATCGTGGACGAAACAGTAGCCTTGATAATACTCTCACTTTATGTCACCCCCCCCCTCCCAGGCCCTCTTCACTCGACTGCTACTATTTCACTTTATTCATACAAGTCAATCTATCCTTCTGTCCCGCAGTCGTCTTCCTCTGAAGCGCGCAATGCCGCAGGTAAAAACGCGAAATTCTTTAGAAAATAAGCCAACTGCGTGACGGGAAAGGATCAAGGTTGCCTTTTATAATTTTCCACGAGTTTTGAGCGTTTTATTTGAGTATCTTCGTATTGGACATTGTATTACGTAGAAATATTTGACCCATATCAACATTCTTCATCTTCCTTTCTCGTCCTTTATTCTTGGTCTTTTAATAAAATATTAATTGTGGATTTAATTAAGCATACTTGCCGTCATTCTTTTGGAACTTTCGTTCGCATGCAGACGTAAGAAAACTTCAAACGTACAACGCAACCCCGCTCCAACTTTCTCTCACCACAAATCAGGACTTAACTGCCTCCGATTTGTTGACAAAAGAGATAAAAGTCCAAAAATTTCCACAAGTTCAATTTGTTCCCATTTTGTTGGTTATTTAGATTTGTTTATGTTTACTTGTCCTCTAGAAAATTCTTTTTGAATGAATGGTTTCTGAATATAGCCTGAATCTTTTGTACTTTCTTGGGTGAAAGTTTAGCCTTCGAACAATAATAACAAGCACAACATCAACAACAACAACAAATACAAGAACATGCCATGAGAATATTTTGCAATGGAAAATGAAAAAAAAAGACCAACGAAATGAAAATGAAATGTAACAGATCAAGGACGGTTTCTTGGAAATTCTTTTGAACCGTGGATAGTTGAAGGGACGCAGATGAACTGACGCTTCTTAGCTGAAATTCCACTTGAAATGGTTGTCTTCTGTCTATTTCAGTTGTGGACATTTTGTGGGGTTTTCTTGAAAAGTTTGTAAAGATGTATAAATTTATTTATTCATTTTTTTCTTCCTCTTCCTTTTGAGTTGCTTGAATTATTGAATTACTTCAAGATTTTTGGGATTAGACTAATGTTTTATTAAGGGGGAACACAGAGTTGATGAGTCGATTAGGAAAAGTTATATTAAATCACATCGGAATAATAAGGAACCTGTGAGGGTCGTCAAAGGGATGTTCAGGAAAGAATTTCGAAAAGTTTTCACTAAAGAGGAAAATAATTATTGGAAAAATATTTAACAAAAATAATTTCATGATTTCAGAGTATTGTCAAACTAACTAACGTCCTCACGAAATTATTGCCAGGATGACCAGTCTCAAATGTTTGGGAGCTTGCAAGACAAACCACTTGAGGCTCTCCAAAACTTTCACAAGCTATCAATTGCACGATTTGCATGAGATTGATGTTTACATGTAGTCTTTTATGATAATTTTGTAATTTTTTTCATAATCGTACTCTTACATAAATATCTCTATACATCCTTTATTACATTACATTCCAAGGAGTATACACAATGACGTTTAATATTCAAAGCTAACTACGTTATAGCTCAAACTAATTCTTCTCAGGTGCAGCAGTGAACATTAGCTGTTCAAGTGGCTGAAGCACTACAATCCGGAATCACAAAATCCCACTTCTGACACCGATTAATATAGTGATGGAAGCTCTTGGATTCCAGCAAAGAGCAAGTCGGGAGCAGCATTCAGACGGTGGAATTTCGTAGGATGCTAGAGGTACCACTTAGCGAATAAAGAAATATTTTAGACAGGAGGGAGTGAGTATATACCATTAAATGCTACCAACATATGCATGACAACCGTACCTTGCGTAACATAATTCACAGCCTACAAGAAACCCAAGTCAAGCAGTATCAGACACAGTGAGGTACTTATATGTCGCATATTGGGAACATCTCTTATTCCTCCAAAATTTTGTCCTTAAAGATTCAGAAGTTATAGTGCGAATGTTACGTTCTCTCGCAAGCCACAAAACCACATTCCCAAACGTTGAACGGCCACATGAGAGGGCAAAATGAGTAGAAACCTTTTACATCGAGCTACGCGGGTGAGAAGCTTTAATTTGACATCCCCTACAACCAGTAGAGTTGTCCGTAGAGAATTAGATTTTTCAGGATTTTTGACAAGACTAACCCCTCGCTATTTCTAGGGTTGCGCTATTTACGAGTGTTAGGAGAACATTATTCAAATGTCTTGAGGACTATCAGGGTGTTTAAAATAAGCATAAAACTATTGGATCAAGTTACGCACATCACAAGATTTAATTTGACGCCTCATTCGACCAAATCGATAGTTTAAGATTTCTTAGAAACTTTTAGACAACAATAACTCCTTAGGGCGCTTTGGGCCTGAATGGGAAAAACAATTTTCAAACCGTGTTTTTATTTCACATTATTTTTATGGATAAATTGAAGGATTTTGGCACAACGAGAGGGTTTGAAATCACGGTTAGTAGACGAAGAGCCGGCCACCTTTTCGCAATTAGTGACGCCCATCAATTAAAATGGATAGATTTTGAGATTTTTCGGACTTGCAGATTTTTAGGATTTTTTTAGGTAAGGCTAATCTCTTTGGTTTTTCAGGTGAAAAATGCATCAAAATTAGACTTTTGACTATTGCATACCTGGTTAGGTTTTCAAATGGTTATTAGACTAGATTGAGGAAATCCTTCATTTGTTAGCGGCTCGGAAATCATGTTTGATTCGAAGATTGAGAGCAGTTGAAGGACCACCGTTCAACAATGCCTGACATCCAACAGGGTGTCGAAAACCTGCCAAAAATATTGCATTAAGTCATGACTAAGATTTAGAGATTTAATGTGACAGCTGATTCAACGAAGTTGGTAGAGTTTGAAATTTGTGTGGAAACCTTGAGTAGCCAAGATCCTAGTGATTGTGATTGCTGCCAAGATCCTAGTGTGATTTTAATTTTTGTTTCGATTGCATGCGACTACAAGGGTACATTGAAGCAGTTTATCACTGTGAGGAACTGAGAAATCACGTTTAAACCTTATTTGACGAATGTTCGAAGGACGAACTCCACACTTCTTGACAAGGTGAACGATGTGAGAAATGAACTATTGTGCCAAGTTACGCATAACTAGATAATTTTTTTGATATTAAGCCAAATCAACTGTGTATGGGATTTGTCTGGGTTTTTTGTAAAATAGTAGAAAAAAGAAGTGGCAGAAAGGCAAAATATAAAAGAAGAATAGAGGAAAAGAAAGTGCCTTAGCAGATTTTCAGGCGGATTATTTGATCGAAATAGGCTTCTATGTTAGACAGACTAGGCTCGAATTCATTACTAGAGGAAGCTTAAATATCATGATTCAGAGAGAGAAAAAGGATATTACATAGCTTTTTTTTAGTGGAAAGTGATAACAATTATGTTTATGTTTCAACATTTAATTATGATTTTACGCAACTTTCGGGATAACATTAGTAATCGAAGACCCAACCCTATACTCTCCTCGCTGAAGCATTATCCTAAAATTCAGTTGGTTTTTACTAAAAGTCTTCTAGACATTAATTAATCAAGTTAGAATGAATGTTGCGGCATTCGCCTTTCACTCAAGATTTCGTAGACACCATCAATGGCTTAACAGCTTAAACTGATTCTTAGCGGTGAGAATAAGTCATCCTGATAGTGTAGTGAAATTATGTCTCCACACAATGTATTTCGTATTTAGGTGATTTTGATAAGCCTGAAGCCACCAAGTCTATCAAAGCTGTTGCACCATTGATTAGTATCTACAAAAACTATATAGTCTTGCTCATTCTATAGCACTCATCATATAGCACTCTTACTCATTCTATAGCATCACCCACATCACCCTATCACAAATATTTTTCGATATGTCGAATCCTTTTTCCGAAAACCCAAACACCCATAAAAAATGTACTCCAATATATTTGCAAGATTATCAACCCTACTTTATTATGCATTATACTATCCTGTAAAATTACAAAATGACAAGCCATTCCATCTTCTTCACAAGGACTCTATCCCAAATAAATTTTTCAACTATACATTCCCAAAACTGGATCATTCAATATAAATCGTCCTTACCCAAGCTACATACCCAAAAGTCGACTTCATTTGTATAAATTCGAAAGGCGGACAGAACAAGGTCGATCTAATTTTCGGGTTTTTTTTTGTTCTTCTTCTCTGTCCTACAAGTTTCCAGTCTCTACACAATCCCACGGGTGACTCCATCACTTGGTTGATTGTTTTTTGCTTGACAGAAGGTTGGGGGTTGAAATTGGTTGGACAATTAATTTAATTTACACCCATTTATCAGATTAAACAAAATGTCGGTTGGCTGTCGACAATTTCTATCCTTATTTTCGTCACGACACGAAAAAAACAACATAAAACAAGAAATCCTTAAACAATGTGAAGTGTATCACCACCGTTTTCCCAGAAAAACACTATGTCACGCGTAGTGGTAGAATTAGGTTTGAAAAATATCCAACCATCAAACAATTTGTCGACTTTGTTTGGTCCAATACCCACGCACCCCAAATTTTCAAGGACTTTTGGACAAATTAAGAACGTTGCAAGGCAAAAAGTGGGTGTAATGACGAAAAATTGATGTAATTAATTACATCTTAGATTGGTTGAGGTCGTAATATGTCTGCACAGTTGACTTTTCCGAATCGCTGGTTAACAGACGAAGTTGACAGCCGTGTTAAATGAAGAAGTTGTGATATGATTGATGGACGAATTGGTGTAATGAAGTGCGTCTGCGATTTGTATTTTGGCGACATTTGGATGGCATTCGTTGTGTTTTCAATTAAGGACTTGGAATGGGGCATCCAATCTTCGGAGTATATTGACATGCATGTTGGCATATTACAGAATCCAAGCTCCAATTTGTGAGCTTACGTAATGGAAAGCATGGTCGTCAACTGATTTGCATATATCATCAGTGCCTACAAGATGTGTGGAACAACACGAAGGTTAACATTCATTCGACAAAACAAAAAACGGACGTAATATTCAAATATCCAGGAAATTCATCATATCGAAATACGCAGACAATTCACTCGGCATGTTTACTTGTTCTAATCAATTACAAATTAAACACGATATTGTTACGCCACTGAAACGAAATTTAATAAATGCAAATATATTTGCTAACCTTGTCGTGTCATGGTTCCAATCTATTAATTTTCATTCTATTCAATTTGAAATTTGGAAGCCATCAGTCTGTAGTTCAAATGAACATCAGACTATTCCGTACTTTTGATACTTATTAGAGGGATATTTTGCATCGTAAAAAACGTAATTATTTGAACCAGATACCAAATTGGTAATTTGAATAACATGAAGCTAATAAAAGTATTTTTTTTCACATTAAATAAATATAACTGTTTATCATCTATGTATAGCCTGTGAATCAGGTGTTTATAACGAATGTGTAGGGTTCGTTAGGATAACAACTCATACTACCATTAAACTTTAGGTTCTACGTCAAACAAATTACTTTGAAATCAAATGCACAAACACTGCGTTTGTGTTTGTTTTTCTGCCAATTCAGATAAACAACATATTAATATATGCAATTAGTTTATATTTCTATTAATTGCAGGGATCATCTGGTACCAAAAAAAATTGTTGTGATTGCACTTTGACCTTGCTACCCATGTTGTTTAAATTACAGAAATACAGGATATTTTTTTCGAAATTATTTTCACCGAAATGGTCTGTCATCCTTATTTTTCTCTAAAATACTTTCCATGGATATCAATACAATTAATCAAATATTTTAGAAATGATTTTGGTCGAGGTTTCCTCAACGCAAATCGTAAATCGTTGAGTATGTTAAGCTTTGAAATGTCATATGTCATTGCAGTTATGTCAAATTTATTATAAGGGCCCTAGGGTTGTCAAACAGCATCCCTACCGCTATCGACGTCATCCGTTATCAGTAAATAGACCTGCTAGTCCCCTTTGATCAATTAGTGACCATAAGTACTAAATTAAATAAAAATAAGAGTTTCTCTGCAGTAATTTATTCCAAAGAGAACTGCAGCTTAAGGACAAGCTTAAAGACAAGGTTGTTGCACACCTGCCCTTCCAGTCCTTCTCACGATCGGCAGAGGGGGCAAACGCATGCAGCAATCACGATTTCCAATTGCTGAGAGCATGAGCTTTGATTTGAGACCTCGGTCGTGCAAATCGGAGAACTTAGAGATTTTTGGACAATTTTTAGGCCAGGCTAACCCCTTGCGGTTTTTTGGTGGACGAAATTCGAAAAATTTTCTATTAGCGAGTTCGCATCAGATTTTCATCATGTTCAACTTGTTGGTTAATTTGAAGCCGTTCAGCGCTCCGGAAAGCTCGGATATCGAGTTTAACGTGTAATTTAAGGGTAGTTGCACATCCGCCCTTCCAGCACGCCCTTTGACATGCCCTTGTAGCATTCCAAAAAGCATGCTACAAGGGCCATCTGGAGTCTCTGGTTAATAAATCGTTCAGAAGGAAGCCAATACTTTTTCCTAAAAACGTACCAACTGTTTCCAAGCCTTATTTAAAGACTGATGTTATTACAATATAAGAGCAGATTCCCAGAAACAATATATGTCAAGCACAAAATATGTAAATCTTTTATTTAAATCGTTATTGAGAAAAAATCCCGGAGCACAACATAAAACTTGTTGTGTTGAATCTATAAATTCAAGGTTAGAAAAATATTTTTCCTATTTTCTTACTGGCTTATGGGCCGGAATAAAGTGAGACTTGAAGATAAATTCACAAATAAATAGTGAAAAATTTACAAACAAGTAGAACTCAGCAACCAGTAAATAGAAATCCTAGACGTCATTCCGACGCTCTGCACTATTTTTGAACTTAAAACACGAAATCATATTCGACGCTCATACGTTATCCGAAAAATTTCTCCTTGGAAAGGTCACAAAAAACAAAGAAGAAAGTTATTACCCCCATCTACAAATGGCGGAATCCAAGTAGAAATAGGAATTTTTTTTTTGTTGAAATTCTCAAAGCGACCAAGAGCAATTCTTATATCTATAATTTCCTCCGGGACAATGTGACTCCTACCCGAATACGAAGTCGTCTTAAAATTTCACGCTTCTGAAATATATGTGGAATGAATTTATAAATTCTTTCGATTCGCAAACCATAGAGTAGATATAAAGAAATCTTTGAAGAAAGAAGAAAAAACAACAGCAGCAAAGCATTCCCTAAACGCTTAGGATTATAAAAAATGCAAGTGACAAAGCTAATAAAAATATTATCAAGCTAAAACAGTGCAATCTTCAGCAAATCTCCAATGAATGCTACATGCTTGTCCCCGAAACGGAAAATGATATTGCGCGAGTAGAACAGTGCAACGCAACACCCAAGTATCCTCCAAACACTCCTTCCCACAATCACGCTTCACTTGTCATATTGGCTTGTTGTTTCATTTCTTTTTCACCAGTGTCTGGGAAATTCCCAGCTACATTTTGAATGTTAAAAAAAAGTTACTCCTTCCTTTTAGACGTTCATCTGTCTTAGCCGCAGTTGTACGACGTGCAAATGAACCTGCCATGCATAAATCATAAGTTTGCCGTTTGCGATTCATATTAGGCACTGCATAGCGTGTTAAGAGCCTTTTGCTTCCTTTGCTCTCATTCTCTCTGATTTCTAATAATGCCATTTGCCTATCGAAATTTCAAGCCACGAACAATTTTCGCCAGCCCCCAAGCTATGCTAGAATTTTACAGCGACAAGGGGGAAAGAGGTGAATACAGGAGACAATTGAAAGTGGGACTTGTTGATTGAAAAATTTAAATTTAATCAAAAGGATATCGTGCGACGGAAATTAACTTGTTTCGGTTAAGTCTACTGCTTTGCTCAGTTGTCTCAGCATGTCCCAGCATAGCTGAACAGAGAAATATCAACCTAAAGTAACCAAGACATGGTCGGAAGTCCTGTAACGAAATTATTATTGCCATTCCCCAATCCACTAGAGCTCAACCGTGAATCAGTCCGGATAAAATCTAAGATGGTATCTTCGGATGTATAACCCATCGTAAGTCCTAAAATCAGTTGGAACTCCATCACCCGCCAACGATGACGTCGACACGGAATGTGCAGCATTGACGACAACCGAGGGTGACTTGTAAAGCCTGTTGTCGTCGTCGCAGCTCTAAATTCAAAATACACATCCGAGCTGTTATGAATCCTTGAGCAATGTTACAACTTTTGTTTGATCTTAAAATTAAAATTTTCAAACAGGAGGTGCAGACGGTATACACAAAACGAATGGAATAAGTCACACAAGAAAGAGACCAGCCCCCATTCCACGAACGGTCCTAACGTCGTCCTTGCGAAAATATTGTCTTCTTATTGTTTCCACTGTCATAAAGAATATTACGTAATGTTGATGATGAAACAGGAGACCCGGAGATTTTCAGTGTCGGTGTCGGCATAATTTTCAACTTCCTGCAGGCGTTACAGGATATAACTTTAGCATTTAGGATCATTTATCTTTGCATCCTGTATCGCATAAAACGTTGTCTTTTTCGACGCTTTTCCACGATATGGGTAATTCGACGAAGCACGGCGGAAAATGTTAAATAATATGGATCAGGAACGGTTTGAGGAGTATATTGAAAGGGGAGTTGTTGAGGTATATGTAAATCGGTGGCATTGAATAATTTGTTTATATTCATAGCCCTAAGGACTTCGCCTTGATGCAAGCATCGCGCCTGTAAAGTGGAAGGACTAAGAAGACTTGCCTGGTAAGAAAGTGATGACAGCTAAGAAGAATTACACGGGCGTGAAGGGTAGTCTAGATTTAGATATTACAGTCACCAATACAGCAGACTGATAAATTTTTATTTATTTGACAGGTTAATGTCATATTACTGCTGCTCCCGGTGTTGACTTATTAAATTCAGGTTCATTTTGTTGTTGTTTTTTTTTTCATCCCCTGCTTCGGGCTTGTTTCGTGGTTGCCACGCCGTTATCCTTACAGAGTTCAATAAATGCTGAAAATGAGATGTTCTTAAAACAAAACAAAATGAAATATACATTTTCTGGTGGTGTCATAAAACGTCTAAAAAGGATACTGTCAGTGGATTTTTATGAGCTGAAAATTTATGAGATAAACTTAACAATTTTACCATTTGTTTTTCGACTCCTGAATATTTACGTGCAACGTCAACATGGAAGCATAATCTTTTACGACTATGGTAGCAAATTTTGAATTTATTTAACATTGAGTTGGCAGATTAGTCGGAAAAAGGACAATGGACAGCCAAACGGAAATGGTATAGGTGAAGCGACCTTTGTCTGTTATTGCTTTGTTAGTTATGAAACAAAATTTGGGTTTAAAAATTTTTGAATGCTTACAAGTGGAAATATCCTTGCATACAAACTTTATACGTTTTAGAAAGTTATAGTACTCACTGTCTGAAATACTTTTCGAGACTATTAAAAGGAAGGAAGACTTTCAGTATTTTCCAGTGAGTTGAGTGAAGGGAAGCATCGAATTTTTTTGTGGATGACTAGAAATTCACTTTCTTCAGCATATTCAAATATGCTATTGTTGTAAAAATTTGATTAGACTCAAACATTTTGTTTCCAGAAAGGATTGTAGAGTAAGTTCTTCCTACATTTAAATTGCATCGAATTATTTCAGATTTAATTACTCAAAAATACTTTTAAATACAAATAAAAGTTAAGACTTCGAGTATAATGATCATTAAAAATCAGTAAATTTAAGCAACAGATATGTAATGTAAATTGTGGGAATAGTATAGCATAGAATATCCTTTTCAACGTCTAGCAAACATTCCATGTTTATTTGTGTAATTAGTTGCAGCCACCTTTCTCACTTATCCCAAACAGACGTTCCATTTCTACAAGACCAACACAACCACAAGACATTTCAAATCGTCCAGCACAATCAATCGTCCATTCAAACACCATGCCACAAAATATTCTTCGAAGGAACAAATAATGGCAACACAAAATACGTAATTTATTATCCTTGTAAATTAAGACCATCAAATGGACATTTTCCCCATTTTCTACACTAAACTAAATGAGAGATGGACACGCAAAGGTATTACACATTTAATGTTTTCATCCTTTCTTTGTCATTGTCTCATTGATGCTTTCTCAAGCACCATCTCCTTCTTCTTCTTCTTTTTCTTGTGCTTCCTCTTGGTCTTAACAGATGACCAAAATTTCATAGGATGCTGTCCTTTAGGAATTCACGAAACATAGTAGCACACAAAAAGCATTCATTGAATCAGTCGATCACTTATTCATTCACTTGGAAAAACATTAAGGACTTTGAAGTCATCTATTTAGCCTCAATCATTTGTTTAATGGAGTTTTGTACAATAAAAGGACGTTTTGTGGTTGTTTCGGTAATGGTTGAATTTTCCATCACGACAGATGAGGCGATGAAGAGGGTTTAAACAATTTATTTTTACTGGGTCAAGTGGGTTTTCAGTTATTTTAAAGTCGGTAACAGTATCTGTTTTCATAGATCCTTTGTTGTTTCTTTAAGGATATGTTTTTAATTCAGAGAGAAATGATAACAAACAGTCGAAACATATTCTTTGAATAGAACATAGGCATGGTCTGGTGTATCTAATAATCAAATAGTAATGGGTCATTAGCAATGAAAAAACAAAATTTATATTTATATAAAATTAAACCCATCGAAGGAAGTCTCCTAAGCTCCTAAGCTTATTTTTTGAGTTAAGTTGAGAAGTTGAGAAGAAGAATTCTCGGTTCTTTATCTTTAATTGTATAACATAGGTATTACTTTTTATGAAGTTCGTTTTGGTGTTGCCGCAGGCCAAAATTAACTCTGGGTAGGTTGGGTCCACCGGGCCTTGCTTTGTGCCTTCTGAGCTCTTCAGCTCGGGGATCAGAACGAGCTGAAGATGGCTGTATGCAGCCGAAAAGCGTCCTCGGGATCCACAAAGCAAGGCCCGGCGGACCCAACCTACCCAGAATTACTTTTTATGTCTACCCTACTATCTTCAAATCACATTCCTAGTCCTACGTTTTTGCAAGCGTATTGCGAAAAATGTTATCCTGAAAAAAGCATAGGTATCGGGTGGCGATAAAGTGACATACACGAATGGTTATAGCGAAAGTATGAAACCTAGTAGAAGGATTATATGAATATATTCAGTACATATGACGTATACTACGGTATGATAAACCCATTTAATTTAAAGACCAAGGGTAAAGGTGAATAGATAATTTGATCAGGATCTCCTTCTTTAATTAGAATTTTTAACTTCTAAAGCTTCTATCACAGCATAGTTTACTAAAAGCACCAAAATCAATAGGGTATCCACTTTCTGTTCTATAGATGTCGCATCCGAAACCCCATTCTGACATTGACATTTGAATTTGTGTTTCAGAAAATTATATCGCTCTAACATGTCCAACAGCCTAAGTCTTCTAGTGAACTGTTGCACTACAAAACCCAAAAAGAATCATAAATTAAATTCAAGGCCGATAAAATTTGATCCCCGTACCTATTTCGTAGAAGGCAAGGGATCTCGTTAGTAAATCCAACCAAACAAGCTGAATTTTAAATCTCGAGAGTATACACGATTCAGATGCTTAAGAAAGAACGGTGGCGCGCCCATAGTGCAAACATGACAATTCTTGACAGCTTCCACTGCAGCGTGTCATACTTTTTCACTGGTTCCAAACGTTTTCTTTGATTTTCTTGTGTGTTTTTTTTTGGGATACAGCGTCAACTACCAGCTGATTGTCAATTTTAGGATACAGAATTTGGCGCAAACATTTATCGTAGTGTCTCTTTGTCTCGAGGAGATGATTGCTACCATAGGAACCATGAAGCTAGGGGCGCTCTTTGGTTTTTCTAGAGTATCTGAACGGATAATCGTTAAAAATTGAACTATTAACGAAGAGCTTAGGACTAAAGCTGGCCTACGATGCATTCTATAGTGAAAGCTCGACAACTGGGTAAAAATAATTTTAAAAAATACCCTTGAAGTTTATTGATCACGCTGGTACAACCAGAAAAATGGGAACAGTCTATTCAAAGTATAAATAGAACAATTTTAAAGAAACTTGAAATATGGATTTACCAACCGATTAAACTACGTTAAACTTTTATGGTGGATGGTCGGTTTAACATTTTCGTATCAGTGCATGCAATTCTGTTTTGACTCAAGTTCGTAAAAGTGTGAAAATAAGCTGAGACTCCGTTCAGGATGATGAACCTCCGTTTTAATCAGGTCTTCAACGGAAGAGAATCAACGAAACGTCTTTAGCCCTAAAAAACAGTTTTCTCGGCACCCAACTTAGAAATGCCGAGATGACCGTTTTGAATATTTTAAAAGTTTGAAAAAATTATTTTAAAGTAAGCAGCTTGTCAAAATGATTGGATTATCAGCTGTGAAAGAACACCTACTTCCTTCCTTAAGGAAGTTGTCTTATTCGTAATCGATGATCTCCGAGTAAAAAATATCCCTTCAACAGAAAACGTCTTTCTTCTTTTTCAAAAAGAGTATGTTAACATTGACAGCTGTATCAACTCTTCAGGTTTATAAAGAAAAGGTCAAACCTGTCTTTTATTTTTTTGGTGAGAGGCAAAGAGGTTTAGGTGTCATTTCATGTACGCGCTTCTAACCCACTCAAAATCTACACAAACTGTCGAAATCGGGAAATCATTTTTTCCAGAAACGAATTTAAACAGATCTTCGACGCTATGAAATAGGAAAAGAGAAGCCCGAAAGCCATGAAAAATATTTTTTAAAAATATTAAAAATCACAAAAGAAAACAATGAAAATTCCATAAGATAGGAAGACTTTGAGATAATATTAATGCAAACAACTTTCTTAAGTTTCCATTCAAAACACTAAATAAAACCAAAAAAGGATAAAAAAAATCCTTGAAATGTTTGAAAAAAACTAAAAATTCGTCAAAAAAACAATAAAGCTTGGTCCAATGAAATAAGTGAACAAGTGATTTGAGCGAATCATCTCCACTCTATACACGAGCATTACCGTCAAGGCGTCGCACCACTAGACCGAAAGCCTGTCAAAGTGAGGAGTCCTTTGAATCTCCCAATCCTTTTTTTGATTAAAAATTTCGATATCGGAAAGTATTGAGCACCAAAAAATGATTCCTACAACCAGAAGGAACGAATTATCGCACGAAAGACCATCAAAAACTTTTCAATCATCACAGGCGCAACATCCCTTTTTTATGGAAGACAATATCTGCTTTCAGCTTTAAAATTTCCGTAATAACTTCAACAAAAAACATATTTCGAAACGAAACGCTATTTATAAATATTTCCCAAACAACTTTATGCTATCCATTTCATTCAAACAACAGTCGAAATTTATTGATCCTGTACTTATCGAAAGTGTATTTCCTAGGAAAAATAAAACAATTAAATTTGCATTTCAATTAATACAACATCCAACTTCTAACATGCCTGGATGTATCTGAATCTATACTAAACAAATGATCCAATCAATTTAATCTTAGATTCATTATCATACTGATTAAGGGAAACGTATGCATTTCTGTCGACATATGTTTTGTATTCAACATACATAATATCCTCTATATGCAGTCCAGGTAAGTAGAAAATATATCTCTGGCACAATCGCATTGCAATTGATTTCCAGTATCTTTGAATCGTGGAAATTGCAGACCACGATGAGAGAGGAAAATTTCAAATTTTCCCATCTATGTACTATATTGTATCTGATTATCTATCAATAGACAGTATAGATAGGTTAGCCACCCCCACTCTTCCCCCAAACCATTCCGATCCGAAGCGAACTTATGAACGTTTCGTTCTGGTCGCTTTGATTTCATCAATTTTGCTTAACAAAAGAAAATGAGTGAATTGCAATTAAAGCGTCCATTTGTAAAGTGTATCTAGAAAATTTAGTAATGCTCTACAGTTGCATATATGTTCAGATACATAGAATATAGCGCAATACCACTAATTACATCACTACAAAAATTCTTCCATTCGGAACAATCAACTCGGCTAGTTTCTACGTATGTTTTTGTATCTTCTCTCATCATTTGTTTGGAATTTGTTGTATATTCAAGGAATATGCATGTTGAACCCGGATATACGGTTGACAATCCACCGAGTTTCGGTTGTCGACCCAAACAAATCGCATCACATCATAAATGCTTTGGGGAGTAGGAAACTCAACTTAGGGTTAGTGTATGGGAAATTTCATGAAAATATTCAGTTTACTAACAAAATTCATCAAACCCAAGTTATCAATCGGGTTAATATCAGTAAAGGAAGGCGAAAGATTGGTCCTAACGAAAAGGAGACTCACTTTGTGGCGGAAACTCTTTTGCTTTGACAGTTCAATGAAAAAATAAGTTCAAAATCATTTTCTCATGTCTAAAATAATTTCCCCAATTTTTTCGGAAACATTTTACATTCTCCTAACTTTCTTGCCTCCTTTATTTTCCAAGAGGCCATTAAATTTCTAATTAGGTCGAAATACTAACCGATTCTTCACTCAAGCACCCTTTACTTTACTCTCGCAGTCAAAACTTTCAACCAAACATTTTGATTATGACTAATTCTAATTATCTACATGTAATTGTAGCTTTAAGCTATTGAACAAATAGTAGCCACGCTAGTTCGTACTCCTGCGGTACTCCACAATGTCGATAATAATGTACTTATGTGTTAAAAGAGGGCCCGCGACTCATCCCATTGAAGTATCAATTGTATGATGCTTGCTTGCGTGGTTTCAACCACAAATGTGACCCTAAGTCTTATATGATGAATCAAATAATGCAAATTCTACCTTATGTTATGTTTTGTTTGTATGGTCCACTGATCTTTTGTTATTTTCAACATTTTAACGTAGTTACAAACCTTATGAGTGGTTATTATCTACGTATAGTAATACATAGAGTTCATGATAAATCTGATATTCTAGAATAGGTTTTGATTCAAGTTGCAGATGAAATTAACATCAGTTTGTTTTAAACTTTTGCAGAAAGTACGCGCTCTATTCGGAAATCGTGTGCTATGAAAGATTATATGGTAGAAATTGTTTAACATAGTTATTGGAATAAATAAATTTAGTTGGTGAGTTATTCTTTATGCAATTTTGAAATTCTTAAGGGATTGTTTGAATAAAACAGTGTGGAAAAAAAAAGCATGTGATTTTAAAATTTAAAAACAGTGAACATAATAAAAGAGATCAAAAATTATTACAAATTAAAAACTTGTTTGAACTAAGTTAAGTTACCATATTGAAGACACAAACGAACTAACGTGCGTCCAAAACTTTTTGAATTCAAGCATTTCAAAACTTGAGGATACTGCGATAAGTTTCTACTAAGGGATTTTCGCATGCAAAGCCAGTATTATTTACCAGGTTTAAACATTAGTGGATCGAGTTGGCAACCTTGAAGAACGCTATTTTTTCGTGTTGGCCCTCCATAACCAAAAATTCTTGTTCAATGGAAAGTATGTGAATCAGATAACCGAATTATGCAAATTGTTTCTGTAAGGAAAATTCCACCAGAGCACAAATTTTTACAAAACATCAATAGAACCACAGTGTGCTACCTTTCGGGGTTTAAACTGGAATCCACGAGTTTAAAATATATATTATACTTGCATCATTACTAATAGTGTGACAATTAGACCCATTGATTGGCATTCGAAACCGAGGAAGAAATCCAAGGACCTTTCTGTCCTGACTACAGAACTTCAAAGTCTTTCATGAGCCGCTAAAAACCACTTATATAATGGCCAAATTAGTATCGTCCTGCAAGTAGCTGAATCAGTTTTTTCACTTTTACAGCCTTACCTTACCATACGTTTTACTCAATTTCTGGAAAAAGGTAACGATGTCTCCGCAGTTTTAAGATTTTTATGAGTCGCTACCAGATGTTTTATCCAATTTCCAGAAAAACCTAACGGTACATCCGCGATAAGATAGAGTCCATTTGGTTATTTAGTATGTCATCTCATTAAAATTCATCACTAAAATTAGTGCTCTCACAGTTAAACGAAACTGACTGAAGTAAAATTAAAAAAATATTGAGCATATCAAATGATTCTTGGTTTGCACTGGCTCATAACTTGATGTTTTTGGTGTCCTTTTAAAAATACCATTTCTAAATTTGGATATTTGCGTGGTTTCAAGTAGGCTCACTGTCTTACTTTCAACATTTGTGATAAAAACTCAAAACTTTTTGCATCAACTAAATTTGATTCAACAAATATTAAATATGCCAACAAATATGAAGACAATTCAACAATTATTAAATATATTTGATTCAACACATCATGAATAATATACTTTCGCTCTTCTGCATCATGGGAAATCCAGACATCAGAATGAAAGATGCATACGCCTTCTGTGTTGCAGGTCTCGGGTTCAAGTACAGCTCTTGGTGGTGATCAATGGGTATTGAATTTTAGTGGTAGACTACCAGGTAACCTATCAGGTATCAGAACAGCTTTGGATTAGGATCTTACAAATTTTAATCGCCCTTTATCCTTTACCCTCCAAAGCATCGCCCTTTAAACTTCAAATTAAAATTTTAATATTGGTCCACCCCTAATGCAAATACATTTATCCACTTTTTAAAAATTCACTTATCTCTCTATCATATCAACTCTTATGTGACTTTATGTCTTGCTATTTCTGACTTAGTCAGGCCGACTAGGATCAAAATCACTCCGAAAACCCCCTTTCGATCCTCTTTGAGCATCAAAACATTAAAAAATTAAAATTTAAAAAGATGCTTTCATTATTTCTGCTTTTAATTTTCTTTACAGAAATGCAACGCTCAACAATAATCCTTGCCTGTTTAGCGATTGCTATACAAGCTCAATGTATGCTCATTCCGCAAGATATCGAAATCCTTGATGGCTATGAGTTCGATGCTTCACAAGAAATATATCCGGATGAGACATATTTCGAAGCGAAAGCTCTGGCTGACTCGCTTCTACTCAAAGCTATTCGTAATAAACGATCATATCATGTTCTTCAATCTCCAGGACTGCATAGTCATTTCCAAATAGATCCTATCTATATTGAAAAACATACCAAAGAAAACAATCAAGAACAAAACAAAATACGATCACGACGTTCAATCGAAAATACACAATCCCATCCAATTGATCCGATCGATACGGAAAATGAAACACCACCCAGCCTTCCTACTCCTGAAAAACAAGTTATGGAATCGGAATACTATACCAAAGGAAATTGGAATGTTAAAACGTTTAACACCGACTATAATTCGAACAATCAAAAAACCGAAACGGATGATATCGATTCGGTTCCAGATGCTACAGTAAATGAAGGAATCAAGAGTCGACAGCCTCGAGTGAATTTCATAACTCAGCCAAAGAAGGATCCTAGCGCGGAAGAACGGAGCAATGATAGACTGTCAAATTTTATGACCAAATTAAGTCCAACTGCTACCAAGTCGCGGTATGAAAAAGTTGAACCAGCTGTTCCGGAAAGCTATCCGTCAAGATCGTACGATCAGTATTTAAGACGATATGATAGGTAAGGATATTTTTTCAACAAAATTTTGGTACCAAGACTTGACTTGAAAAAAAAATCATTTTTCTCTTAAAGTAAAGTACTAAGCTCGACCACATCTTCCAGGTATGATGAAGACCATATGAACTATAACAACTACAATCGCTATGATCCTTACGAAGATTATTATCTGCATCGAAGACGATACGATCCTTATGACAGCTACAGTCCACGCACGCCGACATATCCTGATGAATACTACCCATATCCGGACAGTCGCTACGATGTTCCAGAGCCAAGAACTTATAGGCAACTTTATTCAAACGATATCTACGAACGTACGCCAAAATACAGTCCAACCTATAGTCCTCCTTATGACCAATCGACCCCGATACGTCGAAGGAATCGTATCATCTACTATGCCCACTTACCAGAAGTTATACGAGCACCACCGACAGTTGATCTAACATATCGTCATGGACGTGAACATCGATTTGGTGGATACTATCCGCCATTAAGTAGCTATCAAATGAGTCCTAGCAGTCCGAGCCGAGAGAAGATCCCACCGGAATTTGTTAAGAGGGATAAAAAGGATTATCGTCCCTATGAAACGGGTAATAAACAATTGCCCAGAAGTGAAGTGAATGGGAGAGAATGAAAACACTTTTAAAAGGACAAATCAGTGCAGTTTTCATAGCTTTTAGTAATAGTTTCGGCATACTAATCCTTGGACTAAAATACTAGCAATAAGTTTTATTGTGTAAGAAGTAAACTAGGCTCATAATATACATTTTGTGGAATGCAAAATTTATGTTTTTCATTATGTACGTTACTGAGTCAGATTTGTGGAAATAGTTCTGAATGAAATATTACTAAAATTAAAAACGGATACTAGTGAACAAATTCAACAATTAAATACTTCAATTTTCAAGAGTTTGAACGTACATGTGCTCTGTTTCCTGCCAGTTCAAATTCACACATTTTTCAAATATGCTCAATGCCCATCATCGTCACTGAACGTACCCATTTTAACATTCTGATTGAGGGGTATAAATGGAAATGGAACATATGTTCGTCGGTCATATAATCAATAAAAACATCGCTATAGTTGTTAAAAGTGTCTGCATATCCGAGCGCCTTAATCTCATGCAGGACAAAGCACTCAGGACTCTCAGAGATTAGTACTTCGTAGTAAATAATTGTACAACTCAATTGACTCAATAAGAAGAATTCAAGTTCACATCAACACCGTTCAGTTTTCGAGATGACTTTGCATGAAATACATTCACCAACTCGGAATAGTTTCCGATCAACCTAATGTTGAGAATGAAGAATACGTTAATAAGCAGAACTTACTTAGTTGGAAAGATGAAACCCCTATATATATACAGCCTACTTTTCCGCAGAGAGCTATTGGCTAAATGTAATTTGAGGATGTTTGAGGTTATTTGAACGAACCGTTCATAGTGAAGGTTATAAAGCAACGGTAACCAATTTTTTTTTCACTCAAATCCTGCTGATGTGAATTGTCCTGGAATAGTTATCGCAGGATTTCGTTGAGTAGCCCACTGCCAAAGCGACCATGTAGTTATTCTACATTCGCTTTCTAGGAAGGACATTTTCAGAAACGATGATAGCAATTTGCATGCAAAATCACTCGATTTTATTGACGTTCTTTCATTAGATGCAAATTCAAGGTTAAGAATAAACATGCAACCCTTCTAAGGACGACAAACGATATACTGCTATATAACATAGTTGTTCGTACATGGAATTTTACTCTTGGAATAGATTTGAAAATATATTTACATTCTTCTATATTTGCAACTGAAATTATAGATCAGAACTCTAAAATTCAAATGTCAGATGTCAAATTGCAGGAAAACCGTTTTATTAAAATACGCGCTACCAGAGCTGTGCGACCTTTAAGCTGTAGAAGCTTTTCTCATGCCCAACAGCTTGCCTGGAAGCAAATTTATTGTTCAAGGCAAATAATCAGTACCCCTGTTCTTACGAGAAGTTAGATGACTAAATTTTACAACGTCGGTCATTCAGAATATGCTCCTTCGTGCAAGGAGAATATCCTCTCTGCTCGACAGTGTCGTTGCAAGAATATGGTGTACATATGATGGAATCAGCTGAAATGTAATCCTTTGTGAGCAACTCCAACTGAACGTGACATTTGCAGACTTCCATTGATGCGTTTGAGCTGAGCAATAAACAGAATCCATTTCCAGATCAACACGACGTTTTTGCTCCACATTGCCCAGACCCATGTTGTAAGGGCCATGAAAACTTACTTGGAAACGACAAATTGAGATATTTTCTCCCACCCACCATATTTACTAGAAACCATTTAACTTATCTGCACATACTTTTATTCAACACAAAGTTCGACATATTTAACGCTATGAGAAAATATATTGCTTTACACTTCAGTGAAATCAAGTTCACTATTGTCATCGCAATCACAATGCTGCAGCTTCAGCATGAAGTTGGCTGTAATACAACCCGATGAAAAAACGTTTGATAAAGTTCTATCAGAACAAATACAAATTACCTTACACCGTTTCCATTACGATACTTGTTGTCTTACCTTCCTGAATCTGTAATTCCAGCTCGAAAAATAGCGTGTGACAGAGGGGAAAAGGTAAAACAAGGTATTGAATGATTAAAATTTGATATGAAACAGATTAAATTGTAACATGTTAAAATTAGATTTAGTACAACAGCGAATAAATGAGGGAATGGAAAGTATTCCGTGAGGAGATAGAGCAAACATTTTTTACTGTTAGAATTTAGTTGAAGGATATAAACAAGGTTAGACGATGAAAAAATAAACTAGCAACGGCTTCTACTACACTCCTAAAATTTTCACTTACTTTTTTGAAAAATTTTCTAGATTTATTATTTACCGTATGTAATATTGAGCTTACCAGCTACATCTTTATACTACAAAAGTTAAATAAAATAACACTATCTTCACGCTATAATAAATTTCTTAGAAATAATTTTTTTTTTCTTCCTCCTTCACTTTGCTAACAAATATTTATGCATATAAGAACAAATGTACAAAATTTAACTTCGTTAGAAAATTGTGAACGACGAATTGGAGAAAGGCACATTTACATCCTTCGCTGACCACACTTTCGTGTGAATGAATAAACTAAAAGGGATGCAATAAAATAAAACTGACGAGGAATCAGCCGTGATTTTGTCAAACGGAAATTTTGTCAGTGTATATGTTGTAGACATGACGCAACTGTTAGAAAATAGCATCCAGGCTACTTGCGCATTATTTTTTCTCTGTAATGTTGTTGGTCATGATTTCTAATCACTTAAAAGTGCCTATTTGCCATAATTCAAAAAAAAATTTATACAATTCTCATCCCAAAGGACTCAACCTTAAAAGTATTAAATAAACAGATTCTACAAAATGTAGGACTACTAAGAAAGGAAAAGGAAAAGGACTTACATGTTTAAAGAATTGGCTTACGACATTCATCTACTTGCTCGGTTTAGTCGATTTCAATGACTTCGGGTGGTGGATCAACATCCATTGAATTCACCCTATCGTCATTTTTGTTCTTTTCTTCTTTTGAGACCACGGCTTTATTCGATACTACTTTACGTTCGCTACACTTGTCCGCTTTATTGTTAGGATGCTTCGATTTATCCTCCTGACTCTTTGTTTGATCTTTTTGCAAAAATTTACTTATCAGCTCGTTTTTCTTATTTTCAGGAATTTTTTCGCCGCGCGGAACAGACATAAGAAGAGGGACACGCTTTTTAACGGGAGACTTAGAGGATGGGGTAGGATTTTTTGTCCGATCTTTTGATGTTGATTTGGATTTCGTAGATTGCTTCTCCGGGGAAGACTCGACCTCAATTATTTTCTCTATTGTATTCGCCGTTTTGGAGTTAGGGGTAGCCGTAGCTGTTGTTTGGGATGTTGATTGCAATTCGGATGCAATAGATTTCGCGCTATCGGTTTTGGGCTCCTTCAGATATTTGCTGATTGCAGCATTCTTTTCATTCTCAGGAATTTTTTCTCCACACGGTACTGAAATTAACAGTGGGACTCGCTTTTTTTCTGCCACTTTCAATGGTGTCGTCGACTTGGATCCAGCTGGAGAAGACTTGGATGGTGTCGACGACTTTGTCGCAACAGATGCGGATTTAGGGCCGGACGACTTTGATTTTAAGCCAGAAGACGTTGCCTTTAATCCAGACGTAGCTGTTTTGGAATTAGACGTCGAACCCTTTGTCACATCTACTCCATCGCCACCAACATTTTTCTTATCGATTGCTTCGAATTGTTTTGCTTTCTCTAGCTCGGAAAGCACTTTAGTAAATTTCGTGATGACGGCGGGTGTTTTAGATTTACTGTCTGCACTTTCACCCAGCTCCCCAGCTGCCGGTTCCTCTTCAGTTTCAGTTGTCGGCTCGATTGCATGTGATCGTGGTTGCAGCGTATATTTCCATGTATTCTTACTTCCAATATCTTCCATTTCGTAACGTTTTAACATCTCCGGGAAAACAATCCAGCAGAGTTTCTTCTTCTTGCGAACCGCGTCTTCAACCATTTTCCATTTCGCTAGTTTCATTATTTTCTTTTGTATGCACGCTTTTGTATAGTTCGGCAAATTTTCGTCGGTGCCAAACTTTTTCGCCATGTACTCCTTGAATTCGTGAATAATGAACTTTTTGCTGTGACGATTGAAATGCACCAAACGTATTAAATCCTTTACAAGATTTTCGGTGAGCTTCGGCTGTTTTGCTTTTTCTTTCTGTGCATTGGGTGTAGTGTCATGGGGTGACGGTTCTGGTTCCGTCAAAACTATGGGCTCCGAGAATATCATTGCACGTTTTGTCAAAGACTGCCACACTACACTTGGACAGAGTTCCGGTTGATTGCCATTCTCATCGGCCCACATTACACCAACCAATCGCGGTTTGATTTTTTCCGTTTTCTTCTTCATTTCCTGTGCGAATTCCTGCTGTAAAATTTTCAATTTTGCTTTTTGTGTCTCCGGACTGTTATCTTCATCCAATTCGTCTTCGTTTTGAAGCTCCTCGTCACTCAGATGTCCATGTGGAACGAAAAATTCATTATCCACTTCGTACTCATCGTCAGTTTCTTTTTCATCTTCAGATTCTTTTTCCAAAGACTCGCCGGGCTCTTCTTCTTCCCACTCGTCGTCCGAATCGACCTCATAATCGAACGTGTTCTGAAAGATAAAACAAAAATGAATTTATGATTTTTTTTTAATTTCGGAAGCAGGATCGGGTTCCTACCTTGTCTGTGGCAAACGGTCGACGCGGGCCTATAATTGTGCTCTTCTTCCTCCACGTACCGTAGTAGGGGGGCCGAACATTTTCATGAAACAGGAAATACTTTGCACGGAATTTTTGAACAATTTTCTTATCGTTGTCGATTTCCAAGCCGGCATCCTTCAGCTCATCTTCTGCAAGGCCAAAGAAATTTAGTACTAGAGCATTTAAAAGTCGAATGCAGCTTACCAATGACAACGATATCATCACTACAGTCGTCCTCAGTTATGAGCGTCCTGACATCTTTGCCAGGCGTAATTTTTCCTGACTTTAAAGCATTCAAGTAGAGATTATCTTTCGCCTCGACCTTACTGGATTCAAGAGCTACTTCCAAGGTTTTAGTTTCTTCTTTAGTTAATCTGCGTCGATATATAGGTGCCAATTTCATATGATCTTTAATCCTAAACGGCATGAAATTCGTTGAAGTGGGCTGTATATCCGAGTCAATTGAAAGCCGATCGCGATCGTGTTTGGACACAGGCTTTGCAATAAAGAATTTTGTAAACGCCTCTGCGGCTTTCTTTTTCTTATTTTCAGCTTCTTCCTTCTCAAGTTCCTTCTTGCGCTTTTCGTCTTCTTTCTTGCGACGCTCCTCCTCCTTGGCTTCCTCTTTCTTGCGACGCTCTTCATTTTTCGCTTCAATTTCCGCTAAACGTTTCTTCTCCTTTTCTTCCTTTTCTTTACGTTTTTGCTCTTCTTTTTCTTCCTTTTCTTTGCGACGCAACTCCTCCTTTTCTTCTTTCTCTTTTCGTCGCTGCTCTTCCTTCTCTTCCCGCTCCTTACGTCTTTGCTCTTCCTTTTCTTCTTTTTCCTTTTTACGTTGACGCTCCTTCTCTTCCTTTTCGCGTTGCTTTTGAAGCTCCTGCTCGTCTTTGGCTTTTTGCCGCTCCAAACGTTTCTTCTCGGACTCGGCTTTCAGAGATTTTCGAACCGGGCGCGGTGTTGTGCATTTTTCCGCCGAGGATAGTTTGGATTCCTTGGACTCGCTGTGTGATGTTATTTGTAAATCTTCGCTCGTGTCATGACTGGTAGGCAATTTCTCCTTTTCGTCATCCGATGCAGACGATTGATTGTTTAGTTCATCTTCATCTGTTTCTTCTGTACATTGTTTGGAAGCATCGTTGGGTTCGCTGGGCGGTTTGTCTGACACGATTTCATCACTGGCAACCTGTTCGTTATTGTCGTTTGCAGTTTTATCAGAATTTTCGTTGTTGCGTGATGTTTCATTATCGTTCTGTTCAGAAGTTGACTTTTCAGCACTTGAGTCGTTTGACTCATTCTCAGCGTTGACGGTCTTTACATCATCGGTGGACCTATTTTGGTCCGCTCGTTTTTCCTCTTCCTCATCACTCAACTCTATAACTTGCTTGTCATCTTTCTTCTTTTGAGCGGCTTCAACTTTGTCCTTTGAAGCATTTTTTTTATTCAGTTCTGAACATATTTCACGACGATTTTTTGTATTCTGCTCCTGATTGCTGTCGTGCGTATTATCTTCATCAGCAGAGCATTTATCACAACTTTTTTCGGCAAGTTGTTCTGAGGGGTCATCATTATCATGTTCTGATTTATCATTATTTAATTTAACAATTGCCGATTCGTTGTCTGTCTTGATTTTTTTCTGTGGATTTGATTCGATACTTTCTAAATCACTACCACTATCACAGCTATCATCCTTATGTAGTTGCTTTCGCTTCTTTTTCCCACCGGAAAAGGGTAATTTGATAAGGAATTTATTTTCTGCTTTTGGCGTTGACGGTGTTGTGTAATTGATCTGAAAATTGATAGGAGGCAAAGATAAACGGTGATGAGCGTCTGATTGAAGTAAAAGGGGTTATATATCTAGAGAAGATGTAAATCTTGACGCTTTATTTCGTGCAAATGAATATAAAAACTAGAATACTGTGATTTGCGAGTCACTACTTTATTTTATTTCCTGAAAATAAACGTCTTGGATATCGAAAAGTAATTCCTTCCTGCAACATATTGACTTCACATTATAAACCTTTCACAGGAATGAGATCGATTTTTTCGAAGTAGATAAAAATGTTTTTGTTGTTGCTGGGACCAGCTGGGCCTTGCATTCTTGTTGTTATCGAGGCCTCGTTTCGACTGCATGCTGCCATCATTCAGCGCGTTCTATAGAACGAGAACGAGCATCGAGGATGAGCTGAAAATGAGATATCTTCTGAGTGTACAATGCTCGATGAATATCCCAGGAAGAAATCATATGCACTCCAATCGAAGCTCAAGGCTTGTTCTCATCAAAGACGCCAAAATTATGTTTTTGTGACGCAAGAGATCTTCTCGGGAACCTCAAATGAAACTCGGAAAAGTTGAAATAAAAGGTTCAGAGAACCGATGGATGCTGTTGAAGATCGTTTTTTGATCTTTAATGGAGCTTCCTGCTCATTATTCTCGACTCATGCATGCCCGGCACCCAATATAGGGTAAACCTATTGTCCGCACACAACTAATTGAGTGCATTTTAACAATCTAGAACAGTTATTCGTGCAAACATCGGTGTTTGGCGATCAAATAGTATAGCCATAATTTTAACCTTTGTTTGTTCTACCTGTGATGAGTTGCACAATGTTGAAAGTGCAACTATTTCTTTTATTTACTTTTTCAGATTTCTGAATAATTGGACAGAACTATTTATCATTTTTAATTCTTCTGGTTTGGTCATCCTTGCGCACTACTCACTCTTCCTTTCGGTCTAATTGCTGAAAGTATCAAAACAAAAGGAAAAAAAATCGAGCCCGTTACGTTTGCAACGATAAAAAGTTCAAATACATGCCACACGCCTCGAACCCTTGAATATTAAGCTTCGAGAAGGATATTGTGATCATGTCTAGCAGTTTCTGTGTGTTTTTATCAGGATATAAAGCATTATAGTCAGACGCGAATTAGTTTGGAGTTTACCGAAACATCGGAAGCAGCTTCTGGGATCACTCCTGAAAACGCCTCGGCAAATTTCCCGACAACCAGTCTCGCGGTGTTCCATTCTGTGAATGGAGATAGGGTTGCTGCCCATTGCGGACGAATGTTCAAGTGCTGATTCCAAGTGCTTTGGACAGAAGATCGCTTCACAGTCTCATAATAACAATCCTGATCTTTATAAGGAAGGTGAAGCAAATGTATCGAAGAGATTGTAAGGAGTTGGGAAGATACATGAGATTGGAGGATTACAAGCGATTCGAAACTGTTTTGAACATTTTTTGTTATGAAATGGCACAAGTTTCATTTGAAATCAGCTCCCGAATGGTTTGTAGTGCAATCAACCAATGCTGAACCCATTCTAATGTCTTAAATTCTTGATCGTTATGGAGTATTATTGAATACGGTGACGATCGTAGATGATCATAATGTCATTAGAGATGATCGAGAAGAAATAAAAATTTGTTGCAATGTTCTAACTCGATGTAATCTAACTCTGAATCATCTGACCATTAGGCACCGGTACAGATTAATTGATATAGATCACGACATTTATAAATTTCAAAGCGCAATTTGACAATTTAAAGAAAAAACCTTTCTCCTTCACTTTTGTTTTATCTCGATCGTAAATTTGTTTTGATGTTGACATCAATTATATTTTGTAACGCCAATTAATCCAGATAAGATTGCAATTGAATAGTTTTACACCCACCTTTGAAGTAGCTTTCTTTAGAACTTTAGGCGTAGTTGCCTCGAGAATAATCCTTCCAGTCCCTTCATTCTTCAGTTTTTCAATCATCCCATCAATATTTTCCAATCTTACGAAAGGATTCAAACAGACTCCCATTAATCTCGGTTCCACTTTCTCATCCCCAATCTTCCCATTACGTCCAACATCCTCGTCGTCGGACAGAACAACAACAACATTATTCTCCTTTGAATCACTACCATCGATATCCTTGCATGGAACTTTCTTCGGACCTCTACAATCCGAATCGTCACTATACGAAAGTTTACGTTTCTTCGACAGAGCATTTCCACTTGTTGCTTTATCATCTTTCTTTTTGCTCGAACTTTTCTCTTTGCCAATTAGAAATTTTGTAATGGGCGGCGTAGCGCCAATTTCGGCGGTCGCACTGGGCGATGTTGTCGACGAAATCACTTTGAACGGGAGCCGAGCTTGAATTAATTTCTTGCCGCTCTGACTCCGATCGACTTTTGTCGACGGCGGCGTACGTTTCTCAACACTTTTCATAATGTTTGTGTTGTTCAACACTCGAGGCGATTGCCAATCGATAAATGATCATTTAATTTTACACTTTTGTTCGATATTTTACACTTTTATCAATCGAATTCGAAGCACAAGGGACTGTCACTTAACTCGGGTAAGAAAACGCGCCAACGGAAAACATCCTGTTGAGTGTGAAGTTAGTTGCGCAAATGTCATCCTTTGAGTTTTCGGGGGGACACCATTCAACAGCTGGTTCGAATGAAAGACAAACAAATGGTGTGAGGCCTGGCTAGTGACAGCGCAATTGAAAGATTGTGCAAAGGTGAAGGGGAAACTTCCCACCTCGTACATTCGGTGTGCAAAGTCATTTTGCACGGGCGAAAATTCGATCCAACTTGTTATCCTTGCAATGCAAATGCATGCTATACCGAATATACGTTGCTCGTGGGGAAAAAATAAGCTGTAAACTTCAGGAAACATGATTCAATCCACACGTATTCCGAGCATGTTCAAATACTTTCATCCTCACAGCGCTAGGTATACTCGTTTTCAATTGTGACTGCCGTCACCCGACAATCAAATCAACACCAAAAACAAATCATTCCTTGCCAAACTGACAGCTCAACGTCATTAGCATCGCATAAGTGAAGGTGGGGTACGTTTTCCTCTGGGCACTTTGCGCGGCTGCAATAAAATCCGTCAAAGATTTCGCTTCGCGTTGTTCCGTTCAATTGCAAAATTCCAGCCCAGTGTGCAAACCAATATTGCCGTTATACCCTCTTAACATTATCCTTGCCCTCCCTTACACATCAAAATCCTTTGGCACTATTCCTCCTCCCGCCCAACAACAAACAATACTCACACTTCTGTCAACCGGATTGAGGATTATAAAAAGATTATAAATAATTGTGGATAGTATTAAGCGCGCGCGCCTCACTCAAAATTGAAGTGTTCAATCAAAAGTTTACATTTTGTAGTTGTTGCACGTAGAAATGTCGAAAAACAAATTAAATTTAACACTGCCGCCCGGCTCGGTGGATCCAACAGTTGGCAATCAAGTGGTGCCGACGCCACCGTTCAAAACACCATCGGGAACAGAGTAATTGTCCTTTTTGTCTAAATTCTTTGTTTTTTGCTTAGTCATAAATTCACTAAAGTAATTCAAGCAAACAACACAGCTTACTCGGCAAACCCAAGACGAGCATTGAGGCGCTAACGGAAACGCTGGAGGAGCTCGAGATGGACGAGACGGCACGCAAAAGGATCAAAGTCTTTCTCAGTTTGAAGGAGCAAATTGGCGATATGAGTGATGAAGATTTGGAAAAGTTGGGCGAATTGGGATCGGGTAACGGTGGTGTTGTAATGAAAGTTAAACACATCCCGACAGGACTTATCATGGCCCGCAAATTAATTCATCTGGAAGTGAAGCCGGCAATTAAGAAGCAAATTATTCGCGAGTTGAAAGTGTTGCATGAATGTAACTTTCCACATATTGTTGGATTCTATGGAGCGTTCTATAGTGATGGCGAGATTAGCATTTGTATGGAATACATGGATGGCGGTTCGTTGGATCTGATTTTGAAACGGGCGGGACGAATTCCCGAGAATATTCTCGGCAAGATCACGTTGGCCGTGCTAAAGGGTTTGAGCTATTTAAGGGACAAACACGCCATCATGCATAGAGATGTGAAGCCGAGCAATATTCTGGTGAATAGCAGCGGCGAAATTAAAATCTGTGATTTCGGAGTTTCCGGACAGCTGATCGATTCGATGGCAAACTCTTTTGTCGGGACAAGGAGTTATATGTCGGTGAGTGAGTTTCATTTGTATTGTTTTGATTTATTTATAAAGCGTTCTAATCTTATGAAATTTAATTATTAATTTCCACCCCAAAAGTTAAAATAGTTATTGAGCACAAACTTAAGTATCATTGAAACTGAACTTGAAACGAAAATATTAGAAATTTGCTTCACTGCAGCAATACGCGGGAAGTTTTTGAACATTCCCCACTGCTCAATATCGCGCACAGCAGCCTTTCACATTTAGCATGACGGTTAGCTCCCGGTTATTTTCCGCCAAAAGCGGTGAAACTCATCTTTGGGAAGCTTTTCGATATCCCAAGCCATTTGAAATAATTGATTTCCTATTCCCGTATGCTATGCCTATCTGGTTCGCAATTTCCAATATTATAAGGTGGCAGTGACATCAATCATCAAACAAATTGCACCAATATTTGCCTCATTCTGACGCTTGCTTTGGGTTGTGATGCATGGGTACAGATTTTGACTCTCTCGGCCGTCCCTGTCTCTGATACAAAGACTTGAACGGATACTTCCTGATCTAAAAACTTATTAAATTATTTTGAGTGGTGCGTTGTTCTGAGAATGCGTGCCCATATGTCTCCGATGAAGTTGCTAGGATTCGTAGGAAAAAATATGTTCCTTGCACGCTTTGTTTATTTTAAAGGCGCGTTTAATTTTCTGAATGGGTCTACGGTATTAGAGACATTATCAGAGGTTAGTTGTAGAGATCTAGTTGCAGAGAAGTAACCGTTTGCTTTACGTTTGTGGGATTTGTAGAAGTTATTGTGAGTAGAGTTCGTCTACAAAGCTTCAGTGTCGATCAACGCATACAGAAGCTTTTTATGGATAAACTGTTGGATCAACTTTCTGGTTTTTGTCGAGTCTTTCATTCCTTATTTAAGGTCCAAGGTTGAATCCGAGGGGGAGGAGCCTCAGGATGTGCACTTTAAGTCTGCACTGGGATGTTCTGCATTGTATTCGTTTCCACAAAGAAGATCACGCTGATGTTCCTTGAAGAAAGCCTTAGTAATGATCATCCTCCTAAGATTCTATAGAAATTCTGGATCCTCTTGTGAAATATTTCGGAATTAGGGATGGTGAGACTTTCTTTCTGCAATCACTTTCAGTTGGAAAAGCTACACCCCCTCGGCGTGTAGAATTCGTTATTTGTGTCGATCTGTGCGGCGAGTTATGAAGGATATTTGAAGCGTGCGCAACATGTGCCATCGGCCGATTTCTTCGAGTGTAGGGATCCAGTTACTGGTTGCCGTTTGTCGAAAAAATCTGGAGAATTGTCTTTTTGAGTTATATGACTATGAGCCAGTTGATTTGGCCAACACTATGCAGGCCCTTATGAGAGTTCTACAGCTGAAATTTGGGGTTAACACGTGGAGACTTGTCATATAGATTGCTTGGAAGTCTTCCATTAAGGGGAGCATGAGTGGTTCACAGGGTGTAGCCCTTAGCCCTACTTGCTTTCGGCGTTAAGGTCGTTCTTATTATTAATAACTCATATAATACCTGTCAATGGTGATCGCCAGCTTAGGCCCTCGAAGCGGGAATTCACTGAAAATTCTTCAGCTTTAAGGTAAATGTTTTTTAGTTTTAGCCCTTGAACGTATTTAATGGTCAAAATTTGCAATAGTCTACGCAAAATTTCGGAACGCTTTGAGTCCTCTCACGTTCAAAAATCGAATATAATCGTAGCGCAACAAACGTGCACCTGCACACATACTATTAACTGCACATCGATTCCGCCGCGTCAAACAACGTACTCTATCCTCTTAACCCCTCCTACCACGTGTGGCGCACTGAACAGGGAGGTCTGGTTCATCTTTGCAAAAATTCCCAAGTGGTATATTTTATCACTCCTTCCATAGTTGCCAGACATGGGACCTTCTGTTGACTAGTTGGTTCACTTTGTTCGCATTTATCGAAAATTGACTGCCAGAGCTTGAATCGCCAAGATCGGCTTGGATCGCTGAATAGACGTGAAATTTTTTCGAGATGAACCTTGCATATTCCTTGAGAAGTTTAAGTTGAAGATGTCATTACGAATGAGCCATTCTTCGATTAATCTGTTCATTTATGATGATCTGAAGTTAACTTATTTTTAACTCAAACACACACAATAATACAACATGTTAAAGTGGAAAAATAACAAACCCTAAGTAGAGGATATCAAATATAATGCCATTAGAAGAATCTGAAAATGTATCTGAACTAGAAAGTGTATCAGGACCGTTAGTATATTATCTTCTGCACTAATTATCTTAATTTCATTAATTAAAAACGAACATTGCAATGGAAATTACATAAATCCATGCTGAAAGGTATAACCCTAACAAAACTGAACTAGTTGGAACTAAGTACAAATGATAATCAAACTCGATAGTCGAACGGAAAAGGACAAATGTGTCGACCATGCCATACGGACTATCAAACAAAAATAGCAGCCAAAACAAATCAATCGCATTTCATTTTCTTTTAATATGTATTAGGTGTATAAATGTGAAATGCGGATTTTACTAACAGATGGCATAACCATTACATATGGTTTGTGTCGGGGATAACTCAAATGGCATTTTGGAGGGTAAACATCTGTCAGCAAATTCCAGTACGTCATAGGATTTGATTGTACGAACAACATCGTTTTTTTCGCTTCGTAAATGTCGAATTACGTGCCAGAAAAAGAGGTTTTGCAGGGAAGTCTAAAAACCGTGTTTCATTTGAAGAAAACGGCAGCAGAAACTTATCCAAACTTATGCCCCAAGCCAAGCCACTTGTGAAAAATGGTTTGAAAGACTTAAAAGTGGCGATTTCGATGTCAGCAACAAAGATTTGCAAGCATTATTGGATGAAGACAACACACAAACTGAAAAACAGTTGACAGAAGCGTTGGAAGTTACTCTGGCAGCCATTTCACAACGTTTAAAAGCCATGGTAAAGATCCAAAAAGCTGGAAATTGGGTGCCGTATCAATTGAAAGAAAGAGACATCGAAAGGCGAAAAACAATTTGTGAAATTTTGCTTGCCAGACAGAAAAGAAAAGGTTTTTTTGCATCGGATTGTTACTGACGATGAAAAGTGGATTTATTTCAGGCCAGCCATCAACATCACAACCAGTTTGAAATATTCATAGAAAGAAGACTTTGCAGTGTATTTGGTGGGATAGTACCTTTGTATTACGAACTGATTAAACCTGGTGAGACTATTACTGGCGAACGTTACCGACAACAACTGATCAAATTGAACCGCGCACTTAAGGAAAAACGACCAGATTTTCACCGAAGACATGATAAAGTCATTTTTCAACATGACAATGCTCGGCCGCATGTTGCAATACCTGTCCAGAAATACTTGGGAAACATTAATTGGGAAGTTCTGCCCCAACCGCCGTACTCACCAGACTTGGCTCCTTCTGACTACTACTTGTTTCGATCGATGCAGCACGGACTTTCGGAACAGCACTTCCATTCTTACGAAGGAGTTAAAAATTGGCTTGATGAGTGGTTGACCTCAAAAAATGAGAAGTGGTACTGGGACGGAATCCATCAATTGACAGAAAGATGGGAAAAAGTCGTAGCTAACGATGACCAATACTTTGATTATTGAATTCATTCGTTTTGTTATTCAAATAAATGCATATTTCAAGCAGAAAAAATCCGCATTTCATATTTATACACCTATTATGTTTCGAAGTTTATACTAAATATGTTGAGTCCTACAACTTTCGCAGGAGGTGTAATCACAGCGTTGCCAAAGTTGTAGGATTTGTAGATTCCGAGGGAATGGAGGTGGGAACAATACAACGTAGAACCTTAGTCGGGGCTTACTAAACAATTTTCCATCTAAATAAGCGGTTTTTTATCAAAACAAAAAGCCCAAAATGTATTTAAAAGAAGTGAAAACATAATCTTCAAACAAATTGCAATCAGATGAAACAAATGTTTATAATTAGCACTTGATAACTAATCACAATTTATAAGTCTGACACCAAATTCAGATACAACTCGTAATCAATTTATTCAAATCAAATATGACCAAAAAACAAAAATAAATGACGATCATATATTTCAGCCGGAACGTTTACAAGGTACACATTATTCCGTACAATCGGATATCTGGTCATTAGGTTTATCATTAGTTGAAATGGCTATTGGTATGTATCCGATTCCGCCACCAGATGCTAAAACGCTGGAAGCGATATTCGATGAAAAGAAAAATGATGATGGCAGCAAATCGACGGTCGAGCCAAAAACAATGGCAATATTTGAATTATTGGATTATATTGTTAATGAGCCACCACCGAAATTAGAACATCGAATATTCACCGATGAATTTAAAGATTTCGTTGATATTTGTTTGAAAAAGAATCCAGACGAGCGGGCCGATTTGAAAACGTTGTTGGTAAGTGAAATTCAAAAACTTGTTGCGAGAATTCAAATTAAAGTAAACAAGAAAATTCTACATAAATGTGTTACTAACTTATTGGATATATTGTTTTTAAATCTAGAACCATGCCTGGATACACAAATGGGAAACAGAAGATGTCGATATTGCCGGCTGGGTATGCAAAACAATGGATTTGCCACCATCTACGCCAAAGAAAAATACATCACCGAATTAATTATTAACAAAACCAATTGCTATTTACTCCCAACAACAAATCCTCAACTCCACTTTCTCAACTCATATAAGCAAAACATTATTAGCATATTTCCTACGCTGAAAAAAAAGGCAAAACAAAACACAACAAACCTATAATCAAAGTAATTTGTTGAATCATAAATACTGCTAAAATGCAATAGGTGAAAGTCATAAATAAAATCTGACGAACTTGTTTGTGCACGTTGCATTAGATCAAAGCATTTTTATCAAATTTTCAATGCTTAAATATTCAATTCATTGTTTTTTTTCTCTCTCAATCTACACAACAATGATTTTATTTATTATTATAATTAATATTAAATCTACCATAAGTTTAAATACAATGAAAGTGTTCTTTGGAATTTATTAAGAATTTTCACTTATTGCCAGTCAGTGTGTGTGAATGAAAATTTCCTCCTGTTTTGATTTTACTTCGATCGTTTTTTAATGCATTTTTATTTTTAAATACGAAATTTTTTTTTGTGTACTTTTAAGAGAAGAAAATTAAATCAACTGTTGTTTCATTGATTAATTTTACATGTGTAAAATAGGTTAGTTAAGGATAATGTGAAGAGAATAATCGAGAAAATATGTTTTGAAAACTATTATAATGAATGAAAAAAAGAACATGAAGAATAATAAGACTTATGCCTAACAATGTGATTTTATTCATTTTTTTTTCCTTTGTAGAATCGGGTGGACAATGTTCTAATCAGAAATGGAAATCAAGCCAACAAATGGAACTAAGAAACAACTGTTGTATCAAAGGATTGATATTGTTGAGTGGATTAGGTCCACATCTTTTGATTTTAGCTTTTTGTTAAGTGAAGCTCAGTTTTGTTCAGTATAAGTCGCACACTTCTTGCTACTTCCATCTACTTATTTCTCGTCCCGAACTCACTCCTTATGCACCAACTTATCCACACTTAAACGGCTGTAAAATAAAGTCCCTAAACGCAGATTGCCAATTGTTCTGCCTAGAATCGGGTCCAGTAACCTAAATACGAAGAAACAGGACGGGTCATTGGGAGACTAGTTTGGTGGGTACAAGATCCTTACGCAAAGCTTTAATTGCCGGGAAGAATTTCGCTTCTACCAAATCCCAGATGAAAGAAAGGCCTTTGAGAGAAGACAAGCCCACATTTGTGTACCACATAATAGCCGTGTCGGCGAAATTAAGATAATTTTCTCAACTAACCTAGTTTTATTATAAGAAATATTTCAAAATGCAGCAAAAACTAAGAGTTTGCACAAAAAGGCGACGAGCAGTTGAATAAGCTTATATTTAATAGATGATTGTGAAAATATTTTCAGCTGGAATTGTAGCACATCGACACGGCATTAAACACTAAACTAATGCTTGACATCATTCTATGATCCATGCAGACTCGTTCTACGGTCCAACCCGGAACCATAACTCGCCAAAGAAAACGTGAGGTCCATAACTTAACTTCTGTTCGTTGAAACCAAGTTTTAGCTGAACATGACATGACACTGACATGCTTTAAGTCGCTACCTAACATCACAGCCCGTTTGAAGGGCACACTTAATTCCGCATAAGGAAACGTAACATTTTCTCAAATGTCCGTGAGCACTTCAGCGTCTAGACTGTCCCGTTTGTGACCGCTGCACCGTGCTGCATTTTAGGTGAGGACGCGTTTCGACTGCTTCTGGCCATTATCAACGAGCTGATGAGTAACGTGTTCTCAACAAAACTGCAACATGCACATTACAATTTCAGGCGGCGAGAAGAAAAAAAGAATATTTTCATGTCTAGCTTGGGTTTTATCCCAAAAACTTGACCTGGGACATAAAATGAAAATGAGCCCTAAATATTGAACGTTGCTCCTCCATGTTTAACAGCCTTTACGGTCAAGCGCGAATCATGAGAAGCATTCGGAGTACAGTGAATTCGGGCGTACTGGAACCATCAATATCAAGGCGATGATGTGTGGTGAAAGAGTGCAGAACAAGTGAAGCAATTGTGCAACGCGTTCAAATCATCGAAAGCAATTAAAAACGAAAGTCACGGGAGGAACATCGAATATATAAATTAGTATCAATATAATAAATACTTCGAGTGGAGGTTCTCAAAGATTGTACACAGTCGTGCCATAAATTCTGTCCCTAATGTAAATGCGTCTAATTTAAAGGCAAAATGAATAAAATACAAGGATGTGTGCTCATTTTATTTAACACTTACTGAACAATTGTAAAAATATAAAAATTATTCAAAATGTCCACCTTTTGCTTTCGCACACTTTTTTAAACGGTCCGGCCACTCGTCTATCGCTGCACGCACCACTTCTAAAGGTATCGAGGCTGCTGTTTTCACCAAATCAGTTTTTAATGCCTCAATATTTCGATGAGGTTTAGCGCAGGCCCTCTCCTCTAAAATGTTCCATAAACGGTAATCCAAAGAGTTTAGGTCTGGGCTTCCCGAAGGCCAATCTTCAGCAGCAATAAACTCCGGTAAATTAGCTGCCAGGCAGCGCTGTGTTGTCTTAGCCTTGTGTGCGGGTGCTGAATCTTGCTGAAATATCCAGTGCTTTCTCGCGAACATGGTATCACTTAAAGGCTTAACTACCTGTTCTAAAATGTCATTTTGGTAATTAGCTGCCCGAGTTTTGACCCCCTGTTCACAGAAATGCAAGCGAGTAACAACGTCGTACGCCACTCCCCACCAAACCATCACAGATGCTGGGTGATGTCCTCTTTCTACTTTTGAAATTTTCTCAGCAGCTTCTCGAGAGCTGTGAGCGTAAACTCTGTCATTTTGGCGATTAAATTTCTCTTCCACAGTGAAAATTTTTTCATCCGTAAACAGGATTTGGCGGTAACTACCACTTGCGTGTCGTTCGAATGACTTGTTTGATCTTGTTGCCCTGATGTGACGTAAGGCCGCCGTCAAACGCTGACCGGTAGTTCTTCGATAAGCACCAAGCCCAAGGTCTTCCTTTATGATGCGAGACATGGTCCGTCGCGGGATTTTCATCTCCCGTGCCATGATTTTTTGCTTGCGGAGAGGATTTCCGCGAATTCTCTCAGCTACAGCTTTAATGGCTGCTTTCGTTCTTGTGACACGTGGGCGACCACTTCTTGGTCTGTCATCGGAAGAGGATGTCTCATTGTATCGCTTTATAGAGCGATAAACAAATTTTGAAGTTATTTTTAAAGGTTTTAAGATGTCGAAAATCTCCTTAGGTGTTTTCTTACACTTGTGTAACGCGATCACTGCAATACGATTCTCTTTAATACCCCACTCCATGTTTACTTTTAGACGTATTGTGTTGAAATGACTTGTTTGTAATACTCAACGAATTTCTAAAGCTTTATCATCTAAACAAACTAAACAGCACTACTTAAAATATTTTTTCATGACGCACTTATAAGAGGGACAGAACTTATGGCACGACTGTGTACAAACACTTGTTTGTATTTGTGACATGGAAGGCCGTCGCTTGGTCCTTGACGTTTAAATTTAGAATAAGAGATATTTGAATCTACACGATCACCAGTTTTATAATTTTCGGAACAAAGACAAGATTCCCGAAGTAAACAAAACCATCGAACTAGAAATTTTCGGAAAACAACCGCATACTTAGCAAGCGACGTGCGAATGTTGTCTTCCTTCGTCCAGTTAACAATGTTTGTTAAGGCATTTATTAACATTTCAAATCAATAGGTCGACATGTTTTCAGCCTTATTTAGAGATATGTCTATGCAAAATAACAACGAAGCGATATCGGAAGAATATTGTCAAATTTTAAGGAGGAATCACATCCCACTACGCGTTCCAGGATTCTGTCGGATTGAAAGAAGTTTGCTCTTGTAGAAAAAATTCTTCTACAAAGAAGTCAGTGCATAAAATCCTTCAAGGTTCTCTAATTTATAGAATATTGAATTCAGTAATTCAAAATGTAATGGGTCATACAAGGACCGACACAAGAAAAATCAATTTAAATTGAATAACTCAACAAAAAAATTAACTTACCTTATTGTAAAATTAATTAACTAATATCAATTTCTTCCTAAGTTTCTTCTTTCATTTTAATAACGAACAGTTTGTGTCGCAAAGCTTTACATGCTTGAAGTTCTGCGGGAATTTCGATAGAATGGTCAGTAAAATCGCTACAACATCCCCTTCTTCAACCCCCGCGTCCTTATACTCGTCAATAAATCAATACATCTCGTTGTTACCGATTGCTTTACTTCTTTTTTTTTCTTGAATCGTGTCCTTAAAACAATCAAAACGAGATCAAGCGTAACTACATTCCAAGAAAGTACATAAATACTTACCCTAAAAACAGGTTTTTATTACTTCACATTGATTTTATTTGGACAATAGACTAAAAGATTCCGTAGTTCTTTTTGCTTTTGTTTCATTAAGATGTGCTCTTCGCATTTTTGTTTATTTATTTTTGACGTTTTTGTTTTTAATTTCTTTTTATGTTTTTAAATTTCCATAGACGTTTCTCTGTTTTGTTATTTTTATACATCGTAAATTTTGAGTGTTTAGATTTAATTTGTTTTCCTTTTTTTGTCTCCATTCTTATTTTTCTCATATACATATATTTCAAATTTGTTGTTGCCATTTGCCAAAACACGTAGATGATTCGAAAAATAGGAGACTATGAGAAATTCGAAAGGAAAACTTCCAAGAAAATAACCAAAAACATTGTTTTTTCCTTATCCAAAAGATGGAAACGTAAATCTTTATGCATATGTGTATAAATTTTCTCGAGTACATCATGTATATCTAATAGTTCAATAGTTTCATCCTTTTTGTTTGTAGTATATTTTTGTAGAACGTTTTGTTGCTGTTGGTTTGAAAGGACCTTTTTTCTGTCTAATGTGTTAGAAATGTACGCGCATGTGTCTCAGTGTATGCATGCAATTGTTCATCTTGTTGAGTTTCTTAATCTTTTCTATATGCTTTTACAGTATATACGAAAAAAAGTAACAAGTAGAATATAAGTAACAGTTTTCCTCTTCTTTTTTTGTTTTGAATCATTTCTCTTTTCAGTTTTGTATATCATTATTTGCTGATGCTTCATTTTTTTATCCATTTTCAAATTGATTTTATAGCTTTTTTTTTCGATTTCAATTTTTTCATGCTTTTTATAGAAAATATTTTTTTCGAGTTTTATCACAATTTTAAATCGTTTTGATTTATTATTTTTCTCTTCTTTTTATTATAACCTCCTTAAGTCATTTTGTTTTAACAATACACAGTTTAGACGAGTTCCCGCCATACCCACTACGAACTTTTTTTTTCGATTTGTTCTTATCACCTAAATTTCTAGATTTATTCCACACGAAAAATAAAATAAAGTGAAATCAAAATAAAAGCTAGACAATTCCAATGTGTGAATAGGATCCTGACTCGACTTTGATGCGTTTGAATGAGAAGCAAATTGAATTGAATGAAATAAATGATGGATAATCATTAGTTGTTGACTGATTTAATGTGAGAAAATAATCATTAGTTGTTGACTGATTTAATATGATAAAATATTTAATAAAAAAAAATTATTACATGAATATGATGAACATAATAAAAAGGCAGGGACATATTTTGGCTTGTTTCGTTTCGTCCTTATCAGTTTTTGTTCCTTTTTAATGGATGAAAATTGAAGAATTGAAACGACATAGTCTTTAAGTACAATATAAATGATAAGATAACGTTTAAATAACTTAAATGTGATTTTCAAGTACATCAACCAAGCATTTATATAAAATCATAGAAATTTGCTAATTTTCAATCGAAGCGGCTTGTTCTTTCGCATCAGAGGCTACAATGGATTTGCTGAAATTCTAATCGAACTCCCCCGTTTATCAGCCTCTCCTTACAACGCTCAATCCACTCGCACCCCTCCCCCTAATTCACCCATGTCCATACTTGTGCTCCTATTGTAGTGCCCCCGTTGCATCACTCACATCTGGCTATCGTGGTCTCATTGCATTTTGTTATTTTGCTGTGTTTTATTTAATTTCTACAACTTTCACTTTTCTATCTACGTATATCTTTAAGTTTAACATTACATTCTAATCTCTTGAACGTTGTTTGCTCCTGTCAAGGAAGCAACAACGGCTTGAAATATGCCCGACAACAAATTGCCGTTGCCGATGGCATTAAGTCCTGTCTTTGATAGTACATATCACACTCTTGTTGTGTTAACTTATCAAATACGGCAGCATATTCACGATGAAATGATACCATATCGACATTCGAACGACCAATAGCGGTTAGTGCTAAGAACATAAGATCCCTGTAGATTGAATGGGGTCGTTCGACGCCTGAATGTTTGAGTTTGTGACGTTCGTTGGCCAAACGTTTGATGGGGGAGGAGAGGTCGTTGCAACGTATTGCCGCAAGTAGTTGCTGAATAACGCTGTAATGCAATACAATTTAATAATTTTGCATAAGAAGAATTTAAAAAAAAAAACCAATTGCTCTAACTTACTTTCTATTCAACGATTTTGATTCGGTTAGCAACGCTTTCAACAACGGACTTGTTGGTTCGGGTTGCTTGTACAGGATATAAGCAGGTGGTCCAGTCTCTGCATGCAGTCGCAAGTTGTCCCATAAACATTGAATATGAATTGTATTCGGCTCGCGCAAAGGATCCAATTCAGCATCGGGCTGTAATGTTGATTATTTAGATTCTATTCAGTAAGGCTCAAATAAAATGATCCTTACCGGTTTCGGCAACGACAAATCTGGCAAATGTGTTGAACTTTCTATACGTTCCATTATCCATACCAGATTCCAATAAATAATTGGATGCTCATCAACGAATGCTTCTTTCAGCAACACCGAATCACCTTCCTGTGCCAGCAAATTTTCCAATTCTTTACGCAACACTAACGGATTCAAGTATGGAATGCTCAAGCTGTCGGACTGTTTGAGATTTTTCAAACGTTCGTTGACAATGATCTGAACACTTAAGAATGGCACTGTCAATTTGCCGCATGCATGGCACGATGTATTCAAATTTGAATCTTCTGCTGTCCATCCGGCCATTATTTCTTCATCGTAAATTAGAACGGAGCAATTGTGACATTGCGAGCAGGAGGTGAGTTGTATAAGAACATCACAGTCAGGGTTATCTGTTGCCTGTTGAACGAATATAATAATTAAAAGATTGGCACATACTTCATAACGCTATTAGAATTGAATTTATAGATATTCGTTGTTTCGTTACTCATTCACGGTAGATTACTTAATTTTTTTTACAATTCAATGGCTGAGAAATGAGAAAAATATGGATAAGAAAACGCAAAATGCGTCCTTAACGAGGTTTGGAAGCCGATTCTAGGTGGAGCCAGCTCCTCATCCCAGAAGAAGGCTCCATCAGGAACTGTAAGATACGAATCTGCACATAGAATGACACAATTTTCTTGGTCATCCTTGGTCATTTTTTTGTCTCAAGCCTGAATAAGCTGAAGAAATGTTGACAGAACAAGACAAGCCTGATATAAGCAACTTTTACAACAAAGCAGGAGCCACACTAGACGGTCTGCAAACTGGCAATATACCGGTTTGGAACTAAGTGGTAGCCCAGCGCGAGGAATGTGTGCAAAATCGTCCGGATTTGAAACGATTTTATCTTGGCAACTATAATTAAACAATATAAAAACACAAATCAACTTACCTCTCCACTAAAAGAATACAAATTCTCCGGTAATGTTGGGTAGCCGTTCAAGCTGGTTGTAGACGAATGTTCACCCAACGGTACCAGATTATTATAGCTGGATTTACGCGATTCACTTAATCGTCCCCATAAATCCATATCACTTGATACGCGACGCGTTTTCTGTAAGTCATCCGAATTCATTTCATCTTCGTTAATACTATCATTGCCAAAGGTAGAATTCGTTTTGACTGGAGTTGAATTCGCTGAAATTGCTTCCTTGATTTCATCCAATTTCTTAGCCATCGATGTAGCCGCATGTTTGATACTACTAATGCCGCCTTGAATCAATTCATTGGACTTCTTACCAGTTAAGCTAGGACTGGGCAGAGAGCTTGTGTTAAATTATTTATCATGAATCTAAACAAGGACTTGAAGGATTCGAATATTTTATGTTCAAAGCTATATTTAACTTAAATAGAATTATATTTATTAGCTTTAAATTAAATAAGCACTGATTTCAACAGTTTACATATAAAACATGCAACAAAGGAACATAAGGATTTATATTTAATGCAAGGCAATTGCATTCAGTGCGATTAATTGCAATTTTCTCATAGTTATTTCGAATGTCCTTTTGTCTTTCGGTTTCATCTACGACTTACCTTATATTCGATATATTTTCAATGAGATTTGCTGGTAATTTTAGATCTTTCAATTCTTTTCTAAATGACAGCCGTGCAGGTGAATAGCGTCTAGCATCATTAATAATATGATCATATGTATGTATAAGAGCAATCGTAAGGATAACAATGATAACATGACGAGCAAGACAAAATCATGGATGGTCAGTCAGGTGAGGTCAGGGCAGGTTGCAATACGACCGATCACGTACATTCATGTATGTAAAAAAGGGAAATCATACAAAGAAAAAATAAATAAAATAAACGAACGATCATAATCATGCGTATAAAAATCTACTGCTACGTAAAATAACAATTGAAATTGTATAAAAAATAAAAAATGCAAAGTGGCTGCAAGAAAATTACCCAAAATTAAATTTAAGTGATGATCCGAAATTGGCAAGGCTCGACGTAACTGAATTCGCCGGCATCGTTTCAGAACGATGCATGCTACGATTCGGGTGAATTCCTTCATCAAATGTAGCACTGCGTTGCCCTTTAAACAGGATCGGTTGATCTGTGTACATTGTATTATTGTTCAATGTGATTTTTTCATGTTTATTCTTGGCTTCGTTCATATTAACAACCGTCTCAGTTTCAACATTTAACGCTCCAAGTGGATCGTTTTGTGTTACGGGCGTCCGCGGCGATATTCTGTTGAAATATAAGTAAATTTAAATTTTATATTCTGTAATAATGTTTCATAGTTTGAACGTACTTAGTAGGGCTGCTAATTTTCAATCGAGGGTCTGTATCGTCGTCCAAATCTTCTTGCGAACTAACAACTTCGTGAACACTATCAAAACTTCCATCCTCTTCCGTTGTCATCATCTTCAAACGTTGAGCTAAAGTACTACCACTACTGCTACAATCAGTTCCATTTCCAATTCCTACCGCGTTGGCTGAAAAGGATTGTTGCTTTTGCAGCTTATTTAATATTTTAGTATCGTTGCCGAAATCGTCGATCGGTTTCGACAATTGTCGTGTTAAATCTCGGGGCGGACTGGACGGAGCTGAACGAAATGAAGGCGACGATGATGAGTCTGTCGCGGACGGCGAAGAACATTTATTGCCGGCATCACCTGATATTAGCAAGCCGGCACTATTTATTACATCGGCTGATTCCTGAGGATTCGACTGACGCACGATATTCCCGAGTTTGCCACGTAGTTTGTCAAAAGCGGTGAAATCAATGAAATTCCCCACCGGTTCAACATGGGATGAAGTATTTGAATCCAAGCTAGTACGTGATGTTCCGTCAACTGTTTCAAGTGTGCTTAAATTATTTTCACATGAATTGGACAATCGTTTTTTGGTCGTATGACGTCTGCCAGCCCGACGAAAATGCGCTGCTCCCAAAACAACATTCTTGATACGATTCCAACGCAGCTGACTTAATGTTGTGCTGTCTTGCGGCCATTGCGACTCCAAAACGCATCTATTGTAAAAGCCATAAGTCAGAGCATTCGGTTGAACGCCTGAACGCTTCATCAAGTAGTGAAGCCTGACCGCAAGGACAGGGAAATTGTATGTACCACACAATTGCATCATAACTCGATAGCAAAATTCATCGCATGTTATTTTTAGTTTGCTCGCACGAACTAGAAGATCGTAGGCTGCACGTAAGATTGTATGCTCTTTCCCGGAAGCGTGCAGGACCATACTGGGTAGGACCAAAAAGTAAAGGGAATAGCATGTGGCTAGTAAATACTTCGCCCATGCCTCTGGATGCAATTGACATTTTCGTGCTAGTTTTTGAGCCAATTTTATCTCGTGTTTCGTTCGTCGAGCTATCGGTGAACCCGGTCCAGCTGCCAAGTTCTGCTGCAGGAACGTTGTTATATGAGATTTGCGTACGGGTTTTAGTAGTAGCGGGTCCAAAGTGAATGTTTTGTAGATAAAACATTGTTTGGTGTCTGCAAAATAATCATTAGACAATTATGTTGTTTAGGTTAAATAACATCATCTTTTCAAAGTATTTGCTGTTGGTACGTCACAAATCATGACTGAACTTGGGCTTTGAGGCGGGTTAGAGCCACCAAAAACGAACAGCACGCGATCCCTAGCGTCTAGTTATCTCAAAAAAATTAATACTTACTTCCCATTGTTATACTATCCGGTGGCAATATAAACTTCGTCCTTTCACTGCTATGTCCCGATTCCCAATCAATAAAACGTATTTCCGACGGTGTATCATCATAAGCACTAATTTTTTCCGTACAATCATCGAAGAATGCCAACCCATGATCGCCATCTGATACAAATGACCGCTCTTCGATGAAACGAATAAACATTTGAGTTTTCATAAGAAGTTGAAAGAATTTGTGATGAGCCTGTCAACAGAATTATCCAACAAAAATTATTATAACAAATCAAATGGAAAGGATACATTTTATTTTATCAAATACACACAACACGTACCTTATCACGTGACCGTAAAAATGCGTTCATTTGAAAAAGAGCATTTGGATCGGTTGCACCAACAGATGGCGCTTTGGATATAGGAACTAAATATTCACGATAGCCACGTAAAATGGATGCCATAAAACGTAAGAAGGCCTCTTGGATTCGTTGCTCTAAATTTTGTTCGCGTTTCTTCTTTTTAAAATCTCGATCCAAACTATTTTTCGAATCGATACCCTGATTATATTGTAAGTCTTCCAAATTGCGTAAAGTCTGTTTGAGGATGCGTGCTGCACGTTTGGGTAGGAGTTTTGTTATCAGATGTTTTTGTGCCTCGCACATCTGTGTAATCAAGAAGAGAATGTAATAAAATGTTTCCGCAATATTGAAGTTTAGGTGTGTTAAAAGTATCCAAACTGCATTCATAACTCGGCAATCTTTTAAGTCATACGGCTCAAAGTATCCTGCAAAGGAGCCCTACCGTGACTGGGGAAATAATACTTTTTAATTTCCGCACCGTACCTATTTGATTGGAGACCCCGCTCCCATCGATATTCGGAGATGTTTATCGTGTAAAAGGCATCTGGGACAGACGCAGCATATTGCTCTTTTCGCATTGATTTTATGTGGAAATATTCGACCACTGAAAGACTTAAAAACCACTGTGGGCTTTATCGATACTTAAAATGCGTCCAAATAAACACGACCCTTTGGTAATAACCTCATACATCAATTTTTTGATGAGTCGTTCGAGAGACTTTTACCGCAGAAGTTGTTTAAATTACGAAGACGCAGAGTTATGAATGCTAGTTGGGTAATTTTCGGATACATCGTTTACGTTACAAAAATTTCCAATACTTTTTTCCTTTTTTATTACCTTTTGAGTGTATAAATGAAAATAAAATATATATGATGTAAAAATTATGTGTCTCAAATGAACTCCAACAATTACAGGAAACTTATAAAACATTAAAAATTTGATATGAAGCAAAATAAATCCAAATCAGGCCAAATTAAACTCACTCTCCGGTAAGGATAACTATTCACAGTGAATCGAACAAGCATTGAAAATTTTTAAACCCAAATATTCAAATTGGTTTCAAATAATCTGAATAATTTCCAAAGACTTACGCTTATATTGTTTGTATCCAAATCGATACAGGTGACATCCTGTGGAGGTTCATACAAATCAAAGAATCGTGAATCGACACCAATTAAATATGGCACGGGAGCATGTAGAACTTCGGCAAGGCCTAGTGGACACAGTGGTATGTACGGACATTGCCATTTGAAAGGGAACAATAGAGTGACGACTGCTTCTGCGACAGCTGTGAGCGTAGCGGGCCTTCATTGAAAAAGAAATATAAATATGATATGTATTCGGCATGCGAATAAAGTTCTTTTTCACGCTCAAAACCTTTTCTTTAATTTAATAGTTGCAAGAGTTAAGGATAGTTCTTCCACACTTACCGCAATGAATGTATTAAAATTTTCTGTTCTGTAAGTACTAAGAGTAAAACGTGTAAACAGTTTTCAGCTCCTAAATTAGATAGTAGTTGTCGAAAACCGGCACCACTACGAGGAAGAGGCGAATCTTCCGGTTGTGTCAGTAGGATTCGATCATTACTCTCACTAGACATCTGTAACATTCAAAGCAAAACATACTTTTGGTGTTTAGTTGTTGACGCAACGATAAACCCATAAACATGTACCTGTAAAAGTATACTTGGGCTCGGAAATGGGACTTCATCCATAAGTTGTATAATATAACGTTCGATTGGAACTTGTAAGCCATCCTTTCGGTTTGCCATATGCTACATTAAAAGTAAGTTGCCTTCAATAATTAAAGCAACTCTGAATATCACCACAATGACCTACCTGTAAATATTGAAGCCACCTTTCAAAGGTATCACCAAATGGATAATGAGACAACAAACAGATCGCTTTATTTACATGCAACGAATGACTCTTACTAAAGTCCTCATCCCATCCCAGTAATTCCTTTTGCCCTTCAGTCAGGTTTTCCCCACTTGAAATAATTAGAATCCATCAGTAAAGTTTTTTCAATTAAAAATCCACCTAATCCCAAACATACTTGAAGTCCTCGTAGAACGTCAATGCCGATCCGTACACTTTGTAGGTGCCATCGTTAACGGTCAGGACGAAAGTGCTAAACACTGGATTGATTGCTTTTCTTTTATGCTGCAACGAGGTTGTAAAAGGAAAAACAAAAAAAAATGTATTTAATAGAGTGTAAAAGCATTTACAATCGCTGACTGCTTGAACTTTTATTATGTATTTCATGATTTACGCTTCACCGACTCATTTCACGTACGAGCCATAAAGCCATGCTTAGTGAACCGTAAATCACATTCAATTTCCTCTGGTTTTCCATTCAAGAGGAACTTACCGATTCGCTCACATGCGGCCATGCTTCCAATGAACTTCCCATCGGTAGACAGAATAGAGGCACACTCGGACATAAGTTCAATGAGAAATCATTATGATCAACAGTTGGATATCGTAATAAGATTTCTGGTTGATAACTAATCAATCTTGGACGGTTCATTGATTTCTTATAGCATAGATAAACGTCGCTACCGACCAGACCTTTGTTCAGTGTCTTCGGTATTTGACAAAATGCGTGTGGTGGCTTCTCCCCTGAGAGGAATTCAAATAGGTAGTAAATTAAAAGACATATCCCTCAAATCCGCTTGCAGACTAACCTTTCGAGGCGACTATTATACACAATTCAGTCACGACCAATTCATTACATGGCATATCGTCCGGTGCCCGTCGAAACGTTATGTATATTTTCGAGGATGAGTTGTTTACATTGGCTGTCCGTTTACCAGGAGTCTCTTTAACAATTTCCGCATCAGACATTATGCGTTCAGCTCCATCGTACATAACTCCTGCGAAAGTATACCCACGAGATTAGGAATGAAATCATAAAATCGGTAAAATCAATTCCCCAAACATGTAAAAATCATGCAAATCGTTACTGTCAACAGCCAGACGATATGACTCCACCACACTATACACTAGTCCTTACTTACCAATATCAACTAACGGTGGTCTATCCTTTCCACGTTTGAAGTAGATATAGCAGGGTGTTGTACGTACCGAACCGTAATTCAGATCAGCATGCAATCCGGTCGGTGTGTATTCAAGGATTTCATGTCCTTCAGGAATCTTTTCACCCAAATCCGGAAAAAATACACCAATGTCAGTAATTGGATCTATGGAATTTGCTGCACGTAAATGTCCTGAATCGTTGAATATACTCTCTTGTAGTAGTTGAGGATTTTCTGGCATGCCAGCCACAACAAAATAATCGGCTACACGTTTTTCATCCATTATGTCGTTGTTGTTGTTGGTGTTGTTTTATTTAACTTCTTTTGTTTCTTCTGTGTTAACAATTAACGGACGGGGTTGACTGGAAATAGTAGTGGTAATGAAAGGGTTATCATTTATTGAAGGTTTTTCTATTCGTAGAAGTTGATTATTGTGTAATTATATTGTTTGGCGGTTTTGTTATGACGGGAAGGGATAAGGACGATGTTAATTAAGGCGCGGTTTTATTAGACAGACAGCGAAGACTATTATTTTAGCGCTATTCATTTCTGGTTGCGGCTCAAAATTTCATTTATCGATTCGATAAAATTCCTTGTAATGGCATGATTCTGAATAATTAGCGGCGTTTCGACTGTGTTTGATTGCTATCAAAAAAATGTTAAGAGTTTATGTCTGGCATATTGCAAATTTATGACCGACTTTAGATAAATTAGTATCAATTCAATTTTATTATTTTTTATTCGGAAAAATATGCAAGAAAATAATCAGAATTGCTTGAAGATTTGTATAAAGAATGTCAAAATTTAAGGTCCTTAACGGTAAACAAACAAAAGAAAATACAATAATTAAATAAACAATTAGAGAAAAGTGAGTAAAATTTTAGAGAATTTTTAAGGAGGGAGAACAAAAGAGAAAAGTAAAAAAAATCCTGGGTAAATTTTTGATTTTGAGAAATTAGGCACAGATACTTTGAGAGGTAGACAGAGAATGACAACAGAGGTAGGTTAATTGTCACTTTTCTGTCTTCCTACCCTTCAAAATACGGTTTCAAAAACAAATAAGGAAGAACTCATCGATGCTACGGGATCAAAACAAACCTTGTTTTGTATTTTTCAGACATGCCTACAAGTAAAGTGCAAAAAAGGAATATAAGAATTAAGTAGCTAACAAAACAAATTTAAAAAAAAATTTTTTTTGCTACTCAAGACGAATGCGTTTGCAATAATGCAAACTTCACAAACCTTTTTCCTCAGCATACAAAAAAAAAAAACGGACGTGATATCACCATTATGAAATGGTATTTGTGAATACTTTGGAAAAAGGAGCTAGTTTTACAGACTCGTATTACACACGACACAGCAGGAAAATACGAAAGCTGTCACGAAATAGCTGTCACGAAAAAAGACTGGGAATGTGGTTAAGGTTCCGATCGAATATGGTGTTTAAATTTAGTGACTCATATGTCTTTCCGTAATTTAAGGAGCAGCTACCAGGGTGATAGTTATTACTGAAACATTTTTGGAGGGGCGAGATGAAGACTTTTTTTGAAAGGAATTCGCGCATTTGTGAAAATGCGGACTAAATGGATTTTTTCAAAAGAAAATGTTGACAACTCCATGAAAATTGAATTGATAATTTTTTTCTACATTATTATTTCTTTCACTTCATTGAATGTTTTGATTAAAATATACATGGCTTGAATTTCGTTCATTTGTTTCCATTTCCACGCATGTAACCTTATTTTTTATATTGCCCCTTATGCACGCCACTGGACTAATTATTTACAAAGACTTCCTACTGCAAACATGCTGTCATATTAATGAGATTATATTGAAGAACACGCTGTGTAATGTAATGTATCATATGATGACGTTGTAAAGAGTACAACAAACACTTTCAAAATTATGCTGGTTAGCACATTGAAGCTAATTAATTTAGTTTTTGATGGGCTTCAATGAAACGACCAGTCAATGAAGAGACGTCTTATTCATCTGAATATGCATTTTAGAAATGTTTAGGCGATTTTTTTGATAAGACTCAAGTTTTGAAGTTTTGTTTCGCGGGGCTTCCAGTCTGAAATATATCGCTGATATCGTACCTTTTTGATTGTTTCGTTATAACAAATATAATATATATACAAGCCTTGAAAATGTAACTTCATCACTTTCGTATTGAGCCTATTGTTTTTATTATTTCTTCCATTACGAAACACCATCTACGTAAGGTACACGCAATTGAATACATACTTGCGAGTATGAAACGTTGAATAAACATTCCTTTATTCTGATTTTGTTAGTATATAAGACGAAGAACAAGAAAAGAAATAACATTTGAGCATTAATGTACAAAAGATACGAAGAAGAACAACGCACAATACACCATGCCCTGGAGTAGTTTCAATGTTGATATTGTTCTGGTTCTGATGTTTCTGCTGTTTGCTCGCATGCTTTTTCTTAATGCTCGTGTTTTGTTTCAGAAAACAGTCTATATGTGCATAGTATCATTTTACTGGATGATGGGCAAACATATGTACATACCATAGTGTGTATTTTGCCTTGCAAAAGGCCACTTAATGGATTTTAATATAAAAAACTCCATTAATTTTTGATTCCTTCAGTTAGTCAATTAGCTAGCACCAGTAAGAGTTCGTGCGACAGATGAGGGATGATATAACAAACAATATTTTTTCGTTTTGCGCTTTGAGGGTGTGTTTGTTTGCTTCAGAGTTTATCATACTCTTTGACCGCCCTCAAGCTAGGATTCAATTAAACTGGATAAAATATGAACATCTAATGCTTGTTGTGCCTCATGCAAAAAGGATGTCATCAGTTGCTTTAGCTATTCTTGGCTACAAAGAATGGATGCCTTTTATTTATACTCACTCATTAGAAGTATGGAAGTCCTGGTCCTGGTTGTCAAATTCAATTTTTACTACTCTTTTGAAAAGTTTTAACAAAGTTAAAATCCTATTTTATGAAACATAGCTGGATGGAAATTTAGAATTAATATATTTAAGATTACCGCCATTTTTAATAAGGAGATCTATTTGGATCGAATTCAATGTAAATGGACAGTAAACATGTAAATTAAATGAAAGTAACTTCTATTCGTTAATTTATGTGCTGCACCCTTTTAAAAAAAAAACTGAAAAATTCACGCGTCTAATACGAGGTCGGGTTTTATTATTTCAGAACAGACAACGACCAGAATAATTCGTAGTCTTCCAAATACAATCTTCACACCAGTTTGCAATTCTACGTTCTACTCTAGAGTATGTTCTTCATGACAATTCTACCCTTGATATCCTGGAAGTTCAACAGAATCCATTCTAAAAAAACTGTTACCACCATAACATTCTATTTTATGGTAAACTTTCCTTACTACGAAAATATTTACATGTATCCTTCATTTACTTTTCGCAATTCACATGATGTCATTGATTATGAATGTCAAGCCACAATAAATAAAAATTCAACGAACTTTGTCCTGATGAATTTGTGGTAGTGAGTGTAGTGTAAAACAGCAATTTTGAATATTATCCAAAAAAATAGGTCAATTGTCTAATTTAAATGTTAAATGTCACAAACGAACTACAAATTCATTTGGGAACGATAAATAATGGAATAAAAATGAGCAAATATATATTTTGGCTGCAGATGGATAGGAATTTATACAAAGGATGTACAAAGTATGAGTAAATGGATAAAATTAAATTGAAAGATGTTTTCGCTCCTACACTTATCCTAAACTTTAACCACTTCTATCATTTATCTCCCATCAAAATTACACTTGAAACTCTGGGCGGGGTTGATAACCGGCGCGAGTATCTTTTTTTTATCATTTCCTGAAATCATGATGTTTTACTACTACATTTGCAATAAATTCAATTCATTTTCAATACTTAAGTATATTTGATATACATTTTCGTGGAATACTCAAACAAGAAAGAGTACAAACGACAACTGAAAAGATAACCGACAAGAAATCTAAGAAAAAAAATTTATCAGCTTTGATATTGGTGGGTATATATGACGTGGAGAGTAAGCAAAAAAGAAAATAATAGATGACAATTTGATATTTTTAACTTGATTACTTCTCGTTGTATCTCTAATCAATGTTTACGATTCAGATTGATAGGAAAGAATATATCAAAAAAATTGATAATGTGCTATAATGTTGCAGCGACGAGAATTTGGTTATTTTTAGATTCAGTGCAAAGTGTAGACTTATTCAAAGAAATGACGTGAATAATGATTATTGATTATGATTTTTGATGCGGATATAAGCCAATTGTTATCAGTAGATAGGCAAACTTGTGGAAATGTATAAATGGAAGTCTCCATTCAACTGATAATAAAAGACAAACCGCATTATAAATCTTGTTGAAAGTTTAAAGTCTACTTTTCATTGATAACTCACGAGAATGCACCCTTGTGCGGTCTCTTCTGTAGAATTCATGCTCATGTCAAGTGCTCAACCTGTCTTATTCGTAATTACCACAGCAACTTTTTCTTTACTTCGTTTTAGGCTTTCTTCGATAATATCTTTGATACCTGAGCACAAAATTTGTATCAATTTGTATCTCTACAAGACAATATACTGTATTTTACCATGGGAAAATAATGGGAAATAAGCGGCTAGGGGGAACCCGAACATAACGATCAGCATGTTCAGCATGGAAGCCAAAGAAACGACAATAAGGCTAACTGATAGGTAACTGAAGAATCCTCTTTTTCTTCACAAGCTGTACAATAATATCGCTAGTCTGAACCAAGTGCTGAACTGCAATGACTCTATCTTCTTCAGGACGGGTTTGGGCTGTCGCGCCATTAATGCGTCCTAATGGAAGGCGTCTGAAGTTTGCATCGTTGAAAACGCAACGGTCTGAAATTTTTTGACTTTTTGGATGTATTTTTGATAATTTTACTTGAAATTTAGGTAACCTTTATGTACATTTTTGAATATTTTACGCTCCACTAGGATTTAATTTCAGTTTAATCATCTACAAAAAAAAAGAGATAAAATTTGACAGCGTTGCGATTTCAACGATGCAAACTTCAAACACCTCCTAATGGAGGTGTTTTTCGCTTTTTGACAGTTTTTTTTTTGGATAATTTGACATAAAATTACTGTCAACTTTATGCACATATTTGAATATTTTGCACTCGTAGGGTTTTCGTTTCGATTTTGTCATCTACCGAAAAGAAATAGTCTAAAAATTTGACAGCGTTGCGTTTGCAACGATGCAAACTTCAGCCACCTCATAATGGTGTGTTGATAACGCACAATTGTGCGTGGACAAGCATAATTGCGTAAATTTTTCTGAAAAATACGACCGAATAATGTCCCTGCATCGGCACCGAGTCCATGACGCCGATCCGAGCCTGCCTGAATTCAATCCCTTTTGCAAGCTAAAAGTCTTTTCGACAGTGCGTTATTGACTCTGGAAGAGTTACGAAATGCAAATAGCTCGAAGAATCCAGATGCTGAATAAGAATAAGACGCTGAACCAAACCCAATATATTCGGGGAACTGACAGTACTGCACTGATAAATCAGAGGAACAAGGATTTTTGTTATATTACAAGACTCCACTCTCTTAATTTTTCTTCTTTGATTGTTGGAATTGCAATGAGGCAGATTTGTTACGCTATGAAAATATATTCGAATAATTTATGTTTTCAGCATAAAAATAGAGTAATTATTAAGCATTATATTATCTGTACATAAATGTTTGAATGGATTTACAAGAGATAGAGTCACTGACATTAAATTGAATCGGACAATATTGCAACCAACTTCATTTTGAAGCCTCATTATTAGGCTTTCTTTTTCAGTATGTGTCATTTCTTCGAAATGTAAACAACATAATTTTTCTGTGTTCTGAATATCTCAAAACACAATTTGCGGCAAGGATTGCTTCTTTGTTTTCATTTGAAGAAATCTGTAGCTGAAAGTCGTCGTGTGCTGTAGGAAGCCTATGGAGATCATGCTCCATTCAATTCTACTTGTGAGTACTGGTTTCGGCATTTTAGAAGTGGTCATGTTAATACCGATGACAAAGAGCGTGAAGGACAACCGAAAAAGTTTAGGCGTCTTAAGTTTGCATCGTTGAAAACGCAACGGTCTAATATTTTTTGACTTTTTGAATGTATTTTTGATAATTTGACTTGAAATTTTGGTAACCTTTATGCACATTTTTGAATATTTTACGCACTACTAGGGTTTCATTTCAGTTTAGTCATCTACAAAACACAAAAGGAGATAAAATTTGACAGCGTTGCGATTTCAACGATGCAAACTTCAAACACATAAAAGTTTGAGGATGTCGAATTGGAGACTCTATTAGATGAAGACTCGTGAAGAACAACACGCAGAAGGATTGTAAGTGACTCAACAAGCATATCTGTTCGCTGAGAAGCCATGGGAATGATCCAGGAGGAAGGCTATTGGGTGCCGTATGAATTGAAGCCGAGAGACGTCAAACGACGTTTTTTCGACGTGAACAGCTTCTCCAACGGCAAAAAAAAAAGGATTTTTGCACCGTATTGTAACTAGTGATGAAAAATGGGTTCATTACGATAACCCCAACCGCAAAAAATCATCAGACCGCCGGCCATACGCCAAAGCCGAATATTAACGGTGACGATGTCATGCAATGTATTTGGTGGGACCAATTGGGCGTGGTGTACTATGTGCTGTTTAAACTAGATGAAACAATCACAGGGCAACTCTACCGACTACAATTGATGTGTTTGAACCGAGCATTGAAACGAAAACGGCCGCAATACGAGCAAAGACACGATAAAGTTATTCTTCAGTATGACAATGCTCGACCACATGTTGCAAGGTCAGTCAAAACATACCTTAAAACGCTTAAATGAGAAGTCCTAACCCACCCGCCGCGTAGCCCGGACATTGCCCCTTCCGACTACTATTTGTTTTCGTCGATGACGCATGCCCTTGAGGAACAGCAGTTCCGCTCTTTTGAAGAACTCCAAAATTGGATTGCCGTATGTTACCAGAAAGATAGGAAAAAGTAGTGGCTAGCGATGGACAATACTTTGAAAAATTAATTTGTAAGAAATTTTAACACAATAAAGCGTCAGACATGAAAAAATAAATTCTTTAAAGCTTTTTTGTACATGCAATAAAGTGTGAGAGAATAGAATAGTTTTCCCGTCCGTTTTAAAGACGATTATAGAACACTTTGGAATATGATAAACATCTATAATATTGACTTGACATATGATCATACTTGAAAGTTTCGTCAGGATAATGCGTTTCTGCGGAACAACGAAGGGAATCTTGGACGTAGACAACATTTTGTCAATTCAAACATAAGATAGAGCTAATAATTTTACTATTTGTGAAGAGATAGATTTATTTTTAATATTTTGTTATGTAATCATTTTTTCTGTCAAAGTAAAAAATCCTTTAAATGTGTGTCACACCTGATGACGGTGCACTTAATTCGGTTTATCTTGAATATATTTTCTATAGAAATCATTTTAAATTTTTTCACTTTCTTTTCGATTATTCAGACCTCATTGGGTTGGGTTGGCTTTCAATGTCTTCGCATAATTCACCGCCAACTGTCTCATGAATATCAAAGATTTGGGATTAGTTAATGGAGTTATTTTTAGGCTGATTGTTATTCGTGATTGTTGTTGATCGTCTGGAGACAAACATCAATTTTAGATGACCATTGTCATATCAACGGATACATGCCGACTAAGCTTCATCTATAAATTTGCATCTTTGAATTGGGACTCATTTCTGTAGCACACAGAAACGGGAGGGACCGGCTTGATGCGGTTGTAATTCAGTAACAAGAAAAAGGCTTTGTCCTTCAACACATGGTTTTAATGATGTTTGCACAACACATTCAACTTGCTTAAATCTCCAATTGTGCAAACCATAGCCACTCCAGCATGCTACAAAGAAAAACGTCTTCGCGTTACAAGACCCTCTGCAAGATCTGCAAGTTTTCTCAAAAGTGTCTATCCAAAATACATACAATCACTTTCCGCGTGCAAGCAGGTTACCATGGAGTCAAGGTAACTGGCACATCAAAACAAAAAACCAACAAGCAAAGACACTGGCCAAGCTAGTGCATTCAGAGTCCAACATAATGAATATAACGATGACCACATAAAATATATGACCACAATCTTTGTTGTTATGTTGTCGACAGTTAACATTGAAACTATCTGATATGTCGGTCTGCCTTTTTGTCCTATTGCGTGCTTGTATATCTACTTGTCCGTTCGTTACATTCTTTGTGGTACCATTAAATGTTTTCAGAGGGTTGACTTAAGTGTTATCAGTGTATCGTAGTTAAAGTCGTTGTTCCTATTCGACTTTGATATTATAATTTAATTCCATGCCAATGATATTACTACGCGCAACAGACTTACCAGCAAACCTAATAAATTTTGTAGGGTATTTTATCAGAAAATGCTGTGAACTAGATTTCATTGTAGCAGCAAGATATTCTCCGCTTAAAACTCAGCACTATCTCTATGATAATTAAACTATTTTCCATAAATTTATCGCCTATCGTTGGGTCTTTTTTCCTATTCTCCAGTGGTAATACTTCGTTTGGGTATTATTTATGAATGAATGAAATGTTGTAAGCGTGTCAAACGCAAAGATATGGTAGACGCAAACGTAAAAAGTCGCGGGTTACATAAAAGCCTACGATTTCTTAGATGGAAATGGAAAGTGAACAACACTAGTAAGACGCGATAACTGCATTGGGTTTGAAGACAAAGAAGAAGACGAAATCAGGAAAACGAGAGAGAAAGAAGTAACCACTGTACCTGGTCGTAGATTCTTTTTGTATCGCTGGGTGTATGTTGAAAAGCAACCATAAACATTACTTCGACGATAATGGTGGCCTGAACGCTGGATTAACTATGTTACAAGCTTGGGCAAAAATCAAATAGATCTAATATTGCAGCATGAATAGAAACTATTTGATGCAATAAGGCAATTTAATAGTGATCGTATGATTTGAAATAAAAAAAAAAGAGTGAGAGAGGCTGCTGACAGCTGGAAACTTTGCTCGGAGCGTGTTATTACGAGTCAAGGTTTTAAATTTGATTGATTGCCGCGTTTGGATGCTTGAATTTAATAATAGGAAATAGGTTACTTGATTTATATCTTTTGCCAATCAAAAATTTCATACATGCTATTGGTATATTCGTAATTAGCGCGAACGCGCAAAAAATCCACTTTTAATTAGCAGATTAGAAATGGGTAATAAAGCTTATATTTCTGGGAACTTCTGCAGAGAAAATGCCTGAAGGGATATAAGGTTTCCATTTTTTTGTTTTGCCCCCGAACTACGCAGAAGTCTACTTTAACAGAAAGTTATTTAACTAATCTGGAAAACCTACAGTCATTGAAGGCTTAAATATATGTGTGGTTCGATCTTTTCTTTAATTTGAATACTGTTTTTATCTACCAGAAGATTGAAACATAATTGCCGTGTTTCTTCCGGAAAAGAAGGTTTGACGGGATAAAAGTTTGATCAATTTCTTTACAGGAAGATTGGTGCGACGTGGACGAAGCTAAAGTCTGATCTGGCCAGTTTGCAGGGTCCTCACAGTTACTGACTTCTTCCATGAGTTGCCTATTGACGTTGGGAGGGGGGGGGGGGTACAAACTCGACCTAAATTGAAGCTAAACAAAACCTGCCATCCACCTTCAAAAGTCCACTGCTGATTGGTAAAGTCACTTCGTTTTCACTCATTGAAGTCTTCTACTCGCTTAAGGGGGGAATAGGGTTTTAAAATTATTTATTTCCGATTTTTTATTTTTTGGACGAATGCATAATATCTCAAGAATGTTGTGTCCGAATTGCAAGTCAATCGGAGCAAAATTTACGAAGTTATGACTATTTTTATGGGCGCGATCAACTGACTCCATACGTATAGGCCGAGCAGAGCAGGAAGCTGGAAAACGAACAAAAGAAGGCAGGATTTGTAGTAGACAGGAGCAAAAAGATGCTTCAGACATCCTAGATAATTGCAACATTCTTCATGGACCTGGCATTGCTGATTCAGTGTGAGGTAAGTCGATAGAACTCGCTTATGAACGTTTGATCTTAAATTGTTCAAAACTTTAAAGTGTTATTCCCACAACCCATGTTTTCAAAGTCGGTGCCACTCATAACTTCAAAATTACTGCATCGATCGTTTTCAAATCTTGAACACTATTTCTGTACATAATTTACGAGATAACGCTCGAATAACGATAATTTTCTCCAAATTTATTAATATTTTTCATTTTACAATAACAAATTAACCGATTTATTTCGTAAAAAGTCGTGTTTTTTACCTTCAAAGTGTTCTCAAAAAATGAAAAATTGAAATTTTGAAAAACCCTTTCCAAGGTTACCTGGCCAAAACGATTACCTAACAATGTAATTTTGGTTTTTTAATTTCAGATGATCCAGCACCGAGTTCGGAGTGTCACCGCCATTCAAATTTTTTTCCAGGCGCTCCAGAATAATTGCCGCCATTGCTGTATTTTTAAATATTTCTCCATAAAAATTTCACAACATATTCTTAAAATGTCATACTATAATGTACTATTTTAATAATAAATTTCAACTGTTCCATAAAAAACAAATCACAAAATTGTGCCTTTTTTCACACGAATTAACCCTATTCACCCCTTAAGGACACAGATTCTCCACTAAACATAAGGTTCCACCATGACGTCTCTTTCATGTTTGAAATTCTTATAGCTTATTATTTCTTCTCGTTCAGTGAGCTCAGCATTGTTATCCCCTCCGAATAAGTACAGTCGTCAGGATCCTCTGGCAAAGATCCGGCATTATGCAACAAACCAACCATCTAGAGACTGTGCTGGACGCCCATTAGTCTCTCAACAATAACGACGACTATAACAATTTCGGCGCCTAACCAATTGTATCTTCATTTAAATCTGTAACGCCACTGATTATTTTCTTAGACAATCAAGTTTAGAGAGGATTATTTGAGATCCTTTTTATCATTTCCTTTCAATTTTTAATAATTAAATTTTTCAGCTTTGTAAAACAAATATATATACAACACTTCTGGTGAGAAATAAATACTGACAATTAATTTTTAAAAATGTATTTCCGTTTCACCGGTATTCAGATTAAAATTGCAAGTTCACGCCTCCATTTAGCATTGATTGAAAATGATATTCTCTCTCTCTATCTTGCCTTCGACATCTTTTTGTAACCCACACACTTTTGCTACCCTTAACATTTTTCCATTTTTCTATATCCTTAAATGCTCTCCAATACATTTTAATTACAACCGATTTATTGCTTCGTAACACTTTCCACATTCTAACTATTCATTCTTCATCCTTGCTGGTTTATAGATACAAATATAGGTCAAAAGTAGAAATGTTACCGAGTTCAAAAGGAGCTCATATAAGCGAATGTTCGGTTACCAAGCAACTATGAGTGTGTATAAATATGTTTTGTATGGTATATTCACAATGTCCTTGATGTTGAAAATTTCCAATTTAATATTACAAAAGGGTACGTGAATGGATTTCTAAGAAACATGCGAATTATAAAACGTTAGGTGAATGCAGAAAATTAATTTCTTTCTCATGGGTAGAATGTTGTTAGTTCATCGTGGTTGTCGTTGGGCCATTGGAAATTATCCTTTGATCAACATGAAATATAGTTTTTCAGGAAGGCAGAAAAGAAAGAATGAACAGAAAAAAGAACATGAGTTTTCAAATGTTGAAGTAATATGTGGTTTAGCATGAGGATGATGACAGTCAAAAGTTCAATTTTTTTCGGGTCTAGAAAGGTGTTAATTGGTCGGTAGTCGAAGGAGCAATTTGATGAAGTATTATGCGAGCATATTCGGTCGATTCGGTCTTGTTGTTCAGAGAAGTTCAGAATTTGATTCCCAGATTGGGATGCCATCATAAGAGGAGAAGAACATTCCCTTCATTTAATAAGATTTGTTAATTTCAGAAGTTTTTGGCAGATCAATTTCTCCGTGAAAATGGAGAAATTTAGTGATATTCGTCAAATTTGATCAGAACTTCCGCACCCATGAGTCTTCGCTGAGTTAGCTTAGCAAGGGTATAAATCACTTACAATGTTGTAAGTGAAAATGGAGAAATTGATCTGTCAAAAACTTCTGAAATTGATAAAGCCAGACCAAAGGAAAATAGGACAAGTTCATGCTGAGAGCAATATTCATAACTAATAAAAATAACCAGTCGACATCCACCTAAGCTGGTAGTGCCAATCGATGCGTCCCTGTCTGTGAGTTGACACCTGACGAGAAGCGGCAGGGACGCGTGTTCGAAACCAGCTTGAGCTCTTTCCACCTTTCTCAAGATTTGTTAGTTTGGCTGTAGAAAAAATATAGTTCAGTTCAAGATTCATATCTAAAATTTAGCAAGTTTATCTCACAACAAGTGTCAAACACTGTCAACAATATTGCTTTAAAATGAATAGAATATTAAGATCATAACTACTAATTTCTTGTTTTTTACGGCGGTATAATTCATTGTTATTGAGTGCCTAGTTAGTCAGTAGCAATCAAGGTAAAAAAACCAAGAGATGCGTTTGGCAACTTGCTGAACTTTTTGGAGGAATGACCCGGCCTATCTGGACAGTTTGATAAAGGAAATGGTCATTTCATATTACAAACCAAGCCAGTTGTCACATTCTGTTGAAAATGTCCATCCTTTCATTTTGTTTCGTTCTATTAGGAAATCCTTCTATGATTTGTTCATCTTTCTGTCCTTCCTACGTACAATCAGCGCCATCTGGCATATTCTCTTCGGCATGTGCTATTAATAGAAAAAAAAAACCGTAGGATAACGGTAGTTTGATATCCTTCTAGTAATTTTTCTTTTCTCTGCCCATCCCTACTAGAAGTAGGATGCAGTTTGATAAGTTCTTACACGATAGAAAAAACGTGGGTACGTGGGTATATGTGTTACCACGAGGATTCAGGATGCGTTTTCGTGACTACACGATAAGTTTTTGTTAAATATAACTACAGTCTGTTTGACAAGAGCGTGTACGGCAAAGCTCGGGAATGAATTGGGATAAAAAGTAGAAAAAAAAATACACTCATTATACATGATATAGACAATGATGCTTTATTATTAACAACTTGTCCAGTCGCCTCCATTATCAATAATTGACTGGAGTCTACGAGGCATACTTTCTACTAATTTTATTACATAATCCAGGGACAAAGACCTCCAAATAAGTTTAATTTCACGAACTAATCGTTTTAAAGTCCAGATCTGCTTTTCTCGAAGCTTCAACTTCATGAGTCCCCAAACATTTTCTATTAGATTTGCATCCGGCGACTGTGATGGCCAATCTAGTACTTCAACGTCATTTTTTCGTTTCCACACTGTACAAAGATGACTCCGATGTTTCGGGTCATTGTCTTCTTGCAGTAGCCAATATATGATTTTCCTTCTAAACCACTTTTGAGCAGATGGTAATAAAGCCCTTTGATATATTTTGACCATTTTAGCTGCATTTAAATTACCTGTAAATATGGGCAAGGTACCAAATCCCTGTTTTGAAAAACAACCCCAAACGTGCACCTTAACCGGATGTTTGACGGTCCGCTGGATGAATTTATTGGCGTGGGTACACCAGGTATGAGTGACAGAAAAACGTGCCCAAAAAGAAGCTTCGTCCGAAAAAATTACATTGTCCCAATCCCGGTCCAAATTTCCCTGCGCCCAAGTGAGTCTCTTTTTAACATGATTTTCCGACAGTAGCGGTTTCTTTATTATGCTACGAAATTTTACATCATGAGCCAGTAAACGTCTTCTTATAGTATCATATGACACATTAAGGCCCTTTTTAAGCAAAACCGCTTGGCCACCACGTAACGATAGGCGAGAATTCTTCTCGAATACCCGTAAAATCATTTTGTCCTCCTTTTTCGTTGTTTTTTGCGTAGAGCCACGATTAGGCAGATCGTCGACATTTTTTACTTCAGAATAGCGTTTCACCCACTTACTAACAAATGTCTTTGATTTTTTCATGTATTTTGCAGCGGCTGCGTATGACGTTTTGGGTCCTTTTGGATGCAAACACAAGAACACTGCTTCATAACGTGATGCGTACGTAACGCTCATGATGAAATACGTCCTTCTCTGACAAAGATCGAACGACAACTGAGACTCTATACACAAAGCATGTGAGGGGAAGGGACTAGCAACATGCCCAATTCTCAACCAAGCTTCTAGCGGTACCTAAAAAAAAGTTTTGCCGTACACGCTCTTGTCAAACAGACTGTACATGCCATGTTCACTTTTTTCTTTTTTTAAAGCCCCTTCCCACAAAGATTCTTCACTCCATCAGCAACAAACTTTTCCTACGCTAATGCGTTTTCTTCGCGTTTTTCGGCGCTGAAACAGATCCAAAGGAAAGTGACTTGATCAATTCGGCTGATCAATAAGAATGGAAGGAACGGAATAAAAACGGACATTAAGGGGATACAACTGACATCAAAAGTTAGAAATTAGAAGGTTTTAAGCGACATTCTCAGTAGTTTTTGCATTAGGCCGTCATTGATGATGCAACTTGGGCACATTATTATCATCTTTCTCTCCAAACAATTTCATTTTTCAGGATAATTTCCCTCGGAGAAGACAAATACGATCCTATCGGAGATAAGGTATCTGATGTTTGCATGGTTGCAAATGCAACGCTGTCGAATGTATTCACTTTTTGAATTTTATGTAAGGTAACTTGTAAAGGTAACGTGGATTGTTTTAACGATTTAATGCAAAGTCCTTTTGGATTCGTTGCGCAAAGCCATGAATGAATACGAATATTAATCTGTAACTTAGCCAATATTCTCCTTGCAATATAAAGCACTTCTCAGTGCTCAAGTAAACAGCTCTCAGTTTTATTATTCTCGGACGTCTATCGATATTTAAAATCTGTCTTTTGGGATGATTTAAATTTGGGGCTACGCAGAAAGACATTGAGCTAATCTTATAGCTTGCAATCCGGATTAAACTACAAACTGTTCGCCAGGGTTATGAGCTCATCTGAAACCTGTTCTATATCAGAGTCATATAGATATAGAGAGTAATTCAATGAATTATTTTCGCCGCAATCACGACCGTCTTAACAAAGCGTTCTCTAACAAATGAATCTTTCATCTAAGTTGCCTTTATAAATGATTCTACTTCGGTTTCATGCAAGAATGATGGATTTAAACAGTCCCATCTCAACCTTCTGTGTCAGTATCAATTTCTCAAAAGGATATAGTCTCCATTCTGTCTCGTCTATTGATTTACATCCTCTTTTTTTAACGAGATGACTACACTCTTTTTTGATATTCGAGTGATGGTTCATTTATGATATAAAAAGGAATAAAATGGGAAGATTGTGAGGGATGGAAGCTACTAAAAATGCTGGCGCAAATACAAGGAACATGGATGCTGAACGTGTAAGATTCTCTGCTCCTTAAATCCGATTATTTCTAACAGATGCAGCACCGCTATCTGTTTCCAGGTTAATAATAACGCTCTGACATAGTACACTAAGAAAATCCTTTTAATGAGCATTGAAACTGCAATCTGCAAGTGCTATCGTGTCTTAGCACGTCTTTCAAGAGCACGTCCTGGATTCATATAAGACTCTCATTTGCAGCCTCATTACGCCAAGCGTTTTCCCCTGAAACCTTTTCACCCTGCGCCCTCTCGTCCGCTTCCAACCACATCTGCGCTACTCCAAATTGATCAGATTACATTCTCGTTAGTATTGCAAATGAAAAATTGAATCAAGACTCGTTGCATCCAACTCGGTGGCATGTTTCAGCCTTGCTAAGATCTACTCAGGCTTGAATTTTCTTATTCTTCTCGTGCCTTAGCCACATTGCGTTCCGGATAAGCTAATGAGAGCGCTTTGAGAGGCTCAAGGGGGCCAGATTGGATTTGATATTAAATAATTACAACTGAAGTGTGCTAAGCAATTGAGACATCGATTGATTGACTACTGTGTGAGTAAATACATAAAAAAAGCAAATCAGGGCGGGTAGCTCGGAGATTGGGTTAAGTGGCAATAGACTAAAGTATCTTCTGCGGACTTTCTGGGATGTTTTTTAAGTTGATTCGCATGCAGCAATAGCAGCAGACGAGGAATAGGGAAATTGGACCTTATTCTGATAAACTCAATTGTAGTCTCGAGTGGTCCCACTCTAAGGCGTTGTTAGGTCCAAACGAGATTTTTTCTGTCTGATTCAATTTCAGGTCGGGCTCGAGTCTAAAGTCCGCAGTCTGTTCACCGTCTGACTAATGGTTCTGAGTGGCGACGAGCCCCGGAACTCCTCCAGCCACCCAACAGACCGACAAGCGGCGCCGATTCTGCATTTGGAAGAAGGTTACCTAGCAGATGTTCGCCTGCTGCCGCCTTTTCTTATTTTCTTTCTCGTCTTACCTGAACACGAAGTTGCGGAGGTTGAACCGGTGGCGATGGAGCACTCGGCACAGACTTGACTTGCGACTGCTCGAGAGGCTGCACCACTGCTCCAAACGGCAGTTTTCAAATCTTTTGGTTGCGCTGCCGCCTCTTCTTCGGTGGCGCTCCACTCAATCGCTCGCAATTATCCCAATAAATCATCCAAATACGAAGAACTCATAAATCTTAAATGCGTTTTCGATTGACTGTTGTGCATGTTGTTCGCCGTTTTGTTTTGCATAAATTAAACGCGCACAAACACACTCGGCACAAAGAGCACTCGGCGGACGTGAGCTGAAGTGCCAATTGCTCTACATAACGACACAACCACACTTGACTGGCGTGAACTTCCTGCCGTGCACACTAATCGCCAGCCACCGAACTACGCACTTTTCCTCGCACAATACAATGCGATTTTCTTTTTATTTACATCCGCCAGGAATCGATTTTACGTAATTATCGAAGGAATTTCACTCGCACGACACTTTCGAATCCTTTTATTTATTTTTTTGTTGTTTTGCCCCCGCAGCAATCGACGTCGTCGTAGGCTGACCGTTGCACGTTTAGTGCCACAAAGTAATGCACAACGAAACGCAAGTGGCCTTTTTTCCGTACACTCATATAAATAAAAAAGGTCAAAAGAGCCCCGCGCTCCTTCGTTTTCTTCTTTCAGTTACTTCTGATCGGGACTTCTGTCACCTCTAGCATACACACACACACGTTCTCGCTGCAGTCAAGGAAAAATCTTTCAAATTGGAAAAGAACACGTTTAGTAAAGGTTTTCCGCAACTGAATACGATTTCCGCGAACGGTAGTGCACTTTACGATACAAATGACGAAATCTCACACGCGATCGGTTGATTCATGTCGATTATATTTTGGTTTAAACGCGGCAACGGCGAGGATGTGATGTTATGTCAATAGCGGACGCCATGTTTCAGAAGTGAGAAATGTATGTGGGGAGTAATGGATGGAGCTGTTGTTTTTGTGTGTGGTGTATATGCGTGCCAAATGCCGGGGATGAAATGTCAATTGGCATGGTGGATTTTATTTGTGTTGAATTCGATGGTACTTGACATAGGTGGTTGGTGTCTTTGGCAACGAGACTTTCGTTAAATCGATTTCATAGGTTGACTGCAGGTGTTGTCGTTTGTTGACAGTATCGGGTGGCTTTTGTGATCGTTTAGTAAGTGTAACGCAGTCCGTCGCGTTTGTTAGGTTAATGGGAAAAAAGATGAAAGTAACTTTGTGACCGATAATTTATTTAAACAAATGTAATAAGTGTTTCTCAGCTGTAGAGAGAAAAGTTTCTCGCTACTTGATCTGTAGATTGCAGTAGGAGCGCGAAATTTCAATGACAGTTGTTTTTGGCTATGAAGCGAAGTAAGTTAGTGCCGAACGCGAATATGGAAAAAGAACCGCGCAAATTCAGCAAATGAGACTCGACACGTGTAAGTACTATTCAAACACTATAAACAATGATTATTCAAATAATTAGTAAATTCAAACACTTGAAATAATACTGGAACAAGAATAAGGACAAAGAAGTTAAAGTTTTTAGAGAAAAATTAAACGAATATTCCCGAAACTCTTGTGAATTGACATGAAGAAATTCGTTCCATATTTATTGCATTGGGGCGAAACAAATGGAACGATGGAACCCAGGCTGAGTACTGAGGAGTTTCTCTAAAGTTTATTAGACTTACGGATAATTTGATCAAGTTCATAGTAATAATCCAAAAGTTCATGAGATCAAAAATTGAAGGAATGAATCAATCTATGTTGAAATTTCTTGTGAAAATTTTATAATGAAAGCATACTCGATTCAGTGGAACGCTTTAGTATGGAACAATGGTTGCTTGTGTGTTCCGCTATACAATGGGTTGCTTCCGAAACTGATTGAAATCTTTCATTTGTTTAAATTGGTTTTATTCGGTTTTAATTTCAATAAGTCTGATGTGTTTCCAACAACAAATCAAGTATCTAAGACATGAATGAATCTATTCGCGAAGAAATGGATCAGTCAGTACACTTTCGAAGCAATTTCGTTCTCATAAAGGCATAAACTGTTGGCCTGAACTTTTCAAAAAGTTTATGAGTGGTTTGACATTCATAAGACGCATACGAGACTATTACATCCACAGTCAGATGATATGATCGAGAATTTCAACTGAACGCCTGAAAAAAGGTTGTCGAATGTCCAAAGATTCAATATTTTGCGTTTTTTCCGGTGTGGATCATGCGGAGGGACATTATTTCGTTTATAAAACCCAATACCTACCAATATAAACTTCGTTTATACAACCCAATACAGGATAGCGTCCGGTTCTTCTTATTTGTTATTTAAACCGTCCCGTACGCACTGTTTTGAGTAAAGATGTATAGGTCATCATGAAATTAACTCTAGATGTAGATCTAGATTTATCTAGAAATTAACTTGCATAGGGCTGAGCTTTCGATTGCAAGCTCATCCGATGGGGCTACATGTGTGAAAGGCTCCGGTCCTTGATGTCAGAGTCGTTCCCGAATGATTAAGGCATACTCCCTACCGGGTGGAAATGTGGCGAGTCTTGCACATCCAAACTATTTGATGTCGAAAGCGGTGCCTAGACGTGGGTCGAATGAGTTTGTTTGTAGTAATTCCATTCTGGAAAATGTGTAAGGAATCCCAAGGCATGTTTCAGTTCCTATCTCTCTATGAGCTATAGGGCAAGTATTCAATAGGCAAGTTTAAGTCGACTAACAAGCTGCCTTAAGCACGTTGGGCTCGGATCTATTCCCGAAAAAACTAAGTACGTAAGAGAGGAAAGAGCAAGAAATTGAAGGGATTTCATACAGAAGCATAAAATTAGGGGTTCGTGTATGCATTTCAGTCAGGATCTAGCTCTGCGTACAGTTTTTAGGCAGTTAACGCTATACATACAGTGTACTTGATGCTGGGATTGCAATTGGACAGGTGATGTCCATTATTTGCGTTCACTATGTTAATAAAGAAAATAAGTATGAAAGCGAAGAAGTAATAAGCTTTAAAACCACGTTAACTATAAAGGATTTTCAGCGGTATAACGCTTGACTCTTTTATTCAAGAAAAGTCTAGAGACCTCCTAGGTTTACCATTGATTCAATTATCTAATATGAAAAATTCGGATGAGATTCCATACTGCCTTCATAGACATTACGATTTAGCTATGGTCATTCAATTTGAAAAAATAAATAATTTCAACCCATTTCACTGAGTGAGCGAAGCTGACTGTCTCATACTCCGAACAAATCCATTTCAGGAATATTATTCAAATTAAATAAATACTACTGAAAAACTTCTCAAGTGAACAACAAACATTTCTTATTATCATCCTTTTTCAAAAAAAAAAAATCCTATTCAATTTATTCATACGGAAATTCACATGCCTGTACACGAATAAAATAAAATTGAATAGAACACGAGTATCAATAAATCCTTTTTTTTCCTTTTCCTTCCCCCAATTCAATGGAACTCGTCAAATTATTGTTCTCTATTAGACTTGCATAAATCAGAGAAGAACCTTTACTAGCGTTCATGTATAGTGTGCGTGAAGGAAAGAAGCAAGGATATAGGAGGTTGTTTGACATTTGCATTTATTCAAAAGATATTTATTAGAATGATGATTTGAATTTTATTGTATTTCCTCCTTCCTTACATTCGGAAAACATATGTAGGAGTTTTGTTATCAACGGTTTCGAGTTGAGGAGCATGAGGTTTTTTTTTTGAGCGGTCAGTAAAGGACATTGAATAGCAAGAGAACTTTTCCTGGTAGGAAATTTTTGAAGGAAGTTAATTAAATGAAGGGTAAGTCAGGACGTCTGTAGACAAATTTGGCATAGCTTGTATTTTCTTGTTTTAAGTCGAATTGCATGCCCATGTTGATTGAAGCACGAGTGATGACCGTAAGTTAGTTATATCTGGTTTTAGTTAAAATTTCAAATTTCATTTCGAACTATTTGGAAATAAAATGGCCTTCCATGAAATAAAATCCTGGCCCTGTTGCCAGGATATCAGTATCAAATGGAAAAAAGACTTTTTGTTTGAGGACAGTCGTGAGTCCATAAGGGCCATGGGTCATATTATCAAATAGCTCGTAGGCTTCAGAAGGAGCACTACACTATATATACTTACTCCTACTTAAACTTAGTTATACATACTTACATTATATACATATAGCTACCAAGTGAATGATCGGGAAGTGTCAAATCACTTAAAACCTTTTCGTAATCATGATAAAAACCTTGGAAAATGATTTTGTCGATCATAAAGCCTATAAAATGCCATTTTAGAAACCAAAAATTCATAAAGACAAAGGTCATCATTTATTCTCAGTTCGAGATCTACACCTAAATGTCGAAATAAATCAAAAAATATAACATCCTGATATAATGTCACACTGAGAACTTTTGTCTGTTTGTCCTGACCAGAAATCATAATAACATAAATCACTAGACGAACATTAATCTAAGCCCAAGGATAGTCTAGAGTAGTATATGACCAGTGAAATAGATACGTTATAGATACGTGACTATTAACTTTCATCATACCCGGGTTCGGTTTGCTTTGAGAACATGATTTATTATCTAGATTGAGTATTCCTTATTCCCATATGAATTTAAGAGTTTAAGCTATCCGTGGGGGTAGAATTTAAGGACATAGTTTAAAGCTAATCCGTATGATAATAAATTGGAATTGTTCATCTAATTCACAATCACCATTTTGATCTTCTCCTATTTTTTACAATCAACAAGTTCCCCAGAATTTCGTGAAAGCTTTCACTCATTCAGTCCTTTTTACTCCTAGTTTGAAAGTTATCCACAAGAAAACTATCACATTGCAACTCCATCGTCAGTTACACTGAGAAATTCACTCAAACTCAATCGAGTCAAGACTATGGTGTTTAACTATTCAAGAATCTCAAGAACGTAGTCCTTGTTTTTTTTTCATTTTGCTCCCCAGGGAAAAATGAATTGTTCTATAAGTCTTGCTGTTCGCAATGCGATACACATATGCATTCATCTTTGCTGGGTTATATACTTGTTTCTATCAGATAAAATAGATACAATCAGAAACTATGAAGATATACACGATGTAGGGACAAGAAAAAGGACTTTGTTCAAGCTGTATGGTGTCACTATGATGACCTTGTATGCTTGTATGAGCCAGAGTGGCGGGCAGAATGGAAGAAAAGAAAAGAAAAGTAATTTGGTACTTGATGTTAGGTTGAGCATATGGTTTGACCTTGTGTTCGATAGTGAGTGAGGCTTGGGCTCGATATCATTTCATAGATTTGTTGCTTTTTTGCTTTGTCGTTTCCGAAGTGAAGTTATTTATGAGGGGATGTCGGGATCGACAGTGGCAGATTGGGTCAGATCTTGGTGCAGAAAATAAGGGCAGAGTAATGAGCGAGGTTTGGTTTGAAAATAATTAAAGCCTTGGATGTAATCTTGTCGATTATCTTTGTATTGAAATATTCAACTGTTAATCTTTTCAGCAAATGCTGCATTAGAAATGGCAGAGAAAAGACGAACCAAGAACTACTCTCTTTGAAAGTTAACTCTCTTGCTATGCATGTGACTTACTTTAGAGGTTTATGCGGAAGGGCCTGAAAAATAACCAAAAATGAGAGTTATAAAGTCAAATGTGCTTGTAAGTTACTGTTGTACTCTGCATTAATCTGTTTTGAAGTTGTTATACAAGCCATTGTAATAAATCAGCGTGTTTCTTTAAACACTTGAATCATGACTTTATTCGAAAAGAAATTTGTGTTAGCCTCTTTTGGTGCAGAACCGCCCCAAGGAGAATACTTTTTCAACTGTTCCTTCGTCTTCAGTGTACTGTTATGGGCCCACGATATATCAACAGCTCTGAAATTAACGACGAACCTAATTCGGATTGCACGTCAACATGGCCAAACATTTCTTGAAAGTTGATAACCATGTAAATTTATTTTGAATCGTCGCTAAACTCCACCCCCATTCGCAGCCCCATACATCATTCGTATATATGCACGACTTATAGAAGTGCTTCCGCATCCATCCAAAAATAAAACACTAGGAAAAGAACATGTACTTTAAAGGATAATGGAAAATTATCAGCTCGAGGCAAATTCTTTCTAAGGGTTATAATAGCATACTTCAGCTATTCTTGTCTAAGATAGACAATATAAAGCAAGGAATAACCAGCAGGTACAAGATATATCTGAGTCCATAACGATTGATAACGATATATGCAGTCGAAGTATTAGCGGGATTGAAATAATGCGTCAACCAGTTCCTACCTCTGCGCAGGATGCCCAAGACACAACCGGTGAGTTTCATACTACTCTCGAGACAAATTAGACTACAATTCAGCCAGGATAGGCTCCTAACCGTCTTGGGGGATGACAGTAACCTGTCATGGATTCCCCCTGACTCGTGGTTCAGATCAAACCTCTGCCCAGGTTGCGCCTTCAACCAGAATGGGAATGGCTACCATTTTGGACCCTGATTCCAGGCTGATAAAGGTACACGAAGTCGAGAGGTTTTACGTGGACGCCTGTCTTTATGTCTTAAGACGGTCTACATAGACGAGGTTGAAACAATGTGTCAACCACCACCATCAAGATCTGAAACAAGTTCCAGTCCCAGGTCCCAATTTAGTTAAAACTTTTTGGATTCCCGAACACAACTGGTGAATGCTCTCCTTAATTTCTAGCCTTCGAAACCATAACCACTATGTTTCAGCCAATGATGGGCTCCTCACCGTGTGAGGGGCTGACAGTAACCTGTCACGGGCATCTCCTCAACCCGTGGCTCAGATAAACCTCTAATTAGGTTGCGCTTTTCTACGGTCCGGCTAATAACCCTTCCTAACTACCTCGGATACGAGAGGACGGCACTCCCCAAACATTGAACGGAAAAAGCCGAATCCTGGACCATCAGCCTGCCTACATCATGATAAAGATTAAAATGCCTCCCTCTTGATTTTGTTTTATTTGAAATTAATTTCTTATGAAATTGAAAATGAAATGAAAAACTTATGAAATCAATTTCAACCGTCATCATTCAGTCCTCCGTAGCGTTTCTCTCAGAAAATTCGCGAATTTTCGGCTTCGTGAATTATTCAAATAATGTAATAGCAAAAGAAAGGTTTTTTCTTTATTTTTGCCAAAAAAAAATTCCTTCAGACGGAACCAAATACAAATACTATGCAACATTGAATAGAGTCCTTTGAATAATTGAATAAGTCTGAAAAAAGCAGAGAATTTTTCGTATAATTGATTCAAATTTTTCAACTGAAATTATTTGCGACCATTTTTCAATCTTTTAAAACATTTTAAGTCTAAAAAAATCTTGCTAGATCCTTGAACTAGATGCCTTCAGCCTAGTGAAGTCGGTGTTCAAAAAAACTGTTTATTACTGTAATAAAGGAAAGTGTAGTAGGTATCGTCAAATGTATTGCACTTGGTACGTAATTCAGAGCACGAGGCTCACGAGGAACTGAACGAAATAAGGCTTATTGGCTTGAGTTACAAAGTAAGTCATACAAAGTGACATCCTTTTCTCAGTCAACCATTTGCCCTCTGCTTATTGCGAATTTAAATTTACTCCCCTTAATGTTTTTACGTGTGACCTAATAAAATAATTTTAATCAGCACACAATAATTGAAAAGACTAAAACACGAAAAAAAGCATCCTAAAACTGTTTCACACTATAATTACCATTACGTCAACATTAAAGCTCGAACTTGAGTCACTTTAAAAAAAAAAACGCTGAACCTGGGCTACCACAAGCCTGTGTTACCACCTACCTGTGTTTGCCTCTTCCAAAGGACTTAATTTAAATCCATTTAAAAGTGTATAACAAACTGGAGACACAAAATCAATGCTTTCTTACCCTATAAAGTGCTTACAAAATGTACTTTACACTTGAATTCTGAGAAAAGAGAGAAGTTTTCTAGCCTTTCCGTATTCTCCTGGCACTAAAAAAAGGCCCTTTTCCTTTTTGATGACGAACCACAAAGCAACCTTACAGCATTACATATATGAAACAATTCACATGTATTTATTCAGTCAATTCTCTTGTCCTGAAAATGTAAATTTTTTTTTTCTTTTATTTTATTCTCTTGTGTGAATTCCTTTAAGGTAAGAAACAAAGGACACCACAAACCCGTATACATTCTTCCAACAAATTTACCCAACAAACTGAAAAAAAAAATCTGCAAACGGGAAAACCCTAACAGCCCTATTATGTTTACCTAATGTAAAGGGTGTTCTCTCTGTCGACTCAAAAAAAACAGAGAAAAAAATATTACATCACGGAAAAATGTCAGAAGAATCAGAGTACGACAAAGGATTGAACTTACAAAACGTTGATTTCACTCTCAAAAGGACAATAAGGAACGTATCAAAGTGATTCGATGTTAGTTTAATAAGAAGAAATCTTGTAAATCTAAAATGAAAAAAAGGGTTAAAAAAGGGTGAAGAGAGACGAGAGAAAGAAACTGTCGTAAGGATGACAGTCTGGGACAAGGACAATTGACAATATTGCTGTTCTATGTATATCTACTTTTCTGAAATTTTCTAAGATATAGTTTCAACATTGTTAAAGTTTCGGTTTGGTATTTTGCACCTTATTTTTAGTTTGAATTCATTTTTTTTTTGCAAACGCATACAGAAAAGGATAAGCCCTTCAGGTTAAAACAAAAAGCATCCTACTTTTCTTTCACTTTCCTCTGATTCTAAGCTGATGCAAAAATGCTAAGCAGGAGAACGCCTGTAGATACGGACGATACGGAAGTCCGGAAGGAAGGAAGGAAAAGGTGGAAGGAAAGAATGGGGAGACTATGAAAAGGTTAGTTGGAAAATGTAGAAAGTTTTGTCGCTACGCTTATTGCTAAAGAAAGAAAGAAAGAAGCAAAAAATAAGAAGGAGAAATAGGTATCAATACAAGCCTTGCGACCGACTGAATAAAATTACTTGAGAAAGTCTGATGAGAAAAATGAAGTTGCGTCTTATATGAAGTTAAATGAATGTTAAAGGATAGTTTCAACGCGGTACAATTCGTTTGGATTATTCAGGATTAAATTTTTCGAAGTTATAACGTCTTCACTGTTGAATAATACATTCAATTTATACTTTTTACGTAAAGTACTAAGGAATCCTTGTTGAATATTCCGACAGATGTTTATTGAAGTACATATAACAAAAAATGTGCGGATAACTTTTTATTGTTTTTATTATGTTTGTAAAATAGGGTCAAATAATGTTTTGTTAAATTGTCAATTTCAATCATAAGTAAAACTTAAATCTTCTAATATTCTCATAGAATATTTTGTGGGGATAAATGTAATTTATTAGTTTCGGAACTATTTTAACTTGTTGTTTACAAAGCGAACGAAAAATTGTTTTATTGATAGACACAATACAAATTTTGGGACAATGTATTTAAACAATGTATATTATAGAATCATCATAGACTAAGCCACCACTAAGCTCAAAAAAATTTACTCAAACACTAGGACGTGAACCTTAGAAATTAATTGGATGAACTTCAACACGCAATAGATCATAAATAAATGTTTTCATGTTGCTTCCGCATTATTATTCCAGTGAATTCTCACAAGAATTTTGTATGTGACAATTGTTCCTTATAAATAACCATTTCTCGTGGAAAATTTTACATGTTGAAAGCTATGAAAAAATATGTTGTTCATACTTTGACAAAATAACACAAACTGTCTTTTCAACTGCTTCAGTGAAGCTTTACGGTAAATTCAGTTATAACGCTGCTCGATTTACAAGTAAAATAAAATAGGATAAAAACGAACCGGAATTTCGTAAATGGAAAGGAATGGTGTCGGATAACAATAGCGACCCCGTTAGATTAAGAGTTTTTTTTTCAAAAACAAACCTCTGGTTTGCGTGCAAAATTCACGCAAGTCACTCACGGTTTGTCGAAATAGTGGAGAGTTTATCTCGAAAGTTAGTTAGTGTTAGAGTAGTCAAACGATCAAAGTGTAAGCTTAATGATTTGTTACGCTTCGCTAGTGCTCATTTAGAAAACGTCAAAGCTACCACAAAATTCATTCAGTCCCATGCTCGGCTCTAGGAAGGGAGGGAGTGTTCAGTTGGTAACAACATAATATGCAGAAAATGAAACTTTGTTATAATTACACTCGCGCGGTGGAGATTAGAAGAGAGACCCCTACGTATCCAGTAAAAAGCCGATGATACAATCAATAAAGGAGCTAGCAAACCTCCTAATTACAGACGGTGCCGACCAGCGAATTATGGGAACTCTACGTTGAGGTACGAATTTGATAGGTTTGCGTTGTACGTAGGACATTGAGCATTAAGATTTTGACTTGCTTGACGTCGTCGAACATTTAAGGGCAAATTTATAAAATATACCACGTTTAAAGCTGTGATTTCTGTTTTGCCTGGTGGCTTTGTGTGGCCAAAATTGACTTATTTTTTAATAACATTGGCGTGAAATTCCTCCGAACGACGTGGAGAAAGAATGATAACGGTAGGTAAATGAAAAAGCTCCTTAAGAAACGAACATAAAGAAATGACACTAAGAGATACAGCGGGAGCATTGTTAATCACAAGGACCTGTGAACAATGTGAGTTGCGAAAGTTTTCGGAAGTCAATAATGTTAGACTTTGTCATAAACGCCTATGAATGTTATTTTTACGTATTCGGGCTAAATACAGCAATCAAAAAGATTTTTTATTTTAGTGACATGTGGATAATGCCTCCTAGTTTCACCTTTTCGTGAGCTATTACTTACATTTGATGGTAACAATGGTACAAATGGTGGTGACGTCAAATGAGGCTGATTTCATAAAAGGTGTTTGTCATTATGGTGTCATTGAGATGTTTTTGCTGTTTTTGAGTGCGGGGTAACTCACTCTCTCGCTTTAATCGTTGCAAGACATATTCGCATTATATGGTTGTTTTTTTGGGGGGGAGGGGTGGGGGTAGATGTTCTGTTCTCTAAGAATTATTAGCTCGAATTATAGAACTGCTATCTTTAACATTTAAACAGTCTGGCAATCATTGTCTTCTGATTTCTCAACTAATGACTCTCGTCCTGTCCAAAAGATGAAGTATCTACTTTGAAAAATCACAAGGTTAGTTTTCAATAGCTAAGGAATTTGAACTCTATCAAATATTAACTTCACGTTTTCCATGGAATAAAAAGATAGATAACAAAGATAGACAAAGATAGAAAACGGAAACAGACACAAATAAGTAAGAACAAACAAATGAGCCAAGTGATTGGATATTTAATTTACCAAAGTGACATCAGTACAAAGTCAACACAAATTCCATTGACAAAGGCAAGTTGCGACGACTCGTAGGTAAACAGAAACCATCCAGCGAACCAACAAACAAACAAATTTCATCAGCTAACTGCTCGAAAAACACCATTAACAAAAGTAATCAAGAAGTTCGCGTGGAGACAAGTCCTTATTTTTTAAAGGCACGGAAAATTGTCTCGCTAGGGGGGAGAATCAGGGCGACAAAAAAGAAGTAGACAATTGCATCACGAGTAAACGATGTTACAATTCAACCAAAAAGCCATTTGGGAATTTTTTTATCTTCACTCTCTCTGCCGCCGTTACAGCTTTCTTTGTCCTTGCCATTTGCACTAGCTCATAGGCTGAGCGTAGTTCAAATGAAAAATAAAAATTGTACAATCTTTGCTTGCTTTCGGAGAGTCCCTGTAGGCTATGTCATGCAGCAACGTAGATTTTTTTGCATTTGTCAGTTTTTGTGAACTTTCCTATCAAACCAAATACATAGTCCACCTCCTTCCTTAGCCGTCGGTTAACAGCTGCAAAATACGCCATTTTATAACAGGGAAGGAAATTTTGTGAATCTTCCTTAAAATTCAGAAATGGGAAAGAGAATGAGTAAGATGAATCAGTGAAATGTTTTATGGTTCACCGCAGAAATTCACTCGTGACGTTTGTTCCTGGAATTGTTTGTTTTATACTTTTCGGCGCATTTGGTTGGGTAAGGGACTTAAATTAATTTCTTAGGGAGAGAACAGATGTTGGTAAGTTGATTTCTGGTTGAAGATTGGAAAGTGAAAGTCAGAAATAAGTCAATCTCATCGTTACATCTGAGGAAATACTGAAATATTCGTTACTTGAAAATGTTCGCCACTGAAATTTACTTGTTCTGCCGGGCTTAAAAGCTTTGTTGTCAGTATCAAATCCTTTCACCTAAACACATAAATCCTTCAACGTGATCATAAAACTAAAAGCATTCAATTTGAACCCTCCTATAAACCATCATCATTTCAACCCCAACATAAGCATTTGAAAACATAGTAGAAAAAGTTGTTTTTAACTTAACTTAGACATCGAAGTTAAGTTTAATATTATTATTTGTTGCTTGGCGAGAGCAGTTGTTGCTCAGAGCGGAACTGAAGACGAAAACAAAAGAAATAATCAAACGACTGAGTTGTGACTTCATAAGAATCCACTTCCATTTTCGAAAAGATGCTCTTGGAGAGAAAGTTGGTTGTTTTTCAAAAGAGCTGTAAAACGGACGTTTACGGAGTTTCACTTTATGATTTTGCGTCTTTAGGAGCTCCTTCTTTTATGGCTTCCTTTGTTTCCTTCAGTTGAGAGTAGCTTGCTCGGATGTATATTGTTGAGAGCTATTCTGATTTGAATTGTTATTTATAGAGAGTTCGAGAGTAATATTCATAAAATGTCATTTGTTTGTTGCTTTTCCTAGTACTCCAAGGATACCAAAATAAATATAAGAACTCCGGGAATAAGTGCGAACTTATTGCTGGAATGAATAAATGGTGCTCTGGATCGCGAATAAAATTTAACGCTTTGCCGTTCTGACCAGACCAATTTGTGTTTCAAACGAGGAGAGAAAGGAAGTTTTCGTATCTGGATTGTGTTTGACATAATATTTCCCAATTTTATTAATGTGTGTTTAAATAACTCAAAAATAAGTTAAAAAGCAATTCTCATTAAGTGTTCATTCGGAAATTGCCGAAAATTTAATTAGGCACTGGAGATTTCTTTTCTTATTATGTTTCTGTTGTACTATTTATATTATTCTATTTAAGTCGATCGAGTTTAGTTTTTGTTTTCTCGAAAATGGATCGCAAGTAGTTCATTCATCGTTGTCAGGATAATGAGATGAAGTCCATTTTGCACAACGATGGAACTATGGAAGATTGAACCTTGTCATGGACAATGTCATGGTCTTATAAAGGTATGAGGGACTCAACGGCCGGATGGGATTCCAGCTGAGGTGTTGCAGATTGTTGTTTTGTTTGCCCTGAATTGATATGCTGTAAGCTTGATGGTATCCAGGCTCATACCACTGAAGGGGAATTCTGTTCTAAAGACAGCATATCGCTTGCTCTGTATACTACAGGAAACTGACTTGGAAGAGCGGCACAATGTGAAGATTGATTGCATCATTAATGACCCCCGGCAGAGCCCATTACCTCAGGTTATGTCTGACCTAAGATAATGAGCATAGTGGTAATCTGATTATGCCTGGGTCTATCTAAGGCAAAATGAGTCTGTTTTCAACCTGATCCAGCTTTGGTTGAGGATGGCTTTTGTCATATAAATCTCAAGATAGTCGGATCATGATTTTGCAAATCGTGATCACTGTATCGCATAGTTGAGAACTATTATCTTGGGTATAACTAAGTGGCTGTACGTGTGGGATGCTTTCTAACCTCTGAGTTTACTCAGCATTTTAAGAGCATAGTGTAAAGACAAACAGCGATATTACTCCCGATGTGCATCTGAAAAAGAGAAATGAAGCAAGCAATCGTAGACCTAATCGTAGATTATTGTATTGTATTTTTGGAGGGCTCTTCTTCATTACTCTCTGGAGGGCATCATTACTCTCTGACACTCTCTAACTCTCTCTCTCACTCTCTCTTACTCTCTAACATCACTATGTCTGAGTCATCGCTGCACTTAAGGAAATTGAAGTACAGCGCCGTCATAACGTTCCTTGTGAAGAAAAAAAAAACGGCTTAGGGAATTTTTGAAGAAATGTCTGAGATTTGCGGAGAATCTGCAACAATCAAACGTTGGTCTCGACTATTCCAACAGGGACGAGAATCATTAGAAGACGACCCGCGGTCAGACCGCCCAAGCACAGCAGTCACGGAAGATAACATCGCCGAAGTCAAGAAATGGGTATTGGACGATCGAAGAATAAAAATGTGGCAGATAGCTGAAGAATTGAACATTTGTAAGGAACGAATTGGTGACATTTTGCACACTCATTTGAACATGAGACAAGTGAGTGCGCGTTGGGTTCAAAAATGCTCACGCCCCTTGACAAGCAGCGGCGAGTTCAAAGAAAAAAATGGCTTCGAAGAAATTAATCACCCACCATACAGCCCAGACCTGGCTCCCAGTGACTTCGTTCTTTTTAGTAATTTAAAGAAGGACTTGCGGGGGCGAAGGTTTGGAGGTGAAGACGAATTAAAGGCGGCAGTTGACAAGCATTTTAAGGACAAAAAAGAAAAATATTTTTTGAATGGGTTTCAGGCTTTATATAAACGCTGTGAAAAATGTATTGAACTCGACGGGGACTACATTGAAAAATAATTTTTTTTTTTAATTTCTATCTCGTGTTTTAATATGTTAGGCTCATAACTTTTCAGCCGGCCCTCGTATGTGATACACCTTCCTAGATTTCGTGCTTCAAAATCTTTGGACAATTCAATTTATATTAAAGTAGAACTGACCTTTATTAAAATTTTGTAACTCGTCCTTTTATGTGTTGGTCATAAATATTACCGATTTCATCAGTCGTTTAATATTTCTAAGACTGAAACTCAAGTCACAGTTGAATGCATTATTTCAGAACTAAATGGCGAAGATCCCATACAAACCGTTAATTTCTCACACATTTACCTTTTCCAACTTGCAACCAACCAGCTATAAATGGGAAACTTAATTTACCATCAATTATCCTTGAGTTTTAAAATAGGTTAGAATCAACATAATGCAATTTGCAGCCTACTTCAATGTGTAGAGAGAGAGAGCGAGAGAGAGAGAGAGACAATATTTGCATTGCGTGACGAGTGCCCATAAAATTCATTCTTGATAGGTTTCACCATACCTTTCGTTATTTCCCACCTTTCTTTATTTCTTCGGAACCTTCGGAACCAGCGCTATTAAGTACGTGTAAGTTCCAAGTATTACAACAATGGGCTTACATATCTGTCATGAGGAAATCAATATTCACCTGTTTCTATGCTACGCGAATAATTTCTAGTCTGCAAGGACTCTTACTCGTCTAGCGGATTCAATACTTCAATCCGATTCGTCTATTGTAACAATAAAATTTCACCGATTCTAACGATTCTAGTGGGGGTGACTGGGGGTATAGCAATAAAATCCGTCTAAATTAGAGTCGTAAAGAAACGGCGACAAAATGGGGCAACAAGGAGCGCAGAATGGAAAGTCACATTCGGAAAATCCACACGCGATGTACACAAAAAGATATTGGTAAAATAGATGTACAAAGTACGAAGGTATTTCCATTACGATTTTGGGGTTTTTTTTTCACTTCTTTTGCTTGTGTGGTTTTTTTTTTATTGCCAACGAAAATCCTAATAGGAAAATCCTGTAGTCGACTATCACCGAGATTGTTAGATAAGCAATAAAGAAATAACGGTGCTCGAAGGAATCAATTTAGTGGGTACAGTGGTAGTAGCTAAAGAAGCAACTGGTTGATCGTTTAGTTGGTGATAAAGTAAAAGGAAGGAGCTTTTGAAACTGCCGTTTGAATGGTTAGAACTGGAACGAATGGTATTGTCGAAATGTGATTGTTGGTATAGGGAATGGTCAAAGGATAAATATCGCCACGGGATATATTTTTCGATTGAATGGATATAAAGGGAATTGGTTCGTTTCAGAAGAGTGTAAGGTGATTTATTTTAGGGAGCGAGAGAATCCAACACCAATGTCTGGGAGAATCTTCGGTATTTTGATAGCCTAACGGCAAAAATGCGGTGATTTTATCCTTTCCCTTGATATTTATCGATATCCAATTGGAAAGAAATAATTTTCCGACAATTTGGCAGATACTATCGAAAAATCAATGATATATTCTCATGCTTACATTCTTCCTGCTTCATATCAATAATCTTCACCATACCCGTCGTATTGCGTATAACAGGTTGCTTTGCCAGGACGTTGGCCCTCTTTCATTCCGAAATGACCGGATCAGGAATTACTGCAGTAAAAATTGTTCGCCAGTTTGATTTTGTATGGATGTCAGGTGAATAGCAATTTAAGGTTGACTGAATTGTTAGACATACAATTTGGAAGTCATTTGACCTTTTCAAAATTTTCACGGAAATGTGTTTTCGCCGTTGTGCCCTTTTATTTATTTTTATTTTATTCCTTCTTATTACCATTTTCACTCTGCTTTTCAATTACCACTGCTTCCATCATAGACACAGACTTTGGAAGTCTTTGGGTATACACATTTGTACGTAAGGGGTGATTTGCTGGCATAGTGTTTCGATTTTATGATGAAAAGGTCGTCGGGACGATTTGACTTCATTAAAAATGAATAAAGTTGAAACGTTGTTTTGAGTGGAAGAAAATTATAGGAGGGAATCAAAATGATTGGATATGTATGTGAAATTGGTGGAACTTTTACTTGGATCCCTCAAAAAAGAGATCTAAGTTTACGGGTGTTGCATTATTTTAGGGTTTTTTTTTCGAATGAATTTGCAGGTCGGTCTCTTGGAAATTGATCGTTCTGGCGATCTTACAGTTATTTGTCCATACTCAAGTTTTTATTTTTTTGGTTTCAAGTTCTTTATAAAGATATTGTTTTTCCTTTCTGATGAGACTGTAAATTAATTCGAAAACGATGCACACTTTTCAGACTAATGGTATCGTCTTCCAGGTTTTTATTCAGAGTCTGATTCCGCTCTTGACCTCGGTTTAGAATGCCACTCAAACGCCTGGATCAGATAAAAGCCTGTAATCATGGGGGAATCCCTAAGCCAAGCATAGCTTTATCTAAATACTGTCGTATGTTTACTTGAAATCATTAATTTTTTGACGGACATCGATGTTGATTTTCATCAACTGTTTGACAGTAAATTGTTTATCAAATGCTGATCATCCATCTTTGGAATACATTCGGCTTTCATCAATTGTAATGGAAACGTACATTAATCTTTTGTTCGACTATTTTTGTTGACATGTTGTAGGCTTGAACGTATTGATATACAGTAGCGAGCAAAACTGACTGGATGATTGTTTCTGCTGCGTGTTTGGGTCTATAAAAATCTCAATACTTAAGTAAATTTAAAAAATCAATAGTTTTTAATTGTTTATTCATTTATGAAATGTAAAACATAACATTTCAAAAAAGAAAACAAATACTTTTTTTAAAAAAGGAAAAAATTCCAAATAAAACACATCTGTTCAGTTTTGCACGTTTCGTGATGCTTCCAAAAAATTGGCAATCACTCGTGTATACTAATATTTGGTCCACAGCCCTTTATTTTTAATGACGCTATTTATACTTTCGACAAGGTGTTCAATAATTACACTTGGAATTTTTTTCCATTCATCTTGAGTGCGTTGCCACAGCTCGTCCAAGTTTTTCGGTGACTTTTCGTAGTTTCCCAATCGTCTTTTCATTATTGCCCATAAGTTTTCGATTGGGTTGAGATCAGGACTTTGAGCAGGCCACTCCATTCTCAAAAAGTTTTGATTGGCCAACCATTCTTTGACTATTTTTGCAGTGTGTTTTGGGTCACCATCTTGCTGAAATAGTACTTCCTCTTCAGGGTAAGCGCTTTTATCTACGAAATCGGGCAAATTTGTTTGCAGTATGTGTAGATAGTCCTCTTTCTTCATAATGCCATCGATTTTATAGAGTGGCCCAAGGTGCCACCATGTAAAGCAACCCCACATCATCAAACTGCCTCCACAATGCTTAACAGTTTGCTTCACATGGTGTTTTTGAATTGAGTCGTAACGTCGTTGACAGTAAAACGATTTTCTATCGGACTGGAAACGATTTATTTTGACCTCGTCGGACCAAAACACACGCTTCCAGTCATCAAGAGTCCAATGTTTGTGGTTTCGGCAGAATTTTAACCGAGTTTTTATGTTTTTGGCGGACAAAGCCGGTTTTTTCTTTTTTATTGCTGATTCAAACCCGATTCTCTTTAAAGCTCTACTCACAGTCCATTCACTGACATCCTTGTTTAGTCCTTCCGAAGCCATCTTTGGTGTTTTTCTAGGGCCCTTTTGCATTTCCCGTATGATTAGGCGTGCTTCTGAGTCCGTAAGTAACTTTGGACGGCCACCTAAGTTCGGTGCTCCGATAGCATTTCGTCTCTTTCGCACATTAAGCACAGTGGTTTGACTTATTTTTAATTTTTGTGAAATTTTCCTTGATTACTCATCATTTTTTGTCATTAGTACGATGCTATTTTCAACTTCAAACGATATTTTCTTCATATTTATTTAATTTCGCTGACTTCACTTCGCCCACTTCTTAAAAAGTAGGAAAACAAACTGAAAACAAAGGTTATGCAATTATATTGAAAGCCTAAACGATTAGCGGTAAATACCCGTTAGCTTGAGCATCGCTAGTGTCGTTCTCTTTCGATTGCACAAAACGTGCAAAACTGAGTGGATGCGGCTGTATCTGATTTTTGCTATTAATTTCCTTCTTCTAATTTTTTTTTAAATGTAATGAACGTTTTTTTTTCAAGATCAATAAATAAGTAGATTTTGAAAGTCTTATTCGATTTGGTTGAGTATTGAGGTTTTTACTGAACAAAACATACAGCAGCAGTAATCATCCACTCAGTTTTGCTCGCTACTGTACATCTGTAGCTCTTCAATTTCGGGTGGATTTTTGTGGACAGTACATATTCAACTCTTTGTCTACTTCTGTACCAACTGTTGCTGTATCACTAGCTTGTGAAACGACCTAAAAATGTTATTGTGGACCTTCATGTTGTATAATTTTTGCTAGAAAAGTGCGGTGCGCTTTTTTTTTTTGTTCTGAGGCCTTTATTCAACATCTCCCTGAATTCGGGGGTCAATATCTGTATCTTTAATAGCTCAAGCCAGAAGTAAGATGTCCAACCGTTCTGTGATTCTCCATCAGCAATGGTTCTGCCATTATAACTTCTGCAGGGAATTAGGTCTGACTGAAACTGCAACTGACTGACTAATAGAACAAAAAATCGATGAAACCTCAGCTTAAATAGATAACATTGATCTGAATTCTCTCCTTGTTCACATCAATTGCATTCAACCAACGTATCTGGACGACATTTTCCAGAAAGCGCTAGAAATTTCATGGAAATCGGAAGTATTCTTGTTGCATATATCTATGATTCGATTCAATGATGCAAAATCATTAGAAATCACATAAATTATTTTTGAAATAATGATTCCGAAATTAGTTAAGTACACTTTAAGGTTCAATTTCAATTAATTTTGATTTTACCACAGTGCATAGCGGAAACGCTATGACCTACAATATTAACCTTCTTCGTGCATAAGATGCCAATTCACACTATTATTTCGTTGTCAGCAGTAACACAAAAACTCTAATTGTAATTTGTTAATCACCGCGTTCAATGTTACTGCAAATTACATAAGTTTTGTGAAATAGTTAATTGAAATAAGGTTTTGCATAAACCACTGGAATATTTCCGAGTGTACTGCGTTTGTTTACGAGTTTGTTTAATGTTGACTTCATACTGGTTTCAACTCTAACTTGTCTACAAGAGTCCAATTTAATATGTAAATGCATGCATAGGTGCATTTTATTCTGGACAAAAATCTCAAGCTTCGAATGTTTTCAATCGTGATTTCTTTCATCAAATTTGGAAACTCCTTATCATTTTGGGACTATAAAGTCGAAACCAGTTTCGTCTTAAATGATCCCCAGTAAGAAATTCAGTTGGATCTAAGAAGTTCCAATTGAGCCTCAATAATGTGCATTATTTTTGAATAATTTTTATGACATTCACGATAGAAATGTGCTTCAACATGTACCTGGTTTACGCAATAAAAAAGAAGGTTAATGTTCTGTTAGACGAATTTGCTTCAACTGGTTTCAATTGATAAATACTTAACACTTATTGACGCTTTCTTTGACTGCTCTTCTTTTCTTCTTGAGTAAGCATCAATGTCTATTTTAAGTTCGTCTGCAGAAAAAAAAACGGGCCACCAAATTTCTTAGTGGGAAAGAAAATTGTTTTGACACTGGTTAGTTCAACTGGAAAAGTCTTTTTTTCACTCTACCAGCAAGAGTATCCCATCTAACTACTTACCGCCAAGACTCATGGGGCCTAAGCTTTTTTTTCACGCGATAGAGGACCTGTATTCAGCTGTAAGCCAACTTAACATTAGATTTGTCAAGACGTACCACAATAAAACCGTAGAATAATAACAATTTTAAGTCAGTCGCTTTTCTGAGACTGTCGAACACGATAGATACCGCGATTCCGTGCCTAGATAGACGTCTTGAAGCAATCCAGTAGCAACAATGCGTCGTCTCTGCAGTGCTAAAAGTGATAGTGTTAATGTTAAGTCGTTTTTCTTATCTTTATTGCAAATATTAGCATTTGTACTGATTTGTTGCAATGTAATTGATAATTGTGAAGGTCGGACTTCAGATAATTTACGGGTCACACTCTCACATGGGGGTGCGATAGTGGGTCGACATTTGGTTTCCCATAGCGGACGAGGGATACGAGCGTTTATGGGAATACCATATGCTGAGCCACCTTTGGATGAGCTAAGATTTAAGGTGAGTGAACTTAAAGAGGTTTTCTTACTTTTCTGGTTGTTCTTTTTTCTCCAAAACGTATGTTGACTATTTGGTGATAATTGGTGAGTCAAATAAACTGATCGGAAACGGTGGAACCGGTTGAAGAAATTTGTAATCTTATTGTTAGTGAGGAAGATGCTTTCAAGTATATTACATCGGTTGGATGTTGCGAATGAAGTGTGGTACAAAAGATGACTTGGAGAAAGAAGTGGAAGGTTGAGTTGCAGTCGTCATGGTCTCGAAGTAACTACAAGTGACCCAGTTGTGCTTAGAATCGAGCGACAATTATTATTTTGTGTTCTATAAAGCATGATTGAATCTTGTTATATCATATTAGTTCGGATAAGCACGGGAAATCTGTAGTTTTTTTTTCCTATAATAGACAATCAGTGCGCATTCAGGTGGTTACTAAGTCGTATTCAAATATTTAGCATTATCTTATTTCTACAAGGTAAATTGGCAGTTTGATTACAATCAGAAACAATTGAATGTTGTATGAACATGATATTTTTCCACTAGCTTTCAAGGTATTAATACACGTGCCCACATTTAGACTAAAAATACAATAAGAGAATGTTTCCAGTTCGTTAAGCATATTATTTGTATTGTAGTTTCCCTATGACATTCCTATGCTCACCTGTAACTATGAAGTTTACCTATGCTCACCTGTTGCTATTAAAATCAAACAAACAAACCCAACAGATTTTGTTCAAGTTTTTTATCGTCCAGTACTAATAAAACTATCTTCCGAACAGATAAGGAAATGAGTACTTCACAAATACATTTTAATTTCCTTTAAATCCTCCATTTTATGACCACTCGATGGCCCTCCTAATTAACGATCCTGGATTTGCGTTGAAACTCATAATTTCAAAGTGGACACTGGATTGTAAGATAGGCCGAAATTAAGGTACCGTAAAACGGGGCTACTTTGAACAGGTTTTGGAGGTTTTTGGATTGTAACTTTTTTTTACGGCTCGAATTTCACTTTTTTTTACGCCAACAGAACAATATGTCCTTTGGTTGTCAGATCTATGGCAAATTTAAAACCTACCACCCCCCTAACTCCCTACTTTTTTAATTTGTTAAATGTCAAAGTAACCCCAGAAGTGGGGTTTCTTTGACAGGGCATTGAAATGCAACTGACGTTAAAGATAGTAAAAGCATGGGTTACTTTGACATCATTTTAACCAAAAAAACTATTATTTTATTGAAAACTACATGGATTTAAATGAAAACAAATATTTTTACAATTAAATTATTCTTTATTAACGCAAGTATTACAATATTGTACCGAAGATACTGTTAATGCCACTTGATCAGTCTCTTAAGTTAGAGTCAACAATTAGTTAGAGTCGTCCTCACACACCATACATTCGTTTGACGGATTGTTTGAGCCCTTATTGCATATCGCACACACCCAGTTTCTACAGGTAATGCAGCATATCCAGTCAACAGAATGGCGGTAGAACCTATAGTCGCACCTACAGATATAACAAAAATTAGACTCCTTCTTATTCTTCTTCTTGTCCTTGTTTTTGATTTCCTTCTTGTGAACCAAACAACTCAGAGGCACATCTTCATCGCAATCAGTCTGGTGCTTTGTAAGCAGTCCAGAGGTTGAAGGGATTGGTTGATTATTCTTGAAAGCTGAGACATTATCTTCTTTTTCAGGAGAGTCATCCATAGTTGGAAAATCTTCTTCTGCATTATCTCTTTGGCTCGTAACCAATATTTGTGCTCCTGGCTTATTAACGACTTTCCTCCCTCTTCTGTGACGAATTCTTTCAGTGTTGTAACCCCTTGTTTCTTTTAAAAACTCCAGCAGACAGCTATCTAGGATACGTCCTGTTTCTTGTTCGCATTCACCTGGGAGCTTTTGTAAAACAAATTTCGCAAATTTTTCATCATATTGGGAGCCAATGCATCCATCAGTCTCTTCAGTAACATGGGAAATTGTGTCTTTGGAATGATGCCCCGTATTCTCGGTTCCTTTCTCCAAGTATCCAGAATCTTTCTCCATTGTCTTTTTGAAGGACCATATATACCCACATCGAGGGGTTGCATTATGTGCGTCGAGTTTGGTGTTAAAGTCGTAAAATGAATGTTATTTTGTACTGCTGCCTGAACGACTTCAGGTTAGAAGTGCGTAGCTAAATTATCACCTATTATAACAGCTTTTTCATTTCCCATTCTTTCTTCCTGGATGCTCGGCAACAACAACTTGAAGAACCATACCTCGAAGAGGTTCATGTCAAACAAACCGCTATGACTATTTGTGTAAATTGTTCCAAGTGGGCCTCCCATTGTCCAGTTCTCGTACAGGTGCTTTGATTTGTAGATAACCATAGGAGGAATCATTTTTCCGTCTGCTGTGCCACAAAACATGATGCTGACCGATGATTTGGTATGCTCCTGGACTCGTTCGACACGTCTGTGACCTCGAGGGACTAAAACTTTTACTGCCCCCGGGTCATCAGTCACGTTCGTCTCATCATAATTGTAAATAAGACCTGGACGTGTCTCCTCCTGAGCTGGTTTCATATTTTCAAAAAATTCTTTTATCTCATTAGGACCTACTGATGCCCTAGCAGGTTTGATATTTGTAGCCAGTCTCTGAGTAAGGTTGTTTCGCGCTGCAAAGTCGGACACAAAGTCCGGCCCCGGTGAGTTGTCTTTCCATTCTTTTATAACCCTACCTTCCCTTGTGACCAATATCTGAACAATAATTTGGATATCGCGCTTAGTAAGAGGAACACCCCAATCTGTTAATATTTTCAAGGTATCGGCTATTAGTTTTTCAGTTTCAGGAGTCAAAATAGTTGGATGACCCGGCTTTAGTTCATGTTGGTGATGAATTTTGTTTACAATAGTTGTTCTATTTATTTTATACTTCTTGGCAGCCGCACTCGGGGTAAGAAGACCTGCCCTCACTTCAGCAACGGCTTTTGCAAGGGTTTCATCGCTGTGATTTTTGTAACTCCGGGCACCCAGTTTTCTTTTATACTCTCTGACCATTGTAGTTCATTTGTAAATACAAACAAATAAAAAGGTTTCTTCAGTCCTGCAGGATTTCTTATTCATGAATCCACTGAATGGTTCTGCTTCTAAAAGAATGTTTTCTGGGAAGAGAGTCTCAATTGACCCACTCTTCCAGCACAAAAGCATTTTGGAAAACCATGCTCAGCAGGATAGTGTTGTTGAGGCGGTCACCGGGGTTGTGAGGCTCCTTGTCACCAGAGAATTTTGAGTTACTGCAAACGATTTAGAATAGATAAAGATTTAAGGGGAGGTTCTTTCAAATTTTTTTTGAAAAAATCGTTTTTTTTTTGTTATTGCATTTTGTCGTCCAAGGTCCACAGACACAATGTTCTCCGAAATCAATTTCCATGTTTTTCAATCCTTTGAAAAAATTTTTGACCGCGAAAATTTCACGTTTTCTTATATTTAATTGTTTACAACAATGCAGGGTCACAATATATCGTAAAAATTAGACCAGATTCTGAAAGGGCATAAAATTTCACTTCAGAAAAATCTTGGCTCGATTTTTTTCGAACGTTTCGCAGTATTTATTTCCTGGCTAAATGTTTCGTACGAAAAATGTCATTTTCGGAGCTGCTATCTTTCAACGCGTTTTTCTCGGAATCACGTATTCTATCTGAATTTCAAGGATATCTTTTGATCTATTGTTCTGATTTCCTTAATCTAAAGCATGTTTGAAAGGTGATTATTTTCTGTATGGCTTATACCTAAAACGAGCATAAGTCATTATTAAATTGTTATTTATAATTAAAGTTTAATAACAAAAAAAGTGGCAAAAAAAATTTATTTTTTTCGAGCGTTCATATTTCAGTCAATTTTTGGTCAAAAATCATTATAGTTAGGTATAAGCCATAGAAAATTTCATCTACTTTCATTTAACAAAAAAAACCTTTTTCATTTCGGATTACTACAAGAGGCTGTAAGCTTGAAATTCGGAGACGAGATTTTTCAGGCAGTGATCGACAAAAGCCGCCATTGTTCAGCCGCTATTTTGAATTTTGTCACAAAAATATATCATATTATTGTATGATAAATAATCAATTCAACCGTCAAAACCGGATGTTTCTATGTTTTTACATCGTGCCACAAATCATTTCCAAACTTAGGCCTTTTTTTTGGCCAAATTTGAAAGAACCTCCCCTTAATTTAATTTATGAAGATCTTTCCCGTCCTGTGGTTCATCACCAAAACTTTTATTTTTGTGACTCCCTCTCTTCTTTTCTCTACAAAAGATTTCCAAGCTGGTTTTGGTCTTTAACGCTTTTTCTTGTAAGATAAATGATCAATTGTCAATATAAAACTTTGGGTTATTTAATTATAATATATTATTATAAAAATATTATTTTTAACATCGGGAGTTTCTCAAGACTATTGTCAAGGATCACTATTTTTTAATGATTGTTTTTATTTTAAAATATGTACCAATCGATTTGCCGGTCTAGTTTGCATTATAATTTTTTATTTTTTGAGGACGCATTTCGGCTGTAAGGAGATCTAATGCAAACTTGTCTTTGCGGTAACGACGAAACGAACACCTTTTACCTTGTTTGAATCACCGACGTGATTCGTGTGTTTTTTGTTCCCAATTGTTTCAATATTTAGTATTTATCCCACGATATTCGTTTAGAGTTGCAGCCATTTTAATTTTGCGATTATCATATCCCCGATTATTATTCCAATAATAATTCTGATCTATTAGTTCACCTGTTGAAACGTATAGTATATCTTTGCATATTGTAAGTATTGTGTAAGTATATCTAGCTGTGGTGGAGCGTACTTCCTTGAATGAGCTTTCAACATACTCAAGACAAAATACTTCAAGATTGTCAACTTTGTAAACCATTACGATAAAGTTGTTTTTCCGTACATTTTTGAATGTAAAATACCTCAATCCAACCTTCAAATTAGTCCTTGTATTCAGTCTATAAAAGGCAACATTTCAGCACTAGCTATGAAAACCAAAACCTAAAACTCAAATATTGTTTAATGATTCGAAAACATGGATTTTTTATAGCCCTACATGAAATTTTCAAAATTCACCTATTTCAAAATTCACAATCACAACCAAAGCGGTTTAGTGAAATTAACACAAAATGCGTAACGCATGCAACTGAACTAAAAAAAAAAACACTTAAAAAATCATAGATATATCTGGAAACCCAAAAACATAAGCATTACCATTTTGAAAAAAAATTGTAAACATTATTCTCCATGACCATGAATTTCTAAACAGATTTTTTTTTCCCGCTAAATTTTGACGAAATATTTTGAAAATCACACGTGTGAACTTGACTTTATCGCAGTGAAAGATAAAACATTAATGCGAAATATCAAAAGAGCCGATTCCATGTTGTATCGGAAGTGCATTTTTTTTTGTTTTGAATCAATCACGTCGAAGGATAGCGAAATTTTTATAAAAGGAAGCTTCCTTCCCATTTGATAAGCATGTGGAAAGTAGAATTGGAATCGTATATATCGGCACGTGTCTGATGCATCGAAATTGTTAAGCAATTGATTATATATATTTCTCAGTTAGTTTGTATTCAATTACAATGAAATTTAGTCACAAGGCCAAGATTTGATAGTGAGTATTACTATCGAGTGGATATCGAATTGTTACCAACAAGACTAGTTTCTATAAGGAGAAAAAGAAATCGTAAGCGCGGAAACAAGTTTCGTAATGTATATATTCAAATTAGATGGAAGTTATGTCAGTTATAAATGCAGAGAATTTGTAATGTTAATATGAACCAAAGGAGCAATTTATCTTTGGGCTGAAAAGATCGCTTTACAATTGTTGGCATTTCATATGCATGTAAATAACATCTCATTTGCTTGTAGATCCTGATCCACTCGTCTTTTATATATGTTACAGCCGCAAAATGAACTTGAACTTTGAATGATCGTTTTATCGTTAAAAGCAGATAAAAGTCAAATAAATCAAAATACAACGAACACTCATATGTTTGTCTGCTTTGAAATAAAAAAAAATTCCTCCGGGGCCATTTCGTTTCATTGCAAATTAAGTGTAAAATTTGCTATAAGACAACTAGTTTTGTTTTCATTTATTCATCGGTAGCCAAATTCGAAAATTTATTATCATTTGATTTTGATAGCCTACAAACAACAAACAAAAAATCCACAACAAATCATTTCTACTTCTACTGTTTTACCCATATCTAACATATCTAATGCATACTCTATTAGTTATGATGTGATAAAACTGCAATAAACTTCATATTAAAATGTGCAATAAAATTTTAAATTACTCCAGATTAGCACACGATTCAAAACCGGGCACGTGAATAGTTGGAGTATTTTTAACCGGCTGTACTGGTCATGATTTTGATGTTTTTAGATGCTAATTAACAATATTATATGGTTTAATTATCTAATCCATATAGCACTGCTTGGATAACTTGTTCACATGTGAATATGAGTATGTAATATTAGTTGAATGGAGTAAGTGTGGAGAATATTTGATATTTGAAATATATACATATATATATTGAGATTTGAAAGGCATGTGTGTAAAATCCGACAGACTATGCATTTAATTACACATGCCTTATGTGACTTAGAACAAATAATTACAAATTTACTATTCTTCATTCAATTATTAATTGAGTATTATACACAACAATAACGTCGAATTTGAATTTCCCGCCACTTGTGCTGTTATAAGAATAGATTCAATCGTAGAGTTTTTGCCGTTCGTATGAGTTATTAAATTAACTATTTTGGCAAATAGGATTATTTCTGTACACACCGGTAAACCCATTTTTCGGTTTACGAGGTCTGGCTATTAAATAACGAGACTGCGCGCCTAGAGGGCGCCGTAGAGGGGTGGGGAAAAAACGAATAGTGCGTTGGGTATCTAGATATCTTGTCTATGCACGTACCGAAACACGTTCTCGTCACTATTATTGTATTTGTGCAGTAGCGGTTTGAAACGACCGTGTTTTTTTTTCTCGTGTCGAAAACCATGTGTGACGAAAAACAGGAGCAACGTATCAATCTCAAATTTCTTGTTAAATTGAAAAAAACTCCGACTGAGTATTATAAATTGTTGCAAGAGGCCTATGGGGACAATTCTCTATCTCGTGTGCGTGTTTTTGACTGGTGTAAGCGCTTCAGTGAGGGCCGAGAGAGCACTGAAGATGACCAACGCCCAGGTCGCCCTGTCACTGTTTCAACTCCGAAAACAGTGACCAAAATCAACCAAATTGTGCGTGCAGATCGTCGAATGAGCATCCGGATGATTGCCTAGGCTTTAAACGCCGATAAAGAAACGGTTAGATAAATTTTACACGAGGAATTACACATGACAAAAGTCTGTGCGAAGTTGGTGCCAAAAAACCTGACTCCTGACCAAAAGCTCTTGCGTCAACAGGTCTGCTCAGATTTCCTTGAAAGGATAAAAAAAGATTCAGGACTGATAAAAAACATTATTACTTGCGACGAAACGTGGATTTTTCAATACGATGTTGAAACAAAGCGACAATCGATGCATTGGAAGACGCCTGAATCGCCCAGAATCAAAAAAGCAAGGATGTCCAAATCAAAATTCAAGGCAATGTTGATCATTTTTTTTCGATATTAACGGTATCGTGGTGACTGAATGGGTTCCAGAGGGTCAGACTGTCAACCAGACTTACTATTTGTCAGTTTTGGCAACACTGCGAGAACGAGTTCGTAAGAAACGGCCTGAGTTGTGGAAGAACAACTCGTGGATTTTGCGCCAGGACAACGCACCTGCCCATAACGCGCTATATGTGAAGCAGTATTTGGCCGATAAGCGCACTCCAGTGCTCGAACACGCGCCGTACTCGCCAGATTTGGCACCGTGCGACTGTTTTTTGTTTCCGAAGAAAAAAACTGCTTTGAAAGGGACCCGATTTGAGTCGATGGAAGCGGTAAAGCAAAAAACGCCAAAGCTCCAAAAGGCCCTCACCAAAGAAGACTTCCAGCACTGCTTCGATGAATGGAAAAAACGTATGGAAAGGTGTGTGGCGAGGAAAGGGGAGTATATTGAAGGGAGCATTCAAATGTTGAATAATTTTTATAATAAAACCCTTTTTCGTAACCAGTCTCGTTATTTTATAGCCAGACCTCGTATTGATTTTTCAGAAAATGGGTAGGCATTGATGCTTTCAGAGCGATTTACTTCCTTCATTAGGACGACTAGCTTAAGTGTTTTAATTCTCCGTATTTCTAGCTACAAAAAGGATTCTTCTTCTTACTTCCTACATTTTTTAATTTCAAGGCAATACTGACCGTCATTAATCATCCTTCATTAATTTTTTCCTATTGATTCCTATATGTTGATGTATCCATCGAGTGGGCCAAATACCTTTTTGTATTTGATTCCGATCAAATATCTGTACTTAATCGGGTTTCCTCTTGTATCCTTAATCAAAATATACTCATAAACGTTCGGCTGGACCTAAACATTTTCAGTCATCTAGCCCTCTATTTAAGTAATTTCATGTGTTTTTCGCTACTGAATTTATTGTTTTAACTGCTAATCAACTATTGCTTCCAGGGAATGTTCCTTTGCATGAGTTATTTGTAACCTTCGCGTCTGACCAAAATATTTTGTTAGGGTAGTCAGAGCATACAATTTTCTAAACGGACCCGCTGTTATGAGTACAAATTAGTTTTCATTTCAGGAGTCTCATTGCAAAATTATTTTTACACTCCTGATAAGACATAATTTTTTCTATGATTAACATTGGTATCCTTCCCTCGTATCAGAGTAACTCCTTTTTTGTCAATAAAGATGTGTTTTTAGTACTATATATTGAAATTTCCACTCAAGTAGTATAGATACGTGGTTTGTTCAAAAAGTATCGCGAATTTTGAATTTTCGCGGTCTACGTATGTTCGATTTTTGATCTTTTAGTGACGTTATGTTGACAATTCCGGCCATTTTGAATTTCCAGTCAGGTTTTGACAGTTACTGTGCGTGGACGTGTTTTAGCTTGTCTTCGATTTTCGTCTATCCCAAAAACTGGATCAAAGAATTTGTACTAAATTTTGTGTGAAGAACAACTTAAAGTGCGCGGATTCATTCAGAATGTTGACTATTGCATACGGCGAAGCTACTTTGGACAAAAGCAACGTTTATCGGCGGTACAAAATGTTCTCAGAGGGACATCGAATGTGAAGGTTTTGCTGACAGTTTTCTTCGATTGCAGGGGCGTGGTGCATTATGAGTTCATGCCGCAGGGTAAAACGGTCAATAAAGAAAATTACCTTCAAGTAATGTGCAATTTGCGAGAAGCAATCAGCAAAACGCACGGATTTGTGGAAGAACAAAATCTGGCTTTTGCACCATGATAACGCCTCTGCTCACACATCCTTACTTGTGCGCGAATTTTTGGCCAAAAACAACACTCTAATAATGCCACAGCCACCGTTTTCCTCAGACCTAGCCCGCTGTGACTTTTTCTTGTTCCCGAAACTGAAGAGACCCACGAAGGACGACGCTACGCCACGATTGAGGAGATAAAGACGGCATCGTAGGAGGAGCTGAACAAGATCACAAAAAATGATTTTTCAAAATGCTTCGAGGATTGGAAAAAACGTTATCACAAGTGTATAATGTCCGACGGGGATTACTTTGAAGGGGACAAAATAGATATTCATGAATAAATAAATAATTATTGAAAAAACACGAAATTCGCGATAACTTTTGAACAAACCTCGTGTGTTCAATGGCGAGAAAGATCAGACAAGAGAAGGATCAATAAGACAGCTTAACGCTGCAAGACGGCTTCTAGGGGAACTTGATGCCAGAAGTTTGCATAAAAGACCAATGTTTTTCCTGTGCCATAGACGGAGATAATCAGCAACGAACTCGAAGAAAAAAATTGGCAATTTTTGCCTATAGTTACGCTATGTTACTCCTAACAATAGGGAATGGTGAAGCAAACGCTTAGAACAACAGCAATGACGATATAAATTCGAAGATAAGTCAAGTTAAACGAGAATCAAATCATCTGCCAGGGAATAGCCCTTGTAATATTATTATCAGGCCAAAGTCTATCAATTCTGCAGCCTTCTACAGCTTGATAATAGTTCTGTCAAATCAATGTGTTTATCAGAAAATTCCCTAGTCCTATTCACACGTACGGAGGCTCAAAATCAATCAGGAACTGTATGCTTATGAAGAAAACATAATTCTTTTGAGTCAGATCCTATTTCTTATTCACTTTTGAGGTTTGGAAATAAGAATGGATTTGGACTTTAAGTGTTGGTTATGTATTTTTGTGCTTTTCTCAATTTTTTTTAAATCCATTTGGTTAAGAAAATTTGCCTATGACGGATACAGTGCTAAAATACAGAGCTTTTGGGTTTTTTCATTGACTTCACCTTCCGATTTTCAGCCTGACTTTAATTTCGCTACACTTTACACTATAATTCGTTACACTATAATTCGCCTCTCTCAGCATTTTGAGGATAGCTGAAGGTATATCACCTTCATCCTTAGTTTCTGTTGCCAGTATAAGGTTGCAACTCATCCTTGGCTGCCTTTCCAGGTTGTATAGTTATAGTTTCTTCGGATTACGCACATTAATGGTTGGGTTTTGAGACCTTATTCGAGCTAATCGAAAAATCTAGCGATTATTTTCATAAGGTAAACGCTAATATTGTTTTTGTTGTGAAAAATATTGAAAATTCTTTTGAAATTTCATTGCCTTAGATTATTTTTGCAAATAAGATCCATGAATCGTGTTTTCAATCGTATATTTGTGTATTGGCATGGGCTGAAAAGAATTGAAGGATAATGGAATCTGTGTAAATCTATTAGAAAAGAAAATGTTATTCGCTTGTTTTGCTAGAATCCTTTACCCTGGATGATCCCATAAATCATCAGTTAAATCTCAGTGAGTTATACATAATCAGTTAGAAATTAGTTTTAACAATTTTGATGCAATTATCTTATGGTTGCAAGTGCTGATATAGTGAAGGATGTAACCAAGTATTTTGTTTTTCAGTTTAAAAAACTTATCTTAAAAGTTATTAAAAAGGAAAATCCACAAAAAAGGAAGATGAATACATTGAAAAAGTTGATAGGACTTGAACTTAATGATTATATAAAAACAAATACGAAATATAATTAGGCTAATATTAGACTAAGTATGAGCTTACGCGCCAGTGTAAAAAATCTATTTAAATTAAAAATCTAACTTAAAAAATTTAAAGCTTCTATATTGGAAAACAACAGAGACATTTTGTTGTGCTTCTAATAAGCTTGCTTATCCGAAAAAAAACAACATAATGACTCTATCTATCATTAAATATTATTGGGAGTACAAATTAGTTCGGTCCGTTTTTAAAAGATGGCTCTGGCTGTTATGAATATTGAATAGTAACAGCTGATGTCGATAGTTTTAGAAAGGTTAGACATCTGTCAATAATATTCAGTTCATATTGCTTCGAGTTTTGTAAAAAAAACCTTGTTTTTTACTGTGTTAATTATGAGCAATTTTGTGTTAACTAAGCAGCATTTGCGGGAGGTTTTAGTTTTATGTTTTAATTGGAAGAAAAGTGCAGCTGAAGCGCATCGAATGCTTGTGGAAGTTTGTGATGACAATGCTCCAACTGATAAATCATGTAGGGAATGGTTTCGACGTTTCAAGAATGGAAATTTCAGCGTTGAAAACAAGTCTCGCTCTGGACAACAAAAAAAATTCAAAGACAAACAGTTGGAGGCATTGCTCGATGAAGATCCGAGTCAAACGCAAGAGGAGCTTGCAGAATCTTTAGAAGTGACACAACAAGCAGTTTTTGTACGTTTAAAATCCATGGGAATGATTCAAAAGCAAGGCAATCGGATTTCTTATGAACTGAAACTGAAAGATATTGAAAGGCGACTTTTCACTTGCGAGCAGCTGATTGACAAAGGCAACAAAGAAAAGGTTTTTTACATCGAATTATTACTGGGGACGAAAAATGGCTATTCTATGATAACCCCAAGAAGAAAACATACTACGCTATGCCCGGTCAATCGTTGCCATCGACCTCAACATCAACACCAAAGCCGAATATTCATGGTTCGAAGGTCTTGTTGTGTATCTGGTGGGACCAAAAGGGAGTTGTGTACTATGAGCTGCTACAACCTGGTGAGACCATAACGGGCGATCGGTATAGGCTGCAATTGATGCGTTTGAGCCGTGCATTACGAGAAAAACGGCCGGAATACAAGCAAAGACATGACAAAGTTATTCTCCTGCATGACAACGCTCGGCCTCATGTCGCAAAAGTCGTGAAAAAATATTTGGAAACGCTCAAGTGTGATATTTTGCCGCACCCGCCGTATTCTCCGGACATTGTTCCTTCTGATTACTGGTTGTTCCGACGGATGCAACACGATTTGGCAGGTCATCGGTTCACTTCTTTCGCAGAAATCGAAAATTGGCTTCTAACTTGGATCACCTCAAAAGACGAGACATTTTTTCGAGAGCGAATTCAAAAATTGCCTGAGAGGTGGGAAAAAGTAATAACTAGCGATGGACGATACTTTGATTAATCTTTTAATTCTTTTTATTTTGAAATAAATGCATTTTTGACCACAAAAAAACGGACCGAATTAATTTGTACTGCCAATATTAAAATCAATTAAGAATGCTTAACTTAGAAGTAATAATGAAGACATCTTACAATGTGAAAATTCAAGATCTAATTTATTTCATTAGACTTGAAACTAAACGAGTACATTTACATATGATTGTATGCTCAAACTAATAGAATTTAATTTACCTGAACAGGATTTAAATCAGACGCAACGTCAATTAATTCTTCACGATCGAGAAACTATTTATATATTTTTTTTGTTTTGTTTTCCATTTGAAAGAAAATTAACATAAATTACAGTTAAAACGTAGAAACATTTAACTTACTTTATTTACTATCTTAATGATACAATTCATAAATTATCCTTACATTTACGTGCGACGGAATAATATCTAAATACAAAATCTCTACGCATTCATTTCAACTTAATCACATGCATATGTGGATTTGTTAAAGCATCTGCTCGACTTGATATCAGGAAAATTTCTAAGCCACATGACTTCATGCTAAGCCTGAAAACCCAAACAACCTGCTTTGCCAATAAACAAAAGTGAGTAAGATTACTTACACCGAAACGAGGCAAATCAAGTTCGATTACCACATATGATTAAGATACATGCTAAGAAAAATCCTAGAATTGCAATCAAAAACCTATTGCAGCACAAAACCACCTATTGCACATACTTCAGCATCTCATGTGTAATTCTTCGCTGGGAATTTTCAGTATTTATTTAAAAAAAATACTTAAAAGCGGTACCATGCCTTTGTTATTCTTAAAATTTATCTAATCCATTCCCTAGACCATCCGATTGCACTCTAAGATGCAAAATTTTAATAAGATAATTATCAAAGTGAGAAGTTTTAGTAAACAAATTTTCTTTTTGCTCGCAGTTTGTTTCGAGATTGTGCTGAAAATATTTGCATAATTACATAATCCTTTTGGGATGTCTAGTGGGTTAGTGCTAGCAGTTGTACGTATGCATTTGGTTGTTGCCACCGGTTTACAAACCAATCAATGAGATGCAACTAACATACGCAGTATGTAATGTATGCAAATGTTTATTGGTGCACCCGTGCATGAATGCATTCCTAGATACACGGCTATTAGTCCTCTCAAGTGTATATTGTTTGAAAATGTATGAATACAAATGGAATCGGTTGTTTGTTGTGTTTTCCATGTTTAATTGCCAGATTAAAGCAACTTATCTAGCAATTTTTTATTTTATTTTGAAATTCAATGGAGGGAAAGCTAGTTAGCGACAACCATTGATAAATTGATGATTTCCATTGATATCTTTGGATTAATTTTGAAATCAATTCATGTATTATTGACTAGACAATAGTGGTAGGTTGAGATTAACAACCATGCGTTCAAGTACGTTATGCATGTTTCTTTTTTATATGTTTGGCATAGAAACAGATACTTGAGGAATAGATACTTAATACAATTTTATCGTTGTTATGTGATCATAAATATTTAGATTAGTTTAGTAGGGTAGCTTGTCAGTAAATTAAACATGAAGGTTGAGAATAAGTGCTTGTGCAAAATTGATTGGTATTAAAAAGAAAAATTGCATTTAATTGAAAAATCTAAGTGGAAAATTACATTTTTCTTACTTATTGAATTAAGATATGAATGTTATCTTGAGATGTCATGGCGTTAGAGTAGGTGGTTTTGCTAAGAGGTTTCGTGTTTAGAATCAGGTTCATTAATTAAATTCTTTTATAACCTCATGCATATGCCGGAACACAATATTTTTAATGCCGTCGATACCAAATGAGTCCTCTGTCGTTACTTTGTCTGAATAAGTCGATGAAGTTTCCTTGTGGGACGTTGTAATTCTATTGATGTTCATGTGATATAATGTCGTCCTACAATCGTCATCAAAATAAGGAGATGTTCATCAGTTGAAGCACCTATGAATTAATCTTTCAATAATTTCTTGTATGCATCATCATCCGAAGCTCAACGTTGCTCCATGATTTGCGACGAAAGCTGTTTTAATCCAAACTGAACCTATCACTTGTTTATATTATGACTTTATCATTATATTATGACTTTATTATGTTTATTAATAAGGATCCGGAAACAATATTTACACCATTCGAATTTCAACCACAGTTGTTACTTCGCTTGATAATTTCAACATTCACACATCCACTAGTGACTTCCTTTGGAACAATTATTTATGACCTTTAACTGATTACCAACTCTTGATGCAGTTGAATTTCTTGGTCTTTCATGGTCATCTTCTTCATTTCCAACTCTGAAATTTTGTTGAGTTCCATCAACATTAATTCGTTACTAGCTGACAGTTTACATTGAGAATTGCTGACTTATAGATACGAAATTCAGCTATTCCGTACGTTGTGAGGGAAATCGCTACCAAAATGAACCGCCAGGCACCAGGATACTACCCAAAAGGCTATTACCCAATACGGTCTACTACTAGATTACGGCTCATGAATACGGATGGGGGCTTATCAGCCATCCGTTGTATTTCAATCTACCTACAGAGTTGGTATTTACGAAACAATTCACTAGGATAATGTACGAGGTCTGTTCAAAAAGTACCCGGAATTTTCGTTTTTTCAAAAAAATATTTATTTATTCGTCTACATCAATGTGGTCCCTTTCAAAGTAGTCCCCCCCAGATATAATACACTTATGCCAGCGGTTTTTACCAATCTTCGAAGCACTTTTGATATTCACTTTTTAGTATGTCCTTGAGCACTCTCAGCGATTCGGCGTTTATTTCTTCAATCGAGGAAAAACGCCATCCTCTCATGGGTCTCTTCAATTTTGGCAACAGGAAAAAGTCACACGGATCCATATCTGGTGAATATGGAGGTTGGGACATGACTACTGTATTGTTTTTGGCCAAAAAATTACGAACAAACAACGACGAGTGAGCAGGTGCGTTATCGTGGTGCAAAAGCCATGAATTCTTTTTCCATAAATCGGGGCGTTTTTTTTCGGATTGCTCCACGCAAACGTCGCATAACTTCAAGGTAATACTCCTTATTAACCGTACGACCTTGTGGTAAGAACTCTTGATGCACTTTATGCCATTATAATCGAAGAAAACAGTAAGTAAAATCTTGACATTTGATCGAACTTGACGTGCTTTTTTCGCTCTTGGTGACGTTGAATGCTTCCAGGTGGACGATTGTGCTTTGGTTTCGACATCATAACCGTACACCCATGTTTCATCACCAGTTATGACCCTATCAAGCAAACTTGGATCGTCGTTGACGTCATTTAACAGCTCCTGAGCGATGTTCATGCGATTGTTTTTTTGGTCAAAATTCAGCAGTTTTGGAATGAATTTTGCTGCGACTCGTTTCATGCCCAAAACTTTTGAAAAAATGTTATGACATGAGCCAATTGATATGCCAACTTCATCAGCAACTTCACTAATTGTTATTCGGCGATCATTTATAACCATTTTTTCCACATTTTCATCGATTATTGACGTGCTGGGTCGACCGGAGCGTTCGTCATCTTCAACGTCTTCGCGGCCATCTTGGAAACGCTTATACCACTCGTAAACACTTGTTTTTTTCATAGTAGACTCACCATAGGCTTTTTGTAACATTTCACACACTTTGTTACACTTTATTTCATTTTTTACGCAAAATTTAATACAAATTCTTTAACTCTTCAATTCTTCCATTGTTTAAACAAGCATAAATCGCCGTGCTCATAAAAACACGTCGAACCTTAGCGACTACCACAAACAAAGTAAACAGTGAATATGGCTGAAAATTTTATCATACTTTAGGGGAATGTACATATACCAACACAATAAAAATTTTGACAATCGGACTCTCCAGACCCGCAAAATTTAAAAATTCCGGATACATTTTGAACAGACCTCGTATAAGGTAGTATCTAGTATGCTATATTTCGTAGTAAGATTCAATTTCTAGAATTTTTTCTCATCGACCAGGAGGCGTGGGAATAAGAACTCTCGTTCAGTTCAGTAGAATTGATGCTCAATTATCGGTTTCCTCTAATTTTCTTGTATGAAACCGACTTTTCAGATTACTCTCAATCTGTTTGTTTTATAGTCAAATGTGTCTGAAGTCGTTTGGTTCAATCGGAAAAAGGATTACATTATTCTCTTCACTTTAAAGCTGCACTAGAAAAATTTGAAGGTAGTCCAAATGTGCTTCGGGAGAAGGAGATATAAAAGCTTTCAATTCGTTGTGTGTAGAGCTTCCAGCAAGACAAGACTTCTGGACTATTAGCTGAATACCATTCGTGTCAATTTGATAACTAAGCCTGAAACATTAACACATATTTCAGACCAGGCTTCCTGTTTTCTATGTCGTATTACGTCATCGAGCTCTAGTGATATCTGTTCAACTAAAATCGAGCGTGGGAGAAGAATTTCGGCGAAGAGATTGTCTCTACCGATCCCAGCAAGTGATAAAATGTATTATTTTTTATTGCAAGGACTGCTCCTACGTAATTTACTATTGCAAAAACTCTCCGGACATGATGTGAAATGCTTAGCCTTATTTATTATATATTATATTATACATTAAAAATGTTATACTTTTAAAAGTTAAAGTATAATCTTAAAAAGTGAAAGGACTCATGTGTAGCGTCGAATGTAATGGAGTTGCGTACTGCGATGAAATTAGTAATTGGTTCCTAACTGTAATAGGAAGAAGAGTAAACCTACCCAAGAGAGAAGTAGGCAAAGAGGATGCTCTCTAAGAACAAAGAACAATTGTCGTGGGGCAAACAGGCCGCAGGTTTCATCAGTGACTGTGGCGCGTGGTTCAACCGAAGGAATGGGTAGCATATTATTTACCTAGTATTGTTGCATAGCATTCACGGATATTTTCTGTCTTATCTGTGGAAAGGCACAGTCTGTTGATTCTTTAGTTTGCCCAGAAATGTGCGATGACATCTCCCATGTATTATAACTTAAGCAAAGATGTGCAAAGGACAATTTAATTCTGCGGAGAGAAAAAGCAACCTATTATTAAAAATTAGATTGTGAGAGTGGTTGCTTCAAAGGACAAATTCAACTGACTGTAAGACCTCTTTATAAAAATAAGACATGATTGATGATTCGCTGGTGTTGATAAAAGTAAGATCCTTGGATTTTTAAATGTGATCTCCGCAACTTGTAGACACGAACCGGCGCGAAAAAAGCCAAGTTTAAAGAAACGTACCTTATATGTTCTCTACAAAACGGAAGAGATTGATTCATCGTGATTCATCTGGACACCTTAGGTTGCTCAGAGCTCTACACTCGGCATGTTGCGCATTCCTAAAATTTAATCAAGTCATAAAATTAACAAAATAAAGTCATCATGACCTTTACAATAATTTACCATCAAATGATTAGTACGTATTCATTTAGTGAAAAGTTAAGGAAAAACCATTTTAACCATTTTAAATTGTTAAAAATTTCTGTTTTCTTTTTATTCTTGACCTTCTAAAATTGCAGTGAATCATTACTATGCAGTTTTCACTGCTTCATAGTGCAAATCTTCCTCAGCTCGGGTTTTTTGAGTTTTCAACAAATAATAAGCGGTAGCTCACAATTAACTTTAGGTTTTGTACGTTAGAAGCATTACGATGGAATAAAATAATTGAAATTACTTGAACATAAATAGCATCAAGCTTTGTGTGCATTTAAGTCTGTATTCTCCTTATAAAAATACCATAATCACGTATCTGGTGTTTTCATTGTACTTTTCGAATTGAATTGATTATACGCATCGTTTCATTACGTTAATATGACGAGCGTTTCCTTGAGCTGCCTAAATGACCTGTACCTTCAATGTATTGATTATTTTAGTTTAGCTAGTTTTTTTTTATTGTTTAAATTTTACAAACTGGCACTGACATGTAGTCCACGTATGCGGTATGATTTCAAACAAACGTAAAAAACGACATTGGTTGCATTGTGCGGGAAAATTCATCTTCAAGACGAAGAATTCTAAATAATTCAAAAATTTATGAACAAATCAAACAAATAGTCAGAAGTATTGGATTCATAGCTACCCTCTAACAAATAGTCATGCAGAAAATATTATTTCTTTAAGATGGTACAAGCTAAATTTGTCTGGAAAGAGTTATCAGTATGGCAGTATACTCGCAATGAAGCAGTTTCAATAAATACATTTTGTAAACTTTTGTAAACTGTGAACTGTGAAGACCGCACTCTCACATCTTTTTGAGTGGGCGAAACTAAACGGACTACGCATCAATGCCGACAAAACGGAGTTTATGCTTTACATAAAGCGCCGTAATCCGGAGACATTTACACCCCCGACCATTGACGGAAAACATATCAGTTCAGTAAACAAGGTGAAATACTTAGGAGTAACCTTGGACAGTAAACTAACTTGGACTCCACACATCAGAGCAGTCAGACAGAGAGCTACAGCGGCGCTCTTCACAATGAAAAGACTAGTGGGGAAAACCTGGGGAATAAAACCCAAAATTGCCCACTGGATCTACACAACAGTGGTGAGGCCTATAACCACCTACGCTTTGGTTTGGTGGCAGGCACTACAAAAGAAAACCATTGCAAAAGAGCTAGAGAAGATCCAGCGAATGGCCTGCCTTGGCATCACAGGTGCCATTAGGACTACGCCAACTGCTGCAATGGAGGTAATGCTTAATCTCATGCCACTCGACAAATTCATCTTCAGAGAGGCATCACTTGCGAGCATCAGATTAAAATCCATATATGGTTTATCTAACCACACTCAAACGGGGCACGTATGCATTTTGGAAAAAATGGAGAGAATGGCCCCGTCAAAAAAAAAGGGAGCTGGATAGAATTCAACCAATATTGGACACAACAATTCCATACAAAATCAACATTCCGACCAGAGAAGCGTGGAAAACGGTGGATTTCACATCTGGAAGTGAGATCACGATCTACACCGATGGTTTCGAAACGGACAAGAGAAGCGGCGCTGGAATCTTTTTCCCAGATCACCCGCAATTCAACCGAAGTTATAAACTGGAGAGCCATACCACAGTTTTCCAGTCGGAGGTGTTTGCAATAAATCCGGCAATAGAAGCGGCAACAAACAACTCTCAATACTCTCGGACAGTAAGTCGGTACTGCAGGCGCTTGCCTCTAACCGCGTAGTTTCACAACTGGTGCAGGATTGTAGGCAGGCTCTCAAAACCGCAACAAACCGAGTAAATGTAAAACTGACATGGGTCCCTGGACACAGTGGTATAGAGGGAAACGAAAGAGCGAACTTTCGAACTAGCGAGAGTTGAATCAGCTAACCAAAATGCCACTAAAATAGACACAATTAAAGAGCCACTAGCAACGGTAAAAAGGGAACTAGACGAAATCCTTTGGAAAGAGACAGATACGGCTTGGAATGACAGGAACGACTGTAGGATAAGCCGGGCTCTTTGGCCTCACCCTAATCAAATGAGGACAAAACAACTCCTAGGGAAAAACAGAAATGGCGTTAGAACATTGGTGGCAGTATTAACGGGCCATAATCTTCTAGATCAACACGTCAAACGAATAGGAATCCGAACGGATGACACTTGCCGAGCTTGCGGTGAGGAGGAAGAAAGTACAGAACACTTCCTCCTAGATTGCCCGAGTCTGGCCAACAAACGCCTTACTTGGCTGAGTTGTACTGGCACAACAGAATTGGAACACTTGGCGACCACAGAGCTGGTAGAACTCCTTGACTTCTGTAGGACGACAGGATGGACCATCTGTAAACAATAGTACTACACATGGGGAGCTTAATGCCGAGTTCTGGCCTATGCTAAATTCCAACAAGTGGAACCCAGTACAATAATAATAATAAAAACTGTGAACTGTTAACGCTTTTTGGGATCTAATTTCTTTCCTATTTAAAAGAGGGAAAAATTTGCAATCACTTTAACATTTATTTTGATTGATTGCATTTGGGCTTATCAATTGCCATACGCCTTACTTTCATACAATCCATTAAGTCTATTTCCAATATGCGTTGCTATTTCTTCAAGATCCTTTTTATCGGTATGCAAATATACATTTGCTTTCAAATAAAACGAACGAATTTCGAAATTTATTTGCACTCCATTTCAGTCAGCATATGCTCACAATATTCAAGGTCCTTTCACATCCCGATTATTTCTAACAAACGCTCCAAAGTTTACATGAAATTCCGCTGTGTTCGTTATACATATGTATGTAGTTCAACTTCCAACATAAACCACAAAAAGCCAACGTATGTCTGCATGACAATCTTTACAATGAGTAAATGTTATGGCGCCAGTCAGGCAGCCATTGAAAGAGAATAGGTATCAAGCCTTAAGCAAACGAAATCTTGCCGAAATGCAAACAATCCTTTTCACCACTTAAACTTTAATATCGACACCATCACGATGAAATCAGCCATCCATGAATATATCTACATAGCTAAATGCTATTCTATCGTCCTTTCGATTCCTGGTGACTCTGGCTTCGGCTGGTTCTAGTCAATGTGTCGATAGAGTGCTAATGAGACTTGAGGGTTCTATTTTCATACAAAATTCAAATGTGTCAATGGGCCGAAGCATTCAAGTTTTGGAAACTCATCCCCTGATGGACATTTGCATGCATCTCTCATGAGTAATTTAGAATAGGGTGGAAGTCGATGGTAGATCTGGAACAGCCAGCAAAATAAATGAATGAATGAATGCCAAAAGCTGTTAAACAATTTGTGATTTGAATTCTGAAATTTTTTTGGTGTTTTATTCATTTTGCAAGGATAATGTTGAGGAAATGTTTAGAGAAGGCAGCAATGTATAAAGGACATTGCGAAGTATACGATAGCCAGTCTTTGCAGAAAAGACTGGAAGGAATCTGTAGCTATTGCTGAAAGCTTATGTAGCTTGGGCAGTAGTATCTTATGAATATTAAAATGTGTTTTACCAAGAGTTGCGCAGAAATGCAATTTATTAGTTCGGGTTCTAGAGCCTTTTTGGCATATAGGGGCTATCCAACTTAATGGCAAAAAAGGTCAACTAAGAATATTATTTCACTTGTAGAAAATTTGTTTCACAAACGTTGTACTCCGTTCTAATGAAAACGTTGTTCTGTTAAACATAAAAGGATACAATCTAATATGAAACTGCCATTACATTTACCATTCGAAATTCAATCCTTTCCTGCACCATTTCTTGTTCGCTTCTAAATTTTCCATTCTTATTTGATTCTCTTCACTCTACTTTGCTTTCAGGATCCAGTTCCGGCTAAACCATGGACTGGTTTACGCTATACTGTCAGGGACTCACCGATTTGCATACAACGTGATCCATTCCGACGCGACTTCCTACTTGATGGTAGCGAAGATTGTCTCTATTTGAATGTCTACACTCCGCAAGTAAGTAAACTTTCTTTTACGAACCTTCCATTAAACGTATCGTAGCGTTCCTTTCATTGGCATAAATAACTTGATTTAAAGTCAAAAGGCCTTCGGTCTAATTGAAATTGTTATTACTTAGAATGGATTTACCGAGAGGGTTCTAATGGCACCGAGATTTTATTGAAATTTCAGAAACCTGACGTTCTAGGACCATTGTCAGTTATGGTATTCTTCCACGGTGGTGGCTGGCAATGTGGTTCGGGTATTAGTGCATTTTATGGACCCGAATATTTGTTGGATCATGATATCATTTATGTAAGCGGCAACTTTAGATTGGGTCCACTTGGTTTTCTGAGCACCGAAACGTTGGATTGCCCCGGCAATTTTGGATTAAAGGATCAAGTATTAATATTGAAATGGATTCAGGATAATATTGCAGCATTTGGTGGTGATCCGAATAGTGTAACGATATTTGGTGAAAGTGCAGGTGGTGCGAGTTCAACATATCATATGGTATCACCGTTGAGTAAAGGTATGTAGTAAGAAATGATTCGGGTTTTAACTCTTGATTTAGCATAAATATTTACATTTTAATACTTTGGGTTTTCAAAATTAACTATAGCAAAAGCTTACACACCATTCTTTTTCCTGCAGGCAACGAACACATGTGTTTGATGTGCCACCAAAATATGAGTCCTAATGTCTAACCAGAACAAAAAAGTTCACACTCTTATCGAGTGAGGAAGAAAATGTTAGTCCCTGTTTGGCACAAGTTTTATGTGACTGGCTAAAAGTTCTGAATGGATGGTGAGCATTACGACTTGCATATATGCATCTGAAATCTTTCTCGCACAGAACCTTACCTTACCTTACAGATTGAGGTAGGAAAGGAGGATCTGTGAAGCTGTGGATGTGGACTGATCCTAAAAGATCAAAAGTAGTTTTGGCGCCCTACGAATGGGTGAAATATATAAGCTGAAGGATCTTTGCTGCAGGCTCGATTCATGTCTATAGACGAATGAAAACCTGACACGACCGCCGAATCAGAATATCGGAAAACACCACGAAAAACTTCTGTAGCTGCTCCAGAACCTTTTCAACGGCTAGTATGGCTTGCGGGAAAATTCTGCGACAATTTATAAAATCTAAAAGGTTGATAATTGACATGAATAGAATATAAATGGATGATGAATAGACAACTTTTGAGCCCGACTCGAAAGAAGAACTAGAAAGATAGGACAGTCTGTTACAGAGCATGAACATCAGCTCTTCAGCTACCCGTTAGGTCCATGTTGGTGGTCCTTGAAAAAAAAAATGGCTGTCGTAAAGATATCACAAGTATGAATTGCATACTATTGTATAATACTGAGATCTTGGGTGTCCTTCATGAAAATCAAAAAGTACCGAGCAAGAACAGTGCGCGTGTGATGATACGGAGCAATGAACACTGTCTGTAGCTACTGTTCTGTCTTTGAAGGTACTGTGTATGTTTCAGGAGGAATCATTTAAATCGACTTGTTTCCACTGAAGCGGGAAGAACAACTCAGTAATTCTTCAGCAATTGATGACCTAGACGCTGTTTCTCAGGCCCATTCTATGACTATGTCAGGGTGGTAGCATCAGGGTAGTAGCATTCTAGAGAAAACTTCTGGAGAGGATTATTGGACAGCTTTTGTCAAATAGTGTTCTTGGCGAGTTTTTTGGAATAACGTTCGAGGCTGAGCTTCGGAATATTTTGGGTCTTCTGGATGGGTCTTATTGCTAACTCTGCAGGTTGGCCTTAATACTTGGCTAAAATGGTAAGCTCTGCTTAGAAAGTTTCACGGAAGCCTGCATGCAAACACTTTCAAGCCTTCTTCGCAGACCTAGTGTAAGGATTTCGCTAAGCACACTGTGAATGTCTTGCTCTTTGAATACGATGAGGTCTAGAAGGGTCTTCATGGCCGGCAAGCTTTCTGACTAGGTTTTATCGGTAGAGTCAGGCATATTGGCATTATCTTCTGGTCTGTACTTATGGAGATGCCATAAAAAATTTCCTTTACGCCCGATTCTATGCGGATGGCCCCTGGAAGGCTAACGAAAAAGCCAACAGATACGTAGACTATTCCATATACAATATAACAATAAAATTGTATTGGGATGGAGCACAGGACTCGGACTGAAGCGCAAGCTTCAAACAAAACTTCTATCAACTTCTACAATAATGTTTATTTTTCGCATATACGTGTATTTCGGGAGCGACTTACTCCCGTCTTCAGTACTTAGCTACAAAAATTAAATCCTAGCAAGCAACATGAAGTGGTTTTCATTTCTAATTTTTCGGTCAAATACGAACCCGATCAGGTTGTCATGAGATGTTATACTCCTGGGAAATTCCGCTGCAGTTTTGCAAGGTGGGCATGTTTATGTTGAAAAATCAATTGTGCATCTTCTTTTCTATCAAGTTACGAGCGTGTTTGTAAAATAAAATTGTTCATGACTCTTCATCAATTTAACTAGATATTTTCATTGCAAAATATGTATCTAATTATGCATCGGGCTAATAACTTGGTCGAGGGTCGAGCGGACGAACAAATAAAAATTTCCACCGGAAATAAAAACAACTGTTTTAAATTTATTCTTTCTTTATTTTAACACCGCTTACAAGTATTGTACCTTAGGGCTACGCGACAACTGAGAGAGAGGTTACTCCTCATAGCAAATTTATAGTTTCGTAATTGCTGACACTTGCGTCTGGTTCCTTAGCATTTCCTAGAAACAATTCTACAGGTGCATGGAAATGTGTTTTATATGTAACTGGCTTTCTTCGAACCACTGAGATCCTGAAAGAACCAAAAATCCGAAAAAGGTTAAAGCGTAGTATTCAAACAATAACATCCTTCTTTCAACAATTAAATGGATTTTAATTAGATGTGTTCAGAAAAAGGCCACAACAAATGTTCACGAACTCATATAATATTTTCTCAACAACGCAATCGTATATCAACAAGGACAACTTTTTCCTTGTTGCTATACGCTTTCCTTTCCGCATTCGTGCATTTCTGTTGCTGTTTGCAACATAATTTTTGTACGTGATTTTTATTATTCATATTAAATTCCTATCTAACATTCCTTTATTTTTCCACTCATATTGTACAATTTTTTCTCATCCAGGACTCTTCCACAAAGCCATTATTCAGTCGGGCACATATTTCAACCCTTGGGCTCAACCAGCACATAAAGGTGTACCAGCAAAGCGTGCTAATCGTGTCGGTGAACTCCTTGAATGCAAAGTCACACCTGACGACTGGAAGAATTTGCTGAAATGTTTGCGTAAAAAAACAGCTGAAGAGATTACAGCAACATTTTATGATTTGTTTGTAAGTTGAAAGAAGAACGTTGAAGAGTCGTAGCTTGTCGTGGTAGTATTTGAATTTGTTCATTTGTTTATTTGTACGTGCACGCGTCTTTTAATGTTCAAAGCTGTGGAATTGAAGTTTTCCAAGCATTTGTAATAGTAAAGGACGCAAAAAGGATGTTGTTTTTCTTGTTTCTACGCTGGTGTCTGGCCAACAAACAGAGACGATTGTGCAATCTTTTTTAGATCTAGTTATTAAGAACATTTCAAGTATTAAAACGCGCGGATGGGAAGACTACGCTTGAATTATTTCGTTAATTAAATTTCGGCATAATCCTATTTAGGACTTTCTAGTTATTTCGTCTTCCAATCCCCGGCTTTGAGTAATAATCTTTTCTAATTAAACAACCTTCTCGATTCGTTCTAATTAGGAATGGGACACCGATCCAATGATTCCCTTCCCGCCCGTAGTCGAACCGCCATCGGAGACGGCCTTCCTGACAAAGCATCCTCGTGACGTGGAAGTTCCTCATTCCATTTCAATTCCTGTCGTCGCCGGTATTACATCTGACGAAGGAGCTCTTAAATCGGCACGTACGTACAATCATCTAGGATATTTCATCAAGGCGTAATAGAAACGACCTTAGGGCATCATCAGCTCATAAAAGTTCATTATCATGATAATCATTTGAACAGATTTCTTTTCCACTCGTTTCTCACGCCTTCGTGGACTACAGTACATACTACCTGATGATCACCTAGTCTAGTCAATCTACCAACATATTCTTTTATATTTTCTTCTCGAATTCGTCTTATGGCGGACTGTCTTGTTGCGGACTGGACGAACAATAGCATTACTAAATTTGCCCGGCATCGCTGATGATTTTCGTGCGAAATTCAAGGAAGTGCTGCCCATTTGTCTTAATTATGATCATCATCCTGAAGAACTTCGCAATGAGATAACAATGAAAATTAATGAGTTTTACTTCAAGGGAAAGTTGAATTGGTCCAAGCAGAATCATCAGAATTTGACGAATGTAAGTATGGGAAATTCCGTGGTACGAGAGAATTTGGTTTGAAATGAATTTTGCGTTTGATTTTAGTTTCTTTACTTTTGTTTCATCGGAAAGTTTGTAAGTTGTTGAAAATTTTTCGGTTGAACTGGGTACCAGTTCTTCGTTGTTAGTAAACTTGGACATCTGCCCACAGCTATGCAAGACAGAAAAATTTAACTTTCCCTCAACCTGCAAACAAACGAAAGTAACATTATGGCTCTTGCTCATTTTCCAGACTCATGGAGGCGGAAAGTTGTAATAAAAATAATTAAGTCCCGGTAGATACCTCGAGATCCCCACGTGCCTGAACGGCTAACCAAAATTGTTATCATTCATCGTTTGAGCCAGCGACCAACTTCCTTCGCATCGTCGCCATTACCACAGTCGTTACTCGTCATCATTGTTATCATCCTTGCCGTCACACAAAAAAGCCTAATTGTTTGCAACTTTATGAATTTATCGGTTTCCGCCTCCAGTGTCGTTGAGTTTTAGTCAGAAACAGTCGAGAGTGAACTTTATTAATGGTCTTTTGACTTTTCCTTCTATCTTTCCATCACACGCTTCTTGTTCTCGTTTCCTGTTGCTGCTGGTGTTGTTGCTGCTGCTGCTGCTGCTGCTGCTTCTGCTATAACTGATACCGATGCTGCTATTGCTGCTGTTCATCCTACCCGTAAATCCTTCAGCTTTTCACGGATGGCTGGTTCATGTACGGTATGGAGGAATACTTGAGAAAACGTTTGAGTGCACCACCAAAGGCACAAGCCGGCCCAACTTATGTCTATGTTTTCGATCACAAGGCTCCAGCCAGCTTCACGGAATTGTTCAAGGGTGGCGATGAGGATTATTATGGTAAATAATAGAATTAAGATAGAGAGCAATTTAGTTATGGTTGAGAGTTGTTTGCTTTGTGTTAGTGTTTGTGTTGGGTTTCATGTTCGATTTTAGGGCGTGTGCTTGTTGAATAGGATAGGTAGTGATATAACGAAATTAATCCTTATCTACCCTCTAATGTAGGTGTTTGCCATGCTGAAGAGTTACAGTATCTGTTTCCAATAGCTGAACAATTATTTGTAACAGCCCAACCTTCACGACGTGATGTGATGATGCGAGAAGCTTTTGTACAGATGTGGATACATTTTGCCAGGAGTGGGTAAGTTTCAAAGGATTTGTTATTATATTGATACTTACTGTTCAACCCTTTTGTTTCACTAATAACATTTCATCATTGCTAAAAGGTGTAATTGCTTAGTTTTGTGTCATGTTTCGAGCACAAGATATTGGATTGGTTGGTATCTTGCTCAGGATAATGCTAATTTATATACAACTTCCATCGCATGGAATGTTAATTCCCATAGAATGCATCTATGATTCTTTGTATGATAATTCCAATTAACATTGAAACCGCTTCTTTGAGTTTCTCCAATCTGTAAGTTTTCTGAAATAAATGGCTCTTGTTCTTCGCCTTTCGTATTCCAATGTTAAGATATCGCAATTCAGGTCTACAAATTGTCAATTTAAAAGCCCTTCGATGCCTTCTTCTATAGCGTATGCCCATAAACTATTTGTTCAATAGATTTGAAGGTTCTGGCAGTGCAATCGGAACTATCAGGGCTATCGTCGTAAGCTTTTTGGGACCTCACGTACTTGTTTTCTCTGCAATTCTTGGAGTCATCGGAAAAGATCTTGTAACCTTTACAGCCATGGAAGTGACATCTTAGGGCTAAAGGGTGAAAATAAAAAAGAACCTTAAAAAGTTGGTTAAATGTAAACATACCACAAAAAAACAAAATAATAATAATAATTGAAAAAAGCGCAAATCCAAATCAAAGAATTCAAACTAAACCCTATTTAATTCCGTGAATATTTCTATTGCTGCGATATTTGCTCAACATATTTGTATGATGCAATAAATGAAATTTTACATTTGTGGATAACACGGAACTAATATGAATTATGTAATTTTTTATTGATCTAATTGATTGGGTGACGGTTGATATCTGCGGGTGTAAGATAAAAGGAATAAATTCAACACCAATTTTACAAAAATAACCAATGGCCTTTAAACCGCATCATGATTATCTTCTGTCTATTTTTTCGGTAGACTAAATTCATTGTGATGATACTCATCATTAAAGATTGCTGTTTCATTAATATGAGAAGAAGGATTTAGGGATAGAACTTGCCACTTTTAATAATATATCTGCCACATAAGGTTAAATATTGCTCCGTATCTTGCATCTTATCAGCCCAATGATCGGCTAAAAATTTATCCCACAGTATTTATCCTTGATGCTCATATACATGATAAAATATTCGCTTACTATTTAATAAGAATAAATATTATCTATGATTTTGCTTCTCCAATAACATCATCATTCATCAACGTAACTTATTCGACTCCCATCAGACATTAATTACATGTTAACGTCTTCGAAAAATAACTAAATAATACATTCGTTCCTCGTTAAGTCTCTTCAAAAAGGATATTTACGATGTATTTGCAGCCTAGCGTTTCGATATAATCAAATTTCACTCGATGAAGACGGGCGATGTAATTAACCCAAATTATAGTAGATGGTCATGTTAAATTGACACCAAACTTACAAAAACAAAATCCGGTAACATTTTGTTCGCTACAAAGCAGAATTAATCTTTCGTCCCTCATTCGAGCGTATTCTATCATCATCAATTTTCTCAACGTCTTTATTCTTCCATTCACAGGAATCCAACACCGGAGGATAGTGGACTGCCAACATGGAAGGCTGCTCAAGGTTTACCAATAACGTATGTGCGTATTGGTAGCAAGGATCCGGATAATTGGGCTATCCTTCAGTCAGAACAGAACTTTTTCGACGAACGAGCTAGTTTCTGGCGAGAACTCAATGCTCATCTTGCCACGGAAAGGATATCATCATCGGCGCCATCATCAAGGAACGAGCTGTAACATTTATTGATGAAGTAGTAATAGATATTTTCGGTTTTCGATCGAGTATCATTTGTTTCATGATACACAATTAGGTAATTAGTTTAACTTCTAAGTGAACGATAAAAATAAGGATAAGTGATGCAGAAAGTGCAGTGAGGCTTTTCCTGATTTATATAAACGCTATATGTCAAGTGGTTTTAGTTAATTTTTTTTTGTACATGAAGTACGATTGTAAATAAAAGCCTTGAAGTTCACGATTTCAATTAATTAGGTCCTTGAAATCATCCAAAAAGCAAAAACCATCCATCGCTTCATTAAAATCGAGTTAAATATGATTGATTTCGAACAAACTGATCCGACAATAAATTTTCCAGCTAAATTTACGTGAAAGCATCGAAAAACCCAGCTGTCCTACCTCTAATTATTCACCGACAAACGTATCCTTTACCATACCAGCCGATTTCCTCCTGATAAATGAAACAAATTGTTTGTGGTCGAACAAAAAATATTTTCATTGCTAGTTTAAGCTACAAATTATCAGTCTATTAAGTTAATGGCAGAGGGGTTGAAAAAACATTCAAGCAGGAATTGACGGGACTAATTTATTTTGTTAAATGGCTCATATGTGTTCGATGTAAGTATTTGTGTGTTTCTGTGTCAGTTTCGCGCCTCTCGACTATTCAAAACTCATCCAGCAAATTCCAGCCTACAAACGACACTTCTGTATTTTATTTAGTTGTAGAAGGAGCCGTAGGAGGAGGAAATGGTGATTTATAATATAGAATGGTGCCAACCAATCTAATTCTGGGCTTTAGGGCTTGGCATTGTTTTTTTTTTTTGGCCGTTAAGATCCCTTATTTTTTGCATGGTCTGAGAATTGGGTAGAAAGCGCCAAACAAGGAGGTCTGATGCTGAGAATTTATTTTGTAATTTGTCCGAGATAATGTTTGCTGTTTGTTATGTATTTTGCTAAGACCATCATAAATATTTGGCTTTGATTTTGGCATAGGGGATTTGTTTTTATTACAGGGTAGATTTGTATTGTGTGGATGTTTTTTTCTGGGGCTGTTTGTTTTGATTTGATGATGTGGAAATGTGTATGGATTTCAGTCGAAATATAAACTTTTCGGAACTAACCCAGTTCAGAAAAATAGAGATGGGTCGGTGCTGAAAATAATCAAGCAACAATTTATACTATAATAAACGAATAGGATACCAGTGAAAACACTCATAAAATTAACGTCATACCAATACAATAGAATTTTTGAAAATATTGTGAAATGTGCTGAAACAAGTGGCGCAAAAGCCACCTGTGTTGATAGGGATTGGGCCAGGAAAATTTAATAATTAGTTATTCTTTTCATATTTACAACGGTCCTCTACATATATTAACGTTTATGGACTATACTTGTTCATTTACATTAGCGTTAACAGCTGAAAATGCTCATTTACTTGCTTCGTGCAACAGATTATTATTCTCCACAACAAAATGGAGGTTCAGACCACAGATGATTAAAAACCAATAGTAATTGAATTATACATTACGCTTTTTCGTTTCGGTATCTGATTATGTCAACACTACACATTTAATTTATTCAAATAAACAAAACCCTCAAAATTCAGTCGATGTTCAAAGTATACCACATCCATTAATTATAATCGAAATGAGTAAATTGAAATAAAAATAATTTAAACATACACGATGGACGTTTGTCCACATCAACTTATTATACAAGGCCGCAGTGAATAATTCGGAGTATAATTAGCAAAGTAAAAATAACTCCTTCACATCCTACAAGCTTCGTTTTTTTCTATAGAATGAATGTCGGATGCCTGATTCGAATAATTTGTATTGTGACATATATGATGCATATGTGAACGGATAATGATCGCGGGAATAAACTATTTGAAAATTTAATTTCTCTCGGTTTTACATTCTTTATATAAACATTTAGGATTAATTTTCTCCATAAAACCATAACATTGCCTTGTTTTCCTAATGACTTTCAAATTTCAGGCTTCTTGAATATACTCTAACAATGCTCGATAATCACCACAGAAGCGGAAGTCTCTCGAATCCATACCTACCCGTTCTATACAGCGAGGAGGTCTTCACTGAGAAATCTTCCAATATGTTCAAGATACTTGATGCCTACTTAAGGGAGATTGATTTCTACTTAACAGAGATTGGAAATCGAAAAACTGAAGCTGTTAGTCCATGTCGTCTGAAGCAACCATAATCCTGTGATTAGCTAGTCTCTGAGAAACTCAAGCGAAACTGAAAAGAAGATTTGCAAAACTTAATTGCAGTTACAAGGTGAGTCTCTTTCTATGCTGAATGAGCTGGTTATAAGCTCACAATGTTGCTCAATCATAATCACGTGCCGGAGTCAAGTGCTGCAAACTATCCTTAACTCATAGTTTACAGTTCATATGTGAACTCATGTCAGATCTGAACTACTGAGATCTGATCTGAACAGACTATCTGTACTAAGTACAAGAATCAGACGAAGTACAAGAGTTTCATAACCGGCCTAATGTTGTCTGAAAATCCTAGATATAAGTTCCGGATCAAAGCTCTCATCTTCTCTTTTTGCTCCTCTGCGTTATCTGATGATGGCTGAATTTCATGATTTATCAGCTGCTATCAAGGAAGGAGCTCGAATGAGTGATACTTCAACTATCCTTAGGTTATTAGTTGTAGGTCTTTTGGGAACTTATGTCTGAACTGATGAAAGCCTCTCAATGTTTCATGACCACATTAACGAGAAGAATAGTCTAAACTTTTTCTTCGAGATTTATCCTCTAAAACCACAAGGGATTACCCATAGCAAAAAAGAAAACCACCAGAAATCTCCAACCCCGCCAATTTTCTAAAGCATCGATCAAAATCAATCTCAAAATTTAAATTTCCTCTTTGTTTAATAAATGCGTGCAATACAATCGTGAACATTGGATTTAAGTGAAAGATTTCAATTGTTTGCGATGAAAATATTTAGATTACCATAATGGAATAATTTCAGCAAATGTAACAACTGATCCATCCGGTTAATCCCATATTATTATCATTGTTTTCGCAAGGATGCACAAAATAAATAATAAAATACAAATGAGTTATAATTCTGGCGATTGATTTAAAATCAATAAATTGCAATTGCATGTCTGGGAAATGTGCCATCAGTAATGCATCAATAGATTAAAGTTAACATGGTATCTTAATTTTTCTGTCAAAATCTCGTTATAACATCCTGTTAATATTTCAAACTCAAATTCAGCAAATTGCTTAATGGTCGCACAATTAATTCTTATTACCAGGGTATTGCTTTGTCGTTTTTTGAGTTTTTTAGTATTCAATATTTTTTTTTATTTGGGAGGTGAAGGCTGTTTACGCCCTGAGCGTGGGACTCCCGCTACCGGACTACCGACAAAACACCTCTCCTGTCACGCGTGAACCTAGCCTGCAACTGTTTGTCATATTACTTCGGACTAGGCCTCATTAATTATCGCTTAGCGGTGCCTTCAGGTTAAGGGAAATCCCTCTTTCTGCACGGATGGATTGCTGTTAAAGAGATCCCTCTTCCCTCACCAAGCGATCAATCATGCCCTTCTTTATAAAAATAACTGTCCGTATGTAATGCGACACACAGTTCCAATTGTCTTTTGATTGCATCATTTTTCCCGTTACATTTTCTGGGGAGAGCACGCCTATTTTCTCCGAGAAATGCGAATGGAGTTTTGTCCATCTGGTACACGTAAAGAACGTGTGGCAGGCGTCATCCGTCATCCCCGAGCAGGACACGCAAAATGGGGATGGTGACTTTCCCATCTTATACAGATAAGACTGAAAATAAATAAAATAAAATACCGTGACCACTGAGTGGTTGCGTCAGGTAATAATCAGTCTCACCATGCATTCTGTAGAACCACGGACTCAAGTCACTAATCAGCCGTGCGGTCCACCTGCCTCGCGTTTCGTTTTGCCATATTTGCTGCCACAAGGTTAGGGTCCTTCTCCGTTCCTCTCGGCTGACGGTTTCTCTCGCCGACTCCCGCCTACGTAAGTATACACGTTTTCGTTCGTCTGCAAGTAACTTAATAGGAACCACCCTCGAGATTACCAGCACTACAGGTTCAGAGACAGTGCGATATGCAGCCACTATCCGCAAAGCTCCTTGCCTCTGCACCTGTGCCAGACGCCTTCGGTGAGTCTCTTTACTACGAGCGACAGCCTAAACCTCGGAGCCATACAAGAGCACTGGCTCCATTGCACTCATCAGTAGACGTTTTTGCTCGAGGTTGGTCCCCAACCAAGTATTCAATATGAAGCGTAATAGAAACAAAATATCTAGGCGAATCATTGCTCTAAAATTAAACTAACTCGTTCCACAGTCGTAAGTTAGCGGTGCTATGCAGTTATTGCTATATCTCAAGGATGATGTACGCCAATTAACATGGGAGGAAACAGACTGTTACGTCCTAAATATTAATCAGTGTCAAGTAAACGAAAAGCGACGTCACAAGAAACAATTTCCATCTGAGTTATTCTTGTCGAAATAAAAATTCTGTTTGATTTCAACGGAAGCAAATTTACATAAAAATCTAACAAGACTCAAAAAAAGTCATCCCACACCATTTAAAGGATGTCACAAGCATCTAACAATACGTTGAGCCCAATGAGTTAAATAACATGAAGGGTTATTCCACTTTGCCTACTGAATACGTCAATTGATTCGATATCACATTCACATAAGCAACTTTCATATTCAGCAGAGACATAAAATATATATATTTTTGCTCCTTTCATTTTATTAATGTCCTTATGCCAACAAAAAAATCGCACGACTTTTATTTCAAATGACGCATTAAACACAAGGACAAATTCAATAGAAACGACCAAGTATATTGATATTTTCAATCCATAATCATAGACAAATATCCTTGCGCTGTAAGTAGGAGTACATAGGGTAGTTTTGAACATAGAGTGTCTTATCTCATACCTTGGCTCGCCAGCAAACCACATATTGTATAAACACGTAAGACAGCGACAAATTCTGGTCCTAACTCAATTTATTGGGAAGCCTGCCAGAATGGGTATTATCATACGAAAGCCGCATTTTCATGAAAACGAGTCCCAATTTGTTGGGAGCGTGTATCATTGACGATTGATTTTACTTTAGGCGTAGGGAAGCTTGGGATACAGAAGGGTTTGACACAAGTGAGTTGGTAAATGGCAACAAGGGGTCTTTGTTTTCAATAAATCCTTGCCGATTGATAAAGGTCGTATCGTTAGATAGAAATGACAGCATGAATGACGATGGTGTGATATATTTTCATATTGTAAGGCATAAAAGGACCTTCATTGGTTATAATTTAGCTGGAATATTTATTTTCCCCGATACGTAGTTGGACAGAAAATTCAATTTGTTGAGTTTATAAAGTAGACGCTCTATCTGTTCAACTATCTGGAGTTAGCATTGATCCTTTCGTTTACTTTTGAAATTTCTAAAGCTTTGATTCTTCTAAGGCTATTGTTTCTTCTCACTGCTAATGTGGGAAGATTCAAACTCTCGGAAATTCTACAAGGCTCAAGCTTTGGGGTAGCTTGAGCCTTAAATTGAAACAGTGTTATGAGCATATGCATCACAGAGCCACCGAAACGCCTTCTGTCTGGTTCCAAATTCTGTCCCAAGGGAAAACACATGACCATGTATATAAACTGATGCATCTTCTAACGTCAGCCTTGCTGAGTAAAAAGAGACATAAAAAATCTCAAACTACATTACCCACAGGTAAAAGGAAACGTGTGTTTGCCTTCATCCTTGTTTATTGTCGTTTCTGCTTCGACCAAGCTTGAAAACATGTTTGCACGTTGATATGCAGGGAAATTGGCGGTGAAAAAACGATATCCTTTATTTCCTTTTTTTCTTTATTTTGACTCGATACCATTGTCCTACTTTCTCTTTCGCGTCCCTGTTTCCGTCATTCATTTCGTGCTATGACTTTCGGTACGGTTGATAGCAATGGATATTTGTTCGGATTTCCGAAAATGTACATATGCAAGGACTATACCGCGTCAAATGAAAGATACTTCCCACCTGTAATGTATCAAAATTATGGAGGGGAATCCAGCTTATGATGGAATTGGTCGTTCATATGTATTGATTGGCGAAATGTGTAAGGAAATTGAATTCTTTTATTATTTTTTTTTATGTGTTTGATTGTGATGATAGTGCAGATGAAATTGGGTTTAAGGACTCGTATATGTGGATACGGGCTTTCGTCATCGTAACGGAAATGATGTAAATTTCCTTGGAAATACGGAGTAGGGCTCTAAAGGTTTCGGAGTATGGCAAAATGTTTTACTTGAGAGTCGGGCAAAATACAAAATAGGGATTGGCAAGGGATGTTGTTTATGTTGCTGAGGATTAGTTATTTGTTACGCTTAATTGTTTCTCATTTAGTTAAAAATAATATAGACTTAATTGTTTTCGTCTATGCGGGATATTAAAATGATATTATCCTCACGGAATTTTCCATTTTCATTCTAATGATTACCAACAGTTAATTAGAAAATGGAGGCATGGTCCATTTGGCTGAAAGGAAGTTTGCAGCCGTTGTTCACCCTTCGTTTGCGCTGAACATTAAAGCCAGTCTGGCATAAACAAAAGTATTTAATGGACGTGGATTAGCCAGAGTGGCTTTTCTTGGTGGATATTTAAAAGTTCCAGAAAGATAATTATAATGTGGTATTTAGGAGTGAAGGTAGGAGTATAATCTGTTGATACAATTTGCATGGCGAGCCACAGATTCAAGCAGAAGGTGTTTCACTTTGCTCAGTTGAGTGGCGAAAAAAGGATAAAATACGAATTGGGTTAAAACTGAAAAAAAAAATGAGTAAATATGAAATCTTTATTTTTGTTCATAATTAAAGTTTAGGCCAGCCAAATTATATTCAAGTATTTACTTGGGTTTATTTGGGACCCCATGGCTCACTCCCTGGCTAGACATTGTCGTTTATGGCGTGATTTGGCGAAATGCATTCGTAATCAGTGAATGCGTAACCGCTGTTTTGTTGGGAAATTAATTTTCAAACCCTATTGGGTTTGGTTTTCTTATTGTCATTGTTATTAATACCTTTATACTGTCCCCGTACATCAGTGCAAAGGGTTAAATACTGATCGATTTGTACCTCTATAGGACATTGTATTGGTCACTTTGAGGACCCGATTTAGTTCACCTGAACAATCATTCGCAGAGCATCTCTCACAAATTTCTTGTGAAATCGATTTGTGCTTGTCTGTCCATAAATTCAATGAAAACACTATTTAACATTTACTTCGGTAACTGGTGTTTCTCGCGAACATTTAGGTTAGAGACAGATTCCTCTCTGGCTGATTTGGAAAAAAGAACGAGTCATATTCTAGTTTAAATCGCTCATTGAATTAAGTTGTGAATCGATAATACTCCTGAGCTGGAACAGAAGGTCCTCGGAGGTACTTTTTCATTGAAAATGTTTATCGATTAAAGGGACAATTTTTAATTTCGGGGACAGAGAGACATGTTTCCATGGTATTGTCCATGGTTTCTATGGACCGAGCAGTATAGGTTAGCGTGACTATATTTATGTCTTTAAATTATCAGCCTTTGAAAACAAAATTATCACCCTAAAAACCGATTCAAAGTTAACCTGAGTCTCAGCTTCCAAATAAGCTAGGGGATGATGAATTCACTCCATGTATACGGTACGTACTGGAACCTGTCGCAACTCTTGAGTATCCACTATCTAATATGTATTGTTGTTGGAACATTGCTGATATGATTCTTTTGGAATCCTAGTAACAGGAAGAGGATTCGGCTCAAAGACTGACTCGATTCTGAGTCGTTTTTTTTTCCAAATTAACCATTAGAATCTGTCCGTAACCTAAATATACGCGAGAAACACCAGTTACCGAAGCAAATGCTAAATAGTGTTCCATTAAATTTATGGACAGACAAGCACGAATCGATTTCACAAGAAATTTTAAGGATACTATTGGGTCTATAACTTAATTCGTGCGGTTTTTTTTTCAAATTTGAACGTTTATTTAAGAAAAACATCTACAATAGTATTATTCAAAGTATTGCCCATCTGAAGCTATGACCTTTTCCCATCTTTCTGGTAATTTGTGGATCCCATCCCAAAAGAACTGCGCCGGCTTGGCAGCCAAGAATGAATCAAGCTAATTTTTGATATCCTGCTCTGATGTGAACCGTATTCCAGTGAGGCCGTCCTGCATCGATCGGAACAAATTGTAGTCAGAAGGGGCAAGGTCTGGGCTATAAGGCGGGTGGGGTAAAACTTCGCATCCACTGTTTTCCAAATAGTTCTTAACCGGAAAAGCAACGTGGGGCCGAGCGTTGTCATGATGGAAAATTATTGCCTCATGTCTGGTCGCATATTCCGGGCGTTTTTCGGCTACTGCTCTCTTCAAACGGATTAATTGTGTTCGAGTCGTTCGCTCCATTGATGGTTTCACCCGGTTTTAGCAGCTCATAATACAGCACACCCTTCTGATCCCACCAAATACAGAGCATTACCTTCGTGCCATGGATATTCGGCTTTGCCGTTGATTTGGCTGGTTGGCCGGATTTCACATATGATTTTTTGCGCTTGGAGTTGTCGTAATGGATCCACTTTTCATCACCAGTAATTATCCCATGCAAAAATGGCTTCCTTTTGTGGCGTTCCAGCAGCATTTCGGACATGCAAAACCGCCTTTCGACGCCTCTCGGCTTGAGTTCATGTGGAACCCAATTTCCTTGCTTTTGAATATATTCAGCTGCTTTTAAACGTTTTAAAATGGCTGCTTGAGTGACCCCCAAAGATTCTGCGAGCCCTTGTTGTGTTTGGCAACAATCTTCATCGAGTAATGCTTCCAGTTCTTCATCTTCAATTTTTTTTGGCTACCCAGGACGTTCATCGTCTTCCAAGCTAAAATCACCACTTTTAAATCGTGCAAACCACTTTTGTCAGGTTCGCTCAGCTAGAGCATGTTCACCATAAACTTCCACCAAAATACGATGACTTTCGGCAGCAGTTTTCTTCATATTAAAGTAATGAAGAAGAACTCGCCGCAAAAACACTTTTTCAGGAACAAAGTTCGACATATTTGAGTGAAAAAAAATTATTGTTGTTAACGCTTCAAATGCAAATACACTGCATACACTGCAAAGACGTACAATGACAGTAGCTTTCCAACGCAGGTTCGGAATATTGGAACGATGTAATATTATACAATTTACGCCATCTCTTAGCAAACCGCACGAATTAAGTTATAGACCCAATAAAAGAACTGTTTCTCAGTTTATTGCATCAACTTACTCGTATCTTTCATTCATGGATACGTTTTCTCATGTGTGAATTAGTTCTCATTTAGGAACGTGTCATTACCAAAATATTTTCTTGTCCTGGAATGCTCACACATTGGGTTTGTTTCTAATTTGAGAATTCATCATTACCACGTAAGTCCTTAATTAGAAAATATGTTAATACTATGTTAATTTCTAGCCCCAGTGCATATTCCAGGCTCATTCACAAGGCCTTCTACTGGATTCAATGAAACTCTCTTTGCATCCAGCTGTTAGAATAACAAATTGTGATCCAGCCACGGATTAAACTAAATTCGAATGTATTTCAAATGATTTATTACATTTTGCTTTCAGCACAAACAACAAATTTCGTTCATAATTACAATCACAAGCCACAATTAATTGTAACTTCTCGAATATTTCCAACTAATTACTGCCACTACACAAAATATCCTATAAATCATTTTTCATCAGCCATTTCCAGTCTGGGCGATTTTCCAATCGTAATCAGGAACATAGACCAAATGTGGCCAAAATACCAAGAATTTCATGTCAGAGTATAATTAAACACGGATACCAAACATTTTATATTGGACTTTGGCTGAAAGTCTCCTGATTATCCTCTGTATCATCGAGCGCAAGTTTACCCTCCAAGGATATCCAAACACTGAATACGTAGGTTTTTTCTCCAAAGTTAAGCATATGAACACTACAGCTGGCGGGAGTCGAAATAAAAAATCGTAAAGTCTTTGAGGCAGAATGAAAAGGAAAAAATACAACAAAAACAAATGGCAAACAGTATTTTGCGTTGTTCCTTTTTTTATTTTTGTTCGCATTCGCTGATTAATAATATTGAATTTGAGGTTATTGTACAGTTGACGCATTTTGATTAAGGGTGGTTTCGAGAAAATTGAAACGTATCCCTCTATAGGCCATTAGCGTTTGGTTTTTGGGGCAATTTCTCTTATTCGCTATTGGAGTTAGAGTGGACTGCAATGCGGTTAGGATAATGTTGAAGGTAGATCGGGAGTAATTAATGACTTGGTGAGTGCTTGTGCTGTGTAATAGTTTCAATTAAGGACGTGTCAATGAAAAGTTCTCCGTTTAATTGAACGTTGGTTTTTGTGTGGGACGCTTGTATGGCGTTGAGATTGAAATATGATGTTTGAATTTGAAATTCAATTCCTTTCGCTAAGGGGATTATAATATTTCAGCTATAAGGACTTTTGCGTATAAGACCACAAAATGAAATGTTTGATATAAAATTTTAATTAGTAATAATTTGACTAATATATCAAACAACTTACAGCGTGGAAAGTATTTGAGTGATTTTAACCAAACCGAATATGGTTAGTTGCGTTCGATTTTGATCATTAAAATTTATTTCGGTACATTAATAATGTTTATGTAGTGGATAATGAGTGTTTTTCCACAATTTTAACAACGAACTTGCGGTGGTCGGCGACTTTATTTTGAATGAAATACTAATCAGCTTGCTCGGACATTAGTTTTCTCTAAAAAGTTCTCTAGTGAAACCGTCAGAAAACTATGGCCTCGGCTTTCAATGGCTCCATATTAAGCAAACCAATAAGAAATATCTAGAATGGACCAGAAATGGCATAAAAACTGGAGTAGTAATGCTAATATATCAGAATCTATTTAGTAAGCATGCTAAAAGCAAAAGCATTCATATGAAGGAGCATGTTGACCAACAGAAGAGGAAGAGTTCAAAGCTTCTGCTAGAAAATGGTTCCAGCTTTCTTCATAATTATCTCAAATTATTGGATTCACTCCATGTAGCACAAGTGGAATACGAAACCCACACAGAATCAGGAGCTATCCAAAGGTTGTGTAGTACGACTCAGTGGGTAACTTGAAATAAAATAAGATGAAAATGCCGAACTCGATGCACGATTCACGGTTGGTGATCATCTAAATCATGGAGCCCCATCTTGTCCATTGAAGGATTCATTGTTTTTTGTCTTTGAAGAAGGCAATGCCGGCGGATAGTGAAGTCGATCGAACAATCTATTGGGCATATTATCAACTTAGGAGTTTAAATTTAGATTAGAGAAAAGGATAAAGGAGGACGCTGGTGTATGGATTTTGGTTCGTTTCAGGGCTGTTTGTGGTTAAATATAGGTCCTAGGTATTTCATTGTCTGGCCTTATTGCTTAAAGACTGAGTTAAGAGATAGTGGAGTAGGTTGTTGTTTTCGGAAGCGTTTTTTAAAGATAGTTTCCACTTTTTTGTTATTTACTTTAATCAGCGTCCGAATTGCTGTACCTATTTTAGCCCAAGATACCGCAGATTTTCGGACCATGGTATGACTTGTCCTAAAAAGTTGATCGGTCGGTTAGGCAACAAGGAACATTTACGTTTTTTAGTGAAAAATATTGCCTTAGTTTTGTCAATATTGATGCTTATTTTCCACCTGTTGAAGAACTGATAAACTTTTTTAAGCATTTTGTCTAAGTTAGCTGTTATTGTACTTGGGTGAATTCCTGAAGTATTAAAAACAGGTATCGTCCGCAAAGGCAGCTATTTGACAGTGCTCGCTTGTAGAGAGATCGGAGGTGTAGATATTGAAAAGGGTAGGGTTCAGACATGAGCCTTGGGGAACACCAGCAGGGATACTTCTTACAGTAGAGGTGCTATCTCGGATTTTACCTTAAATGATCTATCTTTGAGGTAGGAAGCTATCAAATTACGTATGTATGCTGGAGTTTATAAAGTAAACCTTCGTGCCAGACTCTATCGAAAGCTTTCTCAATATCGATGGTGACCATTCCAACTGATTGCTTCCAACTGAGGGCTGTCTTAATGTCCTTTAAGACGCGATACATCTGGTGCTCCGTTGAATAGCCGTGTCTGAAACCGAACTGAAAGTTAGGAAGTATATTGGCAATTTCCACGAAGTCTGTGAGTCTTTTGAGAATTAGCTTTCCGAATAGTTTATCAAAGGCTGGTCAAAGGCTTATTGGCCTGTAGCTTTCTGGCTCATGTGGATCCTTCCCAGACTTTAGCAGAGGTACTACAACAGCTTGTGTCCAGGCGAGTGGAAAAGGAGATTGTTTTGAGGTAAGCATTAAATAAGAGGCAAGTGAGCACAATCCCTTTCTTTGGCAGATTTTTCATCACAAGACTAGGAATTCCATCGATCCCAGGAGCTGTTCGATTCTTAAGTTTTTTAAGTTGCCTAACTATTTCCCTGGTCTTGATGTAGGCGCCGGGGGGCAAGTTTGATGTGTTAAATATACTTTGCACAGAGTTATCTATCATCGTTTCAATGATATCATTGCGCTTTTTGTTTGAGATTTTGTGGTAATTATGAAATTTATCAGCCAGAATTTCTGCTTTTTCTTCACAAGAGTAAGTTTGCTGGCCACTTGCGTCTTTAAGTGGGTAGGGCAGGTTGTGAGGTTTCCTTTTGAAAATTTTATTTAAGCGCCAAAGTCCCCTTGAGTTAAAATCTAAGCTCTGTAGTACTCTCCAGTACTGATTCCGTAGGTTTGAGATTTTTTTTCAGCTTACGTACTGCTGCTTTGAAAATCAAATCGGAGCTTGGTTTTCGTTACATTATTGCCTATTTATCTTGTTGTATTCCAACATAGCAGTATTGCATCCTTGTCTTTCGTTCTTTGTCTGCGGTAAGAATGTCGGATGCTTGTTGATGATTCTCTAGCTTTATTGTTGTGCAGTATATTCAGAGCTTTTTCACTGATCCTGCGTTGATGAGAGAGTCGACAGTGACAGCCTGTTGTTTCTTTTTCATTTTCAAGGTTTGGCGAAAACTTTGGCAGCTTGGCGACACTAAAAACAAAACAAAAACATTAAAAACCTTAATGGAAAAATGGGAAGAGTTTCCTTTCATCAACTTCTCAATGTTTAATAGATGAACCAAACGTTAAAAATAGACAATTATCAGGAAAAAGTATGTCAAAATTTTTTTAAAAAGGGCTTTTGTAAATTAATGAAAAAAATTGGACGCAAAATACAACACATTCCTTATCACATTCAGTAATTTCATGGAGCAATGATCAACGTTTATCTTTAGTAAATTAAAAAAATGAGCCCTTCTGGTGGATACTTTCCTAATTTGCTTGAAATTTTAATCGAAAAATTCATTACATAGAACTTTCAGGACGCATTATACATTCGCTTTCAATTGAACCCTTAAAATTAAGACAATTTAACACCAAACACAATCCAATGAACTTCAAATTGAAATTTTTTTTTTTTCTATCCGAACAGCTCCCAATAAACACCCACAATTTGTTCCTCTTTTGTTTGCTTGAGTTCTCCTTTTGTTGTGAATCGAAAGAAAAATGCTCAGAAGATCCTTTTTCCTTGGTGCGGTTTTTAAAGAAAACTAGTGAAGAGCGAAAAGTGCGATAAATTTTCTCCATTCTACTTTTATTCCTTTGAACAGTCACGATTATATCCACAAAGGCTTTCCGCACTCAAATCTGAGAAATCATACAATAAGAAACACTCGTACCAGACTTTATGTACTTGTATAGTATACGACGGGCATTGTAGTAAAACTAGGATTCGAAAAACATTCAAGTGGAAAACATCTGTTGAACTAACTGATAACCTCAAGAATGGGAGTTTGTTGTAAAATTTGGTTTTGGTAACTTCCACACCAACAATTTTGATTATCATCAATGTATTGGTCAATGTGGCAAGCTAAAAGGCGTTGGTTAATGGATTATTGTGGTTGGAAGGATTGGTAAAGGAAAATTTAATGGGTTTCGGTGTTTGGCTAGAGTTAGAAAGTTAATTTTAATAATTATTTTGGGATGAATTGCATATTGAATACTTCAAGCGCAAAATTGTTATGTCTTTTGATAATTGTTTTAATTAAAAAATAAGATGAACTTCCATAAAATATTCCCATCCCACAAAATCCCCTATGTGGGTGTAAGAAAATTAGGTTTCTAAGCGTCTATTATTCATACGTATTGGATAGTTAATAGGTGTATAAATATGAAATGCGGATTTTTCTGCTTGAAATATGCATTTATTTGAATAACAGAACGAATGAATTCAATAATCAAAGTATTGGCCATCGTTAGCTACGACTTTTTCCCATCTTTCTGTCAATTGATAGATTCCATCCCAGTACCACTTCTCATTTTTGAGGCTAACAACTCATCAAGCCAATTTTTAACTTCTTCGTAAGAATGGAAGTGCTGTTCTGAAAGTCCGTGCTGCATCGATCGAAACAAGTAGTAGTCAGAAGGAGCCAAGTCTGGTGAATACGGCGAGTGGGGCAGAACTTCCCAATTAATGTTTCCCAAGTAGTTCTGGACAGGTATTGCAACATGCGGTCGAGAATTGTCATGTTGAAAAATGACTTTATCATGTCTTTGGTGAAATTCTGGTTATTTTTCCTTAAGTGCGCGGTTCAATTTGATCAGTTGTTGTCGGTAACGTTCGTCAGTAATAGTCTCACCAGGTTTCAGCAGTTCGTAATACAAAGGTACTATCCCACCAAATACACATCAAAGTCTTCTTTCTATAAATATTTCGGACTGGTTGTAATGTTGATGGCTGGCCTGAAATAAATCCACTTTTCATCGCCAGTAACAATCCGATTCAAAAAACCTTTTCTTTTCTGTCTGGCAAGCAAAATTTCACAAATTGTTTTTCACCTTTCGATGTCTCTTTCTTTCAATTGATACGGCACACATTTTCAAGCTTTTTGGATCTATCCCATGCCTTTTAAACGTTGTTAAATGGCTGCCTGAGAAACTTCCAACGCTTCTGCCCACTGTTTTTCAGTTTGTGTGTTGTTTTTATCCAATAATGCTTGCAAATCTGTATCTTCGAATTTTTTTGGTGGTTTTCCACGGTCTTTGTTGCTGACATCGAAATCGCCACTTTTAAATCTTTTAAATCATCGTTCACAAGTGTCTTGGCTTGGGGTATGTTTACCATATGCTATCACTAACAATATATAAGTTTCTGCTGCCGTTTTCTTCAAATGAAAGAAGGTTATAAGACTTCCCGCAAAACCTCTTTTTCTGGCACGTAATTCGACATTTTTGAAGCGAAAAAAAACGATGTTGTTTGTACAATCAAAACCTATGACATACTGGAATTTGTTGACAGGTGTTTACCCTCCAAAATGCCATATTAGTTATCCCCGACACAAACCATATGTTATGGTTATGCCATCTGTTAGTAAAATCCGCATTTCATATTAATACACCTAATATATGATATCGAAACTATAACAATAATTTATTAGTTTAATCCCAAAATTAGTTTGCAATTCATCTCGCAATCAAACCTAAAAGCCTTTGTTAAATGTTCAATGCATATTAAGTGTGTTATAGCAACTATATCTCAACGTTCGCTAAATGCGCTCACTCCGATCATCTGACACTGAATCCTTAATTCAAATTTAGCTTTGCTTTTATCCACCACCACATTAAACGAGTGAGCCTATTATGCCATATTATGGGCATAGATTTCAATATTGAAATTTAGTGTTCACCTGAATCGACGCCGTAATCCACAACGTGACCTAATTAACATTTCAAATTGATAAATAAGCCACCATCCTTCTAACTCGAACAAAGGATGGTCTATGTGAATTGAATGGCCAGCATAGTTAAACGAGCCATACCATTTATGGACGGTTTTTGATATGGGATTGAATGTTTCCGGATGTCTCTATTGACATGATAATTAAGATTTTTTTATCTAAAATAACGATGTTCTGAAAAATTGATTACAAATCATCAAGGGTGCTATGACAATGTAGTCTGTGTGTCCAATTACTCCAAAACTGCGAATGCTATGGAGTTCTCTCATCTTCTAATTCTTATTTATTATTTTTAAACAATATCATAATGATAAATTCTACTTGAGCCGAAAACTATTCAAATTTTATAATCTCTGCAAAAATCTTCTTCATAATATCCATTCTTAGCAACAAACATCACTCGTCCCGCCCGTATTTATCGCGTACTACTCACAGCATAAGGATTCTACGTGTTGTGAACGCAAATAAATTTTGTCTAAGAAATCCCAGATTTGATATTATATTGCAAATGGCTCTGACGTAAAGACTAATAGCAACTAAAACGCATTTGAAAATTAGAATGAAGGAGAGTTAGAGAGTGCTGGAAAATTACTGAGAATCAAAGAAAACGCTGTAATCGATTTGAATATAATCGCAATCGTCCTATAATGATGTTTACCGTCATCTCAATAAGCAACACAACTTTTATGAATCGAATTTCGATTGGTTTCCACGTTTATTGTTTACTAAACGACGTTAAGCAAATACTTGAGAGTAAAATTAATCGATTACTTGATGAATCAAAGTAGACAGTCAAAGTCGTAATTCTGCTTTTCTACTTTGTTGTTCAATTCAATTGAGATTTCCAGCGCCGATTTATATTTCGAACGATTCATAGCTTATCCAATACAACCCCTGCAAGGTTAGGCTGATGAATTGAAACTGACGTAGAAAATGCTGATCGAATTTCGAAAAAGGGACTTTGAATTCAAGCTACTAAGCCGTAAGAATCTCTAAAGCGTATCATTTGAAAAGATGACCCAAACACTCACTAACACTCTACACGCACGCCAAAATAACTAAAATTGAAATTTACTGAATCATCCAACGATAAACGTCCTCATAAACGTTCCAAGGATAATAAAATTGAATTATCATAATCATCGTCACGAAGCTATACCATTTGGTGTGTTTTTTTTCGCAAACACGTTTTATGTACATAAATCTATTTGAAAATCCAAATAAAAAAGAAAAGTTCTCCTCGCTTTTGCCACGCACGGAAAAGGACGTTTTACTTTTTTCTTATAATGTTAACCGTTTTTTTTTTCCTTTTTTTTTTTGATACGATCTCCTATTACAATCATATTTTTTTTCGTAGCCTCTTCGCAAACAGATTCAATAAATAAATTCAAGATACCCAACGGCAAACGAAATTTCACTTTACAAGGATTCGTTGGCTCGCTTCAAGTCAGCGAGAAATATTTCAATTTAAGAGGTTTCAAGTTAGCCCTAAAGGTTTATAGCAATCATATTGAAAATGTTAAAACGTTTTCCTAGAAATTGTATAGCCAACGATTTTACGGTCTGGATGATGATGGTGATGTTTGGCTTTTGTCAGGGAAATTGTCGCTTTTCTTTGACGAGTGGAGAGTGTCAGTTTTTTCGTTGAATTTAAAAGTGAAATTCAAGCAGATTCGAAAGTTTATTCTTGTGTGGAGTGAGATTTCTTTGTTATATCGCATTGGGTTATTGGCTATGTAGACAAGTTGAAGTGTTACTATTGCATGAACTATTAAGAGATGATTAACTAAAAGGCGCTTTTCGATTTCAATGCCTTCGTCCTGGGGAACTTATTAAATAAAGTAATTAGAGCAATCACTATAGCACCAGAGTTCACCATAGCTAGAATCACTTCCAACAGTTTTACACTCCTTCTCACTCCTAGTACACTATTTCTATGATTATCCATCGGTTACCTACATAATCGGCGGAACGATAGTGCATATGCCGACATTACTGAAGCAATCTTCCATAACTCCTTTACGAAATCCTTTATGGTCCTAAAAAGAATCCGGTTAATGATCTGTCTAGGAATCGCGAGTGTCACGTTATACCTAAAAATCACCTGCGATGGGCAGAATACTTAACTTGATGCCCTTGACTGTCTCATCCTTAAGCGAGATGAAAAGGTAGCCAACGTCGAATCAAAAATCTCTGCATTTTCAAATCCATGAAACAAAATTTTATTTCGACAACCATCCAGCTGTAAGGTAGAGAGTCATACTACGGTGTTTTTTTTTAGATGGAATCAAGCAATCATGGCAGATACCAGTCTTTTTGGTATGGCTTATCTCAGCAAGCAAACTTCGAAACCTTTCGAACAATAATTCCGCACGGGAGGCCTCACAAATTGAAGAGAAGAATAAGTGACAACTCAAAAATGCAGCTACCCGATGAAAGGAGCAGAACTAAGAACACAGGGTCAATCGGTCAACACGAAGCCTGTGAGCTCTATCAAAAAGAAAAGTGAAAAGGATGTTAGGTGGGACTCTCGAGAAGCAAATGGACCTGGTTAGTAATGTCTTCAGAATACGCTGAGGTATTTCATCTTACCCTTAAAAAAACAGGAAACAGGCAAGGTAGGTACAGAAATCACTTAAGAAACTCAATAGGTTAATATTACCGGAGACACGACTAATGATTGTACCCTCCACATCGATGGACAGCATATGGTATGAACTCAATTGTTTTCAAAGAGTTCACATGTCAAATACGAAAGCCTTATAAAGAAGAGAGTTAAAAACTAATCCCACGCCTGAACTTTTTTTAGAAGTAAAGTGCCCGTATAACGGCATTTCTTTTGATCCTTAGGATTTAGGACAAACCTTTGTGCTAAAATTCTTTTATTTTTCACTGATTATAACCTAAATATTCTTCAGAAATTCACTGCATGTAGTCTAGAACGTGCTTCAATATGAGTTGGAGTAGTGAATCGTTCAAAAAATTGTTCGGCAAATCTGATACGCTCGTAGGGTTTGTCTTTAGTCTCTGCTTTGTCAAAACCATAAAAAGAATTTACCAAACTGCAGTGGTTGGCTTTACCCACTAAATATATTAAAATAGTGGGAAATCTTGGCCTATTCGATGATGTTTGCCGCCAGTCCTGCTACTTGTATCGTAAGCTACATGACATTTCATCCACAAAAATTTAGTCTCTACTTCAGTTGGGTCCATTACGATGAATTCAGTTCATAAAACTGATACCCTACATCAGTCCCATATGAATATGTCATGTAAATCCTTGAACTCATACATCAGCTGTCGTCACATTACCTCAAGTATCTCGTAATACGGCATCAACTCCGAATTTAATCATTCAATATCAAGGATATCACGTACACGAACAGAAAGAAAAGAAATTTATTCAAGGATATGAAATGGTTTAAGTAGCAATCATTTGAAGCACCTCACTTTCATTGGGTTAGCGGTAAGTCCTTAAGCGGCTTAAGTTACAATAAATGCTAGAGTTGGTCGAAGACGGAAAAAAAAGGAAATGGAGACCTACAAATCCAGACAATAAACCTTTATCCGTGAATTGAAAGCATAAAATATCCGGTTTTTTCATTCAACCTTTTTTTCCATCTCAGGCTTTCATTTTTATACCATTACATTCGTGCTTTCTTCTGTCTTTGATTCTTCAACATTTTCTGTTAACACCTACCAAAATCAAGTTCGAGGGCAGGGATAACACTGCAAAATCAAGATGGATACGAAATTGTTCTGCGATAACCTTAGGCGTCTAGCATGAAATTTGCAGGAGACGCAACGGGAGAGTGAAAAAAAAAGTCGCAGAAAATAAAAACTTCGTCAGAAATCATTTTTCACGTCAGGTTTTACTTAAATGTAATTTTGCTCAGTAAGGATATACTCTCCTCTATTCCTTAAAAAATGTGACCAGACCTTTTCGTTTCGGTCAAGCTTCTTTTTCGTCATGGCAAAGATGACCTTTAGCGGAAATTTAATATTTTAAAGAAGTCCGTTTAGAGGGACTAAGAAGGAAGTCGAATTTTTTTAAGAGATACGATTAGATAGATTTGGTGCAGAATATTTTGATGATATATTCCGTGAAAAAGAAATGTGTTCTGGTCCGCCTCTTCTTCTTCATTTTCATCTTCGTGTTAACGTCTTTTCAGATTACATATGCATCAATGAATCGCTCAGTCTTTCCATAAACCTTTTCCATAAATGCTGAATGTGTTACAATTGCGATTGAAAGCTTCTCGCCATGACTGACAAACACACGTGCGTAGTCATGATTTATGAAGGATTAGCATAGTATGTTATTGAATTTGTTTGTTTCCCAGGATAATATCAAATGCTATTATGTTGCTAATAGATTTAATAGTGGAGTGTGCGGAAATTAGATTATGGTACTCCCCTAAGTGGAGTCAGGTAGTTAATTTAATCAGATAATATTTACAACGGAATTTTATGGTTAACCTGATATTGAGTGAGGGTTGTATTATCCATGAACGTTACGTTTAAGTCATTTATGTGGTCCTAGCCATGGAAACGAGCAATCATTCGGAAAATTCGTGAGATGAATATCTAAAGATTGTTTGTGAACATAATCGAACCAATAGGGACTGATTTGTTGTTTATGAATTCTTAAATCTGATTAAGGATTCAATTTGAAAGCTCAGATACGGGTTGGTGATGTTTCAGTAGGGTTTGAATCACGATAGAAAGTTGAAAGGATGAGAGTCAACGGAGAGACACTCCTAAGACCAGACGTAGTATATTGTATCCGATAATGAGAGCCATATTAGCAACAATAAATATGAGAAGGGACTAAAAAGTTAGGCATGCTAGAGTGAGAGTCCAGAACTGTTAAGCCTTTCTTCCTACGGCAAACAATCAAATTAAATGCAAGTTGCATGAAGAAGGGGATCCTTTGTACTCAGAAGGACCATGTTTTGAAAAAATCGAACTATTCCCAGAAAAATAAAAAAGGCCAAAACGGTCTCCTTTATATCCGTGGTCTTCTGTTAATGCTGACACGATCAAGCTCAAAGAGACCGCATTGTAACGTCATCTGGATTCAAAAGAAAAAAGAAATTCTATAAGTCTTATAGACTCAGATCAGTTAATGTCCCAAAGCATCTACCTATATATATATATAAGCCCTAATAAGACAAACAACTGAATCTACATGTTCAATTTATTAGATTCATCATTAAACTCGTCCTAGATAATGAGGACCTTTTCCAGAAACCCCTATTTTCCCCCTTTTTCATTGCGTATGATTTTCAAATACCTTCAATTAGGTTTAATACAAGTAGGTTGATGATACCTTTCCACTATCGGCAGTGAGACGTTCTATGACATCTTTGTCAGAATATAGTTTTAATAGAACCTTTTGCCATAAATAGTTACATTGACAACTGTAAAAAGACCTACGCATGTTGGTCTTATTGGTCTACCTTAATAAAACTATTCGATATGTTACGAGTATGTTTTAGCATCCTTTTTAAATTCACTTCCTTCCAATGGTAAACCTTAACTCTGTAATAAAATATGTGCCTTAAAAACCAATATATAGTCTGGAATCTATCAAAGGGAACACCTTTTTGATGTGTAACTTCAAAATCTTGCGCTTGACACTGAACATACCGCAGAATGGATTTGTCACAGCTACGCGGATTGAAAGCGTAGGTCTGTGATGTTTGAGCGTTTTTTTTTTTGTTTGGGAGGTGAAGGCTATTTACGCCCTGAGTGTCGGACTCCCCCGCTACTGGACTACCGACTAAACACCTCCCCTGTCACACCGAGAACCTAGCCTGGAACTGTTTGTCACATTACTTCGGACTAGGCCTCATTAATCATCGCTTAGCGATGTCTTCAGCCTAAGGGAAATCTCTCTTTCTCCACGGATGGATAGGATGGAATTGCGATTAGTAACTATAATATTGCGTTACAGAGAAGTTCCCTCCCTCGCCAAACGATCCATTATGTCCTTCTTTATAATGAGTACTGTCCGTACGTAATGCGACACACAGTTCCAATTGTCCTTTGATTTCATCATTTTCCCGTTAAATTTTCTGGGGAAATTACGCCAATTTTCTCCGAGAGATGCGAACGGAGTCTTGTGAATCTATTACACGTAAAGAACGTATGGCAGGCGTCATCCGTCATCCCCGGGCAGAACACGCAAGTTGGGGATGGTGTCTTTCCCATCTTATACAGGTAAGACTGAAAATACCCGTGACCACAGAGTAGTTGCGTCCGATAATAATCAGTCTCACCATGCATTCTGTAGAACCACGGCCCCAAGTCACTTATCAGCCGTGCGGTCCACCTGCCTCGCGTTTCGTTTTCCCATGTTTGCTGCCATAAGACAAGGGTTCTTCTCCGTTCCTCTCGGCTGACGGTTTCTCTCGCCGACTCCCCTCTACGTGAGTATACACGTTTCCGTTCGTCTGCAAGTAAATTAATTGGAAACACCCTCGAGATTACCAACACTGCAGGTTCAGAGACAGTGCGATATGCAGCCGTTATCCGCAAAGCTCCTTGCCTCTGCACCTGTGCCAGACGCCTTCGGTACGTCTCTTTACTAAGAGCGTCAGCCCAAACCTCGGAGCCATACAAGAGCACTGACTCCATTGCACTCATCAGTAGACGCCGATACCCGCACGGAGGTCTTATCTGCTGACGCTCGAACCTGCTCGAAAAAACTAATCTTCGACTCAATCATCAACCCTAGGTATCTGATTAATTCTTTTGACTCGATGATCATTTCCCCCACCCGAACCGGCATAACACGAGGGATTCGCTTTTTGGTGAGGACGACAACCTCGGTCTTTTCCAGCGCTAGGCTAAGCCCACGGTCTGTCATCCACTCGCTTACTCGGCGTATTACCGCATCCAGTTTGAGCTGCGTCTGTCCGACAGTACGTCCGGCGACTAGTACTGCTACGTCATCTGCGTAGCCAACCAGGCGCGACTCCCCCGGTAACTGCAGCCTCAAAAGCTCATCGTACGAGACATTCCAGAGGTCCGGGCCCAGAACGGAGCCTTGCGCGACCCCTGATGTCAAATCAATTCTTCGCCGGCCTCCCAACGAGTCATAGATGAGTTTCCGATTTTTAAGGTAGTCTTTCAATATGGGCATCAGATACCTCGGCACCCGGAAATATTTCAGAGCACCAAGAATATCTGTTCTGTTTATCGCTCACTACCTCTCCTATTGCACCAATTGTGGATCGACCAGCCCTGAGACAGATGCCCGGCAGTTCGAATGGCTTCTCCAAGTCTTTCTCTAATGAGCCTCTCGAGTACCTTCCCAGCAGCGTTCAGCATACATAGGGGCCGATATGTAGATGGTTGCTCCACGTTCCCCTTACCCTTGTGGATCAGCACGAGCCTCGCCTCTTTCCAGCAATTTGGGAACACGCCCTGCCGCAAACAGGCATTGAAAGTGGTGAGCAGCTTTTCAGGACATAGTTGATGTGCAAGCTGTATCACTTCCGCTGGTATACCGTCTAGCCCTGGGGCCTTTTTCGATTTTAAAGCTCTTACCGCATCATCCAGCTCGATGGCGGTAAAAAGTGGGCATTCTCCGGGACATTCAACATCTGCATCATCGGGACGAATAGGATGCATAGGGAAGAGCGCTCGAACAATCTAGTCCATTTTTTCCGTTTCAAGGACACAGGGCCTCCTTGCAGCTCCTAGTTTCCGCATGGCAAGCTTGTAACCCAGCCCCCACGGGTCTCTGTCGATGTCCTCAACTAGGTTGCGCCAGCAGCGAGCCTTGCTTTCGTTAATTAACCTACGGAGGACTTTTCTAGCCGACCTGTATGTCAGCGTTCGGGAGTGTGACTCGTCTCGATTTCTTAAGCGTTGAGATTCGCGGCGGAGTTTGTGACATTCTCTCCGCTTTTCAGCGATTTCTGCCGACCACCAGTATACAGCAGGCTTATTGTGTCGAGGCCGTCGCCTTGGCATAGAGCAGTCGCACGCATTCTTGATGAGCCTCATGGTGGAGTTCACCATGTTTTCAGCTAAGGCTCCTCCCGTTACCGTCATAGTTTCACCTCTCATAAGAGCTGCGGCGAACGCGTCGACATCTATTTTAGATATATTCCAACCTACAGTTGAGGGTTGGGTTACTACGCGTCGAGTAGCACAGTCGCCAATTGCGAAAGCAATGTACTGATGATCGCTCGCCGATTAGTCCTCCAGTACCCTCCATCTGTGTATCCTAGGCACTAAGGACTCCGAAGCAAATATCACATCCGGTATAGTTCCCAAGCAGCCTCGCCGTCGAAAAGTTAGTGTGTTCCGAACGTTCATGATGACAAGTTGCCTCCTAGCCGTCATTTCTAGTATTCTTTCTCCTCTCGAGTCTGGCAGAGGCATTCCCCATTCTATCGCCTTGGCGTTAAAGTCACCGCCAACAAGGATTCGGCCTTCTGTGCTCGCGACAGCTTCCTCCAGTTCATCGAGCCTGCTCTGAAAACATGAAATTGACTCATTCGGCGTGAAATAGACGCTTATGAATGTCAAATCGGCGCACCCAATGAGCACGAAGCCATTTCCGCTGGAGCAAGTCCGAGCTGTGGGTAGAGCCCTATCACGTACCCAGATGGCGGCGATGCCAGATCGATCACAATACCATCCAGCTTCCTCTTTGTTGTGGTGTTGCTCAGATATCAGCAAAAAGTTAACCTTTTTTCTCTTTTGCAACCTGGTCTAGTAAATCTTGTGCAGTTGAGCTACGGTGTAGGTTGATTTGCAGGACTTGGATCATGTCTTTGCTCTTTTCTTGGTTAGTGCCTCTTTGAACTCCTGGCACCTACCACTTCCTGGAATATGAGTCAGATCTTCAGACTTCCGTCCTTTATCTTTGCACACGATACAACTGGGTTCGTTTGGGCAGTCTTTCGCCTTATGGCCGGAAGTGCCACACCTGTAGCACAGTTTGCTTCGATCTGGCCCCTTGCAGTTCAAGGAGATGTGTCCAAAGCTAAGGCACTTGTAGCATCGAGTTAGGGCTACCCTCCGACGTATCCTGCACACAACCCAGCCGATTTTAATTTTCTCCTTGGCCAGGAGTTGCACAGCGTCTTTCTCTGGGATGTCTATTATTGCCGCTCTTTGTCCTCTAGGGTTGGTAGGCGTTAGCCTTACCCTAAAGCTCTCTGCCGTAGGAAGAATTTGCCTAATGGAATCTTCTACTTCTTTGGCATCCGCAATGTAGTCAAGGTATCTTATTTCCGAAGACGCCATTGGCTGCAAAGTCGAGATAACAGCTTTAGAGCCCAGGAGGTCCTTGACAGCGCTCTCAAACCGTCCCTTGTCGGTGGATTCCGCTCCGAGTTCTACGAGGAGACCGCCTGTTCTGGTCGCTCTTACTGTTCGTATACAGACACCGTTTTTTTCGGGTTCCACATTTTGCCTGATTTCCTTGAGGACCTCGGCGTAAGTTCTCCCGTCTGCAGGTTTGATCAGTAAAGCATCCCTGCGCTGCTTGTTCCTGGTCTTTTTTGGCATTGCGCTGTGTTTCGTGGCTTCTTGCTTTTCGGGCGCCTGTTTGGAATCTTTTGTTATCGCTTGGTGTATCTTCTTCGCAGTCTTCTGTTGTGATGTAGAGCGCACCAATTGAAAGCCATCATTTTTCTCCTCCCCTTGACTGTTGTCTCCTGTCTCGACTGTTATCGGCCCCTTCGCCCTTTTCCTACGGTCAGGTTTAAGTGGACTACATGCCGCCTTTTTGCCTTTTACGAGAGGAGTAGCATTTTCGGTGAGGGGAGTTTTATTTTCTGGAACTTTCTTAAGCTCTTTCAATTCACTCTCCGCCCGTAGCCAGCTGCGGCGATAGTGCTGGATCCTATCAACGAGGTCCTCCAATTCGTCAATCCCATTTTTGATGCCCTTGTTGACATTTTTTTTGACATTCGTTGAATTTCTCATCACTTTTATTATAGCGCTTATGTTCCTTGTTAGGCGCTCTTCCTCACTTCTGTCAGCGGCAATTTTTGTTATCAGGTGCTTCTCAGGCGAAGTTCTCGATATACTGTCAGCAGGAGGATCTTGTTGTTGTTGAGCATCATTGGTTTCGCTTTCCAAGTTGTTTAGTATATGACTTTTAATGGCCACTGGAGAATGGCATTTCGGATAGATGACTCCACTGCCCGAAGCCTCCAGTACGCTTCTGGTATCGTTCGCTCCGTCGCATGTTTGAACGTTAAGCCAAACATCACAGACATTGCATTGGATTATGCAACTGCATTACTGCATGTTGCATTACATTAAGTTGCATTGGAGATAAATACTCTAGCAACTGTAGCGTTGGGACCACAAAGGAATGGTAAACCAAAAGATGTTTATCGTATTTGAATGTATTTAAACAACTTCTTGAATAAACTATCATTTAATTAATTAAAAACAGGATTTCTAATGCACTTTTCTCCACTTATATGCCAGTTCATAGCAATTTTTATTTAATGAGAGGGCTGATTTCTGTTCAAAGTGTGCATAAAAATAACTTTGAAAATATTCTTTGAATTCACTTCGAGTATATAACTCTAATTGTTTGTATCGATCTACTTTAACATATTTAATTCCAGAATTACTTCTATAATCTCAAAAACAATCATCATTCCAATAATTCGTCAAGGTTCCATCTAGTTCAAAGGGAATGTCCGTTTAAAGTAGAAACAGAAATAGAATTTCTGGAAAATATTTTCAAATCTATAGTGAGACTGCATCGAAATATCTGTGTAAATCCTACGCTTCAATATAAATATCCTTCTATTCAATTTCATCTAAATAATTTTAATCAAAAACCATCTGTCACCAAAAATTTGATTGATGATAGCATGATGACTATGACGATGTCAGCATTAGACAAGGATACATGGTTAGTTAGTTGTATCAACAGCATATGGTGGCAATGTTCTATGTTGTGTATTATTGCACGAGTTCTAATTTGATTTCGACAAAGCGATGAGGTGAAAAGATATTGGAAAAGTAATGAGCCATGCAAAAAGATTCGACACGAGCTGGAATGATTAAATAGTTGATTGATCTGAGTTTGTTTTGTCAAAGACGGTATTGAAAATTACAACTGACTATATATATGATGTGCATTAAGGCTTTACTGCTTAGTTAAAAAAAAGTATCGATACAGGATATTCAAGGATGAATTAATATTCTCAAAAAGATAGAGTCAAAGAATGTTTAGTATAGTAAGAAAAGAAAAGGGCTGAGGTATTGTTTTGGTGAGTCTGATGTCGGTAGTTCCGACTAATAGGACAATTTCAAATTGATTCAATAAAAAGCTGATTTTCAAACGTGTGTTCAAACTGCGTAATGTGCCACTTTGTATTCTAAATGCCATGATATGGAATCTCATTTGACAACAGGATATTTTGGGCGTCGAAACACAAGTACCGGTCCGTAATTGTTTTATTTATCAACTATTTTGTATGTGTTTTGTATTTCGAAATAATCAGAGCAACGAATCCCATATATTGGGATTAGTTCGACAAGACAAATTAGTTCGGTCCGTTTTCAAAAGATGGCTCTGGCTGTTATGAATATTAAATAGTAACAGCTGATGTCGATAGTTTTAGAAAGGTTAGACATCTGTCAATAATATTCAGTTCATATTGCTTCGACTTTTTTAAAAAAAAACCTTGTTTTTCACTGTGTTAATTATAAGCAATTTTGTGTTAACTAAGCAGCATTTGCGGGAGGTTTTAGTTTTCTGTTTTAATTGGAAGAAAAGTGCAGCTGAAGCGCATCGAATGCTTGTGGAAGTTTATGGTGACAATGCTCCAACTGATAAATCATGTAGGGAATGGTTTCGACGTTTCAAGAATGGAGATTTCAGCGATGAAGACAAGCCTCGCTCTGGACAACCAAAAAAATTCGAAGACAAACAGTTGGAGGCATTGCTCGATGAAGATCCGAGTCAAACGCAAGAGGAGCTTGCAGAATCTTTGGAAGTGACACGACAAGCAGTTTTTGTACGGTTAAAATCCATGGGAATAATTCAAAAGCAAGGCAATTGGGTTCCTTATGAACTGAAACTGAAAGATATTGAAAGGCGACTTTTCACTTGCGAGCAGCTGATTGACAAAGGCAACAAAGAAAAGGTTTTTTACATCGAATTATTACTGGGGACGAAAAATGGGTATTCTATGATAACCCCAAGAAGAAAAAATACTACGCTATGCCCGGTCAATCGTTGCTATCGACCTCAACATCAACACCAAAGCCGAATATTCATGGTTCGAAGGTCTTGTTGTGTATCTGGTGGGACCAAAAGGGAGTTGTGTACTATGAGCTGCTACAACCTGGCGAGACCATAACGGGCAATCGGTATAGGCTGCAATTGATGCGTTTGAGCCGTGCATTACGAGAAAAACGGCCGGAATACAAGCAAAGACATGACAAAGTTATTCTCCTGCATGACAACGCTCGGCCTCATGTCGCAAAAGTCGTGAAAAAATATTTGGAAACGCTCAAGTGGGATATTTTGCCGCATCCGCCGTATTCTCCGGACATTGTTCCTTCTGATTACTGGTCGTTCCGACAAATGCAGCACGATTTGGCAGGTCATCGGTTCACTTCTTTCGCAGAAATCGAAAATTGGCTTCTAACTTGGATCACCTCAAAAGACGAGACATTTTTTCGAGAGGAAATTCAAAAATTGCCTGAGAGGTGGGAAAAAGTAGTAACTAGCGATGGACGATACTTTGATTAATCTTTTAATTCTTTTTATTTTGAAATAAATGCATTTTTGACCACAAAAAAACGGACCGAATTAATTTGTACTCCCAATACAAGAGGAGATTCATTTTGAAAAGAACAAAAGCAAGCACGTATCACATTTTTCTATTATCCTATAAGAACATATTGTCCAGGTACTAAAGCCCAGCATTTTACTACTGGCAATCCTGCACACATGAAAAAGGAACTTGATTAACTAATTTGATCTCTTGCAACGACCACAATAATCATACCAATTTTATTTTAGTCATATCTTTATGTCTAAACATAAGCTCACATGTTCTATTTCAATTACAATTATTAGTTTAGTCGACTTAACAAACTTAAGTAATTAGAGTAATTGTAAGGACCCACAACCGACATCAGTTGGAATAAGTTTTATATGCAGAAGGACTACGTTTGGAGTATTTGAAACAAATGTATGTGGTTGGAATGGAAATAGTTTGTGCTAGCATCTACCAGTTGGTTAGAGCAATGAAACGTTCTGATTTTGGTCATCGTTATCCTCTGAAGTCTAAGTGGCTATTAAGTAAAGTGGAAGTCATTAAATTAGTGATTTACTTGATAGAGAAAATCAATTGCGACTGAATAAGAGGGTGAAGAGAATTTAGTTGAGCATCTCAGCCACAACATAGAGAAGTTTCATTGCAATTTAACAGATGCGGTTGGACTTGAAATCGATAGGAATGATAGGAAAACGGGTCCAAGGATAACTTGAATTTGTGGCAAAAACTTGAAATGTTCTTTCCGTATGAGGCACTAAAGTCAATACATCAAGATATCAATATTCATCCAGGTATCAACACCTCATCTACATTTCAAACCTCCACCTCCCCTTTTTGCACTTTATTTGATTACTTTTTTGTATCGTGTCGTAGTCTACGATCAATCCTGTTTAATGGTTCCTAGCGTCCCTGACATACGAACTTCCTTGACAAACGGTTACGCTCATTTTATGTGACCTCATTTTACCTCACTAAGTGAACACGAGTGGAGTTTCTCTTTTTAAAAGTTAAATGCACTTTGATACATCTGCGGAGGGCAAAAAGTATCTTTTCATCGATGAGAGTAGTACAGGTTGCTTTCGGTCATATTTTGCATATATAATCCAAATATACATACACAAAACGTCGTGTATTCATGATATGTATCTTTTTACATCGTCTTTGCCCCGAAGGAAGCTTTAAGGAAATTCCAGCAGTTTGAACAATACACAGTGAAGTAGATATGTTAGGAATTCTCAAAGGATATGCATCGTATCGAAGATGAAAAAACTTTAAGGGGAAGGTGTGCTGCTGGGTGTAACTCTTTACATGTGGCATGTTAAGTAAATGCATATTGGGACCATGGTAGCCGGTTGAGTATGTGTGGTTACTTTTGATTCGTAAAGGATGTCGGCGCTTGAACATTTTTTTTAGCTTCACGATATGTTGGAGATCAAATTTCAAAAAGAATCACGTAAATGTTGTATGCGTCTTCCGTCTTAAAGATCTTAATTTTTAAGTGATTGCCCATTGAAATTCTTGTTTCTTAATGTGCGCTTATCGTTACATCATTGTTAATTTATTGCCTATTAAAGCATGTCAGCCGGAGATTATTATTTCCAGTTTCAACATGTCGAAGTGTCTTAAATTGTATCTATTACATGGACATGAATATGTATAAGGTTGCGATTTCAGCAAATGCTAGTCAAAGCAAACCATTAGCTGCAATCCATTCTCTACTCAAATGAAACATTGAAGACATTACCGGTACGAGTTATGGCTAATAAAACAGATTTTCTTGTATAATTACAATAGAAGCTTTGCAATTTTCTTCAATTCCTTTTTTGTTGAACGATGTAAGGAACGTGTTCGGCTTAAACTTTCAGTCAGTTCGTAAATGACGTGATATTCTGGATGGACATCAATCAATTTTATTATTATATTCACGTGCAAGACGTGAGAGCGCTTTAAAGTCATTAAAGTTAAGGGGATTTTTTTACACAATTAACTGATCCTATTAAATTCTCATCAAAGGAAATATGCTTCAGACTCGACGTTGATTGCTCCTTTATTTAAATTTACCATCCAGTTTTATAGAAGCACAAAATTTGCTCGTGCCGTCTTCGTTTTTTAATTTCGCTTTCAAAACATACAAATTAAGTTACATTTCATATGGGCTTTATTCGGAGTTTAAAGTTATTCTGTCCAATATGAGAATATTTACTTAATATTCTAGATATTCTTATTGGTCTAGCAAGTGTCCATGTGTATTTTTACTACCTGTCTATTAAATCATTTCCTATCCAACAATTTTAAGAGCAACAAGTCAAAAATATTTAAGGTTGCATAAACTAATATTCAAGCTTTATGCAAAAGCGTTTCCATGGAGATATCAGGACTGGAAACGGATACCAGGTCTTCTGGTTCTAAAACTGATTTCTCAAGGGAGTAAATGATCGTCAAACGAAACCACTTACCGGGTCGGTAGGCAACTGACGAACACATCCCATCGCCAATTCCTAGCAAGATGAAACAATTAAATGAACCACTGCTCTGCTTCTCTATGTAGGAGCAGATATCATGTGAGAGTGGCTCTTTGATATCCATCGAGTCCAACTGAATATTCTTCGATACTAAAATTTGGCTGTGAGGAATAACAGCTGCATAGTTCCTCCCAGGCTTTTGCTTCTGTTCGATTCCTCCAGCAGCGATAGCGAATCAACTGCTTAATCCAAATGAAAAACCTAAGAATCTATTCACTTTCTTCGTTAACTGGATCTGGCTAGCGCTCCCTGATTTCATTCATTGGTCTTCGCAGTCTTTCCTAAGAAAACCATCCTGCCTTCTTTATAAGCCAAAACTTGACAAGCATTTACTCTAGGTGGTCGGTTCATTGCAGTTTCTGTAGTTTTATATAGTGGGGGAAAAAAAACTTTTCATTTATTAGTTTTAGTTTTATATTCTTAAGCGGTGTTGGTAATTGCACGGGTGATACCAATCGCTCTCCTTGCTAGAGAGCGCAATAGAGTCTAACTCCGAAGGCACGAGTGTAATAAAGAAAAAGTTGCTCGCGATGAAAGACGATGCACTCTCAACGAATGGCAACAATCATGCGAACGTGAGCTAAAAGGAAGGTGGACCGCGCGGCTCATCGAAAACTTGAGATCGTGGCTCAGTCGAACGCATGTTGAGACTGACTACTATCTGACCCAGCTACTGAGCGGACACGGTTGTTTTCAGTCTTAACTGTACAAGATAGGTAAGTCACGGTCTCCAGATTGCATATTCTGCATTGGTGTGAAGGATGACGCCTGTCATACTTTCTTTTCATGCAGAAGATGGGATAAAGAGTGCGGTGATCTTGCCGAAAAAGTGGGAGAACTCCATCCAGATAGCCTCCATACAGATAGCCTGAATGAAGAGATGCTGAAATCATTTGACAAATGGAATTAAGTGGCACATTACGCTCGGCCGATCTTAGTAATGAAAAAAGGCATACTTGATCGGCTGAAGACGTCGAGGGTGGAGGGTTTCCTTCTCTAGCAATCCTCCTCTTTCCCATCCAACTGGAGAAGGAATGCCTGTAACTCAAAAGCGCCAAAAGGTGTAAAATTGGGAGACCTAGCCCGAAGTAATGTGTCAAACGGTTCCAGGATAGGCGCTCCGGTTGACATGAGAGGTGTCTAGTCGGTAGTCCAGCAGGTCCACTGTGAGTCCGACACTCAGTGCGTAAATAGCCTTCACCTCCCTACCCAAAAAATAAAATTCTCAAGAGACATCAGGCTCATCAAAACGTTCATGCAGCACATATTTGTACCTCGTCATTGATCAACTTTCATTGAGCCTAAGGACAAATTCTTTCAAATACATTTATTTTGTTTGGGGATATTTATGTCCGGTTGAACGTTTCACAACCATGACGCAGACTTTATTACAGGTTTTTATTTTAAGAACACTTTTCCCTTGTGTATGCAGCTGATCTGAAGATTTGACAAAGAAACGAAACTCAGAGCAGACTCAAAATATGAATAGTTTGCAATTGAAGGATAGGAGTAAGAGGAAGGGTATCAGTGAAAATGACAACACAGATGACAGATATGACTTTTCCTTCGTAAATTATCTGCTGGGACTCATCTAAAAATCGGAAAACTGCACAATTTCCACTTTCAAAAACCTTGGTTCGCTACTCGTCCACTTTTTCAGTACAACATCCAATATATAAGTACTCAAAAGATTGAGTCCTTTGACGCGTTATTAAATTGTGTACTTGTTTGCTGTATTATTTTGCAATATTTGTGCTCTCTGGTGCGATGATTTCAGAGCGACTCCGATATTGTTGCATTATTATCAAAGTCGGTAGAACCGAAAGGATCAACGAGTAAAATAGAAAAACCACATACTGCTATTCCTGCCTTTATTCTTCTCTATTTAAGACATTTTTCTACATGTTTATGGAAAGATATTGTTTACAATTAAAATAAAATTATATTGTGACTCCGTAGCTCGAAAGCATCCTGCAACAACTTTGAATATTCGAGGCCAAAAAAATTATATTAACAAAGAACTGACGGTATTCTACGTGCGAAATCCTAGCTCATTCCACAATACAATTTGTCCAATTTCATCTAGATGGAAATTCATGCTTCCTTAAATTTTCGTATAATTGAGCCTACGTTTTCATCAAGGACAATATCATTCTACACGACGCCAAACTAAATTTCCATTCATTTCCCAACATGCCGACATCGTTCCTATTCATTTTACTTTACTACAAGGAAAAACGCGGCAAACACAAATTGAACTTGTGGAAAATTATTTTCCGTCAAATTTGAAAACTTAATTGTCGCGAAAATATTTTAATTAAAGTTTCAACGTTTCTTTCTATGTCCTTGTCTATTCGAGTCTGTTTATCTATGTCGAGTGACGTGAAATGAGTTTCAGAACGATGAGAGACAAACGTGTTCAGCAAACATCATTCGTATGTATTTGAATTTGATCCTTTTTAACACTATCATCGATGTCAAGTCTATTGAATTCATTTTGACTTTGTCGACAACAAACGTCGCACTACGTTGAGGATCCTTCAACGTTTCACTGGAATGTTTACTTTAACACCAACGAAATTTTATTACAATGTTAAGGAGCTCGAAAACATTTATGTGTGCCATTTAGGAAGCAATAGGGTAGATTTATGGTCGTCATGTAACTCAATGTCATTTTCCGTTTTACATCCCCTGTGTGTGCTTGGTGAGTTTAACATTTTCGTTTTTCATTCACTTCTACACTCGTCCTAGGTAAGAACGACGATACTATGTTTCGAGTTTGTGGCGCGTAGACCACGCAACCTGTCACGTCTTGTATCCTACAGTTTTCCAGAGAATTTCCTTGGCGGCTTTTACAACCCCATGAAAATATGCACTTAGATTGAAATTATGGTGACACGAGACATTTAGCTAGCTGTTTGATGTCGTTGTTATTATATTATTGCTACTATGTGGGTTTAGTTGGAAATGTTTGAAAATATTTTACAACAGACACTGATACATTTTTGAAGGATGCTTTTTAGTGCTGATAACAGATGACGTTACGCCTAGCACGAAAAAGTATATTTCGTTTTTTGTGGATTATGAAAGTTTTAGTATATTGAGGCTGGAAGATATTTTTCGAGCTAGTCATAAAGTTTATCACAAGAATCCTTTGAAATTTATACGTTCGGAGGAGTTTGACATAATTAATAGTGGAATTTACAAGTGGCAGGAGCTGAATGAGGTGAAAACTCGTATCTAATTTTAGCAGGCTTGTAGAGAAGGATGTGTGCCGTTTTTCATTTTACCCAAAGAAGAGCTGATATAGAAGTCTGAAATTATCCCCCTCATGAACATCGCTTGCTTCGTTGGTCTTACTTGGAGTTGGTGTGATAAAACACCCTTACCCCCTTATGTCTGTGGGTGCAGATCTCCCACCTGCTGATTTTATCGTTAAAAAGAGCTATATTTTAATTTTGTGCAATTTTTTTATGTTATTGGTTGATCGATCCGAGGCTCTGGTATACCTGCCGTCCTCCCGATTCCCTACGTCTTAGGAATTCCATGGTAGTGTTGTCGTGTTGGTCGAGTTTATCGAATAGTTTCAATGCTCGGTCACGTATGTATTTGTCAATTGTGTCTGTTTTAATATCTTTTTGTATGCCTATGTTTCTTACATACCATGGAATTCGAAAGATTTTCCTTATTTCCATGTTCTGGAAGGCTTGGAGGGATTTTTTGTTTGGCCGGGTAGTTAGGGATAGTGCAGTGCTGCCGTACAGTAGTATCGGTCTTATGACTTGGTTGTAGGTCAGGAGTTTGTTTTTGTTGTTAAGGTGGCCTTTGTTTAGGAGGGAGTCTAGGGATTTGATAATGTTCATACATTGCCTTCGTTTTTCCCGTATATGTTGCGTCCAGTTCAGTTTTTCGTCGAATAGGAGTCCCAGATATGTGGCTGTTGGTTTCCATGGTATGCACTCGTTGTTGATAGCGAGTGAGTTCGGTTGTTGGTTTCTTTTCCTAGTTATAAAGATGGCTTGCGTTTTGTCTGTGTTATTGTCTATTTTCCATTTGTTAAAGTATCCCATAATAATATTAATTGAATTTTGCAGTTTTAAAGAGATGACTTCTGCTTGTCTGGCTGAGTAATAGATACATGTGTCATCAGCGTATAAATCTGTTTGTACATCATTTGGCAGGCGAGGCATATCCGCTATGAAGAGGCTATAGAGAATTGGGGAAAGGGGTGATCCTTGTGGAACTCCAGCTTGAATTAGTCGCAATTCGGAAAGATTGTTGTCTATTTTGACGCGAAATGTTCTGCCGTGTAAGAATGAGTGTATGATTTGGATGATAAGTAGTGGAATTTTTAATTCATGCATTTTATAAATGAGTCCTGTATGACTTTGTCAAAGACTTTAGCTATGTCAAACATAACTAATCCTGTCAACTTTCTGCAATTCATCCCATTTCGAATATATTGGTACACCCTTGTAAGCTGGAGTTCCGAAGAATGGGCTGGTCGAAAACCATATTGTGTATCAGGAATGAGGTGCTTTTCTTCAATTATTTCGTTCAGCCGATTGAGCAACACTCTTTCCGCTAATTTTGATACAGCTGAAAGGAGACTGATGGGCCTCCAATTCTGCGGAAAAGTTAGATTTTTGCCTGGTTTTGGGATGACTATAATGACTGCTGTTTTCCATTTTTCTGGGAATTGACGTAGACGGAAAATAGCATTAATAATGTCCGTGATGTTCTGTATCAAGTTTTCAGGAAGCCATTGTAACATTGTATTTGTGAGTGTGTCGTATACTCGTGCTTTGTTTTTGTTTAGTCCTTGTATCATGTCTTTGGTCTCTGCTAGGTCTAGTGGCCGTATCACATCTTCTTTCTCTTCCAGTCTTGAGCGCAATATTCGTCTACTTTTCTACGTGGTCTTCGTGGTTTGAGCTCTCCTCTTCGGTATGATTTTCACGAAATTGCATCTTCAGGGTGTCTGCAAAGGCTTCAGATTTACCTTCGTTGTCAAATTGCAGTTTGGACCGTGAATTGGTGGCACGACTGCTTTGTTTTTCACTCTGAAGTATTTGGCCATTCTCATTCATGAACATCGATTGCGGATTTGAACGTAAATACAAAAACGTTTGATATTATGATCTTCGTATCTGTGTCACTAGTTAAGAAAGGATACATTTTATTAATGATATGTTCTTTCTCAAGAAATTGAAAATTTAGTTATAAAAACCAATCAAGAACGGAGAGGAACGAGAAACCCAAATTATCCTTTTTTTAAATGAACAGATACCGTGTTGACAGATGAAATCGGCAATGAAATTATTCTTTTTCACAAATACGAGGTGTGGCTATAAAATAACGGGACTGACGTTGTAAAAAATTTTATTTTCATTGTATACATAATCACTTATTACCACCTTCAATATACACCCCTTCTCTATCCCTGCAATGTTCCATGCGAATTTTCCACTGTTTGAAACAGTGCTGGAAGTCATCTTCTGTCAACTCCTTCAGGACTCTTGCCGCTTTCTCTTTTACAGCTTCTACGGATTCAAATCTCGTGCCTTTCAATGCAGATTTCACCTTAGGGAAAAGATAGAAGGCACATGGTGCTACATCTGGTGAGTAAGGTGGATGTTCTAACACTGGGATGCTGTACTTGGCCAGGAACCGCTTAACAGATAACGTGGAATGAGCTGGCGCATTGTCTTGGTGCAAAACCCATGATTTGTCCTTCCACATTTCGGGTCGTTTTTTTCTTACTCTTTCACGTAGTTTACCAAGTACCTCAAGGTAGTAATATTGATTAATTGTTTGACCTTCAGGAACCCAGTGAAGGTACACAATCCCATGAATATCGAAAAAAACAATCATCATTGCTTTAAATTTTGACTTGCTCATTCTTGCTTTTTTGGCTCTCGGTGAAGTTAGGGTCTTCCAATGCATAGATTGGCGCTTCGTTTCCGGATCATAAGTAAAAAACCACGATTCATCACATGTTATTATCCTTTCCAATAAATTTGGGTCATTTTCAATGGCATTCCAAGTGTCAGTACAAACATTTTTGCGAGCTGCTTGTTGTTCAATCGTGAGAATTTTTGGTACCATTTTTGCACACACTTTTCGCATGTTCAAATTGTCACGCAAAATTTGCCGTACACATTCTTTATCAATGCCTACAGTTTCAGCAACTGCACGAATACTTAATCGACGGTCAGACCGAATCAAATTAGCAACTTTTTCGACATTGTCATCCGTTTTTGATGTTGAAGGACGACCTGGCCGCGAATCATCTTCAACGTCTTGTCGACCATCTTGAAAACGCTTAAACCATTCAAAAACACGAGTCCGCGATAAACATTCACTGCCATACACTTCTTTTAGTAAATTATAAGTTTCGGTAGCGGTTTTTCCAAGTTTGAAGTGAAATTTAACAACAATTCGTTGCTCTATTATTACGCTAACCATTTTTCCGGCAAAACCAAATAACAACACTAACGTAAATGTAGGTTACGTCTCAACGATGTTGTTTACAGAAACGAGAATAACTGCATTCTGTAGAGGAAGACTCAAACTAAACAGCTGTTGTTCAATGCCGGTTGGCGCATGCGCACTCGTTCCACTGCAGCGTCAGTCCCGTTATTTAATAGCCACACCTCGTATTCCTCAGAGAATGCATTTTCGTGTTGTTAAATATCTCGCTTAATCGTTTTCGAATATTTTAGTGACCTTTGTAACATAATCCCTCGCGTAGTCATGCAGGAATGTAACTTTGTAATGCGGTCGTTTGTAATCTGTAATTTTTCCCCTGGCTTGCACAAATCAATTTTTGCTGATCTCAAACGGTTAGATTTTACTACACAATCTAGACTTCCCAAGACTATCCCTGGCCTATCTCTGAAATGCACTATGCCTAGCATCAAAATCAACCAAACCTCAAACCAAACCTCCTTTTGCAAATTCTAGCGTGCCTTTTGCTTTGGGATGAATTCACAGTAGATTGAGATAAACTGCAGACATCTAACAATTATTTAGCAAAAATGCTTCAGGAATATTGCTGGTCTATTGGTTTTTAATCTTCTTTTCTTTTTCTTTCGTTTTTCTTGAATGTAAAAATTGTTTGTATTTAGTTTTTCCTACTTTTAGATTGAATTAAATTTCGATTACTTCACTTTCCCTATCGCTGACCCTTCGAAATTATTTCATTGAATGGATACCTTGAGAATTCGAAAATATTGTTCAATCAACCTTACTAACTTGTTTGAAAAGTTGGTTATACAGCCCCACAACTGTTCGGGTTGTAATTCAAAGCTGAAAAAGCAAATTTTCTCTTGGGTTCTTAAATTCATTCCGTGTTTATTATCCTTGAAAAAAATCTCAATCAAAAAACATTCCGAAACGACGACTGGCAAATCTTTTCCTCAATTGAAATACGCAAATTTCGATAAAGTTTTTTCCTAGCGCTACAAAACTCTCTCTCTCTCTCTCTTACTTTTGCGTGCGTCCTCTCTCTCTTAATCCTTATTGAAAACTTTCACATCCGCAATTTCTTTTGCAACTTCGACATTTCCGAATGATTCCGAAAGAAAAAAACGTTCTGTTGCGGATAAGCACAAACTCTCGCATGTACGGTATATAGATAGGAGGAAAAGAGGAAGATCCAACATAAATAAATTTGCAGGACTCTTCGAAGCTTAATTAGAAATAATTAACTTTTCTAAGAGGAAGTTTCTGTGATACAAGAACACGTTTTCTATCGACAATTCTCTTAGTATCATTATAAAACTTTCAGTTTGTACGCAACAAGGATAGTAGTTTGGTTTTATGTTGTTGAAGCGCGTTTATGTGATGCCTTTGTGTAAGCGAACGCATATAGAGACTATAACTCATTTTCATGTTATAAAGGATTGTGCCCTCGTTCCGGAACTCCAACAGATAGAACCATGTTTAAAAATCCTAGGCTTGATTTTAGTTCTTGTGTGTGCTTCTTGCATGAAGCGCTTCTTTTTCACTTGCGCCTTTGCTCATTAGACTGCGCGTAAAGTTCACGTATCACTAATTCAATATTTGTATCCTTTGAATACAATTTTAATGCTGCTAGTGCATGACTAGCTCAATGACTTATGAAACTCAATCCACAAAATAATTTAAAATTAAACCACCAAATAATCACCTTGAAATCAAACTCATGCTATTTCAAGAGTCATAAAGGACTTACATTCACTTTGGTTTCAAGAAATTGAATAAGGAAACTTTACAAATTCATGAGCGTGCTAACCCCATACATTTCCTGTTGAACTTTAATATTCACTTTGACTCTACTCATTCTGTGTCTTAAACATACAAACAACATTTGGATTTTGCAAACACCCATTACAGCATTAAGGGAAAACTTACAAAAGGGATCTCGACAACAAGACAAACTTAATGAGGCTTTTTGAAACATGTTTTACACCCCCCCTCCCTGCCACCTTCTCCATTCTTTTCCGGGCGGCATAAATTCTCATAAGTTACTTTGCATTAAAGATATCCAAAAGAAAGATAGGAAAATCCAAGAAATAAGACCGAGCGAAAAAGGAGAATGTTACTCAAAACTTTTCATGTACACATAGTTTTCCATTCCCCATGAGTTCTGAATTCTGTCTGGAGCTACGAACACTCCAAGGAGAGTAAGAAATTCTTTTGTCCAAAGAGGGAGGGGGTGGTTTAGGTATTAGTACGTTTGTGTGTTTCAACAACTATTCGTTGCCGAGCTAGGCAAAAGGCTCGAAGGAATGCAAGCGAAACTTTGGTAAAAAAATGACAATGAACGCCAAACAAAAAGTATGTAGTTTGTAAGATCCTTTTTTTTTGTGTTGATTTAGAGTTGATAATGAGATCAACACTCTCTTTTTCACGATACCTTACCCTATTTGCTTTTTATGTTTCCGTTGATGGCGAATGGAAAAGTTTTTCTTTTTGTCTTCAGCTTTTTCTTTTGCTAGCCTCGACATATTTTATGGAAAAAGTAGGAAGGTGATAAGTTTTTTTTTGTCTTGACAGTATATAATAATTTTTTAATGGACGAAATGATAGACCATCGGTGGTAAATGACAGTGATTTGATAATCGCTGAAAAAGTTTTAAAAGAAAGTGCGAAATTTATTTTCGGGGTTGGATTGATTTTGATATTCCTTGAATTTCTTGAAATTCAATGTGTAGTCTATACAAACAATTAATTATAAGTGAAAACAATGGTATTAATGGAGAATAACAATAACAAAGAGATAAGTTTATCAATAGCGAATCGAAAGTATCAATGCATTTTGCGCAATATTCAAAAAGTCAAAAGTCGCCAAATTCTGAAATCTGCTGAAAATCCAGTGAGCTTGCTTACTGCAGCCAGCAAGTTACTATCTCTCACGAGACACTGGAAGCCTATTTCTGTGAAACTTGGTGAAATGTTTTTTCTAATGTTACTAAAAAGGAGTTTTGAGTACTCATTTGTTATATTTATGTACCTCGAACATGGTTGCAGTGTAACCTTGCTGCAAAAGTATGGTTGATGGGCATTAAATTATCCTTTTAGCAATAGAGAGTTAGTTTCAACATGCAGAAAGTCGGAGCCTAGTGTTATATAAACGCTTTCGGTGGCTTAAAGGTGACAAAAACTCACTAGACAACAAAGTATAAGAATTATCCCCTTTGCCAAGGTTAAACGTGGGAGCATCGACGGTATATCGAGTGTATCAATAGAATTAAATCGAAAATATCACTAGTAACAAAACTCGGAGTTTATCATGAAGACGGGTTTGCCCACAACCTCCAGTCTAATCTGTCATAGGAGTATGTTATCTGTTAGGTCCTTATTGATACCACTTGAACGCTGCCCTATATATAATGTCCAAACCCAGTTTGTGCAATTGACATCAATATCATGCCACGCTCTTTTTCATGTGGGGAAATCATTCTCTTGAATATCGAATCAGCAGTAAAAGAATTCGTTCTCCATTTTCATAAAAATTTTAACAAGAACTACGAACGACTGAATCAATCAATTTTGACGCCCGTAAGAAAAACTATAGATGATGTCATCCATACCATATCGACTACCAAAAAGATACGACAAAGAAACTTTATACATCAAAAGATAAATCAAGTTCGGAAAGGAGGCGATGAATTTGCATACAGATGAAAAAGAGCTCCTCATTCACAAGTCCATGGTACAGCATTACCCAAACTACGGGACGAAGGATCCAGAAAAAGTCGATGTTTACTTAAGATCGAATGCTTTCCTGAAAGAATTCTTCGACCATTGGAGTAACACCAGATGGAGACCAATCGTGAATCAGAAATGTTCGACACACCATCAGTCTCCGACATAATGAAGTTACAGAAACTCCAGTGGACTGATCACTTGCAGCGTGTGGAAGAGAGCAGGTTGTTAGAAAAAAGTATTTGATGTGATGAAATTGAAGGACGAAGTCCAGTACGTACCGCTGTTACCGTACAAATTACCGCAAATCGGGAAAAGGGAAATCGGAGGACGCGGTCAAAAGACCTGCAAAGTGAGAACCGAGACTAAACTGTAAAGCTTGATTGTTTGACAGTGGACTCTTGACGTTGATGACTGGTCCTGCTACTGATAGCCTACCAAACGTGAAGTTTCTGTAATTATACCTTCATAGTCAGACCTTGCCAGGATATAAGGGCATTATTAGTCTGTCCATCTAAAGACAAATCATGTTTATGGTTATGTCTATTGTATGTTTGTCACCGACAATTAACTTTAACTTTCCTTCGTCTTCAGCAAAGTGAAGTAAATTGATCTCTGAAAACGTTAAAATTACTCGTGCTTCACTCGACCTTCAAATAAGTACGTTGGCAACAATTTTAAATCGGTTATTAACTTCAAATTTCAAGACTAATTGCATCAAAGCTTAACTTTATCTCGAAATCACCCAGTGATATTAACAAATTCGCAAAAAAAAAACGTTGCTGGAAGAACTCTCGCACTTAAAATCAATTCCAGGGTAATCTTTTAATTAGCCAATTAAATGAAATTCCTCTAGTCTCACCAGAACTTCGGGCAGAAGAAACTTTGTCGAAACATCATTTCGCCCAACAAAATGTGTGTGTATTTGTGTGTGTGTGTGAAAGAGAATGAGAGAGCTTAAAAAATGTTGGAAAAACCATTGCCATGAAAACATCAAACAGAAGGAAAAATTACCAAAATTTTCATTAGGATGCCATAACAAAAGACTTTGGAGTAAACCCCAAATATTATTAAGAAGGACTCTCATTTTCACTTAATTTCCTATAATGGCGTGAATGAAAAGGAGAGAGTGAGAGATAGAAAGAGGAAGAGAGTGAGGGAGCAAGGAAGCAAGCAAGAAAAACAAGGGGTGGTCAGAGTGAAAGACGAAGGGGTAGTTTAAAATGAATTACCCTGTACTAAACTGGAAGACAGACAAACTTTCTTTGAAGCCACTCAAGCGGAGAATCTGTTTTCCTTTTTCATGTCGCTTCGCGTTCTCCCATTGTCCATTAACCCTTGTGATAATTAACTTACTCCAACTAGGACAATTTTGTGTTTAACAGAAAATATCTAATGTTTTGTTGGGCACCTTATTTTCTCATTTAACCCGAAAAGATTCGTATAGAAATAGTAAATTGTTGAACGTTATTTAAAATTCAACGCACTGTGGACGCCAACACGGAATGTTGTAAGGATAGCGTGTAAATTGGAAAAAGGATAGAGAAGTTTTTGCAAGAAAAATATTTATTTGATTAATTTCGTGTTTGAATTGAATGCCAAACATTTTCAGACGTTCCGAAATTAGTCGAAGTAATTTGAACATAATTAAATATTTAGAGAGTCCTTATAGCCTGTTTCTGTAGGTAGGAGATACATTGAAAAGGATTTAATTCCTTCTCATTTTTCTCTGAACTCAAAGTATATTGCGATTGATAGAATATTGATCCGAGATAAGCAGTTTTCAGATTCTATTCCTTACATAAATTTCAAAATTGTATTTACTCATCCCATTGCAGACGAGAGTCTACTTTGCAACCGTTGTTATCCTCGCTCAAAGTTTCAATTGAAAATCCCAATCCAATGGGTGGAAAGGTAGAAAGCATGAATCGTTGAATTATTCAATAAATTTTTCACTTGTCTAGCATGCTCCCTCATATGAAATATTGAATAAGCTTGAGTCGCTTTTATCCTTTTTCCAGAGTATTGAATCTTGTGCTCCTTGTTTTTAAGCAATATTGAAAGCACTAGACGCTCTATCTCTATCATATCTGTTTTACTTACCCCGAAATACATAAATACATGCTAGGTCTTGTCCCGACCCAAGCCTTGACAACATCGTAAGGGAGGAGATGAATTCAGGCGCATTTCAATGTAAAAGAGGACTAACGTATGCGATTACGTATTAATCTTATTTACATATTTTAAAGTTTCAGATTGAATTTCATTCGATTTGTTGCGCATTGATTTCCTTCATACCTTGCCGATGGTAACCAAGGAAGGGAATTTATTGGTGAGCAGGGAGAAATTGGAAGGACTTTGCCTCAAATACGGGTGGTAATAATGGTACATGAGAGATACAACATGAATTTTGTGTGCCCTGAAGTCATGTTTTTGGTTTTCAAGTTGCAACATAAATTTTGTTGGACTGGTTTGGATGTTGAAATGGTCCAATATTTAGTCCTTTGTTGGTTTATTGAATAGATTCAACGGGACCGTTTTACATTCTAATAAAATGGTAATGTTAAGACAGGAAACTTAAATTCTGTTTGCTTAGATTGCGATGCGTTTGTATGATTTGCAGAATTCGAGGGAAGAACCAAAAAGGAGTAGTAAGGCGCGGGAATCATAAAAAAAACTTTCTTGCAGAGTTCAATACGAGCCTAGGAAAACCTGTAATAAATTGTCCTAAGGTAAGCGGTTATAGTTAAATGGCTCGCAAGATAATTAATGTAAATTTTATCACATATTATCATAACGGGGTGGTGGCTAAAGATTCTCGATCTGAGATTCTTGGCATGCTCCACCGCACTGAGATAGCTTGGCATAGCTTGGCATGGGTATACTGAAAGTTTTGCGTTTCTAGGCCTCCAAGGAGGCATATATGACTTATAAGTAGACGAAATGATACACGCTGTAGCGATGAACATGCCTCCATGAAAATTCATGCACTATGATATCTACCTTTTTGAATCTTATGCATATATTGTGGAAACTGAGCTCACCAATGACAGCAGAAATTATGACCGGCGCAGACTTTCCTTTTGGATTGAGTTTGGAGCTCTGGGTATGAATTTCGGTAGTTCGTTTCTTGACATAATAGAAATTTGATTGTCCAATATTCCTCAAGAACCTCAAAGGAGAGCCATATCTAATGCGCCGCTTAGTCATCATTGGCTCCGAGTCAACGTTCTCATCGCTAGATCATTGTGATTCCGATTTTTCGGGCCTGGATGACCTGCTTAAAAGATTCTAGCCTACTGCTGTATCTCTATGGACAGTTGTGCCTCGATAGAAGAATGCTGCAGGGACAGCCTGTTTTCAAAGTTTCAAAGTTTTCAAAGTTTCAATAATTTATTGGGTGATTTTATGTGTTATGTACAATTATTTACAATAAGTCTTAACCTATCACTTAACCTACGGGTTTTGCCTAATGGCTGTACCCAGAATTCAGCACTAACTAGAATTTAATTGTTCTTCGACTTAAGTTGTTATATATTAAATTTCTTCTTAATTTCTACACTTACACCCTAAGTGTGGCCTTGAATATTCCATATTTTAGCTTACAGTAACAAAATATGTATATATTATAATTCCTTATACTCTATAATGATTTTGTTTTTTTTTTTTTAATTTTTAAATTCCTTATATACTACTTATTGCTAACTGTTGGCTGCTTCCATCGCTCGATTGTCTGCCGCATTGCTGATCGTGGGGGTCTTATGCTCCACCATTCGTTTCGCCGCTCGATCGATCAACCTCTTGGCGTAGAGGTTGATTGGTTCCAAGGCTGCATCCCGGTACAGTTGTCGGTTGGGGTAGGGCCGTCCGTCCTCCCGTTTATAAAGACCAGTGCAAGCTCGAAGGATTCTGCGTTCCAGTAATCCTATCTTGCTCCATTTGTATTTCGCTGTAGCCTGCCAGATCAGCACCGCATATAATAGTATGGGCCTGATAAGTGATTTGTACGCGAGTAGCTTCACCCGCTTGTTAGCTGATGACTGTTTCCTGTTTTCTTCAATACTGTGTCTACGTGGGCACTAAAGTTGTTGTTCCTATCAAAAATTACCCCCAAATACTTGGTTTGCTTCGAACAGTGCACCACCTGTCCGTTTAGCTTTATTCTTGTGTCACAGATACTCCTTGTGCGACGTCCAAATTTTTGATGTGGGTCCTTGAAAACAATCAGCTCGCTTTTCTTGGTGTTAACCCTCATCCCCCACTTTCCATAGTATGATGTTAACGAGTCCAGGTACCTTTGGAGTCTCAACCTTGCAAAGCGGAGATTGTACTCAGAAGACCACACCAGTAAGTCGTCAGCAAAGAGATTCACCTCGATTCCAGGTTTAAATTCATCCCTGATCCCTGGGATGTCAGACGTAAATATATTGAAGAGAGCGGGTCCAAGAATGGACCCCTGTGGGACCCCCGAATTAATGAAAAAAGGTTCAGAGCTAGCTCCACCAGACACCGCAAAGGCAGTTCGTCCCCTCATGAAGCTGCAAACAATTTTAATAATATTCACCGGAAAGTCCAGTTGGATAAGTTTGTAGATAAGTCCGTCGATCCAAACTGAATCAAAGGCTTTTTCTACGTCGATGAGACACGCTGCAACAACCTTTTTTTCCTGCCAGTTCCGTTGTATACTGGCTTGGAAAACCGCCAATGCTTCTATCGTTGAGTGACCTCTTTTGAAGCCAAATTGTCTTTCCGGCACAGTTCCTGCCGCTTCAGAGAACTGTGTGATGTTTTGGAGGATGATTCTCTCAAGCAACTTTCCCACATTAGACAAGAGAGATATTGGGCGAGTGTCGACTACGTCTACGCTATTGGATTGCTTCGGGATGGCAAATATTTTTGCGCATTTCCATTGCTGTGGGAAGTAGCAAATGTTAATGCAGTTATTTAGAAGGATTGCGAGGAGAACAGAATACGTGTGGGGAAGTTTTTTTAAGAAAAAATTTGAAATGCCATCAGGCCCAGCCGATTTTTTGGAATTTTGCTCAAGTGCAAGCATGCTGAGACTTTCAGGGCTCACAAACAGGGTGCTGCCAATAGGTGCATCGGAGGGATTCGAATCTGAAAATCTAGTCAAGCACAGGTTCTTGTGGTCTTTGTCAAACGTTGATATTGTTCTGTTTACTAATGAATTGAAAGCAGAGTCCTCACTTGCTTTCTCCTCTTGAAGAACTGTCGCAAAGTGGTTTGCGATGGAGTCAGCAACCGCCTTTTCATCTATGAGCATGGATCCGTTATAAGTGAGGACTCCTGGCAGGCGCTTCCGACCAGTTATTTTATTAATTTGGGGGAGCATACAGGCACCTGGTCGAATGTTTGCTAGGGTCTGTTCGAATCTCTCATTGGCAAATTCAGATGTTCTTCTCGAAATCATTCTATTAAGAGACATTATTAAAAGGTGTATCCGTTGATACTCCCAGTTAACTATATTCAGGTTGCGATGGTATATCCTTGAAAGCAGTTTCCTGAGGGTGCTACGTCTACGATGTAGCTTCAGGATGTCTTGCGGTAAGTCTCTATAAAGATAATTTCTGGAGGAATTTTTTATGGATATCTTTGAAATGACCGTAGCAAGGGTCGAGTTCAAACAAGCAATGCCTTCTTCAATCTCTGTGGGTGATAGGTTTCTCGATCTGTTGATCGAGATTCCTTCAATCCTTCTACTCAGGTCAGCAGTAACAGCTTCCCAGTCTATGCGCTTGTATGGGATAAAGAGCTGTGGGGCTGCTGCTTCCAGCTTTACACCCTTTTTAACACTTAAAGCGAGTTCGACCAAAAGATGATCAGATTCAGCATCAAGGGCTCTACATTCAAAATTCCTCCAGCTGTGAGATATATTCACCAAATTAGCAGACACAATGAAGAAATCGATTGTTGACGAGCTTCTTCGGAAAGTGGGCTCGTTTGATGCAATCAATATGAGATCCATATTGGCTTGCACCCAATTGAACAGAGCCGTTCCATATCCATTAGATACGGTATTGCCCCAGGAAGGATGTCTTGCGTTCAAATCACCCCCTATCGCAAAGAAATCGAACTTTTCACACAAAGTATGGACTGTTTCCAAGTCTTCAATGAGATCCCTACCCGAATATCCGTGTTTCACGTATATTCCAACAAATGCAAATGTATAACCCCCCAGGAACGAGCTAAATATCATGACGTCTGCACATTTTAGACTTGGAAGACAGTGTCTTTGAATTTTGAGATGTTCCTTGAAAGCCATAGCTACTCCAAGGATTCCATCTGGGTCGTCATCCCTTATGACTTTATATTTCCCTAAGTGAACTTTGTGTTTACTTTTCAGTCTTGTTTCTGAGATGAACAAGAAATCTGGTCTATGCGTGTCCAAGTATTCTTGGACAGAGTTTCTTTTAAAATGTGGAGCTAGCGAACAAATGTTGACGATGGAGAGCTTAATGGAGCTCATCGCGACAACAGATCTTGAAGGCGAAGTCTAAGTACGCCGCCTTTTTCTCACTCAGATTAGTGAGTTTTTTTTTGTGGAATGAATGAATCCACTTTGCGGATGAGAGTGAACAAGTTACACCCGAAGAATTGTTTGCAGTCATTGGACATGATAGTATTTCTGTCTTTTTGCTGCTGTAAGTCAGTATTTACTTTTGGTTGCCGTACAGGCTGAGTTGCAGCTGGCTTGGATGAACCCCTAGCTATAGTAGCGAATGATACACCACTTTGAATGGTGTTTTTTAAGGAAGAAGTGACGAAGTCCCTCCTTTCTTCCTTCTTCTTTTGGAGATTCCGTCTCCTCTCCTCAGCCTCCTTGGCCTTGGGACATCCCCTGAAACTCGCGGGGTGGCCCTTACTATTGCAATTCACACAGAAGATTGCATCTTTTCCCTCTAGCTTTTCAATTGGGCAGTCTTTTGATTGGTGGTGTTTGTCGCACTTGACGCACCGGGACTCCATCCCACAGTTCGAGGCAACATGTCCAAATCTTTGGCAGTTAAAACACTGCGATGTGTTTGATTTTGTCAAACGCTCCCAATACACCTTTTGGTGTAGGAGCGTTTTAACATTCATAGCCCTTTTAACGTCGAAGTCAGGCTTGAATTGAATAAGGAAGGACGAAAGAGTTTTCTTTTCTTTCCTTGACGTTACTGTTGAGAACCTTTTGGCTCCCAAAATATCCTCCCCTAGGATGGCTTGGAGTTCTTCCTTGACATCATTGTCTTCGTAGGAAGTGTGTACACCCTTTAGCAACAGGGTCAGCTTTTTCTCAGTTGGGAGCGTATAGGTGTAGCATGCCACCTTGTCCCATTTTAAGAAGTCAAAAAGACTTTTATGGTCATCTATAGTTTTAGGATGTAACGATGTTCGTGTAGAACTGTTGACGATTACATCAAATTTTGGAGCATCAAGCTCGATGGATTCTCTCCCTAAAAGGCTTAAGATTAAGCCTATAGCACACTATTGGTGGAACCCTCTGTTTCTTATGGGCAGCAATGTTAGTTGGGTTTCCCTTAGCTCCGATAGCTATTCTACGGTGGTGCGACTTTTGAGACCGCAGCTTGAAGCTGCGGGAAACTCCTTTCACTCGCGATAACCGAGCGTTTTGAGGTTGGCTCCGGAGTTGGAGACACAATTGGCCTTTTCCGACCACGCTCCTCCCGGACCACTTCCATTGACTCTTCCTGATCAGACTCACTGTCACAATCTGTAGTGGTACACCCATCTACAGCTAGATCTTCTGCTGGGACTTGCAATTGCAGTTTGCAACTTGCTATGAGGTCTAGCAAGAACTCCTCTTTTATATTTCCCCCAAATTTCTGGCAAAACCTCTTTAGGTTTTTCTTAGCTTTCCGCGTGAAAGCAGCCTTTGCTGCGGTAAGCTCCCCATCCGCTTCTGAGTCACCCATTCCCGCTATTTCCAAGACAGAGCTTGGATGCGGGGTTAAATTAAAGGGACCCCTTCCAGACAATTTGATTAATATGTAACGATATTTTAATTAACAGTTAATGTTCAGCAACTTGCCGGCCTCGGCAAGAAATTAAGGGTTTAGGCCTCGGTTCACCCACTGTCCTATTATTTAAACTAATTATAAAATCGAGAAAGGGACCGCTTCAAGGCAGCTTAATTGACACTTAATGATATACTAATTAATGGAAAATTATGTTCAGCAACCTACCGGCCTCGGCAGGTTCGGTTCGCCCACTGTCCTAATAATATTAAAACTAATTATGAAACTATAATAAACGAATGAATGGATATTATCAGCTCCTTGCCAGCCTCAGCAAGAATTTAAGGGCTTAGGCCTCGGTTTGGCCACTGATAATAATTTCCTAGCTAAATAATATCACTTTTCTAGCTAAAACACTTTCCTAGCTAACACAACCTGTCACTCCGACGGTTGAAACCTATCTCCGCAGGAACAGCCTGTATAAAGCGTAAGTACACAGTGCTAACACTCTCGGGCGACTTCTCTCAAACAGAGATAGAAAAATCAAGTGTAGATTTGTAATTGTATTGGGATTTCACGTGAAAGAAATATACTCTCAACTGTTTTGGTCGAAATTTTGGTTAATGCTATATGTACTTACGCTATGGTGCATCCTATGCTATCCGAATTAGGGTGACACGTGCGTTGCGCTCAATTCCTTGGTTTTACATAAAGTGTTTATTGTTAACGAATAAGTCTATCGTGAACTTACAACTTCAGTTTGTACATTTTAAAGGGATGCGAGACGACAACCAAGCGTCATCGTTTTCCAGCCAATAATCTCAAGTGCGTGCACATTAAGTTTCCTTCAAGCTGAAATGAAAACTCATAATAAACATCCATGCAATGTTCTGCAATAATGTTATATGGTGTTAAGAAAGCTCACCTCTACTGTATCCTTATTATGTGTAAATAAATTTACGAGGAAACATCAGCGCAATGATATAAAGGAACTTTAAAAAAGATTTTCTGGAGGTAATCTTTTTTGCCCGAATGTGAAAACTGAAAAAAGAAATCAACTGTATTCCATTATTCCTGACCATTACGTTGCTTCAATTCAAAAAATCAACAAACATCCTGACCGTACAATCAACATCCCTATCTATAAATGCTTCATTACACGACTTCAGTTTATTTAAGGTCTTTGCACCGTATTTTAGTCCGAAAGTTTTATCCTTTTACCTTTTTTCCGAAGTAATAATTGTTCCGCTACTTAATTATACCTTTAAAAATTATCTTAAAACCTTGATGATAATTTGAAACTTTAAAAGAAAATTAAGATAACGCGAGATCGCACAATACAAACAAATCAAAAACGCATATAAAACTTTCTTCAAAGTTTTAATTGTTCTACGCGGGTCTCGAAAAGTTTAAGAACATGTCAAACAAAGTCGCTCCTTGCGACAATTACAATTGATTAATCCGTCTTCCAGTGTGAAGGAATGAAGTAAATTAAAAAGTAACATAGACATGTTTAATCAACAGGATGGGGAGCGTTAATTGATATGTTGAAATTGACATTAATTAAAAAAAGTTTTTGTACGTTGGTCAGATCTGATAGGTGGATAGAAGGAGAGCTTAATAATGACAATATAGTTCATATAATAGGTCAAGATGAGAGCGAATAATACCTAATAAAAGTATACTCATATGAATACAAAAAAAAAAACATTTTATCGCACAAATACATTTTTGATGTCCTGCGGCATCATAAAGAACGAATAAGTTCTTGCTGCAGATAAGCATGAAATAAATATGCTTTCATCTACAACAATGGAAGCCATAACCTCGCATATGTATGTCCTTTTTGACTGCAGAGTAAAATATCCGTTTTAAGGTGACGATAATAACAATCCAAAAGTTAAATAACAATGTTGTCCTTATCATATGTCTCCCGATTTTACTGCTTATGTCTGCGCTCGCAAAGTTAACAAGATTCAACGTGGACGATATATTGCTGTGCAATGCAGTAGTCAACAATGTTAGAATAGTTGATAGTCTCATTAATCTCTCGAATGTTGGACGATATTTCACTCCTAGTTGTCACATAGCTTGGCATTATGACTACAAGTGTCAGGCACACAATTTTCGATTTTCGTTCGGAAGGAAAGAAAGCCAGGGAGAAGGAGAGGCAGCTGGAGAGAGAAAAGCCAGTTAGAGGAAGGTGTCCAGTACAAAGCATATAATTCAAATGAAAAGGACAATTATTGTTATTTTATTTGAGCCAGTGGACTTGAAACAATGAAAGGATAATGGTGTTGAATATGCTCTTTGAATATGAGGTTGTAAATTGTCTGTTCAATATGTCCATGTGTTTATACGTCTTTATTGCTCGTTTTCAGACCTGTACCGAAGTAGCATTTAATCCTGAGAACCTGCTCTAATATTTGTCAGCATTCGTAATATGCCTCGACCGTGTGCAGTTTCTTCTCATTTGGATAGAAAGCTACTCGTTTAGCAAAAGCCATTAAGGACTACAGGAAAAAAAAACATTTATGGAAATCAAAATTTTCAGTTCAATACGCTCTTTCTCCTGCAGACGAACAAAAAACTGTCTGCCGGCTAGTTCCAATCAATTGGCAACATTAAATCTCCCATTACCACGAAAATGTCATGTCCTCCTGCAATCCTCCAGCAGAGGCTATTAGACTATCATGTCCCTTAGTAAATAATATTTCTGGCAAACATTCAAATGTTCTTTCCATTTCGACTTCGTTCATTCAGCCACATACTGTTCGGGCCTTATATTCTTTAGCATTTTTTACTATTTACGAATTTCAGTATTATTTCTTCCTCCTCACTTCCAAGATATGTATAGTATCCTAGCCAAAAAAAAAAATATGGCGGAAATTCTATTTCATGGTCAGACTTCATTTTGTGCATTGATTAATGGCTGACCTTCTGAAAATAGTCAAATCAATTTCGAGTTTCGGATAAATACAGAAGAAAATTGAGATTTCGTCCTTTGGCGTCAGGGCAAATACAAGGTTGGCATAGAGAACATCGTTGAAACTGTTGGCTACCAAAGAAGTTCGGGATGAACGAAAAACTTTCTTGATAACAATAATTCTTTCCGAAACGTTTCACTTGATTTCCCTCGTGAGATACACTGGTATGGGTAGTAGGAAGTTTGTACATCATCAGGATACCTCCAGCCTTAGTCACATATTTATAACTTTCTTAAAACGATCAACTTTCTAATTTCACGTCCACCGTCCACGTCGAGGTTCATTCATTTTTCATGATTGTTAAATTCATTTGAAAAAAATAAACCAGGAGTCAGCAACGCAACATGTGGCAGTCATAGGGCTAATAATATACGTTTCAACCTTTAACAAATTCTTCTCTTGTCTTGTGTCCCGTTCCAAATGTATATCAATATACGCGCCTGAAGACACTTTTTCCAAACAGCATACTAAGTAACTAATAGAAACCAATAGACATCGATTATACTATCGTCTTCGTTTCCGGAACGCCGTCAGAATAATAACCACCAATAGCCACGTGTCTCTATGTGGTCTTACAACAAAAAAAAGACTTACCCAACTTTTAACAACTTTTTTTTTCATCCTTAAAATGTCCTATTTGACATAGCAAGTGAAAAAGAACTCGCTTTTGTATTCCACTCCAATGAGAAAGACATACCAATCCAACTTACCCCTTTCCGTCGTGTGTTCACACTCTTCGGGGTCTAGAACTTCGAATTCGAATTTTTATTACTTCCTCTCGTCCTGAATGCGAAAGCCAACTGACTAGACACTGCCCGTCAAGTTACAAATTGCTAACGTTTTCCGATGCATTGTCTGGAGTGTGACTTGTGTCGAGCCATTTTGTATTCGTCAAACGTTTCGTACGTTGTTTCGTTCACACTATAAAAATTTGTTGTCCCGATTGCGATACGTGCGAAAATAACCAAAGTGTATAAAATGAATATTAGTACGCAAAATAGAAGCAGAAATACAACGGCAAAAGGAAGGGATGCAAACAAAAAGGATATTTTATGACATTAGATGCAAGCTAGTTTTTCTTGGTACAGGGGAAGGTTTGGTTGAAATCATAATAATGTCCTAGGGTAGACCTAGGGTGTCCTGGGTCTATGTAGATGATCATAGGCTTAGAGAGCTGTAAGGACGCATGTGCAACTACCCTGAAATTGGACGTTAAACTCGATTTGCGAGTTTTGCGGAGCGCTGAATTGCTTCAAATTAACCTTCGCATTGAATTTTACCCCCAAAAAAACTGCAAAGGGCCTAAAAATTGTGCAAAAATCTCAAAGTCCTCCGATTTTGACGGTCGAGGTATCAAATCAAAGCTCTTGCTCTGAGCATTTCAAAAACGTGATTGATGCGTCCGCTGACGCGTTAATTTTCAAAAACGAGCTCTGAGCTTCAAAAACGTTTGCGTCCGCTGACGATCGTGAAGATGGCTGGAACGGTAGGTACGATTTGTGAGCTTTGCGGAGCGCTGGATGTTGGCGTGACCTCGAATTTACCGCGATCTACGTCCGTCTCCCCTTTTACCTTAACTTGAGTAAATTTATTCTTGTCTTTGGTTAGATGTTGGCGTATTCCATAAAGTTAGGGTAGCGCATAACCCAACAACAAGAAAATTACATCAAAGACTTTTATTTGAACTGCTAGAGACCTTGCCTGGTATATGCCAGTCTTTTCGATGCGATCTTGTAGCTAGCACTCCAAGTATTCTAGAGCAAAACTTGGAGTGCTAGCCAAGTGGAAGACCGAGCTTGTCGGAGCGCTGCATGGCTTAAAATTAACCTAAGCATCTTTTATATTACACTCAAGGAAAAAACCTAAGCGACGAGTTCTACCGAAAATTCGATGAACCACCTCCAAAGAATCGTAGTTGAATCGTCAGACATTGCCTAGTGAAACCCTCCCAGAAATGCTTTGTATTTTCAACTCGTAAATATCCGCAGAGTATCTTCCACTCAATTTTCAACTATTTTTGATTATCTTTCGTCTCAGACAATATCCATAATTTATTTTACGTAAATGACTCCTGATATTGTTATATACAGAAAAATACTTTTTTCCAAACAATTTCCTCCAAGCTCTTATCGCTGGCATGAAAAAAAAACGCTCACAATGAAAGCAAAAACCAGCGTGTATCCTTTTTCATAGACTATACACACTTAGCTCTTTTTGATCTACTTTAGACAACCCTCATCCCTTTGAAATGGTTCCTCGACACAAAGAATAGCTCATTGAGAACGTACGAGCTATATCGTCACCCGTTTATTTTTCGCATGCAAATTACACATAACCAACTCATCCTAGATGATATCCGACATAATAGATACTCTTGGCTTAATGTTATGTTAGAGACTTCAACATAATCTTGTCTCCTTTTATTCATAAAAGATATTCCTTCATTCGTTGACTCTTTCGTTTTTTTTTTTATGGTGTATGACATGAAATATACGTAAATTCCTCCCCATATATACAGATGGGTGTATTTGAATATTTTGACTGAGGATGAAGGACGAAAAGTATATTTGACAGTTTTCTATTATATTGATTGCAAAATATGACGAGAGCTTATAAGGAAATGATTGGTTAGGAGAGTGTGAGTATTTTCCGAGGATCAGGCGTTATTACAGTGGTAGGCAATGTCTGACGACATTGTGGCATCTTTTTTTCATTTAAAATGAATTTTCATTGGGTTAATCACTTGTCATAACATTTTAGGAGCGCAGGATGTGGCACGTTTAGACTATTTATCTACGGGTTAATCTCAGTTCGACAAGGATATTGCAGAATTTTCTATCCATACTTTTCGAATCATACTATAATCAGTTTATTTTTTTAGGATATTATTTTACAAGCTTATAAGAAGAGGCGACAAATAAGTGGTGGAAAAGTTAATAGGAGAAAGGTTTAGGGGGGTGAAATCGATGTTAAAGCTTTGAAATTTTGTGAAATTATTGACATTCGTTGCCGTAGAGCTCTCAATATTTAAGTTTAATTTCAGTCAAGTCTTTGATCATTTCAATCTTTTCACTTATGCAAACAACATAGATGCTGGGTGACTTATAAGGTCTGCGCGAAAAGTATGTAGACTCGTTTAATCAGAAAGGGTCCCATTAGTTTCAGGAGATCCGGTAGATCATGCTAGGATACGTACAGATCAGCTGATGATTGTTTTCATTTTTGGTTGGCTATTTGACTTTTGTGATGAAGTAAAAGTTTATCGTTTTTCGGATTTCCAAATGAATAGCCTAAAGAGCCAACGAAGTCGCGTGGATCCTTGTGCCAATTTTGCAAAATATGCCATTGAAACACTTGATATGCTTGACATGCCTAACATTATGTTTGAATGGAACTTAAGGCATCTTACACGTGGCATGAATAAATTCAAGCGAGTTCAATAATCGATTAAAGAAGATGAAAGTCCTAGAAGTCCTTCCATGTCAATTGACTACATATATGTCAACGAAGTCCACAGCCTACTGTGAGCAAATTGATGTATGACTATTAGGGACCGAATTCATGTTTATCCATTACTTATTTATTTTTGTTTTACAAGAAATGCTTCCTTTCATTTAACATCCGGAACAAGCTATATATATAGTTCAATGCAGTCTGGAATTTCCTCGAGTAGACATAAGGAACACGAAAAGGAGCACTCGCTTACGGAAGAGAAATAATTGACTTCAATTAGACACATTTTTATCATTAAGTGAATCCTTGTAGACAATCTTATGATTAATTTATTCAAACATACCGCCTAACCGAATAATTCATACATTCCTCTCAACATCATGCTATCCACCAACAAATGGATATAAACATGACACGTTTGAATTTTTCAACAAAACTGTACCTATACCTAACCTAACCTATATGGTATGTCCACAACAACGGCAACAAGAACATCGTTAAATCGGTTTAGCAAATGGAAACATCAAAAATGGCATTCGGTTCAACAAAACAAAAAAACCCCGATGAGTTTGTTCTGCCATGTCCTGTTTGTCTGCCGAGTAAATATTTAATGTTTTTTGAACATACGGACGGGCAATTGATGTTGACATAAGGATACATGCTCGCGTGTCATACAAGTATCCTATGAAGATATAAAGATGAGCATGAACGTGAGCTGGCTGCATCATGTTTGTCATTTATAATATCCTTGTTTTATAGTATTACGGTAATGTTGCTCTTGTTTTTTTTTTTTTTCAATTTGTCCCCGCATTGCTTTTCTTCGAATTGCATAGATTGGCAAAATGTAAGGCTTTTGATTTATGAAATTATGAATTTATGCAATTTATGAAAATGAAAATTACAAAATATTGGAATGTGGAAATAGGAACTCAACACAGCAGAACATATTCGATTTCTCATTAAATTTATAGATGCGGAGCAGAACTCATTACGCACTTTTTGTTATGTTTGCAAAGGGGCGAGTTTGTTGAAGTTATACAATTTTATTAGATCCTCTGTCATGCCAGCGGCTTACTCCTAAAAAAAACCAGCTTTAACGTTGATTTCCGAGGATACTGCTGTCTTTTTGAGAAGTTATAAGAGAAGTTTTTAGAACTAATCAAGAAGACGGGCTGAATATGTCTTAAGGGGAAAGGTTTCCTTGAAAAAATCATCGTTAAGCACGATCCAGTAGATCAAATAATAAAAAAAAAGTTGTCTATAGCAACAAAGTGACTGACTATACTTAGCGACAAATTCCAATGTTTGAGGTTGGGATCAACTCTGTACATAACGGACGATAGAAAAGATATCAATTTTGTACTTGCAGAGAATTGGTCCAGAGAACCATAGGGACCTAGATAAACTTCAACCTACAGTGGACGGTCTACAGTGGATGGCCTTTAATGGCCCGTTCCTATAGGGGACATAATGGTTCTCGCAGATGAAAATGAAATCGCAGCATATACGTGTGATTGGTATATCAGAGTTTTCAGAATCTTTTCAATATATATAAGTAAAACTTTCGCCCCAACACACATCCACGTACTCTTGAGACTTCCTTGGTTAAAAGAATACAGTTCCCTTGGGCAGTTTACTTGAGGAAGAGCCAGGTTTCAGTCCAAAACAAATGGAACCTTGCGACTCATTTGCTTTGGATAGTTCTAACAACAGAAAATGATATGTTTGATTGACTAACGGCATCATTACGGGCTCCTTGATCAGGTTATTTTTCTTGCATACATTTTTTCTGATAGAAGAGAGATCCTTGAAGTTTATTGTCACCTTAAGATGAAAGAGAAGTAAAGTCAAGTCCAAAGCTCTGGGCCAAGTTCTCAGGTAGATATTGTGGTTACTCCAGGATGCTTATATCAGTGGAAGTCTTTTCTTCTCCTTCTCTTCCACAAAAAATTCAAATTGAATTCCATTCCTGAGCTCCTGTAGTTTTTCGTTTAAGCTGGTCCCGCCAAAACAGGCCACATTTTTCACTAACTACTACAGCTTAGAATTTATTTCCACATTTGACCAAATAAAATTGCCGATTTCATCATGTAAATACAAGAGTCATGACTTAAAAAAGTTATATCATCATCTTAATCCTGAAATGAATCTTCTACAGTCCTTGCTGAAGTCGAAGAAGAAGCATTAACGGCTAATGCCTCCTTTATATACAGTATAGTGATAGTATCAAAGGCAACATTCAACGACCATCTCTCTGATGTTATTTATTTGTGCTTATACTAAGCACAAGCTTATAATTAGGGAAGGATGCTTTGCAAAAAGGATTTCAGTTCGTATGGTACTTATGATGTATCTTACTAAGCCTTCATCTTAAGACCGAAAAAAATTTCCAGCTCAAGACTTCCTGTGTTCCCTATATAAATAATGAAGTCATATTAAACACATGTTACACTCTCACGTAATTATTGCTAAGATATGTCGTCGTTATCCTTTATCCAACAATCTAACTCCAATCGTTGCCTCGGAGTGCTGGAATTAGAATTATGTATGATATTTCTGCCGCGTGAAACATAGAAAATAGTTTTGCTTCGCTACTTATTGCGGACTAATTACATTCTACGAGCGAGAAAAGCGTATTCGACCGTACAACAACTTCATCCCTAACCAAGGATTGCATTGTATGAATTACCAATAGATTTGGACGTTCGAAGCATCGCCCTTATTCGCCTTCAAAAACATTCAATGGGAACATGTTGATGCTTTGATTGCCAAAGGCCAAAGGCAAAAACACACAAGTCCTTGCCTATGCTGGACGAAATGCAGTGGTATGTGGGGCAAATGTTGAAAAAGGATCCAAAACTTCATCCAAACGTATGAAATAAAGCTAGCACGGCCGATATCTACCTCTGTACCACTGGCCAATGTATTAGGGGCGAAAATGAACGAATTATGGCATGCAGAAAGGAATGTAATAGATGCTGTGGTGCGTGAAATAACGGACACGGTCGTTAAATCTGTAGTTTGAACTTTTTGGGGGTTGAAGGAGGAGTTGGTTGGATTTTGTCGAATGGTATGCGGTTAATGTTGGTCAGTTGATTGAAAATGGAATTCGGAGAGAGTGGTCGATAAAAATTTCAGTGGTAAAGTGGATATGGCTGTAGTTCGACCATATTTTGACAAACTGATGGTGCGAGAGGGTGGAAGGAGGCTTAGTAGGAGGACTTTAAAATGATATTGATGTTTGCTATGCGCCGCTTGTAAAGGAAAATACACGAGCTTGTCAACATGCATCGAATGTCGATAACGTGAAATTGTTTTCAAATACAGATTGATGATGGAAACTCTGAAAGGGAGAGCTCCATATCACAATTTAAGATCAGATTATAGTCAGTTTATCACTGGACTGAACATAACAATTCACTAACATACGCTGATTAATCGTTAAAAATTAATAATTACATCCCCCATCTTCGCACCGGACATGGTCTAATAGCTTGAGGACTAGATGTTCTCGAGTTCCCGAGAAATCGGTCCTGAATAAAAATCGATAGCAAAACAACATATTGTTTTCTTTTCAGGAGAGTTTTGATTTCGTTACGAATAAGGTGGTTTGATACGATCTAAAGATACGTCGTCAAAGGAACTTCAAGAGAGCAATCAGGAACACTACCCTAGAATGATTCCTTTCCGAGATGTTCAGCACGGAGATTGTTCCGAGATATTTAACTGACCCCACCAGATATTATCTAGGTTGGATAAATTGCAACCGATATTGAAAGCAACGATTCCTTCCAGAATCGATAAGTCGATCAACGATATTCCGTCGTTATCCTAAGGATCAACCGCTTGTTTGCAATCTTCCTTGGGTTATATGCTGTTTACCTATCCTTATACGTCATCCATTCCATAATTTTCATTTTTCACAGCGAACCAGGGTCTTAATCAAAGTCTATTAATTGATAAATTCTACCTCGTTCATAAGCAGAAGCTATAACCATGAGAATCACTCATTTAATGAGCATCCCCCCGCCTTATAACAATGAATATTTTCACCTCTTCCCGTAATTCGTGTGAGTTTCAATTATTTAATAATTTCCTGAAAAAACTCACCAAAATAACGACTTAAATTCCGGCCCATACAAACAAAAAATATCCTTTAACAAATGAAATAATAATTTCCCGACCTTTTCTACCGAACCAAAGATAAATCTAACCTGCACGTGTATTGGACTACAGGTGGGAATGCACAAATCACGGTCATATACTTCTCATAGGTCAGTAAATCCTTCTATCAAGATACCGCAACATCAACCAGAAAAAAAAATTTTTTTTGACTCAAACTACCATCCTTTGATTTCCACTCGCTCAGACGAAAAATTTCGTTTCAAGTAAACATCAATTCACAATAGAAATTCTAAGCACATGCGCATCCCGAATCGTAACGTTTCCCCTCCTAAATCAAACAACAAAAACAAGGATCCTTGTGCAACTAAAGCTTGCATTGCCATCGTACGAGCAGTTCGTTTCGAAACGTGTTCGGGATTAGTTGGAAACATTTAGGGAATATCTAGAGATTTTATTTTCATGCTTAGTATCTTAGTAGCTTATCTGTAGTACGTAACTTGACACTGCTTGAATCCTTCCAGATACATTTCGTCATCATTGTCTGCCCTTGGCGCCAAGTATCTCCTACAAATGTGTAAAGTTAAGTTTTTGTGAAATCATCATGGCATGCCATCGTCCTCGTTGTGAAAGTCAAGTAAGTCAGTAAGTGAAAGTGAAAAGTTGATATTTCCTCAATTAAATGGGAAAGAGTGTTGGCAGAGCATGTGCTGAAAAGTTGATGTGATTACTCTAGTTGCTTGAATCGTAACATAACGTCGGAAGGTGCAGAATTTATTAAGTGATAGAGAAACAGAACTCGCTTTAACTCAAGACGCCAACAAGTAAATAAAGGTGGGTAAAGGACAAATAGAGATAAGTATGTGAGAGAATCATCAAAGGATAATTATTTCGGATGAAGCGTTTAGATAAGCATATTAACAGCCAGGTCATGACAAACTTAGGAAATGATTAGACATCAAGGCTATGTGGAATGCCAGGAAAAGTCATAACGCCAAGGAAAATTCCGCAAAACAATCAATACAACCTATTGCACGCGACTTTTAATATGTTGTTTGCGTTTTCCACTCTAATAATGCACGCAATCAACATTATTTCAGTGGTTTTATTTGAACAGTAGAACAACTTCTGCATAGCGTTGAATCATGCACACTGGTTCCCTGTGAGTCATCCTTGCTGGTGTGCAACTGTTATTTTACTTTCCAAGTTATTTTTAACACGAATGAACTTTGTCTTCACTTGGAACATGTATGATCAACTTTCCCCACGGCCACTAAGGACAATTGCGAGCGTTTATTCCTTGCGTGTCTTTTAGGAGAAGTTCTTTAATTCTGCCCACACCAAGAATTTAGGCAGTCCTTCCTTATTTACTCTTCAGACTTATTCCAACGCAAATTCAAAGTCAAAAGTTTCTGAAGTGAAAGTTTGAACTCTGATCATACACTCCGAGAAAAAAAATTGGGAAAGAAAATTAGAAATGAAGGAATGTCAATAACCTCCTTTAATGCCTCGATGAACACCGAACGATTTCAGAAATTAATTTCGACTTAATACCATAAATCCTTCTCAACAGAATCTTTTCAACATAACCCAAGCAAAGAATCCTTTCAACAAACAAAACTCACCACAATGCTCACACCAAAAATGGAATAGATGAAGGATTTCGATTTTGAAAAAGCATTTCAGCCACGACCAGTTATGCAAAGAGGGGGATTATTCACTGTTATCTAACATTCAGACAACACAAAAAAGTTGACTAATGAAAAAAGGAACAGGACAAAATTTTAAAGCCCCAAACGGAAATATTAAAAAAGAAAAAATGCAATACCAGCATTTCTATGAGCGCTAGCAGTCGATGAATAGACGCAATTTCATATGAAAACTAAGCGGATTAGTAGAACTATGACGGAGTCCTTATAGTTCGGTGCCGTAACGGCCAACTTTCAGTCCCACGAAGAATGTGAACGTGAGCATCATTCTCATGGTCAACGTATTAAGTGAGGAGACCGTAAAGTTTTTGTGAAAACTGTTTTGGAATGCAGGTGAGTTAGTGTGAAGGATTAAATAGCCAAAAAGTCTTTGCAATTTGAACTGGAAGACGCAGAAAAGGAAGATACAATTCGCTTGAATTAGAACGTTATTGATCAGATTTTTTCTCGTTAGAGCAAAAATGAAAAGAGGGATTTTACGTCCTAATAATAAATGTTTTTTGAAAAGTACGCGGTATCAATAATTCATCATGCACGACTTAGAAGGATATGTTAGTCAGTAAATAATTCTTGTAACTTTTCCCTTTTTTGAACATTATATGGACATGATTGATCTCACGGGATATAAGCTCCCCTGCCTGCCTCTGAATTGAATGTTTAATCAAATGTTACCTTTCCATGTAATTTTATGGTTTCTTTACTATTCCCGGCAAGGTTCAATCCAATAACTACAAGCTTATAAAATATCATGCTAGCATACAGCGCTGGCATTTTATTTTTATTTTTTATTTTGAGCCAGGAAACATAAAATGTGTCTCAACTGACACTCAGTTGGACGTGAGAGGTCTCAAAGTTTCATTAAATAAGACACCGAACTCTTCTGTGCTTTTCTATTATCTGTTAATTTTTCAATCTTGGATTGAAGCTGAATACCATGTCGAAGACTTTTCTTTTCTCTCCAAATTGTCACCGATTTTCACCAAATCAGCGTCAAAACTGCTTGTTTAATATTTTATAATTCAACTTGCTGCATGTCTGAGGATGTCGAATTGCTATTTGCTATTCGCCCTGGAATTGCATTCTGCATACTGTCTGCATGTCTCATTTTTCCTGACGAACGCCACCTGGCATCCCATATCGATCCAACCCCTTCATTTGCCAAATAATACGCCCAATGACTTCTTAAGACGGTCCTGGTTCTGTGCCTGGGTCTACAAATATCGTCTACTCATTCAGGACCTAGACCTCAGGTCCAATACTCAGGTATTCAGGCCCTGGACCAACAGCAACTGATTATTTTTTTAAGTTTTTCAATCCTGAACATATGTATTGGGATAGTGCCCGTAGTCAGCCGTAGTCAAAATGAAATCGGAATTACACAGTTCATATCTCCAACTAATCGGAATCACAGCTCACTCTCCCCAGCAAGCTTTTTTGTATTAATAATTCCGGAAGAACATTTCGTTGTGATCAGCACTCGATTGAGTATGTTTAAACCTGGGGATGGCTATGTCCTTCATTTGGATGACGCTTATGCGGGAAGCATATCGATGACAACAACGGGAATCAAACTCAAAATGTAGACCTGACCACTGAAGAATCCGAGGAGTTCCCTTATTTTTTTCTGCAGAATTTTTCTTTTTTTGGAAAAGACAAACAGACGTCTAAAGACTATAATCATCAAATTCGATAATTTTAGGATATTTTTTCTTCTTGTTTTTGTACCGAAATGTTCTCAATCAAGGCTGCATATTGATTCACATTATTTCTGCATTATTAAGGACTTACTAGGCAGGTTACGCAAACTATTGTTGAGTAGGTATACACTCTCCTGATTACTTCCCTATCATTACTTGATTTTCCACTTCTACCTAATATGACCCTCATCTCCTAATCATTTCTTTTCGATTCAGGATGACAGTTTTCCTTTTAACCAGAGGAATTCTCATGAAAAATATCGCCTTCTTTTCATTCTTTCTATTTCATTGACACTTATATTAAAGAAGGACATATGTTACAAAGGATTTCAGCAAATGTTTCTGAACAATTTCAATATCGCTCTCACACTCGTATAATCAAGAATATACAAATCAAGAACATACAAGACACATGGCGAAATTTGAAAATTCTTTGGAAAAGAACACAAAATAGGAAAAATCACTAACTTGTTTTTCATACTACACATTCAATGGATAGACAGACAGGCAGATCTAAAATCAATTGAAAAAAAAACGCACGGCTGTCGATGAATACTTTTGCTAACCGTCAGATACTTTCATGTGTTCTGTCTAATACGTAGCAAAATATCTGTCAAAATTAGGCATTTTTCATCCAGTATCCTGGACTGTGGAAAATTTCAATAATAGCCACCAGCTAAGCATTTATATGTAGAATATATATATATACGTTTTTCGGTAACATGCAGTGTGAAATTTTCCACATACTTGATTTTGTGTCTCTGACATAAAATCTATAATTTCTTTTCTTTTTTTCTCTCTCCGGTCTCATCTCACCCGCACACTTGTTGGCGCTCTCACTTTTGCTTATCTCACTCTCTTGATTTTCTCATTTTTCTATTTCTTTTCGATTTCATTTTGTCTACTTGCCTTTTTTGTCGAATATCTCACAAATCAAAAATTGTCATGTATGTATTACACAGCATACACAAGCACACGCGCGCATACACACACACATGCAGAGGCCAAAGAATAGAATGGTTGGAGATGATGTTTCCTCTTGAATAATATGTTGAGAATTTTTTCATTGAATTACATTTTCGGAACGGAAATAGTATTTGGTAGAGAGCGTGAATATAGTTCAACGGACGAACTTGTGAAATTGTCAAATAATTTTTAAGTTGCCACGAGAGAATGTCTATATTGCATTCTTTGGAACGTGCTGAAAGGACTTTCCTTCTAGGATGTCAAAAAAAGAGTCGTCAAATTCTACTTGAATGAGCACACCGATTCAAGTGAATGGATATGTGCTCGATATGACACAGAACGTAGATAGTTTGTTCAGATTTCTTCGCAAAAAAATCATCGTAAACAATATCAAAATGATAAGATGTTATTTTCCTAGGATCGAAGGATCAAAAAAATTACTTCCACTGAAAATAATGCGTACATACAAAGTCTAAAAAATGTCATAACGTCTCAATGGATTTCTTGAGAAAATTTTGAAATTATTATATTGCGCAAAAAATATTCACAGGATAATCCAACTGGGTAGGTTGAAAGAGTTCTCGCCTTCTGCGCAGCAGTTCCCAAGTCCAAGCAACCATAGTAGCAATGAAGCTTGGGTACATGACAAGGGCATAACCACTAGAAAGAAATTCGCGAGGCGTATCACGAAGAGAAAGGAAGGCAGAGAGCGTTAAACTTAATGCCGTCGAAAAGTGGAGGGATCGTGATATCATCCTGAGCTTAAATGTATTGTTAGCAACAATTTTCACTCGTAATATTATATGGGAGTATTTATGTATAAAAACACATTTTACCCTCACATTTGAAATCACATTTTAGGGTACCTTCTTCCTTTATGGTTTAGCTGAAACCAACTTTTGTTATGAATACCAATGTATCTAGAAGTACATTGGCCATATCCTATATATACGACATATATATACATATAAGATTCGTTGGAAATGTTAGCGCAGGTCAGTTGTTACACTCTGCTACGGTTTCTTTTTTCCAATCCTAGAGACAACCTTCAAAAAAACTGTCAAATCCAAAAGAAAATGGTGCGTAATTGTGAGAATTGTTTAAGTAGTTTTAAGTCAGTAATTTACTAGGATAATATTCACAAACAACCAGAGATGATACTATATGCTGCTGGAACGAAGCTTGCCAGTGGAAACCAAAAAATCATGTAAGTCTGGAGTAAAGAAATCCTTAATCATCTACATATGCTGTTCTGAATTGAAAGCCACTGTGAGATATCTTTAGTCCGATTGATTCTCCTTAACGATCACTATATTTTACATTAACATATATCTTTATATTTTGAAATGAGACTGAAGGACCAGTGGAGCTATGTCATTTTTTTTAAGGTAACCCAATTGGATCATTTCAATCTATCTGCAATGAAATTTTATGTTGCTATGAGAGGATCTCCGTTTACAATCTTCTAGGCGATATACTATTTGCCGAATTGCCAGAAGGCCCTTCCCAATCCAGTCGCAGACTTTCTTGACAAAAATTTTGACTTGATTTGCCAAATTTTACAAAGAGTTTGCTGAGTTGTCATTCCTTATCACTCGTGCCGGATATTAGAAAAATGCAACAGATCTCTCTAGAGAAACTCTCCGCATCGACAATGCAATGATCCCTTTAAGTTTTCGCGTCAAAAATAGGTCTTCGAACGGCAAATCGTAATGGTTTCAAATCCTTAGACGCGCGTTCGTTAAGTGAAAAGCAAAGAAAAGGACAACATGCAGATTTCTGCATGTTGTCCTATTTCTTTAGCAAAAAGTGATTTCCAGTTTAATATGACCGTAAATTTAGTAAAATTACGTTTAAAATACAATAAAGTTGTGAACGAATACTCCTCAACTGCTCTTGGAAGCGCAATCTTCACTACTCCTTGTATAATCCTTGTATAATGTAATAGGTACTCAACCAAACTGTTCTATGAGAAACCCAACTACAAGAGGTATAGTGACTAATAAAACGTTTTGAACTACCATATTATCATTAAATATAATTTCTACTCGCCATGCTCATTAACATTTCAACAGCAAGCCAAACATTCGAAATATCCTTTGTTTAATAACTTGAGCAGATGATGCAGCCCTCCTACAGCGCGAAGTCATTCAAAAATTTTATCTTCCTACTTCAATTCCTCGCCATTCTCGTTCATTTATCATGATAAATATAATATTTTTATCGTCGGTAGAGTCTGTATGCATATTTCGACGTTCTCGTCCCTGTAATTACTCTCCCGGGAATCCATTTAAATCAAAGCAGACGTCAATTAACCATAAAAGACTCATTCATAATATTTTCCTCGGCCATTGTGATATAAAAGTCAGTCGGGGCGTCCATTATCGTTATAAATGTAAACATATAAAAGAAAAGCTTTTCTCGCTCAACTACCCCATCCCGACCTTCGTTCATCTATCACACCTTTACCACCCTCATCACTTCCCGCTCCCTCTCCCTCTCATTATCCTTCTCTCGTCGTACTTTGAAATTTTCCTTTATTTTATCTTGGACTGATACAAAAATGTGACCGAGCCAGAAATGTTCCACATCGAGGTTCATTTTAATTTTAACGTGCAGATTAAGTACTCACCGAAATGATTATTAAGGGTAATTAATTCCCGTTTTTCTTCCTTTTTTTCTCTCTGTTTTAGCTATGACCATGAAAGAACAGTCATGTCTCAATTATTTCGCTTGAAAATTTTCTATTAGACTTATTTCGATACAGGATTTTTGTCATCGTTCGTGGAAATTGATATGTTTTATTCAGTCGTACTCAGTTTTTTTCTTCCTGCTTGCTGCAGGCTCGTGAGTGTTCATCATAAAATGATTTAACGTTTTTCCAAAACGAAAATAAATGTAGTTTTTTGCTTGAGATAATTTCCTTTGAAGAAAAGTAGCAGGAGCGCAATAATAGCAATTAGTTTTATGAGTTCCTTAAGTGGAGAACGATTTTTTTTTTATGTTTTATTCTATGAGTTTCAAGGATAATGAGAAAAGCTTCGAGAGAGATCTCTCCTGTGTTGTTGGTTTTTTTTTTATTTGCCAGCTTATTTCTCAGACTTTAAATGAATGCAAAAAGATACATGAAATTAAGATCCTGTGAAGTTATTTTCGGCGTAATGGAACGACTTAATGAGGTTGTTTTAGGACTCATTTTAATGAATGTCTACAAACTGGCGATGAAACCCTTCTGTTTTATTTTTTAAATGAGTGCGCCGCGATTGTTTTCGATAAGAATACATTAATGGCTTGGGAGGAAGCTTATGTGGGTGACTGGATGTCTTGGTGAAGACGTAGTTCTAGTGTAGACGTAACACTGGCGTCAGTAGTGAAGTACAAGGAAAGTAAGATGAAATCCGTGAACCAGGTTACGATTTTGAATCGAGGGATAGGTTGTAGAATATGAAACGGGCTGAGTCATCAATGTCTGTCCTGCCAACGGAATTTTGGTCGTTTAATCAGAGTTCCCTAACATCCTTTAAGAACTTTTTAATTTTTCATGAAATTCCAATAGTTCCCTGCCAACCACAGGAAATCAAACAACTTTTTCTAATATTCTTATAGTGGTGGTGATAAAGACCGTACTAGTTTCATGGTCAAATGAGTAAATTCTAGGAAAACGGCATAAATGCTGTCTATATAAGCCAAGATCTAATCTTCCAGTATTTTTAAGCCATTTAAAACCTTTTAAAATGATTGTATCCGAAGAATGTCCAACACAGTTCAAAAGAAATCCTTACAGCGTTGATGGCTACCTGTGCGTTAGGCTTAAAGCCTTAAATACTAGATAATAACAGCAAGGATATCCCAATGGTCATCTAGCCTTATCATTCACACATTCATTGTTAAATGTTCTTTTTTCTTTTATTTTCGGCCAATTCTTCGGCCTTCCATGAATTTTTTTTATGGTCAAATCTTAAAATCAAAGTTCGAAGAAAAAATGAAACCAATGTGCTCCACTTTCAATAGCATAAAAAAAACAAGGAATGTATACCTTGGAATCAAATGAAAACATAACAGTGCCAACATAAATATTAACGATCAAACGGGAATTGTTTATATGATTTCAAGATTCCAGGACTTTATATATTGTATTTATTTATTCCTTTTAATGAAATGAAACTATTCCAAAATTTTCCAATAATTGTTACTTACATGGTACTCAACAGTTATATGGTTTTTTATCTCATCACAAGAAAGCATCTTCTTTGAAGATCCTGTTGAATGATATAACTTATAATACCATATTAAATAATATAATAATATTGCTACTAAGTTATGAACGCCATTTTTTGAAATATTTTTATCATAATATAATAAGTAGCAATATAAACATTTTCCAGTTCCAGGCTAGGTTCTCGGTTTAACAGGGGAGGCGTTTAGTCGGTAGTCCGGTGGCGACCGGAAGTCCGACACTCAGGGTGTAAAAAGCCTTCAGCTTCCAACCATAAAAAAATATTTTTCGAAATAAAGAGCTCAACAACTTGCTTGTGCTTCGTTTTTCTTTTGCAGTAAATGCAAAACTTGTAGGATGAGCTCAAGTAGCCATCCTTCCAAACCACACAACCTTCTGGGTCAGCAAATCAAAGAACTGATCATGCAATCGGCTGACATATATGTTATGTCTGCCCGAAGAGAAATAAAGCGTTCACAACTTTGCGGCAGAGCTTCCGGGCTTAATGAGTATATGCTTCAAACTGCTAGGACGAAATCAATTAGCAGGGACAAAACTTCTGGCAACCTTAAAGCAAAGGTTTCCTATGCTTCAGTAGATTTACGGTATATACTATCAGAAAAGATATGATTTGTCATCTGGAAAGCAAAAGATATGCCACCTGGAAAGATGGTATATCCTGATGGTATATCCTGATGGTACAAGCGGGAGATACAGGCTAAGCCATGCTCATACTAATTCCAAAAATACCTTCAGAAAGTAAACCAACACCGGTAAAGTGAACATAATTAAGATAGAAAATATCTTACCGAAGTAATAAGAAGTTACTGTTGTGGTAAATCAATTTTCCGGGGCCTAATAGGAGGACTGAATTTAAGTTTGTAATCAAACAATCAAAACTGCTTCTTCGGATCAACAGAGATTACAAAAGTGACTGCAGACAATATAATTGAAATCTTTGGATAGAATCTCAGGATGTCGGCGAGTCTTAGGCTTAAATAACCAATTTTTGGGTCACATTTATTGTCCGAGCTGTTGCTGGAGGCAAGCAAATACAGGGTGGGCCATTTAAAGTGGAAGCATTTGTTTGTTTGATTTATTTATTTTTATTTCGATTATAATTTATTTTGGTTCTATTTGTTGAAAATGATATCGCTTAAATGGCCACCTTTGGCCTTGAGTACAAAATTTGCCCTTTTTTCGGCGTTTTCCATCGTTTTGTCCAGTATATCGGTCGATATGGCGGCGATTTCACGTCGTATGTTGTCTTTAAGTTGAGCTTTGGTCCTTGGCTTAGCAGCGTATACCTTAGATTTCAAATAGCCCCACAAAAAAAAAGTCTGGTGGCGTCAAATCAGGTGATCTCGGGGGCCAGTCAAAATCACCGTTTTTTGATATAATTCGTCCGGGGAACAATGGCCGTAACAAATCGATTGTTAGTCGACCAGTATGGCATGCTGTACCGTCCTGTTGAAACCAGAAGCCATTCAAAACATTTTCACGAACAATGGGCATTACAAAATTATTTATCATGGCTCGATAACGTTCCCCATTAATAGTTTTCGTTGCTCCATCATCGTCTTCAAAAAAATAGGGACCAATGACTATATCCGCACAAACACCACACCGAACTGTAACTTTTTCGTCGTATAGAGGCTGTTTCTCAATTGATTGCGGGTTTTCAGTGGCATAGAACCGACAATTTCGCTTATTAACGCTTCCATTGAACGTAAAATGTGCCTCGTCTGACATGATGATTTTTCGCCAAAAGTTAGCCTCGTTCTCGGCTATTTCGTTGATCCATTTGGCATAATTGACGCGACGCAGATAATCACCTGGGTTCAGTTTATGTGCCATTTGAATTTTGTACGGAAACATCTTCAAATCGACACGAATTATGCGTCGGAGAGTGGTCCGAGCGATGCCCAACTCCTGAGAACGACGACGAGACGATGTTGTCGGCTCCTCCTCAACACTGGCTCGTCCGGCTTCAATATTTTCATCGGAACGTCTTGTACGTTGTCTGGATGCATGACTGGCATTACTAACATTACCAAAATTCACAAATTTGACGTATAAACGTCTAATAGTGTTATCATCGGGAGCACTTTTTACTTTATTTTTCGAACGAAACGCACGTTTGGTTTTCACAATTAAAAAGTTATTTTGAATGTAAAGCTGGACAATTTCAGCGCGTTCTTTTGGTGTGTACTGTTCCATGATAAAATTGTCTTGGAATGATGCTTCCAACGCGGTATGTCATTAGTCGATCTGACAATTCTGTCAAAAGTTATTGGGTTGCCCGATGCTTCCACTTTAAATGGCCCACCCTGTATAAGCTTAATTTGCAATTTCAAACGTTCTCATTTAAGTTTAAATTTCCGTCAGTAATATTTTCTGTAACATTTTCATTTAATCTCCTAATAATATCTCTCAACGAAAAAAACACTCCAGTCCTATGTGTTAATACCTTTCCATCTTTGAGTCTGATCGATTGTCAGCTTTATAATAATATCCTTACGGCTGTACGTATATTTCAGACGATGGAAGTAACAACGTAAAATGTACATTTATGATTTGTGTTATTTATATCCGCCAATTCATCAAAGGATCAATGTTAATTCGGTTACTTATCGATTTATCTTCATGTACAAACCACCCATAACATTTTCAGCTTACGCGAAGGACAATTATGGCTGTTTTATGTTGAAATATGTACAGCATTTGTATTAAAAGCCTGCTCAATCATTTCAAGACAATTAAAACCCACCTACAAACTACTCACTGTATATTGAGCAAACACAATTTAAAATATCGGCGAGAAATTGTTTATTCGCAATTGTGCAAGTAACCAGTGACTGCCCTATTTTAGAAAGCCAATTATAACAGACGTTAACAAATAATCTAACTCCTGTAATTTATCATGTAACTCATATATGGTTGCAATTTTCCACATACGCGCACATTTACGACACACTTGAGACTGCAATGAACTCAGGACAACAATTTATCACCACGTTCAATGTGCATGTAAAATTCATTTGTATTTAATGACTACCTTAAAAACATTATATCATTGCCAACATGTTGAACCACTACAAAACCAAATAAAGTTTAAATAAAAGACTGGGTATCAACCGCATTGAATTAACAGACACCGAAGTCGGCACAACAACAAATTGCAAAAAATAATCAGCCTCCAATGTGGGCTGACTGAAATTATATTCGCAACTGCTTTCGTTTGTGCTTCGGTGAAATCGTATTTAATATATAATACATCCGAGCCTTTTTCAGTTCGCAGCTTCCAACGGATATCCTTGTAGGATATCCACGAAAGAGCAGCGAAGATAGAACAAGTGTTAATTACATCTGCAAAATTAAATATAACGAGGTTCTAATTATAGAAATGTTCGTTGCAATCTCTGATGATTGTGGTTTGTGTAACATCCTTTTTAGTTTTTTACCTCAGCCAGCCGATATCGCTGCGAAGTTGATGATATTTCGAAGGAAAACTTGAGCTGTTTAGTCTACTCGTCTTTCGACTGTGCATTAAATACTGTCGTGGCTGCGAAGGAAATCATACCGTGCAATGAGACATATCTGAATCCATACTTCCTGACTCCTTTCCACGATTTTGCACTCACAATTTAATAGAGTTAAATGAGCAATCATTTTTTCTACTAAATACAAAGCTTTATTTTCTGTGAATTTCGTTAGAGCCTCAACTTGCATATTTCGACACCGAATTTCACTACAAAGAGCTTCACCAACTTGACCCTTATTAATTCTGAATTGAATTTATTACTTAGCTGAATATAAATATCGTTTTGATGAACATTTTGCGATTCGTTGGAAAAACCCCATTTTGTGGCTCGTAAAAAATGAAAATGGGAATTTTCGAGTTTCACTTCCAGTTCAACTTGATCCGTATATTTTATGACATCATGGCAAAGCTGTTTGATTCCGAGTTTTCATTAAGCTGAATTATTGCTTTCATTAATCACAAACCTCGTCGTCACTTGTGATTTGATTGAGCAGCATAAGAATGCTTTCAAATGTACAATTTGATTAATTTAGTATTTTATTAACTAGAGTTTTCCATTAAAACGAACGTTGGTAAAGAAATTTTTCATTGGCCTGTCAGAAGCCACAACAGAAAATGTTAGTCGTATCAGAGTGAAAATATAAGGTAAAGGATATGAAGTGAATAATGAATAAGACGTTGTTATTAGAATAACTTTCTCTAATAATGATAACGGAATGAGCTAAATGGAAGGAATCTGTTTCATTTGAATTCAGGGTCAGGGATTTTGTATTAAATGATGTACAAAGGATATAACACGTTAGTTCGTAAACTTAGGGACGAGACGCTTGTTGTATTGTTCGTTTTTAGTCAGCCTTCTGTCTATATCGCAGCGCGATGAAACCTTTTTAAGCCCTGAACGCACGGCTTCCAGCCGTTTACAGCTTCCTGGCAACTCATTAAATAGAATTCAGTCTGAAATCTTTCATACATAACTTCTTACTGGCTCTCGTTTTTGTGTTCCAAAAGGTGGCATTTCTTTTCCATTCCAGTGTGAAGGTTCGGGAAGAGAAGCGGAACTCGTAACTTACAATGTACCATAAGTACCACTGAAACGTGACACACCATAAGGTTTCGTTTGTCATACGAAGGTAGCAACACTCCAAACGAAAGATCTCAGTCATTCCTCCAAGGAGAACGTTATGTTGCCTGGCCTACCCCTTTGATAAGAAATATGTATGACATGTTCTATGTTCCACCTTCGTACAAAATATGGAATCAGACGACCTAAACTAACAAATCTAATGCAGACAAAGTTGAGAACAACTTTGTCCGCTTAAATAGCTCGTTATAATTAAAATAAGGGTCATTGTGCTTTTGATTCAGCTTCCTGCTTCGCCCACCGTCCGGTGTCTTAATTCTTTATCTTTCCTTTGTCTAAAATATATTTTTGTTCTCACTGACAAGACAACTGGAAGTAAATGTTGATGGTCCCTGCGGTCGTCAACACCACTAACCTAGACACTGCTTTGTATCCACAGGACATATGCATCGATCCACGTATATATATTTGTATATATATCGATCCACGTATATATACGTATATATTTGTCACTGTTCTTTGCTGGAAACTCCGATCCTAATTCCCAACCACACTATCGCCGATTATCAAGACTCGTTGACTCCTGACTCTTTGTTGAGCTGTCACCAGCTGCAAGTTGTGATGCTGTTGGGCCGACTTTTAGCCGATACAGAATTTTCCTATTCTAGCGACTTTTTGCTTTATCAGTGTGAATAAAATTCAGATAATCACTCGGTAAATTAGCATACGTAGCTACGCCTTAACGTGAATATTAAAGTCAACCAAGCGCGACTCATTCCGTTGGTCAAGCCTCATCAGTCATGCATACTAGGCATTCCATAGACTCCGAGGGAGACTCCAAAACTCCACAGAACCTTGTGCGATATTCTATACAACATTCATCGTCTGTTGATCTTCTTTCTAGCCGTAAAAATGACCTTGTTACCTTTAAACAGTTTCTCAGGATCCGCACCAGATAAACAGCGATTTGATCATGTTTCGGCCCATCCAGGATGTCCATCCATCAAGCGGGGATTGCGTGTGCTCATGACATCGAGTGTCAAACCACGTGGTGTCTTACTGTGTCCACTCTTTCGACCATACTCACTACTTCTATATTTGGTTTTTCCACTATCCGATGAAACAGGGCACCTACCCAGAACCTTTTAATAATCCTGTCAAATTCAGTCTTCAGAAAATTTCACGCGGGATCTCGAAAATTGAGCATGCCTTCTCAGGGTAGCTCAATAGTGGATCTCAATTTAATTTATCACTGAAAACTCTTTAAGTTTTCTCCGGTTCTGGAGATATTCTGGGTAATATCCTGGGTACTAGAGATTACTAGAGTACTAGAGATTAGAAAGCGATAACATAATTCTGTCGCCAGAACTTTCGTGTATTGTCAATGTCAACCACGACAAGTCCTCTTCATCTTTAACAGAGTTCTTTCAAACTATAGAGCGGAATATTTGGTCGTTGTAGTTACGTCTACCCTATAGTGACTTATTAATATAAAAATTATTTTTATTTACAATCAAAGCCTCAGTGGTAGAAAATGATGGAAGTTTCATTAATTTCAGCATTTCTCCCGAAAAATTTGCAAAAAGTGTAATCCTGGCGAATACTTTTCGAAAGTTGTCCGAAAATGAATGTCCTAAACGGCTTACCACTGCCTTGAAAATTGATTTTCGACGAAAGTGAAGATCTTGGTCTGTTCAATTTCTAGGAATCATAATTATATCCCGCCTCCTGATTAGTCTGAACAAGAGAGGAAGGAGTGCTTCCTGATCAACTCACATCTGTCAAATGAAAGATGATCAGTGATTACTGTCCTGGAACTAATCTGATAAGGACTATAGTAATTATCTTCATTTTTTTTTTCAATTCACTGGCATCAAACGTTCTCCATATATTAATTGAAAGGAGTTCGTTCCGGAGTTATTTTTCACTTGAATTATCGTTAAAAATCATTTTGACCATGCATAAGCATTCAAACATTGCACCATGCACCACTAATTATGTTGAACTCAATCATTCCAACATAGTTGTTATGATTCCTTTCAGATTCAATGCTATCCTCATTGCAGTTTAGACCAATAAACATACATGGATATTTCCATTGATAAAAATGAATGGAGCTAATGTCGATATCAGAAGAGACACAATACTAAACAGAGAATGAAGTACTGCCCAGCATGTTGTATTCACTTTTGGCTGAAATTAATTGAAGGATACAAGAGAATAGTACATTTGTATTGTGTTTGTTGCCAAACTTACATGCTTTGTAGATACCCAAGTACTTGTCAAGTATTTTCCGTGTATCCTTTTTGGCTGCAATGTAGAATGTGAGTGAACATTGAAAATGGTTTGGTAGGTAAGCGTAAAGTTGGTAGTTTAATTCTTTTGTAATCTGTAGTACCGTAAATTTGGTTTTGTTTTAAATGAAAGGATTTAACCTTTCATGGCTAAAGTGGATTTAAAAGACTTTTTTGGGGATAAAAAAAATAATTCACGATGTTCAATAACTCTTTGATGTATAGAGCTTGCTTATTTTTGGCATCATCATGCACAGTCCATAATAATCTGTAGCATAACAGCTCCTTTGAAACCTTAAATTGAAGTTGTATTATAGATATCTTTTTTATCAACAAAAGCTACGCTAAGAGGGTTACACCTAAAGGAATCGCATAGTCCAGAGGTCACAACGTAGATCGTTGATCACAGCGTCAGTGTTTGAATTGCAGTCTTAATAATACGCCAGGATTGTATGATATTGGAAACCATTTCAAGAAACGGAATTTTTTTCAGAAATACGTCTGGACAACGCTTACATCTGCGTTAATATGATCAGGACTCCGCTAATTCAATTTTATATCTGCGGTGTAAAAATTTATAACGTCTGACCCATCTTTTCATGGTGATTTTAAGTGTGTTTAATTCATTATAAAGTATTTATTTCTTACTGACTCAAAGAAATAAAATTATTAAACTCAAATTTTCTTCTTCGACGCTATCCTAGAGTGGGCGATTGAAACAACTCATAAAAAACGAACCCAATTTGAGTTCAAAACTTCGTAAACATTGGAAAATTCTTTCAACTTTCCTATAGAGTTTCAGACTTAATCTCAATGTATACTTATACTTCGTTATACTTTCATGAACTTGGCTTTGATTCTTGATAAGTTGAAGGTTCTTTCCGTCTTGGTAATTTCTTAATACACATTCGCTAGAACATTGGACCATAAAATTTTAAATATCTTTAAATTTCCATCATCAATTACCCATCATCTACCCATTAGCATTTCGAAATACCACGCATACCCGTCTTCTCCGCATTATTTATCCGCAATATGCCTTCAAGTAACAAAAATTCCATGAATTTTTACTACCAACACCAAACTCTACACTTGCTATGAACTCATACTTTATCGATTTCATGATAGAATTGACACTCATCCAAGTAAAAATGGTACATAAAGAGTGGCACTTAAGAAAGTCCTTAAACTGAAATTCCGCACTCTCTTTACAAGAATATTCTACATACTTAAGATGTACTCTCTACGTATTGTATAAAGGGAATTCTTGTTGTCTCATGCTCTATACCGTTACCTAATAGAATCTCAAAGGATATTAAGGTGCACCTGGTATTAGATTCTTAAGTACAAGTATGTGAAATGATTCGTTCAGCGTTTAGATTGCACTTTGAGAGAATTGAACACCGGGGATCATTGGAGCACAGGAGGATGTTTGGAATTTTAATGCGGGTGAATGTATTGTTTGCGACGTGATGTTATATGTATTTAAAAAAAGGATTTGTTAGGAGTGTGTAATGAGTAATAGCAGCATCGAATCCATTTCCCTGCTCATTAACTTGAATGCGCAATGAAAGACAAGTGTGTTGAAGTTATTTTTAAGAATATTTTCCAGATCATTAAGAAACTTCCTTGTGGAACAGGAAGACGTTATTCCCTGATAACATCTTAGGATGTCAGTCTATATCGTCAATGCATATTAATTTATATTATAACAGAAAAGTTCATGTGCTGAACAATATTATATTAATTTTCAGGGTGTCCTTATTCAAGAGGGATTTTTACATAAAATTTTTGGGAAGCAGATGATGGCATGCCAAAGTAAAACACTTCATCGTCAAATGAACAATTGGTTAATATCTATTCCGATCTTGGCTGATGAGCCTATTCGCTACCTTTCTCTGAGAATCTAAGGGTAGCACAGCTGTGAATGGTGGTTTTAACCCATTACTGGTTTCCATTTGTGATTTTTCACAGTATATATATGACAGTGAGCGGTAAGTTCAGCATTGTAACAGTCGATGCAGTCTTCAGGGAACTAGTGATAGCCAGACAAGCGGTTGGTCAGATCTAATTTTGAACCCTTGTAGAGTTTTCCTCATATCATGTCGTTATTTTTTCTAATTCCTAGCTTAATCATATGAAGGGAATCCATAAAATTGAATAGCAATGAATATTATCTTTCCATAGACATTCTGTGTGATTAATCTCAATCTGAGAGCACAACAAACCACATGAGTGGACAGGAACTATTTCCATTCTGGACACCATTCCTGATCCTGAAGAACAGGCGATCCGTTCAAAATTGAAAAGGAATGTTGGTCGCACTATTTTCATAATGTTTTCAGTGGTTCAAGTTGAGAAAGAACGTGAGACACAGTGAACTTCACAGGACATCAAGTCGAGTTTTTTAACGTGGACACCTGCCTTTATGACTTAATTCCACGGTCTCCACAGATGGGGTAAAAACAATGTGTCAACCACCACCCCCAAGATATGAAAGAAGTTTCAGTCCTAGGTACCAATTTATTTAAAGGTTCCTGGATTCCCGAACACAACCGTTGAATGCTCACTGTACTCATTGTACCGTAATGCAAACCAAAACCACTACGTTTCAGCCAAAGATAGGATCCTCACCGTGTGAGGGGCTGACAGTATCCTGTCATGAGCGTCCCCCATGGTTGGTTCAGATAAACCTCTGATCAGGATACGCTTCTCTACAGTCCGACTCTCAGTTTTTGCTCCAGCGCACGTGACTGAAAGACTGAATAGGACTAGCTGAAACCTAGACCATCAGCCCCCCCCCCCCCTGCGTCACCCGGAGTCCTCTAGCACAAGTCTATAGGGCCCGGGTAAACGACTTTCACAACATGTATTTCAACATCAATAGCACATTCTTATGACATTTTCACTTCTACGCTTAGCAAGTGTACTAGTCTCGCATTCACCCCATCCACAGAACTTCAAACGACATGAAGTCAAAGTGTTTAACGTGGACACCTGCCTTATACGACTTAATTCCATGGTCTCCACAGACGGGGTTGAAACAATGTGTCAACCACTACCCCTAGAATCTGAGACAAGTCCCAGTCCTAGGTCCCAATTTATTTAAGCTACCTGGATTCCCGAACACAACTGGTGTGTGCTCATCGCCACTCTCTAGCCTTCGAAACCACAACCACCACGTTTCAGCCAAGAATAGGCTCCTCAACCGTGTAGGGGGATGACAGTAATCTGTCATGGGCTCCCCCTAACCCGTGGTTCAGATAACCTCTGATCAGGTTGCGCTTCTCTACAGACCGAGAAAAACTCTCAGTTTTTGTTCCAGGCACAAGGGACTGATTGCCCTTTCTCACACCTCGGGTACGTGGGGACGGCACTCCCCAAAGACTGAATGGAACAGGCCGAAACCTAAACCATGAGTCCTCCTGCGTTCACCCGGATAGCACTAGTCTATAGGGTCCGGGTTAACACAGTAACAACATATGTATAACGTTTACATCAACAATACTCAAATTATCAATTTCACAACTTTAGCAGGTGTACTAGTCTCGCATAGACATCATCAACACAGTTGATGTTGCAATGGGAGCTTTTCGACCTACTAACAACATTTTCAAACTTCGTCTACACGACAATCAGTCCGTTACATTCAGTTCATCAGTAGGCATTCTATCAGGCAACATATATCATTAACAACCATAACATCTATACCAACAAATTCATCAACGTAGTCCTTCTGACTCTTCCAACCGTCATCACACCTACCGATTCATTCTCTGAGTCTTCTTCTGCAACTACAGGTTAATTTTACAACATCTACTTCTTTTTCAGGCTTCATTACTTCTTCATCCTTTTCAGCTTGTTTCAACTTTCCTTCTACTTCATCCTCTTCTTTTACCAACTTTACTTCTGATTCATCTTCCTCTACTCACTGCCTTACTTCTTCCACCTACTTTTCTGCAATTCCAGCAAAAACTTTACATCCATCCACTTCATCACTCTTCTTTACATACATCTTCCTCAGGAATCAAAGATTTCCTTCAGACAATCAGACATTTGCACAACAGTCAACATACAGTTCGTCAATTTCGTCATATCTACCTTCAGCCTTCAGTCAAGAGTCAAATCATCTATCCGTGGAGTCAATCGTCAGTTACAACTTTCATCATGTCTTTCAGTACACCAGTCAACTAGTTCAACAACAGAGGCAAGGCTGCTATAACTTTCCCTCGGTACCCTACGGGCCCCAACCCTAAATGACGTCTTCGGTACTCATTATAGTCAGACCCTGCCAACTGCACATCCATCCGTCTAAACAACTTTACTCATCGGTTTCAACTAGACGTTTACACACATATAATGTCGTTTCGTACGTCGGTCGTCACTTCATTTTATCAACAATTCCACTCGACAAAGGACCAACACCACTAACGCCTACCCTCCCCATTTACATGGGCTTGGGACCGTCATGTGGTAGAACCTAGGTTCTGACCACAAGGCTCGGTTCTGACCACTGGGTTCAAGGCTGGGTTCAAAATAATCAGCTTATTTTCTTGCTCCATATCATCTAGATCACCACCGTGAGACAATGTGTACTCTCCAGGACCGCCACCTAAGGCTTCGAATGTTTCGTACTATATATCTTGCTCAAACCGAGAAAAACTTCTGTGATTCTCATTGTAACACTAAACCCGCTTTCAAGACCTGGGTTCCGCATGGTTTTGACAATTAAAGTCTTGAATCATCTTTAACGTCATCCGATTTTGAAACCCAAACAGCAGTTAGCTATCCACCGACATAGAGTGGGCCAGAACTTTCATGATATCATTGAGTTTCCTTGGAATGATTATAAGGCAAAGAGTGAGGGCAAAAAGGTTAGAATAGGTTCATATGTGAGACTGCACGGTATTTGGTTCCAGAACCACAGTAACACTTCAGCCTGCATTTTTTTTCGTTCTAATGATGCCAGTGTGATGTTCTCTCCCAGCCTTCAGTTCTAGTTTTTTGCAAAAACATTTTCCAGCAGTCATTGCATGTCTTTTGCCGACCAATTCAATGATACGAACCATTCCTTCCGTTTCTTAACGCTTCCTCCTTAAAAAATTATTCCCATTCAACACTTTAATCTGAAAAATATGGCCGCAATCGAGATGCAACCCGATCTTAACAAATATTTTTTTAAATCGACAAAAATCTATTCCTTGAACAGTACCAAGTGAGGAATCGTAAAATAATTCAACTTAATCATCTCACTTACTGAATGTGAACACAAAGCTGGATTTTTCTTCCTAGAAATCATTCTCAATCAACCTCCTATTGCTACAATAAAATGGTCCTGTTCATTTCCACCCCACTGACAAAGTTATTTCTATATTTAGTACAATCAATGTAATAGAATATCGTCAGTGAATTGTGCTTGTTCTTTATCTTCGCAAAGTGAGTGTGATTTCAACGTTATTTTGTTTCAAATTCTCAGAAAAAAAGGCTTTGGTGTAATAGAATCCTTACTTCGAAATTTATATTCTACGCTTGACTTTTATTTCTCTCTACAAATATTCATTGACGTTCACAAGCTGTATAAAGTATCCATTCAAAAAACCGCCCAACAATGCTCTCAGCGTAGGCGATGCAACAAGTAAAATTACTTGAATTAATCAGATAAAAGGAAATAATATAAAATTAATCGCCTAAACAAATTTTTTCTTTTCCTCTTTTCCAGCCAATTGCATATTGTTCAACGATTCTATAAAAATCCCTTTGATCCATTTCTAGTCATTTCAGTCATTTCATTTCATTTCAGTCCTTGCAGCTAAACATAACTAAAGTAATAACCGTTCAAAGCTAAGGTCAGCCAAATATTATAGTCCTGAATCGTTACACAGTCGCCCGATTATACATTTCTTTGTCGCTGAGTGAAAAATTAAATCACTTCTTTCTCATTTAATCTGATGATTGCTTAATCACATCCTTCCGTCATCGTCCATTTGAGAGCGTAATAGTTCAAAAATATCCAACATTCACGTCGTTGTTCCATTTATAGAATTATATACATCTATCTATATACTCTCATATCCTAATAAGATTAAACAACACTCAAATTCATCCATGCAAAACATGCAAACAGTGACAGGACAACAAAAAAACAGTAACGACAACAACCATTTCACGAAGCTATATAATATGAAATCGTCTTGTATGCTTGTTTTATACATTAAAGGACCGACACAGCTCTTCTGTGATCATTTTCATCCTTGTAGAAGTTGTGTCACAAAAGTATCCCGATTGTCACTCGTCTACTCATTTTCTACTAATGGCTGCATTGTGTCCTAGTAGTCTATAGGCACTGTTTCTATTGTTGTTGTTACTGCTACTGTGGCTCCTACATCCTAAGTTGTACACTTTACTGGTGGAATGACGAAAGCCTACAAACAAAATGTTTCATCACTTGTCTTCGTCCTCGAAGCTTTATGAGTTTATGCTCGGTTAACTGCCGTCTTGTCTATTTTACATTGAACAAACATAAAATTGTTTGCAAGTGTATAAATCATAGGAAATTTTGTGCCTGAATTGAAACTGCAAATATTGAAAGAGGTCTTTGTCGCAAATGTTTAACAGTTTTTGATGAGGTTTCTTGGGATGATACAGGATAAGCAGCTTGGCTCTTGGAATCATTAAAAGGATTGGCTTCGAAATAGAGAGAGAATTTCACATGCACACGCATCGTAACTCTGATAATTGATTATACTATTGCTACGCGATGTTCACTTTTGAAAGACACGTGGCCTTTGTCAAGGACATTAACATGGAAATTATTAAGATTAGAGCGAGGTAAAGAGTGTATAATTTTACATTATAGTTTGAGAAAGAAACCTAATAAGTATTTTCAGTTGCTTGACGAAATTACAAGAGTTAAAGCATGATAATCCCAAAGGAATCCTATAGTTTTACTTTCTATGTCCCCTGAGCCTTATTGATTTTTGATTGGGAACGCATTTCGCTTCTTCTGACCATTTAACTTCCTTCATCCAACCAGCTCGTTCTTCTCCAAATCTGAAAGGTAGATGTCGTAGTTATGAAGGGTTGGGATGATCATCTCGCTGTCATCAGCACAGCCCTACAGCTCCTCTCAAAGATTGGGTTCACATATGTGACGCCTGCAACAGCTTCCGCCCGGCGAGAGTGTTCTCCAATCAAAAGATCAGAGTAGCGATCCATCATCTTAGTTAATCGAATCCGTTAAACGGTTGTCGTTTCTCAGCCTTCATAAGGAATACCTTCGTAGATAGCTGCTTTATAATCTTGGAGGTATCTGGCTCGTCAAAAGGTGCATACAACGAATATCAACATACAACCATTCATAGCTTCTCCGGACAGTGTAGAAGATAAGTAGTAATCCTCTGTGTTGAAATGCCGGATTCATTTTCTTTTCAGTACCATTTTAATTTGTGTTTGTGGTAACAGAGCTGCAGTAAAAGGTTCCTTCTAGCTGTGAAAGGACTCATTGGAGAAACTTACATGAAAGAGCACGATTGACCAAATGGTATAATGAAGGATTTAAGTGAGAAGGCGTAGGTTCTATGGTAGACTGTCGCGTCACAACAAAAACTCTAACGAAAAACCAGGGTAGTTTACATTTTCACCTGATAGATCAATATAAATCTTAATGTGTTCCGATTATCTGTTTCTCGTTTGTCGATGGATAGTTTGTGGTTGAAATCTACAACAGCAAGGACAGTCAGGAGGATAGCAACTGTTCGCAGCTTACCACTAGTGTTTGGAAGGGTTTAATTTGCTACTGCTGTCACCTTTGCTCCTTGCGTCGCAAAATCGGACTTATGATTTACTTATGATCCTTAATATTTCTCTTAAACATCCCTTTCTAGCCCTCACGACATTTCCTCTTCTGCAAGGCTAGTTTCCATTCTGTACTATAAAAAATTCATTCATTTATGCACAAAAGTAAAAAAAATGGCTTCATATTAACTCACCTAAATTAGGATAAACCCCCAAATAATTCTCGTTATTCTTCCATTTCTCCCTACTCATATGAATTTTTGGTTTCATTACATCAAATACAATCTGCCTAACTCAAAATAATCATTTTTATAAAACAAAGTGAGTTGAAACGACAATGTCTGCGTGTGACTAGTAAAGTCAAATAAACTCGGCAACAAAACCCTGAACAAAAGGACACACAAAAAATGAGATACATCTAAAAGCTTTGAGTTTTTGTAATTCAAATTTATTATCGTCTAAATGCCGCCTTGAGAAGGTGAATAAGTATAAAAGTTAGAAATGTGAAAAAGTCTCTTTCCCCTTTGTTTTTTTGTCTATTCTTTTTGTATTTCATTCCCTCGATCCTCTCAATGGAGTTTCCTTTTCAAGTTCATTTTCCTATTCTGTGAGCACTCATCCCTGTAATAATTTTATGATAATATTATTTGCATAGGAATAGACTATGAATGGAATGTCGCTCCACAAGCCGAGATAGTTGAATACAAATCCTTTAGATTAAAATTTTGTGTTCTAGAGGGTTCATTACGAAACCACGATAATATACTAAGGATTAGATGAAGGGAGTCATGAATAATGAGCCCACAGGGAGTGAGAGAGCGAGAAGTGGTGAAAGAAATTAAGAGTAAGAGAGTGGTCTTTAATAAATTACGGTGACCTTATCAAAATATGACAAGGAAATTTATTTATTTGGGATGAGTTCCTGAGTTGAATTTCAATTAGAGGTCATGTAGTTATTTGCGCTCTTTGCAAGCACTACAATGAATTTGCCTTGGCTTTTACTTTTTAATAGAATGGTTCATGATGAAACCTAAGTGAAGTGAAGTGGTGAAATCAATTTTTTTGTAAATATTTTCAACAATCGGGATATGGTATTCTAGGTAGACGCTCCTCGTAGATATTCTGAGGTAACATCAGCCGGCTCACGTTGACCAGGATTGCTGAGATTTATCTCACTTAGATTAAGGTATCTAGTAATAGGGCTTTATTGTGTTGATGAAACTCTTTTATATGTTCGAAAGAATGACTGACAAATATTTGATGGGCATCTACCGAGTAGCTCCTCCATAGACGTTTGCATGCTGAATTGACCACTCACAAAAAAGCCTGCTCAATCCGACACGTATCGCCAAAAAGCTCCAAACCGCTATATTTGCAATGAAACTTGAATGAACCAAGCTCTTTCGTCCATGACTATATAATATGGCATTTTCAGGTATCCAAGTACTTTTTGTCTTCAAATTAGTAGAATGAGCTCAACAATTCTAGGCTCAAAGTAAAGCTGTCCTAGGTGACAGCAAAACAACTAAAGAACTCTGAAGTTATCAGTGATCACATCAAGAATTATCCTTAATGGCTGTGGTGAACGCACTAAAAACAAACAATGGAAACAGAACAAGGATTTGAGCTTTATCCGATACTAGGGCCGAAATACGTAGACCAACTTTTTAAAGATCAACTGAAATTTATTCTATTTTCAGGGGTTAAAAGAAATAAGGATATTAACTATAAAAGGCTTTGAGGAAGATTTTTAGTAATTTAAATTTCATGACCAGGTTTTAATGACGTTTTTTATTTAAAAAACGTTTTAAGTTTAATGACGTGCAGTTCCGAACTTAGACAAGAGAGAGATCAGAATCTCAACTTGATTCTTTAAGCCGTGTTTCACACTCGGATGAAACTTCAAAAGAATGGACTAGAAAGAGAACGGTGAGCGCAGTGTTTTGCAATATCATGGAAAATACATTTTTCAGCTAAAATAATAAAATCTCGGAAGTAACTTCCTTGTCAAAGAAGATAGAGGATACTTGATGGCCTCCTAACAAACTACTTTCTTGTGTAAGAGGAATTAGAATGCCTAAACCAGCAAATCATTGACTTTCGTTAGAAGATTGACTTACTTGAAGTACTGTAAATGCATCCCCCCACCCCAAATAACCTAATCGACAAGACTGAGTTATAGCTTCATCGCTACAAAAATTAGCTTAAAGTGGCTTAAAGTCTATTGAAGAGTTGATTTTTCACATCATACAATAAAATAAAAATTTGAAACCAATAAAAAAATCACCGAACAAAATTTATTAAGCTCTCTTTATATTTTGCGTCAATGCTCTCAATGCGGATTTAACACAATCCTCTGTGTAACTCTCATAATCTACAAATCAAATTATTTATTTTTTCTCAAATTCACTATAAGCTACATCATATTTATATTGCTAACATTTAACCAACGACAAAATCTACTTATCAATGTCAACGTTAATCTTCTCATAAATTCTCTTATCATCCTTATTTATCCCGTTTCCACTGTCGAAGGCAATTTCTCATCACCTTAAGCCTAAGGGGCAAACAATAATAAATTCATAATAAGCAACAGAAATATAAACAACTTCTCTCTAAGATCAAGTCAAATGAGAATACCCCTTCCACATAAAATAAAGGAAATAAAAGCGAAAATACTAAAGAAAACAGGATGCCAGTCAGTTTTCCATACTCAAGTTTCTTGAACACTTGAACAATGAACGACACTCACTGAATGGAATATATGTTTAAGGCTGACAGTGAACGTCGTCCAGCACGAACGCAGTCTTCTCAACTTACAAAAAAACAATGGCGACGTGAGATGACGACAAAACAAACAAATATAATAGCAACAATAAGAACTGCTTAACGAGAAGGACGTTGTTGCAAAGTTGTTGTAACAAAGCCCTCTTGAAAGTATAACACATTTAGTGAAATACTTCTTGGCTGATTTTCTTCAAATACACTCTCAGGCTCTCACATCCGTCAATCTCCTTCTCTCATCCTTTCCTTTATTCTCTTAATCTCTCTCTCTCTCTCCCATTCCTTGGGAAACTTGTGTGAAGAACAATCAACATGAGAATGAAGAAAAACACCAGTAGCAACAATAATAAGAGGAAAACTGAAACAACAGCTGCGATAACAATATGATGGAAAACTTCTCTGGACGTAACCAAACGTAATCATCCATTGCTGTTTGTGTCATTCTTGGGAACGAAGTTTTTCGTTTTTCGCTTAGTAAGTCAGTTAAACAGACTGTTTGCCAGATTGAGAAAGTAGCATGCCTGCGGAATCAATTAAGGGTGAGGATGAGAGTGTATTTTTATTATTTGCTCGACTTTATTGGCATAGAAATGATAGACAGCTTGAATTTTCCCAGAACTCACTTCACTGCTTCGACGCTCCTTTGCTACTAGTATCGGAGCTGCGTTCGCCAAACATACAAACAAACAACTTATCATTTATCTCCGAAGATAACCAATATCTTGCATCTTGATCTGCATATTTCCCAAAGGACACCCGTGTCTGGACAATAATAACAAAAGTATTGGCGTGGATAATGAACGATTCAAAATAAATAGTGCCCACATTTGTGCTCAAGTATCCCTAGCTGTTTGTTACGTCGTCTAGTATTCCTTCCGTTACGACTCCTGCAGTACAATTTATTCCTAAGGGACTCAAGCAAGAATGAAGTTTTTGTCTATGCGCACTTGTCGAACTTTGTTATCTTCCAATTTATGCCGTGCACCTTCAACGTGACGATAGGAAAGGATACAGACAAATATTGAATCCGCTGAGTTAGCTGAAGTAGGGAGACTCATTTCATAAGTATCGGTCGACTCCTGTTTCAATCATTGCAAAGCAGGAGTCGGAGATTTCATATTGCAACAAATGAGCAAAATGTTCAATATTTTCAATTACAATTAGAAACGGTTTACAATAAATTTCCAAACTTTCTTAGCCATCGATACGATACACTGCAACAATTCAATTACCCCTACAACTATCTACTATACCGATAGAAACCATTACATGGGGATCATTCGAATCCAGGATTATTGCACTGGAGCCTCAAGGCTAAGCCAATTCGTATTGAATCTCTGTTCGATTTAACAGGTAGACAAAATAATTACAACAAACGTTATTGATCACTCATTCATTCCGTTTTCCTCCCTTTTTTGCTCTCCACCGACCCCTCGTGTGCCTTTTCTTCTGTCCTGTATCTATGGTTCGCTCACGTTCGTCGGTTTGACGCTTAGGGACAAATTAAATTACATCTGAGTTTGCACTATAGCAAATTCCAGGTAAAGTTTGAGATTGTGACTGTCATTGATGTAGAGCGGCATGATGATGATTAAATTGAAACAAATCTTGAACATAAGGACGAAACAGGTATTCACTATTTATTCGTCTCAAACATAAAATTGGGAAGAGATTAACGAAATCGATTAAGTTAGTATATGAGTAGGAAATCGTTTTTTTTTTAAAATGCCGATACTGACTTTAAGGATTGAAAAAAAGGAAAAAAATGGGAATGTTGATAGTGTTGCCCGTTGATGACAATTGACAAGGGAGTCATTGACAGACCTTCAAATGCAACACAGATTGAACCCATACTGCTTGAATTTCCGATTTCATTGAAAGAATCATCCCAGAATCATGATTTTGATGAACCACGGTTCTACGCAAATGGCATCAAGCTGTTATTACGGAGTAAGGAATTGAAAGAATAGCAAACTAGATAAAGTGACCGATATATATATTTCAATATCTCGCTATGCACCATGCTACGATGGAGAAATTTTATCGGAAAACTCTCCAGAAGAATAGTGGAGAGACTGTTTAAACATTGTTACAGCAATACAACCGTCAATTGTTTTCGTCAAAACATTTTAAACATTTTCACCATCTCAAAACGATTCAAACTTTCAAGTGTAGTTTAATGAAATTAAATTTTGAATGAACGAACTTGTAAGTTACTCAACTTCATATGCATCCGATCCCAGAAGTCTACGAACTTTACAAGCGTTTGGTTCACCATGCCGGAAAATATTACTAAATGGAAATCAAATCGAGTGCATGTTTAGAAAGGTAACAGAACATTGTATCGTGAACCCAACTATTTGTATACGATACCCCTAAGATGTTCAAGGATCTAGGAATAACTATCTAAACTGGTTTGACTTAGAAAATCAATATTCATTCATAAGTTCATCGTAAATGTCCTAACGAACTCCGAAGCATGTCTAATAGTCCTTCTTCTATATACATAACACATATGTTGACAGATTTGATATATATATATATATCTGTGTATGTGTATGCTTAGACATACTACATTTCCCCCGCCCGCCAAAATTACAAGCGATGGATCGCACAGTTGGAAAATTCATTCAACTTGAAATGGTCGATTAAGAAGAGGATACAAGAAGAGGAAAACAGTACAAGTGTTGGAAACAAGGAAAGGACCTTCGGATAAAGGACGATTTCGTTGTATAAATTTCATGTGTTGGAACTCGAATAAAAAAATCCTTTTTCCTGTTCATCAAAGTAGAATTAATTCAATTATTCACAATTCGGGGAAGACGGGAAGCCATGTGCAGAAAGGATGAAAGGATATTGAAAAAATTCATAGAAATTTTGTTTGCATTCGGTTATTAACACATTAACATTAGCCATACTTATCTGATCAATGTGCTATAGCCAAGCAGAATCTTAAAACCAAAACACTTTAAAGGCATTTTATCCTAATCAAATATTTTCGAATAATCCCATCATCTTTATGCCCTAGACAAGATGAAACGTAAAATCATAGTCACAACACTCAATTTTACGATACTCCAAATCTATCGTCAATAAATTGATGTTCGTCTCATTAATATATTCGAATCAATATCAGGTCCTGGCTTCTACACATTTATCTATTTCATTGCTTGCGTATACGAGCATTAGCTCTCCCCGCCCCACATTATATCTAGCACACAAAATATGCTTACAGCTAGCGTTACGACTTGACACACCATTGTATTTCGAATAGGATATCAAGGGAGTATATGCCCATAGCGAATTTTTATTGATTGCTTTCTGCATAAAATTTTCATAACGCAATTTAATTTCCTTGCAAACTGAAAATGTAATGAAAATCTTTTATTGCTTTTACAAAGCGAATAGGATTTTATTATTTGTCGGTGATCTTAAGGAGATTATAAAGTTGAACCGTTAGGACGGAGAAGGATACAAAGCTAATGAATTTTCGCTGACCAGTTTTTTGGTTGTTTAATTATTCGTTTGGTGTTTAATTGGAAGACGGATAGCTTTCAGGTTTTTCCTGTCAATTAATAATTAAAAATACTAAGAATAATATTTGCTTTCGTATTTCGTGTTAAATAAATAATTTGGTCATTTTGTTAGATCACAAAATACGTCAAATCGTATACCGCAAACCCTTAAATGTTGACCCCTTACTGCCCTTACTGCATTTCCTTCCCCGCATAACGCATTTCGAAATTTTGTTCTGATGCTGCAATAGCTGAGGGAAACAAATAACTCAAGCCTTCTTATTCTTTAATGCTTCCGAAGTCCACTGTTGAGTTCAGAATGAACTTATTTTACGTCTTAGCTATTCACACATGCTATAGTTTCTGCAGATTATTTAATCTATCATCATGCAGACGCCAAAGAGACCCTCTTGTTCCATGGTTGCAAAGAACGCCAAACTTATTGCTGATTCCACTCGAGACCCCTTGAAGCACTTACATTAGGCTTAAAAGTCACGAAAAAATGTCCTTTTCTTTCCTTATCGTCCTCCGTTTGGACGTTTTGGATGTTAATATCATTTCATCCTCCTTAGCTGCTTATTGGATTCGATGCCTGCATCACTTAGTTATCATTTTGAGGGTTTGTGGGTGAAAAAACATCAGCAGACTTTCTGATAAGGATCATGTGTATTTTGCCTTTGAAATTGCTGAATGGCGTTTATCTGACTGCTTTTATTGCACAATTTTCAACTGAAAATCCATAGTACGGGTCTTGAGCTTCCAACTTCAATCGTGCTGTGGTTAATTAAAAAATTAAATGCCAGGACCAGTCCCTTTGTCTGGTTTAGAGCTGTCAAGATAGTTTACCCTAGGACCACTGCTTCGTTTATAATTTCACTGCGAAGAAGGCAATGGTAGAAAGTTGATTGTTTTTCCTGTTCAATTGGGTGAGCCCGAAAAATATTATTAAATTTTGAGAAATTCTTTCCTAGGACTAGAAGAGCTTCAAGAACCTTTTAATTTTTTGAATATGTTTGTTTTTTAAAACCTAACTGTAGCCATAATATTCTGCTTATGCACTGACATGCCCTGCAGGCTTCTTCACACATTGCAGAATCGGGATATCTCACAAACTCCTTGGATTTGCATGTTGAGAAATCATTAGCTATCTCTTGCTTCTTGCTGATAAGTGATCATCGTATGTAGCGAATCCCACTTCTGACACCACTATATTTTCAAGCTTATTTTTGAGTGTAGGATTACCCACGAATACAATGTAGAACAAGATTAGTTAGTCTCAGCAATCTATTACGCAATCAATACAAATCTAAATATACAATCAGAGACATATACAGCATATGCAGAGGAATATGAAAATGATCGAAATCGGGTATTCTAAGATACGATACGACGTACAGTCGGTAAAACTAATTAATATGAAACCCCTTATCCAACATCAAAACACGTTTTCATTCTAAAATCGTCAAATATCCTTTCGTTTATGAATTATCTACTTGGGGATGAGAGACATAAAGGAAACCACGATGAAACTAATCAAAAGAGACTAAAACAGATTATCAAGGGAATATGTTTAGATAAGTGTGTGCCTTAACGTGACATGCTTATTACATCGAAATCCTGTCATTTAAACATAATAGCGCAATTAAAAGCGCTTATTCCATTACGCATCCGAGACTTAAACAGGGTTCTACCTTCAGTCTAGTATGAACAATAAAATCGAAAACAATTATCCTCGTATCCCTCGAAGCTATTACACATAGCGTTGCAACAAAATTAGAGCAAAATGTAAACGTGCTTTATGGAATTCTAAAACTACTTCATAATGCCTTTCGGCCTAACTTAATTCCAAAACGAAATATTTGATAACAGACGAATCATATCATTACGTACTTTATACGAGCAAAACATGGAAATATTCCTGCACAGATAATAGTCGACTCTAACTCGATACACCACTATGACTACTGCCTACGCCTTTTTTGAGGAGGGTATGTCACGACCATTAGAGCAGAATATGCTAAACGAAAAAAAAACTACCAACTCTGTCGCGTTAGAATGCTTTTACAAATATTTACTCAAAATTTGCATAAAAGCCTTCGCCACTTCTGCAAAACATGAAAACTCAATGAAACTTCGCTCAGCAACACCGAAGCAAACAGTAGGCTATATCCTTGTTGGAAGAATTGAAAACTCGTTGAGGAGAGAAGCGCTTACAACTCCGACTATGAACAGAAAAAAAAATCCCCTCAGAAATTACCCATATTCAGTCACGATTTCAACCAAATTTAAACATACCATGCAAGGACCACCAGCTGAGAAAAAAAATTTATAACAATCCGTTTGTACTTATATACGCTGGAAAAGTTCTCCTGCAAAAAAAAAAAAGATTGAAACTTTAAAAAAATTTAATACGCCAAACTTTTTTATTACCCGACTGAAAAGTATAGGATGTCATCGGTGGATCTCTACATTTCAAGGACTATGCTTAGCTAGGCAGTAAGGGTGAAACGCAAGTCAAACACACCAACGAACCTGCATGAAGGAGAAATGTTTTATTTGTAGACGGAATGAAGATAGATCTCAGATGATGGAGGATGAACTTGTATGATAAAAGTTTTGTCGTACGCTTGCTATTGCTATTTCGCAAAATTAAGTTTAGATTGTATCTTTTGAGGTGAGCTCCTTTTCACATGAAATGTGAGTAGGCTGAAGAGGATGTAAAAAAGTACTGGATTTGTATAGCAGATGATTATGCGTGGAATACAAATTAGATAGCTATGATGCGTTGTTTTATTTTTCTTATTTCTTTTGCTTTTGCTTGTGTGTCTTCCACACTGGAGATCCCTATTGAGTTTGAAGAAATTGAGTTGCACACTTCAAAATGAAGTTTGAACAACGATTAAGTTTAAATTGGATTTTAGTATTCTTTCTTGAAGTCAATAATGTCAAGAAATGATCTAAATTTCATGTTATTTCAAATTTCCAACGTAGTTTGAGTAGATCTCCTTTTATTTGTTGAGTAGAAACGAGACGTTAGACTTAGAGAAACAGTTGCGTTATATATGATCTACTTATGTTTCAACGATCTTCCTATCACGCGTTATAAAGGAATGTATAATGTGCTTAGCTTAATAGCAAAGCTAAACAATAACGCAAGGATTTGAGGAATAAGTACTGGCCATATTTCCGAATTTTATCCCAATTTTATTAGTATTTCCATATCTACAATGATGAATGATGTTTTATGATGGTTCCACCTCAACAACCTTCCTTTTCCAACCACAAGCAGCGCAGAATACAAAGAAACCATTTTGTGTATGATGTTATTGAGACCTGCAGTGAAACACAGCACTAAACTCTTTGTTGTTAGCAGCAACGCCATTGACAGGAAAAGGAAGACCGTCAAAACGACAATAGACCTCATATATTTTAAGTAACTCTCGCGAAACTTTGCAAGCTTGGATGAAAGTAAATTAAGCATATACAGCCAATGCTTTATTTTTGCTTTACTCAACCCTATGGGCAGTAACATTCGGTTGAAATAGAGACCACCATTTTCTTCACTTTGAAAAAAAAACAATCGAATCCCCACATCGCACTCAAAACTTTTCCCCACATCGGAAAACAAGAAAAACAGACGAGCGAAACGATGGAAAGCAAAGACTAGTGAATTATAATTATATCTTTCTTTATTCCTATTTTTTCTATAAATTCTATAAATCCAATAACAAATATACAAGCTCTGAATTAATCAAACAATCTCTTACAAAACTACCTCTATCTGGATTTCATCCTCTTCCTCGAGTCAACTCCATAGCAGTGGTCATTCATTCTGCGTTTTTTAGGATTTTCAACGATTACTTGTTGCTGTCTTTGCTCATGCATTTCCTTCCTAGCTTGCTGCTGTCTTCGCTCATACATTTCCTTCCTCGCTTGTTGCTGGCTTTGCTCATGCATTTCTTTCCTCGCTAATCTGATGCGCTCCTCTAGTCCGCGTACCTCCTGCTCTAGAGATCGTTCTATTATATTTACGCAATGTATGCAACTTAATCTTCGTATATCCTTAACGTCAAGCTCGCCAACCACCTTGAACGCATCTCGAATCGATTGATCCTTGCATTTGTGTGATCTCATCTCAGCCATCTTTGAATACGAAAGCAGATCTTAACAGACAAAAGTATCTACTCTAGCGAAAAGCGCTCGAATGACTAGAGCATTTGAACAATGATTAACAATTTATACAGATATATTTTAAGGATAATTGATCTTCTAAATGGACGAGTAATTATCAAAATAATTTAAAACCAGGTAAAAACAAGATTATTTCGACCCCTTTTTTATTTCCGTCAAAGCTCAAGTACATTGCGCTGGTAAAACGATTAAGGACCTTTTTTGAATGAAACTCAGCCCTCTAGAATAATTAAAGGTATATTTTTACTTGGCCAAATATGATCATATGGAGAGTTGGTAAATGTTTAGATCATCCTGAAATTTATAAACAGTCTCATCTCCTTATTTGTCTGAATCAAACTCAACCCTATGGGCAGTAACATTCGGTTGAAATAGAGACCACCATTTTCTTCACTTTGAAAAAAAAACAATCGGATCCCCACATCGCATTCTTTCATTCATTCTTTCTTGAAGTCAATAATGTCAAGAAATGATCTAAATTTCATGTTATTTCAAATTTCCAACGTAGTTTGAGTAGATCTCCTTTTATTTGTTGAGTAGAAACGAGACGTTAGACTTAGAGAAACAGTTGCGTTATATATGATCTACTTATGTTTCAACGATCTTCCTATCACGCGTTATAAAGGAATGTATAATGTGCTTAGCTTAATAGCAAAGCTAAACAATAACGCAAGGATTTGAGGAATAAGTACTGGCCATATTTCCGAATTTTATCCCAATTTTATTAGTATTTCCATATCTACAATGATGAATGATGTTTTATGATGGTTCCACCTCAACAACCTTCCTTTTCCAACCACAAGCAGCGCAGAATACAAAGAAACCATTTTGTGTATGATGTTATTGAGACCTGCAGTGAAACACAGCACTAAACTCTTTGTTGTTAGCAGCAACGCCATTGACAGGAAAAGGAAGACCATCAAAACGACAATAGACCTCATATATTTTAAGTAACTCTCGCGAAACTTTGCAAGCTTGGATGAAAGTAAATTAAGCATATACAGCCAATGCTTTATTTTTGCTTTACTCAACCCTATGGGCAGTAACATTCGGTTGAAATAGAGACCACTTCACTTTCTTCACTTTGAAACAAAACAATCGAATCCCCACATCGCACTCAAAACTTTTCCCCACATCGGAAAACAAGAAAAACAGACGAGCGAAACGATGGAAAGAAAAGACTAGTGAATTATAATTATATCTTTCTTTATTCCTATTTTTTCTATAAATTCTATAAATCCAATAACAAATATACAAGCTCTGAATTAATCAAACAATCTCTTACAAAACTACCTCTATCTGGATTTCATCCTCTTCCTCGAGTCAACTCCATAGCAGTGGTCATTCATTCTGCGTTTTTTAGGATTTTCAACGATTACTTGTTGCTGTCTTTGCTCATGCATTTCCTTCCTAGCTTGCTGCTGTCTTCGCTCATACATTTCCTTCCTCGCTTGTTGCTGGCTTTGCTCATGCATTTCTTTCCTCGCTAATCTGATGCGCTCCTCTAGTCCGCGTACCTCCTGCTCTAGAGATCGTTCTATTATATTTACGCAATGTATGCAACTTAATCTTCGTATATCCTTAACGTCAAGCTCGCCAACCACCTTGAACGCATCTCGAATCGATTGATCCTTGCATTTGTGTGATCTCATCTCAGCCATCTTTGAATACGAAAGCAGATCTTAACAGACAAAAATATCTACTCTAGCAAAAAGCGCTCGAATGACTATAGCATTTGAACAATGATTAACAATTTATACAGATATATTTTAAGGATAATTGATCTTCTAAATGGACGAGTAATTATCAAAATAATTTAAAACCAGGTAAAAACAAGATTATTTCGACCCCTTTTTTATTTCCGTCAAAGCTCAAATACATTGCGCAGGTAAACGATTAAGGACCTTTTTTGAATGAAACTCAGCCCTCTAGAATAATTAAAGGTATATTTTTACTTGGCCAAATATGATCATATGGAGAGTTGGTAAATATTTAGATCATCCTGAAATTTATGAACAGTCTCATCTCCTTATTTGTCTGAATCAAACTCAACCCTATGGGCAGTAACATTCGGTTGAAATAGAGACCACCATTTTCTTCACTTTGAAAAAAAAACAATCGGATCCCCACATCGCACTCCTGAGGGAAAACAAGAAAAACAGACGAGCGAAACGATGGAAAGAAAAGACTAGTGAATTATAATTATATCTTTCTTTATTCCTATTTTTTCTATAAATTCTATAAATCCAATAACAAATATACAAGCTCTGAATTAATCAAACAATCTCTTACAAAACTACCTCTATCTGGATTTCATCCTCTTCCTCGAGTCAACTCCATAGCAGTGGTCATTCATTCTGCGTTTTTTAGGATTTTCAACGATTACTTGACCATAGCAGTGGTCATTCATTCTGCGTTTTTTAGGATTTTCAACGATTACTTGTTGCTGTCTTTGCTCATGCATTTCCTTCCTCGCTTGTTGCTGTCTTCGCTCATACATTTCCTTCCTCGCTTGTTGCTGGCTTTGCTCATGCATTTCTTTCCTCGCTAATCTGATGCGCTCCTCTAGTCCGCGTACCTCCTGCTCTAGAGATCGTTCTATTATATTTACGCAATGTATGCAACTTAATCTTCGTATATCCTTAACGTCAAGCTCGCCAACCGCCTTGTACGCATCCCGAATCGATTGATCCTTGCATTTGTGTGATCTCATCTCAGCCATCTTTGAATACGAAAGCAGATCTTAACAGACAAAAGTATCTACTCTAGCGAAAAGCGCTCGAATGACTAGAGCATTTGAACAATGATTAACAATTTATACAGATATATTTTAAGGATAATTGATCTTCTAAATGGACGAGTAATTATCAAAATAATTTAAAACCAGGTAAAAACAAGATTATTTCGACCCCTTTTTTATTTCCGTCAAAGCTCAAATACATTGCGCAGGTAAACGATTAAGGACCTTTTTTGAATGAAACTCAGCCCTCTAGAATAATTAAAGGTATATTTTTACTTGGCCAAATATGATCATATGGAGAGTTGGTAAATATTTAGATCATCCTGAAATTTATAAACAGTCTCATCTCCTTATTTGTCTGAATCAAACTCAACCCTATGGGCAGTAACATTCGGTTGAAATAGAGACCACCATTTTCTTCACTTTGAAAAAAAAAACAATCGGATCCCCACATCGCACTCCTGAGGGAAAACAAGAAAAACAGTGGAAAGAAAAGACTGGTGAATTATAATTATATCTTTCTTTATTCCTATTTTTTCTATAAATTCTATAAATCCAATAACAAATATACAAGCTCTGAATTAATCAAACAATCTCTTACAAAACTACCTCTATCTGGATTTCATCCTCTTCCTCGAGTCTACTCCATAGCAGTGGTCATTCATTCTGCGTTTTTTAGGATTTTCAACGATTACTTGACCATAGCAGTGGTCATTCATTCTGCGTTTTATAGGATTTTCAACGATTACTTGTTGCTGTCTTTGCTCATGCATTTCCTTCCTCGCTTGTTGCTGTCTTCGCTCATACATTTCCTTCCTCGCTTGTTGCTGGCTTTGCTCATGCATTTCTTTCCTCGCTAATCTGATGCGCTCCTCTAGTCCGCGTACCTCCTGCTCTAGAGATCGTTCTATTATATTTACGCAATGTATGCAACTTAATCTTCGTATATCCTTAACGTCAAGCTCGCCAACCGCCTTGTACGCATCCCGAATCGATTGATCCTTGCATTTGTGTGATCTCATCTCAGCCATCTTTGAATACGAAAGCAGATCTTAACAGACAAAAGTATCTACTCTAGCGAAAAGCGCTCGAATGACTAGAGCATTTGAACAATGATTAACAATTTATACAGATATATTTTAAGGATAATTGATCTTCTAAATGGACGAGTAATTATCAAAATAATTTAAAACCAGGTAAAAACAAGATTATTTCGACCCCTTTTTTATTTCCGTCAAAGCTCAAGTACATTGCGCAGGTAAACGATTAAGGACCTTTTTTGAATGAAACTCAGCCCTCTAGAATAATTAAAGGTATATTTTTACTTGGCCAAATATGATCATATGGAGAGTTGGTAAATATTTAGATCATCCTGAAATTTATGAACAGTCTCATCTCCTTATTTGTCTGAATCAAACTCAACCCTATGGGCAGTAACATTCGGTTGAAATAGAGACCACCATTTTCTTCACTTTGAAAAAAAAAACAATCGGATCCCCACATCGCACTCCTGAGGGAAAACAAGAAAAACAGACGAGCGAAACGATGGAAAGAAAAGACTAGTGAATTATAATTATATCTTTCTTTATTCCTATTTTTTCTATAAATTCTATAAATCCAATAACAAATATACAAGCTCTGAATTAATCAAACAATCTCTTACAAAACTACCTCTATCTGGATTTCATCCTCTTCCTCGAGTCTACTCCATAGCAGTGGTCATTCATTCTGCGTTTTTTAGGATTTTCAACGATTACTTGACCATAGCAGTGGTCATTCATTCTGCGTTTTTTAGGATTTTCAACGATTACTTGTTGCTGTCTTTGCTCATGCATTTCCTTCCTCGCTTGTTGCTGTCTTCGCTCATACATTTCCTTCCTCGCTTGTTGCTGGCTTTGCTCATGCATTTCTTTCCTCGCTAATCTGATGCGCTCCTCTAGTCCGCGTACCTCCTGCTCTAGAGATCGTTCTATTATATTTACGCAATGTATGCAACTTAATCTTCGTATATCCTTAACGTCAAGCTCGCCAACCGCCTTGTACGCATCCCGAATCGATTGATCCTTGCATTTGTGTGATCTCATCTCAGCCATCTTTGAATACGAAAGCAGATCTTAACAGACAAAAATATCTACTCTAGCGAAAAGCGCTCGAATGACTATAGCATTTGCACAATGATTAACAATTTATACAGATCTATTTTAAGGATAATTGATCTTCTAAATGGACAAGTAATTATCAAAATAATTTAAAACCAGGTAAAAACAAGATTATTTCGACCCCTTTTTTATTTCCGTCAAAGCTCAAATACATTGCGCAGGTAAACGATTAAGGACCTTTTTTGAATGAAACTCAGCCCTCTAGAATAATTAAAGGTATATTTTTACTTGGCCAAATATGATCATATGGAGAGTTGGTAAATATTTAGATCATCCTGAAATTTATGAACAGTCTCATCTCCTTATTTGTCTGAATCAAACTCAACCCTATGGGCAGTAACATTCGGTTGAAATAGAGACCACCATTTTCTTCACTTTGAAAAAAAAAACAATCGGATCCCCACATCGCACTCCTGAGGGAAAACAAGAAAAACAGACGAGCGAAACGATGGAAAGAAAAGACTAGTGAATTATAATTATATCTTTCTTTATTCCTATTTTTTCTATAAATTCTATAAATCCAATAACAAATATACAAGCTCTGAATTAATCAAACAATCTCTTACAAAACTACCTCTATCTGGATTTCATCCTCTTCCTCGAGTCTACTCCATAGCAGTGGTCATTCATTCTGCGTTTTTTAGGATTTTCAACGATTACTTGACCATAGCAGTGGTCATTCATTCTGCGTTTTATAGGATTTTCAACGATTACTTGTTGCTGTCTTTGCTCATGCATTTCCTTCCTCGCTTGTTGCTGTCTTCGCTCATACATTTCCTTCCTCGCTTGTTGCTGGCTTTGCTCATGCATTTCTTTCCTCGCTAATCTGATGCGCTCCTCTAGTCCGCGTACCTCCTGCTCTAGAGATCGTTCTATTATATTTACGCAATGTATGCAACTTAATCTTCGTATATCCTTAACGTCAAGCTCGCCAACCGCCTTGTACGCATCCCGAATCGATTGATCCTTGCATTTGTGTGATCTCATCTCAGCCATCTTTGAATACGAAAGCAGATCTTAACAGACAAAAGTATCTACTCTAGCGAAAAGCGCTCGAATGACTAGAGCATTTGAACAATGATTAACAATTTATACAGATATATTTTAAGGATAATTGATCTTCTAAATGGACGAGTAATTATCAAAATAATTTAAAACCAGGTAAAAACAAGATTATTTCGACCCCTTTTTTATTTCCGTCAAAGCTCAAGTACATTGCGCAGGTAAAACGATTAAGGACCTTTTTTGAATGAAACTCAGCCCTCTAGAATAATTAAAGGTATATTTTTACTTGGCCAAATATGATCATATGGAGAGTTGGTAAATATTTAGATCATCCTGAAATTTATGAACAGTCTCATCTCCTTATTTGTCTGAATCAAACTCAACCCTATGGGCAGTAACATTCGGTTGAAATAGAGACCACCATTTTCTTCACTTTGAAAAAAAAAACAATCGGATCCCCACATCGCACTCCTGAGGGAAAACAAGAAAAACAGACGAGCGAAACGATGGAAAGAAAAGACTGGTGAATTATAATTATATCTTTCTTTATTCCTATTTTTTCTATAAATTCTATAAATCCAATAACAAATATACAAGCTCTGAATTAATCAAACAATCTCTTACAAAACTACCTCTATCTGGATTTCATCCTCTTCCTCGAGTCTACTCCATAGCAGTGGTCATTCATTCTGCGTTTTTTAGGATTTTCAACGATTACTTGACCATAGCAGTGGTCATTCATTCTGCGTTTTTTAGGATTTTCAACGATTACTTGTTGCTGTCTTTGCTCATGCATTTCCTTCCTCGCTTGTTGCTGTCTTCGCTCATACATTTCCTTCCTCGCTTGTTGCTGGCTTTGCTCATGCATTTCTTTCCTCGCTAATCTGATGCGCTCCTCTAGTCCGCGTACCTCCTGCTCTAGAGATCGTTCTATTATATTTACGCAATGTATGCAACTTAATCTTCGTATATCCTTAACGTCAAGCTCGCCAACCGCCTTGTACGCATCCCGAATCGATTGATCCTTGCATTTGTGTGATCTCATCTCAGCCATCTTTGAATACGAAAGCAGATCTTAACAGACAAAAGTATCTACTCTAGCGAAAAGCGCTCGAATGACTAGAGCATTTGAACAATGATTAACAATTTATACAGATATATTTTAAGGATAATTGATCTTCTAAATGGACGAGTAATTATCAAAATAATTTAAAACCAGGTAAAAACAAGATTATTTCGACCCCTTTTTTATTTCCGTCAAAGCTCAAGTACATTGCGCAGGTAAAACGATTAAGGACCTTTTTTGAATGAAACTCAGCCCTCTAGAATAATTAAAGGTATATTTTTACTTGGCCAAATATGATCATATGGAGAGTTGGTAAATATTTAGATCATCCTGAAATTTATGAACAGTCTCATCTCCTTATTTGTCTGAATCAAACTCAACCCTATGGGCAGTAACATTCGGTTGAAATAGAGACCACCATTTTCTTCACTTTGAAAAAAAAAACAATCGGATCCCCACATCGCACTCCTGAGGGAAAACAAGAAAAACAGACGAGCGAAACGATGGAAAGAAAAGACTAGTGAATTATAATTATATCTTTCTTTATTCCTATTTTTTCTATAAATTCTATAAATCCAATAACAAATATACAAGCTCTGAATTAATCAAACAATCTCTTACAAAACTACCTCTATCTGGATTTCATCCTCTTCCTCGAGTCAACTCCATAGCAGTGGTCATTCATTCTGCGTTTTTTAGGATTTTCAACGATTACTTGTTGCTGTCTTTGCTCATGCATTTCCTTCCTCGCTTGTTGCTGTCTTCGCTCATACATTTCCTTCCTCGCTTGTTGCTGGCTTTGCTCATGCATTTCTTTCCTCGCTAATCTGATGCGCTCCTCTAGTCCGCGTACCTCCTGCTCTAGAGATCGTTCTATTATATTTACGCAATGTATGCAACTTAATCTTCGTATATCCTTAACGTCAAGCTCGCCAACCGCCTTGTACGCATCCCGAATCGATTGATCCTTGCATTTGTGTGATCTCATCTCAGCCATCTTTGAATACGAAAGCAGATCTTAACAGACAAAAGTATCTACTCTAGCGAAAAGCGCTCGAATGACTAGAGCATTTGAACAATGATTAACAATTTATACAGATATATTTTAAGGATAATTGATCTTCTAAATGGACGAGTAATTATCAAAATAATTTAAAACCAGGTAAAAACAAGATTATTTCGACCCCTTTTTTATTTCCGTCAAAGCTCAAGTACATTGCGCAGGTAAAACGATTAAGGACCTTTTTTAAATGAAACTCAGCCCTCTAGAATAATTAAAGGTATATTTTTACTTGGCCAAATATGATCATATGGAGAGTTGGTAAATATTTAGATCATCCTGAAATTTATGAACAGTCTCATCTCCTTATTTGTCTGAATCAAACTCAACCCTATGGGCAGTAACATTCGGTTGAAATAGAGACCACCATTTTCTTCACTTTGAAAAAAAAAACAATCGGATCCCCACATCGCACTCCTGAGGGAAAACAAGAAAAACAGACGAGCGAAACGATGGAAAGAAAAGACTAGTGAATTATAATTATATCTTTCTTTATTCCTATTTTTTCTATAAATTCTATAAATCCAATAACAAATATACAAGCTCTGAATTAATCAAACAATCTCTTACAAAACTACCTCTATCTGGATTTCATCCTCTTCCTCGAGTCAACTCCATAGCAGTGGTCATTCATTCTGCGTTTTTTAGGATTTTCAACGATTACTTGTTGCTGTCTTTGCTCATGCATTTCCTTCCTCGCTTGTTGCTGTCTTCGCTCATACATTTCCTTCCTCGCTTGTTGCTGGCTTTGCTCATGCATTTCTTTCCTCGCTAATCTGATGCGCTCCTCTAGTCCGCGTACCTCCTGCTCTAGAGATCGTTCTATTATATTTACGCAATGTATGCAACTTAATCTTCGTATATCCTTAACGTCAAGCTCGCCAACCGCCTTGTACGCATCCCGAATCGATTGATCCTTGCATTTGTGTGATCTCATCTCAGCCATCTTTGAATACGAAAGCAGATCTTAACAGACAAAAATATCTACTCTAGCGAAAAGCGCTCGAATGACTATAGCATTTGCACAATGATTAACAATTTATACAGATCTATTTTAAGGATAATTGATCTTCTAAATGGACAAGTAATTATCAAAATAATTTAAAACCAGGTAAAAACAAGATTATTTCGACCCCTTTTTTATTTCCGTCAAAGCTCAAATACATTGCGCAGGTAAACGATTAAGGACCTTTTTTGAATGAAACTCAGCCCTCTAGAATAATTAAAGGTATATTTTTACTTGGCCAAATATGATCATATGGAGAGTTGGTAAATATTTAGATCATCCTGAAATTTATGAACAGTCTCATCTCCTTATTTGTCTGAATCAAACTCAACCCTATGGGCAGTAACATTCGGTTGAAATAGAGACCACCATTTTCTTCACTTTGAAAAAAAAACAATCGGATCCCCACATCGCACTCCTGAGGGAAAACAAGAAAAACAGACGAGCGAAACGATGGAAAGAAAAGACTAGTGAATTATAATTATATCTTTCTTTATTCCTATTTTTTCTATAAATTCTATAAATCCAATAACAAATATACAAGCTCTGAATTAATCAAACAATCTCTTACAAAACTACCTCTATCTGGATTTCATCCTCTTCCTCGAGTCAACTCCATAGCAGTGGTCATTCATTCTGCGTTTTTTAGGATTTTCAACGATTACTTGTTGCTGTCTTTGCTCATGCATTTCCTTCCTCGCTTGTTGCTGTCTTCGCTCATACATTTCCTTCCTCGCTTGTTGCTGGCTTTGCTCATGCATTTCTTTCCTCGCTAATCTGATGCGCTCCTCTAGTCCGCGTACCTCCTGCTCTAGAGATCGTTCTATTATATTTACGCAATGTATGCAACTTAATCTTCGTATATCCTTAACGTCAAGCTCGCCAACCGCCTTGTACGCATCCCGAATCGATTGATCCTTGCATTTGTGTGATCTCATCTCAGCCATCTTTGAATACGAAAGCAGATCTTAACAGACAAAAATATCTACTCTAGCGAAAAGCGCTCGAATGACTATAGCATTTGCACAATGATTAACAATTTATACAGATCTATTTTAAGGATAATTGATCTTCTAAATGGACAAGTAATTATCAAAATAATTTAAAACCAGGTAAAAACAAGATTATTTCGACCCCTTTTTTATTTCCGTCAAAGCTCAAATACATTGCGCAGGTAAACGATTAAGGACCTTTTTTGAATGAAACTCAGCCCTCTAGAATAATTAAAGGTATATTTTTACTTGGCCAAATATGATCATATGGAGAGTTGGTAAATATTTAGATCATCCTGAAATTTATGAACAGTCTCATCTCCTTATTTGTCTGAATCAAACTCAACCCTATGGGCAGTAACATTCGGTTGAAATAGAGACCACCATTTTCTTCACTTTGAAAAAAAAAAACAATCGGATCCCCACATCGCACTCCTGAGGGAAAACAAGAAAAACAGACGAGCGAAACGATGGAAAGAAAAGACTAGTGAATTATAATTATATCTTTCTTTATTCCTATTTTTTCTATAAATCCAATAACAAATATACAAGCTCTGAATTAATCAAACAATCTCTTACAAAACTACCTCTATCTGGATTTCATCCTCTTCCTCGAGTCAACTCCATAGCAGTGGTCATTCATTCTGCGTTTTTTAGGATTTTCAACGATTACTTGTTGCTGTCTTTGCTCATGCATTTCCTTCCTCGCTTGTTGCTGTCTTCGCTCATACATTTCCTTCCTCGCTTGTTGCTGGCTTTGCTCATGCATTTCTTTCCTCGCTAATCTGATGCGCTCCTCTAGTCCGCGTACCTCCTGCTCTAGAGATCGTTCTATTATATTTACGCAATGTATGCAACTTAATCTTCGTATATCCTTAACGTCAAGCTCGCCAACCGCCTTGTACGCATCCCGAATCGATTGATCCTTGCATTTGTGTGATCTCATCTCAGCCATCTTTGAATACGAAAGCAGATCTTAACAGACAAAAATATCTACTCTAGCGAAAAGCGCTCGAATGACTATAGCATTTGCACAATGATTAACAATTTATACAGATCTATTTTAAGGATAATTGATCTTCTAAATGGACAAGTAATTATCAAAATAATTTAAAACCAGGTAAAAACAAGATTATTTCGACCCCTTTTTTATTTCCGTCAAAGCTCAAATACATTGCGCAGGTAAACGATTAAGGACCTTTTTTGAATGAAACTCAGCCCTCTAGAATAATTAAAGGTATATTTTTACTTGGCCAAATATGATCATATGGAGAGTTGGTAAATATTTAGATCATCCTGAAATTTATGAACAGTCTCATCTCCTTATTTGTCTGAATCAAACTCAACCCTATGGGCAGTAACATTCGGTTGAAATAGAGACCACCATTTTCTTCACTTTGAAAAAAAAAACAATCGGATCCCCACATCGCACTCCTGAGGGAAAACAAGAAAAACAGACGAGCGAAACGATGGAAAGAAAAGACTAGTGAATTATAATTATATCTTTCTTTATTCCTATTTTTTCTATAAATTCTATAAATCCAATAACAAATATACAAGCTCTGAATTAATCAAACAATCTCTTACAAAACTACCTCTATCTGGATTTCATCCTCTTCCTCGAGTCAACTCCATAGCAGTGGTCTTTCATTCTGCGTTTTTTAGGATTTTCAACGATTACTTGTTGCTGTCTTTGCTCATGCATTTCCTTCCTCGCTTGTTGCTGTCTTCGCTCATACATTTCCTTCCTCGCTTGTTGCTGGCTTTGCTCATGCATTTCTTTCCTCGCTAATCTGATGCGCTCCTCTAGTCCGCGTACCTCCTGCTCTAGAGATCGTTCTATTATATTTACGCAATGTATGCAACTTAATCTTCGTATATCCTTAACGTCAAGCTCGCCAACCGCCTTGTACGCATCCCGAATCGATTGATCCTTGCATTTGTGTGATCTCATCTCAGCCATCTTTGAATACGAAAGCAGATCTTAACAGACAAAAATATCTACTCTAGCGAAAAGCGCTCGAATGACTATAGCATTTGCACAATGATTAACAATTTATACAGATCTATTTTAAGGATAATTGATCTTCTAAATGGACAAGTAATTATCAAAATAATTTAAAACCAGGTAAAAACAAGATTATTTCGACCCCTTTTTTATTTCCGTCAAAGCTCAAATACATTGCGCAGGTAAACGATTAAGGTCCTTTTTTGAATGAAACTCAGCCCTCTAGAATAATTAAAGGTATATTTTTACTTGGCCAAATATGATCATATGGAGAGTTGGTAAATATTTAGATCATCCTGAAATTTATGAACAGTCTCATCTCCTTATTTGTCTGAATCAAACTCAACCCTATGGGCAGTAACATTCGGTTGAAATAGAGACCACCATTTTCTTCACTTTGAAAAAAAAAACAATCGGATCCCCACATCGCACTCCTGAGGGAAAACAAGAAAAACAGACGAGCGAAACGATGGAAAGAAAAGACTAGTGAATTATAATTATATCTTTCTTTATTCCTATTTTTTCTATAAGTTCTATAAATCCAATAACAAATATACAAGCTCTGAATTAATCAAACAATCTCTTACAAAACTACCTCTATCTGGATTTCATCCTCTTCCTCGAGTCAACTCCATAGCAGTGGTCATTCATTCTGCGTTTTTTAGGATTTTCAACGATTACTTGACCATAGCAGTGGTCATTCATTCTGCGTTTTTTAGGATTTTCAACGATTACTTGTTGCTGTCTTTGCTCATGCATTTCCTTCCTCGCTTGTTGCTGTCTTCGCTCATACATTTCCTTCCTCGCTTGTTGCTGGCTTTGCTCATGCATTTCTTTCCTCGCTAATCTGATGCGCTCCTCTAGTCCGCGTACCTCCTGCTCTAGAGATCGTTCTATTATATTTACGCAATGTATGCAACTTAATCTTCGTATATCCTTAACGTCAAGCTCGCCAACCGCCTTGTACGCATCCCGAATCGATTGATCCTTGCATTTGTGTGATCTCATCTCAGCCATCTTTGAATACGAAAGCAGATCTTAACAGACAAAAATATCTACTCTAGCGAAAAGCGCTCGAATGACTATAGCATTTGCACAATGATTAACAATTTATACAGATATATTTTAAGGATAATTGATCTTCTAAATGGACAAGTAATTATCAAAATAATTTAAAACCAGGTAAAAACAAGATTATTTCGACCCCTTTTTTATTTCCGTCAAAGCTCAAATACATTGCGCAGGTAAACGATTAAGGACCTTTTTTGAATGAAACTCAGCCCTCTAGAATAATTAAAGGTATATTTTTACTTGGCCAAATATGATCATATGGAGAGTTGGTAAATATTTAGATCATCCTGAAATTTATGAACAGTCTCATCTCCTTATTTGTCTGAATCAAACTCAACCCTATGGGCAGTAACATTCGGTTGAAATAGAGACCACCATTTTCTTCACTTTGAAAAAAAAAAACAATCGGATCCCCACATCGCACTCCTGAGGGAAAACAAGAAAAACAGACGAGCGAAACGATGGAAAGAAAAGACTAGTGAATTATAATTATATCTTTCTTTATTCCTATTTTTTCTATAAATTCTATAAATCCAATAACAAATATACAAGCTCTGAATTAATCAAACAATCTCTTACAAAACTACCTCTATCTGGATTTCATCCTCTTCCTCGAGTCAACTCCATAGCAGTGGTCATTCATTCTGCGTTTTTTAGGATTTTCAACGATTACTTGACCATAGCAGTGGTCATTCATTCTGCGTTTTTTAGGATTTTCAACGATTACTTGTTGCTGTCTTTGCTCATGCATTTCCTTCCTCGCTTGTTGCTGTCTTCGCTCATACATTTCCTTCCTCGCTTGTTGCTGGCTTTGCTCATGCATTTCTTTCCTCGCTAATCTGATGCGCTCCTCTAGTCCGCGTACCTCCTGCTCTAGAGATCGTTCTATTATATTTACGCAATGTATGCAACTTAATCTTCGTATATCCTTAACGTCAAGCTCGCCAACCGCCTTGTACGCATCCCGAATCGATTGATCCTTGCATTTGTGTGATCTCATCTCAGCCATCTTTGAATACGAAAGCAGATCTTAACAGACAAAAATATCTACTCTAGCGAAAAGCGCTCGAATGACTATAGCATTTGCACAATGATTAACAATTTATACAGATCTATTTTAAGGATAATTGATCTTCTAAATGGACAAGTAATTATCAAAATAATTTAAAACCAGGTAAAAACAAGATTATTTCGACCCCTTTTTTATTTCCGTCAAAGCTCAAATACATTGCGCAGGTAAACGATTAAGGACCTTTTTTGAATGAAACTCAGCCCTCTAGAATAATTAAAGGTATATTTTTACTTGGCCAAATATGATCATATGGAGAGTTGGTAAATATTTAGATCATCCTGAAATTTATGAACAGTCTCATCTCCTTATTTGTCTGAATCAAACTCAACCCTATGGGCAGTAACATTCGGTTGAAATAGAGACCACCATTTTCTTCACTTTGAAAAAAAAACAATCGGATCCCCACATCGCACTCCTGAGGGAAAACAAGAAAAACAGACGAGCGAAACGATGGAAAGAAAAGACTAGTGAATTATAATTATATCTTTCTTTATTCCTATTTTTTCTATAAATTCTATAAATCCAATAACAAATATACAAGCTCTGAATTAATCAAACAATCTCTTACAAAACTACCTCTATCTGGATTTCATCCTCTTCCTCGAGTCAACTCCATAGCAGTGGTCATTCATTCTGCGTTTTTTAGGATTTTCAACGATTACTTGTTGCTGTCTTTGCTCATGCATTTCCTTCCTCGCTTGTTGCTGTCTTCGCTCATACATTTCCTTCCTCGCTTGTTGCTGGCTTTGCTCATGCATTTCTTTCCTCGCTAATCTGATGCGCTCCTCTAGTCCGCGTACCTCCTGCTCTAGAGATCGTTCTATTATATTTACGCAATGTATGCAACTTAATCTTCGTATATCCTTAACGTCAAGCTCGCCAACCGCCTTGTACGCATCCCGAATCGATTGATCCTTGCATTTGTGTGATCTCATCTCAGCCATCTTTGAATACGAAAGCAGATCTTAACAGACAAAAATATCTACTCTAGCGAAAAGCGCTCGAATGACTATAGCATTTGCACAATGATTAACAATTTATACAGATCTATTTTAAGGATAATTGATCTTCTAAATGGACAAGTAATTATCAAAATAATTTAAAACCAGGTAAAAACAAGATTATTTCGACCCCTTTTTTATTTCCGTCAAAGCTCAAATACATTGCGCAGGTAAACGATTAAGGACCTTTTTTGAATGAAACTCAGCCCTCTAGAATAATTAAAGGTATATTTTTACTTGGCCAAATATGATCATATGGAGAGTTGGTAAATATTTAGATCATCCTGAAATTTATGAACAGTCTCATCTCCTTATTTGTCTGAATCAAACTCAACCCTATGGGCAGTAACATTCGGTTGAAATAGAGACCACCATTTTCTTCACTTTGAAAAAAAAAACAATCGGATCCCCACATCGCACTCCTGAGGGAAAACAAGAAAAACAGACGAGCGAAACGATGGAAAGAAAAGACTAGTGAATTATAATTATATCTTTCTTTATTCCTATTTTTTCTATAAATTCTATAAATCCAATAACAAATATACAAGCTCTGAATTAATCAAACAATCTCTTACAAAACTACCTCTATCTGGATTTCATCCTCTTCCTCGAGTCAACTCCATAGCAGTGGTCATTCATTCTGCGTTTTTTAGGATTTTCAACGATTACTTGTTGCTGTCTTTGCTCATGCATTTCCTTCCTCGCTTGTTGCTGTCTTCGCTCATACATTTCCTTCCTCGCTTGTTGCTGGCTTTGCTCATGCATTTCTTTCCTCGCTAATCTGATGCGCTCCTCTAGTCCGCGTACCTCCTGCTCTAGAGATCGTTCTATTATATTTACGCAATGTATGCAACTTAATCTTCGTATATCCTTAACGTCAAGCTCGCCAACCGCCTTGTACGCATCCCGAATCGATTGATCCTTGCATTTGTGTGATCTCATCTCAGCCATCTTTGAATACGAAAGCAGATCTTAACAGACAAAAATATCTACTCTAGCGAAAAGCGCTCGAATGACTATAGCATTTGCACAATGATTAACAATTTATACAGATCTATTTTAAGGATAATTGATCTTCTAAATGGACAAGTAATTATCAAAATAATTTAAAACCAGGTAAAAACAAGATTATTTCGACCCCTTTTTTATTTCCGTCAAAGCTCAAATACATTGCGCAGGTAAACGATTAAGGACCTTTTTTGAATGAAACTCAGCCCTCTAGAATAATTAAAGGTACATTTTTACTTGGCCAAATATGATCATATGGAGAGTTGGTAAATGTTTAGATAATCCTTTAATTTATTGACATAAAGGAGGAAATGATAGTTCTTCTAACGGATTTACTGAATAAAAATTTGCAAAATTACTTAAACTGAAAAGTCATATTTTGAAATTTTTTGAGTAATTGAACAAATAAAATGAAATACAGAACAAGTTTAAAATGTCTCTTTGTCGTTTATAAAATCCTGATTTAATTCTTTTCCTGGAGTCAACCTTCAGAGCATTGATAACCGTGCTGTGAGTCATTATAAAAGTATTTCCTTTTAGGTACGTAAAATTGATAGAATTCATTAATGCCATTCATCCCCGTACCTCACCCGTTACATCCAAATGAGTCCTTAAACAATATTTGTTTATGCTTTGGAAATCAATCGCTTTGCATATTTCATTTGGCTAGTCTGCGGGTGAAATATCAGGTTTCTTATCACGTGTCTCATCTCCTTATTTTTCTAAATCGAACTCGTGGGCAAAACGCAAACATAAACCTAAAAAGGAGAATAGGAACGTCGTTTATGTGGATATAACTTTCACGATTATCTACGTATTATGCAGCAAAGTATCTCATAAATTATTCAAATTAAATCAATGGAGAAGTTAAACAGGTACCTGAATAAATTTTATTGATTTTCAAAAATAAAGAATGATATACAATACTAGGACTGAACAGAGCGACTTCTTTATATTTATTTCGTTACTTTTTTTTAAGGATCATTGTCTAAGTACCATCTTGTCGAGATGTTGCCCTGAAAATAATTGAATTACGTTACGTAAAAACGAATAATATGGTATTAGAAAAATTAATTAGAATTCGGTATACTTGGGTGGGAAGTAAATTTGCTTTTACTTTGCAAGTTACATCCTTGAATTGGTTTCAACCAATCTTAAAAGTCTGGCTTAGCTTTTCTCCAACGATAAAGCGTCCTTCTTAGTTCCAAATCACACATGGAAGCTGTCCGATGTGACGTACATTAAAAGTGAGCAATAAAAAGTAATCTTCAAATTCAATGATTTAGAAACTAAACGAATATCCTTTCCTTTTTTCTCTCTACGATGGTCCAACTACCATTCTAACTCCCTTCATTTTATTTATAGCGGCAAAGTATTTCAAGCGTACATCGACGAAATTAATTATTATGCAGCCTTTCACAAACCCTCTCCCCACTTTCGCCCTTTCTCGGCGCTACCCATCGTGATCTGTATTACATTCCCATATTGTTATACTACTTACAACACATCAATTTCTCCTTTACTTTCACACGAGTTAGCATCAAACATTTATTGTGCACTTAACGAAAAATTTCACGTTGATGATGATGATGATGATGGCGATGACGACAAGGACGATGATGTGAGAGAATTCGTTGGTTTGGTCTAGTACAATGTTTTGGATAGATACTTCGGAGGAATGCTCAGAATTCCGTTAAAGCTACTTAAAAGGTTGGTAACAGTGAATATCCTTGCGTTGAAATTGCACACAGTAGATATTTTTGGTTCACAGTGACGGCAAAGTTTTGTTCAAATATTTACTTTAAGAGGAAATTACGCCTAGAGCGACAAATAAATTTTTGGAGAAAATCAAACAAACATTTTTTTTTTGTGCGTAAAAAGCGGAAAGACTTTTCAATAGCCATTAAAGTTAAGTTAACGAAGCGTAGGAGGTTGACGGAAATTTTAAAGCATGTTTTCTCGAAACAATTACTTTTAATTGTTTTGATTCTTAAGCAATTAAATGTGGGATGTATTAACATCAAATTAGAAATCTCAAGTGTTAACAAATAGTTAGAAACCTCTCAATTACTCAAAATTTGAATACACATGAAATCTAAACATAATTACAATTTGAGCTAGATGAAAACAATGCTTTAATGAATAAAATCTATTATTATTTCCGCATTGCATGTATAGTCCTCTCCTTGCATTGTCTGCCACTCACTCTTCATTCTCCTGCTTTTGCTTTGAGAAAGTTTCGGGTGCTTAACTGATAGTTTTGATTGCACTATTGCATTCCCACAACAGACTCTAATCATTCTTACTCCAGGAATCCTTTGTTTCAGCTAGGGTTTTTTGGGTTGGGGGTGAAGGCAATTTACGCCCGGAGTGTGGGACTCCTAGGAGCGCATGCTACCAGACTATCCACTAAACACCCGCCCTGACAAGAGACTCTAGCCTGGAACCGTTTGACACATTACTTTGGGCTAGGCCTCTTTTTACTTCACCCTAGAGCGCCGTCAGCCTAGAGAAATCTCCCTCCAGCGGGAGGGGGCAGAATGGAGGAGGACTGCTGGAAAGGAGACCCCTCTGGACTCCGCGCTCAAATTTTGTACAAAGGCTTAAGAGACTTGGTCTCACCTGATATGACTAGTATCTTCAGCGAACGTACTCGTCGCCGTATTTTAGAGCTGGAACGAGTTTCCCAACACTTCTTAAATAATCCTTGTTCCTGATGTACAGCATCACCATGAGAATATTCCTCTCCAGAAGAGAAATAAGGAGACAGCAACTTGGGACCCCTGTTCCCCCTATTTTCGGTGGTCAGCACAAGTTTTTCCATCTTCTTTCGCTGATAGAGAGCCCCTTCTTGCAAGCAGGCTATACAGATACTGAGTAATATAACATGTTTAATATGTTCTATTTCAAACAAAATAATAAATAATAAAAGTATAAAGTAAAGAAATTTACAACCCAGTTTTTATCTTGTCCTGTTTGAATTGCTTTCAAATTCAAAACAAATTACAAACAAAAATATTTTGTGTTATCTGTTATCCAAGATGTTCAGGTTCGGAACGGATTAGTAGAGTTGCAGATATAAATATTTGAATAGCCTAAAGTTCTCTTCGCTCCAATCTAAGGTTCCTAGAATTATTTGGTAACGTCAACTAAAAAAAAAATGTGCCCATTTATGACAAGACCTCTCTATATCTTGTGCGTTAATGCATTAATCTTAGCGTAAAATTAACCTGAAATTTATTAGTGCTAGTTTATGACCTTTAATTTTGATCATCATTTTGCCATTTGCGTCACCAGGTTGAAATTACCATTAAAATGTATCACCAACCCTATCTTTGTACCAATATGCCACAAAACAAGCATAAATATAACTCACTAGAAACAAGTATAAAGTGAAAGGATATGGAGGGATACATGTGACACGTTTTTCCCACTTACGACTCAGTCCAATGTATTTAAGATGTTCGCGCTCATCTTCTTCTTTTACAATTTATTTTCTAAAAGGATTTCGTTTTTATGATTTAAATTTTATAGGATACTCCTCATATTAACGTTATTCCCTTTTCCATCTTGTTCTATTTTCCCGGTAAAATTATCGACAAGATGGCGAGAATCGTGGAACGCGAAAGACGCAAAGAAAATGAACGGAACAGTTTGGTGGGAAAATTGACATTCCATTAGATGTACATTTTCCAGCTCAGGTGAATCTATCAGAGTGATTTTATGTCACAACCGAGAGGGGATAGGAAGTAAAAGAGGGAGAGGAAAAGCGCAAGTGAGTTGGTGAATCGATAGTACAATAATATTCTTTGAGTCAATCCCATCCGAAACAAACTTGGCTCCAAGGTGAATATTTTTAAGTACACGATCTACAAACCTTGTTAGCATATTGACAGAAAAACATTTCTTCAATTCCTCCGAGAATAATAATTCGATTTTGGAGAATTGTTCAGCACTTGAATGAAAATATCGTTAGAAACTTGGAATTGGAAATGATGTTAGTCGTCTATTGAACTGAGTTTTTCTTTTCAATTTATCTGCATTATAATGCCCAGAAAATCGCTTTCCCGGCTGATCTATTTATTTATTGATTAGCGGAAAATGAACTGGCTATTCTTGGCTGCAATATACAAATGTTCGCTATGTTTATGGATATTATATATGCATGAAGATAAATTGAACTGATGCTATGCCTCTACCATGACCGCCATCTTTAGAATCGATTAAACGAGCCTCGTAATTATTCGACTTTGTTCAATTGGCATGAAATGATAATCTTGATGCCTCCTCGCCTTATTGCCTTTGTCTGCACTCGGCTTCAATCAAGTCGATTACGAAGGAGCATAGCACCCAAACTAGGTCAGCATGTAAAGCACTATCGCCAACCACCGATGACGTCCTTTTTTGAAAGCATTTTCTTGTTGGCACGTCAGCACGTAGCCAAGTGGCGCTGACTAGTATAGTCAGAGTGGCTGGTTGGCTCGTAGTACCCATTGGTAAGGATGGAATAGATGCCAACGAAAGGTATTATCCTATATTGAAGGCAGAAGGTACACAAGCTATCAAGTAGACTGGCGTAGAGGGTGCTGGAATGATGCACCCTGCATCTATTGTTCGAAGATAGAGAGACCGCTTGAATTATGATCCACATTTGTTATTCATATATATACGCTTAAATATCGGACTATCTTTTATTCATGTTGTGTAGTGCACTTTATGGCCATTGCAGACATTGGCGGTTAGATGGATGACTATTATAGAAAACGTTATCATTCAGTCGATATATATATATTTGTAGATAGATATATTTGTTTCCCTCTAAATGTATTGTCCTCAGCAGTTCTAGTCCATTTGTTGGCTAGTTATTTTGGTTATGGATCTTTTGTTCAACGTGTACAAAGGATATGGATTTGGTATTGCATATTAAGTTTATGTGATGAAAATGAGAGAATGATTCAGTTCGAATGCCCGAATGAAGAGGATATGGTGCAGCTCTAACGGATATGTAGTACAGAGCGAAAGGATGTCTTTCATAAACGGCTCAGCAACATTTTAATGGTTAAAAGGCGCAGTAGTACGAATTCGGATGGTTCCATCTTGAAATTGCGAATGATTTCCAATCAAGGAACCATATCAAAGGAACTTACATTTATGCTGACACTTGGTCAGGTATTCTTGCTGAAACGCAAACCAAATTTTGATAATAAAGGCGGTCACGTCGAATTGAATTTTACTCAAAAAGTGTAAAAATAGAGCCAACGTTAAAATAAGGACTTTAACATTTTTTGTCGTTGCAAAAAAGGCGCCAACATACAAAAGTATAAAAGTCATCAATTTTTCTCGTATATAAAATTACAAAATTAATACAATTAATTAATTTTTAACTTCTTGCAATGTGAACTTAATATCATAAAACAAACAAACTAAATAACATAAAGTATTAAATTGAAAAAAAAAGATTCAACCAGAATTCACTTCCTGTCATTCAATATCTCCTTTCGGTAAAAAATTCATCGAAAATATCCAATCGTTATTACTCGTACCTTAATTGACTCACATCTATAAACTCCAATGAGATCCTTCTTTTCGAAATCATTAAATGTCCTTTTCGTTCAATTTCTTCCAGTTCTATAAATTATTTACAGAATTTTTCAAATCTCTTTTATTTTAACTTTATTACAGGCAGACGAGTAGTAGCCGTGTAAAATGGAAACACTTTATACAGGACATATTCATGGCTTTGGTCCACCTGGCAATGGATCTGCGGTGAATGCATTTGGTGCTCAATGGGGTGCACAAGGCAGTCTTATAGCACTCGGTGTTGTGTTGGGTAGCTCAATCAGTCTTGTTGGTTTGGCGTTCGCATTTATAACGTACAGGTAAGAATAAAAAAATGTTTAATGAATATTGCAAGGATACATATCCTTTCTAAAGATAACCAGCATCTGCTCGTGACCTGTAGTATGATCATTGCTTTCATTAAATTTATCAAACCTCGTACAAATATGAGGTGCAAAGAAATTAACGCGAATTTTGAAGTTTTGTGTCCAGGAGTGTTATTTACTCCTCATTTAGAGGATTTCAGAGAACGATCATCCGCTTTGCCTTCCACTGTGAGACATACAAATTAAACTCAGCAAGTAAAACTAGAAGTATTGTAATGAAGCCAATAAGTCAGGTCACAAACTACCCATCGATTGGTAGTATGGTGCCGGCACTAAGAAGAGTACCCTTGTAAAGGAGTTAGAAGGAATTCATCATTCCTGATGCCATGATAACTACGCCAACTGCTGCGATAAAGATTGTACTAAGCTGGAGCCGCGCAATAAGAAATTTCCTACATGACCCATGAAAAATGAAAATTAGATTCAAACTCACGAAGGGTCCAACCACTCTTGAGAGGGCTAATTCCAGATTTTCAAATCCATGGCGAAAACGACCACGTCAAGGAAGAGAGCTGGAAGGTTCAATTCAACCAATAGTGATTGAAAAAATCGTCTCTTATATTATAAGCCAGCGGCATGCCAAGATGTTGCAGAATCACTCACCTGATTCCGAAACTGATGAGTGAACTGCAACCGATATTCATCTTGACGAAATTTTAGAAGTTTCTGATACCACTTTTCATTTCACGGCTTTTAAAAAAGGAAATATCTGCAATATAGACAGCTTCAGAAACGGCAATGAGTAGTCTCTCCAGGAACCTACACATTTTCTCGGATAGAAAGTTAGCTTAAGTTTCAATTTAAGCTTTGGCAAGTGTGGTAAACGTGACCAAAGGATAAGCAGGAATCTATAGCTTCATCTTGACAAATGGATGACCGGACAAAACTTACGGGAAGAACAGAAACCGCGTTAGAAAACTAGCTTTGTTAATCTACGCGTTACGCCGACGAACAATGAAACGAATACCCTTCCTCCATACGAATAATCATAATAATACATACGACTAATCTCAGTGGCTAACTCCTGCCAAGGAAAAAACAAGGAGACAAGGTGGTGGAAGCACAAGCACCTGACATGCTCGGTGTGAATATCAAAAATAGTGTTGGAGTACCTGGTGACCATGAAACAAATGTTTCTGTAGAGTGGCCAAATAAACAATCGTTGCATTTTTCCTAGATATATTTCGCACATTTTCGTGTGCTTTGAAATATTTATTTGCAATTATTCTTACTAATTACGTTATTACAAATTATATTCATTATTCAAATTTACAAAATATTGATTAAGCAAACAATTTAAACGTCAACTTATGGCCAAGAACTATAGGAGTGTACTATCCGGGATCGTTGAGATCTCCCCAGTTCCTCAAAAGACAGGAGCTAAAGAGACCAGTATTCGAATAATGTCAAGAAGCATTCATATTTCCGAGCAAATTAAATAATGCAACAATTTCGCCAGCAGATGAATTTTCATGCACAGCCACTGACCTGTTTCCCTTCATAACCAGAACACTTGTCCTTTTCAGCACACTGTTCGCACATGCTGTGTGACTGAATTAATTATCCTCTCTTACTTCCAGACAAAGAACATGCTAGCAAAAGGTACCCGAAAGAAAAAGGCAAATCATTTAGGCCTTTTTTCCAAAGCTAATTATTCACCTCCCTGGAGCTTTTCATAGGTATTCATGATGGTCGTTTGACATTAACCTAACATTATACTTAGCCCCAGTGTTTTTGTCGGATATAAATTAAGGCGCCACATAGTTTGGCATGCCGTAAAGAAAATCAATATTCTATTGACAGTACAACAAAGGTTACTTTTTCCGCTTCAATATTTTTTTCCTAACTATTTACCTGTTCAGGATTTCATTTCATTCAAGACATTGTTCCTCGTTCGTATTCGACCATTTGCAACCTGGGTAACCTTTCAGCTTAATGTCTTCCGAAGAAATGGCAAGACAGAAAAAAAATTCCATTCATTCCAAGAAGCCAGTTATTTTTTATGTTGCTGTTGTAGTTTTTTCGACATTCCTCTTCTCAAATGCTCAAATGCTGTACATATACCTCATGTCCTGCAAGAAAAATGTAGGATGTATTGAAAAAGTTTAGCAATAATGGTGAAAGTTTTAGAAGATTTATTGTTTGCCATAAGTTGTACAAATGGGACCAATAAAGCCGATATTTTTTCTGCATACGAAACAGTATGTCCTAGACCTATTAGATGGTGCATGTGAAGGTGATCCATCGATTTTGGAAGCACGTGCTTAGCAGAGTCAGACCACGGAGTCAGGTGTCGAACGAAACGATAGAGAATAGCTGTTCGACATGCATGCGTGAGTTTGTAACTATTTTCACCTTATTTCAGGACTTGTGAATTATGAGAGACGTCCCATGCCTTTTTGGTAACACAAGGCAATTAATATGAAATTCTTAAGTTAATTTATGTGGGAAAAGATAAATCTGAGATTGAGAACGAGATTGTCTGGACATACAAAAAGCTTTGTATATCCTGAAGTCTAAAATACACTATCCAACAACCAGTATGGATCAATTAATCTACGGAGATTAACAATTCCATTTCATTTATCTCCATAAATAAAACCGGCAAAATGCAGAAGGGAACACAGTTCTAGTCAAATCTAACAATTTATTTAATCAAGAATCATTCTCAGAATTATTCTGCACTGTATACAATGCAGAAATAACTCCTGCCTTTCTCTGAAACGTATTCAAAATGAGATTTATCATTTCGAAAAGGCAAAAATTTCTATTAAACATACTCCTCGTTTTCTACACTCTCCTTATTCTTCCTAATGTGAATTCAACAGAAACCTATAAACATACAATCAGACCAACAGCATACACACATGTGTGCTGTCCCAATAGGATGAATATTGAAGGATACAACACCGACTGAACGACAATGCAATTAATTTTGTTCACGTGTCACTGAGGAATTTCCTAATGAGGGTTGTTATAATGAAAAGGCGTTTTTCAAATGAATTTCGCACAAAACCATATGCTTTTTTTCACACGCTCAAACGAGACGTAATAATATCCCATTCCACCTACAATGTCTCTGCAGGATAAGTGAGAAAATGGAGTAAAAACATCCCCAAAGGAGATAACAAATGAGCAAATGAAGAATAGTAGTGATGGCATTGGTGGAAAACATTCTTTTTTGTCGTCGGTGAAAACAAACAATTAAATTAGGATAACGAGCATGTTTTTAGGATATTTTTTAAGTTATTTTTTATACAAAGCAATTAATCGGTGATGATCCCTTAAATTCAAACGCACAAAGGACATCAAGACTCTTCAAAGAATTTCAATGAGGATTGAAATTCATAATACTACTCCAGCTATATTTTAACGTTTTAACGGTCTTTGATTTTAACGGTCAAACGTTTTTTTTGGGATTGTTTCTGTATCTGATTTCAAAGTTTTGAAATCAATCGTCAATTTGGAATTTTGGGTATTTTATGTTTACTTGAGCCAGATTTAGATCATATTAAAAAGGCTCCTGGATGAAAATTTAGGTGTGATTACAAATTCTCGAATTTATTTTGTTTTTCCCCTTGTGAGATTAAATTGGGCAGGAAAGAGTGATTTCAGACAAGGACTAAATAGGACCAAGAAGTAATATGTAATCGAGGGTCCGCATGTGGTATTAGAATGTTCTAAAGTTCATTCAAGAGAAAAATGGGTAGAAAATGTTGAAAATTCAAATTAATTTTTGACTAAACATTTCCGATTTTTAAGAATTTTAACCATTGAACGAATCATCAAGGAATTTTCATTTCTTTTATTGTTTAAATAAGTTTTCCAAATTTTTTAATGACCTCGGTAGGCCTCATCGTACAGTGGTATGATTGCTGGCCTTCTAGACTAGAAGCTCCAGGTGTGAGCGACAATGGGGAAAGATGAAAAAAGGATGTCTCAATACATAGTAAAGATATAAATTTAAATGTCTTGTAAACAAATTGAAGGGACGACCGAGAGAAGAGGGCAGGAGATTTATCGTTTTAGAAGATTCGTCAGCTGCAATATAACAGTCACCTAGGGTGCATCCCCAGTCGATGGCATACCGTGGGTACACTGTGTTTCAACTATAATTTCTTGGGTATTTTATATGCAAAATTGGGTACGATGCTTTTCTTTTTTCCAGCACCCGATCAATGATGTCTAAGGTACGAACTTAACCAAAACCCTCATCTAATCCTTTTCTCCTACTCGCAATCCTTTTCTCATCCAGCCAAAATAAAACAAAATTAGATATTTTAACCTCCACTTCAGTCTCATTAATTCATTCTGACTTCTTGTTGAGTTATTGTAATTGAATTTCGTTCGTACTAAGCTTACTCCTTCACAACTAGAACATAATTCAAAATGTAGCTTCAAATATAAACTTATACTATGAAACTTCATTAACTCACGGGGAAACTTTACAGTAATTGAATTGAAATGAAACCAAACGTTCTGCAATATATTCGTGTTGAACAAGCATAGTATGAAGGACGATATGAAATAAGTTTTGCGGCGACTACCAAGAGCAATAAAATACGCCAATAAATGTTATGCAGGATGAAATGTTAAAATATATCAAAATCACCGCCATCGGGCACCAATATCACGTTTAATGGTTTGACCTTATGTGTAAGTTTTCATCAAAATCAAATTATAATCAAACTTAATAGGAGCTCCACTATCAGATAAATGGCGTAGCAATTTATAATAAGCCGCTGTACCCAAACATGTATCGCGACATAGGTTTAAATCAGCCCTCACCCCCTCCCCTAAATTTATACTTCGTCAATGCTCATTACACGTAAATGAGCGTACACTCCCCATTCGACACTTTTTTCGGATTTTCAAGTTAATTACGCTGTCAGGCGCAGCTTGGTTGCAATGCAAATATGAAACAAACAAACTCTATTGGTGGTAGGCTTATCTTTGTCCTGCAAATGTTATTCGCTAACCATTGCCACCATTCAAGATTTATATCAGTGGCAACAAAATGCACATGACTGACTTGAAAACGCGTCCTTTTATTAGAGAACAAAAGCAACTCAAAATCAACACCTACCTGTAATGAACATACGAAATTAAAAATCCTTTAATAGCTAGAACTCTATTTCGTTAAAAGGAGCAACGAAAAGGACTTAATCATCAGCCGCGATCATACACGACAATCGTGTATACCTAAAAGGACGTTCTATATTATTTTTTCAGAATTAGAAATTTTGTCGTATGTCTACCGTCAGGTGTATTCAGACGAGGGGAGTTGAAAAGGGATCTTTTGTGAAGCAGATTCCTTTTATTTTCAGCTGGAAAGCATTTATTCAAAGCATAACAACTGTCAAGGAGGTGAGAGGAAGCGGTTTAGACGGGAACAATAAACATCAAGAGGATAATTATCGCATGGCAGATCAAAAGAGATTTTCAATTTAAAGAACGCACTCGTGCAAGACGTGTAGGGAATTTCCACAAAATAACACACATATGATGGCATACTGAGCACAATTCTGTGGAGCTGCACAAAAGAAAGAATTCTATGTAGAGAATTAATGGTTGCGGTGTGGTAGAGTCTACAAAGTAGGCAACCGCAAACATGGTAGAACATAATTATTAGCTTATCTGGCTGATTCTCCTTTTAGTGCTACTTCAATTAGGATGCTATAAATAATATTCATTCATAAGTAAGACGTTAAGATGAAATTGAATAATGTACCTACTGTATGTAATTCTCCCTTAATTTTTGTCCTTCCGTTTCAGCCTCTTTTCTGACTTACGTTCACTTGCTGGTACGGCGTTGCTGAGCCTTTTGGCATCACTTTTTATGGCTCAACTATTGTTCGTGATTGGTGTAGGTGGTGTACAGGTAAGAAATTACTTTGGCTTTTATGAAATTCAAGCATATGTTTATTGTAAGTAAAAATTTATTGGCCAACGAAGTGGGAGGAATGTGCATTTATAGCTAGTGGCCATTCAATACAATCTCAGAGATTCCGAGAAATTTCGGTTTTTGTATGGATATTGGCATATTTTTAGTTAGTACCACATAACATCAGAAAATCCAATAACGCTGCTGCCGTTTCAAAGAGAAAAATTCAATTGTTCTTCAACTTATTTCTTATTTTTCGGTTTGAAAAAGAAAACGAATCAGAGTATTTCCCAAAAATGATCCAAAGATCTAATAAGGAATTGAGGTTAAATATAGGCCAGGCACGGTCGTTTTCAGCTCAACATAACATCTGATCACGGTCAAGCATGATTTCAGTCAACTCAACATCGAATCGGGGTCAAATCTAACTAACACAAGGTCGTTCCCAGCTCGAGTAAGCCTTTCATGAAGGTCCAGCTCGATTTCAGCCAAGCCAAGGGCAAATCGGAGTGAAATCGAGGTCAGGCAAGGTCGATCCTAACACTCGTTACTAGTTAGGAAGGCAAATTGGAGGTCACTCTAACATCTAGCCAAAGACAAGTACAAATATCACCAAGCTGAGGTTACTTTGTTGCAAACTGGGGTTACTTTGTTGCACAAAGTCGGTCGGGGAAGATAAATTGGAGGTCACTCTAACATTTAGCCAAAGACAAGTACGAATATCACCAAGCTGAGGTTACTTTGTTGCAAGCTGGGGTTACAATGTTGCACAAAGTAGGTCGGGGAAGGTAAACTGGAGGTCACTCTAACATCCAGCCAAAGACAAGTACGAATTTCACCAAGCTGAGGTTACTTTGTTGCAAGCTGGGGTTACTTTGTTGCACAATGTAGGTCAGGGAAGGCAAATTCGAGGTCACTCTAACATCCAGGCAAAGACAAGTACAAATTTCATCAAGCTGAGGTTACTTTGTTGCAAGCTGGGGTTACATTGTTGCACAATGTAGGTCGGGGAAGGTAAATTGGAGGTCACTCTAACATCTAGCCAAAGACAAGTACAAATATCACCAAGCTGAGGTTACTTTGTTGCAAGCTGGGGTTACTTTGTTGCACAATGTAGGTCGGGGAAGGTAAATTGGAGGTCACTCTAACATCTAGCCAAAGACAAGTACAAATTTCATCAAGCTGAGGTTACTTTGTTGCAAGCTGGGGTTACTTTGTTGCACAATGTAGGTCAGGGAAGGCAAATTCGAGGTCACTCTAACATCCAGGCAAAGACAAGTACAAATTTCATCAAGCTGAGGTTACTTTGTTGCAAGCTGGGGTTACTTTGTTGCACAATGTAGGTCGGGGAAGGTAAATTGGAGGTCACTCTAACATCTAGCCAAAGACAAGTACAAATATCACCAAGCTGAGGTTACTTTGTTGCAAGCTGGGGTTACTTTGTTGCACAAAGTCGGTCGGGGAAGGTAAATTGGAGGTCACTCTAACATCTAGCCAAAGACAAGTACAAATATCACCAAGCTGAGGTTACTTTGTTGCAAACTGGGGTTACTTTGTTGCACAAAGTCGGTCGGGGAAGATAAATTGGAGGTCACTCTAACATCTAGCCAAAGACAAGTACGAATTTCACCAAGCTGAGGTTACTTTGTTGCAAGCTGGGGTTAGTTTGTTGCACAATGTAGGTCGGGGAAGGCAAATTCGAGGTCACTCTAACATCCAGGCAAAGACAAGTACAAATTTCATCAAGCTGAGGTTACTTTGTTGCAAGCTGGGGTTACATTGTTGCACAATGTAGGTCGGGGAAGGTAAATTGGAGGTCACTCTAACATCTAGCCAAAGACAAGTACAAATATCACCAAGCTGAGGTTACTTTGTTGCAAGCTGGGGTTACTTTGTTGCACAAAGTCGGTCGGGGAAGGTAAATTGGAGGTCACTCTAACATCTAGCCAAAGACAAGTACAAATTTCATCAATTTGAGGTTACTTTGTTGCAAGCTGGGGTTACTTTGTTGCACAATGTAGGTCGGGGAAGGTAAATTGGAGGTCACTCTAACATCTAGCCAAAGACAAGTACAAATATCACCAAGCTGAGGTTACTTTGTTGCAAGCTGGGGTTACTTTGTTGCACAAAGTAGGTCGGAGAAGGTAAATTGGAGGTCACTCTAACATCTAGCGAAAGACAAGTTCGAATTTCACCAAGCTGAGGTTACTTTGTTGCAAGCTGGTTTTACTTTGTTGCACCATGTAGGCCGGGGAAGGCAAATTCGAGGTCACTCTAACATCCAGCCAAAGACAAGTACGAATTTCACCAAGCTGAGGTTACTTTGTTGCAAGCTGGGGTTACTTTGTTGCACAATGTAGGTCAGGGAAGGTAAATTCGAGGTCACTCTAACATCCAGCCAAAGACAAGTACGAATTTCACCAAGCTGAGGTTACTTTGTTGCAAGCTGGGGTTACTTTGTTGCACAAAGTAGGTCAGCGAAGGCAAATTCGAGGTCACTCTAACATCCAGCCAAAGACAAGTACAAATTTCACCAAGCTGAGGTTACTTTGTTGCAAGCTGGGGTTACTTTGTTGCACAATGTAGGTCGGGGAAGGCAAATTCGAGGTCACTCTAACATCCAGCCAAAGACAAGTACGAATTTCACCAAGCTGAGGTTACTTTGTTGCAAGCTGGGGTTACTTTGTTGCACAAAGTAGGTCGGGGAAGGTAAATTCGAGGTCACTCTAACATCCAGCCAAAGACAAGTACGAATTTCACCAAGCTGAGGTTACTTTGTTGCAAGCTGGGGTTACTTTGTTGCACAATGTAGGTCAGGGAAGGTAAATTCGAGGTCACTCTAACATCCAGCCAAAGACAAGTACGAATTTCACCAAGCTGAGGTTACTTTGTTGCAAGCTGGGGTTACTTTGTTGCACAATGTAGGTCAGGGAAGGCAAATTCGAGGTCACTCTAACATCCAGGCAAAGACAAGTACAAATTTCATCAAGCTGAGGTTACTTTGTTGCAAGCTGGGGTTACATTGTTGCACAATGTAGGTCGGGGAAGGTAAATTGGAGGTCACTCTAACATCTAGCCAAAGACAAGTACAAATATCACCAAGCTGAGGTTACTTTGTTGCAAGCTGGGGTTACTTTGTTGCACAATGTAGGTCGGGGAAGGTAAATTGGAGGTCACTCTAACATCTAGCCAAAGACAAGTACAAATATCACCAAGCTGAGGTTACTTTGTTGCAAGCTGGGGTTACTTTGTTGCATAATGTAGGTCAGGGAAGGCAAATTCGAGGTCACTCTAACATCCAGGCAAAGACAAGTACGAATTTCACCAAGCTGAGGTTACTTTGTTGCAAGCTGGGGTTACTTTGTTGCACAATGTAGGTCGGGGAAGGTAAATTGGAGGTCACTCTAACATCTAGCCAAAGACAAGTACAAATATCACCAAGCTGAGGTTACTTTGTTGCAAGCTGGGGTTACTTTGTTGCACAATGTAGGTCAGGGAAGGCAAATTCGAGGTCACTCTAACATCCAGGCAAAGACAAGTACAAATTTCATCAAGCTGAGGTTACTTTGTTGCAAGCTGGGGTTACATTGTTGCACAATGTAGGTCGGGGAAGGTAAATTGGAGGTCACTCTAACATCTAGCCAAAGACAAGTACAAATATCACCAAGCTGAGGTTACTTTGTTGCAAACTGGGGTTACTTTGTTGCACAAAGTCGGTCGGGGAAGATAAATTGGAGGTCACTCTAACATCTAGCCAAAGACAAGTACGAATTTCACCAAGCTGAGGTTACTTTGTTGCACGCTGGGGTTACTTTGTTGCACAATGTAGGCCGGGGAAGGCAAATTCGAGGTCACTCTAACATCCAGCCAAAGACAAGTACGAATTTCACCAAGCTGAGGTTACTTTGTTGCAAGCTGGGGTTACTTTGTTGCACAAAGTAGGTCGGGGAAGGTAAATTCGAGGTCACTCTAACATCCAGCCAAAGACAAGTACGAATTTCACCAAGCTGAGGTTACTTTGTTGCAAGCTGGGGTTACTTTGTTGCACAAAGTCGGTCGGGGAAGGTAAATTGGAGGTCACTCTAACATCTAGCCAAAGACAAGTACAAATATCACCAAGCTGAGGTTACTTTGTTGCAAACTGGGGTTACTTTGTTGCACAAAGTCGGTCGGGGAAGATAAATTGGAGGTCACTCTAACATCTAGCCAAAGACAAGTACGAATTTCACCAAGCTGAGGTTACTTTGTTGCAAGCTGGGGTTAGTTTGTTGCACAATGTAGGTCGGGGAAGGCAAATTCGAGGTCACTCTAACATCCAGGCAAAGACAAGTACAAATTTCATCAAGCTGAGGTTACTTTGTTGCAAGCTGGGGTTACATTGTTGCACAATGTAGGTCGGGGAAGGTAAATTGGAGGTCACTCTAACATCTAGCCAAAGACAAGTACAAATATCACCAAGCTGAGGTTACTTTGTTGCAAGCTGGGGTTACTTTGTTGCACAAAGTCGGTCGGGGAAGGTAAATTGGAGGTCACTCTAACATCTAGCCAAAGACAAGTACAAATTTCATCAATTTGAGGTTACTTTGTTGCAAGCTGGGGTTACTTTGTTGCACAATGTAGGTCGGGGAAGGTAAATTGGAGGTCACTCTAACATCTAGCCAAAGACAAGTACAAATATCACCAAGCTGAGGTTACTTTGTTGCAAGCTGGGGTTACTTTGTTGCACAAAGTAGGTCGGAGAAGGTAAATTGGAGGTCACTCTAACATCTAGCGAAAGACAAGTTCGAATTTCACCAAGCTGAGGTTACTTTGTTGCAAGCTGGTTTTACTTTGTTGCACCATGTAGGCCGGGGCAGGCAAATTCGAGGTCACTCTAACATCCAGCCAAAGACAAGTACGAATTTCACCAAGCTGAGGTTACTTTGTTGCAAGCTGGGGTTACTTTGTTGCACAATGTAGGTCAGGGAAGGCAAATTCGAGGTCACTCTAACATCCAGCCAAAGACAAGTACGAATTTCACCAAGCTGAGGTTACTTTGTTGCAAGCTGGGGTTACTTTGTTGCACAAAGTAGGTCAGGGAAGGCAAATTCGAGGTCACTCTAACATCCAGCCAAAGACAAGTACAAATTTCACCAAGCTGAGGTTACTTTGTTGCAAGCTGGGGTTACTTTGTTGCACAATGTAGGCCGGGGAAGGCAAATTCGAGGTCACTCTAACATCCAGCCAAAGACAAGTACGAATTTCACCAAGCTGAGGTTACTTTGTTGCAAGCTGGGGTTACTTTGTTGCACAAAGTAGGTCGGGGAAGGTAAATTCGAGGTCACTCTAACATCCAGCCAAAGACAAGTACGAATTTCACCAAGCTGAGGTTACTTTGTTGCAAGCTGGGGTTACTTTGTTGCACAATGTAGGTCAGGGAAGGTAAATTCGAGGTCACTCTAACATCCAGCCAAAGACAAGTACGAATTTCACCAAGCTGAGGTTACTTTGTTGCAAGCTGGGGTTACTTTGTTGCACAATGTAGGTCAGGGAAGGCAAATTCGAGGTCACTCTAACATCCAGGCAAAGACAAGTACAAATTTCATCAAGCTGAGGTTACTTTGTTGCAAGCTGGGGTTACATTGTTGCACAATGTAGGTCGGGGAAGGTAAATTGGAGGTCACTCTAACATCTAGCCAAAGACAAGTACAAATATCACCAAGCTGAGGTTACTTTGTTGCAAGCTGGGGTTACTTTGTTGCACAATGTAGGTCGGGGAAGGTAAATTGGAGGTCACTCTAACATCTAGCCAAAGACAAGTACAAATTTCATCAAGCTGAGGTTACTTTGTTGCAAGCTGGGGTTACTTTGTTGCACAATGTAGGTCGGGGAAGGTAAATTGGAGGTCACTCTAACATCTAGCCAAAGACAAGTACAAATATCACCAAGCTGAGGTTACTTTGTTGCAAGCTGGGGTTACTTTGTTGCACAATGTAGGTCAGGGAAGGCAAATTCGAGGTCACTCTAACATCCAGGCAAAGACAAGTACAAATTTCATCAAGCTGAGGTTACTTTGTTGCAAGCTGGGGTTACTTTGTTGCACAATGTAGGTCGGGGAAGGTAAATTGGAGGTCACTCTAACATCTAGCCAAAGACAAGTACAAATATCACCAAGCTGAGGTTACTTTGTTGCAAGCTGGGGTTACTTTGTTGCACAAAGTCGGTCGGGGAAGGTAAATTGGAGGTCACTCTAACATCTAGCCAAAGACAAGTACAAATATCACCAAGCTGAGGTTACTTTGTTGCAAACTGGGGTTACTTTGTTGCACAAAGTCGGTCGGGGAAGATAAATTGGAGGTCACTCTAACATCTAGCCAAAGACAAGTACGAATTTCACCAAGCTGAGGTTACTTTGTTGCAAGCTGGGGTTACATTGTTGCACAATGTAGGTCGGGGAAGGTAAATTGGAGGTCACTCTAACATCTAGCCAAAGACAAGTACAAATATCACCAAGCTGAGGTTACTTTGTTGCAAGCTGGGGTTACTTTGTTGCACAAAGTCGGTCGGGGAAGGTAAATTGGAGGTCACTCTAACATCTAGCCAAAGACAAGTACAAATTTCATCAATTTGAGGTTACTTTGTTGCAAGCTGGGGTTACTTTGTTGCACAATGTAGGTCGGGGAAGGTAAATTGGAGGTCACTCTAACATCTAGCGAAAGACAAGTACAAATATCACCAAGCTGAGGTTACTTTGTTGCAAGCTGGGGTTACTTTGTTGCACAAAGTAGGTCGGAGAAGGTAAATTGGAGGTCACTCTAACATCTAGCGAAAGACAAGTTCGAATTTCACCAAGCTGAGGTTACTTTGTTGCAAGCTGGGGTTACTTTGTTGCACCATGTAGGCCGGGGAAGGCAAATTCGAGGTCACTCTAACATCCAGCCAAAGACAAGTACGAATTTCACCAAGCTGAGGTTACTTTGTTGCAAGCTGGGGTTACTTTGTTGCACAAAGTAGGTCAGGGAAGGCAAATTCGAGGTCACTCTAACATCTAGCCAAAGACAAGTACAAATTTCATCAAGTTGAGGTTACTTTGTTGCAAGCTGGGGTTACTTTGTTGCACAATGTAGGTCGGGGAAGGCAAATTCGAGGTCACTCTAACATCCAGCCAAAGACAAGTACGAATTTCACCAAGCTGAGGTTACTTTGTTGCAAGCTGGGGTTACTTTGTTGCACAATGTAGGTCGGGGAAGGCAAATTCGAGGTCACTCTAACATCTAGCCAAAGACAAGTACGAATTTCACCAAGCTGAGGTTACTTTGTTGCAAGCTGGGGTTACTTTGTTGCACAAAGTAGGTCAGGGAAGGCAAGTTCGAGGTCACTCTAACATCCAGCCAAAGACAAGTACGAATTTCACCAAGCTGAGGTTACTTTGTTGCAAGCTGGGGTTACTTTGTTGCACAAAGTAGGTCAGGGAAGGCAAGTTCGAGGTTACTCTAACATCCAGCCAAAGACAAGTACGAATTTCACCAAGCTGAGGTTACTTTGTTGCAGGACGGGCTTACATTGTTGCACAAAGTAGGTCGGGGAAGGTAAATTTGAGGTCACTCTAACATCCAGCCAAAGAAAAGTACAAATTTCATCAAGTTGATGTTACTTTGTTGCAAGCTGGGGTTACTTTGTTGCACAAAGTAGGTCAGGGAAGGCAAATTCGAGGTCACTCTAACATCCAGCCAAAGACAAGTACGAATTTCACCAAGCTGAGGTTACTTTGTTGCAAGCTGGGGTTACTTTGTTGCACAATGTAGGTCGGGGAAGGTAAATTGGAGACCACTCTAACATCTAGCCAAAGACAAGTACAAATTTCATCAAGCTGAGGTTACTTTGTTGCAAGCTGGGGTTACTTTGTTGCACAATGTAGGTCGGGGAAGGCAAATTCGAGGTCACTCTAACATCCAGCCAAAGACAAGTACGAATTTCACCAAGCTGAGGTTACTTTGTTGCAAGCTGGGGTTACTTTGTTGCACAAAGTAGTTCGGGGAAGGCAAATTCGAGGTCACTCTAACATCTAGCCAAAGACAAGTACAAATTTCATCAAGCTGAGGTTACTTTGTTGCAAGCTGGGGTTACTTTGTTGCACAATGTAGGTCGGGGAAGGCAAATTCGAGGTCACTCTAACATCCAGCCAAAGACAAGTACGAATTTCACCAAGCTGAGGTTACTTTGTTACAAGTTGGGGTTACTTTGTTGCACAAAGTAGGTCGGAGAAGGTAAATTGGAGGTCACTATAACATCTAGCCAAAGACAAGTACAAATTTCATCAAGCTGAGGTTACTTTGTTGCAAGCTGGGGTTACTTTGTTGCACAATGTAGGTCGGGGAAGGCAAATTCGAGGTCACTCTAACATCCAGCCAAAGACAAGTACGAATTTCACCAAGCTGAGGTTACTTTGTTGCAAGCTGGGGTTACTTTGTTGCACAATGTAGGTCGGGGAAGGCACATTGGAGGTCACTCTAACATCTAGCCAAAGACAAGTACAAATTTCATCAAGCTGAGGTTACTTTGTTGCAAGCTGGGGTTACTTTGTTGCACAATGTAGGTCGGGGAAGGCAAATTTGAGGTCACTCTAACATCCAGCCAAAGACAAGTACGAATTTCACCAAGCTGAGGTTACTTTGTTGCAAGCTGGGGTTACTTTGTTGCACAATGTAGGTCGGGGAAGGTAAATTGGAGGTCACTCTAACATCCAGCCAAAGACAAGTACGAATTTCACCAAGCTGAGGTTACTTTGTTGCAAGCTGGGGTTACTTTGTTGCACAAAGTAGGTCGGAGAAGGTAAATTGGAGGTCACTCTAACATCTAGCGAAAGACAAGTACGAATTTCACCAAGCTGAGGTTACTTTGTTGCAAGCTGGGGTTACTTTGTTGCACAATGTAGGTCAGGGAAGGCAAATTCGAGGTCACTCTAACATCTAGCCAAAGACAAGTACAAATTTCATCAAGTTGAGGTTACTTTGTTGCAAGCTGGGGTTACTTTGTTGCACAATATAGGTCAGGGAAGGCAAATTCGAGGTCACTCTAACATCCAGCCAAAGACAAGTACGAATTTCATCAATTTGAGGTTACTTTGTTGCAAGCTGGGGTTACTTTGTTGCACAATGTAGGTCGGGGAAGGTAAATTGGAGGTCACTCTAACATCTAGCCAAAGACAAGTACAAATTTCATCAAGCTGAGGTTACTTTGTTGCAAGCTGGGGTTACTTTGTTGCACAATGTAGGTCGGGGAAGGCAAATTCGAGGTCACTCTAACATCCAGCCAAAGACAAGTACGAATTTCACCAAGCTGAGGTTACTTTGTTGCAAGCTGGGGTTACTTTGTTGCACAATGTAGGTCGGGGAAGGTAAATTGGAGGTCACTCTAACATCTAGCCAAAGACAAGTACAAATTTCATCAAGCTGAGGTTACTTTGTTGCAAGCTGGGGTTACTTTGTTGCACAATGTAGGTCGGGGAAGGCAAATTCGAGGTCACTCTAACATCCAGCCAAAGACAAGTACGAATTTCACCAAGCTGAGGTTACTTTGTTGCAAGCTGGGGTTACATTGTTGCACAAAGTAGGTCGGGGAAGGTAAATTCGAGGTCACTATAACATCTAGCCAAAGACAAGTGCAAATTTCACCAAGCTGAGGTTACTTTGTTGCAAGCTGGGGTTACATTGTTGCACAATGTTGGTCGGTGAAGGTAAATTGGAGGTCACTCTAACTTCCAGCCAAAGACAAGTACGAATTTCACCAAGCTGAGGTTACTTTGTTGCAAGCTGGGGTTACTTTGTTGCACAATGTAGGTCGGGGAAGGTAAATTGGAGGTCACTCTAACATCCAGCCAAAGACAAGTACGAATTTCACCAAGCTGAGGTTACTTTGTTGCAAGCTGGGGTTACTTTGTTGCACAATGTAGGTCGGGGAAGGTAAATTGGAGGTCACTCTAACATCTAGCCAAAGACAAGTACAAATTTCATCAAGCTGAGGTTACTTTGTTGCAAGCTGGGGTTACTTTGTTGCACAATGTAGGTCGGGGAAGGCAAATTCGAGGTCACTCTAACATCCAGCCAAAGACAAGTACGAATTTCACCAAGCTGAGGTTACTTTGTTGCAAGCTGGGGTTACATTGTTGCACAAAGTAGGTCGGGGAAGGTAAATTCGAGGTCACTATAACATCTAGCCAAAGACAAGTACAAATTTCATCAAGCTGAGGTTACTTTGTTGCAAGCTGGGGTTACTTTGTTGCACAATGTAGGTCGGGGAAGGCAAATTCGAGGTCACTCTAACATCCAGCCAAAGACAAGTACGAATTTCACCAAGCTGAGGTTACTTTGTTGCAAGCTGGGGTTACTTTGTTGCACAAAGTAGGTCGGGGAAGGTAAATTCGAGGTCACTCTAACATCCAGCCAAAGACAAGTACGAATTTCACCAAGCTGAGGTTACTTTGTTGCAAGCTGGGGTTACTTTGTTGCACAATGTAGGTCGGGGAAGGCAAATTCGAGGTCACTCTAACATCCAGCCAAAGACAAGTACGAATTACACCAAGCTGAGGTTACTTTGTTGCAAACTGGGGTTACTTTGTTGCACAAAGTAGACCGGAGAAGGTAAATTGGAGGTCACTCTAATATCCAGCCAAAGACAAGTACGGATTTCACCAAGCTGGGGTTGTTGAATGCTAACTCTAGGTAACATTTAATCAATGTCGAGCTCGACTCCAGCCGAGTCAAGGTCAAATCGGAGCCAGCCGAGTCAAGGTCAACGTAATGGTCAACGCAAGTTCATTGTATAGCTCAAGGCAACGAGAAAGTTATTGAATAATAACCAGGATAAAAGTGATTACAGATTCTGAATTTTGTCATTGCTTGAATTGCATTCATCGAGGTGGAAGTGACTTTGGCTGTTACTCGTATATGGAGTTCATATCTGAGGATCTTGTGATTAGAAATTTCGCATCTTTGGTTATCCGAACAGCAGCGGATAGCACAGCAAAAAGAAAATGCGAACAGAGACTTTTGCTAGAGACATGGTAGGCACTCTCAGTGGTTTATGGAACACTTTTTGGAGGTCCTTGTGTCTAGAAACTTGCTTTTTTTTGTTAGCCTAACAGGACTGCACAATACAGCAAGAAGAAAATGAGAACAGAGACTTCTGCTTGAGGTGGTAGTGACGCTCGGTGGTATATGAAATATTTTTCTAAGGTTCTTGTGGCTAGAAGCTTGCCAGGTTTGGTTGAACTAACAGAACCGCATAACACAGTCTTCTGCTTGAGGTGGTAGTGACCCTCGGTGGTATATGGAACATTTCTCGGAGAATATTGTGCCCAGAAAATTGCCATTTTTGTTTAAGTTAACTGGAGCGCATAACACAGCAAGAAGAAAATGACAACAGGTAACACATAGTAGTAAATTCTTATCATAGATGTCTTAAAGTAGCTTAAAATTCCACAGTTACCTGCATGATGTCTCTCCCTATGCATTCTTCTTATAACGCAAATCTAATTGGCACTTGTAGCTCCATGTTTCCACGAAAACATAATGAAAAAGCCAACTGACTAATTGTATCAAATCGCCTATTCTCGTTGTCAAAACTTTATACCCACCATATCTTCACTAAATGTTTACTAATATCTCCAGACACAAATAAATTGCTTCGCTTCCAACCAACCTTATCCCATCTTCCTGGCAGCTGTTTACTTCCTGTCGTCTAATCTCTAATAATACCCACTGCCAGAAAAGCATTTTCCAATGTCTCGCAAAATGTTGAGTATACTTCTCATACTCTCCTGTTTTTCCTGTTCAAGCGACGGTTATGCTTCAGGAACAACGCGAGCATCACACTAGCAACAAAGAATATGAAGCTGCAAATTCATCTTCAGGAAGTCCTTCCAGCTTGCAAAGAATATATATACGTAAATTTGTACGATTGCGTATATGTTGAACATATCAAGGTAGATGCATGCAAAATAGACACATGTGTATATAAAAGGAGTACATAATCAAATTTGTGCGGGAAGCGATGTTGTTAAGTAGGAGATACTATCACACATAAGTTCCTGGGTAAGCCAAGTACTTACATGAGAAGTTTAGATGTGTCGGCATGATAAAATGAGGACAAGACATTGAAAGTTTGTCGGGATCATTTGAGTATATGATAGGAGTTTATTTTTTTGGCGTAGATAAAAGCGAATGTTTTCCTTTTGGAAAACATTCTTCCAAGATGGTTTTTTGTAGATGTGTAAATAATCATCAAGTGGCTATTGATTGGCCATCTGAACTAATTTCTTTCCTTAGCTAGGAAAAGTCACGTTAAAAGAAATACTCCTTTACTGTATAAATAGGAAAAAATAGCTAAAATTTTGATCGAAACTTGCATGCTTTCATGTTGCGCGATAATACCATAATTTGATTTTTTTTTGTATAGAGCGATACTACAGCCAACTTCATCGCGAAACTCCCTCTTAGAATAACAACAACCGTAGAAGTTATTACACCGAAATATAAGAAACACAATTCTTCATAGTGTTCAATATGTAGAACTTCATATGAAAGCATTCATATATCCTTGGTTAGACATGACAGTCTATTTTAGGCCGTTTTCTTACTTTGATCAAAAGTCACTCTCTTTTGAAACTTTATATATTCTGGCGCATGCTTCGTTCCTTCTATTCAGTTGACTATCAGTACCCTGGAAGTTTACTACGTATGGGTCTCCGATTTGACATATAGGTATTGGTCCTCGCCAAAAGGCCAAGCCTTGGTTGCATCTTCTGAGGGTGTCGATGCATATCTCTATGTCCATCTTGCCACTAACCCGCATTAAGCTGAAAGGCTCCCTGCGTGGGCACCTGAAAGAACTATCACAGACCAATCCCATGAATGGATAGTCATTAGGTGAGAAGTCCTCAAAAACTCTACAATAGTATATTATTGAGATCAGGGACTGCAAAACGAATACTGCATCGGATAGTTTACGAAGATGGTTCAAGTGGAGGAAAGTGTAAGTAAAGTATCCATGTCCTATCAATTATTGACTAGTTCCATCCCAAGGACTCGTTTTCCTCTAGTTTCTGGCTGAAGTGTTGTCTATGCTACAAACTGCATTGACTTAGGACACCAATAAATACTTAACTTGCCTTCTTAACTTGCACTTAGTTATAAATAGATCATGGCTCAAGTACCATTCATTTAAATTTCATTCCAACGTAATTGAAAACATTCTATCTTTGATGGAGTCATGCATACTGAAATAAATTCCAACCAAATCATTTCAATTTCAATCAAATTAAGGAACAATCATCATGCCAGACTAACAGACAATAAACATCCTACTTTATTGACAAATGAAATTTCATTCGAGCGAAAAAATTTTTCATCCGACATGAACCATTCAATTTTCAAAATTTGAATTGAATCAAACGGTCAAAGTTCATTTCAGTTCAAGCTCACCCCTATGACATGACAAAGACGGGTCTTATCCTTGCGGTTACAAACCATAGTAATTTGAATGTTATGACATTCATGGTGGGCCAGCCAGGGATAGAAGAATTGAATTTATGTCATATGACTGTTTACTTTAACAATTAAGGACGTTGCCTTCTCAGTTTTACAAATTACTTCGGGGAAATTTCACTTCAAATTTTCAAGGATACTCGTCAAGAAGTACAGATTCATCCACATATTTCCTTTAATTTTCCTGGAATTTTGAATTAAAAATTAATGTGAACAATGTTAAAATGAAGGTAATTAATTATATTTTTAGTGTCAATGCTATTTCCTTTCTTTTGTTAACCGAGTTCATAAGTAAGTCATGTATACTGTAATAAAGAGCTCATACTGAATCAAAATTTTTCCATACACCAATATGAACTCGATGGTCTACAGAGTAATTATGAAAATTAATAAATTTAATAAATAAAACAGTCAACACTCTCCTTTTTGTTTATCGATCAAAATATTGATACGCGAATGAATAAATAATACGTGAGACATGATTGGAAATTTTTCATAACAAGGACGACACATTTTTTTAACGAAGGAGGATGAAAAAATGATGATAAAATATTTTCATAAATATTCTACATGCTACAAGGATATAAATATACTATATATATATATATATATAAATGAACAGCAATTGACTTACATGTCCTGACTTCATATTTTTCTCTTTGTTTGTAACTGTCATTATATCCTTTTGTATTCTCGCCTTACAGGACTCGGAATTATGTCTGTCGTTGTCGCTTGCATTGTTATTTATGAAATTGGCTTCATTATGCTGGCTGTGCTGTTGCTGTCATCATGCATTGACGGTATTTCGAAATAGTGTCAATTTAATACCACAACCTGAACCGAAAATGGGACGTATGTTGGCGCAATACAGGTGAGTAAATATTAATGTATATTGGTTGTTTCTCTGTTCAGTGAATGACTTCTGTATGCGACAAAAGTCAATTATTCAATTGGATGATATTTCGCACAATTGTTTGCAGAAAGAATGCAGAAAGTATCAAGTAAAATATTTATAAAAAAATTGTTAAACATAGAGAATAATGCAACAAACACCGTGAAATTTTAAATATTTTTTTTTGCAAAAAAAACACTTATTTTCACAGTTGACCAGGTTAAAGCTGATTTGACTGTTTGAAGCAATACGACAAACTGACGATGCCTGAAATATGCCGAGTAAATTTTTTAGTCGATTCGCAGAATGACATAAAAGGAATCCTTTATATTAATGTTACTACCCAGCTTGAGTCCACTGTTTCAATAAAGCGTCGGCCAGCACCACCTTATAATTTTGTAGATGGTCCTGCATAGATTTAGAAAGGGAGGGCAGGTTGTTAGAGCTATCGGATACAATCTGTAACGATATGCAAGAAACTCCATCATGATGTAATGTGTAGTCGGTGCAGAGATACGCTGCAGTCCCATTTGAGCTTCAGGAGCAGTTTTAATGGGGTAGCCAGACTAAAATATTCTACGACAAGGACTCTCAAGAAAACTTGTAGCTAAAGTATGGTGACTGGTTCAGATCACAATTTGTGAATTCTTTGGTCTTTAACTTATTTGTAAAAAAATTTGATACGAATAATCACAAAACTTTTAATGATGCTACTTTAGTTAGCTGACCCATTCGGCATTGAACTAGTTTTGAGATTTCGCGCACTCTGATGAAAATATTTTAAATCTGAAAACCAAGAGTTTACATCATGATTTATATGTGGAAAAACTAACAAAAGCCAAACAAACTTTGTTAATCCAGTAAGCTTCCAACGAACTTATTGCGAATTCCTCTGCATTGACCTTACAATACTCAATCTATTCAATCAAATATATTTAGCACATACGTGTGCATGCAATTGTTGCTGATAATAATGATGAAATTTTATAGTAAATTTTGCACTTCCAAAGAAATTCACGTAAGCAAACTCCCTTTCCAATTATCACGATGTGAGTCAAATTCAAAATGAGTTGTTCAAAAAAAACACTACACACTATGTTTCGTTACTGGCTCAAAGCCAAGCCAAACTCTTCACCATCGGTTCCCTTAAACTGAAAATTGCATACTTCTCATCTTTTGTAAAAAGGATATAATGATACATACGAGTCTCAAAAATATGCACACGTGCATTGTCGTCATCATGTTGGTGACGGTACCAACGGTTGTGATATCATGGTAGAGATGACTTCTATTTCCACTTACACATCACATTTGCATTTTCTTTCATATTTGCTTTTTGCAATGCAATAAAAAGTGTTAACATGTATGAAAAAGTAAAATGCATCTTCTACAGGTGTATCAAGTTTGCTGCAATATGGGTATGTGAGTTTCGGTGTTCTATCAACAAAAAATACCATGTATAAGAGCACGAATCTCCTTGCAATGGCATTAATGGAAGAATTTCAAAGGAAACTTTCCCAGTATCTTGTTTCCTTTCCGACGTATAATTTAATACGTTGAATTTATGTAGTGGCTGCTTGTATTTGAAACCATGCATGCAAATATGTGTTGCAATGCATAAATTTGATATTTTATCATGAATTTCGTTTATACTTTAATGAAAGTGGTAAAGGATAAATTGTTGAATGAAATGTTGATACGTAGCGTATTCAATATCTTACAACTTATATTTTTAAGTCAATATTGCTTCTATACTATAAGTTTTATTCCATTTATTCAAAAAAGGCTTCTATTATCCTTGCGATAATGTTTTTCAGCAGCCTATTCAGCAGTATACTATTCTATGGTTTAACTTATCACGAAATACGTCTTTATGTCCCTTTCACGATTCAAATGTCAAAAAGGATTTTTTTATCAATTTTTTGATACGGTTACTGAATACTCCTGGTACATGCTTCACATTTTTTCAGTCCTATCTGTTCCGAAAAGAACAGATAGGACTGAAGAACAACCATTTCTTTTTTCAATTCCATTTTAAAAACAATGATCCATGCCTCGCACCTTGATCTATGCATTGTTAAATTTTGTTAGTGTGGTCTCATATAGACACTCATTTTCCATAGGGATACAACTTTATTTTGTGGCAAATATGAAGAGTCTGCGTATACGCAGATGGCTTATACAAACAAAATGTGTGCAGATGCGAATAAAATTGAAACGTATTTCCAAAGTAACAATAACATGAGCCTGAAATAACGAAAAACAGATTAAATTTTCCATAATAGCATCATTATACCCGTTAACGGCTTACAAATGTTGTTTTGACGTGTCATTAAGATTTCATAAAATACTGGCATAACACCAAGGATATACCGATCAAACCACAAGGTGCTCGTATCGTTTAGACATCAATTCAACACGCTCTATTTCCCACCCAATTTTCACATCACTTCTACCTGAAAATAAAATCAAAATCTGTTACCACCCAAGCCACTTTACATCGTCCAACAAACATATCTTTACACCACATCCTTATCGACATTATTCTCGCAGAAAGAGTACAGAAGCAAACGAAAAAAATACACATTCATGAAATCCTCAACTTTCTTTCCTGTAAATGGATGAAGATTCACGCCGACAGGCAAGCAACAGTAGGGAAAATGAAAATATCTTTTGCGCAATGAAAAATGAAGTTGTTAAATAATAAATTGTGCTTCGTGTAGCAGAAATTGAATCAATGCCTCAGAGAAGATAATGTAATAATTTTTTTCTTGTATACACACACGCACGCACACTCCTTCACGTAAGATCTTATAAAGACATCTAACAGTAGGAAGCATATCCTTATTGATGGTGCAAGTAACCAGTCGCCGACTTACATCAACATTTTCTCAAACTGACTTCTGGATAGATTGTAAATGTTTCACCTTATAAGCCTAAAAGTAAGTGCCTGTTAGTACACATGTGTATATATATTGGATTTATTTAGGTACCGGCTTCTAAGATCCATGCATGCACATGACAGTTTATGGATAATATCCTTATTTACTCTTCCAAAAAAGCAGATTGCTAGCCTAGTTAGATTGGGTTAAAGAGAAAAGGAGAGTGAAAAATATTGGGAATTTGAAATCATTTAACAGGCTCACAAGGATTAGTGTACTGAATTTAGGAATTTTATTTTGAAAGCAAAAAATGGATTTTTCAACTCTTTATAATGGAAAAGAGAGAATCACATAGGGAAACAAATAAGGACCATCAATTTTCTGCAGCGACAACGTATGGTACATAATATACGGTGGCAAATCAATGAAACCAAAAGCAATGAATGGTGCAATAAACTACATTAAAACTAATTTTCGTCAACTTGAGTTCATGATCTAGTTTAACTTCATATGACCAGCAGTACCAACGATTCATTCAAAAAGCAGGAACAAATAGTTCAGACTATCAATTTTGCCTGGAGAGCTTATTCTGCCACTTGCTGGGAACAACGACTGCGGTGGAAAAATCGATCATGGGCGCGACTCGAAACGTCCCTCAGGTGGCTAACTGAAGTTGGCTGCACTCATTTTTTGGGTCCTTGTAGCCAAAATCATGCCTCCGTTCCATACAGACGTTGTTTTACCTCAGAAACTGAAACTTTCCTTACTTCAAAAGCCACAAGTCAAACTCTAATTTGAATAAATATCTCCACCATCGCAAGTTTTCACAATTTAGATTCACAATGAGCGGTTCTCGTTGTTCAACTTTAGATCCTTTCTTATGTACTCAAACTTTGCTTGTTGTACTAAATATTGCTCATTTCTATAGAAGTCTATGTAGAAATACTCTTTCTCCATCAGGTTCTAACTCGCAGTTCGCTCTAACCAAATTTTCTAGCCCTTTGCAGAGACCAATATTTCAAGTGGTACAGATCAGTAATTTTTATGCAGGAATCGATTAAGCTTCGTCAGTGTCGAGCATTAAGTCGACAGTGCATCCACGTTCCCACTATGGAGATCTGACTTGTGAATAGGATCATTTTCCAGAGCTTTTACTCGAAGTTCCCGTATTGTGCAAGGACCAAACATCAGTCATATGACTATGTGGCATACCACTTTTTTGAGTGTGGTCATTATACAGGGTCTGTATAATAAGTAACCGGACTGACCTCAGAAAATTTTTTATTGGCAAAATAAGTACAATTTTTCTTTAGAAATCTTCAAAGTAGTCCCCATTGGAGTCGATAACATGCTGATACCGGATTTTCCAATCCCCGAACGCTCCCTGGAAGTCGGCAACCTCGATGCTGTCTAGATCCCTCGTCGTAGCACGTTGAACGTTTTTCAGAGTCCCGAACCGCGTCCCCTTAATGTGTCTCTTGATCTTGGGGAACAGAAAGAAGTCCGCTGGTGCCATATCCGGGCTGTAAGGAGGCTGTGGCAACGTTGCCCTCGACTGTTTGGCAGGCAGGTGTGGCAGGCAGGTGTGCGACGGAGCATTGTCGTGATGGAGGATCCACGAATCGGCAATCTCCAGACGGACTCGGCGAACCCGGGCGGTTAGTCGACGGAGCACCTCTCTGTAGTACTGGCCGTTTACAGGTTGGCCGGGTGGCACAAACTCTTTGTGAACAATGCCTTTCACGTCAAAGAAAGCAATGAGCATCGACTTCACCTTCGATTTGCTCATGCGCACTTTTTTCGGTCGTGGTGACGCCGGTGTGTGCCACTCCGAACTCTGCCGCTTCGTCTCAGGATCGTATTCGAAAACCAACGTCAACCAACCAAACCGTTTTCTTGAGTTTGACACAAAATTTTATGCTAACACGTTGCTCGATCGTACGCTCCATTTTCACTCCGACGACGTAACTGAACACGCACTCCGCTCTCGCTCGATGCTATCTCTCCAAGCGCTTGGAGGCAACTGCTGCAGCCCGGTTCCCTTTCCCTAGACCCCCACCACCACTACAGCTCCAGATACCAGTTAGCAGACGCTTTGACGGCGCGGGGCAGGCTCAGTCCGGTTACTTATTATACAGACCCTGTATCATAGCCAGGAGCTGTAGATGCGTTAGTAGTCCGTCGTAACCCAAAAAGAATCCGACATCTTGAAAATTTCGGCAGGACTGTTACTTGAACATAGAGCTGGCAACGCAGAAGCCCAGTACAGTTCACCAGTACATCACATCCATAAATCTTCGAACTTTATGATGAGGGTCATCTTCCTACTGGGAAAATTGCGGAGCCTTTTATCACAAATTGTCTCTCACTCTATATTCAAAGAATTCAACGAAAAAAAAAATAATTTTTATTGAATGCAAACCCGGTAATATGTATTATTTTACGGTTGAAAGAAAAAAACGGAGCGCAATCCTTCTTTTTAAATTTTCTCAATCTTTCAGTTCGTATCAGTTCCTAACAACATCAAAATTGAAAGCATCTCTTTACCAGCTACAATTGATTCAATCCAAAAATTGTTCATGTTTAAAGGACATAATATGTCAAGCAAAAATTAAAATTACATCACTTGAATATATGAAAAGCGACCAATCAAAGGACACTTACCAAAGCCATGGATAAGGAAAACCATTTAAAACCTTTCCAACACTCGCTTCAAAGTCATGAAATCATATTGCCTGGACCATTTTTCAAATCATAATGTCATAAACCTACTGAGCCATCGTCAGTTCATGCAAAATCTTTGAGAGTGTCTGTCAACACTCTTCAAACACTTAATGCATATCTCTTTCATACTCATCCTTGTTACTCAACTTTTCACCTACATAACTAGGTGAAACAATCTTGGTCATATTGTTTCGTTCATCTTCACCTTATTTACTTCTTTCTTTTTTGTTTCACATTTTCTTTCAGCTTACACTCAGTTCAGGGTTTATAGCTATTTTATATATTTTTTTATCTATACTTGAATGTCCTTAATATGAATTTATATTTTTGATATGACTTTACTGTTCGTCACAACAACGTGACAAAACGGAAGCAGGAAAGATGAAGAAATGAAATCGTTTCGCCAAGACATAAGACTTCTGCTAAGTTGAATTTCGAAAATAAAAAAGGAAATGCAAGGAAGAGAGGGAGAAGGAAAATAAAGAAAAACAGGACACTTTAAAAAGACAAAATAACTTAAAGTATGGCAATATGTCAAGTTATTTAGAATAATTTGCATCAAGTAGAAAGACACCATTTGTGTTGACAATGTGCCTGTAAGTACTGCACAAGGACATTTAGCCAGAATTTGTTGTCTTATTTTGAAACTGGAAGGACAATTTAATTTTCATCACGCTTTTCAGAATAGGGTTTCTTTCGTGTATTTTTGTGTGTGAAAACAAAACAAAATATGTTCAAAGGAATGAATATCTTACAATAGAAATATTTAAATTGTAGAATCATCGTTTTCAAAATAAGAATTAACATAAGTGTTTTCATATTTATCTTTATTTTAAAATTTAGTATAGACTTTTACGTTCAAAGCTTATGACAGACAGAGAACAATCAGACTCATAAATTTACTTGGGGAAAGATCCTTACGAATGCAACACAAGCACGTACGAGTTTTTCAGTGCAATGTGATGATAGAATGCATTGAAAAAGGATTAATAAAATTTATTGACCTTTGCTGGCCAGCTGAATACCAGCAATTTAAAGGAATAAAAATAACTACAAGACATTATTGAAATGGAAGTACTAATCCAAATCCTTTATACGTTAGCAAATATTTGCCTTTTCTCGTTTCCATAATCATTTTTGCTTTGAATTTAACAGATCAAAGTTTTGATTGTAAATAAAGATTGTAAGAGGGAATCAAAATTAAAATCGGGTGCATCGTCGAAGTTATTGTAAGTCACCAATGAACTGCATTTGCAATCACCTGGCGGGAATGAAATTCTATAAATGCTATATAATTCCCTTCTAAAGGATTCTGATAAAATGGAGAAAATCTAAGTAAATCAGAAAGGAATCAAAAGAAATCAATTAATTCCTATTCTTTTCAATCGATCATAACAGATACCATGGAACCCAGTTGATTTAGATAGAGAAGATAGATTTACGTTTAGGATTCAACGAAGAAGTGCTTGTTATGAAATAACAAGATCGTTGACTAACTTGAACCTAGAAACTGCAACGTAGATGGCGAGTATATCCACATTACTATTGAAAATAGACCAAAGCTGCAAAATGGAAAGGAATGAAAAGTGTCCTGTATGTACCATGACGTTTGTGTGGTAGCATCGTAACCAAAAACTTGGGACAAAGTCTATTCATGTGTTATCTTTATCAAAGAATCGTTCTCAGCAACGGCTTTTCAACTCAACTCGGGACCTGTTACATAAATGTGAGTATATCCCGAAGATTCCAATGGATGATAGACCAAACTGAACAAACTATTTTGAAGAACGCCCTTATCAAATTTAAAATGCAAATAACTGAATTGTGTTCTGAATGTGTTCGTGCGATTTTTTGGAGTACCTTCATAACCAGGAACTCACCACAATCTCCTAGTCAGCATCACGACAGGATCTATTAATTGGAGCGAGCGTTTATTGTGTATAGTGCCCACTTTAACAATTTTGAAGTATGTTTAAAGCCTTTTGGGCTTAGATATCACCGAAAACGCGAGAAAGATACAACCAATGGGTTTGTATCAAGGACTTTAGAAATAGAAAGGAAAAAAATATAGTGCCACCTAGCCTCATCCGACTTTGGTAGGGGAGTCCCGAAATTGGAAATCCTGTTATAAGAGCGCCGTTTCGATTGCATGGAGATGGGCCAAAATCTGTGAAGACAGTGCTTAAAAGACTTGTTTTAGTTGGATAGGATAAATAGACATACTTCCATGTCTATAAGTTCTACTAGTCAATTTAGGGAAAGGAGGGTGAAGGGACACTGCGTGAATAATTCCCAACTGGTACGAAATGGTATGTTCATACCTGTTTGGAATTATTAACGCAATTTAAAAACTTTTGGGAAGAACCTCATGCATTCACGCTCCAATAGCCACACCAACCAGACACTTTCATAAAAGGATATCACTTTTAAGAAGCCCTAATCGTTCAAAACTCTTATTCCATCTTAATATTTATTTTGTAAATTAAACGTTCTTGATCATTCCGACACAGCAAATCCTTGAGAACTTCACGTAAGGTACTAACAATTTAACGAATCAAACTCCTATAGTATGAACTACAATTGCAGCAGTTAATTACTGTGTGAGCTATATGCATCATTCAATAATAATCCATTTGATAGTGACAAAAAGTTGTGAAAATTCGTGTCTTCTAATTTTCACTTATCAACTAACTTATAGTTCGCCAACATTGTTTACTCTTCACGGAAAGCGTTCATACTGAAAAAATATCTAACGGATATGTGCAGATAACTCACCAAATAATTTATGTTCTAAAAAGGGAAAACGGAAGGACCAACTTAAGCAATTGGTCACTGTTTGAGGTCAGGGCCCAGTATACTAACGAAGGTTAATATTTACATTCTCCCAAATCACTCCCTAAGTTTCATGTTGTATACCATGTTTCCGCTTTCTATATTTAATCTTCCTTGCCAATATCCTAATATATGTCATCCAGTATATCCTATCCTCATTCTTAATTCGAATTAGTAACGGGTTGAGCATTTCTCGTTTTGTCTAAATAAAGGTTTTAAACCCTGCTTTCTGAATTCGTTTCATTGATGGTCGACATTCTTCTCCGCATATATTGAAGGACTGAGTTAAGGAAAATCTATTTAAACAGTCAATATACGCATAAAACTTTATGAAACAACCCTTATCTTTGAGGTAATTGAGCATATGAAGCCTATGAACGTACGAAGCTTTCTTTTTAACGTTTTATGTCATTTTAATTCGCCTTCAAATACACATGTAATCAGTCTCGATTCTAATCATAGTGAAAATATAACACAGCAAACTATCAACTGTGAAGGATTCACGGAATTTAACATAACTGCTTCGAAAACAGAATTCTGATTAATTGTGCTTTTTCCCATTCATCTATCCACAAAGGACACTTTGGAATCGAAACAGATTCGATTATCTTACATCACTTGTATTCATCAAATCACGTTATATTCAATAATTTCAAAAGCAATTCTAAATTTGAATAATTCACACACATGTACATATGTCATCACGAACACATAACAATAGGAAGGAAAGTTGGAAGTTTCCATTGATCCCCATGTAAGCCATGAAACTTTACCAGCACTTCAACAACAAGATTTCCTCTTCAAGTGAACTTTTATCCAAATATTAAGAAAGTTTGATTCTCTGGGATTTCGTCTGGTAATCCCTTGAAAGTATTACAGAATTTATACAAGTATTAAACTTTAACACAGCACGTTCCACAATATCAAGCTTTAAGCGAATACAAGTAAAATAGACAGGTAGCAAGGATAATTTAGCTGGATTCGAATAACTATTGATATGTAAATGAGCTTTCCATTCAGGATTTATGATACACGAGCCATTGAAGCTGTTAATAAATTAAGAGCGTATAATACTACACATGTTGATTATCATCCTTGAAGGAAACTCGCATAATTTAATCAGAAATTTACAATTGACGTAAGCTGCTAAACATTTTTCAACCATTTTTTATTTAAACACGTTGACGAACTTTTCAAGTAAAATTATCTTTAATCAACATCGAACTCGTCTCGTAATCTTTGATCACCGCTTGAAGGATATTTGCAAATCGAACCTACATACCTTTGTACAACGATTAACTAAATAGGCAATCAATCAATCAATTCTGTCCATCAATCAACTATGGTTGGTTACACGCATTTACGTGCTCTTGATTTCCTGCGATCATCTTTACGCTATTCGTGAAAAATAAATTCCTTTAAGATAATCGGATCCTTCAGCTACATGAAATAAAATTGAGAAGGATGTACAAGTAATTTGTCGTTCTAGAGCAGACATTTCACTTCTGTTTCAAAGTGTTTTATCTTTGGGTATTTTTTTTTTTTTTTGCGTTGCGGCTACAGGACACTTAAAGTTGTTAGAAGAGGGTGTTTTCTAAATGCAAGGCAGGATGAGAATGTTTATATAAGGATAAATTTAAGTCGATATCGATTTTAAGGTGGAAATTTGTTTTGAAGTCGATATTCGGGTGACTACTTGGGACCTGGTAAAATTTTTTTAAGTAAATGGACTTTGGGGTGCTTTTCATAAGATGAAATTTCTTGAGTTTTATCAGGTTACATTTTCAAAATAAGACATGAATCTGTTGAATGATCCTAAGTCCAGGGGGACGGCAAATCAGCGTTGAGTTTGCAACTGAAAACGCTCCGATCGAATCATATTGTTTTTGTTTTAAGTTACGTGATTTCCAGTCAAACTCAATACACCGAATTTTAAAGCGCGAATGAATAGTATGATTAATTTAGAAATTGTTCATGTTACAAAGTTTTACTACTTACTAAATTTTCTTAATCCTAGCAACGTTGCTCATGCCTTCGTGAATGTTTCCCTCAAGTCATACTTTCTTCTGTTCATGCGACATTCCCTGATTGCTCGACGATGTCCTGCAGAATTTGTCATCAATTTTTTAAAGCCAATGGTTGAAGTGGATACCAACTAGAGCTTTCCGCGTAAAGAAAGGTGTAAAAGTATATAAAAACCTCTTAAAGTGAATGTGAATGTCAAGTTCGGTCATTGAGCGGCTTGGTTTACCAAAGATCAGGCGTCATGGCTCAATCTTAAAAAACATTGTGGACTGATTTCGGCCTTATTCGGTTTTTGAGTAAGCAAGCATGTTTTAAGTCTCACTTCATTGGATTCGTAAACTACGGTCGTGAGAATTCCGATGATACTCCTCATACATTCATTTGTGAAGATGTTTAGTAAGTAGTCCCGCAGCCTTGTTGTACTAAGCTGTCTACTATAAATGTGTCAAATGCCGTCACCTTCTTATCACGAATTAGGGAATTTTCTTAGAAAATTGAGTACCTGATTAAGGAGAAGGGTTGTCAATCTTCCAAGGTGGATATCTCTCGAAGTAGTATTCATACAACATAATTTGAACAAATACATTATTATTTTTCTGATCGTGTAATTTCGGTAAATTCTACATCAAGTTAACAAAGGACAACATGACAATTTTCCCCAAATTCTTATTCAGAACGACGAACTTTAGAATTCTAATCACTAAGAACGGACACATTAAATCACCCATCAAGTTGCTCTTCATTTTTACTCCAGCTCCACTCTTGTATCATCCTTTCTTGAGTGGAACTAATATACTCTTACGAACCTTCTATGTTCTGTAAGTGAAGATGAATGACTGTTCAATATGTCCTTTTTCGCAAAAAAAATCATTTACATTACACAACAATTTCTGGATACGAAAGCTCGGATACATGTCCATGTCCTTCCTTCTGTTGTTTTTTATTTTTCAATTTGTTATACAGTGGTCATTGCACAAATGCGACGTTAAATCTTTGAAAAGTTTTTCTGTTTCCTTTTAGCTTAGATTGTAGCAATGCACATGCATGCATTTGATACTTTTCTTTTGCATGAAATTGCACTCATATGACTTGCCTTGCACATGTGAAAAAGGTGCACGCGAAAGTTTAACACACGTTGGTAATATGAGCAAATAACAAAACACATACAAAAAAATCCGGATTTAGAAGATATATAGTATGTTGTGTAAATATTGGTGTTATTTGCGCAAATATTCCTGCACAGAATTATGTTTGGGGATTTATTTAACATACTTTAATATACTGAAACAATTTTGACTTGAGATCAAATACCCATGACGTTGCAGTGTTTTTTTTTATTTTAATCAATAAAATATTAAAAGGTGTATGTGCCGTTTTTACATTCACATGCAGTACATTTTTACAAGGTACATTGAATAGACGATTGGCATACAAAAGTTTCGTAATGTCTCTGGAAAGTCATCGGAAGCTAATTGAATATGGAGAGAAAAATGAGGAAAAGAACCTTGTTAAATTGAAACAAAACTCTTTATAATTGAAACAAAAAAAGAAAAAGAAGTAGAGATACGAGGATGAGAAAAAATCAAGAAGAAAAGTATGAAAATGTAAGAAGAATATGCAGAGACCGCAAAAAGGTTAAAAAAAGGAGTCGAAAACGAGGAAAAAAATTAAATTAGGGGAAAAAGTCTCGACCAATTACATTAAGAATCTCTACCAAATTGTTCCTTCTTGAAGTTGACGTAGTTAGATTTGAAGCAATTGCATTTCATTTATAAAGATTCCTATTTAGTAGAGCCAATAAGCAACGAGTTTGCAAGGAATCGGGCATATCTTCACGCAACTTACGTTAAACTTTGTACTAATTTTCAAACTTATGTTCATTGCGTTAATGGATCTAACATATGCATAACATAGAAACTTGCGAATAGGGGAATCAGTCTAAGGAAAAAGCCGCAAACCCAACGTAAATAGTCTCTGCATAATGACTTAAACGTAGTTTATTTGTGTTAGTTTTTATAAAATATAGTTTTTTCGCAAGTAACTGATAACTCCAATCACTTGTATTGAAGAACACACACAGGGAACAATGTCATAAACGTCTAAAAGATACTAGAAACAACATATTATAAGTAATTACTTAACTTACATCCGATTTTTAATCCCATTGAATCCGTTTTGATGCAGAATATTTTCAACTAAAGACGGTAAATATTTAATACAAAATGTTTTACATGACTTCCGAAGCAATAGAACGAAGTCGTATGAAGTCCATGAACTCTAATCCTTAAAAAACTGTTGTCAGCACATATCCTCTATTCTCTCGGTACCAATTTCATGCAAAAAAAGAAGAAGAAAACTATTTCCACGACAACTTTGTAATGAAAACGAATACGACGTAAGGAACTCTGTACTTAAAACCACTCCGACTCGCTCACACGTTCCCTACGGAATATAATAAAGTGTAATCCTTTAAGTTGAATGTTGAAAAGGATAGTAAAAGATTAAAATCAAGGATAGAACACATGTATACTTACACATCCTTTTACTCCCCATGACTTACAACCCAAACTAGCAGCGGCAACGATAAGAAATAAAATCTTCAATGGACATCAAACCTTTATTGTATCCATACAAGGATACATTTATTATTAATCAAGTAGAATGTTACAACAGCTTCTCAACTTCGTGTTGTAATATTAAATATCCTGATCGTCTTGTTCAACTCCTTTTTTATGTGTATATATTACAGTGCAATATCATGGGGTTTCCCACTTCTTATGGTCGGGATCGCAGTTGCATTTAAGTACAAGGAGAAAGAAATTAAAACTAAACTGCAACTTACAGCTGCGGAAATAGTTCAGGAACTTCTCATCAGTAAACACTGTTGGTAAGTTTAATACTAACTTTGATATCCTTTCATTTTTCTCTAGTCGAAAAAGCTTTTTGTATTTTCTTAGCCGAGATAAAAATGAACAACAAAAAAAACAGAATAGTGTAACTTTGAAAACGTTTGTAGAACAGAAGATATATTTGAAAGGATTTAAAAGTAATTTCATTTTTAAATTTGCTATTAAATCATGTTTTTAAGTGCCATTCAGTTCATGAAGATTTTGTTACTTTATCATACTCTGTTAGGTTCCGACTGTTATTTAATTTATTTATTTTTTTCGAGTAACTCTTCATAGAGTACGTGTACATGCTTCCTGTAATGAACAAATGCCTTCACAGTATATGTCTAAAATGCCTGAAACTAATCTTCGCCGGAAGCAAGCCTTGCAGAATTTTTTTAATATTCGTAAAAATGTTAGTACACGTCAATTTGTTGGAGTCGTTATGTTCCTTTTATGTCTTTATCTCTTTTTTTTCACTATAAATTTCCTTTTGAAAAACGGACACTCTTTCAGTGCATATTTAAGTGTTCTTGTGCCCTAACGACCTTTTCTTTAACCATTTTTCCATTTCATATGTGTATACGCAATTAGGCTAATGGAAGGTAAAGCATACATATGGGCATACATGATACCAGCTACCATATTACTGTTAGTAGGCTACCATTTGGCGTTTCAGGCACGTAATACAGCCAAGATTTCCGCACAAATGCAAGTTGACTCGAAATCTCGGAATAAATTGATTAAACGTCGAATGTTACAAAGTGGTCTATTCATTAAGGTAAGTGCAAGTGGTTCGTTATAAATAAGTATTCCAAATAAGATATCAGTGTAATTATGACTAACGTTCAATGGAATGTAGTAAATATATCCGTTGAAATAATATTGCTCTCATACAAAGCTTACAACATAAGCCCACAAATCATAATATATCTGCGTTATTCACAAATTTTCCATGCAATTAGGTTTTGGATTCTTAGTCAAAATCCAAGCATGTTAACCACAACTAGGACAATCATGTAAATTACTCATGTAAAATTGCTGATCTATTACTTATTCGATTAACATAAAAGCGTCAGCACCTGAAGGAGTCATATAGCCTGAAAACATAAGGACTCCGTCACTGTATTTAACTGTGCAGGCTAAGTTCACATCGAAATATATTTTCCTTCCTCTCGTCTGAGAACAACCTATAATAGTAAAGCGGAATACTTAAAATAAAATTTAAAAATTTAACAAGAATTTATTTGAGATCAACCTATAATAAGTTTAAAAAAACGTATATTTTTCTTTAATTTACAGGTATTTGTTTGTTTACATCATACTCCTTTAAAAGCGTAAAGTACTACAATATATAGAAATATTTTAAATAGAATTTTAATACTCTACTAACCTCTAAAAAAAAATCTTTTTTGCATGTCTCGTTGACTACACCCGCTAAAAATTCATTATCTTTTCTCCAAGATCTTCCCGTTTATTTATAATTGAAACGTCTTCTAATCCCATCTAACTTCCAATATACCCTGACGAATACGTTTAGCGCGCTCTAGTGCGTGACCCAGCAACACAAGCATCATAAGACTTCCCCGGACTAATTAATTTTTTCTTCCTAGGATCTAAAGGCCGACCGAAGCTCTCTGCTATTCGTTTTCGAGTGCCCAATCTTGTGATTACTTTATCTTTTCAAGATTCAACGATAAAATTTAGAAAAATAATGCTAATTTGTACGTGTGAAAAAAGGAATTCCACTTTTCCCATACCCGGATAACGGTCCGATGCTTGCAGAAAAAGTGATGATGAGCAAGAAAAAATATATGATGAGAATCATGACAACGACTCCATGTTAAATTGGGGGTGGGAAAATTTAATTGAACACCAGCCTGTCTCGAAAGCAGAATATCCTGACAGGCACGGTAATGATTCTTAGCCAACAAGTTTGGCATGTTATGCAGAAGAGTAAGGATGGTAGTAGTTTACTTCCCCAACTTTTCTTTCAATCGAGCAATTTATCAATGTCACAGCTTCGGTTAGATAGAAGCCAAGCTGTTATTCGGCAAGAAAAAAGTATTGCGGTAGGAATGAAATGATGAACATATAGAAGTTGCCAGGAGCCATAACTTATGATTTGTAGATTCACTGATACTGGATACTGAATGACACATGAATATTGTTAAGTAAAGTAAGGCATCCTCTGCAAAATCAGATAACAGGAGAAATCTATTGGTATAGATATCATCTTGGATTTTGTTCGCCGTATAATTCAAGAAGGCTACAACTGACAACATTTCATTATACATCAATACCCTACTTAAACCCGGAGCATTTTGTCATTAGCTCTGATATCGAAGAATTTTTTTATTAAATTATCATCATCTTACTATAACCAGTACATTCTATCCATATCGAAAGACAAGTTCAAAATATAATCTCTTTAAATTATTCAAAGCCTACCAGCCCCCACTGCAACTAAATCCCCAATCTATTCAACCAAGAATCCCAAAAACATAAAAACAAATCAGAAACCAAAACGGAAGCCCAATCGTAACCCTTTTGCCAAAGCAAAAAGAAAAACGCAAAATAAATTTCCACACTCTGATTTTCAACAAAAAATATTGTCGAAATGCCGACAAACAATCCCATCCTCCTTGTCGTCCTTTACAGAAAAACTTTTTCCATTTCTATCCTTTTATTATTAGTGTTCAATTTTAAATTAGTCAAGAAAGAGGTTAGTCAATCCAATTCACAATCCGGATATGAATCTTCTCGGGAAATTTTAATCAAAACTCTTTAATCAAAGGACAATGATAAGATGTTCTGAAAAATAGATGGTTGGCATGACCTTGAAATTTCTAAACCTTTTTTCCTTCTCTGTTTTGTTTATATGGTTGCAACAGTTCGTTCAGAAAGCAAAAAGGGATTATTTTATTGATATGGGTTCGGTGTGTCAGGATCTCAACAGGAGATTTATGAAGGACTCATATCAATTTAATTTTTGTTTGTTATTGTGTGGAAAATTTAAGCCGATTATATGGGCATGAGTTCATTTTAATCTTTGCAGATTATTTTTAGGAGGATACTAGTAGGTTTTGTTTTAAAAGAATCATCGATGTTAATTTTTAATTGTTTATATACTGAATTGCGGAATCCCATGTGGAAGAGCTTATAGGAAAATAGAAACTTAAAATCAAAGTAAATCTATCCTACACGAGCTTGAATATACTGCTAAAATAAAATTAAGCTTACCTTTGCCACGATTTTTGTCACTAGTAAAGACTGAGACAGGATACTATTATATTACATATTAAATATCCTGAAACTTACTCAACAAAAATATAAAATAACTCTTTCTTGTGAATAGTTATCAAGAATGCTTATCTCATGTTTTATCTGAATTTTTTCCCCTACAGATATTGCTCCTATTCACATTCGTCAACGTACTTGGATCCTTTGCAGCACTAATGCGAATGAATCAACTCTGGGCGGGATATAGTATAGCGCAAGGACTTCAGGTAAATTCAATTTAATAATATGAATTATATTTTTTTGTTGGTAAAGAAAAGAAATAATACCAGTATTGAACACGTAGAGAATACATGCAAAAAAGACTTAAAATAAAAATTAATTAAAGCTGTCGATAGCGAAAGTAATCTACATGCAATTCCATTCCCAAACAAAGCAACGTCTGAATGAAAAAAAAATTAAATAAATATTAAACTGGCGGTTATTGTATTGTTACAATAATAACAATAATATGGACCAAGTGGTATTTTAATTGTCGAGTTCGGATGATTGTGAAAGGATGAGATTAATCCTTTTTATTTTCAACTTTATATTGTTGTATTCACTTTTATTTCAATCGAGTTCAAATAATTGTCGAAAAAACTGTTGAGTGATATCATTTTGATTGATAAAGATTTTTCCGAAAAGTTCAATGAATATTTAATAAATTCACGAATTATGATTGATAGACGAAATAAAATGAATGCAAAAAAATTTACCTAAAGAATATTGAAATAGAATCATTTCTGTAATCCTTTTCAGGACAAAATGTTGCTGAAGAACAACTTATTCTTATTCTTAATTCGGCATACAAGGAAGTTTTTTTTTTGTTTTTGACGCGTAATCTTTTTTACTTATTTATTCATAATTGCATAAATGTAACGATCATTCTGCCTTTTTTTATCAGGGATTTTGTACTACCAAAAACTTCACTTTGTGACACAAGTTTGCTCGGGACCATCATTATTGGCTGATTGACGAGGAGTTAAAGAAGCTTCAGCGTTTTGTATGGTTTTTCTTAAAAAAACACATCTTATCATAATACACGCTTTATTATACTCCTTAACTTTATTGTTTTCTAAAGAAATTTTCTTCTAAAATTCTCCTTCTCATCCTCCAATAGATCCCAAATCAACCAATTATTTTTTCTTCAATATTTGTCTCTATTACATTGAAGAATTTCCATTTCAGATAGGAAAGTTTTCATACCTCCAACTATAAGTTGGAGTACTCATCTTGGAGCAATAGATGCCGGATTAGAATTCCGCTGGTGACAGTAATATTTGGATTCGTGTTTCTCGTCTCCGAGTATCAGTCTGCCTTACTGTGATAGATACCTTTAAAGAAATCATTCTGGTCAAACGTAATTCTAGCCATAAGCATCTCGTTTTGAAATTAAATAGCTCTAACCCGTCTCAAGACCCATGTTTTTTTATAAATTGTTGCTTCAAAATAACAAAAATTTTGTGGGAATGGTCTGTTGCCAAATCAATTTTGAGGTACTGAGGTCTGATGCCAAATCAAACTTGGGTACTGAATAGTGACTTTCAACTGTTCTTTAGTGTTTTTTTGTTTGAGTTAAAATCTAAATAAAAATTAATTTCATTACTTTTTGGATACCATCTAAGTCATTCCTTTAGCAAGATGGCAAATGTTTAGATTCTTATTTAACACAACCTTATAGATGCCTCGAACAAGTTTGATAAATCTAGAACCCAGGACTTATCATTTAGTAGTCTACCGAAATAAACAAAAAATAACACAATTTTCGTGAGAATAAAGCAGCGTTTACATGTGTAATAAGCAGAATAGACATGCTCATCTGAAAAATTAAAAACAAAATTGAATTTTAATAAATCAAATTATTATTTTACCAATATATTCTGCAAATTATAATTCTTAATATCGAAAATTTCTACAATTTCAGGGTCTTGTTACTGCTCTGCTCGTCACCTGCAACTGTCGAGTGCTCAAACTTTATACTGCATCAAGAGGACGTAAAGAACGCCATGGAATCTATAATTGTTTGCGTGACGGTGAAGGAGGTCGTTATGGTGTTTTAACTGTTACAAATCCAAATTATGACGAGGGAAATTCAAATAGTCCTACAGATCCAGATCAGACATTGGTGAAAGCTTCATATCGTGAGGAATCATTCGTGGAACGTAAGGAATCGAAAAAATGTTGTGCCGTGCCTATTGCCGGAATTAGTACAGATGTTACGAATTCTTTGCCAGTGACAGAACTATCTTCTGGACCACCGCCTCAACCACTTTAAAATTCATATGGAATTGGGGGGAAAACTATTCATGGAATTATAAATCGCGTAGCACGAGAGCTTAGATTTTATCAAAACGATTTTCATTTGTATTTCGGGTTGTTTTGTTTCTTTTGTTAAACTCGGATGAAATGTAAATAGTAAATTTGATCAAACAAAGTGTTATTCGAGCTTTATCAGAGTGGAAATATTTGGTTCATATTAAATTGTTGATTTTAGTTGTGCATTCTCAAAGGATATAAAACATGTCTCAATTAGAAAGCAAAAAAAAACAACATGTGCTCATACTTCATGCTGTTATTCACCCATAGTTTGTAAAGATGCAGCCTGTATCGCGCAGGAATGTCAGCAATCAAGGAAAGCAAATTGAAAATGAAAACAAATGCTTGAATATACTCCTCTGTACTCACTTGTAACCGTTTGCAAATCGTGTATACTCTAATAGATAAAAGCTAGCCGGTTTAGCTTAGATTCAAATCGAACATACATATCTTCACACATATTCTTCCTCATACACTTACTTGAATTATCATTCAAATCATATATGTTCAATTTATTTTCAAAACACCCAAATCATTATAAAACGAGATGTGGTAAGAGAAAAATATATATAAATTCATATTTACAATGTTTAGAATGTATAGAAACTATATGATGTTAGGAATACGAAACCTGCTTTTTATAAATCATCAGAATGACTCCTGAGTTTTGTAAAAAGATAAAGAGAAACTGAAAAATACAATAAAAAAAATGTAGAAGTAGATAAATAAAAAAAAATGAATAGGAATTTTAAAGAATGTTGTTTTCATTTACCTCTAATAAAGTCCACATGAAGCTGAAAAGGAAGAGAAATGCCTGAATCAACACATATATGTATCACTACATTTTGTTTGTTATGCTTAGCCCCAAATCAAAAATGTTTGTTCATCAGCAGGCGACAATGAGGGTCATCTACAATTCCGATCAAAATATCGTAACATCTAATATCTAACTTCTATCCTACACTGTGCAGTATGCTCTCTGATGGTTATAAATCAATCCGCTTGCACCAGGATATCGATATTGTCAACTTGTGGTTCATCAATCAACGTTAAATAACCCCCAGGAAGCTCATTATTGCTGCTCAACATCGGTCCTCGCCAAACTTACGATTAAAAAATGGACTATCCTGATCCAACTGGAGCAATGCAATTTAACCAATATACTTAACCAATAAACTCTTATTTGAATAGTTTTATAATACAACAAAAATACTACATTCATTGAAAATTATTCGAGACTTTAAACAACATCAATATTCTTCAACGATACTTCACACCCCGAACTAGACTAAAGGCTAGAGAGTTATGCCTCTCAGTCTTTCAGTTGGAAGTATATCATTTAAGGCAGCCTCAGGAACGGCAATGAACAACCTCAAAGAGATATCTACTCTAAAAGACCAAGTTATTATTTTTAAAAACGTGACTTCACGGTTAGTGCAAGACTGCAGGCACTCTAAACTCTTCCTGGACATGAAACCTTAAAGGGAAAGGAAATACAAGATTAACAAAAAGATATAAGTCAGCTGACAAAAATACAACTGCAATGAAACACTTGTAACAATGAAAATAGCATCACACAAAATGTCCTGGGTGGAGGAATAACAACTCATCTTGGTTTAACAAAAACGTTATATTCCCAATTTTGTTGAGAATAATTCTGGGGGTTTGCTCTGACTTTTTCGTACTGTTCGCTTGGGGCTGCATAGTTTGATTTGCACGTGTTCGAGGATGTGTCCAGTGACTAATCCTGCTACATCATTAAGTATAGCCATAAAAACATGTTTCACCCACTAGCAGTAGCCTCAAAAGTTCTTTAAGAATCATTTTAACATTCCAGAAGGCAGAGTTTCATACGTTAACCTTGTGCCACGCTTGATAGCAATGTCGTTCTTCACCAAGCTCCTGCAGTGTTCTTAATGACCTTGTGAGTCAGCATATAGTCCTTATATTATATTTCTAGTAAAGTTTCTAGTAACTTTCAAGCATCTTTCAGGATACTTTGTCACCTTAATTCCAAAGCACTAAAAAGTTCAATCTAGTTAGTACAATTTACATGCTCATAGCGAGCGTTACAAGTATTACTATACGCCATCAGGGGTGGTTGTGCAATTCTGGCCACTGAACTACATTTATCACTTTGTTATTGCGCAGAAGCGGAAAGTTTAGCTTAGAAAGTTAAAGCCAGTCACAAAAAAGCTTCTTCCGCATAAATGCTGATATGTAGAGGCAAGTTACGGGTTGCTCTTTGCTTCACTGATTGGCAGCGCTTTCACAGCTTTCTTTTTTGCAGCACCCGAATCGCCTTGAGTTCATCGTGAGTTGAATTACCAATGTATGGCGTACACTTCGACGAGCCATTCAATGAGATAACGAGAATAATCTAGACCATGAGATAACAAACCGACGTTAGAACATTCATGATCGGATTCACTATATTTACAGCTGTCATTCGTCGAGATCCTTTGATTCTATTCTATTCTATTCTATTCTAAGTCTATTCGTCATTTAAGTCCATTTTCTCAGTATTGTGAATGAAAGGTGACTTGATGTGCATTGAGGAGTCAGCTTGCTGTTTGCAGGTGCAATGTACTCGTGAACACTCGTCAGATAGTCCACCAACTGATTTCCTGATTTGCGCGCGTTAAAAATTGCGCACCGAATATCTTGTTCTGAATGTTTATCATGTAGCCATTTCTACAAAAATTTGATGTCTTACATGCATTCATCCCGATAAGTCCGGTCATAATCGCAATTTCTATGGTAACATTCCCTATGGAATCAGGCGGAAGCATTCCCCATACAAATGCCTTGGTGGTGAAGTCAATTTACAAGAAAAATCCGATTTTCAGCCGTCTTTCGTGGCGTTAGATAGTCACTGAAAATGTCCTATCCAACACCTAATCAACGGGAAGCAATAGAACGCTAACTCGTACTCAGATAGTCCTGATCGTAACCTGATCAAACAAGTTCTGCTTAACTGCGGTGTCGTACAGATTTATCTGATCAGGCTTGTGCCTTGTTTTTGCTTATTCGAAAATCAGACTCTATCCAGGTGCCATGCAATTTTCGTGATTAAAGTAATACTATATATTCATTTCTTTAACAAAATTATTTTAGGTTTCTCGTTTTAATTTTGCATTTCGAAATTCAATTTCATTTCAAAATTTAATTTTGCATTGTTACCGTCTCCATTTCAAATTCCAAATACGTTATTCAATTACTACCGTCCGGGGACTCCCCGATAATAATTGTTTTCCGAACGTCACCTAAAGTTGAATTCTGACATCCAGTTGACGTTTATTTGCATTCAGCACTTTGTCTGGCAAAAGTCACATTCAGCACCATTTTGACATCTCATTTAGACGCCGTCGCAGCATTTTACAATACTTTTTCACGTCAAGTCTGCGTTTTTGTATCACAAACAGCTAAGTAGTGCTTTCCAAAGAAATTATGATAAACCGGAGACGTCGAGCAAGTTCTGTGTCAGTCGCTAGTCGTCAAGAAGAAGATATTGCTGATGATTCGACACCCGAACAATCACCGGTACTCTCAACCGGTCGCAAAAGAAAGCGACCAGATCCGGTAGTTGAAATCACGGTTATTGACTTGTTCTAAGCGATTGCATTGGATTCTTTCTCGTTTTAGTCGGAGCTATGCCAGCAACTATACGATTCTATTCGAAATGTGAAAAAAGAAGATGGTACAATGCTATGTGATACTTTCATAAGAGCGCCAAAACGTCGCCAAGAGCCGTCGTACTATGAAGTTGTGGCAAATCCCATTGATTTGCTCCGCATACAGCAAAGACTCAAAACGGAATCATATGAAGATGTCGAGGAATTGACCAGCGACTTCGAATTACTTATAAATAACGCGAAAGCATTTTACAAGCCAGGAACAGCTGAACATCAAGATGCGAACTTGCTTTGGGAGACGTTTGTTGCCAACAAAGCCAAATTAATGGACTCTGTAGATGAAGAGCCAAGAATAAAACGCATTCCGAGACAACCGCGTCGTTCGACGGCCGCCGAGAGCGAGGGAACGTCAGAAAAACAGGATGACGACTTTGATCCTTACGAGGAATTATTTGCTTCAGTGATGACCGCCACAGATCCCTCACAAGAAGATCGTCCTTTGCATCGAGAGTTTCAGCTGCTACCATCGAAGAAAATCTACCCAGACTACTATGATGTCATAGAGCATCCTATTGATCTGAAATTAATTGCAACCAAAATTCAGACAAGCGCGTATACAAGTTTGTCGGAGATGGAGAAAGATCTACTCCAAATGACTCGCAATGCTTGCATGTTCAACGAGCCTGGTTCACAAATTTACAAAGACGCGAAAACATTAAAGAAGGTAAATTACAGAATCGGTTAATACGCTTTCAGTTAGACTCATCGTTTTTTGCATCGCATCTCGACAGATCTTCACTGCCAAGAAAATCGAAATTGAAAGCGGTAAGGCCAAAACTACGGTATTGAAAAAACGTGGCAATACGTTAAGTGCACTAACTGCAGCACTGAAAGAAGAGCCAGAAAGTTCCGATGATGAGGGTGAAAATTCAAAAAAATTCGGAGATGGACCGTTGTGGCAATTGTTTGATCAATTGTTTAATGCAGCAAGTGCTTCAGGTAAATTTTGCAATACGATTCATACAATATGTTAGAATTCATTTGTAAGCTTGTTATAAAATGCTTTTATTCATTAAACTTGTATAATTTTCATACACCACCCGCAACACTGAGTAGAACAATTACCAAACATCACAAGTGCATGCTTTTATCGATTTGTTATATGCCTATTCTCGGCTGCGTTGCGTTCTGCAAAGATGTAAAGAGCAAAGAAGAAACTGATTTTCGCTCTACACAACTTGTCGGAAATCTGTCTATCTTGCGCAGCTGAAAGGATTTTTGACATCAACAATAGCCAGTCAGTGGGGGACCCGTCATAAATATGGCAGTTGTGTCATAAGTTGTAAACACTCTGCTATTAGGCCATATTGCCGTAGATAAACATCTGTGCAATATGAATGGCGTCAGCGAGTTTTCCCGTGTTGAGTTTACAAGCAGTTTTTGATAAAGGATTCCTATTGCTGATTAGCACGAACCTTGACACTTCTCAAGTCTGTTGAGAAGCAGGTTAGAGCAGTGTATGATATATGAGCAGCGCCTCAGCAAGAATCCCATCTAATTGTTGAGCGTTTCTTGGCTTTATAGACCGTGGTATTTTCTGAATCGTTTCTGGAAATACATCTTTGTACACAGAGATTCCAAATAATTCGGTTGTAACCCAGGTCACACGGAGTCTGGCCTGCTGTTGCGTTTCTTAGTTAACGAAATCGTCATCCGGTTTGGCTGACGACTCGGTTGTGACCATTTCGATATAGATTATCTTCCTGATAAATGTCGCGGGTGTTTGTCGGGAATGGAACAAACTCCTTTGCGGGGTAAGTCCACTCTAGTTTTTCACTCAAGTAAGGATGTGTAACACTACAGGACGAAAGAACCACCAGTTAACGAAATACGAACACATGTAAACAACAATTACTGATACCACATAAATTTTACCAATCATTAATATAATTTGCAAAATAAAATCAATTTCAAATTCATTTCTCACAACTCGTCAACATTGAATAATGTATGTCGCATAAATGCTACAAAATATGATTTATGTTAAGTCGCTATTTCTTTAATTATGATTTCATTTATTTCGTTTCATTTGTCTTTTTCTCTTTCTCGTTTTTGTTTTCGAACGAACGAATTTTATAGATCATCCTAATGCAACAGGCGCACCATTAGGCCAATCATTATGGAAACTTCCATATCGACGATTTCATCCGGAATATTATGAATTAATTAACAAACCAATATCAATGGCGCAAATACAAAATAAATTAAAGAAAGGCGATTATGCCAATATAAGTGATTTAACAGCTGATCTATATTTAATGATTGATAATGCCAAGCGTGCGTTCCCGCCAACAAACAGAATACACAAAGTAAGAAAGGGCGTTTCGAAATTTGCATGAATTTTTGTTGGTAACATCAAGAGAGAGACAAAAAAAATTCTTTTAAATTTTAGGATGCCACAAAAATGTTGAAAATTATGAATTCCAAATTGATAGATGATCCTAAAGGCAGTGATACGGAAGATCAAGAAATGTCTCAATTAGAGAATACGCCTACCGCATCCACTACACCCTCTGTACAAAAGAAAAAGGGTAAACATTGTGTTAGGTTGCAAGATGATGTTAATTATAATTTTGTTATTCATCCAGCTCAAGTTAACACACCCCCGAAAGCAAAGCCCACTATTCCGCTCAAGAAGAAATTAATGACACTTCAAAAGTATCTGACAGACTTCACAGTAAATTCTAGGAAACCGATGACTCTGTTTATGGAACGACCATCGAAGAAGCTCTATCCTGACTACTATAATATCATTCATAATCCCATTGACATGACAACTATTGAAAGTAATATTAAAGCTGAGCGTTATGGTACTTTGGATGAGCTGGTTAGCGACTACAAGCTGATGTTTTCCAATTGCCGTCAGTACAACGAAGAAGGATCTGGTATTTATGATGATGCTAACATACTTGAACGTGCTCTGAACGATAAGCTTAAAGAAATGGGCGTTCAGCCTGAAAAGAAGTTGACGCCGAAAGTGTAAGTTAATAAACTAGGTCTCTTAGAAAAGCAACCGATATTTGTCCGGGAGAAAACTAGAATACCTGGCGAACGTATCACCCTCAAAGTGGTCTTCTTGGGATTCCAAACACTTGTACCAGCGATGCTTGTCCGATTATTGGAAGCATTGTGCCACCGCCTCTTCGCACTTGCACTAATATTACCCTCTTTTGACTTAAATTCGCTTTTCCTTCAATGGTGTCCTGAGCTATAAAACAGTCAAATTTGGCGGGAGACCATATCAGGAGGAACATGTTGAACCACACGAGTCTGGTTTGTCGCCACAAAAGAGCTGAATATAATTCAGCTCGCCCAAAGAATAGTCACCGAAAGCAGTTATAATCATCCGAATATTTTCCTTTTAGCTGTCGTGTATTCACTTTTCGTGCAATGAATAATGCGCGAGGGAACTCCATACTACGTCATCCCAATTTTGCTGACCTGCAACATATTCTATCCACAGGCAGGCAAAATTCATGAAGGCGCAGAAAGATGTGATCATGCAAGCGTCTTTGATGAGAATGCATTCTGCGCCAAAAAGAAAGCAATTATGTCGGATACTTTTCTAATGGACCTCATTAATTGAATGGAAGAATTTCATTTAATCTGTTCCTTTTTCATTTCTAATCCAGTGCCAAACTCAATCGGAAATCGGTTACACCGTTGGAAACGAAATTACGTATCCTATATGAAACGATACGAGATTTTCATGAACCAAAGGGAAATAGACAGTTATCTTTAATTTTTATGAAATTACCATCGAAAAATGTAAGTATATATATTTGAAATTAATTGCAGCATATCTTGTGTGTAACGGACAACCATTTTCTCATCTCTCGTTCTTTTCTTAACCAATGTGTTTGTTGGGTATGGAAAGAAAAAGGTAATTCCATTTATTCTCTACATATGTAATGATCATTTTAAATATTAAAGTAAATTATTAATGCATTAGATTAGAGGCTCTGCAGTTTTTTCCGTAAATCTGTAATAATAATTTTAATTAAATGCTTGGAAAAATGAGATAACAATCAAAGTAGAAATTTGTTGAATATTATTGAAATTTGCTTTTAGTTTTAACCAGTTAAGCAATTAAAACATTTGAATAAATCAATGTAAGTGTGTGCCGCTTATAGGACTAATTTATCTAGAAACTGACGAATATCTCTGAAAGTTGCCAGCCACACTAATTAACTATCATCACCAACAAACTAATGGTTAGTTCTCCACTTCTTCAAACGATTGTGTCGCCTTTTACATTATCAGCAAACTGAATTCTTGCTAAAGACCTCGGGACCTATAACTCATCTTTGTCTTTTTAATTGTTTGTTTCTGTTGTTCATTTAAGTGTACTGTACTATTTTTGATTTTTAAGTTTTGTTCTTATTTAATTTGTTTGCACTTTTATTTTAAATTTTTTTAGTTTTCTTGAAACTAAAGTTTTCAATAGTTGTCAGGACCGGTAATTCGGAAATGATCTTCGTCCCGTTTGCCTGTTATCATTCTTCTCAGGACTATCAGTCGTTCTACATTTAATTTGTGCTTTATTTACATTTAATTTATGCTAATCGGAATACATCGGCTATCGACTCATTTTGAAGTTTAAGAATCTCGAAATTACCTATTGGGCTTTGCCCCATATGTACTTGATAATCGTCATCTACAGACCTATTTTAACAGGCAACTATCATAGACATAGTTCGCTCCTTGGCGGAATTTTATATCATGATGCTGGTGCACCTTTTGCCGAAATAAACATGATCGATCTGAGTGAATATGTTGTTAATATGACTAAGGACCATTTAGATTTCTACTCACTACCATCAACATATTTCCTCATTTCTGCAGTAGATAGAATAATTCACGAACAAGTGTTTACTATTGCCAAATATTTATTGACTTATTAGCTTTGTGGCATTGCTGTAATATTTTTTTTACTTTGAACTTTATATGAGTCATTAATTCCCGGGATTAACCAGAAAAAAACCTATTTTTTGCGAAATTTAAGTTCATTTATCACTTTCCATAGCGATATCATCAACACAGGAACTTTCTAAACTCTTACAGAACGATTTGTCTTTGCCTCAAATAAGCTTGAGTTGTCAGTATAACATAATGATCGGAGCCAAATCTTTTTCCCTAAATATTATTTTTGAGATCTGCAAACAAGTCTGAAGATAAAACTAATATAAAACTTGAAAATGGGGTAAAACTAATTGTAATGGTAAAACGCTCAATTTCAAAAAAGGTTTTTATTAACTTGGAGTTTGGTGAAACAGTACCTTTGGATGTGAAGCAGATTTTTCTTGAATACAACAGTACCCAACAGTGTCGCATTGGTATACCATCCCCGGGACTTAATGACCCATGCTTGCAGTAGTCATGAGGCCTAAAATACACGTTTTTGTATTTCATTGATTGTTTAATTAAAAATACTAACAGCATTAAACGTTTTAGTATTTTGGTTAACATAATAATACTCGCCAAACTTGGTTCAATTATAAAAATTTCTTCTTCTTGAAGGACTACCCTGACTACTATGACATCATAAAAAATCCCATTGATATGGAGAAAATAGCGCAAAAGCTGAAGCAGCAGTCCTATGAAAGCGTAGACGAACTGGCATCGGATTTATTGCTAATGCTGGAAAACGCTTGCAAATATAACGAACCAGACTCACAAATCTACAAAGATGCGCTCGTTTTGCAACAGCTTTGCATTCAAACCAAGCAAACTTTAAGGTAGTCGAACGTGTAAGTGTTACGGGGAGACTTGTAAAAGGCGAATTTTATTACTTTTCGCAGAGATAACGATGAAAAAGTTCCGGATGTTGCACTGGCAGTACAGGAACTTCTTTTATCTCTATTTACATCCCTCTACAATCATCAGGATGACGAAGGAAGGTGTTATTCTGATTCGTTGGCTGAATTGCCGGAATATGATGACTCGGATGGTCCTAACAAGTATGTAGGCAATCGACTAATAGATCCATCAGCTTTCTTTATAAATGTACTTGCAGAGTAAGGGGCATCTCTTTGGATCTAATCAAACGTCGTTTGGATAAGGGTTTGTATAAACGTTTGGATACATTCCAAGAGGATGTTTTCTCTTGTCTGGATCGTGCTAGAAAGCTTTCGCGCACTGATTCACAAGTATTCGAAGATTCAATTGAACTTCAAACTTTCTTTATTAAGAAACGAGACGAGGTAATGATTGCGTTTCCATTTTGCGCTTGAAACAATTTATTATACGGCTATTTACTTTAGCTATGTTCGTATGTGTTGACTTCGACAGCATTAAATTATTCGGTCCTTCATTTGAGTGCAGCAGTAGAAGCTGTCCGACAATCGAAATTACTCCAAGAAGAGCAAGATCAAGAAGATATGGATACAACAGTGAGAAATATTTAAGATAATGAAGGTTTCGGTGTACTTAAATAGTTGGTTTTTGCAGACAACTCAGGGTGAAAGCATGACAATTGACCAGAAAGTTTACTCTCCTGGGGATTTTGTCTATTTCGAGCAAGCTGAAAACAAAAGTAAGTCCGTTGCGGGGCTTGGAATAATTGTTCTCATTTTTCAATACTCTTACAGCTCCTGGAATTGCGTACATTGAACGATTATGGACTAACAATGACAACATTCAAATGATGTATGGCAACATATTTTTACGTCCACATGAAACTTATCATGTTGCTACACGGAAGTTTTTGGAACAGGTAGAAGCAATACTAAATCATATTCCTTGTTACTTCCATTTTAAAATTTGTAAATTTTGTAATTTGTGAATATGTAGGAAGTTTTCAAAAGCGATCAACATCAAGCAATCCCGCTCAGCAAAATACTAAATAAACTGTGCGTTATGAATGTAAAGGATTACATTAAATACAAACCAGAAGGATTTGCTGATAAGGATGTTTATGTTTGTGAATCACGTTATAGTACAAAAGGAAGATTTTTCAAAAAAATGAAATTATGGCCATTCGATCGTGAAAATGATCCGATCAAATTGATACCACGAGAGAATACGATCGAATTGAAGCGTGTTATGTCGGTGTTTAAGGAGCGTGTTGAAAAGCATAAGGGTGAATTAGCGGAATTACAGTTGCAAGAAGCTCTAGTGGAAAAAGAGAGACCCGTAAGCATTTATGTTTTTAGCTTCTGCTAATTTACAATCCTTTATACAATTCATTATAATTGCGTTTTTATTTGAATGTTCAAATTCATTAATACTTTCAGAACGTCATCTGCTATGTTCCCAACGCAGATGAAGGAAACACGTACTATGAGCAGTACAACACAATGTGCAGTGGAGTAGTAAAAACTGGTGATTATGTCTATGTTGCAACGCAATCCGGCAAGCAATCAATCGCTCAAATTTCATCCATTTGGGAAACTTCAAAGTAAATATTTATTAAATGTTTCCACTGACTTTTTGCATATCTAATTGTACTTCCAGCGGAAAATCATTTTTCCAAGGTCCATGGCTACTCACACCAACAGAAATCTCAACGAATAGTACCAAAACATTTTATCGTCAAGAACTTCTACTCTCAACACTCCAAGATACAAATCCCATTGTTGCAATTGTTGGCAAATGTGCTGTTTTAGATTATCCAGATTACATAAGTTGCCGACCGACGGAAATACCAGAAAGCGATGTATATGTTTGTGATTCGACATACGATGAGAATAAGAAGAGTATCAAGAAATTCACTCCAGGGAATGGTCTTCGAAAATTCAATCATACACAAATGGTTACAAGGGATGAGATCTTCCACTTCAAAAGACAAATTAAACCAAGCAAGGTATGGTTAACAGGTACAAGCCGTAGTTCAGAAAATCTTTAAAATTCATTTCAGATGCGTATGCGTGACATTTCGGCCCAGGATGATCAGCAATCGCCTGTTACTGATGGCAAGGTAAAAAAGGTATAAATTGATCAATTACCCAGGAAATTAATAGAAAGAAATGATTTTTGTTAAGGAGACTAAATTGGAAATTAGCAACGAGACTATTGGCGTCTTAGAAGATTCTCTCGATGGTGGACCGCCATCGGTTAACTCAGATGTTGCGACAACATCATCGCCGGCACCATCTGTAGCTTCAACTCCAGTTTCAACGAAAAATAAACCCAAGTCGAACAAACCTAAAGTCATCACCGGATACATTTTATTTTCAAGTGAAATGCGTCGTGCAATTTCACAGAGTAATCCAAACTCAACTTTCGGAGAAATTTCACGAATGGTTGGCAATGATTGGAAAAGTCTTCCACCAGCTGCTCGACAAGCGTGGGAAGAGAAGGCAGCGAAATGTAACAAAGATCAAGCAGCGTCACTGTTGGATGAAAGTAGCAATCCATGTGGTAGTCCAACTCTTGACCCGGGACCGCCGCAACAGGTGAAAATAATAGACAAAACCTATCTCCTCGATTTTTATTTGCTTTTATCAATAGATATTCGAGTGTTTGTGGGACAAATGTACCCTTCAATTTGAAGATACTTTGGATTGTATGGAGCATTGCATTCAAGATGGTACCGGACATGTGCAAAGTTCATATGCCAACAAAACCGGAGATGTTGAGTACAATTGCATGTGGCGCAATTGCGTTCGAATTCGCAAAAGTTTAGGTCCTTTTCCTCATTTGCAACGACTAATAAAGCATGTGCGAGAAGTGCATTTGTTGAAAGGAGGAAAAAGTATGACGTTAGATAAGACAAAGTAAGTATACGAATTTAAATTAATAGACCCAATTGTTTTGATGCAGCAGTCCGACCCTTTATCTTGTACTGTCTCTATCAACGCGCAAGTGGTAATTTTAATATGGATCTTTCTTTCCATCACGACACTTAGCCCAAATATTTAGCACTGTACCCAAGTCGGGTTTCGAGATGGAATACACTGACAAATTCCCTGGCGAAAAAATATGTTTTTTATGTTACTAATTTAAGTAAAATTTAATAAACTATATAGAAATTTTATATTTGCACTAGGAATCTCGTACAGCGCAAAAACCCTGCGCCACCACCTCCACCGCCAACCACTCCAGTGACTGGTTCTTCTACTCCGGCACCAGTAACACCAGCGCCTTCTACCCCACAACAGCAACCATCACCTCAACCCGTCGCTCCGCCACCACCACAACCAGGTGACAATTGTCTTTTCTTAGCAAAAAAGTGCTCCTCAAATTAAAAATACCTACTTATAGTGATTCAACCCCCCACTCCGCCCGAACCAATGTTTGTTACAGTGCCGCCAAGACCGCAACGTGTCCTTCACTCGGAAGCATATATAAAGTATGATAGTTTTGTCATGTCTAACGCGAAATCATCAAATCAAATTTTGCATTCTTCCACAGGTACATTGAAGGTTTGCAAAGTAACGCACCGTATATTTCGTCGTATGAGAAAACAATGCGTGCAACACAGGCGAATACTCCACCTGTTGACGTATCAAAACTTCCAACACAATGGCTCGGCCGGCATGCGCAGGATAAACCTGAGGAGGTAGTAAATGCACTATGGCATTTGAGAAATTTTATGCAGAAAGATGTCCTTGATATCAGACGACAATTTTTTTAATAGTTGCTGTTCTCTATGATATACTAAGTGGGAAAAACTTTACAGTTAAAGTGAAGGAATATAAAATAATAAAGGTCTATTCTGTTTTTCAATAATTTTAATCTTTTTTATACACTAATTATAATGTTCTTTCCTTACAACTTGCTCTTAATACTTTGGAGCAATAGATCCAATACATCAGAGGCGCATCCCCATGCCAAAGTCACTCCGCTACCACCATGACCGTAATTATGAATGATAATCTTGCCGTTCTCTGAAATATAATTTTCATTATCCTTCCTGCTAATATTAAATATCCTTGTTACAACATACTTCCAATTTCTTTCTCTAGTCGAACACTCTCTCGCCCAGGACGTAATCCTACTAACTCTTTGATGTCTCGGCACTGTTCTAGCGAAGGCATCAACTTCTTGCAACCGTTCCAAATGAACTCCCGGTCCTCGGCGTTGGGAGTTGTGTTATAGTCGTTAACTTGGTGTGTTCCCCCCAATACTACAGTATCTGAGCTGCATACATCGAAAAGTGTTTTAATTGAATATTACTACAAAACGATAATTTAGAAACTATTTACTTTGGAATAATATAGTTTCCATCGTCACTGTCATCAATGATAACTTCACGGACCCATGGTGCACTCACTCGAATAACCTGCCCCCGAATAGCATGCATTGAACTATCCGGTACAATGTATTTCGCTCCTAAACCAGTGCAATTAATTATAACGTCATAATTAGCTGTTTTCACAAATTCATCCAAAGATTCAACTTTTTGACGATTTACCAATCCACCAGATTTTCTGTAGCGCTCCATTAGGTAGGGAAGTAATTTGATAGGCTCCGATGTGAAAGTGATAAAGTGCACAGCATCTCTGTAATAAAGCACTTATAACAATGCAATTACTTTATGTTGATAGATATTACGTATAATTTCGTCCATGTTCTTTTCGCAATCGATCTATTTGTTGCTTGTTCAGTTTCCTGAACCCAAAAACAATGTCGTTCCAATACTCACGAATACCTTGCGGCTCTGTTGTGAGTCGAGTCACTGGAAAAAGACAAACACCAACACGATCTCTGTCCGGGGATATCCAGATATCATGTAGAAAATCATGCGTTTTTTTGGACCATCGTCTGAAGAAAGAAAAAACAGAAGACCGAAAATTGCGAAGGCTTCAGAATGCTGCTGTGAAACACAAATACAGTAAATCATAATAAAATTAAGCAGAAAGACGATGAAGAGGTATTTATGCCAGGAATCAAGTATTATAAACCTCAACTGTTCCTGGATTACAAATTCAGCTTTGTGCAGTGTAAATTGTGACCCGGGCTACTTTTTAACATAAATCAAATATAAGTGCCACATCGCTGAGGCTTTCTCGTTCACCAAGAGCTGGACTCCAAACCGCGACGTACAGAAGGTAAAAGAAAAATCATACAGATCGAATACGTAGTCGACGTAATCGAGTAAAGCAATTGGTATCGAGGGATTACAGGCTGACCTATTGAGGGGACAGGATAAATAAACTCAACTGATTCAAAAAGTTTGGTTCTATTGAAAAACTTCTAGAATGCTGGAGAAAACACATATCACAATTTTTACTAAGCGCAACCAACGCCGGTCGCAGATCTTTTCGGTCGAAAATTTCGAATAAACGCAGAGAACTTCGCACCGATGCATTTGATTTTCGATCGGTCGATCGGAATGCCGAATGACTACAGTCATGCTTAAAATAATTTGTACTCGTACCAAACATCAATCTTGATAGTCAGCCATAATTCACAAAATTAATAAACAAGTAAAGAAAATAAATGCTCGGTATTCGTACTAGGAAAGATAACATAAACAAAATAAATTGAACAATTTATTGAACTTATCAACAGTTTGTCCTTCAAATAATTGATTAATATAAATGATTCAATTATAAAACAATAACACTCATTAGCAACAATTGAAAAAATATAGTGAAAATGTTACCATGCACAGTGATAAGTGTTTTACCTAATCGTTTTACAGCAAAGAAATTTAAATGACTCCAGTAGATAACGCCGAAACTTACCAGAAAGAATGTAAGTTCAAAGTCTTTCTTAAGAATTTAAAGTACAAGTGCAACCCATTCTGTATACGTAGCATGCCACTGAGAAATACAGACGGGGACGAACGGGTCCACAAGATACTCTATTAAAAATTAATTTTCAATTCCCATATTATCCTAATGACTACTATTAATTAAAGACATTACACATACTTGATCTTTTCTTCGCTAGTTTTACCACATAGAAATGGACTCCATAATCCAGCTGAAATATCCCCTGTCGTATTCGGTGTAAATTCTTCTGATATTACGATCACTTCAGCACGATTTTGGAAGTGTTCCTTTATTTGTACGGCACAACTGAAGCCACATATTCCACCACCGATTATTGCAATTTTCAACATGATCGCACAACACACTTTCACGGAACACCGGCCGAGATTAAAATGTTTAATCTAATGTGAATAACCAAGTCTACAACGCCAGACAATTAATGTTATCAATCTTATCACCAACAACACATGAATATATATAAATTATATCTGTTGCTGGAGAGTTGCGTGGCTATCCGTTCAATAGATTTAATTAAAGGCACATCTTGAAGTCTCAATTGTTCATGAGTATGCAATTACAACAGATAGGAATTTGTTTGAGAATTTATTTTGAATAATTGAGATTCCGTGATACTCTCTTAATGCGCGCTGATTCGACTGAACAACACAAACAATGCTGTTGTTGATTAGAATGAGCAAAAACTTCAATATACATATATGTTCCTTTTTAAATGGAAATTTTAAGAGCACTTGTGAGATACTGGGAACGCCGTTCGTGAGAGCTGACCGTTCTTCTCATAGCAAGTAATATATTGCTGACAATTTAAGATTTAGATTGCCAGAATATATGAAAATGGATAGGAATCATCTCAAGAGCTCCGTTTATATTTATCACTTTGAAATAAACAGGCAGGCAAATACTTTGTTGTTCATTTTATTATTATGTAATACTAATTTTTCTTTGTGTAAACCTACTCTTAACATACTAAAACATATTCACAGTCATGCATTGATTTTTCACCTTATAAATCATCATCATGATAAAATTGTGTCAGCTTTATATGTGCATGTGGTTCACATATTTTTCCTAAAATCAAAGATTGTAGTATCCACAATGTCGACACTATTGGAATGCCATAATGTTCAGCTTTTGATTTGATAACTTGTGGAAAATCTTGATCCGTAACCATGTAGCCAGTAGTTGTTGGTGTAACATCGTTTAACGACTTAACATAACGCATCGTACCGCCAGCCATTTTACAAACACGTCCCCAAAATGTTACAAAATCTGGATGTTCACTTGCTATTAAAATATTTTCCTTTGCAAATGGCTTATTTGATTGTCTATTATCCAGCGATTTTCCAACGGACCAATTCATATATTTATCATGAATGATTGACCATCCGCTTGGTAGATTGTATTTTTTATAGTCGATTAAGTAATTTTTGTTACAACTATGAATTATCCATTCGTGAAGTACAGCCTGGAAATACGATGTATTTTTTTTTTAAATGTACAATTTGTTTGTAATTAATAATTGTTTATAAAATCATTACCGGAATGTCTGCTGCTAAACATTGAACATATTTAGCTGTTGTACATGGTCGGCTTGCAATCAATTTGCATTGTTTGTATTTGCTTTTCGGTACATCCTCGAAATGATCGTACACTTTACCGCCACCATGTTCTATTTGTTTTCGAAGGTTTTCTTTGATAAATGGTACAGAGGAAAATTGATGATTAGCTATATTTGATTTTGATGGTTTGCCCTGAAACAACGACAGTATTGAATTGAAGCATTTACTCGAAAATTATTTATTTATATCTTCTACGAAAGCAAAAATACAGAACAGTCGGAGATGAATACTGATTCGAACCAAAAATAAAATGTTAATACACTAACTCAAGCACTAACTTACCGGATCAGCAACATATGGTGGCAATTTTTGTGACACTGTACATGTCAACAGAAAATATTTATTTTTAAATAGAACTTTCGATTTGGGCATTGATCCTATTAATGTTACTATATCTCCTCCTGGATCCGTCTTCATATAATCTGAGATAATCATCATGCCTGAAAAGATAAACTTGGATAGTAAAAATCCTCGTACATTCATTTATTCCAATTCTTACGACTTATTTCCGACTCTTTAGGCGTCTTCTGCAATTCGGGTTGAACACCTTCAATCGCTTCAAGCGCCGATTCAGGACTTGCAGGAGCAATTGTTTCCGGACTATCTGACAAATCTGTACTTTCCGATAAACGCGTCTCAGCTCGTGATCTACAGTGCGGATAATATGGAAAGCCTATTAGTATATTTTGTACAAGTTTCTGCAATCAGAGAAACATTACTTGATATGTTTTTCAAAAGCTCCATCCTACCAGAGTGGATTAACAGTGAAACGAAATAGTAATATACAGCTCCGTGTGCATACGTACAAATGAAATCGTCCATCGAAAATGCCTTATAGCTTTTCGGTTGTTTTGGTCATTTTGGAATGTTGAGAATTGACTTTTTATACTGGTAAACTACTCATAACGTTAATAAGTCGTATTCGTAAGTCATTGCAATGACATTTTCTAAAAGTAGAAGTTCCTTTAAATTATACAAAAAAAAAATATAAAGACGTTCTCACTGTGGTAATAAAAGCGTCCCGTTGGACATATCCAAATAATGAATTGCTTTTGGACACATCACAACGCTTTGGAACTTACTTCATACTGTCCACTATTAGCCAATCTCGCTTTGGGTTTTCCACAAAATGCAGAACTACTCAGGCGAATTCATTACGTTGTTACATTTTTTCTAGTGAGAGATTTGCTCGGGGCATAAATAAATAATACTAAAAAAAACCCGTCGAAATTTAAAGAGAATAAAAAAAAACAGTAATTTAACACAAAACATACACACACGTTTTCGTTTATTACTACTTCGTTCGTTTGATATGCGAAAAAAATTTTGAAATGAATGACGGATAAAATAAGGACAATGAAACTAACGAATGAAACAATCAACAACATTTGCAGCTACAGCCTCGAATAATTTCATAAAATCATAAAATAAAACAACCTACTCTAGCAGGGATATTTTAGCTATGAAATGAAAAACATTTTATATTTTAGATTACAAGATTTATTATAATAAAATTAATCTATCTGATACACCAATTATGACTATAAGTAAAGTCTGTGAAAATAAAATGCTGTATGAAATCTTATCATTTCATCATTTAAATTTTTACGCAACGTTTATACCTTTACTTCTCTTTCTTTTGCATTATTTTTATTTAAAAACTTGAAATATTCTTCGTTTTTCTAATTTTTAATTATTTTCGTTTGTGTTGTTTGTATACTTTTTTATTTTTATATGTTCGAATCTGGTCTAAATCCGCTACTTCCTTTTTTTTTATTGTTATGTACTTAATGATCTATCGGAAAGAAAGTTAACATAAATATTAAAAAGTGCAATCATTCTAGTCAAGGATTAAAAACAGAAGTCACAGGTCTTGTCTCATTTAAAAGTAATCTTAATGTGAAACCGAAAAAGGAAGGAATGCAATGGAAAAAAAAATCTAATTGATTTCTTATACCCTTATCAAGTTGAAACATTTGCTTTTATAGCTTTCATATTAATATCAAGTCAAATAAAATTTATTTTTTCAAGTTCATTTTGTGTTCAATTTATTTTTTATTATACGTTTCCTTCTGTATCAATTCTTATGGTATGCAAATATAGTTAAGATTTGTTTGATATTTTTTCATTTATTTTCCACTTTCCTTTCATTCATTCATACACTAATGTAATTAATTATATAATAAAGATTTAAAATATAGTAATCGTGTTGATATTATTCTCATTCTGCGTAGTTTTTAATCGGCGAGAGTGTAAACATAAATTTAAAAAAAAGATCAATTGGCATATTTTCGTTCTAAGTATCCTCCACTCCAGTATATTCTCGGTCTCGCTACCGTTTTCAAAACACTCTAAAATCATCCCTCCTTCAGGACAAACACGTACCACCACAATGTGATCATCTCTAAGGATACACACACACATATTTTACAGAGGAGAAAGCTGTTGCTTATTTAGTAACACAAATGATATCATTACTTCGTCAAATGGGATGTTTGTAATTGGTTTAATTTTGCTGCGCGACAGAATTGACTGCAGTTTAAACCTTTATGTTGGTCACAATGTTGCAATCTATTCGGTTTTACGTCGAAGTTGTTCTCTCATTTGCTAAGGATTTCTTTTTGGGGTAATCTTCTGTTTTCCATTTTTGTTATTTGTCCGCAATTCAACTTTACACGCAATAAGAATTTGCAGTTGAACATTTTGAACACGAAAGGCGCGATGATAATGAAACTAAAAACTCTATTGACAACTGACATATCCTTCATTTTCATCCGTACTAATAGCAGCGAGCGGCAAGTGTAGGTGTGATTGATTTATCTTCAAATCAGGATGAACGATTTTTGGTTCGTTTAAGAACTAGAAATTAAGTATAATTTTCGGACTATATTTTTGATGAAAATGATTTTGATGTTTTATTTTTTGGGGTTTTCATTCTAATTTCATTGCAAAGGTATATACTTAGGAAGCAATCATTACAGAAGATTCAAACACCAATTAGTATTTATTTTCAGACTATTAACTTATAGCTAGAACCACTCAAATTATTAGAAAATTTACATCATAATGTTATAAATAAGTTTCTAAAAAAAATTATGCCAATGCACACCTATGAACAACAAACAAACTTACAATACACAAAACAATATGTTCATTCTAAAATAACTGGAATAACCTAGAAACAAATTATTAGCTTGCAAAGATAACATTCAAATCGAAGATGCGAGTGGTAGAAAAATATACAGGCGCATATAATGTTACCATTTTAAAGCAACAAAGACGGTTTTTGCGTTTAGAAAACTTTTTGCCTTTTGAGATTTTATGTTTTTAAAATTCTTGTCGTAGGATAAATTTGCAGAACTTCTACTCCTTACTGGGTCCCAGGGAAAAGAGATTCAAAGGCAGATTCTGCCCTTTTCCAAAATTCCAAAAGAAACAACTTTGCACTAACTAGCACACTATAGAACACTGTCCTGCACGAGAAAAAATCTAGAAAGCGTCTTTCTTGTCTAGGCAACGATACACCGGAAGCATATCTCAAGATCCATCGGAAAGGATATCACAATAAACCATTGAAAATTGACGTCGCAGCACTCAATCAACTAGGAAAGTATAACAAAGCCCGCTCAGTTTATTTTTAGGTAGCAAAAATGCTGTGAAAGGCGTTCTTGTAGCATGAAATCGTATTATGTTGTGCTTTCTGCATATTAAACTTCGTCGGATGACAGAAAATGTTAAATCAGTAAACAAAAACGGTAAATGGTTCAACTATATTTCAAGAAAGTTTTCAAATTGGAGTTGCGGGAAGCTTATTTCACATATATTTAACGCGGCCCACAAACCAAATGTAGGTAAATGATCCTAATTTAAAAATGTCGAATGTCAAAAATGGAGAAATGCATATGAAAATCGTTTATTTGTGTGATTCACGGACTTGCTTCAAAATCGGATCGTTTTCGTAAAAATCAATTTCAGGGTCGCTGGAAATCACATACAATGGCGGATTTTTGCTAAAGTATTCCCAGCAGTGCTTCGTCAAACAAAAACAGTAGAAAATCTTATAACAAAAGATAAGAGAGTATAATTTTTATGAATATAAATCGTAAGGCTAGTTGTACCTTTTTCAAAAATAACATTTCCGTATAATTCAAGACGCACAGCTGATAAAATTAGCATCAAGACCTAGCCTAGAACCATGTAAAATATTTCATGCGATTGATACATAATAGAACAGCCATTTAACTAAACTAATCAAATCGAGGAGTTACATCAAAAAATGTAAAATATGATTTTAAGTTTGTATGAAATTGGGTTCTGCAAAGTTGTTCATGAATAGCAGAGCTTAAAAGGGATATAAAAGTATTTGATTCATGGATCCAGAACCAAAATCTTCGAAACATCTTGCGCATCTGGTGGGCGAAAACAATATCGAACCAGATGCAGATACTAATAAAGACTGCAAGAAGAATAGCTAATATGATTCGCTAGAATTGCACTTTAAAATTTATCATGTTATGCAATAGAGGACACATTAAGCGTGTGTAGCAATGGTGGACCTCGCTTTACCTCGCGAGATTCAAGGGATTGGCTGCATGTCGAAGGTATGGTGTTATTGTTTGCTTCAGCTGTATGCACAGAATATCTTATAGAGTAGTTTAACTCAACTTCAGTTTATCGTTCGGAGATATTCATTAATACATAAGCGAATGAAAATGTACATTCGTGGCAGGCAGGAATGTCGAAGCGCCTCCAAAAAAATTGTACTTATTTGGTCGTGTTCTGGTTTTCGAAAAGTAACTAAGTCGTCCATGCCGGCCTGTCGATTCATGAATCCCATATGTGACGTTTCCAACAGTCTCGGTTCTTCGACAGCGTCGTCCAATGGGGAAACTCAAGAAACAATCTCAAGAAGTTTTCGAAATGATGATTTTAGCATTAAAGGTCAACCATTCACTGGAAGATTTTCTGCTATTCAAATGATGCGTGTCTGAGGGGAGGTAAACACCAAGAAATTCGCGATGACAGGCACTTGGATGACATCTCTCCCGACGGTAATTGCTTTTGACTTTTGAGTAAGTCTGGAAAATAAAATACTGGAGATGCAAACTCGGAAAACCTCTAGCCGAAGTGAGAAATCTATTCTGGCCGAAACGTGGTGAAAGCGGCCTATGATTCGCGGGAAGTGTTGAATACATTAACCAACTTTATTCGGAATATCTGATACGCTCATGCATTTGTACGTCTTATGCACATAGTTCTCTTATAGAAAGTTCGAATCTAATGCTTGAACATCTCGTCTATGTTCAGAAAGGTTTCGTTATTGCATGTAAATGTGGCTTTATAAACAATTTGTTACAATCATAAGTAATCCAATGAAGTAGTGATAGTACCCACTCGGTTGCCTTGCGCAATGAGCCATATCTAAAGCTTATTTGGTATTAGAATGTGCATGAAATGCATGTACCCCCAATTACCCTTTTGTGTACCTGAGAGAGTTCTTTCAACTTGAAGAATCTTTCGCTAACACAGGAACAACAAGTCCCAAGACACGAATAATTGCTCCATTGTTGTGAGGAAAGTTGGTGCGAAATCAAAAGGAATCATTCCGCTCGGACAGGAAGTATATGCGAACGAAAGTGAATTGGTATGTTAGTAACTTTTTCTACTTTATTTTATTTCTAATTAGTCATCAATCAAATCAAATCCGTTACGAACACTTTCCATACCCGGTTGGCTGTGATAACAAGTACCCAATACCTTTTTTGCACATTTGTCCACGTTTATGTTGAAACTCATAGAATATACCCCAAAATTTGGGTGTCGAACGACAAATTTCGAAAAATAACCTACACTTGCCCCAAGGATTAGACAGCATATCGCGGATTTCTTAGAAATTCGCAATCGTAAGAACTTACGCAGCTATCGCGCATTACTTTTCGTAGCTATGAACATTTGAATGAAATCAAATCAGAATAAAAAAAAAATGTCAATCATCGAAATCAACAAACGAAGATTAAAAATAAATAAAAAAAAAGAGTCCATAAATCCTACTATCCACTCTCCTTTCTACGCCACATGTTCTTTTAAATAACCAACTCTGATGCTACTTCTAAAACAAGACAAGCATCTCTATAAAATACAAAAATACTAATAATATACGAAAAGTAACTATCGAATAATTTTTGATTTTAAGAATACCTTTTCGGCTTTCGGCCACCGCGTTTGTTCATACCACCGGAAAATCCTGCTTCAGGTGTAATTGGTGAGGTTGCCGGTCGTTTTCGTGTTGATCGTGATGAGCCAGGCGACGATTTCTCCGTTGGCGAATCAACAACAATTTTATTTGAAGACGATGGTGTGCTTTGAACATCCTTTTGACTTTGGATGATTTTGGCTTGTGAGTCCGTCAAGTAAATATCGGAAGCGCTAACTTTTATTTCCTTTCCGTCAATGTCGACCGCGTACATTACTTTATCGTCAATTTTGTCAATAGCTTTCACTGTGCCTAGCTCGTAATCATCATCGAGAAGAGCATACACTGCATGATCCATCAAAGGTAACGTGTCACCGTCGCCAAACACTATTGATTCTCGTGGAAGAACTTTCGACGCGCCATCTTCAAAGAGCACAACAAATTTGTTTCCGGCCTTCTCTTCGGTCACACGTCCTGCGTAGTACTTTTTGTCCACCCACTTGGCTAAACAACAGTACAACGATGTTTCCGCGACACTTTTCGACAGATTATCCTGTGATTTACTTGTTGACGACTGTGATTTGCCTTGTTTTGTTTGTTTAGGTTTGCTCTCCTCCTCGTCGTCACTCTGCGACTTTGTTAGAGCTCGTTTCAAAGTTCGTTTGTCGGCCTTTTTGGATGGCGTTTCGGTTTCATTTTCCTGAGGACTTGTCGACTTTCCTTTACTTGTAGCTTTCTTACTACTGCCACTTGCCTTGCCCTTTGGTGTTGATGGTTCCTCTTTATGCGTCGCTGGCGTAGATTTTGAGGATGTAGGTGTATTTGGTGGATCGTGTTTGTTTTTTATTTTCGTAAATTCCTCAATCATATATTTGCACAGCTCGACAACGCCGGTAGCTGTATAATGGCAACGATTTCCGGTCGTTATATTTGGCTTGCTGTCCGGCGTTTTACTACTCACCGACGAACCACTCAGCACTGCGGATGTGCGATTTTCTAATGTGAATTGTGGCAAACTTGAAACACTACCGTTGGATGATAGCTTTCCTGATGATTCGCCCGCACTAGCACTAGTTGAGTCCATTATTGTGTTAACTGTTTTCTTCGTTTCTAATTTCTCTACTGACAAAAATCTAATATCATGTTCATCATACCACACACTAATTTCATATTGACTGCTCTTTGGGCACGATTCGAATGCTTTCGATAACAAGCCGGCAGGCATTAAATTTAAAGGTTTGTTTTGTGGTACTTTCGCTGCGGCAGTGAACATGTCGCTGTCCTCTGATGTTGTGCCGTTGTATTGTTTCTTAATAACATTAAGGAATTTCGTTACGCTGTCTGCTGTCTGATGTGTTGCTTCACTATCTGAAATTCAAAAATAGTTTTTAAGTATGATTTGACAGTTAAAAATTAAGTTCGATTACTTGACGTCGTTCCTGTTTCTTCTGTTTCTGTTTTAGAAGACGTACACGTGCCTTCTTCCGTTGTACGACTGTGATCTTCCGCTGTACGGTTGGCTTCCTCGTGCGCCTCGGATATTTTACTGACATTTTCAGAAGAAATGTCGAATTGTCTTTGAATTGGCGTGCTATTGAAAACATTTGCTGCAGACGCAGTCGATGGACTGCTGACCAAATTCGTAACACTCCCGCCGAGCTTCATAGCGTTACTTAATAATTTATTCTCTGGCTTTGAGGATACGTGCTTGGCTATGTCGTCGTGCTCTTTTCCCAAAGCATTGGCAACTTTTTTATCGCTGTCTTCGGCATCGGTAGTTGTGGAGTCTGATAATTGCATTGATTCGTCCGCCGATTCGTTAATTTTAGCAAGTTTGTCTACTTTTGAACATGATGGTTCCTCTTTACTGGGAACTGTTTCGGGCACTTTTGAAATAGAAAGGTTCGCTGTTGTTGTCACTTCATTTAATTCACCATCCCCGGCCGTGTTCGACGGTATTATAGTTTTAGATACTTCAGGCTCCCCACTTGTGCTACCAACAGTGAGCGTTGTTTCAGGTGCAGTTTCAAATTTAACTGCTTCTGCTTTAATTTCTTTTGCGTTCTCTAAATTTTCATTAAGCTCCTGCTTTTCTGAAGATGTATTAGCTTCACTTCCGGTATTTTTTTCACAATCCTCCTTAATTTGTGTGTCGCTCGCTCGCGGTGCTTCCTCTGCAATGGGTTTTATTGATTCAGAAGCCGATGATTTCTGGATGTCAACTATTTCCTTTTCCGAATTGCTACTAGGTTCTGATGCGGTTTTTTCTATCGGTTTAGCTTCAGTCTTGGCCAGGGCTTCATTTTCTGTTGTAGTTTCGTCTGTAGCTTGTGTCGCTGGTGTTCCAGCTTCAATTTGTGCGTTCCCGGTTTCAGGTTCAGCAGAGATGCTCACCTTTTCAGAAGATTTTGGGTCCTTTGACTCGCGGTTTTCTGGTTCACATGCTGCCGGCATTTCTTCATCGCTAATCGTTTCTACCATATCAACATCCATTTTCTCCTCCTCATCCACTTCCATTGTTTCAACTACAGCCCTCGGACTCTCGTCCACTGACATACGTTGAGGGTCGGCATCTTCAAGGACTTTTTTCTCTACTTGTTTGCTTTCTGTTACTACACTGACTTGCTCTGATTCGTCTTTTTTGTTTGTAGTATGTTCTTTAGTTTGTTGATCTTCTTCTGATGTTTCTGATTCAACACTTATCACGTCTTCTGCTTCCTTGCCTTGGAATTCCACTGCAGCTTCAGCTTCCGAGCTGGCCACTTCGCTACTGACATCTGATTGTTTTTCTTTTGTTGAGATATTTGTTTCCTGAGATTCAATTTTCGAACTTTCGTCTTGTTCTCTCGCTGGTTCTGCGAGTTTTACTTCGGTCGTGTCGCTGGACGAAACCACAGCTACTGTGCTTTCTGCTTCAGTTGGTGAAATATCTACATCATCCTTCTCCGAACTGTTCGCATCATCTTCGGCATTTGTCAGATCGATCTCCCCATTCTCCAGTCCTTTAACTTGCCCATCAATCTTGGCAGTTTCGTCGGCCGTGCTTTTAACAGGCTCTTTCAGCTTCTCCTTAGTAACTTCATTCTGAGTAACAATAACATCCGAATTTTCCGGATCCGTTGTCTTCTCGTTGCTCTCACTCGGAACAAATTCTACATCGCTATCCACTGAGTCCAATCGAATAACCTTCGACTTTTTACCTTCAAACAATTCGATATTTGTTGAGTCGGCAGCGTTATCATCAGCAACATGTGTTCGGTCAGGTTCGTCGACGATATCCTTGACGTCAACGTTTCCCGCCTTTTCCTTCTCATCCGACGACGACACACTTTCCTCCGTCAAGTCGATAGGTGGCTTTTCATCCAACTTTTCACTAATCACTTTCCCTCTCAGCGCGCGCGCTTCGGCCTCCGCCTCCTCTAATTGTTTCAGGAAATCTTGTTCTGAACTTTCCGTGATTGCTTTGTCGATCACAATGTCACCATTGGCCTCTTCATCTTTAACAACTTCCTCGATCTTCTCCAGCAAATCATCTGTGTTTTCTGAATCGGAAGGGGCTGCTATATGCAGACCAGCCACTTTGTCGCTGCCAACGATAGCATTCGCACGAGCCGGCACTAACCCATCGTTGTCGCCAGCTGCACATGCGGTTGTTTTAGATTCGATCGCGGGGGCATCGTCTCGCGCCTTGTTTTCATCTGCAAAGTAAACAGTTGTCAATGATCTGTACTAACCACTTTCGCGAAAACATAGGTTCGTGTACACCGAAATACCAGCAAATAAGGAAACAAAAGAGGCGCGCGAATTCGCATTCGCAATGCCACTAGTTGAACCGGCTTTTACCGTAACCTACGCGTATTTCGGCCACATTCAGACCCAATTCAACGTTTCATTGGCATGCGTTGCATCATTTTACAACACTTTCAAGCGCTCGACCAACGAATTCCAACCGCATTTACAACTTACCCATATCTTTCGGGAGCTCGTCCTCCTTGCTTACTGCTGTCTGCACAGTGTCCATTTGCACAATTTGAGCACGGCAAAACTACCACAAAAACACTAAATTAATTATCGTACTTGGCCTCAGCAATCGCTACAAATACACACTGAACAACGCAATGAGTTAAATTCAACACTCTTAAGCTGTAAATTACTTGAAAAATGCCGAAATCGCGAACACCACACTCGCCATTTGTGTATCAAGTAGTGCCAATTGAGAATGATGAAATCACGCAAGTGTTCAAAAGAGCTAGTTCGCCGTTTCGAATCGAATTGAAATACAGCATTAATAAAATGCTGTCAATTGTTTATAAGATCTGTTCGGTTTAATTCACTAATTTTCGTTAAAATAAAAAGTTTCTTTTACCTGTCTACGAAAATTGCGATGATTTATCTCAGAAATTCGGAGAAGGTTAAAAAATTGTTTCTTTAAAATTATTTTCAACCTGTAAGGGAAATTTGTTGGGGAATATTGTTACATTTGGGACACAAAGTTTGAGAGATACTGTAGTGATGTCAAGAACTGTCAAGTGAAATTGGGAAAATAGAAATTGTAGGTTAGGGACCGCCTTGTCGGATTGAAATAATTCTGTGCAATTCAGAAAATGTTACGGTTGAGTAACAAAATTTTTGGCTGTACGTATTTTTAAAATCTACATTAGATAATTTTTGTAGCGTTACTCTCTGTGGAAAGCTGCTGCGTTCGATAAGATTTTGAAGAGTAAAGTTGATATAACTGTAGTGTCCTTGCAATTGTTTTTAAATAGAAACTAGAATGAAAAAGTTTACAATATAACAGATCAGCTGGATTACTTATAAATTCGAGAAAAATTTATCTTATGATTTGATCTAATCCCCTGTCTCGATTTTATAATAGATAGGAGCAAGCATTCGATTAAGTTTCTCAATTCATAATTAATTAAGTTTTTCCTTCGTGGAGTCCAATCTCAGTAACCTGATAAAAAAACTTAAAATAATATAATAATATAAATAATATTAATATAACTTTGCCTGTATGTTAACTCAAATTATACTTAAAATCACACCAAATTGAAATTCTGGTAGAGACGTACGTCAAGCCAAATATTGGAACTATATAGAAACTATACATCCGACTTGCGCCGAACTAAACAAACAATAGAGCTAAAAGCGAAAACTGTGGAAGTTTAAGTTCACCTGTGGAAGTTTAAGATTCGAGTGACTGCCTTAAATTATTGTCGCTGTGAAGGCTTCATAGCACCTATCTTGATTTTTCATTTCTTTTAAGGTTTCAATAAAAAAAGAATGCTGCTAGTAAAGCCTCAATCAGTAATTGATCAGCTTTGAGTAAGGTTTTCGACGAGTCTACGATATTTGCATGGATTTCATCTGTAAGCATATCTCATGCTCAGCTACTAAATGAGGAAAGCATTCCTTTATTGGTTTCTAAAGCACTTTATTGTGTATCTTCAATAGGAATGTCTTCGCGGTTTATACAAGAGGCAAGGGTGTTATAAAGTAGGAAATCGGACTCTTCGTTGATAAACGCATGCTCTCTATGAAAAAATTCCAAACATTAACCCATTTTCGTTATTAAGTAGGACGCCATAATGTTTAAGTTCGACCTACCAGATCTATAGAAGATAAAATAAATCTTTAACCACTTTTAAGTCAAATGCAAAATTTTGATCTTCAATAAATTATTTCTTCACATTCAGTCACCATTTCATTCAGCCGAGGGATAGGCCACTATGTCCCAAAGACTGTTCCTGTATCAAACACCAACGCTGCAGTAACATCAAATGCTGTATCGCAGCTTAATACAAATCTGCAAAATCTGCGCATAATAACACCACCCACATCAAATAATTACAAAAATGAAATAATCGACCACCCAATTATCCCTAGAATAATAGAGAATCCTCGTGATACATTAATTAACGAAATTCGTGATATAATCCGAAAAAATCAGAATGATATTGAAATTCCAACTCGCATAACACCAGGAACAGATGATGGAATTCAAGCAGCACGACTAATTGTCATACGCCGACGAAAAATGAAGAAACACAAATTGAGAAAATTGCGCAAGAAGATGAAGTTTGAATGGGCTAAGGTAATTTTTAATTCTTTTATCCCCTTAGATATTAACTCAAATTGAATCGATTTATTCGAAAGGTACGACAACGGCGAGAAATGCGTAAAGAAAAACGTTTCCAAGCCGGTCTACTGTTTCGAATTAAGAAGGCTGAAGCATTTTCTGCAGAGGAGTATGTCCGTGAAAAGTTGAGACAAGCAAATGAAACGCCAATACCACGATTTTGGAAAGGTAAACGTTTACCACAGTTTATTATTAAACAAAAATTGGGCATTAAGTAATGATTGTAGTGACAATTCTAGAGTTTAATAAATCTGTTAATAAAAATCGTTTGTATTCGATTGCTAGTGTGGAACACACAGTTGATCAGAAATGTTTCACTGTCGCTTACTTACCCTGGGTTTCGTATGCACGATAAATTTTGCATCATCTATCTTCTGCCGCTACTACCATTCTCCCTCCAGTTGTTTCTTGTGTAACGTGGACAAGACTGTTTGGCTGAAAACTCTTCTTGCCATATGACTCAACCAGACTCGAACAAAACAGGTAAACAATAACATCAAACAACTTAGTCATTCTTCGACGTTTGAGTGATGACCATCCTTCGTCCTTGAATTACGATAAATTGAATGTGTTGAAGAAGCAAGACGGTCGTTTCATACCAAGCGGTGACATGTTATTATTCTGAATTGAACATAAATGTAAATACTATCGGAGTTTGTGCAACTCGTTAATACAAGTTGTAAACTAGGCAAAAGTCATACGCGTCATGTGAGTTATTTCAATCATATTTTTCTGTGCTTGTGAACGATTTCTATTTGCCTAATATATGGACTTGTATCACTTGTGCAAATGGGAATAATAATTGAAGAATAAATTTGTACTCGGCTCCAGATTAGCTAATACAATGCATTTGCAATTCAAAGTAATCTGCTTAAATTTCAAGCGCGCAATAAAATTGTACTAGTTCTGACAAGTCAAATAAATTGTTAATCTGCATAAACGACAACACCTACGCCGCATTCGCTTCTGCATTCAACGGCGTTTCATGTTCCTTATGTTGCCATCACCGGGCTGATTTTGATGACGTTTGCCGGAGTTCCACGTTGGAATGAAAATGGGTGTTCAATTTTTGATTAATTGTTTGTTTATTGTGAAAAATCAACCTTTGACATAGTGGCGTATTTAATTGTGGAGGTGTCGTGCATATTGAATGATAGAAATTGAATTGAAAAAAGTCGCGGATAAACGTAATATCCAGTATAAGTGAACTTCGACCGAAATCGGTGTTCGGTTAATTCGCTAGTATTGTACTTTGTGCCGAGCGGTAGAAGATAGGCTCGCTCGTTCGCCCCGATACGAGCTTAGCGATCGTGAAGTTATCGAAATACGTGTCACGGCGCTGCGGCGGTCCGCAGCGAACAAAAATGGATTTCTCATTCATGGAAGACAAGCCAACGACGCAGCAGGATTTCAATATGAAAGACGACATTTTGGATGGCAAATGTGCGGGCGATCTGATGGTAAATATAATTTACAAAAATAGCAACAAAGAACCTGGGCAACAGCGGGAAACATCATTGACCTCATTACAACGTAGTTGATTCATTTGCTTCACAGACACAATGCACATTTCAGACTTGCACTTGCTGCCAGATTTATTATGTTGACTTGCATATGGGAAGTAGCGGGCACAGCCCTTGAATTCCATATGGACTATCGGGAACGGAAATTCCATTGGGAAGAAGCTACGAAATTCAGAAATTGCTTTCGAAACCGCATGGTAGTTAGTTACATAGTAAGGAAAACCCGTTTTGCCACCGCAACAAGTTCACAACTTGCTTCTTGCTAAATCTACTGATTAGAATTCCCATGTATTTGAGTCTAGCTTGGGATTGCTCATGTGTCTGATACCGACTGGAAAAAAAACGCGTACAAAGATTAGGAATGTGGTGATAAGAATTTCTGGATTTTTACTGAACAGTTCATCTGAATTTTATATAATTCGAACAGTTCGATGCGTGTGCGGCAATGATAATTATGTGAAAGGTGGATTTCCTTTCACTAACCAGCTCTCGCGTTTCTACGATGAGTCAGCCATCGAGTCGTAATGGGGGCCTATACGGTGAACAACTATTTTTGCATCATTCTTGTAAGAGTTGAATCATTTGAGTTTCTTGTTCGCCGAATGTACGTTATAATTGATGCTAATGTTTTTATTGCTATTTCAGTTCGTTTAAACTTTTTTAAGCATTATACATTAGACAGAGCTTCAAAGTTGAACAAGTTCAAACGCATTTTAACTAGGCTCGTGGCAGTTTGATCGTTAACATCTAATCCATTCCCTTCCTACTTCCGACTCTTTAATATTTTTAGTTCGGCGGGAAATATAGTTTCCTAACATTTGGGCGAACGTGCCGGACCAACATGCGGATGATCTATTTGCTTATCATGTTCGATGAAACTTTCAAGAGATACCGTATTACATCTGTTTAAAAATGCAAGGATTTACGCCAAAAAACTAAATATATAACAATTTACGACTGGAGTACCTTCAAATCAGTCGCTTCGTAAACGCACACATTTATCCTTAAAGTGGTAATATTCTCAAGCATTCTTTCATCTGGATCTCGGTCGATCATTTCCTTTCTGGGTTTTTGAATTTGGGGCATAAGTAATATAAATATAGCATAGTATAAATAAGTTGTCGCAAGGGGCAAGGTCAGGTGAGTATAAGCGAGAGTTCACCCGTAAGATTCCACAAATCTCGTAGCTGTACAATTACAATAAACACATGATTTTTCCCATAAAAACTCCATAATAACGTTCAAATCATACCAAATATGCTTCAGTAAACACCATAATGGGACCTCAATTTGCAAACATTTTATGGTATCCATTAAAGGCACTGCCTCTCCAGCAACATTCACGCTTAACAAATTTTATTGGGCTGCTTATTTTATTCTTTTAAAGGAAGCGTAGCGGTAACATATTTCTTCGGAGTTGAGAACTCTTATACAAAGCCAATATCGTGTCGCTAAAACAAATAAAGATGACTTGGGAATAATCTTTATAAATCTAGCGACTAAAAATGGAATCTTCAGCCTATAGTAAAGCAATTTACACAGTCCTCATATTTTTCGACTTGATCTTTTAAATCAAATTTGGATCGTTCCTTTAAAATAATATAACATCTAACCCGAACTTGATTTTAGTGATCTATTTTTTATCAAGTAATCCGACCTCAAAATAGTCAAATATATTTGAACTTGCATTGAAAAAAAACCTTAAACTATGTTTTGTTAAAAATTCTACGTAAAATACATAAGGCAAAATCTTACTAGATCGTCTTAAATTCGACAAGTCATATTTAGTGTCCTTTGATTTGTATCGACTACATTTAATCCGCTATACCGATCTATTTTTCGCGAATTGTTTTCGATACGATGGCTGTTCGAATCCTAATATAAAATTGATAACAATGTTTTAAAAAGTGAAGTGAAAGTACACTAAGCTGTTTGGAGGTTTGCCAGGTAAAGCATATCGTAAAATAATCATTAACCTAAGCTCGTCATTAACAAAAAATCATTAACACAGACATGCAACGCATCGATTAAATTAGAGTCAGTCATAATTAACCATATGTCTGAGTTAAAAGAAATATGGCTATAAAACATTTAGATGGAATTTTGACAATTTTGCCTAGTTGATATTTCTTCGGAAAAATAAATTTGTAATATGTTTAGTATATTAGAAATCGCTAACATATTTCTTATGAAATTATTTGGCAAGGACTTGAACATATTGCATGATCAACATGTGAAGCCAGTCGGATTAAAATCAAATCAACGCAACCTGCTAAATATACGGGGCATTGTAGAAAGTACTAATGCAATCTATTAAGGAAATGGAAACTAGAGGCTAAAAATCACTACTATACTTTAAACTTACTAATCAATCACAAACTTACTTAAAATCCATTGTCCAAGGGAATAAAACGAAAATTTAGAAGGCTCATTCTGACGCCCCTTAAATTTTATAAATTTTAATTCTACTCTCCCAAGCCGTACAACTTGTCCTTTAGAGAGGTTACTGATTTTACTGAATGACGCCTGACTAATTGCAGGAGCGGCACATTTGGCGAGGCTTTCTGAGTGTCACTTAATTTACAATTAGTGTTGCAATTTGTTTAGCAATGCCATTAAATGCCAGGCTACTACAGGTCGTCTGGATTGAAAAATACGAATAGTCATTAAAAATGTCCTAAGATATCGTGATTTTTCGTTTGCCCAATTGATTTGCATAGTAGTAGTAGTTTCTCGTCAGGATGCCGTGCCAAGTAGATGTGATAGACAAATTCGAGTTAACAATAAATTTCTACCATCAGGTATCCTTTATGGTCATGAACCTTTTTACTTGTTGATTTTTATTAACATTTGTTTGGGTTTTTGTAAGGGCTCATTTTGGGAGTTAGATTGTTCTGTTTCCAATCTTCAAATTCTTTCACAAAGCATGTATGTGGTGCAGCCGGATTTTATCCATGGGAAAGGATCGGAAGTTTCTGTTTTCAATGAAATAGCTGTTTGGACTGTGTTTAAGCTATAGACATCTGCGAGTAAACCATAGATTTATCGAATAGTGCCAATAATAGTATTTCTAAACATTACTAAAACTTGTAACCTCGTATCTAAACATAATTCAAAGAAGAGTTATCTTGACTTTGAAAGGCGAAATTAATTAGATGCATGGAATTGGCAATCGCTAATCCAAATTTCCAAAATTTTACCAATTGTTGACGCATCAGATTGTATGACATTTGTAGCGCGGTTGACCTCGATTCTTCACTTTCCAGAAGACAAAGTTGACAATGAAATCAAGCTATAGCTTGATATACTTTTCATTATATACTCCTATCTTATCGAAATTGATAGAAAATTTCAAGGTAACATCAATGCGATTCCAATGTCTATAATTTAAAAAATACATCGATCAAATTTTACTCCAACTGTGATTAAAAGTTATTCAACTATAAGAAAAACAGATTAAATACAATATACGATGCTTAGTTGCGATACATGTTTTAAAATAGATTAAAATACATCACATAGTTACGTTCATTTTTAGGCAAATCAATAGTTTCCTTGTGGAGATTTAATTTTATCTACTGCCATGTTGAAAGGAAGATGGGGTGAACCTATGGCAATTATGGGAATTGTTCGGGCGATTCGTATTTGCAGCAGCAAATTTTTTGATAAGATGAAAGTACGAAAATGGAGCCGTATCGCTTTTTGCAAACAAACGCTTTTTTAGCTATTATTTTCCTAGATGTGTGCAAAACAAACTCTTCAAAATTTTTGTTGGAATCTGCCTGAAGAAACTTCTAACAAAAATTATAAATAATTGATCACCAGTTTTGCTATTAAAAAAACATCTATTTGCTATGCATCCGTAACTTTGTTAGCAGTATTTAGCAGTATAATTTTACTATAAAATATTCATTTATAGTGTAGATTAACATTCTTTCTAACAAATCCAAAGTAAATAAAACAAATCTTAACATGCATTATAGTTAAGCTTATGTTATGATAGTGTATAACATTCCATCGCTTGAGTTTTCATCTGTCTAAACATCAAAGTTCGCTCACCTAAAAAGTAAAGTGTTAATAAATTCCAATGCGCCAGCGTGAATTTCTAAAGTCGAATCACGTAGCTCTGTTAAGATGAAGTAGGACTAAAATATCATGATTACCGATATTTGCGTCAGTGGAATAAATTTTACAAATCACTCAGCATTGAGCACCCTGGTATGTATTGGATTGCAGAAGTTATAGCAATTGTTACACATTACTTTTCAGTGTTATCTTCTGTTTCTGGGATTACTCACTGGCTGTTCAAGCATGTTCTTTGTGTTACCGATTGAAATACTTGATTATATTTTACTGGTAAATATTTCAGGGCCAGAAATCGATAGATAAACGATCACATAATCTTGCTTTGGGCTGGATTCATATTTCAGTAATTTTAATAGTCCGTCGCATCATGATCAACACTTGCTTTTGCGACTGCTTGGCTTGAGGCTATTGATTAATAACAATTGACTTATTCATAACATCTTGCAGAGGAATCAACACTTAAATTAAAGACTATTAACTGAAAAGAATTAGATTGCATAGAAACTGGTTGCAGATAGTTTGCCAACAAATATGTTTTATGATATCTATATTTTCTTTACTACCCATTAATCTAAATTTCTCATCGGTTACCAGTTTAAAATAATAATTCCCAAAAATTTTCATCACAATGCAAAAAAAATCATTGTTAAAATAATGAGGACAAGCCCATGTTGAATGTGTTGGAATTGTAAATAAGTCTTGGATTATTAGAACCCAACCACGTTCATTCATAAGCCGTGCTTAGTAACGTGATCTCGACGATAAAAAAAACTCAAGTATTAACCGGCGAATATTTAAAATTACTAACACGATTCGTTCCTTAACATGCCGGCAGTACCGGCTTAAAACCATCTTAGTTCCAAGTCTTTCTTCGAATAACTGGTTTCAAAATAAGCATACGTGATATGTAGGTTGCTACAAAGATAGAAATGCTGGTAGAGTAACTTGGTGTCACGCTAAAGATATTTGTAATATTTTACCAAGTAGTATACCAAGTTAACCAAGTCTCTCTTGTGGCGTAACATGGTTTGTAATGTTATTCATGAGAAAATATATTCTCAAGTAGCTTTCGAAATCAGAAATCAAAATAAAAAGGGATGCACTGTTCAAAAATGATTTTTCGTTAATATCTGCAAAGGAAGCACGTGGTGTGAAGGACGTACAAGGAGGAGCAAATCTCTAGAGTAGAGAAAAATGTATTTTACTCATTAAAAGATAAGATAAAATGCTTCGTGTTGATTCATTTATCCATTTCATATGTATGATTTATCAAAAAAAAAAAAAAAAAAGTTTGCGTAAGAGCCATTTTTCTTAGTTTTACAAATCTTTAAGGCCGGAGAAGATGGGATCTATGAAGAACTATGGATCTTCGAGCGACGAGGAAAGATACACGTCCACCCCGTTGCTAACTTAACTTTGCCACTAAAAATATCCTTTATTACAACTTTTGGAATGTCCGAATATCCCACAAGGCTCCATTTGTCAAGCAAAATGAATGAACAAAATGCAGCAGGAATCATCATTCTCTCCTAGAAAACATATTTAATCATGAGACCACCAATTAATCTTATGAAGAAAAGTCTGAATTCAAATATCCGTGTTTACTTGAAATCTGATGTAAAAATCTATCTTACTATTGATTCGATAGATTGGGGTCAAATATAGGTCTGGCAAAGTCGATTCCAACTTAATTCAAATTCTATTTCAAAGGCAAGTCCGTATTCAGTCAAATCAAGGTCAAATATAGTCCTGGGAAGGTCAAAGCCGACCTAATTTAACATCTAACCAAAGTCAAGTCCAAATTCAGTCAAGTGATGGTGAAATTGAAGTCACATATAGGCCAGGCAAGGTCGATCCCAACTTTATTCAACACCTAACCAAAGCCAAGCCCAAAATAAGTAAAGTCATGATCACATTGAGGTCAAGTCTACGCAAGGCAAGGTCGATTTCAATTTTATTCAACATCAAGCCAAAGCCAACCCCAAATTTAGCCAAGTCAAGATCAAAGTGAGGTCAAATATAGGAGAGGAATCAAATCTGGCAAGTCTCTAGCCACAAGAACCTTCGAAAAATATTCCATATACCCAGGAGGATCACTACCACCTCAATCAGAAATCTTTGTTGCCATTTTCTTCTTGCTGTGTTATGCGCTCCTGTTAGGTTAAACCTAAATTGTAAGTTTCTAGCCACAAGAACCTCCGAAAAATATTCCATATACCACCGAGGGTTAAAGCCACCTCAAGCAAAAGTCTCTGTTATTTTCTTCTTGTTCTGTTATGCGCTCCTGTTAGGTTAAATCTAAATTGCAAGTTTCTAGCCACAAGAACCTCCAAAAAATATTGCATATACCACCAAGGGTTACTACCAGCTCAAGCAAAAGTCTCTGTTGTCATTTTCTTCCTGCTGTGTTATGCGGTCCTGTTGCTTTAACTAAAAATAGCAAGTTTGTAGCCTCAAGAACCTCCGAGAAATGTTCCATATACCACGGAGGGTCACTACCACCTCAAACAGAAGTCTTTGTTGCCATTTTCTTCTTGCTGTGTTATGCGGTCCTGTTGCTTTAACCAAAAATAGCAAGTTTGTAGCCACAAGAACCTCCGAAAAAAATTCCATATACCACGGAGGATCACTACCACCTCAAGCATAAGTCTCTGTTGTAGTTTCTTCTTGCTGTTTTATGCGGGCCTGTTAGATTAACCAAAAATGGCTTGTTTCTTCATTGATTAAATGTTACCTAAAGTTAGGTGAATTTCGTACTTGTCTTTGGCTGGATGTTAGAGTGACCTCCAATTTACCTTCCCCGACCAACATTGTGCAACAAAGTAACCCCAGCTTGCAACAAAGTAACCCCAGCTTGCAACAAAGTAACCCCAGCTTGGTACAATTCGTACTTGTCTTTGGCTAGATGTTAGAGTGACCTCCAATTTACCTTCCCCGACCAACATTGTGCAACAAAGTAACCTCAGCTTGCAACAAAGTAACCTCAGCTAGATGAAATTTGAACTTGTCTTTGGCTGGATGTTAGAGTGACCTCGAATTTGCCTTTGACAAGTGAAATTCGTACTTGTCTTTGGCTGGATGTTTTCTTCCTGCTGTGTTATGCGGTCCTGTTGCTTTAACCAAAAATAGCAAGTTTGTAGCCACAAGAACCTCCGAAAAAAATTCCATATACCACGGAGGATCACTACCACCTCAAGCATAAGTCTCTGTTGTAGTTTCTTCTTGCTGTTTTATGCGGGCCTGTTAGATTAACCAAAAATGGCTTGTTTCTTCATTGATTAAATGTTACCTAAAGTTAGGTGAATTTCGTACTTGTCTTTGGCTGGATGTTAGAGTGACCTCCAATTTACCTTCCCCGACCTACATTCTGCAACAAAGTAACCCCAGCTTGCAACAAAGTAACCTCAGCTTGGTGAAATTCGTACTTGTCTTTGGCTAGATGTTAGAGTGACCTCCAATTTACCTTCCCCGACCTACTTTGTGCAACAATGTAAGCCCGTCCTGCAACAATGTAAGCCCAGCTTGGCTAAATTTCAACCGAAATTTGCGAAAATATCCAGGCAAAGTACTAGGCGACCATAAATCAGAAGCAAGTAATTTAGCCAATACAAATTTACGCCGAGGTTGAAGTTTTCGCTAAAAGCCATAAAGTATGCAATTTGTATTTTGATTTCATCGTTTTATATTGATAAGATCAACATCCTTCTTTCTTTCCTTTACGTTCGAGAATCCTTTTTCTAAAATGTTTGCTCGCATTTCCTTGAGTCCTGCCTATCATTTAATAACTTTATTTAACATACGTTAAAAGTAACCTCAGCTTGGTGAAATTTGTACTTGTCTTTGGCTAAATGTTAGAGTGACCTCAAATTTGCCTTCCCTGACCTACTTTGTGCAACAAAGTAACCCCAGCTTGCAACAAAGTAACCTCAGCTTGGTGAAATACGTACTTGTTTTTGGCTGGATGTTAGAGTGACCTCGAATTTGCCTTCCCTGACCTACTTTGTGCAACAAAGTAACCCCAGCTTGCAACAAAGTAACCTCAGCTTGGTCAAATTCGTACTTGTCTTTGGCTGGATGTTAGAGTGACCTCGAATTTACCTTCCCCGACCTCCAATTAGAGTGACCTCCAATTTACCTTCCCCGACCAACATTGTGCAACAATGTAACCCCAGCTTGCAACAAAGTAACCTCAGCTTGGTGAAATTCGTACTTGTCTTTGGCTGGATGTTAGATTGACCTCCAATTTACCTTCCCCGACCTACATTGTGCAACAAAGTAACCTCAGCTTGGTGAAATTTATACTTGTCTTTGGCTAGATGTTAGAGTGACCTCCAATTTACCTTCCCCGACCAACATTGTGCAACAAAGTAACCCCAGCTTGCAACAAAGTAACCTCAGTTTGGTGAAATTCGTACTTGTCTTTGGCTAGATGTTAGAGTGACGTCCAATTTACCTTCCCCGACCTACATTGTGCAACAATGTAACCCCAGCTTGCAACAAAGTAACCTCAGTTTGGTGAAATTCGTACTTGTCTTTGGCTAGATGTTAGAGTGACCTCCAATTTACCTACTCCGACCTACTTTGTGCAACAATGTAACCCCAGCTTGCAACAAAGTAACCTCAGTTTGGTGAAATTCGTACTTGTCTTTGGCTAGATGTTAGAGTGACCTCCAATTTACCTTCTCCGACCTACTTTGTGCAACAAAGTAACCCCAACTTGCAACAAAGTAACCTCAGCTTGGTGAAATTCGTGTTTGTCTTTGGCTGGATGTTAGAGTGACCTCCAATTTACCTTCTCCGACCTACTTTGTGCAACAAAGTAACCCCAACTTGCAACAAAGTAACCTCAGCTTGCAACAAAGTAACCTCAGCTTGGTGAAATTCGTACTTGTCTTTGGCTAGATGTTAGAGTGACCTCCAATTTACCTTCTCCGACCTACTTTGTGCAACAAAGTAACCCCAACTTGCAACAAAGTAACCTCAGCTTGCAACAAAGTAACCTAAGCTTGGTGAAATTCGTACTTGTCTTTGGCTAGATGTTAGAGTGACCTCCAATTTACCTTCTCCGACCTACTTTGTGCAACAAAGTAACCCCAACTTGCAACAAAGTAACCTCAGCTTGGTACAATTCGTACTTGTCTTTGGCTAGATGTTAGAGTGACCTCCAATTTACCTTCTCCGACCTACTTTGTGCAACAAAGTAACCCCAACTTGCAACAAAGTAACCTCAGTTTGGTGAAATTCGTACTTGTCTTTGGCTAGATGTTATAGCGACCTCGAATTTACCTTCCCCGACCTACATTGTGCAACAATGTAACCCCAGCTTGCAACAAAGTAACCTCAGTTTGGTGAAATTCGTACTTGTCTTTGGCTAGATGTTAGAGTGACCTCCAATTTACCTTCTCCGACCTACTTTGTGCAACAAAGTAACCCCAACTTGCAACAAAGTAACCTCAGCTTGGTGAAATTCGTACTTGTCTTTGGCTAGATGTTAGAGTGACCTCCAATTTACCTTCTCCGACCTACTTTGTGCAACAAAGTAACCCCAACTTGCAACAAAGTAACCTCAGCTTGGTACAATTCGTACTTGTCTTTGGCTAGATGTTAGAGTGACCTCCAATTTACCTTCTCCGACCTACTTTGTGCAACAAAGTAACCCCAACTTGCAACAAAGTAACCTCAGCTTGGTGAAATTCGTACTTGTCTTTGGCTAGATGTTAGAGTGACCTCCAATTCGCCTTCCCCGAACAACATTGTGCAACAATGTAACCCCAGCTTGCAACAAAGTAACCTCAGTTTGGTGAAATTCGTACTTGTCTTCGGCTAGATGTTAGAGTGACCTCCAATTTACCTTCCCCGACCTACATTGTGCAACAAAGTAACCCCAGCTTGCAACAAAGTAACCTCAGCTTGGTGAAATTCGTACTTGTCTTTGGCTAGATGTTAGAGTGACCTCCAATTTACCTTCCCCGACCTACTTTGTGCAACAATGTAAGCTCGTCCTGCAACAATGTAAGCCCGTCCTGCAACAATGTAAGCCCAGCTTGGCTAAATTTCAACCGAAATTTGCGAAAATATCCAGGCAAAGTACTAGGCGACCATAAATCAGAAGCAAGTAATTTAGCCAATACAAATTTACGCCGAGGTTGAAGTTTTCGCTAAAAGCCATAAAGTATGCAATTTGTATTTTGATTTCATCGTTTTATATTGATAAGATCAACATCCTTCTTTCTTTCCTTTACGTTCGAGAATCCTTTTTCTAAAATGTTTGCTCGCATTTCCTTGAGTCCTGCCTATCATTTAATAATTTTATTTAACATACGTTAAAAGTAACCTCAGCTTGGTGAAATTTGTACTTGTCTTTGGCTAGATGTTAGAGTGACCTCAAATTTGCCTTCCCTGACCTACTTTGTGCAACAAAGTAACCCCAGCTTGCAACAAAGTAACCTCAGCTTGGTGAAATACGTACTTGTCTTTGGCTGGATGTTAGAGTGACCTCGAATTTGCCTTCCCTGACCTACTTTGTGCAACAAAGTAACCCCAGCTTGCAACAAAGTAACCTCAGCTTGGTCAAATTCGTACTTGTCTTTGGCTGGATGTTAGAGTGACCTCGAATTTACCTTCCCCGACCTCCAATTAGAGTGACCTCCAATTTACCTTCCCCGACCAACATTGTGCAACAATGTAACCCCAGCTTGCAACAAAGTAACCTCAGCTTGGTGAAATTCGTACTTGTCTTTGGCTGGATGTTAGATTGACCTCCAATTTACCTTCCCCGACCTACATTGTGCAACAAAGTAACCTCAGCTTGGTGAAATTCGTACTTGTCTTTGGCTAGATGTTAGAGTGACCTCCAATTTACCTTCCCCGACCTACATTGTGCAACAATGTAACCCCAGCTTGCAACAAAGTAACCTCAGTTTGGTGAAATTCGTACTTGTCTTTGGCTAGATGTTAGAGTGACATCCAATTTACCTTCCCCGACCTACATTGTGCAACAATGTAACCCCAGCTTGCAACAAAGTAACCTCAGTTTGGTGAAATTCGTACTTGTCTTTGGCTAGATGTTAGAGTGACCTCCAATTTACCTTCTCCGACCTACTTTGTGCATCAATGTAACCCCAGCTTGCAACAAAGTAACCTCAGTTTGGTGAAATTCGTACTTGTCTTTGGCTAGATGTTAGAATGACCTCCAATTTACCTTCTCCGACCTACTTTGTGCAACAAAGTAACCTCAGCTTGGTGAAATTCGTGTTTGTCTTTGGCTGGATGTTAGAGTGACCTCCAATTTACCTTCCCCGACCAACATTGTGCAACAATGTAACCCGAGCTTGCAACAAAGTAACCTCAGTTTGGTGAAATACGTACTTGTCTTTGGCTAGATGTTAGAGTGACCTCCAATTTACCTTCTCCGACCTACTTTGTGCAACAAAGTAACCCCAACTTGCAACAAAGTAACCTCAGTTTGGTGAAATTCGTACTTGTCTTTGGCTAGATGTTAGAGTGACTTCCAATTTACCTTCCCCGACCTACTTTGTGCAACAAAGTAACACCAGCTTGCAACAAAGTAACCTCAGCTTGGTGAAATTCGTACTTGTCTTTGGCTGGATGTTAGAGTGACCTCGAATTTGCCTTCCCTGACCTACTTTGTGCAACAAAGTAACCCCAGCTTGCAACAAAGTAACCTCAGCTTGGTCAAATTCGTACTTGTCTTTGGCTGGATGTTAGAGTGACCTCGAATTTACCTTCCCCGACCAACATTGTGCAACAATGTAACCCCAGCTTGCAACAAAGTAACCTCAGCTTGGTGAAATTCGTACTTGTCTTTGGCTGGATGTTAGATTGACCTCCAATTTACCTTCCCCGACCTACATTGTGCAACAAAGTAACCTCAGCTTGGTGAAATTTATACTTGTCTTTGGCTAGATGTTAGAGTGACCTCCAATTTACCTTCCCCGACCAACATTGTGCAACAAAGTAACCCCAGCTTGCAACAAAGTAACCTCAGTTTGGTGAAATTCGTACTTGTCTTTGGCTAGATGTAAGAGTGACCTCCAATTTACCTTCTCCGACCTACTTTGTGCAACAAAGTAACCCCAACTTGCAACAAAGTAACCTCAGCTTGGTGAAATTCGTACTTGTCTTTGGCTAGATGTTAGAGTGACCTCCAATTTACCTTCCCCGACCTACATTGTGCAACAATGTAACCCCAGCTTGCAACAAAGTAACCTCAGTTTGGTGAAATTCGTACTTGTCTTTGGCTAGATGTTAGAGTGACCTCCAATTTACCTTCTCCGACCTACTTTGTGCAACAATGTAACCCCAGCTTGCAACAAAGTAACCTCAGTTTGGTGAAATTCGTACTTGTCTTTGGCTAGATGTTAGAATGACCTCCAATTTACCTTCTCCGACCTACTTTGTGCAACAAAGTAACCCCAACTTGCAACAAAGTAACCTCAGCTTGGTGAAATTCGTACTTGTCTTTGGCTAGATGTTAGAGTGACCTCCAATTTACCTTCCCCGACCTACATTGTGCAACAATGTAACCCCAGCTTGCAACAAAGTAACCTCAGCTTGGTGAAATTTGTACTTGTCTTTGGCTAGATGTTAGAGTGACCTCCAATTTACCTTCCCCGACCTACATTGTGCAACAATGTAACCCCAGCTTGCAACAAAGTAACCTCAGTTTGGTGAAATTCGTACTTGTCTTTGGCTAGATGTTAGAGTGACCTCCAATTTACCTTCCCCGACCTACTTTGTGCAACAAAGTAACCCCAACTTGCAACAAAGTAACCTCAGTTTGGTGAAATTCGTACTTGTCTTTGGCTAGATGTTAGAGTGACTTCCAATTTACCATCCCCGACCTACTTTGTGCAACAAAGTAACACCAGCTTGCAACAAAGTAACCTCAGCTTGGTGAAATTCGTACTTGTCTTTGGCTGGATGTTTTCTTCCTGCTGTGTTATGCGGTCCTGTTGCTTTAACCAAAAATAGCAAGTTTGTAGCCACAAGAACCTCCGAAAAAAATTCCATATACCACGGAGGATCACTACCACCTCAAGCATAAGTCTCTGTTGTAGTTTCTTCTTGCTGTTTTATGCGGGCCTGTTAGATTAACCAAAAATGGCTTGTTTCTTCATTGATTAAATGTTACCTAAAGTTAGGTGAATTTCGTACTTGTCTTTGGCTGGATGTTAGAGTGACCTCCAATTTACCTTCCCCGACCAACATTGTGCAACAATGTAACCCGAGCTTGCAACAAAGTAACCTCAGCTTGGTGAAATTTGTACTTGTCTTTGGCTAGATGTTAGAGTGACCTCCAATTTACCTTCCCCGACCTACATTGTGCAACAAAGTAACCTCAGCTTGGTGAAATTCGTACTTGTCTTCGGTTGGATGTTAGAGTGACCTCCAATTTACCTTCCCCGACCTACATTGTGCAACAAAGTAACCCCAGCTTGCAACAAAGTAACCTCAGCTTGGTGAAATTCGTACTTGTCTTCGGCTAGATGTTAGAGTGACCTCCAGTTTACCTTCCCCGACCTACATTGTGAAACAAAGTAACCCCAGCTTGCAACAAAGTAACCTCAGCTTGGTGAAATTTGTACTTGTCTTTGGCTAGATGTTAGAGTGACCTCCAATTTACCTTCCCCGACCTACATTGTGCAACAAAGTAACCCCAGCTTGCAACAAAGTAACCTCAGTTTGGTGAAATTTGTACTTGTCTTTGGCTAGATGTTAGAGTGACCTCCAGTTTACCTTCCCCGACCTACATTGTGCAACAAAGTAACCCCAGCTTGCAACAAAGTAACCTCAGCTTGGTGAAATTTGTACTTGTCTTTGGCTAGATGTTAGAGTGACCTCCAGTTTATCTTCCCCGACCTACATTGTGCAACAAAGTAACCCCAGCTTGCAACAAAGTAACCTCAGCTTGGTGAAATTTATACTTGTCTTTGGCTAGATGTTAGAGTGACCTCCAATTCGCCTTCCCCGACCAACATTGTGCAACAATGTAACCCCAGCTTGCAACAAAGTAACCTCAGCTTGGTGAAATTCGTACTTGTCTTTGGCTGGATGTTAGATTGACCTCCAATTTACCTTCCCCGACCTACATTGTGCAACAAAGTAACCTCAGCTTGGTGAAATTTATACTTGTCTTTGGCTAGATGTTAGAGTGACCTCCAATTTACCTTCCCCGACCAACATTGTGCAACAAAGTAACCCCAGCTTGCAACAAAGTAACCTCAGCTTGGTGAAATTCGTACTTGTCTTTGGCTAGATGTAAGAGTGACCTCCAATTTACCTTCTCCGACCTACTTTGTGCAACAAAGTAACCCCAACTTGCAACAAAGTAACCTCAGCTTGGTGAAATTCGTACTTGTCTTTGGCTAGATGTTAGAGTGACCTCCAATTTACCTTCCCCGACCTACATTGTGCAACAATGTAACCCCAGCTTGCAACAAAGTAACCTCAGTTTGGTGAAATTCGTACTTGTCTTTGGCTAGATGTTAGAGTGACGTCCAATTTACCTTCCCCGACCAACATTGTGCAACAATGTAACCCGAGCTTGCAACAAAGTAACCTCAGTTTGGTGAAATTTGTACTTGTCTTTGGCTAGATGTTAGAGTGACCTCCAATTTACCTTCCCCGACCTACATTGTGCAACAAGGTAACCCCAGCTTGCAACAAAGTAACCTCAGTTTGGTGAAATTCGTACTTGTCTTTGGCTAGATGTTAGAGTGACCTCCAATTTACCTTCTCCGACCTACTTTGTGCAACAAAGTAACCCCAACTTGCAACAAAGTAACCTCAGCTTGCAACAAAGTAACCTCAGCTTGGTGAAATTCGTACTTGTCTTTGGCTAGATGTTAGAGTGACCTCCAATTTACCTTCTCCGACCTACTTTGTGCAACAAAGTAACCCCAACTTGCAACAAAGTAACCTCAGGTTGCAACAAAGTAACCTCAGCTTGGTGAAATTCGTACTTGTCTTTGGCTAGATGTTAGAGTGACCTCCAATTTACCTTCTCCGACCTACTTTGTGCAACAAAGTAACCCCAACTTGCAACAAAGTAACCTCAGCTTGGTACAATTCGTACTTGTCTTTGGCTAGATGTTAGAGTGACCTCCAATTTACCTTCCCCGACCAACATTGTGCAACAATGTAACCCCAGCTTGCAACAAAGTAACCTCAGCTTGGTGAAATTTGTACTTGTCTTTGGCTAGATGTTAGAGTGACCTCCAATTTACCTTCCCCGACCTACATTGTGCAACAAAGTAACCTCAGCTTGGTGAAATTCGTACTTGTCTTTGGCTAGATGTTAGAGTGACCTCCAATTTACCTTCTCCGACCTACTTTGTGCAACAATGTAACCCCAGCTTGCAACAAAGTAACCTCAGCTTGGTGAAATTTGTACTTGTCTTTGGCTAGATGTTAGAGTGACCTCCAATTCGCCTTCCCCGAACAACATTGTGCAACAATGTAACCCCAGCTTGCAACAAAGTAACCTCAGCTTGGTGAAATTCGTACTTGTCTTTGGCTGGATGTTAGATTGACCTCCAATTTACCTTCCCCGACCTACATTCTGCAACAAAGTAACCTCAGCTTGGTGAAATTTATACTTGTCTTTGGCTAGCTGTTAGAGTGACCTCCAATTTACCTTCTCCGACCTACTTTGTGCAACAAAGTAACCCCAACTTGCAACAAAGTAACCTCAGCTTGGTGAAATTCGTACTTGTCTTTGGCTAGATGTTAGAGTGACCTCCAATTTACCTTCCCCGACCTACATTGTGCAACAATGTAACCCCAGCTTGCAACAAAGTAACCTCAGCTTGGTGAAATTCGTACTTGTCTTTGGCTAGATGTTAGAGTGACCTCCAATTTACCTTCCCCGACCTACATTGTGCAACAATGTAACCCCAGCTTGCAACAAAGTAACCTCAGCTTGGTGAAATTCGTACTTGTCTTTGGCTAGATGTAAGAGTGACCTCCAATTTACCTTCTCCGACCTACTTTGTGCAACAAAGTAACCCCAACTTGCAACAAAGTAACCTCAGCTTGGTGAAATTCGTACTTGTCTTTGGCTAGATGTTAGAGTGACCTCCAATTTACCTTCCCCGACCTACTTTGTGCAACAATGTAACCCCAGCTTGCAACAAAGTAACCTCAGCTTGGTGAAATTCGTACTTGTCTTTGGCTGGATGTTAGATTGACCTCCAATTTACCTTCCCCGACCTACATTGTGCAACAAAGTAACCCCAGCTTGCAACAAAGTAACCTCAGCTTGGTGAAATTTGTACTTGTCTTTGGCTAGATGTTAGAGTGACCTCCAATTTACCTTCCCCGACCTACATTGTGCAACAATGTAACCCCAGCTTGCAACAAAGTAACCTCAGCTTGGTGAAATTCGTACTTGTCTTTGGCTAGATGTTAGAGTGACCTCCAATTTACCTTCTCTGACCTACTTTGTGCAACAAAGTAACCCCAACTTGCAACAAAGTAACCTCAGTTTGGTGAAATTCGTACTTGTCTTTGGCTAGATGTTAGAGTGACCTCCAATTTACCTTCCCCGACCTACATTGTGCAACAATGTAACGCCAGCTTGCAACAAAGTAACCTCAGTTTGGTGAAATTCGTACTTGTCTTTGGCTAGATGTTAGAGTGACCTCCAATTTACCTTCTCCGACCTACTTTGTGCAACAAAGTAACCCCAACTTGCAACAAAGTAACCTCAGCTTGCAACAAAGTAACCTCAGCTTGGTGAAATTCGTACTTGTCTTTGGCTAGATGTTAGAGTGACCTCCAATTTACCTTCTCCGACCTACTTTGTGCAACAAAGTAACCCCAACTTGCAACAAAGTAACCTCAGGTTGCAACAAAGTAACCTCAGTTTGGTGAAATTCGTACTTGTCTTTGGCTAGATGTTAGAGTGACCTCCAATTTACCTTCTCCGACCTACTTTGTGCAACAAAGTAACCCCAACTTGCAACAAAGTAACCTCAGCTTGGTACAATTCGTACTTGTCTTTGGCTAGATGTTAGAGTGACCTCCAATTTACCTTCCCCGACCAACATTGTGCAACAATGTAACCCCAGCTTGCAACAAAGTAACCTCAGCTTGGTGAAATTTGTACTTGTCTTTGGCTAGATGTTAGAGTGACCTCCAATTTACCTTCCCCGACCTACATTGTGCAACAAAGTAACCTCAGCTTGGTGAAATTCGTACTTGTCTTTGGCTAGATGTTAGAGTGACCTCCAATTTACCTTCTCCGACCTACTTTGTGCAACAATGTAACCCCAGCTTGCCACAAAGTAACCTCAGCTTGGTGAAATTTGTACTTGTCTTTGGCTAGATGTTAGAGTGACCTCCAATTCGCCTTCCCCGAACAACATTGTGCAACAATGTAACCCCAGCTTGCAACAAAGTAACCTCAGCTTGGTGAAATTCGTACTTGTCTTTGGCTGGATGTTAGATTGACCTCCAATTTACCTTCCCCGACCTACATTCTGCAACAAAGTAACCTCAGCTTGGTGAAATTTATACTTGTCTTTGGCTAGCTGTTAGAGTGACCTCCAATTTACCTTCCCCGACCTACATTGTGCAACAAAGTAACCCCAGCTTGCAACAAAGTAACCTCAGTTTGGTGAAATTTGTACTTGTCTTTGGCTAGATGTTAGAGTGACCTCCAATTTACCTTCCCCGACCTACATTGTGCAACAATGTAACACCAGCTTGCAACAAAGTAACCTCAGCTTGGTGAAATTCGTACTTGTCTTTGGCTGGATGTTTTCGTCCTGCTGTGTTATGCGGTCCTGTTGCTTTAACCAAAAATAGCAAGTTTGTAGCCACAAGAACCTCCGAAAAAATTCCATATACCACGGAGGATCACTACCACCTCAAGCATAAGTCTCTGTTGTAGTTTCTTCTTGCTGTTTTATGCGGGCCTGTTAGATTAACCAAAAATGGCTTGTTTCTTCATTGATTAAATGTTACCTAAAGTTAGGTGAATTTCGTACTTGTCTTTGGCTGGATGTTAGAGTGACCTCCAATTTACCTTCCCCGACCAACATTGTGCAACAATGTAACCCGAGCTTGCAACAAAGTAACCTCAGCTTGGTACAATTCGTACTTGTCTTTGGCTAGATGTTAGAGTGACCTCCAATTTGCCTTCCCCGACCTACATTCTGCAACAAAGTAACCCCAGCTTGCAACAAAGTAACCTCAGCTTGGTGAAATTCGTACTTGTCTTTGGCTAGATGTTAGAGTGACCTCCAATTTACCTTCCCCGACCTACTTTGTGCAACAATGTAAGCTCGTCCTGCAACAATGTAAGCCCGTCCTGCAACAATGTAAGCCCAGCTTGGCTAAATTTCAACCGAAATTTGCGAAAATATCCAGGCAAAGTACTAGGCGACCATAAATCAGAAGCAAGTAATTTAGCCAATACAAATTTACGCCGAGGTTGAAGTTTTCGCTAAAAGCCATAAAGTATGCAATTTGTATTTTGATTTCATCGTTTTATATTGATAAGATCAACATCCTTCTTTCTTTCCTTTACGTTCGAGAATCCTTTTTCTAAAATGTTTGCTCGCATTTCCTTGAGTCCTGCCTATCATTTAATAATTTTATTTAACATACGTTAAAAGTAACCTCAGCTTGGTAAAATTCGTACTTGTCTTTGGCTAGATGTTGGCGTGACCTCCAATTTACCTTCCCCGACCAACATAAAGTTAGAATCGACCTAGCCTGACCTTTACTTGACCTCGATTCGATCTTGAATTGACTGAAATCGAGCTCGACATTGATTACGACCTTGTGTTAGCTAGATTTGACCTCAATTCGATCTTGAGGTGACTGAATATGGACTTGACTTTGGTTAGATGTTAAATAAAGTTAGAATCGACCTTGCCTGTCTTTTATTTGATCTAAATTCGTTTTTTACTTCACTGAATTTGGTTAAATGTTAAATAGAGTTTGTACCAACCTTGCCTGGTCTATATTTGACCTCAGTTTGGTCTTGACATGGCTGAATTTGGCCTTTACTTCGGTTAGATGTTAAATTCGGTTGGAATCGACCTTGCTTGGCCTATATTTGACCTCAATGTGATCTTGACTTGACGGAATTTGGACTTGTCTTTCGTAAGATGTTAAATAAAGTTGGAATCGACCTTGCCTGACCTAGAAATTGAAGTCAAATCTATCTCAGGCAACGTCTCTGTTGTCATGTTCTTGTTTCTGGGTTATACGCTCCTGTTAGGCTAAGCAAAAATGCATAGTTTCTAGCCACAAGAATCCCCGAAGAATATTTCATGTACCAGGCAAGGTCACTTCTAGCTCAAGTAAAAGTCTCTGTTGTCATTTTCTTGTTGCTGGCTTATGCGCTCCTGTTACTTTAACCTATCCAAAACTTACAATGACCAATTTAAAAAATTCGAGAAGAGTAATTTGGATGTAGTTACATCGGTCCTTTGAGGTTGCGTTACTTTTTTGGATCTTTCTGGTATTAAGGCTGGTATTTTGTCATTGCCATTGCAATAAGTTTGCTTCGCCTATGAAATGCATTTATTGTTAAAATTCGAGAACCTATAACAATAATTTATAATAATTGCAATACAATGACTAATTGGATTTTTTATTATCAGTCTACAGATTGGCCGTCGAATCCTGATAGTTTTCTTGACTCGCTAATAAATTGGGACAACGAACTTTTGCAAATATTTGAACCATCAAAAAGTTTTGATACGCTGGATGATATATCTGCGAACATTAAACGCGAGGCACAGGAATATGAACCATCACCCTATATTGCAAATGAATTTATTGAAACAATTGAGTCGCCTAAATCTCCATTCAATGCTGTACCATTATCAAGCAATTCATCAGATAGTGGTCTATCTTCAGATAATTTGGAAATGTAATATACTCGCGACACTAACTCAGAGTAATATTTTTCGTATAATGTAAAATTTTCATATTCTTAGTGAAATGAGCCCCGAATATGAACCACTTAGTCCAGCCATGTCATCGCCCGGACCATCTATCAGTGAACGCGGTACAAAGAACTCACCGACACGTTACGATCCTGCATTTAGTCCTCCAATGATATCATCACAAAACACCATGAAACAGATATCACCCGCACAAGTTGTGGCAAATAAAAGGAAAATTGATGTAAAACCGAAAGTTATTGTGGAAAAAGTTCCTCAATATGTTACAGTCTCGAATGCTAGTGTAATCCAACCGACCACTGTAAATCTAGGTCACGGTAAAGAAATTAAAATTGTTAAACTGTCACCGCATGTTTTTACGCAGTCGAATAACAAGAAAGTAACAATTCAATTGAAAAATTCACAAAGTGGAGCGAAAATTCAAGCTAATGCAGGTACAGTTTTTATTAACAAAGGAAATTTAACGGAGGGTAAGTGCTTTGTCTATATTCTTCAATAAGATCTTGACCATAACTACCACTTTATAGTTAAAAAGCTTATACGAGTACAAAATGCGGCGAATCCCCGATCAATTTTAATACCGGCGTCATCTGTACAGGAAAACAAGGATTTGAAAGGATTCAAAATCATAAACATATCTTCCTTGCAAAAACCTACTAATAAAAACCAAGTAAACCTTTTACAGCAGGCAAAAGAACCAAATAACAATATAAGTGTGAAAAAGGAAAGAATCATTGGTAAGTCCGTTTTGGCAGCATTTAAAATGGCGACGTGATACATTTTTCTCTTACAGAAGAATGCGTTTCAGATCATACATCAGATGTGGACAGTTTCATTCTCGAAGACAATCAAGATGAAGGATACGATTGCGATGATTTAGAAGCCAAATGTAGCGATTCGGATGCATCTTATCCAAAACTCGTATTAACAACCGAAGAGAAACGTTTGCTGGCAAAGGAAGGAATCACACTGCCTACGCATTATCCTCTCACAAAACACGAAGAGCGCGAATTGAAGCGTATCCGACGAAAAATCCGCAACAAGATCTCCGCGCAGGATTCGCGAAAACGGAAAAAGGAGTATGTCGATGGACTAGAGGAAAGAGTGCGCCAATGTACAGAAGATAATCAGACTTTGTTGAAGCGAATAAAAATCTTACAGACACAAAATCAGAATTTAGTGTCACAAATGAAAAAGTTGCAGGCACTGTTGTCTAAGGGTACAAATAAAACTGCCCAGCCTACAACATGTTTAATGGTACTCCTGCTAAGCTTAGCCCTGATTGCTGCACCCAATTTAAAACTTGGCCAAAATGGCAAAGATACAGAATTGGCGGATGTTGTTCAAGAGACAATTTTGCAGAACAGAAGAAATCTGTTGTTCAATGTAAAGGGACAAAGCACAGATGTTGATGAAGAAGTAAATACCAGTGATATTCCAATCAATGAATTGAGTGCCGAACGTGAATATCTCCATGAAGTGGATGAATGCAAATCAAGTGATGGACTTGGTGACGAACCAGCTTGCAAAAAATTAAAGAACGAATTTGAATTCGACGATCAAAATTGGTTCAATGCCAAAGAAATACAACGAAAGTCACAAATGTTGTTGAGCAACGTGGCCAAATCGTTCCAGCAGACAATGAAGTCGGCTCAAACGAGTGGATTCAACATAAACAATCAATTGTTGGAAAGCTTAGAAACTCTGCTTGACAAAGATGTTTTAGATATGATCTCGCCTAAAGCGAACGGCGTTTATGATCTGAACATAGACAAAGTCACCAGCTTCATCAATGAGAATTCTATCCTTGATATGAATCACCAACAATTGTACACTGAAGGATTAGCTGAAAAACAGAATGACACAGATTTGCGAGACATGAAAAAGTATTAAGTTCAAGTTTTTGTATACACGATAAATTGCGTTAATGAATGTGAAAAGTGTGTGCGACTTCCAATTAAGACTTTTCTGACAATTATTAACCTTCTCACATTCATTTTTGTCACGATCTTGGCAATTTTAAATAAGAATGTTATTGTCTTTATATTGAAAAATATCTTTCCATTTATTTTTTGTATTTAATTATTAAGAACATTATAAATGTTGTTTGTAGCTTTTATGTTATTCTTTCAAGCCTAAACAATCGTTATTATGTTTCGTGCAAATAATCGGGTACAATGTTAACATTGCTATTCAAATTAATATTTAACGCTAGCATAGATTTACATACGAATTAAAATGAAATATATAAAATATATAAAATTACGTTTAATTTAGTGTAATCATTACTTTAGGTTTTTATTGCTTATGGGTAACAAAACATATATTTTGCACGAGAGAAAATATTTCAAATTTATTTTTACTGTACATAATTAGAGAGAGAAAAATATTCATATATAGTCGTAGTAACCGAGTATGTACTACATATTGTAAAGAGAAGAATAGGAATAATAATATGATGTATCCAACACTTTTATCTATTATTATAATAAAGTCAACTAAATAGGTTGATAACTGTTTTTGTTTTTGAGTGGAGCAACACAAAAGCAAGATTTTGAATTTCAAGATTTCATCACATAGGGATTCGGGGAATATGTATTGGCAATGGATGTTAGTTCCTCTAACTTTTAATTTGTTGAAGATCGTTATCCGTTAGGTCCTAACTAATCAACCGAATCCGAATTCTATTTAAATTTATTGATGATTCAAGCTACTTTTGGATATCCTTTAGGTAAGTACACCACGTAAATAAAGGTGTATCGGTCGATTTAAAAAATGTTCATTCCTTTTCTCCATTCCAAATTCGTTAATTTTCTTAGAAATGTTCGAGTCTTATGAAATGTTGAATTTCTAATGTAAATCATTGTGGCTCAATTTACGTAAGGCATTCAATGTTGCTCAATGAGTTTACAGGAATTGGTTGAATGCACATTGTGATTTGATGGGAACACAATGAGGTCGGAAAACATTGAAATATACATATCAGCTCAATAGATTGAGTCCGTAGGAACATGAAATTTCGGTCTTGATTTGTCCATTCTTGGACAACGTTAGCAAGCCAAATGTTCCTTTGATGTCTTCACAAAACGAAAAGTTATAAAAACTTATATTTCATATTAGCGTGTATCGTCGATATTAACCTATGAATTTTAAATGAGATAACTTACCCCAGCAAGTTTCGGAAGCATTCATGAATTTTTGACTCACGAGGAACTGAAAATTAGGCAGCTGAGGGGGGTTGAATCTAGTTAAGCATTAAATTATATATTTTGGAGCAGCTGCAAGTTTTTCAAGCCTAAAAAACTTGTTCAACCATAAGGGGGGAGGGAGACGTCCAGCCCGGTCCTTAATTTGTTCAAGTGTTATAAGAGAATAGGGAAAATTTACTATACGTACTTATGTTCGGTGTAGTTCAAAAAGGGCTATTCACTGTGGGCTGGACTATGCATAAAAGTTGCATGTTGTTGCCCAAGCCCAAGTGTATAAATAGTAATTAGGATTATTATTTTAGGATTATTAGACTTAAATTTTGACGAGACAAGTTTTGCTTAATGCTATCCGACTGTTTTTCCAACGGAACACTAATATTTGTATGATTTTGTGCTTTGGTTCAGTAAAGCTTTGAATCTATTCGGAATCCCGCTATCCTGTCCTTTTGCCGGTTACTTGGTTCCTCTTCTTGTAACAACACTTTTTTAAAGTCGCATTTTTTTTTACTGTGGTTACGAATTTAAGCTTAAATAATGGCCTTAAATTCGCGCCCACATTGAAATCGAGGGGCTGTTCCAAGGTAGCTATTAACTCTACACAATTCCAAAAAAGCGAAAACTGCACAATGTGAGATATATGATGGTGAATTTGAAATGCACGTCTAAGTTCCTTTAAATAAAATCTCTACTTAGCAGTAACCTATCGGTTATAGTTCCGAATTTTCGACGAAACAGACAAATAAAGACTGACCAACAGCTTTGCTGCAAGTGAAGCACCTTATTAGTTATAGGCACATTATTGGAATTTAGCGTTGAACGTGTTGCCAAACGATACATCGAGAACATTGATCAGAATCAATCTTTTGTAAAGGATTCTCTGTAGAATGCAATATCTGAAATTTTTCTTGATCAATATTCTTGCAAATTGGTCGTGATGTTGATGGTGCTTCCTTTTCCCCTTTGTTTCGCATAATTATTTTTTTGATACATCACACATTTGTTTCGGGTCGACTAAATCGGTTGCTTCAGTTAAGCCAACACATGCCTCCGAAACGACTCATTACGACCGTTAACCTGTCCTCGCATCACTAAACATGGCCTTTAAAAGAATATAAAACGGCGACAGACACTTTAATAAATGCTTTGGGATCTATGAACAAATTCTATCTCATTTTTATTTCAATACTTTACGTTAAGTATGATCTGTAGGGATTTATCATTTTTTTTGGGTCGCTCACATTTTCGGTCATTATTTTTGCGTCGTATTTAGTACTTTTTAAACTTATAATCTGTCGCATACGCACACCGAATTCATATTACTACGGTCTAGTCATTAAAACTCCTGAATTATTCTCGATTATAAGGGTTTTCCAAAAAAATCGCTTTATTTAACAGAAATAAAAGACAAAAAACTGTACAAAAAATATTCATTCCTATATATTGACTTGGTCGTGTACACAAGAATTTTTTTTATTATTATTAGAGATTCCTAAAATGAAAAAATAACTAAAAATTGTGTAACAAGAGTATTTAATTTATTTATCATATACATATTTAAGACTGTTTTTTGTTTTATTTTAAAGAAATGTTTTGTTATGTAATATAGAATCTCATTTATCCGTTTTGCTTTGTTTTCATGTTAATTTATGTTTTTATATATAATTTATATCATCGTCTGAAACCACAACATTTCTCTGTTTTTCTGTCTATGTTGATCTCTGCTTTTAATACGTGTTAATTTATTTTATTCGGTCAAAAGTGTTTTATGCCTTTCGTTACAATCAAATATACAATGTTTAATGATGCCTTAAATAGTACGCATAATAAATGTGTAGAAATAATAAAAGAATAGAAATTTTCAACAATTTCCAACTAGAATTAAATTTTCCTTCTCGATTTTTCTTTCTCTATCTATCTGTCTGTCTGTCTCTCTCTCTCTTTATATCTTTTCTTTCTCTTGTTTTTAATCTAAACAATCATGAACTATCGTAGTAGAATCGAATCACAAATAACGACGATCGATAATTTTTCTTCTCTTTCTATCGTGTTATAAAACTAATTATAATAATAGTATGTATAGAAAATAACAATTACAAAAGGGGCACTAAAAATAAATTTATTTCTATTAACTTGTATTATTTTAGTTAATATACACATCGCTTCAGTAACATACAATATGTGTGATCTATTTATACTTTCATCTTTCATTTATAGCAGTAGCAGTATAGTATCAGATTTTTTTCAGTACCATGCTTGCTGTTTTTATATTTTTTCGCTTTGCTTTGTGGCATTTGCATATTATTCATTTATTGTTCGAAATATTCTACACCATTATTGGTTCGTCATCCAAATTGTCTGGTTTCTTTTTACCACCAGACCCCCCACCCGCTCCTCGATTGTTACCATTTTTGTTGCTATCTTTAATACTGTTTTTATTGCTATATCCTGGATTCATATTCACTACATTGCTTTGTGAAGCGCTATGCAAAATTGTTGTTTCGTAGCCGCCTGACATACTTCGCATGGCTAATGGTTTGAGAAGAGCTCCCGTGGCTGTGCTACACATTTCACTCCCCTTACTTGGCATTGCATAATTTAAATTTTGTTGGCTGCCCGTCAGACGAGATCTACCGATCAAACTGCTTGGATGCCGTCGTGGAATGATTTCCGAATTTATTAAAAGCGATTTCGGAACATCTGAGTCCACTGACTGTTGATGACGCGAACTGGGTATATAATCGATATTTTGCTTACGTAAATTGTAACTAAATACTATCGAATCGATATCAGAGCCTACATCGTCCGGAATACTTGGTTCCCGGAAAACGTTCGACGTCCCCGAGTCATCAATTGTTTTCCGACTTAAATTATCGCTTAGACTACCTATCGACGAGTCCACGCTGTCCTTAAATTCCCTGCATTCTAACAATGAATGACTGTCCTTATCGCGTCCTGTACTAAGATCGTCTAAACTTCCACCTTCCCCTTCTAAATCAGTCGATAGCAAATCGTCATCCGATGTGGCACGCACGAGGTTTGGCAAAGTCGACGTCAGCAGTGCTTTCTCTTTTTTAATCTCCTGAATATGACCCTCTAGAATCATTTCTTCGGTTTCCGATTCTATATTTGGCCTTGGGGTCAGTTCCTCAGGTGAAAAAACCTTCGAGCTCCGCAACGTACTCAAACGCGTAGTAGCCGTGTGCGCAGCAGTGTCTAATGTGTCTATATCCGCTAGAGTACTCTTCACATTTAACATTTTTTGAGTGATCAACGTTTCAATACATTTCGTTTGGCGTCCAATGTCATTCAAACTATCCTGTGCAGGCACCATACGATTTGTACGCAAAACGCATGGTGCAAACACAATAGCCAACGAACTTGCCGACATACGATTGTGTTTCTCGCGTTGGGCAACCAACGCCAGATGGAAAATCAAACGTTCCAATAAATGATGATGGCTTGGAGGTAGTTTTTTGATAAGTGATAACAGCGTTTGCACACGAACATTCGTATCAGGCAAATCAGCAGCACGTAAGAAATCATCATAGCGATCGAATGTCAACAATGGTTCTGGCATATCACGTAGAAACGATTTTAGAACATTTGCCAAGACATGAACATTATACGATTCATAATCGATTTCCGTGTTGGTTGATGAATCCGACATTTTAATTCGTAGCTCTTTAATTTTTGAATTAACACCACTCTTTCGATAAATACCTTCCGAATATAATCCATGCATTTCAATTTTTGTAATGAGTTGTTCGATTTGAATAGGAATCTTAGCACCTTCCAATAAACATAAATCTGTTAATGGCACACCAAATAATTTCGAATCCGATTGCAAATATGACGATGATGAACCGCCTCTTTGTGATATTGATATTTTATTGCATGGCGCTGCTTTTTGATAGCATTTCTTGTGACAGGTTAAACGACAATTTTGACATACCTTTAAGAGTAAAAAAGCAAATCTAGTTAATTAACATTCTTGAAAATTGTATTTGCTTTTTAGTAGTTTTTCTATGGGAGTGCAGTCTCCTCTCTAAATCTACTAAATTATTTGTTTCAATGCGAGGAGTATTGCAGTTTTTCCGATAAAAAGCACTAATGCAGTTTTTTCCGATTGAATAAAAAACAAAAAAAAAATGCTCATTGACACTATTTTAGTAATCCCATCTGGGATATACCAAAAACCAATCAGATCTAAATCTAAGCTTTAAAAAAAATTATTTTATCCAAAGGGTACTCACCACACCTCGTTCAATTGGCCATAACAAAAACAATTGGCATATTTCACACACAGTTGGTATATTGATGATAGTAAGTTGAAATGCATGTCCTGCAAAATACGGCAACAACAAAAAATGAATACCATCATACGGAAACAATTCAGTTTATATCTACCATTGAAATTTGTGTGCTCTTCCACTTTTCTCTTCTTATCCTTTTTCCTTTTGACTTTTGGCTTCTCTGTTTCCCTTGTATTCATAAATTCATTCATGAAACCACGAAATGCATTCACACCCATTGTCAGTGGAAAATCATTCTTTTTCCCACAACATGTCTCCATTACTTGACCAAAATTATCAATTAAGTCCCTGTACTTAATATTCAACGAATCTGAATTTTGCTTATGTGCTACACTATATTGCGTGACTAAATTTTCTTTGAACGCTCTCAATGCTTGCTTAAATACACGATCTACATCCGATGCTTTCTCACCTTCAGATTCCATTTTATAAATCTTCTGTGTGATAAAGTCTTGCATAAGGTTTAACTCCTTGGCATCACTTATTATCCGATCCGTCGAATCTGTGTATTCACGCGTTCCTGAATACTTTGAATTTGGCGTCAATGTTTTGTCTGTGTTCTTTCGCAAGCGTTTCGAGCGTTTTGCTTCGCATTGTAGCGTCTTAACACCTCCATTTTGAATACATTTTGTATGAACAAGCACCTTACAATCTAAACATCGATATCCTTCGTTCACAAACGCATCACTCTCCTGACAGCTTGCACACTTTTCAGCTTTCCCAATACCTGCTGCACTACGAAACCGATGCCCGGCAATATTGATTTGCGTACTCCATTGGTACATATCATTGCCTCGGTTTACTTCTAATAACGGCACTTTATTTGTTGTAGGATCAGAATTACGTCGTTTTAGAGAATCGGTGGAATTATCATTATTTGGTCGATATGACGGCGTCAAACTAGCTACGTTAAGGTCATCACTTAAATTTGATTTCACACGTCTGCCTTTGCCTGGTTGCTTATACAATCGTCCGCTCATCGCATTCTGGCTCTGGTCTTCTGAAATTGATCCTAACAGGGTGGCGGCTTTCCCGCGTGGGGTCGATAATGGACTGCTTTGCGTATTCAGTTCATCGAGCGCCCGTTTTTGTTTTGTATAGGAACTTTTTTGGTGTGAAGCATGGTAACCTGATTGCATTTCATCAACCGAAAGCGGTTCGATATTTTCATAATGTTTTTGATAGTTTGCATTAATCTCATCACCAGGTATACGATTTAGAAGGACATCTCGCGACTCTACACGTCGAGACATAATATGAGGGGATGTGTATGATGATGTTGAACTTAAAATGTTCTCTGTTGTTTTCGATGAGTCCCTAGAACCAATTGGTGAAAAACTGTCAAACTTCAGATAGGTTGACATATCAGCTAGGTCTTCATAGTCCATATCATGCCCGATTGGTGGACCTGAATCCGTACGGCGAACTGCGGCTTTAATTATCTCGTGCCTATACATTTATTTAAACATTATTTCAATTTCATGAAACATCGTTTGATAAAACATTTGCTTACCGTTTTAAGTTATCTGTATTATCGACGCTGTATTTTCGCATCGGCTCGTATGCACTGGGTTTACTATACTTGCTGTATTCGTCCGTTAAATTCTGATAGTGTGAATATTTGCTACTGCCGTCATGCGAATTTTGTCGAAAGTAATTTTCATTGCCTATTGAACTACCATAAGGATTTTGTCTACCGTGTCCGCTACCACTCCCCGACGATATCATTAAACTTCGAAGCTGATTTCCTGCTTTTTGTAGAACATCACTGGTTTGAGAGCTAAGTACACTGTCGTTAATAAGATGACCATGCCCAGGCGGCATGAGTTTTTGTGCTAATGGGCGTTTATCTGATGTATCCTCCAAATTCGAATCAAGACTATGATGAGGACGATGAAATGCATTTTTAGCGGCGTCAATTGCGTAAAGATCATGATGTGACCTGCAACCCAATGCGTTAATCAATTGATCACTAAATACTATGATTTGCAATGTAATCAAGTAAAAAAACTGTAATACATACCTATCAGTTGTCGGTAAACTTTGGGTTGATCGTAATCTCAATCGTTCTTTTTGTATCTTCTGCAATGAGAACAATGGTAATTACCACTCGTATTTGTACATTCAATTTGCAATGTACCTGTTTCAATACTTTAAATCGTTCTCGAGCAATATATCCCCTAATATGTGCCTGTACTATAACTATACCATTCTGTAACTTCTTCATCCATTTTCGATCTTTGTAGCCCCGGTATGCCGCCTGTATTATCGTTGCAGCAGTTATTTGCGCTTTCTTCATACCTAATCTCTTTTGTGCTAAATACATTCGCCAATATGATTGAATGGTTATGGCAGCTGTTCGATACATCATGAATTTCCGTTTTAACAATATTCCCCGGAACCATCGTTGTATTAATTTAATACTATCGATTATTTTCGTATGTAGTTTAATATCTAATCTAATTTTTTGTGACTCTCTCATGTAAATTTTGGTTATGCCTGCAAATTTCGAGGTATTTCATTAAACCTATAATTTATACAGTTGACAAACTTTGCTAGTTACCTAATTGATAGTGTTGTTTATTCAAATCCATTGTATTTAGGAAATCTTTGACATCCTTTTGAGAACTAAGCAATCCCTTTGGTAGCAATATTCTATAGAGTTGAATGAATTCCTCGTAAGTTAACCTAACATTGTATCCTGCACGTCGAATTCTAACTGTTTCCAACATGCCCGTATACCTCAACTAAAAACACAAAAACCAACGTACAGACGCATTAAAATGGAATATTTTTCAAGATTTCATTTTGTATTATTACTTTTGCAAAAGTTGTTTGAACTATTAATGTAATTACATAAGGATGCATACCTGTCGTACAACAGTTACATCATCGAATTTATTTGGAATCTTATGCGAATTTGATTTAATGCATCTAATAAAGAAAGGATTTGCCTGAAAATAATTTTAATAAGACCTCTCACATAGTGCAATGAAGAAATTCATTCCAAGCAACCTGATTTAATGTATCCATTAACGCACTCAATGAGTTTTGAAATTGCGCGGTAACCGTTAGCGGTTGCTTACGTGTTTTCACTGCAGTTTGATTTGTTGTTCCGGCAGTCATCATTTTGACTGTTTGTAAGTTTTTCAAACCTTTCTTTGGTCGCTCTCTGGGACGGAACGATTTGTTTTTCCTGTAAGTACAACATCAACAATTAAACAAGTTCCTCCTCCTTTCGCTTAATACAATAAATATCAACGTTAGTGATATTAAATTTTTGTCAACATTTTCATGCAGAGTAAATCACATCAAAAATAAAATCAGTAATGTTTTCCAAAAAAAAAACAATACAAATTAAATCAATATATTAATCGGATTTTATAAATAGGCTCTTAAAAAATAAAACTAACGAAAGAAAAAGAAAAAGAGTTCTTCTTACTGAACGATTTGTGATGCTCGGGCCATAACATCCTGACCTGAACGCTCAAAACGTGCGTAGGTTTTAGAGAATGATTTGTTTCCATTATTCTCATTACAGTTTTGACTGCTCTCATAGATTAGTTTTCCATCAGGAAAATTCTTATTATTAAATGCAATACTAGACCACGAGCGCCTGGGATTTCTATTAGAACACACGTTAAGCGGTTGCGTATTTAATGCGCTTGGCGACTCACATACCACATTCGACTTTTTACTATATGGAAGGAAAATTAAATAAAAAATACATAACGATCAAATATCGAACGCAAGGCGTAATGCATAACACAATTATTGAAAAAATATCCACATTTCAAACAACAGACACTTCTAATCCAAGCGTAATGGTCTTCAATCAAATGAAAGAAATTAAGCAACAAATAGCCAACAATTAAGTACTGAACCAAAGTATGAAATTAACCATGCTATTCACATTTAGCGGAGTAGCCGACATGTATACGTCTATACGTAAACAATTATGCGTTAGTGACTTACGCGATTCTATTTATTGTTAGATTTACGGATGATACTGTCACTAGATGGCTAAATTAAGAAAAAGTCCGAATGAATATTTAGTTCAATTTAGATTTACCATTTTGTTTTTGATTTTGTACAATTAATTTTATTCAATGTTTGCCTAAACCGTAATGTCAATGAAAATTAATTTATTGGGTTGAAAATTATAAATGATGTGTTATTTAGATTTGTTAGAGAGCGTTAGAAACTGATTGGAAATCCACAACAGCGGCAGGGAGCATAATCACCTAACCAATGTATTAAAAGTGTTTAGGGTTGTGTGCATATATCTCATGAATGATGTGCAATTAGAAGAAGACTGAAAGCAGAATAGTTAAGCGGTTACTAGAATGTCAGCTTGCGAAATACTCAGTGTTGGTATTTAATTCATTTCTGCCTAGGATGAGTTAATCTAGTGATTCTATACTGCATTTCTCCCAATTAATCCATTTAACTCTCATTTGCAAGAGTGAAATTTACTGGTTTAGTGTTTTATGACAATTGAGCGTATATAGACCCCGGAATTCACAGCTATGGAGATTTCATCTCATACTCTCGATTGCTCAAAAATAATTTTGTATAATTTTGGTAAATTCGATCATCCCAGCCATAACAAAAATGTAGTGAGAGAAATAAACAAGATGTTTTCTATTCCTATTATTCAAAATGTGCAAAGAAATACATTGAACAAATTAATAAGTGAGAAAACGCGAAAACGCATGTAAGTAGAGAAGTGAAAGTTAGTTGCTCTAAGAATTTTTCCAAATCTTTTCCTACCCAAAAAAAAACTCTATAGAAAAAATTGAGCCTAACAATTCAGCATCAATGTGGTCCTCTTTGACGAAATATCCTGGATCATTTATCATGCTAATAAAGCCCTAAGCCAGGATCTAACAAAAAAGTGTAACAGTCGCCATCAACACAAAATCAGCAAGCAGCAACAACAATCAACCTCGGCATGATGAAATGTAAAATTTCAAAAAATCAAACTCAAATAATAAATGTTTAATAAGTGAAAGTGCTTCGAGTTAAGCTTTGGTAAAGTTAAAGCATGTGCTTATCAGATCAACTCTGCTTCCTTCAAATTATATAACCTGTATATCTAATTATTTCCTAAACGAAATTTATCAATTTGTATTGCAACTTCTTCATGACAATCACAGAGAGATGTATGATTTGATGAAATGTTACTGATCATTGTTAAATTTACTCAAAACTATGCTCGATGATTATCGACATTTAAACACCCAACATTTTGATGATTCCCCTTAGCTACGTTGTCGCCTGTATCGTAAGACTTTGCAATTTCGCTCAAATTAATCGAATGGCCACAAAACATCAATCGACAATACAATAATTATTCACAAAATCATCAAAGGCTAACGTCGCAATCTTGCTCCCATCAAACAGCCAGCATGAAAGTATTATTTATTATTACACGACAGAATGATCTCTTCCAACACGAAGTCTTCTTTTTGACAAAGAAAAAACTACACTAGCAAGCCAGCTGTAGTGTGTCCCGACTATATTTTACCTTTATTCATTTTTGCACTGAATTTTCTAAATAAATTTTTCTGAAGGAAATTTTAAGCGCCAGCGATTTGTAAATTACATTACATAATCATAAGTGTATTCCATTTTCTACAGTTGTGCGCTTCAGCTCGTTATACCAATTTCATTTTCAAATATTCTGCTGTCGGCATATAATAAACTAACAGTTATAGCCAACAGCCGATTATCCACTACCGAAAATGTACTGTACATGTGAAAACTGAACCACCATTTCATATGAAAAAGAATAAAATCAAGATGAAGTTTATAAATTGCATAAATACTGTCTAATGGCTAAGAAGTTTTTTTTAATTCTACTTGTATTTCGTACTCTTTCAATGACAGAGATGCCTTCACCTCATTTTACCAGTTCATTCACGTCCAAACAACCCCCAAATTTTATCAAATACAATACGAACCTTAAGATAACATCATTCTGTGGTCGAAATCGTTGCTTTGATGCTAATTTGTTAAGCACATTATCGTTTCTTTCTTTTCTATGCTTCACACCAGCATTACGAAATGCAAAATAACTACGAAAAAATGCACGAATTATAGCCCACCGAAATACCGCTACCGGATCCGCGCCAACCAATTCTCGTACAAATGCCATACTAGAGTTCTTCAATACGCTAACAATATCTTGTCGCATTAGATCTAAATTCTTCTCACGCATTTCCGCTACCTGTAGGATTAAATTCGAATCAGCACAATAATGATAACATTTTTTTTTACCAATTTCAAATTTTCTCTGATATTTACCTGATATTTCACCTTTCCTGCATAATGTTTTATAATAAAAGCGTTTTCTTTACGTTGTGGCTTTTCATAGAATAAGTTGTCTTTGTGTACGCTGTTGAATTTTTGCAGCAACGTTTCATTTGTGGCACCGGGAAAACTAGAATGAATAAATTTAAATAATCAAAGATTTTTCTAAAACCATTGGTCGTCAAAGCTTACTTGCACAAGTCATCTAAAATGCACAGCAATCCAGTTGGCTTTGCTTCAAACAATTGCAGACATCCTGAATTATCCATAAATTCTATATCACTCCATTTTATACATTCACGTTTGTATTCATTTTGCTCGTATTTAAATACATGCTGTAAATTTAAGTATGATCAGTTAAAAGACGAAAAATCTCACACTGAAGATGGCGAATCGCCGAATGTCTCTCGTAACAAATATATTTTTCCTATTCCTATGTTTCCTAGGAAACACTTTAATCACAATTACACAATAAGAAAACTACAATCACTGCAAGCCAAGACAACCACCAAATACTTACTAAATTAAAATAATATTGAAGATGTTCATTGGCATAGTTGATGCATAACTGCTCAAAACTGTTATGCGCTCCGAAATCTTCGAACCCGAATATATCCAACACACCGATTGAATGCCCTGTGTGTGGTGTTTGGTCTTTATTAAGTAGAGCGTGATTTACCTAGATGAATAAAAATTCGATAAAATTTCAATCAGATTCGGTGAATTTAATCAATTGTTAATATAACATGAACATTTAATTTCCGTATTAAGCCCTTTTCCGGGATGGACATTCAAAAGTGAGACGAGTATTTGTACACGTTTCGTGTAGGCTGCATGCTAACACAGGGAGGTATAGCAGGGAAACGTGTAATATCCGCCTGCTAATAAATAGTGCATAGTTGCACTTAAATCTTACAAAGCAAAGAAGAAGCGGCAAAATTTGCTTGGTCGGGGTGTATGACACATTTTTTCACCAAACAAACAACGCTCGTGGGAGGCATCGTCGTTCAGCTGAAGTGTCGCTGAAAATTATCGTTTTCAGCAAGAACCTTTCGTGAATACAAAAAAAAAACTGGTCGGGGTGATTCGTGCGATTCTAAATATTCGCGACTTCATATTTGCCATAAAGACCGCTCTGGACAGAAGACTGTACGTACGTGTACAAGACAAAAAAAACTGGTCGGGGTGATTCGTGCGATTCTAAATATTCGCGACTTCATATTTGCCATAAAGACCGCTCTGCACAGAAGACTGTTTAAAGATGAAGAAATAGAGATATTATTCAATCAGGACTCGACTTATATGCGAGATGCACTTAAATTATTGTTGATCGGGATACAAGTAGCAATTTTCAAATGTCTTAAAGTATTAAGAATCGTTCTAGCAAGGCAATCATGGTACCCCGCATGAAGTGAAGCTGCAAGATGTCGCCAGCTCGATTGTCGATTTTTATGCATAGACAAGTTTTTCTAAAATTTGTTCAAACACTTTTTACTAAACTGCTGTCAAAGTTACCTTAAAATATTAACACCTTAAAAAAATATATTATTACTGTTTACATAAAAAAGTGTGTAAAGGGAACTATTCATTTGATAAAAATCGGCAATTTTGAAGAATGATGCTCACAAAGTTAAGTTTACAGCCAGTAGTAAGCATTATTGAAGGTTTTGGTACGTTGATCATTAACTCACCTGAAGGACAATCCAATCAAATAAAGCACCATAAAGACACTTAGCCAATGCATCTCTTGCAGCTATTGCTTCGGGCAATTTATATTGCATTACTAACGTTTCACCACTAGCTTTCACACGTTTCGATGTCAACGCCGCCAAAAGTGTATCTTGTTTGACTTTCAACAATTCTGATATTATTGAAACTACATCAAGATTTCGAACTTGAACACTTTCATCATGATGGTATGTTGATTTCTTCGGGAAAAATTCAACATTTCCAAGCAATAAAACAGCTGACAATACATTAAACAGTCGTCTTTGTTTTTCCGCCGAGAATCCTACCATTTCCATGCTTTGTTTCAGTCGCGTAAACTCATATTTCTCATCACAATTCTCCAGTGTAAGATTACGTGAGTTCAGGTAGTTGTATTTATCAGCTGGTAATAAGTGTAAATATTCGCGTTCGGCATCTGTTGCACCAGATAGCAGATAATAAAAAACGTGATAGTTTCGCTCGTAAGAACCCTAAGACATGAGTCGATTTATCCTTCCAATTTAAACGAAAAATTTATTTTCTAACTTTTACCTGTGAAACTATTCTACTCTTTTCAAGCAGATACTTTTGTACCACTGCTCCCTGTACCATTCCATTTTCCCTGTAGTTTACCTGCCAGGAATATTTCATATATGCTTCTGAAAAGCTTGAAACTTGGCACTATTTTTTACCTGTATGAATTTTCCGAAGCGACTGGAATTGTTATTGTGGGCAGTTTTCGCGTTTCCGAACGCTTCTAAAACGGGTCCCGCACTAAGAATTGTTTGTTCAACACCTGACCCATGCGATCCTTTTTGAGACAATGCAGTAAGGTGATGCAATAGAAAATTTGTACTTTCAGTCTTTCCTGACCCACTTTCACCACTGATTACGATACACTAACAATTATAATTCGCTCAAGATAATCCGTTGACTCTTTTATTAAATAAAGCGCATACCTGGTTGCGTTTCTCTTTTAGCATTGAATAATATGCATTATCGGCTATCGCAAAAATATGCGGCGGTAAAATCGGACCATTCCTTTGATTTTGATAAAGTCTCACATATTTTGGATTGTATATAGGGTAGAATTTGAATGGATTTACGGCTATTAGTATGCTACCTACGTATGTATAAATATACCCAGATTCAAAACGCTGCTTTAAATTTTCCAGTAACGTTGATTCATTCAAATCTGAAACAAAATATCAGATTGCCAATAAAATAAGAATATCTATCCTGCGATTTTCTTGCATGAACGTTCAAATCTTACCTGGAAGCTGACAAAGATCAGGATATTCTCTATTATCTGGCTGCATCAGAAATGGTATGAAGTCTCGAAAAATATGAGAATCCAAACCATAACTGTCCAGCCATGTTATATCACTTTGAGTTTCACGAAGGTAAAATCTATCAACAAGAATCATTGGTTATTTCGTGTTTCTATCTTCATTTTTTTAATGAAATTCTATTCAGTCATACCTATGAAAGTCTCGTTCCGAATGAAGCGGCCATAGAAGCATCACCGACACGGGCTTTTCATCGGGCGCCAACCTCCGCTCTTTATACTCACCGGCAACTTCTGCCAATTCATAGTTATTACCCTGTTCATTTGAAAAGAAAACAGTCAAACGAGGGTTGCAATGAAATTGTAAAAAAAAAACTTACTAATAATCCCAATCGCTCAACTATACAGGACACAATCTCTTCAGCAGTTGTTTGCTTCGAAGCTTCAACACTCAATGCTTCATAATGTGTTGAGAGTGCACCAACATATACCTTTAAAAAAAAGAAGATTTTCAAAGTAAATGGACAATTCGACCAGTAGTATCGTTTACTATGCTAGCACATTTGAAATGATAGTCTGTTACCTACAGCTTTGTAAAATATTGGAACAGTACAAAACATTTTGCTGTGAAAATTCTTTATTTTATTATAAAGTGTTGAAATTTAATTCGTGACTTTATTTCGAACTTCTTAGCTATAACTGACGCAAAATTTATGAAACCGTAAACCAAACCTGCACTTTCCAGTGAGATAAGCAAATATTTAGGTCCCTTTTTTTATCATATCTAATTGTTTCGATGGATCACACTTTACAAACTTTGTAACTTTAAACAAATATACAGAATGTTCCATTTGTAAGTCCAAGTCCCTAACATGTAGTAAAACATAGAAATCCAATTAGAAAGCAAATTAATATTATCGTTCTTAAAGTAAACAACTGATAGACTTTTCTAGGTTTTCTCTGCAAATAAGTTTTTGTTTAAATAATAATTTCTACAGCTTGAGCACTTGACAATTAGCAATGAAGGGAGAAGAAAAAATTTAATGAATGTCCAAGAAATTTGATTCGAGTCATAAAGGAGTTTCGACACAATTACAAAAGTTTCAGGGCAGGTCATTTTAAATTGTGACTTTTGGCTGATATTATTTATTTTAGACTATTTTAAGGTCTTTTTACGGACGCAGAGGTACAAAGATTATGGCAATATTATCATAAAAATCGTCAAACACCTGAGACGATTTGTCTTTCAAAAGACGTCCACATGCACCATAACGAACGCAGAACGTCCAAATATACAATAGTCAACTGCTTGGTCGATATTTATGATGTTTTTTTTTTCACAGCTGCTACCGAAACTTATTTCGGCATAGAGAAATCATTGATTTTATTTACTCACAATTCTAGACCAGCGAAACATCGTGCAACAAGGACCATATACATATCCTTTCCAGAACGAGAAGCCACTGCACCAAAAACAGCAACAAATGTTAATTTATTATTAGTACAAGAGCCAACGAACTGTGAGGGGGCAACACCTTACCTAACAATAATCGATGCTCGAAAGCAAATGACTGATCCGAGAAGAATTCAGCAGTGGCTCGTAGAGCTTGCCGAAAAATTACAAAGTCAAATACTGTCAACAAAAAAGAATAAAAACTTTTCAGAATAAAAAGTGAGCACGGAAAAATGGCTGTCAGAACACAGTGGATAGAAAAAACTTAATTGTTGCCAAATCATAAACCACCGGCTTACATAGCATTAATATTTCAAGGCCATTTTATCAATAATTCTATTCAAAGGTTTCTTCAATCATTGTAGTCGCCGGATTTAGCACCAAAGGGATTGGTGTCCGATGGGTATTCCTTTAATTCCTCCGTGGACGCTGCTTCGATCCATTTGAACAAGCAAAAGCCGAATCGATGAAAGTATTGAAAGCCATTTCGAAAAAGGATATATTTAGATAGTTTCGAGAACTGGAAGAAAAGAAAAGATGGAAAAAGTGCGTCAGGTCTAGTTGGAATTAGTTTGAAGATGAAAGAGCCAATTTTTATTTTTTGGGCTATACCGTATCTTAAGCAATCATCCACAAGGAAGTCAGTAGTATGTATTCTGTGCATCAAATCACAAATGAGGAATTAAAAGGAAGACTCATTTCTGGCAAAAATAGGGAATAGCTCGGGAAAATGTTTTTTTTTCCAAGCCAATTAACGGCAATTCAAATGTATTCAAAGAAAAAATGTTCAATTCGAAAAATTTGAAAGAAATATTTCTACATTTTCACATGAAGGTATTTCACAGATAGATTTAATGCAGTACACACTTTTGGCTATGACAAAGGAATCGCTTAAAAATACTTCAGCACACAATAATGAAAGAAAGCCGTTGCTATGCACCCCACACGGTACATTTCTAGTCACTGCAAGGTAGTAACTCCCAAGGATTCTGTTTAATTTTGCTATTCAGTATGGTTAAGAAAAAGGTCGTCATGCATTCCCCGCATCGATCACGAACGACGAACAAAAAAAATGCCGGCCACAGTTTGAAAATCAAAGGGTGTGGCTCATATTTCCATTCTCAATCAACTAGAACTTTTCACAAACAACTGCAGTATGCTTCCAAAAAGGAAGATAGATTGCGGTTTGTTCAAATTAAATCAAACAAAACATGCAAATAACATATAATTTAAACTATCTTCGCTCTTCATATGAAGCTTGCTTGAAGCTTAGAAAATTCCGAAAAAAGCAACGCTCTATTTTTGTCACAACAATCACTGATCAAAGTCAAGGATCTGTTTATACCAACATATGCAAAACATATTGATATAAACATAGTTGTTTACAAAAGCGATTTGTAACATATAAATTAGCCTCTATTTAAATCTCATAAGCATTTTTGCTGTTTAATGTTCTCTTAATTAGAATTGAGTCACATTTTCGCATGATCTTGAAGTTTTTTTTCGCTTTGCGACCTTTTAACTTATACTTACGAATAAGCAACACATTGTAGCATACTTATTCCTAGTTTATTGTGTCGCGGAAGCTGATTTTCTAATTTGTCAACGTCTACTAGCAACCGAATAAGTATTACTCTTGAAATTTTTCAGGAAAAAAAAACACTACTGAACACATGCTAACAAATAAGACAACGTCCACCTAATTCACCAACTTAAAACTACAAACGAAATCAATTCAAAGAACATGAGAATTCAAAATAATTACAAACAATTCCTATGTTGAATCAGCAATGTTATTAATGACTCCCATTATTCACATTGTGGAATGAGTAAGAATTTGCTACTGGAGGCGGTTAATTGGAGTTGTGAGCATTTCCTCGCCTGGAAACTCATTGATCTAGACCGCGATCAGACTCCGATGTTCCGGAAGTCAAATAGAATCGTCAGTTTTATTGCTGGTCATATTGCGAATTGATATAAATGCTAAATAATAGTGATTAATCAAATTTACCCGATTAATCTTATCGGTTCGATTATCAATCCTTGTGCTTTATATTCTTTCCATTCTAAATTGCACCGTATGCGGATTACAAAACATATGTGACGAAACCGCTTGATTCGTAACTACATACTCCAGCCAGGACAGATATTAGCTATGCTTGACACGCAAGCATTAAATGTTGAATATTACAAAGTATTATCATTAATTACTTTAATTAGTCGGCGGATCAATTTTTGCATTGCTTAAGCCCGGTATGCAATAGCGAGCACATTTTTGTGCATAGAATCGATGAAAACTGTGACATAAGCTCAAGCTATTCATACCTTAACTATTTACAGGCAACAATCAAGCCAATGGATTATCCATGTGTTCTCACATTCGATGTGTGTTATTTCAGCACGAATGTGTTTCGCTGGCGCTAAGTATTAGAAGCTTGTGTCGTCAAGGTTAATAGCACTACACTTTCACTAGTGAATGGATTATGCTTCTTGTTTTTTGGAGTTCCACTTGTATTCTATCCGCGTTGATGATTGCATCCTGTTAATTGTATAATGCTGGTATGATATTTTAAACTTAGAGAGACTTGAAAAGTTCACGAGATTTCATTTTCACGCAAACAGTTTCGATCTTTTAGATGTACTGATTCAAGTTCATTAAAAAACTGAGTACATCTACCAGCATAAAACAATAAAGCATAAAATAAACTTTCTTGCGGGAAACAATGTCAATCAGCAATAGCGCACAATCTTCGTTAATTACATCACTCGTTGCAATAGAGGAAGTAAGATATATTAATTGACATGCTTAAGCATTTCAATTAATGAGCCTCGGAAAGGAAACGTTAAATTTTATTCACATCACATAGCCGTTATGGAAGTTCTGGAGAAAACGCACAAAACAAATATTTACTGAAATTTTTGTGCTGCAGCAATTTACGTTTTTATATTCGTCCAGAAGTTTTATCGTTCTATACTTGATCTTGTAATGTTGGAATCATCAGCTGAGAACTGGTCTCAAAGGATCGGTTTCAAATGGTTTATCAACATAATTACAACACATTCAAGAAGTTGAATCAAGGATTCGATGATTGGTACCGACCTTCTCTGTCTAGAAGGACAATAGTGACAGCGAGATGAAGGCTATTCGGCCAGCTTTTTTAAGGCAAAACAAACATCGTTCAGTTTATATGCAAAAATTCAAAAAAATTCTTTTTACACCGAATTTCAATGTCACACAATTACTATCCGTTCAACTCCACAATGGGTTGGAAAACCAAATATATTCCGTTGTTTACAAGGAGGACCACCCTCACTGCCACCATGACGACCACAATGCAATTTGAAACCCAAAGAACATTTTCGGAGTGGATCTGCTGCGCGTATCAATAGCATTGATATTTTCCACGCTCGAAAAAACCCCGTGTAAAAGGCTTTTGCCAATCCTCAATCCTCTACGCCCTTCCAGCTGCTAAAGCAGTTTTCAGTCGAATCTATCCGCAAGGATAAGTACTTCACTACTAGTTTCGCTCAACTAGCACATCTCCGATCTTGACCATTTTTAGTCAGGTGGTTCTTTCTATAGGAATTTAGATAGCATTTCGATGGCACCGGTCTAGAGCAAGTGATTTATATGCAAGCGTATGCAAGGTCTGTTTAAAAATTTAAAAAAACAGTGGAAATGTTTGAATTACGCCGCTCCAGTTGTTTCACAGGCAATGACACAGGAGGTAGAAAAAAATAAACTATATTCTTAAATTCCCAAAAACATTAAAACTAGCTGAAAACATCCCCAAACGTTAGTAATGGAGCGGGAAAAACAAGATGCATTCAATTATTCTTGCATATATTGATATTTGACATTTGAAAACAAATATTCTCCAGGAAAATCTAACAACGGCCCTGGAATACCATTCGTTACTAGAATTGTCTTGAGTCTTTAAAAAATTAAAACAAGCGATTACTAGTGAATCGTGGATTTATCTAACTTACTCAGTGATGAGAAATTTCAGCAAATGAACAGGAAAATTCGTTAAGAAGCTCCAGGTAACTCTCATATAACTCTAAGTTAAAGCAACTATCTACCATAGAAGCAACAAATCGAATTAAGGATCATAATGGAACAACCTAACAATATAATCTCTTGATTACCACCTGATTGTTCATGAGTTATTGAAATTTCACACTTTTTCAGTGACGAACCGGTGTATACACTATAGATATTAACAATAAAACCAAACATATATCGAGCTTATCTACTACTAGTCGAGCCAGAGGATGTCACTACCAAATTTTAGTCGGAAAAATTACAATTTTCTACATACCGCATTACTTTTGGTTTGCCGATTATTGCAATCATACTGGAGATCACAAGTGATCTTCCAACGGTGTGGTCCATTTTCATATTCAGGAAAAGTCATACCCTTTAAAACACAATTCAATTTCGATGCTAAAAGCCTACTGAGAACAAAACTTCAGATAAAACTCATGGCTAGAATAATAGCGAACTGACTTAGTTTCGCTGATAATTTATCTTCCCAGACAAAAGAGCAACAAAAAAAGCCTTAACACTAAAGATAGCGAGCAACTTCCCCATGTGAATAGTTCTGACTGCCGGAATAAAAGGCTAATATTAATAAGCAATGCAAAAGGCTGATTATTTAGCACTTTTTGCTTGCATATACACACAATTGGGTAAAACCTTTTCATCATCGATAGCATTTTGTATGGGAGATTGAAAAAGAACTATATCTATAAGATAAGAAATTTGAAATGGTTGACAAGCAAAAGATTGTTATTTTGAGGATTTGGCTAGACGATATTTAATCCATTATGCATTACAATGGTCTCGAAAATCATGCTAAATTTGCGTTTTACGTGAAGTCTAAGGCGCTTTTTTCACACTTCGTAACGACCATCTAAATGTGTGAAAGGAAAGGAAAGGAGAAAAATCAAGAGCTTTAATTTGAAACCGTGTTCTATGAAACGGGTGGGGTTTTGTACCGAATAGAAAGAAGAAAGGGGATTTGGAACTAGTCACCACAACTCTAGACGCGAACGTCATAGAAAACGTGTGATTACTAACAATCAAGAAACAAAAACAAAAGAATCTAATTACCACATGGGAGCAGGTGCGATCGATCAAGAGGACATGGTTTTACTTTACATGGTTTTAACGCACATAAATTGAGTCCATAATAAGTCGAGAATCCAAACCGCGATTTTGATTTCAAAATGGTTTCTCTAAAAGGTCATAGGTTCAAATACTAAGGGTCCAAGTAATGGGAATCTGGTCAATCCTTACCGAGTTAATGTAATAAAAGAATAATGCATAGTCAAAAATACAGTGAAAATTCACTTGCAACAATTCGTCTGAGTCGCTATAGAAGAGCCCATGCTTTAGCTTTTATATTCAGACAGCAGTGATGTAAATCCGTACCAACAGTTGCGAACTGAAATATAATACGCGTAGAAAAGGAACAGTTTAGTAGAACATTTCTTAAAGTAATCATTGCATATCTAACTTGTAATGTACCCATTAAAGACACCACATAGTTAGCAAACCTGTCAACAATTGATATGCAGTTTGCCTGGGTACGCTTTTGGTTCACATCTATCTTCATTATTTAAAGAAAGGCCGTTTTTGGGCTCGAGAACAGTGGCAATTGAAATGCCATGTTTCTCAAGAAAACAGTATCAGTGCTATTTTTGCTTTTTGCAACAAGGAAACTCTTATCGAGTGAATTTCATTTTCCAATGAGTAGACATCCATATGAATTCACATCAATTTGTCTTTGAAAATCAACATCGACGAGCAAACATTCGTGGCGCTAGAGAATCACAATTCATATTTATTCGCTTCCGTCGTGGGCAAAGCTAAAATGTGGAATACAGACCAAATCTTGGCTATAAAATCGCCTGCATGGTGCCATTGTGCAACACAAACAAGTTCCTTATCAGACAAACTTAAATGAAAATCATTTTCAAGCCAGGAGTTGAAGCGATAAACGCTTTTCCGTTTTCAACCACACTACGTCCCACATATCGTACACACATGCTTTTCGTTTCATGCCAGCTTTATCGGCTTGACTGATTACAAACACCAACTGGAACTTACCTGCAATATGTAACGTGAGTTATCACAGGTTGGGCTGCTCTCCTGAGATTGCATGTTGTTGATCTTGTTGAGGAACTATTCGCGCTTTTTGTGCATGCTTTCAAAATCATGCTTCGGGAGATGCTACGACAGTACAAAATTATACCCGATCTACATATCACCGGCGTGTCAACGATGTTTATCTTCAGTCCATTATTGATATATTCCTATGCCCGGCAATGAAGGCCGTTCTCGTTCTTGTGGTTGGCAATCGTCGTCGCGGTTTTTGCAATTGTCTTCTCTCAGATCCTGCTATTTGCACAAGCACTTCATTCATTCATCCATTCACTGCACGTCGGGCGGTAGCGGCTCGTACGTCAGATTGCTCAGCAAGTGTTGTATGCGATTGCAAGTCAAATGGTAGCTTCCAAGCGATTAACTCGGCTTTTTTCACTTCTTCCGGCAATTTTTAACGACAGCGGCGAAACAGCGGCCTCAGAATAGTTTTCAAGTCGTCGCCACTCTTGGACCACTACGAATTGTATTTTTTCTCCGCTAAGCGGCAGTAATCAAAAATGACTCATAGGATAAAAAAATCGACAAAGAACTGAAGACTTGACTCTTGCAGCGCTGCGGCCACGGTCTTGCTAGCCACTACCAACATCTAATTTCACTTTACTATATTTGATGTGTTATTGCAAAACGTAGAGCTGTGTTAAATGCAATATTAAGAAACCAAATTACTCTCCTTTTCACATTCGTTTATTTCGTTAATTCGATAGTCACGGAACGAAACCCCGTAACAATTTCACTAGTTCTTAATCACTTTCCACTTGTTTCATTTTTCATCTTTTGTCACTGCACTCGCGGCTAAATGAATTGAATCGCCGAAACACCAACCAAACAATATTCTCGATCAAAGGAAAATGCATTCATCCGTCCATCGGACGGTCGCGGCCGCAGCAGTAACAGCACACAAGAAAGTTTCAGAGCAAAACGTCAAATTGAGGTCACATGTTAAAAATCTGATTATTTCCCAAATTCCTCGGCCAACCGTCCTTTTATTATCCAACCTAGCACTCCAAGCCTTCACGGAGGTACCCAAGCAACACGGAATTCTATTTTATCCTCGATCAAGGCGTTCCTTCGGCGAGTTTTCTTATGAAAAAAAGTTGGTGTGAACCTCCCTGGCCACCACCGACGACACTTCTTCGAGGCTGTGACACGACGCTTTCGAATATGTCATTAATCTACTTCTGCAGCTCGTTCGCAACTATTTCGTTCACTAATCGATAATTTCATTCGCATTTATTATCCCGCACGCACGTATTTTACATAGACTAGCGTTTTAACTTGCTTTTTCGCTATTTGAAGCAACAGATAACTCAACCCGCACAACACCCAGAGGAGGTACAAAGCAGAACACGACAGCGGCCATGTTTTTTACATCAGTGTGAATGATTTTCCAGGGGTGCCTGATGCCATTATGTACGAAATTTGAATTAATCTAAAAATAAATCCATGTAAATAATTGTCCAATTGGTCTTTTATTAGATCGCATATGAATATTAAGTAATGTATGCATATTGGCATGTATTGTCTTGATTTTCCATAAAAGGTGACAATAAAGTTATGAATTGAATTTTCATTGTGAGTATTCACAATGGTATGTATCTATTTCCTATAACTGTCGTTAATGGAAATTTATACGGTCGTATGGATGAGTTTCGTTAGTTCTGAGAAAACTCAGATACATATTAGTAATACATATTTCTTATTAAACAAATATTACTTACGAAAATATTTAAACAAGCCATGTATTAATTCACTAGCACTCTATTTTATTTTTCGACATAATTCTACTTTAATTACGTCATGGAATATCCAACACAGTTTAGGTATTTATTTTTGAACTGGTTATAGATATTACAAAAACTTCTGAACTAGTTTACATTTTACCTTATAACCCTTATAACTCTGCGATTTGAAAATTGTTGCACTAACTTAGTGTCGGCTTAGGAAATCTTATTTTAATCCTGACCATTCGGCGTTTCTCAACAAAAGTAGAAACTAGAGACCTAGGGGAATTACATTACAATAACAAATACCTCAAGGTATGCTCAACATATCAAGACAATTTCCCGGATATCCGAATTTGTTGAAAAAACTTGTTCGAAGCCGCAATTAAATTGCATCAGACATAAAGGCAAATATTTTGTCGAACAATTAAGGAACTACTGGTAAAGTTTCCAATGAACGAACGAACCACGTTGGTTAGCACTTGTCACAGTGCAAATTACTTTTCCGTAGCATAATTCCAGTAAAACGCTGAACAGCACGTGTTTGAATATGATCTATGCTAATAACAGCAGTTCAATAAAATCCTTTAGCTGCAAAATTCGCTCGCAGGATGGATACGCTTAGATGTGTTCCAAAGCCTTCAAAAATAAACCGTTCTAAAGTATTCTGATCGGAGTTTAAACATAAGCTCATTATATTTCAATACAACTATTTGGAAACTTGCAAACTTCTTCATTTGTTGTAACAATGTGAAGCATGTGCTGTGGGTGTTGCCTACCAAGGTTGCTATATTGGGTGAAATTCACAGCCATTTGACAAAAAAAAAAAAAAACACTGCAGGCGTTTATTTTTCCCCAAGTTTTAATCTGGGGCTTCGATGTGTGTATCGTAAAAAATGGAAATCACTTTTTGGTAAGCCTCTAGCAGCATGTACAACATACCTCCGTCTCTCATGTTGACATTTAATTTGAAATATTCCCGATTGTTTCTCCCAGGAGTGGTCTAGTTTTTTAGTGTTATTCGAATTGGTTAGTGGTTAGTCATTCGTGGATCTGATATGAACTCTGCTGTGTATATAACTTTCTATTGTATTCTTCTAGTCTCGCGGAGAATATGTTAGATGCCATCTCCTGGATGCCTTGAAACATTTTGTTTATGTCCACTGATGGAACAATCTTCATCACAGTTAATCAGTCCAGCCAAGTTTCGAAAATTAATGCATAAATATTTTGATTCTCTCCAAAAACTAAGAAAAAAAAACAAAAATTTAGTAATTTTATAATAAAAACTATATTTATTCAAAATAATGTAGGATAAAACTAAATAATGTAGCAATATATTTTGCCGCCTGCCTTATTAACATTTTCACATAAATGCAGTCAATATCCTGACTAAACAGTTTTGGGCCGAACAAAAAGCATCGTACTAATACGACAAGACAATTTTAAGTAAGAAATTACCAAAAGCCGCTTGCAAAACACGAATTTCATCAGCCTTTTATTATGAGTGACAATTTTGGTCCTGTATGAATAGGTATTTTACATCCGACTACGAATGGGAATCTCCCCCACGAAAGATTCATACATATATAATATGTATTTTTCAAATATTCTAAGTTTTTTTTTGTATTTCAATTGACCCAAACTGACATTATTTTTTTTTTTGGTTCTACAGTGCTGTTTGAAACAATTCCTCATCTTCTTTCCGCTTTTTTTTAATAAATGGAATAGTAATGTTTTTCTTTCTTTAAATACAAATGCAAACACAAACCTATGTAACTATTTCGTCTACATCATTCCCCCCATTCCACCCATTCCACCCATACCACCCATTCCTCCCATTCCACCCATACCGCCACCAGCACTCTCTTCCTTTGGAATTTCTGTTACTACTGCTTCAGCTGTAGTGAGGAGGGATGCAACACCGGAAGCGTCTGTTAGTGCTGTCCGAACAACCTAGAAGAATGAGAAAAACATTTTGGCAGTGGATTGAACAGTCTGTTACTTGGCGTATGAATTGACTCACCTTTGTGGGATCAATAATGCCCCTTTCAATTAGGTTCACATATTCGTTCCTCATAGCATCATAACCGTATTCACCCTTTTGTTCTTCAACTTTCGCAACAACTACTGATCCATCAACGCCTGCGTTCTTTGCAATGGTCAGGGCTGGCATTCTTAAAGCGCGACGAACAATGTCGATACCAGTGTTCTGAAATAGTTAAAAAAAAAAAAACATCAGATTTTCTCTCCGTTGCATTTCGAATCGAATTTGGCCTAAATTTCAGATTGATTTAAATAAATTTTCAAACTTACTTGATCCTCGTTCTCTCCTTTAAGCTCATTCAGAACGGGAATGCATCGCAACAAGGCAGTTCCACCTCCAGGAACAATACCCTCTTCAACGGCAGCGCGAGTAGCACACAAGGCATCATTTACACGATCCTTTTTCTCGTTCACTTCAACCTCACTCGAGCCGCCCACACGTAAAAGAGCTACTCCGGAAGCAAGACGTGCCAATCGTTCTTGGAGTTTCTCCTTTTCATATTCTGATGTTGTTTCCTCAATTTGATCGCGAATTTGTTGAGCTCGTCGTTGCACGTCATCCTTATTCCCCTTACCCTTCAACATCAGAGTATCATCCTTAGTGATAATTATTTCACCAATCTTTCCCAAGTCTGAAAGCTGCACATCTTCGATTTTGACTAGGTTGGCTTCATCGCCAAACACAATACCACCAGTGCTGATTGCCATATCTTGTAATGTGGATTTCCTATTGTCTCCAAAACCTGGAGCCTTTACAGCTGCTACTTGCAGGCCGATTTTCAATCTATTTACAACCAACGTGCTCAGAGCTTCGCCGTCAATATCTTCAGCAATGATAACCATGGGTTTTCGCTGGGCATTCGCCAGTTCTAAAGCGGGAATGATTGATTGTACTGATGAGATTTTCTTTTCCGAGAATAGAACTAACGCGTCTTGGAATTCGACCTTGGCTCCTTTGCTTGAATTGATGAAATAAGGCGAAATGTAACCGCGATCGAATTTCATTCCTTCAATTACTTCGAGTTCATCAGTTAATGTCTTTCCATCCTTCACGGTGATCACACCATCTTTTCCAACTTTCTTCATTGCTTCACTAATCAAATTTCCGACAGACTGATCTCCATTCGCGGAAATTGTCGCAACTTGAGCAATTTCTTCTGGAGTTGTTACTTTCCTTGACATTTTCTTCAGTTCCTCAATCACCGTCTCCACAGCTATCATCACTCCCCGACGAATTTCAATTGGATTTGCACCCTTTGAAATCTTGTCGAAACCTTCTTTGGCAATAGCACGAGCAAGAACTGTAGCTGTTGTGGTTCCATCGCCAGCCTCTTCGTTTGTATTATTTGCAACATCTTGAACCAATTTCGCTCCAATATTTTGGAATTTGTCTTTTAGTTCGATGGCTTTGGCCACTGTCACACCATCCTTTGTAATTTTTGGTGAACCCCATGACTGCTCCAAAATGACGTTACGGCCCTAAATTTTTCGTTACATGTAACGTTATAGAGTTCAAAGCAAATCAAAACTATATTACCTTAGGTCCCATTGTTACTGCAACAGCATCTGCTAAAATGTCAACTCCCTGCAACATAAGGGCACGCACTTCTGGACCAAAACGAACATCTTTGGCATAACGTCGCACAGCGAATTGACGTGCTACAGACAAACGGGCTAATGTCGAAGGAAGACGATACATCTGCAAGACAATAATATTATATTTCGGAAGTTTAGAATTCATAAATCGGGAGGCATGAATCGTAGTCAGGGTTAATAATACCGCAGACAGTAAGGAATATTCAAAGCAACATATATCATTTATCTAGTTCTTATTCAGAAAAAGTAGTTAATTATGCAATAGATTTCTTGACTAAGATCAATTGTGGTGCTTCGCCATCGAGAACGTAGTTACGAGTTCGTTATTCTCGAATAACGAAACAGCCAGCGATCTCTGAAGGCTAGAGCACATGAAAAACGAAACCCCAATGAGAAGGTACCATGAAAGCGGACAAGATAAAATTTTGGAATTGAAACGATGAAAAACGACTGATTAAGATGGCAACGACTCGAATTGGACTGTCAAGACATTAACGATGAGTCCTTCGAATTTTCTAGGAAGGATTATATATGACTGGACATTAGATTAAGGTTAAAATTCAATTGGCATCGTCAGGTACACATTAGAATATCAGAGGATACAAATTTCATACACCTGTGCGTTAACACGCGCAGAAAGCCAAAACTTTCTTGACGCAACATTCACTTTTCTCTAGTATAATATTTTTAAAGTATTTTATATACACATTCTTTAAACAAATAAAATTACATAGCGAATTACAATCGAATTTCTCCTAGTCCCCTAGACGCTCAGGTGTTAAAGCATGATGTAAATTTTCAAGGATATGATGAAAACAATGTATGACAAAGCAAGCCCTTACGTTCATAATAATTTCATTTTAATTCGCACCACGAATTGAAGTCTCATCTCAATCACTTCCCCCCCGCGAATCAAGGTTTAATTGGTTCGATCTTATCAAAGTCCGATTATAACCTTAATTATCAAATGTTCGGGCAGCTCAACTTTTGACATCCCAACGACACGCCGGTTGAATTCACCGACAATTTTCTTTAGTTTTTTTTTCATTTATCCCTGAATATCTTAGCACCTCATGCAAAATTATTACATAATCATCTACTACAGATCCAGTAGTGCGAAAGTCAATTCTTTTATTCAAAAGATTGACATGCGGCTAAACTTAACCGCATATTCCAGAAACATCTTCAGATTTATCAGCCGGGTCGCGATCTTAGACCGAGCTTTAACATGCATGGCTACAAGTGAACATTCAATTTTAGATAATTTCATACAAATTTACCTTTGATGCTACTGTTAATATTCGATTTGACTTATCAATTTGTAATTTTTATCACTTCAAGAAAATCGGTATCGCCCGAACAATAATATCTCACAGACACGGACCACTCCGACGGATGAAGGCAAAAACGTGAACTAAACTGAATGCGAGAAATCTAGAATGAAATGCACGGCGCTAATCCCAAGCTTTTACGAATAATACCAACAGGAACTTTCAATGTTGTTACAACTGGCGAATAATTCCAACAGTAACTTTCAATGTTGTTACAACTGGCAGAGAGTGACAGCCGATATTCCAACCGGATTGCCGGGAAAGATTGATGGGTGTACAATTGGAAGTTAGAGAGAATTGTATTATGGAAACTACCAAAAAACTATATATTAAATTACAACACAATATGTTTAATGTTTAAAATCGAGTTAATTGGTTTCCACCGCACTCAAACAATTTGATACAATAATTTGTAAGTAGTAAATTCTCATCGCATGTCTATTAGTTTAGCTGGATATTGGTCCTTTAGAGTATATGTTCTCTACGTGTTGGAGCGGCATTCAAAATGTCCAAAATTTATTCGAAATATCAAATTACTTCATGTACACTTGTCTGATTGCATTGATTTCAATGGATTGGTATCAATTTTGAACATTTTAAATTTAAATTGTCTAGCTAGATTCGCCAAAATTGGCAGTCCCAATGTTAGGGGTTTTTTGGCGAGGTGGGATTAGTGTTAAGCAAAATTTTCAAGTTCACCGTTATGTGAGTTTTCTTAAGAATTGGAAGATAGTCCGAGTGTAGTTCAATGGTTGGTGCTAAAATAAGGTTAAATTAGATAGTGATCGACGTTTTGAAAAGTAAGGATAAATTTAAAGTAAATGTTTGTAAGATTGATTTCTTTGATTAGATTTTCTAGTGCAGTGATCGTTTGTGCTTATGCTTAAACTTTGACTGAAATCGAAAAAGAATGCATTATGCTCTAGTTGACTTCCGATGAAATAAAGCGCATTAGTCCTTGTTTCAATCACCTCAAGTTGTGTCCGGAAATCGCACTTCCTTTTATTTATATTATCAAATTTATGTTTCATTCTACTATTTCTATTCTGTCGCTTCTCGTCGGGCTTTCTTTTCTATATCCTACCTTGATTAACGGCATGCTGCCAACCTTGCTAAGCGTTGCGAAAATTTAGAGTATCTTTTATATGTTATACCAATTTTTTCGTGTTCGGCTAGCACCACGCATGCGGAAAAGGCTACACACCGAAACAAGGTCGCTATGTATTAGTACTGAATCATAAGATCAGCATACTATAATGGGGAAGTTTCATTCTGTTTTCATATATAATATATGCAATATATATATAATAGTTAGCTAGATTCTACTGAAAGCTTCCACTGCGTCCTTCCATGCGTTCCTCATCCTCGCATATATCGTCATTCATTCTATCTTTTCGATTTTCCCCACGGGAAAATTGTCCATGTGTTCCTACTGGAACTTTTTACTTGTATTTTTCGCATATCGCCTGAACAGCGATAGTCTTCTATGCAATATATTTGGGTGTCCCTAGGTTTTTGGCTGCAAATTGGAAATCAATACATAATTGCTTTTTCGCAGGGATCTGCATGGATGGATCTGCTGAGAGGTGCAACGAGTTGTCGCATCATTTGTATCAGTTCCCGTACTGTATTCTATACTTGTTCTCGACCTTTCAGAGATCTTCTTGGTGGCCGAAAATCATCCATTAAATATATTTGGGCGCCTCATAAATTTCTTCGTTTTCAAAATATGAAAGGAATACATGATGGATGGAAAGAAATGTGAAAATTTTCTGTTGGATGGACAGAAAAAAATCCTTTTATGTTCTATTTTAAATTTGAAATAAAGATCAAATGATCTATACATTTGATATAAGAGAAACAAATGTTACTTATCACTATATTTTGCATATACTCGGGTATACTTCTCTCTCTTCTTGCGTGATTTTGCTCATAGAAATATTATGGCTTATGACTGAGTTATTCTATAACTGAACCTTCCTTGTATCAATAATTACACTTGGAAGTGATTGGGACTAGCCAGAATTTGTATCCTGTCCATCTTAGAGTAAAACTTGTGTCCTCACTGCTAATCCGAAGTGCGGCATTCAGAGGGTATACTGTCGAAGTTGCCAAATCAAAAAGATAATGAAAGTACGGTTTTTGATGCAGATCAAAGAAGGAAATTCCTTAGACAATAGGGGAAATTCTGGAATGTGTGATCCACCGCAGTTCATTTCGTAGAGCAAGGACCTGCAAATGAGTGGCGTAACGTAGAAGCGGTGAAGTATTTCAGAAGGGTACTCAAGAAAGCCGCGGAAACTATGGAGATTATTGAGACGTTGGCTAATCAATGAATGAAGAAAGACGCAGGGGTCTCTCAACGACTGCCAATGAAATGATAGCAAGACAATTATCCTTAATATTAAGGATAGCAGCTGAAATAAGTAGTGAAGAAAATTTCATCAAAGTGCAATTTGGATGGAATATAAGAAAATAAAACCATTGGTAAGCCATAATATCTTCCGTAACTAAAGAGTTTAAGAAGATAACGAGAAGCGTATATGCGAAATTTAAAAAAAAATCAACAAAGGTTCTCTTATACCAATTTGAAAGCGGTCATCCAACCTGACAGTTATCTTTCTATAGTTTCACAATTTTCGAACCTCATTGCTTAGATTATTCAATGATGCTTGTTGCTGGAAGTGAAGCAGCAAATCCTGACGATGCAACACGATTAGTCCTTGACATGGTTGAACATGTTCTAGATCCGGTGGAAAATGATGTTCCTATTCGTAAGACGTGTAAAGACATTAATTATCTGAATAGCAATTCAATTAATATAAAATACGAACGATGGTCGAATAACGATTGTACCGGAACACAATCGGGCAATATTTCCGCTTATACTACTTCCGAAACTGACTTTCAAACACACGATGGAATGTGTCGCACGACTACGAAATATAAGCATCGTAAAATGAATTTCTGGGATCAGTATACTCACAATGCAGGTCACGGTGAATATCATACTGCTAACGCAAACTATACCAATATGGGAGGCAATCGGAATATGTATTACCCCAATCAACAACTGAGTCAGCATCAATATGCAAACAATAAATTTGTTGCAAGGAGCTCCTGGAGAGATAATACGACTAATAACCCGAGCAATCATTCTGTAAGTCAACTTGCTCAAGGACAGTACTATCATCATTCCCAGCCGCATTTGAGAACAGAGAAGAATTACTATCTGTACAAGAAAAACATGCGGAAGTGTTGTTCATTCTGTCGAAAAAATGGCGAATCAGTGTATGTATTAGTAAGAAAGTGAATTAAACGTATTTATTATATATATTGCAGGGAATACTATACTTCACACTCATTGTATGAAAACGGGAAGCCTTCATGTCCTATTTTGCGACAGTGTATTTGCAATATTTGTGGTGAACGTGGTCATACAATGTAAGAATATTTATTTAAAATGATGCAACAGGGGCTATACTGATATTTTATTTGTAGGAGTCATTGCAGCCTCAACCCTTCAAAGAATAGCATCATCAAAATGATACAACGTTTTAACGCGATGAAGTAAATCAGCGAAATAACTGTAACAAACATATTACACATATTATTGATAATGAGAACAATCATGAAGAATTTTTATGAGTTTATATTTTTATAATGTATTATTTATGCTTTTAAAATTGTATCTTTGGAATGTGAATTTGAAATTTTATGAGTGAAATTTTAATTTGAAAAATACCTGGTCATGTAATAAAATTTGATAAAATTTTCATTGAAGAAAATATAAATGTTATAATATCGCATCGACATCAAACTCTTTGGAAAATATATCGAGCAAACTAACTGGACAATCCTCATAATAGGAATCACATCTATTTTTCTTTCCATACGTTTCTGCTTCATAGTATTCAGATTCTAATCCTTCGTATTCTGAAGACGAGGGACTGCAAATTATTCAAATTGAAATATATAAAACATTATTAGAGTGAACAAAAACAAAAAGAGTTACGTAAAAAGGATTTGCAAAATGCTGCCGTAGACGCCATTGTGCTCATCAAGTGGGTTAGCATTTACTTCGCAAATAGTCCGAAGTAGGCATGCATTACCGTCAGCTCCAAGCCTGTTAAACAAGAATCGTATTTTACGTTTGTTTTTTTTTTATACAATAATTTGGTATCAATACATATCCAGATTTGTTTCAATCAATTCGTACGCTCTTGTTCGCGTAAACAAATTTTCATATGAAGAATTTTTGTGTATATGTTTATTTGACCTTCGAGTTTTTGGATCGATTTTTTCAGAATTACTACGTGACTCGACATCAGGTGGAAACTGGATGAAAATTTAAAAGAAAATAAATGAAATTTTGCACAAAAAGTGTTGATTTTATGCATTTATTTACCCAATGATATGGCTTGTATGGAAGTGTGTAATATTGCTCGAATCCGGCAGACATAAATGCTGTCTGTTTTGGGAGATCAACCGGAATTACAAATGCAACGTAATACTAAAAGGAAGTCAAATTGACGGTGAGTTGTAAAAATAAGTTAATCATAGCTTAAGCTGTACAAAAGTTTTTTTTTTTTTTTAATTTTTTGCTTCCTACCCCGACTGTAGTGATTTCTGGAAACAAAAGTCCTGACCTGAATTTTACACTTTCTACCACTTCCGATTTGATTTTTGCAGATATACTTATGACGATGACGACAATTTCAATTATTCCATTTAATCTAAACATTTTTAAGTATCGTGAATATTTTCAGATATGTATTTAAAACGAACTGATTTTTATTTATAGGTACCGGGAACTCGACAGACGCACAGTTTTAATGGTTGTCATTCGCACACTCATATGTGAACCACAATCTATTGTTCAGAAATTTATTAGTAATTTGCAAGTACAAATATTTTTTGTAATGGTAGAATATTTACTTGGGAACGTAAGGTAACGAATGAGATTTTTTTGAATATAATTTGCTCAGATTTTTCGTCTGGCGGTCAGCGCGCTTTAGAGACATTTTATTTTCAAGTATTTATAAGAATCTGAAATGCCAGCACAGGGTGATCGGATGAAAATAATGTTATGTCGCCAATACTGAGAAGAGATTCATAATTTCAAGTAGATATTCTCATGCTGATTACTCTGGTTAACAAAGTTTAGGATTTTTCAATAAAAATACTTGATTTAAACGTTTTTATCACCTATGTTTTTCATTTATTACGGGATCGTGAAGTATACAGAAAAAATGAAAAGCCCACGCGAAGATAAATGAAATGAATGAAAACAAAAATTTTCTGGAATAATTGGCATCTGGTTAGTCTTCTTTCATCCTCCTTCCATCCTCTTCCATCTATATCTCTGGGAGAAATGATGTCATTTCTGTACCTCACCTAATTTGTGAGGAATCATTCGAAGTCCCTAGCAAAATAGGCAGTCAGGAGACTGACATTCCTTTTTTAATGCAGGCAAAACTGGAAGTACCCGTGTCCAATGAAGAGCTGTAACACGCAGTTATCAGTCTCATTATTGAGTTCTACGTTTATGTTTGTACTCAATATCAAATGGACACATGATTTTTTAATGATACTTTATCACATGCAACCGGCAGCTTCCTATCGTTTCTTTCTTTTTATATTTCGATGCCTCACAACAAAGCAGAAATAAGCCTGTTTTTCTTGTTTTAATGTGAAAAGGGAAGTATGTGTATTGGTTATTTATTCCAAAAGCAATATTGACTAGCAATGGCCATAAGCACCCTGTCTTAAAACATAAAATCAGCATATTTTCATTGGTCAGTAAGATTTCATTGTTCGAGTTACGGTTCAAATGGTACTAAATAGAGAATAATATTGAGTTAATCAATATTTGGAACTAGCAAAAGGTGTTAACTAGTTTTTCAAATAAACTTTTATACTCGACTAAAGACCATGCATGAAAAATTTTGGAAATTAAGTGCTTCGGTTGCTAGTTGATTTCATAGTTAAAAGTTAAAATGTTTTTTATAATTGATATAAGTCTCATATTATTGAGATGATATTAGATAAATTTTCAGCTAGATCGAATAAAATATGGTTCGTTTTTGTTTTGTTTGTGTATATTGTATTGTATAAAAAACAATGTGTTTATTGCCAAGAAGAGGAACAACAGGGCAGCGTTATTCTTAATGTAGGTATCAACAAGGAACGTGCAAAGAAAGTTATTAGCAAAAAACGTTGAATTTTGTAGTTAATTTATGGAATTGGCATTCCATGGGATGTGCAAGGTGGTTATTTGAGTACAGGATATGTTGTTCGTGTACCATATGCATTTCCGATGAAAATTAAAGAGTGGAAATCACCCTTTGCCAAATATTTTGAAAAACGAAAGAAACGTGGCTCTGCAGACCAAGGTGAGATGTTCACAAAAAGGAAAAAGAAGAAGAAAGAACGTGCTAAGTCAAGAAGAAAATCAATTCCCAATCACAATTCGAAAATTAGGAAAAAGAAACTCCATCCGAACCACTATAGATGGGCCTTCTATTATGCATTGGAAACACATGCTCAAAGGTACTTCACTTTTAGCTAAAAAATTGGAAAATATAATTTTTACGTTCAGAGCTTACACCAACTTTTGTACGCTTCGATTATTCAATAATGTGAAGTGGAATTTTTTGTCACTGGTAAAATTTCCTGTATAGCGACAACTATACGAATTTGTTACTCACTTGCAATGTACCTTTAAAAACGAAAAAAATCTGAAATGTTGAAAAATCAATTTTTCCCAAATTTGTATTTAGTTATAATTGGGTTTATAATCGGGGGGAAAAATTGATATGGATTATACTTTGTTGATGAGTCTATAATACTTCTACTGACGAGCTGGGACCCTGGACTCAGCTCTAGTCCGGTTAATTTCATTTATTTAGAAGGGCAAAATATTTGGTTTCACATAGTCTTGCCGCATTTCGCCCTGTGAGCCTGTGTTTTATACCGAATTTTCATGTTGTGATATCCATTTGATCTCGAAAAGGGAATATCATATGATTGCTTTAAGTTTATTTTTAATAAGAAAAATTGATATGGAACAATAAGCATCAACCGAATATGGTACTAACAGAAAATATTCCTATGTATAGATTAGGTTTCGAGGGCCGAGCGTGCGTCTTGCGAAGTATTTGTGAAGCTGCTGAAATACCTTTTGATTCTGCGTTTGGATTTATTGGCGAAGTGATGCATTTGTTATTCACGTAAGTTAAAATACTAGTTGTGAAACTGTACGTTTATAAACTTGCGTTGTTTTACAGACCTTCGTCATCTACCGAGCCTGTGTCCAAGCATTCTGATAACGAATATCACCATGCCGAGCGTATTGGAAAGTCTGGTGCACCATGTGAAAGAGTTTTTAAAGAATGTAAAAAGTCTCTGTTAAATGCATTTTCTATGATTCATACAGAAAACGTTTCATTAAATCATTCAAAAGTTTGTGCAAGTTGTAAATATTAGGAAAGGTGTGGCCAGTATAAAATTTGTGATTTTATTTCATTTGGTTTGTTTTTTGTTTACAAAATGTGTGATTGGGATGAAAATGTCGTTGAAGAGTCTTTCAAAACTGGAAAAGAACATCATATACATCTTATACAATTGTTGATACGACTTCTAATATTGATATCGTACATCGTGGGTAGTGCAAATGACATGGATCTCCAACAGAACCAGCAAGTTCCGCATTCAAATAAACTTTTGTTGATTTATATTTAAGTTCCGAACTGCTTGATGATGGGCTAAAATGAAATGATTTGAACTTATGTGCAGCACAATAATTTAAAATATTACGTAAAAAATATATGAAATACTTCAGATAACAGGTGTCCATCTGTTGAAAATTGTGTAGTTGCCGCTTCACAGATTGCTCGCAGAACGCAGTCAAGACCATTGAAGCCGTAACTAATACAGTATAAAATGTCATTTATCAATCTTCTTTTATGTGGTAAATAAACTTACTTTGTCAAGACACGTTCCAACATCTTATACGCAACTACACGTGGATTATTACTCCTTCGTTTCTGCTTTCTCGACTTTCGAACTAGTGGAATGCCGGATGCCACAAAACCTTGATAGAGTTGGGTCGCATTATACGGCAGCAGAAATTGTCCTTTTAATACAGCGCCACATGTTACACTCTCCCTTTCCAAATCAACTGGTATACCAACGCCAACAATGTACTATAGTATTTTTTTGCATTGGTATTAAAATAGCACAAATGAAATTCTCTGACCTGTGTACGTGTTGGAGCGGCTTGAGGAAATATAAGGAAACGTTTGTCTAATTTATGAAAAGATTTTGATACGCTCAAACTTATAGCTAGCACAACAATATGAAAGAAGCTGTTAACCGCCATTTGGTAAGTGTACAATGTTAACTACAGTCAACTTAACTGCCTTCTTACATGTAATTTATATAGCGGATAAGCTAATCATTTGCGAGTTGCTAAACGTGTTCATTGTTTTTAACGGAATTGCGTTCAAAAATTTTCTCATCTATTTGAACAATTAACATTTGTATGGTTAGAAGAGGAACGTTTTAAATCATGCCGATGTACAATAACTTCGAAAAACAATGGAATTTGTATTGTTAGACCATAATGAACCATAATATAGGGGCTGAGTAATCGAAATTTAGTTTACTCGTTTCCGAATTAGATATTATAACAGTATAACATTTGGATTGGTGCATATACAAGTATACTACAGAGTATTAATACATACAACCATCCGAGCTCAAAAAGTTTCTCAGTCAACAAAAGTCTTCAGCCAGGAGTTTTGCTTCTAAAAAATATTGGGCAAGAATCTCTGGAAACGAGATAAGGGTTATTTCCGGTCAAAAATATGTTACAGTAGCAAATACTACGATAACAAAAGTACAAAAACGAAAAAAGATTTTTCTGGGACTTTCCATTAACCGAATCTCGAAAAAAATTGAAGAAAGTCTCCTTATTTCAGCGATATAAAACTACTTTTTAAATTCATATTCCACACATATTTTAATCATCATCTATAAGTTTGGAGGTTTTCTTAAATAATTTATTAGTAGTAGTTAGGTAGTTGAAAATTCATTACTTGTAATATCACACTATATCAATTAACGTAACGTAACGATAATAATCAATTAACTTTATCAATTAACCAAATATTATCTCAATCTTTTTTTTGTGAACTCAAAATTGGAATGACTGAGCCGTCAACAGGATCAAATATTCCCGACATTATTGAAAGCAATGAGAGTTTGCATGCTTTGAAAACAATATTACAAGGTGCTCCTGATCTCCCTAGGACTTCAGCATGCAGGTATTCATTGTCTGAATGTTTTGACAATGGATCGTTTGAAGTAGATGGTCTGTGTAAAAAAAGAGCGATTAAACTTTAGAAATAACAATTAGGAATAGAAATATCTACGTCATAATGATGTGGAGTAATTCAGATAGTAATCCACCACTTTCATGAAATGGTATTTCCGCTGCTTCACAAATAGCTCGTAGCACACACGTACGTCCCTCCACGCCAATCCTATGATAGTATGTAATATTAAACCTCAGATTTCAATTATATATTTAATTCGATTAATCACCTGTTTGCTATTGCTTCAATCACACTGTATATCGCCCAACGATATTTACCGGCGTTCGATGTTCTGCCATCAGATTCCCGAATAAAACGCAATGTCTCTTGATCGTCGTAAGAAGGAATGTCCCAAGTTTCATTGCTGGGGTGACCATTCATTCCTGTATCACGTTTGTTTACCGGCTGTGGATTAAGTCGTAAGGGTCGAAAATCCGTGGCTTTAGTTGGTAGGAAATATTCTGCTTTAAGAACATATCCGGTTGTCATTGATTCATACTCCAACGGAAGAGGTATACCAATTCCGTAAATTAACTGAAATTATTATTGTCTGGTGAAAATATGCACAGCTAATAATTAAGGATAATAGTTACAAGTAACATCATCCGAATAAAACGATCTTTTTCGACGATTTAATTAAAGGACAGTAAAATAACACTCAAATAATACTCGTGTATCTACGCGATATATGGCAAAATGTTTTAGGTATTTTATGGACGGTAGTACAAGGACGGAGGAGTAAGACGACTCCAATTTAAATGTTCTATTATTTATTTTTAAATTACCTGGGTACGTGTTGGAGCTGTAGGTGGAAATATTAACTTCTTTCCTTTCCTGCTGCAATAAGTCTGTTGCATGAACATTCCCATAAGAATGAAATAAAGAAAAATATTCAATCGCATCCTCATTTCTCGTTTTCTGACCGATTTTGTAAGTTGTATGGTTCAAACTGAAATACTATAATCTTATAATAGTGTGTTACCAGCAGCATTGAAGTATTTTAATATTAGGTGACCTAGTTTGCTGGAAATTTACAGGAACTGGGGCATTATCGTTCTGACTTATTAATTAGCAATTGAGTGTTAATCCATGCTGAATGCGTAAACTCTTTTGTGGATTTAAAGCAAAAGAGAAATTTTTTAAGGCCTTTGAAATTTTTTTATTTCTAGAAAATAGCCATTGGAATGGTTTTCAGAAAATGTTGATGAAGTTTAAAAAAAAACATGCTACATGAGCATAGATTTTTCACTTTTTGAAAATTAGCTGATAGGTGAATAATGAAATTTGCAAAATCAGGGAAATGTAGTAAATGTAATGTAGTAAATGTATGTAAAATCATGGGAAATGTACTAAAATCTGTGAATATGTTGTTAGTCCATATATGCCAGATCAAACGATTGTACAACATAACAGTAACAAAATTACTTATTCAATGAATGCTAATAACTAGCAACAGTCAGCTAACAAGCATTAACTAATTTCCTATAAAAGAAACACTGATGTCTTTAACCAACTGTTGAACGGTTTCAATGGTTGCTATACAGCAGCCATTTTCACACCTTGGTGGCATTGTTTGATGCTTAGTCAAAAACAAATGCGCTTATCCATGTTCTGGGGTTACATTTGGAGAGCTGTATATTATCCTGCACAAATATGTGAAATGTATCAACAAAAATAAAATAAAAAAAAAACAGAATAAGTTGCATGATCTGAGCATCTGAGTATTCACACATTGCACCATTATTTCACTGTTGACTCCAAGTGGTGTAGTGCAAATATGATTACAGCTAAAATAATTTCGATTCTTGCAATTTTTACATCTTTTTGGTTCTTACAAGTGATTTCAACAGATTGTGTTCAAGACCGTCATATCGATTTAAAAGAGCGTGGAGTACCGTTAACATTTCCATCATTTAGTTCATTTGGCGTAAGTCGTTTCAACCCGTCATGTTCAATTTGTTGAAATTATTTAAATAAACTAAATTCCCCGGAAAATTTCATTAGTTTCAACCAAATGTAACGCGGAAACACTAAGCTCTAAACGAGTAACATTGAATAGTTTCTGGCGTAAATCCGAGCTGATTTGTGGAGAAGAAGGATCAATGAAAGGCCCAGCGAATCTCAATTTCTGTTGAGAGGTCGAACAGAAAATTAATTTGAACCACCTGAAACTAGGATAAATGGATTGATGAAGATTGAGGATAGTAACTCTTCGTTGCCCGTCTCATTTTTGGTAAAAACAGTTTGTGTTAGCGGCTGTCTAATTCTTCAGGGGAAAAATGTCAGCCTTTGTCGATGGGTCAGGATGGTGTCTAATTAATGCTTTATTGTACATATCTTTTAAGACTTTAAGTTACTGGATATAAATATGGTGCACAGAGAGGCTGTTTTTGAAGAAAGACAAATAAGTATAAATTAACAAATTTGCTCTATTATACGAAATAAAGTAAGCTGATCAAGGGGTGTTACTTCTTAATTCCAACATCTTTTTTTTATCATACTTTTCTATTTTAACCTTCTGTTACATCGTTTATTTTTGATAATGTTCTATCCCACTCTGTGATAACGTATCTGTGCGATATGATTTCACAGCCCTTTTACAATCTTTTGGTGCTCGAATTGTTTCCTTTGACTATCAGGAAGAATTAATTTCAATGGCATAGTGGAGGGAGTTAAAAGTAGTGAAGCACTGCCCTTTCATGTTTATCGTCAGCTATAAGAACATAAATATAACGTATAACGCTATATCTAGTGAATATGGTGCAGTAAATATAACACAATTTTAATTATGTTTCAAACTCTACCGAAATAATTCTATGTAAGACTATTTTTGTTCACTTAACAACAAACAATATTTAGTATAGGTATATTTGTATTTATATGAAGTTTTAATATATCTATTTTTCATTTGAAAGTACATTGTAGCTGTAGCAATACCTTTAGACTTACCACACAACGCATACTTTTCCTTCACGTTTGAAGCCAACCATGCGTTGCCAAACAATGAAACTCACAAGGACTTCATAAAAAAGGTTAGTATCGTTTTTTTCACTAGTGTATACGATTATTGACTGATACCGTCATTGATATTAATTCGAATTTAACCGTCATTGATATTAATTGGAATTTAATAAGCAGAAATTCCCTAGTAGGGTAAGTTTATATTCCCAAGATAAATCTTTAATATAAGATAAAACAAATGAAGGAATCATTAGAAGATTGGAAAATAAATTTAAATTAACAGAAAATTTGGTTTTGCAGAAACAGATTATAATATTGTTTTTGATTATTGGCTTTTATTTTATTTATTTATGTTTGAATTTTAAACAATACTTGTTTCATATGTAAATAAATATTTATTATTAGATATAAATCAATTATTTTCAGTGGGATCCCGATCAGTACTTACCGAAAAATATAACCAGCAGAGACAATGAAGGAAAGCGAAATATCAAAGAGAGCCCGTTCAGCTCGCGCATAATATTCTATCGAACTGTAGCAGGATACTTTCAGCATTTCGGATATAATGGAAGAGCATGTCTTCTGAGAACGATATGCGAAGTAGCTGATCATGAAATTGAAGAATATAATGGAGTCTATGGCTCCATATTGCATGTCTTATTCATGTAAATGCCTCGAAACTATTGGTAAGACATGAGCTTATTATTTATTCTCTTCCCTTGCAGGCCATCCACGTCTGAAAACGAAGGTCTTTCCAAGGACTTCTACATTGCAGAAAAGTACGGCAAAAGACACAGCTGCGATATATATAAAGAAAAATGTCCATTTAGTTTAATCGAATACATAACCGATGAATTTGATATTTCACATCTTCACTTGTAGATCACATTAATTCTTAATTACACATATAAAATATAACACTCTCAAGATTATTTAGCACGTTTTATGATCATAAGAAAGTTTATATAATTAGTCATAAATGTGAAATTTTGCAATAAAATTAGGCTGTTACGACAGCCTAACAGAGTGTTCGACTAGAATAGAACTAGTTTCAAACTCAAAATAACTGATCGCGACTTGAAATAACACTAGTATTCTAATATTCATTAGAATATGGTAAGTTTGTTTGTTGAATAAATTAAGACGATCTCAAGACAATACCGAAACGCAATGAAAATTGAAATGACGTGTATTACTCTGTTGGTCAAAGTCAGGTCTTTTAGCAAAAATTTAAATGGGAAGTAAGAAACTTTTCTTTTATTTTACCATCATAGTCATCCTCGAATCGGCAGGATGCAAGAAAGCTACATTTACAAACATGTTCGACAATATGGTAAACAGACAGTCGAGATCTCTTCTATTTCCACTTAGTTCAACGCATGGAGTAAGTACTGAATTTAACTAGAAAGTGTGATGTTCTTAATACGGAAATTCTCATCTACAGATCCTTGTTGCTGTAGCAATGCCCATTGATCTTTCGCGACGCAACGTATTCTTTTCATATAATTTCGAAGCTAACTATAATTTACCGGGACTAGCCAAAGAGTTGATTCCTGGGCCACTTGATCGGGTAAGACTATTCGGGTTAATTACTTCGGAAGAAAATAACAATACAATTTCAATATAATGTAGCTTGATCTGGTAGATGAAGATGGTCGCAACTTGAAATGTGCTCTTAGTAACGACACATGTACCGCAGAAGCGACGACCAAGAAGCCCCGCAAGAAAAAACATCGCAAAAGACCCAAAAAGGATAACCTCAAAGAAATGGTTGACAAATCTTTGTCAAGAAAACAATTTTATAGAATTGTGATAGACAAATTGAATGTGTAAGTAAGTTCAGTGCAATGTGCTTTAAGGTGTTCTCAAGAACATACGTTCTCTTCATCTTAGTTCCGGGTACAATGGGAAAGCATGTTTGCTGCGGTTGATATGTGAAGTGAACGAGCATAAAATTCACGAACACAACGGTGTTTTAGGATCAATTATACATGTTCTACTATCGTAAGTATTGATTTGATGGATAGACTCGTTTACTAAGTATGTGACTTTTCAGGCCTAGTACGTCGGAAAAAGAAAATCTGCATGCTGCGTATTATCGTGCCGAGTTAGATGGCCAAGAGAAGGATTGCCAAAGATATACAAAACGGTGTAAACATAGCATACTGCAAGAGATAACAGAAGCACATGAACTTGACTTTGATGATTAGTTACCTGGACTGCACTGAGTTACCTTTTTTTTTATAACAGAATAATTCGACCAATTCGAACCAACCACAAAGCAGCAGAAATTAAAGTACATTCTTCAAGTCCCCACTAACATGCAGTGAAAAAAAATTCACTTCTTTTACTCTGATATGTGAGTGTGCATGAACATTTAAAGAACATTTAGGCATGATCATGGTCAAAAATGTATCATAATGAATACTAAGTAATTGCCTAAAGTGGCCCATAAAACTACTTTACTGCGAGTACAATGGAAATCATGGCTCATATCTATAAGTAAGGTATAATGAAAATTGTAAATAGAGCTTGGACATTGATATGAAAAGTTTAAATTTTGTGTATAAGTATCATATAGCCTTTGTGTTTTGGATTTTTAAGCTTATTTTACTGAATCACTTCGAAATATTCAGTGTTGTAAATAAAAATGTCCCGCAAAAGGATTATAGTTGCCCTTTCTGTTGCTATCGTTTTCATCAATGGATATGCCTGTTCTACAGCTGTAACGGGTAGTGAACGTGATAAAAGAGCGGTTATATTTCCTGCAGCTAGTACGGCTGGCGTAAGTCATAATCTGTAGCGTATCGGATATAGGACGAAAAAATCTCATTTTTTATCTACAATAATCCCTTAAGTGTTATCATTTATCTGTTTCATTATATCAAACAATATTGTGTTTTGTGTTGTGATGAAGGCATATATCTAAGAAAATAGTAAATAATAAATAGTAATGTTTCATATGTTTAAAGCAAAAAGTTTAATCACATATAAGGCGTTCTAAGCCTATGAAAACATAAATATAATCTCATAACACAAGCAAGGTTGACTCTGATAATTATGATTACTTTATAAATATTTTCATCTAAATAAAAAATAATGATAATAATCGAAATATTAGTTCAAGGATATGATGAAGCTCATCGCTTGAAACATTTGGTACTCTATTCTATTTCTGATGTGGTTTACGCTAACAAAGTTATATTTTGGACTCAAGTGCAATGAAAAACCCACACGGCTGGTATTTTTACGAAGTAGGCTGTTATAAGGGCCGGTAACCCTCAATATACCAGATGACTAAGAATCCGTCTTTGCTCTCGATGGCGTTAGACATACCCAAAGAATAAAGGATCATTATTCTATTCTGATTCCATTCCTTACACATTTCATTCACATTACAATCTTTGGAAGATACACGATTGTGTACCTTTTCTTAGCTAGACTATGTTACATGGCACGAGGGATAAGAGTTGTTAAAAAAATCGTTTAAAAAATCCCTTGCAATCGTTAATCAGCAATCTATTTATCTTCTGAATCTAATGTTTGCGAGAATAATCAAAAGACAAGGAGACTATTCCCTTCGAGCAAAAAGGAAATTTATAATTTGTATTTCAATTTCCCTATAAAACTATAATAAAAGAATTGGAACAATTTTCCATTGTGCATCGTTTCTTTTACTTTATCTATTGACCTGTTTCAGTGGCATGCGATATTCGTTCGTTCGTTTTTTGTTCTGATGAATTCCTGATGGATTTATCCGACTAATAAAATTTTAATCCCAGTCAAAGAAATAGTAGAACGAAAACTTCTTGGCTGTTCGTTGAACACATCCAATTTCAACCTCAACGGGACAGCATTTTTGCAATGCTCCAGTGCGAAATTGAGCTACAGTGATCCTTCTTGCAGCAAGAACGAAAGAGGGTAGATGAATTGCAAGAAGAAGAAATCAGCAATTCCGTTGGAATCAGGCGATCAAATATATTCTTTTAATTGTTAGAATTTTTCGAGCGTTTTCAAGGCTCTGTTTGTTAGAAGAACCAAGCATATCTCTGCTCTGTTGTCACAGAAACCGCCTTTTTCATGAGATCTGTAAGACTTAAAGCGTCCTTGACTGCTCAAGAGCTTATCATTAGCAATAAGTCTTGCAATACTCTCTACTGAACTATGGTATAAGATTAAGGATATATCATTTCATCCACTGCTCATCCTTTCCATGTGTAAATGAATTGATAAGCACTTCCTGAGCAAGTGTTGGCACTCCTTGTAATATTTTGTAAACAATGCCCCGAACCATTTATCAGCATGATGTTTGATGTTTTTTATTTACCATTTAATGATTACTTACTGTCTTTACTGTTGTTATCAATCCAGGATGTCAACATAGGGCACAAATCTAAATTCACTATTGATATTCAATTTTCGGTTATCCAGAAAAGAAATGAAACACATTACAACCGGCCCGGACTGAACGTTGTCAGCATGTGAAAGAATTTCTCAAAACTTAACAACATTCCGGCCTATTTAGATTAACACAATTGCTCAACTAGTGTGTTAGTTGTTTAGTCATTTTTCTGCAAATTCTTTATTTATTCTTGTAAATATTAACAGATACGAGTATATACCCTCATTTTTACACGTTACATCCCGTCTAACATAAGCTGTACAGCTCATGTTGACTTGGAATTTATTATAACAAAGTAACAGGTGATTGCTGAATTTCACCTGTTCACCTCCTTTATTTGCAACACAATTAAAAAATAAATACTTGAAGAGTATAATGAATTTTGCAAATAAAAATTCAATAGAATTGTGAGAATGTGAATCAATTTTGTGCAATAACAACAAAAAGAAAACCTTGATATTATAAATTTGTAGCAATTATTAGAACATCGTAGTACGATAAATCCAATCAGTGTGAAACCCGAAATGTCCTCAGCAAGAACTCTAGTTCCATTTTGTATGATCTTAAATATTCTGGCCACAGGTGACACGAAAGTGGTTAAAAATTGTACGAGAAATGAAAGGGCAGTTATATTCCCAGCGTCAAGTACAATCGGTGTAAGTCCAGTTGCTCGTAGTGTTTCTTTAATAGTTTTATGGAAGGTGTTAAGTGTAAATGCAATTAAAGCATTAAGACAGTTTTCAACAATCTTATTCTTTCGATAATACCCTTAAACATGTAAATACAATATCGAATTACAGATAAGAGTTCAGTGATTGTACTGGAGTCAAAGTGTGAAGCCCGACTTTGGTTTTTCATTCATTATGAAGTTAACACAAGAGTTTGATAAAATTTCGACTTTGCAACCTTTAGATGATCTTCAACGAATCTTGAATTCCACGATATTGTATCGAAAATTGGATCAATGAAATTTTCGTCTCACATTTGGTGTCAGAAATAACCAAAAATTGGTCTGGGGAATTCGTTGCATTTGGTTTAGCCGTTTTTGGTTTTCGGATTCAAATGACTTTGTTGAGCTCAATAGATTTTCAGTTTCCAAATTCTGCTCCAATAGAGTGAGTGAATGAGTTCGTTTCGTTTCAGTTATTTGTGGCTATAGCTATCCCGCTCGATTTACCTAACCGAAATGTTTTCTTATCCTACAATTTCGAAGCAAATTACAATTTACCCTATCAAGGTTCGGATGTCTTTCCCGGAATAGATCAACGAGTAAGTGGTTACTTAAAAGTACCAAAAGGAAATTGATGCTAACTGAATGTATGATCTTTTTAGTTTGAAGTAGATTTTGAAGCGGAAGATGCCGCACCGGATGATCCAAATGCGGTTACTGGATCGATATCCAGACATTTAGAGGATGATGTACCGGTAACAGCAAATCCTAAGCCAGAGAAACTAAATAAGAAGAAAAAGAAGGGTAAGAAAAAAGGCAAAAAGAAGAAACAGAAGCCGAAAATGAAGTCCAATGCCAAACAGAAGCGAAGTTTTCCAATCGAAGCCAACATCAATCGTCGAAATGTATATAAAATATTGGAAGAGAAATTCAGACAGTAAGTGCTGAGCCCAATACAATCTTTAACTCTCTTGTAACAAAAGTTATGCATAATTATATTCATATCTATTACAGCCATGGTTATAAAGGTAAGCCATGCTTACTTCGAACAATTTGTGAAGTGAATAGGGACAATGTTGGGTACTATAATGGCGTAACCGGCTCTATAATACACATAATTTTCAAGTAGGTGTTACTTACTCCCTAAAGTTGTATTTCTTAGCGGAGATTTTTTAAATTTTAAATTTATCTTTTTATCAGGCCAACAAGCTCCGAACATGAAGGAATTTCTGGTGATTACTATGATGCTGAAAAGCATGGGTTGAACGGTGACTGCACAATGTATCACGCAGTTTGCCCGGAAAGCATATTGGAGTTAATATCGAAAGAATACGATCCAAGTGAATTTGATTGAGATGCCATGAATGAATATCTACTTTAATTTTCATATAAAATAATGTAATCATGTTAGTTTTAGACATAATAAGAGAATTTTTTAATGAATACGAGAGTGCCTTCACTATAAAGTCGAAGACAGTCGAAAAAGAGGCCCAGACAGCTTCAGTCGCTTTTGCGATCATTCATTTTCTTTGACGCAGTGGGAAAACTGAGCAAAAAATTACATAAAACCGCGATATTTAGTACTTTTCAGCGAGTGATCATGAAAAGGTTGATTCAACAACTTGTACAAACTTTCTAGGTAAAATAACGAGTTTTTAGGAAGATGTAGGAAAAATTGAGGAACGAGTCTTTTCAAGAAATCTACTGATAGTATTGATACTGTAGTAAATATGTTTGTAACGCATCTGCAAATTGTATCTCCAATCACTTTAAGGTTTACGAGCAGAATCAAACAGGTAATGTTGTGTCTATTGTTCATATAGTGAACAATATAGCTGCATAGTCTATTGTTCACTATATGTTTTTTCACCAGATCTCTGTAAACAATTAAAGTGAAAATCAATTAAATATATTAATTTGTTCATTCACTTGAATGTGTTTAATTTGTTCATTTACTTGAATTTGTTCATTCACTTGCGTCCACTATTAAAAAATACTTAGGTTTAAATTGAACTTTTATGATTGAATGTCAACAATATCCATGGTTGAAATGTTCTTCAAACTGTCGGCATTGCCATCTGCTGGGTATGTTGGTTTCAGTTTCTGGTTTGGTTTTGAATTTTGACAGTACGTTGTAGGATACAATCAACCAGTATAGGGTTTACTGTTTGAAACGAAACTTTTCGTGATTAGAACTATTCTCTCGCGCGTATTTTCAAATGGAGACTCCTCGCAAAGCACTTCGTAACAAACATTTAGATAATATAACATCCCAATTGACTCCTGTGAAAGTACCCACCACACCATTCCTTAAACGTTTAGGCTATGGCACTGGTGTAAATGTTTATCAACTGAACAGATCACCTAGAAATGGAAAAATAATGTCACCCTGGGCATTGAAATGTGTTTCAAAGCGAGCCAGATTGAGTGATGTGAGCGTGTATGAATCACGAATAAAAGAAGAAGCAGAAATATTAAGGTACAGTGTCAAACAATAAAACGAAAAATGCCAAACATGTCTCATATGAGCGCAGTACCTTTTTATCTAGGAACTAGTAATAATTTATTACATATTACCATTTATAAAAGAATCTTTAAACATATATAGAAAATTAACACATCCAAACATAGTTGGCTTTCGTGGAATGTTAAAAACAGCAGATGGCAAAGAAAATCTTGCCATTGAGTGTTGTGACATATCGTTGCATGATTTGATCGAGGGAAAAACGGAAAAAGATGACTGGACACCTTTCCCCGCAAACCACATCCGAAAGGTTCGTTGTTAGACTTTCATATAATGCTCTTTCAAATAATGGCTTCCTATTATACGAAGATATGTGTAGACATATGCAAAGCACTCGACTACTTGCATAACGAAGCAAGGCTACTGCACGGAGATGTAAAATCACCAAATATTTTGGTAAAAGGAAATTTTGAAATTTGTAAATTGTGTGATTTCGGTGTAAGTCTACCATTAAATGATAGTGGTGATCTAGATTTAGCGAAGAATCCCAACGCAAAGTATGTTGGTAAGTATGATTTGAATGTTGAGTATGAACTATCAGTGGCATATTTTCTGTTCGCTAGGCACCGATATTTGGGCTGCACCTGAAGTTCTGCAAGAAGATATAATATCTGATAAAAGTGATATATTTAGTTTTGGTTTGGTTATTTATGAAACAATCGCTTTAATGCCACCCCACACTTGGGTCTTAAGGGAAACCCCAGAAAACGAAGACGAATCGATGTCAGATGAGAGTGTAGATTTCGAAGGTTTATTGGGTATGTATTAACAATACAAATATCCGATCCGAGACTAGTTTTGAAATTTTAACAATGTTAAAGATTTGCATAATATATTTGCATATACGGCTAACAGAACTGATAAGGCAAAAGTAACTTGAAAACGAATAATCAACATTTGAATTACAGGTACTCGTCCACCTCTTCCGGAATCTTTCGATTTATCAGATGAATATTGTCCTGTTGTAGAAATATTTTATCTGTGTACAAATGAGTTGCCAGAGGATAGACCTTCCGCCAACGCACTGTTGAAAGCATTAAGTACTTAATTAAGAAGATTTTACTACGGTTGATTGGATTTCATATGGTTTCTTTAATAAATGACAATGACTAATGTAGTTTTTTACTGTTTGTATGGAAGAGCTTACACTTAAAAAGAACTTAAACCAGAACATTTTCTCTAATATCTGAGAAAAGATTATCTTCAAAATTTGTGCAAAACTTTTTAATAGCCCATCTAGCTCATCACACGGGTTATAATTCATTGGACAATAAGAATCCTTTTAAAAATGCTTTAAAAATAAATTTCAATTAAAAATAATTTCCTAAGCTCTAATAATTATTTATATTTTGTCAGTGTGCAAAAATGTATTACGTTTAAAATAAACAAGTTATTCAAAAAAAAAATCCTTATTCTTACATGCACACTTGATTGACAAAAATACCGATTCTTGAATCAAATAAAAGAAACAAAATTAAATTTTTCTTAATTCAATCAATTCAACAAAAAATCTGCATTAATAAACTCCTGAGCTACGTATCAAGCATAAAAAATGAATCAATAGGGCAACACACAGGTTTGTTATGTCCATCTAAGCAACGAAATTGTTTGTTTGGTTCTCAAATACTTGTCAATTATGTGTAGTTTGCTCGTTGCTTTAAATTGCGAAAAAGAAGCTTTGAAGTTCAAGCCTGATGACTATGGCACAGGAGGTAGATAAATTTTGATATAAGATTGACAAATTATTGCACCAACAATTACAGGAAGCTCGAAAATCGTATTCCGACCGGAAGCGTAATATACTCTATTTAATCTACCATTACTTAGATAGTATGGGATACAATAATGGTGCCGAAGCAATCAAAACAGAAGGACGTTTGCAACCAGAATTTACTATTTGCGATAATATGGATTTGGACTCAATGTATTTAGAATATTGTAGCTATTATAAAATGAAATTCGAAAAATATCCAAAAATTGTACGAAAAATCGAAGGAATTGCAGAAAGTTGCCAGAAAAGTGGAAGAAAATTGAAATCGGCGAGAGCTGTAATAAATTCCGCAACAACTGCAAGTCCAATAGGCAAAGCTGAGTTAAGGCCACATGTTGTTGGCGAAAGAATAAATGGAAAAGATCCTGCCTTATTATTAGCAGAAAGTATACAAGTAAAGCAGGTAGCACAAGAAAATGTTCGAGCTCAGTGTATTGGCGATGTCTTGAGAGTGTATCCACCATTAAGTAATTGCATTCACTATTCACCAGATTGGAAGGACATGGCAGAAGTAATATGCAGGTGTTTCTTTGATACATAAGGATATATGAAATAAAAATCCGTAGACGACAGGGGAGTTGTTGAGTGAATAGTTGAAAAACCTTGTGCAACTACACTCGGCGCATACCCACCCTTCAACTACTATCCACAATAAATTTACCATTCGTTTTATAAATATTAATATCGCTTTTGAAATGCTTTTCAGAGATATAATGCAGAGTAGCATGAAAACAAGTTGGGAGAGCATCTACGGAAATAAAAATGCGATATCAATAATCAAAGAAGCAGTGTTATTGCCTCTACAGGAGCCATCACTTTTCTCTGGTGAATTGAAACCATGGAAATCGGCATTGCTGCATGGACCACCAGGTGGGTATTCAATCGACGAAAATTACTGGTGTAGGCAATTTTTTCGTTTTTGTAGTTTTTTTTTCGTTTTGTAGTTCCATCTGGTCAAGTTTTGATTGATATTAACGAATGCAGCTAAAAGGAGCTCGGCTTATCTGGGCATCCTAGAAGCAATTAAGACTAAAGCTGACAACTGCAAGATAAGGGTAGGGTTTCAAACGCTTCCCGTCCTACACAAAGAGTGTTTCAAGCATTCGTACAGCCAGAATGCAAGCAAATAAACATTCAAAATGTTCTAAATGTTTCCCTTATCTTTGACTGCGTTCCTTCATCATTTTAGGTACTGGAAAAACTTTAATAGCGAAAGCTTTGTGTACTGAAACTTTAGGACGTATTACATTCTTTAGAATTTGTCCAAGTACCATCATCTCGAAATGGCGAGGAGAGTCGGAGAAAATTTTGCGGGTACGTTAATCTTAAAACATTATGCGATTTCCAAACCAATTTTCTTTTTTAGGTTTTATTTGAAGTTGCACGATACTACGCACCATCTGTGATATTCTTTGATGAAATTGAAGCACTCACTTCAAGACGGGATTGTGCTTCTGAGTATGAGGCATCGAAAAGATTCAAAAATGAGTTTCTCTCATTACTAGATGGTGTTGGAGAGGACAATAATGGAATTTTTATTCTAGCAACTACGAATTTACCTTGGTAAGCTTTAATCTACGGCACCCGGAGGCAAAAATTTTTTTCAATTTTTCAGCAAAACGATACTGTTAAGACGGAATCACTAAATAATCCTATAAAAAAATAAAGGAAAACGTTCTTTTTGATTTTGTATTATTTGATAATTGCAGTTCGTTGTTCCCTTGCCGCAGACTAACGTTTACATATATTTTTTTCAACCGTCGGTCCTTGCTGGTTTATTTTTTAAGACTCGTTTTAGATCTTCTTAGCTATATTGAGCTCGTTCTTATCATCGCTCAAGAATGAAGATGACTAGAAGCCGAAATTCGTCCTGAATCACAAACCTGAAATAGTTATTTTGTAATATCCCGGCGGATCTAACACGAAAAAATACTGATACGATTTTAGTCAGCAATAAGCTAATTAATCGATCCGATCACACTGACCGGTAACACAACAATACGTGTCGAAATCGATTCGGCAACGTTAATACTATTAGAATAACGCAAAAGGCGTAGATGCTTTGCTGATTTATCAGCTATATTTTATGTAGATAGGAGCATTTAAAATATTCAATTTTTTTTCTTGGTTTCAGGGAAATCGATATGGCATTTTTACGTCGATTTGAGAAAAAAATTCTTACAGATCTACCAAATTCCACTGAAAGAAAATCTATGATCAAGTCATTTCTTCCCAGCAAAATCAAATTGTCAGAAGGATTACTTGAAACTTTAGCTGCTAAGTCTGATGGATTTACAGGTAAGCTTGAGCTTTATAGAGAATGATACCTTGTGTAAATGCTTCATAATTATTAATACCGAAAAAATGAATTTCAGGCGATGAAATAAGAATAGCATGCAAAGAGATAGCTATGAAACAGGTGCGGGCTGCATACAATTCTCAAAAGAGTAAGATCTGATACTACTCCGTTCTTATATTGAATGTCCCTTTCTAGATACAAAAAACTCGCCAAGTGTTTCCGAGGACGAATGTCTTTCCGCTTTTATGCAAATAAATCCGCTCTGTTCAAAAACTCTGCAAAGATATGCTGAATGGAATAATTCACATGGAAGTAAAATATAAAATTCAATAAGAAATTTTATTACTTCTAAAACATTTCAAAGATAATAAACATGATAGTGAGATTTTGAAATTTTCATTTTTTCCTTGGTGTCTTCTGCATTCTTTGACCATGATAGAATCCTGTATAATAACCGCTCATGTACCATGACATTAGCATTGCGGAAAGGTGCTCGGAGTCTTCATCGGTTAGATTTGGTGGCATAGGTGGTGGAGGTGGGAGTCTACCAAACATAGAGGGAATATTTCCTGTGCCATGACTTACTTCGCGCTGGTCTTCTTTTTCGCCTTTTTTGGCTTGTTCAAATTGTTTCCTTCGAGCTTTCTTTCCCCATGACGGCAAAAGATCAATCAATTTCACTGTCTGCTCATTTTCATATCCTACATATTTAAGCTGGCATTCTTCGCGCGGGTCATTTATTGAAAGAATGATTGCTTCATAATCGACTCCATCCTCGTATGTGGCACGCACGTAATCACCCACTTTAAAACTATTATCAACGGGCTCCTCTGATGCATTTTTAGTAACAACAACATCAGACGATTCGCTTTTGTTATTTTTATTCGTGGCCCGTGCGATTTTCTTCGCTAGCGCCTTTTTCGCCAGTCTTACCGATTTGTCATACGACTTGATCAGGAGCGAATCGTCCCACAGATCGCCCTCCGAAGACTCTCGATCCCTTTGCTATGTTGTGAGGTAAGTGATAAATGTAATTAGTGTTTGTAGGAATGAATAAAAGCAGTTTTCTCACCGATTGTTCTGACATTCCGCTTATACACACTTGACGTTTAAATGGGACAGACTGTTTGGAAATATTACGCGATTTGATGATTATATTGTGAATTGATAACAATGTCGAGATATAGAAGGATTCTAGTGATGGATGTCAGGAGCGTGTAACCGCCGGATATATATAACCAGAATCAAGCTGATTTGTGTTGAGACTTGCTTTAAGCTTTACGTTACCAGAGACTTAAAAATAAATAGATGCAGGTTTCTGGCGATTTCGTAGCAGAAAATTATAAGTGAGTAAAATTTTTTTAGTTGGTGTAAGGAAATGTATGTAAAATTTATCAAATTAAATGCTAGTTTACTTAGCTGCTATGTCTCGGGCTACAATATAAATTGCAAAACATGATTTTTGCATTTCAATTTTTTAATCTGAGGAATTCCCAAGAAAGCCCAAATAATATAAAGCAAGATGAAATCAAAGATAAAAATTAAAAAATTAGGGAAAGAGGTCGTGAATAATGCTCCCAACTCCATTATTGATTGGTATGAATATTACTTTAATCTATCAATTTGTCTGGCTCGCCGTCAAGTTTGCAATGGTATCAATATCCTCTGAATATCATATCAGGCCTCAAAATCTAAGCACTGTTTATTACGTATTATAATTTTCCGAGCAGTGAGTATGCCCATGCATCAATTTTCTTCCCTCATTTTCCCAAAACTTCTCTCATCATGACATTCGCATTGCCTTTCAATGAGGTTTCACTTCATTTTCTTCCATCATCTTTGATCCAGTGTATCGGTACAACGGTAAATTTGTGCGACTCTGTGATCTCTATGGTGTTTTTTTGTTAAAATCTCTAACTGTCAGTAAATCTCTAGGTAGTTCAGCCACGGGCTAGAACATCCGGTTGCATAATTTTTTACAACTAACCTATTACTTTTCCTCCCTTTACATTTCGCGGTTTATAAATTATTTGCATTTGTACCATTATACAGGGTTTTAACTGCAACCTCGTTTAATGAAACGAATTCTTCACATTTTTTTGAGTACAATTTCTCTCGTCTTATAGTTTTTAATTGTTCTAAATTATATATATACATATTACAGATATGTTAGGTAGCTGTAAGATTCAGTAGGTTCAATCTGATCTTATACGTGATTGCCCAAAATCGCAATATAAAATCTAGGTTGTTTTAAGATTAATGGCTTCAGTTCAGTATATTATAATTTAATCTTGACTTAATATGGTCATTTAAAATGAGGAGTTTAATGTTCGTAGGTAAACGACGAAACTTGTGTTACTTTCCTTCTAAAAGTGCCTACGTCTTTCTTAGATCATTTATACAGAGCGAAAATGATGGTTGATAGTTTTATATTGCATTTTATCGTTTCATTATACTTGAGATAACTTCAACATGTGGCGATTTTTCCTGTTTTTTTTTGTTAACACATAAGTGTATAAGTATATTATATAATTCATATTCTGGTATGAAGTCATTGCTCATTCATTCCACTAAGGATAATTAACACATATCTTAGCTTTTATTCGTTTTTTGTATCGCTGCTAACATGAAATGTACAAAAACATCTAAATTTTTATAGAAATAGTGCGCTTAGCACACAGTTGAATATTCTTTACTTTAATTATTGTAACTTGTTTTAGAATATCTTCTGCAACATTTAATTGTTTAAAAGCAATGATCAGCTTGGGCTTCTGGTGTGCAATTTCCTATTGACAAAGAATTAGCTCAAAAGAGTTCTTGCACAAAAGAGTCCTTCTTTTAAGCGCTCTAAATATATCAGAGCAACATTTAAAAAATAATTCTAGTTCAACTACAATATCTCTAGACAATCTTGGGAGTGAAAAACTCGAGCTTGGCGATCCTCGTAAAAGTCAATATTCATGCGAGACCTAGAATAACGTTACATGGAGGTACAGTGATGTTTTATCTACGATATGCCTGCGATCCAATTCGTATAATAATCAATAAAAAAGACAAAAGCATAAAGCTTACAATGTGGACATAAAAATAAGAATGAATAGAGTGCCATGATATAGCTATAAACAATAATAAAAAGTAAGCAATAAACATATAGAAAAATCGGTACAAAATCAATCAAAAAAGGATTGCAAGGGACTACTAACTAATGTCATCAAACGATGGGTATGTTCGAACCTTGCGAATTCACTACGGTCTATAGACTTGAATCTTAGTCGGTCTAAGACCGAAAATAAAGTGACATTAAGATTAATTTAATTAATTTTTGTCAAATAAGTGAAAGTTACGGAAGTGTGTCTTACTTCTGTCACAAACAAAAGAGAGTAAATGGGCGTAATGATGGAACTAGAGAAAATTTGCAGTAACAAAACAGACAATTTTTTTCAGGCTGGTCTGCCACACAAGTCGAGGCACGGATTGTGACGGTTATAAGTCGAAAATGATAATTCTGAAAACTGCTAGAAGAAGTTCTTTTCTCAATTCAGTGCACTTTGCATAAAGAAAATCACTCATATTTTCTGATTCGTTCCTTCCTTTCTATCTTCAGCCAATTGAGTCTAATGCGTTTGTTGTGAAGTATGATGGCATAGTTAATATTTCCTTATTAAAGTGATACAAACATTAGAATTTAAATATGAATTGTATAACTTAGTGCATCCCGTTGATGTCTTTTTACGGAAATATCACGAAATAAGCAGAGAATTCTTTTTGGAATGGAAACGATATCCAAAAGATCGACACAGAAATATCTATATAAAAAGCTTTGACCTATTTTTCTTTTGTAATCTGCAACATTAAAACTAATTGATACATCCATTAGAATGTGCTTCCCTACAATACTTTAATGTGTATTTTTAACTGTGCATCATCCATCATTATTCCAGCACTGTTAACAGTTAAACCTTTCATAGAAGTTTTGCATACAGTCCGTTCTCTAGGTATTATCAGATCGTGAGTAATTTCACCTAATTAGTGAAATAAACTCCGAAAAGTCTCCTACACTTATATTTAAAGATTCCCAACGAATATAAGTGGATCTTTTTTTGATGATTTAATTAAAATTACGATGAGAAACGTTTCCTATTGCTCGATTCACAACAATTCTAATTAAATGTAAACTGATTCAACTCGAATGGTGTTGGTGATGCATGTTCCGGTATTGCGCGTTTTTCACTCACTTGACTGTAGATCTCACAGAAGCAGGCGGTAATTAACTACCGTGAAATAAAAATCGACAATCGACCGGCTTTCTTATTGCATTTTTATTCGAAATAAAAATCAACTATTCAGTGCGAAAACGCAGAAATACGGTTCTGTTGATCAGGTGTGCTAATTGTGGATGATGGACATTTTTCGCTGGATAAAAAGGCAAGTAAGTTCGTAGCGCATGCAATCTGAGCATGAGCTGAGCAGCTTCTCTCCACCAAACGTAATGTTAAGATAGTCATGGACCGTTATAGATAACTCTTTAGCACGACCTTGATTCCCTATGATATTGGGCAGACAATTGGCTCCCTATTAAAGTACATTCCATTTTATTATGTCTGTAAATCGGCGGCGTTGTGATTCATGCGATTCAGCTCAACCTGCGCGCACCACACACCTGTTGAGAAGCATCGCTGTACCATCGCGGCATGAATTGAAACTTTTGTGCTACCTCAAGCGTATCTCCTTCGCATTGAATTCTCGTGGAATAATAGCATTCTTTCATAGAGGTGCTCGCAGATGAAGCTCGCGGCTTGAAAGCAGATCAGTTGGCTTCGTAGGCTCCGCGCAAATAGTTCGTCAGATATTCCGGCTGAAATACCTGGTCATTAATAAAAAAGTGTGATTTATTATTCGAGATGCTGGTGGAGTTTTGAGACAATGAACGCGATCGCGAACTATTTGTAGTGCTAATCAGATAGATTTATATCATAGCGTACCCTACATTGAGCAGGGCGGAGCTGATGGCACACTAATTTGGTTGTTATGTATTGTTGTAGGGAATGGGACACAACGCAGTCTTGTAGGCGAAGAGATAGTGAACCAGTAGCGCCAGTGTCGGGATATAATTTTAATTTGCCACGGTCACGAGATGAGGCTTATCTGCGTGCTCTGAGGAAGTTCAATGAGTGGCGCCATAAAGAACGTTCGCCGAGTTTTCGACGTTTATCAAGACGATCAAGCAAGAAATCCAACAAGTCATATCCAGATCAATCGGCTGCTGCCACAGCCACTTTTGCTGCTGTCCACTCAGCGATGATGAAAGAAGTAAATTCACCGGAAGACGGTAATAATGATGAAAGCCACTTGTACGAAGAGCTGAAGACACCACGACGGCCCAGGCCTAAAAACCTGCTCGATAGTGCGAAAAAGTTACTACAAAAAAGCCAATCGTTTCCCACAAACAACGCTGGCAATTGCATTAACAACAATAATGTGCAAGCCGAGAATACAGTTAATGTGTTGAAATCTTGCCAAAAATGTCCAGTTATTAACGAGCATGACGAAAATGAAGTTGAAGAATTCGAAAATAATCATTGCGTCTTGGCGCAGCCAATTGATTTGGAAAGTATGCGAAAGCAGTCGTCTCCCCCTAAAACATTTTTTCGGGACAATTCAAACCCGTTTCCGGAAGTTCGGTCGCCCGTTCGCCTGAACCGATACTATTTGACCAGCTTTAATCAACCGAAACGACTCTTTGATTGTACCAATGACTCCATCGATAATATTGTGCGCGAGTCCTTGCCTAAAGACCGCGACGTTTTCCCCGAGAATCGCCAGACTGGCGGACGAGAGGCGAAAGCTGGGTGTAGGAAATACCCTTTCAACCATTCTGCAATATACGAAAACGAAGAAAAGCCAAATGGAACTCCTCAAGCTCCCATGTATCAAACGGTCATTAATAAGCACGGCGATTTGGTCGAGTACGCTATTCCATTCAATGACCAAAATGATGAAGAGTTCGGTGAAGCGGATGAGTTGCGAAATGGGAATTCAAAATTCAAGCCAGTCACATCTAATCTCACTGCATCGACTTTCCCACTCATCGGAGATAATGACGCATCGAAAGATAGGCGCGAGAGTAAAAGCCTTTGCGATTTGAACATTTACGCGGAGCTTCGAAAAGATCGGAAAAACATTGTTGTTACGGACTTGGATAAATCTGATGGTATAATTAAATTTTTTGTGCTTATTTGGATGATTATCCACAGTGAATTTGTAGAGTGCTCAAAAAGCAAGGGATTAGTCGCTGATATAATCGAGGAATTGGAATCTTTGAAGAATTGGAGCAAACGGCTCATTGATCAGTCGGATTTGGATCTGCTTGTGTCCGAACAAATTAAGGCAAAATTTTTGTTTTTTGGTTCGATATGCAAAAGCATCATGAAAATCTTTTACTTTCAGGGTAGTCATCTCATTATTTGCACCACTAACGATATAAGTCAGAGAACATCAACATTGAAGAATACGATGCCAGGACCAATTTTGCTGTCATCCGGAAACTTTCGCAAAACCAGCGTCTGCCTTCGAAAAATTGAAAAAAAATTTCGCATTCAAAGCGAACAGGGTCTATTGCACGATTTGTGCATTTTAGAGTACGTAACTATGACCGAAATAATTCTATAATTTCTCATGGCCATTTTGCTTCTCTTCTTTGCAGTAAAGTAAAGCACCCTAATGTGGCATTATTAATGGCTGTGTGTTTAGATGTTAACAATAAGATATTATCATTAGTTTTGGAACCATTTATTACAAACATTAATAGTATGATTTACGATTCGGTAAGTCGAGCTACGATGAAAATCTATTCTTCATACACAAACAGTCCGAATTTGATTCTTTATTCATTTTTAGGATTATAAAATAATCATGGAAGACTGTATTGAATACATTTTACAAGTGATCAAAGCTGTTATTTATCTACAGGAAAATGGGATCATACATTCGAATATATGTAGTCATAATGTTCTAGTTTGTGAAAACAAAAAAGTGGTAAAATTGTCATCATTTGAATTGGCAACAGATGTGGATTCAGTGAAAATTGAAAACGATATTATTTATACATTTTATGGCGAGCTAGCCAGCTATCAGGTAATTGATTATTCAATCTAGGGAAATCTATTATGCAAGTAATCTACTAATCCGAAGAAACTGGGCGCAATACCAGAATTTACTTACTACCATACTAGGATATACTTTGCATTTCCTTTTGGCGCAATAATCTTCGTATTCAGTTTTTCAGAATAAAATTTTATAGGTCCCAATCCTACTGCAATTTTTGATGTCTTTACACAATTTGACTATTGTTCTGGTCTGTTTTTGTTCCGTCATGAAAGAAACAGTTAAAATAGACCGCTCACAATGATTGTGCATGTATTTTCTTAGATTTCAAACAAAAAAAGTTAAAGATCATTTTTTTTTTGTTTGCAGAAATCAAATCTCAAAGCATCTATCACCGAGGAAGGCTGGAGCTCGTTGATATTAAAAAATCAAATCCCTAGCCAATATCTACCATATTTAATAGAATACAGGAAACTCTATTCACAACATTATTATCAACCGCCTGAGTTGTTATCGTCTGTTAAACATTTTGTGTTTCCATCACGTCAATCTGATGTTTATAGCATTGCTCTATTGCTTTGGGAAATGTTGAATTCATGTGTGCCATTCGCAATATTTTCCTACGAAGAAATTGAAAATCTCTTTCAATTAAATGATAGCAATCAACTTCCTATCTTCGATTGTGATCGTTGTGAAATGTTTGAATCGTTACTACATAACGGTTTGATAACATTGCCCACCGGTCGAATTGATAATGTTCAATCGATGAAATTTCTAGTTGATGAAGCCAAAGTTAATCTAAAGTTGAATGGATCAATGGATAAGTCAAGAAAGGACAGTTGCAGCACCAATTATCTTAACAAAAGTATTCGCAGAGATGCGATAGATCCTCGCAGTAAAAAAGCTTGGAATGAATGTGCGAGGACGAGCACATTTAAAAGAGATAGTAAACTGACTGTGACGAAACAAGCGGTAGAATGTAACTCGGCTCCCTCGAGAAAAGTGAGAAACCAATCAAATACATGTAAATATAACAGTCGATCTCTTGACGATATTCTTAAAGTAGATGTTAATACGGAGAAAAGAAAAGAGTACGGCTTCCACATAGAAGATTTCTCCTTGCCGTCAACACCAATAGCACGCAAAAACAAGCTTCGGCGCAATGCCTGGCTTTCGAATAAAACACTTTACCAAAAATCATTTGACGAAAGTGAAGAGGATGCTCTAGAAAGATTGAATAATAAAAATGATAATGCTTGTAGCGGACTCAAAAATAAATTAATCAATGTAAACATTAAAATAATACAGAATAAAATTTACAAAGATGAGGTGATGCCGTTATCTCCTGAAAAGTCACAGGCTAATGAAACTGCTGCCAATGTTTCAACACAAATTGAATATTGGAATTCGATTGTTTCCCCCGGTGATCTCGGTTTGAAAAAAAGGAATAATATCGAGTTGAGCACATCTAATCCAACTGACGATGCAACAAGATCTCCTGATAGTCATATTGAACGTACCTGCCCTAAAGAACAAAGCACGCCTCGACCAAAGCAACAGGACAATTCTTTAGTCCGAGAGCAAAGTCAAGCGAGTACAACTCTCGCGCAACCTGAAGGACGTTTGACAATTAGAAAGTTAGACAAGGATCGCGCTAAATATTATCCAAATATGCCAGAATTATTAAGTGAAACATTTTTGCGTAGAACGAGAAAACAAGATGACTTTGAAACTACCCTTTGGAAACGTGAAAAGGAAAAGTGCGAGAGAAAAAGTCCAAGGCGAAGAGAAGGTGTGTCACAGGAAAACGACGGCGTAGAGAGACCTCTGCGAACTTCGGTGAAAGACACCGTACACAAATTTGAATCTTTTGCAAAAAGGGAAAAGTCATTACAAAATAATTCACTCAGAAGTCACAGTGATAAGTTACTTTCTACTAGCAACGCTTCATCGAACGTTAGTTGTGCGTTCCCCAATGCTCGCAATGATATTTTCAAGCCACAGACCTCAATTGTTTCAGGCAACTATTTCAGTTTCACAAACGCTGATAGTACTACGCCCGAAAGTAACATCACCGTCACCAAACTTGATGTCAATTTGAGCAGCAGTGCTCGAGCCACTTCACCAAAGTTACAATCTCCAAATATTGCTTCAACTACATCGACTAATGTGCAGGAGAAGAAAACAAGTTATTTGACTATTCTACCCTTAAATTCCGCATTGGATAGCAACAAAGAAAAATTCCTAAGTGCAACATCAATACGAAAAACGAAGCCAACTTTATTTAGTATCAATATCAGAAAATTGAACCGACGTGCGTCGGATATTGGCTGTGTTCGAAAACTCGCCAAGCGAGAAAATTCTTTGAGGCACTCTATTTGCGGAACGGATCTAGTTAGAAGCGTTGCTAAAATGAATATGAAATCAAAGCAGCCAATAAATATCGACACGAATCCACTACAAAAACCTGCGAAATCGGTAGCAAGTTTAGCGGAAAGCGATATCCAACATTGCAAGCTAACGTGCTGGAAATGTGGATCGAAAGTCTTCAAGCTGGATGAGATTGCTTGTAATTAATTATATTAGATGCATGTTAAGTTTTACAAATCATTTATTATGTTTGCAGTCAATGAGAAGGCAGTTCGTACGAAAAGATTTTTGCGACGCTTCTCAACTTCACCTGTTCCTCCAAGTAGTTCAGATGTATCACAGAGAATATTCCCAGCTTCATCTGTTGAGGTAATTATGTTCGAACTATCACATTACGAAGTAGCTTTCTTAAAAATGTGTTCTTATGGTAGGAGATGAAATCAATTGAAGATTTATACATCGATGATGATTTCGGAAGTGGTCAAGATACCCTCGGTGCCAACATGCGACTCTTGAGTCCGGAACAAGATGACTTGTTCGATATTCTGAGTATCGATTTTTTGTCCACTGATTTCTCCGAAACAATTTAGTAAACGTTAATGAGCCTCTACGTTGTACTTAAAAAACAAATGCAGTCAATTTTATAATATATTTTCTTTTTAATTATTTACCTCATGTAGAAATATAGTAGTGACTATTGCGTAATTTTTATAGTCTCTGAAAATTATTATTTTGTTAAGATTTCATTTTTCCTGTTTAAGTGACAACTGTGTTCTGTAAACAAGTGAAAATTAAATAAAACCAGATGTGGCTTGGAATATTATTTGCTTTTATTTAATCTCGGCCATTACATTTGCTTTTTTGCCTAAGTATGCGGACTTATCTTTTGCATTTTGATTTTTATCCGCTATTCGAGATCCGAATTGGATAGCGCGTTTTTTCAATTGTGAAGCGTTTCTTAAACCCAGCTTATGTCCAACAAGCCGAAGTAAAAGCTTATCACCAATACCTTGATCTAATTCAAAACTACAAATTTCTAAAGGATGTAGTCCAGTCACAAAACGAACCAGATTCTCTTCAATGAACGGCGCTCGTGCTGTTCGGCCATTGTCTGCAATTATCCTGTCGTCTCGCCCTAAATTTCTGGTTGGAATTCTACTCCAGTCTAATTGCAATTCCTCGTTTAAGGCTTGAATTTTATCTGTCATGTTACCTTTGCAACGATTAAATGCATTCCTATGACGAACGTATCCTCCAAACAGTTCATCTGCTCCGCTTCCGACTAAGATCACCTTGAATATGTTAAATTCGGTTAAAGTTCAAATATATGATTTGTGTGGCCTACTCTACAATTAGTTTTGTACTTATCGTCACTGTAGCTCTTACCCAGGCCGCGCGAAGCAAACCAAAATGCACAACCCAGAGACTCATCCAGAACTGTTTCCAAAGGATATATCAAATGACATATATGGGTCTTTAGCTGAGCTTCAAGTTCGACTCGACTGACGTCAACCTCTACTAAATTCCAATGCCTTTGAAGAAAATATTTTCAGCGACTTAAAAACATTGCCTGATTTTTTAATACCTTGTTGGAAATAACGATTTTAGTTCATTGCAAGATTCAACGGCGGATACCCTATCAGGCACATTAAAACCGTCAATCGAAGAAACACTTTTGTTGACCGGCTCAAAGGCAACGTTGATCAGATCAATTGCCTCGTTAGGATTAACGTGTTCGTGAGCGATTGCCGCAAGAATCGTACAATCAATTCCACCCGAGAATAAAATCCCTATTTTAGCATGAGTACATGTCAAATCAATTATTCCCTCTTCTATATGTTTTTTAATGCACTTGGAACAATACGCTGGAGAATTTTTCACTCGATTTTCAACAGATTGATGGAGCAAAGTGATCAACTGCTCTACAGTTTTCGAGATTGGTTCAACAGATGAAAGATTTTCAAACAAATTTCCACCTTTAATCATATGTATATGATCTGAGAATCTATAAAGTGACTTTGTTATATGTCAGTAGCTTTTCCTTTAATCAATCGAAATAGGATACCTCTCGTCTCACTTTCGCTGGCCATTGAACGCCTACAATTTCTCCGATTTTGACTTCCGTCCCCAAAACATTTGAAACGAATGACACTGGGTCCAGTTGCTGCTCCGTGTTCCATGGGTACAAAGTGCAATGAACGTTGTGAATCTGCAGTTTAAATACACCAAGTGAAGGTACTTCAATTGTCTGTGTATTCCGCGACATGACTAAAGGTACATTAATAGTTTTTATCATCAATCTTTCAGTTAACTACCAACATACATGAACTGCTTAGAATCCTTAAAAAATCATTGCTGCGTTCTAATAATAATGAATTCCTTCCCAATGAGTCCCTCATAAAATATAAGCATTCGTTCTTCTTATCACAAATAATCATACTATAAGGTCCTTGTATAGTCCTGATCAGGTTAAGTATATTTTCCTCGCACTGGCGAAAGGAAGTGAAAATAAACAATGAAGTAGGATTCTCCCACAAAACACACGACTTACAGTGCATTCGTCTAACTTCGAAAGTAGCCATGCGGTATCTGATTTTTCTATGTCCTTGGTTGCATTAAAAATGTCACCATTAAACAACAGCACAAACTTATCCGATTCTAAAGGTTGTCTTGTTGGACGTATTCCTTGTTGCCACAGAACACAGCCGTGAAACGATGTGCCATTAGAAAGGTTGTTTTGATGTTGAACATCGGGTCCTCGATTCCGAAGTATTTGCTTTAACGTCTTGAAAACATTTTTTTGTATATCTCATAGCAAAAAAAAAAAAACATTTGCATACCTCTTCTAGGTTAATAGAATTTTTTTGGTAGCATAAGGAAAGTGGAATCACACAACATATCCCACACATTATTTGATTGTTTACTACCTGTAGATTTTATCTTTAAATATTTATTTATATTACAAAGGCGACATAAGCGACTACCAAGGAAACTGCTGTTAATACTGAGCACAAACAAAAGCAGCGGAAATATGTCAATAAGTATAAACAAATTTTCGAAGTGTGCAGACACTTGTGATTCTTGCTGTATGTAAATCGATGGAGTTGAAATATTCACCTCGTGCAAATGGAACCGGCAATACAAACAAGTAAAACTGTTACCTTAAATGTTTAAATATGACGTAAAACTAAATCTGGAGATCACTTTAGCAGTATGCAGCCACAGGAAGTTATTGGTAAGAGTTTTTATCTACTTAAACAGGAAATTTAAGCCACAATTTAAGAACCAACAGAGTCTACAATGTCTTTCAATCTGTCAAAGTAATTTTGTTGGTTAGTGAGGACAAGTTTCCACGATCCACATCTCGTTTTAATGCAGCTCGGATGTACATGATAGATAGATGTCACTGTTCGCACAACTAGACTTATTGGTCGATTTACTCACTGCAAGTTTGGACCTTCCTACTCCTGCAAACGTTAAAATCAAATCCCAACCGTCATTCATAACGATTTATTCTTACAAACATAGATCTAGAACTATATTACACTAGTCATATGTTTCTGCTTTTTCTTTTTATTAAATTTTACTTTCTTCGAGGCTGGTGATGAGGTTTCCGCATCGATCGTATCATCTAATCGTTTACTTCCGCTGATGATTTCATAAATACAAATAGATAAAATGAAATATAAATAAGTGTAAATATCATAAGGAATCTAAAATTGTAAAATAAATTATTCGTACAGCAAATAGCGCGACAATACCTTTTAACAGAAATCAATCCTGCATCGTTTTTCTTTTCTAATGCCTTAGCCCAATCCTCATCGGTTCCCTTGATGGCATACTCTTCTAAGCTTTCCTTCTTTAATTTTTTCAACTCAGCTTTTTGTTGTTTCGTTATAACCTATGATACGACTTGTGTGATTTAACGGAGCCAGGTGAATGTGAAACGTAAACAAACTTACCGCCGCGTCCTCATCTAGTTCGTCATTGAATGATTTCGCCATGGGCGCTAGTTGCTCGCCTCTATCTAGATCCACTTCATTAATCATTTTACTCTCGATGTAGCCTTCTATCCTTTCTGTTATATACTTCGCCACTTTCTTCATCATTTCATAGAATTTGGCCAAGATTTGATTAACTGGCATACCACATTCATTCGCTATGTCGTCGCTTGTTTTGCCTTGCAATCCGGTAGCTAGGATAATCGCCTTGAATGTATCAAAGAATTCATGATTAATATAATTAAATATTCTTTGATAATCATAATAACAATGACACAATAGTCGTGTTTTGGATACTGGACATAAATATGAAAGTTTTGTGAATAGTTGAAGGATTTATAAATACCTTTTGCAGCACTCCTATCTGTAGATTTCGCATCTTGCCTTGGAATATCAGCGTAGCTAAGTCTGTAGTTAAATCTAAAATCAGACGATAATCAATTTGATTCTTGGAATACGCTTCCAAACGTTGAATGTCATGAGGTAGAAAGTAGACATCAATTACGTCTTTCGACAGATCTGAAAACAAAAATTACCAGTTAATATTGATTCGGAATATGTGAAGAGTTCATACTACCTCCTGTTGATATTTTCGCATAGCGATTGTCTAGAATAGACAGTGCAAGATCGATAGGAAACTCACGAAAGGATTTCGATAGTAACTTCATAAATCGCCGACAGAAATCAGAGTAGTACAGTGAAAGCCATTCGCCACTTGACTTCGTCATGTTTTGCTTTTCCAGTATTGATATCATTATACATGAATGCTCGGCGGTCAACTCATTCGCTCTCTGACTTAAATAGACTGGGACAAATTTCTGACTTTTCCAGAATTTGAGTAAATCAAGTGTAAGACCAAAGGATGTACCCATATAGTCGATTGTTTCAGGATGCCGTTCGGTCAAACGTTTTAATAAAGTTGGAATCTTCTTTCGCGGAGCAATAACCTCTTTGAGCAGTCCAACATCTTCCTCTTCAACTTCCTCAATTCCATTATTATCATCTTCCTCTGCAGTATTTTCATTTAAATTTGTAAATTTCCCTTCGTAGTAGTCACGCAGCAAAGCAATTGCACGTTTGCCGTAGCCCATCTACAAATAAATAAACGGACATACATCAAGGCTTGATACAATAGAAAACATTGGACATACTCGCTGATAGTTTGGATGTGTTGCAATCCTCACAATCCTAACACCAGCCAACTTGGGAAACTCCCGATCACCAAATTGCTCGGCAATATTCCATGGAATTAAGTCACCGCTTGCTTTTTGGCCACGATTCAACGAATCGTGAACAGATTTTGTAGATATCTCTCCTTCGAACGCCACTTGTATTACTACGAGAACTTCAGGCAATTGATCTTTCTTGTAGATAGGACCTAGCAAGCAGAACAGGTGATGCGCCGGCGCATCGCTCATCATTTGAAGATCGTTTGGACTATTCTTGTAGTGTGATGACACGTAAATCGAGACGATCCGATGTAAGAATGCTTCGGCAGCTTTGTGATACGAAAATAATGCATCGCGATCAATGTAGTACAGCTCGCATACATCTGGTGTAGGACATCCTGAATTGATGAACGGAACAGAAGTAACATCCAAACACAAAAGAGACGTGAGCCATGTTTCTATATCGTCGCCGGTGCGGTACCTAATCGATTCCTCTAGTTTTATCTGCAAAGAAATACATCTTCAATCGACAACGCTTCATACTCCATAATAGTGTTCAAGGCTTCTTAGTCTTTAATAATCTCTCATCAATCCTTAACCCCCAACGGACAAATACCACCATATTTTCTCACAAATTTATCGGAATCTATTCATTAAGGGTTAAATTTAGCACTTGCATCCCTACCGGAGGTGGTGCATTGTTCTCTTTCTGCAACTGAGAAATCAACTTCAAACTCAACGATCGGCCCGTCCCTTCATATCCGTTAATTGTGGATGCCATGAATATTAAGTATGGTCCCATCATCTTTTTAACCAACGGTAACGGAATTGCAGCCGCCTCGTCAATTATAAGCAAATCAGCAGCATTGAGAAGATTTGTATCGTTTGGCGAAATGTATTGAATGGTCTGTCGATTTTGTCGAGTAATATTTATCCGAATGATGGCTTTCTTGTACTCAGGATTAGTGGAACGGATGATAGTGTAGTCGGAATGCTCCTGATATTCCAGCGCATCAAAACCTTTCAAAATAAATTCAAAGAGTGTTATCAAATTTTCAGGATGTGGCGATGTAACGTAGACATTGACGTAACCAAATGAAATAGCAGCAGCAATAGAAAGACCCATGGCGGCTGATTTGCCCCGACCTCTGGCCGCAGTTAATGATGTTGGTGGTCTGCAATTGATATGGGTTAGAAAACTAGATTTGTTGAATAGAAATCTTCATACTTCAATTGCTTTTCAGCCAGTGCATCAATAAATTGGGCAACTGCTTTAGCTTGATCGTATGTCTTACACAGATTTACAAGCGGGCCCGCTGGGGGAGTGTCCCTTAGGTTATCTTTGAGTTCACGCAGGAGTTCTTCATTTTCAGAATCGATATTTTCACCAACCTATAATAGTAGAAGGATTTAAAAAACATCAATTCCGGTTCGAATACAGCACTTACGTTCACCGGATTCACTTCAATCGTTTTTGAGCTGAGTGGCAAAACGGTCAGATCATCATTTACTACTAAACATCTCTTACAATCTGCCAACGACAATATCAAACGTTCATTAAATCGACATGTAACTGTTTTATGCGCTTCCGTTCGATAGCGTTTATGCACATCCATGCTCATCGTATACAATTGTTTGAGGGAATTGATTGATTTTAGGAGCAAAATAATTAGTCCTCCCCCTTCAACGGTTTCTATTGTTCGTGCTAAAAGGTTAGGAGTTAGCGCCTCGAAGTCCTAGAAAGAACATTTTTAGAATTTTTATTTTCATCTATTCAGCATAAGGTATTACTCACCTGCAGTACACAAACTCCATATGTTCGTCCAAGGATTGCATGTGTTTCGGAATAGTAGCGTCCATGGATCGTAGTTGAAACACGAAACGTATCGAATAGATCAGCCTCGTTTATGTCTATTTTGCCGGCTTGTATTTTCTTTGCTCGCTTTTTGCCATGACTGGAAAAATATTACACGCCAATTGACATTATTTTATGATAATGCTGATAAATTGAATTTTTTTCGAGTGGACTTTGTTACATTATTGTTTAGTTTGGGGTTTTTGGCTTGACGGCGCAATTATATTAATTTCGTCTTTTCAAGAGTTATCTGGCCATTCCGTGCCAATCATCAGAAGGAGTACATAAGACAAAGACGTCAATGAACAAAATTGAGGAGTATATTGCAAACTCGACGATTATTTTTCAAGGTACTCAGCTCGGACACTCACTTAAAGTATCTCCATGCAAGGCTATGTGTATGATGCTAAAAACTTAGAATACCATCAATGTTTTTTTGCAGCAAGTGTTTTCTGTTCATCCTTGATTTCACGGCTTGTTAAGCTGACAGTCTTTGATCCCGTCATAGTTTTCAGAATAAGTGTCTTCAAGACACTTTATTTTGTTACTAAAATAAGCCTGTCGTCTAGAAGTTTGTATGAGTTTTGCAGTACATGTGCTATGCTGTCGACGGTCTCAGGATAAATGCGCCCGATTATGTTTCGTTATTGCGTAATTTTTGAAAGTATCCAATATATTTTGGTAATTATAATTGAAAATGACTTGTCAAAAGTCTACCACTTCCGGTGAACTAACAAATACAATATGCCTTAATTTCAATCGATTGGTTTACTAACCTCGAAATCGCTTCGTCTTTCGTCTTATAGCACCAGAGAACAGTTGGTCTCGTTTTCACGGTGGATTTTGTCAGGATATCATATAAAATTGGAACCTAACAAAATGAAATATCAACATTAGCCCAATTTATGGGTTGACTTTGTTTATGTTGGTTATGTACTTGATCACGGGCCTTATCGCCAATTATTATGAACATTGTACGATGACCGAGTTTGACACCATTTTCGATCATCACACGAATTCGATTATCAATCTTCTTCTTAACCATGTTGTTTGGGATATTCTAATTTGTAATATAAATCTACTTCGTCTCAGTGCGCGTACAAAAACCCGGTTGCTGCCTGAAACGTCAAAACAAGCCGCACGTGTTTGTTTGCGTGATGGAAAGAAGTTACCATGTTCAATTTTTAGTGGAACTTATGTTTATTGATTGGCATGTTGATCTTCCAGTTAGTAATCATTTGTTCCAGTGTGACTGTCTATATTAACTGTCAGAAGCATGAACATCAAAAAATAATTCTCAGATTCTTTGAATCGACGAAAATGCGTTACTATCTATTAACAGAAAATGTCGAGTCTTTTTTGCATTTTTCAGTACCATTATTGATCTTAATTTCAATTGCATTAAAATATATTTATGAAAATCAGACGCTATATTTTGCTTTTTTATTTGAATAGAAAAGATTTTATTTTCGACACAATAGCATTGCGCGCTACCGCTTTCTTTCATATGGGAATACATAAACGGGTGCCGACGACTTCGTTCCTCGTTTTACTTTTTTCGGTTTTAAGACACGTTTCTGTCGCAACACTCGTTTGAGTTCCATCTTGCGTTGTACAATACTTAGTTCTTTTTCACGGTCAATTCTATTTTGCAATTCCTTATATGCTTCTTCACGTTTTGCTTCCATGTGTCGCAGTTCCTAAAATATAAATATTTTCAAACAAAAATACTCCACATTATTACCTGCTGAACATACCTCTTCATCAACATCTGGGATATTTAATTTTTCCAAATCCTTCAATCGGGGACGATTCGATTTGCGCGGTATTAAACTTGGATGCGTATCAAGCCGTTGGGCCAAATCGAATTTTTTCGCCTTTTCTTCATCATCCACAAAGAAAATATGTTTGTTGGGAATTTCATTCACGACATCAATCATATGCAATTGTGATTGCAAACGTTCAATTTTTCTAGTTTCAATAGTTCGTTTCATATTGACGTATTTTACATCTTGTGTTTGCATCAATGCAATCTGTTCGTTAGTGTGTTCATCGAGCTGTTCTCCCTCACGATGTTCGCCGTCTTGAACTTTAGATCGAATCATATGATGATAAAATTCATCAGGGTTCCGATCGAGGGCTTTCTTTCGCAAGATTTTAAGTGTTTTCTCCTTATTGTGTGCATCTTTAGCTCGCAACCGGTAATCTTTTTTCTTTTCTAGTAAACCCAAATGTTTACGCGACTCGGGCTGATGACGTTCACGGTGTATATGTTGGTTTGTTTTCGATGCTTTTTTCCAAGATGACATGCTGCAAGGGTTACTTTTAACTTTCAATATTTAGGGTCTTATCTATCTTAAAAGTAATCGACTCCTGTTATTTAGGCACTAGCCACGAAATGTGGATATGTTCACCGAGCCACGACATTTACATGTCAGATTGACGTGTGTCAGTTGGGTTTGATTTAGAAGTTGCTTTCGGAGCGCGCAGCTAAGAAAGCGATTGTAAATGTGAATTTTGCTTGATGTCAAATCTGTGCGAGATGTGAATCAGTGATTGTAACCTGTCGTTTGTTTAAATTTCATTTCTTTCGTTATGTGTAAAAATGTTAATAAATCCGTTGCTAAATTTAATGGAGGAGTAATCGGGGCATGGAATTTTATTCAGCATTCACGCGCTGACTTTCTTTTCCTATGTGAACTCATACTTTGAACAATGTAGCAAGCATAGACACAGTTCAACATTATACTAATGAAAGAACATTTTCCTAGCAGCATAGCAGGAAGAATAATATACAGAAAGGTAAAACTATTGTACCCCACATAATGTGATGGAGAGTGTGAGTGATGTAGGATGAAAAAAGAAGGTGATAAACAACGACCAAATCGAAGTTACCGAAGAGATTTTACACGAAAAGCCACACTAATTGGTATGTAAGATGTCAGAACTCCTAAAAGTAAATTGCAATCGTATAGTATAGTTTATAGTATAGTATAGTTTAGTAATCGTATTGTATATTAATTAGCATGAATTAAAACTTCGAATTCGATCCTTTTAAAGTTGATGATAAATAATCAAAACCAATCCAATAATTGTTAGCATTATTATATAGAAATATTTCTTATTATTGTAATGATTGAATGTTTTTATGTCCTTATTATTACGGCCAACCTTTAAATACCAAAAAAACACACCTAGAAATATAGTAATCGCGTACTGAAGATGGTATACCGCCAAAATATGTTTATAGGTAAATCAAAGACGGAGAAGACACGGAAGGTAGGGAACGACTGAAAATCATTCCAAATATCAATAAATAAAATTGCAATCTTTGTTGAAAAGATCAGAGAACATGGAGAAGTAATGAAATTGTCTTAAATGCTTATTTAAAATTTGGCACCCGTACACTTGTCATTTAATCGAAAGCTTTGTATTAATCGGTTCCATATGCCATAACTAGCCCTTATTGTTTTTACCCAAGTCAAATTAAATACTATGCAAATACCTTATTACGGTAATTCTAATAAGTTATTAATAAGTTATTAGAATTAGCGTAATAATGTGTTCGAAGATTATTTCCTGCTATATCTGAAAGTGCATACGACAGGTTGTTGGAGCAAGGAGGCGTAATAATGAGAGACGTAATAATTGAGACATACTATTGACAAGAACTATTTCATACACGGCTTCACTTGTTTTTTGTGTGTGTCCTGTATTGTATTTCTAATATATGTCTTCATACACTAGATTATAAAGGCATACAAAATATTAACTTCCTGGGATGTAAAAATCTTTGGAAAATTCATGATTAATATCAAAATGTATAAACGTTCAAAGAACAACATTTTGTGGAGATCTACTATTTCCGTTTGCGACCATTATTATTTCATCACATTATAAAATATCTTTAAAGAAAAGTGCATTGGTTGCAAACAAAGCGCCCTCTTATCAACGGAACAATCGAAAAAATGCTCAAGATAAAAAACCAATCTACCATCGTTTTAAAGCACCCACCTATAACATCTTTTCACGTGGCAAAGTACACTCATTTCAACATTGTCTTCTCCCGAGAAAAAGATAAAAAGCTAACAATCTTTTCGACGTTTCTAACCTAGACACCTCTCTGGCACCTGAATGCATGATTCAGATACCTGGTACTCATAGTCCCATATCTTTTCATCAACTTTTTGAAAGTTTCTTTTGATTTTTTTTTTTATTCAAACTTTACTTTGCTGTTGCTCGTCTATATCCAACTTGGCCTGATAAATCCTCCCATCCGTAACTCCCAAAACCTCTTATCCTTTATCTCTGGGGCTTCATAACGTTTATCAGTAGGACGAAGTAGTTAAAAAAAAAAAGAAAACAGAAACGACAAGAACCACGACGTCGTTGACGACGGAAAAAGAGGAAAAAGAAAAATGTTTGCAACGACAACAAATGTGAACGCGAAAGACAAGTATATCTGCCGTCAACATCAACTGGGACGACAACGACAACCACTACGACGACCACGGCAAGGATGAGGACTCGAACGTCGACAGGTTCAAAAAAGAAAAGAAAAGAAAATAAAATAAAATAAAATAGGAACCCGAAAAGAAAAAGAAGTCGGAAAAAATAAAGCGCATGTCATGAAAGGCTCTAGAATTTGTGATATCCATCAAGCGAAAATTCTTATTTTCTGCAACAATGAACGGCACCCTCAACGTGTTTGGATTTATGCTCACGTACAAGAGGATTCGTTGCCACTGGCCCCAGCCGCAGTCGCAGCCAAAACCATCCCTTATACTGTATAGGTTGCTGTTGATTCCTGGGGTTGGTTATTCGACCAGCGACATGATACGATGCGTTCTTGTTGTCTCGGTATTAGTTCACTGAGCTCACTGAATGTGTTACTACTACTCGTTGCTTCACTTGTAGATAGGATACTACAAGAAGCATAAAGAGTATATTTCTCGTTGACTATCCGAGTTTACATCATCCCCCTCTTGAACCCTAATCTGGTATTAGATTACTGATCCATGTCAAATCTCAGGCTTTAGGTTTTTGTTTTGATTGATATGAGCACCAGCAGTAGCGGCAACACAAGCAGGAATATCACTCAGAACATGAATATAAAGTTCGACGCGTTTTCCTTTTTTACGATGCTCTTAAAGCTACAATTTTCCTTTCTGTCCCACCGTCACCATTTTTTTGTACATGATGTGAAGGTTCCTCAGTTTTGGATTCCGAAGAAAATTTAAAGTTTTAGTGCTAAAACTGCTGAAGAGATTTAGAATGGAACGAGGAAGAAGCGTGTTATGCTAATCACTTTTTCGCACCATTTTCTTTTCGTAAATTTTTTTTTTTGTCGAGGAAAATGTTTGTAGAAGTTTTCTCATTGGCAGTGACAAGCGTCGTAAATAGAATGGATGTAGAAGATTACATGAGAAATGTGGAGTAGAAAAAAAAACATGAAAATTATTCTTTGCATGGTAATGGTGATTTTAAAATGTTTGTTTTTGTCTCAGTTGAAAAAAGACACTGATCAAAATTTTGAATTTCGTGACGCATTGAAGATATTTAAGAGAATATGCAGAGGAGCAAGGCATCTTGTCGTTTATTGTAATCCATACCAAGAGATTCAGAATGTCAATTCGAGCACGTGCATTTCTGGAAAGATTTCTCGTTGAAAAATTTCCTTATCTACCTTTCCTTGATATGCTAACGTAGATTTCTAGTTTCTTTTATTTTTTAAAAAAAAAAGACACAAAAGTCAATTTTTAATGACGTCAATATATAAGGTGATTCGAAGTGAACGTTACGGTTTGAGATCTTATAATTTTGAAATTGGATGAAAATGACATTTTTGAGAAGTAAAGTATACTAATAAGGCTTATTTTTCAAATAATAGCACAATAAGTAAAGTATACTCATACGGCTCGATGAATTAGTTCAGCGACGATTAAGAATTTATTAACGTAAACTTTTTCCATTCGATATCTCAAGAGGAAAACGGCGAAAGCGATTAAATTGTGGAAGCCGATTGAAATCTTTTGAACTGAACTTTATCTGGGAATATGTTTTGTATAACCAAAAGACCTAGTTATGTTGAGAGTCTTCTTGTTGATGATGCTGGGTCTGCCTTTGCACTTACCAGTCCACGCTCTTTCAACCATGTACAATACGCTTAGTATCCCGTGTTGTTGAAAATTCATAACGAAATGGCTATTCGTTGGTTTTGGTGGTCTCGTATGCAAAATGAAATTTCGTCACTGTACTCGTTGAGTCTATACCACTATACCCATTGATTTTCAAACTAAAATTGTATATATTCGGTTCGTTCCGCGACTGTGTGTTGCGTCATTGACAATTTACTCACGTTTCCTTTGTAGAATACTGAAAAATATTACTACAATAAAAACTGCAAGAAATCAAACCGTAACGTTCATTTTGTGCTCTTCTGTATATTAATAAATAGTTGACGCTTTACTTAGTCGCTTTGGTCTATAATCTAGAACCGCGGGATTTTGAAATAAAATATGAAAACGAAAGAGAATAGACGATTTGGTCTGTATCACGCTTGAACTTTGTCGTCACAGTTGATACCGAAGTTCGCAGAAATCCAAACAATCCACCAGACAATAAAATCGCAATCTACATCGACTACAAAAAGGAAGAGGGTACTAGATTCAGAATTTATTTTTGTGTCTATCCATATCTCAACCAAACCTGCAAGCTAGAGAAGAACGTATTAGTCATTGCTACTATAATTGAGACAGACCTTAACCCCAAACTATACATCCTCTTCTGAAAGGCAAAACAGCACTGTCGGGGTTTGATTCTGCTCACTAGTTCTCACAGATAATACAAAACTTAACATAGGTCATGAAAACTGCAGCTAATCAGAGCGGAGTTAATTCATATTGGCTTTATTTTGGGCAAGCGAAAGGGTGGACGGAGGAGCAAGAACTGTTTAGTCGCTTAAAATGAAAGTAGAGTAGATTTTATTAAGGTACGGCTAGCAATGAAAAGGAAGTTGCATGAGACCCTCTTGAAGGAAATAGACTTGACTTGGAATTACAGGACTTAATACAGGCCAGCACGAGTTCCTTGGCTTCATTTTCGTAAAACGAGGAACCAACAACTTGGATGGAGTAACAAAAATGGCGAAAAAATGGCATGGCTGCAAGCTTGTGGGTCATAAATCAAACGACTAGGTATCTAAATGGACGAAATATGAAATTATTTTGGAGAGGGGGAGAAAGGGTGAAAAGTATTTCCATTGTAATTATAATGGTCGCCTCTGGACACAATAATAAAATAGGAATAGCAAAAGCCTAGATAGCTGGCTAGCTTTTCCACTTTCATTTTTGAAAATCAAGAAAAAAAAAGGCCAATTTTTATGGTTGTTTAACATCGCGTACATATTGAGGATGGAAATTCGACTGGACGATCGTGCGTGGTAGTTTTTAGAGAGAATATGCTATCCCTAGTTTAGAAGTAGGGATAATAATTTAGAAAATAGGGAAAACATTAACTAGAGATTACTTCCCCGAACTGGCATTATAATAATATGTATGAATTTATTGTAGATAATAGATCGCATTAGATTGAACGTTTTCATGCAGAATATGGATGCTACCAACGAAATTTCACGCTATGGATGCTGGGAATTCATGGTTCCAACTAAGTTATACTTGGCTCCCAGTGAAAGCTAAACATTACTAAAAATTATTGTGTGGCAAAGATATATGATATATTTTGGTGGAAATATGCCAATTTTTGCTTTTCCATCAAACAGATATAGAGGCAAGGTACAGAAAATATTGGGTAGAACTGTATCTACATATGTTTAGTAAGAAAATTCTATTCATATATTCAGGACAAAGTATAACTTATTAAAAGAATCTCACGCTGTTATTAATACTCTGTAAGTATTTGCGTCTTAAAGAACCAGCTACCTGGTACAGCGATTCCATGACATTGTAGTTAGATTGAGAAACCTTGCATGCGTCTGATTTCAAATAGTTGCTTCACCTCTCCAAAACTCTGCAACTTTCTATACTACACGCATCTCCTATAATTCCAACATATCCTTTCGTACGCCTGCACATGTCACATCTTTGAAGTGATTATAGATAAGAACATTGCAAAATTCGAACAAGTATTCTGACAGGAAATGTCTACGAGATGGTCAAAGGATTAACACTTTGTACTGATCCCACTCTGCTCTTTATCTGAATAGTTCATTCGAATATCATTACAAATGCGTAGGAAGACGGTGACAGGCGCCACAACCTATCACGATAGGAAGCTTCCAAGTTAGCGTACGAACGGTTTGTCGGTTGGAATGCTTAAATCGAATGTACCTTATCTTTGCGTTTGCAAGGAATAAAAAAAAAACAACAACGTGAAATTGATGTGAATGACATCCTAATCCAGTAACATAGCGATAGAAAGAGGTGCACGTGTCGGCACGTGTAATAACAACACGTGACCAAGTGCTGTGGATAACAGTTCGATATATGGAACCAATTTCTCACAGGGTAAGAATTTGAAGAAGAACCGGCACCAGCAGCAGCAGCAGCAGAAGCAAAAAGGATGATTGGCAAACAAGCAATTGGCCTTAGTCAGCAGAACGAGGCCGATGGTGGGTTTGGTGGATGAGATTTTATGCTGAAATGCCTCGTTGTGTATTAGCTAATGTTTAAATTATATATTGCTCAAATCAGAGCGTGATATTTTGATGTTGGCATAATTTGCATGTTTTGTCGGTGGGGTGAATATGGTGGTGATCCTTTGCCCGCCGTTGATAATTAGGGTAGTGCAAATTTATGGTTATTTGACACCAACTTACATGACATCTTCCATTAAAAGTCTGGATTTTGCAGCAAAATGGTCTTATAGGGGTCTTAATGGAATATTTGCTCTTCGTTCTTTCCCTCTTCTTCCCCAATCTTCTTCTAATAAGAAGATGCACTACATTTAATTTAAGTGTACTCTAAGGTCAGTATGCAACCTGTCTAACTACAGCCCAACGCACTTAAATTCATTCATACATACTCATACATGTGGCAACGGTCATGTTGAATGGGAAAGGTCATTGCTGTAATAAATTTTCACCTTTATTTAGTCTTACCGGAAAGTCTTGGCATGCAGTGAGCGTAGATAATGTGGGAGAATTTTTAATATAATTTTGCTTGGCGGAGACATACGCACATGAGTGATTAAGTGAGCAACTTACACGATCCATGCATCGTGTGTAACATATTGACATATCTATATTGAAATTTTAGTATGACTCCTGACACTGTAATTTATCTAAAGCCGTTTCTAATTGCTTGCTTGACGGACTTGCACGTTTTACTCGTATTTAAAATCATTTGAAACTGCTGCATGCGTACCATACTGTTATGAATATTTCTCGCAGTTGTTCGTCTTTTTATGTAGCTGTGAAAAGATTTCATTACTTTAAATCTATAGTGCAAATAGCGTATATATAACATATAAAAACTGTCGATTTGATAACACTGGTCGTATTATCAATTTTACTATTTATTTTAAGGATTTTTGGTTTTTGGTTGATTTTGAAAACAATTTTGTTGACGTTATGGGCTCAATAATTGTAAGCACGCTATTAAATGCACATATGTTAAAAATATTCTTTGTGCTTTTTAAATATGTTTGAATTTCAAGGAACTATGATCTTATGCTTATTTTTATTGGAGGACACATGGAGTTTATGCCACTTTAAAACTAACGCGTCAATTTCAAAGCCATGCACTTTATGCTTTGGTAAAATTTTATATATTTTTCTTAGCATTGTTTATATTTTCAAACAAAAATAGACGTTGCGCAAATTTCTATCACAGCAGAGAAAAAGTCAAAAAATTTGAATCTTATGAAGAGTGGATTAAAACCTAGCACAAAATGAGTTTGAAAAATAACGTAGCCCAATCAACAACGATTTTAAAGGTTTTTAGTATTATTTTTCATTTGAATTTAGATTATGAGTTCTAGATTGTATCTTGCCTAGCTGGAGATATTATTTGCCCATCTTTGGACCAATATCGAATGAAATCGTAAACTTTTCAGGTAGATTCCTTGAAATCTTTGTCAAATACTTACACATATCTGGAGACCGAAGTAGTGATTTATAAAGTATTTAAAAATTATTTTATAATAAAGTATAATTAATATATTGATTATCATTTTGCCTCAAGCAGAAGTTGATTTATTATAAATTGTATTGTCGGAAGTGATACACATCAACCTGTAGAGGTTTATTGCATCCTTGTCATCGTTGAATTTAGACCTTCCATGCATATCAATCCTTCCTAGCTGTAGGTCAGTGGGTCCTAACTATCAATACTTGATATCTAGGCGTCGTTCAGGATCGAAATCGAAGAAAGATAATGATTGCTTTCTACTCCTGCAAAAGATTACTTGAAACGATGTGAGGCGTAAGCCGTCGTGGGTTACCTTGTTTTTTATGAAGGTCTGATTGGATGGCTTCCTTCAAATAAAATATCCATTGTAAAACTGCAAGAAGTTTAAATGCAGCCATGCATGGGGATGACGAAGGTAAAGAACAACATTATCTGTAAGTCTTTTGATATCATACTGATCGATCACCCGATCGAGGATGTGCCTTACCGCTTTTTTCGCCTTTCTTACTCCTATGAGTTAGGGCAAAGCAGCAGCAAGTCGCTTGTAGCTTCAGTGATCTGAATGAAGTCCTCATATGTGGTATAATGTTTAAAGCGTGAAGTAAGACAGATCCGTTGTGGCAAATACGTAGACTTATACACATGAGGTATGAGGTGAATCGACTGCGGGTCCATTCGAAGCTTAAGACGTCTAAAAAATTCTAGTCCGTCTCTAATCTAACTTCTATAGCTTCCCTATCAATAAAATACTAGTTTATTTTTCTTTCTTTATAAGTCGAACTAGTTGTTCGACAAATCTGTGTGACGTACGATTCAAACATTTATTCAAATGATATTAAAATATTTATAACAATATCAATATAAAAATATTGAAAATTTATGGTGTTTTCAGTTAGCTTTGAAATCGACGTTTATATTGAAAAAAAAGAATAACTCTTGATAAAGCATTTATGAAAACATGCACGATTGATGTGGAATGCAGTCATTCTCACCTTGTTGATCAGCCCTAAACAAACTTACTAGTTCCTATTTGTAAAATTCAAAAGTACGTAGAAAAGTATAAACTCTTACCCGTCCTATCTCCCAAATAGCAAAAATCGAAGCACATGAACCGTATAAAATTTTAAACAAATTATAAACCATAATTCTCACAGGCCCATAACGATTCAACATTTACACATTACACATTGCCACACGGTGTATTCCTCTAATCATAAGTGACGGGACCTTTCAAACAAACCACTCATCACCCCTTCTAATAAAATCGAAGTTAACTTGGTATTGTGTGCAATATTCGACCCTAATTTGACCCAAACTCTCCCTAAAGAACGATTAATCTTCATACTAAAAATCAGATGTGTCCCTTAATTTTCAAGCTTCAATAGGGATGAGGGTGAATTGGGCAGACGACGACTACTTGCAGTCTGTAAAGTGTACAAAGGATTCAGTCTAACCACCCATACGAATCGCTACAATGTTATAACAAAAAGACAATTGGGTTTTTGAATTTTTTTTGTTGTTGCTCGTAACAAATATGAACACGACAAAATTCAGTCGGATCTCACCCAGGTAATTAATGGGAGGATTCTATAGCACTAACAAAAAATAACGTAGCGAAGAATGAGTGGTGAAAACAGTGCAGGGAAGCGGATGAATGGTTGAATTTAAAAGTCTGTAAGGCAGTGACTTGTGAAACAGCCACTTGACTGAATCGAGCAACACCTACAATCGACAACATAGTAATTATGAAACCAAACAAGGTAATATCTGGTAGTCTATAATTTGTCTACATTTGAGTTGTTGAATTGCAGGTCCCAACCGCTCAAAAGCATCATCCTCTGGTGATGCGAAGTAGAAAATCTGTAATAGAAGTGGTAAAGGAGCTTCGCCTGGACCTTTACTGCTTTTCGTAGCCGTATTGCAAAAGTTATTGGCCATATTAAAGTCGAATGAGAAACACATCTGTCGAGATATTTTGCAACTGTTTTGGGTCGTTTCGCTTTTGTGGTGTTGTTGTATTTGTTGGTTGATTCTATGCATTTCTTCTCTGACGTGCATGCATTCAGGACATAAGCACTATGATGGGGTGTAGAAAAGTAGTATCCTATCTATTACAGTTGATAGAACAAGGGTGTTGATTTCGTGCGAGAAAAACCATAAATATAAAAATGATGAGATATAGATGAGGTGCACAGATGGTACTGGTGTTAACATTTATGCATCAAACTCTCAAGGGCACAACTATCAGTGGTGTATAGTAGTTTGTCATGTGACAAGAAAAAAATTATAGTCGAATCTCGTTCATGCTAACACATATGCTTTGCTGTTGGATTTAGGCGGAGAAAGAATTTGAGTCGGTTTATAAAGTAGACATTTGTATACAAAACCCTTACAGGGGCTCAGAAGCTCGAGCACCTCGAAGCATCTTGAACACACCAAAGGTCATTTCGGAGGCTTATTTCGTTGTATCTTTCAAACAGTCAAAGAGTGGGTGGACTTTTAAAAGTATTTAAAACACAGAACTAAAACAGAACTTTTTTTCAGAATATTTTTATCGAAATTTCAAACCACTTAGCAGTTAAAGCTTTGTTATTATTATATATTCAAAACGCGGCGTAGCATACGGGCATCAGATTAAAATTCACTAATGGACTAACCTCGCTACCTCGACTAAGTTCCACAACTGAGCCGACTCCTCCCCCCTCCATTTTAAAGTGAATGGAGCGATGGGTTCCAACAAGTAGGAGGAAAATATATAAAATTCTACCGGGTGTACTGATATTCCTGAAGGCCCCATTTAATAAATGGGGGAGGGTATAGGATTTCAGCTCAGAAGAGAGTGAAATAATGATTTACACATATGGCTCCAACACGAATCATGAAATTGGAGACGATATTCACTACTAAGAAAACTCCAAAGACGCTAAGGAAAGAGTGCATGAACTAGACCAGCCAGTCAAAGTGTAACGAAACAGTGGACAAATGATGAATTTAAACGATCCTACCATAAGTTAAAACTGAATTTGATGTAATCCTCTGACATAAGATAAATGCGGGTTGGAATGTTGGAAATTACTCAGGATTTAGCTGTGCCCTCGATCTTATCCTTAAAAAATAAGATAAAAATGGCTCAATCAATAGGTCCCAGTCTTCTGTGTCAACACGCCCAATGAAAAGATTAAATACTGCGTCGATAGAGCTTTACTTTACTTGCTTTACTTTCTTTCTGGTCTCATTCTAAGCACTCTGGCGCTATACACTTCTAGTACATAGCTGGTTATCTACATCAATATTTCTTAAATTCGTTTGAAATTATTTTAAAAATTTTAGTAGATTTCTTCGGTATATTTTTTCAAAGTATCACTCGCCCTAACCAATTCATCAAGAACACTTTTTTTTTCAAATTCAATTACTATCAAATCAAAACACATGTCAACATTCTATATCATCTCAGGAGACAATCAATCTATCCAACAATCACAGTATGTCTCTTCCTGGAATCATATAACGAAATATTTGATTATCCCAACATAATTCGATGATCCAGGAAATCAGCCGCTAATTTTTCCGCAATTTGCCTTTAATATAATAACTAGCATTGTATATTCTCGCATAGTCAATGTAACTTTATTTTGTGTGTGGGGTGGGAGTGAGGTTTGTCTGAACTGGTTCAGCATGTGTGCACACACCACAATATAAAACGACAAAACATTAAACACACGTTACCCGAATCATTCGTCCTTACAGCTCCTTGATCTTGCATGCGTTAAATAGAAATTGTTGAGGACTCCCATCGTGTTTCTCTCAATTGCAATAGCACTTGCCTTTGTTATTGGATTATCTGACGATTCGATTTATATGTGTACTTGAGAAGTGTAGTTTTCCGGATGTTTAAGCCCCTGTACATAGGGGGTTGAGATTTGTACGTTGTGAGTTTTTGTTATGACTATTTTAACTGGTTGCAAAATTCGAAAATAATATTTGAATCTGAATATAAGAATCTGCCAGGGTCGCAAGTAAGATGATTTTTTAAATTTATCAACTTTAAGACGAGATTCTGTGAGTGTTTGGGCAATGAATGTCATCAGTGATCAAATTTCGTTTCTAATGTTATCACACTCAGGATGAATGCAAAAGTCTATTGGTCAATAATTCACTGTAAAACAAGATGAGAAGTATCTACCACCATCACCCTTCCGTTTTGGGCTGTTTTTTAAACAAGTGGTGTACTCTTTTAAATATCCTAGGGAATATTCAAACGACTAGGGACTCTTCTGCTGGCCCTGGTCATATTGAGACGAGTCGTCGATCAGATGAAATCGAAATTTGTGTACACATTGGATACAATTACAACTCGACGGGGAATTGCATGTTGGGACGGGATGATAACAGATGCGACTTGTTTGACGAGATCCCCGAGGGATTTTCAAAGCCTCCCACAGCGAATCTTTGTCTTCCCTTCAAAACTTTTCCTTCGTACCTTGTGGAAGTGAAACGACGAGCTTAGTTGCACTAAATGTTGCCATCACGGCAGGAAGGATAATGGTAAACGATTCTTTTTCCAAGGGATCCTTTTGTATAGATGGATGATGGGTGGAAAAACCATTCTGGCCAAATAATCGTTCAATGAAAAAATGGTTATTTCCTCGTTCTCTTAGACCCACATTTGCAATCTTTGTGCTTGCTTGCGTTAAAGGTGGGAGTTTTTGTTTCGTTGAACGAGGATGATGACAGGAACAAGGACGAATAGTACAACGAGATCCCATTCTAACGTAATCAGATAACGATGCCGCAGGTATCTCGCCTTTATGTGATGCTCAGTGGAGACGGGGGTTTTGTTGGTTTTCATTTTTTCGCAACGTTTTTGTTGGTGTTTTATTACGTGAGGATGCTTCTAACCCAGCATATAAAACTGTTCCAAATGGAGAATATGTGTGAATACACTTTAAAGGGTCTGAAAAAGAAAAACTCTTTTGGAAAGCAATTACTAAGCACCCGCCAACCCCCAATAATATAAATCTAAATATTTATGTTTGCTTTGCCGTTCAACAATTCTCTTTGCGTACATACAAGGTAGATGCCTTGTTGGGAAATTTTTTTCCTCCTTGTTTTATAGCCCGAAGGTGTTGAAACGAAATGAAGAAAACACAGAGAAAATGTGTTGGTGTTCTAATGATAGGATGTGGTAAAAAGAATATATATGGAATCGAAGGGGACGTTAGAAGGGTATGTGATGTGAAGCATACTCGGAAAATATTATTTTTTTCCTCCTCATGAGATGGAAATCCAGTTATGAATTCATTTCAAATCGCGTAATGTGATTACGTTTTCAGCAACATCTTACGAAATCGGAATTGAAAAAAAAAATGTGCGAGGTGAAGATATGGGAACGAATTTCGAAAAATTCGTTACATTGATGTATTGACATGTATTTTGAGTTCAAAGCAAGGTTGAAAAGGGACTAATATGAAATATGGCGCTACGTGGAAATCTTTGGGTTATCGTAGAATTCATGATATCTTATTTTCTTTCGTCTTCTCATCCACTTGTCGCCTTTTTTCGTTAACGTGCATTATGTGCAATGACTGCGAACTGGAACAAATTAGGATAGAACTTAAAAGTATTATGATTTATTAGTAAATCATAATGATGTTGATAATAAACCATAGTTGTATACTTATGTCTGTTTTGGGTCCATATTTTGGATACAGTATAAGAAAGGTAGTTTTATTGTCGTCCACTATGGCAATCAATGCCGATAATTTGAAGCGCTCGTGAATAAGTTTAAGACATATAAAGAATAAAGAAAGGTAAAACTATCAATAGTACATATTACACGGTATCATTGGGTCCTTCGAAGGCACAAAAAGGGATGTTGCACAAAGGCTATATAATATGTCACAAGTCGATGCTTTGGAGGAGCGAATGAAGTTTGAGTTCGTTCGTCACTCCAACACACGCACCAGATTTGGTGGCTAACGACGAGTGGCTCTTCACAGACCTCACAATGATTTTTTTAAATGGACGAATAATGTTCGTACTGATACTTTGGAAGCGACCGAAGTTTATTGGTAATAAAAACATGTGATGAACGTTGCCTTCTACTAATAATTTTGAAACGAAACATTAACTCATCGTAGAGTTCAAATTCACCTGACATTCACCTGAAAAAACAAAAAAAAAAAAAAATCTAAATTCAAAAGATGTTCATTTGTTGTTTTTCCACCAGGCACGTCTGTGGATAGGTTTCTGTTTGGGATTATTTATTTAATAAGTAATAATAAGAATAATAATCAGATTTTTTTTTAAATTTGAACGAAGGGGTTAAAGATATCTAAAGTATTGCAATAAGGCAAGTAAAAACAAATGCAAAAGTGTTGGGAAATGTTCACCAAAACTTATTACTTTTACATAGTAATTAAAATAATTATTCGATATTTGCACTTTTTCTTTGATTTTAAAATATTTGTACGTTCCATATTTGTAAACTAAGATTTAGGACATGTGGCTTTGAGGACATATAAATATAACACGGTATATTGCTCACCTTTCCAAAATTATAGTCGTTAGTATTCTTTTGGATTATTTGGTTTAAATGGAGGAAGGATAATTATTTTTTTCCTTTGAATTTAACTTTCAGACTCAATGAACCGAAAAGGCCGAAAATATGTACACGCAATTCTCACGATTCCAAGAACAATACGAAGTTGAATGTATGAATTTTCCCATTTTCTAAAACTATAAAGGCTCTACAACATTCATGATATTTTTCGTCCTCCTTGTAGCGTGTGCGTATCATGTGAAAAACTACAAGACATTTTTCTCGTCGCGAAGCTTAAACACGAAGTGCCACACAATAGTTTTCTGTGAAAAGAATAGGAAGGGGGTGTCAATCTGAACGGAACAATGATTGATCACGCCATACATTATAGAAGAGATACACCATTGAATGGCTGGCCTGTCAAAGCGTGCAGCAGTAGTTCATCACGAAACCTATTGAAGACATGTTCAAAAGCTTCCTCCTTCCATTGGAGAACACCCTCAACAGAACATCATCAAACAATTGTTTCTGACCAAAATCGTTTTCTGTGTGCATAACATACACACTTGGAAGATATCGTTGAGGTGTTTTGTATTCTTTCACCTTGTCTTTGTCTTCCTTTCTACGTATAAATGTTGCGTGACTAAATGTGTGATTTATTTATTTTGTATTGGGATAGTGCCACAGAAACTTAATGACCACAAAAAGATACACTAACCACACTTTCTTCGAGTTCATTTAGACTATCATCACTTCGCATTGTTTGCACCCCTGGGCCGGCCAAGGATGAAAGGAATGAATTAAGTTTGATTTCTGATGTGGCATCAATTCGAATTCCCATAAAGGTGCAAGTTGGGTTTCGTTGATTGGTTGGTGGTAGGCGATGTTGGCGGCTACTCTTTTGACCTTCCTGTAATAATTACTACATTTAAGAACACGCTCACTCACGGCGTCCATTAAAAATATGTAACGATGTCGCGAGACTTCAAAGTACACTTATCAGAGCACATTCAATGAAAATTTTGATTTGGTTACCACCGGTTGGTAGCATTTTTCCTTAACCATATCATCAAAAGGGTTGCGAATTGTCGTAGCTTCGCTGCAGTTGTTCTTGATGGTGTCGCTTTACTGCATGTCCATAAAATTGAGAAGATATGATACAGTTGGAATATTTAAGGAGGGTGTTTGTTTGAGAAATTTGATGTCTTACTCTTGTAAAGTTTAGCAGTCCTTTGTGTAAATTATCAACGAAACAAGAACTTTAAAAGTCCCTAAGGAATATTTTTGGCTGTGCTCTCATCATTTGTAAATCAAGTTGAATTCTAAACCATCAAAGGCATCTTGATCCCATCAGTTGAGTGAAACGTGACAAAATCTTCAATTTCATCTGTTACCCTTAAAGCAATCATCATTCAACAAATTGTACTTGGCAGTGTAATGATGATGTTCCATTCACATGTTATTTTGTCGCTAGCCACAACACTTGGACACTTCTTTTTGGTTTTAGCAATGAGTAGCAGTAACGACACGTTCAGACGACTACTACCTTTCGGTGTCATAAAAACCATTAAATATAATGGCTGGCAATGAAACTACTGGACATTTATCAATCAGTAGATATAGCCACATTGTGGATGCTTCACGAAACAATACATCAAGTAGCGTGACTCAAGGCAGCTGTCCATATCACATGTGCCTGTATGGAGTGTTATAGGATAGGAATGGAGATGGGACAGGATAATTGACAATAGATTAGAAGAGAATACATTCGAGAAACTTCATTGAAAATTAAAAAGTCTTTGATCATAGCTGTTATATTGCTTACTAAATATTTCTTTCAATAAAGGACGAAACGAGTAAATTTACTATCCCTAAAATAAGTTTGGTAGGAGTTTTTCCTGGTACTTATTTCGAAATTGTAGAATTAAACCAACTTAAACCTTATTTTGCCGAGGGAAATGAGGTATGAGGTTGGCACGAATTCCTAGTTTTGGTCATGAATTTGTTGCTTATTTTAATATGCGGCAAAAAACCAGGCAAGAAGCTCTGACGTATTCAGATTTGGATATTTCTTTTCCATTAAACGAGGTTGCAGCTGCGAAGAATATTGCAAGTGAGCTCAATTGGTTGTCTTAAGAATAACTAGAATATATAGTATTACTAAAGTACATGCAATCGCTCTCATTATTCTTTAAAAATTTGTGATTTGAAAATTTTTTAAATGGTCAAAAGGTGTTTCATGGATTAAATTTTCAAGAGTTTAAACAGGGTTCATTGATACATAGAACTTTGAAGCTTAGTTTTTAAGCTATCCGAAAAATCAGTGTCAGAAGTGGGGATAAGTGAGAAATATTTTCAAGATTGCGCTTTTCAAGACTTGTTTACATGTACGAGCTTATTCATTTAAAAATATACGTTTTGAGTAGTAAACGCTGGTTGCGGTGGGCAAGATTTGCGAAGGAAAGAAAACAGTACGGCGCAACTGGTAACAAGTACCATAAAAAAATTTACCACTGCCAAAAATTTTTGGGCCATTTCGCAGTACTTCTACAATTCACTTGCCAAATTTGCTTCTTCAAGAAAGGTATGAATCTGTCTAAACTTGTTTTAGTTAAATGTGAATAAAGAATTAAGGAATTATGTCATGTCAGAAAAAATACGACAGTTGGCAAAGCCTAAAAAAAAATGAACTGATAGTTCAAAAAGCTTTGAAGAAGAAACCTCCAGAAAGTTCTCAGGAAACCTGAGCAAAAATTCCAACGCCGAATTGAAAATAATAGCAAATGATAAGGAAACTCTAGCAGCTTCTGAAAAAAAGTAATTGACAATGTCAGGTCTGCGCCTGATTCATCACTGGCTTGAAAGAAAACCAAACCGAAAATACTGTAGTTTAATTTTGTATGAAGTTTACATGCGAACAAAATACCGTGAAAAAAATTTCAGAAGCCTCGAAGTAAATATGTGGGAAGACTCTACAAAGATCAAATTAGGTATTTATTCATAAGTAAATTGAGCAGAGGTCATCAAATCAGATTTGAAATGATCTAGAGGCTCTATTTGATAAGTATGCTTATTGTTCTCCAATGTCTAGTTGCCATTTTGTTACACTTTATCAAAGTATTTAAGTTAACATATAGATACCAATCATCAACAATCCTTTGATTCTCAACAAATCGTAACGTTGCAACATGCGAAATGTCTACATCTAACACCATTAACACCTAATAAATCTCTCATCATAACAAATTGTCGAGGACGGGTATACGCTTCCAGCCGACAAAAATGGAAAGAACGAAAAATAAAGGTGATTATTTGTTAAACACGGATTCGAACAGTTGGAATTTGTAATAATGCTACCATGCATGACGTTGTTACACCGCCAGTGAATCTGTCATAAATGCACGTACATATCAATTTTCGAGCACGCAAACTAGTGACATCAAACATAGTCAGGAGTAAGTTGAAGTTGAAATTGAATTGAACAAACACGCAATCATAAAAATTAGCAGCAAATCAGAAGCAATGTATGAGCAAACAGTAGGGTTTAAATTTCGAGGTAAGTAGCCGAGCAGTAGTCATTGATGATTCTGAGGATTCCGTAACTTTCGTTTCAATAATTATATCATAGCAGACTTGTAAAGTATATGTATACTCAATTTTCTTTTTTGAGTTTGGTATGGATTCCATATTCTGCAGTGTTTTTTGAAATTTATTGCAAACATTTCCATACAAAACATAAATTCGACCACTATGTTTATACTATAGTAGTAAGATTGGTGACCACCTGCAGAACTATGGGGTGGCGGCCAGAATTACCTAAGAATACGTCGCGAGAGTTTCAACTCATGCTCTTTTTCGGCACTATTGATGCCTTGAGGACCACGCCAACGACTATGATGGAAATAATGTTCAGCCTAATGTCTTCTGACGCGGCATAAACGCCGCAAATAAAGCATATTGCTCCGTACTTCCCATTCTAAGGTCCAGATTTGTCCGTTGATAAAACAAACTTCACATCTACAAATCATTCACCAAGTCTATGCTGCTGTTTGAAAGTGAAGCATGAACTCTGACGGACGAATTTGAACAGGTTGTTGACATATTTGAACATAAAGTGCTCCGTAAAATCCAGGGAGTGATGATTGAAGGAGGTTCATCCTGGAAGCCAGGGCCCAACTTGGGCTGTCGTGCCGTGGATGATGATGATCATCATCCGTTTTCGATAGAGCTTTTATTATTTTTCTTTAAGTTTGTTTAGTTTTTTGCCAAAGAGGCTCACCCAATTTAATATTCAAACAAAAAAAAAATAAAATAAATTGAAATTGACATAACGTTAGTGGCCCTCAGTGCCAGTTTGTTCCATCAGGGTTAAAATATATTTACATCAGTAGAGCCTGTCGACTGGCCTACTTACCAACCAAACTCTCTCTCCTCTCTGCCAAAAAGTTTATAGCCTCAAAACATAGGCCCAAGAACTTCGTGTCTCAGATTGACAGGGTATCAGATGGACACATAAGCGTACAGAATTTGTCAGCTTGAGAAACCGAATCTGAAAATGTCCAGAAGTCAAAGTTCAGATTAAGAATTAATATAACGTTTTTTTCCTCACAATTATTATTGGTTATTATATTCCTGTAACATTACCGATAAATTTGCAACACGGTCAAGTACACGTTCCTTTATATTATTTCAAGAATTCACGTTCTGCGCACATAGTTTCCCAAGAACTGATTTCAACGAGCTAAGAATGACCATTCAACCAGCCTTGATGTCCAACACGCGAGTTTTGTCTTGTCGTGATCGAACTTCCAAAAAAATCAAAGTGCTCCGCGCACCTAATCAAAACACGGACTCTTTTGTATAACAAATCAATTTATTTACAACTCTACTTTTAGTGCCGGACAGCGTAACCACTTACGATTCTATTCGCTAACTACTTGAGGGTTCATGTATATGCCTCTATTTATTCCAAAATATTGCTTACCAATCAGAAGCGTTTTCCCAAAACTCAAATTACATTCTACTTGTTTTGCTTACCAATCAGAAGTGTTTTCTAAAAACTCAAATTACATTCTACTTGTTTTGCTTATCAATCAGAAGTGTTTTCTAAAAACTCAAATTACATTCTACTTATTACTGGCCATGTGACACCAAGTAAAAATGCTGCCTTGTTTTCTAGACTTGGTTCATGGCCGTGGCTGATTCGTTGCATATAGGTAGATGCAACGATTGCAGTAATTGTTCAACGTGGGAAAAGTTATTTGTATGAGCAATTGGAGTCGGCATATACATGACTTCTCCCCCCTTACAATAAGAATTCTCCTGGATTCTTGCCCCTTTGATATAATTTGCTTTAGTATTTTTATCTACACTTATTATGATTTTTGTAGTTTTATGCAATTTATAAAAAATGGCAAGTAGTGCAGAAATGATACATATAAATATTGAAATCATAGTTATACCTAAAATTGGACTAGTATTTTTGTAAAATTTAAGAATTTCTATTGGTTCTAAATTTTCAATCGGTCTTATAGTAATATTTTCAAAATTTATACTTTTGGTCAAATTAGGATCGTATTGTTCTTCATAATAAAATCTATCAACAAATTTTAAATCATTACTGCTAAAGGATTCGTTAAGAATTTGAATAGTGCAATTATTAATTGTTATTAGGTAATTTCCATTTAATTTGACATATCTATCATCACAATTATTGATAATTTTTTGATTTTTCATGTTTTTACAAATTATAGTTTGATCATCCAATTTCTTAATTTCTTGAATAGTATTTATTTTTGTAAGGCAATTGTTTTTTACAACACAATTATTTACAATTTTTAGATCTTGTTCATATTGAATTTCTCCGTTATATTGATAATTGGTATGATTTATTTCAATGACAAATTGATCTTCAATATTTAATTCAACAAAATTTTTGTTTGGGATCGAGGTTATCAATTTAAGGTCAACTAATTTGTATTTGTTAGGAATTTTGATGGCAAGAGTAAGTTCGTCCTTGTCAAGTTGTAAAAGTCCTGTCTTAGCGTTCTTAAGTCTGTAAAAGTCTAGTCTTGTTGTCCGAATTTCAGTTGTGGTCAATAAACTAGGGTGAACAATACCGTGTCTGGTAAAGGCGATGCCGTCCATAATTTGGTCTAATTTTTCTTTTAGCATCTGTAGCCTTATCATTTGATCTAATTTTAGCTGTTTCACGATAATTTTTCTCTCACTAGCGGTCACCTCTTCATAAGTTTTTGTTATTTGATTTCTGTCTGATTCGATAGTCTTTTTCAGGGTCTCTATAGAGTCCTTGATATGTGAGTTGATTTCGATTTGTTTGTTTAGATTGCCAATGGTTTTGTCTTCGTTGACTTCTAACGTTTTCATATGTTCAGCGATTTCCTTTCTATCATCATCGTTCATGGTACCGAAAAGCCATTTTTCTGCTGTACCGACGATATTGAGTAATCCTCTTTTTTCTCTAGGACTGGGCTGAATGGTTCTAAACTTCGATCGAATAGTCTCTAATTCTTGTCTTATAGTAAAGTCATTCTCAAGGTTTAACCGTTTGATGTTTTCATCTGCTAAATCGATTGCCTCCCTAAATTCTGTTAAGTTGATTACGTGAATTATTGTTCTTGTGTCTTGAATAACCTCTGTTGTTCCCATATTTATAATTGTAAAACCATTCTCAGTCGATATTGGTTGTATGTTTAATGTCCCAATCGTTGGTTTTACCATAGAGATTAAAAGCAACCATATGGTGATCATTACCTAAAGTAAATATTTAATCTTAGATATTTTATAACAAAAGTACTTTATTTATGGTTAAAGTGTGTATGTTATAGAATTTTTCCTTGCAAAATGTCTGCTAACATTTTCTTCCTTAAATAAATCATGTTCTCTTGAGAAAATTTTGGTTCCTCATTGCGAGTAATATATTCCGCAAATGTGCAAACAAATACGCCACAGTCATAGGCATTTGTTTGAAGTGGACCGTTTAGAATTTGCTCCTTTTTCCAAAATGAAAAATCTAGAACTTTGTTTTTCTTATCCAATGATTCTTCTTTAACATAGTCTTCTAGCAGATCTAGAATATCGACATTTGGAGTCCTCATTGGGTCATAATATTTTATATATTTTTCTTTTGGATTTATAAAGGCTAAACACCAATGTGCTTGTTTTATGTGAACAGGGATTATTACTAAGTCATAAGAAAATACATCGACTTTCCTTGTCCATCTCCGAACAGCACTATATCCGTGTTTCTTTAAGCATAACATGAAAAACGTATTCATTGTATACACTTTTGGCAAATTTTCTTTATTGTCTAATGAGCTTCTTTCTACTAGCAAATTTAGATAAAAGTTAATTATTTGGTCATTTAACCATTCTTTTCCTAGTAATGTGGCTGCATCGCTCCTTGTTATTGAAAGATTAAATTTCTTTACCAGTATTTCACCCTTCGGGCCTTCTTCGACTTTCTTTTCTGCGTCTAGCATTTTTTGATCCTCTGTATTTATGCTATCTTCTTCTGGATAGTCATTAAGTTTTGTATATTTTAGTTCTCTTTTGATATTTGTAGGATGGACATTATATAATTTCGCCTTTCTATATCTCGGCTTTTCCTTGTGTCTTACTGCTTTATAGTCCTTTATGAATCCAGTCGTTCTGGTTTCCTCGTAGTCTTCCCGTTTTTTATTTATTTTTTCCAGGTATTTTTGTTTGAATTGGTTAATATTACTTTTGATTTTTAACGCATTAATTCGTTGTTCTTGAGCATCTAAAGGAGTACACTTGATAGTTGAATGGTACCGATTGTTGTAATTTCTAACGGACTGCTGTACGATTTGTTTGGGTGAAATATTTGTTTTATTCAGTGTTAAGGTTCTGCATATCGAAAGTAAAGTACTATGGAATCGTTCTACATCCGCATTACCTGTATGACTATGAGATTTTGTGATGTGTAGTCCTACATTCTCTTCTTTTAGATATTCCTTTATGTTGATAGTGTTTAGTTCATTTCCTGAAATAATTTTCTTGGGTACTCCTATTTTCGCGAAATGTTCTTCCAATGTTTCAATGATTGTGATATGATTTTTGTCGGGTAGGAAGTAAGCAGAGCCGAATTTTGAGAATCGATCTATTATTGTTAGGAAGTCATATTTCATAAAGGTGTGAATATCTACATTGATAATTTCATTTTTTCTGCCGGGTGTTTCTGTATAATTGAATTTCGGTTTAATCGGTTTTCGGTCATATTTCACCATTTGACAAACATCGCACTGATTTAGTACAATTTGAATTAATTCTTGTAATTTTGGATAGTAAATCTTGTTCTTAATGGAGTTGAACGTTTCCTGTATTCCGGAATGCATACTTTCTTTTACGTGGTACAAGGAAATTTGTTTTACAGCTTCGATTTCTGTTTTCATATCCTGAGCTCTGTAAGAACACCGGATAAATTTGACTTGTTTGTCATCTGAATACATTTCTCTAATTGTTTGTTGCAGTATATTGTACTTACTGTCTTCAAGTTCTGTATAGATGCCAGTTATTCCTTTTTTGATGTACTTTTTCAGGATTTCGCGTAGATTATCGAAATCGTACTCCGCAATGTAAATTATGCGCTTTTTATGAATAATATCTAGTTCTTTGATCTTGTTATTTGTTAATATTAACTGAGTCCTATATTTATTTATGATTTCCTCTTTAATGGGTATGTGATCTTGTAGATCTTCTTCCGCAGAATGTTTTGTAGCTATTGTACTATCACCTTCTTCTATGTTAAATACTTTTCCTAAATCTGAATAAGGGTTTGTATGTGAAAATGAGCTTGTTGATTTCTCGTCCCATTCCTTAGGTTGATTGGTACGACTGAGAAAATCCGCTACTTTATTTTCTTTTCCCTTTACATACTCGATATCAAAGCGATATTCTCCTAGTTTCAATAGCCATCTTTGATGACGAGGTGATAGGTCTTTCCCTTTATATTTCGCATGCAGATACTTGATAGGTTGGTGGTCCGTAAATATTGTGAATTTGTTACCATAGAGGTATGGTCTGAAATAATTGACTGACCACATAATGGCAAGGAATTCCTTGTCAGTGGCGGCGTAATTCCGCTCATGACAATTTAACGTCCTTGAGGCGAAGCATACTGGATGTCCATTTTGTGACAAAACGGCACCAATTGCATACTGAGAAGCATCAGTTGTTAATTGAAAAGATTTTTGAAAATCGGGGAATCTGAGGACAGGATAAGAGGTTATAAGGGCTTTTAGCTTCTCAAAAGCGTTTATATAATTTGGATCTTTGCAATTAATCTTTTGATCCTTTTTCAAGTACTTTGTGATGGGTTGAGCTACTTTCGCGTAATCTTTTATAAACTTTCTATAGTAACCCGTTAATCCTAGAAAGCTTTTTATTTGTTTGTGAGTTCTTGGTAATTCCAACTTTTGTATTATTTCAACTTTTTCTGGATTTGGTTTCAATCCATCTTTGGAGATAATGTGACCCAAAAATGTGGTTTCTTTCTTCATAAAATTGCACTTGTCTATTTGAATTTTAAGTTTATGTGCTTTTAAAGTTTGAAAGATATCTGTCAGCGATTTTATGTGTTCCTTTAGAGAAGTACTGAAAATCAGAATATCATCAAGATAAACAACGCAAGTTTTATTAACGAAATCCCTTAACACGTCATTCATTAAGCGTTGGAATGTCGCTGGTGCATTCTTCAATCCGAATGGCATTCTTACAAATTCATAAAGTCCGTGAGGTGTTACGAAGGCGGTTTTGTACCTGTCTGCCTCTTTGACCAAAATTTGATGATATCCTTTGGCTAAGTCGATTGTTGAAAAATACTGAGCTCTACCCAATTTGTCCAGGATGGAGTCAATATTCGGTAAAGGAAATTTGTCATCCAATGTTATTTCATTTAGTTTTCTATAATCTACCACTAAACGAAATTTCTTTTCTCCTGAATTGTCCGATTTTTTCGGGACAATTATAAGAGGACTTGAATACATAGAATTACTTTTACGAATGATTCCCTGTTTTTCCAGTTCCGCGACTTGCTTCCTTACCTCAGCTTCATGCTTAGGAGGATATCTATAAAGTTTTGAATTTATTTGATTTTCATTTGTAGTCTTTATTTCATGATGTATTGTGGGTGTACTAGTGAGTTTGTCACCCTCTTTAAAAAAAATCCCCTCAAACCGTTTTATTAACCTTGTAATTTCAAAATATTCTTCCTTATTCAGGTGATCTAATTGTAATCTTTTCAGATAATCACCGTCTACTTCTTCAAGAGAATTTATTTTCTCGAATGGATAGGGATTATTAGTAAATTTAATGGTATGTCCATTTAAAATAATTATTTTCCTTTCGAAGTCAATAATTGTATCAAGATTATTCAGTAGATCAGTTCCTATTATAAACTGATATTTTCGATTTTGCAATCTTTTAACTTTCCACCGAACCCAAGCTTGTGAACGTGGAGGATCAATTTCCTCTGGTGATGGAGTATGGACTTCATACTCGATCTTATCTTTTCCTGTAATTGTTGAAAATATAATAGGTTTAATTTTGATCTTTTTAAATATATTAATACGGTCATCCATAACACTGAATGATGCCCCAGTATCGATTAAAGCTACATATTTAATATTGTTTATAGTTATTTGAATCAAAGGCAATTGTTCCGAGGCTAATTCCGAAAAAAATATTCATTTAGGTTAATTTCTGGCGATGAATCAGAGAAGGCTTTTTGGTTAGATATATTATTTGATTGATTATGGCTTTTAACGTTGGCTCTGTGAAGTTGAGTATTGTCAACTTCCATGGGCTCAACAGCATGTTGAAACTTTGATTTCCATGTTTGCCTTGAGCGACCTGAAAAATTGTTAGGTTTATTCTGACCCGATCTGTTCGAGTTATGATATCTGGAATATTTGTTTTGATCACTTTGATATTGCCCACTATCCATGTCTTGTCTGTTTTTATTATATTGTCTGTTCTGTGCGTCGAACCTTTTGTCAGTTTGTCTATTTTGAGAGGTATTGGGGCTGTAATAATTGAAATTATGTTTGCCAAATGTAGGTTTGAAGTGTTTCAGCTTTCGAAACTCTGGTCTTATACATTCCTCTTCATATCTTCGTGATCTCATAATATATATTATTTTATTAATATCTCTTTCATTATATATCTTTTCCAATAGAACACCTTGACTCATTTCTTTTACCATGTTTGTTAAGATTGAGTTTACATTACTTAAATCTATAAAAAGATTATCCTGGTAATAAAGTATCAATTCATCTGCCTTATATTTAATTTTTTGAACTTCCTCGGCTAATTCGCTTACATTGTGCACCCTTAGGTCGTTGATTTTCTTGTAGATTTCCCACGGTTGTACATCTGGTCTGAATCGTAACTTTAATTGATCCTTGATGAGTTGCCAATTGTCTGTTTCTGGGATGTTTATGATTGCGTTCTTAGCTTCTCCCTGAATTTTTTCGTAGTAAATGGTCCGTACTGCTGCTTTCCTAATATCTTCATTGGCTATTTTGCTAAGGTAATATTCCACACTAGTCAGGAATCCGTTGATTGTGATGTCCCCCACTCCGGTAAAATTACTCATGTGTTTAACTTCCCGTAGTAGTTTTTCGTTTTGGTCGGTTATCGGTTGCCTAATTGAAACCTGTTGAAGAGCCAGTGCCAACTGTTGAATCTGCTCCTCTCTCTGACGAAGTTGTTGTTGAAGTTGTTCGACGATCTCCTCCATTTTGTAATCACCGTTCCGCCCTTGGTTGAAGATATTTCCTCTTCTTGTTTTTCTCCCAGCCGGATCCACTTTTTAAAAGAATCTTAAGATTTGTTACCTGTTTCCTTTGCCAATGTCCGATTGTTAATTTTTTTGGTTGTTTTCACCTTCACTATTAGTTTTTCGTTATTTCACACAAAATATTATTATTTTATAGGCGATCAGATCTCAAGCAGCAGCCTCACTGCGAGTTTTAAGCGGGCCTTTATGCTTCGTGCGCCTGCTCTGATCTTATTATGTAGGTCAATAATAACCGTATTGACCTTCGCGGCTTTCAGATTATTATTATTGTTAAAATTTTATTGGCACCTTAACGGCACTTAACCAATTTAGTGTTAATTTAACTTTTCACCACACTTTATCTATTTCCTTCGCGGATTTTCGACTTGTGGCGTTTACCGACTGCGCCAGTTTTGTCTTGTCGTGATCGAACTTCCAAAAAAATCAAAGTGCTCCGCGCACCTAATCAAAACACGGACTCTTTTGTATAACAAATCAATTTATTTACAACTCTACTTTTAGTGCCGGACAGCGTAACAACTTACGATTCTATTCGCTAACTACTTGAGGGTTCATGTATATGCCTCTATTTATTCCAAAATATTGCTTACCAATCAGAAGCGTTTTCCCAAAACTCAAATTACATTCTACTTGTTTTGCTTACCAATCAGAAGTGTTTTCTAAAAACTCAAATTACATTCTACTTGTTTTGCTTACCAATCAGAAGTGTTTTCTAAAAACTCAAATTACATTCTACTTATTACTGGCCATGTGACACCAAGTAAAAATGCTGCCTTGTTTTCTAGACTTGGTTCATGGCCGTGGCTGATTCGTTGCATATAGGTAGATGCAACGATTGCAGTAATTGTTCAACGTGGGAAAAGTTATTTGTATGAGCAATTGGAGTCGGCATATACATGACTCGCGTCTTGCAAATCAACTTTACCTTAAGCAGTAATTTATATCGAATGATACAAGTTGTTACTACCGTGAGGAAGGTGTAAACGTGTGAAGCTTATGAAAATAAGAAAGCACAAAAGCCTGAAATAAATTATTCTTCACAACTCACCACTCCTTTAGGCTGTCCAAATCTTGAAGGCTACCTATCAATAAGCTAGACATGCATACCATGTACAGTGGAAAGATGAAATAGAAAATTGATTGAAACACATGAATAAAAAATGCGCAGCATTTATATATGAATCGCTAAATTTAGCCGACAAATTAATTTTTATTTTCATCATAATTAATGCTGATGTTTTTCACCTCCATTCAAGTTGTTGTCATAGTGTTTGTTTGATTTTTTAAATAGACTGTTTTTCTTTTTGAAGATTTCAATTTTTTCTCATTTGTTGGTATTTATTTACACTTACGTAGACAATATAATTTTAGATACAATTTTTTATACATTACATCTACATTAAAGGCTGTATCTCTCTGATTCTTTGACATGATCTTATGCATTACAGGGTTCTGTGTATGATTTGATTATCTCCTTTCGACAGAGATTTACATTGTAATATTTTCGATAGAATTTTAATGTTTGAAATTTCCTTTTTTCATGTTCATAATGTTTACGGAATATGATGATGCATGACTTGTGTTCTAACGCATACTCTTTGAATAGTGAAAATTGATTTCTATCTTTTTCCATAAATCTCATTTCAACTCCGAGTTTTATGAATGTTTTTATGTATATATTTATAATATTTTAACGAGAGTTACTTACAGCTATCGGATTTTTAATATTTACTATAAATTATTACTACATTATAATATTTACCAGACACAGAGTGCGAGAGATAGACGAGGGTCGGGGGACCGAAGGGAAAATAAATAAATTAATACACAATCAAATTATTAGTGGGTTTATTTGAATGAACATAAAAATTCAATGGGTTTTATGTCTTTAATAGCGGATTTTTACAATTTTGTGCTTGTTTCATTTGCAGCATGTGAAATTCAAATGAAATATCGATGGAAATCGACAGCAATATGCTTGAAATAAAATGTATGAATTAAAATTTTAACGTCACTTTCATTTCATTCAGAATTCATGAAGGAATATTCATAACAGTAATTATATTTTTATTTTCGAACTTGCATATATTTAATATTTACAAAGAAATCATTCGATTTGAAATTCAATTTACCCAAATACGCTCGGTCGATAAATGATAGGCATGAATTAGTAATTGAGCAAAACATGAAAAACTAAGCACCGATCGCTACAATAAGATTTTCAAAGCCATAATTTTCGTACCAAATCGTAGAAATTTTATACAATTTATTTTAAGGACTTACTAAACAATAGCATGTAGCTCTTTCAATTTCATTTGTTCACTAGGAATTCGATAAAAGACATTTTGGAGAAAAATAAAATATTTTGGGCGTTCCGAGGGAGTCATCGACTCCCTTCTAGATTTTCTATTGTTTAATTAACAATTGTGAGTGAAAACGGTTGACGACCGCAAATTTTTTTGCTAAGCTCATAAAATACATTTAATTATTTCGCAATTGACATAATAGTTGCACGAAACTTATTAAAAAAAAAGGACTGTTTTGAAGTGTTGCTGGTTTGAAAAGAAGAATATTAACGTTCGTTTAACTAAATACATCATTTGAGTTTTAACCCTTTTCTGCCTTTATTTCACAAGTCAACGCTTTTCTATTCGCATTTTTAAATGACTTCCTCCTTAAACTAACATTTTCTAATGAGCTCCTGGCGGAAAATGAAAATTGTAATTACTGATGGCTGGATGGTGGGTGGCGAGAAGATTGAAATTGTACATTGCGCATTACCAAACCAACCCTTCATTTTGCATATTCTGCGGTTCTGAAAAATTGCCCGAGCTCATAAATTCCGGTGATCCACTTCGCGGCCCACCAGCACCCATTATATGATCTGGTGGTGGACCATTACTACCATTATTAACCGATTGGCCGCCCGCCTGACTGATAAAATTCGATTCGGGTGTTAGATTAAATTCATTGACCATTGGTATGGGGCCGGCATGATCCATAGGTCCGCCTGGGAAGAAACCAACAATAAACGAAAAAATAATACAAATTAGTATTCAATTGATCAAATCATTAGCAAGTTATTAATCAATTTGAAAATGCAATGAAACACAAGATGATTAGACGCAAATTACCTGGAGCGTTAAAAGGCATCGGTCCGCCTGGATGTCCGGGAAAGAACGGACTATCATGCGGATGAAATGGCGGGCCGCCATAGCCAAATTCGAATTTTCCATCGGCTGCAAAATATGGAAAGCCAGGCGGACCATCATCTAGACCGCCCGGTGATAGATTCATTGGGAAACCACGCATTTTTCTCGCACCGCCAAAGAAAGGACCTCGTCCCATACTTGTTAATTGTTTGAGTCGCCGTTCCTTTGATCGTTTATTTTGAAACCAGACCTGCAAGTGAAACAAATAAATGAATTCCAAATGATTTTGCGAAATCGAAAAAATTTTGTTGCATAAACAAAAGGTAATTGCAAGAATTCTTAATATTGAGTTAATACAAGCTGTGAACATATGGCAATATGAGTAGGGTTTCCAATTAAGGAAGACATCATTGAAAAAGTTCATTCTACCAATGGCGCTTATCGATTTGGTAAGCGTCGAAACTTCTGACATTGAAAATTTGATCAAAATATTGTTCAAATGTGCCTCAAAGTTTTCTTAATGCAGCCAAAAAAATCGACTAGAATGTTGTAATAGCTTTACCAGTGGAGGCATCAAAGTTTTTCAAGAAATTGGACCTGCTGACGACTTCTGATTAATTAAAATAAAAATATGGCGATACTCCGCGTCTGATACTGATTTCTTCCGGATGTATGGAAACTCATGAGTCATTTTAGGGTTAAATTTACACCACTAAAGAAAGTAATTCTTCAGATAATAATTCTTATTTTACATTTAATGGAAAAGCATTGAAGAAAATCTGAGTAAATTATTTATAAATGCAAATTTTCTATCGCTTTATGACCTCAAACTGGAAACTGTCGACATACATGACGGTGATATGACCTGAGTTCTTGCTTCAATTTCATCTCATCCTGCCTAAGTTCCAAATGTAGAAAAAATATCAGGATGTTATCCAAGAAGCCTTCGATTTTTAGAAACTGCAGCCCTTTTCCCAACAGCTGAAATATTCTGGTTCCAATTGACATTGCAAAGTTGTTTTGTGACTTATTATTATAAAGATTATCTCGTTTGTTGTTATTTAACTAGACATTGAATTTTGAGGACTGATGGAGTGAAGTGACGAAAATGTTATGCACGAAATGTCCTTAAAGTAGCAGCAAACTTTCTCAATTCTTGCTAATGAAAGATGGTCCCGATGAAATTCAGGTCAGATTATTAGCCAAATAGCCAGGCCGTCATCCTCGTGGAAAAACATTCGTGAGGAAGGTGATAAGGCCGCTGGTTCAGTTGTCTATGCAGACGCAGAATGGTGATTTCAGTGGACTTCCTGATGAGTATGCGTATAGAAAGTTTGTGAGTCTGAGGATACGAGTCGATGCACTGGACTACAAGTAATTTTTTACAAGACAAAACAGAGCCTGGGCAATGGTTGCCTTAAATGAGCTTCATGAGTTCCATTCCAATTGAGCTATGGGAAGCGATTTAATTGGTACAAACCTCCGTACATCCAGGCCAAAGACGATGAACCTGAAGCGTTTTAGTAGTTTTTTACTTTTATTACTATTTAAAATATCTTGATCAGTTGTGGTTTACGTGACAGATGATTGTAATAAGCCCTTTTTTGTAGTTGAAATCAAGCTCTACCTGACTCTAAGTATACATTAATTGCCTTCTTTATCAAAGGAAGTTTTAATTTTTATTCTAAATAATTCTTACAACCAACAGCTAATATTTACATCTGGTTATCCACGAAGCTTATCTGATTAACATCTTTCCACAATAATTATGCCAATCGTGTCAATTAGTTGATATACTTCCAACTAATCCATTGAAATTGCTATTGTAACAAAAATACCCTTAACAATTTCCACCCACCGAGTTTACATCCTATCTTACCACCCTACGACAGTTAAACAACACTCCTTAGTCTATTTTGGTCGAAAAAATAATATTTGCCCTTTACAAATGTAACTTTTCCATTCATCGTCCCTGTAGCAAACTTAATAATTATGACATTTGCACAATTGTAACATATTAACCAGAACAAGGCAAATAGCATATATTTACGACAAAAACCATGAAACATTGTAACAGGACGAATATGAAAATTGCATGGAATATCCCATGAAGAGATGGGCGGCGCTAGCACATGTCACCCGAAACAAAAAACGCGGCAAAAGGAACGCCTGCTGTGAACCTTTTGTGGATGAAAGTATGTTCCTGTAAAGCCGCCGACACAGGCGTTCTATCGCCACTAACAACAATAGCAATCCATGACCAGCATTACCATACTATGAGTCAAATGTGAGTGAAGATCCATAAGGTGGAATAAACTATTCGAGTGTATATGAAGAATATATGAAGATGGTGATGATAATGATGATGATGACGATGGTGCATGGTTGGGAGGATGAAGGTGCATTTGGAATTCATGCATTTATAAAATTGTTGGTTGATAATGTACATGCTGTTGTCAGCCTTGTTCGCACTTCAAATAATCTTCCCACCACCACAACAACAGGTCTCCTCAGTTTATTATTGAAAAATAAAAGTTAAACGAATGAATGAAATTTTCTACGGTCATATGTGCCCATAATTTATACAAGTTTTCGTTTGGATTTTGCTTGTTGTCGGCGCGTAAGAAATTCAAATGAATAATTCGCCCATAAACAATACAAAGACAGAAGTTTTTAGTCTAATGTATGTGAAAATTATTGAGATTAGCTAAAGAACTAGAAAAACGAAAGTTCTGGGATAGAATTCCTTCTGAATATTGATTATAACCAATTAGAAGATTATTGATGGTATTTAATACTGAAAACTTTTGGACTTTGGCTCTTTCTATCAATTCCTATTTGTGTTAAAATTTTGTGTATATTTGAGGATAAAGACGTTACTTTCAAACAAAGCATTTAAGGATGATAATAAAGTTTATGTTGCTGGGTTAAATAAATAAAAGCTATTTCGATTCCAAATAATATCATAAGTATGAGTTTCGATCCAAAGCTGAAGAAGAAGTGCTTGTGGTAATACAAAAGGACGAGACGTATGATGGTTATTTTTCTGAATTTAGGTAACTATGATGGTAATACCCTTCACGAAATGAAATTATGAGCTGCATATAAGATCTGTTGCCCTGATTTGCATTGCGAAAATCTTCTTTGTGCCTCATTTATGTGGTATAACAACCTCTTGGGATATTCAAGGCAAACTCAGCTGCGGTATGATTCTCAGCGCCTAATGAGAGCTACATTATGTGGCAAGTTTAATTTCGGTATTGCTAATATATTATCAATAATGCCCATACATGATTTAAAATAAACGTCAAGTGAAGTCATGGTCGAGATTTCTTCGCTTAGAAGCAAGTTCAGTTGATACGTCCGCTGCTGAATTGCAGTTCGAAAACCTTAAAGAAAACCAATAACCCCTGTGAGGATTTACTTAGATTTTCTAACATGAACAGCATATTTTTCGTATAGCTGACCTGCCCATGCCGGCATTGAAACTAAGATCAAATTAAGGTATTCAACAGTAAAATGAACTAAGGAAAACTAACCAAAGCAAAACTATCAAGCTCACACCAAATTATTAAGAATACACAGAAAAAAAGAAATTTTCCAGTAATGGATAGACGAAGGACGAAAGTACAATAAAGTGGAACCTACACAATAATAAAAGATGAATTGAATTTATATTTAACTAGCTCATCGTTTTCATTTGGATTAGATCAATATTAAAAACCAATAGAATCAGCGAAATTTGTCACAGGATGCAATCAATTTTTATTTCTCTATTGTAAAATGAGTTTTCCTGGATAAATAATTGAACAATTGCATTCCTAACAAATTAACCTCGAAATGAAATTATCAGATGGTTACAAATCCCCTCGTTTCACCCAAAAAACACAGAGAAGTTGCTTAGCATTTTCTATTACAACACAGCATCCTCTTCCTCCAATTTAATGGCTAATTTTATTAGAAAACATTTACATATTTATTACATTTTATTATTCATAATCCCTCGTTCCTACCGACATTGTCGTTGTCGCTCCGAAAACTTTTGCATAAACATAAATCTTTACTCATTTATTAATTGTAACATAACATAGCTGGAGACTTGGATGAAATTCTTACACTGGCAACTATAGTGCTGTAGTATAGCAATCGATTCTTTTATATTTCAAGGAAATTAACAATTAAATATTAGTTGCTTCTTAAGCTAAACGGATAAGACGGAAGATTTTTAAGGGTTAACCTCTCATTTAAATATTTAATCGATGGATCGATAATGATGATGATACGGATGATAATTATGATGATGATGTGTTCATTCATAAGCTTCCTAATATTATGAGGATGGGAAGTTTTCTTTCCTTTAGTTTCGGACCATCAGTTTCATTGAGTTTAATTTGAGAGATAATAAATTAATGGTAGGCAGTTGGAGGCTTTTATATGAAAATTATAAATTTTGAAGTCGGAATTTGGATTGAAAGAAACAAATGACAACTTACTGGCAAAACGAAACGAAACAAAAAAATCAACGTTCACACATTAGGAAGTAAGATTCCATTTCGTTAAAAGCAGGACACGAATACTTCTTACTGAAAAATTCGAGTAGTGCGAAGAATTCTAGGTGTCTCATGAATTTATTCTGAATGTTTAACTAATGAGACACTTGGGAAGCTTTCTGGCAAAAAGCGCTTGCGGTTTAATACACATTGAATGTGGTATTTTTGAAAACTTTGTTTTGCATTGCAATAAAATCTACAAATGCTATTAAATTTCCAGCTTTACTAGCTGAAAACTTCTTCCTCTGCCTACCTTACCTTCATGCGAGTTGACAAGCATATACTACGGTCCACTGACATCCTCGGGCATAACAAATTCCTGTAGTATTTTCATTATATGAAAGTTCAAAGAATGGATGGATGGAAACGATGTGCATTTTCTAAATCATGAATGATTACTACAGCTCAGCGGATATCTTGTAGCTCCGCCTGATCTGGTAAAGCATTTCTAGAGTTTGCCGGTTATGGGTCTTCTGAGGCATCTGCGATTCGTGATAAATATTGGTTAGAACGAACGATATTGATTCAAAATCCTGTTCTGTGTATCCTACCCGTTTTGATGCTTTTTTCAAACGGAGCCCGACTCACTGCCAGCTCTTCAGCATGATGGAAATAGACGCAATGATTAATGTCACTTGGGATTGTCACGAAATTTGACAATCTGTCCACCACTTTGCTGGAACGAGCTGTTTTCAATGGTAATCTGGACAAAAAGGAGAACAAAAAATCCCAATGCCATATCTCATGCATGTTGCATGCTGCTGGGCGGTCGCTCGGAAAGCTCGCCAGGAGCAGACTCGGTAAAGCAATCTCTGCATTTAACAGGCCTAGATGATGCATCATTGGTAAATTCATAGATGCAGAGGTCGAAATTTAACGAATACAAGCCTATAACTAGTATTCAAGGTGTATTGTGCTACTTGTGGTTCTTAAGGTAAGGAGCATTTACAAATCATCGATACTACTCGAGAGACACGGTGGATGGTGAGCGTTACACATTCTTTTGCAGAAGGTTAGATTCATGGTTCCGACCTATGGAATACCATTGATTGGGCCAGTTATCTCCACAACTGGAGAGAAAGTCGATGGCGATTGATATGGATGGATGTTGAAGAACTATTCAGCACTGCAGGTGTATGAGAACGATTTGTAAAGAAGCCACTCTGAAAGCTTAACTCTGAATTTAATCAACAGAATTGTCAAGACAGTCCGGAGCGGCCACATTGGCTTCCCATGTCACGTTTCTTGAAAAGTATTAAAATTACTTTTCAATAAATCATCACGTTATTTGAAATGTAATTATAATAAAATATAGGCCAGTTGATCAGTACTTATTTGAATGAAATACACAACTTTTTGAAAAGTGCCATTGATGACAGGCAAATGGTGCGTTTCGTAATTTAATTCGGACCAATTTTCCTGCTTTCTCCATTATCTTCTTAAAACCATTGATTGTTAAATAAAAATAACGACAGAACTTTTCGAACAAAGGGCTTTTCCATACAACAACAACTCAGGGAGCCTCTAAATTGACTGGATCATTTGCAATCCACCAAATTGTTAAGACCATTAAGTATCCTGCTGATTAGAGCTAGTTATAAAAAAAAACTGTTCGAAACACTTTACAAGTAATAATCAACCATGGTCATCGAAACAAATGATAGTTGCTGCGATTGTTCTAAACATTATCCTCCACTTTAAATTGACGCCCGACTACTATTTCAAATAATTGCCATATCGACGCGATAATCACAATTATGATATGGATCAAACATCATTCTTTATCCGTATCGAAGAGATGGAGACAAACAGACGAAAACAAAAAGGAAGATAAAACTGAAAATTGATCCGTCGTCGCCGACAATGATGAGGAGCGAGGATACTGATGAAGTTCGACTTGTTTCATCACCGTTCAGCGGATTGCTATGATGCAACGATGATAATACCATGCGGCTACGATAATTTTCCTGACAATTTCAGTGGGACAACACAGACGAGCCGGTCAAGACATTTATCGAAATTATACGTTAAATCAATGTTGGATGAAGGTAAAGGATCATTTTACTTGAATTATGTCTAATTAAGGTAAACGGAGGCAGTGCTATGGGTAACATGATTTTATTTTTAATTTTTATTTTATTTTCGTTGTACAGAAACAAATGAAACATGAAGTGAAGTTGAACTTGGTGGAAAGATTGCAGTAATTTTCCGAGATTAGTTGGAAGGAAAAAAAGGAGTTTGGAATTAGATGATGGGGTGCACTCTTTTATGACCATGATATAATGGCCTTAACGTTTGAGCAAGTTATTTAACAATTTTTGTGAAGACCAATAGGACGGCTGCACTGTGTGAAGCAGCTGGTTCTAAAATTGTCCAATGGAAACCTAAACAGAAAGTGAAATCACTCGGAACGTATCCAATTCTATTTTTGGTTAGTATTATCATATGGTACACCAGTTTGTCTAGTCCGAACCCCATACCATAAATTGCACTGCAGGCTCCCATTTCTACTTCTGTTCTGTTTGAATCGCCTTCAAAACCATTCAGTCACTTGTCCCGAGTGGGAAACACTCCAATGGTCATTTAATGTCCACTTTGATGATTTTATGCATATTTCATTTTGTGCTTATTTTGTTGTTCCTCTTCAGCAGTAACATTTCTCTCGTCCCAAAAGTGAGAAAAAAGTAGTGGACCTACAAATATGCTCCAACCGCTCGACATAAATCACAAATCGGTGACTTTATAGACGTCGGGAATCTTTTGCGTTCACCTCTACCGCAACACAATTCATTCTTCAAAATCGTGCATAGAAATGGGCTCTTTAAAATATTTTCGACATTCAAAGAAGAAGGAAAAAACGGAAAAAGTGAAATAAGAGTTAAATAAAACTTTGAAAAAGCCATAATTTCACCCTCTCTCGAACTCTCTGATTGTTATTCATTCGATCCCGAACTGTGGAGGTTCTTGCTGATGAGCGAAAAACTGGGTTGTAAAAAATAAAGAAAAAAGGAGAAAAACAACAAATTTGAAGATTCACGAGCGGAGAAACCCCCTGTCCTCCACAGGAACAACAAACAAAAACAACAACAACACGAAGAACAGCAACAACAAAATCTTACATAAACACCGAACACAACATAAAAATTTATAATCTTTCGGATAATCATTAAAATTTCGAAGAGTCAATAAAAATTTTGAGGAAACCTATTCGATGGATATTTATGAGTCAAAAGGAATAGTAGAACGGAGTCTGGTCTAATGACTTTTTGAATTTTGAAATGTGGATGTTTTGCTTTGTTGTTGTTTTTTACTTTTTGTTTTTGACTGTGTATTTGTTGGGGCTGCTTGGTGCTTTGCTGCTATGCATCGTCAATTCCGACGGTTGGCGATTCGTTGGGCCATTAAACGGCGAGTTGAATTGTATTCGTACAGGAATAGAAAATATTTTGCGTTTCTTCTGGTATGTGCATAAAAGGGGCTGTTGGTATGTTATCCTAATTGTTAGTGCATGCGAGCCTGGCGTCTTAATATATGTTCAAGTACATGTTTTAGAGTCATGTTTGAATAACTTCTGTTAGTTCATGTGTTTCGCTCTTGAATTTTTGTTCTGCTAATGGGCTGCGGTGCCAGTTTTGTTGTTAGTTGTTAGGCTGAGAGATGTATGAAACTGAAACAACTTTGGCATAACCCAAACAAAAATGTCGAAACTGGCATTGTTCCAGATCATAAAAAACTTCATCAGAGTGGTGTGTGATAATGGTTTCATTGATTAAGAATTTAAAACAATCGTATCCAGGGTGAAAACCCATGCAAACCAGTATTAAGTGTTGTTTCTATGGGTCTTGAGTCCTTTAGTAAACAAAGTATCATGTGTTAACCGTTAAATGGCTTTCAAATAGAGCCGATTGATTGAATCATAGAATACACTGGAAAGCATATAATTTCGAAATCATATTACAAGTTGCACAAGTAGAACTATCTCCTTTGAAGTTAGTAATTTTTTAACATGTCTTTGTTGCCGTTCAAATACTTCCTTCGAATTCGCTTTCTTTGTCCTAACACTGGATGGTATGACCGGAGTACTACCCGATTGTATTCACAGGCTTGTAGTGGCTCCGTTATGAAATGAATCCAGAGGAAGCATATCGACATTTGTAAGAAAATCAATGATCTGGGTTTGTTTCAGGCTCCCCTAATTCCTCCTCGACTAGCAAGTAGCTTCCTAGATTGTCTCTGTCCTGATGTCTTGATCGTGCCCTGTCTCCATATGCTCTCGGTATGCAGTGCTCCGTGAAGATAGCTGTAACGACTGTGAGATATGTTGTCCACTGCGATACAAACATTGACATTGAGATTACTCCTCGTTATATATGTCGAGGAAGAGCTTCGAACTTTTAAGCTCTGCAATTATTCTGCCAAAACTTGCGAGACTGGAATTCCATTTCAATTAGATGAGAATTTAATTTTGGATTCCTGACGTAACTCACTGATAGTAACTCGACAGGGTGAAAACTAATTTTATTCCAGCCACATTATGTACATTGAAACAATGTCAATGTGCAACATTGCATTTGTCGAGAAAAGTTTTTATTCAGTGCTATTTCTTGCAAGTTTACGGTGTAGATATTGTACCACCTGTATGAAGGACATGGCAAAGAAGGCCTCGTTTCTTCTTGTTTCGGATACGCTTCTTCGTTTGAAATAATTTAGAGAATAGCAAACATTCGAAATTCTTTCAAACTAGAAGTTCCACTTATGCAAGGACTTATTGCTAGTGAATAAAGCATTTAGAAACAGTCTGATCGTACGCGCTAACTTCACTGATCATTCTACGTTTGAGTCTCAAGGCTGTTCATTTTAGTCGCCTCAGCTCCTCAAACGGAGAAAAAAGAACATATAACTCCACAACCTTGAGACATGACATACTAATCCATAAAATTAATCCGTTCAATGAAACTCTCCAGATGTTCCATCACTAATCCGAAAAGGGAATTCCAGTTTGCCATTTCACTTGATTTCGATTTTGAGTTTCCAAGTAGACAAAAGCTTAACCCAACAAACAAACATCGAAAAACATTTGCTCCACTGACATGAAAACATAACAACTAGGCACCAGCCTTCATGCAGAATTAATAAACCCTCCTCAATGAATCACTCGGTCAGTCGCGGCCATGCATCAATGGTTGCGCTTTTCATGCACTAATCAACTTTTCAAACTATAATTCCTAAATATCTCCGCTGTCGTTCACATCATCATCAACGGAACTCATCCATCTGGAAAATCGGGACATGGACGAATAACACCTCGTCAGCTACAAATATCGCAAGAATGGCATTTAGGATTCTTAATAGGTGTGACGATAGGAATCAGACAGATTCTGATTCGGATAATGCTCAGCGTCACACTGAGAACTGATGGTGATCCCACAGTACGTGCAGTAAGAAGAAGTTGTTTGTGTCTTGTCTTCTGTCTTGGACTATCTGGCAAGATGGATTTGACCGCGGTTGCTGCGGTGGTTAAAGTGAGTCAACCGTAAGTGGTCGATGCAGAGCTGTTGCCGCCAAACGGGGTCACCGCGAGTAAGTGCTGTGCCGAACTCGACTAGTGACCAAAACGACACGACCAACTAGTTGTGGACACGGAATGATAGCATTCCAATATCCAGATGATCCAATCTGATCTTCTGTGAAATCGAGATGACCGCAAAGATCAAAAGAACTCATGTCGTGTGTCGAAAATTCAAAAACCCTAGGGAAGATCAGTCTTCTCATGTGTCCTCGTCTCGCGGGCTCGCCACACTAAATCGGAGGGATCGAACGAAGTAGGTGTGCATGGGGCATGTTCGCTACCACGGTGATAGTTGTCCGATTTGTTACTTTTCGATTTTCTTGAATCTTTTTCTTGGCTGCGATTCAATCTTCCGTTTTCTGGTCCGCTAATGAAATGTTGGAAGATCCGATGTGTAGTAGCCTGCGGTGCATCAGATGCATGGCGCAAAGCGGTCTACATCTTTTGACACTAGTCGAATGTGTGAAGATCATCAGATATGCACATATCGTGCCTGTCACCTGCTACTTTACATGGTAACATGACACTTTCGGGTAACATACTCGACAGAAGAGTGTCAGTAGTCACAGTGTCGCCGTGTCTTGAATGTCTTCTTTGCGTTCAAGTGAAATTTTTGGGATGATACCATCATCGTCGCCTTCATCATCCTCGTCGTCATCATCGTCAGCATCAAAGGGAATATCGTTTGAGATGACAAAGAGGCATTTGTAGGATATGTTTGAAAGGAACATCCAAACGCGAGTAGAAGGAATGCAATTGGAAATGGGAGCATTTCAGCCGAATTCAAATATGTGGTAAAAATCCTTTAGTAACGATTGAGATATCACCAAGGAGTCAACCTTGGGATGAGAGAATTTTTCGGGATCATTTACGCTTTCCTTTCACTCAACGTCAGGGTGAATTAGGCCGTGACCGAAAATATACTTTGAATTGTATGGTCCGAAGTGGTTGGGCTTGGATTCTAGTGGATTATACACACGTCGACCGATGGTCATGATGTGTGAAATTTCTGTCGGACCGCAACTGACCGCATTGGTGCAGTTGTTGAACGCTTCATTCGGTAGGGTTCACTTGAATCTTTCGCTTACTTTGAATTGCAACTACATTTTACTTGAATGAGTTGAGTATTGCTCGTCGATTTATTTTGCCAGTCACTTGGCTTAATCACTAAATTAACAAGCGCAACTACTTTCTCTGGGGTTTAAATTATTTGCGTTCTAAGCCCGGCGTTGATAGCCACGAATATAACACATGTGCGATAAGGTTTTGCTTTTGCAAATGCAATTTCCACATCTACCACTCTTTGATCTCTTGAATACGCGAAGGTACTCCTATCCGAGAGTTGCGTCCACCCGTCGGACTGGCCGCCGTCGTCATCATTATCAGCGTAACAACTGTTCAATCTTCATCCATCTGTTGTAGTCAAAGTAAAATATATTTTTGTGTATCGTGTAATACGCATATAAAAACTTTGTGATTTATGATCTTCACCTTTGCTCATATGAACCGTGCCTAACATATAAACATTTTTCATTGCACCCTGACTTGAGATGGTTGCGATGTTAGGTCTGAAAATGTTATTTGCTATAAATAATTTGCAAAAGTTTTTGTTTTTCTAAACTGCATAGCATACATAGAATTTGCTTTTTGAGTTGGAATTTTTTCTGGTTCCTGTATTGCCTACACTCAACAAAAATCAGAGAGTAATTCCAGGTGGCACTGATAACATATTGGCGAAACCGAAAAGATCCAAAATATGTTACAATGACGTAATTCATCACGACATATTCTGGTTATTATCTTTTTTCCAAGGTCGGTGAAATATCTTCTTGCTTAACTTGAAGATGCGTTTGACATCCTGCAATCATTTTGTGATGCCACTGCAAATTTTCATATTTAGGGGGGTTACTTTTTTGAGATGAGCCCCTAAGTTATCCATTTCTTTGAAAAGTCACTTTCACACTAAGGTTTGACTGCGGGTCGAACCTGAGTTTTCGCGCCAGAGCTGCTGATAAGTTGAGATAAACTGACATTGGTGTGAGTATAATATATTATTTGATATCAGGTACATTATATCGAAAATATTTGAATAAATTAGATATTTCTCTCACTTCTTAATTTCTAATGGCCGCAATGCCACCATAATGACCGTGTTAAATCTCTTGCTTACAATCACATAATTTTGCCAGTTTCATAGCACTCGTAACGATTTTCAAGAACGTAAGTTTTTGAACAACTATTATTGGCTTCAATAAAATGCGCCATAGAATGACGTTTGTATGTTTAACCATGCGCAGATGAAGCCACTGCACCTGACTTGATTCAGACTCATTCACCTGTTCAATCGTTAAAACAATAAAATACTGAAAATATGAAGGATGTAATGACAACGACACTTGATCAAAGATCTTATAACGGATATTAGGCTTCTGGTTGGAGGACTTTATATTCAAGAAGAGGGACATAAAATCAAACCTAAATCGACATAAAATAGTCATAAACGTACGCATTTAGAGGACTCACTTTTTCCATATCAAGATATTCTATGGTCAATGAATGTATCTTCGTGGTCGTGAACAATAAGAAGGATAGGAAAAGAAGGAAGAATGCACGAAACCGCTGCATATCCGTGTGCAAAAAGATAGTCCCATGCGATTGTAGATATTCTAATGTTGAGTGTACTAAAATATGAACTAGTAGGAATTCTGTTAGTGGTGATAGAAAGATATGTAGATAAAATGAAATGGTTTGTGTATGTTGACAACACAAATAGCCAACGACGTCCAGCGGATGAGGTGGTTAAGAACGTTTAATGTGCGCGTTATACCATAAATCTTCTAATTTATTGTTAATGGGTACCAATTAAGTAGCTGTTGACATAGAGCACACGATTCGCGATATCGTGATAAGAAGTAATTGATGTAATGTTGCTGCAATTGACCAAATATTAGAAATTTATAGGTCTTTCGAGTATAATGTAGGCTTTGTGATCTAGTAATTTGTAGGGGAATATAATTTTTTTTGTCTTTTCTGCAATACTATGAAGCGAAAACATGGAGCCAGAAATACCCATCGTGCTGTGAAGGATATTCCGCTATTTTATTTATTTTTTGTTGCGATTATCCATGACCAAGCTTCTTAGCTCGAAATTTCCTTAATTCTGGCTACCCTAAGGCTGGGGGAGGGTGAGGGAGAGATTTGCAGGTGTTTAATTTACACTTCCCATATCATTTAAGCAACTGTCAGTGGCACTAATTATTTAGCTCGAATGGCTCAATAAATTAATTGGAGGAAAGCAAGAATTATTTCTTAATAGTTCCTCTCAAATCGCTGGTATCGATTTTACAGTATGCATTCGCTGTGAGATTAGCGTATCTGCGGTTGTTAATTTTAATCACTGCAAGGATTGAAGCCGAATTACCTCAACTGGATATCCCATTCGCTTATCTTATCAGCGAGTATTGTACTATATGGAGTTGTACATGAGAATTCCAAAAATTATAATAGAGGCTCTCGGTTTTATGCTAGTTACCAAAAATTGCGCTGATATTTCGAGGAAGGACGTACAAACGCTCCTTGTCTTCCAACATTTTCCAGCTAGTTTGCGGCAAGCTGGCTGTCAGTAAACCTCTACACAAACCGTGATCTAATCGGTGACGGACTAGAGCTCACTAGGAAGGGTTGGTCTTTTGATGCCGAAGCTCGTGAAGAGTGAAAGCCTTATTGTCAAGTGAGGTGGAACAAGGGAGCCTTACCGAGGCATGCAAAGGGGGTGTGAAAATATCTTGAGTTTCTCAATAAGCGGAAATTTTCGACGATATCATTTTACGTAATCAAAATGAGTCTCCTGGTAAAGGTGAGAACTCGTAATTGAAGAACGTATGTGACAGGCTTGAAGTTGATTCGAAAATAAATTTCAATACAGGAAAGCAAAAATCGATTCTAAACGCTTGTGGAGATTGATCAATACTAAACGGTCATAGATAGGATTCGAGTAAATATTCTCAATTTGATCAAGTCTTAGCAACCTATATTCTACCTTCTTACAAACAGTTTCTTCCGTGATTATCTTCTAAAACATATCAGATCACGGTCAACTGTGCCCAAGCTAATATTGTAAAACAATTTATCATTATGTTCTCATGCATGAGTGCACATGCAGAATGTATAAGACATACTTTATGTATAAACTACCCATTCCAAAAGGGAAGGTTAGTCGTTCGACTGATCTTAGCGTAAATTTTGCTGAGTGGGTGTGCCCCGATTGTCTGATATGAAAACTGAAAGTCACAGTTTACATATTAACTAGTTGTGAAATGAAAGTCGAACTCTTTTGTGAGCATTTCCTTCACTTTAATAAGGATGAAATGAATTCTCAACATGGATATCGATTTAATGCGGTGAAGTCAAGGTTCATAAGAGTCTACAGCGTCGAGTTCAACTGAACAGTTCAATTCGAATTCAGAATTTAATTCAGGATTTATTTAAAGGTAAAGAAAGGATCGAGGCTTATCTTCCCATCGAATGTATATGTTCAATAAAGATACCACTATTATTCCTGAACCGGTTGCCGTTAGAATTCGCTTGGTTAATCCAAAAAGTGCTACTTCACCAGCATTCAGCAGTTTTTTCTTTCAAAACAAACTGCACTTGATAGGCAGGCGCTATGGTGGTATGTATCTCAACACAATGCAGTTCACACAGGGGCATTAAAAAAATATTCTTGAAGTTAATTTTCATCGACAATGAAACCAATTTATGAACAGTTACGATGGCAAATAGCCGCGTATTATACGGGAGTGCACATTGAATGGTCCGTCAAAAGATTGATCATCGTTGTAGTCTCTGGCTGACTTGTCGGCCTCATACGCGAAACATATATACCTCCCTCTGTCTCTGTATAGGTGGTTGCAGGCTGCAAGAACACGGGCAGGCATCGGAGGATGGAGAAGGAACCAACCTTTAAAGGTAACTTCCACGCATCGTCGCGCAGACAACTAAACTTTTGCCATGTCATGCAGTCAATTGTTTGCTTGATTGTATCTAAACGTATCTTTCGATGATTGTGGGCTTACATCTAAACAGAGGTAACAACATAAATCCGAAATGCACGGTGGAACCTCCAGCAGAATTGTTAGTTACTTGTCGACGCCATCAGCCACTTTCTTTAGAGCCGCCGGCGTTGCTATGAACGATGTTAGTGGCCTTCTAAATGTGGTATCTCCATCATGAGATTGGATCTCGTCAGCAAAGATACTCAATCTTCATCGGCGCAGATGATCCTCTTCTATTCGTCGATTTTCCGCGGTTCGAAAGTCTTTCAGAGTCATCAGCATCATCTCCTTTGTATCGATGAAGACAACACCAAGCAACTGAGGTACCAATGATAATGATTCGCTAAGATTCTGTTGTTTTTTTTTTGCTTCCCTGCAATATCTCCTCCTGGAAGGTTTTGTGAGATGCAACCTGCGGTTGTTTTGTTTCCATGGGCGATCTTCACCTCGTCGTTGTAGTCGTGATCTGGCATGGAGAATTCACGCCGTAACAACATATGGTGGAACGAATCGATCCCGAGGTTGTATACTGCTGGCCACCTTCTGAGCATTAGATAATTACTGTTTTTGTATCTGTGCTCAAACAGAGGTTGGAATTGCGTCAAAGGCTACGGCAGTAGAGTAAGAGCCAGTGGACCTGTGTCAGGTTGAAGCCGAAGCACTAAGTTTTCTCTGATTCCGCGTTGAACCCAGGGGCATCAGCAGCTTTCATGAAGCAAATTGTCTGCAAGATTACGCGGTGCCTTGTGAATTCCATGTACAGATACACTTATTGCAGTGTTTTGCAAATATCCATGGTCTTGTAAACAGTGTTCGACACTATTGTAATAGTTTTTTCCTTTCGTGCGTGTCTCAATGTGGACGGAAATAAATCGGTTTTTGATGTGGATGATTTGACCTCAAAACAAAGAATGGCTACCAGTAACCGTGGGGGTTTTTCAATGAATGTGAGAAGAGAAGCCACAAAAAATCAAGATCGATTGATATCAAGGGTTTCGGGAGGCAACAATGGCTTTATATGTAGCTCCAAATGAGGGTTTCCCGAGTATACCCATGCTGACAGAAATCTTCTCACGAATTTTGTAGATGTACGATGTGCATATTGGCCACAGTTCTGCAGTTAAAATCAGGAAAAATGTTCCGAAATGCAAAAAACTGCAAGGCGTAGGATCGAAAAAATGGAAGATCGTCTTTGTATGCTTTGAACTACTATGAACCTTTTCAAAGTTCATGAAATTGAACTCGAACTTAAATCAATAAATGACCTTCATGGATCTAAAAAAGGGGAAAGAAATAAAACAAGTGAAGACTTATTTGCGCGAAAAAATCCGTGAAAATCATTTCAGCCATTCCGAATTTTTCGTTGGTACTAACTAACCGTGCAGCATTGCGCCGTATCTGCGGTTATTTAATTTCATAATTCAAATGTTAATCCATTTCATTGATGATAAATGTTTGGGTGCATGAGTTGGCTGGAAAAATTTTTGTGGCTTTTCTACAGCTATGATCTGATGGTATAATATTGTTCTTTTTTTCATCGAAGTTTCAACGCAAGACGGTAACTAATTCACTAAGCGGACGTGAAATACAATTTTTAGTGCTAAATAGAAGCCGCGCGTTATAGAAACGCGGGAAATAACTAACGACTGCAATTTAAAGAAAGGTAGCTGGTGTTAAATTGTTGTTTTTTATGGTTACCAAGGAATTTTTTTAAGGAAAGAACCACGCTTAGGGAAATGGGTTGAACAATTTTTGGACTAGACACATTTAACTATAAAAACGATGTCACATTACATGTTGAAAACATGTTTCTGGCAGCTTTTACTGGTGAAACGAAAAGAAAGCGCAGTGAATATGCAGTTTGGTTTACTCTAGTTTTCACCTACCTGTATCACTCTCATTGGTAGTCCAGTTTCTTTGGCTAATTGTTCCCTAATATGCCGTGTGGGTTTCGGCGTTTGACTAAATGCTGTTTTTAATACTTCTAATTGTTTGGCTTTTATTGTTGTACGAGGTCCGCGACGTTTTGAACCGTTGGCACTATCATCTGGGCTTTTATTTTCTGCTTGTGAATCACCTCGTCCATCACCATCGCCATCTAATGAGCCCTGAAAATAGAATATTGACTGGATTATAATAAAGATCGTAATCTGTTTGATAACAAAGCGAAAATTGGTTTTATATTTCGTTTCCAAACCAATTCGATGTGAGATTAAAAATTCCCGTCGGAACAAAATAAATTTTTCATGGTTTTCATGCAGAATTATGAATAGAATTGCCATGGAAAATAAACAATGAAGCCTTTTTAAGGATATTAATTAGTCCTTTGCTTTGAGATTCAGCGAGTAGACTCTGCTTACTTATATTATAGCTTGTATTATTACTACTTGATTGCTATATTTGATCAAGTTCCTCATATTATTGATATTTTTATCATTATTATTACTAGGGTTACTTCACGGTGGGTTCTGACACCACTTAAAAATCCCAAGCCACGAATTTTGACGGACGAGCCCGGCACAAATATAGAGAAGAGGAATGGCACACCGATGTGTGAGGAACCCATGACCTCTAGGAAACACGCTCGAGATAAGTCTCCATGGCACCCTCCTGTCGTGCAGCCGTTGGCAGGTGAAGAGGATGTTGTTACAAGTAATGAGATCATGGGGGCAGGTCTGTCAGCCGAAGTCCGAACTATTCCTTAGGTCGGGGAAATCGACAAAATTGACGAAGGTGCTACTCGATGAGCAGCAATTGGGTCCTCCCATTGGAAATGCGAAAGACCATGGCATCTCAGCTGAAGCACTGCAACTACCTCATCATCTCCTTCTTGGTAATTTCCCTGAAGTTAGCATTACAAAGCAAGTGATATTCCATGAATATCATTTGATTGTCGGGGATTTGAGTGGGTTCGAAGCTTGTACCTTATATTCTGAAAGCATGTGCATAAAACATTTCGAATAATTCATCCTTATTATATTCTCCCTTTTTTTCCCCTTAGATTTCCGCCAAAGTTGGATGGATCCACTCCAAATAACTTTTAACCCGTGACAAAAGGAAGTTGAGTGAAGGACAGAAAACTAATTTAATATAAATTTGATTGGTGCACTAACCTGATCCGAATCGTCATGTGTATTTTTACTGTCCGTGCTCATACTTTGTACTGATAAATCTGATGTGCCTAAAGGTCCCGATGAATCAGGTCCATTAGGACCGAGTCCACTTAATGCCATTGAGGACGCTCTTACGTGCGGTTCATCGTCATCCTCATCTTCACTTCCTGAGCCCATCAGTGAATCTGTAACAGACGCAAAAGAGTTTTAAATAGACACGCGACTAAGACTAGATTAACCAATTAATTTAAAATATCGAATAGAACTCCCAATCAAAGAGGGAGATAATTTAGCTTTACAAAAAATTTAAGCTTGTTCTCACTTTGCCATCAAAAAGGGTGAGAAAAAGATTTAACATTTAAACGGATTGAACAGATTGTATAAGAAACATTTATCCTGTTAGGTTACAATCAACGGATGCTATTAAGTGCATACGATTCCTCTCTATGCGAGGGAGGTTGTTCTACTCCAGCAATTGTACTTTTATCTTTATACAAACGTCGACTAGAATTACCAACGTATTGCATAGCAAATGTGTAACACGAGCCATAGATTTTCTGGTGGAAAATCTTTGCAATGATTTGATTTTGGTAACCACGGTGGCATAGCGTGGAGAGAGAAAATTAATCGGATTTTAAATTGACACACGACCTGTTCAGTTTCGCGATTCGCCAAGCGTGAAGACATTGAAGAATGAAACGAAGGATGGCACCACGAAGGAAAACAAAGGATGAACGAGTTAGCATTTGTCTAAGTATACTTGCTTCAAATCCGCCCGAAAGGAGGATATTCGAGAGCAATTTGAATAATTCACGTACGTAGTGTCGGGAGACATTGATGGACGACGTTCAAGGATTAAACAGGAATCATGTCAATAAAAAGGATTTCGGTAAATATTCGTGAGATTTTGGGTGAAGCACATTCAAGCGAGTGTAGTAAATGTGCATGTCCTTGGCGTTGATTGGATCAATCAGTTTAACATAATTGTTGAATTCGTCGCTGGAATGCCTTTTATAAGGCTTCTACTCATTATCTCAATACGAAGCTGTCGAAGTTAATATTTCTGCACCAACATAATTGAAGAATCAATCAGCATCCTGGATTGTCGCAACGTCTTCCATTTCAACTATTCATGTTACATAGCGCAAAGTGTATCAAGGCAAGTTTTGTGACAACGGACTATCAAAAGAGGAAATTCAGTGACTGAGTGACACAAGGACTCTATGAGCACTTGATCACCGTCTGTTCACACACGTTGAGAGCGAAGCGACACAAGCAAAGCCCAAAGGGTGTTCATGGGGTGAAGCAAGTGGTTTTGTCATTCCTTTCATGTTTGAACATATCTTTTGAATGTTGACGAGAATCCCAATAGTAGTTACATGAAAATGAATGTCCTGGCCGAGAACTGTAGAAAACAGCGAGCACGGTCTGTCAGTTGGCTCATGTGGGCTTTCTCTGTTTGCAATAGCTTGAAAACAGATTGGCTTCGGGAATTGGAGTCAGCTTTGAGGGACAAAACGTTGATTCAGAAGCAAAGGAACGTTCACCCCATTTTACTTTTTATACGATGCTACTCGTACTAGCACCCTTGTTCGCGTTGCACGGTGGGTATGAAGCTGTTCAAGATAGATGGGGTGCAACGTTCAATGATGCTTGGGCTTTCGGCTGGCATTCTGTTTCATGTGGCTGCTGTACTGGTCCTGCTTTACTTCTTTGTTTGAAATGAAAACACTTGTTTTGTTTAGGAAATTATTTAAGTGAATGATATTAGAGGTTAAACAATTGAGGAAACTCCCAACAGCTCGTCTACTGGTACTTGAGGGCTCTTGTAAAACACACTACATTGTTCTTCAACTAAACGAGATGATGCATCACTTTCTGTTTGTTATTTTTTTTTTTTTGAAACGTTTCGTATTCTTTGTATAGGAATACCTTAAAGGGTCGGCTGTTCTGCCGGTGGCGTTTGCTGGACTGGCTTTGTGCAAGGGTTTAGTAGGATTGATTTGTGCATGGTGCCTGTATACATAAATATTTTCGCAGTATCACATGCACGTTGGAGGAACATTAATTTCGAATTAGTTTTGCATCATATGTTACATGATGCGGAAACGCGACCATAAAAATTCATCGAAATGCGTTAAATGTTAAATGTAAGAAGTGTGGGCAAAATGTGTGGATGGCGAAGGTAAAGAATGTACGGAAATTTGTTACGCATGAACTATAAATGTAATTGTTATTGTCATTTTTTAATTGTTTGCTTTGTGGTGTTTGCAGAAGAAGAAAACAGGTTGTGTTGGAATGTGCGTTTTATAAAAACTTATGTGAACTACGCATCCCCACATTACGATAGGGTTCTGGAATCGCCATAAGTGTTGTCTCGGTCTTGTGTTCACTGTCCTATTTTGTCGGTATGGTTGCAGTTGTCGTCAAGGCTTTGAAATGCCTGTAGTTAACAGCAAAAGGGTGCTTCAGTTCCTGTTCTTCGCCAGAGCTTATCAGACTCAATGACTGTATTTCTGAGGTAATCGTGCTTACCTTGTTTGCCTAAGGGAAGTCATCTTGGAGTCGAATTAGCTTCGCGGCTTATGTGCGTATAGCGCGAATCACCACAATTGTCTGCCTTAGTTATCTCAGCCTGTCAAGAAGACTTCCTGACATTTGGTTGCAAAGTTGGAAGCTTAATGGAGTTCGGCTGGGATTGTTTTCGAAAAAAAAACGATGCGAGAAAACATCTGAGTTTTTTTGTCGTGAGTGCTGATAAATATAGTGTTTGTCGCTTCCAAGGAAGCAGGAAGGCTACCAGATGTGCTGCTCGTCAACTGTCAAACAAAACTTTACTGTGCCGTTGTTGCCAGTTGTCAAGGCTCCTTCGATGGCTGTAGGCGTTCCAATTCTTCTCGATTTCGTTGAAAAGGGAACTGATTGAATAAGTTTTTACGAAGTATCTCATTTTTATCCGACCTATATTATTTCTCATCTTAGGTATATGGTACCATTTCTTATTCTAGTTTAAAACTCATGCATGTAGCTGAAGCGATTTCTCACTCAGCTTATAACGATTCAGTACTTCACTTTGGACTATAAATAAAGCTAATTGCTTCCAAATCATTTCATTGTGTTACACGCACTTGAAACAAATTCCCCTACGGAATATTTTATTCGTGGTTGTTTTATCCTTGCGCTTTAATTCATCCGAACAAATGACTGACGTTGAACTTCTGCACGGAATTTCACGCTTGAGCAGTCAAGAGCCCCCTGCATTCAAGCAGGAAAATAGTCCATTCGCCAAACTTTGTAGACATTCTTCCTTAGAATGCTTGTCAGCCTGACTGCATTTCATCTGTTTCAGTTCATAACGGAGAATCATTTCAGCTATGGTTTCAATGGGAAGTTTAAAACATGAGGTTTCTCTTTGTAAGAAGGTGTTGTCGCTTCTGCAAGGAAAAAAGGAGCCCAAAAAACCATTTGGTATTAAGGAAGGACTCAGGAGTTTATCGGAATACCTAGAATTCCTGGTGTTTAGTCGAGTTGAAGGGTATGCGTGCTGAGTTGATCGGTCCCTGTTCGTTTCTTGAGCTGCACAAAAACACATTGATCAATTTCATGTGTAACATTCTAATAAAGTCGAGTGTTTCCTTTTCGGCCACAAAATGTTGAAACGGGTGCAGAGTGATGTGAATGAAGGTAAATGATTTATATAGTTGGGCGGGAAAAGAAGGGGAGCTTTGAAATATCAATGTCGAAGTCGTTCTACCGTACGTGAAAATTCCCTTCCATATGAAGTACAAGGACGAAGTAGGGAATGACGACGACATCGACGACACATACATATACTTATTTTGTAAAGTTTCTTGTTCGCTTCGTGGAAAATTTTCCTGGAATTTGTTCCATGCGAACAATTCAGTCACAATCATTCTGGTTTTGACGGTTAATCGTTAAAATTTCAGCTTGAGAATTTATTTGTGGGGTTACAGAGAGATTGAGCGATTGGTAGTTGTGTTGAGTGCAATGATTTCTTTTACCAAGTTGGTTAGAAAATGTTTCAATGAAAACGATTTTGTGGTAAGCTTTAAGCGGATGAGGGAAAAGTTGAGTCAGTTACTAATACATTGCTCAGACTAGAGTACAGTTCGTGTTAAATTTTAAAGGAATAAAACAATATGTTTACCGGCGTACTTAAATCGATAAAAAACTGTCACCTTTCCATTACATCAGAATAGCCCTCAAATGTTCACTGAAATGTATGCAAATTGATAAGTCGGTCAGAATCCAATAAAATTTTGAAATAGCCAATCAATGCAAAAAGATTTCTAGTCGTCTATACCGGCGTACTTTTCAAAAATATTCAAGAAAACCCCCGACTTGGAAGTTTTTCACAAACAAGGATTATTTTAGGCAAGGATCAATGCTAACAATGAAATTTCTATGCATCTAAACTAATCCTGGGATTCATTTATAAGTCCAAACTGTCGTAAAACCAATTTTTAATCCTGTTCTCAATATCTTGAAGGTAAAGTGATCAAAAGGATATGGCTATGCCTACGAATTGCTTGTGTTTATATATACATGTGGAAAAATCATATTTGGAAGGGCTAGGGATTAATAATGATCGAAGGCAGGTATTCAAATGTATTTTAATCTCTTGTATATTGTTTCATTGAAAAGATCTACTAATCTATGGATTGCCTTACACGGGACGACTGTGCTTAGAAATATTTTCGGATAAGTTTGTTAACAATTTACAAATGGGTTAATTTGGATTAGTTTTAAGGATGCGACAAGTGAATGGATGATTTTCACTGAGATTTCAATGATAGTTATTCTGTTTGTGATCGTTAATATTTTTCGCTTAGTAAAAAAGTTAATTCTATTACAAGCTGATTTAGTTGGATCAGTTTATTGTATACGGCCCTTCGGGAAGCAAATCGTTGGCGTGTCCTTTACAGCGTCTGGAACAGCTAGCATCTCGTTATCCACCTCTCGGATGTAAAGCTTTTTAATATATTTATGTTTATCAGATCTAACTTACGAGTTTACGTTTTAGTTGCAATCTTTGTCTTACTTGGTGATCCCGACGTGACTTTCCGAACAAAAATGTTTCTTAGCCAGCGTTTGTAGTAATTAGATAGTAAGATGCGAGATATGTTGGCGTTTATATACTGTAAAATGTATTAAGAAATATTGGATACATACATTTCTTTAGATAAGGTATATTCCAAAATATGTTCTGAGATCTCGCCCGTCTCTTCTTTCGTCTTGTTCACTAATTACAATCTCTTGTTTCGATTCACACTTTAGATTTTATGACATATTTAAATCTCTGGACAACTCGCCAACACATTGCACAATTAATTAATGTTCCTCAACAGAATATGCGTTGTCAATAGAACAAGACATTTTTCTCACTAATATTTCAAGATATTCACTGCCGTTCACTTTGATGTTCAATGAGTGATTATCAGCTTGCACTACAGGAAACCTCCCCTTGAATGGAAGCTAAATGTTGCTTTGCGTGCAAGAAGTTACCGGATAACTGTTTCAACAAAAAATAAGATGCAAACACGCTTGGTATTTGTCAGTGTTGCATACTGGGGTAGAGATTCTTCACAAATACCGGCCATTATCACTGCCAACTCTCCCACTATTGCTGCACTTGCAGATCCAACACGAAATGGTTCCATTTGAGATAAATTGCCCATATTTCATAGTGAATGATTACCTGGGATGCGCATATCAGTCGGATACAGAGGAAGCATCTCTTGATTTCGTTTTCTGAGGTGTAAGATCGGGTATTGTTGCGGTTTCTGATTCCATGTGACTACCAAGAAAGACTCATCAAATGTTAATGCTGCACTATTAGCCTTAACATTAAAGCCTGGCGCGTTTTATGGTCGTCAATGATTACGGTTCGGCAAAAGCAAAAAAAAAACAACAACAAGAGATGAATCTTTTACAAGTTGAATTTTTTTTCGGAAAAAACTTTTGTTGATTTTGGTAGTTAAATTTCCATAACGGCTATAAATTTCGAATGAAGACAGTGATTAACCCTTAAACGTGTAAATATGTATTTGCATTTTTCCGTTGTGAATCGATTGAGCGTGCTGGCCGTTTGAATTCCTCTGTTAAAACCTGTTGAATTTTTTCAACCTTCTTGGATCCACTGATAATCAGCACACATTCAGGGTTAATCGTCAACAAAGCAACCCGAACTGTAGCGGATCATCCAAAGATTATTATACTATATTGTATTGATCACACACCCGCAATAACCATAAAGCAATTATCGGCCACTAACCCTTATTCGGTGTCATTTTATGGGTTTTTTCTTGCAAGATATGATCATCTTCATCTCCTGATTGCTGTGCTGGACATCGCCCATTTACTCAAAATTAACATAAACCACCGGATGATGACTGCTCACACTGTCCATGATCAGCCTCTAACTAAGGTTGCAGGATGTGGTAGTGGTGGACAGTAAAAGTATCCAGAAGCTAATAACTGTAATTATTACTCAGTATGTGATTTTTTCTCAAGTGAAAGGAAAGCGAAGCGTGGAGCCAATATAATTTTACAGCATTATAATACTTATATTGAACCTTACCTAGTTTTCTTGGGAACTTTACAGCCTACGGGAGTTGAGGTCAGTCCTAATGTTAACATTTTCACTTGAATTTAAGGACAGGAGTATCTTTTCTCCTCTTGCGTTTGCTTCAATGTTGTCTACATTGTTTGGATTTTGTGATTTCGTTAATAAAATCCAACGGTTTGGCATTAAATATTTATAAGCTTGTGCAGAATGATGCTGAGAGGTAGAGACATGAGTGAATATGAGTATGAGTTGTTGGTATATGGATATTTATAACGAAATTTATGTTATTATGAAATATTTCAAACTGTTGAAAATTGGGAGGATGTAAATCATTCCCGAGGACAATTTGCATGGAACTCAGGTAAACATAAAAACATTTGTTGTATGACAGCTTCTGCAACTTGATTCGAATGAATTGATCGTAGTTATCTCCATGTGAGGTTGCGGATGATAATGAAAGCAAATTTAGTTGATAATTTTATATTTGTTGAAGTTACAAAACAGTCCGTATATTATTTTGTTCGAGAAATATAAACAATGCTCAGACACTTTTTTAGAAGGAGTTATTCACACTTTTGTTGTATGTAGCTGTGTAAGGCAAGCGAAAGCATTTTGCTGCTTGTTTTTTACTTGTTTCTGAAAACATTATCCTTGCAACTCAATACAGGTAACCTAGCGATATTCTTCCCTTATGAAGCCATTGGGACGTAAAAAAAAGCCGTCTGAAAAAAACTCTCAGACTGTTATTTTGACATGCGAAAAAATTTCTTTTCTCGATTTCACACCGATTTCGCACCTGTGTATAAGTATAAAGCTATGTTGCCCCAGCTAGTGCTACCACCGTCTTGGAAATCATATATAACCGCCAATTTACCAATGCTCGTCGAGCCATTTTACCAGACTTCCACGCAACAACCAAATGCAGCCAAAAACTAATGACCCTAGAGCCACTCTTCCAGCCTCCACCGTGGCCACCAAATGCAGCCAATTCGCATTCCAACTAATGCATCGGAATATTCGGAGGACGAGCTTCAATTGGATACCTCGTTCAAGGAAATCGGAGGAAATAGAGATTTTTGTCGAAAATTTTAGGTAAGGTTAACCCCTCGCGACATTTTGGGGTCTAATTTGGAAAAAATTTCTTTCCGCAATCCCGCACCTGATTATCATTTCTGGTAGTATGCTAACATGGATTTGTTTGACTATATAAATTGAATCCACAGAGCGCTTCCTAAGTTTTCCCTCCTCCTGTCGAATGCTTTTCTTCGAAATTCGTGAGCTACATTCATGCACTACAAGAGGCCATTTGTTTTTGGAACTTTTTTATCAAATGACCATACAGCTCATTATGCTGCACTATCCTCTGCTTCGACGATTGCTTTTAGGACCCCTTCTGGACGATTCACACTTTTGCTATAGGCTGTACTATTTGCATACGCCGAGTTATTTCGCCTATTTAGCTAGATTTGAAGGTTGCCACGATTTTTCCATTTTCAAAAAATTTTTTACTGTCAATGAAAAACTACGCTCGTCCGATTTTATTCTGAAAGAAATGAAGTTCACGCGATTAAAAGTAATTCTCTTCCTTTACTCAATGACTATTCGAAACCATCTGCTGCTTTCATCAGACCATATTTGCTAAGACTATTCATGCCCGCCAAGGAAGCTCTTGAAATCCGAGAAGTTTTTCTCACCTATTTCGCACCTTTTGTTATTATTATTTCGGTTAAACTAACAATAATCGCTTTCCACATCGGATGTTCATTTACCTTTTCTATTATACCAAGCTAGACCACTTCCATGTGGAACCGTCCCTGCCCAACAGGCAAATCATTCAGGAAATACTTAGAAAACAATTTTGATGTATGTGCGCATCTATGAAATTGCGTATGGCTGATATCCTAGTGAATTGTTCAACAAAATCAAAACAACAATAACTGCTAGACTTTCATAAGTGTACATATTGTATAACATATCAAGGATTATCGTCAGTGATTGGACTACCCTAGCTCAGTTGCTCTAAGGCCGACTGCGTTTCAGTTTCCTCAAACAATTGATATCCTCTTACACAATAGGTCTCCATTACACTATAACGCCCTTTTTATTTATCTTTCATAGCTATCCATTTGTTTATTCAAAACAAATGCTTCTCTTGAAAATACAACACGAAAAACTGACGAAGGACTGTAAAAACAATAAGGGGGCGATATTGCAGAATCAAAGGCATGACGAGACTTGCGATTTCCAAATGAAATGCTGCTGGCCAGGATGAAAAAAAAGCTTTTTGAGTATAATTTTGGCACGATGAAATACGAAGAAATGCCATTACAAAGTATTGCATTGGGATATTTTTGTATTTTCTGCATGTCCTTTCTGCAAGAGTTCAAACATTGGAATTTAATTGTGAGCTGGAAGTTTTATTTTGAGAGTTTCATACTACAACATTCACCTAATCGAATATCAACCACAATCCTGTCACTATAATTTGTGAACAAGATTCACGTGACTTAATCTGCAACCCCTATTGAATCCTTAATAATACCGACAAGGTTTTTCTTTGAACCGCATCGAAGAAGGTTCCATTGAGTCTCTTGCTCGTGTTATGAAACCTGAAACTGCTACAAAAAAGAAAAAAAAATAACTAGAACAGGATTAGCCTTTCGACTAATGATCAGCATCATCACCATCAGCCATTACGTTCTAGCCATCGGCGTTTCTGCTACTTACAAATGCGGTAAGGTGGTTGATTTTTAGGAGCGAAAGAATAGTACAAGGTATTTGTGTGTGCTGTTGTAAAGGTACGTTTAAATGCACAACGTGTCGTGCATAAGGAGCTTATCTTGAAATGACACTCTCAGCTTGTGTGACGAACGATGGCAGCCTTTCATCTTACGGTCGAACGCTTCGGCATAGTGAATGGTTGGTTGGTTGTACGATTGGGAAAAGGGATGGCGGTAAAGGACATTTTGTATTCGGAAAGGTATTTGATTTTGCTGAGCTGTACTGAAAAGGTGTCAGTTTCGCATCCACAGATAGATAGTTGCGAATTATGGGAACATATATAGGGTTTATGTATCCTATAGGATTATAGTTTTTTCTCATTCAAAGGATACTTTTGATCTTTGACTTGTAGCTAATATTAAAGCTTAGCGTATTTTGGAAAAACTTGATATCACTCGGCAAGATTACGCAACGATTCTGTGTTGTACAACCCCTGAACTATATAAACACTCTGCATGGAAGGTCGCACTTTATTGGCACGAATAAGAATGAAAAAACAACTTGTTACAAATGATAAAGTCTCTAAGTTGCAAAAATGGGTGTGTCAAATACTTTCCAACATTTTGAATCCATCAAAGCGTGACCCTACATTATTCTCAAAGCTCTTTCACATTTAATAACCATGTGCAGGTATTTTGTATAAAGAAACGTGGTATTGAAAAGTATAAACCATTAAATCGCGTTTTATTGTTTCAATGTTTATTCCTTTATACGATCATATAACAAATGAATTTGTAATAATTGTTATGTGCGTGTTTTTGCTAATCACATTCAAATAGTGGAAGAACTATTTTCATTTTTTAATGAGCTGCTGACGTGATACTAAATTATTTCTTATTGATATGACGTTGGTCTTTTGTACACATTAAAATGAAGATGTAGTATTTGCTTTTATGAAGTTATAGGGGCGTGGTTGGTGATAGTTTTGTAACGATTTGTAATTGTTATGCCGTATTACAAGTGACTTCAGCTTTGATTGTTTTCTAAGCGTTTATGATCAAGTTTAACTACGACTCAAATCTTTTCCCGGTTACCTTTAACCTTTAAAAAATAGCATGGTTACAACACATCCCTAAATCCTTGTTCTAAAAGCCCCCTGGTTATAATTTTTAATGACGGGAAATCCTAGTAAGCTACTTTCATACGAATTATTTGTAGGAAACTCTCGTATCAGTTACCAAGCCTATTAAAAAGTCCCCGGTCTGACACACAGATGGCGGTGCTAGTATTAAATCCATATGATTTTTAGTTAGTACCAACCTTGAAACGATACGCGTCAAAATTTGACAGCAGTCCGACGATTGGTTTGTGACATATTGCGTTGTGAGTGTAGCTACTTTTGTTATTTGAAAAAAGATGGAAAAAAAAAGAATTTCGTGTGCTGATTAAATATTGCTTTTTGAAGGGAAAAAATACAGTTGAATCAACATCTTGGCTTTATGAAGAGTTTCTGGGGTCTGCACCAGGAAAATCAACCATCATTGATTGGTATGCTAAGTTTAAACGTGGTGAAATGAGCACCGAAGACGGCGAACGCAATGGACGCCCAAAAGAGGTTGTCACCGACGAAAACACCAAAAAAGTTCACAAAATAATTTTGAATGATCGAGATAGCAGACATTGTAAAGATATCATCTGAACGTGTACATTATTCACGAATATTTGTACATGAGAAAGCTGTGTGCAAAATGGGTGCCGCGCGAGCTCACAATCGACCAAAAGGAACAACGTGTTAATGATTCTGAGCAGTGTTTAAAGCTGTTTAAGCGCAATAAACCTGAATTTTTGCATCGATATGTGACAATGGATGAAACATGGCTCCATCATTTCACTCTGGAGTCCAATCGACAGTCAGCTGAGTGGACTGCACACGATGAACCGAATCCAAAGCGAGGAAAAACACAACAGTCAGCTGGCAAGGTTATGGCATCAGTATTCTGGGATGTGCAAGGTATAATATTCATTGATTACATTCAAAAGGGCCAGACCATCAACAGCGATTATTATATAGCGTTATTGGATCGTTTAAAGGATGAAATCGTTAAAAAACGGCCCTATTTTAAGAAAAAAAAGTGCTGTTTCATCAAGACACTGCACCGTGTCACAAATCAATGAAAACAATGGCAAAATTTCATGAATTGGGCTTCGAATTGCTTCCGCAGCGACTTATTCCTGCTCTCAGACCTCGAAAGAATGCTCGCTGGAAAGAAATTTAGCGCCAATGAAGAAGTAATCGCCGAAACTGAGGCCTATTTTGAAGCGAAAGACAAATCGTACTACAAAATGGTATCGAAAAGATCGTTATAATCACTGTATCGCCCTCGAAGGCAACTATGTTGAATAATAAAATCGAATTTTGCCAAAAAAAAATGTGTTTTACTATGGTTGATCAGGGACTTTTTAATTGGCCTGTTATGTTATCCATGGTTTATTACAAAGCTTATGCGAAATACTGTTATAAAGAGAGCATCGATTCCAGGACACGTACCAAACCCTAAAATTCTCACTCAATAATGTAACACAGGAGATGAATTAAATCAATATAAACAAAACTCCGAGCAATGACTTCATAACATGCACAGCATTTAGAGAACTACTTCGTACAGGTTTTACTGACTACGCTATAATATTCAATATTGTTCTTTGACTGAATTTTTACCCTCACAGCTGCGTAGAAGCCAGAATTATCCTTATTCCCAAATGAACTATGATAATGCAGAGTAGCTTAATAATCTTATTGCCGCTTTTGTCAAAGATTTGTCGAACTTAATGGAAAATCTCAGCCCATATTTACAAATGAAAAAGGTAATCCTTAAAAGCAGGAGTGCCAAAAGGTAGCGCACTTACTTCATAGTTATACATAATTTGTCAAATTGAATAATCCAATCGGAAGTCTTATCTAATTCTATTCAAATTCTATTCTCTGCAGCGAAATTAAATTAAAATAATTTTTACTTGTGTGATTGCGTCGAACACGAAAAGCTTCAAAAACTCTAAGATACACCCTGGGATCGTTAAATGGGACATGAACTCTCGGAACACAAAGCTGAATTATGCATCCGCATACTTAGCTCCATATACACGATCACATCAATGTGATCATCCTTCTGCACGTGACCTTCTCTATTCCAGACCGTTTTTCAATGCACGGGCCGTACAAAGTCATCTATGCCATTGCTCATAAATGTCTCTATGAACCATTTGGAGCAGATTTAGGCCTCATATCTCCATTGCTCTCAACATGGCATAGGGCGAAGGAACTCTATACAAGCGCCCCAAGGTACTCTAGCGCATAGCCGGAATGATGCCAATAGTGTTAACTAGCATCGTCGGGATATCGCTTCTATGCAAGTTATAGAAAGACTGCAAATGATATCTGAAGATAAACTATACAGAAAAGCCTACTTACTGATCAACCAAGGCTTGTAACTGATACCCATGCTGAATCATTAGGTAGTAAGTTTTTGTGCACCTTAGGTAAAGTTAGTGTTGAGCAGGCTCAGGCAAGGAATAAAATAAATAACTACCATTTGTGCTATGCATGGCAGAAATATAAACCAAAGCGAAGAGTTGTATTCGAGTAAGCTAGAGACCTGTTTTAGATCAAGATTTAGATGTTTTAGAATACGTTTACATACGCATGGGCTAGGAATGATGCGCTTTTAAAACCAAGTTGTCCAATAAATTTCATCCCAGGAAACCCAGAAAACATCCCAAATATCCCCACTACCCAACAGCTTGTCAGTTTACGCTAATCATGCGAGTGTTAGCAAGCGGTTAGTTCTATCTTCACATTATCTTCAGAGAAGAAAAAAACTTTCTTAGATATATTAAATGATTAACAATGTGCAGTAGTTGTTGACAGCGTCCGGAAATTATGTTGCATACTTATAACGAAGCAAAAGATTACCGCAATGGCACTTTACCACACGACAGCAGCTGTAAAAGAGCACAACACAACACAGTCAGAAAGGTGATATTTGATTAATGAAAGTTCACAGTATGAAGTCCAATTTGCCTTTCAGTCTCTCAGATAAAGAAAATTCCGTCGTCCGCTCATCAATTTGAATAAACCTGAAACCTTTTCGGTCAATCTTTTAAACACTTTACCGCCATACCACATCATTCTGTTATTCCTTGCTTTGTGCTGACATGTGTTTTCGCTTTTTATTCCTTCACTCACATTCACGTTGTAAAATAAAATGTACAATCATTTAATCGAACTATTCTAGAGTTGAAGAATGGCGCCATGCCATCCACATGTCCCGAGTAGATAACATTTCGTGAAACGCGAACAGATCTCTCCGCAAGAAAAAAGTTTCTTATCTATCTAATCGAAGAAGTGTGCTGTCTCAGCACAAGCGTATCCTCTCAACTTGGTCAGGATGAATGTGTGCCCTTTTCTTGTTTTACTCATTCCAAAATGGGTCAACAATCGAACTTCTGTCACCCCCATTGGTTTGATGGCCGTTGGATTGGATTTTAACTAATTTTCTTGTCTGCGCGGGATCCTGTTACAAGATACTGAACGAGGATGATGTGAGTGATACTCTAAATCATAATATTGACATGCTTTTGATAGGTTGATGAGTCAATGAATTTCAAACCCGCAGCCATCTTTCGTCAAAAGTCACGATTTCCAGATTAGACGCATTCACTATTTAGTATCTATGTAGTACCATGTACATAGAACGCGAGTAGATGCTAAGGAATGGTATTGAATGACGATAAATTGATCGAAAGCGATAAAATGCTTCAACGCGCCGCAATGAAGGCAAGTAAAATACAAGTCACGTTCATAAAGGAGCATACGAAGCTTGGGCGCTAGGATAGCTGAACAAATAACGTTTCGGTGTTATGAAAAATTCGTGACGCAAAGGAAATGCTGAAGATATTTTGATTAGAATCTAATTTGCACGTATCTATACAGCAATTTGGGTGGCTCTTCCAATCCATACATTTTAATAATGCCCATTCATGAATTCCACTTAAATCTATGAGGAAATCCCTTAGCGTTTCTTCAAACACATACAACCCAACGAGTGAGCTGGGCCATAAAACCAATATCCTTTTTTTTTGACCTACAATCATATTTTAATTTCTTGCTTGAGATTCTAGGAAGTGCTCAGTATGATTATTTCAAGAAGGAAACTTTTTCATTCCCATACGCATAGCAAACAAAAAGCACCGCCCTACAGGAACTTCAAAGGCTGCCCTCTATCAATAAGCAGGGCTGCAAAAAAAGAAAAGAAAAGGATCCCAATTTCATTGTAAGACATCCATAAATTATTGGCACCCCGAAAAAATGACTTAGCGCAACATTTGGTGTGGAGCATGCACACTTTGAAGACGCACACACTGAAAAGGATCACAACAAGCACAACACAATGGCAATTACCCTTGTATGTGTACTCATGGAAAAAGGCAGGGAAGTGGGTAGCCGGCATAGACATTTCCATCTACACAGCCGTTCATACTTAAATGGATGGAGACATGTGTGGAAGGTAATCTTTTGGGTGGCAGTTCTACATATAAGAAATCAAATATATGTAGATCGATAGATATCAGGGCCGTTGTTGCCTCTATTTTACGATTCAGTTCCATTCCTCGAATCTAAGCGAAAAGAATGATTGTATCGCCAACGTCGATGCTGTGCCAAAGCAATCCTGACGATTCAACGAGGAGCCTTTTAGCGTTGAGCGGCGTTCATAGCGACGACCAACCGTTCGTTTATTCGCGAACGATATGGAGAGAGAGAGAGAGCCCTGTTAATGTTTATTTGACAAGTTTTATTGTCGACCGAACAATAAATTCTTTCTGGCCATTATGTACTTGAAAGGCATCATGGAAAATATGAAAAATCGGCAATGAACAACAAACCAAGTGGCCCGGTATGATGGGAATGACTACGATAACTCTATGACGACGTTGACGGTGTCCAGGGAAATAAAATGCCAATGTAGGTTTTCATTTGATATCCCTTTTTTCGGCAACGGACCGGCAGGCAACTCAGCAAAAGACTTATGTTATAAATTTAGAAAAAAATACAACAATAAATGTGTACACAAAGGCAATAATCGAGTGTGAGTTGGAAGCTTACAGCCATTTTGTCGGAATTTATATGAACTTTTCTTTTTCGGGATAGAAGGAATGATACCGCGGGCAAATGCAAAAAGGTTCATACAGAGTTCCGATTTTTACTTTGATATATTGTTGCGACTAAGAGGTTTCATTAATCGAGTGTATATGTTATTTCTCTCTGATCTGAGTTCTAATATTCCTTTAAATGCGTTGTTTTCCACAAAAACTTTCCATTTAGATGTGTTGGAAGAAATATAAGTATAAATAAAATACAAAGATAAATATAGTAGGAACGTAATTAAAATATAAAGATAATGCCTACCAATGTATCTTAGACTATAATTTTAAATTATTGACATTGATTTCAATCATAATTATGATGAGTCGATAGCACACCCACGACCATACGTGCAATAATAACTGTTGTTATTAAAACAACTCAATTGGTAATATTTCTTGTGTCCCGAAAGGCTCCACCACAAATATTGGCGGTAATATGCCAATAGAGTCTGACATTTTAACCATTTTAACTGTTTGGCTTAATTAAGAAATTTATTTCCTAATTGAAACCAAAGTTTTGCGGTAGGTAACATAACGATTGATTCTCAAAATAGTTATTGGAGAATTTCGGCCGGAAAAAGTATTGTGTACGGTGAAGAAGCACTTATTCAGTAAATATCCTTGTGTTTTAACCGGGATTCTGTTGGTATTCTGTTCTGTGATCCAAATTCAGTACGCTGAAGTATGGGTCAGTTAGGATTCCGCTCCTATTTCCCTTATTGAAACTGCACTTATAATTGATGATATATATGATTCAGTATATTTCAGAATAAAAAAAAAACTACAGCATATCAAAGATATTGGAAACTTCGTGGCTTTCAGGGAGTGGAGATAACGAAGGCATTGAAACTATAAGATCTCCCAGCAATATTCTGTCCATTAAGGATGCAGAAGGCTTGCTAGCATTGCAAAGATGGAAGATCTCCTTTGAAGTTAATTTTAACTAACTAGCTTGAACAAAAACTGTGCTTACATTTTCTCGTAATTCTGTTACTGATGCTCACTACAAACAAAGCGGAATATAAGAACATACAAGTCAGATTTGCCATGCTTCCGATTGAACCAAGGCTTTAAGTCGCAGATCAGGTGTTGTGAAAGAGCATTCTCTCTCCTTATTGACCCATGATCCTATCTTTCATTTCCATATGCAGATGATTCAATGCTCACTAGGCAGAAGGGTAATGTGTATTACTCCTGATATCACCTCATTAGGTGCCCAACCGAATAAACTTTCGTTGAGAACAATTAATCAAATCAGTAATTTTAGAATTTCGGGGTCTCGAATGTAGTAGTATTTCGAATGTAAGAGAATAGCTGCTATTCAACTGTCTCTTTGTCCAGCGTTCCCACTCTAATCATGACTCTTCGGAAAAAAATGTACTTTGAAGTTCCAATATTTGCTAAAGCAAACACAAAAACGTTTGAAAATTGGATCTAGACCCTCTACTGAATCAGATACTATGTCTATATTTACATGATCATTTAAAATACACGTTAAACCATAACGTTAATCCACGTTAAACCTCTTCCTCTTAATGCATTGACTGGAGCATTCTTTTTTTCAACAGTCTTGTACCCTTCAGAAAAATATAGTGAAACATACTCTTGAATTTTGCATTGATGCTTTAATATTGGCATTAACGCTAACGTCATTAGCCAAGTATTCCCAACGCATCAAAATGAATAGTCCACAACAAAGTCATCTAAAAGAAAGAGATTAGAAACATTCAACATCGTCTATAGGGAAAACAAACTTTTTCCAAAAATGATGTGTTAATGATCTTACCCTAGGTAAAATTTTCGTCAAAGTAACTCTGTTTCATTTCCTCATAAATGATTGCACAACTCACACGAATATCCCTGAAAACTTTCCAAGGTCATTAAATTCAAAAACTCCTCGAATGCTCAACATTTAATGCAAGAATGTACCCCAAATATATATATACGTATGAATCCATATGGTATTTTCAGCTGTTATATGTTTAGTATCCTATGTATAAAAGATAATATCATGATCAGTGTATCCCCAGATGAACTTTACGCTCGTCCTAGAAAATTCTCAAACAAAATGTTTTGGGAAAGAAGACCTACAACTGAGAAAACGTAAATGACGACTCCAAAAGTCTATGTATCATGTGCCAGACTTTCAACCATTCTCCTCCTGAATGAATGACTTTTTTGGTTATGCTTGCCATGCCTTCCTTCCTTCCTTGTTACGTTTTACCATCAAAACGTTATGATACCTATGTATTGTACGTTATAACAAAAGCGTCAACGATGACTACGAAAAGGAAACCAATTTCCTTGAAAATTAAAGGTGCCTCCCCCGGTTTTAAAGTGCTGCGAAAAATACATTCAAGCTAAACGTGAAATTTTCTCAATTTACCAACTTTAAGGATAAAACCTATTGAAGGAAAGGAAATGTTATTAAAGATTAATGCTATACACATCCTGGTTGAGCGTTGGTAGTAGTTGTAGTAGTCGTTTGCCGGATAAAAACGTTTTGCAATACAGAAAAGTGTTGTTGCTGTTGTTGTATCCATACGTGCGGGGGCCATATACCAGAAGCTATAGCTGTAGCACTTGACTACATTGCAGGCAGTTATCTCTGCTATTATATACCTGAAAAATGGTGTAGGGTCTCTGTACCTAGGCTATATGTTTTCCTATACGTAATCAAATTGGAATGACTATGTCCGCAAGCACAATTTGCTATAACGGTATCTATCTATAACGAAATTTGTGTAAGTATGAATACGCCAGGACAACGAACAACCCTAATACACAGTAAATGCCGACATGCGCCCTGCTGAGCATTGATGCTGTACCCATGTCTGCAAACGGCATATCCGCCATGAGCACACATTTCCTATACATGTTTAGATATGACTGCCTATATTAGTATCTAAGAAGGGACACGTGACGGTGGAGCTGAGGAAACTTCACTTCGCATAGTGTCACATATAAATGGGCAAAAACACAGTTCTATCCTTAGCAGATATCGACATTCGTTCATTCACCGCCACCACATTTTGCATCCCAACTACTTTTGAACCTTCTCAACCTTCTAAATACCATCCTGTCGACGAAGACAACGACAACGACATCCCCGGAAACACGTTCTTGCTTTGTCAACCCGAAACTCACCAAACACGAAAGCTTTGCTACTCGGAATCCTTACTCGCCCGATGGTCTGGGGAAAAATGTGATAGTGCATTCACACTAGCGCACATAAATGGTGGAAGACAGGGATAAAAACATTTTTTCCCTTCCGTCGAATTACACCGAGGAATCTTTTTCAACTGGAGTTGAGACGAAATATTTTTGGAGCCTTTCGGTTATCGCAGCTTGAGATCTTTGCTATTGGCTGCATTCAACCCCTCGTTTAGTCGAGTGCTGTTTTGTATTTTTTTTTCTTCTGTTATGTTACAATATCCCACCCACTATCCCAAGTCATGACATACCAAAGAAGAGATACTCCCTTGCTAAGTTGTCCTTTGGATATTTGTCGCCGGTTGCAGTGAAGGCATGTAGGTAGGTTTGATATCCTTATGGTATTATGCTGTAAGTCTTTTTGTGTCATATATTTATTTATGCTTATCGAGAAAGGACACAAAAGCGAACACAGTGACTTCGCGTGGACGAATAAAGAAAATTTAATGTCTAAAAGGAGGCAAAGCCCGAATACCCTTAAAGCATTGGAAGTGACTGCATTGAAAGGAAGTCGGGATAGGGCGAAGGACCAAGGCTCAAAATGGCTTAACTTGCTGGAGATAGACGACAGATTAACCTAAACCATCTCAGCTCTATGGAAAATTTATTCAATAAAATCACATTTCCCTTCTACAATCGGCAAGATGCTGAAGGTCTAGTCGTAACGTTATCATTGGGCACGTGATAAAGTTGACCATATCGGCCAGATACCGACCTGATAGATATGAACAAACAAGGTTGCTTCTCCGACCTTCTTCAGTTGGATCGTTTTTTCTGGTTATTCCTTGGTTATCTTTAGTTCATATGTCGTTTGGTGTCCTTCTCTTAGTATTCAACGCTGGTAGAGTAAAATGTGAATCGTTGATAACGGTACTAATGTCGAATATATGCAAATTCAAAATAGCTTGAAGGGGGAGATAGTCTACTGCAGTTTAGTTAGCGGATGAAAAATAAGACAAAAAAGGGAATAAATAGTCTTGGAGAATGGAGAATGCAGGATGGCAGATGAGAATCACAATACGTACGGATATTAGGTCTATCCTTTGTTATTGTTATAATTTATCCTTTTCTGTTAAGGTTTTATTGTTTTGGGAATGATTCGAAATCGCTTCTTTACAGCAACATAAATTGTAATCTTCGCTCGTGTACAGTCTTCTCATTCTCAGTATCACTCCACACGTTAAACATTGGTGTTTACATATGTCAGGGATTCACAGGTTGTGATAATAAATTATTGAACGCTTGTATGTATACACAGTAAATTCATGACAGGATTAAATACATTCACCCAATACAGCAATATTTTCAGATACGCACTATAAATGGCATGGGTTATAGGATCAAAAGAGATGAACAAACAGGATGAAATATTCATGATGGAAATATCTTGGTATGGATGTTTTATAACTGCAACATTATTTACATAGACGACTATACATATGTGATATAATGGAAAAGCCTACATGCATGCTATTCATGTTATGTCTAAGTAATATTGTTCGGATGTGCATAATTTACTTACCGCTCAATGATTGCTGTCCAGGGGCTTTGCCAAGCAGATAATCATCTTTGCAAATGAATTTATTGTCATCTAAAACGTAAAGCTGTTCACCCGTACTTAACTGTTTTCGACACATACAACATGTGAAACAGTTTAGATGAAATACTTTATCACGGGGTTTTCGTACAAGATCGGATGGTGCTATACCTTGTCCACATCCACTACATTTTGTTCCATATCGCCTGCAAATAGAGAATAGTTGAAGCGAAAAATAAATAAGCGGAGTTCAATTATTTTAAAGGAATAAACATTTGACTTTTAAATATTTGATAAATTTCAAATTATGAGCGGTATTATTTTAGTACAATTCATGTACGGACATTAAAACCAGGTGAAATTCAGCAGTTTCTGAAAGCTACTTATCATTGTAAATCTCCAAGCACCCTTAAACGTTTTTTTGGACGCATGAAACCATTCTTTACGGGTGCACCCTTGTACTGAATCGTGAGAAATACGTAAAATGTTTAATGAACAGGGGGGAAAATTATTCGCCATCCGAAGACAAACCTCAATGAAGTAGCCTTACAGCAATTTCAATGCTCTTCAAAACAATGATGATTCTATCTTTCTCGCTGAAGATCTAAGTATTTCTTTCATCGTCAATGGAAAGCTGTGAGGTTGAATCGAGCTAAAGCCAGCTTGAATGGATTAATCCTGGAGAACAGCTGCAACTCAGCCTGTACGGCAACCAAAAGTAAATACTGACTTACAGCAGCAAAAAGACAGAAATACTATCATGTCCAATGACTGCAAACAATTCTTCGGGTGTGACTTGTTCACTCTCATCCACAAAGTGGATTCATTCATTCCACAATACAAAAACTCACTAATCTGAGTGAGAAAAAGGCGGCGTACCTGGACTTTGCCTTCAAGATCTGTTGTCGCGATGAGCTCCATTAAGCTCTCCATCGTCAACCTTTGTTCACTAGTTCCACATTTCAAAAGAAACTCTGTCCAAGAATACTTGGACACGCATAGACCAGATTTCTTGTTCATCTCAGAAACAAGACTGAAAAGTAAACACAAAGTTCACTTAGGGAAATATAAAGTCATAAGGGATGACGACCCAGATGGAATCCTTGGAGTAGCTATGGCTTTCAAGGAACATCTCAAAATTCAAAGACACTGTCTTCCAAGTCTAAAATGTGCAGACGTCATGATATTTAGCTCGTTCCTGGGGGGTTATACATTTGCATTTGTTGGAATATACGTGAAATACGGATATTCGGGTAGGGATCTCATTGAAGACTTGGAATCAGTCCATACTTTGTGTGAAAAGTTCGATTTCTTTGCGATAGGGGGTGATTTGAACGCAAGACATCCTTCCTGGGGCAATACCGTATCTAATGGATATGGAACGGCTCTGTTCAATTTGGTGCAAGCCAATATGGATCTCATATTGATTGCACCAAACGAGCCCACTTTCCGAAGAAGCTCGTCAACGATCGATTTCTTCATTGTGTCTGCTAATTTGGTGAATATCTCTCACAGCTGGAGGAATTTTGAATGTAGAGCCATTGACGCTGAATCTGACCATCTTTTGGTCGAACTCGCTTTAAGACTTAAAAAGGGTGTAAAGCTGGAAGCAGCAGCCCCACAGCTCTTTATCCCATACAAGCGCATAGACTGGGAAGCTGTTACTGCTGACCTGAGTAGAAGGATTGAAGGAATCTCGATCAACAGATCGAGAAACCTATCACCCACAGAGATTGAAGAAGGCATTGCTTGTTTGAACTCGACCCTTGCTACGGTCATTTCAAAGATATCCATAAAAAATTCCTCCAGAAATTATCTTTATAGAGACTTACCGCAAGACATCCTGAAGCTACATCGTAGACGTAGCACCCTCAGGAAACTGCTTTCAAGGATATACCATCGCAACCTGAATATAGTTAACTGGGAGTATCAACGGGTACACCTTTTAATAATGTCTCTTAATAGAATGATTTCGAGAAGAACATCTGAATTTGCCAATGAGAGATTCGAACAGACCCTAGCAAACATTCGACCAGGTGCCTGTATGTTCCCCCAAATTAATAAAATAACTGGTCGGAAGCGCCTGCCAGGAGTCCTCACTTATAACGGATCCATGCTCATGGATGAAAAGGCGGTTGCTGACTCCATCGCAAACCACTTTGCGACAGTTCTTCAAGAGGAGAAAGCAAGTGAGGACTCTGCTTTCAATTCATTAGTAAACAGAACAATATCAACGTTTGACAAAGACCACAAGAACCTGTGCTTGACTAGATTTTCAGATTCGAATCCCTCCGATGCACCTATTGGCAGCATTCTGTTTGTGAGCCCTGAAAGTCTCAGCATGCTTGCACTTGAGCAAAATTCCAAAAAATCGGCTGGGCCTGATGGAATTTCAAATTTTTTCTTAAAAAAACTTCCCCACACGTATTCTGTTCTCCTCGCAATCCTTCTAAATAACTGCATTAACATTTGCTACTTCCCACAGCAATGGAAATGCGCAAAAATATTTGCCATCCCGAAGCAATCCAATAGCGTAGACGTAGTCGACACTCGCCCAATATCTCTCTTGTCTAATGTGGGAAAGTTGCTTGAGAGAATCATCCTCCAAAACATCACACAGTTCTCTGAAGCGGCAGGAACTGTGACGGAAAGACAATTTGGCTTCAAAAGAGGTCACTCAACGATAGAAGCATTGGCGGTTTTCCAAGCCAGTATACAACGGAACTGGCAGGAAAAAAAGGTTGTTGCAGCGTGTCTCATCGACGTAGAAAAAGCCTTTGATTCAGTTTGGATCGACGGACTTATCTACAAACTTATCCAACTGGACTTTCCGGTGAATATTATTAAAATTATTTGCAGCTTCATGAGGGGACGAACTGCCTTTGCGGTGTCTGGTGGAGCTAGCTCTGAACCCTTTTTCATTAATTCGGGGGTCCCACAGGGGTCCATTCTTGGACCCGCTCTCTTCAATATATTTACGTCTGACATCCCAGGGATCAGGGATGAATTTAAACCTGGAATCGAGGTGAATCTCTTTGCTGACGACTTACTGGTGTGGTCTTCTGAGTACAATCTCCGCTTTGCAAGGTTGAGACTCCAAAGGTACCTGGACTCGTTAACATCATACTATGGAAAGTGGGGGATGAGGGTTAACACCAAGAAAAACGAGCTGATTGTTATCAAGGACCCACATCAAAAATTTGGACGTCGCACAAGGAGTATCTGTGACACAAGAATAAAGCTAAACGGACAGGTGGTGCACTGTTCGAGGCAAACCAAGTATTTGGGGGTAATTTTTGATAGGAACAACAACTTTAGTGCCCACGTAGACGCAGTATTGAAGAAAACAGGAAACAGTCATCAGCTAACAAGCGGGTGAAGCTACTCGCGTACAAATCACTTATCAGGCCCATACTATTATATGCGGTGCTGATCTGGCAGGCTACAGCGAAATACAAATGGAGCAAGATAGGATTACTGGAACGCAGAATCCTTCGAGCTTGCACTGGTCTTTATAAACGGGAGGACGGACGGCCCTACCCCAACCGACAACTGTACCGGGATGCAGCCTTGGAACCAATCAACCTCTACGCCAAGAGGTTGATCGATCGAGCGGCGAAACGAATGGTGGAGCATGAGACCCCTACGATCAGCAATGCGGCAGACAATCGAGCGATGGAAGCAGCCAAAAGTTAGCAATAAGTAGTATATAAGGAATTTAAAAATAAAAAAAAAAAACAAAATCATTATAGAGTATAAGAAATTATAATATGTATATATTTTGTTACGTTAAGCTAAAATAAGGAATATTCAAGGCCACACTTAGGGTGTAAGTGTAGAAATTAAGAAGAAATTTAATATATAACAGCTTAAGTCGAAGAACAATTAAATTCTAGTTAGTGCTGAATTCTGGGTACAGCCATTAGGCAAAACCCGTAGGTTAAGTGATAGGTTAAGACTAATTGTAAATAATTGTACATAACACATAAAATTCACCCAATACATTATTGAAACTTGAAACTAATCCGGGAGAAAGAACGAAGCCTGAGTATCTTTAACACATTCACACTTCGATGGAACATCAATTTGTAATTGAACATTGGGATTCCACGAGATTTGATCAATATAATTTGCCTAAATATCCTCGACGTCGAACTTTTTTCAGATCACAAATCTTTACATTGAAGCAATAAGATTCTTGTGAATAGAGAACATCTTCTCTTCTCTGTCAAAAGCGGTAACAATTTCTGAGGATTACGAACAATTAAAGCTGGGATTCCTTGAGAAATCCTAATAAAAATTTATCAGGCGAATTTTTCGTAGATAGAAAATAAAGATTGGTTCAGAAATAACTGAAATAATTGATTATGAAATAATAAGACAGCAGTCGACAACAATCAAATAATCGAAAGGAGCAGTCAAGTATTAGACTCAATTTAGACGATATGGACGTGAATTTAAGTTATGACGGTGTTGGCAAAATGAAATTTGCATTTTTGGGACACGGAGATTTCACAAAATCCAGAAAAAGCCATCGCATCTCCTCAAAGTAGAAGAAAAAGGCTCAAAGGCGAAGAAAGAGGAGGCTTTTATAGTAGAAGGTATAGTCTTCACATGACAGCTAAGTTGAGACTGAAATAACAACAGTGCCTTCAGTTTACTTAGCCTGGCGCCTGCATGATTACAGTCAAGGACATACGTAATTCCGTCCATGGCAACAGATACGCCTTCACATTCCTCAAGGTTAAGGTTTCAAAGAGAAATCTTTACATAATTCCGGAACACAGTAACAATCTGTCGGTTCTCTTATTAGAATTTTCTATAAAAACTTTTCCATGACCGTTCACTCAATTAATTCCTTTGGGCAGAGATAAACATTGCTTTTCTTTCTTCTCAGAAATCAAAAAACGGAACCGTCCAATTACATTTCCATTTCCTTTAATGGACTAATTGTTGTTTGCGCACTTAATTGAAACATTGTAATGTTGATTCGAGTAAAAGCTGTGAAAAAAGTCACAAAAGTAGAAACTAATTAAAAAAATAAATGTATTTTTTGCCACTTTTTCGCAACTCAGGAAAACCATTCTACAATATCGAAAAGAGCATCTTCTGTGCTGAGCTATAGCACTGTTTATTCTTTTACTACTAGTACTACTATTTCTTCTCTTTATCCACTCACGTTGATTTGTAAGAAGATCGATGGAATATCATAGAAAATAATTACCGAGTTCAATTGAATCGATTCTGATACAATTCTAAATACTGGTTCCGGAATCGGATGTGATGAGTGTCATTTATGAGCTACTTCTCTATAAATTTTCTGTGTTTTGGAATGAATTTTTACTTATCTGAAGGATCATTGCAATTCGATGAGATTTTTAATGATAATCGAGTTGCTGATAGTTAATTTTGTTTGATGAGCAGGACGAAGTTAGTTATCTTAAAAAATCTCAACCCATGTCTCTCGAATATTTAAAAAACAGAAACAGACTAAGTCATTTCGGACACAATTTCAAAAGATAATTCAATTTATATGTATATTAAGAATGTACTTACCTAAAAAAATCATTTCTACAATAAAGCTTGGCTTCACGACTAAAACATTTATCGGTTAGAAGTTGTAAACATTCGCAACAACGCACACACGATGCATGCCAACCTCGTTCTAATACATTTAATAAAAATTTATCTAATATGGGCTTATTGCAACCCGCACATGGGTCGCCAAGACCCACAGGTGGCTCGCCTCGACCTGCAATAAAAAAAATTGAAAGATCAGTATTGGCTTTGTAACATATAAATTAGGTTTTTTTTTTATTTTATGATTATATATTAAAATATTGGATTTGCAAAAATGTTACTGCTGGGTTTCTCTGCAATTGGCTTGATGGGCACCTATTTACTGGCCTAATTAATCGGAAATGACCGTATTCGATATGGTTTGACAGTTGACGTTTTAGGCTTGATTTTTCGAACAAAATTTTGTGGTTTGTGAAATCGAGTTTGAAAATTACAGAAAATCCGGAAGAAATGGCATACATTTTGACATGGCAGTATACATTTTGACATAATACTATTCGGTGTTACAAAAGAATGCATTTTGTATCATTACCGGGGAAGGAGAAAACCTCGCTTCTTCTCAGTCTAAAATTTAGACGTGAGAGATGGACATCACGGTGGGTACTCTTTTGTAGAAAAAATCGATGGAATCATACAAAAAATTGAGAAAGACCATCAAATGAGCAGTTGAAAAATCTACGCAAAGGAGACAGCTGATTGATTGAAAAATCGGTTTTAAACCATCTTTACAAGGCTGGATTTTAGAAGACGCTCGCGATTGCTTGCCACATGAGTTAGCTATGAGATCGTTTGTAGATTGATCATTCGGATCGAAATCAAACGATTTCTTCGAAATATACCTTAAAGTGTTAAACAGTAAAAAACGTACAATACAAGTGTTCGAACAAGATCGAAATCGAATCAATCTGGATCTCCTCAGACGATTGCTAGCAAGGATTACTGCCAAGGATAGTGAAACTATGATGGGTCCACCACTGGTTTCAGTCGTTGCAAAATATGCTTAGTAATATAAAGTAAGTTTTGAAAAGGTCAAGTGAAAAAGTCAAGATTATTTGCTTCGACTATTCACGTTTTACGGCAACCCCATAATAGTTTTCCATGATAAATGGCAAAAAGTCATATGTTGAAACTCTATGACTTTTCTTGTACAACGTTCATTACGATTATGAAATAATTGATGTTGAATTTGAGGTTTTTGGGCGAAAAAATTGGGCCGACCCAATTTTATATGAATTTTGTTTGACATTTCACACGAATATCGTTAGAGCTATACGAATATAGCGGATACATTTTTTAAACAAAATGCAAGGGGTGCTGGAAAATTTACAGGCCGAAATGTTATGAAGATAATCAGTACGAACTGAAAACGGTGGAATGTAGTGGCAACATCCATTGTTTATACTATGTCCTAAGATCTGATTGATGACTTGTACAACCGGCGCAAGTCAATGCTGAAAAATGTCCAAATTATATCTTTGAAATTTTTCTTGGGGGAAGAAGAGGAGATTTTCGAAAAATAAGTCCGAGTTTCATGACACGAGGATGAGCGTTATCACGGGAAGGAATGACTTTGACATGTCTTTGTTCGTCATGAATCCATGTTTCTCGGGATGTTGAGTTGTTTTCTCATAATAGGTCAAACGTATCTAGTGAAGCCTTTGCCAAGCGCCTGGTTGTTTAGGTTAATGGTACGCAATATCCTTTTGATCTCACCAGATATACCGCAGGTTCTTTGAACTATGAATATGCGGCTCCGGTACTCATCCCGAAAAGAGACATAAGTTATGTATACTTTGAATACATAAAAGTACAATCAACGTTTATTTGCAATTAAGTTAATCGACGCATTTTCGGTTTATTCGTTATAATTCAGAATTTTGCTTTGCATTCGTTCCTTGCTGATTAAACGTCACTTTTTCCACTAGAACTGCCATCAACATTTTCCCCACAAATGCAAACGAAACAATCAGGATGCAATGCCTTCACGTACACATTACTTATTCAGCAGGTGAGCACATTCATTAATCCATCACATTTTTGTCTCTCCATTAAAACTGACAAAACTATGTGGAAACATGCGCTACCGTGAGTGTGTCTTGTTGTCTCACCTCATAAATATGAACGAATTACATTACATTACAAAACATTAATCAAAGTGACAAAATACTGAAAGAACGAACAGAGACAATAAAAAAATTGTAATAACTTAATTCGCACGTTGTCTTTTCTAACGACATAATAATGGTGATATGTGAAGCTGGTACGCTGGTATGTTAGCAGCTGAACCGTAGGATTGCATGTTATAGTTTTGTGTTTCAGCGTTTCAAAAAAAAAAAACAAACAAAGAATCACAAAAGCAAAAAGGTTGGATATGTTCCGGCTAATTTATTTGAATTATACCCATCATATTCGTTATAAGGCTGGTCTTGGTATCTGACCAATAGATACTGGCTAGTTGTAGGCATGGTAGCATAACAGAATAATGAGGAATTATGTAGTTTGCTCAGCAAACTTGTATGCTTTTAGCTGGAAAAATTGCTTGAATCGCTAAAATTTAATGCGTCAACATATTTCCCGGCCGCACATTGACTAAATATAGATTTATTGTTTAGCTGCATGCACGCTGATGTTTATGACCGTACATTAATGAAGATATTTTGATGTTAGACGTTAAGTTCCTTTACAAAACGTGGGCAATCAAGTTAATTAGAATCATTATATTCATTTGACCAGCACACCTCAGATTCGTTGAAGGTCTTTTTGCTTGCATTTCTTCACACATTTCATCATTGAATCGTAACCTCTGAGTCAATTTGAATAAATTAAATCAAGTCTTGTTTGCCTACACAATGAAAAAACGGTCGTTAACTCTCCTATCAGTAGCCTTTGATCTCAATCGCTTCACAGACATTGACAAGCTGTTTGAAACCTTCCTACGTAAAGCGCAAATGTCATAAGGACTCCTGTGTGATGGTGCATGAATAGAACCCAAAAAAAGAAACCTCAGCCAGTTCCGATTGCCAATTCTTTTCAGTCGATACGCAGATAAGGAATTTAACATTTACCATTCATTTCCATTCAGTCCAAATGTGTGCATATCAACTGCTGATAAGAAATATACGGTATCCTTTGGCTTTTTTCTCTTCTATTCACGCAGTTTCCAGGATGTGAAGCCATACCATTGAGGCAATATGTCCAATATGTGCCCAGAGCAGCATTTATACCGAGGACACAAATCTCCAGTATTGCAACCAAATCTCGTCGTCGGTCGTTTGATTTGATAACATCTCGCCATGGGGTTGCAACCCTCCGGGGCCTGTCCTATCGCATTTTGTAGTGTCGGCGAAATGTGAATCAGTATCAAATTCAAAACAGTCAGTCAAATGTCGCATTAAATGTTGCGTAAGCTATAGATAACGAAAGTCACTGTGCAGTGTTGCCACACAAATATCTGTGCGCCTAGATAAGACCGCTTAAGTTGTATCCTTGCAATGGACGAGTTCCATGATGGAATCGGTGGTTGAACGGTGGAGGAACGTTTTGTAAGTTTTGAAGGCGTGAAGAATGCAGAAGATTTCCGCATAACATTGTTCTGGACATTTCATTTGCGCTGGTCGCTATCCATGCAATCTTCATTTGATAATTTCTTAGGATTCGGTTTCAATGTGATATTATCTGTTTACCTACAGATTGACGTGCTTAGCGTTGTTAACTTCAGGTTTATTTATCAATTGAAAATTGTAGCTTTCGTCCGTAAAATTGAAAAAATCGTTAAAGTCAAATCCTGAAAGCTTCGGTGTATCCTTCCCGGTCAGGTGGAAATGAAATTTACCTCAACCACACCAACTTCAGTAAAAAAGTCCTAAAGCCTTAAAAAGGATATGGTGCTTGCATTTTAAAACTTGAAATCTTCAAAAAATTATTGAAATCTTGTTTTGAAATCTTGAAATTATTGAAATACTTGAAATCTTGTCTTATTTTCTATTTGGTTTTTCCTCTTTAAGTATAACCTGAAGATCTTAAGCGAAAAAAAGTCGTGTTTTGCTCTCAGTAATCCCTCTCCCTTTCCAAAGTGTTTGGTTAACCCAGCCGTAAAGAATAATCAGATTCTAGTCCTGACAAGAGGCTTAGAGATTAATAACTTTGTGCTGGCTCTAAGGGATTTCTTGGAAGAAGGTGTATTCGTAATAGTAGTAGAACTAGCTCTGCAATGCCTTGAGGTCCTTTTGAATTGATCGCGCGAGCGTAGGGTTGAAGTTGGGACGATGTTGGAGTAGAATATTTAGACACTTCAATTTTTTAGCGCCTCAAAGTCTTGTTGATATGAAAATAGAGCGATGTACTTGTTCACGGTTCCGAAAGAAGACTTTTCCCTGAATCACTACAAAAACGTATAAAACCACATTTTTGACTTTTGTGAAAGACGTAAAAACTTTTTGAGCAAATACGAGAAAAAAAACAAAAGAAATATGTGAGTGATCTCGTATTTTTCCCCAATGGCTAGAGTTTCTCATCAAACTTTGAAGTTGTAGGTGTTTTTCGAACAGAAAAGGATACTCTTTTACGGGATTACAAAGATTTAAGTACGCGTTATGTACCGGGAATATAAAAGATACGTCAACGAGTTTCAATTCCATTTGCATGACGGATGACTTCTCGCTGCCCAACCAAATTTGTATCGTATATCCTTAAATTACAAAGCTGCCCATTGGCTGTCATGCAACTCGCAGCTCATTAGCAAACGGATCACACTTAAGCTCGCTCCAGGTGTGATTTATCTTGTACCAAAACCAAAAGAACAACATAATATCTTGTATCTTTTCGGGTATAAGCCATTAAAAACCAAATTAAACGTTTCCACTGATTTCATAATCACCTCAATCAGTTCAACTTGCATGTTAATAACTGTACAAGCCCCATAAAGAAAAAGGCAAACAAAAACAAAACAAAAAAAAAAAACGCAACTCAAATATGCATAAATAAATGTTTCCTCTTAATAGCCCACCGCTAACTGCTGCCTACTTGTGCCAACAAATAACAAAAACCCAAAAAAGAATTATTTTTGCAACCGAATAATAATAGCTGATCGTAGCAACCCCCAGGGTTAGGGTGTGTATATTTAAACAATATAATGTGCACTGTTTTAACTGAGAAATCATTAGACATGATTTATTTTTTATTTTCGGTGGTTTCTGTTGACTCCGCGGAAATTGTTAAATGCCTGCGGGTGAGAGCGAAATTTCGCATGCGAAAACTCCAGCACTCTGGGTCTTTTGGTGTTGTAATCGATTAGTCGAATCGCCGTCTGCAAAAAAGATTTTTGATGTTCTTCAAGGGTACTAAATCGTTTTTGATTTTTGTTTATAAGAAGTTGAAATTAGAGCAGCGGCAACGAGTGGATTTTGAGCTGCTTGTTGGTGGACAATTTGAATTGTTCACCCGCCAACAGTTGGAACACGAATGCTAACACGTGGATGGTGAAAAGATGTACGGAAAACTGTTGAATACACTTGTAAGGAGTGTTTTGTTGTACTTTCTTAGCTTATGAATGGACGATGGGTTTTTTGAAGTTAGAAACCTGTTACATTGCTTGAAACTTGTTGAAATGTAACCCACCGTAGGTTTACGTGAATGTAGGTCCTTTTTTCTAGTTCCCTGCAGAAAATTGCAGTTAGATTTTTTTTTTTTTAATTTTTAAACCGCATTCACCTACTAACGACCACTCAATCTTAAGAATTCTTCAGTATCTAAAGTGAAACTACCGTGAACTCTTTTCACCTAAACCAAAAGCACAAAGACGTAACATTCCACTGGGTACATCGTACACGTTTTGTAGGTCCATTCTGGAGGTCGAACGGGCGGGTCTGACATTTTATATTGCGTTATTTCAAATAGTCTGACGGTGTAGATGATTGATGACAACATTGACAAGAATTTATTATCTTAGCTAATATTCAAGAGATATTTGGAGGCGGGGAAAAGTGAATAATTTTTATGTTTATGACTAAATACCTTCATCTTGACTCCGAACCAGTGAAAAAAATAACAGCGTTAGACTGTTGCTACTAATGTAAGACATTGGCAAGTATAACCAAAAGAAGACAAAAAAGAGTGGCTAGCAACTTAATTTTTTTTTGTGAATATTGGAAAAACATGCTTTTGAATATGTTAATCGATAGTTTTCAAGTTGTTAAGTATTTGCTGCCCTGTCTGTGTTTTAGCCAACTAGGAATCACAGATTAAGTTGGATCCAAAGGAAGTTGTTAGGTTAGATTAAACTTGATTCAGTATTAATTACACGTTTCGTTGGACTATGTTCCTGCATTTGATTATGGAATATCTTAATTTGAAGGTGGGATGCAGAAAACATACAGCATAGCATGTAATTGTTTCAAATCGTGAGAATTTTCATAATGTGTGAACATTTGCAATGACAGCAATTGGATTTAGATCGGTAATTAGTATCCAACTGCCTTAAACGTATTTTATCAAGCTCTTATTATGGCGTCAATTTGTTCAGTGTTGTTAATTTTACTTGGAGGTTTTGTTCACGATTTGATTCTAGTGAAGCTTATATAACGTTGTGAGGGAAACGGGAATGGAAAATAACAATCAAAGCATAAATTCCATAGCAACATTAATATCTTGGCCGCTTGGCTTGATCACCTGCCATAATAAAAATAGTTGTCGCATAGCAAAATAATTATATTTTCGATTTACATGGTTGAAATTTTACAGTAGGGTTGAAAACAGCAATGAAATGGCGCAATGGATTCGTTATACAACTCTAATCAGAGGCAGTAACAACTACTATTGTTGCTGCTGTTATTATCGCTATAATAACTTCCAGGACTATGATATGTTTTACTTGAAAAAAGCCAGGTCTGCTCTGCAAATATTGTTGCAAGTGAAGAACTTATTGGTAGTTGGAGGATGTTGGGATCGCAGAGTATGATCTGATGTGACAAAACTTCCCAGCGTAGTCGTACAATTTTGTGACAAGTCTCCAAAAGCATCATCATACTGTCCAATTAACTTCCTATTAAACATCGTCGGCCGTTTTTCTAGGAGTGTTGTCTTAAAACTCTACAACTGGCAACAGGAAGTTTCTAGCCAAATATTTTTCATTCGCGGTCAGCAGCTTAAAGTCTATAAGTCTTCGAGTGTTCAACAACACAAAGAACTCGTCTTACCTAAGTTTAAACTCTGTTTAGAAATAAAGTGGGCAGGCTTTCCGGTCCCATAATATGCTCTCTGTGCTATGATTTTTTCACAGGTCATCCACTGTTCATTTCCAAGTAGTGTTGAAGAAAAAATAGAATAAACAAAAATCAAGGATACAACAAACGGAAAATCTACTTTGAACTCATACTATCAACAGAACATACTTCCTAAGTACGAACCACCCTCTCCACTATTTTCTTCGCAATCTTCCGCAATCGGAAAATCGCCAATCACTGCAGAGCTATTTATGTTTACAAATATGTCCTTTACCGCCAAATTGAAGGACAAGCTGCATATACTCGTTGTTTCCAGTTTAGAAAAAATAAAAATTGTCAAAAGGTAAACGCAGAAAATTTCCTTCCCAAAGAAGTCCTCGACAGGAAATGCAAAGATTTTGATGTTTATTTTATTTGGTATAAGTGTTCGGTTGGATTTTTCTCTTGTTTGAAGATAATTCGTGAAAATATATTATGCATAATGTCATTTTTTCCTCCGTGTCGCTATAACTTATTATGTTACGCTGAAGGACGCTGTATATCCATTTATATCTTATTTTCATTTCCCATTTTTTTAAAGAGAATATGTGCGGTAATATTTCCAGTCGCGATTACAGTCTGCAGAAGAGAATAAATGTGCACCAAATGCTTTTTTTCATTTCATTTTCTTAATATTTTTTTTTTTCGTTCCTTTCAAGAAAAACGATTTCGCCTCCTTGTTTTTTATTCGCGTTTCGAACTGCAAGTCAAATTGCTGCACTGCGAAGAATATATTTTTCCTTCTACGCTATCTATTCGCTTGTTATCTACATCTTAAGGATGGAGGGCTGCCTGAATGTTAAATTCCGCCCCTCACTAGCCACCGCGAAACATGACATGATTGCATGAAAATCACCGCGTCGCGAAATGAATTCCGCTCGATTCAAGCTGTTCCAAGACGTTGTTTGTTGGCTATATGATTGTTTTTCATACTGTAACGATACATATGCAGTCGTGGAAATCGCTAGAGAAAATAGAATAGATTTTCAGAACGCCTTCTTCTTGAGCTGCTTCCGCCATCTATAAATTTCACCATGAGCGATTGGTATCCAGTCAAGCGACGCGACACCGTAACATACCATGCCTGAACGGGAAGTACGCCAAGATGCAGGATGGCAATGTATATAAGACGACCCGAGTACTGGATACCCTGCCAAGTGATGCGAGAGATATGTACCTTTATCTATTGCAGTCACGTTCGTGAATCTCATTGAATTCACCTGGACAGAAGAAGACTGCGAAGAATTGACAATATGATAGGAGGATGGGGGCTGGTTCGGTTATTTGCAGACTTCTCGGTTTTTATTCTGTTCTCATTGCAGCCTTTACCGCTGCAGTCTCAGCTAGTGGGGCTATAATAATGAAACATCAACAATGGAATATTATAAGACAAAGATCATGAACTCCCGAAGACGCTTATTGTGATCATTGGGAACGGTTCAAACTCATTTCGAGGAGCATTTTCAGTCATGCCTTGAGTCTTTCGTAACGGCTGCAATACAATCCCGCGCGAGTTCCAGCTTCACTCCGGGACGCGCGATGACTCGATAAAGATAAATGAAGAAGTTGGAGCCCAGTAAGTTCAAGCATTAATTATACTACTTGTGAAGAAAAGATCGGCTCCGGTCTCGACTCCCGGCCCCATGCCCAGCCATGGAAATTGGCGTGGCGTAGACGAAAAATCAAAAGGTTTCGATAATGTCCGTGAAACTAGAATAAAAGCGTCATCGGCTTCACACTATGACTCGTGGTTCTAGGCTAGAGAAAAGATAGATGTGGTTGCCGAAAGGTAGGCATCGTCTAATGATGCTAACCGCTGAGCAGTAACGGCGTGCTGGAGGCAACTCACAATTGATGCTGATTGTTGGATGCTGCGGATTAGTCTTGTCAATTTATACGTGAAAATTAAATGGGGATTTAATTGAATCTTTGCCAATGATGCAAGGATAGTGGAGGTTAGTAGAAAGCATTTGATCTTATTGTCCAATAACAGTTTAAGCACAACTTGAGTTTGAAGTTTACGAATCAGAAGTGTTAAGAACAATCTTCAGCAGCTACTCAAGCAATCTCGTGCGTTGCAGTTACATGACAACTACAATGTTTGCATATCAGTTCCTTGCTTTACTATCCAGAACTGGCCACACCAGTTCCTTAACACACAGCGTTTGCATTGTGTGAACGTCTTCTGAATGAGCTTTCCTCACGGTTTGGAAACCAGAATCAATTCGAAACGGCCATCCGTATAATACCGGTTCAGGTTACAAAACGTTCCTGCGCTCATTAGGATCCCTGTGAACATATCATAAGGTAAATTTCACTGCAGTCAGCTCGTTGAGCGCATTGAGCTCGAAAAAATTCTACATACGAGTTTTTTCCTCGTTTTCAGGAAAAGAGAAAACCGCTCAGGTCAGTGAAGTATCTTCCGATAACCCAAACTCTACAATTAGAGTCGATCAAAAGCCTATAAATGAATGATTGTAATTAATTAGACAGCATTCATTCGGGATCGAATTGTTCAATACGATGGCCCGTGTGGCGGTGGCCTGCAAAGAAAAGTTGGACATCCGAAAAACGAGAAAAATATTATGAAAAATTAAGACAAGATCAACGGGGAGTATACTCCTTCTTATTTACCGGAGCTACAACATAATGTCTCTCTGCGTTCGAAATGCAAGGACCATATGCGGCATTGTCTTTTGTACACCATTTTTGATCGTACAATTTCGAATTTAGAGATTGAGTGAGTGGTTACGCAACGACAAGAATTTTGGGGACCAACAGCCGCTCATTCTAAGCTGGTAAGCAATTTGTTATAGTTTGTCATCGTGTTATTAATTACATATCGCGGGATAATTGCTGAGGTTTCGTTCTATAAGTTTGAGTTTTTGTTTTCGTTCCTTCTATCTTTGTTAGATTAAATGGGCGCTAACGGTCATTACAGGAGGAATGTCTTTTTAATGATCAGGTGCTCTCGGTTATAAAAGTTCGTTGATACCATTTATCATTTTGATTAAATAGGACAAGAGGGAAACTTTGAGGGAGTGGCGTTTTTTTATGTTTCGCTTAATCGTATTAGAGCTAAATTGATACGATATAAGTCAATTTAGGTAGCTGCTAGCACACGTTTCTGCAAAGAATACAAAAATTGTTACAAGGATATGGCACTATTATAAATGTTTGGAAAGAATATTACAAATTTTTAACAATGAGTTTGTTAATCATTTAATACTTTCACACGTTTCTTTTGGGCAATGTCTAAAATGAAAATAAAACTATACGAATGAAGGAGTGGGACTGTACTGGAAGGACAGATCACACAAGATGTGCTTTTTTCTGTTCCAAATCACTCCACCGATAAGTAGAGTATGATTCACTCAAATTTACGATATGTCCTACAAGGATAACAGCTAAGCTATGGTTGACATAGGCTAGTTTGTTAGTAGGTGGACGGGTACATTGCAGCGTGAACAACCGTCAAGCTATCGAGTTAAGTAGAATTATTTTGTATAGTTATAGGTGACGTTGTTTTAAGCGCAGGTTTTGTGCTCCTGTCGACGGTAAATATGACAAAATGATTGAAGAATGGTCTAAAATTATCATGCAGGTAAAATTTTGGTTAAACTATTTGAAAGTTTGATCGAACTTTTGTTTGTGAAAATTTGAGTTGTTAGTTTTCACTTTTATAGCTAGAAAATTTACAAAAATTTCATTGGTTTTGATCGAACTTCTAGTAGGTATCAGACAAAATCTGATACGAGATTTCGAGGGTATATCTAGCTAATTTATAGGGAAACTCAATGCGAACCATCATAAGAAAGGAAAAATATTTTGTTGCCCTCATCATTAGCGTTCAATCCAACATTTTTACTCGAATGTACATCGTGGACTAAGTAAAACCAGCAGGACACTACTGTTTTTGATTGAAATCCATACAAGGTAGCAAGAACATGCCAAAATCAAATTCGAAAACTTGACTTGGCATAAAATTAATGAAAATTGAAAATTACGAAAACATGATCACTAGAATTTAACGCTCCAGTCATCTCTGCAGTTAAATGTTTGAAGCTCATCAGGGATCAATATTACGTAGTTTTTATTGTTTTTTCTTTTTGCTTCTGGCAAGTAACCACCATCATCATCATCAGCATCATCTTTATCCGACCATCATTCCTAGCGTGAGCTTTCTAAATCGGATCAACAATTTTTATCGAATTTTTCAATCCAAATCATTACCGATCATATTTTTACATCCAGTAACATATCAAACTCCTAGAAATATAACACACTCCCGTTAACTAATTTTGCACTGTCATGAAACAAGATTGCTGCATCCAAACTTTAATGTTGCAGAAAGATGAAACACCGAAACGAGGATAAAAGCAAAACATAAAAAAATGTTAAAATAAAAGACGGCTGGGTAAGAACAAAACGTTCAATAGCTTGTTGTAGTAGTTAAAATTAACTACGGGTTTCATGCCATCATTTATTCTAACCATTCACGCTTAGCTAGATCCAACCTGGCAATGCTGAGGTGGAGGCTGCTTCTTGCGTCGTCTACATCCATTCCGTTGGAACACTTGGAAAACTAGCAAGCAGGGAAAAAATCAATGAAATTATCCATCGAAGAAAAGATACATCTCACACAATACAAATAAAAGATATTGAAAAATTGGACATGATCATTGTGGCCATTGATACACAAAATACTCAAAAGAGCGATTTAATGGTCGTAAATTTATCATACGGCTATTGATGAAAACTTTTAGAAGCGTTTAACTGCGATCATTGACGATTATCTTTTCGCAAACGATCTATAATCCGCATTCTTGCTCATTGAACGGTGCTGGCGATAGGACAATCCGATGGATAGTATGTTAGTCGATAGTTAAGGTATCAATTGATGGCTAGCCGAGTCTTGCGGGTAAGGTAGCATGTGGTAGTAATGCCAATATACATTGCCTGCTGCAAAAGATACTTGGAACGATAGATAGATAGATAGATTGCTAGATGTTATGTGGTTTGGTAAGTGGCTCGCCTAATTCTAAGATTGATTACGCGTAATAATGCAGGCTTGAATTAATTAATTTGATCTCATAAGCAAGGTTGTTATCTTGTTGGAAACTCTCATCAGTTGATGCATGCTTCGATTTTCATAGTCAGTTAAACAGACGAATGATAGATACTTATGACTTCTTCTTCTTCTTCTGTTTCTTCTTCAGCAGATGGAATTGGTGTTCGTTTGTTTGTTTCGGGGATAATTTTCAGTTTTCTATGAATAATTGCTCGCGTGCGGTTTCTAGCTCATTTTGTACAAAGTATTGTTGTTCAGGAAAAGACATTGACGTATACCGAGTGCCTCAAAAATTATCTGTGAACATCTTTACGCATTAACCCTAACTGAACAATGAAACAGATAAGAATTGAAACCGACAAAATGGCTACAAATAATGATAACTTCATGTTATTTAGTGTTAATGTTCGTTGTTGTTTTTTTAACTTTAAGATTTATTATGACTTTTAGTACGGGATGTGAGCAGGCGGTTGATGCATCACACCATTACTGTTTGATTATACTAAAAGAGTATCTGACCTAGAGTGACGGCACGTGTTTTGACTGATGGGTAACTATACAGGATAAAAGCACGAGGCAGGCAGATCATTAGTACTGTTTGTTTGCTAGCGAAACAAATAGCCTCGCGGATTCAACCTTTATCTAATTTATCTATAGAATTTTTGTTGAAATTGTGTTGTGTTGTTGAGTTGAACGCCTCAACATATTTTTGTTTGTTGAGAAACGTCTGATTATGTTTACTCGTACCCGAAATGTCTGATAATCTTGCCGGCAAGTCTAAACTTTCGTGAAGTCTTTTTAGGAATTTATCCAAATAATTTAAAGCTCAAATATCGTAACTTTCATCATTTAAGACTTTTGTGAAGATGCCATCCAACATTTTGTAACTATTCTCGCACCGAAATCCCAAGCTCAGTTCAGTTTTTATTGGTTGTGCCGAAATGTAAATCTAAATTGAGACGTAACGAAAAATCTATATCCGCACTATTTGTATCTACCATCCAAAAAATGATTGCATCAGTTGTCAAATTATCGTTATTTGTAACAAAGTAATAAGCCAAGACGAATTGACTTCTTCCATCAGAAGCAAATCGTCCTCTCTTACACATCACAGCTAGTACTATTCTAGTGTGTTTTCTTAATAGATGGAACGGGATTAAAATTGATGGATAACTAGGTGAATTCGTTAAGTGGGCATGTATGAATAGATTGATACGCGATATGTAATTATTTTCAAATTTAGACTAAGCAAAGCGAATATCAAATCGAGCAAAAACATTGAAAAGTCATGTTTAGAGGTGGAAGCTCCAAGCCATAAAAACAAAAGTTTGATGGTTGTTTTTATATCTAGCAGATTTTTACAGTAATTGGCTGAGTAGGCTATGCTATGTCTTGATTTAACTGTTGGCTGAAAACAACGATAAAGGTGAATTCCCATCGTTTAGATACTATCCAAGGTTTTTATCTGGAATTTTTGGCTGATTAGGACTCAGATAGACTTAATAGGAATCAGGCTAACAAGACTGCTAAGTGACTACTTTTTGTATCTATTGATTAAAAATAAAAAAATAGGTTTATAGACACGTTTTGACATAAGATCAAAGTTATTTCTAAGGCTAAATGCATGATTAGAATGCGACCAGGCAAAACAAAACGTTGTCCTAATTTTTAAAAATTGTTTTTTTTTTGTTGGTTCGTTAGAAACCTGCAACGACAATCTTCACTTTTATATCGTAATACTTGGGATGTTCAACAAAAAGTAAGTTAGTTACTACGATAGAATTTATTTCGAACGACTTAAGGAATTTCTTGTCTTTGAACTCACCATGAGATTCCAAATTAGATTGTTATTCAGATGGAGTGGATTTTTATCGAGCAAAGACTCTCTAGGAAGTATTTATAGTGGGACCTGTAGAGTCTGATATAACTCTTTTCAGTAATTTTATCCAGTAAGAGATTATCAGACGTAACAATTTATTCCACCGTATCTCCATTCCTCATGAACGAAAGTTTGGAACTAAACTTAACATCCAACGCCAACCATAACTGACCGTCAATCCAAGAGCGCACCAAATCTTTTTGAATATTGCAAATTTGAAAGATTTGGTGCGTCCTGGGTCGCTGCTTTCTCCTTTTCTATCCATTTGCGAGTTCTAAGAGTCTCGCTTAACTTTTAAACATGCAGACCAATTGCGCGACTGTTGTTAGTACCAGGGCAGCTGGTTCAGAGATAGAATGTAGGACACAAACGACCTATTTGACTCCTTATCATTGAAAGTTTAGCATTCTACACATATGCTTTTTCAGTACTTACTACCTAGAGACATTCGCTCTGAAAGCGCGAATCAGTAAAGTCAATCCCGATTGCTCCGTAAATCAAGGGTACAATGTGCAGTGATGGAAGGATATTATAGAACGAATTATTTGAGTATTAATAGAAATAGAAACTTATAGAAACAATAGATGGAAGGATATACTCCGAGTTTCCGTAAAGAATCAAACAATGAGAAAAGTAGAGCCCGAGTAAATCCTACATGCGAGGGTTGAAAACAAGTGGAGATATATTTACAGCCAATAGCAGACATTGAGTATGTCATTTCGTTTCATAAGTTCGATCCTTTCTAAGGCAAACAGAAAGGAATAGCCATAATTGTCGCATTCAGGAAAAGCATCGGCCCCGTACAACGGCGATTATTTGTTAATTTTTATATAATGCGTTGTGTTGATATCTTTGTTATTGGGAAACCCTTTAAAAGAAACTAAAAATTCCAATAGTAAATTATACTCCTGTGCGACATTACCGCATGACTGCTGCATGTGCTCTCGACAAGCCAGCTGAGCATCCGCTGAGAGGTGACGGCACCAATGTTCCCTTTTAAGTCATTCTGCGGATTAGGGTAGGTTATAGGTGGTATGAAGAAATGGTTAGAAGTAGGTATAGGAAATGGTTATAGATAGAATGAGCCAAAATCCAGCTGCAATATCAGGCCAAGAAGTTAGCTCGGTGCATAGTTCCCTGTTACATACAGAGCTGCCAAAAAAGGATTACTGAACAGCCACCCGTGCGGAGTATATTACAAAAACAGTATATGACCCCAATCAATCGAAGAATGGTGAGCATATGATGTGGTCAGCCACTGTAGTGTCTAGTTATAGTTGTGACTCTGGTTTCACCTGCATTGACAGATCGTACTCAAGGATGGTGGACAGTGTTACACCGATTTTTCTTTGAATATAACTTCAGATCAGTCGCTGACTAACTCTGAATGCAAGTTTTGGCGGCCTTGAACAGTAGTACAAAATATGGTGGAGATTTCAATAGTTTTTCAAGGATTCGTGCGAATAGCGGTAGCCCAATTGACGTGGTCACACATATAGAAATCAGGTAGCTTGAAATGGACGCGGTAACAGCTAGTAGATACAAGATGTGGGCTTAATATTATGGTTCTAAACGAGTGGACTCGGCGCTCTCGACGGGCGCTCTTTCGATGCCAATAGTGACTTTCACGTGCTTAGTCAACGCTTACTCTGATAAAGAAAAGCTTATCTTCAAATCATTAAGCTAATCGGCTTGAACGAAATTTCTGCAGAGATTTACCTCAATCAGTTGAACGAAAAATCAACATCTATAAAACTCACCGGTCAATATAAATCGATAACCGATAAATCAAACGAATCCACTGAAAGCTAAGATTAATATGGAAATCAGTCAGCTCTAATTAGTATAATTTTTTCCAACGACAGATATAGATTCATGTTAACCAATAAAAAAAACAGAAACTATTTCAATTTAATGCTCCAAAAAAAAATCTGCATAAGTATTTGAAAAATCTTCAACTGAAATATACTTTTGCATCTCTTATTATTCATTATTCATTTTCACATCAAACAGATCTACCTACATCTCACCAGGGATGTTGCTAACCATTAAACTCCTCAACACTGTGGGTGTGTTGACATAATCACCAACTGTGTGTTAAATCTATTGTTCAATAAAAAAACTATAAAACGACGAAATAGATTTGCCAATTTCTGCACTGCAAAAAAGAAGACTTACTAAACAATATGCAAACATCCTCGCATGTTTGCCTTCTGTTGCTATTCTATTATTTTTTTTTAAAACGTGCCATTTATTTTATTTGTATCTTAGTTTTTATTTTATTTTCACTGGTTTCGTCAAGCTTTGAAAAAAAAAATCATAAATGAATGTCAATTTTTCACAATTTTCGATTCTTTTCAAATGTCCCGAAATTTCCCAAAATCAGAAATGTTTGATAGATACAGATTTGGATTTTGTGTGTGAATATTTTTGTGCTGATAATTTTGTTTCTTGTGTTAAAATAAAACTAATTTATGCTGATTATTCTGAATAGGGTTATTGTTTTGTAAATTATGCTATTGTCAAATAGTTGATATTGACTAATTTTCAGTGATTTTTTAATTTTTGCTGACTGTTCGATCCGAGGATATTTAAAATAGAAGCAGTCTGAACGTTGATTATGTGATTTATTTGATTTTTATTCAGACAAACCGTGAAATCTATTGAAATTGATAATAAATGAGAGTGAAATTGTGAATCGAATCGCAGAGAGGGGCATAAGTAATGTCATTAGTTACAAATTTTGGCGTTTGATGTTTTGATAATTTACTTTTACGATAGCGGCGTGAAGTATTTTTTAATAATTTAGACTATTTGAAATGTGATATGATCTCAGATTTCCTTTGTGTTATATTCTATTCTTGTTCGTTGCATTATAGCTAATGTGCAATAAAATGTATTACAGCAATAATGAATTAATTAATCAGACCATACTATTAAAAGGACGACGTTTCTAAAACGATATTGTAGAAGTGAATCAAAATCCTGGCAGACCAGTTCGAAGCGGATCACAATCTTGGTAGATCAGTTTCTGCGTTGTAAGTCTAATTTCGATTTACTTACCGTTTTAACGGTAGGGACACTGAAGTCTTACCGCATTTGCAGTGTTAGTTATTCCTGAACGAGACGAGGGACTAGGATAAAACAAACACAAACGAGGCTTATGCTCTTGAGCATTTTCAGTTGGAAGGATCGAGCTTCTAGCGTGCTTTGGCTCACTCTGGCACGCGCTTGGATAGAAACGCTCACGTTGATTTAGCTGCAGATGTATTCCTTTACAGCGCAATATATGCATAATTAAAAACACAATCGCATATGCCGAAATTCAAATGACAAACATAATGCAGAGTTCAGTGATCACATTAATATTACAAAGTTCACTGATCAAGGTGTCGTTGTGTGGGTTCACATGTCTCTAAGAGTCAGCTATATGATCGTGATCCTGCAAGAAACGTCACAAGCGGAAACACTTGAGACATTATTGAAAGACATATAGTTTCGGCGAGAGAGTGTTTGGAAATTTTAGAACAAAAATTAATTATGAATGCTGTCCGAACTAAAGTTGCGTAAATTCTCCCCCAGATGCGAACTTCGCCTATTTTGTTGATAAGCTGAAGTCTGTCAGAGGCTTTCAGCAACGCAAAACGTGGGTACTTTCCTACACTTCTGAATTCAAACAAGCCAATCATAGATCGTGAAAGGACTGTCTGATAGAAATGATAGAAATCCTTGTTTCTCCTGGAAGAAGTTTTTTTTGTTAATTTTTTTCTTCTTTGTTTCTACCGAAGACTCAAGATCTTTCTCTCAATATCACTTTGGGTAGGATCATGCTCCTCTACGAAACTCTGACCTGATGGCCTGCTTTGAACCAAGTACATAAATGAATCGGAACGGATATAAACGTAGACGCATTTCAAGGGGGTGGGTTCACTGAAACTTCGCTGACAAGCCTGTGAAGTTTGCTGTAAAGAAATGTGGTCAATCATAGGTAGTAATCACTGTTTACAGATAGGGATTAATGAAATAACAGAGACGTAAAAGCTTAAAAAAACTTTATCTAGCGCATAGAACTCTTAGACTTCCATCCCTTGATGTGTCCAAGAAAGAGTGGCAGCATTTCTATCTTTTTAAAGCGTTGCGTCTATGCTTGCCTATACAATGTATGTAGTATTGCCCTCCTTCAGGGTTCTGTAGCTGTTGATGACAATTCGGCTTCAATTAAATCTTCTGTAGATGGAGTCCTCATGTTCAGCTGGTTTAAATAAAGGATGGAGGTGAGAAACAAATATTTCAGGATTTTTTGGATTGCGCTCAAAATATTGATACTGCCGTGCGCAAGAGTCCTGAATGGCCTGGAATTACTGAAGTTCGAGATAGTGCGGTTGTGCTACTTACAGCTAGCAATCCGTTCGCTAAGACTTACTGGGTGAATCCCCATGTGCATTGACTGCATTGTCAAAATAGAGGTTTGTTCTGTCCACAAAATTTTTGAAAATTTTGTCAAATTGTCTGACTTGTCTGCTGAAATTTTTTTCATTTGGTAAATTTGGTGGAGAATTAAGCAAATGGATTGGATAATTCGTTATTTATTCGTAAGCTAGTGCTTTCTCTATTTTTGAATTTGGGGAGTAAGTTGATGCTTTGAAAAGAGGTTCGTCGTTGAAACGAGCAGATTGAGCACAGACTCATGTTACCTAGTTCAGGAGCATTGTAAGTGTAGTGTAAAGAAACTGGAAATTTTTCTTCATTTTTTAACCATTGTGTTGTTGTGGCATAAGCGAGACGTCTAGGTTAGAAGGTTTAAGATTTTCCAGCCGTCAATTGAGCTTAAACTTGCTCTTAAATGATGATAGGATGCTGTTTAACAAGCAGCCACAAAACGAAAGCAGTGTACCCATCAGTATTGCATAGATCGTCAAAGTATCCTGTTAGAATCTATCTTCCCATTGAACTGAAAATCCAAAATATGGAGTATGGAGTAGAGTTTTATACATTTCAAACTTTAATAGAAAATATGGATTCAGGTGAAAGTCCTGGAAGTATTCTAGTGAAATATGTACAAGGAATAGAGCTATTTGATGTTGAGAAACTAGATTTTCAAATAAATTTTATTTACAAAATTTTCCAGAGGAAGCAGAGTCAAAGGTTATGGAGTTTTTCGGAAACTTTCAGTTTTCCTTGAAGAATTTTTTTTTTCTTTATTTCCGATGGATCTTACATATTATTGCACAGCTCTTGTATATCCGTTTTCAACCTAGGTTTTGCTACGACCGAAGTTTTTAATCCTAAAACAACTTTTTGTATCTTGAAGGATTGAATCAATTAAAGATAGCGGAATATTTCAAACATTCTACTAACTATCACCACACTATCATCAATTACAAACGATTCGTTTGTCATTTGTTTTGTTTTTCAATTCATCATTGAAAAAATGATTTTCTGACACATTCCAACACCCTTACGTCAAGATTGCTTACTCTTGCATCTAAACGAACGCCTACCACCCATAGGGGTATTGTCAGTTGAACACAGCTAATGGAAGCCTTGAACAAAAAGACAAGAAACAAAAATTATAACCATAATAAAATACTCCCAAGAGTAACAAAAGCGTTTAAATTAATTACCCACCCAGTCATTGAAAATCTAGAAGAAATAATTTATCTAATTCAATGAAAGCTTGTTGTATGTAACTTATTGTTTTTTTTTGTGTCTCGTTCTTCCACCGCAGAAAAAAAAATGTTAAAAATCATAATCTCCAATGGTTCAGATAATGATGATGATCATCATCAGTATGATGATGATAGGCAAAGGTAGCAATTATTTCCAAAAGCTGACAGGTTGTTGAGAGGATGAAGAAATGGAAATGTTTCATAGTGTTCTTGTAAGTAATAGATGAAATTATTTCTTTTCGTTTCATCTGGATATATGATAGGAAAGGAAATAAAACAAAGTATCGCTAATAGATCTTTTCAGTTGCTTATGAGTCGATAGATACATTTTTGTTGCTGTTATTCAACTTTAGTGGTAGTGCTTTAGTTCTAATCACGTTATTTTTCAGTGTAATTGAAAAAAGAAGTTTAAAATCTTTTTTTCCTCAACGTAAAACTTAGCTGAAAAGATTAACAGTAACCGTACAGAAAGTTGTAGGTCCAGCAACTTATTCAGTGTCCATCGAAGATATAATAAAGATAATTTTCAGCTTTGCAACAAATGATTTATGATGGTTGGTAGTGTTGTGGAGCAAAGAATTAAAAAAAAAATAGACTACCAGGTAATAAATTTTTCTGTCATAATTTTAGCTGGAAATATACTGGTGCGGGAATTTTTAAATGTTAAATTTGTTCCCTTCTCTAAGAAAAATCCATGGCACCTTTTTTGACCTTTATTTTCCTTTTGCTGATATATTGTTTATCCACGTGAAAAGTTTAGAACATTATAACACGTATAAGAATATTTTTTAAGACGTTATTCTTGTGTTGCGGTGATACGAGATTCAAAAAAGTCGTATACAAAAAAATACACGTGTCCCGCATGTAAGAGCTCAGAATTTCTTTCATTTCATTCGTTACTTATCTTCAAAACTAGAATTAGGCTGGGTGGTTGCGACGGCCATGGCCTCTCATAAGCCCCCCAGTCCACAAAGGTGTACGTCAAGGAAGCAATAGCGCGATTATAAAACAAACAATCACGTTTCTGATGTTGGTATTCAGAGAAAGGACATCTTTCTCTTTCAAAAGTTAGTACGACACAATTGTTCATTGTCGTCACAAAAGCTAAAATATTTTACAGTAGAAATTGCGAAATATGATAACATTTTATTGAAAGAAAAAAAAACGAGAAAATGTAGAGTTGTGCATTAGTTCTATGGAACAAATTGTAAATTTGAAATGAACTTAATTTCGATTTCGTAAAGTGCTAGGTATTCTCTTTCCTAGTGAAATCAACAGTCAAATCCATTCCTGTATTCAAGAGTTATTGCAACAGCATTTACACTCCTCAACGCGTTGACAAGCGATCATTCATTAGAAGGAACACCCGTCCGTGCATAACATGCAATTTTATTTTAATTTTGACATCGCTGAAGATATGAGACCACTTAAGCCGACTTGGTATACCACATTAAACAATAAAATTTATAGAAAATCTATTTGACATGCACGCAGATGTCCTTGTTAGTGTCAGATTTTTCCCAGCTTCATCTGAAAGCTCAAAAGTTGGTTATATTTACCAGTAAAAAGGGCCAGTTGAGTTTCCTAGAATTCGGTGTTGAGTTCTTTGGTAGCTGTTGCCTACCTTAGTTTCCCATGAGCAATTGTCTTTAACTCTGAGAGAGTTTGTGAAGAGCGTATTTGTTTTAAGCTAGAAGCACAATTTCGTTCGCAATGGCCGCAATTTCTCGGTCCTTGCGTTTTAAAAAGCTGCCACTAGAGTGATTTTTCGATGGACCTCACACCTTTGTAGAGAGACTCATGTTCCATTCTTGTGAAGAAAATCTGAAAAATATTTACCCTTTGAGTGTAAAGCTTTTTGCTGCGAGAGTTCAGGACTCTCTTGAGTCAACTCTTCTAAATCATCGCGAAAAAGTAAGTGTAGTATAGACAAACCAATCCTAAGGTGCCTAATCTATGTCACTGTCAGCTTTTTTATTTCGGTCGACGATTGGTGAGAACTGTCCCAAATCTCCTGTTAGATCCTTGCTCTAGTGCTTCCTCATCTTTATGTCCTATCGATCGACATTTGGTTTCCTACGGTAGTTTTTCTATGGCTACATCTTCCTTCACTAGGGAACCGGATAGTTCGCAAATTTATAGACGTCCTTCGTGACAGTGCTCCAGAAAAACTTAAGAGAAAAAAGGGAAGCACACACTAAGCTAGATATTTGAATTTTGTTGTATCCCGGTCAGTTGCTTTTCTTCAACGTTCTCCCCACGGTACCAGAATGCAATGTTAGGTCTTTCAGGGTTTCTAAACTTGAAAGCGATGTCATCAATTTCATTATTTGCTACCATTGTAGCTGTAGTGTGGGGCTGAAGTTTTGTCAAAAACATTCTAAATTTCGGTTTCCGCGAATCTTGGATTTGTATACAACGTTCATTTTCATATTACTGACTTATCAAGGGAGATTGGGGTGCTCCCTCTGTTTTATACATTTTAATACACAGTGTAAAGGTTAGTAGTAGCCTTCACGCAAACAGTAAATTGCTGCTTGCATCTCCCAATTGAAGGGCACGATCAACTAGCACTTAGGAAAGTAAGGGTCAACAGTGATGCTACAGTCACTCTACATTGATAAAGATGTAATTGATGAGACACTTCCTTCCTGCCATGTACTGCTGTACGTAGTGTTCAGTTGTGTACCATGAAGGTAGAAGCGATTCAAATAAGGTACTTTTTTCACTAAAATTATGCTACCCAAAGGGTTCCGGGACTGTAGTTTTTTTTAGCAATGATATTAAGATCCTTCTTCATAGAATGCATAATTTTGTTTCTCCTTGTTAAACGATGTTTTAGCCCAGAAAATTTTCGCGCATTAATTAGTGCTATTTTATTAGTGCTAATTATAATAGTTAATTTAGTAGTGGTAATGGCTCTCATCTAGGATGTGTAGTGCAGTATAATATGTCGCAAGTTGGTCTGTATCACTTTCAGCTTTTTCGTTTCTTTCGATCATTGGTGAGGACTGCCCTATATCCCCTGTTATATCCTTTCTCTGGTCGTTCCTCATCTTTATGTCAACTGACTGGCATTCTGTTACCCCATGGTAATTTTTACATGCCAACGTCTTGTTTGACTTCTTTTTTGCTTAGCGGGTTTTCATTTTTGTCCCTGAAACAAGGATAAAGATGCCTTCTGTCACGCTGTTTATCTGAACGTTGACTCCAAGTCCAGTCACAGCATTTGCTGGTTTGTTGACCGAAAGAAGATGTCGGCAGGTATGGCTTGGTTTTGCAATGCAATAGTCCCGCAGTGTCTTAGCCCCCGAAGCTAACGGCGCCTTCGTCGATGAGATAGCTTATTTATTGTCTCTTTCCACGTCACATAAAGACATAACAGCGTTCATGAACCAATGAAGTATGAATAAGTTGTTGCAGTTAAGTAAATTGACGGCTCTTAATCGTATTCTATGAAATTTGGTATTTCATGGACGGGTTGGGGTCCATCCACTTAACAATTTCTACGAAAACTCTCCAACAATTTTCCACATTGTTGCAATCATTCTTCCACAGGACTCGTAGTGGTGCATGAGTGTCACGAGGATATATTTCGTTACTTTATGCGCCATCGTTCGTTTATTTTTGTTCGAAAAAGCAGTAGCCTTTTTCCTCGGTGAAACTCGCACCAGTATAAAACGAAAACGTTTCTTAAAATTGGAACTTACCAATTTTCAAGATATTAAAAGGAAAATACGAACCGTTTGTAGGCGAATGACATTAATGCAGTTAAGAAATGACTATTAAAGGAGGTATTTTAAATGGTAAATATTTTTAAGCGTATCGATTAGTTTCTGTCGGGGGGTCTGTCTGATGTTTGCCCTTTCATATCCGACCAAAAGTCAACATAGTACCAATTGATATTATTACATATTAAAATAAATAAAGTAAACTCATTATTAAGGTTCCTCGCGAGTGTTGTAAGTGGACTGTAGGATAATTTGAAAAAAACTTTTGATACTTTGTTTTGAAATCTTCCTCAAATCCACTTGGGAACAGCAAAAATCTTTTTCTACACTGAATTTTAACTTTTCTAATGCAACTGATAGACGAATAGATTTGAATTACACGTGTTTCTGACTGTGATAACAATTGGTTTGACAAAGGCACAAATCAAACAAGCAACGTAAGATTCGAAACTACCCACGATTCTTTGATGTCATAATGGAGAGCCTTTGATAATAAAACGCTTTCAATTTGTTTCACTGATTAGCATTATAATCTCGACAATATTTCAATTTAAGTTCCCATATCATTTGTACAGTCAAATATTGTCTTCCCAGTTTCAACACGTGTTTCACTACTAGAAATTCTCTAAAGTCGTCAATTCTCGATTCACCCACTCTGCAGGGTCAGTGTGTTGAACGATAATAACTAAATAAAAAATAATAAAGAAAATGTCAAGAAATCTTGAAAGCTATATCCATTACGAAATATTTAAATGCAACGGCATGCATATGTTATAAGCACGTTCCTATAAATGTATACACAAAATGATTTACTGCATTTTGACGAATAAAAACAAAAATTACAACAGACTTTTGTTCCAGCTGTTTCAAGCGTTTTTATTTTGTTTTATTCTCAGCAATAACTCCTGCATATATAGAGAGCATTGATCTGATATTCTAATCGTGACATTCATCACTGTTGAACGATACCTTTGACTCCGATGCATATATTTGTATACGGCCCAAGTAGCACAAGCATTTCGTATTGAAAGTAACAAGAAAAACTACAAATAATAGTAAGTAGTAGTAGTACAACTAGCTAAGCTTCTTAGAATTTCACATATATATAATTACATATATGTAGCACTGCATATAGAAGTCAAATCATCAATAAATATCAAACACGAGCTCGACAGCTATGATTTTGTTTACGCTTATCACATCAATTAAAATTAATTTATTATTTAGAAATGTGTGATGCGATGATGGCATAAGTGTTCAATAGTGAAAACCTAAAGAATTGTTTGAAAATCATTTAGTGATGAAAAAAAAAAAAAGTGTGAATAGTTTACGCCATGAATCAATGAAGAATTACTTGATAAGTTATGACTTGGGTCACACTTCGTGTCCGATCGTGTTGTGGGTCAAGGCGAATGATCTGAACAAGACAAACATTGTTGATATCGTTAGATTTATTGATTTCCAGTCTTGGGAAATTCCAAAAGAATGCACATTAGTTTTATAGAATGTCTGAGGCCACTAAAATGCGGCAGTAGCATCGTATTGATTGCAAACTTCCTGAATCGTTTGTCCTCATAAATTTGACCAGAATACTCCTTCATCGCCATAAATCAACTTTCACTCATTCCACTTGGTATTCAATAATTAATATAACTACTATAATTTCTGCTGTCACTACTTCTTTGGCGCACTTTCTTGCTAAGGACACGAACAGGTAGAGTTGAGGCAGGTGCACAACCAAAAATCTCTAAACAGATTGGTCTTCATCTGCGCGGTTTCTGAGGCGAATGTGGTGAACATCACGAAGCATATACTCATCTTGGTCCGTGTTGAAAACCTTAGGAACAGAAAATAATGCAGGAAAGAAGCAAAAAGCAAAGAAAGGATGGAAGAATTCTTCTCAAAATACAATCTCACAAAATCTGGAAAGTAGTACCAGGCTTGGTACTCATTGTAACAGAATCTATACGAAACTAGGGATAGGGGATAATCAAGTCAGTCTGGAGCGATGATTAGCCGATCATTGCTTCCAACGTGCAACTATATAGACAAAGGGTAACATAAGTCTTTGGCTGCCACTAAAGTCGTCTCCATTGATACTCGTGCGAGTAAGTAGGGGACATACCTAGAAGTGATTCCGTACACCGAACCACCACCCGATTGATTTATTTGCTGAGTAGCTTAAAAGTAAATTTGGATGGTTCCTGGGGAAAAAAGTCGTTCCATTTTATGGTAACGTCGAACTGAATACTTTTGAACACTCACAAAATCTAGAGTAAGGACATTGTAAGTAAGCAGAACTGAGCCAGGCTAGCACGCGTGCAACGACAGGACCCTAAGGTAAAACCTGCACCCACCGGACTGTCTCTGAATAAAGGGTGTCTATGTTGGCAAGGATAACTTCATGGACTTACTGGTACATGAGTAATAGGAAAGTAGAAAATACTTTCTACTCATGTCTCAAAGTGTAAGTCTCAAAGGTTGTCTTCAGCATAATGCCAAGTGGTACTGGTCATTACATAGACTCATATTACGTCGAAATCCATTTCAACCGGCAGCCAGCAAAATTGATCCCTCAAATAAACTAGAACAGCAATAAGTATGACCTCATGGCTATGATAATTAGTGAATCATTTGACGCCCTGGTTATGATAATAGCAGTGATGGTGATGAAGTACCTGGCCATTTAATCAAAGATTAAAATTCCGCAGAAACATCTAATTACTTTGCGAAGTGTATTACTAATAATATTACGAGAGAAGAAAGAAAAATTCGTGTTCCAAACGTACGCAAAATATATTCAAATTCATTGAACCACGTAGTTCAAACACGAATTCAAAGCAATCAGTGCTTGTTTCATGCCCTTGATTAAAAGCTCAATTTCATTTTGGGCGACCGTATCAAAGTCATAATTATAGAAAATAGCAGACGATGAAATCATATAAAATATCAATTAAGATCTTCCATATCGCAAAATGATTACGAATGCGTGTTGGTATTTATAGCGTAAAAAAAAATGTTGCGAACCACTGGAATGAGCGCGCAGTAAAAGTAAATATAAATGTCGAAAGTACAAGTACTTTGCAATGTTTTCCTTTTCGTTATCGTTCTACGAGGTCTGTTCAAAAAGTTCCCGGAATTTTTAAATTTCGCGGGTCTGGAGGTTCCGATTGTCAAAATTGTGTTGTGTTGGTATACATGCCCCTAAAGTATGATAAAATTTTCAGCCATATTCACTGTTTACTTTGTCTGTGGTAGTCACTAAGGTTCAACGTGTTTTTATGAGCTCGGCGATTTTTGCTTGTTTAAACAATGGAAGAATTGAAGAGTCAAAGAATTTGTATTAAATTTTGCGTAAAAAATTAAATAAAGTGTAACAAAGTGTGTGAAATTTTATAAAAAGCCTATGGTGAGTCTTCTATGAAAAAAAGTGTTTACGAGTGGTATAAGCGTTTCCAAGATGGTCGCGAAGACGTTGAAGATGACGAACTCTCTGGTCGACCCAGCACGTCAATAATCGATGAAAATGTGGAAAAAATGGTTATAAATGATCGCCGAATAACAATTCGAGAAGTTGCTGATGAAGTTTGCATATCAATTGGCTTATGTCATAACATTTTTTCAAAAGTTTTGGGCATGAAACGAGTCGCAGCAAAATTCATTCCAAAATTGCTGAATTTTGACCAGAAAAACAATCGCATGAACATCGCTCAAGAGCTGTTAAATGGCGTCAACGACGATCCAAGTTTGCTTGAAAGGATCATAACTGGTGATGAAACATGGGTGTACGGTTATGATGTCGAAACCAAAGCACAATCGTCCATCTGGAAGCATTCAACGTCACCAAGAGCGAAAAAAGCACGTCAAGATCGATCAAATGTCAAGGTTTTACTTACTGTTTTCTTCGATTATAATGGCATAGTGCATCAAGAGTTCTTACCACAAGGTCGTACGGTTAATAAGGAGTATTACCTTGAAGTTATGCGACATTTGCGTGAAGCAATCCGAAAAAAACGCCCCGATTTATGGAAAAAGAATTCATGGCTTTTGCACCACGATAACGCACCTGCTCACTCGTCGTTGCTTGTTTGTAATTTTTTGGCCAAAAACAATACCGCAGTCATGCCCCAATCTCCATATTCACCAGATATGGCTCCGTGTGACTTTTTACTGTTGCCAAAGTTGAAGAGACCCATGAAAGGACGGCGTTTTTCCTCGATTGAAGAAATAAAGGCCGAATTGCTGAGAGTGCTCAAGTACATACCAAAAAGTGAATATCAAAAGTGCTTCGAAGATTGGAAAAAACGCTGGCATAAGTGTATTATATCTGGGTAGGGGGGACTACTTTGAAGGGGACCACATTGATGTAGACGAATAAATAAATATTTTTTTGAAAAAACGAAAATTCCGGGTACTTTTTGAACAAACCTCGTATAAGCGATTTCTATCAAAATTTTTAAATATAGAATACTGCTATATAAAATACAGAAATATAAAAATTTCATTATAATTAAGACATTATAATTAGGAACAAGCATATCAAATTTCGGGATGCAATTTGAATGAATTTCGGAGAGGTTCTCGGTGGCTCATGCATATGTACCAGTAGCGGCAGGAAGTGTAACATATAACGGGTAAATGGTGGATTTCAATAGGAAGCGATAGACATATCAAATTCAAATGTTTGTGGAAGTGTTAAGGTTAGTTCCGAGCAATTAACAGTTGAAATGAGAATGTTTGGTGAAGAAGGCGATACAAAAAATCGCTGGAAACCGACGGGTAGTTGGGAAATGAAAATCAGTGGTAAGCAATAGACAGCTAAAAGTATAAAGCATTGGAGATTGTGAATAGCATTATAAAATGGGTCCTCTGAAACACAAAAATCTCTTGAAAGCGATAATCAATTGAGATTCAAAGTGGGTTAAATCAGTGTTTGTAAATAGTTGCTCGGCAATTGACGGTAGTGAGACATACATACGGGGTTAGTTCGTATGTGCTATAAGATGGAATGTGATTTAAAGTATTTTTTTTAATTACTGAGCTTCGATTGCTTAAAAAAATGGAAGTTAATGTAAGAAGAAAGGCTGCGGACCTGATACGCTCAAAAATACGTTAAGCTGGAACACGGTGCAATAGCAGTAATAATTTCCTTATTCCTGGACTAAACTCAACTGGGTATGAGGTTAATCCTTGGCTGAAACGTGGTGGTTGTGGTTTCGAGGGCTAGAGAGTGGCGATGAGCACTCACCATCTGTGTTCGGGAATCCAGGTAGCGTAAATGAATTGGGACCTAGGACTGAGACTTGTCTCAGATTCTAGGGGTGGTGGTGGACACATTGTTTCTACCCCGTCTATAGAGACCGTGGAATTAAGCCGTACAAGGCAGGTGTCCACGTTAAACCTCTCGACTTTATGGGTATGAGGTTAATAGTCCATAACTTCATGGATACTTCATAGAGGCAGTCATTTATGTCATTTCACTCGCAATAGATCAATCAAAATATCCAAATTAATGAATACAACCCGATAGCAGGACAGTCACCATTTGCGACTTGGGTCGTATCCAAATCAATACACAAATTCGAAGTCAATGAAAAAATGAAAAGTAATCTGCAATTCATCTATCGAACGACTTTCATTACAACTTGCCAGTAAAAAACTGCGTACTCCACATCGGTCCACCTAAATATTAATTCACTTTTTTTTAATAATGTTTTTATAAATAAAAACCTTCAAGACTTGAATGTGTTATGTCTGCTCAGTTTCGCTGCTTTTTTAGATTGCACACAAATCGCGGAAATAAATTTTAAGAGCGTAAAAAAAATACAGTGAAAATTTTTTTTAACAAGTTATAATGGTTGTGCAATATAAACTAACTCATGTTAATAACGAAGAAAACGAAAACTATGAAGAAAATGACAATACAGAATGATTTTTCGGTAGTAATAGAAAGATAAATCCAAAGTATGACAAAAAAAAACAAGTGCAGATGTCAATCGTTGCATATTTCTTTTCTATGCTATTTGGTTTTGATTTTGTGAGGAACATAAATTGTCAGCTCTTTTTCTTTATTGAATCAGGAAAGGTGAAAGAAAACATTTGTTAGTCACAACATTTTCACAAATGCTTGACTTGACATGACTTTCTATTCGCTTGTTAGAATTAACATTGCAATGTCTTTCATTTCGAAATTCAATGACGATTTGTTCCTTTCATTTTGGGCGAAATGCTACAAAAAAACTAAAAGGAAAAAACCAAAAAAAAAAAGACAGACACTAACAACAGAGTTTTAAATTTTCAAATAAACGTGCCTTTCAAAAGATACGATTTTGCATAAATTCAATTTAATACAATGGACGCTACTATAAAGTGTGAAACGTTTACACCATTTCAATGTACTTATGATTTTTTACGAGTACTATTCAAAATGCGCAAAATTATTGTGCTGTTGCATAACATACAAGTCACATGAGAAATGATGTACGATCGCACACATGACCTCAGAGCTTGAAATAAAATGTAAACTGTCATGCGAAAATAATGACAGTATAAAATTATTTAACTGTTTATTAACCGGCGATATTTCATGCATAAATTAAGATTAAGGAGAAGACTCCATTACATCAAATAAACCGCCGTCATAGTGGATTGGAAAATGTCTATACACATATAGATATAAATGATGCATGAAAATTGTCGGTTAAGGGGCATCCAAACAAAATAAATGCTCGGTAAGACGAAATAGGCTTTACCGAAATATTTTTAATCATATTAATTATCACACGATGTTTTACTATTATCGCCGAAAAATATTGTAATTAAATACGTTTGAAATTGACTGGATTTAGAGCGATATTAAACTTTGATCTTCGGCCGCAACTGTCTGTGATGTATTCCCAGAAGATGTCTTCTGTTGAGCGAATAAAAAATTCCGGCCATGGTATTTTGTTTTGGATCTGTTATCCCGTTTTTTTACGAAACCAGGACTTCCTCAAGCTGATTGATAACTGACTAATCGTTCATCGTTTTAGCAAAACCAAGTGTGGGAAAAATACCACAAAAATTTAGTAGAATCTTTGTTTTGTGTGTAATGCAGTTTATGAATTTTGTAGGCGGGCCACGCTGTATCTTTGTTGAGGTTGCGTTTCGTTTATCTGAAGCCAACATCGGAACGAGATACCGAACGCCCTCAAGATGCAGCGTGGTCCAGTGAATCTAGAAAATCCTATGATCTCGTCCTGCGGCAACTATGAGATGAATTTCATAAGTTTTACATGGTATTTACACTCTAAAAGTTTTACATAATTAAATTTATTTCAAACTAATTGTGAATCCTTCGCGAATAAAAAGTAAATGCCTGAAATCTATATTTTATAAATGTGCCATTCAGGTTTTATACATTTTTGCGACAATATTTTTCATTAAAACAAGCATTAAATAATTTCATGGTACTTAAACTGTGATTTCATTTATAATGGCTGAGTGGCCTGTCGCGTTTTTATTGCGACCGATCTCAAAGGATTTAATATTACATAGAATCGAGCATATTTTTCGAATGCCCCGACTTTGGAAGGATTGGACAGTCTGTTTGTTGATTCTACGTGTCGAGCAAAAGGAAATACTGAGACAAGTGGTCGCATCTACTTGAATATTAATAACTACCAGTATTATATACTTCCAGTATTATATACTTCCAGTATTGAATCAGCGGCATAAAAGGAAATGTGTAGGGATATTTCGATGTCAAACAGTGGTTTCGTTTGTTGTGTTTCGGTCTGTCCTAATCAGTTTGTCATCAAATGTAAGTCCTACACATTTTCCTCTTTGGCTCCATTATGAAGGTCTAAGAATTACTAGAATGTGTTCTGAATTTTTATTTGATAATAAATTAAATACATCGAAATTACGTATAGAATACAATTTCTTTCAAAAAACGACCTTAAATTTAGGTGGCGAACTTAGCCTTTACTTCAAAATTGTCGTTTACTCTTTCCCATAATTTGAGCCCTAACTCAACAAAAACAATTTTGAAAACTAGCTTTGAGAGTAAGAATCGTTTGGCAGTGGTTATTTTGTTCCTAATTGTTAATACAACCTGATCGAATAATTCGTAAGAGTATCAAAATTGTCGATCAGAGAACATTGGTTCATTGGAGCATTGATACTGCGACATGTTCCGGGACAGAAGTTTGCTAAGCACGGTGGTTGATCCACTAGACACACATTTTCAGATGAATGGACCTTGTATGTCTGCATAAGCACGCTGTTTGTCAATAATCACCAAAGTGCAGACCTGCAGACTATTTGCGACTCTGTAGTCGTGCTCCATTTCGACAATTTATCGATCATTCTGACTTACTTTCCATTCTGAGTCCTTCAATCGTATCAAGTGATCGCTGATTTGTAGGAAGTGATCCGCGGAAGAATGTTGAACAGTCGTTTCCCTTCTTTCATGCCTCGAGTTATAGTAAGAGTATAATGAAGAGCGAACACATCGAAATATTAAATTCATAATTGTCCAATTATAGTTGTTACCAGTGCAAGTTGCGGAATACTATTATTTTGAGTAAATATCCAAAAATTGATGAACTTATTCTAAATCTGGCAATGAGACGACATAGTCCATCGTGATACTATTTCTCGCACCCAATGCTAACGAGTTTAAAAATTTCCTGCAGAGGTACCACTCCCAAAATCGATTGGAGACGAGCAGGAACAGCTCAACATGTTATCAAAAAACATAAAAACGTGGTATTTAAGGCTAATCAAATCGATCAATTGACTCAACGTACTAGGGAAGTCCTGTTCATAATACGGCAGGGTCCGATAGCATAAACCGCGAAGAACACTCTACTACTCTACACTACTCACGAACATAGTAAGAGTGATAGCGGAAAGATCCTTAACATTGGATGTATGTGGCAGGTAGTTCTATTCCATACTTGCTTGATTGCTTCTCACCTGTCATTAGAAGCAAATCCTTTGCGAGATGATGTATATCTAGAGGCTTAGCTCTAACAAAACATACATATACATTGATTTATCACATAATTCAGATTCTGCAAACTTGTCTTCACTCTATTTACTCCTGCATGAAGATGACAGTGATCATCACTCACTCAGCTCAAATGAGTTTTTGAGCCTTGCAAGTAAACTTCATTCCATTGTTCTTATGAACCCGTTGCCAAGGAAAAAGATGTACTCACCTACTACATAGATATGAAACGATATCAATTAGACATAAGTTTACCATTAAAACACAACGCCTAACACAAATTAATATACCCTCGAGTGTTTTTCGGTCTTAAATGTCGTTGTCAATTAATTGTATAATTTATTAACAAGAAAATATCCTGAACACGTTTGATTCGGATTTTATATGATTTTTAATATTTTTTCAACAAATTCGTTTGTGCCAGCGGATAAAACAGAAATAATTTTCACATTAAATTTAGTTGGAACTTTATTTGTTGTTATTGGCAATTCAGTTTGTTAATTTATTGCGATGATAGTTTGATTTTTATAATAACCGATTGTTAATTGACTAATTTAAATATTTGATTTGAGTGGATGTCGTTCATGAATATCCTGTTTAAACGGACTCAGTACAGATTGATTGATTTCAGTTACATTTCATTTAAAACTTAATTTCATAAGTTGATACAGTGACTTCTGTTAGGGAAGTAGCTACGTTCTTTCTATCCAGTCTATGATTTGAGAAAGACATCTAGGTTGCATCGAAATTTTCGCGCAAATTCTTCAAAATTCAACATAATGCCGGTAATTGCTTTTTGTTTCCGTGGCTTCTTTTGTATTATGAGCAACCGCTTGCACGTTCTTTGCTTTTAGAATGGTTTTGAATTGAAAAATGGGCCTTTGCTGATTTATATGGAAGCCAGTAGGCCGAAATAATTGTTAATACAATGAAACGCTTACAGGAATGAAAAGTATTAACGCATTAACCGGCAGTTAGCCGTACAGAGCTCAAAATGCATTAAGCGCTACCAAAATGCAATGATACACGATTATTTGGTTACAATTAGCATATAATAAAGTATTTTGTCAAACAGTTTCCATTTGAAAACGCTAAAACAGGAAATATTCGTAGCGAGTCAGTGATTGTTTTTAGTGAAGCAACAAATCTCACGGGATCAGAAACCTACGATGTTGTGCAATGAGTTTCTAAACAGGTCAAATAGTTACATCCTTTGCAGCGTATGCATGTCTTGCTTTTCAGGACCAACTGAAGTTCTATAGATGCTTAGAGCCTTATAGAATTTTCAATTGAAACCTTTATTACACCGATTCTTACTGATTTTCATCCTTCGGCAACTCTGAATTTTTCGAGCTCCTTTGTACAGAACACAACAGAAACATCAAATCCTTCAAAATTGCTCTCACCAGCGACGGCGATCTAGTTTCCTACCCTATGTTATTACTTGGCAGTTGAAGGAATGCTTCCATCTATCCACTAGAAGACAGTTTCTTCGGCAAAACTGTGACATGATCAAAAGGCTGAAGAACGCACATATTACAATCATGTGATTATCACATACTTATGATTATCTTACTTTGTATTATTCTTCATATAACACGGTTTCATTTTAGAAATTTATGTTATATTAGAAAAATTAGAAATTAATGTTAGAAACCATTGTTCCGTGATGTAACCACAAAAGTCCTTTACTCAAGACTGTCTAGAAATCTCTTATTTATAGAAAAACAAACCAAAATCGCACAACACGTCTTAATACAATCTTACCTATGTTGTGTTGATTATGTTGCAATACAGAGCCAAATGCCATAAGATCCTTGGCCGGTGGTGCCCGTGCACCGAGGGCGGAGAACCCGTCCCCCAGATAGGACGCCAGTGCGACAGCCCTAGCGGGCGCTTTAGAACCTTCGGTCAAAATTTTGAGTAATCAATGAACACTTTTTTAACCTCTCCGCCAACGTTTTAAATCATGTACGATTTCGTCACGTTTATGTGAAATATCATCGGCCGAAACGCGTTCACGTCACAAAAATAATCCACGCAAATCCTTTGGAAGGGAAAATAGAGAACGAACGCAATGAGCCCCAGTAAAATCTTAATCCCTTCCACGAGATAACAGTAAAATAAAAACGCACTGAAGGCGGGCGCTTAGATGATTCCGTTTAAAAAAAAATAATGTTACAGGACACAAAATTTCCCGCAGAAACGAAGGGCAACTTAATCCAACAGGTCGTCCTAATATCTATCGACAAATACAAGGATAATTAGCTCGAAGCACTGTGGATCAGAGGGACTTCCGATGCCGATTTAGACAAGTAGCGCCTGCAATAGCACCATTATTGATTTTTTGAAATTCATATTCGCTGGTTTATGTTTGAACGCAACTAAAACTGATCACGAAACATTTATCGCGCACGAACAAATAAGGAAAACTGTCCACCATGTACAAAATCAACCGTTCAGTACTCTTGTGATTGCAATGATAAGAGAAAAATCGCGGCGTGCACGATAACGACAAACAAGTGGCACTACTGCACTATTAACTGGCAACACTGACGCGTGTACACACACTGCTGACACACACCGCGAATCCCGAACGCTATCAACAAATCCAAACAACTGCCGAGCATCGACTGGCTCAAACTGAAACATGCCACAAGCCCCAGTAATATAACACTCAACACCACTTGCGAGCTATTCTGCGCCCGCCCGAATTCTTTTCACACAACCCTGTACAACTTTGAACTGTACTCACACAAGCCCCGCCCTACCCCGAAGCAACCATTCTTTGCACACACGCCATACACCGTGAACGGTTGCGAACGGTTCCCCTGCCTCTAGACGAACTGGATTTTACGACTTTCACATACTCGCAGGCCGCTGCAATGCTGTTGGTTGTGCGGCTGCCATTTCTAGTTGGAGTGGGCCGGAACAATGCAGGTGGTGGGGAAGGGCGTTGCTTGGCAACGTGCAACTGGTTGCGCCGGTCGTACAACCAATCGGACGATATGACGATTTGTAAATATTCCCGCCCCGACAGGTTGCTCGGGTGTGGGGCCATGTCGACCGCGAGGTGTGACTCTGTGAAATGACTACTAGTCGTGCACGACAGCCCCCCGCGGTGGTTTGAATTGAAGCCTTGTGTGAGCCTTCTTCGTGTTGCACAGGACGAGCCGCGGCAGGGCCACAGCCAGGTCGTGTTACTCTTGTTCTCAACTCTGTCAAGTGGTTTTTTCGTGCTTTGTTCGTTCCGCGTCCTCCATTCCATATTCCAATGGGCACCGCACACATTCGTCGAGCGAGTGCATGAGACAGTTCCACTTTGGTTTCGATCTCCACAAGCTACACCGAAGCATATTTTGATGTGCTGCTGTTGCCGTTATTGTTGTTTTGTATTTTTCATTGAGAATTTAACCAGGGTAGTGCTATTGGCTTGGGAATGGGTGGCTGGCTTAAGGGTGTTGGGCCTACTCATCTGCTTGGGTTGGATGAATGTGCCTGGGATATCAATAATTGTGTTGTAGGTGTGTCAACAGTTTGGGATGAGTACTGGTCCGCCATGGCTCGGTATTCGTCTCGGTGCGGTGCGACTGAGGATAGAATGCAATAAGAGAGGGAGGATTGTGAGCAGAGTTTAGGTCCTGTGCAATACTCCCCTGGGGAGAGATTGGGGTTGATTTGAAATCAGTGCTCTCGTACACAGGCATTGAAATAATACAGTCCGGACGGGATGAAAACAAAAATTTACGTACGGAGACAGTAGAAGATTTTTGCATTTCGCTGGTTATTTGTTTTCGCACCGTTATCAGCAACGAGTCCTTGTTGGTCGAACAACCCAGAGGTCGTTTAAAGCAGGGATGGACTTACAATTGCATCGTTCTCAAGCGCCGTGTTCTGATCTAAAATCAGGGAAGGATAAGAAAAAAATGAAAGGCGAAGTTATGATTTTGTTATAGGCAAAAAATTCCTGAAATATAAGACAAGAAAAATTTCACGAATCATAACCATCTGTGAACGAAGATGTAGAGCGGGAGAGTCTGAGAACTGATAGCAATGGCATGTTCCAGCAGTAATTAATTGTCTTTTATATTATTTCGCGCTGTTTTTATATTGTTTTGTTTTGTGTTTATTAAGTTCGTCTTCATTGTCTCGAATGCTTACGCTGCTCTTATACTAATTTAGGTGCACCTATTCGCGTAAAACATTGAAACATTCAAAACTCCGCGTGGAATAAATGTGATTCACAAAGAATCGAGAGTCATATTCCTGCTGACCTGAAATAAATTTTAGAAACAGGAATGTTTCAGACCTTTACAGGAGACCCAATTTGAACAGTGTAAGTCTGAAAACAGTGTAAGTCGTGTTTCCTGCTTAGCAAATAATGAGCAAGATGCATCAGCACCGCTGACTCTAAATCTGATAATCGTGTCTTGTAGGTAGCGAGACAGGGCTCATCTCCAAATTTGAGGGGTTCTGTGTTCCGTGCGTGAATATTCTTTGGTCTGCATCAGGCACAAAACGAATCACTGAGTTTGTCTCATTGAAAGTTCGATTCTTCTGGGGACTTCGTTCTTGCACACATTATCATGTATTCTTTTGGAGGTAGGATATTATGCTAGGAATTATATAGGATAGGCCTTAGTCAAATCTTAGTGGAAACCGACTTCCAGGAATGATAGATGGATCGGCACTCATAATGTTAAATATTTTTAATATGATCACTACTATCTAGTTGAACTACTGATTCTTATCCAATATCATTTGCTGCTTGATCCCTAAAACCAAAATATGTATTGAGTTAGTTCAAGGAGACTTCTCGCCCAATTATAATCAATGCTTAGCGAAACAGTTGCTCCTACGTGTGGGATACTGTGAAGATAAACGTTGAAAAATTTCTCGATACGCTCGTGAGATGCACATCAAAGTTTTGTCCTTGATGGAACACTATAACACTGGCTGCTGAACACACAGTGAAGTCTTCGATGACTACCACACATCTCCTTGTAAGAGTTCAATTCCCCGTTCGGGACCCAGACACAACAACCCTCCGGTTGGCTGATGGTCAAGTGAAATTAATGAAAAACGGAGGGAGGTATGAAAGTCTTTGAGTAGATTAGCACGAGGAGCAAAGGACGCTTTCCCGTCTGCATAACATAAGCTATGCATGTTAGACACAGGTGTCTCTATACTTGATAAAATCACAAAGGAAGGATTCACTGACGTTATTTTTGCCACTATGAACCTTTGTCCATCGTTTTACAGTTTCATGGTGGCCACAGTGCAAGTATTAGAGGCACGCGTTCGGTACATGCAGTAGGTAACGCTCGGCAATGTCGGAAAAACATCAAAACTTATTGAAGGCCGTCCCACCCTTTGGTCTTTCGCTCTATGACTATCTGCTTCGTACTGCATCCTCAACCAGCAATTCACCGCGATAGTTCACCGTATTGTCCTCCAGGATTATCCGATACTGAATTATAGAGAAACTACTGTGACTCTCCACGGCAACTACATCGCCGACAAGTTTCATTGCTGCCAAGGTTCATAATGTCCAGCCAGGTCCAGTCCTGGTTACTACTTTCAAGATTAACTTACTCTAGAATCGCGACGAAACACTCTCCATACAACTGGCTTTACTTTAAAGTCTTTTTAGCAAGGATTTTCCTAGCATATAGAACTTATTGAACCAATTTTTTCAGTGTATGGACCTTAGAAGGATGACTTTGTCTTGTTTGCCGATAGACTGATGCAAAATGATAATAAATATTGATAATAATATCCAAACCCCGATCCACAAGAAAGTTCTCCATGCTATTGTAACATGCAGCCCACTTTCTATTCTCTAATTTCTTATTTCCTGAAGTCTCCAATTCTTTCTGTCAAACGGCTTCTATTGTTTCTAAGTAAATACTTTGTGGTAAAGTAGCTCCATATGAGACTAACAAAAGCTTATTTTAAACTTGGAACGATGTCCTAAATACGACCCTGCTTACCGAAACACCACAAATATTGTGCAGGTGCTTACATACTCCCACAAATTCTTGTACAACATCACAAAACAAGTGGAGGAGGAGCATTTGGTGTCCATAGCATTGTGGTTTGTGTCAAGCGATAGATGCAAACTAGAGAAGCACAAAAATAACCAAAATAAAAAATAAATAAACACGAGATTGCACCATCGAAAACCGAGATCCCTGAAAGTATCTTGATGTTCTTGTTTATTTTTGGTTTCTGCTGCAGCCAAGGAAATGTAGGGAGAATAGTAGAATGAGTTCTTCCTATTCCCCCACCGCATCCTATCGACTCTATCCACTTCCAAATACTCGTATCTACTTATCTATCTTTCTATATTTCAATCCCTCCGGTCATAAAGAGGAGGTGTCAAAAAATATCTTGGGAAAAATAGATCGAACCCGAACCCTGACTATCGCCGGGCTATGAGAATGACTTTGTCTCGAAACTTTTAGTCCTTTGCCGTGCCTGGCGGTATCTGCTGCCGATTTAGATTTCTTCTATGTCTCGGTAACGACTTTGGTATCGAGAGAGGAGCTCTTGCGTTTCACTTTGACTGTATTTTTGTTGTGTAACAAATATCGATTACTTCGTTAGGTACACACCGTGCATCTATGTGGCTACACATGCACGATTTTCATACGACGATAGATACGAAGGATGCTTTAAGGCATTTAATGAGAACGAACGGATGAATGGTGGGTCTCGTAATTCATACACGTGAACGTCGTGTATCTATTTAGGTTCAGAAACTTATTGGATGCATGTAAATATACAGATAGACTTGTAGATAGACATTCGGATGGATGGATGTTTACGCAGAGATCCTTAAAAGGTGGCAAAATAAGTTTTTTTCTTTCGTTTTGTTGTTGCAGCAGAAGTTTGAACGTGTGAAGAAGTTTATTTGTTTCTTCATCTTTCATGCGATAAAGTTTTGCGTACGTCTCAAGGAGCTTTTCTTAAGGTGAAAGTTGAGACGATAATGAAAGGGATTTTGACGTGTGTGTGGGTGTCAATGCTTGTCGGTGTGTTGTGAGAATAGACAAAAAATGGCGATATGACAATATAATTTTGATCTGAATTAGAGCAGGGGTGATATTGATGTGAAGTTTGGCTTTTGACTTGTTTAAAACGATGATATGGGGCAGAGAAGGGTGGTAGGGGGAGGTAAGGCACTTGTACGAATTGAATGTTTTGTAGTAATCTCGAACATCCTGCTGTTCATTTGAAAATCCTTGACAAGGATTGAAAATTTTGTTTCAGAAGATTCAGAATCTACTCATAATGCACCTGAAATTCCTTTTTCGAAGACGTCAGGTGTTGGGGAAGTGTTGGCTAAACCAGAGCTTCTATCCAATGTGGGCAGGAATGGTACAACTAATCGTTTTAAAAAACCAGCATTGTTTTTTGTTTTCCAAACGAGTGAACAAGTGGGTGACATTGTTTAAGAATAAAGTACATAAGTAGTACTTACAGGGTAGTATAGTGTAGTACTTACAATACAACACCCTAAACAACACGCGTATAGGATTGAAAAATGAGTTTTAACAGATACTGCGTTAAAACTCTTAAAAAATCGAAGAAGCTTTGGAATATCAAGAAGTGTTACCAGATATATTTCTTGATATTGAAGGGACATATGACAATACCAGCCACGACGCAGTGAGAAGAGCTTGGTGATAAGACAAGTGAATTCGACCCCCATATGTTGGTTACTTCAATCCCTCCTTGAGCCCCCCCCCCCATGGGTGCTACCTTGTCGTGGTGGGGGGACTTGATGAGGTTGCCCGTCATACAAATCAAGTCACTAAAAGCACCCACCAAAAAAATATATGATGAGTGATAACAAAATAGTAAATTAGGGGTGGGGATATACACCCCGACGTGTGAGGCAGCCTCGACCTCATGCGGGCTTCTCTCCAGTATTCATGCTGGGGATAAGTCGCCAGGGCATTTTTCAGTGGTGAAACACTTGGCCACTGAAGAATCAAAAATTACAAGTGAAATAATCAACGACGCAAGCATGTTCGCCCGAAGGCCAAAACTACTGCGAACTCCGCCTCAAAGAGTAGCCAAGCCTAATCAAGGCAACGAGAAAACATCGTACAAGCAAACCTCCATCGAACGCTTTGCAACAGCGAAAAAGGTGCTTGTCCAAAACATTCCTCCTACACAAGGCAATGTAGCGAACGATACCAGAAGCGTACTGGAGGCTTCGGGCAGTGGAGTCATCGATCCGAAGTGCCATCCTCCAGGGGCCATTAAAAGACATATACTGAACAACGTCGAAGGCGAAACCAATGATGCTCAACAACAACAAGACCCTCCTGCTGACAGTATATCGAGAACTTCGCCTGAGGAGGACCTGATAACGAAAATAGCCGCTGACAGAAGTGAAGAAGAGCGTCTAACAAGGAACATAAGCGCTATAATAAAAGCGATGAAGAATTCAACGAATGTCCAAAAAAATGTCAACAAGGGCATCAAAAATGGGATTGACGAATTGGAGGACCTCGTTGATAGGATCCAGCATTGCAGAATGAATTGAAAGAGCTTAAGAAAGTTCCAGAAAATAAAACTCCCTGCACCGAAAATGCTACTCTCGTAAAAGGCAAAAGGGCGGCATGTAGTCCACTTAAACCTGACCGTAGGAAAAGGGCGAAGGGGCAGTGAACAGTAAGAGTGACCAGAACAGGCGGTCTCCTCGTAGAACTCGGAGCGGAATCCACCGACAAGGGACGGTTCGAGAGCGCTGTCAAGGACCTCCTGGACTCCAAAGCTGTTATCTCGACTTTGCAGCCAATGGCGTCTTTGGAAATAAGAGACCTTGACTGCATTGCGGACGCCAAAGAAGTAGAAGATTTCATTAGGCTAATTCTTCCTACGGCAGAGAGCTTTAGGGTAAGGCTAACGCCTACCAACCCTAGAGGACAAAAAGCGGCAATAATAGACATCCCAGAGAAAGACGCTGTGCAACTCCTGGCCAAGGAGAAAATTAAAATCGGCTGGGTTGTGTGCAGGATATGTCGGAGGGTAGCCCTAACTCGATGCTTCAAGTGCCTTAGCTTCGGACACATCTCCTTGAACTGCAAGGGGCCAGATCGAAGCAAACTGTGCTACAGGTGTGGCACTTCCGGCCATAAGGCGAAAGACTGCCCAAACGAACCCAGTTGTATGTTGTGCAAAGATAAGGGACGGAAGTCTGAAGATCTGACTTATATTCCAGGAAGTGGTAGGTGCCAGGAGTTCAAAGAGGCACTAAGCAAGAAAAGAGCAAAGACATTATCCAAGTCCTGCAAATCAACCTACACCGTAGCTCGACTGCACAAGATTTACTAGACCAGGTTGCAAAAGAGAAAAAAGTTAACTTTTTGCTGATATCCGAGCAACACCACAACAAGGAGGAAGCTGGATGGTATTGTGATCGATCCGGCACCGCCACTATCTGGGTACGTGATAGGGCTCTACCCACAGCTCGGACTTGCTCCAGCGGAAATGGCTTCGTGCTCATTGGGTGCGCCGATTTGACATTCATAAGCGTCTATTTCACGCCGAATGAGTCAATTTCATGTTTTCAGAGCAGGCTCGATGAACTGGAGGAAGCTGTCGCGAGCTTGGAAGGCCGAATCCTTGTTGGCGGTGACTTTAACGCCAAGGCGATAGAGTGGGGAATGCCTCTACCAGACTCGAGAGGAAGAAGAATACTAGAAATGGCGGCTACGAGGCAACTTGTCATCATGAACGTTGGGAACACACCAAATTTTCGACGGGGAGGCTGCTTGGGAACTATATCGGATGTGACATTTGCTTCGGAGTCCTTAGTGCCTAGGATATACAGATGGAGGGTACTGGAGGACTACTCGGCGAGCGATCATCAATACATTGCTTGCGCAATTGGCGACTGTGCTACTCGACGCAGGTGGATAAAGTCGCAGTCAAAACAGGTGGATAAAGTCGCAAAAATGCCAGCTTCGACAGTATTGATCGGTTTTGAACTCTTGATTGAATCTAAAACAAATTTCATTAATCGGAAAATGAAGATAGAGGTTACTAAATTAGAATGTTGATAAAACCTGCAATTCGAGGAATATTTCCCAATAACATAAAAGCTGTCGATATTAACGTCTAATCGTAGTATCTTGAAATATCATCACCATTCGGCCATAAGGTATATACTCTACGGAAAATACACTGTATTTTTTCAATACGACCAAGTCAGCGCAAAATTCGATAGCCCGGGACTACCTTAAGACTCCCTATACCCTTTGTTACCTCTGGTTCTCTATGAAGTGAAAATTTAAAGGCTCAATATCCTTGCTCCGCCCAGACGAGTACACTGTATGACGCTCAACAAGTGTCATCTTTCAGCTTCTATATGTCCCTCTCATATTGGGTGCTAGTACTTGTAATAGTTATCCAGGATTTCATCAAGTTCAAGAGGCCATCAAGTTAAATAAGTTTATGATCTCGAATAAGTTGATCTCGAAAGTCACCAAAAGTAAAGTAGGCTTGAGCATGATTCAGTTAGATTCGGATAGCCAGATAACTAAATTAAGATGTGTTATCTCTCAAAGTCAGTATTTCTAGTGCAAGAGCAGTGGTTGACCCACTATATCAAAATCGTCAGTTGAAATGATCGCGTTAAGTGGAAAATGCAGGCGCTGACGTTATTCATTAATAATATCTTATAGTATCGAATTAAAAATAATACAAATATATCCTAAGGTACTGCGGACCCTACTATTCCAGGAAAAGTCAGGAATCGGAGGTAGATATACTAAAATCTCTACACGCAAGCATGAAGACCGTATGTAATATCCCGACAATCAGTTGAAACTGGTGTTAGAAGCATTCAAAATCTCTTCAGCAACAAAAACTCAGTGGAAAGGGTTTGATAAGCCAAAAAATTAGAAGTCTACCACCATGAGCCAGACATTGGAAGACAGAAACTGAGGGTGAACAGAAGAAAGGAAGCGATAGAATCCTTTCTATTTCACTGTTCAATCTTCAACCAGAAGCGATGGTCGAGGAATCGGCGTGTGTAGTTTCAGCGATATTCCGATCAGCGATCTGAGGTTCCTTTCTAAATGTCGTATTTGTTAGATCTTACAATTATCGATGACCACTGGTATGTTCGACTTAAATAGGATAACACTTTTGTAACATATGCGGGCACGTTTTCTCGATAGGTATAAAGCTAAATTCACTGAAGACCCCGCGAATTTATGTCATTGCCAAGCAGCCTTAAAACCTAACATTGCCTTCAGCGGTGTCCCTAAAGAGACAGAAGTGGTTGCGAAGCTTGGGCTATCTCGACAGCTTAACCTAAACTAACTCGCTAGATTGATTGTGGTTTCTCTGTGTAAATCACGAAAAAAGTTCGGACAATAAAAGTACCAAGCGTTACACATAGACACTTGTTTATAATCCAAGTTACTTAGCTAATTTGGGTTCTTCAGGTGAGATTTGTGGAGCTTCCGAGTGATCAATCCATCGGGCTCCCCACTTCGTGAATGGACACTAGAAAATCAATACATCTGGATCCTTGTGACACACCTTGGGTAAATCATAAAATAAATTTTTCCATGAACGTGTCTTACATCAACTTTTAATTTGAAGACTGAAGCATGCCTACTGCACATTTAAAGATTCTATAACTTTTTGAGTATCGAATAAAACAGAGAAAGCGAAGATAAGACAAAATCGCAATATTGAAGAAAGTATTCGCTCATGCCGTTCTAATGTTGCTAAATGTGCACCAGTGTGGAGGATGTTTGGTGTGCATACAAGGAATAATATCAGACAATAGTCAAGCTGAAAAAAATCTCAGTGGCACTTGTCCTTGTGTCCTATTTTTGGAGGTTTAAATACTTTCCTTAATTGATTTTGATACGTGGAACCTACGTAGGACCCGATTTTAGTCAAGTTATGATAGTTGATATAATTGCTTTTGCAAGTGTGTACGACTATATAGAAACATGTATATGCTCTTCGAATGTTAAACCTGCTAGTTCGCTTAGCTCCTTCACTTTCCTATCCCCAGATTTCCATAATAAAATGCATGCATCATATTAAAGATAGTTTCCCTGCCTCACAGTGTTCCACTATCTTCACTAATGGCATTCTATACATTTACCTGTCTCCGGTCAATCCACAACCAGATAAATACAATGAGATATCGCAAAAGTGAGCCTCAAAAATGGCTACCTTACTTGAATGGCTTCTGTCAATGCCATCTGCAACACATTTTAATGGTGATCGACCAACAGTAGGTGGATACAATGGGCAGTTTCTTGCCATTCGTCTTGTCCAACTCCGGCTCAAGGTAAGATAACCAACAGCGACAACGACAACAACGAACAAGTCGATGGCACTTATGACCAAGTATTGTTAGGTTTATGCAGGTATAGAACGGCAGCACTAAAGTACTCGTACCTACTGCAATAATGATGATTATTATCTTTCATACCGTTGGCAGTTATATTTTGTTTCGACAACTCACTTGGCACCTGAGATGAAGGCACAGGTAAGTTGCGAAGGAAGGGAGGCAATGGGTTCATCTTCTAGCCACAATAGTGCAGGCTTGGATAAATGGCTGCCTCACTAGCAGCCTGAATGCCAGCCCGAATGGCCATTTGTCGTCAACTCCTCTTGTCATTGCAAGCTATTATGCATATTGTTCGCCATTTCGCCTAATCGTAAATCAACTGCACTCATTCGTCCATTCGTCGTGTGTAGTGAATTATTATTGCTGATGCGGATTACTACATATTATTCGTTCTGTCGAGGAAGAACAAAAAGGATGATTTATTTGTGAAAAACAAGTATAAACCGTTTGAGTTATGACCGTCGTAAAAACAAGTAATGCCGCCTTAAAAACGTAGTGAACAGTTTCAGAACATGCATCGAGTGCTGGCATTTCTTCGTTTATTTTTAGTTTTTTTGTTTATTTTTATTTTGCGCGGCAGTTATCGCTTCAGTTTATGCTTCTAACAATTGCCTGCTCGCGATGAATAATGCACACGAAAATTGAATATTTTGTTTGCGGTGGCAACTAAGTTGTAGTAGTGGTAGAAGCAGTAATCGCCATCCGGAATAAATTAATACTCGGTAGCCGGAATAAAATATAATTTAACTGAAAGGCAATTCAAATATTTCATTTCCCGCCATGAATTATGCAAGCCCCAACTCAACGAATTCTATCCCCAGTGAATCCATTAAAATCCTCACACAAATTTCGTTTCAATATTTTAAAACAAAGGCGCGACTGCTCGCGAATTTAAATTTTTACTCATATAATGAACGGATAACAAACGTACACGTTATTGAATTATTTGATGCATAAAATTTTCTGAATTGCCAATTTCATTACTCCTTTCCGCCTCAATGTGCTGAACATCTAACTGGCTGGGTCCTGCCAATAAGCTTTATTTGTATACAAGTTTACACGCATCCACACACTCACAACGTATGCACTAAATGTATACAATACACATCTTGAATGCGATGTCAGTCAAACTGTCTGCCCGCGAGGTTTAAACTGAATTTGATATCAGTGCAGGCAACATAACATAACAAAATTAACCACCAACTAAACGAAACGATTTTTCACATTTCACATTTCGTTTTCGAATTGGATAAATGTTGGCCGTTGCCCGAGGGACCTTCAAAAACCAACCAGTCAGCCATCCAACCAATTGTGGTTTTCAGGATCAGGATCAGCGACAGAAAACCGGAGAAAGAAACGACAACAACGTCTACGAATAATTCATTTCGGTGTGTGTTTTGCAGGTTTTGATTTTTGTTCGTATGTTGATATGCTATTTTTTTCTTTATTTTGATTTGGTATGGCGGAATTCATTTTGGTTTTATTCGTGGTGTAAATTGAACTTGTTCGTGAGGTTACTTCAGTGTTTCATCCATTTTTCGTTTAGATTTAGGAAACGAAATCAAATTATAAATTTCGTGTATAGAGCGAGGAAACCTCATGAGAGATACACAACTTCCTTTCTGGATGAGTAACATGAAATTAGTATGACTGAGAATTAAGCTCGAATCCTTTTTTGTGAACAAGTCACCCTAATAGCCCGGTAATAAATATAAACAGGATTTAATTTTTTCAAATATTTCATAGTATCGAATATAAGCTTCCTCGGAAGAGATCCTTTTACCGGGCCACAGCCAAGGTGGCCCAATGATCGTGAATTTCGAGAATGATTGAGAATTTCGTATAGGAAATTGAAATTTTCAAAAATTTGAATATGAATATTTGAAATATTTGAATATATTATGTATAATGTATTCGCTTGGAAACAAAGTTTCTCCCGTTTTCCCAAGCAGACGGTTTCAGGATCTCCAGTTTTGATATATTTCGACAGCTGACATTTCAATTTATCATCTATGATCAGTAATTCCAGTTGCAACGGCGTTAGAAAAGAAAATTTGGGATTGTCTGCTCCATAATAATTTTGATGGTGCTTCGCTTCCCATTTCAGAATTATTCATGGCCTGCATCACGAATTCCTGCTTTTTCAAAATCGTTCAAAAGAAGGATCAATAAAAGAAACATCGAAGCCTAACAATATGAAGTTCAATGCCGAATTAGATACAAGAATGAGATGCATGAGATACTTGGCGATCGACAATTCTTGAAAACTAAGAAGCTGTAGAAATGATGGTGGAAACTTGTAAATAGAGTAAGGATTTTGTGGTCCCAGAATCACTGGGAGCACAAGTTTAAATGCCAGTAAGTTAACTATTGAAGTAGTGGGTGGGCTGAAGCGTGTTAGCAGTTATCTTCCTAGCTAGGAATAGATCATATCATCCTTTACTACAGGCATTCGTGCATGACTTTGTTCGGCCGAAGGACGTGATTAAAGATGGAATAAATTGAAGTTGGAGCTCGTGGTATATTGGACTACGGCTAGACAGGTGGTAATAGAAAGAATTTCTTCAGGAAAAAAGCTATGTAATGGCATCTAGCATTAAGGGTTAAGTGCGGCTAAGGTTGAGATCAGTATTAAAGCAACTAGCACGAGACATATTAAAATTTGGACCTACCATTGCATAAAAAGGAATATACAGTTTTTCTTGAACCTCCCGTTGGATTTGGTCATATTCATGTAGCGTAGTACGTATATTCAGTATACATTCATACATACTTGTCTGCATATCCTTAATCGTACTATAATTAGCTAACAATGAACATGCACTCAGAATCCAAATCTAATTGTGAAGTACACTTGGAAAATTTCTAACCAAATAACGATCAGATGAAGTTCAAAGTTTTTTCATGCGTTTCTACACATTATCCTGTTTACTAAACGTGTCTGCCAATTTGACACCACATATACCTCTAAGCAGTCCTCCATTTCCATGTCCAACACATACGAGAATATCTGCACAATAATGGCGATGCTGATACCACGTGATAGAGAATTATACGACAGACTAATGACGCTCGGGATCTCTGAGAGATACTTTTCGTCTTGAAACAGAACTCCTGTTAGATAGGATAAAATCCTTGTACAGATTGTAGTGGGTACGTGATATGTGAACAGCCCCAGACTGGTATTGATATGATTTTATGAGTCCCGCTCCTCATTTCGGGTACCGTGAACTGAAATGAGCTAACGCTACGCTACACACACTTCATCCTTGTTGAGATGTTTGCTAGTTCCTCTATGGCCACTATTATACGAGTATCTTATTCGACGCCACTCTTTGGCACTCATCCAATACTTACCTACAGCCACAGCACGAGCATGCACAAAACGGTTAGGATCTCAGCAGATAGAACTAATATGGAGCCTGGAATCCACCATAGCAAAGCTAATGCTCCGCTACCATCAACATTGCTCCTGTGAATTCTCCGAGATGAACAACGGGCAAAAGGAGCCAAAGTGTAATCATAATAATCATAATAATAACACTCTCGAGTACCAGGGAGTTGTGAACTTTTTTCATTTCTTCCTGCTTCAATGGATATTTTTTTTTTCGGGGAGTAGTCACTGAAACCAAGTGGAAAGATATTGCTGCATGCACATTCCTACATGACTGCCGATACGGTGCGATGATAATGACAACGTGGCGGATTGGGTAATTCGGGGAGGGAAAAATTGAAGTGATGCGAAAGACATAAAAAAGCTCCATTGAGAATATTACAACAGAGAAAATTTCAACTGTCGTGCACACAAATCCGGAGTGTAGTTGTTGGGAAGAAAAAGAAATTGTACAATGTGCAAGTATAGTACAGTCGGCACATGAACATTTCGTTCAGGTATTAGTCGACGAGGTTGCAGAAGGTATCGTGGGCAAATAGTTATCGTGTCGTTTGGAAATATGAGCAGGGATGCGAAAATGTCAAAACCTATCAGTCGTGATGGTAACTCTCCATAGATTTTCAACATCAATTTATCCCCGGACAATGAAGTGGTCCATTGACGAGACTTGTATACACCTTTGAATTCTCTCAAATACTTTACATAGGCCTACGCGGTGCTTTTCAAGGATACTTTTGAAGTATCTTTTCGGTAGTCAATACTTTCGTTCAGACACCTTTCATATCCCTATCAATTCGACACTAGCATGATACCAAGCAGAGTAAATTGGACTGGTTGAAATCGAGGCCGTGGAGTCACACAGTGGCAAAACGTATAATAGTCTTGGGTAGTCTTAATGTGAGTTTGCGGAGAAATTGGATTCATTATTTACGACAAAAATAGATATTTTTTCCAGATTATTTGTTGAATGGTTTTCGTGATAATGCCAACGTGGAAAATATCATTTGTATTTAGATTGGCACAAATTTTAAAAATTATCAATTTCTTTACTTACTTTTCATCGTCTATTTTCGCATAGTCGTCGCCGTTCTCGTCATCATCATTGCCATTAACTTCAATATCTTTGCTTACCTGAACGATCCTAAGATAATGAATGTTTATCGAAACCCATTTAAAAAAAATTAAATTAAAACTGATGTAATTTATTCAAGTTCAATTCATTTATTAAAATTGACTCATTTTTGTCATCGTCATTGTTGGTAGAATACTTTGATCTGTATGTCTGGTGTGTTATTATATCCTTATTCCACAAGCTTATAGTTAGCTAACTCATTGCACTCGCCTTCTGTACAGTGGAACCCAGGTTCAAGTCTAACTGGTATCTGGGCTACTTTAGTTTATTTTCTAGTGTAAGAATATCACCATACTTAACTTGTTCAGCCCCCTCAAATCATATTTTTAATAAAGAACAATCTGATGCAATAGTAATGGCTGCTTAATTGGTCCTTGTGTATCCAACATAGTAATGTGGTCAAGCTGACTAGTAACCGCATTATTATTTTTATTATGTCTATAACAAGGAGAACAAACGCAGGGAAGGCGACTAAGAGCCGTTGCTATGGCAGTGAGTTTAGAAGTCGCTGATGCAAATCTTTGTCACCCATCATTCGATTCCTTCGAATGATCCTTTCGCGAATCAAGACGGGGTCATCATGCCCCGATGACCCCGTTGTTGGTCAGACTGAGGGCCTTTATTTCATCGTTTGTGTGTCCGCTGATTGATAACACTACGTCATATGATCGGCTGAGTTGTCAGCCTGGCTTATAAAAGACGGTTCATGAGGTAGACATAGCCTCAGAAGTTCGTCATTATCATGAGACATTTCAGTGGACTTGGCTAAGAATTAAATTATTCACAAACCATGATGTAACGCTTCATTTTTCGCCAATGCATCTACCTTGAAGCGCTTCTTGCACCAAATTTCACATGTAATACAATCTAATGTGAGTGACTGAGTGAGTGTAATTATGCCGAAGGTGTATTAACCAGTTCTGAAGACGTACTAATAGTGAGATATGAGAAAATGGATATCAGAAAATTTTAAATTTCTAAGGGTGCTTGGTTTATGATGACTATCATACAGCCAATTTAACATCCACAGGTGCAATTCGATGCATTGATATCCTTTTAACCAAAACCCACTAAAGGGGATGAAATCTGTGCTACTCAAACGTATGGCATTATTACACAAATCAATGGGGAATTCTCGCCTGCAAATTCCGAATACGAACTTGTTGCTTCTAAGTAAAAATCTTTTCCGAATTCGTATACTGCAGCATGCATCAATCTTTGCTGATTCTATATGAAAGATAAGAGTGTACTCAGTTTATACCATACAAACAATTCACCCAGGCAATCATTGGTTTGTCGTAATTGGTTTGGTGGAGTGCGTTGAATTAACAAAAGAATCATCCGACGAATCGACCAAATAATGTTTGTAACCGACGAACTCTTGTGGTAGAGTGAACTGAACAACAAGCAGTAGCAGCAACAACAGAATTCTTCATATAATATAATAATATCCAAGTCGGAATACATAACATTCAATATGAAGCGAAAACCTTGAAGTAGTGAAGATGATAAGATGTCAGTGAAAAAACATCGGCCAAGCCGCTATATAACAAGAGGAAAATATAACCGGCAGCCGCTTCTGTAATATTTCACGAATATCTTACATTTGCGGTTCTTTTGTGAATGCGGTTTCGGCTTCCTTAAAACACAATTGTTTTTGTTGCTCCTGCTGTGAGGTAGCCGCATTTCTAGAAAGCCAGCAGATTCGTAGCATATTGGTTCTTTGGAGGTTGAAATTCTTCGCATTCGATTTCGTTACTACTGTTTGGCAGCTCAAACATTAGCTGAAACAAATTACTTCATTGCAGCCTGAAAGTCTGATTTCATTGCATGAAAGACGAAAGAGAAAAATTTTTAAGAAACTTCTCTTAATTTTTTGTTCTGCTGGATAAATCCAAACAACCACACGTTCCTTGCTAGGTTTTGAGTATGAGAATATTCGGTTGGAGCTCTAAAACAGACACACATTATCAGATAATAATTCTTGTTATCATTTTGAGCGAATTTAGATTTAAAGTAATCCCAAGAATGTTTTAAAAGAAATGTGTAGGCCCTTTTCGCCTTCGTAACCTCACTCATTAGCTGAATACAATCTGATCACACGTAACCTTAGTTATGGCAGCTGTAACCTGAAATTGACCAATCATAAAAAGTATTGCCATCATAAGCTCCAAACCGATTAAAGTTTTGAATCGAAACAGGAGCAGCGGTTGCCCTGGTAAATAAAAACCTGTCATGTTTTCATTTTTATTATTTTGTTGTGGCCAATGATTTATGGCAGTCAACTGGAATTACTTTGATATTTGAATGTATCAATGATGAGTTCAATTAAATATTCTGGAGTTTCATTCTGAAGGTTGCAAGTTCCAAATCAACAAACAATTACCAAGCGAAAAGTTCATATTAACCACAGACAGAGCATTGGATGCACAGCTCCTTCGCATTCATTATAAAGGAATTGTAGGAGAAACACTACCTTGAAGTATGAAATTGCACGTCTACAATATAAAAAATGAAACCAGTTCGAGATTTTGCAATGCAAACTAATTTTGGTCATGAATTAGAATACACATTACTTATCCTTAGGAAACACAGCTTTTATTCTGTAAAGATCAAGGCTGTTATTCTGTAATGATCATGACAAATGATAATATTAAGTCGGACAGATGATAATATTGAGTCGAAGCTGTAGGTTCTTCTTCTAACTTCTCTCAAATTATGGTAAGTCATTTAATATATGTATGATTGGCATTAGAAATATGAGATTCAATCAACTAAACCGACTTAAGTATGATTACCTTCAGATTTTACCACACGACCCCATCACTATCCTGAGGGTGTATGCGAGACTTCTTTTTTCTGCTTTTTTTCCCGAATAATATCATATTTAACCCACTTTCATCACTTGTTACTAAAACTTTAAAGGATGAGTGGGTTTTATTTCAATGGTTTTTTATACGGACCAATTCGTCGCAAAAGATTTTTCCTAGTTTATTGATATTGAGGGCACGAATCGATCTTGTAAACATTTTGCGCATTAATTCAATTCATGGTTAAAGGTGCATTCTTCTCATTACAACTAGGAAAACAAAAACGAGCAACCTCAATTCCGCTGCATTTGATAAAGCATCTTGGCTATAAATATTAAAAAGACGTTCCCGAACATGTGCCACATTTTTGCCTTTTCCCTAGTTAAATAAATCAAAGTGTATCCTTCTGACAATATTCACCGGATATAAAATTGGACAACAGATTTTAATTGCAAATTAAGATCTTCCCTTTGGAAAACGCGTTAGTAAGATATCATTTAATTTGCGTTGCCCGATATATGACACAAACACCATCTTCTCACAAAATTTCTCTCAATCGATGTCCTCAAATCAATAAATTAACTTAATTTTTTTTCTATTTAAATATTTTTTTTATAAATAAAATATTAAATAATCTTTGATAATGAATATTGCTTGAAATATTCGCACTTTTCGCAAAGGATTACTATATTCTACTACACCTTTTTGTGATATATCAACGAGAGCGCTTCCAGCCGGCCCGTTGTCGTGTTTTAACGGATCAGATTAGGCACGACACTTCCTTTTAAATAGTGCTGCATCCAAAAATATAGTTTTTTTTCATGTCTTTTACCAATTTTCAGTCGTTAGTCAACATGTATAGAAAATTGTGAACATAAACCTTTTTGGGGCCGCTTGCTTTTCAATTATATGTTTTATTACAGTTTTTCGTCCAATATGTGATTGTTTACACCTTTTGAATTGTTCAATTCCAACGAAGATTTGTGATTTTCGTGAATTCATGGCAAATTTCAATACTTAATATTTGACTTAATCATGAGCCGGATCTATCCAAGTTGTTTGTTATCCTTGTTGTCTTCACGTGCTTCTGTGAATAGTTTAAGCGACTCATGAATTCTTGCACATGCAAAATATTTTGGGTAACTTGTCTCATTACCCAAACGTCCCAATAAAAGTTTCACCAAGTTTGAAATTATTCAAAGGACCTTCAATTACTTCTCGCCGCCTTTTGTGATGAATCCATGGTTTATTTAAAGAGTGCAATGTAAAATATGCTACTCAAAGTATTGTTCGAGGTTCACAATTGTATTCTATCATCTTTTCAGCAACATATGAATCCCCAATTAGAAAAAACAAAACGTCTTTCGAGCTTATACCAAAATCATCAAACATAATCAATAACAATTTTTCATGATGATTTCATTCGAATTTAGAATCTTGTAATCAATTCTATCGTGCTGAGCCCAGCAAGTGCAGCGAAAACGGTTTAAATCTTGGACATATAGCACTGTGAACAGAAGCGTGGGCTTTCTTTTCGGTCTTTTACATTTAAGGCTATAGTACTGCATCCGTTGTTCATTGCCAGTCACGGTAAACTGCAAAATTTTCTAGTTTTTCCAGCTCAAGCAGTAGTTCATGCAAAGGCTATTCGACACCGTTCGACTCGGGTCAAAACAATATGGCACCCTTTGTCATTGGTAATTCTTTCAAATGTTTCGAAAGATTATCGTCTCTTTTACATGTTTCGTCCGCTGTCCCCAATGACTTTGTGGTTCGGCATGCATCTGACATGTTTCATCACCGTCATTTTCAAATCTTGGAATCTGGTTGTTCTGAAATGTTAAAAGGACCACGATAAACGATGTAGGCTCTATTGAGCTCTATTGAGCTTTGTCAAAAGGTAGCACAGCTGCGAAGTAGCACGACTGAGATGAAGAAACAAATGAGAATTTAAAAAATGTTGGATTCATTTTGCTCACATTTTGAAATATAAACTTCTCATATATCAATTTCCAGGTAACAGATGATAGATCTCAGCTGGTAATTAGTTTGTGATGGACGCAATTAAATTGAAAAAAATTTAAGGAAACATGATATGATAACCATGGTATGGTTCCTGAATTTTTCCCACCATCATCAACATATTATTAATATCCTGGGGTGAAATATAAAACAATATCAAAATGCAGCAACTCATCACAAACGTTACAACCAAAATTGTAAGAAATCTCTGAAATTTAAATATTGTAAATATCACTTTTCATATAGTGAGCATAACTGCGAGCTATGATTGTATTTTAATTAGACATCTAATGTATAATTGCTGAAAGCCCATTTTGCTGATCGAAATTGAAAATTCGCAGTATGCATAAATCAGTTGAATATAATTTTGTTAAAGATATCCGTTGAAGGCCTGTGATAATCAAATATGGAAAATCAATGCCCCCATAGTAACTCATCTTCGCGTAATGTTCCCACGAAAAAACAATCTTTGCGAACGCACTACGACTCCCGACATTCACTTTCCCAGCAAATAGTGTTCATATCTATGCAGAATAGATTTCTGCCTCCAACCGATAGATTGACCAGACCATTGCCTCCTAGGTGTTGTGGTCGCATCGATTCCTCCATCCAAGTCCTTCATGGTAAACTATTCGCATCAACCCGTGTCCATGTCCGTTCGCATCCATGTACCTGCTGTTGCTGCCGTAACCTATGCGCACTCTATTACCTATAGCGCAACATCACGGTCTGTGATGAATCTCATTTGCAGGCTCTGTCTGGCTGGGCTGGGATTCAGGATGATATGCAAAAATTTAATACAAGTCGGTATGTAATAAGTAGCTACAAAGGGTGGTTTGTATCAAGATTGCCATGTTTTCGAGGCCAGGCCGTCATATGCTTCATCTCTCGCATCCGCGAACCATGCACGCCCGAGTATCTGAGCAATCCACGTTCATACATCAGCGATATCTAATCTGAACCGCGGACTTGAACTATCGATCAAAATATTTTCATATCAACGCGATACGTTCGACATGAACGCCGAGAAGCGAATTTTGTAATTAAAAATAACATTTGCGTTGTAATAGTTCGGATAAAGTGTAACAGCATCCACTAGGTAGCTGGGTGATTTGGGAAAAATGCTGTGATAGTGCTGCCGATGCTGGTACGGCTGCTGGGATGGACAGTGAGAAGCTGCCGTGGCCGCGCTTTAAAGTCGTCAGGCACCAGCAGCTTGGATGCGAACCGGATAAGATTGTAATTTTGTTGGGCTGCTTCCCATCCCGAACGCACCAACTACATCTGTATCTGCGCCGAGTATCTGCCTATCCATTGTATGGATAGCAGCGCACCGAGTGTTTTGATCGAACCTTTCCTTTTCTAATTATCAATGGGGCGTGATCAATACGAAACCAATAATAGCTGACATCATTCAACTCTTTTGGTGTGTTCAGATATTGATCTAATATATTCCTGCAACATGCTATACCGCTGCGTCCAAGAACAGACCAATCTTGTTGGACGCACTCGGTGGACGCGGCGGACAAGGCTTTTCTTTCGTATCTAGGAATCTACGAGCGTGTATAACAGGGGCAGATAAAAGAAAGCTAAAGAAATAAAGCAAATCAGCCAACATGAATGATGATCACAGAACTTCAGGCCAGAGATGGTTAGTAGTAGTTCATTTTGCTTTGTCGAAGCTGACGATGCCGCGCATTTAGCCAACGAACGGACAAACGGACGAACTACATGAGTAGCATGCAATGACTTGCCAGATTTTCGATTTTGTTGCATACGGTGGTGTGGTTGTTCCTTGTAGTCTTCGTTGGAGCTTGCATGCTACATAGATAGGAGAGGAAAAAATTAGTCAGTGCAAACGATACTACTAGGTTGGTCTTTTAAATAATGTCCAGTGTTTATGCTGATGAATTCTGAAGATCTGAAGTCACGATAGCATGTTCTCGACTTGTAGGTATTTGAAATGTGATGAAAGGTACAACTCTATCTACGTGTTCTAATCAGCGGGCTTTCATGCTTGAAATGGTTGGTAAGCATATGAGATGTGAACATGCTATGATTGTTTGTTTTATTGAAGTTGCTGTTGCGAAAGGTTGCTACAGCCAATGGATCCACTGTTTAGCCATCTAGAGTACAATTCCCTTCTCGGTTCTGTTGGAAAGATGCATTGGAAATATGATTTTCGCCTCACTGACAACGAAAACATCAATTCGGCTTACAGTAATTTCATTCCTCAATCGTTCTGAGTCCTTGAAACAATTTCGTTCCCAAAATTAGCTGTTGCTGTATTTTCTTGGCGATCTTTCGGTTATTAACGAGTCCTGAAAACGATATAGATAGCTCAATTGATGACTAATTAGTATCGTTCTCCTGATGATTAACCGCTTTGACGCAGCGAGGTGCCTTATTGACACTCATTTGCCCAGTAATCTGCCGCATGGATACCTTGCTTGGTCTTTAAGGCCACATCTCAGGTTTGGGAATAGGATGAAAAGCAGCGATGTGATGACCAATAATCAAATATGGCAGCAGAATATAATTAAAAATTCAGGGTTAAGAACTTCCCAACAAAGCCCAGCTAACCAAAGAAATCTAAGGAGACTTGTTGTCGCTGCAGACGAAACTTTGCCGCTAGTGTCAAGGCAAAAGGTGAAATCACACTTGACTTTCGAGACCGTATTATGGTATAAACGACAGTAGGAGGTCCGGTGGTGAACCATAATTGTAAAGAATGCGAAGCAAACATCACTCTCAAAGGGAAGTTTAGGGATATTGCTATGAAGGAAGTACCGTGGTTTACACGTTCAAGGTTTTCATACCCGAAACGGGGCAGGTAACACAGGAAACCTCTTCTACGTAGTGAAAGCAGCTTCAACACGTAAAACTCAGCGTACCGGATACAGAAGGCAGACCTATTCGCGAGTAAGAAAGTAATCAAAAAAGAAGAAAAATGAGAATCAGAAAAGGAGAAACATTGAAAAGGACATAGAAAAGGAGAAACATTTCTAGGCTTAGGGATAATTGGGTATAAGAGTATCCTTTCGACAGTTTAACCTTTAAGTTTTAATTGAAATGCAGATCACATTAAGCCGCCCATAACATTCCAACTAGACTTTGTACTACACCTACAACCCTTTGTTTTTTTTTTAGAAAAATCCTCCTTGCTGATTACCAAGCATTTTTATTATTCTTTTTTTTAGTATTTTTATTATATTTTTGAGAATGTAGATAATACTTTATGCTAGATTCTTTGGGGCATTTAATGAAAATTCCTTGTCGGTTTTTACCAAACCATGAAGTTACCGAAAATAAAAATTCGTATCGATCTGAAGTTATAATTCATATCGAAGTCATTTTTTCTGACGTAGTCAATGTTATGGGGATTAAATCGTCTAAATAAATGCACATCGATTTCTCCTAGTTTTTTTTCTATAAATTTGTTACTAAAAATTTCAGTATGCGGTATTTAAAGACCTTGCTCTGTCTTTCAATTTAAAACTACATTTTGATCGCATCTTTTTTCTGTTCATTCTCAATGCGTCAAAGTCTAAGAAAGAACAGAAATTCGAGTAGAAAACAAATTGACCAGTTTTCTTTAAGACTCGCGGAATTGCTTATCATCGACATCGAATATTCTCGGATTGAATCAAATGGATCCTTTTTCTAAATATAATTTTATCTCACATTAACAAAAATGCAGAGTTGTTTTGACGATCATCTTTCCTTGATTTGAAGTTAAGGAGTAACAGCGACCACCAATTGTTAAAATCCTATAACCGTTTCTTATAATTTCCATTCCAGATCATGCCGAATTATCCTCGGTCTTTCATTATTCGAGTTAATATTTCAAGTTACATTCGAATCCAATATTAACTTCGTGGCGCTACGAAAAATAGGAGAATATCATTGTTTTCAGATGTTTAAACATTATATGTTTGAAATCCCTTAATAAAGAAAAGCAAAGAAAAAAAAGTATAGAAATAAAAGTTGAAAAACAAATAAAGATTAAACAAAGACGTATAAACTCAAGACCAAGGCGAAAAAAGTTCAATTTAATTCTGCAATATTATTCGTTCAATGAAATCCTATAGTTCAAATAGTGGCCAGTGGAAAATTAAACATCAGATTTTCTAGAAGCACATCGTAAATTTCAACCCTGTCTAAACAAAAGGTAATCGTGAAACATTTTTACGCTACAACTACCAACAGACAGCAAGAAAGATGAGCATAATATGGCAAATAGCAGTTCAGGTTTATGACGACATTTATTATAAACGGAAATTTTCCCCATCAGGACCCGACAGATTTTTCGCTCGTTTTTTTTTGTGTTTCTTTTTTGCTCGGAGTTGTTGATCCCTACCTGAACGTGGAGGACGTAAATTTTCACCAAACGACTAGTAATGTAGGCAGTACATCAAAAGTTCTCTGCTGGAAATTGCAACGATGTAACATAACAAGGTGTAGAAAAAACGTTTGGTTACGAGCTACATAGATAGAATGGCTTTGAAAACTGTATCCGTGCTATACGTGGAAAGACACGTTAACAGTTTAAGCGAAAATTATTATCATCATTAAACAGAAGGGTAAACCTAGCATGGTTTTTTCTCACCCTGGTCAAGGTGGTAGAAGTTGATTTCAGACACTAAATATTTTTATTTGCTGTGCATACTTTGGATCGTCTCTAGGTCCAATTACGAAAGTTACTACTTGTGTAACGCCTTAATTTGCTACGACATCGAAAGTTATTTGAAACTTTAACACATATCCAACATCAGCCAACTAAGGTCGACATCAGCTCGACTAGGAACGGAGTAGGATTTTCGAGGATAGTTGTTAGTTGTCATTTCCACTTGTATGACTTTTGCATGCCTGAAAACCTTGTCAGGATTTTATTGAACCCCGAAACCCAGAAAATATCAAGTGGTTGGTATGGATGGATGCTTGCCCAGACGGATCATTCAACATTGTCGTCGTCCTACTCGTCACTGTTGCTGGGTCGATTAATTCACCCAGGCAATTTTGACGATGTGATAAAGCCGTAGGATTAATGCAAACACGAAACTTTACATCCACATCTGACATGTAAGTGCTCATTCGGGATCAACTATAACATGATGTTTGCAAGGTACTGGGTTGCATGTGTTAAAATGAAAAAGGATAAATTTTCAGAGAGCAACAGACATGTATTTTGTTGATGTTTGGTGTTGATATTTTACTGGATATGAATTTCCATTGGAAACTTAATAATTTTTGGGCTTAAATCTAATGTGCCTGGAGCAAATATTACTTAAAACCTGATTTCTTATTGTTTGGACACGACAATTGCTGAGTTTTCGGGGCCTGATTGTATCACATCGAGTGGGAGTGATTTAGATTTGTATTTAATCCTGCTTGAAATTCATTGTATAGTTTTCTTAATGTTGTATTTCTCCCATTATATTTAGTTTGATTTTATATTTTGGCTTTGAACAGATAAAAAACTCAATACTTGCAAGATTGAGTTTCATGGAGCTCGTAGAAGCTGTAAAGATTTGTTATACTAACAAGACAATAGTCATCTTTTTTTGAATGAGAGCCACAAACTTGACTACCTACTTCTTTCGCTTAATCAGAACCATTATGTGGACTGGTCGCTACTAACTTCGCAGTCTCTAACAGCCGGTTCTATTTCTAAGTTAACATCAGCAGTCACTGTCCTTTAACTTTTATCATTTGCATTTACTAACTGAGGTAGAAATGGTTTGTGTAACAATATTCGAACTATGCTTGCTTCATTGTATTTGGCCATCAATGGTGGTGAGCGGACAATTTCCCCAAAAAGAGGGTAAAGAATAAGGACAAAAAATCAATATTATTTTCTATTCTCTATGTTTTTCCCTGACATGAACTTAAAAAATTAGAACAAAAATCATTTGTAATATCTCCAATTCTTCTTCCTTCACCTGCACTCTTAACTTTTGGTGATTTCTATGCGAACCCTCCGCAAAGCAGCCATGACAAATTGACAGAGTATGCCGTGCAGAACTAGCAGCACTTTGGTTAAATTTTCTATAATGGAATACCGATCAGTTCTTTCTCAAGACATATCCTGGATAATTGATAATGCATAATCGGAGCTTGATGATTGTCGGAAATTCGTCGAAAAGCGGCTTAATAGTTCAGAAAGACATAAAGTTTCTTGTCAAAAATCGTTACGGGTGATGAACTAGGTAGAGTTTTAAACTTTTTCATCGACACGAAGGACCAACCGGCCAAATAGTTTGTGAAATATTCTCCGCAACTTATTAAACTGCTAAAGCTTGGTCGAATATGAAAATTATTCCAATATGAATCCTTGATACTCAGAGTATTATTCGTGGCTTCAGGGTTGGCTTCCCAGGTTGGGGAGCTTCCGAGTGGCTAGTCCAAACATTGTGCAGCTGAGATGAATAGCCTTCATCTCTTCTTCCTCAGAGCAAGGTATCGCAACTACCTCTGTCTGAAAATTGTATAGCGTTTGAGGGATGTAATGTATTGCAGAAGGCCAAGAATGTGTGTAAATGCTGACTCGTATTATTATCGCAATAATGCAACCCATACGTTTCAAAGTCAACACCCCATAATCTACTCTCCGACCCCGCCTGACCTTTTCTAGTCGTTTTGATATTCATAAAACTCTTCAGAAGTTAGTCAATTTGAAATGATTTCCGAATTCACGGCCAGATCGAAAGAACTGAAGAAAGTTCCATAAGAACTCAACTTTGAACACTTCACTGAGTGCAAACACCCTTATGACAAGTGTGTGCATTGGAGAGGAGAGTAGCTTGAAGGGAGCCTAAACACCTAATGCCTGAATGAATAATTTCTTGTATAAGGCCATTAGTCGTATTTCTTTAACCAGACGTTGTAGATTAATTGGGACAGCGAAGAACCCTGACGAAAGAACCTTGCGCCTCGCCCTCATATTAGCACTCCAAATAAATACAATTTCGACATAACAGGATCTGATCTGGAATTAGCGTACCTTAACACTTTCAATTAATCATTGCTGCTGGGAACTTAGGCCTGATCAATCAGAAAATACGCGGATAAACTACAGAGCGGACAAAAAAGCCTACTTATGATAAACTGCTCTGTGTATTATTTATCTTTTATTTATCAATCTTGTTGAATTCACTCTTTCAATTGTCAAGAAATACTTCCCACTCTTTGCCTTTTAGAATATGTGAAATCCATAAAGCGAGCATGAATCACAGGCTTAAATCAATTAAGCCATAGCCAAAACAAGCTATCGGAAGAGAATACTGCTAAGGCTTCTTGCATTTTTCTTTGCGTTCAAAAGTTTTATTTTTGAATGCCAAACGTATCTATTCCATTGTATTTTACTCGCTCCTAAATTAGAATAAATCGGGATAAGAAAATAGAATGGTCGTGACGGTGCAAAGTGAACATACATACATACATTAATTAAATCGGCATTTAATCGTTTAAAGTAAATATTCCTTTTTCAAATATTTTTATCAAATATCATTAAAAAAGTTAAATTATAGTAAGGTATTAAACAAGTTAAATTTAAGTTAAATTTAAGAGGGAAATGAGTTTAGTGATGGAGTCTTAACTCACAGGAGCACTGAGCCCTCTTTTATCAACATTTACAATATATAAAAGGGTTAATGTTGTACTTGGGGACTTTTAATATTTAACTTTTTTGTGTAGCAAAAAGGTTAATTTCACTTGTTGCTTCTCCCGCTATTATTAGAAAACATTTTCTCTCAAGTCATTACCACTTATCAAAAAAGGTTTTTAATATAGATCATACCGAAGATATGTCCTTTGTTTGTTTCCTAGTATCAACGCATTCCATCGCCGTTCTACGTTTTTTTTCTATGTATTTAGACAAACAAGTTGCAGAAAACAGCACTGAATAAATGTTCACTTTTCAGTGTCTTTTCGTCCATCTTAACGATCTAAACATTACAGATAAGAAATGATTTTGATATCATGCACCAGACCTAATTGGTTATAAAATTTCATTGTTCTTGTTTCATATTTTTGAATCACTTCGATTGGGTAGTCTCGAAAACGCTTCGTTGATTCAGTTGATGAAAATGCTGGGAGGCTGCCTGAGATTCTTGGATAGGAGGATGGGATCAAAATATCGAGTTAGCTAAATGTGACACTGGCGGCCAAGATTCGGGACAATCAATAGAGTCCCCAAAATTCGGATGGGCTTTCCCCCAATTCAATGGTCTGACCCGTCAACGCCAAGGTTCAACCAAAACATTTACTTTTTAGTTAAATCTTATTTCTCTGTGTCCTTTTAATTAAGAAACGGTGAGGTTTAAAATTCAATGTGGGACTTCTGAGATTAAAGAGGTGAAGCAATTATATAATAAATTTTGTAATTAAATAATGTCCAGTGCATTCTCATAAGCACATAGAACTCGACTAGATATAATCGAAATATATTACGCGAGATCTTATTGTCAATAGTTAATTTCCAAGAAATGCATCCGCTTGTTAGAACGTCAATATCTTTAAGATGGTGCAAGTTCAGGAACCTCTAATACAACACCAATCTCACACTCATTTTCCGCCCAACTGCCAAAAAGGCCCATAATGACACGGTGAACAGTTTTTCACCGTCATACATCTGTACATTTTTCTTTTCATGTTTTAATTAGTAATCTGACAAACTCCCGAAATTCCTTCGGAAATTAGCTGTCGTTTGTCATGTTAACACTCTATGCATCGGTGAAGTTTCGAGGTACGTTTTCATCATGTTGGCTCATGTGACAGCAAAGCAATCTGCTACGAGAATTTACGCAATATACGTTCCCATCTAGCATGTACACTGCTTCCTCATATATGCGCAGCAAACACTACTTACTAGTTCGAGTCATATGAGAATTAAGGATGCTCGCGTAATGAAATGATGACGCCTCTCCAAAATGCTTTAAATCTATTTTTTGTCTACTTCATTCCAAATATAGTGGCACGTCTGTTTGGAAAGGAGCAGCAGAAAGAAGAAAAAAAAATGATTTCAATAAAAATACAAAGTGGAAGGCAAATGAATTATGGATATGTGCGTCTACACACGGATGCACACTTGCTATAATGGAGTGGGTGAGATTTTTCTAGGCTCATCACAGTACTTGTCAGGCTCAGCAGCAACATCCGTGTCAGCGTCATAGTCAGCATCAGCAATAGCGGTGCCGTGTCAGCGTAAACCAAAAGGCCATAATCAACAACAGGAGTAGCTACGATGTAACCCTAGCAGCCAGCAATCATCCCTGGACAAGACACAACAACCACGTCCAAAGCCCGACTCAAGCTCCACATGACTCGACAGGAGTAAATTATAAAACCATTAACCCAAATTCGCGGAAGGCTGTCTTTTTATCTTTTATATGTTGTTTTTTTATCTAGTCCTTTTTGAAAACGATGCGTTGCTTGGCGCTCGTTTGCAACTCCCCCGTAACCTTCGAATGAACACATTACCGAGTACGGATTTGTTGTAGATGGAATGAGAGACATGTGGACATTCGCTATTATATTTTTTACGATAATGAAGGACCCTATAGGAACGCATGAGATATGATGGGAAACAATTGGAAGAGAACAGGCAACAGCGTAGTGTTGAGAGGAAAGGAGGAGGGAGAGGTTTATTGCGAACATTTTAAGCACACGATCATTTTTATGAAAGCTTGGGATTATGTTTGGTAGTTAACAAAATTTTTTATGGTTCCATGCAACTAATAAACAATCCTTGTTGGTAGATGTGCGTAAATAAGTGATTCGAAAAAAGGGTAATAAAATTGATTGGGCATATTTAAAGCTTTCAAATGCGATGACGGTTCAGTTTGACAGGAAATTATTGTCCAATCAACATGCTCATGTCGCACAATGATAAACTCAGACAAAACATTAATATCCTTTTTGGTTTCTTTAAATATCCACAGTTTCATGCTCATATTGTACAGACAGACATTGAAAATAATTTTACCGATTCTATAAGACAATCAAATTTATTTGCACAGCAACCATTGTGGTAGATTCTAATTGAAAAATGGCAAACTTAAAAAGTAAACAGACAAATGGATTCTGTCCGTGCTTTAATCTTTGGATACGCAAAATGGATGCATACGATTTCGTGCACTGTTTCGCCATCATATAGGCAAATAGGTAGATTCAGTATATGCAAAAGATATAACCAATAAATGAAGGACCATTTCTCTTAAGTCGTTGCTGGAGGGAAGGAAATTCTTACTCCCGCCGCAGACAGTTACTTATAGAATCGCTTACATTTAAGTTCTTACATATGCTAATCTTTGAAATGCTTCATCGCAGTATTTTCTACCCAGACCCTCATTCCCGCTCTCTTGCAGGCAGGTTCCATTGCCAGAATATCGCAGGATAGGCAGATAGACGGTGCAGAAGAGTTGGACCCATGACGCCATCATATACCATCTTACGTTATAGATGACCAGATCAACCATATCGACCAACAACTCATTGCGATGATAAATCAAAGGAGAAGGTTTCACTAGCGATAGCTGGCGCAATTTGCGGCGGTGGTAAACGATATCGTGTCCATACATTTGTGTACATACTCGTATCCTCGCTCAAATGCATATGTACAAATGGAATACGAAACATTCTAGCATTGGGATCATGTTGTAGGCTCATTTCATATATGACCAATCGTAATTTTACAATTTTATGGTCCAGCAGAGATATAACGTGCGAGTTTATTGGGCTTTAATTCATTAAAGGTTACCCGGGTAACGTGAAACGTGAAAAAGAGTTTTTTCCATGCTTTCTACGCTTGCACAGAGTTGATGATCATGATGGCAATGATGAGAAGGATGATGTTGATGGTTATGGTAATGGTGACTGGTAAAACGATTCGATATACAGAAGTTGAGATTGCGGTATGTGACGACGCGATTCTATCGTTACTTTGTTTGGTTTAAATAGGCTGTGTCAATAACGTTTAAGCCGGAGAAAGCCCATAAGAGCAAAAAAAAAATTGTTTTCAGCAATGCAGATGCCTTTCAGCTCATTTTGCAATAAAATTGCGTCGTCGTGTCGGTAATGATTTGTAACGTATCGTAACGTAAAGAAAACAGGTTGTTATGATATAATTAAATATAAATAATATAATAAAATAAAAGCAGGTATTGATACCATATTCGGTATTTCGTTGAGGTAGATCACCTGCTTTGCATAGGCATTAAAACCATCGACACTGGAAGCCAAATTTTTAACTTCTATGTAATTTCTGATCGAAAGCTGCATGATCCTTACGAATAAGTTCTTTTTGTGAACGCCCACCGTGAACTTGCACATTTTTCAGCGAGCTCCTTAATTGTGATACGACAACTTATTCCCACTATGGTTTTTTTGGAGTTGTTCCTTTATCATGACTACTTGTTGGGTAGAAACTGAGTTCTCTAGCCATTTAAAGCATCATTCAGGACATGGTTTTTACACTTCGGCGCTAGTCATAACCGAAAAGATTCTTACCCATCTCTGTTCCTTCAGCGGTAGTTTCCGCTATCATATTTGAAGTGTAGAACAGGCTGTCGGTATGAGTTCCTTTAAGATTATTGCTTATATTATGCCAAAAGTCATAAAAACTTTTAAACGTGTAAAAGGAGCAGCGGCTATTATGACCATTATCAGACTCGCGTTTTAATCTAATTAGTGATATATTGGAGTTGGATCATGAAACAGTCAGAATCTGCCGTATTAACACTTATTCTCGAAAAACCACATAATTTGGGTTTTGAGATTTTATTTACGATATTGTTCGATTTCATTTGCTTCACTCTTCTATGAATACTCCCTGCTAATAACCACTAACAAACTTTTAATGCTGGTCCTCATAGGATGAGGTGTTTAATTAAGGTGTAATAAGCAATAAACGCTTCCAGCCTCCGTTTAAAAATCATTTTAATTTTCATTTCGTTGAAACGACACGTATCATTTTCTAATCCACTGCAATTAAAGGTACCAATCATATGTTTGTTACCTCATCCCTTAGCACTTTACGAACAGCACTCTTCAGAGCCTGCGGCAAAAAGTTAATAAAAACTTTAATTTGTTAATTTGTTTGGGATTCGAGACGGGCTAACTCTCCCCATCCCTCCAAAAAAAATAGTCACCGATTAGTCGGTGCGGATTTTCTTGAAAAAAATCACGTTCAGTAGTAAATGCTAGGGGCTGCAATTAGGGAAAAGGTTACACGCTGCTCCACCTCCGCCTTCGATGCCTTTATTACAGTAATTTGCCATAATTATGCTTATAAAAATTGCCCGTAACACACATGAACAGTCAGCATACATGGCCAACTAGTGAGTGGCGAAGTAGTTGTCGATCAAAAAACGGGTGGACGGATGAATGGACGGGAAGGATGGATAGACGGACGGACGGGTGGACGTTTAAGTTGGAATATGTGTTTTGAGTGAGGCTTCTGCCTCTTATGCGACATGGTTCGCGAAGAAGGAAAAGAAAACAGCAAATGGCCAAGTAATCTTTTAAGACTAAACGGGGTCTGGACCATATGCCTTGCAATTTGAAGCCCTTTTCGATACGGCTTGGTGGAACGGCTTCGTTCTAGGTAGTCACGGCTGTTACAATCATTTTACGAGAAGGAACGAAAGCTTGATGCCATCAATCATCATGTTGATCGCGAATTTTTACTGTTTTGTCTGAATCCAACGTTCAAAAGAGTTCTTTCATTATTTTGCGCTTGGTGGTATGATTTGTTCCTTGCGTTAAGTTTATTTTTTATTCTATTCTCATTGGATGTGTTGCGGTTAATTTAACCCTCACGACGCCAGACGTTATCATTTTTTCCAGAATCATTTTGTATGGACAATTGGGATTTGCTTAAGGTTTCGGTTTTTGTTTTATTCGACATTGTAGGCTGGCAAGCTTAAAAGCAAGTTGATGCTCGAAAGATTCTACATTTCAGTGTGGTAAGTTGAGTAAATTTGAATTGGCCACTCAACTAAAGGAATAAACAATTAACATCTTATGTGGTCAAACATCAATATTCAATAAATGCAATTAAGGTATCCTTTCAAACGTCTGATGCGTTCATTTGCTGCAACATATGGGCTTGGATATACTAAAATCTCTATGAATATTCTGAAGACATTTCCATGAACTCTGATAGAAGGCTGTGGGAAAGACTCTCAGACTGTAATGCTGTATGTAAATGAAGAATCCTCTTGTTATTCGACGACGACATGGAATTCATTGTTAAAGGATGCGCATCGTAAGAATAGCTCCCACATTCGAAACGAAAACTAAAAAGCTAAATGAGTTTTGGATGCATGAGATTTTATGAATGAGCGTAGTCTGCGTATGTTATCAGATCGTATGAGTCCCTTTGGCTCTTTAGACTTGTTTTATTTTGGTTTGTTATATTTTCTTGGCTCCTTACTTCACTGGAGCGGAAGAAATTCAGACCACCAATCCGTGTTCAGTCAAAGACTTGTTGCAGCATTCGTTCACTTCTGTAAAATGGTTTTGTTTTTATCAAAATCAAAAGATTCCGTTGATTGGATAAACATATCTACAAACATTCATACTAGCATAAGCATGGATGCACGCTCATATGTCTCATATGAAACATATCTTATCATCGCTAGTGAGTTTTGAGTTTCGAATCTTTCCTTTATGGCAAAAGACGGCACAATTCCTAAATGCTTGTGCCTTTGATAGTTTGAAAAATGTGAAATTTAAGCAAAGGATTAATAACTTTGCTACGTCCAGACTATCATGTATGCATATTTGGTTAGGTTTGATGCGTTTCTCATAAGCTACGATGATCGTATGAAAAAAAAGGGTTTTATGGCTGAATTTTGAACAGCAGGAAATCACAAATCATAAATGATTTTGATTAATTCCAAATAAAACTTTGGTGAAGGGTTTACATTGGTGAAAAATAGTGATTTACAAATAACGAAGGTACAAATGTCTTGACAGGCGTACCTACAGTTTTGTTTGGAAGTCTAGAATTTTTAATTACTTTTACCAAGATAGGAAGCTTGAAGATGCTTGAATTATGCGATAATGAAGCAAATCTTTCAATTTCATAAAAAGATTAGTGTTTTACTTGTCTCTCTGATTTAAGTTGCGGAATCGATTTTCAATCTTTTGGAACGTTTTGAATTTAAATTTGCTGTTTCGTAATGATAAAGTTTTGTTATGAGTTTATGGCACGATTCTTGCTGCTAAGAATCGCAAAATATCAACAAACTTAGTCCCTTATCAGCATTTCAGAAGCCTCACATTCTTCAGCTTCAATAGATTCAAAATGGAATGGAACTTCAGAGACTTCTTAGACTTCGAAAAATGGTCAGAAATATGTCAATACTTGTCTACGGTATAATAGGCAGGCGTTGTCCTTCTTCTCAGATAGCATACTCCGGCGAACTGTATTGTTACTTGGCAGTTTTTGAGGCACAGGGAAGAAACTGACTGATGTCCGTGCCTATTTTTCAGCGGGCTTTCCGGGTCCGAGAGACCTAACCGGAGAACCCAAAAGTAGAATTTTCCCCGTTGGAGAAATCGGCAACTGTGTGAACGTTTTCTTTGACTTGTGTGGCGTCGTCTTTTTCAGTAAGTCTGCGAAATTCCGTATCGAGTGTTCAAGCAGTCAACTGATTGTTTCGGACTTTTGCTTCACTAACGTATGTCAATCAGTGTAATGGGAGGTGATTCCTTCGGAAATTCGGACATGTTTACATAATTTAAAAAACCGTCACATAATTCCACATTGTTCGTCAGTTTTTCACAGGAATTAAAGCGTATTTATTTTCATGTACGCGTTGTTTTTTTTTTGTTATTTACTCGACTGGAGGTATCACTTAGTCGACATAGTAACGTCAAAAGGGGCCATCTAAGAGAATTTGCAACAGCTTCCAAGCTTCATTGGAAGACAAGCAATAAAAGGATCGAAAACAGGACGAGACGTGAGAATAAATGAATTCAAGTAGAAGAAAGAAATTTTCTTAAGTGTTTTATTTCACTATTTTGACTTCTCTGTTAGGCTAGGTTGCAAATATCCAACATAATCTGCTAAATCATATAAAAATCAAATTCTTTCAATTTTTTTCAGTTTTGTGCTGATCGAATGCACATAAATTAAACTCAACTACTCACGATAAACACTTTACACTGTCGGTTGAATATTATGGAAATTCCTCCCCGGATGACCAAAACCCATATATTGTTCGATTTATCTACAATAGAGTTATCGATAGCTTCACTGTTATCCTCCAATTAGGTACAAAAAGTTATTTCAATCAGACCGAACTATAAATTTGTAAGTGTACGCGCTTTAAAATGATAAACATTAGCCATGTATGAATATTTAATAGCCGTGACAACGTAAAATACAAAAACCAACCGTTCAAAACAAAAGCCAACATGGAGTTATAAGTACAGGTATTGCATTATCATGAAGCTTTAGGCGATTGGGCAGGACCAAGTGGACCAAGGTACTATGCTAGCATCATAGACAGGCTCACATCGGTATCGGATGGTGGTTAAATATTACATCATTATGAAGTTATCTAGTGCAAATTATCTTTGCGGTATAAAGGATACGAGGTCAGTTTTCGGTAATGACCTGGCATTAATTTTCGAATGGAATGATTTTGAAAACGCGTTTTTGATGCTTCACCAGCAATGCGAGTCTGTAGTAGGTATATTTGCGAGAGATATTACTGCAGATTCATATAAAGCTGCTATATTTATTTACATATTTTACTTGGAAATTCAAAGAAATGCATATCCTACAATATCCCGACCATAAACATGCTTGCGCATAGATTAGAGTTAAGAACTTTTTATATTTTTGTGCATGGAACAGAGAAAAGAATGAAAGTAGATTCGAATGCTCACAATGGAAACTGCGAGATTTAGTATTTTTTCATGTATTCAATTAATGCTTCGAGTTGCATCTGTACCACTTTTATTTTCAACAGTATTCGTTCAGCGGTTTTTAATGGATAACCCATCTTTTGCATTTTGGTTTATTTTATCACGAAATGGAATCGATTTTCAGCCAAAACTATTCGAATTTCCCCTACAACTGAATGTAACATCGAATAATCTCAAGTTTAACCTAAAAATACTTGAATTTTTGCGCAGAAAACCAATCTACTAAAAAAGATGACATTTCAAAGGATAATCTTGAAAAATTGCAGACTCACAAGGAACCGTTTAATCTGATTATTAACTGTGTTTAAACATACATACATGGTTTTGAACACGAAATTGAATATGAACCAATAACTTGAAAGACGCCATCATCACCTACATCTAAGAAATCCAAAGCCTCAAACACAGTGGTAAAGGTTGTTTCGTCCATTTATTTGGTTGACGAGGGAGTTATGACAGTGAAATATTTAGAAAATAGAGACGGGTGGGTACTATGCAGAGTATAGTCAGTGGCCATGCAAGTCAATCAAACAAATCAAAAAAGACGGGGTAAGCAACCAACCCTCAGCTTAGCTGAAGATGTAATAGTTACCATCAGTGAATTAGGTTTTCTATTGCAAGACCATCCGCACTTTTCTCCAAACCTAGCTTTCGGTGGCTTCTACATATTTGCTTTTCTCCAGAAAAAAGCTCAGGAGCAGCAAGTATAGAAATAATAATGAAAGGATATTGGGACAAGGAATCTTGGAATCTACAACGAAATTTAGAGTAAGTGCAGTAAAAATTAGAGTAAATTTAGAGACCAATCATACCAAGTGTTTAATCATGACCACTGTTTAACCTCACCATATCATTCGTTTTTGTTTGGGGTATTGGAGTATGGAACCTCGAAGCTAACGTTGCTGCTGAAATATTGTTGCTAGTGACTCTAGAAATTCTCACTCTGCCTTTTCGCATTTCTTTGTAATGTTGATATTTTTTTAAGTGCTGATCAAACCTATCATTTCTTTTGAAAGACATTAATCATTTCAATCTGCTCATGATGAATGGGTATAATTTCCTTACTTTTCAAATGGTAGTATCAGGTTGCCCTTTAAAAAGGTATTTTCAACAGTTTTCAGGCTCTGAAAGATACACTGACACATTCGCTCCTTTCGTAAAGAAGATGTATTATGTTTGTATGTCAGTTCTTCTTATTTTGAGCTCCTAGTTTTGTTGTTTTCATTGGTCTTCTGCGTGCTCAGCTCTTCCCCTGCTGGGTATTAGATTTGCCCTGCTGGTCAAAAGCTTAATCTTGTGAAACAGTTAAGAGCAACTCTCCTTTACAGGCTTAGCAATTGTGATGTGCTCTTTTTTGCTCAAGTTTAATTCTTCCGATAACTTAGTGAACATCAGCAGCTTTATTTCATCGATTAAAACTTCCGTCCGCCAAATTGTTTGAGAAGGCTTGCTAGTACGTTGTCATTTGAAATTTAATAGGCTGATTTATGTCTATGTCCTCGTTTCTATGGATATGGGTATGTCGTAAATCTGTGATTAGTGTAAATCATGTTGAGAGCTCGTCTTGTTGAATTTGGCTGTGTTCTGTCCTACAAGCTCCACACTGTCGAATAAACAGCCATGTAGTTGCATCTCATGTTTGAAGCTTGTCTTGCTTATGCTTTCTCTCCTCGATTTACCTCAGTTATTCCATTACAGATAGCATCCAACAACTCATTTTCTACTATCGTTGCGGAGATTCGCTTTAGTCGCGTCCTCCACCGAATATCTGTATTTATCAACAACCATTTCGCAAATCTCTGATAGGGCATTCATCGAGGTTATGATTTCCCCCATTTTATTTCCCAGTGTCTGAGCTTTCAGTCTTCGGAGGATTACTGAGTATTTCTGTTGATGTTTCTTTAGGGAACGTTTAGGAAATATTAGTATAGGTAATATTGAATCGTTTGACTACTTCAGTGGGTAAGTTTATATAAGAGTTCCGTATATTTGTCTCAGAACGTCACATCACCTTTGTTTCCTTTGTTTGTTTTCTTAGATGTTCTTAAATTCAATCGTTTCTTCTGGGCTTGGTATTGTGTTTTGTGGCATAAAGATATTGCTTTTGGCCATATCTTTCCTGGCTGAAAACCCGAAGGATTCAGGCAAGTGGCTCATTACTTCTTTGGCATTCTGTTGAGCTTTACTACAAACTTTAATCCCATATTTAAGCGCACTCTTGTCCACTGGTTTGTATGCCAAATAGAACGAGAAAAATTTCAATTTCAAAGTATCTGTTGATAATCGGGACTGATTTTTCAATTTCCTCCATTCCCGCTTGTAAATCTTTCTTTTCTGCTCTTTCTCGCACTGATACCGTATTTCAGTGTTCTCTAGAAGATCCTGCATGTAACCTTAATCACATATTTATTATTTGATCATCATTATTCCCATTACGCAATGACGTGAATCAGTAATCCATGATCCCAATCTCTCAACACTCCACCTACCTTTACAACTACACATTTTATCAGATTTGCATAAAATATTATACATATAACTCATATCTAATTAAATCATAAATCGAAAGTTGCCACTGTATATCGAAGATCAAATAAAGACCCACAACAAAAAGCGGAAGCCATTCGGCCCACACACGCGCACACCTCACGTTTTTCATTCACCAGAAAAGCAGCTCCGTTTTCTTGTCCCTTGATGTAATTTGCATTAAATGAAGGAAGTCATCATCTCCTGTGTATTCTTTTTGAAAATCATCCATTGTCCTCGACTATTGACATAATCATACGCTCGTTACACCAAGCATAGAACAAACAACAAAGCGAGGACAAACGCCAACTTGCAAAGATACAGATATTCTTCTTGTAACCGACTTCCCTCGTTTTTTCTTATTTTTCATTCGTTTTTTTTTATTTTTTGGCAATTTTACTTTGTGGATGAATAAAAGCATCTTTTCCCAACGCCTCAGTCCAAAATCCATCAGTCACTTCGTCATCCCGTCATCTCATCATCATATCAAGCAAGAATAATTTTCGATCTCCCAAGCAAACACGGTCCATTTGCATTTCAAGCTCTAGAATTTCGGTAAACTCTTGCGTATGTTGCATGCATGAACGCATGTCTGTACATCGTTGGAGCCTTAGCCGCCTACAGCGTAATCCTCCAGTAGCTGATGATAAGGATCAAAACGGAGGCTCAGACTATCCCATAATACCTTCTAGGCTTCTAGTTCCGTCATAACATTTCTCATACGTATAAGGTCTCGGTGTTGACGACAGGTCGTATGTGTACTCTTTCTCTCGCTCGTGTGATGTTTGTTCGACGTGTGTTTGTAAGAAATGTGTTGGAAGTCTCATAACTCATTGATGACACATTTCCATAATAAACAACATGTTGGCTAAAAGATTTCTTATGGATTTACAATAATCGGCTTCCGTGGAATATGGTGCTGCGGTACACATTTCAATATCAGAAGGAGATAGGTTGAAAAGTACTCGGATAAAGATAGATTCAGGTGTTTCAAGCAACCACTTCGGAGGTGGCTTAAGTTAAACAGCGTCAAATTTTAATGGAATATCATTAAGATGCAATGCATCCGGCGGATATAGATAAAAAATGATAAATCCTACCCAGAAAAGTAGTTTTGTGCCTCCATTGAGGATTTATGAAAATATGTTTTTGCAAAGGATTAACCTAATCCTTTGTCCATTCGAAAACAAAATCGACTAGTTCTATAGCGCTTTTACGTATCAATTGGTCGGTTAGTGGCATTGGTATTTAATCTACACCTGAAAAAATATTTAAATTTATTTTTCACTTGCAAATGTATTCTTTAACGAGCTCAACGATTTGTGCCCAGATTATCATGTTTTCAGTCAACAGGATTTGAAACAGTCACAGAATTTGATACAGATATGCTTACGACATGATAAGTTTGGAAAATACCCTTGTAAATTGAGAATTTCAGTACTTAGATTTATAGCCTCATCCTGCCACGGCCTAGTAGACCTTTTTCTGGGTTTTACTAGACACGAGGCGCTGTACGGCGATTTGCATAGCTTGTGGTATGTGTGAATCCCCTTACCCAATTCTCCTAGCATTTTAGTCTTAATATTGGGTATTTTCGACATTTTACACTCAAAAATCTGACTGCAGTCCTCCAGCGGGTTGTTGAGCTGATCATGGTGGTTATTCATACACCAAATTAGGGTTGAACAGTATCCAGTTTTGGCGTCAGACAGATCACAAACAAAAAACTCTCCAACTAGCTTTTCTAACATTCCTCTACTAGTCGTAAGTGTAATATCGAGTTCTTCCTCCCACTTTCAAAAGCTCTCTAAGGTGGAAAAATGAAAGGTAGAGCATTGCCCAAACTACACATGCCAGACACAGAAATATTGTTATCAATGATAAAGTGATTTTGAAAGTCTCCTTTTCCGCTAGTTCTAAGTGTAACTTCCAATTGAATGTCTTGCATTCGCATCGCATCCCACTAAAATGACGAATCGCCTGCTTGGTGATGTATTAGAAATTGGTTGTCGTAGTTCCCGAGAGTTAATCGCTCATAAACGGAATAGGTGAAGACGTAACTGAGACTGTTCCAATGTGCACCCCAAGTTTGCAATTACAATCATACCTAGAAAACGATGATAGCCATCAAACTATTACCAGATCTAGATGTTTTCTGTGTGTGTGAAGATTCTTTTCTTTATGAAATAAGAACACCTTAATTTTCTCTATAACTGAGCTTGAACCCCCGAGAGATCATTCAGTTCTTCATGCGGTACGTAAACATCTCAAGTCAAGATTGCGCATTCGCAACAGAGTGATCATCTCTAAAATCAGAGTGATCCGCGCCAGTTCATGCATCTGTAGTCCATTGTACGGGATATATCCATGAGCATAGACCTGGGTTAAGAATAAATACCTACGCGGTACATGATGTAACTTTTATACAACGACAACTTGTGTTGAAGTAACTGTTCTTCAGCTAATCCTTCAGCTAGCTCCTGAGAGTTCACACTGCAGATCGTGTAACTTGAAAATCTCTAATGTTTCCAATGTATCCACCCTTCTCAAATATCACCAGAACAACTGCACGTTTAGCGCCACAGCTGCGTGTCTCGAATCTCTGTTGGACTGCACAAAATATATCTAAATTTGTATTGATGTTGAAACGTTCTGATCTGTCTTTAATAGAATGGATCGGATCTGTGCGTCTTTCTTTTCTTAGCTTGGTCAAAGTACTGGTTAACATTCCATTCAGAAAGATTGGTACGTGTAAAGATTCTTCTCCTCTCCTTGTTTTTTGTTTTCCTGTTTCATTCTTATCAGTCAACTAGCCACTCTCTAATGAGACCTTCCATACCAACCATACCAATATTGAAGGTATCGGGCAGCAAGTCCAGGCAAATGTTATGGACTAGTTGCATGGCTTACCCAGGTGTGTCATCTGGTACAGGTGATTTACTTGTTCTCATAAAAAGAGCTGCCTAGGTAGTTGCATGCGTATGGAAATTAGGCATTGTACTGCAGGGAAAACACAACGCACGATTTCGTTAATCATTCCAGGATCACATGTGAAAAGCATCCGTTGAACACCGATCTTCTGTCTGTAGCCTTAGCACCACAAATCACAAGAGCTGTCTGTCTGCTATGAATAAATCTATGAAATATGCTCCTGATAGGTCTCTATGGTGCCAATTTGGTGCATTTTCTATCCCGCTCCGACATTTTACGATACTCTTCTCACTGTACCTTGGGACAGTATGATTGCTATTTAGTGATTAAACTTGATTACGATTAAAGCGAAAATTTTACGTGTCAGTTTAGAATAGAAGGTTAAAAAGCAAATTTAATGATACTCGTAGTTAAATGCTTGGCGCTCCGCCCTCTTTCTCTTGTACATCAACAGATTTTTCGACGTTAATTTACCCCAAAATCCATCCAGGTGTGGAATCTTGAACGTATGTGTGCCTTAATGGTCGCGAAGCAAGTTCCTTGGACGCATCTTGCCTCGCACATCAATTTTGTTTTGACATACATTCAAAGTATACCCAAAACAGATTCTACTACTGATACTATTACAACTGAAATTACTATATTACTACTACTACGGCTACTACTGCTACTACTACTACTACTACTACTTCTACTACTACTACTTTTAATACTACTACTACTACTACTACTACTACTGTTACTACTACTATTACTACTACTATCATTCTAATTATTTTTTTATTCATTCACGGACATTTAACTGTTTTAATGTTCTTTTTTGCTATATTAAATATATATTTAATTTATACCAAAAACTATCACTTTATACCGATCACCTATAAAATTTGTCCTTATCTGCATCCTATACCCACTAGAAAGCAAAGGTATGAATATGAATATTATATTCAAAGTATTTTTTCAAAGTCTACCATAAATGGACGCATATGTAATTATTTATTTAATTATTATTTGACTTAACAATCTGTTAAACACATTCAAAGATGAAACTCGTCCCTGTTCAACATGCCCAACTACCACTACTCAAATTACATCACAATAAAATCCAATCCCTACAATCAAGTAGTGCCAAGCGCCAGCCTCCAACCTTTAAAGTGGTACAAATTGAGAAATTCCCATTTATTCGTTAACGTTCTGTCGTGGACACGTTCTGGAACATGAACATGTCATGATGTCTCGTATGTCACTGTCAACGCATGTAAAGTTATTTTTTTGGGTACCTTTTTGAAATCAGTTGTTTTTTTTTTCTTTTGATTTTTTTCAGTTCATTTTACTTTTAATTTTGTTTGCAAAATTTTACTTCCCTTCGAGACTGCTGTTCGTGTTTACGTGCTACTATTTGAACGTCAATTTTTCTTTTTGTCGCGTTCATATGGGGAATTTAAGCAATGTTTTGCCATTTTCAATTTATCCTCTCCGAGAGAAAAAAAAATGTAATTAGACGCCCTCTTAATTGGGCGTGCTAATTGGTTTTTTAACTGGCCGTTATTGTTTATTTTTTCTTTTTTTGTTGTGCTCGTTCTCTTGTCGATGGGGTTAGTTTGATATGATTTAGAGGATGTCTCGTGGTTTGTGGCTTCTTGATTTCACGTATCTGCATAACATTGAGGGCTATACAGTTAATTGAGAATGATACGGCTTTGCGTTGGATTTCAAAAATGATTTGTTATGATGATAATGTTAATTTGCTTCTTCTAATTGGTGTCTACCTACTAGGAAGTTTTATCAACTCAATTTAAACATTTAATGAGGGTTTTACTTTCTTATAGTCCTTAGAAATACTCAAAAGGAAACACATGTAATGATCATTCCAAACTAAAAACAAAACTTAAATTATTAACGCGGTATATATCTTTCTTACGATAATTATTTTTATCACCTGCTTGATGGGAATCTGTTGGACTTGTTTCTATTTATCGCGCAGTTTTCATTGAACAATTTTTGAATCTCATCATTTAACGTTAAACTTATTCGTTTCATTTTTTTAACATAATATAAAATCACCTGAAATACTCTTTATAGCCCTCTAGTATTCAAATGCTACAACTATGGAAAATTTCCTTGTCAACGTGTGCAACATCGAACACATTCTTGGGAAAATATCCCAAGCTCAAACCACACATAGAATAAAGCGCATGCACTAAAAAGCCTTTTCGAGTTGATCATGTACTTCAACCAACATCCGAGAGGAACAGAGCCACCGCGTATGCTGGTCTGAATCGAATTGCATACTCAACGGAGCACATTTAGGAGGATTTGATTAGTTGCCAAAAATATTTATTTTTCATAAAGGTAATATGTTATGGACAGGTTGATATTATTTTGTTGTTAAGATTTGCTTTTCTTTATTTTGCTTTGATTGTTGAGTAAATGGCTGAAAAAAAATCAATTTTCCTATTACAGTTTCAATTATTCAAACAAAGGAAGAAGGGACAACGGTTTCGAAATCGAGTTGCTAACTTCACTCCTTACCGCAACGCGCGCAATTTTCCCACCGTGATTTTCATTTTGTTGTCGAATTAACCTGATCACGGTTATCATTTTTAATTTTCTTTCTTTCAAGAGTCGTGTGAATTTCGTCAGCATGAAAAACCCAAAGGAGGAAGTTCAGGTGAGTAGGCTGGATGAGAAAGAACAGCGATTGAGGATGTGACCAGAAAAAGTGTAAAAAGGAAGGACTAATTAGAGTGAAGCATTTTTGTAGAGGAACAAAGCCGTCACAACTCCTCGACTTGGCAGACCTCTCGCGGAAAGATGTCGTCACTCGGATGACCTCAATGCAACAAGTTTGGTTTAAAGATCAATTTTCGTATTCTTTTTAATTTTAATGATTTAATGTTTTAGGGAATGCGAATCTTAATTTTCGATGGAGAGTTCGTTACGTCTCACACCTGCTCCAGGTAATATGTCATTAAAGGTTAGTATGTTCTTGTCAATTCACTTCCGAGGGACTTTCCCCAGATTGCTAAGCGGAAAGTTGTGCACTCACCTGTAAACATAAATCAGCTGGTTAATGGTCAGCTGTTTAATTTTATTTAGGCTTAGGATGTTTTTCAAGATTGTGGTTTAGATTTTCGACATTAACGTCATTTTGGTTCCGTGGTCTGGTCTGGGTACGTAATACTCAATCGATACTGCCACATTCGATCTTCATAGAACTAAGGTGAACATTAATAATGAACTTCTCTCACTTGCTTTACTATGAATACTTGATATGCTTTAGCGAAGATGAAATTTATGAAATTACAACAAAATAAATGGCAATAAGCAATTTCCGTGACGATTAAAGTTTTAAATAAACCTTGCCGCCATTTCGCATTACATGAGCCACTGCTACATTCACGTATCTCAACTAACCAAGAGATTTTATCTCAAGATGGATGGTAACCAAATGGAAATTTCGTAATCCAGGAGTACTACGAACGCCGAAGGGTACGTTCATTGTTAAACCGCAATCATAAATCTTAAAACAAAGGCTTTAAAAACAATATACAACTTAAATGAATTCGGAACATTGTAAAACAGGAAAGACCTAACAAGCTCCTCAAACATTGTAGAACTATTCAATGGAACGATGCGAAAAGTCCTTTTTCTTGAATCGGTGTCCTATCGATCAATTGATAGAGCTATGTTTAAGGCGCTGCTCGAACGGCCTTCATTCGTACACTCAATGTTTCTTGTGGCGACTTGTTAGTATGTTGCAGCACTAAGCTCGGTTGGGTTTTTTCATTGCACACCACTCTCAAGGAGTTTTCTCTCAATTTCTTGGCTCTTGAAAGTAGCTTGATTTTTGCAACAGAAAAGAAAAGTAACGTTAACTGAATGGTAAAATATTGGCACGACTAATTTAACATTTATCTTAAACTTATAATTCTCAGCCCACGACTCTCGTCCAACGTCGTGAATGCAAGTAGTAAGCCCTCGAAAAAAATTTGTCTTTGAATTGTCAATAGTTCACAATCATAACCAGGCTCTTCACCGATCACTTAAAATTTGTTTCCAAGTTCAATGCAATGCGCCCACCTCGTTTGTAGCTCTTGAAAGTGGTTTGAACCGGGAAATATTTCAAGTGTGCATGTATCGAGTCGTTCAATTAATTTCATTCTTACTCATGTAATTAACCAAGCAACGAGCGATTGTTACTTTGATTGCCTCAGCCGTAGAACCAGTCAATCAATATGAAAAGGGTACACAATCATCGACTTGGCTCCACAAGGTCAAGCGCTCTTTAGTTTTCAAATGTTAATACTTAATATTAGAACTTAATTTTTGCACGAATGCCGTTTGTACAGAACGAGGTTAAATAGTTGTTCGAATGGAGAATTGGTTGGAAATGAATTAACTGTCTAGTTTTTGCATAGGACTTGGCCTGTGTCTTACATAATAATTTTTTCGTCGATACCCACTAGTAAGTTTCGACCAGATGCCACAAATCAACTTAAACTTTCGCTGCCAACTTAGCTGATAAATTTTTGCTACTTGCAGCTGAACCAGAAATATCTCAGTGATATCTTGAACGTGGCGTATCTTTGCGTAGAAATTTCGGCCGAAGCATGCGCCGATAACTGGCAAAGGCGATAACGAATCGATAGCGTCAATTCTATCCTGCAAAGTGCAACTGGTCTTTCCTCTTCGTTTCGAATGGATTAGATATCCGGTCTAAATTTTTCACTAAAACTTTTTCCTTTCCGTTCCAACGAGTTTTGATAACTAGCTAAGAACACCTTTGAGTCATCTGTGACGAGGGAGAAATCGAAAACTGCTTGTGCATATTCCACCAGAATGTACCAACTAAAATAATTTTCAACGCTTCGGCGTAACGCTCTTTGGTCATTACTGCAATGGTAATGAAAATCAATAAACTGTAGAAAATGAAGATTGGTTAGCTGTAAAGATGAAAATGGCAGCCTAATTGGGTATCGTAAAATTGAAGTGATACAAAGCTATAGATTTCATTCACGTACGCTTGCTGTTAAGTGTGCGGATGACATGGTTGACCTTTTCGGCGCAAGCAATTTCTTTGAATTTCCTGCTTGTTTTGTGTCATATGTTTTTTTTTTACTAAAAGATGTTTATCTTGACAATGTTGAAGATGAATTATACGTGATCCGCTGTAAAATATTCAGATGCTTCAGTGAAAATGTGTCAATGGATTGGACGATTCACACCATCTAGCTTGAAACCTTGAATTAATACATTCAATGACATGTTAATCTATTTTGCAAAAGAAATTTATAAACAAATTTTCACTTTTATGGATTTGATGTTTAGGTTTAACTTGACTGCAGTGTCTTTGATGATGAAATCCATAGAGTAAGCTTAGCTGGTCAATTATGATGCATGTACTACTGCATTTAACATTAATTTGAATCAGAGTATTTATTATGTCATAATTTACTCCTATTGATTGGGACAGTAGTCTAACAAAATACATCAATATGTTATAAAATTGTCATACATTTACCAAACTTAATAATTAAAATCACATCCTTTTCTCTGGGAGCACATAAAAATTACTGTGCAATATCTCTGTATATACTGCCTGGGGATTGAATCTCTTAAGAGAGAATCACATATACTAAATGCAATAGTTTGTCTTAATACTAATTAAAAGTATTTAAATTTGAGTGGCACTAACATACAATCATTATCAAAGACATCAGAACAAAAGCAGATGCCTCGTGAACATACCAGTACAGAATCTTTCCTTTCTCTTGCCCCTTGGGACGCATGCCTTAAGCGTTTTTTATTATAGACAATAAACAAGAACTGCGGCATTTGAAGCACTGGAAGTCGTTTATTTCTCGTTTTCCCAGAGTGTCCGCTAAATAATATTCATTAAAATTACACGAAACCGTTCACAGTAGACAAATCAAATAATGATATTTGGGTTGTGTTTTTATTATTTTTTACTCATTCAGTTAATCCAAAATTTTCATTTTTTTTCATAGCAACTAGTACTATAAGTTTCGAACAATTCACACATTAATTTAGCAAAGATTAAATTCCTTACGTTTAAATTCAATCGAACTAACGCCATCTTTGGGTTCAATCACTATCTAAGCCATATTTCAATTTTCAGGACTGCCATCTAGTCACAAGAATTGTAACCATACACGACGTAGCGAACCTTCCAACCAGGTGGAGTTGTCACTACTCATCCGAGACACCAAGCTGTATTCACCAAATCTTTTAACCACATGTGGAACGTAAACAGCGACATCTGTTGATAATTTTTACCCAAGACACATACCATCCACACTTCAATTTCGGGTGAGCACTGCCACCTATCGGCGAGTAGCGGCATAGAATTAATTGAGTAGATTTACTAGCTAGTAATTTCTGGTCGCCTGATACCTTGGCCCGAGATTTCATATAAATTTTTTCGAAAATTTTTATAACGAAACATGATCACTGGATTCAAAAATCACTGCATCCACGCGGTTAGATATTCGACCTCAGAGGAACCAGCAATATACTACTGGTGCGAGTATATGTAACATTTTGGGAGCTGAAAAATGCAGACAGAATTTCATACGCATATAGAATTTTCATAAGAATTTCATATTCATAAGAAGTATTTGCTTGAAAGTCGCCACTGCTTTTGGCATGCTTCAATGTTAGATGAGCAAGACGTTGAGCAGCGAATAATTTAAATGAAATTTTAATCAAATAAATTAGTAAATTAAATAAGAAGGAAATTTTATTTACTCATTTACTGGCTAGTTTGCCGAAGTATTGGCGCCGATAACATCGTAGTGTTTTTATTGTGTATTGGCATGAATTGTGATTCTAGGAGGGAAACGGACGTGAAACCATGAAATGAAAAGAAAATGAGAAGGAAAGAAAAAGAGGAAGTTAATATAATAAAATCTGTTTTAACCCAAAGACATCATTGAATAGAATTTTGGTATTCTGTGTTAGAATTGTGTTGGAAGCAATTAAGCGTTTCTCCTCTAACAAGTTGATTATCTAACGAGATGTGTAACAAGGATCTTTGTTTTTTTTTGAAGGTAAGTATTGCTTTTCTGGACCTTTTCTATTTTGGATAAGAATTATCCGGTTGACATATTGCAGTTATGTGCTCTATTATACGTCAGGTACACGATTTCCAGTTAATCAATTACATTACACTTCACCTTTTGATTTAGGATAAACTTACTTTCATTGTTTTCAGCGTATGCTTCGACTGATATATGCCGAAAGAAAAGGGATGGCAAATTTTTGCTGAAATAGACTCAAGGCAAATAGAAAAGTGTCCATACAGGGAAATCCAACAAATTGTTGATAAGCTTTTTGATCATCTATTTATGTAACGTTGTAACAATGCTATTACAAACTATATTGTAAATTAATATAATAATTTGATTAACTTTCATTCATCCTTTAAAGATGAAAGCGGGACGCATGACTTAGTCGCAGGAAGGAGAAGTTGAAATTTTCTTAGCCCCTTGTTTTAACCAAGTTTTGCCGCTGCATGCACGAGTCATCTTCTAACCATTGTAACAACTATCTGAAATATTATGCAAGAAAACAATCTAGTCATGTTCCAAACATCATCGTGTGAAAAAATTTGCTCTAAATATTTGGGAAAATTACAAAAATAAACGTTAGATTAACTCCTAAACCATATGGTATCGAGGTGAATGTTTCTTTGAACGTTACAAGCGAACGCAATCAAATTAACAGTCATTTCTTTACACGGATCTAACATGCAGACACGTACAGGAAGAAATGTTAATAGAAAACGCTTAAAATGAGTTCAACATTTGGCTCTTCGACACTGCCGCCATGCGTTCATCATTACCATCATTAACATCATCTTAATCTTTCCACACTAAAAGAAAAGAAAAGAGTTTAGTTCAAGGTCTTCTTCCATTATTTACATTACAGTTCAACTAAGATGTATTCACATATGTACTGCGTTCATTCACCGTTCATTACGAGTAATGAATGCATTGCAAAATCTGTTTGTTTATTTTTTATTCTTATAATTTTTGTAATTTTTCTTCTCATTTAAATCTTTTGGTTTTTCTTTTTCCGTTCTGTTCGCTCTTTTGCATTTCGTTCTCAGCTCAACCGTTTGCGTAAAGTTCTTTGAATGGTAGCGGTAGCTGCGCAGGATAAATACAAATGTTAAGCATCACATCGAGCTGTAGGTGATATGGACAGGTGATGCGATGCAGAGATTCTAATTTAACAGTTTTTACGTAATTTACATGACTGGTTGCGAGTTTCTGATGCGGTGTCCTAGGACGCATGCGAAGAAAGTCTTTCACTATTATCAAGCGCGACGCATGGTAGAATATCAAGAAATAACATAACATTACACCACATGATACAGGTGAAAGATATGGAGAGTATAATGATGATTGTAATGCATCAAAATCTTGCCCTACTAATGAACGTACTGTCTTAAGATAGAAGTTAAAGTAATGATTCCGGTATAGAGATGTGTAAAGATATTATCTTAGCGATAATATCGTGCCTCGTGTGTTTGTTTAATTCAGTTTTTTATCAGGAAGGTGTTGAAGGTAAGGCAATGTTTAGCGGATTGACTATAACTTGTAGTTGGAATTGAAGAGAAATGATGATACACAGAACTGTTAATTAACTGATTTGTTTATTTGGATTGTGATTGGTCGTTCAGTTTTTATCCCGCGAGTCAAGCAGTCTTGGAAAGCGCAATTCTTTATACCGCTTATAAAATCCTTTGGAGTGAATCGGGAGATTTAATCGGACTGACGAGAAATTTCCGGGCGTATGTCATGTTGTAAAAGCTTATCTGTTTGCATTTTGACTTTTAACTACTGCTAAGGAAATGCATGAAGACTCTCGATAAGGATAAAATGATAATTTGAGGTAGTATTTCATCAATAAAATAGATCTAGTTGTTACTTTTTTATGCATTCAGAAATCGTTTGTAATCATTTAGAATAGGATCAAGTCTACTCAGAAGAATCGAACTAATGCCGTTATGTTTACCATTACCCTCAAAGATGTTTTATGTTCTGGTTTAGTTTTAGTTCCTGACGGTGTGTTAACAATTTTTAAACCAATTTCAGCAAGGCGAATCGACAATTATTCGATTAAAATCTCGTAACAAGATCTAATTTATATCCTTGATTTTTCAGGAAACTTGTGATGGTCAGGCGTCAAATTATTCGCACCCAAGTGCATGTTTTTGTAACATGTAGGTCGTTTGTTGACGTAGTAGGACATCCAAAAAGCGAAATTTTCGATGTCTCAAGGAGAAACCTCAATGGTATCATTTTTATACTGAAGGCGTTGCTCAGTGATTTTATACCACCAATCTAGTATGTTTGCGTTAATGCGGAGCCTCGGTGCGAGATACACTTGGTTATCAAATTCTCATAATAGGATTGAACTTGGCAGGCTATTTTGTATCTGAGAGGACGAGGGAGAACACTCATGGAGCGGGGCGATAAATCCTTCATTTTGATGTCACAATCGTTAACACATGATTCATAAGCAAACATGAATATCAGACAGTTGCTAATAAATCCAAACTCAATTAGGATTTTGAATATCCGTCATCAGACTTGATACAAATAACCCAAGGACACAGTTTATCTTTAATTTTCTTGAAAAAATCTCATTACAAATATCAATTATTATTCAGAATTGATAAAATAAATATGATATAAAATGAATAAGAATCAGATATTCTACGCCATTTAAGAATCTCTCTGATATCGATAGTATCAATACGTTTCGATAGTATCAATTCGTTTGATGTGTTCGTGGTTAGTTGAGGTAAAAGGACGTCCAGACTGTCACTGTGTTCAATCGATAGACGTCTTCAATACACTATTGTTTATTTGAAACGTGTAACACTCGAGTATAGAAAATAGTAATACAAAAATAAGTAACAGAAAATGTGAGACTATAAGTCAAATTCTCAACATTTCCGGAACGTAAATTATTATTGGATGCTTATAAGTGTTTATGGTGAGGCTGCTGTCAGGAACATGTCCAACGCGTCCATGTGGTTCCAACGCTTAAAGAAAGTTGAGTTTGTTTTCGAAGACCAGGATAGTAGTGGAAGGGAGAACATTTTTGAAGATGCTGAATTAGTTGAGGTAAGAGTGCTATAGTCAAGAGAAATTGGCAGGATACTTGGGACCAACTCGGCAAGCAGTTTGAAAACGCTTTCAACGCATGGAAAGGATTCAAGAGGAAGAAATATTATTAGGTACCGCACGAACTAAAGCCAAGAAATGTTCAGACGATTGTTTGATTTTAAACAGCTGCTTGAAAAACATAAACGCAAGGGATTTCTGCGGTGTATCAATACCAGGGCCGAAAAATTGGTTCATTGTATCATGGGGATTACTTGGTCATGCTTCCACGTTGACGCCTCGTGGCATTTGATGGTATCAACTTAGCACAATGCTAACACCGTCTAAAAAAGTCATACGTCAGCTTTATCGAATAATCGAACGCAGTAGATGCGTCTAAATAGAGCACTGAAAGACAAATGTCCGCAATACAACGAGTTACACGATAAAGTAATTTTGCAACATAATAATGCTCGACCCAACCTTGCAAAAATAGTTAAAAAATACCTTGAACCATTAAGATGGGCGGACCTTCTTCATCTGCCGTATTCCCGCGATTTAGCTATTTCCGACTACCATTTATTCCAATCAATGGCAGCCATGCCGTACTGGCGGGCAATTTCACTCTTTGAAGTGAAATAAAGGATTGAGTAGTGAATTTCATCAAAAGATGAATTTTTTCGGTAAGCGATTCATAAACCACCTGAAAGGCCCATTGAAATAGAAACGTGAATTGGTAGTAGAACAAGGCTGGGTTCTGCGAAAAACTGAGCAGAGGTTTCATCTGTACCACGGGTTAGGGGGACGCCCATGACAGGTTACTATCATCCCCCTTTGGCTTGATGATTGACTCGAAGATGAGTTTTTTCGAGCAGGTTCGAGCGTCAGCAGATAAGGCCTCCGTGCGGGTATCGGCGCTAAACCGCATTATGGCCAACACGCAGGGGCCAACCTCAAGCAAAAGACGTCTACTGATGAGTGCAATGGAGTCAGTGCTCTTGTATGGCTCCGAGGTTTGGGCTGACGCTCTTAGTAAAAAGACGTACCGAAGGCGTCTGGCACAGGTGCAGAGGCAAGGAGCTTTGCGGATAGCTGCTGCATACCGCATTATCTCTGAACCTGCAGTGCTGGTAATCTCCAGGGTGGTTCCAATTAAGTTACTTGCAGACGAACGGAAACGTGTGTACTCACGTAGGGGGAGTCGGCGAGAGAAACCGTCAGCCGAGAGGAACGGAGAAGAACCCTTATCTTATGGCAGCAAACATGGGAAAACGAAACGCGAGGCAGGTGGACCGCACGGCTGATAAGTGACTTGGGGCCGTGGTTCTATAGAATGCATGGTGAGACTGATTATTATCTGACACAACTACTCAGTGGTCACGGGTATTTTCAGTCTTACCTGTATAAGATGGGAAAGACACCATCCCCAACTTGCGTGTTCTGCCCGGGGATGACGGATGACGCCTGCCACACGTTATTTACGTGTAATAGATTCACAAGACTCCGTTCGAATCTCTCGGAGAAAATTGGCGTAATTTCCTCAGAAAATTTAACGGGGAAAATGATGAAATCAAAGGACAATTGGAACTGTGTGTCGTATTACGTACGGACAGTACTCATTATAAAGAAGGACATAATGGATCGCTTGACGAGGGAGGGAACATCTCTGTAACGCAATATTTTAGTTACTAATCGCAATTCCTTCCTATCCATCCGTGGAGAAAGAGAGATTTCCCTTAGGCTGAAGACATCGCTAAGCGATGATTAATGAGGCCTAGTCCGAAGTAATGTGACAAACAGTTCCAGGCTAGGTTCTCGGTGTGACAGGAGAGGTGTTTAGTCGGTAGTCCGGTAGCGGGGGAGTCCGACACTCAGGGCGTAAATAGCAACTGTCATCCCCCTACACGGTGAGGAGCCAATCCTGGCTGAAACGTGGTGGTTTGTGGTTTGCGATGTGGCTAGGAAGTAGTATTTAAGGCCCAACCAGTGTAAAATTGGGTTTCCTATACTACAAACTGGCACCTCATTGATAATGAGGGGCGTTGATGCATCAAGCAATCCCGTCGAGTGAGACCGTGAGGTAAGGCCTAATGGTGGCAGGTACTCACGATAAATACTTCAATTCATACCATCCAAAAGACCATACCACCCAAAGGACAAAACAAAGTAGTAGCCTGCGATGGAATATATTTTGATACATTAATATGTAACCGTTTGTTACGATAGTGTCGTAAACTTTAAAAAAAAGTGACGGGAGCAGAGTTATACTCCTAATACATTATTTCGATTTGCTTCAATAAATCGATGTGATTCCACGAAGATATCAAAATATTTGCTTCGGATATAATAAGCGTACGCAACTAACAGGTATAACATTCAAGCAATCAAAAGTAACAGGTAAAATACGTTGTTAAATTTTCCATTAAACCGAACCGAACATGTTATGGTTTCGCTCCTCAAATCTGCACACCATAAAAAAAATCGTAGACGGTACTTTCAGAGCTCAAAACATAGATGCTTACCACGATCGTCGAGAATTCTAATTAAAGAATGAGTATAATGAAGATAAATGAAGAGGATATAATTAGAACCATTTCCACTCATAAAGAATTAAAGCACACTTGATTATCTAGAAGTGGTTACTGGTAGTTTTGAATTTTCTTTTCCAGGTTTATAATAAATTCCAATACTAAACGAGATGAATGGCGCCTATACGATATTCATATTAAAACATTTGCCTCAAAATTTACCACTCACAGTTCACGTGGAACTCATTGATGTCCTGTTGATAGGACATTGGATAGGCAAACTTTTATCTCAAATTCAAAAAAGATACATTTTGCGGACAATTATGCACCCAATTAAGAATCATCTCGTGCATGGTCTCAGTCGTAATTCTCATGGTCTTGTGTCGACAGCTCTTGAAATGGCTACTAGACTATTGGATCGAATACTAACTGATTATTCTGCAATTTCACTACACCAACGCAAAGGGGTACACCTACACATTTGCTAGACAAAACTTGTAAGCTCAACCAGTTGAGTTCAAATAAAATGAAAATCCCAGAGGCTAGTCACTATCTCATCTGCCGAAAACAATATTTTTTTTTTTTGCCAACTCCCAAATATTTGAAAGATGAGTTTGTAACATTTAGCGGGCCTTGAACTTGCCAACCAAACAACAATCTTGGCGGTACGCCAAGTGCCCTGTTGTTTGAATAATAGCTTTTAATTTTGCCATCATCTAATATAATCAGGGGTGAAGGCAAACCTACATCTTGAAAAGAACGAGAGGAAATGTCACTCAATTTATTCAATTTATTCTTGAGTATGGACAGGTAACGTGATTTCAAACAATAGTAAAAAGATTGGCAACGTACATCATATTTATCTAAATTTGGATGTTGACGCGATTGTCAGATAAAGAGTCAATCTATAGATTTAACTTTAGATTAATTTATGGCTAACGATGAGGAGGGGTGGTAATGAATTATGCGAATTTGTGTTTGTGTTGAACTATGAGCAATCAAACGAAGATACACTCCTTGTGGACTGCTATGATGGGTATTATAATTCAAATAGTTTCTGCAGTTGCCTTCCTGCAATAAATGTTCCGTTCCCCATCCTCCCAAGTTGCTAAGATATGTAGAATAACCTATTGGGAACAGACCTGCATGCGAGCTAGTAGCCACCATGAACTTCTTAATATTACTCCCCAGGATTATTATTTTGATGTAAATGTTAAATAAATCAAAATTGTGTCGTTTATTGATGAAATAAATAGCCATAAAATAAAGTAGCCATTTCGAGTGAGCCGCATTTTGATAAACCACTAATGCTTTTGGTAATCTAGGAGGACATGGAGAAATTATATCACAAATAACCCTCAACTATGCAAAGTTTCAATAATTCTATCACCTGCTTCAATTCATGTACTCTGTAACATTATTTAATGCCATCACTTAAGGGACCCAAAGTAGCGCAATACAACCTACGAGAACCAAGTTCAACGGAAGGCGCCGTATTCATCATGTCTACTTCAGGACTAAATCTCTGGTCCAGATATTTGAACCCTCTCCAAATATCTTGGTGCGCCTGATCCGCTATGCAGATGATGTTGCGAGCCAATCGTTAGGTGATCAATCAATGAAGTGCAATCAAACCTAATCTACGGATGTGCTAGCTGAGGAGCTGGAATACCACCTCAAAGATTCAATTTAGCGCTGGAGAAAACGATTGAAGTTATTTTGACCACAATGAGGATCTTTAGAGTAGAAGCTTGGATTTGAAATCAGTTAAGTATCTGGTTCCGCCGATCAGCTCTAACTAAGTCTATCGGAACAAATCAGCAATATTTCTAATGAGCACACAGCAGGGTTTGAGGTATTAATCGAGTATTGAGCTATGTCAGGCAAGAAGCGGACTACTGATAAACCAAATGTATGGATTTACACAGAACGGAGTTAGAACGCGAACTGCAAGGGCTAAAAATGAGGAGGGCATCAACATACATCATAGTTTTCGCTTTAGTGAAGTAATTAATTGTACTGATAATACACATCAACCTCCTTGTCAGAGAGCGTCAAAACTCTATATGTGAAGACACGATGAAAGCAAAGAAGATGGTAACATAGAGCGATTAAACATGCACTCTACATTACTGATTACGACCGGGAATGAGCTGTTGGGAGTTTATTAGAGACTGTGAGCAAGTCTAAAGTATAATTGGTCTGACTACTTCCCAACCCAGCTATCAAGCGGTCAAAGATCTTTTTAGCAATAGTTTATAAGCCACTTGGTTTCAAGGCCAAAGATTTGACGTTGGTAGATTTTCCGAATGTACCTATTACAACTAAGTGGGCATTTCGGCGCTAGACACACTAATTCAAACACCATTGTCACCAAGGAAATTCAAACCCGACATTTCTTTCACAGAGGGTGAGTATTCTACATGCTACACTATCCAAAAACCTGTACAACATTATTAAGATTGATACACTGAGAAGAAGGACGACCCCGGTGACACCGTTTTCATGAAGTATATGATGCAGAAAACACAGTGAGATTATTGAAAAGTTCTCATCCGAGTAGTACCTTTGGAGGGAAACTGATTTCGAGGTTCACGAAGGAAACCAGATGGTGTATCACACTGGATTATCCTAGTGATACAGAAAATTATAATACTCTGGCTGGAGGTGTCGAAAGCGAATCTGTTCCTACTCTAGCAATCCTCTATCTATTTCTATTTTGTTGCGAAAAAGGACTCATGTCACCTGAAATACCGTAAGGCACCTTCATACCACTAACCTAAAGCTTAGCCTTACTGCAACGGAGCATACCAAAGCAAAGCCCATTGTATCATACCATGCTGTACCGTACCATACAATAGCTAAAACAGTCGAAGGAAACTTTGTCTTCATTAGTTTGCGTCACAGAAAACTTTGGATTCTTTTTATGTGGGATAGTCATGACTTTTAATCACATGCGGCCTAGTCGAGAGTATAAGCACATGTGGCCTGGATTGATTTTTTAAAAAACATTCAGAATTTATTGAAACTGCTGTTTCGCATGCATAATTTCAATTACTTCAATGATTCGTGCTCAGTTTGACCCATTCTACTATATTGACACAATGCATTTTGGTTCCCTTCTCATCAAGGTTAAAATTTAATAATCGTTTATTGATGCACAATGTGTTTATTGACCCATTTTAAGTGTTACTTTCACTTGCACTCTGTTTTCTCCCCTGTACTTTACAATGTGAACTAAGTTGTTGGTAAGGTTACTGGCTTAAGTCTTTTGTTTTGTGGGAGAATAAAATTAAAATATTAAGTCTGCGTGGAAAACTTCGATGTTAGAATCTTTAATTGTCTTGGAAAAAGACTCTCAGTAAATTCGTCACTTGATTTCTTCCTTATTTGTTTATAGTTTTATAGAAGGAGAGTAAAAGTTAGGAGACAAATCATGCGAGCACCGAAACAACGTTGACCAATTGTTTCTACTTCATAGAAATCATTTTTGATACAACCATGAAAATCAATACGCATATGGAACAGACTAGAATTACATGTCATTGACATGCAATGTTATACATCTTCACATTAAATTTCCAAATGTGTCCTTGATGCTCTAAACTTAATCCATAGTCCATCCAAGTTATCAATTTTGAAACTTCTCGAAATTAGAAATACTTACGTGTGTATGATAATCTTAATGTCCACAGGTGCAATCGAAACCATCGTGCAATAGTTGTTTGCCGTCATTTGCATTGAATCCAAGGAAAAAGAAATACAAAATTCAATAAAAATTAAGAAAATCGATGGACATACCTTTCTAATTTCGACTATATTTGTGTGTTGAATACTCAAGCAGGACTTTATAACTGCTGCCATTTAATCGTGAATGGAATAATAATTAAAATTGAACTAGTTCTTTGAAATGTTATTGTCATCCGCGTTTCCAAGAGATAACGTGAATATCCAAATGCAATAATCATGTCGTAATGTTCAACTCAAAATGCAATCAGCCGTTTGTTGTTTTTCAACCAAAATCGTTAAAATAATGTTGTACAATTTTTCAGGTCGACTGACGGAATTGGTAAAGAATTTAGTAAGTTAGACAAACAATTAAAAAACAACAACAAACAACTGAAATAGACGAGGAAAAAACTTCCCGATTTGGGATAATGCGCAAATAACATGACGGAATTTCTCTCATCTTCGATGCTTTTTGGATTTATGGCGTGTAATGTTCACGATATTTGTAGGCTCAGTCGTTAAGCGATCTCAAGTGTTTATGGCTTCCAGCATCTAAAAGCTACCACAAGTGGTTGAAATTGTATGTTATGATCAATAAAGATAGTAAATAGAATTATAGGAATATTCTTTCAAAGATATCTGTGTAATTTATTCATTTCGTTTGACCATGTTTTGAGAAAGATGGCAAGAGAGATTACGATTTATATGTTATGCAATAAATATCAATGGACGTGAAGAACAACAAAATCAGGTTAGAAATACCGACGGAGTTAACTAAAGTTTTTTTTTATCTGCAAATATGAAAATGTGCTTGTAGTCATCAGTTCTATTCACTTCATTATCCCAATCCGCTTCGTGTGTTCTTTAAATATGATCCGTATTGAAAGGATTCAAGTGCTTTTCATGCTAGTCCCGAACGATTTGCCCAATGATGTGTATATGATTGTCAATGGGTCAATCAAGTGATGGATGAAGAATCTAATAAAAACGAGCAACGCGTTCCGTTAATTTCAAATCAACCCGAACCACCTCCAGCAAATCCATTCCCGTAGAAGCTGCTCATCTCATCTTAATGAGAGAACGCGATTTACAAACTAATTTCTTTCTGTGTAGTCCAAGTGCAGAAGTAAGTACCGGAGGCGCTATATTTACAATACGATTCACACTGTAGGCACAGTTAACCTGTCCGAACGAAAGGTGTGAATAAAAGATATGGAATAGTACGGTACCATGCATTAGACCTAAACTGATGGACTCAACTACGAATAGTACATGGCTGCGGTTATTGTGAGTATAAATATAGGTTGCCCGCCAATGTTCGTTTTACGGTCAGCCAATGTACAGTCATTTGCCACGACCATTAGGTCGAATCAAATTAAATTGTAAGGGCTTATACTGGGCAAGAAACAATCCCAAGTACTCAAGCCGTATGTTAGTCGATATGTTGTGCGTGTGCATCTTAGGTTATAGATACATATACAAGGCTTGGGATTGCTTTGAGTCCCATTTAAGTGCATCAAGATCTTCAATCTGACATCTCCGCTAATACTTCACTACCAAATCGCAACCCAACCACAATTCGCTTCCGTAATCTATTTCGTATTACATTCGAATCAGATGCAATTACCAAAGATTATCTAAAAATCTCACATGTGCTGGTCCCCCTTTAAGTAATTGGATGCCATAACTACTGCCTGATTAGACTACATATATATTCGCTCATGGCTTCCGTAATCAGCGCTTTTTGTATATTTATGGGCTCAACGTTGGTAATAGTAGCGGCAGCAACAACACCAGCCACGAAAACGATGGCGTCCGTATCGAATCCCAAGAGTAATTGCAATTTATCTATCTGTGGCCTAAGTTTCACCGGAGATTGTCACAATGTGATAGGAAACAAAAATCATGTAAAATAAGCATATATGGATGGAATAGAAATGATAATTTGCATTCAGTGACGTCAAGTCCAAGCCTGCTTGCAGCCAAAGTGCCGATAGCAGGCGATGAATGCAACACTCCAAGCAACTGCTATGCAAGGAAAAGTTTGCGGCTACCACGGCATTTTTTGCTTCGCCTATGAGAGCTGAGATAGTGGCGATTGCGAATTTCCATAATGAAGATGCATTCATATCTGCATGAATTCATACGTGAAATTTTCCACTTGTATTGTTAAGATGTTTGCATTTGATAGGGTTTGCAATGTGAGTTTCATAAATTTTGCGGAGTCGAATGAAATGTTTCTTTCAAGCATGATTTTCGAAATTTTCGGTTATGCACAAAATATTCGAATAATTAACACCAACAAGATTAAATTTTCGAAAAAAACTACGAATGGTTAAAAGTTAATTTTGATTTTATCAGGTGCATTGTTGCCGAACGCTGCATTGCTGCTGCATTGATTGCCTCTAATAGTTGCTACGGGATTCGCCTGATCGCTTCGAGGATAAGCTTCGGCTCATCTTAACAAACTTCAAAACACGTCTCAAAAGTTTGTCACCAAAACACTATGTGACAAATTGAAGGAGACTTCGAATTCTATGATATATGAGTGGAACTTAATATTTCTCGTAAACACAGAACATTTTTGTTGATAAGATATTTATATTATGTTCTGTGTCCGCTGGACCAAGTTGTGCTGTTGTTAAGGACGCGTTTCGGCTTTATGTAGCCATCAACAGCTCTTTCCTGCTAAGATTTTCTTTTTATTCTAGAACTTTATTTTTTTTCTATTGATTGCGAGGTCCCTCGGCAAAAGTAATACTCACGGAAGACGATGTTCGCGTAAAGAAGAAGTAGGATTATCTATGTTGATCTTTACGGTTCCAGAAAAAGTCCAAAACGTATTCAAAATGCTGTGAAGAAACTTCAGAATTTCACTTTAGAAACACGGAATAAAGCATTTAAAATTATGGAGACTAATACTGACAAACTGCATTATGTGAAAATTCTTTCCACCAAAAGAAAAATTCACAACCATACGTATTTTTATCACGGGCTGTTTGGATTTTTTATTTTAGTTGCCCATTCTCAATGAAAATCAATTTCTCAGTGTTTTGTAGTTTTTGTTTTAAATAAGAAAACAAACCACATGAAAATTTAGTAACAAAAATTAACCATCTTTTTGCCTCAGTACGATATGATTATTTGCAGAAAGCTTTTTTCCAGAGTGCAGAAGGAGCGTGGTGAATATTCTCAAATTTTCTGACACACATAAATCTTTTGAACCCTTTTTATCGTACTTCATCAAACTCTACAATCACAAACTAACTTCTACAATTAAGTAAGAGTGAAACTTAGGACGATGACCGGTCCAATAGAAAGCCTAACAAGGGAAAGTAGTAATAACCCTATAAGGACAATATCGCAAATTGAGTACCAGTAACAGCTGGCCTGGACAGGCTTATATAAAGATCAATGCACTCAAAACTGAAGACGCTTCAAACAAACTATTTATAAATGCACATCTTCGGCAGATGAACAACGGTTTAACAACATGCGTTGAACAATAATCGAAGATAATTTGTCACTATACGTCGCACATCTTATCTGCAATCTCACGTAACAGTATTCATTATGAAAAACTATTAGAGGCTTCATATAGGTAAATGGTGTTTGCATGTCATTAAATCAGATGCCCTATCATTATTATGGATCGGATCTTGCCAATTAGGCGGAAGTTTTCTTACGCTTACTCTTGCAAAACTCCTCTTCCTAATATTGTGGCTTCATCGGTGGTACGAAAACGTTTTCTTGTTTCTTTTTCTTAAATTTTTTGTTCATGTCCATTCATTGGACTGCACTATACTCACCTGGGGGGTGGATGTGTAGATATTTTATGATTTGGTTCAAGTACTAGACACCATACAAATACGGATGGGTGGGTTCATTACAGGTCTGTAATGGGAATCGCTGAAGCATTACAATATTTCAGCCAGGGAATATAGATGTAGTATTTTGTGGATTCGGAAGTTTATGTGGCCGTCGCGATTGCTAGGGTTGGAAAGATTTAGTTGAGTGTGGGGCGAAAACGGAATAAAGTTTGAAAATTGGGTGCGAACAAAATGAAATCGAACCGCTTGAAGTTCAAAACTAATATTAATTAGGGTTATTGAGTCAAAGACGTAATGATTTTAGTTCACACAATGAATGTGTTAGTGAGGCGAAGGCATCTTACGCTCTGAGTGTAGTACCAAGTAACTGCCTAATAAACGCCTCGTCAGTCATACCAATAACCTAGGCTGGTTATGTTTGTCAATCCTTTGTCAGGCTCCTTTTGCTTCGCTCGATGCACTTTTGGACAAGGAATTTGAACATAGAGATGTCAGGTTTTCAATTGTAATTCCTCCAAGTTACTTTGGCGAACCCTTTACGCTTATTTTTCCAATGATCCGAAATTTGTGATTGACTTCATGGTCACAAAATAGATTTAGCCTAGAACAATGACGAATATTTCCCTTTAATTTTGCATTTTTACTTTTTATTCGAGTTCTCGAACTCAATTTGCGGCCATTATCTTTCGGTCTCCTTCTGTTAGACCGTATAGGTTATATTTCTTCACAGTACCAACAAAATGACAACATCCAATGAAACCAACCCCTATTTGCGGTATCTTCCACCCATGAATATCACATTATTTGGTATCGCTACGGAAACATTAACTCTTTATCCTGATCTATACCTAAGCTTGCACACACCATTAAACGTTCAACGCAAACTCTGTGCAATCTTACAACACTTACAGCTCTTTCCTTAAGATTTTCTTTTCAAGTCTCAAGCTAGCAGCCAAGTAACCTAGCGAACCGAACCATACGTATTATCGCGTCCACCGCCGTCCATCATTATGGAGCGATGGTATTGCGCTCACTTTTAACTTTTAACGTAACTTTACCTGGTCTTCATTTCGTTCAATTTTCAACGACCACCGTCGGCCAACTTATACTTCTTCGTCTTCGCCTGCCACATACTCAGATACGAGTACGTCGTAGGAACGGCTTAATGGCGAAAACTCACTTCATAGACTCCAAAGTCCCCCACGGTAAAAGCGCAAGAAATCAGTCTGTTGGAAACCTCGACCAGGTGAGCAACGGTGAGCGGTGATTTGGCGTGAAAAAGGTGTACACAGTCGCGAATACGTATTCGTGTCACAGTTCGATAGCCTGTGACACTGTTTTTTGTATTTCTTTATTTTTGCTCAAAAGTTCGCAGATGTTGAAGGAATGTTAATTAAATACCCAAATGGCGCTTGCTCTTCTTTGCCCACCAGTTCAGTGGATATCATGAACTAGAATCGAGTAAATAAAGTTTATTCGTGTAAAGATATATTAAGACGACGTTGTAGTCGATTTCAGTGAAGCTTCCTAGTTGCCGAGTTGGGAAGTTATTCAGTGACGGTGTCCACTTGTTCGCGCCACGACTCCCCACCGCAAAAGGATATTGTGATCATTTCTCAATGGATATACTCACATTACACAACGCTCCACATAGTCGATAATTCATTATATGTGTTCGAACGTCTTCAAACGCGGATTACACACTACTTTTCCCCATACATTTTCTTCAAAGTGTCGTTGGTTCCAATGCAAGAAGTGCCCAAGTGCTGGCTGCGCGTTGTGTGATATCTTGTATCTGTATCTTCTTCGCATTTGATTTTTCGCGCGCATGTGTTTGTGCTGATACTGTCTATTATATATTTTATTATTTATATATTCCCATTGGATATTTAACGTGCCCGCATCCACTGTTTCTGTGGAGACTGCCCTGTTGCTGTTTATTGCTACTGAAGCGAGTGCGGAGCCTCTTTGGTTGCCGCGATCACCATTCGTTACAACCATTTATCTTGCGGACATCGAACGAAAGTTGGCGTTGAAATTTTAGCATTTTTGCTACTACACACACAGGACAGGTATGTTTTCGAATGGATAGAAATAAACGTAACACAAAATAATGCATAACATCGATCAGGGTCGGATTCGTGAATTCCGCCTTGCGAGGCTTTCAAACGGCCAAGTTAGGTGGCAGAATAACCGAGAAACTACGCCAGATGATAAGACTTGAATTTTCGCCGATGATAATAATTAATTATGGAAATTTGTTAAGACACAGTGTAACTTTCCCACAGCCTTTCACCGGCTTTAGAACATCATACGCAACAGCGAAAGCCATTGTATCTTTGCTGAATAGAAAAGTATGTTAGTACCTTGTGTATATGTTTCATTTTGCTTTGAAATGAATGAATATCTTTTCCTCGTTAACGTACAAATTGTGTAGCTGTTCGGGAAAAGATGATCCATCGTGATGATGATTTGAAAAGAGATTCCATACTTATTCATAATTCTTTCGTTAGGTATCAGGTCTAACTAATGTAGGTTTAAGATTTGCTCGGTTGTAGCCGTATGGAAGGCTTTTCGCTTGTGGCTAGTTAACGTAAAAATGAGTACAATGTTTAAAAATAATAATGATTGTATTCAGTAGTAACCCTGTTTCGAAGACAGTTTCGAAGCAGGTTGTTCTTTCAATCCGTTTATGAAGAATAATAATGAGTTGAGTTTTTGTCGGATCTCATCAAACAGTTTTCGTTTGATTACGCTGACAAACGATTTAAGCATTTGCAAATTTAGAATTTCAGTTTAATTAAGATCAAACAAAAACAAAAGACCCGCAAATGCGTCCATTTATATGCTCAATCGACTTGATCGTTCCCCATGAATAATGTCCATTTATAAAACAAAACAAAGAATTTTGTCTCAGCATTCATGACTAATTGTATGTATATCTTTTCATCCCATTATTACTTTGAACTAGGACTTTTAAATGCAAATACTGCAATCTACCCATCCAGGTGTGGTTTGCGTCGGATTCTCGAAAAACCGGTGTCACTTCTTCAAACAGGTATCCACGGATAATCCCATGTAACTTCAAGCTGAAAATTCGACTCTATGAAGTCATACACCAAGAGGATCTTTAAATGCCAAAATCACATGAACCCGGACCCGAAGATTTATCATTTAATGTGGCTTCTCTCTCAGTAAATTAACAAATTAAGCAATGGCATGCAACTTTAAAATTACGTCCAAGGCATCTGTAAACTTGAGCAAGAATAAGTAGCGTTAAATTTCATTTCGTTACGAGTAGGGAGTAATCAAAATTAGAACCAAGATTAAGATTTTAGATTTATATAAAAGGCTTCTTGTTAAACAAAGAATATTATGCACTATGAATTTCAGGACACATTTTCTTAAGGCTCCCTAATTACTTCAAAGCTAACAAAATAAGTTTGTAAAATTGTAACCATTTCTTTGCGTCATTTTATGAGAACGGCTTATACTTCATTGTATCAGAACAGTTTGTCTTTATCCTCAATTACAAAATAGCTTCATTTAAACTTCATCTTTTAAATGTATTCTACTTCTACTTTCTAGCTTATGATGGCTAACAACGGGGACCCTATTTGGATCACATGAACAGCTGATTATCTATTTGGTTACATTTACGTATATAATCACATGTAGAAAGTCGTAATAATTCTCATTATATTAATTTGATAAATTAATACCAAGGGGTATATTCCAATCAAATGCATGTGGCACAGACAATTTTCATTCCAAACCAAGCAAAAGTCAAGGACTATGGACCTATCGGCATTGAATGGGTCCTACCCTACTATGAAGGAATGGAGCACTCTTTGAATAGGTCATATCTCACCATGGAGAAATTGGTGTGCAAGACATCGGGGCTATAGATAATGTCTACGAATCATTGGTGGTCTGAGCACTACGACAATCTTTGCAATTAGAATAATCCTTGACAAGCTTTAAAATGAAATATCTTGATTGATTGCCCGGGAAAATATCTTCTTTTTTATTGTTAGTTGGAATGTCCTTTTCCTGATTGCATTCCATTTTTCACGGTTCCCTTTAGATGATTTCTACCCAGTATCAATGATTGAATTGTTTTTCTTTATTAAATACTATTCATACAGAACCATCCTGTTATTGCCATAAACAGCGTGTGTGTAAGTACCATATCATTTTTGCTTCACAATGAATTTAGGCAGTCACCTTCGCTTTCTAGAAGAGAAGTGATGTGAAATTAGTAAAACTGATAGGGAACAGGCAGACCGTGAAATCCTAGCCTAGATCCTAGATTTCTCTTATCTACGTCGTTCGGCAAGTTCATGGTACTAAGTGCATCATAAGTCCATACTGTCGCCCCTACTACATAAGTGAGTATATTCTGCTGTAACGGGGTAGGTATGGTCTTCTGAAGTACTTAAAAGTTGGATGGCAGACGAGAATATGTCAATCAAGATCAAAGAGGCGATTTAATGCCATTTCTACAACTTTTGGCAGTTGTGTATCTGAATCATAGCTCATAATAATTTAGCCTGTTGGGGTCCTTCGATAATTCGATCCTATAGCGCATGTCAGCTTGATAATAAATACATTATTACCTGTTTCCACTCCACTTCCGTGCCTTGAGCTATTTCTCAGGATGCAAGCAAACAAACCGTTGTTATTGCAATTACGAAAATGTGATATGCAAGTATTGTGCAATATTTACCAAACTAACAGAAAGACAAATAGGGTTGAAGTTGATGTTGTGGTGAAATCATGGATAAAACAATTTTAACAAATGGAATTTGATTGAATTCGATTCAGTTGAATTTCTCTTATGTGGTACTGGAGGTTAGTTTACCAAGGTTGGTTACTCATCTTTCAACAACATTTTCCGTTTCCCAGCCGATCGGAAGTTAATTTTCAACACTCATCTAATAATCCTTGATACAAGTTATTTGTTCCGAATGCCAGCAATAACATTCTTCAGTTATTACTTTGATACGCATTTAGCTCACGGATAGAAATTTCAAGCCAATGCTGTCGTTTTCATGCTGAAGAAGTTGATGGCATTCCAAGGAAAATAAAAAAAAGTACCCACAAAAAGAATATCCAATAAAGTTACACCGGCGATGGAAATTATGGGTTAAAAGTTGTTGTTTGTTATCCTAATTCTTGTCTTTTGTAATTCAGTTAGCAGCCTAAAATCCATCTCTGAATGCCGCTTAAACAAAATAAAAGACGTATAACTAAATGTAACGATTGAACATTGATGTAAGGTTGCTGAATGCTTCTCAATCTAAACTGCTGCTTGGATAGTTAGACCAGTTGGAACTCTTGGCAAATATCTACCGTACAACGAGTAGCTGTGGCAGCACCATATTCATATTAAAGACTCCTCAACATGTATATAAGACTGTTCCTAGTGGGTAGTAGTATGCTAGCACGTATGTCTATTTATTTACAAGTTTATATGTTGCGTTTTGAGATAAGTCCGCGCTAGATATTTGCCGGACAAGTTCTCGACAGGTTTCAAAGTCGATTCGGAAAAACGAATAGAAAAAGTACGAAAATAGAATGAAATAGAAAAACATAAGTCATGGCAAACAAGTTCCGACTTCTTCACCTATATCAATTTCAGATTGTTCGTAATACATCGCGACTATTTTTCCTTGCCTTCATTTCGCTTGTATAATCGAGCACATATGAACAATTCGCGACCAGTAATGTCTGGAGGAATTTCTTAAGATATCAAGCTAAGTGTGCATTCACATGTGTTAAGCCAATTCATTTTGAGCTCCTACAGCATTTAATTTTACTTACGTCATCTAATAATTTACCGAAATATTTCATGCACATATGTAAGGCTCTCACCAAAATGTCCATTTTCCGTTGAAACCTTCATCAAACATCCAAATCAACTGCTTTAGCGAATCATATCAAATTACCATTCCACATTAGTGTGGAATTAGCTACCTGTGTACGATAGATAGCTGGGAAGTGGAAAAGGTTCCCACAACCTTTACTGATTACAGCAAAACAAATGTGTAATGAGTGAATATGAAAAAAGTGCATATGCTGCAGATTAATGAACGTATCACCTAGCTCGGTATCAGCTGCAACGCTCCACTACACTGCATGCGGTGAATACTCCATGCAAAATTAAAACTCCTTATCGCAGCGACAAAAACAAACGAACTCCGCAAAAGTAAAGCGGCGTCCACTTAACCGGCTTATCGCATGGTTCACGGTTGTTGTTGTAGTAATTTTTTGCCTTATTTTGGGTGAATAACTTTCTATTTACTAAGCTTACAACGGCCATTGTATTCTCAACATTTGAACTTTCAAAAGAGATCAAACACTTGCTTAGACGACGTATGGCAAAATTGGCTGCGTCATGACTCTTCTGTAAATAAAGCCAAGATATGTAGCTTGCGAACGACAGTCAGACATACATAGATCGACAAGAAGTGCTGAAGAAGTTAACTAACGTTGAACTAGACAGCAGGAGTGCAACTCCATTCATACCTACATAGCTCACGAATGTCTTATCATGCATCCACATGAAGACAGGAAACACTCGTTGACCACATATGGCTGTGAACATTATGCCAGACGAACTGGAGTATTTAACTATTTACCTCGAAACCTCAATAATGTTTGTATTGTATTCCATCTATGTATGCATGCTGAAAAAGAAATAGGCGAAACTTCTAAGTCACTTTTCGTATTGGCTTTTTGTCCAGCAAAACCAAAATTGTACGCTTAAATTTCACAAAAGACCATTCTAAATACCATATGTGATTCTTGCACCAAAACCTTTCCACACCACTCGAAAGTTCTCTTTCTACTCATAGTGAAAGAACCAAATTAAAATACATGGTCCACGACTGTTGTCTGTCCAGATGGTTAGAATATCGATCAAGATGGCTATGATGGATAGTTTCGCATTCTGGGCCAAGACGGATTTGCATAGTTTCGTATATGCAAACAACTTGGAACTTATTTTGAAATCGTCTATAACTGAATCTGCACACATGCGATAAGTTGAAATAATAAAGAAGAAGTCATCGGAAAGTCAACACGGACGAATGACTATCGGAAATTGAAATTTAACTTTCCCCTTGCGCTTTGTAAACATTTAATAGGTTAATTTGTTTGTTTTCTTGCATTTTTCGTTGAATTTTTCGACTTTGCCAAACTCTTTTTCGTAATTTTTCGTGATACAGATGAGATCATGCGTTTTTGATAAATTGCTTCAAAAATAAGCTATTGTAAAATGTTTTAATTAATTTGCTACACAGTTAGATTTTACTAGGACATAATTAATTTATGAGGCCGAAATTGTTATTTCGCTCAACGCATTTAATTTAACTATTTATTTTATTGCTACGCGCTAGTCTAGTTTAAAAAGCCTAATCTGAAACAATAGCTAGCGGCAACGATTCGCATAAACTTTTCTACTTTTCCTGAATGTTTTGCTAATTGATTTTAAGCTGTTTTGTTCGTTCGCTTATAAGAACTAAAATTTTATGCTGATTTATTCCAATCTTATCACTTCAAATGAAATTTGTATACTCATACAGAGCATTGTAGGCGTAAATGAAATTTAAACATAAAAAATAAAATAAAATCTATTCGTTCTTGTCGCAAAGCTCCATCGTCCATCTCGAGCTGTGGCTGTTAGGATGACTCGCGACCCATTTCCTTATTTTTTTCGTATTCTACCATTTTTAGAGCCGGATAATTTCGCACTGTTTTCGAAGATAGAATCGCCCCAATGATTTCGCGGTTCGTTTCTTGATTCTCCTGTCAAGTTTTTTTTTTATTTCTCGTCCGTGCCCGGCAAATTTCCATTATCCTGATGTTTATGCAACATTATTAGCTTAAATATTTTTAGCTCATTGAATCTCCTGTAAAAATCACTTTTGCTATTGATTTCCATCTCATAGCGTTCATAGGATACTTGAGAAACATTCCGTTAGAAGGCATTCAACACTATTTCGGATGCTTATGTGACTTCACATCTATAACATGGGCCACATTATGGATTTCTATACCTGGAGTTTCATTTCACAGAAGCTAGCGCATAGTCCAAAGAAAAACAAACAAAAAAAACGGCACCAAACTTTTCTAACATAATGTTGAATGTTCGAAGAAACGATTTTCAGTTTTTCTTAGATAATTTGAATTTGAAAAAAAAAAACATTTCACGATTTCTCTACTGATGTTAACTGGGCACACCGTCAAGGTATCTTAAGATCATTCTATGCTACTATTAGCTGGCAAGACAATCTTAGGTGGCAATGGACAGTGGACAGCATCGCTACTTTTCGCCTCCAGGTTATAGAATGAAATTATAATAACCGTATATTAATATTTTCCAAATACTTTCAATTTTGAGTTCAATCAAAGTAAAGCCAAGAATCAGTTGTTTTTCAAAAAGGAAGAAACTTTTTTCACGTTCAAATTGGTAGAGAATACAACCAGGACTGCTAGTGTTATAATATCGGCCTTTACGAAAGCAGTGTGTATATTAACAATAATTTTCTTACATTTGAAACATTTTAAATGGTATCTAATGGACTTTCTTCCCTGAGTCTTAAGCTAACTATAAATTTCCACAATATCTTTACCAAAGTCTCACAATCTCTTACTCATAAATTCCATATCAACTCCCATTTCCAAAATCACGCACACTTCTTATCCATAAAACAACTTCGCTACTTCATTGCTTTTTACTTCCTTGTCTTTTACTCATTAAAATGGAACGTGCATGCAGGATGTGGGAATTAGCATGATATTTACTCCATATGCAATGTATTAGAGACGGGGAAAAAACAAAAGAATGGAAGAAAACTACATTTCCATCCAAGGTAACAACAAATCAGCTTCATTTTAAACCAACTTAACAAAATTATCTCGAAGCCTAGGTAGGTAGTAAATGCAATCTATTTTTTCACTATTATCTTTGCCAGCTTGCATATCTTAAAATGCCAATCTGTCTCCTCAAGAGTTACTCGAATTGATAGATTTCCTTTATTTTTACGCTATCGTATCTCCTCTTGATCATAATCCATAAATTACGATTGAGTGAAGTTTAAGCCATACCTACAAAGTTAGTTTGCCGCTTCGCAGGCCCAGTCTTCGTCATATATTCATCTTTATTCATAAAGTGCATGTATACATACATACGTTAATCTTTAATCTATACAATCCAGTTTATTAATGCTCTGCAGATTCAGTTCAATCTCAACGTATGTTAAATTAGTCATATGCCATTAATGCACATATTCCACTCGTATGCGGAAAAAAGTGATAATGGAAAGAAAAATACAGAGCGAAAAAAACGAACTGATGTTAAAAAAATGTTGCTAGCTCAAAGTCAAGAAAATCATTTCCTGTCTTTAAATTCTCAAAAGCTACCCAAGTCAGTAATTACTTTCGTAAAGACCACTTTTGATCACAATGTCTTGAAGTTGGTCTTTAAGAGTAGCCAATGCAGTATATTGATAAATTGATAGATAAAAACAACGGCTACACTTGTGTGCTATTGAATGTATTGTAGAAACGCTATAGCAGGAGTATGCACTTGGATGCCAGAATCTAGAGTGTTCGTTCGTTAATGCAACTTTGCCATTTTGTACAAACTAGATAGGCGGTAGCCTGTCACTTGAGTGAACATGTTCTTTGTTATCTATTTTTTCGCATTCCTGCTGCAAGATCGCTTTTTCAACAATATCTTTAGAAGATAGGAGAAAAATCTCATAACAAAAAACAAGAAACAGAAATATATCAGGGTCGAAATAGAGAGCGGAATGTGAAGTATTTCATTCTCATAAGTCTGCAATTTCACAATGGATATTTAAAGAATAGTTTAGCGGTTGACACGTTACATACATAAGATTCAGATAAAAGATGAAACCTTTTACAGAGCATGTCGTAATTTTATATGCTTGTTTTACCTTTGATAATGGCTCCGTAGTAATGAATGAGCTATTGACATTTATGCTAACGTTTTAACCGGATTGAAAACAGTACCAAGGACATGATGTCAGCAAGAAGATAAACTTCACGGTTCAGATTTTTTAGGAAGGAGCAATTTGGATAGTTCACAATTGATTGATGACTAAATTTTAACCTTGAACGAAACAGTAGATATGTTTGAAACTATGTCTGAAAACATAGTACGAATAAATTTACAGCGAGCCCAAAGCGTTCCACGAGGTAAACAATCAAGAAGAGATGTTGTCTTGGAACTGGAATTATGTTTCCCTTAAAGGAAACAACCATAGTAATCTTCCCTAACAGGTTGCTTCGTTCTTTTAGTAGTTCCGGTGTGGATGGATATGAAACTTTTATATAAGCCTATTAAGGGAGCATACGGAAACAGAGTCCTTTAAGCAGCAGTTCAATTTGATTGACCTAAATTTGGTTTTCTTCGTCCATTACCTGACCACAACGTAGGATCAGCTGATGTTGTTGGTATCCTTCATCATGTTCCAAAGATTCCGCATTTCGTCACAAACATGTAATGTAACGTTTACTATTTTGTTTGGCACGAATCTTATTGACGAAAACAAATTATTGTTCGAGCTGGACAGGAGAGGAACTTTAGGGACACAAATGAATATCCAATTCTTAGCCGTGAAACAAAAAATCATGAAATGGAAAACCAATTCTTCTTGCTTTCTTTCTCTCTAGCACATGCAAGCCACCTTTCAATTGCAGACGACCATTTTCTAGTTCAGAACGAACGTTTGGTCTTAGACTCTTAATTAACTCATTGTCTCGACAAAAAGTATCCGTGGCATTGTAATTGTTCGTGTGATGCTAATGTATAAATGTTAATAAAAAGTTACACGGAGACCATATGTTGAGCCCAAAATCGATGGCTTATATCAGCCGTTAACGTATGGTATTACTGTTTGCAAATGGTAACTTGTTTCGCCCTAAAAAAAATAAAGAAAGTTTCCCAGCACCAGGGTTGAAAAATGTTCCAGTTATGCTACGTGAATGCATCTCAATCACGCTCGAACAATCTAGACGGAAGTCCTTTGTGCTCCCCTCGAAAGGTCCTCTCGAAAGGTGTAGCTCGAACGATGTAATTAAGGTTGGAGTCCTAATCTCTAGTTGAACGACGCCGTCGGTCGTTATTTATCCAACTTGTATTCTAGAACCATTTCTTTTCTTCTCAGGAACTGTTCTTTGGGTGAGGCCGAAGAGCTCTGCTTATCGGACATTTGTTTCTATCATTCAAAGCAGTATACACTTTTCTTGTGATTTCCTCTAATTTGACTTTCACTGTAACTAGTGGTACATAAATTGTCTCGGTTCTAGTTGCATTCCGGTCAGCTGATCTAAAGTTGCAAAAAACATCCACTTTATCATTTCCCTCTATATGCCCTTGCCCGGGGACTCGATTTACATTCACTTGGGCGGCAGCAGCCTTGAGATCTCATACCCTTGCGTCACCTTTGCAACTCCAAGATAAGAGGAAAGAACCTCTTATTTCTACCTTCTGTTTGTGAGTCATCTTCCTTTCAACTTGTTCTTTGCTGTTTTTTGGCTGCTTTAATTCCAAAAAGGGTTCCGATTAGACGTTGGACCTGTTTCAATACGTGAATTTGTTGCGCTTGGGAATGGTAGGACAGCCAGTACGTGCATATCACTTTGGTACTTCTATGTGATACTTCTCTGAAGATTAATTGTATAAACTACACTGAGGCAAATATCGATAACCTCGTGGTGCATGTGATGGCTAGGGAGACTATTTGCAAGAACTTTTCTAGTTCCTCCATTGAGATTTTCGTTTAAAGCGCAAGCTTGAACACAGTCTTTTGTTGTAGTTATTGGTCCCATTCCTGTTGTATAAAAATTTTGCGAAATCCCACACAAAAACGCTCTTCAATTTTAGTTTGAATAGAATATTCAAAGATACTTGACCAAATATTAAGCTCTCACAACAATTTTCCACATCCTCAAATTTTTGCTATTGGCATAAGCAAAAATTAAATAGTACTTAGCTATTCATGTTGCAATGATCTCATTTATATAATATTACGCCTCCACAGAGATGTTTACATGTCGTTAAACGGTATCTGCATGTTTTTCTCTTTCTTTTATCATGGCTATCAAATTTTAAAATCTTTTACTATTTTATTTTTCAGTGTTTTTTCCGCGTAACTGAAGTCGCTCACGTTTTTCCCGTCCAAACAAAATCTTCACCTAGAAACATTTATATCTTTTATCTATGTAACCATACTTGTATCTACCGGTACAGCACTCGTTCTGCTCTACTTTTGTACACAATCAACATTCGACTTGAAAAGTATCTTTAAACCGTGAAATGGTACATATTCGTTAAGTATTGTATACTCTTATCACGAACTTGTACCGTTTACTTGAAATTCCATAGTCATTCACAGATATATTATTTCACTGTTTATATAAGCAATAAATATAGTTCTGTAGCTAAATTTGTTTTGAACTTACCCAAAACAGTAAACATTAAGCCTTTTCGATGCACGAACCATAAGTTTTTGGTGCATAAAATGTTCATATAAATATTGCTTATACTATAAATGCCTAGCAAATAGTAGTGGATAAATTATTGGAGGGAATCGATAAATTTAGCTGTCCAAAATTGAAAAAAAAATAATTATCATCCCAACTCATCACGCCTAATAATTGCGCTAATATAAATTCAAGCCAAGACTTCATTCCCCGAAAAAAACTATGCATAAGCGTATCGAATGTAGCTGGGCCTTGGCAAATAAAGTTCATTCGACTGGCAATGTATCTTTTGAGTCACCTCTCAAGTTAAAGTGAAGAAAAAAGCCAAAAAGAATGTATTCAAGCTTCAAATGCCACGAGATTTTTCTGAATGTTACATTTGATTACCGACTGGTTGGTAAGTAATTAACTAACACACACGAAAGAATTTTTCCAACCCAAAGTCTGCCAATTTGGTAGTGGTTCAGTAGCTAGAGCAATTTGCTCATTGAATTGGCCGTTTGCGGTGAACTTAAAAATCAGGAAAAATGTTGATATCGACATCGCAACCAGTCCAAGCCAAGATTATCACTCTCTGGTTGAAGTTGTTAAAACCAAAAGTAGAATGTTCGGTATTTTGCCGCTATGTACAAAATACCAACAATAAACACAACATTCAAATTACCTTGAAAGTGCATAATGATTTGAGAAAGAATTTTCATTCTCAACTGGGTTGGTCGTGAGACTGTGAAGAAAAAATTGCATAAACTTAAATTACATTGATATAGGTTGGAGTATTGTAGTGTCATAGCTTGGAGTTTTTGTGGGCATCACTTGGTGGTTTTTATTAGATTGTTGATATTTGGAGGAGGACATGATTTTGTAATTTCTACAATATCTTTGCTAGTTTCTGTGGTCGCATTTATTGGAATCATATACATTTTTCCAAACATATGCCATGAAATTGGTATCTATTAGTAAGTCTACCAAGTCCATCATCAAATCCATCAATCAAAGCAACAGAACTCGCATACAAGTAATAATCCCTACAATTTACTACCCAGTCGGTTAATTTATATCACATAATATCTGGTTGCCTCTCATTACCTAAGCCATATCAACCAAAGATTTTTGTTTCAAGTAAACAACAAAATTGCAACAATAAACATTTAATTATTTCCAAAAAAATCAACATCAGCTATGATGAATTAATCAAACCACCACATCAACAACAGCCCGCACACACGGAAACTTGTCACCATATAAAAAAACAACTGCAAGGAGAAAGTTGATATTGAAAGCAAGCGGCGTGTTATTAAACTCAATTTATATATGAACACATAAATATTATCTCAAAACCGCTAAATCTCACATCAAAGATGAACATTTTATAGTTATTTTATGCATACAGGAAATTTACAAACGCCAAATATGTTGCTTTCTGCAAATCTCCAATCACCAAAAGATATTGTAAGAGGTTACATATGTTTTTATTTTTTATTTTTGTATTTCTTGCTGAAAAAGTAATGGCCGTATACAGTAGAATAATTTAAATTATCATTTTGACCAACTAATTAACAGGTTTATCTCTTTGAATAAGCAAAGTTGTGCAATCTTATAAGAAATCTACTACTATTTCAAAATGATGCAACATATATGTTAATGGTAATACGTTTTTGCGGATTATTCGACAAAATGCTAATTTTACCCGAGCAAATCGTTCAACGGAAATTGTCTGCAAGTGAAAGTTATGGTGAGTACAAGAACTTGAACAACCAGATAAAAACCGATGCTTAATGCCTTTGACACATTAGCAGTGATATTTCCTGAACGTTGCAAGCAGTGTGTTCAGATGTCAATCCAACCTGATCAGCTTCCAAGGAGTTAAGCAAAGATACAGAATGATCACATTTTAAGTTAAGGAAATAACGAAATCAAAAAAAAAAATAAAAACAAACGCCTCTAACGATCATTACAATACTTGCAAAAATTTCCAAAGTAACCCCTGCTATAAGTACAAGCGAAATTATAATGCAGTGGAAGTCATTTTCCCTACTTGTAAAGCAATCATATGTGGATTTTCTTCACCTGCTGCAGCCTACATGCAACTTTGGATAACAAAGTGTAATGAGCATGTTGTTTATCGATGCTTTTGCGGTTTTCATTATTTGATAACTGGATGGCTGCCTATATGACTGTTTGTTTATTTTAAAACACATTACATCAACCTCTTCGCCACGGAACAGTTGATTTAACAATCGGAAGAAAGATGAGAGCGTAAATTGCATAATGTCAAGTACTTTTATCTTATATCGTATTGGACTTCTACTTTACTTTATTTTTGCTTTTGGTTGATTAAACTTCAACATAACTGAAACTTGTAATCCTGTTCAATTATGACTTGATTGTAGTTATGAAACTAAAATGACTTAAAACAAAAGAGTCAAGCCAGTAACCTGAATTTATTATGAAATTATTATTCATTGAAACTCAAAATATTGAACATTCCCCTCGAAGATGTTATGGTTAAAGGCGCATTTTGCATTCATTTAACATATTATAAATTTTAAGTTTTGTAAATTCCACTATAGTAGTTTTTTTGAGACATTAAAATTCGTATTTTAGCTTTTTTCAAGTTCCGGTGAGTCAAGTTTCCGCCGAAATAACATTAAGGGTTAGTATTAACCCGTAAATTTACAAAAATGTATGGTAGCACTTGCAAACGTAAATATTCTAGATAATGCTACTAAGCGTAACTTGTTTTATTCGTGCTTGCGACTCATTTGGACCAGCGAGATTCGAAGACAATGTTGGCTGTCTCACTGGTGTGCTTATTGCTCTCTTTTTTCTCTGAAAACATTATATCCTGCAAGTTCGCATAAAACTCAACATGAAATATAACACTTTGACTGGTCAGATTTTATGAAATCACGTCGAGGTCACCAATTAAGAGATGATTAAAGAAAAGTTAATTTAATACTAATGGTAACATAAGCACGCCGAATGAAATAATAAGAATAAAAGTGACATTTATTTAACATTGAAAATTGTTCTTAGTGCTTTAATATATTACTTTAAAGATATTTGTATTTTTATCATCTATTTTTTCTTTGTTCTAGACTAGTAGGCGATTTATTAAAAAATGGAAACGGATATTCAAGCCGACATCAGTCGTTCTTGAGATTATTTTCATAGTCTCTGCAGTATTTCCACGTTTTTTAATGTTAGTTTATAGCTGAAATTTTCGGCGAAAAGAAAGTTGTTCACGCCGTTGACTAAAACCTGATTTTTTCATCAGAGAAGTTGATTGGCTTCCCTTTTTTCAAATATCACCATGTATGCCTAACCTCAATTCCGTCCGCCTCAATTTATCTTCTATGAGCTATCAGTCATTGCAAGGTTTTTAACAGCAACATCACAAACTATTCCTAAAACCCAGAACATGTCCGATCAAATGAACCAAATTGCTTATGTAATTGGAACTCATATCGATTTCCTGAATAACTTTCTAAGAAAATGCCAAAACCAAGACACTATCATGATTTCCTGGTTGCAATGCTGAGGGTCAAACATTTTTTTCGGAGTAAATGACTTGACCTTGCGAGCTAGCTTAGCAATTTGAAATGCCACCGAATTCAAAGCAAAAATGACTTCCTTAACACAACAGCAGAAACCCAATATTCAATTGTTGTCTTAAAGCCTTTCTTATTACCTTTAGTTTGTGGGCCAATCTTGAAATAGTTCAACAATTCTTGCACAATTCGCTACAGTATCATTTTCAATGTTGAACTACAAGACGAAACAAAAGTAAATGCAACAATCAAATTGTGGTCTTTGATCTTTTTACTTTAATTCGATTTTTCCTTTAACCGTTGATTTGCTTGTCGACTTGCGACGACATTGCGTTGGGATATGTTTGAAACGAGCGATAAAAGCGAGTGGAATTGATGATTAAGATGGTTTGGAAAGGTAAGGGAAGGTCAAAGCAGTAGTAGTTATTGGTGAATTTGTCTCTACCATACAAAAAATTTAGTTGCTCATGGATAAAAAAAAATCGAACAAATTAAATAATTTTGACGTTGAAAAGTCGATTGCCTGGCTGATGGTCCAACCAATTAAACTTATTGATGAGTACTTGTATCTGCACATTACCAAACCGTTGATCGAGCAGTTAGTTGGTATCATGATTTGGTAATGGTTGAAGTAACTTCCATTGAGGCACATAATTACGCTTTTTGCTTGCTTTAGCTAATAAATCTTCGATTTAGGGTAAAATATTGGGCAAGAATGTGTTAAACAATTCACAAGAACTAGTTAATGAGTAATCAATAACGAGTTCATGCATTTTTCAAGGTCATCCGCTTCTAGCCTTCAATGGATGAACATTTACTCAAACAGTTGTTTTTCTTTCTTTTGCAATTCCAAAGCATGCAAATAACTACAATCCCAATACACCACTCTTGGCCCGGCATCGCTTTAGACCTGAAAACTCACTCCGTATATCACGCTACAATGTCCATCCAACATTGCAATTAGAAAGTCATGCTAACAATACATTTTGATAGCAAGTGCCAAAGAAATCTCTTTTTCAAGAAAATCTCTTCAGTCAGACGGCCCCGGCATACGATATTGCAAAGAAATTGTCAGTTGGAGGATGTGATCATCGCAATCTTCTGCAACGTCATTGTAAAACTTAAAAGCTTAGCGCAGAAGGCGAAATTGTTGGTTATGGTAAGTATGCCGATCATGCAAGGTCAACGCTCACCATACAATTTTCGCTGACTCGCGCCAGTGCTGAACTATTAAAACGTCCCACGTTCATCTCGACTATAGTGTGTGGTCAAGATGAAGGCAATTGCGATACTGGTGATCATGAAGATGACGATGATGAACAAGTGAAACCTGAAAAGATAGTTTAGTAGATAGTCACCCGAGGTGAAAGACTAACAAAAAATAAAAAGTAAGATAAAACAAAACACTAGTGAACTAAAGCTCAAGATGACCAACTCGTTATCTAGGCAGCACATTATTAATGCCTCCCAACTGCAATTAAGCTATGATCAGTACATCCAGAAAAGACTCCAGGTATCATTTTACCAGTGAAACGACATATAGTAACATAACATTCTCTGATGTACATGCTGTTCATCATTGGCTCGATTATTTCGATGTTGAATGGAATGTTGTAGCTGCCAGATCATTTGCTGTGGGTCGAAGAGCGAATTGATGGGCATTTTACAAAAGTTTACAACCAATGGTTTGTATGAAGTCAAAAAGAAAATGTTGAATGGTCGAATAGTTGGGTGAAAAGTTGCAAAAATCGCCAACTAAATTAATTACAATGCGATATGCTGCACGTCCAATCAAGCCGATCGACTCTGGGAAAGATTTTAATTTGTTGCGATGATGTGGATACTTTCTTTCTCGATCCCAAATTGTTTGATATCTTTTGGTCATTGCTTACAGAGATATTATTTTTTTGCAATTACGATGTACATCAAATTGGATGGCCGTTGGTTTTTACTTCAGGTGACATAAATTATTTGATGCAATGCACATGAAAGTATTTCGTGTTATGTCCTCTAGACTGTTGATTCCATTAGGACTTAAGGTGAGTTGTAGATAATTGGATTAGGGCTCCGATTTCGGTCGATTTACTGAACACACAAGAGATAGTTCATTATTTCTAAACGCAGCAAGAGTGGACTCCATAAGAGTGCCAGTGCCAACAGTTAAAATGGAGTTGGATGAACCCTTCGACAAGCAGTAAACTTGGCAAGGAATGATAGAAGTGGCTGTAAGACAAGCATTTGACCTCTCTATAATAAAATGAAGGAGGAGGACCTACAAATAAGTGGTGAATGTGAGTTCTCCGTACCTCGAAGACTTACCAAATCTCTATCAGAGTTTCGATGAGCTTATGCCAGAAGACCACCAGCGTTTGATCGTCGAAACCCAAAAGCAAAAGATAGAACCATATACGGCATCAGCGTTAATCAGATATAGGCAAGGCTTTTTGGTCGCTTCAGCCACACAAATGAAGCCTTGAGCTTCAAATTACAAAAGCTGAATACAATATAGAAACAACAAATATATACAAACGTTAAATCAAACTTTAATTCTCTAACGAAAGGGACTGTCACTAGTCACATAGGGCTGTATTCCATGTGCAATACGAAAAAAACGACAAGGTAATTTTAAGAAAAGGGAGAATGTTATAATTCTATCAAATGCCTTCATGCCATTAAAAAACTAAATTTTAAGTGAACTTAACGTTTTAGAATATCCAGTCAAAAATTAAACAAGAAAAAAAGTGACAGAGCTAAAATGGAACTTGTACTATAACCATTGAATCACAAAAGTAGAAAACTAGAGCAAAATAATGACACAAAAAAATATGAAGGCTTCATTACACCATTCTGCTTATTGTCCTTTAAGTTTTGATGTTCAATAAGAAAATCAAAGACTTTGGTAAAGTTTTCAGGTACATTGCCTTGTGGCAATTTATTCAAATGTTGAATTTTATACCTTGAAATTCAAGCACTCAACTAAACCTTCTGATTGGGAAATACCTCGTTGATAGTTTCCGTCGAAGCACTTTCATTTGTCACGTTCCCTTCACTAAATTGAATATTAAACCTTCAACAAATATTTATAAAAAGTATTTTTTCGCAAACTAAACCACACCAACTACTCATAAAAACATCTGAACATTTTTAACACTAAATTTTATGCTGAATGTATAGACTCTATCTTTAATACCTTGTCTTTTGAAACACTTTTTGGAGTAAGTAGCTAATTTACGTGTGGTTTTACGATATCATCAAAAAATGTTGACAAGGCATCTTAAATTTTTTTTTTGCTGGAAATTAATTTAAAAAAAACGTTTCCACTATCAACCTCTAACTAAGTTTTATCATTGAATTCAACAGGCAAAACACTTAAAATTTACGAAGCAATTTGTTAACTGAAAAGAAGCTACAGCAATTTGTTTAGTCGACACCTTTCATTTGTTGGTATCTTATTTTGGCATTCAACATTTCAACTCCAAATCCAACAAAGAATAATTGTTTTTCATAAAAATGATAGCTGTAAAAATATCTCAATTTCTTTGGATCAGCTATTCACTGTACTTAACTTACTCTACTTACCGCGTTGCTTATTTAATTAACGACTTTTTGGTCTGTTGATGTACGTTAAAGTACTGAATTTAACTAACCATTAAAGAAAGGTATGTTATTTTTTCAATTCGCATATTCTATCGGCCACACTCACCACACGTCAACACATCGTAAATGCACTCAATAATCTTATTCTGCCAACAAAAAAAAACCTTAAAAATTGTTTCATCAATAATTGGTCAATTCAGTTCATCAATAATTCTTTACACGTTTTTAATATCCGTTTTTTGTTTCGTTGAATCTTTACAGCATTCTTGAGAACATGATAAAATAACAGTAGTTTTTGGTTTCATCCACTCCACAGTAACATTAACAACAAACCTCCCGAAAGAATATCTCAGGAAGACTTTGACGAATCTTTGATATGTTCTACGCCACGATGACTCTCAACTAGGATGATAATCATCATTATATCATAAACAACAACTATACATAATTGTGATTTAAAAAGTCATCAGTACGATACTCACATAATTACACACACGCTTTAATTTGATTGAAATGTTCTTAAATATTGTGTAACTGGAAACATTAACAAAATTGCACAAGTAGGCAGGTTGAATTAATCGTTCTGTGTGATTTGATTGATGACTCCGAATTCTCCATACGTTCTCCGTATGTTTGGTAAAACGGTATCGGAAAACATTTCAAAATAGATACAACTTTTCGTTCGGCCCGAAAAAGAAGATTGTGGAATTGTTAACACAGCTTCAATTACCAATGGATAAGGCGATGAACTGGAAAAGGTTTCCTCATTACGTAGGGAACAACAATGCATGATCGCCAACGAAAGGTGGTCTGGGCAGAATATGGGTCAAATGATTAACTCAGAATGAAGATAATTTTCATCGATTGGTTTTGAAAGAGGAGAACTTGAGAACATCAATTCTTTTGAAAATTTTGTAGTCCTAACGGTTGGACTGTTGAAAAAAACCACTTACAAGAAGCATGCACGAACAATGAGAGTTACCACCATTTTTTAAATTGGATGTACTGGCAATCGTCAAAGATTGTAATAAAATAATGTAAAGATGCCGAGCCAAAAATATCTTACGCGTGGTCTCAAATGTTATCTGGCTTTTCTTTTTCTTGTTTTCAAACTGTAGATCGAAACTAGTTCAGCTATTCATAGAAATAGGTGTCAAATATTTATTAGTTCGATTTATTTTATGACTGAGAATGATCATATATATTAGCGTGTCGAGAGATTTTGATTTATGTGGAGTATGCTATTGGAAAATTTGATTCATAAAAAAACTGCTTGATTGCGTATGATTCGTATGATCGCACCGAACTAATAAGCGGTTTTCGTATTCTAAGGTACAAAACATAAATCGTTTACGATTCGTTAAACTTCTTACTTTGAAAATCTATCGCTGTAAAAAGGACAACTTTCAATAGCGATCGATAAAGCCTCAAGTACATTTATTATTGTATCAAAATTAACTTGCGTATCATTGCATTCATTTACTAATAATAATGCACATAGCTTTTTTGTATTTTGAACGGGATGGCTGAGAACGCCCTTTTTTTAGGACCCCCAGTAGAATAATATTTCCGCACAATACGCTAAAATCATCTAGAGACGCCTACACGGATCTGTTTGTGACGTTACTGAGGGCTAACTCTTCATTTTTGGCCGCATGACAACTTCAAACTAGGAAGAGTTTTTCAGGTGATAAACGACATAAATAAAAGTTCAAAATGGCATCATTACCCTCTGAGCGAGCATTTGAGCACATTTGAGCTGCATGAGCAAAGTCGACGAAGTGATTCTATCTTGTATCTAGAGAAGGCTCACCTGTGCTTTGAGAAATGTGTAACTGATGCAAGATGTTATTCACGTTTTGCACTAAAAAAAGACGTACGCGCGGTATGCGCCATAGCCCGGCAAAAAAGCGGTCAGGAGGCCATGACTTCACAATATTGTACAAGTTAGTCCGGGAATATGTGTAGGAGTCTGCATGAAGTAATAATTAGTGGCTGATTACCTGGCAATGTACTTACTTCATGTGTGGTTAAACACTTTTCTACCATTGAAATCATCCTCACAGCCACTTCTCACGAACCACCTTGTCTATATTCTTTGACACAGGAAAAAAACCCCCTGTTTTTCAACAAGTAACACGACGGTTATTGCTCAGAGACTCTCTTACACTAGAAAAGTGAAATAGATTAATGCAGATGACTTCACAATATTATTGGACCGTCTTCATGGCCACATTACGCCATTCCGTCTACATTGTCTTCATGGCAAATTTTGATAACTTACGTTGCAGAACCAATGTTTTTTCTTGTATGTTATTAAAGGCCAGTCGAGGAAAAAGTGCTCACAAATCCCAGCACAAAAACAGAAGAGCCTAATAAGTTACATTAAAAACAGTATCATAAAAATATTGGCAAGCTCAATTGAAAGTATTTTAGTTATAAAAAGTCATTGAATCAATGACAATGTTTGTTCCATGCAACAAACGATCATTTTTCTTACAATTATTATTTAAGGAAAGTGCAATATATTGAAAAACTAAATGAGATTGATTAGACAATGCCATGGTTATCTAAAATCTACAAATTAGTAAAAAAAAATACGTTCCAGATTTTTTCATTCCAAATTACCTAGATTTTCATTTCAAACTGATCACTAAATTGATTTCGACTAGTACGACAGCAAATGAAAAGAAATCGCTACTTAAGTGAATCGAAACTCGAAACTTATTTTCGATGATTCCATACCAATTAACCACCATGTTGTCTAAATATTTCAGCTGCTGTTAATAATTCGTAAATAATAGCAATAAAAATTCGAAATCGATTGGTTTAATCATACATTGAAAAAGCATTCAAGGATATTAAGATCCCCAAGCGTTTCAAATAATCAGCCGCGAATCTCTAATAATATCAACCCACGAACAATGCAATCTTACCTAAGATATCGAGTGTATCTTAAGATTTTTAAATAGCTTATAATTTTCTCTTCGAGTTGTTGAAAACCAAATGGCGATCAAAAAACACCTTCGTGTCCACTCTAGGGTACTTACCATGCTTTACAAAGCATGTTGTTTAGCTGATAAAAAAAGGCTTAATCATGATTAAAATTATTTTTTGCCTTTGATTGTACCCAAAAAAATGCGTACCAAATTTCAATGCTAAAATCGTTACATGGTATTGTATTTGAAAATAATTACAGACCAGTGGAAAGTAATGACGACGATTATCATTAGAGGATATTATAAGGGGGCGTTTCTGATTGGCAAACACTCAAAATACTTTGATCTACGGAGGCTATGTTTTATTAAATGGATAAATGTGTGCCCGGATTACATCACTTTGATCGATTCGAATATTGTAAACATGTAATGATTGATGAACCTTCATCAAACATGTGTAGAATATTATTACAGCATGCGACCTCTCATTTAAAAGATCCAGGCAGATCATTAAAGGATGCTTTTGCTGAATCCACTCTTACATCTTCTAACAACGTTCACTTTGCAAAGCACTTGCAGATCAATGAACGCATATCTACGTTTTTATTATCTTACTTAGTAGAGATTGAACTTTTACAACACATATCCACCTACTGTTTTCGCTAGATCATTTCATTGGACATTTATCTTTTACTTGGCCATACAAAACGCTCGGGCAGTTGGCTCTTATCGATGCAATCACTTTCTGATGAGGCATGCTTCGGCTTAAAGCATACTTTTGTCTACTTAAAGTAGGCATTAAAGTTACACGACTCCATATGTTTTCAAATCAATTTTATCTTAACATTTTTATCGGTTCGCTTGCATAAGGTCCCTTTAACAATTCTTTGTACAATTAACTACACAAAATCCAATTTAAAATGTCTCAATAGAGTCGTGAAAATAGTCAAACAATGCCGCAAGAGTGTGCATACTTGGGCGTTTTTCATACGGCATACAACTGTAGCGAAATTATAAAAGAATTAACCTTGTCTACGTGCCTACGATGAAAAAGACATATTCAAAGACTGGGCATTGCAAGCTGCACAACAATGGTAGCAATATTTTGATTTCACCGCTCAAAAGTTTGCAGCAATAAATTTCGACAATCATTTTAGTACTAAGTACGTTCCAAGCTGCTTCGCCTGTGAGTATTTTAATACAATAGTTGATTTTATTTTTTTGTTTATTAGACCGTCTTACAAAGTAAAACGATCTGTCCGCATAGTTACGCTAGCTTACGACAGAGTAAATTTAAGTGCATGAGAAAACTTTAAGAAAAAACTCAAACGATATGAATGGGTGCGTGTAGTTTTATTAAAGCTAGACCTTAAGCAAATGCCCGACGGCTGATGATTTCACATAGTTGTGTTCACTATCAAATGGTCATTGCATACATATATCATTATCCGTTTCTTGTTTTTCTTTTTTTTTTCGTAACATTTTCGTTGCTACAATTTCATCGAAGCTTCATAATGAGAATTATAGTAACTCTAGTTTCAATCCAAAATTATTTCATGTTAATGATTCAAGATGATTTGAACTTCAAATTTCAATTCCACTGTTTTGGAAATGATTTCTTCACTTTGAACCTCATCACCTAATTTCATCCATTTACCGCTTTGAATCATGATTAAGTTACTCGCCCAAGTCTTTCATTTTCGCAAGCCAACATGAACAACCTGGAGCTGTTTGCGTTGCGTAATTTTGTCGATTTGGTGTTGATATTTGATTTTGTTGGTGAATCGTATCCATATCCTGAGAAATCAATTGATTATCCGGTATTAAGCCAATGAATATTTTAGTACCTCTTGACGGGAGAACGGGCAATCTCATATGAAACTTCAATATCTGAGATAATGTCATCAGCACGTTCTATTTTGTTTTATTTTTCGAATTCTTTTGTCCTTACATCTTTGATATGATTTCTGATAACCGTTCAGGAGGAACAGTCAACGAAACTACGATTAGCTAAATACTTGCCTAAGAATAATTTATACTCCAATCTTATGTTAAGATTAGGCACAAAAATGACAAAATAATGAAAAGTATGTAACAACCGCTTAAAGGATTTATGTTTGCAACTATATATTAAACATTAAGCACGGATTATCTTCAGCTTCAACACTTCAAAAATGGTAGTTCGATGGAGAGCAGCGTCGCACAAGAGGTAATGGAGGGGCCTTTTTATTGATACTCTTCTACACCCTGCACGCCTAGTTAAGTAGCCTTGGATCCCTGAAAAATCACTGCTCAGTATTTACTCTGATGAATAGGCTCACAATTGGTCGCGAAATGTGTTCGAGATAAATTCATTATTTTTTTCGCATTTTCGACTACTTTATTTCATTCAATTCTGAGTTTCAATTTATTCTGAATCATGTTAAAGTGATTTGCCTTATAATGAACTGAGTTCCTTTCATACCAATGCAGCTCAGCTTGATACAATATTAGCGTTTTTGAATTAACTGTTACTGTATTTAAGATCAAATTGCACCGCCACTAACATACGTGCTTATTAATTACAACCCGGCTTTCTCGCTGTAGGTGGCAATAAAATTCACAATTGTGGCTTAGATAATGATTTTTGCATTCCGTTTTCAAGCAAAACCAACACAAGCAGACTCAGAATCCCACAAGAACAGATAAAATGAAGAACATAAGAACCCACAACATGGGTGGCAGTTGCTTTAGAATGCTTTTTTTTACTTTTAATTCTTATGTTCTCTCCTCTATCGGGTCTTGCCACTAGTATTGTTTGAACTTTAAAGTAATATTTCACCAAAGATTTATTTTCCACTAGTCAAAACGTGGCCATTAAAAATTTAACCAAAGCCACAACATGGAAAAAACCCAGAACGAGAAATATTTTCCTCATCAATTATCTGGCTGCATGCTCTCATACAAACATTTTTAGATTATGATGTCTGAAATAAAAAAAAACAAAATTGGAAAATTTAATAAAACGGCAATGAACTTTACAAACGCATCACTAATATTCCACCACGTATACATTAGAGCGCGAGTATTTGTGCTTGGCAATTATTCTATTTTCTGCTTTGGTTGAAAATCGTAAAATAAGTAGTCACAATGTAAAAACGATCATGTGAGTTTATTGCATCAATTTTTTTATTCGGAACGCAGAACATAATTTCAATATACGTTTCCTTATCGCAGCTATGCAAGAGGCGCCCATATATCGAAAAATAATCATTTAGTTACCTTAGTCGACTTACAGAAAGAGGATTTGTGCAAGTTTTATCCGAAACTGTTTGAATATTGTAAAAATTGTTGATTGCAAACGATATCCAGACGTGATATAATCCAACAGTCAAGGTTAACGCATGAAAGCTGCTTAACATGGTAATTCGGTTGTTTGTACAAATGGGAAAGTTTGAAAGCAAGCAATTATTACGTTATTACAATTTCGATCTTGACTTTGGCGAAAATTAATTCATTTTTGAATTGTGATAAGTTTCCTGGGAAATTTTAGATTATTAGTTGACTCGTCACAAAGTTTCGCAAATATTGAAATTGGTTACAGCGGTAAACATCGATGAAAGTTCAATTTCTTCTTCTCAACGAAAAAATTAAGACTTGGTTTTATCATCAACATCCTCAAAAAAATAAAAAGGAAACCCTTCCTCAGCAATAATCGCTGAATTTACGATTACGGTTGAAAACTGATACGGAAAAATAAATATTTAAGACGCAAAATTGAAAGGATTTTTCTTTATATCTTTCAGAATAATTTTGCCAAAATGATATCAACTACGAACATCATGTTATAGCCAACACAAATTTTGTCTTGCTGACAATCGTTGTAAATTTATTGGCGTTTTCTTCAAAGAAAGTATGAAATCAGCAAAACATTTCCTATTCGCTAATATTTTCTGTCATTTTTTTAGCCAGATTACGAAAAATTTCAACAAATTTCATGACATCTTCATAATTTATGTTCACAACATTTTACACATCCATAAATTATTTTGAAGATACGACTGTTTCATTTCCAAAATTAATTCAAGCCTACTTCTACCAGAAAAAGCTCACACAAGCAAGTTACTGGCTTAAGTCTTTCGTTTGATTGGCTTTATTTGTTTTTTTTTCTCGTTAGCTAGCCTCATATTGACACCATTCCTAATTACTTTGAAAGCAGTTCAAGTGCACATAATTCAACCAGATTTTAGATCCTATCTAGTTATTGAAAGTCCTATCCTAGAAATTGAAATTCAAAAAATTTGAAGTAAAGATGTTATTTGCAAAGTATGTATAAAATATGAGAAACACCGATGATAATTACATTTATTGAAGTATTTATGAAGCCATAAGCCAAGCATGTGTATTCATGCAGCCGATAAGCAAATCATCAGTAATTTACATTATTTAGTGCCAATTAAATCGCTAGGCATCTGCATAAAGTGTCCAATTAACATGTTAAATATTTCCATAATTTTCAATTCAAGATGCACTTTTTAATCCAACCAATTTTCACCGGCAACAAAAAAGTCATCAATAATGTGCATATACATGAGACGCCCTTAAGTTCAAGTTTATCTCTTCCTGGCATCAATGAAGTACTTGACCTCCAATCAATATTTATTATAAGTATTAGTGGTAAGGTATTCGTCGATAATCGTGAAATAATAAGAATCAAGTTAAAGAGTTTTCCGATGATGATTTGCTCATAATCTTAAATTATCTTTAAATTTCCGTTTCTTGCTTGAGAGTTCCTTATTCAATTGCATTCATGCAAAGTTTATTACATACTACAAATCGAAATTTCAATGGGGTGTCCGGTTGAAGGTTTTCAGTCCTTGACATTTGTTTATGCAAGGCGTTTTGAATATTTATTTTGCGAGATATGTGATTTATTAAATTTATTTATGTAATAAAGTTGTACGAAAAACGTAAGAAACGAGAGAATTTATGATGCTAAAAGTGGTGAACTAAATTGGATTTCTCCTAAGCTGTCCCCATTGAAATTTGAATCTGAAATTAACTAAACATGTAATTAAAAAAAGAAAAAAATTCATGAAATTTTCTAAAATTTTACAGTCTTGATGTGGAAATGTAGAATAATCTGATGGAAATATTTAGGTACTCAATAAGGACTTTGTTAACTGAATATTGCTAAATGTGAAGATGTAACCAGTATCACTCTTTAAGAATTTATGGCCCCAATAAAACTTGACTGCCTAAGTCAATAAGATTTACAAATGGGCTACATAACGTCTCCTCTCCTCCTAGTTGCCTACGAATAAATGTTTTCACCAAGAAAGAAGAAGCGTCGTTATCATATTACCATGTTTCATGTTTTATCATGTAATAAATAGCAGTTATTGATATAATAGACGTTAGTTACTTTAACTCGAGTCGTTCACCGTGCACTCCCACATCACTCAGATTGTCTTCTTTTTGTATTTCTTAGAGCTCTTACATCATATTCTCTGAACGCAACAAAGAATAAAAAACAGTCTACATGTGAAGTGGCATCAAGTATAACAGTACAATTCACACATCTTACCTTCATTGAAACCGCAACTAACCTGACCATCAAACTTTCTTTGCTCTCCGTGAGACCTCCTCTCCCTAAATGATTGATAGTTTCTGATTTTTATCCAATAAGACGCATATTCGGCTTAATTATCACGAAAGAGTTTACAATTCACCCTGAAGACACGCGATTCAAGGGCGTTCACACAATCTATGCAATCTTGTGTCTATCCTTGCCTAACTAGCATTAATTACAATTTACCAAAAACTAAAACCTGCATCACTATCAATTACTCTGTACCCAGAAAAAGTCTACAAAAACAACGCCATCCGGTCATGGAAATCAACATTTTTTTCTGACTCTTTATGACTGGATCTTGTTTAAGGTTCGCCAAGTCTCCTAAATATGCATGAACGATACATTTTTCTGCTTACTCATTGGCGAAAGAAATCAAAAGCAGCGATGGCAACCTCGACGACAATAAATATTTCAATCCATCATCCATTTTGGTGCTATTGTCGTTGCTGTTGGACAAAACTGAACACTGAAAATGCAAGCAGGGAAATGGTGTCAGTGAGGTGAAGGTTAGATTCAAAAATGGAACGACAGTAGCACAGTCAAGCTGTGCGCGTACTAATAGTACTTGTGAAAGAAGTCTGTTTCTTACTAAGTCACATTGTAGATAGTATATTGAAATAATATTTGCGTATATAGTATCTATATATTTGAAACTTATTTCAATCGTTTTAACTTCTTCTTTTGTCCTCTTTCAGGCGAGCTGCTACAGAAAACTGCATGTGCAAGACCTGAAATTGAAATATTATTCAGGTAATGTTGAACTTTAAAGACTCTATTGATCGTATGTGTATTATTCTTGATGAAAGATAACAATGAAAAAGAGCAGACTGTTTACACTACTTATTCTTGCTCTCGTTTTGCAAGAGTTACTTGATAAAGCTCATTTATCAATGAGCCTTCAAATCCAAGTGGTTTTCTTTTCAATTTTAACTATCTGTTACCAATTACATCTCACTTATCTGCCATGGCGGTTGCAAAATTTATTCCCATGTCCCGAAAATGTTATATAATACTAAGATAATCTTGCAGACAGAATCAACTTGCTGGTGTACAAGGTTTGTGGGAAAAGGGGCAATGAGGGTGGCAACTTTTTCGTCATTTTTCTTTGTCAATGGAATTGTTCATAGTGAAACCTGTATATTTGCTACCACATTTCCAAGTGTTAAAAGTTAAAAAAAAAACCTTAAAAGAAATATTTAAAATATTTAACAAACGACACATTTAAATGTGTTTGAAAAATGTATTACACTACCAACTGATAGTCACAAGTGCCTTTTGACATTTGCAAGCTGCTGAATCAATTGCTTGTGCAATCAATGATAATCCCAGCGACGAGTTAATTAGCTGTTTTTTGTATTGGCTTCTTCATCTTTTTCTTGTTTTACTCTCAACATAACAAGTGGTGAATCTATTTATATCATGTGACATAGCACTCTTACTTGTCGGGCATTAAAATTTGATATGTTTAACCTTTCGACTTTCCGGGCAAAGTGGCATGTTGATTTATTCAATTTTGAAGGATCATTGGCAGAAGAAACGACTTATAATTATTTCTCACTGAAAAACATTTACATGTGAAGTTATTTAAGAAATACCATCAAATCGATCAAATGATTCATTTGAATTTTTGCAGGCGCTTAATGCGAAAACTAGTCCTTATAGCTTTGAAAGGTGAACGTAAATGAATTTCAGCTTTATTTCCGCTACTTACGAGAATGTCAATGTCCTATACCGTGGAGCATAATTGATTTTTAGTAAATATTTGAAATATTAAGTTAAATACGAGCTTGTTAAGCATGTAAACATTTCCCAACACCACAACGAATTATTGATAATACTTATACTTAACTACTTATACTTACACGTGAAACTTTCTTATTTGATTGGATAAGAACCAGCTAACATGCATTCTTCTTTCTCATAGTATCAATAAAAATGTATATTTATCGAATGAAACAAGTTCTTGACTTTATATAAATTATCAGATTAAAAGGCGTTTCCAGGGCACACTTTATTTAAGCTTTCTCTGTCCGCCTAACATATAACCAAATCAAAATCACTTTCTTTGCATTTCAAAAGCACATTAGTAAAATTGACATCGTTTCAAATTACCAATGCAATGCACGTGTAGAGGCTTCAACAAATATTCCTATACTGCTCTCTATGCATAATATTATTCAATGCAATCAAATCTTTATTATAATAGAATCTAGAAAACTACAACTGATATTTTGGTATTAGAATTCCAAAATCAAAAGACTCAAGCCAGTAACCCGATATGTAAAATAAGTTTGAAATTAGTTATTTATTGAAATAAAAATTAATTATAGCATACCGGAATAATAATATTAGAAATTGGCTTTTAATTTTGTGGTCTGAATTCATCGAACAATCAAATTATGAATTCATGCCAGTTTGGTGAAAAGAAGAATTGTATTGTTCGGATCGCGTTCCTTATGTCATCTTAATTGCACTGTCTGAATTTAATTCCACTTTCCGCTTCGCACAACTCGACTTTGTTATTATTTCATGCAAATTATCGAGAGTTAAATGGAACGAACTTGATTTAATGAAAACGAAAAGTTTTCTATTCCAATCTGTCACACGTGTTTGTCATACAATATTTTCGCATTTCGAACGTATATCTATTTGTCATTTGAATCGTTCGAGCATATGTACCGACCAGTTGAATGTTGTATTTGATGAATAAACACTCATTACCTTTGCTCTCTGCAAAGACTTCGCTGAACGCCTCCCTAGATGACAAAATTTCAAAAGCACAGATGCTTATTATGCCTTAAAAAATTTAATAAACAAATTTCTAATGGGCTGAAAATAAGTTGACAAGCAGAAGCATGATCAACGCAACGTTCAGCAAAACCACACGGGTTCTAAAACGCGACCTAACCATAAACAAAGACAACAAAATTCACGGTAGTTTCGTTCTTCACGGCTTCTTTCCGGTAACTGACATCCGCATCACGATCTGAAAAGCAACCAAACGGATTACAAAGTTAATAAACTACTTCAGATATCAAATGAACAAAACAAGAATGGAAATCCTAGGAATGAACAAACCCAAATTATATCAATGCTGTCACCAATGGACTCGTTAATTTTTAAGTAGAAGAGCCTGCCTGCAATGGTGTGCCAGCTGTGAAGTTACGTGGTTGGAAACAAGCGCCTGCAGTGCCAACCCTTCTTCTGAAGGAATATCGTTCTAGAATTCTAGGTCATTGCCGTTTTTACTAAGCAAAATTGTTAATGTGAACGTTTTATTGTCTGTTTTAATAGTGAATACATAATTCCAAACGGGAGACATTGGTTTGCCCCTTTGGTTTTTCACTTCGGTTAAGTTGAGGATAACCTCGAAAATTTACCGGTGTCTCATCTCTTTTACGTGCCAGAGCTGACGGTATAGAAATCACCTTTACTTCAGCATGTGGAGTCTTCTACCGTTTTCGGTTAATATCGTGATGCGCAAAATTATTCGTGGGACCATCTAAATGCACGGAATTCCAACAAAAGTATTATAAACTATAACAATCGGTTGAGGGATGACACGTCAATATTGTTTCTCGACTTGTCACATCATCAAGATCATTTTTTTAACTCAAACTCCCAGAACTAGCAATAATTCGTATTAAATATCCAAGACTACACCTCAACCAAACCCAACAAGTCTTAAAATAAACTTTAACCAAGTAGCAAATACACTACACTTATTATTTTTATCACTTTACATACCTACCTACCGACCAGTGTATATAACTCAACACAGCAATTTTATTAAAGATACTATTTGCCCAGCTAACAGAAGCCACTTATGAAGCAACATCCAGTAGATTTACACATCTGTTCAAGTACATCGCAAGCGGAAGAGTGTAAATAAAATCTTTCAAGATAATATTGATCCTTGCCAATTTCATTCGTAAATTTCAACAATTTTTCATATTTCGCAATCAAAATATGAAGGCGATACCCTCATGTATATCTTTGCTTGACAAATAGTGTTTGGTGCGTGAAACTGATAATAAACAACAATAATGATTTGATAAGTTTTCAAATAATTTATAGAATTTTGGAAAACCCCGGATTGTGATTTGTGAAAGTTAATTGACTTTTTGGAAGCATTTGTTTAATTGAAACTTCATTTTCTTCTAAGCTGGTCTGAAAAATCAATGTCGAGTAATTAAAATAGTGTTGAATTACATCAAATATTCGACTTTATCATGCCGAAGACTTTCAAACTACTATTAACCCCAACAATTGATCAATTCGAGCTACGAATTTCCTTTGATAAATTGATAATAATATTTTACAATAGCGTGACAAACTATGTTACATCAACCGACCACGATTTATTACAACTCCGCTCTATCAAATCATGTAATAATTGCACGCTCACCGAATGTCTTCATACCTAAACATTTAGTCCGAGATGCGCTTGTGACCCGATAACCGAATTTACTCCCAGCATTAAAGAAACCAGCAGAAATTGTGCAACAATTTTTTTTCAGTCAATTGATGTAGTAAATATTTATCAAATTAACAACTTCCAAACATAGTAATTCATAGTTAGACTCTTGGGTGTTTTTTTTTTTCAGATCTGAGGGTGTATGTGGATTTTAATGCAAGATGCATGTAACATTTTGTGATTTGTTTGCTCATATGTCATCAGTGCACGTAAATTAATAATTCATTACCTACTACTTGAGATACCTGCGTAGTCATGAAAAAAAACAAATATTACAAATTTCGAAATTAACAGACCCAAGCGAGTAATATACACAATCTGAAAGATATATACTTGCTATGATTACTCTACATATTCATTTTGATGGGGTAACATCTTTTTCTTACCTAAGTTTTTGTCATATCGTTGTCTTTTTTCTCTTAAATTGCCTGGGAGATTTTTTTTAGAATTTAGATCCTTGCAGATTTTTCCAGTCGTTAGGAAAATTAGAAGAGAGGCCTAGAGGTTAATCAAAAATTAAATATTCAATACGACAACTTTGTTTACGAGATCGTTAAATTTGATTTTGTATTCTCTGGGAGTCATACGCAAAACCGAACGTGTGTTTCTATATTTATGGTCTCACATATTTTGAGAATATACGCTGTTTTCAAACCCGTTTGACTGTAAAGCAAATAAAATTTCTAGTCCACATGCAATCATGTAAAGAATTAAAACAAAAATGTTTAAAATTGCATGAAATCAATCGCTGATTGCCTTTTTATTTATAGTCTTTCACCAATTTCTTTGAGATTGCAGATAAATCTACTTGTAGGGAAACATTCAATTAATGATACGGACAACGCAGAAAACATAAGTGATGTAAAAGCACCAGAAGATACAAAACATAGAATAGACGCAAGACATGCTAAATCAAACATTCATAACTTTTTCCCTCATTCTTCTCCCATAGATGTTTCAATATAAAACATACGGTTACGTAGCCTCAAAACACGATGTGAACCACATGAATGCATACCACCATTTCCCTATTGATTTTTATCAGTAGAATATCTCGTAATTTTCTACAATTTTTCCTCGCCTGCAACATATAACTTATCCGTTCATGCTTCGAGAAATCACACATTAACTTGAATTTGAATACTAACCATGTTCATTTCTATCATGCATGCATTGGTCCCGCATGTTACACCAAAATCCAAAGCATTCTCAACCAATAACCTCATGAAAAACTTCACTGCAAGAAGTGACGATAATTGAAGCTCGGCTTAAAAAGCGGTGGGAAATTATCCTGATTTTTTTATTTTTCATCACTTCAGCTCTGTTCACTTCAGTTAACCAATATGCATTCATTGTGTTATTATTGTACACTTGCTAAGCAACTAACAGTTTGCATCACTATTGTTCTTTATGTCATGGAAAAGAGACGATAATTGCAATAAGAAAACTAACTGAAAATTTTCTCAGGCATCGTCTGATCTGAATCTGGTTGAATCTAAATCTAGGTTGGTGGATATCTGCCACAAGCACATATTACATCAAAAACAAATAAATGCACTCTCATAATTAGGAATGTTGGAAGTAAGGAAAATGGGCAACAAGCAATAGCTTATGGAATGTATTTCAAAATGTTCCAGCAAGGTATTCCAATTCACGGATTGCAAGTTCTGTTAGCCACTTTTCTGTAAAAGTTGTGTTTATGTTGTGGCTGCAAAGATTTGTTCTTTGCACTGTTAATGTCAAACAAATAGCGCACAGTCATATTCTGTGAATGCACGTTAAAGGACCAACAATCTCCTTTGAGTTTTCAAAGTCTTAATGTATAAACAGCTCCACACAAGCTTTGTTCCAAACATTGCAACCCATAAACCTCCACTAAAATAGTAACAACAACCTCAGAAGATTGAGACAAGATGAAATGCCGCAGCTCCAGTTCACATAGGAATGAATGGAAATTAATGTTGGGATCGCGCGACTCTTGCATTATTTTTCATGCAATTTCCGAACAACGTACAGAAAGACTTTGATACCAATGAAGTAAACCTGAGCTACTTCCAGGCCTTATGGCATTCGCCCAGCTTTATCTAACAATTTATCCGTAAAACTATCAAGCCTACATTTCAAATCAACCGGAAAATTTAATGTCATTGCCTTAAGCTTCCAATCAACCTACTTTTTACACTTCAGGGCAAGCATCGTCTGCAAAATGACAAATTCAACGAACATCGGAACGTTGAAACAAAATTAAATTTTCTATTCCATTAATTATATTGAAAATGCCGGCATGGTTTCTTCTTTTACCATCTAAAACGCTCTTAGATATGTTTGCAGCTACCGAATCCGTTTGAGGGGTTCACTAGCAAAAGTCATACACGTACTTTAATTGCAATTTTACAATTTCTACGTATGTTTCTACAGTGCCGCATAGTTGCGAAATCAACATTCAAGATAATAAACCTGTAAAAGTAATTTTTCAATGTAGCAGCTAATTTCCATGGAAAATGCATCTTGCGCCGTTTCTTTCTCTTACGAATGGATCATGTTGATGATGTGCAAGTTTGGTTGATCTTACAAGTTTTAAGGTAGCGCCTGAACAAAGATGCTGTACTGCGATGTAGTTTACTAAGGTACATGGGTATCAGATTGGGGAGAGTCTAACTTTCTACTTGATTCGGCATTTCTAAAAGGTGAAGTTGAACAGGTGTATTTGAAATCAATAAATAATTCTGTCAGGTTTTTATTTAGAATTAGTACGGAAGAGCAATGTTAAGTAGGATAAATGGCATTTTACAGTCTAAAGAATATTGATTTATGCTTGTTCATCATTTAGAGGAGAAAACTAAACGATAAATTATGTTTGCAATTTTGTTACTTATCTTGATTACTAATCTGTTCACCTATTTTTCGAAGTGAGATTATATCTAGCGCATTCTTCATAAGGTAATTATCAGTTTTAATTACTCTGTGAGGCTTGCATGCTGGAATTGGAGTCAGAGAAATTTTTCATTGGTCAATTTATCAAATAGAAATATATTTTGGTGACAGATTTTAATTTTAAAACATCTTTTAAAAGATCTTTTAATCAAGTCGTCTCATTTGCGTCTCAAATGCCAGATATTCTGAGCTGTTCATTGTTAGAAGAAATCGTTCCATAGTTCCAACAATTTAATATTTACTTCTCTTATTTAAAATGCACTGAACCATTTATCAATTATAAAAAAGTATGAAACTCATACCTCATTTTATGTGCTTCACTGTTGCTTTTGCAGTGAAGATATTATCGTAGTCTACTATAACTAATAAACTCCATTAAAACTCAGGCACACCTTCTGAACAAACTGTATAGCCATTCTTGCCGACCAACTTTAAATGCAACATTAGTCTTTGTCCCCATTCTGCAATCGTTCCGATCATAAAACTATTGCAAAAAATTTAATCTCTAGCCGTGCTCGTAAATCCTACTCAATTCCACCGCTCCCTATATTCAACCTGCTAACCATAGTTTACAACTCAAAACAAAACTATCAAAACATCACGGTACTAACATTTTATGTATAGTTTCAAAATGTTCCCAACAAATATCAAATGTAGGAAGATTTACAACAATTGCTTAACCGTTCATTTGCATATTTCGTCAAAAAATAAGAAAAGTTGGTTTGCCGTACACCATACTGATTTGAGAAAGTGATGTCAGCATTTTTGCAGACATTTCATCGGAAATATCTTTTAAAAAATATCCTTCTAATCAGTAGCTGATGATGTTTTCTATCTGTAAACGATGTGGCGGTAAAACTTAAGTATTTATTTTCTCTTACCTCATGTACACCCGTTTGTTATTAAAAAATTCCAAAGTGTATGGATCACAATGAAACAACCGAACGCAAAGTCAGTGAGACAGCCCGACGTTCACTTTCGACTGTGGCATTTTGTTTGTCACCTCCAATTGTGGTCGTACTCACCGAAGGTCTTCGATTTCATTCTCAAAAGCTTACAAGTGGTTGCGAAACATATTTTTCAAACACCAAGAATAGTTTTTCTTGCACATTTCATCCACTATCTCTAAAGAACAAGCCTTTCATGCAATAAATCGTTCGTAGTCATTAGAATAAACAAAAGACTCAAGCGAGTAACTTGATTTGCAACGATTCGTAGTTACTAGGAGAATTATTGGTTTATTGCTTAATTAATTTTAACATCATATCAAATCGTTCAGATTTGTGCAGTATTTCATGAAATACAAACATAATTTGCACAGCAGTCAAACAATCTCCATACATATTGAAAAAATTCTTTCCGTGAAAGCCTCAACCCATTCATCACTGCTAAAATATTCCAACACATCGAATCGCGTAACATACTTGCAGGAAAACATTCATCAAGTCAACATCTTCGTATCGCCAAGTAAAACTTCATTATCCATTTCATTCAATAACACATAAGTATCAATTGATGTTGTTTCTTTTGTCATCTACTACCAATTGTCACAACATATCTTCAACTATCGTTAAATGTCACTTATCGATAGTTATTTGTACATTCACATATGTAGAAGTAATGCAGCAAGAAGAAAAAAGTGAAAGTTACTATATGGTACATAGATTGCATAAAAATTAAGTAGTAAATTACCATTATCGATAACAATCTTTCACAGACATTCATTTATTGATACTAACCGCAGTCGTACAAACATGCACATGTAATGTACACATATGTAGTATGATCGCATTGTACCAAGTGTTTCGAATAAGCCCAATCGAATTAACAATTATAAATAAAAGCTGGTAGGTAAGAGTGAAGCAGGGCAATGTTGACGATGCTTTTGTAATATTAAAGAGGAGATATCTCGGTTAATTAAATATTAACTTATGATACTTGATAGCTTTGATAGGAGTGTACGGTGTGCGTGTGTACTTGAATAAAAGGAATGTAACCCAATACGTATGTCATTTGACTGTAAGATGACCAAAGTAATACTGATATGATTGGTGAATCATGGCTTCAATGTGAAATATTTGGGTGGTAAAAAATGAAAGTGTTACGGTTCGATCCGGTTGATTGGCTTAAGAACCGCATACATGTCACCCAGTCCCAATGATATTTTATCAAAAAACCACCCCTATGCAATATAGTTATTAAGAAATTGAGCTTAGTTCTTCAATTAGTTACAGTAGCCGATTAAAAAACAAAGGGCTGATTAGTAGTTGATGTCGTTTCGATCCTCATCAATCTGTTGGTCATTGATGGAGTGGCGAGTTTCAACTCCAACCTGATGATTTCGGGAAAAACTATAAGTTTCCAATCATCTTTTTTGATCTTTCTTACCCTCTGAAGACTTTCTTCAGATAGTATTTCCTGTCACAGAAGGAATCTATCCGATTCAAGCTTAGCGCCATACATCACCGCCTTTAGCTTTTCCAGTCTAATACTGATAAAATTTAATGCATAACAATCTTCTTAATTTCGGGAGATATTATACTTTCCTGGTCACTTTCCGTTTCTGAATCTCGTTTTACTGCTGAGGCCCATTTAGGAGACTATATGACGTTAGAACAAGCTCCCTCTATGTTTTAAAAAACAAAAAGTGATATGATATCTTTCTAGAATCCTTCGCAGGTGTAACAAATGGTTACAATCCAGACATTCTATATCTATTCGGAACGCATGCGTGCCTTAAAGAATGCATCCAATATTGTATTGTTTTAGTGCCTTCAGAAAATGTAACCAGCATCGTCGTTATCAAATCAAATTCTGTTTATAAAATACAGGTTATCTCTAACCAGTCATCAATTATAAGTTTTTATAAATTAAGTTAATTATTATGGCACATTGCCAATAAGCAACACTTTCTACATTTCTACAAAATCAAGTCAAGCGAATACCAGCATACCAAATACCTCATTCTTATCTCAAAGATACTTACAAGTGCCAGCGGCCTTACACGGTTAATTAACTGAAACCAGCATCCGAAGCATACTATCCAATTGCTGTATACAATTCAACTTTTTAAGTTTTCCGAAGCCGCCTGCGATTCACTTGCATTATCAATAAATCATTACCCAACGTACATTAATGGTTAGTTGGACATGCACGAAGAAATATCTATATATATATATAACTTCAACCTGATATCAACGCAACACTGCCCAGGTCATTCTTCTCTTTTACAAACGTTTATGTTAATCAACTGAAATGACTGCACGCCATCGTAAAAGCATTTAATTTCTCCTCTTGTCCACAATCCTATACGACCAATTTTCATTCAACATTTCCATCTTTTGCCGCACCAAAGAAAAATCCCAATACCACGCTTCAGAATATGGAGAAATTTCAAAAAATCATCAGCTTCCAAAGACCCAAAGTGGACCACAATGTTATGGTCCAAGTTAGCACCCATAGAGCGAGCAACACGGGCGGACAGGTTACTTGGCATACTAGTAAGTAATCGTGGTCAACTGTGGAATTTCATTTCGTTTTTCCTTCACCTGCACCTTTTTCACCATTTATTTACAAGTTTTATGCTCCCAATGTATCCATGCAATGTGATTCTATGATCGAAAGTAATTGCTTGATCTTGCCCCAGCTATGCGTGCGTTGCATGTACGCAATCGATTAAATAGCAGAAAGTTGTGGAGAATATAATTTGTTAGATTGTTGCGGCGTTGGAGGATTTTGTGCGATTGCTGGAAAAAACTTAAACGAAATTTCACTCAAGGGTCAGAAATGAAAAGAAAAATCTTTCTTATTGGTGTGGGAAAATCAAGTTTGCGTGAAACTTTGGCTCGGAGAATAGGAAGTTTTCCCATGTTTGACATGGACTGATAGAAAGCGAGAGTAATTTCGGTTAAAGTTTGCATTCATGGATCATAGTCGCGATTTTCTTGCGTGGTAATCATTTCTCTCGTTTCTATTGCTAACTGCCTGCGGCAGAGCTTGCCTTTTGTTGCAAGATAAAACGTTTAGAAAAGATTCAATTACGTCGTGGTCGTGACTTCTGCGAAAAATTACCAATTTATTGGGGTTCCCCTAGAAACCTTATTTCTATCAAGAAGAAATCTACTAGTCTTTAACCATCACACCATCCCTGTGCAATCCCATCATACCCACAAATCATTCATCTTGTCAAGCCACAACCATCCGACTTGGTCTAGAAGTCCGTCATCGTGAAAAGATGAAATACCTGTTTATGGAATTTCGCTGAAGATACACACCTGTCACCTCATACATACCATCAATTTTTCAACTGGTCGTTCCCTGCCCAGCAAATATAGACTCTTGTAAGTTGTTGCAGACAAGCAGAACTAAAAGCTGAAAATCTTTCTTGAGCCGGTAATGCGCCAACCCGACAACCGCGAGACGAGGATGACAAGTAAACTGGGCGACCTCGATAAATATTTTGTCGTGCGTTTTGTTCAAGATATTGAGGCTGCCTGGCACCGGTTTAAGATGCATTTCGTATATCCGCCACCGTACAACATTATTCATGCAGAGGTGATCGCACAATTTTAAATGGCGAAGGCTCCAATGAAACGATTTTGTTCGAATAATTCCATAAGTGAAAACCGAAAAAACGTGATCATTTCATCGCGTTTTTGGGTTGGTTTAAGGTTGAATATGCTATAAAAATAAATGCCAGTGATAGAAATGTAGAAATCGTAAATCTATTTGATATACAAGATGATTTGAATGCACTTTAGTATAACAAAAAAAGCTGTTTTCAATAATAGCTGGAACTTCGGAACTATCCGATTTGAAGAATGGTATGAACACTTTGCTGCCCTTTACAGGCATCACAATTCACCAACTAATTATCTCATGAGTGTTTTGACTGTTTTAAGTGACGAGATAAAACAAAGCATGAATACGTATTTAAGATTAAAAGAGAAATCGCTGGTATTTCGATTTATAGGCCAGTGATGCTTAGACTCAATCAAAACCAAACTTGCTTGCATGACGTTTAACCAATTATCGGAATTAATAACGTCTGCTTATTTCCGACTTATCCAAGTGGACGGAGATTTTAAATAAGTACATATACAGTCCAACAGCCAGTTCTGCATGCATCAGGTCTGAGCAATGAGTTGATTTTATTGTTATTGTTATTAATATTTTATTCATAATTATTGGACGACACTGAGAGGGTGCGAGGGTGATACCTGTCGTTTTTCTTGATAAAAAAACAAAGGGATTTAAAAACGATCCACCCGCGTTTGAGGTAGAAGATAGAGAAACTGTTACGCGCAAGAAGATAAGATGGACTCTCTGACAGGCAGACTTAGTGGACAGGTGAACCTCTGTTGATGGAGGTTTTGGACTCAAGACGTAAATCGTCTTCATCCTCTTGTCTGAACAAAATGATTACTGAATCAACTGAAAATTTCTCGACAATCTTAATTATTTCTAACACCCACCAAAACTGTGAAAGCTTATGATCTAGTTTCATGACTATTCAAAATACTCTTTCATCGTTAGGACTCAAAATTTCAGCCAAGTATCTGCTAACAGACAACAACTTCAAAAATATTTGGTTGACCGCATACTTGAACCACAAAACTATTCATGTATTCGAAACACATGTGTTAAGAAAGTACTTGACAGAATGGCTACCTCTTTCAAACACCTTATCAAAAGAATTAAACTTAAAAGAAACTTAAAACAAAAAGAAGAGAACTTAAACTAAGTAGCAATTTACTGTTGCTGTGATTAAATGGCATATTTGATTCAATTTTATTTTTAATTAATGCAACTAAAAATATTCTTTTTTTAATTATTACAATTGGTTCCAGTGCAACATACTATGCACACACGTAGGTCATTCATAGGTTAACTTCCGCGGTTATGGTTGTTAACATACTATCTCAAATTATTTTTCCATTCATTCAACTTTGAGTTTCAAGCACATTTCACAGCATTTTATCAACAATTTGCTGGGAACTATTCCATCTACAATTGGTTGGGAATCTTCGATTTTCTGCTACCTATTCAAAATAGGTATATATTCCTCCTAATATTTTTTAAATCAATGCCCATGGTAACCATGATTGTAATTAATTTTTATTCCCACCGCAAACGCCTCAAATGAATAGCATATGAAATCGCCACTCTAATCATATGCATGTTGATATGATATGTGTTGATATTAAGCGTTACTTAAAGTGAAAATCACAGTTGAATGAGCGGAATTCCGATGTAGGTAATGGCAGCCAACGACCTAGTTACAAACTAAATATTTATTTTGGATCTTAAGTATTTAACTTTTACGTCTCTCTTACAAATTAGCATTTACTGAATGAGCGAGTTTTTCAAGTTAATTATTATTTAAATGATCTGAAGAAATTATGTTGATCGAATTACGGTAGTAGGTTTATATAAAATAGTATATAATTGTCGTGAGAGGGCTTGCCTTCTTCTTTCCAGGTCACCAAGTCGTTATCGAAGCAGGAATTAGACCTTGAGATAAGGCAATAGACTTTGGAGCCATTCTATGCACTATTCAATGATTATTATTTTGAGAGATTAAAAGTGATGTTATGCTCGATACTGGCGGTAGCATCCTGTTTGGTCGAAATTTGGTCAATTTTGAATGTGAAAGTTTCACGTGACCACTGACACTACTTAGATTTTATGTATAACATTAAGATCCACCTAGCCTATGGTGGTATGGAACATCTGCTAGATATTATTTCTGAATTTTTCTGAGAATTTGATAAGCCACTCACCATTCTTTCCCTCTGCGTTTAAACAAAATTCAGATTCATAGGCAATCTTTAAAAAAAATGATGATTTCATCGTTTCCCTGTACATTTGCATGAGAATTTATTAAAATATTACTGAAACTGTCAGCCTACACAGTCATCGAACCAATTAGTTTATAAGGACCTGTCGCAAGTACCAAATTGGCGCATAATTCATCCAAGGCGACCAGCGCGAAAACGAAAATTCATAAATTATTGACCTTGTCATGCGAAGCAGCGCTTCCTTAATCGGTTATTTCCATCTTATCCTCCTGCAATATGATCATACTTTTTCAATTGCGTTCGAGCACACACATAAAAACGAAAGTTTTTCTGTTTTCGCGTTACTTAAATGCATGGCACCGAAGATTATTATTTTCTTCTTGCTATAATTTTCTTCTTTTTATTTGTTTTCTTTTGCCGGAAAAGCGGTACAAAATCACAGATGCATGACTAAGAAGATACTTTGACCAAAGAATAAAATTTTAAGTTAGGCCACTTGTACTTTATTGATGCTGATTGTCCGCTTACATTTTGTGCTTTTTCTTTCAACTGTTTTCCCTGCCGAATTTCAAATGAAAGTATTTAATTTCCTTCGGTATGTTTTGAAGGTTGTAGAAACGTAGAAAATCACAGATTCAACAATTTCAACGCTCAGATAATCAATTTTATATAACGATGGGAATCATGCTTCATCTCGTTGAATGAATGCAAGTTCAAAACACAAAGGATATTACAATAAAAGAAAAGCAAAAAAGCAGAAACATTAAGAAAATTAGAACAATGAACGAGTGGTTAAGAAAATAAAATAATGTGCGAATCATTACCATTTTTGCTTGTGTTTGTTTTCGATTTCACTTGAGTGTTAAATGACCATAAAGAATAAAATTTATGGATAATAGCACAACTGTGAAAGATTGTCTAATGGATGAAAAATGATGCATGAAGGTGTTGTGTTTCTAGTAATTGTCGTGTATTATCATATACGACTTTAGTAACGTACCAGAGAGGTGAATCATAAAAGGTGCAACATCTGTTCTGTAAACAAATACAAAAAAAAAGTATTGTTTCAACTAATATACTTACACCAGCTCACTGTTTGCAGACGTAAAGCAAAATACAAGATATTATAACGTCAGTTTGTAGCATTGAATGAAATTCGGACTCACAACTAGTGAGTCCTGTGTCCTAACTACTTTCCCATCCAATGTGCCCATCAGATCTGGTCTAAAGCGTCCAGAGACTTTTTGCAGACATCAAAAAGATGCTCCAACGGAGAGTTTTATCAGAAATGCAAAACTTATTGGCAAAAATCGGACCTGTTTTTAGATCAAGCACAATTTGTTCTGCAAAAAGGCACCCAAAAGTAAGAAGAGGAATGAATTTACCACATTTGAAGGACTTGATGAACAAAGTCAAACTTCCGCAAACCTGTTAGGTAATATATGATACTACAAAGAAAACGAAAATTATTTCGCAATATTAGATTGTGTGAATAACTCTGAAAAATTTTCAGAGTTATGTGAAATGTCAAAACTAAGACAAATAAAATATTTGGGCTTCAAAATTTATTGTCAGACATTTCTCCACTCTCTACCAATGTCCTGAGAAGATTGATGACATCACGTTTAAAAATAAACTATGTGACTTTAAGTTGGAAATGAAGATTAGATAATTATTGGATGGCATCTTAAATATTAGAGCTATTGCTACCGAAATGATTCTGGCGTTGTCGTGGCGGAAAACATCTTTCCATTCCGTCCGTCAATTACTAATATTCCCCGAATGTTATTTCTCTTTGTATCTTTTTAGTCGAGTGTCAATTTTAGTCTTTAGCTGAGTGTCGTGCAAAGGTGAATTTTTATCCACCTTTGCACGGTCACGGATTGTTCATCATGCAAAGGCCACATTTTCCCGCTTGCTGTTGTACTAACAACCACTTTTGGATACGCCGTCACAATCTTCATCGAAAATTAAAGAATTTCAATGGGAACTTACGAAATTTACTTCCCATTTGAAAAGGACAGTTCTTAATTCGAGGTAGATAACGTCGGAATTTTTCAATACTCTAACGCGCATTAGTCATTTTACGACCATTGAACGATTAATAATGGGTTGTTATATACATCGATCCACTTTCATAAGGCCCAAGACTTTATCGCTTCCAACTTCCGTGGGGAGAGAAGTATGAATCAATAGTTCGATAGCCTGACACATTCGTTACAACATATTCAAATGATAAGATACAATTCATATCAAAAGCAAACGTTTTAACAATTTTCTCGTCTGCTTATTCCGCCAGGCTTTGTCTACACTGGTCTGTGGTTTTAGTTCGATCCATCTAAGCCACCTTCAATTTGTTAAAAGTTTCTTCAATATGATACACTTGGCGAATCACAGTATTTTCTTTAGTTACTTTCAGTACAAATCGAGCATTCTTCAAAGACGAAGTGGAAACGTGTAGCACTTATTTCACACTTTCGATTTCGGTGAAAACAATCAAAACACTTTTTCTTTAGTTCTTCCTGCCTTTTGATTATTCAGATATCCGCTTTTTATATAATTTATAATAATTCAAAATCACACACTTAATTCCACACGCTCAATAAAATGATTTAATTGAACATTTTATTTAAATTTCAGGTGAATTAAAACTTATTTCGCAAAAAGTGCTAATACGGCTGTTGAAAATAATAATGAAAAGAAAATCTTTCTGTAAACACAAATCAAATCAATTCAGATGCCAGTCAGTATCGTTTAAACTAAATTAGAGTATCTCATGTGAGCATATTTCACACCACTTTACTTTCTTAATTAAAACTATGAATGAATATTTTAACTTTCATTTCAGCTTGGATTGCTCACCCAAACCCGTAGACACGCAGTTTTTTTAACGAGCGCGTACTTGTATGACTTATATTTTAAATATTCCATTGTGGCTCTTGCATTCACGCATTGTTGGCATTTTTATTTTATATAAAATGTGAGCGAATCCGTCTTTATGTATTGCTTTTAAGACGCCATTCATCATTGTGACTTTTTGATCTCTTTTCTGTTTTTGGAGAAATTAAACGTTTCATACAATACGAGTTTTCAATGTATCATTCATTATTTGCGAGCAATCATCAATGAATAATAATATCGCGAAGAAACGATTGAATAACCACAAAAATTAACAAATAGGTGATAATATTCCTTGAATTGAAAGACATTACATGAATAAAGCTTTCAGAGTAGTATTTTTCAAAAGGTTCGAAAATTCTTTCAAAAATAGTGACGAACTCTCTAGTTTGCCCCACTTAATTTTAAGGCACTTGACTCCACTTCATTTTCGATGTTCGAATTCAATTTTTGGTAGATTTGGTAGAATTTGATCGATTTCATTAGTATCTTGTTCCTAAATACGGTAAAAGTTCTTACAAAAGTGACGAACGTCAGGATAAGGGCGCCGTCCCTAATTTCCTGAAAACATTACTTTACCACAGGCCTCATATTAAATTTATGCGGTTAGACTTAAACTGACATTCTCTAATTGTAACACTCCAATTTATATTCAGACAGCGAACGAGCGTAGACACATACGTATACGTTATAAACACATAATTGACTTGTGATATTTCCAATCGAATAAATGATCCACCGAAAATCCATGGAAGCTGCAAACGAGACAAATTAAAATTTGCTTAAAATTTAAATCCGCTCTTCTGAGTATTATACATTCCCCTTATTGTTTATCATTTTAAATTAACACGTTTTAACAACAACAATTCCTTCTTAAAATGCAAAAAATTTCACTTTTTTCGCCTCTACGTCAATTTTATCGATAAATCAACTGATTACAATGAAACATTTTATACTTCAAAGCCATTTTCTATTTCATCCTATCATCAAAAAAAATCTTTTCAACTTGAAAAATATGCAGACACATCTAACATTGTATCCATGTAAGTCATTGAACTGCTTAACAGCAAACATTCGCGTACATTTAAATAGAAATACCACAACCCATTTGGTTTGGTATTCAGCACCCATCAAGGTTTTATAGATTTTTCCAATCATTCCATGTTACCACTCTCCGGTTTAGATACGAGTATCTATGTTGTGCCATGTCAGTCATTGTTAGCTCTCGTGGACATTATTTGGGTGAAACGTTTTCCATTAAAAGCACGTCCAGCGACGAGAATTGAAAAACGACTGGCGAAAAAGAAGAAACTTACAAAGAAGCAAACAAAAACGTCAAACAAATTTCAAACGTCAATTTTGATTTTTTTGGCAACGACCCGTACATACCAGCAGCCACAACGGAAAGCTTAACGATATTGAGACTCGTCATGATATGGATGATATCATTTGGTAAAAAGCACCATTGGTTAAAAACCGTCTGTCTATCTTCTTCAAAAAATTATTCAATAACGTAGTCACGATATTTGCAATCTGGAAAGTTGTTTTGTTTGCTTAATGAAATTTGAAGACAGATCTTAGGATATTTTCGGGTAATTTATATTAGTGATAGGTATCAACACCAACCTTGTCAAACTACCTCCCGACCCAGCCAAACGTGCCATTCTTTTCCACAACATTTCGACAAAACATGCCTCCACAACAACATTGTGGTCATGGTGATGATGGTAACAACTTTTGCATTATTATGTGATTTCGATTACGTCGATTGAATAAAATATCTAAAATGTTGACAAAGACTCGTTCAAATTTAGTGCGATGATCGTGTTAATTTTGTTTATAACATGAAATTAGGTTTCAACTTGTTAGCCATCTGCACAGACAATGCGTGGTAATGCACGATTGGTCGAATAAAATTGCACGAAAATTGTGCAAATTCACATATAACATTACTTGAAGTGGAGGCCAATTTTTCGGTTAGGGAATGAAGAAATTGTGGTTGATATTGAATTTTAAGTGGGGACTATTCAAATAGAATTTCAAAATAGGTCAAGATGAAATTTAGTATTTGCACTATTTAAATCCGTTTATACAAGGGAATTAATTCGATGAGGATTTTATGCGCTACAAACTGGTAAACTGAGTAGTTCATTAGTTATTGATGACTTCAAATTTTAAATTTAACTGAAGTGGATAAACAGTTGCATATATAATTTCGGAGGCAATTTTGACGTGCATTGTATTGCTCAAGTGTTAGCATTTTAAAAAACCATCAAAATTCGATGCTCTGAACAGAGCCTGAATACCTACGGAAGCTTTACACGTGCCTGCCCAGGTACGGGGTGAAGTATAAATCATTCTCACCATACCTTCAAACTTTGGAGCCGCGTTCCCAGAACTATTGGCAATCGCTAACATTTTTTTCTCTTCTTCCCCTATCTATCATCTCTACCATTGCTTACTCCGCCGACCCGGTGAACTTTCAATATACGCCAATAATTCGTAGTGCTCCTTGCTCCCCGCAGTGCTACCTGGGACAATCGCTTTCAGTGCAATTCTTCGTTACGATATCTCGAATCAGTTCTTTGGTCGATGCCCATGTCAGCAACAAGTTTATATATTCATGAAAACCCATATCAATACTTCTATAAATCCTTTCGATGAAGTGATTCTTGACTATTCCATCGATATACTATTCGATATTCTTCAAATCGTCATCGATATCTTTGAGCATCCTTCTTTGCACTGTATTTGCTATCGATAATGATTTATGCGCCTATTAACTGGAAATGGGTATTGTAAAATTGGCAAATATCTATCTTTGATTCACAGGTGATGATTTCTTGAATGTGAATTTCTCAACCTTTTCCAGATCCACGGCCGAAACGCAAGAATCCTTCAACACTCTTATGCCCTTAACCAGAGTCTTTGCACCAAGTATACACTTGTGGTTTCAATAAAGTCGATTCATCACAGACATTTTACGCATTTTAAAATACTGACATAAGAAATTTCATTATAAACACAACATTTGATTTAGGTAGACTAACATCAATAGCTGGCAGAAACAAACTAAGTAGTAGATCATAGTTTGTAGGGTCTCCTTCTTTGAACGGAAGAGTTTTGAACTACTGGTGTGAAGCTTTTAAAACTAAACTGACTCCTTGCGTGTGTTTTGTGTTGACAACATCATTCGTCAATGCTTCGTCAATGCAGAATATTAAGTACTTCCATGTAATTCTCATCTTTTCGTTACGATAATCAGCTTCCGCGTTGTCTTCCTTGTACGCTGATGGAAACATGAATCCTGTGCGGATTTAAGCTCAATTTTAAATAAAATAAATGTAACCCAATATAATGTGACTCCATGTTATCCTGGCTTTTAAGCTTTACATCTGTTTTCAAATTGATTTAAGTTGGCCTTAATAAATTTCATCAAATGTTCACGGTCTGAAAATCCAATAACCCAATAATACTTTCTCTATCACATTTTTTTCTTACGTATGCAATTAAACTTCAATTAAATCCTCACTATTGTTACAAACAGTCTTGAAATCATTTAACCTAATTTGATCATTCAATGAACATCAATTCAACTGAAAACTCAATTATTCCAATAACCTATATTACTATGTTACCGCACCATCAGGAAGATTACGAGACCAAAGTATCTTCTTTCAAGATATTTTTGGCAAAATATCGATAAATTTATAATTGAAACGGAACTCATACTGGGCGTGGAAATGTGTACGGAAATGAAATAACTTGAACTTGAAATTTACTTCAATTCACCAGGCGGTAGCCACCACACAATTAATCCAGCTTAGCCTAATAACACAGTATTAACAAAATATGATCTGTGTAAGTACAATTCTGAAAGGAATTAAATCTCTATTATGTTGTATGGGTATTTTACAGTTTAAGTTCATATGTAAATATTCATTGTAGCTTTCCTGATTCAGGCTGTAGATGTTCGTCGCTTGAGTACCTGCAATAAGTGCAAGGGTAACTTTGTGCAATTAGTTAAGTTGAATTACAACTTCCTAAGCCCTTACGCTTCCTCTTCACTTCAAGCAATATAATGCCTCGTAATTACATGTAAACAAGGGTAATACAGCCGATCAAATCCAAAAGGTTCTTTTGATTCCGGAGAAGTTAAAAATTGCAACCATTCTTTTAAGCACTTGTAAATTTTTCGGCTTAACTAGTGAAATCAAAAAGATATTCAATGGCGCAAATTGTTAGTAATTTATTGCGTTATACCACGATTTGGTCACACTCTCGACGATGGTGTAATTTGATCAAATTGCCGCAAGTAATTATCATTCAAAAGACAGCTTTCTAGAGTGTTAGTAACGATTTCGATTTCTTTTCTTCTTTTGATATCTTTCTTTTCGGAACTAAACGCACGAAATTCAACTTGAAATGGTTAAGTGCGCGTTATACATAATTCGATTCCAGAAAAGAGAATGTGTCGCACATTAAATGAGTTTCTTAGGTATCAAATACAATTGGTATTAGGATATACTTTAATGGAATAAAGTCAGGAGAATTTGGTATATGTGTTAATGGTGTCGTGATTTGGAAATTGCGATCGTGACAGGTTGTGTTGAATTATCATGACTGTATCATGTTTTCGGATAACTAACTGATTCAAGAAATTACACTTATTTTTAATACTGTGAACAAATTCATGGTTGCCAGCTTGCAAACGTTGGCCCTAATTTTTTAAAATTTGAATGAAACTTTCTAATTTTACAATTTAACTTGAAAAATAAGTAACATCTAATTCAAGAACTTTACTATAAAAACTATCCGATAAGACCTTTATTCACTATTTTCCGTAAATTTAATGCTTGAATTGAATATTTACTTTGGTGTGTAAATAAATATGAAATTTTCACGGATAAAGTGCAACCTTGCTAATGTAAGCAAATATACAACCAGACATACATGTAGGTTACTCAGTCTGTGACTTTAAGCTTTGAACATTAAACATTTGCTGACCTAGAATTTGCGCTAGTATGCAACAATACAATTAATTAACTTGAACATGATGATTGTTGTGAGGTAGGTGGCTTTTAATGCGGCTGCGATTTATATGCAATTATAATCAAATAGTTTTTACTATTGCTGTTTTATGTTTAGTATATTATAATTTTTAATGATCAAAGTACATACTCTAGCTTTTTCGCTGCCAGATTAACTTCATACGTTGTTAAGTCGTTTCTTAGTTAACTGTTAATCAAATTTTGCCAAAAGATATACGTTTTTTAACCATCAACTATTAAGTTTTCCCAGACAAAATCTAGAATAATTCGTGAGTGAATGCAATATTAGTGGAATTTGAAACGGTTTTCAAAATAAAGACAACAAAATGTTGTTACTTTTTCATATTTCAGAACTTATTTATCTTACTCAAAACATTATACTTTTTCATACATCATTTCAAGATGGCCACGGACGACGATGCAAGCCTTTCGTATGGCATAAACGATTTCGAACCGCTTTCGTTTCATCGGTTAATACATATTTTCAAAATAATAAAATACGCACAATGGGGAGTGATAATATGCCACTTTCAATCAAAATAATATACCACAGGTGTCGATAGAAAGAATGGCGGGAATTGGTCATATTCTAAACACAATTCACAATTCAAATCACAATAAACCAACCACGAGGAAAAAATTCGGTTGCGTGCAACGAATTCTTTGTCCACAATCCCCCAAGAATCATGAAAGCAAATGATCACAATCTAAACTTTTGATTTCTGCAACGTGGTTTTTAGGGACTAAGTCGACTCTAACACCACACCAATAAAACGTTTAACATCACTTGTGCAAGAATGCTACTCTTGACAAACCATGCCTATGCTTTCATAAGTTTGGTCACAATGTGATTTAACTGATATTTTACAATTTTTGGCAGAAGTTTGATGAATCAATGGACAATTCACATAGAATCGTGTGTGATCAGAGACCTCGGCTACCAAATATGTAACTCATCATTTAACTAACATCATTAAACTACGTGTACCACTCACTCAATTATTTTAGTTTTAGCGAAACTTTTCGAAAACCGTTACTATAGCTTAGGGCTCGAAACAAATTCTAAAGCCACAGCAACTCTTTCTTGTTTCATTACGAGAATAAAATATTCGCAACTGGAAAATCGAGTTACTCTCTTAAGTCTTTCCTTTTGGATGAGTTTCAAGCCTGAATAGAGTTTGAATAAATTAAATATAATATCAATTTATTAGAATCCGCTAATAATTTCCAATTCTTTAGCAAATCAACTTATAATAGAGAGTTAAATTTATGAAATTTTCATATGGAATTACTTTAAGAATTGAAATCAAAGAAACAAACTTTCAGTGTGTTATGACACGTAATCTGATCATCAGACTTGAAAACCATGTTAACGAGAAACAACACTAGTATTTCCAGTAAATTACTAATTATACTTCAAAAAATTAAATGTTTATTCACGTGTCAACTCAAAAATATTCAACTTTTTAACATTAATTTCGTTTCTTCTATTGCAGATGTTACAGATGTAAGACGACAACCGTAAAAACCATTCCAAATGGCATTAAGGCTACGTCGCGATGTTCAGAAAGCATCGTACTATGTATGGTTTCTCGGAGCGGAAGAAGCACGCGGCCTACGTGGTTCACGTGTTATCAATCCCGTCCTACCATACCTCATAGAACGATCGCGTGAACAAGAACCTCTAAAAGTTACATTACAAGTTTCCCATAAAGGGATTAAAATTTTACAAGTATGTAGTATATATTCATATCTCATTCGCAACTACAAATATATTCACATAGTTCACTGAATAATCTGATATGATTTGCTCTATAAATAATTTTTGCAGGGATCATCAAAACATTTTATCCCACATAGTGCCATAACCAGTTCCGTTCAAAAGGATGATATTGTTGCGTGTGTTCTTCTACTTTATAATCCAACAACAAAATGTCCGTTGCATGTTCATGCATATCGGTGCGATTCAGAAACAACAGCCGAAGCCCTAAATCAGCAACTTCAAGTGCTTATTAATAGGCCTGAAAATCAAAAACGTTTTGCTGAATTGGAATCAAGGTTGGTATATTTAACAGATTTATTTTGGCCTATTTTGTAATTAATTACTTCTGAAAAATCATGTTCGCATTGCTGATGAAGCGAAATACCAGATCATTTCCACGCTTTTTGCACTTCTTAATTCACTACATATTGTATCGGATTTCCTTACTCACTATTCAGCAAATTTGCCAATCAAAAGACATCAAGCATTTTAGTTTAACAGGTATAATTAATAATATAACTAATAAAAGTAATTCTTCTGTTAGAAACGTTTTGACACAAATGGATTTTACACTATGTTTGACTAGTTTCGATTTCGTGGACGCTCGAGTCTCGCATAGGCGCAAGGATCTTGATAATAATACTTAATCTTCATATCGAACGTATAAGCTTGTAATTGTTGAAGCAACGTTTTCCTTATTTAGTTCGAAAGTGTCCGCAATTCTCTGCAAACGATATGTAGGAACCTCAATCAGATCACTGAACCTTGGCGCACCGAGTGCTTTCCACCTCCTCTGGATGACAAAAGGTTATTTCCACTTTCGCGTGGTTGTCGGTTATTCCAATAGTTTCTCCCAGTTACTATTATGTTGGGAGGCCAGTGGCCGAAATAGATTCCAACTAACAGTAGGGATACTATCTATACCGACCCTCACTGAGAGTATTAATTGCAACTTCTTCTTGTGTTGAAAATTCATCTCTTGTCAACTCCTTCCGCCCTTGTATAAGTCTCTTCAATTTGTTCCGCTCATCTTGAAGGATAAGAGGCAAGGAATAAATTTTTGCAGGTGAGAGTGAGTTATGAGCATATAAACAAGTAGAGATTCGAAGTTTTGACGAAGCACTGTTAACTGTACTCCAATATAAGGAATTGGAGTAGAAGAAAAGATAATAACTAAACCAACCCTAACTAACATCCCATTTCCATTGATCGGTATAACTTTTAACGTTTTTGAAATTCATCTCAACATATTTCTTTCCGCTTCCAACCGGTTAAATTGAAGAAGTCTACGAAAAAAGCCATCATATATATTCAAACGATTATATCTTCTTCATGCTTCACGATTTTACACAATTCATCATTTATCTGCAGATTTGTATACTATAATAAACTTCTAGTTTTCATTTTAATAAAATACAATAACTAATGAATTGTTTTGGAAAAAGTGAAAGTGATATTTCGTTTTTGCGTGTAAACGCTCATATAATATCTACATGGTGTGGTCTTTGGGGGACCCCCTTGTATTATAATATGAAATTAAATGCAATAACACACAAAGTGAAACATGATTTTCATCATGCATAAGTATGGCTATTGCATGGAGCAATAAAATATTGTAAAAGATTATCTAAACGGGTAGACAACATTCTTGTACGATGATGCAACTGAAATCGGCCAAGTAAAATGTTAAAAAGTCATAGAGTTGATAATATCGAGAAAACTATCAAGTCATTATAGTTAATGTCCATTTTAATAGTTTTATTATAACGTTATTTCTAGTATGTTGGTGGGTTGTAATAATTAGATACTGCGTACTGTGGTTGAATAGGATAAGGCAATTTCTTCGTGATTAATGCAAAAATTTTGCAAAATGCTTGCATTTATTGCGTAAACTTCTGAGGCTGGAGTTTAAAGGATTATAGCGTTGATTGAATACTACTTTGCAGACAGGCAGTTGCAGAATGATGGTTTACGCATAACAATTTGCTAATTTCAAAAAATTATTAATAGGTGGAATTATATAAGTGAACCTGCGCAATCAGCATCGGTCCTTAGCAATTCTTTTTTTAAAGTGTAATGCATTTTGGTTTTTGACATTATTAATTTATTAATTTACACAACAGCCAGCAATTAAACTTCTCATTTCTCACCAATTCATCAAATTTATTCAATTTACAGACTTGGCTTGTCTCCAGTGACCAGCCTACAAATTGATCCTCAAGAGAAACGTTCATCGCGTCGATTCGAATCATCCCCGAAACGTTTTGAATCGTCCTTGGGTAGTGATACAGGAACAAGTACACGTGAATCAGAGTGTAGTGAAGAATCTCCATTGCAATCGCAAAGATCGCCGGTAGCTAAACATAAGAAGAGCCTATTTGACTCACTTGCTGCGGAGCTTCGAGCTAAATTAAATGGAAATGGACCGCCACTCCTCTTACCACCACGTGATTACGATACTGTACATAGATCAAAAGGTAATTTAGCAGCAATCGAATTACGGCGTTGTCAGAATAGTTTAATCGTCGGAGCCACTAATTCGCCTACGGGCAAACAACCATTGGTATCATCCAGGGGTTCATCTGGTATAGGATCAGATTTAGCACCAAGCCCTGAACGACAGGAGGAACGCACGTCAAGTGGTATAAAATAAAATAAAAATTCAAATTTTTTTTCAGTGAATCAGAATACTTTAGCCTTCCTCTCATTTTTCAGATGACGAAAATTGGTCAAATGAAGCTGACAATGCCATACCACAAATCCAATCGAGTCAAACTCGAATCGACAGCAAAACACGTTTCCGCACAGATCGTGATACAATTCAACGAGATAAATACATACAAAACGCATCACCACCACAACTGACCAAACATCGATCGGTGAGTCGTGAACGGGAGCCTATAGGACGAGAATCTTGGAAAGCAGAAGAAGAAATACGACCAATCATTATGCGGCCAGCTGACTTCGATGCAAGATTCAAGAAAGTAATGCTAGACCGGGATTTCGTGGATGAAGAAGAACCTGTCCCGATGTCCCGACGAAGCAAGGAGGGTACACCACAAGTTGTTGCCCATGAGCGGAAATATCGAAAACACTCAGACGATAAACCTCCGCCAGTCAATCCCAAATACAGTCCTGAACGAGCTAAATACAACAAAATGGAGAAATCGTTTCAGAACAAGAAACCTGTAGATCGACAGCTGTGCGAGCCTCCATACGATGAAGACTACGACTCAGAACCAGAAGCATATCGAAGAAGGGAGAATTTGACTGACAAGGAAAAGTACCATGAAGCATACGCTCAACGCGATCACAGAGATCATCAGCCGTTGAAAAGGTATTCCAGTAGTCCCAATTACCGCGACGAAGAGGAAAATGATCGAAACCATTCCATGCCCAGCAAAGGAGCTGATCGAGCTGATCGCAGATATTTCAAATCACCTGCCCGCGATAGGAATCGATCAATCGATCGAAACCGTTACATTGAGCAGGATGGCTATCCAAAATACAACAACAGTCCACGTAATCCTTACATCGAACCCGACAGTTTGCCATACCGAGAAAGTGTTGAGAAGATGATCAAATCACGAGTTATGCGCTATAACTCGCTCGATGACGAACATTATCGAGGTGAATACCCAGAAAAGGACATCACTCCCAGACCACGTAAGCCCGCAGGCTACGTAAAAGGTGACAAATATTCTGTCCCGCTAGCTGGCGGTCCTTTGGATCAATATGACAACGAAAAGCAGTTCGTTGGCAGACACAAAGCTACTAGTACGTCTCCTGATTCATCTATCAAAGTCTCACCAAAGGACCGATTCCATGATGCAAAGGAAAAATTCCGGGCTATGGAGAAACAGAAAATGATCCCTATGAAAAAGGAAATGATCACGCCAGATGGCTATGACCCAAACATTCCAGTTCATGGCCGAGGCTACATCGATCCGAGGGACTATGATGGGGGACGATACGATAATTGGAGTGATGATGAACAGTGCATGATAAAAGAACGACGACACACTCCGCGTGACTACCGTTATAGCGATAAATCGTCGCGCGGTTCTGGTCACGACGCTTTCCATTCAGGATTGAATAAATCGAACTCGAAAAGTCTTTCCAATTTGGCAAAAGGATATCGACACAGCTATGCTGAGCCACGTCCTGCTCTTCCACGAGCCGGAGGTCGTGTCGGCTTAGCTGCCGTCAATCCATACTGAAGGAACATCATTTTTCAGTTTTTTCATTTCAGATAAATTTAAAGTAATGAACAGGGCGTAGTATCGAATACCTCCGGGAATCGATTGGTATATCGGACCATGGTTGGGATAAACGTAGAACGCTTTATTTGCAATACTCAATTGCAGTATTGAAATTCACAGTGTTCGCAATGAGTGCAATTCAACGAAATTGATTTTGTAGAACTACACAAGAGCTATATATATATTGTGCCTTCTTTTAAATTTGTATGATATGCGAGACATTTAGCGTTGGACTAATCACAAAGGAATGGTTCACGCAGGAACTTATTTATTAAAGAATGACACGTTCGTAAATCAAATAAAATGTGCCTTGCGTTGTAATATTTTTTTGTAATCGATTTTTAACATAAATAAATATGTGTTGGTGAACTAATATTAGAATTTTATCTCGCGACAAGGAAGAAATGGTTAAGATGTAGTGCTGAGGTAAAATTGGTACGAGATTTCTTTTACAGCAAGTATTTTATATAGCCCACATCTCTATACTATGGTTGACGACGGATAAAGATCATTAAATCTGATTACTTCAATACGAAAACACTTTGTTGAGAAGAACAACATTTGAGTCTGATTTTAAGAAGACATTGGACAATTCCCGATTTCATTTATTTCAAGAACTAAGAACGTCAGCTGACCACCAGGATCATGCAATCTCAAATCATTAGTACCTGTCTTATTGGGGCTTATACGAAAATAAACAATGAACTAACATAAAAGGAACATCCAATGCAACATATAAAGTTTACTACACACTATTTACTTAGAAAGAAGTACATTCAATCCAAGCAAACCGAGAATTAGAAAACTTAATGTCATCGCTTGTTCTGTAAAATAAAACTTGAACATATCTATTAGTTATGACTTCGTTTCAATTTAATATTCTAACGTTCAGTGGTAATTTCGTTCTATCGTGGCAAACTATCAAATTTTCAGTAAAGAAAGTGGCCTTAATGATCAGTCCTTCTTGTATTTCAAAGTTTTGTGATTCGATATGAATTCATTTCATAAAATACATTCCAACCCAATGTAACGTAAAGTACTTACTTTATTATTCTTATAAGGTCACAAAATTATGTCTGATCAGGTTTGACTTCATTTTGATATCTGCTCTTTGATTCGCGTTGGTTCTTCCTCAAAGCTAATTACAGGCATTGGCGTTTTATCTTCACTCTTACAGTACTCTTTGAATACCTGTACACGCTCCCAGCAACTCAGCTGATTCAATAATTATACAATGGATACTTCCTTTAGCCATCTGGGATACTTGATCCCGCGTTAAGTGCTTTGAAGGATAATGTGAATGTTTTCCCCGATACCATTTGCCATCCCTGAATTTTCAATTCCGAGTATTTTGACTTCCAATGCACCTCTCATGGGTACGAAAATTCATAAATCGGCGCGGGTGTCAAATTTGTTTCGCGAATTTACGAAACAAACCAGCTGAAGCCGAGGATAGCTTGGTCTCTGTAGTTAACCTGCTGCGTCGTATCGTCCGAGCATATTTCAGGATGAAATGATCCGGCTCTTTCGTCAACGAAACAATTTACTCTTCTCACATTCTGTAACCGTTTAGTTTCGTTCTGGGTTCGTTGAAAACTTTCTATTGCTATGGCTACTGTCACCATTTTGTAAGAATTCTCCATTACGCATACATATTACCTTTGTACTCAATGAACAACTCTATCCATGCGACTTGGTTTCTCTGCACTCTTCCCAGAAATTTCAGAATAGTATAAATTTTAGTCTTAGCAATTGACTGCAATAGTCAAGAACGTTGCCATTTCTAAGTAATTACTCACCAAAGATTTTCCATTAATCAATAGATCTGAAAATTAAGAACATTTCATTGTTAAGATTTTATTCTTAATACTAAACACATCTCACAATATACACAAATATACATAAGCAATACACTACTATTCCGTACTCCTTTCATAAATTTGAATATACGCTTCCGTTAATGTTATCATTTGTGGTAAGATGTTTGTAACATGCAAGTCTTGCATTTCATACCATTGACCGTTTGACTTGTGCAATATATGCACGCGATAGGTTCCCTTGCTCGGTTCGCCATCATGAACAATGTTTGCCACTAAATTGTACTTTGTGCATGGATGCTGCTTTCGATTCTCTGCAGTAAGAATGTCACCGAAATCAACGTTCCTAAAAACAACATAGCAATTATTATCGATAATTCTCTGGACAGTCGACTTACTTAATTGGGAAATTCACAATTGTCGGATTCTTCTCCAAGAAGAAAGTGTTCTTGGTAAAACGTTTGATGTAAAGTATTATGAAATATGGCAATCGATTGATTTCGAACCGTTTCATATAGTTATCCTTGTAAGTTTTGTATTCCTTCTCCGTTACACTATTGAATTTCGCTAGAAGTTGATACAAATTCACCTGCGGAATGATATTCTCTCGGAACTCATCAGTGAAAAGTGGCGGCGGAGGTAGGTCGCAAGTGAGGTACAAAAAGCTTGATGATTCCGACTTTTCCTGATACTCTTCAGTCGCAAGCAATAAGGCTTTCTGAGTATCGTCCAAATCTGTCGAGGGAATCTTCCTCGTGTATATTGTCATTTGCCCCAGGAACGATTTATTAATAATCGATGAATCAGGCTTTTTCGTCCCTTTCAACGCCCGATGCAAAGTGTGAAGGAACCATGAAAGGAAATCAATTGGATCACCCTGTTCTGTGATCTGGAAACGTTTGTTGCTCCATAGCACAACGGCCTGCAGCATTTCATGAGGCGACACATGGGCTTTGAAGTTCCTGGGATTCCACATTTTACGCATAAGCTCTCCGAAGCGTTGTACTAAAGTGAATATAGAATCGCCTGGCGGCCGTCGAATTTTTGCGTAATTTTCTTCTCGCAAAAAGTAGTCACGAAGTGGAGCCACATGCGAGAGTGCATGTAGCACAACGTTGCAATAATCATTTGCCTTGATATTATTTAGACCAACTACTCCGGGAAGATATAAAGTACCATCGACTGTTCGGGAATACTTTACCAAAGGACTATCCACATTTTTAATATCCGCAGTGGTGAAGGTTGGATTTAGCACATATTTAATGTCGTCTAGCGATGAATCTATAATTTCGTAATTGTCGGGAAGACAATAACACCTCAGCGTTTGGAGATTTAAGAACACATGATGCGATTCTGAAACGGAATGCGTATAGGCGTGTGTATTCGTACCCCTGCCTTGGAAATATTTCCCACAAACTAGACAAGCGTACACATTGATTCGGGTCAACGATATCGAGCAGAGTTTCTCGAAGTCAAAGTCTAATATCTGCCGGTTGATTGTATCCAGATACGGGCATACTCGATATTTTGGATTGAATGCCGATGGTGTATACGTATCTGAAATTTTTCACATTGCTTCTATTGCTTCGAAATTTTTAGCTATTGCAACTTACCATCATCATCGGCATCAAATAGTTTAGGCTTCTTTTTCACTGGTTCTAAAATAAATATACAGTTAGTGCTAACAAAACAAACATACTCTGAATAAAAAACCATACTCATATCCATTAATTCTATTATGTATTTTCAATTTATTTCTGATACCGGCAACAACCCAACCTAATTTCCCAAACACTCTTTAAATGTCAGCGACACCAGCTGGCACGTCAAGTTAATCAACATGAGTGAAGTTCGCTGCATATTCAAAATTCAAATCCGATTAAATTTACGCTACTAATGAAATTCTGATATTCGAAATTTCACATTATATGACTGCATTCAAACCGACCAACTAGCTTATAGCTATGTAGTGCACTCTTGCACTAAAACAGCAATTAACTACCTGTAAAACGTAGTAAAAAACATTGCATTTACTCCGAAAAAATATATTACTTATCAGGTATAAAACGACTTAAATGATATTTAAAACTAACATTCACTAATATTGTAAACTACAATGCCAGCATTGTCCTAGCATTATGTCAAACATAATCTATATAATATAATAATGCTCAATTCATCTTATCAATATTTGTATAATCAATGGTCGTTATTACTGTACTACGCTTAGTTTACAATTGTTAGAATCTCCCATTTTGTATCCTTCATAACTCTTTTTTCTTTTTTGAATTAACAAAATAAAGTACGATTAAGACATTCATTGCACTGTTGTCGACGAAAAATTAGCAGTCTCTTCGGCCGATTGTTTGATAGGAGACGGCATTACCGCTGACATGAATTTACCTTGTTCCGCAGCAGCCTTTTGTTTCATTAGTGCAACTTTCAAATCATCCATTAAATCTTTCTGATCGTTCTTCTCGCGAAAATGCTCTTGTATGTGCGCACGCAATTCATTGTGTAGACGAAACGCTGCTGGACATTCTTCACACCGATAAGTATTCTCACCCACATGACTTCTTGTGTGTTTCACCAAATCATTGCTTTGTGCAAATGATCTATCACAATATTTACATTTATAAGGCTTCTCGCCTGTGTGCGTTCGCATATGGCGTTTTAAGGGATATGATGAAGTAAATCTAAATGCAAAGACAATAAAAATAATAGAGAGCATGATGTAGGATCTTCGCAGCAAGAGCTACTCACGTCATTCCACAAGCATCGCATGCATAGGGACGTTCTCCTGTGTGGATTCTCATATGTTTTTTGAGCGATTGTGGCTTCGTAAATTTCGAGTCACATTGCTCGCAACTATATGGTTTGATATTCTGATGTGTTGTCATATGTCCTTTCAGCTCACCTTTGCAAGCAAATCGACTGGGACACTCAGGACACGCGAAAGGTTTAATCCCAGTATGTCGTAACAAATGCTGCCGTAAATTACTACCATTATTGAAGGCCTTTCCACATTGTGCACAGAGGTATGGTTGTTCGCCGGTATGGGTGCGTAAATGATCCTTAAGCGTGCAACTTTGCAAAAATGCTGGGAAAAAATATACGTTGAGACGAAATGAAACATTGCGAATGTAACGCATCTTACCTTTATTACAAAAATGACAAACGTGTGGCTTCACACCATTGTGACGATTAATATGATCGATTAAACGTGAAGTCAATGCGAATCGTTTTCCACAAATGTTACACTGATAATTTCGGTATTCCTCGTGACTTTTCATGTGTCGTGTCAACAAATTAAGTTGAGGATACACTTGAGAGCATATCTCGCATGTGTATGATTTCTTTTCACCTTTTGTTCGATGCGTTCTCATATGTGATGCTAATGATTCTTGTTTTGCAAACTCTTTTGGACATTCAATGCATTTAAAAACCGTTTGCTGCTTCAATATCGTTGATGACTCATTGATAACTTCTGTATGAACAATGGCATGCCGTCGCATGTTGCTTTCATGTACAAATCTTACTTTGCAAACTTCGCATTCGAATGGTCGGCCGTCAGGATCATGAACATTCATATGACGTATAAGGCGTGATTTTTTCTCAAACGTTTTCTTGCACACACCACATTCTAAAGGCTCTTTTTTACGTCTGCTTAAATATTTGGGAAAGGGTTAAATAAAAATTTAATACAATAATATTCGGACAAACCTTCGTCCACTCGTATGAGATTTCATATGACGAACCAATCGGGACTTTTTATCAAATACCTTGTCGCATACACCGCAGCAGTAGTTCTCAAGGCTATCATCAAGCTTAGATTTTCGTTTTCTTCCAGATGTAATGCTTAAATATTAAAGCGTAACCACCTAAAGTGAATTGAAATATTTACCTTTTCCCTAGTAGTTCTTCTTCGTTTTCTTCGCTTTTTATTGTTGATTTGTTTTCCTGACTTCGAACAAGCAGTTTCGAAAGGGGCTGCCAGTCTTCGTCATCAAAATCATCCTCATCGTCCTCATCCGCATCTGCTTCAGCATCAAGATCAGCATCTGCATCAACATCTGCTTCTCCATCCGCATCAGCGTCATCATCAGCCACATTGTCATCAACAACATTTTCACCAACTGCATCATCATCTATGTGATGATAATTTCCTTTTTCTTCGAATATATCAATTTCATTTTCATTTTCTTTGTTCGACGGCGGTGTAGCTTCAATCGAAAACCGACCAGCATCCACAATTGTAAATTGATCCACGTCATTGGCTATGATTTCAATAATTTTACTTTCAGCAGGTTGCATGAAACTTTTAACATCTGCCAACAATTCATCCTCAAGAATTTCTTCTTTGATGCCAGCTGAAGCATGCAATTCAATTGATTGATTTTGATCTGAGTTGATTTCCTGTTCGGACGCTGATATATATTGCAGATTTCGAATTTGTATTAGATTATTTCGAGAAGTTTCACATTTTTCGAGAATACTATACGATTGGTGAATATCGTTAAGGCAATCAATGCAAATTTGGTCGGGTAGATCGTTGTTTTCGCTAACCTGGAAATTAAGATTCATGTTTATTTAATATTCGTAATATGTTTATATTCTGAAATTCAGGAATTTTGATTTTTCAAGTCTGGTGCATAATTTCTATTGCGGTTATGCCAACGTCAAACCCCGTAGGTCCACAACTCACTTGCTTCTGCGTGCATTTCGATGAAAACGGAGAGGAACCTTTATGCCCTTCCTATCTAATACAGGCGAAATATAATTCATAACAAATATCATAAGTAGGAGAGATATTACATTTCCCAATGATGTGCCATTGTTATGAGACTGTATCAGTAAATCGGTCTGGGCGACTCATATTCGTGGCGTTGAAGCGAACCAGTCACTCACATATCTCTCTTTCTCTAGATTCTACTATGATTCAATCAACCTGGAAGCCATCAGATCAGGGTATTTCTGCAGCATGAGCGATGTTATTCCGTCTCAGCCAGGGTATTTTTCAGAGGAAAGCAATCGTTGAAACATTTCGAAACAGCAAATATTGTAAATAATAAATGTGTTTATCAACCCGCATGGAATCTATGTCTTTAACATTTATGTTGTTATTTATTTAAGAATGATTTAAAGCATCAAGTAAAGACGTTCACCAACGTTCAACAGCATTGATAACTATAAGATAATGGTAATTAATGCAAGTAAAAATAAAAAGACACACTTGAACGAACTAACATGAATATTTAAAAGTTATTAAATAATCCACCGCGCTCCTAATCATCTGAAATATTCGTCTCCGGCATCTCGATCCTCAGATTTTCAAATCTCCTATCAAGAAATGTTTTCCAGGGCTGTTTTTTTTTATTAATTTTGCCCGAACACGCCGAATATGCCTCAAATTCATTTCATGACATCAAATTAAGTAAAAGGACAAGTATTGGAAAATTTAAACCTATACGCGAAATCATAAATAGAATGCAGGTGCATGGATATGAATGCATATTTGTGGGTTTTTGGCATCACAGATCCCTTCATTGAAACACCAAGCAACCTTCGAAATCAAATGTTTGCGAAGCAAAATGCAAAACGTAAGCAAACGCAGTCAATTGAACTTTACGAATCATCCATGTATTCAAATTTAAGCATAAATATTCAAACTTACCAACAGCTTGGAAAATATATTCCATAATTCAACAACACTACTGCAAGTAACATTTATTTGTGGTGCTATAGATTTAGCAATATGATGCATTTCCTTATTACTTTCGGCACAAACACGACACAATTCATGGAAATTCATTTTTACATTGAAAACTTAAACAAAACTTTTATGAGAATTCATAAAATGTCGTGTTGAAAAAATGTTGGAAACCTCAAGCTCACAAATCTCTTGTTTACGTTGCCATTGACATTTCATATTTGACATTTGTATAACTATGAAGAAATAGTTACAGTGATTGTTTTCTCGTATATTTAGTGATGTGGATGCGTTTATAGGATTTTAGACGAAACGTCGGTGAAATGGATTTAAAAATTTAAGTTTTAAGTTACTTTATATAATTGTTTCAGATTACTTTAGTTTATCTTATTCAGTTAACCAAATAAAAGACGTTCTTGCAAAATAAAACCAAAGATTAATTGACATGTTTATTTCTACTAAATTCTGGATAAAAATGCAATTCAATCGAAAAGGAAAGCTGGTTAACTTTACGGCATTTAAATACAATCTTAAAAATGGTTAATTTTAAAAAATATTTAAAGTTCTCACCAACATCATAGTCCTAATATTGTAGAACGCTCAAACTGAGAAGTGAAATATGCTGTTGGGTCATTCGCTGCCCATCACATAAACTGGGCAGGCACGCATTCACACAACTCGTCAGGATTGAAAGTTTCTGAGAAAGTCTTTCGAAAGAGTGTTAAGCATATCCCGGACTCGCTGCTAGGATCCAGGAGTCTGGAGCTAGCTATAATCAACTACATGTTGTTTCTGATACTGCCAGAGGAGAGATAAGTACACTTTTAAAGCATTGCCACAGCTTTCAGGGAATCTTTTTAATATTACCATGACATTCTTACGTTTCCAAGCATTCTTAAGGAAACTTCAAGTTTAAGTGAATAAAAATATCGGATTCAAAGGATTTATTTTATTCATATCAAAATTAACATCACACGAAGAACAAATAATTGGAACATGTTGTTTCAGGAACAACTAGGTAGAATCGTATATTAAATTCGATTTTTTAGAGTGCTTATTTAACCTCATATTCTACATGAAACCTATTCAAAAAGTTTTATCAAAATGGTAATGAACATTTAAAAATTGAAAAGTACTTAATTCTGTCCTTTTTCAAATTTTATCTATCTAATAGTACTCACAAAAATGAGTGACCAATATTTATCCCATTAATTGAAGAATAAAATAACTTTTTTACATACTGATTAACATAATTAAGGCATAAGATGAATATGTTTGTTTGCAGTACTCTGAATTTTTGTGCGTTTAATATTTCGAAAACTTTCAAAATATTATTTGCATAATATTGAAATCAAGTAACGTATTTCCTTTTTATAGAACGATGAATAAACCAATAAAGATAAAAGCCTAACGACTCACGCTACACTCATCAGGTCAAAGAGCATATGAGCAAATTTGAAAAGTAAAATTTTCCGAGAGGCACATAAATGAAACCATGCATTAAAATTGTTTTGAAAACAGTCAAAGCTGTAATAATTGAACACACGCCGCTAAGCTAATAAAAAGGAAATTGAACGTTGAAAGAAGCAAAAAACTGTTGGAAATATCATTTTATCGCCTTGATGAACATAGAGCACGTTTAATAATCTCAACGTATAAGCTATACTTGAACGCTTATTCGGCATTTATTTGCGTTTCTGTGGTATCAACAGGACTCGAATTCATATCGATTTTATCATCTAAATCAGTCGAAGACGTGTTTTCTGGTAGTTCAGCAGCTTCTCCTTGCGACGATAAACTACGATGTATTTTCATGTGTTCAGAAAGATCTGTATCATTAACAAATGATTCTCCACAGAGTCCACAGTCCAGTTGTTTATCATCAGAATGAATGCGCATATGTAACTTAAGGGCGTAAGCTAAATTAAACCTGTTCCAAAATAATACCAATAATAAATCAATTCTTTAAAGTAATCGAAAACCTTCATCGCAATTTCGCAACTCACTTCTTTTCACAAATTTCACAAACGTGTGAATTATCATTCGAATGCATCCTTCTATGTCGGATCAAATCAATATGTTTGGGGAATCTTGAATCGCATATATCACAGCCATATTGAAAGAACGTTTGAGGCACATCCAAGGAATTCGAAGGAGTCTTTGACTCATTTCGATGGACTACATTTTCTTCCGTAGAATCATTACAGTCTCTTGTTTTATGTTTTACTTCCATATGAGACAAATATTTTTGGTTACTATCAAATGTCTCGCCACATAACGAACAAAGATACGCCGATGATTCGTCCTCGTTATGAGATCTCTGATGATCTTTCAGACAAAGCTTATCTGTAAACGCTGTAAAAATACGTTGGTGTATTATCAATCCAAATCGTTATCCATACTTACTTTTGTTACAAACAGTACACAAATATGGTTTCATCACTTTATGATGCGCGAGATGATTAACAAGTTGGGTTTTAGTCATAAAAGATTTTGAGCAGGTGTTGCATTTATTCCGTTTTGCATGTCGATGACGGTGCGATGATAGTGCTCTTGCATTAAAAAATAATTTATTGCATATATCACATCGATGTTCGTCAAGTGATTTATCTTTTTTCTTCTCATCAGTTGCATGCGATCGAATGTGTGCTTCCAACGCCAACTGATTTGAGAATTTACGTGGGCATTGTGAACAACTCAACATATTGGTACCTTTCTTTTTCGTGACACTATGCATAAATGAATGTACTTCGTAAACACTTTGACTATTGAATCGAGCATGGCACACTGAACATTCAATGGATCCTTTTCGCACAATGTGAGTGCGTAAATGACGATTGAAGCTTATTTTCATAGCGAAAGTTTGATTGCATGTATCGCATTTAAAAATAGTTCTAAAATGTAATAAGAGGCACACATGAAACTTTTTTCTAGATTATTGAATAAATCAAATTCTCACTTAAAACTGAAACGTAGTCTATGTCTTACCTACCTCTCAGATAATTCTTGTTCCTCAACTTTTACTGGACTCGCCTCCTGAAAATTATCATCTGAATTGGAGTTTGTTTCAGTAGCTAATTGGGTTTTTGTATCATGAAGACCATTAGGTCTTTCTAAAAGTTCACTTTTATATGCCCATTTTACAGCCTTCACCGGTATATGGAATTCTCGTCCTCTACGTTTCTTAAAAGGGCTTTGTTTTGTATTTTTACAGTATGAGTTGTTTTTATTAGGCGAAAATTTCAATTTTGCAAGCCGAACAGTGACTCGCTTCATTTGACCACAAATCATTTTAGCCTTCTGACATTTTTGAGCAAATGAATACGCTCCAAGTATCTCATTTCGACAAGCGCCGCATATTCGATCCGGCAAGGAAATGGTTTCATCAGTGTTTTTCTGAAAATGAGAAGAAAACGCACAACAGATAAAAATATCAACTAATAATAAAAGATTCAATTTTCCAGACCCACTGAGGGTAGATGAGGTCAAGGAACAAGATAATAAAAATAGGAGTAACAATGCAGAGCCAACTAACATAGACACCTCCAGACTAGAAGAAGCAATAACATTTAAGCCATGTAGATAAAATCCTAAACTTGTCCATTAGAACAATAATGAATCTTTACAAGCATTTTATTTCATCATTTCTTATTTTGTAACTTTTTTCTGGGTGTTTTACCTAATTACTCTAATTGATAAGGCAGAATAAGATTAATAAGATTTTGCCGCAGAGTTTGAGCTAGAGTTATTGAGGACGATTTCAATCGTAGACTAAGTTTAAACATTCGAATCAATAATATAGTTGGACCATGCCTTTTATAGTATAATATCAAAATTAAGAAAATTTAAATATCTAAGGCTAACGACATGTATTTGATTTGGAAGTGATTTAAACGATTTGAAGCAATTACAATTATCAAACTCAATTTATGGAAACTATAACTACTAACAGAACGTTCATTTATGGTAAAATGATATAAATCACCATGCGTTCGCGCTGCCTAATTCTTAGCAATTCTAACAAAGAATCTCCATATGACCATTCAGCTGATCCTGCCTGCTGTCAATCCATATCAATAATGAAGGTACGAAAAGATAAAAGCCAGTGTTTATCCCCACATGGTCAACACTACTAACCTTCAAATTTCAACAACTTATACAATTCATTTTCATTAAATATAAACGAATCTTGACCAAACAGACCATGTCTTACCAAAATTCTAACAAATGTCTTCCACACTGTAAACACATCACTCGATGTCGAATCGATGTCAGGTGTGATCGAATCAAACAAACCGAATAATGTTTTGTCATTCCGTAAACAAATTCGGCAGAAATCCTGAACGTGCATTTTCATTAATTCACTTTTCATAATTGCACCTAATCAATGATTCAATCGTTTATTTACTGCCAAACAATCAACCGGGTGATAGCGACGCTAATCAAAAGTTTTCTATTATGACACGGCGGGCTGCAAACTTTTAAATGTTCTACCAAATGGTAATACTGTGTGCAAACAACATACGATACTGGGGTACGTTCATTTGGCTTCCAAAAAGTTCAGACAACAACCCAGGCATTTTGTTGTTTATTAGTCGGGAACTGACATAATTTCGGTCGAAAAGGCTTTTTTCATGGAGGGGAAAAGCTATGACGAAGTTCACTTCGTGATGCGTTTCCCCAGAAATTGTAATATTACTTGGCGGTTTATCTTGATAAATTCGCTTGCACTTTGAAAAATATTAAATATTAGAAGAAAATTTATATTCAAAAAGTATAAAATTCGCACCTCCCCGATCGCATTTAAATATTAAAATATAAGGCATCATTTGATTAATTAGAAAGAAGTGTCGATTGAGATTTCCATATCTCCTAACCGAAAATTGACTCTATTTTGATTTGACTTTATAAAGATTTGGTTTGATTCTATCCAGTTCCCTCCGGCTGCATGAGACCACTTTCTTCGTATATTTAGAATCGGGGAGGGAAAGGCTAGTGGACTAGCCCCAATATCAATAGTAACCTGATATTCGCAAATGATGGCAATCTTAGAATGTGTCTATTATATTCATCATAGTAGTTACTATAGTCCCCAATGCTCCAGTGATGCCCACGAATCGCTTGTACTCTGCAGTGAGGGGTTTGCAAGTTGCATCTATGTAAAACAAATTATTAAATACTTTCCGTTGCTTATTTTTATAATGAATTTCACATATAAACGCAATTCGAAATGTAAAGTATCTTTTTAATTATTAATATTGAGCACAAAACATGTTAAGGTTATGTTTATTTTGAATATTAATTTGGCATAACATTCCCATTAGAGACATCACTAAATACTGCAAATTTAAAGTTAATTCAAGTTAAAATACCATCCAACTTAATTCTAATTTGGCACAATTAATTGTAAAATCATAAAAGTCACTCAGTCATTTCAAGAAACAAAAAGAAACACTGCAAATATCTTTGGCATCATTATCCTATGTTATTTCCACATCAGATTCAACTTCCTCCAGTTTCTTCTGTTCAAAATGTTCTTCGATGTGCGCTCGTAGTTCGCCTTGCAATCGAAACGATGCTGAACATTCATCGCACGAATAAACCTTCTCGCCAACATGTGTCCTCAAATGCTTAACGAGATCATTACTTTGCGAGAAGCCTTTTTTACAAATTTTACAGGGATAAGGCTTCTCGCCCGTATGCGTTCGCAGATGTCTACGTAAATGGTCCCATGTCATAAAACTGTAAAATACTTTCTGTTATACGAATGAATTTTGTTAAGATATGATAAATAAATGTACTACCTAGAACCACAGGTTTCGCATGTAAACGGTCTTTCTCCAGTATGAGTTCGCTTGTGCTTGTCCAGAATAAACTTCTTCGAAAATTTGGAATCGCATTGATCGCAGGCAAATGGCTTCTCTTTCGAATGGATAGTCATATGAGCCTTAAGCGCCCCTTTCACCGTAAATCGACTCGGACATTTGACGCACGCAAACGGCTTGACGCCAGTGTGTCGCATTCGGTGCTGTTTTAAGTTGCTCTTATTGCTGAAGTTTTTCCCACATTCAGAACATTCAAACGGGGTATCGTTACTGTGCGTTCTCAAATGTTCTTTAAGGATGTAGGACTTTTCGAAAGCTGGTGATGAACGGAAAATAAATAAGTGTGCCGTTCGAACGATTAGATTGGTTTACCTTTGCTACAAACAGAACAAACATGAGGTTTAACGCCCTTATGCCATTTCAAATGGTCGTTTAGCTTAGGCTTGGAATGGAATTCTTGAGGACATTGATTGCAGCAATATGTTTCCAAACCACTTCGGTGCATCTCTAAATGCATTAGATACGATCTCTCTTTCCGGAAAACTCTTGTACACTGTCCACAATGATAGCCAGTTGGCTTCAACAACTCATTATACTTTTCATGTTCGCGATGACTTCTTTTGTGTCGTTTCAGCAAGATTTCTTCGCCGAAAGTTTCGTCACAAATATCGCATTCAAATGTACTCGCATCAACACTATGATCAATCAAATGTCAAATTAATTCTTCTTCGTTTTGGTATTTTTCATCACAAATGTTGCATGGGAAAGTCCCCTCTGAGCTAGAAATCAAAAATGAAAGTCCTCATAAATGTTTTCATTTTAAATTAAATCATTACTTTTTATTCGAAGTGCTCTCCTTGACGACCTGCAAGAAATCAGTGCCTGCGTCAGTTACCTCTACCTCGCTCCCAACAATTAATTCGCTTATGGAAACGTTAAATCCTTCAATAATAACAAGCGGTAGCTCTGATTGTTTATTAACATTTTGCACAAGTTCTTGAGGTTCGGGATCATTAACGACATCCTCTGCAGCCTCTACAAGCGCATCCGCTGGGCCACCGTTTTCGTCGGTTATCGTTTCTGCACAGGGACTTATTTTTAGAAATTCACGTAGTTCTCGATCCGATTTCAAACACATTTGTTGAAAATCGTATGCTTTTAACAGTGTATCGTAGCACTGAAGACAAATTGCTCCAGGAAGTTCATCGGTGGGCGTGATTTCAAGCGTGGAAATGGATGAAAGCATCACAGACGCTGGAACTGTCGAACTCGATGGCGATTGATGGAAAATATTCCAAAACGGCGGATCTCGTTTCATACACGCACGACAATAATCACTGAGCATCGTTGAATTGAATTTAAATGGGTCAATGTAGTATTTTGCACTTTACACGAAACAATCGTAAACAATAATAAATCGATACTCAACTCACGCAGTTGACGTCTCACCGGCTAATGTGCAAATCGCCATATGTGAGATACACATTGTACAGTTACAAAACTGTACAGGAGTGACGGAGTATATGGCCAACTCTGCAATTGTTACATATGGACACGAACAATTGGTTTTCATACTTCCAAAATTTCATTTGCTGCTAGCTCCTAATAAAATTTTGCATGAAATCGTTGCGCTTACTAGGTACACGACTCTTAATTTCCTTACCGTTAAGTGACTTCACTTATGTCTCTTCAATCCTGACACAATCGATCATGTTGCGTCCAACATCTACAAGCTCGAGGTAGTTCCAGAAGATCAATAGCGTTTGGTCATCGCCGACTAGCAAGAGAACAGGAGCGTCTTGCTCAAACTTATTGTTTGAATTTTTAAAATTTACAATTATTCGAGGGAAAAATTTTCAAAATAACATTTAAGTTTATAAAAATTAAGAAACAAGAAAAGCATATGAGAATGAAAAAATAATTAGCTCTAAAACTACTGTTCAACGATATCCTGTAACGACGTAACTCCATAAAAAACCAGAGTGTCCTAGCCGAAGTAGTAGTTTCGCAACATTTAATAAAATAAAGTTACATTTTTCTTGGATTATTGTAAATTTTATTTGCATTTAATGTGTAACTTAATTAATAACCTATCCTACATAGAAAAACTGGTCGAACTTTGTGGCTCAGACTTCGGTTTTTTGGGTAACGTAGCCGCCCGCAGATATGGATTATCAATATTTGGATTATTCAATATTGCATTGTTTGTAGATGAGTTATTTTTGATGGGTGATATTTCTGGTTCTAACTTAATATTAGTTTCTTCTTTAACTGGTTTCGTTTCGTCCCCATCTTCTTCGTTGCCACTCTCATTATCATTTTCACCTGAAAACAATAAAATTAATATTTTCATTTTGTTAAGTGAAATTACAAATTCATCGAGTCGTGTACCTTTTGTTGTTACATCTTCTGTTCGATTGGCAACTTGATAGTGGTATTCAAGTTCGTCGAAATCGAATACTTGATCGGTGGGATTTAATGCTGCTAAATACGCAGGGAATGATGGTTTTGCAGCGATTACTGGGAAATAAAGAATAGTTGCAGAATAGCAAATTAACAATTTTATTTTTATTTTTTATTAATTTTATTTTTCACAGGAAATACTTTATCACGTTAAAAGTAATTGAAATTACTTGATAAATACTCAGAAACGTATCGATTCAACTTACATGGAAATATATTATCCTCTGTATCAAATAAACTTTCTGTTTCGCTTGTTTTTGCAAGGAATTTCGTTAACGCCCGTTCAATATCTCGTTTTTGATTTGCTGCCTTTTCACGAATTGCTTCGTATTCAGTTACTGGTTGTTTATGTGTCTTTGAATTAAAATGAAGTTAATTCAAACGTTAAAACTTACAGAATACTAGCATTCAATTACCGGTGTTCGTATATAAGCGTGGGGATCGGGTAGCGGTGGAAGGTAATTCGGAATGTGTGGTGGATGAGAATTTTTTGTTCCAGCTTGCAATAGATTAAGCTGTTTTTGCTGTGACATTTGTTGTGGTGTTGGGATTATGTGACGACTTTCACGTTTCCCAAAATTCTCTATACCTTGCAATGAAATTCCCATATTGATTAAAGCCACTATTACATCACCGATAACCGGAGTCGTCCGGCCAGATAGTTCACAATAATTCCGCGATGATTGTCCTATTTCGACCAACACTAGACGATTAAAGGAGAATAGCATTGAACATTTTTCGGGTTACATGATGTTTTACTTACAGCTTTGCAACATTTCAGTGAGTGTTTCCACGCATGCTTTCTCAGCTGATTCAAATCCTTTTTCTACTAAAATACTGGACACTGCCATATTTAGGACTTTCCTTCGAGGATTGCCGGTTGCCTGTGACTCGGGCTTCTCCATCTCAACTTTTTTTAAGTCCCCCAGTTTTCGACCTTCTTTTAACGCTTCCGAAAAAATATCAGGATAAGTCGTGTATTGCGTTAGCTAAACGCTAAGGATGTTCGTAACAAACGACCGTAAACAGCTTAGTTCTGATTACGAAAAAAATTCGGAAATTGGTAAACAGTTCAAAATACAAGATATGTTACTTCAAAGACAAGAAATAACGAATACTACAGAAATGTCCACTTTGCGTGAATTCTAAGACAGATACTAAATAACAAGTATCCCAATTACACCTGGTCTTAAGCAAATATATTCTGAATTGTAAATGTTACAGAAATGTTTACAAAACCTCCTTTATGTCAAACTGCTTAGTATGACACTATGAAATAATTGAATGCGAGTTGAAATGCTTCGTATGACACTATGCAATAACTAATTTCTAGCCTTGCCAAGGTGAAAGTTGGTAAAAAGAGCGTGGTGAAATACGTATAGCATATAACTATCTAGTATCCAATGAAAACAAAAAATTATTTTCTTAATCGCATGTGTACTTAGAAAACCGTGATTGAATAAAATAATTTTAAACTTCATAGCGCAAGTGTAGCACTTTTAATTAATTTGAACTGAAAACTGCATTCAGTAAACAATCGTGGTGAACTACAAAAGCTTCTTGCGGACACTTGTGACTTGTGCACCACCCTGTTCGCTTGTGCATCAAAAGAAAAGTTATCCTGAGTTGTTAGTGTTGATGTTGACGAGTGTCTAGTGAAAATTGCGAAAATAATTGTAAAGTACCGTGAATTTTAGCGTAAATCTAACATCAAAATGCTTCCGGAAGGACCTCATACGTCGGAAAGTCAAATGGTAAATAAAATATTAATTAAATTAAACGATAATGCGAAAACTGCATAGCGTTAGCTACTTTGTTGAGGTTAAACGCTATTAAGAGCGCGAAAACAGGATTCCGCGTAAACTACTGAAGTTTTTCGATACCAAAGCGTTTTTGTTTTACCCATAAGAGCAATGAGAATGATTCCAGACGGCAACGGTCTACGAATAAAAGCATTTTGAATGTAGGTCATGGTGGAAAAAGCACGGCAAAGTTAGATGCAAAACCACGAAAACAAATTTTTCGCATAAACGTCACTACGAATACGTGCATCGTGCGTGCGTTCGTGCGTGCATCTAACCTGGGTATATGATAGCCACGAGTGTTTGGTGAAAATGGCGGGCAAGTGATTTTTGTTTATTATTTACGTGAAACGATACGTATGCTAGTGTGACAAGGTAGAAACATAAAAACTGTTCGGCTTATGGGCTTCCCCGAAAAACGCGTCATCACATGAATCATGGATTATTCGTAGAAAATTTAAATTAGTTCAATGTTGATTTTGGGATTTTTCTGTGGAAAATTGCTGCTAAAAATTTTTTAAAATACTCGATTTGCATTTGATTCGAATGCATTCACAGTACGCCAACTTATAAGCAGGCGACCATAAGGCCTCTGTAGATTTATGATGCAAACTGCCCTAGGTAAATCTGCAGGCTTTTGGGTAACGCTAGCATTCTCCATGATTCTAGAAATAAGAAAAACTCGTGTCTTTTTGGACGCTTCATAAAAACTAACTCTTTTTTTTTTCTAAACAACGAGATGGCGAATACTAACTTTTCAAGAGAAAAAAAAAGAAGATGAATATTGTTACAAGATGGTCTTTACTATTTAATAGTATTAACACCATCATTTCTAGATCGGTCAAACCTTATTTGTACCCTCAATAATCAAACTTAGGAAATTTTATTTTTCCTCTACGTAAATAAATCAGAATTTTTTATGCGTAATTTCTCCTGTTTTTCTCGGCATCTATGCAATCTGAATGAGAAATTTGAAAACCCAACACAGGCAATGATCGTCCTCACAAGAGCTCCGATAGACTGAATACTCTACACTATAAAATCACTGCCTAACAACTTTATTATATAATATATAACACATTTGTTGTTGGCAATAGTATCCGAATTGTCTAATAATTATGACACTGTGGCTAACCACTACGTACGTGTTGTGCCTCAATTTCACAGACTAACTTTCATATTATTTTGGCGTTATAGATCTCATTTGATTTTTGAAAGAGTCACTTAACATTCTTCGAAGAACTATTTCCAAGGTTTATCTCAATGACACCTAACGAATCAAATTTCACGAATTTCTTCAGTTCAGCCCGTACAGACTAAGAGGACTGCATTGTAAGTTTGACCATCGGTGTTTCATATTATTGTTCTTTTGAAACATTTGCGGGATAAAATCTTTGTGATTGTTTGTATTGTAGAATCTCAATATTGATAATTATAATAAATAATTTATAGTGATACAATGAATATTGTACGTAAAATAAAAATTCATTACTTTTTCAGTCACTGCCATCACGAGCGACGTTATTACAGAATAACAATTTCTCAACATCTCCGCCGCTATCTACAAGGCATACTAACAATTCAACTCAAATACTCATCGAAATAATTTATCCGGGAATTTACTTTTCAAATGTTTCCGATTACTGGACACAAGAGAAATTACGATCACATGGTTTCACACATATTGTACATATTGACAGACATTTACACCACAGACTCCAGCAATCAACGACAGAATTCTCTAATACAGCAGCTGTAAATACAATTGAAACACCATCGGAGGCAACAGTAACCGCTCGACTAACCACATCACCAATGATCTCATTGAATGACAATGAAAACAATAATAAAAAAATATATTTGCTTGGTAGACAAAATGAGAATGATGGTGGAGGCGGTGGTGATGCTGATCGCCGATGCTATGTTAACATTAAATCTACAGTTAATACGTTAGATTTGAATTTCGGCGAAGAATCCTTTTTAACAACCGTTCTGCCGAATTGTTATAAGGCTGTTAAATTTATTGACAAAGCATTACAAAACGGTGGTGCAATTTTAGTGATTGATCGATTTAATGATCAAAAATGCTTGACGATAGTTATTGGATATTTAATGTACAAAAATAATATCACATTTAGGTGAGTAAATGATGTTACAAAATTACATACAAAAAATTGCATACAATTTCTATTCAGAAGATATTTCTTATGAAACTTGCTTTCTTCTCAAAATTCATTTTGCGGGATAATTTGTTTGGTGTTTTTGACAAGAACGTGTTCGGCCAAGCACAGAAACGATTTGCGAATAATATTTGAAAATACGGTGGTTACATACGATGTATACGATTCACGTGATTTTCATTTTTTCTTTACTTTGCTGCGAAATTCGACATTTTGAGCCAGTGAAGTCATCTTATGGCATCACATGGCACACTAAGACCTCTTTTAAGATCTCTCCTCTTTTAACGACGGCGAAACTATAGGATTTATAGAATTTTTCTAAAATAAATCATCAAAATTCAATTTAATTGCAATAAACATGCTCAACTCTGAAACTCCAATTTTGAAAGTTAAGTTGAAGCACTTCGAGTGTAATTTTCCAATGGCTCGAGTTTAGTTGGCCTCCAATGTTTCAATCGTAACTGACTTAATTTTGTTGCGACAATTCAAGCTGTTAAGGACGGCGACAAAGTTGGTGAGCATCCTCCCCTTTTGTTTTGTTTTCAAAATGTTCGATGGATTGGCAAAATGATCGGGTTGAGGGCCGACTTTTCCATAAGATGCTCTAAGCGCCTGAAACATATTCCTAGTTGAAAGTCGACTTTCATAATACAGCTGAATGATCATAGATATAGACGCTACGCCTGGCTTTAGCCTTTGGACAATGAAATGTTAAATGACCAAACACATGCCCACTCTACATGGCAGGTTGTAAAATTTATAAAACGTGTTTGCCTTAGACGTTCTTGTCGACAGACTGCAAGTAGGAAACAGAAAGCTGCAGCGAGACCGATGTGGACGCTTTTTCAATCAACTTCGCGGGTGTAGGCTTCGAAACAGCTGTCTGTTCCTACTTTTAAATAAATTTTAAGAGGAAAATAATAAATCCTTAAAAAGTTTCAATCACCTGATTCAAAAAGTGAAATTTGATACAATTTTTTTTTCAAGTCAACAAGAAGACAGTCGTTCTAAAAAACCGATGTAGAAAATCGGTAACTCTCTGCGTTGACAATGATTTTCACATTTGCTTACTTCATTTTTGCGTTTCAGTGATGCTTACCAACGTCTCAAAAGCATTTTCAAAAAGGCTGAGCTCGAACCATTCTTCATAAGTCAACTTTATGAGTATGAGCCAATTCTCCAAGTAGAAAGAGCACAATCGCGAGGACACAGTTGCTCTCGGGAATTGCGGAGCGCTCAGCTGAAACGAAAAAAATTACACGACGATAATTTCCATGGACAAACTGATTGGAATTACAATTACCAATCGTTTATAATGGGCACAAATAATTCTCATCATATAAATCATCAATCGTATAGTGATATCAGCAGTGATGTTGTCATGGAATAATTTTGCATAAACATACATGCTCCCATTTTTTATGTGACTAAGTCGTGAAACAGTTTTATTCGCGTCATGAGTGCAGGGGAGATGTATTTTTTTTTTGTTTTAGACGTTTCATGTTACGTAGATCACTAAAATTTTCCATTAGATTTAATTTGAATATGTTAATTAGTGATAAATGTACCTTTTTAAATAATAATTTAGCTGGTAGATGTGGAAATAAAGTGAATTTTTTTATTTTCTTTTCATAGTTTAGGACCAAATTTACTTAGACCGGATTACTTATAATTTAAAATGAAATAAAATTAGTTAATAGAATGTGAATATAGGATAAAATTAGAACTATTCAAGCACATTCATTAGACATAGGACGCTGTAAAAAATCACATGCAACACTCTATGAGTGCATGTTCCGTGTTGACTAAGAGCAGTGTGTTTGATGTGAATATTTTTTGTGAAATTTTAGAACGTTTGTGTGTTCAAAATTCATTGTAAGCAAATTTATAAGACTCATTGTACTCAACCACAACTCGACACTCACAAATCGACATTAGATTGACGAAATGTATGGGTTTCTCGTGTACCAGATATTTTTATATGAACAAAGAAACAGTGACGATATACAATAAAATTTGAAAATTATACAGAGAAAGAAGGGGTTTTCTTGAGCTATTTGTTGGTAGTAGCAGTGGAATTTAACATTTAAGTCCATAAAAACCTTTTACAATTGCGCTCATGAACAAACGACATACGAATTTATCATCCACCGTTTTTATATCGTATTGGTACAGGGTGGATTGATTTTGGGCTTCCTAAGCGCAAGAAGTTTTGAATAGGCCCAAGCGCATCGACCGACACATACGACAAAATCAGTTTAAGACAAGTTCATAGCGCTCAGCGGGAAATAATCGCCTTATGGACCTTACTTGGAGTTAGGTTGGAAGTTATGGAAATCCATAACTTGTTATGGATTTCATACTTGTGGAACTGTCTCCCAACGTTAAATAAAATCACGAATTAATTTAAACTTAAAGCTTTAATCATTTGAAGAAATAGTTGATTTACATTAGTTACGCCTCTAATAAAAGCAAAATCTCATAACTTTCCTGAATTTCACCACGATATTTATACAACTTTAGCTGGTACAATAATACAAATAATATCATTTCCGTTTTCATCCTGCAATTCCCATTTGACCTTTAGTGATATCTGAAATGCAAAAAATTCGAACTTAATAATAAATTTCAATTGAAGATACCAGTGATTACCTTTGGGTACTTCTTTTCAACTGGCAGCATAGCCTGGTAGTCATATGTGGTGCCTGATTTCAAAGGACATTGAATACCGGAATCTACACAAGCATCGGGATTTTGCAGTGGAAACGGTACAGGAATCGTATCAATTATACCATGAATAACGGTCTTGACGGCGCTGGCATTTTCAGCTATTTGAAAAGAAAATATAGCAGAAGTAGTAGTAGTAGTTTTGTTATTTAGTTGCTTTGTCGAGCCACATATCAATCTATTTTCAGTCTTGTATCTCATGCCACCCCTTAAATGCTATGAGAAAGCATTTAAGCTTTATCTGCAGAATGCAGTGGACATTGCTAAATAGAATTCAAGCGCTTTCCAAAGCAACGAAGACAAGCCCAAGTGAGGATAAATGAAGTAAATATATATTCATATACGTATAAAAAATAAATATAAAATATATATAAAGATAGAGTGAGCGCGGTGTAGTTCATAACTTACATGGTACAAATTCGATAGTAACTGAAGCGTTCGTTCCACGGTGTAGAATACATGAGCTTTGTGTTGTATCGCAGCCGCTAATTTTAACACTAGTGAATTTTCCATTTTTCGAGCCTGTGATGAAAATTATATTTAGAATAGAAACCAAAAAATATATAACTATATTCAGAACCAACCACCAATATAGTGGTTGAGGGAGAGGAACATCAGCACTCTGAAGGTTCAGCTCTGTTCCAAAAAAGAATATCCGAAAGAAAGAGATGTTGCAAGCTACATACCATATGACGACTAAAATAACCACAATATGAAAACTAAGCAATGCGGCTTAAAGGCTAGAGAGATTCTATTTTCTGAAACTTCTTCTCCGCAGGAGGGAGAAGATGGCAAATTAACACGAATATTAAGACATAGACTCCTCTAAAGTTTATCAAATTCGATCGGAACATCAACGGAGAAGAAATTTTATAATCAACTGAAAGAATATGATTTATTTTAAAATTTTGACCCAAATTTAATGTAAAATGAGAGCAAAAAGAACCCGGGCCCTGCCATATGTTTCTAGCTTAAGCTCCAGGAACCTGCATTTTGTTTGGTTCCGTCACTATGGCACTACATTTTTAATTAAAATTTGGTAGTAAACGAAAAATTAACTTTCTACGCTTTTTCATTTCCGCTTTTTCATTCACACATTTTCCGAAATGAAGTTATTTAAAATGGCTTATACTAAAAATGTGCAAAATATAATAAACTGTGACCTTTTATTTATCTAAAGTGGTTGATTATCATTAATGCATTTGGCCCATAACAAAGGATAATCTTGCGTTCAACTCTGTACGTTGCAAAAATAAACTAAACAGAAAATACGAATCGAATCACTAATAAGTATAGGATTAATTAAGCTGAATCAACTAAACAAAAACGAGCGAATTCCTTTTAGATTCTGCATAAAGCAGTGACGATTTAAGCACGTGAAATTAAAGATACAGACAATAGATAAGATATTTGTGAATTGAAAAATTCTAATAAATGTTTGGTTTGATAACTAAACGACCTCATAGTTAACACCTGTTCGACCGAACAAAGATTAAGCTAGCGTGTAGGATGTGCCAAATGTTTGTTATAAAAGATTAAAAATTACTCTATTCGAACAAAGCCGTACAATTTAGATCGCACTATCTGTGTACCAGCAAACAGTCTGAAATAACAACAACATCTTTTTGTATCAAAAGTCTTCCAGGGGTCACCGATAACCCACAGATAACGATACATTGAATACAGTATCTTATTTTGCGTACCACAATCAATAATATCGAATCCTTTAATCATTGAAATCATCGCAAGTAAAGATGCGACTAAGAAGATTTGATGTTTGCAGTTACTCATTTTTACTAATTTCCTCGTTTAAACCGTTAAAACCCACTGAAACACTAAACACAGATACTTTAACTCAACAGAGTTGGGACGCTGATAAACGACTCTGAATCATTGGCTCACAACAAGCTTTAAAATCAGACTGACTGAGTCTACTTTAAGCTAAACAGCATGTAGATCCCTCTCAGGCTTACAATATATGTAAGAGTATACAGAATATGTACATATTTATAGTGATATTTGAAGTTCGTTCTCGCTATGACTTGTTATCGGTTTGGGAATGAATTTCGTTGGACGCCTGATGAGGCAGATAGTGACGGTCCCCTTTTAGAATTGAATGATATTTTTTTTATATAAAGGGTGTGAGATTAAATATATGAACAATAGCATTCGCCGTGATTTAAACTAATTCCAGCTTTATTCATAAGAAGTAGCAAACTAAGCAAAAATATTGACGAGTTTGGTTTCTGTTGAATACTTCGTTGCTAATTGGATCTATAAAAATGCTTTCCTATTTGGATATCTTCTCGGATGTAATTGGATTATGAATAATTTCATGTTGTATTTGCATTGATGTTTTGGTAGAATTGATTTCTTCAATCAGGGGTGGATTACTCATTTATGGAGTACACATAAAATATTCTGTGTATGTCTCAAAATGAGCATGTTCGTTAGACAACATTGATTCCATTTAAGCTACATTGAGTGCATTATGTACTATGATAGGCGTAAGAATAATGTAAGAAATCGTTGCATAAAATAGCGTGGATGTAAAGCTTTAATTTGATACCTTGGAGGAGGAAATCGGAACATTTTGGGATTACAAATGTACATGCGATAGGCATATATATTTGTATAGCCTGATTCTGTTTAAATTAGATACGGCGATTACGTAAAGGATTATTTTAATTCTTTATTCGTGGTATACCATAGAGTGGGCCAGCGTTGGCTTAAAATATTGTTTAGTTTTTAGCAAATCATTCCTTTTATCGCCTTATATAGAAGCAAAGATTTCTTATCTTGCTTAATCTCTTAAACAGTACAACCTAAGCAAGAGGCTAAGTAAATCCACGTGTATTTATAAATAAAATTATTCTGTCTTACAAAAAAAATTTTAATAAATAAAATTACGTTATGAAGAATTCAACCGTCATATAATTTATAGACAGTATAAAAAGTTTCTACTCAAAATTAAGATGGTCATAAAACTGAATAGAAAAATTAAATAATGAAACTCTCGTGCCTACATTAATTTTTTTCAATTTACATAATACGTTTGATATTCATTTTATAGTTTCATGCTTTTATTTTTTTACTTGTTGAGCTATTAATTGAAAATAAATGCGACTTTGAAACTGCCTTATCGACTAAACTACTAACATTGAACCATTCCACTTTTCCTACGTGGAGTTTCGTTTTGACACGACAGATATCGTTGCGGGCCAAGTGAATCTCGTAGGTACATTTTGTATTGTTCGTGGAGCTGTCTATCGTGTGTGAACGAGTAGTGAGCAAATTTTATATTTTCCCCAAATTGTGGACTAATAATAAGTAACGACAATACTTTGTGAGCTTGATTATAGGTATGTTTTATTGATTAATTAATGTAAAATTCTAAATTTGTTTGAATGTAGCATTTATTTCGCTCTTTGTATTTCCGCATCTTTTCCAAAAGGGTTTCGTTTAAAATAAACAATTTAAACGAGATAATTTGAATATTAAACTAATTTGTATTGAAACAGATGGCCAGCCGAAACATACAATAAATGTATATTCTTGTGAATTTTAAGGAAGGTGCCGAAATTTGATTGGGTTGCCACGACGGCACGGTGAAAGTTGAGTGTCTGTTACTTACACTTGTGCATTTGATTCTACTTCAATTTCTGATGTTAATCTCATAGTTACCAATTAATATGCCTAACTTCCTCTTAAAATTATCTAGGAAATTATTCTATCACATAATCTTATTGGTTATTTCAAGACGATTAGCCATGATTTTACGAGTACAAAACCTTCTGCCTTCACTCAGTTTTAGGTCCAAATGCAATATTCCACATCTTTTGTGTATATTGTGAAAATTCTAACGATTCGAATGTTCGATTTTAAAAACCAATTTCTGATTCAGAATGGCAAAAATTTATCGATAGTCAAATTGTTCAAAACGAGTTGATTATTTTTGTTGCAGATATGCCTGTTCGATTTTTATCTGATTATTTACTTATCTAGTAAATCGTATATACCACTATTCAGGAAACATTTTAAAAACTCGAAAACTGATGGTGGTACTTGGTAAAAGCAAAACCTTTTATCTTGATTCCTAATTCAACACACCCTGTAGCACCTAGGCGATGGTCGTGGCGCTACAGACCCCTCGAGACGTGGTATCCAATGTATGACGCCCACAAAAGTCTCGGTCTTTCGACAGCATCCTTCAGCTGGAAAATCCCAGTATTCATTCACTACCTTCATTAATCGAGTCCAACAACACTTTCTTGGTGTCTCCAGTGGTCTTCGTATCTCAGCCTTTCATGCGAATTTCTTCCGAGGCATTCAGCTTCAGCTATTTTATAAATTTGGGGACTCGGCAAAAACTTTTTAAAACTTGTGAATGATTCGCCTGTATCGCCTATTCGTTTTGCTGCTCATGTCCCTTACATATTTATGCCCATTGCATTTATTTTGTTTTCGGATGTTTACCAGATAGTAGAAAATTAAAAATGAAATAAGATGTCTTGTTGAGTATTCCTAATTTCTTAATATTTTGCAGACTCCCTTTAACCAACCAAAATGGATAAACTCATCAAACACTGTGAACCAGGACGTGCTTTTGCCAAGGATTCAATCCGCCTGATCAAACGTTGCACAAAACCCGATCGTAGAGAATTTCAAAAAATTGCCATTGCTACCGCCATTGGATTTTGTATAATGGGATTTATTGGTTTCTTTGTAAAACTAATTCACATCCCAATTAATAATATTATTGTTGGATCATAAATTTAAGAAGCACTGAAAAAACAAAACAAACTATTATTATTTATAACTCAATTAAATTGGATAAATATTGTGTCTAATTGATACGTGTTATTTAGAACAAGTTTTTCATTTCTGATTTTTCTCGTATTATATAGATTTTTTGAGAGGCGTTATTTAAATGCTGGTACCGTTCTTAATTATTTTTAGAAGAAAAACATAAAAAGGAAAATAAGCGAGTATGAAATGAGAATTAGATCTGTTTGTACATCAAATAAAAATAAATGAGATTTTTTTAAGGAAATTTGTTTTTGAGATTTTATTTATTATTATAAAATTGCCCTATGAACAATTATGATTCCTCATTGACAACGAAGGGCGAAGCACTTTATCGACTAGCGAAACTCGCGAGAAATATAGAAAGTTGAGGTTCATCTCTTATTACAACAATTCCCATTTCCTATATCTTAATATGGAGAATTTTGCTTATTTCTGATGCGAGATTTTAAAGCTATTGTATTTTGCTTCGGGATCCACTGTTAATCATAGAAGATCTGTTTAAAGAGTAATAATTCTACTATATATATATATATATATATATATATATACTATAATAATTTTACAATAAAGAGTAATAGTCATACACTGGTGATAATTGTAGCTAAGAAAAATTTATTATAAAAAATATTAAGCTCAATCTTAAAATTAAATAACACATAAAACTGGCGTGCGTGCACAGACTAATTCACAATGGATTTTTGTGCAAACGGAATGTACAACTACACTTTCATCTACAGTTCTAGAGTAATTTCAATTAAGTAGCTCAGTTGGTTAGCGTGGTGTGTAGGTTTCATGTCGTTGTTTTATAACCCAAAATTTGTCAATTATATCTCCATTCTTATCGTCAGAAACTTGTTCAAAATACAAATGCGTACTATTAAATGCTTTCATCCTGGTGTACCCATAGTCCTAATAAGTAGAATCGCAATTGAACTTTTCAACTTCGTACAAAGAAATTCAACTTTTCTTTACTTACCCGACTGTGAAATGCACTCCATTCCGGAATAATTTTAATAAAAGGTTCTCTACCTTCCTTACAACCTGCCGATCCAGTTACGATGTGAACTGGTGCACCTGGATTTGTGTATGGCGCGTCGAGTGATCCATTATATACTTTGTAATCATAAATAGGCCAAAGTCGTTCGTATGAGTGCTCGTGAGCCCAAATTTCAACATCAACCCCATATTTGTAGAATAAATCTTCTAACCCGAACATATGTAAAAATGGTAGGCCAACACGCACGAGTGTTTGTGAATGAGAGCAATCATCGCCATTATCATTACTACAATACATGGGACGATGTCCGTATGTTATAATCCATGGTCGTAATTTTCGGTTTTCTGGCTTTGTTGCTTCTTTCAGATCATTTTCAAGCCAATCATACTGAAAAACCAACGGTTTGATGCCATAGTTCATAAAGTAATAGACTTCAGTAGAAAAGCCGATAAAGTGAACTGGTCCGAGATTGAAACTATACATTAAATTATCTGTACCGCTGGGCATGCTAAAACGAGCTCGATAGTTGGAGAAATTGCTGAAATCGAGAAAAAATAGAAGAAATAGGTTCATAATTCTAGGAAATTATGGCTATTGTCATTTGGGTTTTCTTGCTTTTTGTTATGATCAGTTTATAATGTGTACATTTTTTCTTTGTAATCAGTTATTCTGCACTTTCATGAAGAAAAACTCAGTTTATATAACGTATAAACATGCTAGTGAAAGAGTTTGTGTAGCCAGCAGGACGCGTTTGAGCTTTCAGAGGTTTACCGTAACTGAACAAGTAGCTACATCAGTTATTGTACAAAGTGTCCGTCTTAGCTTTCAGCATATGAAGATGTTCGTTTCGCAAAATTCTCACTCAACTCACTGCACAGTTTGGAGTATTTTTCACTCATTCATATGTTTTTCAAATTTAGAAACTAAGCACATACTTTCCGACAATGAGGGACACGATTCGCGTTCTAAACATGCTCAAGGAGGGAGCAGATAGTCCGATCATACTTAAGTCAGCCGTTACACCATCTATTGCGGAATGTTTCAGTGTTTAATATTTGCTAAATGAAACTGTTCTAGCAGTTCGATAATATCCTTCCTTGATTCACTTCAAAGTATGCGGAACAACTCTGCCACGAACTCATATTAAACAGGCTTAAAAATTTCAACAGTGGGATTCCATTCTTTCCATTTAGGCATTTCATTGAAACGTGCTTCCTTTCGCAATAAAAAGGGAATAATACAATATAATGAAGGTATTAGAGAAAAAAGATTAATCGAAAGGACATACATTATAATTTAAAGTTTAGATTGCAATATGTTCGGAAATTTAGATAAATTGGCCAGGGAATAGGTAATGGAAACATAAGTGAATCAGAATAGTTCGCGGTTCGCACTAAAGCTGAATGAGAAAAGTTTTCATTCGGTTATCATTTTACTATTTAGTCGAGCAGATGTACTCGCGCGTTCCCACGAATAGAGCTAAGACTGCCATATAAAATTTACAACAACAAAGAAGGAAAGAGAAAGGGAAAAGTCTTCCTTGTTATTATTTTCATTTTATTACCGTATCTTACGTATGGTAGATTGTAGTTAATAAAAATTTAACATGAATAGTCCTCTTTTCAGTCGAAATTATTTGTACAAGCTATTAAAATTAGAGTTCTTTCTGTATGAGTCCCTAAAGGACCCCAAAGCCCTTTCGCTTAGACATTTTTATCTTAAAAACCTTAGAGATTTTTGGAACAAAAAATGTAAAGAAAATCGAGCATAGCTCATTTGAGAAACGTCCTCACATTTATCACAAAAGTGCAAAAGTTCCCCGTCAGCGGTCGTAAGATGTGGATAATTCATTTAAACTATCTGCAAAAGTACTAAGATTATCATGTAATTTTAATGTGCTCAAGCAAATATTTTTTTAATAAAAATGTTTGGTTTGTACTCGATTGACTCTAGTCCTAGTACTTAACATGCAATTTATAGCGATAAGTTAACGTAATAACGCATTTAGAATTTAACTTACTATTTCTCTTCATGATTTCCAGCACAAACCATGTAAGGTAAATACGCTGCAACTGATTGTATTTGATTCATAAATTCATCTCCAACTTTAGCATCCTCTGAATTCATATCATATGCAAAATCACCAACATGCAAAATAGCATCATACATCTCACGTTGTGTATCTTCTTGCAGTCGGGCTAAGGATTGTGCATTTTCATTTCCCATATCGCCAAAAATTGCTACTCGTGGTGACCAATTTGTGTCGTTTGGGGGAGTCTTAAACCAAAATTCTGCAGACCATCCCAAATCACTTCCACAATGGTAAACGTATTTCTTTTTGGCTTGAAGATTTTTTAATTTAACCTTAAGAAAATAATTTCAAAAATGTTATTGACTTCAATTTTAATTGATTTCATACTGTGTGAATATATTGAGTATGTTTTCCAGCGCCACCGTCAATAAATATCTTCGAAACTCCTTTCGTTTGTTTGTCCAGATCGCCAATTCCATATTCTACTATTGATTCGGGCGTATCGTCAAATGTTGACCAAGTTACGACTATTTCGTTGACGCTATCTGTGGATGGTATATTTTTATAATTAATTGGAACTGTCATAAGTAGATGGTTTTAATTTCAAACTGTTCTTATTCGTTCTTTCAGACATTCATTATTCTTCTTTTCTAGAATAACTACTAGACTAATAGTGAAATAATTAATTAACCTTTTAAGTAATCCATGAAAACATTGATCATCGATCATCCTAATATTGTGCGAATGAAAACAATAAAACCAGCACAATTACATTATCTACTTTATTTACCCATTTGTTCTTTTTTATTAATAATATATCAGTAGTGTAATATTTCCTTCTCTGCATGACTTAATACATATATTATAAAAAATTCTATTTCTACTGCGTTGACCTATTATGATCATAAGATCCATGTTGATGTTTTATTATCCAGAACGAGTCAATAATTGCTCCATCTTTGTCATCAGAAACTTGTTCAAAATATAAATGTGTTGTATTATAGGCCTTCATTCTAGTATATCCATAATCCTGCCAGCGACAAAGTTAAAAGTAAAATTATGATTCATTCACATTTTATTTCAAAATGAAATTCATTCTTCTTACCGGACTCTGAAATGCACTCCATTCAGCTGGATTCTTTACAAATGGTGTCCGACCTTCCTTGCATCCCGCTGACCCGGTCACTATATGCACAGGTGCACCTGGATTTGTATACGGTTCCGAATGCGATCCATTATAGACAGTATAATTGTATATGGGCCAGAGCCTCTCATATGAATGTTCATGCGCCCAAATTTCTACATCAACTCCATATTTATAGAATAGATCTTCCAATCCGAAGAAATGTAAAAATGGCAGTCCAACACGGACGAGAGTTTCATTGTATGTGCAGTCACCTCCGCTATCATTACTGCAATACATTGGACGATGACCAAATGTAACAATCCACGGGCGACGTTTACGATTTTGTGGCTTTGTCGCTTCTTTCAGATCATTTTCAAGCCAGTTATACTGATTAATCAATGGTTTTATTCCGTAGTTTAAAAAGTAGTAAACTTCTGTGGAGATTCCTATAAAATGAACTGGTCCCAAATCAAAGCTGTACATTATGCTTTCAGTGTTGCCCGGCATATTAAATCGTGCACGATAATTTGAGAAATTGCTAAAATATAAAATAATTTGGGTCTATGCATACTTGAATCGGTGTTGTCTGAAATATCTCTTGGTATTTCCCTTTTTTATTAAATTTATATATTATAGAATATGTGTATCAGTCCATGACGGAAGGATATCTTTTCATATCTATTTCAAATAACGAGTATAAGGACAGTTTCCTCTGTGCACGGTATTTTTTGGGAGCCTGTATGTACTTTTTATGTTGAAGTCAAATTTTGTTTAAGTTTCGAATTCATTCGCAATGTCAGAAACGTTCCTTTATGTTTTAATTTTAAAACTTAAGAACGGTAATTGGTTTTTGTTTTTGAACGGATCGGCTCCATAAACCGTTTTCAAGTCCATGGGTATGGTCTATGAGTTTGGGAATTGGATCCCATATCAGAGAGTTGGTTAGTTTTCATTCCATGCCTGAAACTCTCGGGCATCAACTTCGTAGCATACTTTTTTGCTTTTTTTGTGAGATTGCGGATGAAAGAATTTTTATTCATCCGTCATAGTCATCAAATTCAGCCCCATCACCCAACTACCTCTTCCGTTCGACACAGCACACCTTGTGTGGAAAACGAATCTATTCTGAGGAAGAGCTGGTGGAGAATTCATAGTTTGCCCGAAATACGGACAGAAGTTATAGCAACTGATTCACGTTATTATTCATAAAACGCATAATTGATTTTTTTTTTAAATGAAAATTAAATTTCTGTAAAAAATCAAAAGTGACAACGTCACAGCAAATGTAGCATTGAAACTGTTTTGTTATTAAAACTATAACATCAGTTACATTAAATCGATGGACAAATAGGACTCAAGAAATATTCCGGACAACTTATTGTTTGTTTTCGTTTTTTGATTGTTAACTTACTATGCTTCTTCGTGATTTCCTGCACAGACCATGTAAGGTATGTATCCTGCAACCGATTGTAGTTGATTCATAAATTCATCTCCAACTTTTGCATTTTGCGAGTCCATGTCATAGGCAAAGTCTCCGACATGCAACATTGCATCATACATTCCACGTTGTGTCTCCTCTTGTAATCGCGCCAACGATTGTGCATTTTCATTCCCCATATCACCAAATATAGCCAGGCTTGGTGACCAATTTGTATCAGCTGGTGATGTTTTGAACCAAAATTCCGATGACCATCCTAAGTTGCTACCACAGTGATATGTGTATTTTGTATTAGGTTCGCACCTTTGGAGAGTTTTTGTATTTTCAAAGAAGTTAAGTTTTGTTTCTTAATTGATATTTATGCATACCGTGTGAATGTATTGCGAATGTTTCTTTCTTCCACCATCAACAAAAAGTTTCGATTGTCCATTTTCTTGCAAGACCAGACCACCAATTCCATATTCAACTATTGATGCGTTGGTTTTATCTCTGGTCGACCAGGTAACAATAATTTCGCTTACACTTTCTACAGATTGATAAACCTAATTTATTTGTGAAGCTATGCGTTTTTTAAAGTTGTTAATCGCCTTGCACCCCTTTTTAGTGATATGTATATGGATTTAGTAAAATGTATATGAAAGCAATTCAAATTTCCGTAAGCAAATCTCCGTAGAATCTTTTAACTTAAGAAGCTTTTAGCACAACTTAACTGCATATTTTTTACTAAAGCACTTATTCCACCTCTCATCAATGGTGTGTTAACAAGGCGCCAGTCGCATAAATGGCTAGAGTTGTAACCTAAACCATAATTTACAGTTCGCAACTTTATTCTTCAATTTACAATCCCTAAGAGTAAAGACTAAATTTTCCTTTCGCGATTTTATGCAGTAGATTTAAAACTGTAGCTTCAATAAAAGAAATGGGGTCAACTCTTACAAATTCTTTTATTTGGTGGTAATCATAAAAAAAACGTCGATATGCTTCTTGATATATACTAACAAAAAGGTGAATAATTCGAATAAGATTTCAAAAATAACTGTTTCGATAAAATTCAGCCGGCAGTTTCAGTTACTATAAGATCCATGTTGATTTTTCACAATCCAAAATGAATCGATTATCGCACCATTTTGGTCATCAGATACTTGTTCAAAGTATAAATGCGTACCGTTCAACGCTTTCATTCGAGTGTATCCATAATCCTTTTAAACGTTTTAATTAAAATTCGATTAATTTAGTAGTCTTATTGTCTTACCCTACTATGAAAAGCACTCCACGCTGGTGGATGCTTTGTGAAAGGCTCCCAACCTTCTTTGCATCCTGCCGAGCCAGTCACAATATGCACTGGCGCTCCTGGATTGTTATATGGTTCAGCATATGATCCATTATAGACTGTATAATTGTAAATAGGCCAAAGCCTTTCATATGAGTGTTCATGAGCCCAAATTTCTACATCGACCCCGTATTTGTAAAAAAGTTCTTCCAACCCGAAAAAGTGTAACAGTGGCAATCCAACACGTATTAGAGTCTCCGAATTCGTACAGTCATTTCCATTATTGTTACTACAATACATTGGACGGTGACCATAGGTTACAATCCAGGGACGTAGTTTACGATTTTCGGGCTTGGTGGCTTCCTTTAAATCATTTTCGAGCCAATAGTACTGGTTGATCATGGGCTTTATGCCGTAGTTAAGAAAGTAGTACAATTCGGTTGAAAGTCCAATAAAATGCACTGGTCCTAAATTGAAGCTGTACATGATATTTTCTGTATTTCCGGGCATATTGAAACGTGCCCGGTAGTTTGAAAAATTGCTGAAATGAATACGAAGAAGAGTTTGCATTTTAAAAAGGAAAACGCCTCTAGGAGCTGAGTAATGAGCTACTAAAGAGCTGCATGAGGACCCGTTTTGGAATATTGTTCTTGCAAAATTCAATTAAAGAACTTACTATGCTTCTTCATGATTACCAGCACAAACCATGTACGGTAAGTATCCTGCCACTGATTGTATTTGATTCATAAATTCATCTCCTACTTTAGCGTTTTCGGAATTCATGTCATAAGCAAAATCTCCTACATGTAATATAGCATCATACATTCCTCGTTGCGTGTCCTCTTGCAACCGAGCAAGCGATTGAGCATTTTCATTGCCCATGTCGCCAAAAATAGCTAAGCTTGGGGACCATTTGGTGTCGTTTGGAGGTGTTTTAAACCAAAATTCTGGAGACCATCCTAAGTTGCTTCCACAGTGATAAATGTATTTGGTGTTTGGTTGAAGATTTTTAAGGTGTACCTTGTTGAAATTAGATTTTAATTTGGATAATTCGTATTGAGTCTGTTCTTTCAATTTATACTGTGTGAATATATTGGGAATGTTTCTCTTTACCGCCATCAACAAATAGTTTTGATGTCCCCTTTCCTTGCAGGATAAGGCCGCTTTCTCCATATTCTACAATCGACTCTTTAGTATTATCACCCGTCGACCAAGTAACGACAATTTCATTGGTACTTTCTAAAGATATTTAAATGCGTTTAGTAGATAATTTTTATGTGCCAAGCTTATTTACAGTGTTAGTGACTTCAAGCATATTTTAAGAAGAGAGAAACAAGAAACCGTGTTAAATATTAGTGATATCAATATTTAAATGTATGATGTTTATGCAGCGTTGGTTAAATGCATGATATTTATTCAGCGTTGGTTTTTGTGAAAAGTTTTTAGGAAGGATCTGTCGTGGGGTGGCATGTTTGAGGATGGTTGGATGGAACATCCGACAGATCTGATCTGAAGTTCGCGAGAGCGGTTGATGATATTGATCATTATTTGCGTTCTTCAACTGCACTTGATTGCCATGCAGTTTACCGACGCAGTTCATTTCATGGGCAAGTTTTTGGTCTAATCCTCAACCCACACAAGTCTTCTCCTATATGAGGAATTCAGGATAGTTTGCTAGCTACCTTTGCATTACACCTTACTCACTAAACTTATTCGATTGATTTCTACTGTGGGATAGAATTGTTGTCAGTTTTCAAACAGAATGTAAACCTAACCTTGTTACCGTTCATGTTTAGTCGAACAGTCCTTGAAGATTTGTGCAATAATGAAAGCGCAGTATGTATCAGGTCATATATTATCTCCAACAACATTCTACTAAATAGCATCACTATGTAGTACGTAGTGCGAAAGCCCATTTGTTTGCAACTTCTTTCTTTTTTGATATTCAACTATCTGTTGAACCTAAAGTACACATGCAAGCGGTTTGTTGTCATGTCTCCTTAGAGTTCAGTTCGCGATGGTTGGATTTAGACTGCCTGGCATTGAAACTATCCTTGCCACCGTCTAGTTCACCGGAATGTTTCCTTTTGATAGAGATGGAGGTGGCTGCATTATGATCCGAGGGTGCACCATTGCGCTTATTTGGATGCATGATATCATTCATAAGACGAGAAACGTTGGCCGGTATCGCCAATTATCTTGACGTAGTTTTGAGGTGATATTATCAATTCTATACTTTTGGCTTTTTACTTTTTTGGGTATAATTTAGCAACACGAATCGAAAACCCGTTGATCCCGTAAGTGGAGAATCTTTTGTTTATAGATCATTTGTCGACAGCAAACTAGCTGAAGCGTATTATGCAAATAATGCATCTATTTGTAAAAGAGGACGAACGTTTCAATAGGGTGATAAGTGTTTACCAATATATATACAATTTTATAAAGCATATATACTTTTAAAAAAAATATACACAATTTTATAAAGAATAGTTTCTATCCGGTCATTGTTCTCAAGCTTTCAAATAATGAAAGTACAACAAAAATTAATGCTGAGATTTGTTCCAGCGCGCAACGTTTGTATAATCTCTCTTCTGATAATAAAGTTCAAAACAAACGTCTTGAGTTATAAATCTAATAAAACAGATAAGTAACACAGAATTCCATAGAATTATGTACAAATAAGAAAACAAGTTGTCGATGCAAGCTTATTACATTACAATTTTCCAATTCATCACATTCATGGTTTGAACGTTGCGAATGGATCATAATAGTCAGTTTATTGTAAACAAAGAAAAGATGCATTAGCGTCTGAGCAAGTCATCGCGTTTGGGAATGGCGAAAGCTCTTTAGAAGTTGGATAATTTTTGTTGTTGATTTCCATGAACTGAACTCTTCGCGCATATGTGTACCATAAGTAAAGCAGTCAAGGAGTGAGGAGTTAGTTAGCATTGTCATTAAGTTGCCATTAAGGAAATAGTAACATATAATCCAATTAGAATTCTTTAAATGTTTAATCGACAATAATCAAAATGTAAATAATTTAATTACATACCTCCAAAGGAAAGGTGTATCTGTTCAGGCTGATAATGAAATACTTTTGCTGAACTTAAGTCCACTGCACAAAATGCAACAAACACCGCTATAAACATCGACAAATTCATTTTGATTGAAGTACCGAATTTCCGCTCGACTATTTCATGTGGAAATATTTAAATTGTACGAAAATTCTTTAGTATTTGGCTTTCCTTGACGGGGTCGACACAGTCCCTGCATCCACCACCGAGCTCTTTCGATTCAATTCTGTTGTGACAAATGACAATTGTCGGTTGAGATGAAAATTAGGAATAAAATTCAGTACTAGACTATGTGAGACATTTTAATAACAGTGGCTCTCAAACTGTTGGATAGATGAGGGTTTGTCTACTAGCTAATAAACATGTTCTCACATTTAATGCGAATTTCGTGTGAACTTAAAACATAGGAATCCGAACTATAGTCGTAGTCCATCAAATTACTCGATGTAAATCTGTTTGAAGAACTGAAGCTACAAAAACTCCCCAAGTGTTTTACTCAGACCAGTTTCGATTTCGTATGTTCCGGGGGGATAAATTTCATTCTATTCGGCTGTACCAGATGCTGTCAAACACGATATTTCAACTGAAAACCCGCCTGGTGATTTGTTTACATTCTACATGGGAAAGCGTCTTGAGTGTCGAAATTTTGCCCATTGAAATCATCTCTCAATTTCCCGGATTCTATTTATAAAACTTGCACAAAATCATCATTTGAATGTCGCGTTACAGTGTTTTGAACGGGTCGAAAGAATTTTAAGTGGTGTCGCGAGTTGTCAGTGCGCTTTTTTCCCGTCTGAAATTATCTGTCGCATTTTTTGGCGGGCGTTGGTGAACACACTAGAACCGTGGTTGGTAATAAAGTTCCATTAATTGGTTGGATTTATTAAGATCGGCTCGCTGGAAAATTCTGACTGTCGCGTCGACCAGTATGGGAAAGAAGCCGCAAAAGAAAATCACTCCACCTAAAGAAGCTGCGAAAAAACTTTCAGCTCAGAAGCGGAACGAGTTGGATCAGCTAATTGACAAATTGTTTAAGCTCGGTTTCAAGCAAACTCAAGCACCAGCAGAACAGTGGGCGGAATATTTGGAGATTCAAGGAATTCTTGATAGGATTCAGGCGATTGAGAGTGCACTGAAGATTAAAAGTACATCCCCTAAGACACGTACGGCTGCCATTGAAGCATTTTGCAATTGGTGCAAGGAGAATGGGGCGCAATTTGATGGAGTCCAAGTGTCTGAGTTTGCTGGCTTTGAGTTGGGCTTGGAAGCCGGCAAGGATTTCACGAAAGGTGACCTTGTTCTTACTGTACCCAAACAGATTATCTTGTCCGAAGAGGCCTTGTCTTCGTATTTAGAGCCGATTGTATCTGAGATTCCCCTCCTTGACTCAATGACCAATGTCAAACTGGCATTCGGGGTCCTTCTCGAGAAGATGAAACCTGAAAGTTTCTGGAAGCCATACATTGATCTGTTGCCCGAACGCCATTCGACCGTTATGTACTTCACGATCAACGAAATGCAAGAACTAAAAGGCTCTAATGTGCTGGGACAAGCGCTAAATCAGTGCAAGAGCATCGCGCGACAGTACGCGTTTATACACAAGTGCGTCCACAAAGTAGACGTGAAGAAATTTGGCCCGAATTCAACGGGCAAGGAGTCTTTTGAGATGTTAAAAGAGAAATTCACATACGAACTGTATAGGTAAGTGTTTGCTATTTCTCGTTAGATATTTCAATGATAAGAACAAAAAAAAAAGAATAATTTAATTTCAATCCTCAATGGCAATGAGGTCTATGATGAGTAGGCTGACGACCGCCGGATTCATAAAAGTTGATATAATCAAACCGTATAATAAATACATTTGTGTCTACGTCACATAGCGCAGATAAGCCAAATGTTTGGGAATGGAGTTCGTTTATTGAATGATTACTTGGGAATATTCGTAGGTGTCATTGCGATAAGATAAGCCACTCGTAAATTCGATGATTATTTGGGATCACACATGACTATTAACATAAATGTTCAGTTATAACCGTTTGCATTGCTATATAAGTCAATAACATGGCTTGGATTTTCAGAGCACGTGTTCAGTTTTAGCATTTACTAAAAAAGGACATATGTCTACGGTGAAATGTTGTCCAATGTCTATTATGAAAGTTATTAAAGCCAGTAAAAGCTATGATATTAAGCAAAACCAATTAAAGCTATTATTGCATTTGTAAAAACATAGAGGGCAAATAAATCGTATTGATATTCTATTTCATAGCATCCGTAGGGGATCAGTTATCGCATTAGCTCAGGCCCCACGGAGCCTTCTCCACATTGTCCACGAGTACTTGCCAGGTTTCATCTTTGCTTCTATTGATAAGCATGCGATGACTGTTTTTCTTTATGGTTCTAATCCTAGTGCTTGACTCATTTTAATTTCGCACCATCTGCTTCTCATATCCTACAATGAGCCTCCCGTCAGAGCTGATGATATGTTCCTTTGCTAAGATTTGAGAAAATCCATCTATACCTTCTTAAGCCATGCTTGATATCGCGCATTCTTGAACTAGAATCGCTGCAGAGTAGAAGTGTGTTTTCTCCCTATACTCCCTTTTAAACATATTTATTACATATGTAAGTCATATTTGTCACCTTAAGTCACTTAAAGTCACTTAAAGCATTAGAAAATCACTACTTATCGGTCAGCCTTATTCAAGAGTTTCGGTGTCATGAAGTTCTATGATAACAATGCGTTGTCCCCTGTTGTTGTTTGGATCAGGATCGCTTGAGGATCAGTATCGCATATGTTCCGTTGTGGCAGTCTCAGCTATATTGTTTATGTCGGTGACGCAGTGAAAATCCTTTATTTCGTGAGTTTTAATGGGCTACGAGCAAAGAGGTCGCGAGGTTGTTGCTTTCACTTCCAGGTCCATTCACTTGCCTGAGGTCTCTGCTCTGAATTCTACCAGTAGATGAAAGAATTGGATGGGCTGTACGGTTTAAATTAAATTTATCTTAGAATTGAATACCATCATGTCTACAAAAGCTACAAAATTGGCTACGGATAGAGTTGTTGACAGTTGAAAATTAAAAGAAAAAGTTGAATTGAAAAGGGTTGCCGCGATTGGAAGGAATCTTTTGTGTGACCGTTACCTCATTGAACAATTTGCCGTAACAAGATTACAAAATTAAATAATTTCAAAAAGCCTTTGTTTTGCTGTCATCGATTTCTTCTCATCTATTCTCGCCTTATGACTGTGATGTCATACCTTGATTGCTTTTAGGATGAGTTTTGATTTGATGAGCAATTTTCATTTCGATCAATCAACATGAACTGCACGGCGATAGCAAATTATTTCTTTTGAAGATATTTCAATTATATCTTTTTGATTTTAATAGTTACATGCAAATGCCTCTGTTAATAGTTACATACAAATTTTCTCCAGTTATTAAGTACTAATTGGGCTTACAAATACTCTTTTTATATTGCCTTCCCTCATTATCCTTTTCACGTTTTCAAGAACCAAAAGGTTTGTTCATCAACAAAGTTGACAAGTCCTTATAGAGTGATTTCACTACTAAATAATGTGTAAAATACCGGAAAAGTCTTAGCATATTATTGCAAAGAAAATACAGGAATTAAAAACCCATTTCTGCTTCCATTTGACTGTGCAAAGAATACAAAAGAGAAGTTGGGAGAACTTTTTGTGAACCCACACACTTGAAATTCTACATTCTATAAAACTCGATAAAACCCGTGAATGCGTTTTAACATTCTTTTCAGCATTTCCCATCACAAACTCTTTTCCTCGCTCTCTCTCTTCTGTGATATTATGCCTTTGCGCCCCCTTTCCGTCTACTCCGGTTGGTATATATAAATGTGCTTTCCGTGCGAAAATCGTTGAATCGTATCTTTTCCGTAGTATCCAATTAAATTCCAAGTGTCTGCTTGTATGAATACCGATATGTATATCCTTAAGAGAGATCTCTTATTTTTAATGCTACGAGCGTTTTAATTTTGTTGAATCATCATTCCTAGAGGAAATGTTCATGCATCCTCTAAATGTTCTCGCGTGTGTCATGTCCCTCTTCCTCCTGAACTTTCCAAATGCCTTTTCCTCCTTCGTTCTCATCCCTCTCATTTTCTTTCTGTAAATGTTGTTTGTTTTTAACCAAATGCTTTTGGCTAGGGTAATCAATTTTCAACTAAATGTTCACTGCTATTTCCCATGAGTTGAACTTGAACCGTATGGTGTAGTATGCTCTTCTGAACTTCTTTTGAACATAAATATTTATTTTTTCAAATTGTCTTTATTTCATCTTTGCATCTGGCGTTGGACGTAGAAGAAAGGTTAGTGGGAGAGAGGCGAAGCGTGCAAGGATCTACGAAATGTTCGAGTTCAACAGGCTCTCTTTAGTCCTGGAATGATGGATTTTTTTAATGTTGTTGTTTGAAATGGCAATGACTAAAAAGACTTAATGTTTAAATGAATCGTTAATTTCTAGGACTGATTGGTCTTCTGGTAGCTTGAGAGGGGGCACAAAGTTCAAGTAGTCATTAAAATTTTAATTAGTGCAAGGCCCGAACTTAAAAAAAATATTGAACAAAGTTTGTGTGAGTCGTCTTTTGGTTCTCTTTCTCATTAGCGACGTCTGAATGCAGTTGAAGTTTTTATGTGTTAATTGAATTTCGATAAAAAAAATGAAAATGTTGTTGATAATCATTTGAAATACTCCTGGCTGAGAGAATCTGAAAATGTTCGGGATTCATTTGATTGTTCTCCCACCGGAATTTTTTCCCTGAGAATTTTTAAGGATATTGTGTTTGTTTTTTATTTTTGAATTTTTTTTTTTGAAATTTTCACTCTATTGACTACGAGTTTTCACAGTGAAAATATTCGAGAGACGGTTGCGGTTTTAAACTCCGGAAACCTCATTAATTCATCATCACCTATTTAATGTCGCTTTGGTGGTGATGTGAAGGCAATTCTTTTCCGATCTAGAGGTGAAAAAACTCATGCACTCACGCGGTTGGCAGAGAGTGAGACAAATGTTAGTCTATTTACTAGGTTTCTACGAAGTCCGATAGTCAACTTTCAAACAAATCGGTGTGGAAGGAATTAGTTTCTATGGAAGAATATAAACAAATAAAATCCATTTGAACAAAATAAAACACATTTGACAATTTTGCAACAAATGTCTTAAATTTCATGGACTTTGTTCCTAGTCGGAGTTTGCTTTATAAATGGGACTCCCTGATCAGGAAATTGAGGAATTTCATTAAGGAGCAGTTTCGATTTGATTGGCTCGTTTAGGCTTGCGTGTTCGAGATCATTGTAAAAGTACAAACAACTGCTCATGTGTGTTGAATGCATAAATTATCAAATTTGTAATACTGATTCGAGTATCCAAACGAATCATGAGCACGGTTTTTTTGCAATAAGTATCCCGAAATTGCTTACAGTACTCAACACAGAAGTTGTTGGGCCGCTATGAAAAGAAATAGGAAGTAAGGTCCCAGTTAACGAAAGAGTCAATACAAGGGCAACAGTAGCAAAGAGGTAAAAAGCAAGAAAATGACCGGAGTAAAGAAGTAGGCATTGAAAGGAAAAAATAAAAAGGCAGATAAGAAAAGAGGTAGAGCTAATGAAAAAGAGAGAATGAGAGAAAAGAACAGAAGATAAGAGAGACGGAGAGAAAAAAATGTATGGAAATTGTTTCCAAAATGTGCTTACCTGTGTTCACATGTTTCCCTCATTAGATCCTAAACAATAAAACGAGTCCTTAATTTGTAATATTTTAATGGAATTCATTATTTTACAATAAATAGAATAAAAACAATAACAACATAATTATCTTTGAACTTATGTAAATCTAAATCTATTAACAAAGAAAATTAAAAACAAAGAAAAACGTTTTTAAAAAAATAACGACAGTCTCTCTACGTACTAAGCTTTTCGTTATAAATATTGCACGATTATATTCTAATTATTTCCATCCATTTCACATCACATCTCATTACGTTTAATGTGCTCACATATCCATTTATCTATAGAACATAAAACTTTTAAAATGGCTTACGCATAGCATCAAAAAGATACTCTTGTACTTCAGGCGAATTCGGGTCCATTGTATTGATCTTGTTTGTATTTCTTGTGCCTGCAAATAACATCGGGCTACCGCTGCTGATTTTTGTAGACCGACCGGCAAGCATTGGTGGCTCTATCCGCTTCATTATGGACTGTGTTGATATAATTGGCAAATGTGTCTTTTTCATCGTATGATAGTTATCAAGATATGTGAGCTTCTTGCGACGCTTTTGCTTCCATCGGCACACGACAAAGATAATGAGGAAGATCGCAAGTGAAAATATGACAATGAGTGAACTTGCGGTCACGGCGGATTTAACACCGATGGGAATCTCACCGGTATGTATGACGGGCGATCTTCGAAGGCCATGGCCAGTTAACTCAAGATCTAATATGTCGTGAGCGCGTGCTACTTCGTCTTCGATTTGTACGACGGTATCTAATTTATCACTATCTATATCGATATCTTGTTGTCGTTGTGAGACTTGCGGTGAAGCTTCAGCGGCTGGTTGATCGACATAGTTGCTGGTGTCTTGTGGAATATAGCTGATTGGGAGCGCAAATGACTTCCATGGTTGTGCGTAGAAATCGATAGATTTGTCTTCACCAGATGCCACAAATGTGGTTGGATCAACTGGATCTATCAGAGGAGAAAAGAAAAGATGATGGTAGTGGCAATAAACAAAGAAAATAACAAACAACACTGACACTTACCAAAGGCTAGACTCTTCATTTGCCGGGCTTCCTTTTGAGCATCGTCGGTGGGCTTTATATCAATGATGGATGTGAAATAGCTTGATCCTTCTGAATCTGTTTTAATGTCATCTGGACTAATACTCTTTACATTACCCAAGTTGAAGTGAGGAAAATTGTCAAAAGCGGTGACAATATCAAGCTTCTCGTTCAAAACTTCAGGTTTGATTGAGAACGATCTAGACGAGACGCGAGTTTTGTTTTGGTTCATTTCGGATAAATGTAGTAGGCTCGATCCTCTTTGTCTGTGTTGAATCAATTCATCTAGTGTCATATTACGTTGAGCCAACACTTTCATTAAGCGACTACCTGAACGACGATCTTCTAAGAGTTCTAGAAGATCAGTTCTGTCTTCAACTTCTTGGGTGGTGTCTATGGCTGTGTATAGCAAAGGATTACTTTCTGTCACTCCAGATCTGGCTTTATTCAAATGTTTTTCAGTGATAATGTCTACTCTGGAGGTGATCGCTTCAAATAAATTGCTGTTATCCTGCTTATGGTAGATCGGGCGGAAAAGCTCTTCAATTGTGGCTACGTCCTTAGGCTTAGCTTCTTCAAATGTAGCGAATTTTTCAATAAGATTTGTTTCCGGCTCTTTTTGTGAAAAGCGGTCTTCACCTGACTCTTGACTGCTACTACTCCTGTTTTCGTGGTAAGTTTTCCCATACTGCTTTTCATTGGAAGAGGATTCTGAAGAGCTTGATGAGTCCTTCAGAGGCTTGGGAGAACTTGTTGATCGCAACAGTGGTCGAATCGTTATACGTTTCCGGTAAGATGGGTATGTTGGGAAAACGCTTATTGGTTGTGTTTGACTATAATTTTCGTCAGTAGAATCCGATTTATGTCGTGCTGCTATGGAATAGTTTTCATTGGAAAATAGAGACCTGGGTATTTCTGATGACTCAGAGTTTTTTGAAGTGAGCTGGCTACTGGCCGTGTGGTATTCAAAAGGAGTACTTGCTGAATAGTCGTTATGCTGAATCAAGTTTGTTGTAGTGCCATTATGTTCTGTTTCTTGTGAATCGGGATATGTTCGTGATGAAGTGTCATCAACAGAATATTCCCAACTTCTGGAAAAGCTAGTATCCGTAGTGGTAGATGAAGAGGAGGTTGAAGTCAAGTAACTAATGGGAACACGTCGAATAGGTTTTATGTACTTCGTAGTAGGCTCGCTAACAGGAGTAGCAGTAGTCTGGAGGGCCAATAAAGCATTTTGTTTCCCCTTGATCAAGTCTTCTAACGAAAGATTTTTTTGTTGAAGTATTTCACTCAAGCTTAAGCCTCCTGAATTTTTGAGAATATCCTTCAGTTCAGTAGCAGATTTTACAGGTGATTGCGTTACGGAATCATCTTGTCGTTTTGCTTGAGAGTATGGCTTTCTGTAAGATTTATCACGATATAAAGCCATAGTAGTACTTGGGGATCCTGTTGTAAATCGCCTCCTTTGTTTATTTCTGAGTTCTGACAGTCTTTGTTCTTGTTCCAATGCTGCTAAAGGCTCACGTACCTTTTCAACTCTTTGTTTTGGTTCATAAGTGTGACGTTTCAGTGCAGCTTCATGCGAGTCTTCGGCTGAATTTGTTGACTCAGTTGGAAAAAATTCGGATGTGTTGTAGAAAGATAAATAGACAGTGTCATTGAGTGTATCATCTTGTACTTGACCTTCCCAATAATTATTGCCAGATTCATTTGATTCTGCGTTCATTTCACCGCCTTGCGGACGACGTCTACGTTTGCGCGTACCACCAGGTTTTCTTCGACGGCGTGTGTTTTGTCCCGACGAAGGTGGCCATGTTTGTGAAGGACTTTGGTACGATGAAACAACTGTTATTTCATGATCCATGTTGATTTCCATCGGATCTGATTGACGCCATGCCTGTAAAGGTAACATCAATAAAATATTAGGGCTCGTTGAAAATTTCAGCATTGATAATTGTAGCGAATACGCAAACATTAATTCCTTTCTTAAGTTGATTGCTATTCTATTTCCTTCCTATTTCATGCTTGATTGTCCTTATATTGCAAACTGTGGATCGGAAAACAGTCACCTGAATATATTTATTAAATTTGCAAACTTCTAGTGAATGAAAAACAAAGTGTCACAAATATTTTATAAATAACTTCCTACACGGTCTATCTTTCCAATTCTCTAAGGATCAACAGTAAAAGTTCAAATCCTCAAACTTTTCACCCACACAATTCTATTGAAACATTCGATTCATATATCCACCCGTTGTTTTATCATCCAAAGTTTCTGGATCCAGATATCCATCAATCATATGACAAATTAGTAGAAAAATTATTGAATCAAAGAGCAAGAAGAACGGAGGGACAAAGTTACTAGTCCGTTCGATTTTATGTTTAAACAAAACGTAAGTAAAACTTTTCTCTTTCAAGTTTTTCTCTGCCCTCAACTCACTCCGCTCCATTGAGTAAAGTAGAATGAAATGAGGGTCCTAGAAAATAATTCTATTTTTGCCTCCATACCTAAAGTCTTTACATGATTAATGTTTCAACTTGCTATGTTTGTACCATTTTTTGTTGTTACTTCCTCTTCAGTGCTACTCGTCTTCCTTAACCTTTCAAATCGATTTTCGTACCACATTGTAGGCTGGCAGTCTTACCGCTGTTCGTTCGCGTACCGACTATTGCTGCATCATACTCTTACGTATATATGTCTCCCTCGTCCTACTTGAAAATAAATCTCTCTATCTTCGACCTCCTATTACTGCCCATTGATATCCTTCACAAATGTCATTACCGGATGTTAATCCATGTTCTCGTTGTCGTAAATATTTTTGTTTGGAATTAAAGTAAGTAAAGTAAAAAGGAGAGAAAGAAAAAAGGAAAATAGAGAAATCAGTTATATGGAAGGACGAAAAAGGTCGGTGATACTGAAAAAAAGATAGAAGACGGAGCGGCAAGGCCAACAATGCTTGTGAATGCTCGGTGACGGCAGTGTAAGAAAAAGTGTAAATAGCCGTTAATAGATGTTTCGTAACACTTCCGACAACCGTGTCTAAGATTCTTCCAACTTCCTCGTTCTCCTGGCTGTTGTCGGCTATTTGGAGTGTATATCGTCTGTCTCTATTGCTGTTCCTCTCATTCATACTCGGCTTTGGTTCGACGCCTCTTTTGTTGGTGTTGTTCAAGTAGAAAGCGTGTTGCGGATAAACTTTTCCTAATTTCCGGTTGGAGACAAAAAGTTAGAAAGGTAACAAAAAATTGTATTTGTTTTTGTAAGTAGGATATAAACAGTCGGGCGATGTGAAGTGATTTCATGTGAAGGATTTAAGAATTAAGAGGGATATAATGCGGTAGTATTAAAATTTGTGAAGATTATAAAAAAGTTAAATTTAAATTGTGCTAAGACGCAGAAGGAATTATTGTCTCCTTGGATTTGGTTATCTCTGTTTATAGTCTGGTCATGACTTCAATGATGGCGTTTTATAGATCTTTATTAAATTTGACATCATGTAACGTGGAAAAATAAACTAAAACTAAATTACGAATAAAGGAGAAGCCATTAAAAAAGGTGGGAGTAGATATGTAACCTGTATGCACTAAATTCGCGTGTTTAGTTTTGATCCCCTGTTTTACAAGAATATATCTATTGTATCCTTCATTCTATTTTCTTTCTGCAATATCTTCGGGTTGTTTGTTTTTAATGACGTTGGCAATTATCCTGATGATAATTATGATCATTTCTCCTCCGAATCCATAAAAAGCTGATTGCTCAAGTGATCTCAAGTGAGTTTGCAGATAATGCCAAGCACACAGCAACGCGCAAGTGATACGTAGTTCTTTGACGTAGGACAATGATATTCTCCGTTTCCGAATCGTTCAAATATGCTATTGAAATCACAGACAACAACGACTGGTGCTACTAGAGGTAGTCATATATTTGGAACAGACGCGAGAGAGAACCTTGGAATGTTCCTCTGAAAATAAGCTTCTCGCATTTGTTATTAAAAATATTGTAGGGCAACTCTCTGCCTAGATATTTGATTGTTTTTAACAATCTTGTGTATAGAGTTGCTAAATAGGGTTGCTCTGAAACACAAATTGCTTGTTCTTCTTTTATATTTCAATCAACAATTGTTTCAGTTTGTTTACTACACATAGGGTGTAGAAAAAGAATGCTGAACTCTCCGAAACGATGTCTTTTCAGAGTCAATGTCCAACCTGTTCGTATATATTCAAGCTTCGCTGTCATCCTTTTGAATCTCACTCAATATTCTCCATTTAAACTTTGAGCGCTCTCCAACATAATACGGCAGGAGAAAGCTTTTAATGAAGTTGTAACTCATCTTTCAAAGTAAAAAGTAACTACTTATTGCATCTCAAATAAACTCGCAACAAACCACTTAGTGTATTCAACGTCTGCTGGGCAACATTTTCAACAATATCACAGAATACAGCATCATGTTCTCGTGAAAATTTCTTTGGAACTTCTCCAGAGCGAACCTTATTATTAATGAAACTAAAACTTCTTTTTAAAGACACATTTAAACTTTTTTTGGTTAAACTTTGTTAGCGTAACGGTCTTCGAACTCAAGAGTGTACATACATTTGAAACGATAACTTAGGTCAGTTTCAACATTCACCGAAGCTTGTCCAAACTGAACTCGCAACCCTTTTCTCAGATTGACATACACAATGCTTGGGTCGCAATCCCGGCCATATTCAACCTCTTGAACTTTTTGACCTTTTGGGGAACGCAGAAATTCACCAACCGGTAAGTTTTTCATTTTATGCTTTAACGTGAGCATATAGAAAAAAGTAAAATCAATATTCGCTATATTAACATGCTCTACTGGCCAGCAATGGACAGGAATCAGGAGCAGTGGTATGTGTGAAACTAAACTAAACTTGCAACTATTTGTGTGTGTGCCATCCATTGCATGAGATTCTTTCCTATCACTCGTTGGACCCATTGGTGTTGGATGGGAGGAATTGGGTAAAGTGTATTATTTAGTTCTAGTGGTAAGCGTGCTTTCGCTTCTGTGCTCTGTCCTTCTTTCAGCTGTCCCACTTCTGCTGTGGACTTTCCTAACGGTGGGAAATAATTAAAAACAAGCGTGAACGAGGGCGAAATGAATGGAATCGTTGTCGCATTGAATCAGGACGATGCAATCCGCGACAACGTCGTCAGTATAGTCGCATTAATCAAGTTAGGAAGCGGAAAGGAGAGAACGAAAGAGATTGCAAGAGGATTAAACGATTTTGTCGTAATGGATTTGAAATCTGTTGAGATGTCCTTGAGAGATGGATTGCATATGGTAATGATTTAGTGTCAGTTGGAAGAATTTAATGACGAGCGGCTACAATAAATTAGGTGGTACTTGGGACTGAGAAAAAGGAGTATCTGAAACGTGAAAAACAGGGAAGAGAAGAGTTAAGTTATTCGGGTTATGTGGGCAAATTTAAGGTCAATTCGCTGAAGGATATAACAACTTGGGTTTAATTTCACTTTAACCTCGGGATTAAAAACTTAACGCATTAATCTGACCTGATACTTTTGGTCGATTGAATCCTTAGAGCTTTCATTGATAGTCATGCGAACACCAAAAACTCCTTGGTTTCTGGTTGCCTTTATTGCTGAGAGCTTATGGTACTTACTAGAGACTTTTCAGTGTTCTTAGAATATCATCATTCCCTTGTCACTTTTTAACCCCACATAAACTTTTCCTTTAATAAAGTACAGTATTTGCATTTTCTTCAGACCAATTCCACCTCGAAAGGGCGGGAGCGAGTCGAGATTCTGCTTATTACCCCCAGGACCTTTTCCCGGTGATGCTTCTGATAGCTATGCTGTTTTGGATGCTTGATTTGAATGTTAACCGCAATGGTCGTAGATCTACCTAATGAGTATATTGAACAATGATATCGTTGACACATTGCTCCGTAAAACATAGCTCCGTTATAAATTATTAACAGTGACAGTGATAGGCCTACGTAGGCTTGGTGGATGTTCATGCTGATGTCCAGATGGACATTGATGTTCACGCTCACGTTCCATTTGCAATTAGCATCTCCCTACGGTTTATTTCCTGATAGTCACACCACAAGTCAGTCCAAAATGTGGAGTGGTAGGAAAATAAGGATCAAGTGAGCGTAGAGGAGAAGGAAAGAGAAGCAGGGAGACAGATGTAGAAAGAGAGAACGCCATATAATGATAATTACCGGGTGGCCAAGAACGATAAATCACAATCTAATCGGATCTGATTTGTTCATCCTTTGACTGGCATCGGTGGTGGCAATGATGGCAGTAGCGACGAGATGTCCGATTCCATTGAATCCTTTTTGGACAGCCTCTTGCTAGGCACATGTGGACAGAATACTAATTGCTATGCAATTTCGGTTCAGTGACGACAAACAGACCGAGCGAAAAGCGAGCTATCAGAGTGGAATGGATAGAGGGCGGTGAAAGGTATTTGCCTGTGGCCGAGTTACGTGTCCAGATATGCTTGCCATCTCACCATTTGCATTTCCATTGAAGCGTAACTTTCATCCGACTGACATTTTAACAGCATTCACGCCAACACAATTACAAGGGAACAAAAGACAATCGGAATAGTAATGGGCCAGCACTGAACTGAGCTGAGTTAGTCTCGATGGTCGAGTTACATGTGCTTTGCATATCAGCCATAAATTACACTTTGCACATAGACTACGTATTCCTACCATTTCTGATTACAGGACAACCTCCTATCTAGTAAATCGAGTCAGGTGCCGACCGTGGAAGCAACCATCAACCTCCCGAGTTACGTTGAATTCATTTCGGAAGTTGTGTGTTAACTATTGCATCTGGCATATTCCACAGGTGGTTATAAAAATAAAATATGGCCGGTAGACGTTTTGGGAACTATGATAACGATGAAGTGGACAAAAAGGATGGCATGAGTATTAGTAGGTGGGTTTTTACGTAAAAGTTCGTTTTAAATCAACAAAATTGCTGGAATGAAAATGTTTAGAGAAAAAACAGGACTTTTGCTTTGTTTGGAAATAGCCTGAAATATAAAGTATAGTATAAACTATAGTATACTGTATAGTATAGTTTTGAAGAGGCGTTGATTTAACGCTTTTGTTTGTGAATAAAAACGCTTGATTTTCGGTATATTTTTGACAGAACAAAACAGACAGGCCGATTTGGACAACGCATTGCTAATAACCATTGTTTTTCCTTCAAATTCAAATCGTGGACAAATAAAGAGAATTTGCTCTTATTTAATTCACATGTTTTACTATGTTTGAATTTGACTTAAATTTTTTCGTTGGACTAGAATGCTTTGCCAGATTTGGCAGAAAAATAGAACCAACGCTTCCGCGCTTTACAGGTACAGTGATCGCCTTTGCAAAATGAGCTTTTTGAGATGTGTAGTATCTAGCAGCTATCGTCCTAAATCTTCAACTTTACACCCTATTTTTATCCCAAATATCTTACATGCAGCTCTTGTTGAGACCACTGAAAATGATAAAAAAATTTGGAGAATGGAATTCATAATGGTCACTCAGGTATGACTCCGACTTTGGCCCGTGAACTCAATTCGATTCAAATATCGACGAGAGTTGATCCAGACATGAGGAAAGGACATAATGTCGTAACGATAGAATCGGTTCATTGCTAGGCTTGTGATATTTCTTTAATTTATCTTCGTTGACACGTATAGACATCTCTTGTGTCGATGCTTTTTTTTTCAGGGAGGGTAAGAAGTGGCCAATTTTTGTCAAATAATAGTCTTGCAAATGATTCTTGATGAATAATACGAGTTTGAAAATAAAAAATAGGACGGTTAATGGCTTTAGAAAGAAATGTTGACTGTCTAGAGACGATTTGTAAATTGCTCACTTTAACTGAAATGCATCCTAAAAATAATAAGAGCCGAAGGAGCTACTAGACACAATTTTCTGGATGTTTATCTTTGTTAAAAGAGTTGAAAATTATGAGTAATTTTTTTATGCGAGAGCAACATAAGCAGGAGATGATTCAATCAAATCCCAATGAGAGCATGATAATCTGATAAGATAGAGCTCATAACGTATGAACTTCCCTATCATCAATGATTGCTCAAATAGCTTTAAAGTTGAAACAATTCATTTGGAAACTATTGAAAACTCGTTGAATTTATCTCTGTCATTTTCGTCAGGCCAATTTCTACCAATTTCATACGCCAATTTCTCTTATGTATCAGTTTTCAGTCCAATTATTACACCCAATTTACTACAAATCGCTCCATCATCACATTCCATTAGATCCTAAAGAATTGCCCAACTAAAGCCAACACTCTACATCCTCTGAACCACATTGACAACTTCTAAAATGAAATTCACTTTCTCCCTTTCATATATCCCCAATCGTAAACGTAACTCCCTCGCCTATTCGAGTACAATAACACTCCAATTTCAACTGATCTGAAACAATATTGTGGGCTAAGCAAAAGTTTGGTGAAAAAAAAAGACAAGCAACCGAAAAGAATAAGTAAAATATCCTGATGCTATTCCTTAGACGCACAAGTTCACTATCTTATCTACTCTTAGATAAAATTGGCATTACTTCCTCTACTCTTCACTTTAACACATCTCTTAAAATGTATTTTGTATTTGTACATATGTGCATGTGTGAGCATGTACGAGTTTTTGCTTGTGAAAAGATGGAAATTTTCCTGTTCATAAAATGGAATCTTTTACGCTTTTCTCCTCGAACAGATTGATAGTGAAGAATAGAAAAGGAAATAGTAAGAAATAGAATATTTCAGTTCTATTAGAAAAATAAGGATATGAACCATCTGCTTCAATAAATATTACTCAGAAAACTGAGTACTATCAAGTGCAGAATGGTCGATGCAAATGTTTTATGTGTTGAATTTTCTATTATGAAAAAGGATCGTGTTTAGTAGCGAGATGCACTTATTGTTACTTATTGCATATTGTCTTTACGCTTGGGGACAATATTTTGAATTGTATTCACGTAGATTTCAAGGTGGGTTTCTACTATGATGAATGTATATGATTGTTATGAAACGTGTCCTGAAGGTAAAATTGGTTGCCGATAATGTAATAGGATAGATTTGATACTCTTATTTTAGGGTATTTCTGTTGGGGATTGATTACATATAAAAAATATATAATATTACATGAAACGTACTGAAATATATGTTGGATAGTTGAAACTGAGAGAAAGAAGGGTTTCAGTTCGTGTTATCTATTTAGGATAACCAATACATCCCGATTAGAATCAATAAACTGGGTAACCTTCTCATTTTTCCAGGAGTAGTAAAAAAAATATCTATAATATCTGTTGTGATCTCTGACACGGAAACTTGACAGTCAGATGTATTTGCGTTCTTTTCAGATAAACTCCTATGGATTTTGGATTACTGAACGTATTTCTTGAGAGTATAACCCGAGTTAGAGTTCTCAATCTTCAGACTAGGGTTGAGAACATTAAAGAAATTAAATAATCATAATCTTGTTTTTGAAGATTCAAATAACCCAGTTTTGAGGTTTTAATTAAGGATTCAAATGGTTTTTCTCAAGATCGGTGCCCTTTCTGAACTTTTTTGAAAGTTTAGCGAACGAGGTTCTTGTCAAAAATACGTCCATAGACGTCAGACAAGAAAATGTAATTTATACAATAATTATAATTGCTCGTTTTCTGCAAAGTAATTTCCTTCCCAACCCATACTTTTATCCCTACCATCTTTCGTTTGCTAAAACGGTCCAGATACTACTCTTCTTCAATTCCTCTCGGCTCCATTCTTGCTTTTTCTTTTCAAATATGTTTTGACTTTGTAAATCAAAAACAAGTCAAAAGCATAGAGGTCAGTTGAAGACATCTCTGTTAAAGAACTGCGGTCGAGATTTTCGCCGAAAAAAGAAGAAGCTCAGTAGCACTGCGTGTTTTGTCGTGACGCGAAAACCATTGACGAATCCACATGTCTGGGATTTCGCAAAATATATCGACTCTCACGGATTCCATTTTCACTGTAGTCCCTCGCGTGGATACTCGTGGTGAACAATAATCTTGACGTCAAAGAAAAACATCAATAAACAACATCACTAAACAATAACATCACTAATGACATCACCTCGAACTTGTCATTGTTTTTAGGTCTGCTGGATGATTTATCCAACCAGCGGACGATTGAGTCTTATTTTTGTTGCTTGAGTATTTGATCTTCTAAAGAAACTTTCTTTTTTTTGGAAACAATTTAAAAAGTGTATGACAAGCTTAAATTCCATTGGTTTTTTGGCCACAGTTATCAGACGTGATAGATATTTTTGCAGTGCATCCTTAATTTCCAACAAGAATCTTGTAGCGATATCCAACTAATATGACCCTGATTTGCCTTAGCAGTGTGTTTATTTCGTTGTGGGTCATCAGATGACGTGAAAGGATATCTGAGATTCTCAGAACTTGCCTGTCATAGTCATCCTAAGACGTATTGAGCATCGAAAATGTACCAGTTGTAAATGTTACAACCTTAATATAAAATTAATTAATTAATACAAAGATTTGCGCAACGAATATGATGTATGTCACCGGGAAGCAACCCATACTAATCCAGCGACACTAAACAGATTTCTCTGGGAACAACTGGCGGCGCCAAATTCAAAAAGTGTGGATTTTTTTTTGGCAAAATCTTGATTAATGAAGAAATTTAGATAATTACAGATAGTACTTCATCGTCAAAGTCCTAATGATAAAGCGATAATTTTCGTTGTGGTAAAACAATGGTATAAATGTGACACAAATTCGTTAATGGTTGAGGTTAGAAGATGTTCAGAGGGCACGGCTTGAGCCGTTCAGGTCTGTTTGATAACATCTTTCAAGAAATTTACCTTCTTCAAATTACCTGGAAAATTTAATCTTTCCAATACGTTATAGAACGTTCCTACTTAAAACTCAATACTTTTTCTGGGACGCCTCCAGTTGTCTCTGATTAGCAAATACTATTTGTGTTTGGCATTGCATCCTTTCCGCCTACTATGTTTCGTAAACAGTTTCCCAATTTATGGTAGCAGTCAATCCTTTTCTTTTTGTCCTGCATGTTGTTTTCTGATATTCGCAAAAAAAAGAGCAATATACCAGAACGAATATTAATCACTCCTTTGTTACGTTCGTTACGGTGTGCTTATATTTATTAATTCCATTTTGACGGCTGAAGGTTTACCGTCAATATTCTCTTCTTGCATCACCAGCTTGCACATTGATGTCCTGCTGAGCATAACAAACATTATTTTAACAGCAACACTGATAGAAATTCGCGAAAAAGCCTAGTTAAAAAAGAGAATATGTAACGTGTTGTTTGTTTTTAACATGTGCATAGCATATCGCGCTCATATTCCTTTGTCCTCATGTGCTACTCTCACTGAACTGATAGAGCCTAGTGCAAGTACGTACCATGTATGATTCTCAACATGCTATGTGTATCGCATTTTCATACAAACATATATAGTACATGTAACTATGTGTATACGTTCGTATGTCTTCTATTAGTTTTGATCCTTACAGGACCCGTTTTTCATAGTTTATAGCGATACGAAATTAATGTTATGTCAGAAACAAGTTTGAATAATGGCCTCACGATTCTACATGAGCTTATAAACTTGTAATGCGCTTTTTTGCTTAATTTTTAGTCCTGCGTTTCTCTCCATGCTCTTAGTGATAGTACTGTTACCGTTCATATGCTGCTGATGTCAGTATCCTGTTTACGTTGTCGCTATTGTTTCATAGTTTCATTTCCCTTGACTGGTCCAACAAGCAAACTAATATGATAGGTCAGTAATATGTACATATATGCTGTGTATTTATGACATGTGAGATGTTCATTAATTAAATTTTATAATGTAATCGATCATAGGTTGTCCGGGTCAGAAGTGGGTTTAAAGGGTAAAGTGGTTGTGTAAAGTGACTGGAAGCAAATGATGAATTGAATATTGTCAGGCATTGAGAGTATTAATAACTTAGATAAGTTAAATGATTTTGAATTAGGTCGGGTAATTATGTAATAACAGCTAGTGACACTAGTTCTAAGGGTTCTGCCAAAATCTACAAAACATTGTGTTTCATATCAGATATTTATAGAAATTTCCGAAAAACGTGTTCTGAAAATCCACAATGAATTTTTCTTGACTTACTCGCATACCTAAAGTAACAGCGTAAGAAAGTTATGTAGCATAATCCGAACTCTACGATAAAAGTATTTCGACAGTTTCATCTTATCCTGTATATTTTGCTGCTTCCTTCCTTGACTTGAATTCAACTACATTCCTCCTGTTGTTGGCCTCAAAGTCAACTGGACCGTTCTTCGTCACAGTGAATAATAGTCCTTTTTATCTACTTTCTTTATGCGGATTACTATTCCATTGAAATCCTTTCTTATACTACTTGACATTTATCATAATCCCTTGTCCAAAGTAATCCACTAAGTTCTTAAGAAACTGCCAGCACGTTCTTTTGACCATAAACTAGACATTTGACGGACATATTTTCATTTTGTACGATAATGCGAGGAATGCTTTCACTTATATTAATTAATAAAAGGATAACAGTTTGAATTGTATGTTCAATGGGATGGAGAATTTACGCTTGAGATGTTTGAGTAGCAAGGGACCATGGTGAAAGTTTGAAGGACGAATATTTAATAGTAGGTTTGTTTAGTACGGCTGCTGCCATTGTGTCGTATCTTTTGTGGCCATAAACCTAATTAAGCTTTTTGTTACAGTTTAGAAAGTGTAGAATGTCAAAGATATCCAGCAAAGCATATTGTATACCCCACTCACATATTGTTTCGTATTGTTTTGTTGCTTTCTTTAACCACTTCCACCAGCTCTAATCGGCTGTGCAAATGAAAGAATTTTCAATATAGTTCGACTTTGTTGGTGTGGTGTAGTATGGTGCATTTTGGTAACCGTTTGGAATTTCAATTTAGTTAATGTGCTTCAGTGGGAAACTGCTCTGAAAGGACTTCAGACTATGTTGTAAGAATATGTATAGGAGTATACAGAATAAGATGATTATGCTGGGTTGTATAGGATTGTATTGGATGTGGTTAGTAATCTAGCGTGTTTGTAATTTATTTGTTAAGGCTTGCTTTAAGTATATTAGACAGAATTTATTTGACACGCTCTGTTTATTTTCATGATTGTGAGAAGTGTATTTGATTTAATATAGTTCTGAGCTATTTTGTAGAATTTAAATAGCCAATAATTCGACATAAGGGAGCAAACTGATGGTAAATGGTCAGGTAGTAATTTGGTTTAGAGGAAGGGGCGTGCCATGGTGGTACATATAAACGTACCCAAATCAGATTCTAACAAATCGTAATTGTAAGGAAATCACATTCTCCTCTCTCTCCGTCATCAATGAAGATGTGTATGCATGCAACTGAGCACAATGCCTGTGTAACCGACGGACCTACAGAAGGCTTTAACCTTCTCCTTATGGTTTTTCGGTTCTCACGCTTGTTGGACTTCCTTGAAAAGACCTATTTATTGGCCTGGATTACTGCATGAGAACGAGAATAATCATAAAGAAATTTTATTTCTCTTAGTATGTCGGATCACGTCATTTATGGCAATATACCAATCTTCCCGTGCTCGTGAAATGTCCTAAGACCATTCAATTCAAGGTGGTAAAAAGCCAGTGAGATGCAAAATTCACTTTTCTGAAAACTTCGGCAGCTTGCCCCACATCTTACTATAGTCTAGCGCTACTGACAGTATAGGCAACGTTTTCACATAAGATATACCAATGCATACAAGTTATACCAGATGCAATTTTGTTGATGGTGAGACGGTATCACAGGAAAATGTTTAAAAATGCTTAGTTAACACAGAAATCGGACGTCTATTTCGGTTATTTTCTATGGAACTGCTTTGTTTTATAAAAATTATCTAGCTGCTCACATTGGTCTGTACCGGAATATTGTATTGGAATATTGGTCAGTACCGAAAATATAAAGATGAATCGACGAATGATGTGAGGACTATACTCCGACGCACAATAGAAATAGATGATTGGGACAATTTGTCCAAGGAATATGAAGATTTTGTTCAATGATGCAGCTTATAGGGGTTCCTATAAGCTCCTATAAACATTAGGGATCCTAATGTTTTTTTTTGATGACAAAGGAAGATTTCGTCCATTTAGTTTGGTTTAATTTCGATTGCTCAGATATTCAAATGAAAACAATTAACGATAGATCTTAGGTAAATGCAAACCTCCAAATTTGTGAGTAGTAAAATTATTTTTATTACGAACTATCTACGTGGATCCCCAATTTCTACTTGTTCAAGTTATTTTTGTTGCTTTGTTAGCTTTATTCCCTGCCTACGCTTGGGGAAATCTTTTCAAACCCCAAAAGCAGTCCTCTTAATACAATCCTGATTTTCAGTAAGCTGAATATATGGGTCACTTGTCAGTAAAATGAGATATCATCATATCCACGTCACTGGTGTCCCTGTGTGAATGCTCATTCCGAAACGTGTATGGTCAATTTAATGTCCCTGACCAAAAAGAGTTCATTTATCGTACCCCAACAATAATATTGATTGCAATCAGACTTTTGAAAACCGCTTGCTGTCGTCCACCGAATTAACATTAAACCACAAGCAATTGGATCTCATAAGGACAATAGCATCACACCATTCGTATTCATTTGGTTCTTGCACAGATGGTTAAACTGGTTTGTATGCATAATGGTAAATGGTTTGAAAGCACACATTGAATGCTTGTGTTTGTATGTAAAAATAAATGTCTGTGTATATGGGAGTAATATGGTAATTTTAAGTCAAAAAATTTCTCTGAATATTTTGTAAAGTATGAGAATGAGCAATTCACGAACAACAGATGTATTTATCTGAAATTGCAAGCATTTTGGATGCATGCATTCTCCACTTCTCAAATAAGTCGATTACCAGCTTTCAGTTCTATCACAGCCTCTAACCTTTCCAGTTGAACATTTTGTCCTCGAAATCATCCGAATAAAGCACACGAGGATAGTAGATCACAAGGTCTCGCGCGAAACTATATTATACGTAGTATATAGCTAGGGGAGTCATTGCACTACAGCAATTCTTGTGCGCGAATCCTGGCATATATCAGTGTCTCCATGCTATCCATGTGTTGTTCCACATACACTATATATACATCATGTGCGCAAAGTGAGAGCATTCAAGTAGAGTAAAGTGTCCAGCGTAATTTACAGTATAGCTTGATCCATCGGTCACTTCGGATTAATTTAATGAAAAGGACGACGATTTATTTGAACCATCCCGGTTGGGGCTTCTATTGTTTCAAACCACACATATTATGGTCATCGTTCTTGTAAGCTTCATCTTGTTTGGTCATGATGATACTTTACCTACTTTCCCAGTAATTCAAACAGGCATACGTACACACATACGTGTATTACCCGATACACACAGATTTCCATGCTACCATACAAGCTCCAACGAAAATACTTGAGAGTGAACTTGCAATAATTTATGAGATTTCTTTGTGGGTATTTCATTTAATCCTTCAATGGAGAGGCGACAATCTATACAGGTAATGGCGGAGTAAACGATTGCCACAATGCTTTGTTTTTATCTGAATTATATATGGTCGGAATGGGGGGTTTGGTTCTGAAAAATCTTGGTTTACATTTTTAACGAACTTTTTGCTGAATTAGGAATACTTAATCAAGATAAAGAGGAGCTTGTTTTTGTAGCGTGGCTTAGCATGTCGAGTGGAAATTATCGCAATTCTTTTGTTTGTAAAGTGGACAAAGTCTCGATGGGATACTGAAAATCGTAATCAAATACCAGTCATTTATCTTTTTCGAGTTGGAAATTAGATTTTAACAGGTTGAAAATTAGATTTTAACAGGTATAATATGTTGAAGATGATTTGATTTCGAAAGGGTAACACTATGAAAGGGTAAATCTAGTATAAAATAATATATAATAAATATGAATCTAGTTGGCGACTTGTATATTTGTTGAAAAAAAACCAGATCTAGCGTACCTCATTTTCAGAGGAGATTTTTCAATAAGTCCTTAGACAATCATCGAAAAATAAATCAATCCCATATGTCATCTGCGTCAGACTTTGCCTTTATTTGTTTTAGAATGTGCTTCGTTTCGTGTTTCCATCTTTACCGATCACCTCCGAAGACATTTTTTAGTACGTGAGTAGTGAACCAGGAAACAACAATACAAAGGGGGCATGATTTGATCCATGCTGTTAGCGATAATTTTCGTATTCAGGGCAAAAAAGAAAATTTAATTATGAATTTGAATTTGATTAGAGGTTCGTTCGGTTTGTTTGCTAGTTTGGTAGGGTTTTGAGTATATTTTTAACACTTGTTTCTCGTTTCGTTTGAGTTTTCAGAAAATCTTCTCTCTCAGTTTCCGTAATCAAAAAATAAATAAGTTATTTTTCAACCCTCGAATATCCTTTTCTCATCGCTAATATATTTTATCGTATAAAATACAATTCTATCCATAAAGTATGATAGATTTTAGCCTTGATTTCGGACTGTAACTGTGACCAAACTGGTCTAGAATTTGCAAATTATTTTCCAATTTTGATAACCACAAAAACAAAGAAAAAAAACTAACTAACATGGAGTTTGGTTTGCGGTTTTTACTCGTAGTAGAGGTTTTAAGTAGTATGGTCTCTTGACACGTGAATTAAGCTTAGGTTAGCCAGAAATAGACGCTCGAAACATGTATTCAGGAGTGCCAATTCGGTTGTGTAATCCTTATTGCGTTGCGATTATAATTAAAATAACGCTGTAACTAGTTCCCAATTATAAAAAAAAAATCCAATTAGCAAATTTAAAAATAAAGTCAATTAAATTTCTATTCAAAACGGATTCGTAGTAGATCCCTTGAGTTCAAAATTTAATTTCCATTAGCAGAATTCACTTCAAAATTCAAAACCCATCGGATAACATTATGATTCTCGTTGCCATTAGTTTCACTTAATTGAAAAGATTTTTCTACAAAATAATTTATAAATAGCTTCAGAGAGTTGGGTCGTTTATCCTTCAACTCTTTTTTTTTTAAGCGTAACGAAAACATTTCAAACGAATCACACACAGATTGCAATAATGAAATGGTAACAGCCACCGACGCAATAATAATTTACTGAATACTATTACAGATATATTAAATATATACTCGCTCACATACTGTTTGCTGATATTATTCGTGATATTAAAATCCTTGTTACATTTCCCACGTAATTTCCTTTCTCCTTTACTCCCACGAGAGATCATCAAAGCGCGGAGAGAAATTCAATCTTCTAAATTCCAACTGCTTCCTTTTGCTTCCCTACAACTCATAGTATCTACCAATCGTTTACCAACAAAGTATTTTGTCCTATTATATAAGCATAATTGGAACGAACGATTATAGTTACTGAGACTTATTATTACATGCGAAACTTGTACTCTATCCTTTTTGGGGGGCTGTTGCTTGTACTGCTGAGCTGCGGCTGCTACTATCCGCTATTGTTCTGTAACTGACTTTTGCTTTAAGAATAGTTTAAAAGCATTTCGAAATTTAACAGTGAAACGTAGTGCTCTGCAAAAAACAAGAGATCTTGCATCACTCTACCACCAAGCAACAAAGCCTAGATCCACTCATCATTGGGAGTAACATTCATTTCTATTGTTGTCGTCCCGTTTGAAATGATTGTAGAAAGTTTGCTAAATCAAGTTCTTGTCACTGGGGTATATAATAGTTTTGGTTGTGTGGGAAGAGTCAGCAATATTAGAACTTAAAGCAGAAACAGACAATGATATGGATCCTTACAAGCGACGTCGACGTTTTGATGCCAGCGAAACGATTACGATATGCCGTTGTACATTTGGAAGTTGTTTGTCAGGCATACTAGGAAGATAGGATAGGGTACGATATGATAGAATGGAATAAAAGCTTATGAGATGCTTTTTAATGATGGGTATATACCTACTTTCATTTCAATTGAAAGTTGTAATGAGTTCCTTTGATAGCTACTACAATGAGAATCATTATGATGCTGATGATAATGTTGTCATGAGAGGTATGGACTAGAAAGAGTTCTTATCGTATCCTTCGTTTTTTATACATTTTTAAGAGAATAACGTTTAATTGGTTCGAAAGCGATTCATACTCGAACAACTAGAATTTGAGGAATAAGTTCCACAAGGATGTTTTCATATTCAAAAATGTCCTTGACATCCTACCGGATGTCTCATTGGCAAGATGCTATAATTGGTCAATAGTTGGTTGAACCAACTATTGACAATAGTTGCCTAGAACCAACTTGGTTCTACACAATGAGAGACTTGGACGTTCTCCCACATCACCAGACTACTAAATCAACACTATGGTACGTGCAAAGTGACGTTTGATCATCAGAGTACAATATTGTAACGAGATATTGACTAGCGAATTCAAGATGCATCGCATTTACGTTCGGTGTTTTTGGGATTAAATAGTTCGTCGTATCCAGGCTTCTCTCTTGCTACTTGATCATATAGAAGAAGCTGAAAACTTGTTGTGAACGATCCTTACAGGTGATATAATCTGATGGCTACGGTTGACTTTTAAATGACATAAATTTGACAGCTGCCTTACAGTAAGCTTTGTTTTTGGCCTAAGTCTTGTCATCCTTAAAAATCTATAAATAAAACGTTTATAATGCGCAAGTTAATCTTGTACAGATTGAACAGTATAGGACTTATTATAACCTGTAGTGGCAATCCATTGAAAATTATGATTATCTGGTTGTAGTGAACAAATTTATATTCATAATTTTAATGGGGGACTGCTGAAATGTATGGTTCAAGTTCAATGTAGATTTTGGCTATAAAATTTTTGAGAATGTTTCGTTCTATCTTATGTTGAATGTTGCTTGCTATTTTCAAAAATCGCGTGTTAAGTGTTCGATCGTTTACTTCTGATGACAAAACAATGAAGTGAAATAACTGTGCTTCAGCGCATTAGCTCCATTAACATTTCAGGACCCGCAACTGGATTAGGATGTGTAACTTTTAGACGCTATTCATTGTGAAATATTAATTACCGTAATGCAAAAATAGCAATGTCTGTGACTCTACTCTAAGATATTTTCGGTTTATATATTAAATATTTATCATGACTTTGACGTCAAAATCATGGGTTTTCAGAACTTATTTCAAAGATGCAATCAGTGAATTGAGACATCTCGCAACAATATTAAATATTTAAAGCAATCACGATATTGTTTTTCAACTGAAAACATCACTCCAATTGTCTTAAATCTTGCAACAAGCTCACATGGAATGGATTGATCTGAAAACTTTTTCAATGCAACTTTGCGCCCAATGTGGTCATCCTACGTTTCAAATAAAACGTTCAACCTCATACAACTAATAGCTTTGCCATTAATTTTCAATGGTCAACAGTTTTCTGTGGAGAAGAAGTTCACTCAGGGAAAACATACTCTCTGTTAACTTTTCTATGGTTTCTGGCAAAAGAAAATTTATCTTTTCACTATGCCAGCAATTTTCGCGAGAGCAAAGGGAAAAGTCGACATCGGTCATTTGTTGCAGCAGGAGTTAGTTGAAAAATTATGATGAAATATTTTGGTTGTATGTTGGGGAGTCTTGAATACAGGACTGTACAGAAGGATGTTGCATTTAGAAAATGAACAATTGGTTGCAGCGGAGGTGACGATACTGGTGATGGAGAAAATTGGAAAAGAAGATGATATTGCGCGAATGCCATGCAATTTTGCAAAATTTTGCAATTTTGCAAAATTGCGCGGATGCCATGTAAAACCATTTCATGTAAAAGCGAATTGAACAAAGTAATTCGATATAGTCCGAGTTTAAATTTTCATTTGTTCTTTTTTGGATGTGAAAATAAACTTTGACAAACGATAAAATGCATTTTGATACATTCCTTCCTTTTGCCTTCGAAAGCATCCCCTCCTCCGTTTTCTGTAAATTATAGAATCAATTCACGTCAACTCCATAATCAACGCCACCTTGCATTACACTTTAAGTGTTTTAAGTAGCACTTTTAAACATCTTAACAAACACAATTTCGTGCATCCTTTCACTCTGTCGGAAGCAAGTAGGAAACAATCAACATTCGATTCACCTCTTTGCCCAAAACACTTCAATTTTAAAAATACACATCGTACAAGGAGATAATTACAAGTAGTACGATGAGTAAACGAGAGTCCCAACTAAATTACGAAAACGTGCTACAGGGTGTTTATAACAGTTTGCAACCCTTATTTCGTCGTGTAAAGTAACGCTTCTGGCGCGATATATTGTGTTGTTTTTGCCACAGAAGCGGCAACTTATCGCGTTGTCAGGTGCAGGATACGAACTTAATGAGATTCCAGATATTTGCAATTTAGATTAGAATAGCTCTCGAGTGAGTGAATGTTGTGTGGCGCTAGTTGGTGAAGTACCGTTTACAAATTTTTATTAAACATAGCTGAATTATTAAAATACTTGTCGATGGTTGGTGCTCTCGAGTGTTACATCACGTGCACGATGTAACATCCTTTTGGTACTTTTGACATCCCTTAACTCCACGAGTAAAGTGTGTTGAAAGACCAAGCTATTAATTAACATCATCGAGTATTTCTCTGAATAATTAAATGGAAATCGCTGAACAAGGTAAGCAGAAGAATTAATTTTGACCATGATAAAAGAAATATTTCTCAACACAATTGTGCAGAGCTGATAATATTAGCATCGCGTGAAAGCATGCAAAGAAGGGTTGTCGGAGGGGATAAAGTTGGTGAAAATTCAGTTCCTATACTAAAGTCCTTCATAAAACTGTCATATACAACCACCGTTCATTAAATGCTTAAAGATACATTATGAATTGCCATGCAAGAACTCGAAACAAGCTTTCATGCTAACGAACGTTTCATCTTTTAGCCAGGGCGGAGTCACATTCATTTGTCCGTGTCAACTCTATCTTCCTGCTCGCTTACGTACTACACTTATCCTTGCACTCTCTAAACTAACCAAGCAGCATATAAAGTTAGGAAGAATATTATGCTTGCAGTGTAGTATAATTTAGCGTTATAAAGTCGCATTCAAATCTCATATTCCCGGAGAGAAAGGATTGACATAAAACAAAATAAAAAAAAAAAACTCCTATCATGCAAGCCGACTGCAATTAAATAAATTCAATGGGTACATGGAAAAGAGGTTGAATTTTAAGTAGATTTCAAAATGATTTAGTATAGTGTTTGTATGCAGAAGGTAGGAAGGTGGAAATGAAGTTTAAAAATGAGGACAGACGGAAAATCATTAATTTTAATAACCACAAAGAGGAAATAAAAAGTGCATCTTGAAGCAGTTAGATTTCTTTTATTTTGTATGCCATTACGCTTGCTCGGATTCTCATTGTATGAAAATGAATTATTTCTAAAGTTCTAGGGTTTATTCTGGTGTAAAGCTTTTTTGTTTTAGGCCATGATAAATTTTCGAAATTCTGATCGTTATTAGAATCAGAGACGTAGATTGTCTCAACCGGGAGTGCTGCACGCTAACTTTTAAATGTTTAATGTGCCCCTGTTTACATAGTGCATTTTGAGATTCCTCAAGCGAATCAATTTTCCTAAGAAATTCAATGACCCGCAAAAGTTGCAGGCTTTGCGATTCTTCTCTAAAAAGAAAGTTGCTTTCCTGGTTGCCTTTTCATGGGCGGGACAATGCGTCACAGTATGCCGATTGATGAATCTGAATCTACGATGCTCGTTAATATTCATGAGTTTTCCTTTGGTTGGTCAGTGTGACGTGAAGATCCGATTACGCACCTTCAGTTTTCTCGTGTCCTTACTGATACAAGCTGGAGACTTCGAATTGTCATAGACATTAAGGGAGAGCTCGATATTTGAAGCAGCTCTGTAGGTCTTCTAACCGCTCATTCCATTCTTTGTTTTTTAATTGTCTGTTTTAAGATTGCTGGAGCACAGGTTAAGCATCATTCGGTCCTTATTGATCCGCCCGTTAATTACCTTGGATTCTTGCGTGTCCTGGGAGTATCTACTTTCCGATGATTCTAGCGCCTTGACGGCTCATTGATTAGCCGATAATTAAAATATAGTCTTGTTACAGCATTTTTAAATGCTGAGTTGTGCACTTACCCCAATTACATAAATCTTCGCCAATATGGGAATATTTGGCATCAGGTGGAAATAACCCTATTTCCATTCTGTCTGATCTCTCGGATAAATGGGTATATCATTCAGCCGGATGAGATTAATTTTTCCCGTGTATTCTTTCTCCTTGTATTTCAGCCGCGATGTCCCTGAGATTTTGGTTAACAAAAAACAGAATGTAAGCATTTGTCCTTTGACGTTGATGTAGCCTTCATTAGGCACTCTATTAATCAACTAAATTGTATTGATATGGGTTTTATCTTTGCAAAAACGCGGCGGACTACAGAATACGGTATATTTAATTCTAAACCCAACATACGCTCAAATAAATCGCGGAAACCCGCAAAGCATTCTTTCAGGATACAAAAAAAAGTCTCACAACACAAAAAAAACACAAGAAACATATACAACATTTACAAACATTCAATTTCAAAGCAAAAGTTTGCAAAAGGATTCTATTTACCATATGCAAATATCAGCTACTAGAGCTGAAGTTCAACTTTGCTCTTGCTTTTGCTTTTCATGTGTGAAAGGTGAGTTCAAAGCGCACTATTTTTTACGTTTTTCCTCAATCCGCAATGATGAAAAGTTTTTACTCTCACTGTTCACATTTGCTAGGTATACATATGTAGAACTCGTCAACCATAGGTGTTCATTTGCCGTGCAAATCACCTTTTATATTACTTGGTTGAAGACTCCAGGGGCTGAAGCTTGCAAGTATACCTAACTCGAGCATCATATGTACAAAAAACAGCAGGATGAGATACAAACAAAAGAAAAATAGTCGCAATGTAATTTCAACACTATTTTTGCTGCATCTAGAGAGTTTGTGGTTCGTGTAAGCGCATATGCAACCAATTTGTAAAATGCGTATGAAGAGTTGAGGCAAGGCGTCAACAGAATAGCAACCACAACAAATTTTCCTTTCACCGCACACATGCATTGGAAAGAATGAAAATGAATGTGCTCTGCAAATATGCAAATACGAGCACCAGTTTCCAGCAACCTCATGAGGCGTCCACGGGGCTAATGCAGCAATAGAAACATCAGCTGCTGAAGCTTGGATAAATATCCATGGGATTGCGTGTTATGTTGGCAACAAAGAAAGTTATTTTTCGCATATGAGTTTTACTCTTATTTATTTTTTCCATTTCGCTGAACGAACTATGTAACCTTGAGCATTTTCACACGCAATATTCATGTGTTTGGAGTGTGAATGAGAAGTTTTTAACTTGCAGCGTCAATTGCTGCGGACGAAAAGCGAAAATTTTCAGTTTTCCCTCAATGGGTCCATCAAGCACGAAAGACTTTTCATGGTTACGGTTGCAACATATGTTGAGCATGTGCTGGTTGGGAGATAATTTCTTTCTGGCATCTTTGAATTTCGACTTACTGACACATAGTGGGCGTGTGTGCTAAACATTTTGTCGAGAACACCATAAAATGTTGTCCTACCTTTTAAATGATTCCAGTGAAAGTAGCTATCACATATTTAATTCACAACATTACATTCATCGTCTTTAGCGCCAAATCCCAGGAGTGGATGAAAGCAAACCAAATAAGATAACATTTCCTGGAAATGACTTTGAATGTTCTCCTAACACCGGGGAAAACACGAGTCGTATTGAATACATTGGAACATTGAGTAAAAGAAATACGAAGTCTCGCTGGTACTTAAAGGATAAGTGGTATGAAAGTAGAATAAGAAAGAGCATTTTTGAGAGATTGTTTTCGTCAATCTGAATACGAGTGCTAGGCAATATTTTTTCCCCCATGAATCGCTATGCCTATCTGATGCGCTGAAAACATTCCCTTAAGGCGCACAAGATAAGTTCGAAAATATTTGCAAAGCACTTTTTACAAAATTCTTCGATTCCAGGTAACCCAAGCCATGTAAATTGCAAAATTAATTTTTTATGATAACCAAGGTACACGCAGATGTTTTTTTTATAAATAAACCAGATAATAAAATTTGTTATTTGAATGATCAAGGATACAGGAAGAGATTTCATCGTAATTCTTGGAATTTCCTATTTTTGAGTAGAAATAAAATGTTAATACTCCATCATGGGTAGACGTTTTATCTTTGTACACCCAAAGACCAACCTCAAAAGTTTTTTCATTCCATGAAACGAACAAGCATAAAAAAAATTTGTTTTCAAGGAACATGAAAATCCTTACACGTGCATTCATTGAATTTTTCATATTTTAAAGGAGAAATTCGCTGTAATTGTTATTCGTTCAATTTGAAAATATTGAACAAGTTAGTAAATATTTTATTAAAATCTACGAAATGCTTTCACGATCGAAGGACGAAGAAATCTTTTCAAAAAAGCTGGTTGGTATGAAAAACAAAATTTAGTTTAGTTCCAAGCTACATTGGAATGCAAATTAACCTTGATTTCAGGAATCATCTCAAAGCTACTCCTTTCTCACAAGGGTTTCTTGAGTAAGGAGCACAAGAAACAGCCACAAGGCGCCAGGTGAGGTGCAGGAATAGTGATCTGGGATCAAGTCGAAAACTCTGCAGTTTTGCGGGCTTAGGTGTTGTCTTCTTACAATATTTTATACAATCAAGAAGTTCCCGATTACCTTTTAATTGATTGGTTTTGGACTTGCGACTCAAGAATCTAAGCCTCAAAGTATCTATGGATTTCATTGATATCCTATACTTGTTCGCGTTGATAAACAATTGATGCAGAAGCACATTAAGGGGTTCAACTGGTTGACATTCATGTCCAAAGCGTTTATTTTACTTGAATCAAGAAGTATGTTTTGTAGTATAGCATCTGTATAAATCGAGTTGTTTACAGCAGAACAGTGACCCAATAATACCCTTAAGCGTATGTCTAGCCAAATAAATAGCAGTAGACAAATACCAATAGAGCGCTTCTAAAGTTTGTAGAATTTTTATTTAAGATACGGAGGTATAGTCTGCTAAAACAGTCTAGTATAGTCCACTAAGACGTGTAGGACTCGCAGGAGCGCAAGACCCCTAATCTCTACACTTGCGACAGACGTTTTCAGTTATCAAGAACCTCATTCTTGCTGAGCTGGGTTAGATAGGCATTAACCTAAGTTGCTGGGTGAGCAATACAGAGCAAAATGCTTATTGCATCGGATCGTTTTCTTGGATATTTGAGAAAAGTGAATTTATTATGACCACACGAATCCATAACTGATACCATTCGCATGTAAAAGTACTATATTAATATACAAAATTTTTATGAGTGTAACAAGTAAATGCTTGTAATAAAACGAAGTGAAACATCCGATGCGAATTATATTTAAAAAAAAAAATGAATCCATTTTCGATTGAATTTAAATGAGAAATCGATAGCAAATAACATTCATTGCTGATCGAAAATTACACACTTGACAATACTACAAAGGGATATGTCGGAATAATCAATTAAATCGGTCACGAAATATACACATTGTTTATTCAGGAAATAAGGAACATATGAGACGGAAACGTTTTTTTCACAGGAATGGATTTGTGGATCCTCAAATCGTCATGACAAGAATAATGAGCAGGGTCTGACAGCATCTACTTGCTGAAACTATCCATCAAAACGATCTTTCTCTGTTCTTATGATTAACTAGTTAAGAAACGAAATCAGCAAAAATGTGGGCATCAAAATGACCATAAATCATTTCGCTCATCAATAAAATCATGAAAATTCTATTGGTTTAACTTTAAGCTAAGGCAACTATGCTTAGCAAAACACTAAATTCAAAAGTTTTTTGATTGGCTACCCCAAGATAAGTGTGTTTATCCGTAAAACCTCCCCTCTATAATTCTTAAAGACACAAAAGAACTTCAATTCCATTCAGACCCATAACACATCCTGCTGGCAATATTTTCTAAAATATCCCCTAAAATTCAATTATCGCTTCCAATATATTGCGTATATTCGGCGTCATTGATATTTTACGAGAAGTATTGTATACGTATATTAGACGAATCTACCTTGAAATCAAAGTTCTGTATTGTCAAGATATCCTTGTTCGCAATTTTTTTCTTGAATCCAGGCAATGAATTCGGCAATAATACACGACTCAATACAAGAGCACTCTTGGCTGCCATCAAAAACTTCCAACCTCTTGCCGCTCTGCTTACCTGCATTGAAACATAAAATGAAATATTGATTAAATCACAATCATATCGCTATAGAATTTTATTGAAGAAGTTACTTAATAACTTTTTCAACATCATCGCATTGAGAGTGTGTGCCATTTATAATTTGGCACCATATTGCGTGTGTCCCCAAAGATTGAATGTAAGAGCCCGAGCACTTGGAAAAGTCGGACATGCTTTCCATTTCAACTCAAACTAAATGATGACCTCATGCTCATCCTCGCTGCTGGCAGTACGTTGACAGCCATACAAAGAAACGTTGTATAGGATTTTATGATCTTTATGTGCCGAAAACGTCGACTCATCAAAGCGGACCGAAAAAAGGACGATGCTTGGCTTTTTGATATGAACGGCGAGCCGTAGGACTTGACTTTGTCTGTTTTGATAGGTGTCGGTGCCTCCTTCACTTTACGCAAATTGCGGTCAACGAAAGTCGGAGAGAAATACATTTTTGAAGAAGTGAAAATGGGAATGATAATAGCTGCGCGCTGAGGATGGACTAGCAAATATATCTCGTTGGTAAAGTGTAAAGCCATAATGTATATTGGTGGCATAAATTTTGGGATTTTTGTGAAAAGAGAAATGAAGGAATGGAGGACAGAGCGTAGAGTTCGAGAGTGGGGGTAGCACTTTCAAAGTAAATCTGGCGATAAATTTCCACACTTGTTACGCTATCAAATGCTTTACAGTTTCAGTTTGAAAGCATCCTTACTTGCCGTTTTTACTATCTCGAATTGGCACGGCCTGGTTGGCCCAACAACTCCAATGAAATTCAACGGTACTGACTGCTACTTGTGCTCTTTGCCCCTGCACTCTCTTGGCCTTCGCTTTTCTCCACCTCTCTCGGTCTGTGCACTGAAATATCCCTATCTCAGTATCCATTTGTCCTTACACAGGAAATTCTGTTGTAGTATTTATGTTCGGGATTTTTTACAGTAAAAGCTACCAACATGCATTATTGCTGGATGGTTTGACTGGCTGGGAAAATCGTATCGCGAACCATCAAGTTGTAGAAGAGAAGAGAGAGAGAGAGGGAGAGAATGAGCACTTGGTGGCATTTGCCAAAAAGTAAGACAGTTTTTATAGCTTGCACGATGCCGCTCTTCCTCACTGATGTCGTGCTCTACCATTTCTTGCATATCGCCGCTGCCTTTTATATTTACATATTCTTGGTCTTCTTCAGCATTGAGCTCTCAATACCCGTGAACTATATCTGTTGTATGACAACGACATCGAGTAAGAAAGGAAATATAAAAGCTTTTTAAGGATTGTCTGTTACTTCGAAATACGGATACATACATATTCATTTTATGTTTGTGCCGAAACAACTGAACAACTTCAGCACAATTGTATTTGCGGCTTACTTTTCAATGGAGCGAGAAGAGATAGTGGAAGGTGGAAAGATGAGAATAAAACAATAGATTTTGAGATATGTCAAGAGATAGAGGCATAGTGGTATGAAGAAGCTCTTTTCATGAGAAGTTTGCTCATCGTCAAGAAGTTATGACGTGAAACCTAGTCGGTTGCAAAAGTTTTTAATTTGCATCTATGTGTACGCTGACTAAATTTGCTCGGCTCGTATTATACCCTTTCAACCCCTGCATGTACTCATGTACAAATACCGACAGTCAAGTCGACAAACTATTGTGAGAGAGACTTATGCAAATGAGTTAAATCTTGACATGAATTTCACTATATGAAAAGGATTAAGTTCGAAGATACACAACAAAGTATGACAGAAGAGATGAAAGGTAGTATATGTGGGAAAGGGATAGAGGGAGGGAGAGAGAGTGAGAGAATGGAGAGAACTTGACACGAAACGAGGCAAATCAAATTAAGTAGAGTTACCGTGCTGAATGGAGTGACCTTAACGTCTATGGGGGTGAAAACAAGAGGAGATAAGGTACTAGATTTATACTGGTTAGATCGGCAGGCACCGTGTTGAGTTACAATCAAACAGTAACACGTTTCGAAAATGAAAAGTAATCTGCAACTTGTTGGTAGATACTTACTTATAAAGCTTTTTGTATGGAGGTTGTTATGCTGAATGAATAATTATAGATGTTAGTGATGTCATTAGGATGATGAAGTCTATTCGAGTAAATGCATTCACGTAGTTTGCAAATGAATGGTCGATTGGGACTGGTTTTAAATTTCTCAGAAACGTTCATTCTTTGAAATATTTTGAAAATTAGAACTTTATTTTAAAAGTCGACAAATGAAATATCTTTACCTTTCGAATATTGTTTCATATAGGTTATGTGGTATACTAGGTTTTACTAGGTATTGATCGTTTGAGCTTCTTCGTAACGTTGCAAGTTCAACTCGATTAATCTGGGTTAGTTCTTATTTACTGCCTCTACTCATGCCGAGAGGATATTATCTCCACGTTTTAGCAATTCCTATTGTTCTCATCGTCATTGCGCCAAAACACCGTTCTAGCCTTCGCCTCTCGAAACTTTGAGGCACAAAAATGTCCGTCCATCGCCTGTGACCTTCATTTACAAATGTTTAAGTGAAGAACTATTGTACCTGTAGACCTGTCATTAAAGTCCTTGCCTTAAGACACATCTACGATATTCGTCCTACAATTTTGTTCTTAATATTAATTGTAAAACACGGTAACCCACAACAAAGCCTGCTTTCACATATGAGAGGTTAAGATCATATGTGCTTATAAAACAAAACTACCATCAAAGTATATTGGATACAAAACATATACAAATAAACAAAGAACAAAATGAACTACTCATGGTATTATACGTACAAATGAAGTTTTATTCGTCTTTAAAATTTTCATAATACTTGCGTAGGTAGACCCTATTAATATTTAATAGAACACATTATCCTTTTATATACACGCAAAACAACCTAGTTTCCATCAACCCCATTGAGTTCCCATCTACGATGCCTTCTCTTCCTTTTCGGTGTGAAGAAAAATCTCCAAAGCTGAGAAAGAGAGAAGACTCGCTCTCTCGCCAGCATTCACAATAGTGTAAACCATTTGTATAACAAACATTTGCTTTTAGAATTTTAAAATAGTTTGCCCTGAATATCATCGACCATTAATGCTACACGTTTATCGTTATCCTCATTCTCTGTATTGTTCCATCCTCTTCTCACTGACCCTTCACATCTACTTGTTCGGGGACTTCCTCTCTTTTTCTTTCCATGTATTTCTCACATCACAGTTCCTCGACTATGACGGTATGTACTGGTGAATTTGAGAAGAATTGTTGGTAGAGCAAAAGGTAAGGCGTGTTGGATTGAACGCGAAAGCAGAAGAGCTGAGCAAAAAAGGACATACTTATCTTGAGCTCATAAGCAAGATACATTAACCTAACATCATCTCTGGCATGCAGAATGAAGAGAATGGGAGATCGAGGAATGAACCTGCGGTTCATGTCAAGGGAGTGGAAGATAAAAATGACGAGGAAGCGAACTAAATGTAGTTATATCCTTATAGTCTGTAAAATTCACCTTTGCATGATAACTAAAAAAGAAAATATATAAAAATGTGAAAAAAAGGACCAGAATGGATGAAACAATAACAAAGAACCAACTAAAACACTATGCAAATGGATTCCAATATCATAGTTTCAGATAGAGTGTCCTCAACATGGCGAAGTGAAATTCATAACTGCTTAGCCAAAGTGTTTACAACAATCTCGGACGCTATGGAAAAATTACACGAAAAAGAAATGAGGAGTGCTGTATTATGTCATTGTTGCATTTATGCTAAGCAACGTATAATGTGACATATATCCTTACATTTCATCCATATAAACCGCACATGCATACACACCCGCTGACACTAAAAGCAAGATAAGGCGAAATATAATGTCGTTATAAAGCTGGTGAAGGTGTTAAAGGTTGACATGATATTCAAGGAAATGAAATGCTGACATTGTTGAAAATATATTTTGTCTAATGGAAATTTTGTCATTGAAATATGCGAATAAGAGCGGGGCGAGCCGGTGGGGGTAGAATGTGGTTATATTGTTGTACATACAATGAAGGAAGTTAAAAGCCTGTTTTTTTTTTCTGGGTTGTGCTGAAAGTGCACGGGAAGTGTAAGGTGATTTAGGTGAGTTATTGCAATTGGATGGATGACACGATAAGGGAATAGATTAAATTTGGGACGTTGTAATGCAAGAGGGTTGAGAAAGCAGAAGGGATGATAACGGCGTGCAAAGCACTTCCCGTTGAAAAAGAAATTTTTTCAGAGTAGTCCTATCCTGGTTTCAATTTAATTTCAAGTTCGAAGTGTTTTTTTTTTTTCGTTGAAAATAAAAACTGATTATTTTTCCCTGTAGGAGAATGTTTTCATGTCTTAAAAATTCATTCTGCAGGCTTTTCATTAAGAGCTCCTTATTGAACTTCATTGTGTTTGTTTATTCATTTCATTTCAAAGTCTTGCCACATCAATTGACGGACATTGTCTGCTATCTTTATGTATGTTACTATTATTCTTCTGCCATTTATGTAAGTTAAAAAAAAAGTTATATCCATATCCTTTATGGAAATTAATTGATTCCGGATAGACTCTAAAAATAATTTAATATTTTAATTATTGATTTATAACTAAGAGTGATTTATACTTGCTTAGCTTAGCAAAAGAAGACATATAGGTTCGAAAGCGATCGATCCTGTTATATCGAATAAGTTTGCAGGGGAAGGCCTCTTCTGTTTCAATGGATACAAAAGACTGAGTATGCTTCTAGACTCAAGGGAATATGGAGGGAAGCCCAGTAAGTTTAGGGAAGGATCAAGATCATTTCTCATCGCAGTTTAGTAATTGTTTGATGGGGAGTTAGATGAATGATAAAAATCCGCATCTTTCTCTCTTCCTGAATGAAATATCGCTTGATTAAAATTACTTTACCTCCTCATAACTCTTTCACTTGGTGTGTTATGTCTTACCCATCAGACGTTATGTTTATTCTCTGGGAAGTGTCCATTTAAAGCAGGCAATATTAGCTAAATTCGGGTGTTCAAAAAGGACGGCATCTCTTCTATGGATTTTTGAAGAGAAATGTTCTTTTGGAATTCGTTACTCTAACTCAAAATGCAGAAGAGGGAGAAGGGTGCGCTACGTCAAGTTCGTTCAATGTAGCTCAAAATCAACAGATAATAGAGAAGTACTGTACCAAATAATGCTTCAGCTTGGAATCCCAGCGAAGCTTGCCCGCCTGACAAGAATGACAATGGCATCAACAACAGCACAAGTCAGAATCAATAACCAACTGACTAATGCCTTTGAGACAAAGGTAGGATTGAAGCAGGGCGATGGACTGGCTCCACTGCTATTCAACCTAGCTCTAGAATACGTCGTACGGAAACTACCTGTGGATACGAAAGGAACACTACTCTACAAATCGAGCCAACTGGTAGCCTATGCGGATGACATCAATATCCTGTCAAGATCCTTTTCATCTGCCAAGGAACCCTTGCTCAAACTAGAGCAAGAAGCGAAGCAGGTGGGGCTGCAAATCAACGAATCCAAAACAAAAGTTATGATACAAACCAGGAGAAACACCCCCAACCGGCAAAACATAACACTCAACGAATTCAACCTGGAAAATGTGGACGAATTTACATATCTTGGCTCCAAGCTAGTGAAGGATGGTAATGAAACGGCGGAAATAAAGCGTAGAATTCAGCTCGCCTATAAAGCGTTCCACTCAGTTTTGGGTATTCTGAAGGCCAGCTTCATACATAGGAAAACAATGCTGCAAGTATACAAATCTGTGGTAAGACCTGTGTTGTGCTACGGATGTGAGACATGGACCCTCACTCAAGCTTCCGCAAACATACTAAACGTTTTCGAAAGGAGGGTCCTAAGACGAATCGTGGGAGCAACGCAGGAAGGAGGTCAATGGCGAATTAGGTACAACCATGAGTTGTACGAACTTTTCGACGAGCCAGAAGTCTCCACTGTGATAAAACTGCGGAAGCTGCAATGGGCTGGCCATGTGCAGCGAATGAATGAAGGTCGGATACCTAGAAAGGTATTTGTCGGAAAAACTGAGGGACGCAGGCCAGTGGGAAACGCTACTCGGATTCCGAAATTGGAGGACGCGGTCGATGGACCGAGACAACTGGAGGCGACACCTGCGGGAAGCCAAGGCCCGAAATGGGCTGTAGTGCTACAACGACGACGACGACAACAGATAATAGGCGGCGCACCTTCGTTCGTTGCTTTTGGGTAGCAACTTGATTCTTTGGCCCAGAGACTACTGTCTTTTTGTGGTATCCCACGTTAGTTTCACCGTGTATTAGTTGTCATCAAGAGAACGAAGACGAAGAGCGGTCGGGCAAAAAGTATGTGAATTAAAATTATTGTACTTAATTCATCCTGTCTACAGCCAATACACTATCGTTAATTATTTATATTGCCCAAACTGGATTGTAATCGATAATAATGATTTCCGTTACCGCTACAGGACTTTGAATTATAAAACTTCCTTCTGAGAGTTTAATAACTCGATAATTTAATATTAAAATGCAGAAATATTCCACTTGGATGGACGTATGATTGATAGCTCTTTGGTAATCGTTAAAGTGAACTTTAAATGGTTTGGTTGTGATTTAAAGAGCTGACAACAAATTGTCAATGTTCGTCATGTCTGTAATTTGCAAAGTACCTTTCCGACTTGAATGATTGAATATTATCTGACCATAAAATAGATTTCAAGGTAGAAAGCAAGCAACGTATAAGCTTTTGCATCGGAAACCCCTAACCCGTTTTTTCTCTTCCATGTTCGATGTAAGGGAAAACTGAGAAAGTTTCATGGAAACGTATCCTTATGTCGTCGCTTGCATATATCAACCAAGCTTGTAATACCGAGAAATGCTATTCCATTAAAAGAAGGAAAATACATTTCATGTCAGACTTAACTTTTCTACCTTCATCATCATACACCAACATGCAAGGAATGGAAGCAACAAAGAGAATGTTTATCAATGAAAAAACAACTGCTCAATTTCAGAACTGCAAGGCGAATGAATGGGTGAAAGAATAACATTGATATGAACACGATTTTACATTTTCACATTTTCCTTAAAATAAAAAACGTATATTCCGGCAATGCAATGCGATAAAGTGTAATCTGAAAATCCTTTACGATCGATGTGAATATTACCTTAAACCTGTAAACAATGTGCACTTACCAGTTAGAAATGTTGGTTCGGAAGGAGGCAAATGTGTTTATCAATTTTTCGTGCTTTCTAAAATACATTTTGAAAACACTCTTTTTGGGATGGTTAGGTGAAATGTTTTCCATCAGCGCTATTGGCATAGCTCTCAGCCGTAAATTCCTTTAAATTTTCAATTTCAAAGAACACGGCGTAGAAGAATGAATGAATGTTTCGGTGACAAAAGCTCTCGACACCTTGTACCCTTCACCGGTGATCCTGAAATTTTCCAACGCCGTTACACATAGTTAAGATTATACAGATTCTTACACATGTATACATTTGCTTTTAACAAAAAAAAAAAGTGACAAAAGACTTGCTCCTTCGCGCTTTCCCTTAGAAATAGAAAATAGGTAGATCTTTTGAAGGAAATTCGTTTAGAAATTTCTTAACTCCTCCGCGTTACTCGTTTCACAGTCGGCTCTAAGCTCTATTTACCTTTGCACCTCTGAAATCAGGCTATACGTTCAAGAAGGAAATATATTAACCATTGAAAAACGATGCAATGAAAACGGTCGTTTTATTCTTGCTACCGAGCAAGGTGTCGAATAGGAAGAAAAGAAAATAGAAGGAAAAGGGACGTAGAAAAAGTTGCAAAACAAGAATCATTGTTATTCTTTCCATTGCAAGGTACTCGGATTAATTTGCTTTGGGGGTGATAACAGAAAGAAAGAGAAGCTAAGCTGCAGACTAAATGGAGAGAAGCTGATTATTAATAAGTTTTAGTTTGAAGGTAGTTTTAGATATGGAAGAAAACGCAAAACAATACCCAGCCAAGCTATATATTCTCATTCACTAGCTTTCATCCTATTTTATAAAGTTTTCTAGTTTTCCGGGGCTGAAAATGAAAAGAGATCGAGTTTCTGCTGGTTGGTACTTCGACTTTTAGTAGAGCTCAGGCTCGTTTCGCTCGAAGCTAGTCTTTGAAAATGTACAAAAAGGGAAAAGTTTTTGCCGGATAGGAAGAATAGTAGTCGTAAATGCACATTCGTTTTCTGCAGGAAGTTGATTACAAAGGGAACATTCTCCACAATGCTTTTAGATTCGGATTCTTTTGTGATTCATTTTCTCTTTGTATATATCGTTGTGATGTTGGTAGTGCTTGTATTGCTAGTGGAATTTCGGAAAAGTGGTGATGGCCAATCCCTTGAAGCAAATTGCTGTTGGGGATGAATTTAAAATTAGGATAATGCATGGAATGAGGTTTGATGTCTGAGACTGTTGGTTGAGTAGTCTGATGGGTTTGAATGCTTAATATTGGGTAAAGAACTGGTAGGGTGAAAGCTGGAGGCAAATGACCTGAACTCCTTTATATGGATAACGAAAGATTATTTTGAGAATTAAAATTTATTCCCAAGCATTTGTATAAAGTCGAACAAAAAATGGTGATGGATTAAGTGGAGGTGATATAATTCACGTTCTTAGTGTAATTCTGCGAGCAGCACAGACATACTGAACTACCGACTGAATACATTTTGTATCAACAAAAGAAGCAAATTCCTTAAACAATAGTAAAGAAAAGTGCAAGCTTGCCAGAGAAGAGGTCAGCTCTTGTTTGTTTTCAGGATAAATCGAGCGTCATGTGGCTTCCAGCAGTCTCGGTCTATCAATAACGTGTTCCAATTTGTATAGGAAGCCAATTAAGCGTTTACAATCTAGAATGAGTGCCGCACAGCGCCAAATGAATAGCCAGAAAAATGCTGAAGACATCTTAATTTTTTCTTGCTTTGTCAGTATAACAATTTTCAATTTTGTACTGTCATAAGCTTAAGACCATAATTCTCGGCTTAAGCTTTCTGAAATTCTCAACATGTTTTTATTTATTTATTGCGAATTGAATAAAAATCTGTACCAGTAATGAAAATGATCATTGCAAGTTATGGAAAGTTTCAAAATAGTGAAGAACTCAGATGATTAGGTCCAAATACAAATTGAAACAACTTTTTGATACTGGCAATAGCACTACAACAAGTCACTGTGAGTTGAATCACTATATGGTCTCGTGTGTCACCTATAAAGTTGGGACATCTCTTTACATCATTTCAGAACGAAAACTGGCATTACATAAACTTCAAAAGGGCTTCGAAACACTGGCAACAGCGAAAGAGAGTAAGTTTTAGTTGAAAAATATGTTTTTAAGAGCTGTTGCTACTCTAGTGTGTGTCAAATGTTATAAACCAGAATCCTTTTCCCTGTTTTAGTATTCTATTCCATCTACTTCACTAATTATTAAGTCCCATGAAAGCGATCTACCTCAAAAGATACGTTGAGAATGTCATTAAATCATGCGAAAGGGTCAAAATCCTTTTCACACCATCAACTAGCTCTAGAGATAAGCACAAATGACACTTTAAACATTTAAATGACCGCCGTAGCAAAGTCCCCTTTTCTACTTCCAGTATTTGTCATCTCACCTTGTCCAGTTTGTTTTCAAATCGGATTCCGGTGTTGACCAATCAATCCCCCAAAATCACAAAAAAGGAAATCGTAAAATATCTGCACATGGAATCATTCTGGCTCGGATTGCATTCAAGATTCAGAAAATAGTTTAAATCAATGCTGCCATTGTATTGTTGCCTCACTTGATGTAACTTCACTTAAGTCGTTCCTCTCGATGCCTCTCATTTTCTAGATATTTCGATGTTAAAACGAAGCTTCTTGGTCGCATGAATATTTGAGGACATGTCGGGTAGTGGGACTCCTCTATCTTAGAATTCTTGTACCTTCGCTTCTACATTCCTATTATTTCTACTTTGCTTCTGATCTCACTCTCAGCTCAAGGATAAGTTTGTATCATTTTTCATCGCAGCTTGCACGTACAAGTATTGAGTCCATTTGGTTAGAAACGTTCGTGTCCTAGTACACGCTCTTGTGACTTCTGTGTGTTAGCAAGTTGGGAAAACGTAAAATCTATGTGACTTGACGCCATTCTACTGTTAATAAATATTAAATTTTGTTGATTCTGTTAGTCCGAGCGTATTCAGTCTGAACGTTTCACTCTTCCCAAGTAACTGTTGTCGCAGTCCTGGTCTCACCTTTGTGGCCTTCAGCATCATGAACTTGAGGATCAAGATAACAGACATGGCAAATGAATCTACTGCTAATAAGGCTAAGCTTTCAGAGTGTTAATAAATTTGATAAGACTACAATTACACGACAATAAAGTTACACCCTTACGGATTTAAAGGATAACGCCTCCAGGAGTTGTAGCTGCAATAGTGACGTTGGTGGTGAAAGAGTCAGAAGTGGTAAATCTGTAAATATGGCTTGAGGATAAATGTGGATCACCGTGTTATGTTGTAAATGCTAGTTACCGACCGTCTCGTTTGTAACCATCGTCCAAATTCACTATTGCTGAAGCTCGTCCTCGCTACTCTCCCCCACCCCCAATCTTTTACTCCCATGAAGTTTCAGTTTGAACGTTTCACCGGTAGAAAGCAGAATCATGTAACAATGATGATGTGGAAAAGATGCTATTAAAAGATAAATATTTATGCTGACATGGCATGTACTCGTAGTATAAACAGTTGAACTTTATCTTTCAGTGAGTGGTGGGTAAATGATAGGAATAGAATCGGACGAAAAGAGAGAAGAGTGAGAGTTAGGGACTGAGAGAAGTGTTTATCCCGTGTGACCAATGTGGTTCTGTTTTGTGGAAAGCTCTAGGATATATGAGAGAATGTTTCGTTAACATTTGCTTCTATTTCCGTTAATTAAAACGCAGGTGGGTGTATATCTCAGAGTAATAGTGTAGTAGGTAGATACATGAGAAAAAGGGAGACAGGTTTGAATTTATTCGAATTGATGCTCGTATTTCTTTTAGTTCCTGTTGTTAAAGTCAACTTTTCCGAGGAAGTTGAGTATTTAGTTTGGATTTATTTATGTTTGAGGTATTTTTCTTAAAATCTACTCACTGCAACTTTTGGGGCTGTATTTAAATAATCATTAATTCTACGATAACATGGATATCAGTTTCTAAGCGCAAGCCAAATTCACTCACCCATATTCATGTTTATTATGAAAACATTTCATTTCATTTTGATTGAAGCGAGCTTACCTGAAAAAGGAAATAAAATTATTAGCCAAGAAAATTAAAAAACTAATATAAACTTCTACTTAGTATTGAAAATTTCATCCCATTTTTCAAACCAAAAATATAAACAAAGTGTAACTATGAGATTCAAAAAACATATGTATATATATAGTCTATATTTTTAAGAGCCGTTTGTCACAAGTAATATTACAGTCCTTCAACCGGAAATCATATGGGGAACTTCATATCCTCTCGGATAACGAGATGACACTACAGGCGACTGACATTTGATCGCTGATGATTTGATGAAGGACTGTAGGCTACTTAATACGGCAAACAATTCATGCAAAAATTCTTGGACAGGATTGTAGACGAAACGGAAGTTGACATGAGCACAAGATATCTTAACCAATTAAAAGGATTGGGCGACTGAGACACAAGTGGCTCATGATATTGCAGGATCATTTCACTATACTTTCCTAGCATTTGGTGAAATATTAACGCATAATTGTTAGGTCGCTCCATAGGCCTTGGATTGGTTTTTCAGTCACTTCAGTCATTTAAAGAATGACATTCAATAGATAAAAACTCGATTCTTTCGATAGATTGAAAGAATCGATTGTTTTGGAGCTAATATACGATTAAATATGAAGCCAACTGAAGACAGTGGATACAAGAATGAAAAATTCCATGCCCGCCAACCAGTGATCCATCATGTGTAGAAAGGACTCAGTGATTCCAAAGCTTCATTGATACACCGGAAGTATGTCTAAGCACATCCACTGTATATTTCATCCTCAAATGTAATCAGCTAAACAGCATCTCAGGAAACAATAAACTCAACAAAAGCTATACGCTTCCTTTTCCCTGCACAGCAACACAACATCTCCTATTAATGGATTCTTTCACTTTTCCGGTTACATTTACATTTTCCTCCCATCTTGCATTGATTATCACCTAATGGACATACACCATTAGCTTTTATGGTCAATCTTCTTTCTTTGCCGCCATCCTACTAAGCAACAACACTAACTAGCTCATTCGCATAATTGCTGGTGCTGTGCAATAGCTGCTGTCTCTGAACTACAACTAATTAACCATCTCAGTAATTTTAATTTCATAAAGCTCTCGCACTCCTCGCAAAACTCCTGTCTGACTTTCGTCTTAAAAAAGACACTTACACACTTGTTTGTAAGGAACGTGTCTAGCCACGGCATTGCGGATGTAATGCTAGTTCGCTTCAACAAGTTAAGGCACCCAACGAAATTTGTTACAAGTCTCCTTGGATGGAAGACGTGTCAAAAGGGAAGAGAAGATGGAGGAAGAAGGAGTCACAATGCTCATACCATTTTTGTATTCTCAAGAAGAGAACATAGCAGATGCGCGTCTAATACAGGTACCAATAGACAAATTACAACTTTGTAGCAGCCACGAAGACGATGACGACGACGAGAGGAACATTTCTTTGATGATTACTACTTGGCGACAGTTTCCTCCTGAAGCGGTTTGGTGAAGAGTAAAAGTAACTATCAGAAGAAGTAAATTGAAAAGCAATTGCTACAAGTAATCTTCAACAACTTCTTGGGGACTACGATGAGAACATGTAAAGTGCTGAGCAACAGAGAGTGGTGACGATGATAGTTCACATTGTGGGAATTTACTTCCCATCCAGAATGGAGTCTCGTTTTCAGGACAATGGATTGGCTAATTCCCATGCGTGATATCTTGCGAATGTGTGCTTGGAATAACTCCGTTCACCGCTAAATCAATAAATGATGAAATTGAGAGAGTTCTATGTGAACAGTTCTGCAGACCTTCTACTGTGTTTGAATTGATTTTGCGACAGGACTTACCTTCTCTTCAGGTGTTCAATTTAATGGAATATTACTCATTAGAAATTCAAAGGTAGACTTTCAATTCTTTGCAAAGTACGTACTGGAATCGACTGGTCTGATGATGATAGTCCACTTGGTTGGTTCGTCATTTATTGAACGATCGGACAAATGCGACTCTTTCACTCTGTGTCTAATGGACAAATGCATAATTTATTGTTGCAAAAGGATCCGTTTGTGGTAATCGTCCGTTCTCCTGGAATATGTAGGTTGGTGGTGGCTAAGTTGTTCGAAAGAATCATAAATCGATAGAACTACGCGACGACAGAATGACAATGCCACATTTTTCTTGAAGTTGAGGGAAAAGCGTACAAGTTTGATTTTTTTTCGTCATGAGCTAAAAAAAAAATATTGTGCTGTTGAGGACAAGAGTAGATTGAATGGAAAGCTCAATACAAATAAGTAGGGTGAAATGGACAAAAAATCCAGACAAAATGTAAGTAGTTTAATGTTGAATACGTTCTCCCAGTGCTTTCTAAATGGTAAGAACCTTAAGTATTTGGCTAAGTTGGCAGTTTGTTGTTGTCAAGAATTCCATGGGAAACATTTACATGTGGCGGAAGTCTTAAATTATTTTGTTTTAGTATGTAAAGAGACGTCAAGGTGTCTGATTGACGGTTAGATTAGAGTCTAAGTGATTGAGTTTCAGTTCAATAGCACTCAAGATATTGGACTGTAAATGAACCTGAGCTGTCGCGCCGTTGATGGCGTCAAGGATCTCATCCTTTGAAAAAAAAAATCCATTTTGATTGAAGGCATTACATCGTAGCCCCTATCTACGCTCAAATCTGCGTCAGTCTTGTGTTCACGATTGCAAAGAAGTTCTTTCTAAAGATTTTCTTGATTTTTGAATTAACCATCAGACTTGCTAAAGATAGCATTTCGGCAGTTCCAAAAACCTGGACCGGTTACGCACTCGCCATTCGAATGATATATGTTCTCTTATCTCCCGAAAACTATGATTGGCTGGTGCATTCTTGATGGTGCATCAACATGGCCTTTTACTCTCAAGGATAAAGCTAAATTTCTTAAACAATCCTCTAAAATACCCTGCCGAACAAGTTTGTTGTCAACTTTCAATGGCTTAAATCGGGCTCACAAGGCCTTCAAACCCGTTATTTATATTTGGTGGCTCAATAAAATGTTTGAAGAGCCAACCACTTGGTTAAAAATTTTCTAACTTCAAGTTAAGTAATCTGAAATCTGTTCTGGTTTTATTGAAATCTTTCTAAAGAATTCCTTCTGATTCATTTCCAGGTCTTCTGTTCTGGTTATTTCATAATTATTCTCTAGCTTCTAACTTATTTTGACTGCGGCTGCACTAACAAGAATTCACATAAAATTCTTTCATGGTTTAATTCAATCCTAAGAGATGGACAAGGGACTTAACCACCTCTTATGAGTGAACCACTTCAGACAAATTTTCTTAAACTGCCCAACGGTTTTTAATTAATATTGGGGGGGGGGGGGATATAAAACAGCAATTTCTATATAAATTACAGGCTTGATACGTTGGATAAATTTATTATTTGTTTGTTGTTGAGGCGTTCATACCAAAAATTGCTGTAACGACACTCCATATGAAACGAATATCCTTTCTTTAAAATCTTCAAAAATAATGTCAAATAAATCACAATATCTCCCACAGCCAACCAAACATAACAACATCCCGACATCACTTTTATTAGACAAGTAAAAAAAACCAATCTTCAGTAAGTACTTTTGAGCCGTGATCTTAACCCTTTTTAAAATCCTTTCGCTCAAACATTTGAAAAAGTGGAAAAGCTTACTCATCATTCATTCCAAAAAAAGAATAACATTTATAGATTCCATGAAATAACACTGGAAGAACGTTCCTTTCGCCTTCCTCCTTCCAATCGTATCGATCCATTGTATTATACTCCATGCATTTACCGTTTTCAGGAAAAGTTAATATTTATGAAAGAAATATTTTCATTAGCTGATGAATAGGACGAGTCGATGGATAGTAAGATGGAACCCATATAAGCGTTGAGGATAAATATACACCGGGTACATACATTCGCAACTAGGATACTACTCCTTATGTACGAAAAACGTATGAGCAAAAACCCTATCACAATGCAGAGTTGAATATCAAACAACAGTTGGTCCGCAAAAACAAAGGAAAAAAATGTTTCAACAAAACTTCTCTAAAATTCTCCATCATCTTACGGAAATGTGTTGTGGTTAGATTCCACTCCTTTTATTATTATTAAGAGATATGGTTTTACGGAAATATACCCCGGAGTACACTTTATCTTTCCACCTTGCTGCTACCGTTGATCCTGCTACAGCTACAGGATGATGTTGTGCTTTCATGATTTCTACATTATTGTTTGCCATTTCCACTCTGCGCTGCTGTTCTGCTCCCAAGTACCAAGTACAGCCCTATGTAGATTGAAGATAATAGAGAATAGCATCAACGAGGTAGGAAAACACGACATCCTGACAAAAAACACAAGTCCCACCGATAGTACTACGACTCCTTTTATGAGAACTTCTCCGCTAAAATGACCGAGTGTTTGGCCCAATTTTTCGTTTCACGACGACTTTGGTCTCTTCAAGTGCAACGAAGCGTAACTAAAACTAGCTATGCATACTCTTTCTTTCGTTGCTTCTTATTTTTCCACCTTAATTAGACGGAAAGTCGTCTCCCATAAGGATGTTAAGTGGATTCAGAGCATACCAACACACTTGAGTGCATCTGAAGATTGCCTTCGTGCTGACATATGCATGCATATGGGGGTCGAGGCTGTGTATGTAGTTACTCGAGGTTCTCACTCCTCGAGACTTGCAGCCTTTCTAATAGCTTAGCACAACGTCGACCGTTGTAGTTGAAGCCAAGAAGGCAAAGGACGTTTGTTCTACTTAACCATTTTTCGTGCTGTTGTGTTCAAAGAAATCAAAAGAAAAGAGACCTGGGCTAAATATGCAAAATACATGGATATACTGTAACCTTACAGTAGACTTAGAAGGGATGGAAAATGATTATTATCCGTGTTCATGACAAGCAATCCACTATACTGCTATTAAAATACCCTTAGACCTACCTTTTTTCACTCATTGGTGCGGCGTTGACGTTGTTTTCAGCTGCGTGGAAAATTGGATGATGACAGAAGCAAACAAAGCACTCACATAGTTCCGCTGAAAGGTTGCTGTTTTGCTTCTGGTTCTGCGTCAATTTCAACTCAAGAAACTTGTCTTAATTAGTGTCAGCAACATATCATTCAGCCCGAGTCATGGGCATCCGCTTATGCACTTCATACATTGCTTATGCTACTTCATTCGTCCATGTTATTTGTGCGAACTGAGATCCTAGACGCATAATGTTGTAGAAACATCAAACTGAGATATCCTTTGAGAATGGATCAACGTCAAACAATGTTTAGGAGGCATTCGTATTTCCGGTTTGGCAGAAAGAAGCAGACAATAGTTGCGCATTGTCTGTAGGCGTCCTAACATCATTAGAGAGTTATCTCAGATTTTTCTTTTGTTTGTGCAAAAACTATGGAAAAGACAATGCCTCGAAGGAGATTGGCAACAAATAATGTGATAATAATGTTTGTGTCCATCTGAAATCAATTAGGTCGAAATCCTGAAAATGATTGCTGATGCTAGAGCTGTTGCTGATGCTGATGGTGCTTGACTTTGGAGATGTTTGTTGAACTGGAAATGTTTTTGTTTTTGGTTTTTCTTTGGTATAATTTAGTTTTTGTTGATACCAAGTACATAATATAATTAGGATATCTTCAGAGAAAAGTTTAGCAAACTCAATCAAGATGAGAGTGATTGGAAGAAAATGTTTTTGTGGCTTTTAGCAATTTGAGAGATTAATGTGGTATTGGTTGTTTGGGTTGGTTGAAATCGGTTATAAGGGTAGTAATTATAAAGCGTATAAGCTAATAAGTTGACAGATAGAAAGAAACAATAATGTCAGATAATTACCTCGGTCAATATCTTGTAATATTTCTTTCTATTGATCCCTTTACTTCTGGGGTAGCTGTGACTCATGCAGTGACTTGTATACATGTTTAATATTCCGTGAGATTATCCTATTCTGTGACTTTAATTCCGTCCTGTTCATTATGAGTTACATGTGATGTTTCTTTTGCAAATGCTAGCAGTTCGTTGTTTAGTAGATACGTTTCTATTAAAATCAATACTTCAGCAAAATATATTACCTCAGCTACCCGATCAAATACATAACCATAACATAACAAAGCCGCCCTGTAATTTGAAATGAAATTGATCAGGGTATCGGACTGACGAATCTTTGATCCAGTGTCCCGAACAGTTCAAGCAATTCTTGGACGTTTGTGCTGTGGTTCGAGTTTATTTGAAGCATAAACTCACTGCTGTGGACACCTTGTAATCGTGTGTTGGCTTTAGTTGGGGTTTTTTGAAAACCCGACAGTGCCCTATTCATGACTCAGTCAAAAATTTTGATTTCGACAGTGGCCGGCGGTTCAGATGGGGCAAATGCGATTTCAATGGCATCACATAATTTGTCAGATTTTGTTGCCTCTCCCGAGAACTACTACTCTACAAGAAGACTACCTAAGAGTCTGGACCTTATGACAGTTTGGCTGTCGTCTTGTTTGACAGTACACCCAGTCTCCCACAAAATATCGTCTGTGTTCGTTTCACAAGCGGCACCTTAGAGTGAATGAGAGGGATGTAACATGCCTTGTTTTTCGATCCTTTCTTAATGCTTAGGTTTTTCGTGGTCTTTCTTTCCAGGAAGAAGCCTTTCATCAACAGTTTTACCGAGGAAAAGACATAACCCATTTTTTCCTCCATAATTTGAGGTCGACTTCAATTATGATGTTGAACATTTTTTGATAAATTATAATTTTGTCTTATATATATAATTCTATATAATTTCATAAAGTGACACAAAAGTAAGAAATCAGCTTTGAAACTATCCCCTGCAATTTCGGAGGTAATTCATATGAAGAAATCTAATAAAGAAAATGAATATCCTTCTTCCTCTCATCAACAACATTTCACAATTCATTCATACTACAATATCTGTACGGTGTTGCAGTGAAGAATGTCATTTCCTGCAAGTCATTTTGCATTGGTTTCTCGCAAAACGGATGTAATTCAATACTGTCGACTGTTAACGTACTTAAGTGATAAGCTTTAGTTGATCCTTTAAGCCAAACATAGTGGTATTGGTCCTGGTGGCTTGCAGCATTGTTGGCTCCTCCGTACGCGAACATACTCATCATCGTTACCATCGTGATAGTCGGTTTGCGTCATCATCGTCAGTGCCAACACGTCAGCAAAGCACCATGAGTGGCACCGAAGGCTTATAATACTCTTCCACCGTTTGAACATTTATCCGTAATGGTATATGCTTTAATAAAACCGTTGATATGCCCGCATGTAAACATTTACGTGAATGTTTCATTTGAAGCTGTAGCATACCCTCAATACGGTTTGGCGCGACTAGACTAAACTACCTGTACTTCCGTGGAACAAGCAAATTGTAGTAGACGACGTCACGCTGGTTCTATTACTTTCATGGTTGCTTCGCGGTACCTATTACCTCCACAATTTTCACAATTTTACTATTCAATGAAAATAAAAACGCGATCTACAATCCTCGCGTATTCCTTTGATTCGTGTTGCCTACCAAGCATGAACTCTTGGATCCTTCTCAAATCAAGTTCTGTCAAGTCGCGAGATATTTTGTGTGTTGAGCGCACAACACAACTTGCCACAATGGAGAGAACATTCAGGACACAATTCCTCAATGTTCGTTCCAAGTAATACCACGATATTTGAAAAATGTCTGAAAATGATGTGTTCTATTTGAAAATTTACTTTGAAATTATAGACTGCAGCGCCGATTCATTTCACTCGATGCCTCTTCTTGCCGCGTTGTATTCCACGGATCGTTTGGCAAGGACGAGAAGTGGGAGCATGCGGAAAGAGTGGCGCGGTAATGGTGGAGGAGCAATAGTAGCATGCAAATCTATGATAAAATGAATAAAACGTCTATTTATCAAGGCGCATTGTGTGTTATTAGAGTTTTAACTCCTCTAGTTCAGCAATGGGGTCGATGGGTATGCAGGCATAGAGCCTTCCAGATATGAAATTATGTCCTGCATGAAATAATTTGATAAGTGCTGTCAGTGTTTAGATAGTTGATAGTGGACGAATAGGAATCGAGGAGGGAGGAATAAGCTGAAGAGCTGCAAATAGTTAGGAATAATTGTACATTAGTCCTCGTGTACGGTAAGAGTGAAGGACTAGGATACGGGGTAATACGTTGAAATTAGGAGTATTTATTTAGTTTGGTTACGTGAGTAGTAAATTATAGGGAAAATTGCAAGTACTTATGTAGAATACTTTAAATGTTGATACGATACAGCATATTTACGGCATTTGCTTGTACTTATTAGAAAGGGGAAAATACTTTAGTTGAAAGATCTGGGTTGCTTTTTGTTAATTTGAAAGTATATATAATACTATAATATACTATACAATAATTATCACAAAAATCGTTAACAGGATTTTGCTTTTGTGCTTTGTTTTGTCGCGTATCTTTTTATAGATCGAACGAAGATCGACTCGGTGTCGGTTTTAACAGGCTGATGGTACTCAGTGGTATATTTTCACAAAAATAAACAACTTTCAAATTAAAACAGCAGATCCTTTCGGCCCGATGAGTGCTGCGCAGTTCGTCAGGCAAACAAAAACGCATACAATTGAAAATGTCGGAGAAGTATTGGAACCTAGTTACGCAAAACCCCGGAAATAATTTCGCCCGTTTGTAAACTCAGAAAAGATTCGAAAACGTTATTATACGAACCGGTTGAAATGAAGCGACGGTCTAAATAGGTATTTTCCTTTTAAACCCACTCCTTATTACGCAGAAACGGTTCCATTTACTCCATTAAGCTTATAACCTTCGAGTCGTCCGGCTCGTCAAATATTTCCTACAGCTCATTATTTTATCGAATAAGATAGAGGATCTTTTCGTTAAGCAATCCGAATCAGGACCCGCTGTTGAATGCGTTCAGTATCACACACTGCATTGTACAGGTCTCCCGGGGTCTCCACAACGGAATTGGATCTTTGTCATAGATCATCCTTTGTCATTTTTTATATTCAAAAGATATTCCTTGTGCGTTTACATGCTGACATGCATGTACGAATACATTAGTGTTCGGCATTCTGTTAATAGATACATCACTTCCTTGAATAACATTTCCTTTTTCGTTTTTGTCTTCAATTGATTTTATCCGTTATTCCTTCCGCAGTTCTACAGCAATGATGCACGCACGAACTATCCCAAACCAACTCGACTGTTCTCAATTATTGTGTTACGCTTGACAACTACTCCATTACACAGAAGTCGATTAATCAATGTGCCTATGTCGTATACCCACAGAAGCTACCAGTCTATCTGCAGAGAGGTCTTAATAAAATCAATATCGGTGTAGATAAGGACATACACTAGTAGTGTATTCAAAACACGGACAAAAGAAAAAAAAAAACGAAATAAAACAATAGGCTGACAATCCACGAAAATGTTAAATGTAGCCTTTGTGTTGTCATTAATGTATAAAGAATCCTTTTATTCAAATTATGAGGCTTATTGTCTATTTTCAATTTCTCGTGCTGTATACAGACATCGGAGTATGCCGTACTTTCTATTGATATGACGTTGAGCTTTGTACCTTTTGTTGTATAGTGAGAAGGAAGGATTAGCTGAAGAAGTTTAATCGTTCTTTATTGAAAACGGGTTAGGAATTAGGAAACCTATTTTAGTTCTATCAAGTAATTAGGGGTGAATAGACTTGATAATTACTTGCTTATTAACCCCAACTCGTTTGTTATCACGCACATGATTTAACGAGACGAGACGATATATTATGTAATTGCGATATGGAAATGCTGTCTTAGTCAGGATCATGCTCATTAAAAAAGGAGTGTCACGAATTGTGATAGTGATGGGCTTGAATTCCCGCTTATTTGTTCTAATCTTTGTAATCAAAACAATAATAAATCAAAGAGATTTAATCGCAAAAGCCTTATTTTTCGTATGAAACAAAATAGTATCCAGCTTGAAGGACAAACTAGGTTCACTTAATTAGCCACTAAATAATCACACTGTAATCCACCATGGTGGTCTATCCTTAATGTCTATCAGATGCTAGAAATTATTTATCAACATTATCTCTCATATTTTTTGAATCACTCTGAACTAGGCAAGAGAACAAATTTCGTTCACAGGCTCAAATTATCCTTACGCAAATAACACTTGAACCAATGACCTTTCGATTAGAAGGCGTACGCGACAATTTCCATCGCGTTTAAAACTGCTATCAATGGGTGGACAGAACACGATGTATTTTGCAATCGATTTTCACTTTTACAATTCCTGCATAGAGAAATATGTTTAGTTTAACACATTTCTGTTTTTGTGTGCCACCTAATCAAATCGATCGTCCGTAGACATTTCAATAAAGAGGCGTGAAATGTTTGTATAGCTATTGCTATATATATTGAAGTAATCTTCAACTTGTACATTTAATCTTTACTTTCTTTAGAAAGATTATTTGTTCTGAACCTAAAAATATCTCCGTAATCCCACTTCTGACACCGTTTCATTTTATTATGTGTCATTTGCATGGTCTTCTTAAGAATAGAATTAACTCAATTATTTAATCATATAATTTTCTCTAAGAAAATTGCGTAGGCAAAAACCGGCAAAATAAAATAATAGTATAATGTTACACTATATTCAATTATTAAATTGAATTTAAATATAGTCAATAAAAATAACTAAACTTAAGGAATGTGTGTATAAGTCCATAAATAATCCAAGAAACTATCAAATATGTCATCATAATGAAATTACAAGTATGTAGCGATACTATCTTGTCTCATCGATCAATAAACTGACAATTTACCAATGAAAGTGCACAGTAAAACAGCAAGAAGGAATCACTTTGTACGGGCAATAATGCGAAATAAATGTTTTTGAGTAACATGTCAAGAAATTTCATTTAAGGAATTTTTTAAAACCTTACTTTATATATACTGGTTTGTCTTCTTTGAACGGAGATTATGTTTTTGTGGCGGTGGCGAATCTTCTATATCCTTTAACTCTACTAAAATCAATGTTCATTTTTCCAAAACCGTGCTACTTTTTTTTTGTTATTTTTTTTAATAAATATTTTGAAGTTCTGATCATATTCATCGCAGTCAACTATTGAATTGCATTTCTTATGATGGAAAAAAATTTCGCTGTTTCAGTCGTTCCATGATATTCAAGGCATATTTGAATTTCTAGTCCCACTTCTGACACCAACGCGCACTGAGCAAATGTACACTGTTCATATTTAAATACTTTTAATTTAGTTTTATAGTCTTAATTTTAAATTTTGATATCAAAGAAAGCAAAAATTTATATTAATTGAATCGAACATAAATGGCTCGAATAGTTATTTAACTTTAACTCGATCCTCACATGCATAAAAGCACAAACTGAAGTGCTTTATAAGCACTCAACAGAAAATTTTTTGGACCTTTGTTCCACTCAATATAAATTTGCATATCACTTATGAATCATACGTCCAGCATCGAGTAATTATGAAAATGATTCATTATAATATTGCGGTACGTCAATGGTCGACCAATTTTAATGTAATAACATTCATTAGCGCGAGAGAGTGTCAGTAATTAGTCGGACCAATGACGAAATTTATCCATTGAAAACAGCGTGAAATAGAATAACAAAACCAGTGACTTTCCTCCTTCATTTTACCTAGTTTTGTGCACTCCTTCGTCCTCGCACTCCATCTTTATTTGCAATCTAATACATAGTATTCTGCTGAACTAATTAATGAGTCGCGGTAGTATTAAATGTTGATACGAAATAGCACTAGATCTATCTATGTGAATAATATGTTTTGCTCGTACGTGGCACGCATAATGTCAAAGCTCATTAATCAAAATCACAAAACAGGAGAACTCGTCAATGTGTTGTTGTTGTAGGTGCTCTTGTGAGCATGGTTATATCAGTAATTAGCAGGAAACTAACTAATTTCAGGTGTAACCATTCAAATATTAATAGGTTTTTCGTTGTAGCATGTTGTGCTTTTTGAATGAGTCCTGTTTTTGGTAATCGGTTAGGCTGGCTTCCCATCATGCTATAGACTTTATTGACCAATCCATCCCAAACCCTGGCCTCACAATAGTGCAGTAAGCAAGGGAATACCGAATGTAAATGCCGCAAAATTCGAAACTATCATGCACTTTGAATTAATTATATATTGTTGGATTTATTTAATATATTTCAACCATCAAATACCAACAACAGAATACTCACAAACAAATGCAAGCGCAACGAAAACATCCCCCGAGCATTCAAAAATTTTCCTCTCCTGTGTTACGTTTGCAATCAACACGTCCTACTGGGTATCACAGCGTCATTGCCTGGAACTCGTATTTTGTAGTGGAATAGAAAAGGAAACAAGGCGAAACTCTTTCACTCTGCACTGTGATAACGGCTAAACTCGATACGTATATGTGTGTGCAAGGAATTCAGCAGAGAGAATTGAATTTATGAACGAACAAATCAAGTTATTGTCCTTTCGAGCTTAATTTCCCTCGGAATCATCAAAATGGTAAAACCGCATTCGAAACCATTTTACAACCTACACTCAATTACAATAAATTTGGAAAGGTAATTGCATTCGATGACAATTCGCCTTATTTATGTTTTCCATACCCTCCCGGTTCCAATTTCATCAACACGATTTACACTTTGTTATATACGAAAAGGGTGGTTTGATTAAGGTCTGGATAGTAGCACACAATATGTCCTATGCAAGTATTTAAATTCTGTTTTTCGTTCACAAAACTTAATCAGAAATTTTCCGCAAATTTAATCAGCAATAATTGTATAATAATTGAGGGTAATATCCTCACTATGAGAGAGCCAGAAAGAGAGAGAGAGAGAGAAAAAGAAAGAGAGCAAGGTAGAGGGAGTAGGGAGAGAGAGAAAAGTGCGTAAAATAAAAAAAGGCCAGAGAAAAAGCCCTCAAGTTCACATATTATCCTGTTGCAATGCTATATAGGTCGGTTAGCCTGGCTTTCAACGAACTTGAAACACCGAATCGTGCAGTTAGAAGAGTTTAAACAAATTAATTTGTATTATTTTTTCGTTATTAAATTATCTCCACCGAAAGGTACAACAATCGGGAAAATATCATGGAAATAAAAGCTTGGTTTTTACCTTGCCGCAATTCGTATAAAAGGGACGAAACCACTGAAGTAAATTCATTCGGACAGGACATAAAAACCCTCCTCCTACACTGCTCTCGAATACTCAACTTTGGCTCGCACAATATAATGCACATGAATTTGTATATGTGCATATGTGTGTATATATATATATATATATTTGCAGCCAATTACATTTAGTTGAAGTTTTGTTTGAATATTAAATTATTCATTTTGTCTAATGCATTTGCTAAAAACCCGTGACTACGTCCCTACTTCATCGCTATGCATATGAAGTACAAACAATATACGAATATCCTTCGGGGAGCAATAATTGCTCGAGAGAAATCCTTAACTTTGCTTCAGGATATTATAATATGGAGATTGTTTCACTTGTGGCAGCAATACGAAAACTCCTTTCTTAACCCATCGTCTATTTCCCCGCCAGATAGAAATGTGTTACGACAGTGGTAACGAAAGGAACAACAACAAAGGCAACAACAATAACCACGAGGTGTGCCTGTAGAGTTCCTCCAACAATTTAATATAGTCGCCTTAACTCTGCAAAATGACAAACAACAAGACTTAAATGCACTTAAGCAACATCAATCTTGTTATCATCTCCTGTGGGACATGCTTATTTATTTATGTATAAATATAAGTATATATCGGGATCCATAGATCTTATTCCTGGTGCGTACTAAATACCCCCCAACCTTAGGTAGTAATTACATGTGCCGGGGATTTATATGTGTGTAATAATGACTGTGGTGAAATTGAGGCTGGCATGGGTTTAGAATGATAAAAGGATGATAAAGAACGGTCTTGTTAATTGGTGCGCGGGAGGCGTGAGGGAGGAAGGAAGACTTATTGAGAATTAAGCCCGTAAGATACAAAAAAATAATCGTTGGCGGATAAGTGGAAATTCGTGCTCGCCTCAAGGTATTAGGCAGCATTATCTGTGTTCAGTTGATACGTGGCTTCAGTCGGTGAATTTCAGTTGGAAAACTTTTGCGAAAATCACATACATTTTGAAGGAGGCGTAAGTAATCCTTGTCTGTTGTTAACGAAAGCCAGAATTCCTACAATTTGCTGACTTTCAAATACCAGGACAAGCTTCTTTGATGGTTTTTGAAAGAACTTGCAGCAATTAATCCGATTAACGAAGCTCACTGTTAGAGACTGTCAACATTTTCAACGATTGGAATTGATTAAATATTAAAAGGACTTTCATGTTGTTAATCCCCAGCATTCTTAACCATTGACATTTTGAATTTGAGTAATGTTAGCAACGTTAATTCCTGCATGGTAATATCAACGTTTTAAAGAAAGAAATATGATTGCTTTCAAATCTTTCGACAATTCAAGGATAATTTTTCGGTGTAGATAAAGTTGTTTTGTATCAGAGAGGAATAACCAGAGCTTGAAGAGATTATCAGGTCATGTCCTATTGAGAGAAACTGCATCTTTGCTTGCGATATTCTCCAAAACTTATCCGAATTGGTTAGTGTGGTACGGATCACTACACCTCACGTCCGTCTGTCGTTGAATATTATCTAAACTGGTCTTAGCTGTCAAATTGCTTGCGAGCTGAAATGCATTGAATTGTGATTGCTACTGTTATTGTTAGCTAAAATGTTTTAAAATTCAAATCAAATTGAACGCAATTCCCCCAAAATCCTTCTCTTTCTCTCTCTTATCTTTTTAAATAATCTATTTAACATACTCTGAAAAAAAGTACATAAAATATTCTAGGCTTCCTTCTCTGTGAACAGATATCTTTGAATCTTTTGTGTATTTTTCATGAAAAATATTGAAAACTTAACATTGATTTTACCATATTGGGGTTGCTTGCATTTTTTTTATTTATTTCCTGCACAAATAAAAGGACGGATAAACTGGCTCTGTCATTTAGAATAAAGCAAGAGGACGGCGGACAGACTACCTTACGAAGCCGTCTAAAAGCAAATAGGCTCTCATGAATAACGAAGACGAGCTGTTTCTCCTTACCCTAACAAATTGAGGACCATCATTTAGAGAAGAGGAATTTAGGAGAAGTACAGGATTGGTCTAAGGACCCCAGTAACATTGTTAAAACAATCCGCAACCATCTGGATCAAGGGATCAAACGAATTGGCATTTAAACGGATGACAGCTACTACTAGCTAAATGCTTGGAGTACTTTTTCCGATATATTCCGGGCCTGACTCATAAACGGTGCAAATGAGTTAAGTGACATCATATCCCAGAGCTGAAACACCTGGCGACTAAAGAACTAGAGATTTTCCTTTATTTCTGTCACAGTAATCTGTTGGACCATCGATAAAAAGCTAACGGTCGACACAGGCTTAACCTGTATTTGGGAGGGAACCAGGAAGAAAAATAAAACATATTTTCGCGTTATTGGTTCTCGAATCAGAAACATTTTTGTAATTTTTACAGAGACACAACACAAGAGACTTCAACTTCAACAACTTGATTGCTCATTGGAAGATCCTTACCTGCTTAAACTCTCTACGAACAATGTCCTTGGCCCTTGTTCTCGAAGCAAATTTAAAAGTTTAAAATTATTAGCGAAATGTGCATGCCGATGTGTCATGAACGAAAAGTAAAACGAACAACACATTTCTATTGGAACATATTCACGCGTATCAACATTAAAGTTACACGTAGATTTAAATAATTGAAGTTTTCACGATATCGCGTGTTTTCCACTATTTACCATATTCCGTGCACCCAATAACAAAGCTATGATGTTGTCGCTGCCAATGAGAGTAAGTAAGGAAGCACGCTACGTTTTTTTTAACCAACATATCTACCACATCACACAGTATGGAGGATCCTTACACCACGAACGTATGGAGCTTAATAGGTAAATCTGATAAAAGATTTTAATGGGAAATTAAGAGATTACAAGTTTTATGCACACTAGTCCTTAATGAGCATAGTTTTGTCACGATGCGAAAAATTATGACTGGGTCGTTTGATTTTAATGGGGAGTGGTTAAATTTAAAACGATATATAGATGAATTATATCGTTTCAAGTTTATTGCAATGAGATGGATGGCTAACATTCATATTGCAATGCAAAAAAATTCTTACCAATATGTTCTTTTTCGGATCCTGTAGCTGATGGAAACTAGCTGGATCCTCCGCTGGGGGTTACATGCTTTTCTGCGAAAATGCTTTCTGCCTAGATGAAGCCATTATCAGCTTGAAACCGCGACCAATAAACCTTCTTTTTTGATCACTTTTGCCAATACATTTGGTCTTATCTTATTCCACAGTGGTTCCTCCTGTTCACATGAACCAAGAACTTATTCTCAGAAGTATCAAATCGGACTGGACAATCTTGAAATGTCTCTGTTTGGGTCGTTATATGACATTTAGAAACAAAAAGGCGTGAAAGCATTTGCGATTTGATCCTTTTTGAAAAGAATGATAATTGTTGGCGGATAAAGCGGGCTGTTGACGATAATGTCGAAATCAAAAAGAGTTTTGATCCTGCGGTAGTGATTTGCCTTAAATGAGTTCAATAGTAAAATGTTGTCAAAAAACGTTATTGTCCTGAACTGGAAGGATGTTGTGTTTTTGAGCCCGTTCCACTAAAGAAATATTCGTTTCGGGAATGCACGGTCGGAGGTTTCGCAAAATTGAAACCATAGATTTGTAAGGATGTTGCCTTTTGAGTTCTTGCCAAGGTATCAAACAGTCAATTATGGTAGAATTTCATCGGAGATTGGCCAGGTATAATGATTCTTTCAACCAGAAACGTCCAGAGCCCGTCAGTCGTGAAGGAATTGTGTTCACTCATGACAACGCAAGACCATAAACCGCTTTGGCGATCCGTCCAACATTATTGAAGCTTGGATGGGATATGTTGTGTCGTCAAACTTATACTGAGTTCGCCCTCTGCTAAATCCTCACGAGGAATACCGTTACATTCAGCTAAGGCTTTAGATCAGCTCCTTGTTCAGTTTTCTTACGTTTAAAGAATGGTTTTTGTACGAACAAGGAATTATGACGAAAGCTGGCAACCAATATTTGAACTAAACAAAAATATTTGATTGATTGATTTCCATTTTTATTCACATTAATATATAATAAATGCATGAATTATTATTCATGTTAATAATAAAATATTAAACTCTGCAAAAAGCATACAAAAATATTCATAGACTAGCCATCTAACATTTTTGTTCCTTGGATTGTATATTGGCAACAAGTTAGTCGTAAGCTGTTGACCAAGAATTGTTTAAGATAATTTTTTTCAATGTAAAATTTAGCTTGCAATTTATCTGATACGTGTCAGTCATACTACCCTTAATCCAAACCCTTCAGAGTTCTTTTGCTCGAAATTTATGTTAACTTTGCTCGAGTCAAAAAAAATCCTCTGTAGTTATCGCAACAAAACTTTCTTCTAAAGCGAAAATTCAAAATTGAACTTTTTTTCGAGAAGATATAAAAAAGTATGAAAAACTTTTATCATACTTGGATCGACTTTAGCAGGATATGAGAAATACATACTTGTAAGTTGAAAGGCTTCAAATCCTTATATTTATTGCAAAACTCCACGTGTCTGGAGGGCATAACATAAACATTTTTGATTTATACATACTAGGAAAAAAATGATGCAAATATGAAACGTGTGAAATAGACAATTTTAAGTCCCTGGAGGACACTTTATAATCGTGTTAACCTCCGTTTGCAACAGTCTCCATGAAAGTTCACACAAAAAAAAAAGGCGGTAACTTTTTCTTCAAAGGCCTAAAAATATTGTGCCCAAGAGTTGGCGTGCGTGTTGTAATTAGCATAATCAGGCAAAAGGGCTCGTTTACAGCGACGAAATGAAAAATTCGGAAAATATAATTAACGCTTTTAAGTCTAATTCTTGGGACTGGTCAACCAACGAACCAGCCGACACCAATGTTAGCAGCTGTTGAAAATGCTCTCATGCTACTTCGTCGTCTGCCTTACAACAATATTTGCTTTTGAACACGAGAAGGAAAGTTTATGAAAAGCTCTTCAATTTTGTTTTTCAGCTCAGAAATTAATTACACAAGGAAAAATTATCGTAACAAAAGATTGTTTATCTTGTCTACCTTCTGCCGAGTGTTGTTGGTCGTTTTATTCATTTTCTTTCATCCGCCTACTTGTAGATGCGCCTGGAAGAGTATCCTTGAGAAATTGTCACCGTGGTAGAAGTCGTATTGCTCGAGCAAAAGACAATTTCCTGAAACGTTTTACCTCCTGGCGGAGGCAGCAAATTCAAAATAACATTTTCATCTTCTTTTGTTTGATACTTACTCATTCTCGCTCAATGTCCTACCGCTCTGCTGATGATATGACATAAATACGTTTATTTTCAAATTCTCTACAAAGCAGAATTTCGGTTACAGCTCTTTGTGAATTTTCTTCCTGTTATCAAATTTCCTGTTGCTGGTGTTTAAATTGTTTTCCAAAATTGAAATTATTTTCATCGTTGCTGAGTTGTGCGAATGAATTGCTTTTCATGTACATCTTGGTTGATAGAGGTGACCGATTTTGTTTGTTTAAGTTGTTCCGTAGATGTTTTGTGTTGAGATTGAGTTTTTAAGAAGTCCTTTCCTTTGAAATGACGCATATTAAACGCGTTGATAGCAACCGGTTTTATTTTATGGTCGTCAAAATATTTTGACGATGCGTGTGCGAATCATGCCATCATCCATTATCTCTTGGGGCAATGATTTTAAAATTCATCCTCTTGAACCGAAAAAACAAACGCCGTAAAAATCCGTCGACGGAGTTGTCTTTTCAGTAGGCATTAACGCCCACAAACGATGCCATTAAAAAATGTCTCAGTAGGCCAATCATCAATAAATTTCGATATCATCTTGTTGGCTATTTCGTTTTTTCTTCTTTCGAACCTTCGCCTGCGTTATTTTTATCTTCGTTCTCTTGCCAGGCTCATTTATAATAATAAATTACATTTTGCCGTTACAACCCGATTAATCTATAATGTCCCCTCCATTAGAATTTAATGATGCCATAGTAACAAATCCAATTTTCAACGACATAAGAAGCTTTTCTTCCCACTTCTCAATACAAAAATTACTTTTTCTTCAGTTCTTTTTCATTTCTTCGACGTTGTCTCACGCTCGCCCTCTGCAACTTTCTGTCTCCGTCTGCTGCATTCCGCGTCTCAATATCGAGAACCAGGAAATATACCGCGCTCGTCCTCGGGAAAACAAACGAGCACGGACGGAGCGGATATCAGGAACAAATCCAACATGATGAATGTTGGACTAATCGAATTCAGGACAGGCGAGGATATTGTCAAGAGTAGAATTCGCAGCGACCTAAACAAAAGGACAAACAACTTAAACTAAAGCAAAACAAAAATAAATATTTCACAAAAAACAACGCCTGAAAAGTATTCGCCATCAAATTGAAAACAAAAATCAGGAAACTGTATTTAATGTTTAATGTTTTTCGAATTTTGTGTCCCTCGCTCTCCGTCACTCACTGCAGCAGGACATTGGTCATAGAATCGCGGTGAAACAGAAGCAATGCATAGTGAACGTTGAGGAAAAGTTTTCGATGATAATGTAAAAGTTTATGTTGTACTTTTTCCTCGTTGCACAAATTAAATTTAATTTTAAATGCGATCTAGTTGATAATCATAATTAATGTTTTGCAATTAGCTGAAAAGATATGAACCTCTTTTACAGGCATTTCATTTGAATTATAATAGCAATAAAAAAGTTTTTCCTTCTTTCTTTCTTGCTTTATTTTGTTGCTGTTGTTGTTAGTGTTGAGTTTGTTTGAACTGCTTGAGACTGTTCCTGTTGATGGGTGAGAGTATGATTGTCCATTGTGTGTAGGTCGTGCTTTTGCTTTAGATTTCTAATCGGTTTAGCAGATCAGGATATTTTTGGCAGCAAAATGTAAATATTTAATAAGATTTTCACCTTGTTTGGTGATTGTAATATTTGGAGGGATAAAATCAATTTATTTCTAGAAATTTTAATTGGATGTTCCCACGTACTATCATACTCCGATGAAATTAAACCCACGTATGAAGAGAAGTGGATACTTGCACGTCAGACGGAAGTCTTAACTTATTACTCATCAATGTTACATGCTTGGAAATATTTTGGATCAATTTTGATTATGTCAAAAAGAATCTGTGTTAAGTTAATTGCATTCTTCGAATTACGCATTTGACATCTCCTGTCAGACATATATTTTATGCTCGATTGGTGCATGTAAACGTGCTGCAGAGTAGTTAATTTCCGGGACAAAGGAGACCTCAACTGCTAACATTGAAACAAATTCGGATATAGTTAATCAAATAACGTTTAACAGTAGTAAGTTAAGCATGAATATACACCTGAATTTTACAAAGCAGCAGAGCCAGAGAGCCTCAGAAAACCCCAACTCAAATCAAGCCCCCGTTCAAATCCCCCAGTCTTAGACTGGATACCACTGTGGTATCCAGTTGTATCACATTGCGTGAGGTAGCAACCACTATTAAGAGTGTTACAAAAGAATTAAGTCCCCAAGTATTCATCCTGAAAGTATGTGGTTGTGCCTATAGCAATTTCTGATGCATCAGTCTAATATCCTTCGTACTTAAAATAATTGGTCACGATTACGAAATTCTTTTCGGAAGATTTGCAGTTGGCAATATAGTACAATTCAGTAGAAAAACATTTCACAATAGTCTCAAGAATGAACACAAGGTGATACCAAGTGTTCACTTTGTCTGTAAATGTTTTGCACTAGCCATTAGTCTAGATCTTCTTCGCAGATCTGGGTGTCATCTACGAAAAGAAGATTTAATTGTTATCACTCTTCCTGAACGCATCGATCTGGACTTGAAACTACACGAACTCCACTAGTGAATCGGTTGGATCAAGATGAGGCATCGAAGTGATGTGAATTACTGACTGGATCTCTCAAGCCGAATCAACGATTTGAAGAAAGTTTATTTCCTTATGAATCTCCCAATATCACTCCTCGCAACACTAGTAGGCACTCTGTGCAATACTAGTGCCTAGGTCATTGTCTCGTAGTCATGCATGTCCGCAGGCTAAGAGATGTAACGAGTGACTTAAATGGCGATCAGGAGATAGGAGCTCAACGAATCTATGAAATTACCAAGTTTTCATCTAAAGATGAAAATGCATTTGGAGCGCCAAGCTTCAGTGATCTGAAGGAAATCATTAAGTGCCTTAAGGGGCACAAAATAGAGTTTATTATGTAATTTTTACTACGTTTTTCGGCGAAGCACTTATTTACTAAAAAATGTTTCCGGAGTGTGCCTACTTTCAGGTTATTTTGAAGCAATTCATATAATTTAAACCTTTCAAAATCCCAAAGACAAAACAATTTTAAAATGCTTAGGAATTGATTTTAATTTTCAAACGATACTAAACAAAACAACTGACTGCCTATGTCAAATAATTATTTATCATTTAATTCGTTTACATGTACGTTTTTAATCAATTGAGAATCGTCTTATATATAATTAAATTTAGCATTCTTAGAAAATCGTATTCACAAGGACATTCCACACAGCGCTTGCAGTGATATCTAGTGGCCATGTAAAATATTTACATTTAACTTTTCTTATATGTTTGACAACAACAAAAATACAAATGAAATAGAAAAGGCATATCGGAATTAAAGTTTGCAAAAATTGAAAATAAACCCAGAAAAGTTCATGGAAGTGAGTTCATGGAAAATAGAATCAAAAACTCAAGTTTAGGAAAAAATATGAATTTTCACACTTATTCTGCAAAAATTTCCACTAACATTTCGAAAACGACAGCGCGGTTCATATCAACCATGTGCAGATAAAATTCAAATTGACTTGTTCAACGCCAAACATTGTGAAGTAAATTTCTCAGAGCCACTTGAAACATCCTTTAATAAAACTCTCGCGATAAGAAGTTCCCAATTCCACTCATTAATTATTCTTTAACCAACACCACCGCCACAATTCTGTGGGATAAACAACAATCTAGAGTATGTTAAAGAAATCTGTTTTTATTTCTTCTCTCGATCCATCCTTAACTCAATTTATTTCTCTTATCTCGTTTATTCTTCTCAACGTGAAATAATCAAAATTCCAAGAACCGACTCCTCACACTTCACAAATATAGGGAAAATCTTTCGCTCTCATCATTTCATTGTCAGCATTCTAAACATCAAAGAATCCATTTCCTTTGATTTCTGATTCACTTCTTATGCACGTTCACGCCACAATTTGTCGATATGTGTGAAAATGTGTTAAGTATGTTTTTAAAGAAATGTTCTTTCTGGATGTGTTATGTACCGTATCTATCTGTTGCAGTGTTTGTCAAAAGTATGACAAAATGAAAGAGAAAAAAAATGAATACCTGAATTTTAAAGAAAGGCATAAAAATAAAGAATCAACAGAAATACTATCTAACCTACCCTGAAAAGAAAACACACTCAAAAACTTTGATACGTTGAAAGTATAATCCGAAACGAGTCTCAGCTCTCAACGACTCAAAGTTGCAAGAATTATGATGAAGTCATGACCTGATAATCTTTTATAGCAAGCAAACAAACCAGGCAGAGCGAAAACGAGGGTTGGTCTCGTCAAATCCTTGCCACATTTGTCGCAACAGAAAAAAAAAAACGGAATATGTAAGAACACATACCACATTTGATTTGTCAAGCTTTTCAGTTATGAATATAGTACGAAGGCAAACGCAGGGGAAACGTAACAAGCTGGATTATCATAATGGTTAATCTCGTGGGTTATCGTTTTTCCTAATCACTCCTGACTGACTGACAGGCATAACATTCAGCATGTCACCGCACGATAAATGGTTAAAAATAATATTCAACAGGTTACAAATTCTCACTCACTCCATCCCCCATAAAAACAGGGAAAAATCAAAGGACAGATCAAAGAGGATGTTCACGCAAAACGTGTTTTTAAAGCGAAATTTTATTGAAAATCATATCAATGCTTTGTGATGCGTTAAATTTAATTTAAATTTAGTCACTTAGCTGGGGGGTAAATGTAAATAGAACAAGGATCTGCTACGCAATTTTTTTTTGTCCTCTTATGTACTCGCTTGAACTCCGCAGAGTTCGGCAAAGACCAATTAAAATTTATTTGAAGGTCTTGCTGTTGAGGACCCTAACTTTTATTTCCATCTAAAGAGTTTTCTGTCCTTCCAAGAAACATTAAAATACCCACGCGTATTGTTCATTAAGTTTACCCACTTGCTCGTAAAGAGATACATTTTAATTGTGATGAAAGTTTACGGCTTGTGAAATGTGTTAAGGATAATGAATTAAAGAAAAATTATCCCGTGAAATAAGAAATAACATTAAAATCTCACCTGTGGCTGCAGATGATCCTCAACGGCTACAACTTCGCCTGCTACTTGTTGACAACTTACACATAAAAATCGAAAACCAAATATCACAATAAACAGAACTAGACCGAGCATAACTTTAGCTCTGAGTCCCATTGCTATTAGCGTTTTAATTAACAACAATCAATAAATCATAGACGATTGAGTTTTCCGCCGCTTTATTCACGTTTTCCGAGTCACGCACACAAACACGTACAAAACTCGACGAAGGTACAATCAAATCTATTCTACGAAGAGTGAATGTAGAAATTCAAATATTTCGTTCCAATTAGAACAATGGAAAATGCAAATAAGTGGATGATGCAAATAATTGCATAGTCAGTGTCGCGTATCTGCACAATGTCCACCGCGCTAGCAGATACCACCGTTTCATGCAGAGAGCAAAGCAAATTAGCGTGACGCCCAATACTTGCGAATCAAGCTAAGTCGCTCAATGTTCCATTATTTCGGATTAATCAGGAAAATTTTCACACTTTCACTGCCTCCGCTTCTCCACCACATTTATCAACAATTATCTCACTTATTACGAGCGATTATCTGCTATTAATTGCAATTTGCTAGTGCCAACAAGTGAAACAGAAGAAAAAAAAAACATTAAAACTGCAATTCCAAGCTCCCAACCAACCTCTACCGAACGTGAACCACCTTCACCGTCTATTTGTTGTTATTTGTATCTTCTTTGATTTTACATAATACGAAAATTCACTGAACAAAAGATTTTGGCGCCAACTTTCCAATCAACTCTTAAACCCGAATAACGACGCGATGGAACCGTTTGGAAAGTCTTCAACGTCTTATCAGACACGATTTAGCACTTCTTGCTGTTGCGAGCGCTACCAACTGACTGGCTTTACCGTGTGAGTGCTGCTTGTCGACTGCTGGCCATCTACATCCACCAGCTAGCTGGCAATGGTGTCGACATGAGGAGGAATCTACCAGGCAGCCTCCGTAGCTGAAGATTCATTTATTCAACAGAAGTGAAAATTGCAACCTCACACTCCAGTCGATTCTCTCGAACGATGCGAACGCGCGAGCCAGCTTGGAGCTCCACTGGCAGTGGCCCCATTGCCAGCGAAGCTCCACGTGGCCCACTAAATCGTGCGGAATGCAAGCGCACATGTAAAACCGGAGAGTGGCGGAGCACTAGGCCCACCGTCGCCACCATTACCGGCGAAATTGAAGGTGTGTGAACTATGAAGGTACCGAGGCAAGTTAATATGCCAACAAAAGGAGTCACCGCTTTGCAAAAACACGCAAAGCGAACGCGGGAGAGTATGTGCAACCCGCCACAATGAAAATTGTCCTTGTATAGCGGGGGAGAGAAGGAAATGCTTGTCCTACCGCAAGCTCTTCTTGAAAAGTTCAAGACAACGAAAACCCCATCGATACAAGTGTCGATGAAAATGTGGGGCAGAAAAGGTTCAAGGATTTAATTGGATCTTGTAATGAATAATTTAAGTTTGTTAGTGTGTGTATTTTATTTTTAAGGATTCTGCAATATTTAGACGCGACGAACAAATGAATGGAATCGAAAGGTCCATTCCGGTCCGATGGATATTATTGATGTAATTTAAAGTGATTATTGACAGAGAAAACAAAATTCTTAAGTGGACGGCACGATCTCAAAAGGACCTCGAAAGAATGTTGTTCTTAATTATTGCTCGGAGGGGAGTTTTTCTTCATTTTTTCTTTCTTGTTGTTGTAAATAAACATACTGATGCGAGAACTTTCTCGACGAAGCGAAGACACCCTGAAAAGGGAGAAGGACGACCAGACTTCAGAGAAATTGGACACAACGAATTTCCTCTGGTAATGAGCGCTAAAGGTTGAACAATTTTCTAAAAAAAAAGTCTCGAGGGGGAAATCCAACACAATTCTGGGATAATTTTTTCTGTTGTGCTGCTGTTCGCCTGAGGATAAGCAGTAAAGAAGACGATTGCTAAGTGAAAACATATCTAGGACTAGTGGGTTTTCATTTTTTGCTTCCGGCCAGCAATAAGTTGGATATTTTGGTTGAATATTAATTTCATTATCCGTCAATTGTTTGATGACAAGGAAGGAGTGGGAAAGTCGGCTGATTTGAATGAAAAGCAAAAGTAAAACGTGTAGGTTTTCGGCAGTTTTTTGAAAAATCGTCTGAGATTGTATATTAACGGCATTTGAGGCTTCAATGAGAGACTCTCCTGTGTAACCTAAAGTAAAGGATATCGGGCAATATGCCCGAGCCATAAGCAAACAAAAATTTGAAACTGAAATGTTAATTCAGTTTCAAATTTATGTTAATAATAATAATGAATTTGAAACTGAAATGTTAATAAAGTGTTAATTTTTTTTTTTTCAAGTGAAATGTGTTAATAATTTTCGCACAAAAGCCAATACACCACACAAATATAAAGACTTTTGCAGCCCGTGTAAGTTGGAGAGGTGCGTGGTCGTTCATTTTTGTGCTGTGTGTGGTCGCAATTGATCAATTCATTTCTAAATTACAGAAATTTCCAAGCAATTTAATCGTCTTCAAGACTCTATTGCCTCCCTTTTACTCTATTCTTACTACCAATTTTCTTGATCTTCTGAATGTGTCCGTAAATGTTGGGATTGGAACAGCTTTACAGTGGTTTCTGAAAATGGGAGTCCTCAAGGGCTTTAGAAGCTTCTCTACTGGCCTTTGTTCTTAGATTTCCTCGTCTGATACCACTTTTGATAACCGAGACTAGACTAAGATAGCTGAATAGACATTTTTCAAGAGCCTCCAAAATCGGGTGCCAAAATTAAAAAAGCGCTGGAACGTTTCTTATTCCGCGTCTTATAAGCAAACCCGTAGCTATGTCTAATTACAAGTTAAATTTGCAGACCCGCTTCTGCTCAGCTATTTTTTTTTAGTTTTTTATAAATTTTTTTGTAAAAATTAAATGTGGTATAGTAAAAGAACAATTGAAAACACACACAGTCACACAGTTCATTTATTCAGACCCCGTTATCGGGAATGAGAAAAACCAAACCTCCGCAGGAAACTTGATTTTGAAAGTTTTGACAATAACGCTGGTAAATAGCTCGAATTCTAAGCGTCTTTATTCAATATTTATTCGTCTTGTTCAATCCATTCATCGATCGGATAATGGCCGCAGACAAATGCAGATGTTGAAATTAGTGAGGATGCCGTGAAAAAATGGTAAAACGCGGAAGAAGGAAACGAAAAAGGTTCGTCATGGTAATGACCCTTTTCAGCAAATCTGGATTGGCGGTGGAACTATTCAATAGAACGATTAACGATGCTCATGCGAAGTGCTCATGGTCTATAATTTGCGATTTCGAAATAAATTTCACTGGAACGCGTTGCATCTCCAAAACATCCGAAAAATGCATTATATCGTATGGTTTTAACAAAGCAGAGTTTGCGCTCAGATGAACACACAAATAAATTTTCAGTGAAGGGACTCACTTCGACTCTATGATTAAATTCATCAGTTATACCTGGGATCTTACGGGCAAAATATATTGTCGAGAAAAGGGCCTAGAATGGACTTCTGAGGAACCCCCCAATTGGTACCAAAAGATTCGGGACAAATTTCAACAGTCATCGCAAAGGCATGAAAGTTACCTAATCTATGACCTACTTTTTGCATGACACTCACTGAGAACCTAAATGCAATCAGTTTGTTAATAAGCCCGTCGATCTAAACTGAATCAAAAACTTTTCTACTTTAATCAGGCATTCTACAGGTCAATTTTTTTACTGTCGTAGGAACACGCCCATGCGTCTACCCTTGAGTGACATCGTTTAAAGCAGAATTTGCTTCCCGGCACAGTTTCTGCTTCTTCAGAGAACGGTGTGATATCTTGGAGGTGTACTCTTTCCACAGACTTCCCAACATTGGACAAAACAGATTTGTGCCAAATATCGAATGTTTCACTTCTATTAGACTCCTTCGGAATAGGCAATATTATAGCGCATTTTCATTGCTCAGGAAAATATGTTATCAATTTTTTTGCAATTGTTTTGAAGGATTGCGAGAAGCAGCAGAATGTGCACTGGGGAAAATAATTTTTTGAAAAAATTTGTGATTCCATCAGCCCGAGCCGATTGTTTTAGAAATATTGCTGCAATGCAAGATTCCTGAGACTTTCAAGGCTCACAAATAGGATGTCAATAGAGGGACTGAAATTGGAGAATCCAGCCAAGTACAAGCTTTTGTGAAACCTGTTGAATGTTAATATTGTTGTCTTCATTAACGAGTTGAGAGCAGGGTCATCACTTGCTTTTTCGCCTTGAAGTACTGTCGCGAAATGACCGATTCTGATGACTGCCAAGGTGTGTTCAAATCTGACCAAAGCTAGGAGTACTTCTCAATGTGAAGGGAATGTAGTAGAATATGAACCTGATGATACTCCCAGTTAACTTCATTCAAGTTGTCTAAATCATAATGAATATATTTTTTATACAATCCCTGAAAAGAAGGTATCAACTGTTGCATTTGAACTCGCGACTTCTGTGTTGAATTTGATGGTTGAGAGATTCTTCGATCTGTTAATCGTAATGTCCTCAACTCTTCCGTTAAAATCAACCTTGTCAGCTTCTCATTCGAAATTCTTGTATGGCATTAAGAGCTGGTCGTCTCCACAATCCACAAGTCGTCAGAACTAGCGTCCTTTTATAAATATGGTTCTGATTTTGGACCGCATGAGTCCTGTAAGTAGCAAGTCCCTTTGTCCTGAAAGTCATTGTTCGTAAATTTCTTAGGGAATATCCACAAATATCCTGAATAAAAAAAAAACTTTTCAGAAAGAGTATCGCGCCATATGCATGTAACTTAGAATGTTAACGAGACTATATTTGGAATAATGAGGCGAATATCTAATTTGATCCGAATCGAAGAGCAATAAAATCGTTATATTTATTACCTCCTGTTTCCTTCCATCCTAACGGAGACACGTGTAAATTCACAATTCTTTTGGTTTTTTTTTTTGTATTTATTTCAGCCACGTGAACTCATCGGTTCTTTACATTGTAATAAATCTAATGAGCGAAGATACACACTCACACAACTTGAAGAAAACATGAAATCGATAATTCTATAAATGACTCCTTTGTTTCTACGTATCATTTGACTTTGATGTGTTTCATGGATGTTGCTGAAAATAAATCGTAAATCATTCAAGTCCTCATTTGAGTCTTTTGAAGATAAATATGCTTGAGGCCAATTAGGATCTGTTGAATGAAATATAAACAAACACACACAAGCATTCTAACTCAAAGATACTTTCCCGTTGCGATTCGTTTGGTAAATTTATGGAAATACATACCCATTAATAAGGATAAGGAGTCATGTAACATAGTTGTTTGAACTAAATAGAATTTCACTTCTGATATGCAGTTTGAAATGCATCAATCGAATTGAATTGAATCCGTTGCAATTTGTGGTAAGGATATGGATACTTTCATTGGGCATATTAAAGAGATGTTGATTTTCCACATTCTGTTTGAGGATAGGATTATGCAATTTGAAAATTCATCCGGTCTGATACACAAATTGATCAATTCCAGCTTTGCGAGTGCATGAGCTTTGAATCCTTCGTATTTATACATACACGTATAGCTTATACATTCACGACTTTTCGCCTGTGCTCCCATTTTTGCACAAGCATGGACAAATGTGTCTGTCGAATAGAACATTCATTTATCTGTTTTCTAATCAATGTTTAGTCTTGCAAAAGATTGAGAAAACATATCCAACTGGTTTTATTCACATTCTTTGCACTCCCTATGTGTGAAGTTTGGATTTCGCGGAGACTTGGAAGAACGGAGAAAGACAAGGAACAATTCCAAGAATTTTATTTTGGTGAAAGCTTCAGACAATTTAGGTATGGAATGTACCTGTACACCGTAAGATACTTAGGTTGGGGTGAAAGAATATGGCACATGTTTTAGTCATGTAGAATAAATACAAAGATGAATAGCATGAAATGATTTCAAAGTATAGCATGAAATAATGATAAACGTTTCCTTTTGTTTTAAGTGAAATATGTATTCGTACGGAATGTATCAAGATATGTTTTTAATATTTTAAAATGACACTGAGAGCAAATAAGAAAGTTTTTAAAAGGAATATAAATTGAAAATATCCTTGAAATGCCAGTTTAATTTTTCATACTAGATTTTATGTCGAATTAGGGATGAGCGACGAAATAAATTATGAATAATATTTTGAATGTAGGATAAATACTTAAAATATGATTTGTAATTGAATCAAACCGGTCATAATTTCGATCCTTTTTGGATTTTTTATTGTGTTCTTTCAGTTTGTTTAAGGGGAAGGTAAGGTTAATTCGTACGGAACAAGGCATGTTTTTGTGAATTTTTCGTGACGACACAGTTAAAATCTCTTTATTAAAACCAATAGTACATTAAAGTATGACATTTGAAGAATATTGTATAAAATTTTCACGAAGAAATATTAAAAAACACGGCAATGGCAGCAATTGTTCGGACGTGTTTCGGAAAAAAGTAGAATCGCGGTGCCCCTCATAACTTGGTGCTGGATCATCTGAAATCAAAAAGTCAACGTTCATTCGTTAGATAATAGTTTTCCCCAGGTAACGCTGGGAGGGTTTTTCGAAATTTTAATTTTTCACTTTTTTGGAACACTTTGAAGGGAAAAACGGCTAATTTGTTATTGTAAAATAAAAATTATTAACAAATTTGAAAAAAACTCTCCAGCGTTACCTCATAAATTATGTACAGAAACAGTGTTCAAAATTTCAAAAGGATCTGTGGAGTAGTTTTGAAGTTAGGAGGGACACCGACTTTGAAAACGTGAGTTTTGGGGAAAACGCTTTAAAGTTTTGAACACTAAAAACTCTGGTATAAAACGTTCATAAGCAAATTTTATCGGCTTACCTCACACTGAATCATCAATGCCAGGTCCATAAAGGATGTTGCTATCATCCATGATGTCTAAAGCACCTTTTTGCTCCTGTCTACGACGAATCCTGCCTTCTTTAATTTGTCTCTCAGCTTCCTGCTCTGCTTGGCTTATACGTATGGAGTCAATTGATCGCGCCCAGTCATGAGCACTTGATCCACTACTGATTCCCATGTCTTGCATGAAGACACTGGCTGCCACATACGCTGCAATTTCAACGATGACAGAGGTTCCACCCAAGTGCGTTGGTGAGATTTTCCAAATAAGTTGGTTTAAACTCTCATTGTTGTTCTGCGTGAAGCGTCCGACACATCGCTCCAGGAGGGCATCTTTGCTCAGATCTTCATAAATAGGCTTGATGGCATTCAAAACATCCGCAGGAAGAGCACTGTACGTGTGTTTGAACGAATCCAATGCATTAGCAGCTGCAGCTTTTTGCCATTCGCACCAGGAGTCCGCGCCGCTCGGGCATTTTTTATGCTGTGGATTCTCGTCCGTCGAACTGTAGTGAAAAAACGTTGCCCAGATAGCATTCTTCATATTTTCCATGGAATCAGAGTAACGTCTAATAGCCAAACCGTAGTATACCGTCAGTTTATCAATCATTCTGGCCGTAAACTTCCCTTTACCAGACAGACTCTTTCTTTTGATCTTCTTTCCAGCCTTAGTTTCAATATCTACAACGGTATTTTTGACTATTTCACGTAGACGAATGCCCATTCTTTTTTGAACATGTGCTACACATTCTTTTTTCACTATTGAAAAATCATCACCATAAGGTTTAGAATTCACTAACCCGGAGTAAGCTTTAGAGTCACCGTCGCCGATATAGTTGCGATATCGTACACCATTCTTTACCGAACGTTGAAACATGGTTTTTATCGCTTCGACCTCCATATTTCCAGCTGCACCAGTATGATTTGCCCGACACTTTCTAGCACTTACATGAGCTTCATGCCACTCTTCGTATTCGGCAGAGTTTAATTTATGTTCCCAAGTTTTACATTCATGGCAGTATGAACTTTTGACAAAAATGTCAAGAACTTTACCTGTAAAGTAACCGATTAACGAGGTGACGCCGAATAAAGATGAGAAGCCTCTTTTTTTTCCATGTTCCGTCGCCTGATACAGTGAGTTCGTCGGCATCTTCAGTCTTTTTATCTTCGGCTGTTGCTGCTTTTTCTTCTTTTGTAGCTGATAAAAAAAATCGATTCGCTACTCCTCTTACAGTCGAGCACATTTTTTTCACGTAATTATTGTACGTCGGTGTTGATACAAACCTACTAGACAAATCCATCAAGCCGTAGAACTTTTCACAGCCAACTAATCCCAGGCCTAATATCCTCATCACGAAAAAAAACCGATAATTAACTTCGAAAATACCAGAGTTTATTCTTGCACTAGACGGAACATTAGTAATCTGTTTACAGCTTTCGCATGACACTTTGATGTTAAATCCAAGACCTTCTTTCTTAGTCGAATGAAAATTTACTTTTCCATCACATTCCACACACTTCACTAGCGTAGCAATTTTTGAAAACACTAATAAAAAATCAATTATCCTATAATTTTTTTCAAGATCCTCCGTAACTTGATTTTCAACGGTCACTTTAATTTTTTTAGCTGACGCGCTTCTTGTTGAAATGCCTTCGTTTTTACGTTTTTGCGGAGCTACAACTTTTCTAGGTCGATATAATCTCAAACCAGCTGATTGTCTATCAGATCTTGTATTTTTTTATGCATTTTAGTAACAATTTAACACAAAAGTTAATGAAAACGGAGCTAAAATGATGCGAAAATAGGAACGCACGTGTAGGGCTACTCGATAGAATATTTACTGCTACACTCAATTTTATACTCTACACTGACAAAATATGCAGTACAGGTATAAGGACGTTTGTACTTAAGTTGAAATTTCTATAAATAGAACAGGGCGGTAAGATTAGGTATTATATAGAGAGCGAAACTTCTGCCAGGTAACAATAGCGCGCTCGGGTCGGGTAGGGATTAAAATCCGACAGGTATAAAAATACTCGTAACTTCGTCAATTTTGCTCCAATCGACTTGAAATTTTGACACAATATTATACGTATGGAGTCAATTGATCGCGCCCAGTCATGAGCACTTGATCCACTACTGATTCCCATGTCTTGCATGAAGGTTAGAACCTTCATTGAAGACACTGGCTGCCACATACGCTGCAATTTCAACGATGACAGAGGTTCCACCCAAGTGCTTTGGTGAGATTTTCCAAATAAGTTCGTTTAAACTCTCATTGTTGTTCTGCGTGAAGCGTCCGACACATCGCTCCAGGAGGGCATCTTTGCTCAGATCTTCATAAATAGGCTTGATGGCATTCAAAACATTCGCAGGAAGAGCACTGTACGTGTGATTGAACGAATCCAATGCATTAGCAGCTGCAGCTTTTTGCCATTCGCACCAGGAGTCCGCGCCGCTCGGGCATTTTTTATGCTGTGGATTCTCGTCCCTCGAACTGTAATGAAAAAACGTTGCCCAGATAGCATTCTTCATATTTTCCATGGAATCAGAGTAACGTCTAATAGCCAAACCGTAGTATACCGTCAGTTTATCAATCATTCTGGCCGTAAACTTCCCTTTACCAGACAGACTCTTTCTTTTGATCTTCTTTCCAGCCTTAGTTTCAATATCTACAACGGTATTTTTGACTATTTCACGTAGACGAATGCCCATTCTTTTTTGAACATGTGCTACACATTCTTTTTTCACTATTGAAAAATCATCACCATAAGGTTTAGAATTCACTAACCCGGAGTAAGCTTTAGAGTCACCGTCGCCGATATAGTTGCGATATCGTACACCATTCTTTACCGAACGTTGAAACATGGTTTTTATCGCTTCGACCTCCATATTTCCAGCTGCACCAGTATGATTTGCCCGACACTTTCTAGCACTTACATGAGCTTCATGCCACTCTTCGTATTCGGCAGAGTTTAATTTATGTTCCCAAGTTTTACATTCATGGCAGTATGAACTTTTGACAAAAATGTCAAGAACTTTACCTGTAAAGTAACCGATTAACGAGGTGACGCCGAATAAAGATGAGAAGCCTCTTTTTTTTCATGTTCCGTCGCCTGATACAGTGAGTTCGTCGGCATCTTCAGTCTTTTTATCTTCGGCTGTTGCTGCTTTTTCTTCTTTTGTAGCAGATAAAAAAAATCGATTCGCTACTCCTCTTACAGTCGAGCACATTTTTTTCACGTAATTATTGTACGTCGGTGTTGATACAAACCTACTAGACAAATCCATCAAGCCGCAGAACTTTTCACAGCCAACTAATCCCAGGCCTAATATCCTCATCACGAAAAAAAACCGAAAATTAACTTCGAAAATACCAGAGTATATTCTTGCACTAGACGAAACATTAGTAATCTGTTTACAGCTTTCGCATGACACTTTGATGTTAAATCCAAGACCTTCTTTCTTAGTCGAATGAAAATTTACTTTTCCATCACATTCCACACACTTCACTAGCGTAGTAATTTTTGAAAACACTAATAAAAAATCAATTATCCTATAATTTTTTTCAAGATCCTCCGTAACTTGATTTTCAACGGTCACTTTAATTTTTTTAGCTGACGCGCTTCTTGTTGAAATGCCTTCGTTTTTACGTTTTTGCGGAGCTACAACTTTTCTAGGTCGATATAATCTCAAACCAGCTGATTGTCTATCAGATCTTGTATTTTTTTATGCATTTTAGTAACAATTTAACACAAAAGTTAATGAAAACGGAGCTAAAATGATGCGAAAATAGGAACGCACGTGTAGGGCTACTCGATAGAATATTTACTGCTACACTCAATTTTATACTCTACACTGACAAAATATGCAGTACAGGTATAAGGACGTTTGTACTTAAGTTGAAATTTCTATAAATAGAACAGGGCGGTAAGATTAGGTATTATATAGAGAGCGAAACTTCTGCCAGGTAACAATAGCGCGCTCGGGTCGGGTAGGGATTAAAATCCGACAGGTATAAAAATACTCGTAACTTCGTCAATTTTGCTCCAATCGACTTGAAATTTTGACACAATATTCTTAAAATATTATGCATTCAATTAAAAAAATAAACAAAAAATGCAAAAAAAAAATTTTTAATACCTTACCTTCCCCTTAAGTCCCTTCAAACTTCTAAATGAACAAGAAAAAAAAAATGATGTAAAAGTATAAGCGGATATCTCCTGAGCGGACATTTAGCTTTCGAAGGAGCTTCCCACGAAGCTTGTCCAAAGCAAAGTAGAAAGTAGTTCCATTCCGTTGAATGACATCCAGATAAGGCATTTCATAGCGAATGCATTTCAGATCGCGCTTTAAAATCCTGTTTGCAGTTGATTTAGAATCATTAACTTATGCGTTTTAACCTTCATATTGACGGAACAAGGAAAGACCAAAAAAATGTTGGTGTCATAAGAGTTCCTAGTAAATGGATGGCGTATGTTTTTTCAGCGATAACAGCGGACGTAAAATGTTCTAAAGTACCCTTCACAGCTTCAATAATTAAGGCAAGGATTTGGTTGTATCTCGTCGATGACGCGTTGGATTTCAGCCTTGAGCCCAGTAATTGTTTTATCTCCATAGACCAAAAATTAAATAAAGTCCTCAAAAAAAAAGTAATCGTACGTTATATCATATGATCTTGGTGGTCAGCTGTTTTATAAATATATCTGAATTGTGCCAACTGATCGAAAAACTATGGGAAAACGGAAGAGGTCTTTGTCAAAAAGCAGATACCATTGGTTAGTAGCATTCATCTATCTTCAAAAAATATGTATGATATTTTATGCTGTGATGCTTTCCGATTTTTTTTATTTATTAATATTTCTTATACTTTCCGATTCTGAAAAATTTCTATTTATAATTTCGCCTAATCGTCCGTTGAATTCAAATTAACTTTTTTTGCGGCTTCTCTATTCATTTATAAATCTTTGCTCGTTCGCTTTCTCTTTTTGCCGATTCTCCACACTTCCTCTGAGTCCTAATCGACTATTTTTTTCGGCTTCTCAATATCTCCTTACTCGCTCGCTTGTTGTCTCCTTCCCTACGATTCACATATTCTCTATTATCTCCTCTTTTCGTATATTATTTGAGGTCCTGTATTGCTGCATTATAGCACTTTAATTCAATGAGTGAGCATTACAGTACATGCAAGATAACTTAAACAGGAAATCAAGTTTATCCACCCTCAATGATAATACACTTAAATTGAAATACCTTCTTTATCGTTCTACTATTTATTTGTCTGGCATGTGCGTATCTCATCCGAACACTTTGCAAGGCCCAGGAAATAATGCCTTGAGCATACAATGTTTCCAAGTCTACTTCAGTCCATTTTTGTTGTTGTTTTTTTTTTGTTTTTGTTTTTTCCTAAACGCCCATCATTCTTCCGTATTTTTCGTCCTCGTACGTTTTTCTCTCCTTCCTCTGACAAGTACCCTCAAACTGCGAAAGCAAGAATTCTACAAATATTATGAAATGCTCACTAGGGAATCGTTTTCTCGAAAGTAAAGTGTCGATTTGTTTTCTGTTCGAAATCAAGTGAACACTTATATCTATTCCCTTATCATTATTGACCTCGACCAGTGAACTGGGCGAAAGCCAGTTAAGGTTTGGCCAAGTGAATTCGCAAGTTTACAGCTGGTTGCTGCTGGTCTTTTATCCACTCGAGAAGGCATTAGTGTCGTTGAAAAAAAAAGTGATAAGTCGTACGTGCGATAATTGCATTTAGTGCCTAAGCCAAGTGGCAGCGGAAGTAGTAGCAATAAACTAGGACTAAATTCAAAGGACATGAAGCTGCTGAATTGAAGTGCTGGGCATACTCGAACGGTTGCAAAGAATAAGAACTTAACCAGCTTCTCCTTCATATACATTCATTGCACATGACCTCACATGCTACACGTGATCGATTTCTTAATCGTAAATGGGGACATGCACATTCCATACACATACTCCATATCCAGTCTGGTATTTGCTTCGTCCCGTTGGCCTAAAGATTTTGTGCCTAAAAGGCGTTCTGTTAGTAATAAGTTGCGGACACGCTACTATTAAATATCGACTTGTGCTTTTGCCAACAAGAAAGACGAAGACATAGTGTAGATAGGATTGGATGGAATAAGGTAGGACATGACCAGAGTTAGAAAGGACGCCATAGGGGCTATTGGTAGTATCTGTTCCATTAATTATGGTCTAGATGATGAATCATCAGAAATTGTTGGTTGAATGTATGTGGATGAAGGGTGTGAACAAACGTTTGAATTGTGATGCGTGAGTGAGTGGGGGGTCATGTGAATTCGATTAGGATGTTAATTACGACCTATAATTTGAAGGATTTTCTTTCCGTATTAGCGATTATGGTGTGTGCGTTTTATTTTGATAGGATATTAATACTTGCCGAGTGAAAGTATTGATTATTTGCGTTAATGGATGTTTCGGTTTTGATTTCTCTTCTTTCATGCAGCATTTGCGGTAATGTTTCTTAGAATCAATAGAACTAAGTAGACAATGATGGGTAGACATGGCAAAACTTGGTAATATCTAGGATTTCCAAGGATTGTTTATTCAGAAGCACCATGATGAAAAGGTATAGTTTAGATATTGCTATGTTCAATGCACTAACATTCAAGACTGCCTGTTTCGTAGTTCACATGCGATAAATGGCGAAATGGATTCTAAACTATGAATTCTAAACCTTGCATTTGAATTTCTCGTGCTATAAAGTAAAGTATGTCAATGGCTTTAAAATTCTTTGTGTGTTTTTAGTCGAAACAAAACGATTTTTAACTTATTCAAGTTTCTACCCATCTAATTTGACCACGAGTAATCCGTCTCATCCACTACTAGGTGTATGCAAATGAAAGTGCCTTCTGTGTTCCAATAGCTAAATCTACACATGTATGAACTTTCAAACCGTATCGACTGTCATTTTTTAGGTTTTCGGCATCTGTCAACAATATCCAATTCATAACATTACAAGTTTCAAACATCAACGCATATTTTTTTGGTATTAAAAATGTCGATTTTTGTGCCACAAAGTGCTCATTTGCGGGAAGCATTAGTTTTCTGCTTTCATTTGAAAAAATCCGTGGCTGAATCTCATCGAATGCTTGTAGAAGCTTGCGGGGACCATGCATTTAGTGAATCCAATTGCAAAAAGTGGTTTCGAAAGTTCCGTGATGGTGATTATGATCTGAGAAACGAAGAACGCGGCCACGCTCCGTTAAAATTTGTGGATACCGAATTGCAAGCAATGTTGGATGAAGGCGATGGCCAAACGCAGCAACAGCTCGCAGAACAATTAAATGTTGACCAATCAACCATTTTTCGCCGTTTAAAAGCCATGGGGAAGATTTTAAAAGTCGGTAGATGGGTGCCACACGAGTTGAGTGAAAGGCAGCAAGAAAACCGAAAATCCGTTTGTGAAATGCTGCTGGCCAGGCAAAAAAGAAAGGGTTTTGTGCATCGAATCATCACTGGCGATGAAAAATGGATTTATTTCAAAAATCCCAAACGTAAAAAATCATATGTCAGCCCAGCCCAAGCGTCCACATCGACTCCAAGGCCGGAAAGAAGGCCATGCTCTGTATTTTCTGGGATCAGCGTGGCGTTATCTGGTATGACCTCTTAAAAACTGGTGATACTGTTACTGGTGCACGCTACAATTAACAATTGACCGATTTGAACAATGCCATACGCGATAAACGGCCAGAATATCAATTGAGGCACGACAAAATTATTTTCCAAAATGACAACGCATCGCCATATCGAACATTGGTCAATAAAAATTTGGTAAACGCTTTCGGCTGGGAACCGCTAACCCACCCGCCTTACTCACGAGCCTTGGCGCCTTCCGATTACTATTAGTTTTCATCGATGGGACACGCACTGAACGATTCACGGTTCAATTCCTACAAAGAAGTCCAAAAATGGCTCGATGACTGGATTTCATCAAAAAACCAACAATTTTTTTGGCGAGGCATCCATAAATTGCCTGAGAGATGGGAAAAATGTGTAGCTAGCGATGGCAATTACTTCGAAGATTGAGTTTGTAACCATTTTTTCGAAATAATCATGTATTTTTGAAGAAAAAAAGGCACTTTCATTTGCATACACCTAGTATTTATTTTAAAAAATGTTCCATTTTTTGTATATTTTCAATATGTCTGTAATAAGATGCCTTAGAATAAAGGATCAATTCAAATTTTTGTTCCTAAGCATTGAGCTAGCTATTTATGTTCGTTTTAAAGTCTAGCAATAATAACTGGCTGAATAATAGAAAATAAAAATTATAATTTACTATTTGTTAAGTATACCAAACTCAGTAAGTTAATACGATTATTTTAGATATTTACAAACAAAAAATTGTACAAAAAATTTAAAGAACATTAAAGATTTTAACAAATTTATCCATTATTTTCTAGGTAAGTGCTCGAACAACAATACAAATTACGATAAAATAGTATCCATGTAAGTATAAATAGAAAATGTTGAAATTATTATTACACAAATTGGATCAGAATTGCATTTGAGTCGATTGAGTTAATCAAATTGAATTTCCATAATCCTCCTCCACCTTTAATCGTTTCAATCCAAATGTTAGGTATATGATGAAACACGGAATGCTCGAGGACAAATTTTAAGGGTTGAATGGATTTTCCAGCACTTCGTGGGATAGCATTGAAATGACATTGCTATAATATCACACGAATAATAGGATTAGATTACAATTTGTTAAATATTAATTTAAATGTTGCGCAAGGATACGATGTTGATGGGTAATGAACCGTGATATTAATAGCGCACTCATTTCAGGGGTTGTATTAAATTGGTATACGCAAGGATATATATATTTATATACAGGTATATAGTAATTGTAAACATTAAAAATTCAACGTAACTTTATGTTCAATTCGATCCTTCCGTTCTCTATAAGATTAAACTGAATAATTCTTTTTGTTGTAGTTGTTGAAGAAAGTATGATGTTGGGAAAGAGTTTTGATTTGTTTTTCTTTTCGTCAAAATTCAAGTAAAAATCCCCGGATCAGGAGCCTAGTGGTACATGCATGGCCTGGCTATTGACGAAAATGAACATAAACCATATGGATCATTTATCCTTGGTCTCTCAACTGTCAATTAGTTAATCGTCAATACTTCTTCAACTGTTGAAAAATTCTGCTTGAAGAGCTTTTATCTCTACTTTAAAAAAAACTATGATGGAAGATGGACCAATCACATGAAACACGTCGGGGTCACCTTTCTTCATTTAATAACTACAATTCCCTTTATTCTTTTATAAGTATAAACAACAAAAAGATGACCTATTCAATCGCCTAATCCTTGAGCTAAAAAAAACGCTCAGCAACTTGAAGTGATTAGAGATCAGAAACTGGTGGTAGATCTAATTGAACTTTGCTAGTTTTGTTGTTTTCTTTTTCTTGTTTTATTCTACGTTTGGATTTTCAATATAATAATTATTTTAATATTTTTATACTTATAATTTTAACACTTCAATGCATTTATCATAAATCTAAATTGACAAGTACTATTAACCTCATAAGGAAATGAAACCAGAAACCATCCATAAACCGATTAAAACGGAAAATTTCTTGACCAAATAAATATCATGTTGACTTAGATAAAAGCATAAACTCTACTTCCTTCTGGAAATATTTTGATCCAACTTTTTCCGACATGCTTCTTTCGTTTTATGCAGGATTCAAAGTTAAATAAAAAAAAATATTACGCCCAGGAGAATGAGAACAACTTCGTGCACTCATCTCACCGATCTCAAATCCCCTCAACCCACATCACTAGCTCCATAATGAAATGAAGATACATCAATCTTATCTATCTCTCGTTGGACCCGCTATAAATTCTATATTCCACTACCACAGTTCACTCAAGTGCATTTTCCCGGTCTGTAAGTTTGAGTATGTTATTAAGAATGGATGAGTTATTCCGTTGAAAAGGAGACGATGTCACCACTGAAATGAGAAAGCAGGCCGTGAAGGAGGTGGATGTAATGTCAACATGTCACAGTTGACTGAATTTTTGAAAGGACTACAAAAAGAAATGTGCAAACATCCATCTCTACTTTGACATATACTTTCATCATATCCTCGTGCCAGTAGCGGAGCGCGCCTTGTGTATCGTCTTGTTCTATTCAACCCTTTCGATTTTTCACGGATCCACCCGGAGCCGAACGCATTTTAAAGTATCCTGTATCGACTGAATAGAGCCGGGGATATCACAAGAAAACACGAAAGAATGCATTTCTTACAAGGATGACTTTTCCCGTGTTAGATTTAAAGCATGATGTAATATGAAATGCTTTCAGTAACAAGAAGATGACACCAGACCAGGATGAGTTTTTGCAGTGGTTATATTGAAAGTATTGAAATTATGCAAATATGGTTTGGCTAGAAAAAATAAGGATTGAAGCATAAAGGATTACTGAGTGAAATTTTTCGGAAATACGTACTTTTTTATATCCGTGTCGTAAATATGACAAGTACTCTTCGTTGAGCGCGGAATGAAAGAAAATAAAAATAAAACAAAATTGAAGTCCTTCTGACGATGTCGATATTTTCACAGTCGAGTTATATGTTTCTAAGAGTGCGCGGGGATTGACAAACGAGGTCGTTAAACATATTGGCGAAGTTTTATGCATTCATGATTTATACCAGTATTGAACGCTTGAGGTGGAGTTTTTTTTTCGATTTTTCAGGACTTGCTTTAAAACTTTGTGCGGAAGATTTTAGATGGTACTCAATGACACAGCAGTTTTAGCGTAGCGGCATAGGCACAGACTTCAATAAATCTTTTTAAATTGGCAATGTGTGTTCGTAGACAAAAGGTTTAACGTACGAGTTAGGAAGAGTGTAGATAAACGCCAGAGTAGAAGATACAAGATATGCCTGGCATCCATGGAATCTCCTGGATTACATTTAAATTTTACATAAAATTTTACTAGACTCGATTGTTACAACATTGATTTATAGGGCGGTATTTCTCTTTTCTGGTTTTCATCTATGGCTATTGAAATTGGTGCATGATATTTAAGAATTGTCAATATTCATCAGCTTCGAACTTTCGATGTCCTGTGCGTCAAATTACACATCACTAAATATCCTCGCTGCTATCATAATTTGTTCTGATATGCTTCTACATGCTGGCGAAAGAGGACATGACTATATGTTTACTTGATTACCTATTCATGAATACTTCCTACCTATTGTAGGAAGTATCGTACTTCCAGCAGCAAAAAGTAAATAGACTATTAATAAAACACATTCGCTTTCCACTAGAAAACCTATCCTGTATTTTTTAACACTTTATCTTGGGTTTATCTATTCTACGACTGGTCCATAGTTTCTAATCGTTGATAAGGGGCGTGGTTCGTCTTTCATTCAGCTCACCTTGCAACCGTCCAGTGTGCGATGTCTTTAATTACTTGCGACATTTTCTTTATTGAAGATTTTGGTCACTCCGATAGACGATTGCAATTAAAGGAATTGATATGAACAAAATGTATCACATGACGTAAGAGGAACGCTCAGAAACGTTCTTAAACAGAGAATAATAAAAGCAAATGAATCATTGTGGTTCGATAAAAACTATCTGAATTCAACATGGGGTGGATAATGACTCTGTAGCAGGCTGCTACCTGATTTGAATCTGTGCTATTCAAATAAGTTTGAATATCCGCAGGACGGATTTAATCAGTTGTTTCACACTAGTTGTGTTTGATTCTTTCCCTATTTCCCATAGCTCGCCGGATCTAGTCGCACAAAGTACAGATGCTCTATTCTGTAGTTCCAAAGAAACCAACTTCCAGTCTTTCAGTTTCATGATCACCGGATATTTCAGCTATGCTACGTTCCGTGTTCGAGAGAGGATCAGCGTCTAGAAAAAGGGTTCTGTGGCATTCTCTTACTCACTTCAAGCTTGGTAGGAAATGCTTGTTCGCGGTCTGTCAATGAGACTAGTAGAATCCTTACACATTTCCTATTTCCTCAGGAGATGTTTCTCCTGTGTGTCACCAACTTGCAGCATCCCTAACCACTGCAAGTTGGTGGATGAACCGATGTCTGAATGGGGTTGTGGCTGGTGCGCTTGAATTTCTGAACCGTAGGCTTAGAGTTCGAAACCTCAAAGAAGCATTTGTGCATCAACTCGAGCAGAACAGCCACAGCTATTTTTGGTACATTGAAATTAATAACAATAAGCGCGCGCTGCTAATATAATCACGTTTAGGTTCTAGTTTTGGCTTTCAGAGCCCCACATAACTCCTTGGCGTCTAAGGCCAAAAAAACTCGAGCTTGGAAAAAAGGCCGGGAAAATGTTAGGATTCTTGTAAAATGTTCACGGTGCACTGCACTCCGTAAAGCACATTCCAACGAAATGAGCTTGGAAGGGAACGGAGAGTGAAGGTTCTACGATCTCGGAGAAGTGACAGCAGTGCATTTACACGTAGGAGGAATGATATTTTGAGAAGTTTCTTCGTATTAGAAGAGAAGTAAGCACAATGAAGCCGAAGCATGTTATCGATTTTCTTAAGAACATTGACATTAAATATTGAGACTAACAACTATTTCTATTAACTATTAAAGATTTTCTGGTATGATTCGATGACATTTAATGTGTACACTGACACAACGCAGCCTGTTTTGCGATTTCACAACTTTGTTTTTAGTCCCGATCACAGTTTGGAGGAACTCTACGACATTTAGCTCGCATTTTTCGTATATTTGCCAGGGAAACTTTGACTACTACATTGCATAAATACTTATACACCTTTACAACTCTTACAGTGAATAAGATTTTATGATGCTCCTTCAAACCAATATTTTAGTTTTATAATTCCCTGAAATTTTCAATTTTCATGGAATACACTTTGATCATAAGTTGAACTTTATGCTCCTTATATTTGCAATGAATTTTACAAGTAATGAATATTCCTCGATAATTTGTGTTTCCTAACAAGACGTCTTCGTTTCGCCTTTTTCGAAGTGAAACACCCGGCTATTTTCTATTAAATTCCAATCGAAAGGAATCGCACCAACTCGGATTTTTTTCTTTGAATTCCTTTTAAAAATGTATAACATCCCGAGGCTAGTTAAACGGTTTCATGATTTGCATATCCCTCGGACGGATAGAAGAATAGCATACAACATCAAAGGGAAAATTTGTACCTTCGGTACCCCGAAGCGGACCCTTTTAATCTTTAACTTTTTCCTTTCTTCATTGTTTTTGTTCTGTGGAATCAAAGTACCGTCTGCAAAATAGAGAATTTAATTGCCTTGAACATCACTATACCAACAAGGCATTGGTTGATCTGTATGTGTAAGGAGTAAATGACTGTAAGGAGTTAAAAATTGCAATAAAATGTAAAATTTATTCAACGCCTAACTTTCGGTGTTATCCTTTCGTCTGCGCTTTGCTCGAATATTGTGTTTGAAGATGTTGAGTGCTTTTCTCGTGTAATTGCAAGTCAAGGTTCGCATATTCATTTGCATAAAATATACACCCTGGATTGTTTCTAATGTATACTAAATCGGTACGCAGCAAATCACGTTAGAACCTTCCAAAGTTGGCACCCTTAAAACAAACTTCGTAGTTCTAGTGCACGATAGCGTTCATCTAGTTGCATCATCCTTTCAAGTCAGAATCATTAGTACAAGTAGTATTACATCCATTAGAATACTAAGGTTGCCTTTGAACCTGTTACCTGTTCTCCCGAACTCATTCATTCGCTCTGCCAAACATTCAACAAGAATCTCAGGACTAAATTGACTTCCCCAAAGTATCAGCCGACTGGAAATTTTATGTAATTCAATGAAAGTCAACAAGACGTAAGAGAGACGTAAGTACATTCTGATATCAACGGAATCCTGTGGAGTAGTAGCTGTTGGCATATTCCACTCGTTTTGATCTTGTGTGCAGTAGAAATTGCCAATTGCGATTTTGCACTTGACTCCACATGTTAACGCCGAGTTCGACGGAATTGACTGTGGAAATTAGCATTTCTGTTTATTAGAAAATAAAATGTGAAAAATCAACTCAACTTTTCAAGGGTTTCGTTAAACAGATTCGACTCAACGGAAAATCTCTCCAGGATTAAATTCGACGTTGTCAGATACTTGCCAACTGCGATTTGAGATAAAGGATGGATTGTTTGTAGATAGATGTTTGCAGAGTCTGTTACAAAAGCAGCGTACAACAGAAATATCGTTACAATGTACACATCTCATGTAAATACCACAAATTTCACAAATGCATGAAGTACGAGTATGAATGTTATAAAGAGCTTAAAGTATTACATATTCGTGGTGAAGTCGATGCCTGTGTACTTTGCTGATAGATACAAGAATAGATATTTGTATGCATAAACTTTTAAGCCGGTGAAACACCGAAGGAGAGGAGCAAACACGAAAGAGTGTGAGAGAGCGAACATACACAGGTTGAAGAATCGAAATTTCTGAATTTCAGACTTTAGATTCATTGAATTGAATGTTGGAAATTTTATTCACCACCTGAATGGAATATTATGTTACTGGTTCCATCTCCTCCCCGGGATTATAACTCGATGGCAAATTTACTTCGTAAAATACATTTATGCCTCTATTGATGCTTTTACCGGGACATTTTTGTGGGTAAATAGTCACTACTAGAGTGGTTCTGAATCGAAATTACAGCGGACGGGATGATATTGTGTCGATTTTTGAATGAAGCATGTATTGTTGAAAATGGAAAAATTCTGGTACCTCAACATTTTTACTATACTGGAAATTTGATGCTTCGTTCCAGCTGAAAATTCATCAGACTCGAGTTGTAAAAGATTAATGGAATGAGAGTAAAACAGCACAAAAGTAAAATTTTGAGTACTGATTCGGAAAAGGGCATTCTTACAAGCATTGTGGTCCTCGCTTAACATCATATAAGGAGTAGCTGACTGGGTGCGCAGAGAAAGGTATCCAAACGATCTCATCAATATTTCCGCTTCGTCCTTTATGCGCCAACTTTTCCAATGATCAGTTTGTAGTTCATGTTGAAGGGTTCCCAGTTGACATGTTCAACAGAACTCTAGCCAAAGTGAGTTTTGTTCTGAATGATCAGCCTGCGAAGAAGTGAGCCCTTGTGAACCTTTTCGCCTTGTGTGACTACCACATGTTGAAAGGTGCGATAGCCTCACTTTTTACCTTGAATTTCTCTAAACAAATTTAAATGAATAAAATTTTTTTAGCCTCCAAATTTTATTTAACAATCTTATACCTTAATTGTGATTTTTTCAACGTCGACGTTTTTGTGTGCCAATACACTTTGTTTGAATGATGTTTATTCGCCAATCTCATCCGAGATGAAATTGGAAAATTACCAAGAATATTCAAATCGTTCCACTATAATATAACTTTAAGATTGGCATTTTCTTTTGTTTTTAATATTCGCGTGATCATCTGATCAAAATTAAAATCAAATGACTAGCGAAAACACATCTTTGGAGTAAAGCACCTACACTTAGTCACAAAAGTCTACGTACCCCCAAAAAATATGTAGAATTCGAATGAAAACAACAGAAAACTGTATTGGCGTTTTTGTAATATATATCTTTAATTAATAAAAATTAACAAAGTTCTCATAAAACATAAATATTTTCACTTAATTGACATTTAAATACAATAAACGAAAAAAAAACTCAAAAAGTAATTACAACAAAAGTCTACGTACGACTGCTTTATTGTGAAATTGTATGCATCTCAGTATCTTGTTGGCCCGCCCTTGGAGTCTATAACTGCTTGCAACCTTGATGGCATTGAACTGACTAATTTCTCTGTGAATTCTGGTCGGATTTTTGCGCATTCTTCTGTTAGTGCTTGATCCTGCCATCCTTCCCAAAAACGTTAAATTTACACTTGTCTGTAAAGATAACTTTACTCCAAAAGTCTGGGTCGCTCTCATGTATCTTATAATACTTTTTGGCGAACTCAAGGCGCTTGGCCCTATTGGCTTTACTTATGAAAGGCTTTTTACGGGGACTTCTGCTATTCAATCCAGCCTTTCTAAGACAGCGTCGTACAGTTTCTGGATGAACTTTAATTCCCAGTGAGTTTTCAAGATCGTTCGTAACCTTCCGGGCACTTAATGTCGGTTCCGCTATTACTTTTTTAACGATGTCCCGTTGATTGCGCTCATTGAGAACAGGAGGTCGACCAGATCTTGGCTTGGTTTCATAACTTCCAGTATCGTAGAAGTTTTTAATTATTGTTTGAACTGTTGTCTTTGCCAATCCTAGCGTTTCCGCGATATTTTTTAAAGATTTACCTTCACTTTTTAACTTTATTATTATTTTTCGAACAGCTACTGGAACTTCTCTCCTTTTTGAACTCATTTCGGCGAAATTTATTATTCACTACTCGCAATATTCACGTCCCGTCTTTCACTAAGCCCAACAACACCGTCCCTTTGCAGTTTAACTGTGATCATTCTAACGGCACTCTTTTCACTTGCCGAATGAAGCAGTCGTACGTAGACTTTTGTTGTCATTACTTTTTGAGTTTTTTTCGTTTATCGTATTTAAATGTCAATTAAGTGAAAATATTTATATTTTATAAGAACTTTGTTAATTTTTATCAATTAAAGATATATATTTCAAAAACACCGATACAGTTTTCTGTTGTTTTTATTCGAATTCTACATATTCTTTGGGGGTACGTAGACTTTTGTGACTAAGTGTAAATCACAAAGTCAGTCGTAGCCAACAAACGTCCTTGGCATTACAAGCCTTTCTTCAAAAGAAATTAAAACGAAAAATCAATAGTTATATTTCCCACGATACAACGTCACATCTAATTCCATGTCACCTCATCCTATTCGTTACCGTTACGAAAACATTTTCCACTTCTGACACCTAATGTGAAAGGTTTACAATCGTATTTTGCTTAGACTTTTCAGAAAATCTTTACCCGTGCTAATTTTATTTTTATTTTTGTTGCATCCTTTTCAAGCTCGTTTTTCAGCGTTCACAAGCATACATCATCCCAAACAATAATACTTATTCGTCGAACCTCTCCAGTCTTCATCTGTAGACCGTAGAAGTAATCCTTCAATCTCTCTCACGAACGATAATTGTCTGTGGCCACAAAAACTCGCCCATAATTTATCTCTGTCAGCAGCTTGGTAATCGGTTTTTCACGTTTTTTTTTGTCGATGATTCCATTTATATATTTACACCCCAGCAGCTTTGTGGTCGGCCAGCGAGCCATCTAACCAATCTTGCTTCCTTAAAAAAAAAAACATTTCCAGATTTATTTGCGACCTTCAACCTCCCGCAAGGGAATATTGTTGGTTTTGATGGTATTGTGTCACTGAAAAAAGTCTCAGTTTGTTTACATTCACGTTTTTCCCCTTGGACGACATTAAGATGATTATGAAAATTCTCATTTTTCACGGAAACGACTGGAACCCAACAATTACCAGAGAGGATGATAGAGACCAAGAAGCGACATAGCGAGAGAGCAAGAGAGAGCGAAAGAAGTAGAAAAACGAAATGAAACAGGCAGCAATGTATGGGCGAAACATCTGCCTCCGAAATTATTATATTTATCATTTTTTTTTTCTCGCAATGAAGGAAAAAACGGAAATTTAATATCGAAAATATGCATGACAAACATGAAAATAAGTTACTTTGATGGCAATTTGTGAGAGAAGTTTGTGGATGCTGCGACAGCAGCAGGAGAAAATGAAACGAGACTTTTCTTGATTCTTTACTTATTTTATGAATATTATGTCCTCCCACATAGATATATCCTGTGACTGATCAATTCAAATTCTAAGAACATGCCGACAAAGTTTCTGTACTATATGAAAATTTTACATTTTATGGTGCCGTGACGTCAAGGAGTTTGTTTTGAAAATTTGTTTTTCACCGGGATGTCGACATATGGAATTGATTTCACTAGACGTAGAGACGAACCTATTTTGAAAGAACGTTTGCAGTAAAGGTAAGGATAAGATACTTAACTGATTGCTTTATGTTCAGATATTGAATAAAATTTACTTTGAATAAGTTACAATGATTTTGATCAGAAGGTAATCTGTCGCATATGTTTCGTGTCTGTAACTTAGTTGAGTTGATGGTTCAATGACAGAATTCGATTGAATCCCTCTGACATTGACAATTATTTTTAGAAGCAGAAGCGTAGAATCTTCCTAGGTCACACAGTACTCTAACATTTAACTATAATATTTTCTATCTGGTTTGTGCTGTTCTTGCTTGCCTTAAATACAAAACTCCTATATTCTCGCTAATTAGATGTTGAAAATATTGTTTTATTTAAACAAATCCCTGGTGACAAGAATAAAAGGTTCGAGAGTACACAAGGAAATAATCCCTATGGGTAATCTTCGATAGAGGCACAAATGAACGACCACAGATGACCACGTAATCACCAGTAAGGATCCATAGCCCTAGGAAGAAGATCAACAATTTTCATTTGAAATACTCTCGTTAGTATCTTATTTTATTCCTGAAAATTGCACTGACCATACCTATCTGCAGTTCTCTTTCTCGGCTTGTCTGTTTCTCTCTAACAATACAACAAGGTTTATTGCAATTCAACCATGCTCTGCTGTAATGTGGTTAAATGTTCGTTATCATGTCGCTACAATGGTTTCAACTTCTTAATGGTTCAAAACTTAAATAAAGTACAAACTTTTTCCAACCTTGTGATATTGTTACTGCTATTACTATCACTGTCGCTGTTTAACATCTTCTTCAACCGCCTTCACCCATCCTGCCATAATCATCATATTTACGTAGTACAGAGCATGGACACGATATGTGTAACAACCTTTCCTGTAGCCAAATTGCTTCCGTACTGTAATACACGACCAGGATCTCCTCGGAAGATGCATGAAAAATATGCAGAAATTTGTAGGTGATATTTGAATTTACGAAGGTATTAAGTGTAAAGGAGCGCGAGATGAAAATGACGGCATATAATAGGAGAAAGGATGGAAAAAAACGTGTGTAGACACGAAGTAAATGTACCTGAATGTCTGATTCTGTCTGTTGTATGGAGGAGGACTTCCTCCGTTGTCGGATCATGTTGAAAAAGTTTTGCCTGAAGGAGCATGCGATGTTGTTATCGACTTCCAATCGATAACAATAAATAAATAAATATCATAAATTATATTATGGGAAATCAATGAAATTCAAATTAGAGTAAATTCATTGGCAGACCTTTAATGGATGTGATAGTAAATGTGCAAAGAAAGAGCTGGTCTTTATTTCAATACTCGTAGGCTTAAACTGATTTGTTTTTTGTGTTTTTTTTGGGTTGGGTGTGAAGGCAATTTACACCCGGAGTGTGGGACTCCTCTAGCAGAGCATGCTACCAGACTGCTCACTAAACACCCCCCCTGTCAAGAGACCCTAGCCTGGAACCGATTGACACATTACTTCGGGCTAGGCCTCTTTTTACTTTGCCCTAGGGCGCCGTCAGCCTAGAGAAATCTCCCCCCAGCGGGAGGGGGCAGGATGGAGGAGGACTGCTGGAAAGGAGACCCCCCTAGACCCCGCGCCCAAGGTTCTCATCGTATATTTTTGTAGTCTGGGGACCGTGATTCACCAATCTCATGCAAGTAAGACTGAAAATACCCATACCCGCTAAGAAGCTGGGTAAGGTAATAATAAGTCTCACCGTGCCTTTGATTTAGCCACGATCCCACGTCCCCTATAAGGCGGGCAGTCCAGCGGCCATTAGAGTCGCCTTCCCAGGACTGTTGCCAATCGAGTATTGTGCGCTGCCTCTCCTCTCGGTTGACAGCATATCTTGAACCCTCCACTTTTCGGTCATAAATTCTCTGTCGTTCTGTAGCAAGGAGGGCGACGGTTATCACTCCTGCGATCACCAACACCGCCGACTCAGAGACAGTGCGGTATGCAGACGCAACCCGCAAAGCTCCTCGTCTCTGTACCTGGGCCAAGCGCTTTCGATACAGCTCCTTACTGAGAGCTCCGGCCCAAACCTCAGAGCCGTACAGTAGCACTGACTGTACAGCACTCATGAGAAGCCGGCGTTTGCCGACATATTCGATGTGGACCCACCGATGTTGCACATTAGTCGACTTAAAGCTGAGACACCTATTGCGGTCTTTTTCGCCGTTGTCCTGATCTGTTCCGAAAAGCTCATTTTGGAATCGATCAATAGTCCCAAATATTTGATTGCTAGTTTACTGAATTGAACTCAGTTGTGATATATATTAACTATATTGTGAGATCACACTTTTGAATGGGGAATAAGATTTTAGAACACTTTTCGAAGCTTGATCCCCGTGAACTCACCTTTTTCTCGCTCCACTTTTGTGAAACGCATCTTAATATAGAAGGAAATGGAAAAGCGGATGTGCCACTAGAAACTGTTAAAAAACAACGAGACAAAATCTTCTGGAAAGAACTAAACATGGTTTGAAGTTAGATAACCATTCTGGAATAGGTAAAGTAGTGGCGTAAGATCACTTGTGGTATTATTAACCAAGTCAACACACCGAACCAATAGGAAACCATTAGAGCCTTTTATTCTAGAACGTTTTAGCTTCTTTAGATGATGCCACACTATGTTGTCATGAGTCTAACTGACGCACATGGAGAACTAACGAACACAAAACTGTAAGTGACAGTAACAGAAACACAGTTTCTGTAGGACAACAGGATGAACTGCAACATCTGCAAGCAGCAATATCATATGCGGCGAACTAGAGCTCATACTGATCTTTTTCGTCCAAAATTTGACAATAAAAATAATAATAATAATATAAAAGTGGTGATAAACATAATGTAGTGGCATATCCTTTATTTGTCACTAAATTTCTGTTGAAATAACATAAATGTACAACACCGAAAATCTTTTTATAGCGTATTCCATGCAAATTAGCTTTATGAATGATGAAATGACAGGTCTTTTCATCATGAGATCCCTTTGTCTACTTCAAGTCGAAACATTGTGAATCTTTACGTAGAAAATTTTGAACAAAATGGCAGCCTTAACATCCTACGTCTCTTTGTCCTTCTCATTATCGTAACATATCAACTCTGAAATGAAAAATGTTGTTTATATATCAATATCCAAATGATTTTTCTTTGATTTATTGAACGCCTCAGGCCCACCCTAATCCTTTTTTATACTCTTCACAATTTAGAGGATTGTTGAGAAATCAAAAAGCAAAGTAATGAAATTCCGTCGCTCAAAATACACATAGTGTGTCCTCAAATGTATCCAGCGTCCAATATTACAACCCGAAAAAGGATTTTTAACCACTGTCCCTAAGGATTGATGCTTCGTTTTTCAAAAAGATGACGTTTTTAACCATAACCCGATAGATTCAAGGATTCGAAAGGCAGAATCATGATCATAAACTATTGTCCACGAGATAAGTAACCCGAAAAACAGTAACACAGTACTCGCTATCGAAACCCAATCTCATATCGATTCCTTCCATTTGGTCCTAGTGCACACTATCTGCTTTTGAAATCTTTCAAATACATCTCTCCTGCTTTTGTTCTTCCGGCTGTTGCTTCGCCTTCTTCTCCCCCGTGGACAAAATCTCATCGTCGTAATCGTGTCCTTTTTTATTTGGTTCCACTCGGTAGACCTTTTTTAATTTATCAGGCAGAGCAACATACTACATTTCCATAGTCTGCAAATATCAAGATGAGCGAACGTACCACGGACGCTTCTGCCAACGGGTGGCTCGTTGTGTTCCCTCTCATGTCCTTGTCTCGGCATCTGATGGACAAGGCAACATGCACATGAAGAACATGCTTGCTAGCTAGCTTGCATCTCTGTTTGAATGGGAGCGCCAGATGATGTCGCCTGCAAGATCCAAACGAATGCACATGCATGAAAAATGTACGAACAACAAGTCGAGCCGTTCCGGTTGCACTCAAGAATCGGATCTGTATCGAAACCAAATAGAATTTTATTGGATGCGACAAAGAAATGAAGTAGAGTCCTGCTTTGTGCAGTAGAGTCCTGACCTTTTTTGTCTTTTCGGCTTTTAGAATGTGCTTGCATAGCAGTAAGACTCGATTCGTGAACGCTCAGTAATTCTAGCAAGTCGAGTCAAATTTATTTAATGATCAACAATTGTTAGAGATGCGGAAATAATGCTTAGTGATGCTGGTGCTGACCTTAAACAGTAGGTCCTGGGAGCGGAAGTATTTGGAAGTACAGCACGGTAAGGTCTAATTCATTTAGTAGCGACGTTGCTTTTTATGACAGATTAGACCTGTCCTGGTCGTAGCGAGTGGATGCAGGGCGAGAAATGGCTTCCATTCGATCGCTCTTTGGACGGTCCCTAATGAATTCACGGACTGCAGTGAAAATGTGATTATTCATATATCATGTTGAAAGTATGGCACCATCTGCAGCATACGATGTTCATTTTATATTCTTTGCCCAAGCCAACGCGGAGAAGGACCGACGAAACACAGCTAAAGGACATCTTGTTAACATTGTGTAAATGACATGCATGTCCTGGTGGTGAACCATTTTCACGTCGAAATGAGCTTTTTTGGTTTAATTAAATATATTGCAATATGGGAGGTATTCAATTTAGCAAAAATGACTGGCTTTAAATGGTAGAAAAATTTATATTAAATAAAATGTTTTTAATGCGAATTTAAACGAATCATTAACAGTTTTAGTTGTGTTTAATTCCTGTTTTTGGCCAAATGCTCATCCAAACTCAGAATATTTAAAACTGTTATATTATAATATCATGTAAAATTATAAGATCAAAGTTTTAAATACTTTAATAAATTGAATAGCAACAATCCCACGCAAATCTGAATCCGCATGCTGTCTTTTCAAGCCTTAAATTCTGTAATCCTCAATTTTTCAATTTGATTTTGAACATTTAATTAAAAACTTTTACCTAAATACTTTTCGATTTATTCAGAAAAAGTTCTGCCTACTTTCTTTCTTTCCTTTCCGCTCTATAAAGTTGTTTTCCTCTCTCTCTGTGTCTGCTGCTCTCCTCTTTCTATCAGCCTCTCTCTCAATCTCTCCTGGTCTTTTTCCATCGCTAAATACCAGCTAATCGATCAATTCATTAACCAACAACTCTCGATATTAAATTTTCATCCAATTTTCACTCTTCTCAGCAAGTGACCGCACAATTTTCAGCCTAGGATTGCTGAAATTGTGGAATACATTACAATACTTTTGGGAAATTCACACGCGGCAAAAGGCTAATCTTGAATTAATTGAATATTGCAGTACAATTTTTCCCCTTGGTTGTTGAAGGATTCAATGGGAGGAAAGAATGTTTCATTTCTATCCAATGGCCAATTACTGGGCTTAATCAATTTTATAGCATCACCTGCTCCGCTTTTCAGGCAGTATAGATGAATGTATTTTCAGTGCTCGCAGAATTTTAGCCAAACTTGGTGTTAGTCCTTAGTCCTTCGTTAAAAAATGTGATGAGAAAGAAAGAAGAAAAGAAGAAAAAAAAATAGAAACGTACAGCGTGACAGTGAATGCTTTCATCAGGTGAATGACGGTTATTCATTTGTTTTTAAATTTTAAGGACAATGATAGATGGAAGTTGTATGTATTTTGCGTAGGGAGTTAGTGTGGTGTCGTCATGAAAATTGAACCCTTTTCATCATGGAGGTGAATGAAATCCTGCATTTGGGCGTATATATGGATAATTACCCTCTGATTGATGTAGGCAATTACAAGGATACATAAATATGATAATATGATATACATGTAAATATGATACTATAATAAATGGTTAACAATGCCGTCTGCTATATTATGAAACTAAATGTGCGAGGTCGGGCAAAACGAGATGGAGACCAGTGGCGCATTCGATACAACAATGAGTTGTTTTATTTTTGGGTAGCGAGGTGAAGGCTATTTACGCCCTGAGTGTCGGACTTCCAGTGGACCTACTGGACTACCGACTAAACACCTCCCCTGTCAACCGGAGCGCCTAGCCTAGAACCGTTTGACACATTACTTCGGGCTAGGCCTCCCAATTTTACGCCTTTTAGCGCCTTCGGGTAACATTGATTCCTTCTCCAGTTGGATGGAAAAGGGGAGGAGGATTGCTAGATAAGGAAACCCTCGACGCCTCCAGCCGATCAAGTATGCCTTTTTTCATTACTAAGATTACCCGAGCGTAATGTGCCACTTGATTCCATTTGTCAAATGATTTCAGCATCTCTTCGATTAGGCTATTTGGGTGCAGCTCTCCCACTTTTTCGGCAAGGTCACCGCGCTCTTTGTCCCATCTTCTGCATGAAAAGAAAGTATGACAGGCGTCATCCTTCACACCAATGCAGAATATGCAATCTGGAGACAGTGACTTACTTATCTTGTGCAGTTAAGTCTGAAAACAACCGTGTCCACTCAGTAGCTGGGTGAGGTAGAAGTCAGTCTCACCATGCGTTCGACTGAGCCACGATCTCAAGTCTTTGATGAGCCGAGCGGTCCAACTTCCTTTTAGCTCACGTTCCCATGATTGTTGCCATTCGTCGAGAGTGCATCGTTTTTCATCGCGAGCAACTTTTTCTTTATTACCCTCGTGCCTTCGGAGGTAGACTCTATTGCGCTTTCTTGCAAAGAGAGCGATTGGTATCACCCCTGCAATTACCAACACCGCTGGCTCAGAGTCTGTACGGTATGCTGATACAATCCGCAGTGCTCCTCGTCTCTGCACCTGTGCCAGCCGTTTTCGGTGCAGTTCCTTGTTGAGAGCTTCACTCCATATCTCTACTCCATAAAGAAGCGTAGATTGCACTACACTCATTAGCAGACGCCTTTTTGTTGGACTTGGCCCCCCATGATTGGCCATTAGTCGACTAATTGCCGAGACCCCTGCTGCGGCCTTGTTTGTCATTGCCTTAATTTGCTCCGAGAAACTCAACAATGAGTTGTACGAAATATTTTACGGGCCAGCAGTCTGCAGAAACTGCAGTGGAGTGGTCATACACTGTAAAGGTGACGCTAGAATGCCCATAAAAACTATTGAACCAGAGGCCATAATTTTCGCGAATGTAAGATCGAGATAGTTTAAACAAGTTACCTCGAAAACTGCTTCCACTAGCACCACTAGCTGCAATTTTGCTTACTTACAAACCCATTTAAACGAAAAATCGCGTAATTTCAAAGAATTATTCTTATTTAAGATATAAATAAGAATAATTCTTCGTATCCTTTTTAACAATAAATCCCTTAGCAAACGGACAACACTGGCTCATTAATATTTGTTCATTTATTGCTACATTTTGACTAAGAACTCTACAATGATTATTCATTTCACAATATTCCTTATAATCCGGTTACTCGCACCCCATCCTTACTACCCACTCCTCCTTTTCCTTTCGTGATGCGCTCAACTTTTTTACTTGCTGCCAATTTCATTAATTCGATGGGGCGCAGATTGCTTCCAATTTTCCGAACTAATGAGCAATAATAGGCATCAATTAGCGCAAATTTGCCGAAAACGATTCAAAACTATGTTCAGCAATGACATAGGCGGCATTGACCATTATTCAATTAATGTTTCATGTTACGCTTCCCATTTTCAACCGATTTTCACAAATTCATTTCGCAAGTCGCTACTCTGCATCTCACTTTTGGTTCTTCTCCTCATGGTGATTTAAAGTAAAGATGGTTTGAAATTAGGAAATTCGCTAGTATCAATGAACTTCTTTTATTTGAATATCTGGGACGGCATTGAATATCTTTGTGTCACTTTTTGAATATAACATTGATGTAAGCAACAATGTCGGGGGAACTTTCGTCGTCTTGTAGCATTTATAAATTGAGAGTGATATTTTCAGGTTATAGAGTTTCCTTGGACGTTTTTCTGGTTTTTTATTTTTTTGCGGCACCGGAGCAGAAGCAGGAGGGAGGTTGAATTGCTGAAATTGGTGCTTCTATAATTAATTTCATTTTCTCTGAACCACTTCCTCACCGTTTGTTTGAGTCAATCAGTCGAGAGCAATGATGCAGGATGAGTTGAGCCTCGCACAAAACACCTTTTGAATCGTGAAGCTCTTTCCCGCCAGCATTTCACGACAAGATGGTTATTGACAGGTTAAAAAGTCACTGTAAAGAGAAATTTCAATTGTAGAGCGGACGTTGCTACTGCAATTTTATAATTCAATTATCAGGATCAATATATTGAGAGCAAAGATAATAAATATAATATTGATTTCGAAAGAATTTCAGATGAGCAATAAAAGCGCTCGTCCTTTGAGTGTATAATTTGATTGAGTGAACAAAATAAGAGCGTGAATAAGATGAAAGCGAACAGAAAAGTGGAACATAAAATCAAATTTTTTTCATACCATTCTTGCGATTTACAAGAAATATTCAAATAAGGGCCACCAAGAAAATCATCTTTGCCGTGGCTACCACCAGAGCACCACCCATCACTTACAATGGTAGTCTCCCGTAGAATATTTGAGTGGCGATGAAAATATTTGAATTTTAAATTGAACTCTCGAATTATTTGCATTTTACGCTTGAAATGGCAGCAAGTGACGCTACGTACATAGACGACATAGATAAAAATGCAAATAAAAGTAACGGTAACAGATAACATATGTAGATACATATGCGAATGTGTACATGTCTTGAAGACGCGCTAGGCAAATTGCATATAGTGGAAAAGAGCGGAAAGGATATTCAGTACAACAAATATCTTTGTGTCACTTTTTGAATATAACATTGATGTAAGCAACAATGTCGGGGGAACTTTCGTCGCCTTGTAGCATTTATAAATTGAAAGTGATATTTTCAGGTTATAGAGTTTTCTTGGACGTTTTTCTGGTTTTTTATTTTGTTTTCCTGTTGTGATGAATTATTAGTAGTATATTTCTTGATGGTGGGCGACAAAAGTAGCATAAGTTAAAAGCACAAAACAAATATCTATCCGCCGTTGAGACTTTCTTTCAGAAATTTAAGAAATATCCTGGTAGATTTCAATATACATTCTTAGATTTCACTTCTGTTTTTAGATTTTGTGTTTAAAATCAGGATTTAAGACAATTTTATTTAGATTCTAAAACAAAAATAAAATTAGAATTATTAGATGTGTAAATATGAAATGCGGATTTTACTAACAGATGGCATAACCATTACATATGGTTTGTGTCGGGGATAAATAATATGGCATTTTGGAAGGTAAACATCTGTCAACAAATTCCAGTATGTCATAGGTTTTGATTGTACAAACAACATAGTTTTTTTTTCGCTTCAAAAATGTCGAATAACGTGCCAGAAAAAGAGGTTTTGTGGGGAAGTCTAATAACCTTCTTTCATTTGAAGAAAACGGCAGCAGAAACATCGATTGTTAGTGGATGCATATGGTGAACATGCCCCAAGCCAAGACACTTGTGAACGATGGTTTAAAAGCGGCGATTTCGATGTCAACAACAAAGACCGTGGAAAAACACCAAAAAAATTCGAAGATACAGATTTGCAAGCATTATTGGATGAAGACAACACACAAACTGACGAACAGTTGGGAGAAGCATTGGAAGTTACTCAGGCAGCCATTTCACAACGTTTAAAAGCCATGGGAAAGATCCAAAAAGCTGGAAAATGGGTGCCGTAACAATTGAAAGAAAGAGACATCGAAAAGCGAAAAACCATTTGTGAAATTTTGCTTGCCAGACAGAAAAGAAAAGGTTTTTTTGCATTGTTACTGGCAATGAAAAGTGAATTTATTTCGACAATCCCAAGCGGAAAAAATCATGGGTAGTAGACCCAGGCCAGCCATGAACATCACCAGTCCGAAATATTCATGGAAAGAAGACTTTGCTGTGTATTTGGTGGGATAGTAAGGGACCTTTGTATTACGAATTGCTGAAACCTGGTGAAACTATTACCGGCGAACGTTAGCGACAACAACTGATCAAATTGAACAGCGCACTTAAGGAAAAACGACCAGAATTTCACCAAAGACATGATAAAGTCATTTTTCAACATGACAATGCTCGGCCGCATGTCGCAATACCTGTCCAGAACTACTTGGGAAACATTAATTGAGAAGTTCTGCCCCACCCGCCGTATTCACCAGACTTGGCTCCTTCTGACTACTACTTGTTTCGATCGATACAGCACGGACTTTCGGAACAGCACTTCCATTCTTACGGAGAATTGGCTTGAATTGGCTTGATGAGTGGTTAGCCTCAAAACATGAGAAATGGTACTGGGACGGAATCCATCAATTGACCGAAAGATGGGGAAAAAGTCGTAGCTAACGATGGCCAATACTTTGATTATTGAATTCATTCGTTCTGTTATTCAAATAAATGCATATTTCAAGCAGAAAAAATCCGCATTTCATATTTATACACCTATTATATAATTACATTAAATCCGAATTTAATTATAAATAATTAAGTAAAATTATAATTATATAATTACGTTAAATCCAAAATTCGGGTTACAACTAAGAGAAAACATTGTAAAATAGTTGCTTTTTCTCATTTTGTCCAATCACTATCACTAGGCGAGGTACAAAAACTGCTGAAATGCTATCAATAATTTTCAGCAACGGACAATTTGAAAAAGGTCCATTGCTGAAAAGTACAAATTATGAAATAAAATTAATAAATAAATATAGAAGATATAATTTTACAAAATTTCTTTTCTTTTCTTTTTCTTTTTTGAAATAAGTTTTCGGAACGATTTTTTGTCTTTTCCCGTCTCTTAGGTTTGGTGCACAAACTCTATGTGTCTAGTTTAGTCTTTAACTAAAAGACCATCCTTGAACATATAAAACATGAATCTTTATTTTTTGTTTCTATATTTTCTTGAAGATTCAATCAGAGTTTTTGCCAATTAATTGCTGTATAATAAGTTAGTTGATTTGATTGCATACTGAGAACATTCTACACCTATAAACATTATTCAGACCGTTTTAAATTCTTAAGTGTGCTTCGGATACGTTTTTAAGTACACATTTCAAAAAATTTCACTTACATCAAAGTATGAAATTAAATTCTGCTAAAATCGATAAAATTTCTATCTGGCTACTCTTTAGATATTGGGCTGTCAATAACTCAAAAACAGAATTAAATTAATTATCATGATATACGGCTGAGTTCTCTTCTTCTAGACGACTTAAAAAGTAAATTTTCAAGTACGTCATGAACAGAATAATCTTAAAGAGGCATATCCAGCACATTGAACATTAAAATTGAATTGAACATTCGGAAAATATAAATTAAGTACAGCAGACATGAAATTTAGTCGAACTAGGGCCAAAAGGTCAGGGAAAATATATTCATCTGCACGAACGGCTCCAATAAAAGATTCCTTTCTCAGGAATACGGGCAAGCAAGAATTTCACGATTATCAAGAGAGAACAAAGGGAGAGAAAAAAGGGAACAAAAAAAAATTCAATTCAAAGAAATTTTCCCTGCATAATCGAACTGAGCAAGAAATTTTTTGTAGATAGCAACAGATACATAGCAAGGGAAGGAACGGTTTTTCCAATTGTATTGTTTAATTAAAACAAAAAGTACAGCAACAGGTTAACTCATCGATAGACAATGGTGGTTTAAATTGGAGGTTTTCTTTCGCTTTTGTTTAATTGTTCGTTTAAAGTTTTCATTTTAAGGGTGTAGATGGGTGTAAGGCTGTCTCTTACGATGAGCTTTTGAGGCTGCAGTTACCGGGGAAGTCGCGCCTGGTTGGCTACGCAGATGACGTAGCAGTACTAGTCGAGTCAAAAGAATCAATAAGATACCTTGCCTTGATGATTGACTCGAAGATGAGTTTTTTCGAGCAGGTTCGAGCGTCAGCAGATAAGGCCTCCGTGCGGGTATCGGCGCTAAACCGCATTATGGCCAACACGCAGGGGCCAACCTCGAGCAAAAGACGTCTACTGATGAGTGCAATGGATTCAGTGCTCTTGTATGGCTCCGAGGTTTGGGCTGACGCTCTTAGTAAAGAGGCGTACCGAAGGCGTCTGGCACAGGTGCAGAGGCAAGGAGCTTTGCGGATAGCCGCTGCATACCGCACTGTCTCTGAGCCTGCAGAGCTGGTAATCTCGAGATTCCAATTAAGTTACTTACAGACGAACGGAAACGTGTATACTCACATAGGGGGGAGTCGGCGAGAGAAACCGTCAGCCGAGAGGAACGGAGAAGAACCCTTATCTTATGGCAGCAAACATGGAAAAACGAAACGCGAGGCAGGTGGACCGCACGGCTGATAAGTGACTTGGGGCCGTGGTTCGACAGAATGCATGGTGAGACTGATTATTATCTGACGCAACTACTCAGTGGTCACGGGTATTTTCAGTCTTACCTGTCTAAGATGGGAAAGACACCATCCCCAACTTGCGTGTTCTGCCCGGGGATGACGGATGACGCCTGGCACACGTTACTTACGTGTAATAAATTCACAAGACTCCGTTCGCATCTCTCGGAGAAAATTGGCGTAATTTCCCCAGAAAATTTAACGGGGAAAATGATGAAATCAAAGGACAATTGGAACTGTGTGTCGCATTACGTACGGACAGTACTCATTATAAAGAAGGACATAATGGATCGCTTGGCGAGGGAGGGAACATCTCTGTAACGCAATATTATAGTTACTAATCGCAATTCCTTCCTATCCATCCGTGGAGAAAGAGAGATTTCCCTTAGTCTGAAGACATCGCTAAGCGATGATTAATGAGGCCTAGTCCGAAGTAATGTGACAAACAGTTCCAGGCTAGGTTCTCGGTGTGACAGGGGAGGTGTTTAGTCGGTAGTCCGGTAGCGGGGGAGTCCGACACTCAGGGCGTAAATAGCCTTCACCTCACCAAAAAAAAAAAGAAGAAGCTTACAAAAACATGATTTGGTCAGAATCACTCTTGGTTTCATTAGCCTAAAGGTAGTTGTGACGGCTTGAAATATAAAAAATGTCTTTCATCAATGAGTCTTGTAATTTCTCGCTCACCTGTTTCCAAAGCAGTCCGGAATGACACAAACACCCTGCCTCCCCAAACAATATCACAACTGCATAGTATAATAATTGACTGAAATGTGAAGCCGAGGACAACTGAATACGCCTGTGTTGGACTTCGCCAAAAGAAATTCCAACTGAACCAATGATTATGGTCCACCTAAGCTAACTGAACAGTAACCAATGATTATGGTCCACCTAAGCTAAGAGAGGCAGCGCACAATACTCGAGTGGCAACAGTCCTGGGAAGGCGACTCCAATGGCCGCTAGACTGCCCGCCTTATAGGGGACGTGGGATCGTGGCTAAATCGAAGGCACGGTGAGACTGATTATTACCTTACCCAGCTTCTTCGCGGGCATGGGTATTTTCAGTCTTACTTGCACAAGATTGGTAAATCACCGTCCTCAGACTGCATTTTCTGCCCAGGGGAAAGGGATGACGCATGTCACACCTTCTTCAACTGTAGAAGGTGGAAGAGGATGCGGCAGGACTTGTGGGAGGTGATGGGAGAGCTTTCTCCAGACAATCTGGTCGGCGAAATGCTGAAAAGTCTCGACAAATGGACCTGTGTGGCACATGACTCTCGGGCAATACTTATTGCCAAAAAATATACGATAGATAACCTTGGGCGCAGGGTCTAGGGAGGTCTCCTTTCCAGCTGTTCTCCTCCATCCTGCCCCCTCCCGCTGGAGAGTGATTTCTCTAGACTGACGGCGCCCCAGGGCGAAATAAAAAGAGGCCTATCCCGAAGTAATGTGTCAAACGGTTCCAGGCTAGGATCTCTTGACAGGGGGGGGGAGGGGTGTTTAGTGGGTAGTCTGGTAGCATGCGCTGCTAGTAGTCCCACACTCCGGGCGTAAATTGCCTTCACTCCCCAACCCCCAAAAAAAAGCTATCCTTATAATGTGTAACTTATAACTATCAAATGTCGGAATTCAAGGACTCGCAAGAGCTGCAAGATGTGAAACAGACTATTTACTTGTTTTAATAAGATGAATAATAATAGTAATAGTAATAATAAGATGTTTTTATAAGATGAAATTGGAATCAGTCTGTGTAAGTTGGTACTCCTTCAAACAATCGACCCACCAGCTCTATACCCTTTCTATTCTAGACCAGCTCTATATCCTGCCCTATGCCTTAATCTCCGCCTCGTTATTACCAAAGTCTGAGTGTTACAAAACAAAGAGTTACATACCAGTTACAACGTATTGCAAATGATCGTTGGATTTGGATATTCTGCAAATCCCATGATAATGGGAAATTGCGTTCCTTGTCGTATTATTCACCTCTTATAACTGCTACCAAATAACGTGACCATAGCTCAGATCAGGAGACGATTGCAGTCATACAGGCCTTTTATGATTGAAAGTATATCTGCAAGGTTTGCCATTCTAGCTTATCATTGATTGCAATATCAGAAGGTTTCAGATCACCTTGATCAATATCTCGACCTTCCCGGTGAATTAGAAGATTGTGATAGATCGAGAAGAATCTGCACCCCCGAATTGTTTGATGGATTTGACATGTTGTTTATTAACAGTTGACTTGCAGAGGAAGAAGTAAGTAACATAAGTGGAATAATTGTAGGAAATTTTGGTGTTCTAGCTTTCTACTTTTAATGGTCGACCTTTGATTTTCTTAACTTGCAAAGAGGAGAAATACTGTGAATATTCTTAACACCTTTTCATCCGCAATCAAATAATTGGTCATTATTTTATTATTATGAAGGTCATATCACAATATGCTCAATCTCTGTCATGTGTGTAATTATCAATAAACTTATATATATCTATCCCAAAGTTCATTTATATTATTCAGCTCAAACCAAATCCGACCTCGCGTGATCACTCATTCATTCATTGGGTCATACCATTGACTTCTGTGTTAAATTGTAGCACTAGCACTTTACTAATGTTTACATCCCAAAGGTGACGATATACTGTATAAATATCACATATATCTTACAATACAATTCGTTTTGCATATGTGTAGTAATAGTACGATGTGTGATTTAATTTGAAAGTTCAAACGCAACAAATTATTTTCATCAACCGCATACAAACAGTTGCGTTGAAATCTATCATGCTGGTCTGATTGATTGATTCGTTTAGTTGAACTAACATTAACCTCGAGATAAATCAATCGATGAGAGTATGTAACATGTTGGTCTAATTGTATTGATGATATGTTCAATTAAATTTCGCACAGTAATTATGCTTCAGAAAAAGCCTAAATAATAAATTGATTGTGGTCGTAGGCGACTTTGCTGTTTTTCCTATTTTATTTAGTTTGTAGATTGTTGATTGAAAAAAGAAATCCTTTCACTTTCGATTGAGTAGACATGCATGTATGTAAAACTTGCAGATAAGTTATTACTAATTATTTTTCTTTTTAATGTTATATCATTCAGTTTCGAAAGTCATTCGTATTATCCAATATTAAGTTGTTATTCAGAGAACCTTTGATGTCAATCTGGCTGATTTCCTTTGAATTTTGACATTCTTGAAATCGCTCATATATTCGCTATTTATTCATGGATTCCATTCGCATTGCGCATTGCGATTCTGGACATGTCGGCGAGGACTGGGTTGGTGGTTTTAAATACCAGTAATGTACTGACCTTCCGGCGCTGGGGCTGCGAAGGAACAATCCCAGATGTGACATTCGCCTCGGAGTCCCTCGCCTCGACGACGTTGAACTGGAGAGTACTCGAGGATTACTCAGCGAGTGACCACCAATACATGGCGTTTGAGATCGGCGATACCACTCCTCGCTCGTCTCAACGATCTTTCACTCCCGGGTAGAATATCGGAAAAATGGACGTGGAGACTTTCGCCAATGTGATTCTAAAAGGCGGAACGCCATCGGGATGCCCTTTGGGGAACGGAAGGGCTGGAGTCGAGGGATTGGTGGCGTCAACGGTGAACCTTATCACTTCTGCCTGTAGCTCATCTATGCCTCGACGGAGGCCTCGACACGACAGGCCTGCTGTACATTGGTGGTCAAAAGATATCGCAGACAAACGAGGCGAGTGTCACAGACTTCGACGTGCTGCTAAGCGCTCGAGAAACGTAGAGGAAGCATCCAATAGGACAGCAGCATACAGATCAGCGAGGAAAGAACTCCGAAGACTCATCAATGAGAGTAAGGCACGCTGCTGGCGAGAACTTGTGGACGATGTGAACAGGGATCCATGGGGGCTCGGCTACAAGGTAGTGTGGCGCAAGCTCGGTACCTCACGGAAGCCGTATTTACTTCAAGCAGATAAGATGGACGGCATAGTGCAGGCGCTTTTTCCAACTCACCCTGTCCGTGTTGATGCTGCCCACGAGGTCGACTCAGGCGAATGTCCATCGTTCACTGAAAATGAGCTGGGGGATGCGGTGCTTTCTATGAAAGCTCGAAAGGCACCAGGACCAGATGGCATTCCATCCGAGGTGCTGCAAATGGTCTTCCACGTTTGTCCTGACTTGCTACTCAATGTGTTCAACGCTTGCCTGAGAGAAGGTGTGTTCCCATCTCGCTGGAAGGTGGCGAGGCTCACATTGATCAGCAAGGGAAAAGGGGACCCCGGGCTGCCATCTACATACCGGCCGCTTTGTATGCTGGACACAGCCGGGAAAGTGTTCGAAAAGCTCATCAAAAGAAGACTCACAGACGCAATTCGTGCTGCAGGGGACCTATCTCCTCGGCAGTATGGCTTTAGAGCAGGGCGATCTACTTCCGATGCCATCATGGAAGTGGTGAATGCAGTCCGTCGAGCCGAAGCGCACAAAACTGAAAAACGAGTTGTCTTGCTAGTGACGCTTGACGTCTGAAATGCCTTCAACTCCGCCAGATGGTCGGATATTCTTGGCACATTGGAAAATTTTTTCCGATTGCCAGGGTATCTGATGCGGATTTTGAGGGATTATTTAAAGGACCGCAGACTGCTCTATGACACACAAGATGGGCGACGCAGTATGGAGATAACGTCTGGTGTAGCGCAAGGCTCCATACTGGGACCAGACTTGTGGAACGCCACATATGACGGACTATTGAGGCTTGAGCTGCCAGATGAGTCGCGCTTGGTCGGCTATGCAGATGATATAGCAGCACTGGTCGCCGGATGTACATTCGAACATGCGCAGCGCAGACTGGGAGTGCTAATGCGTCAAGTGAGGGAATGGATGACCACCCGCGGGTTCAGTTTGGCACTACAGAAAACCGAGGTGGTCATTCTCACGAAGAAAAGAATTCCCACGGTAATTCCTTTGCGGATCGGAGATGCGACTGTTGAGTCTAAAGTTGCATGAAATATTTGGGACTATTGATCGATTCCAAAATGAGCTTTTCGGAACAGATCAGGGCAACGGCGAAAAAGGCCGCGATGGGCGTCTCAGCTTTGAGTCGACTAATGTGCAACATCGGTGGGCCCACACCGAGCAAACGCCGACTTCTCATGAGTGCTGTACAGTCAGTGCTACTGTACGGCTCTAAGGTTTGGGCCGGAGCTGTACCGAAAGCGCTTGGGTCAGGTACAGAGACGAGGAGCTTTGCGGGTTGCGTCTGCATACCGCACTGTCTCTGAGTCGGCGGTGTTGGTGATTGCAGGAGTGATACCCATCGCCCTCCTTGCTAGAGGACGACGGAGAATTTATGACCGAAAAGTGGAGGGCTCAAGATATGCTGTCAACCGAGAAGAGAGGCAGCGCACAATACTCGAGTGGCAACAGTCCTGGGAAGGCGACTCCAATGGCCGCTGGACTGCCCACCTTATAGGGGACGTGGGATCGTGGCTAAATCGAAGGCACGGTGAGACTGATTATTACCTTTCTCAGCTTCTTAGCGGGTATGGGTATTTTCAGTCTTACTGGCATAAGATTGGTAAATCACGGTCCCCAGACTGCATTTTCTGCCCCGGGGAAAGGGATGACGCATGTCACACCTTCTTCAACTGTAGAAGGTGGAACAGGATGCGGCAGGACTTGTGGAAGGTGATGGGAGAGCTTTCTCCAGACAATCTGGTCGGAGAAATGCTGAAAAGTTTCGACAAATGGACCTGCGTGGCACGTTACTCTCGGGCAATACTTATTGCCAAAAAATATACGATAGATAACCTTGGGCGCGGGGTCTAGGGAGGTCTCCTTTCCAGCAGTCTTCCTCCATCCTGCCCCCTGCCCCTGGAGGGAGATTTCTCTAGACTGACGGCGCCCTAGGGCGAAGTAAAAAGAAGCCTAGCCCGGAGTAATGTGTCAAATGGTTCCAGGCTAGAGTCTCTTGACAGAGGGGGTGTTTAGTGGGTAGTTTGGTAGCATGCGCTGCTAGGAGTCCCACACTCCGGGCGTAAATTGCCTTCACCCCCTAACCCAAAAAAAAAAAATTCGCATTGCGCAAAGTGAAGTGCTTCGTTGTTATTTCATTTTTTTATTTATCTAGTCCTCGGATTCTCCTGGCAGGGTACTTTCTCGCATGGTATATCCAAGTAAATAAAATTTAGAAATACAAACAAAAATATAACAAATAGATTCTTGTGAGGTGTTTTTGGTGTTCAAGAATGCAAAATCTGCATGCTTTATTATAGTTTTATTTGAATGAAGAACAATCCTAATTATGTTATCCAATCTTGAAACTTCTTATTGGACTTCTTCTTTTTATTGTTCTTCAGGAATTCTTCTTTTCTGGAAGGCACTTGCGTATCGCATCTAAACACTTCCTCTTACCTAGTTTGATGGACGTGTAATGATCTTTTGATCGTTAAATTCGGTGTTCGAGCCTGGCGTAAGTTTGACGCTTTTATCTGCTTTGGCTGATGCAGATCACCTATTCCGCTCTTCTTACCTCGAAGATTTTGAAAATACCCAAGCAGTACATGGCACCTCCACATTATTTTTAAAGATTAAACTATTATGGAGTAATTAACGTCTAAAAATATACCTTGGAAGGAAATCAGCTCAAGTTCATTGGTCAGGATAACTTAGGCAGATGAATTCTTATGCTAAAAAATCAAGTCGAGACAATTAGAAATGTTTTTAAACCAGGCAATGCTGTAAGAACAGCCATCGGTCATCTTAGTACTAAAAACTTTCTATGACAGCAGTTTCTTATGGAGCACCAGAAGTAGCACTCACTTATCACAGCACCTAGACTTGAGTCGGATTTGATCAGACACCATATCAACTTATTTGGTAGTAAAATGGTGACGCCCTCACCCTATTATGCCGCTTTCAGCGAGGTGGATGAGAGGTATCACTGCATATTGAAAGCATAAGCACATATTCGTATGTGTCTATAGCGTGGCGAAAACTAGCTGGGCTTCAATCAAACATACTTTTTAGTTTTTGAACTTGCTAAAAAATCGACTCAGGAGAATCCTGTGCTGAACTAGCTCTAGGAACTGTTAAGATCCTCTGGAAAATCGTTCCTAGAAGATAACAATTATAGTCATCCGCAAATGTTTCTGATCCAAATAAAAAATTTGGTCTTAACTTATGGGCACTTCTTCAAAGTATTAGGAGTTTTCGAGACTCATGCAGTTGTCTTTCTGAAGATATGAGTTATGGGCTCAATTTTCCATAACAGGCAAAGAAATACTGCTTAGAGTCTGTGATTCCTATAACATTCTTCTTCACGATAAATATTGAATTTTAACCTGCTCGCCAATCAGCACAAATGAAATGAATTTAAGAACTTAAGCCAGATTGAATGGTCCGAAATTATTATGAAAGATGCAATCCCCAATTAAAAACATGAATAAAGAAATCATGGCAACTTTGGAATGATTCATGATGGGGACGAGTCCGGGCTATGATATTTTACCAATTTTTTATCATACTATTACAAGATATCCTTTGTTGTTAAACTGTATTCAGCATAACACAAGAAGCGTTCTCATAGGCACCCTTACCAAACTCAGAGGTGTTCTGTGCATTGTATTATTAGCCAATAAAAATACAAAACTAAAATTCATTTTCCAATGGTCCAATCCTGCTCAAACTATTATTGAAATAGATGAATCCTCTTCATATCGCTAAACGCCAAGAGGCAGGTAATTTAGAACACACTTAACATATTAACCTACTTCTGAAACTCTAACCTTCTCAAATCAGTTTTGCTTAAAGCAGTGATAATCATCAAAACAAAAATATCTTAACAATCTGCAAATGCATCATCGAAGGTCATTAAAATTCATTAACAAAACTTTGCGCTTGAATTAATCAAATTTAGATAATTTAAAGCTATAGCTTAAACTATTAACTGATTTTAACAGTTCCAATGCAAGAGTTATAAATGCATTTTTTCGTTGAATGGTTATCGTTGAATGGTTCCACCTTGATTTTGCACCATTTAGCGTTAAATTTCCTCTCGGATTCATTTAAACGACGAAAACAGAAAGATTTGCCCAATAAATTTGCATGAAATTCAACCGCTGAATCTGTTATCTTTATATAAATTCATTGTCGCTCAAATTCCAAACACATTCAGATATTACATAAAAAATTGGGATATAACGTGCCAATCTTAAATTATTCAAGAATAAACTGAACAAAAATTAATGAATGACTGAAAATGCCAAAGTCAGAGTGTTAGGCCCCAAAACAAATTTGATTTGGAAATTTGTCAGCTTTATAATTACATAATTCATACATAGAGTGTTAGTTATCATTGTCTTCAAACTAATTTGCATTATGATATAATGGATAAAACTTGATACACAAACTAAGTAGAATAAAATATAAATATGACACGGATATATTCAACATCTCCGATTTCAAGTCTGAATTTAATTCCATATAAAGGATCGTAAAACTCCACTCCGTTCATCCATCAATCATGAAAATGAATATTATAATGCCCAAGAACATGAAGAGAAAAGTATGAGAGAAGAGATTATATGTGAATGTAATCAAAAAAGGTAACAACAAAGCGAGGTGTGCTATGAATAATTCATAAATTTCTAGGACAATGACGTGATGGTGACACCAGAAATGTCTTTTTGGAGAAATTATTCTTTGATTAATGTCTATTTAGATGGGGAAGGAGAATTTAATTATGTAAGTATCATTCATTATAAGAGGATGGAAAATTTATCAAATGTTGTCAAAGAATATATTGAATACCATTGATGAGTTTAAAATGCGATAATATTTTAAGATATTAGAAATGCTTTTCTGAGAATTTCCTCTATCGTTAGAGGGTTTGATAAAGGTTCTCCTATACAGTCAGCGACAAAAGTCATGGCACCTTTAATTGTGTACAAAAACAATAAGTACCATTCAGTATGGTTTTTAATTTTTAAAAGTAAATTACTCAAAATATAATCTTTATAATAGCAGCTATATTTTCCCATTTACGAGATTTCAATATTGTATTGTGTTTGTCCATGAAGCCTAAAATTTTTTGCGTAGTACACAAATGCCGCGACAAAAATCATGGCACTCAGCGGGTTGCTTATTCAATAACAGTAATTTCCAGGAACTGTGTAGCCTGTTGGAAGTAAATATCAATTCGGTGATCTATCTATTTTAGTTTGAGAAAGTTTTACGTTGATTCAGTCAAGTTTTAAAGTGTTTCGTGATTAAAAAAGATATCAAGGAGAGAAACAACGTGTGACAACAACAGCTTCAGTAGAATTGGGAAAGAAAATTTCTCAAAGGAGTATTCAAAGAGTCATACGAAGTAATGGACTTAGAAGCCGTGTCGTTCACAAAAAACCGTTCATAAGGCAAGACAAATAAAAAAAACGTCTAGAATTCGCTAGAAAATACATAAATGCACCAGCTGACTTCTGGAACAAGGTAATTTTTTCCGATGAATCGAAATTCAATATTTTTGGAAGTGGTGGTCGCATAAGAGTGTGGCGTCGACAAGGCGTAAGTTTACTGCCGAAACATTTACATCCTACAGTGAAACATGGTGGCGGTGGCGTTATGATATGGGGATGCATGTCTGCAAATGGTGTGGGAAATATGGAGTTTATAGAAAGCTCGAAAGAAAGATCGTTTCGGATATCTAGCCATTTTGAAGAAACATTTGCAAAATAGTGCGGAAAAATTGGGTTTGACTGGTGGTTATTATTTTCAACAAGATAATGATCCCAAGCATACAGCATACATTGTGAAACAATGGATAATCTTTAGCACTCCTCATATGCTGGCTACATCTCCTCAGTCACCAGACCTCAATCCAATTGAGAATCTTTGGAGTGAATTGGAAAAAAACTTAAGGAAACATGACATAACATCGAAAGCACAACTGAAGGATATCATACGGCAAGAATGGGCTAATATCAACAATTCATATACGCTAAAATTAGTCCAATCAATGCAAAGGCGCTTGAAAGCGGTAATACAATCCAAAGGATATCCAACTAAATATCAATTTCAATATACTGCTATTAAAAGATACAATTTTCTAATCAAGTGCCATAACTTTTGTCGGGGCAAAAGTAGAATTTTTGTATAAACGAAGTTGTTTTGTTTTATTAATTTTGTAAAATTTGATTTGTTTTTATATATTCATAATCTATATTAATAAATATTAATTATTTCGAAAACACAACGGAATGGCTTTAATATTTTAGAAGATATGTGTTTGCAAAACGATAAGTGTACTCAGGTGCCATGACTTTTGTCGCTGACTGTATGTATTTTCAATTTTAATTGGTTAAATATTATAGATATATTAGATATTATGTATGGAACACAATATTATAAAATACACGCCTCATCTTAGCTTGGCTACGTTAATCCTTTTTTTTTTTTTTTTTGGAAATCACATTTTATCACACGTTTGGGACGGACTCATCAACTTTCGCATGCAAATTTCGAAAAGTTTCAGATGATTGTCGTGGATCATTTTGTCATGATAACTCTAAGAACTTCAATACCAATTTACCAATAGTCCTCCAAGAAAATTTGGTAAGCAAATAAGCAAATATTTCGAGACTTGTATAACACTTAGCACTCTCTTGTAAAGTAGAAGCAGTTTCTGTTCATAAGCTCCATTCTGAGGCCTCGAACCCCTTATCTTTTGCGTTAATGTTATTGAATGATCGCTCTCCTAGGACGTGAAAAGTGAAGTCTCAAGGCTGTTCAACTGGCTCCTAGCCTAATCGTTCTTGTTCTGAATAGAATTGCTCTATGTCTCTGAATACAATTGTTGTATGGGAACAAATTTTGTCACAATAAGGTGACAAATTCGAGATGTTTCAAGCCTCTCTGGCATAAAAAGAAACCATTATCAAATCCTGCTCACACATCGTCATGATGGGTTGTAGGAGAAACAATTGAGGTCGCTATCGCACTCTTCTCACTCCTGAAATTCACGATCGATCAAATCTCGCAAATCAATAAACCTGATATGTCTTCGTAATAGGTCTTCGCAACCCTAAACATCCTGTTAGGAAGTTGAAGGCGAAATGTTCAACGTATCCTCCGCTCAGGCCGAAAACATTAACTGATGACCATTACGCAAAGCAAATCAAAGGTTCAAAAAATCAAATTCAAAAATCAAAGTAACAAAAAATATTTGATAGAAACCCTAAAAATGGACGTTTCTGACTGTTATGACAAAGGGGAGTATTTAAAAGCGATGAAATGGATTTGGAAGGTGAAATAATTTTTTTTTTCATTTTCGAACATGATTCAGGTTTTCATTTTAACGCACGAAGTAAAGGTAACCCAGTCGCCAAGATAGGAGCAAGAAACTAGAACTAATCGGACAAATTAGAGGATGAGTTCAGCCATGCCAGACAAGCCCCAGGAGGCAGAGATCATCCAGTAGCTGGAAGAGCGAGCTCGACCTAATAAGACCAACTCCATATTGGTCAGAGAATTGAGGATACAAGCGTAAGATCCTCTGCAGCCGCATCTATCGTCGACAGCTAGCATTTAAGAATGTCGCCTCGAATAATGACCGATTTGTGCGGCTTAAATCGCCAAATGAACAATGTCTTATGTATGGTTTCACTGCAAGATGTGTAGCAGCCACCGAAATGACCACCAGGATTTTATCCTTGCATCTGTTTAGTGGGTCGACTTTATCGGTGTATCCTCCTAACAAGCGAATGGGTGAATTGAGTGAATTTCGTTGCATCCTTAGCTCTATTGCTCGGCTATATTCTAGAATACATCTTATGTACTTGCAATTTAAAAAGTTTCGAAATTTGAGGTGTGCATTTCCAAATCCAAATCAAGACAAACAACAGTCGACATTAACTAAATGACTATATAATATATCTTATTTATTCAAATAGCAGATACTAAATCACTGGCGCTACGTTTATAACTTATAGCGTATGCAATAGGTTGATTATAGTCACGAACGAAATTATTTCACCATAAATCGATTGATGCATGCATAAATTCTATGTTATCATCGATAAATATTTTCCCGATATCAGCATAAATGGACTAACAGTTTACATATGCTTATGCATGCGTGCACACTATCTAATCCCATTCAATCATCTCAACTGCACAGTGACGATTATGCTTAAAGTAAATAATTTCACAAAAAAGGAAAACAAATAGAAATCCAATGAAAAACATGGAAAACTTTCCAATGTTGTATCACTTTTGAGCCAGTTTCGCTTTAAAGTATAATAGGCTTAGATCAAGTAATAAATCGAACGCATCAAGATAGAAACTGAAATCAAATCTGATATGAAACGCATGCAGATACCATATACTGGGATGGCATTCACCTTGACGGCTGTGGTTAATGTGAGTACATATATTAACGATATGCTGCGGGTAAGTTATCTTGAAGGTGAAGGTTTTATTCAGTCAGATGATCTTCCAGCTAAATTACCGGACATAAATTTGATAGATGTAGCTTGAAAAGTATCTGATTGCAAGAAAATATATCGAATGCATAATCTTACAACATGTGTAGGACTAAAACGAATTGCAGACAAGTCAAGGAATTCACTATAACATTGGACCAAATATCGATGTTCTAAGGTTCTACTGCGGGCGTTTTTCGTCTTTTAATTGTGATCTGTACTGATCTACATATATATCATTCATCCTTTATTTTTTTGCTAATAATTTTCAAATGAAACGAGCGTCGGAAACTCTTACCCCACCCGAGCAGCTACGACACATTCACTTGTTCTGGGTTCGTTTTGTTGACAACTGAAATCAAATGTAAGTATTACTACACTAAACCAGTCAAATAACTCATGTCCTTTGTGCAAACTAAACTTTCTAATCCCAGGTCCTTTCATTCTTACTCCCGTATCATTCACGCCATGGTCTAATCTTCTATTAGTTACTTCATCCCCTAAAGACCACACATCTCTGTGCATGCAAATTCCATCTACATATGCGTTTCTATATTTCGTGTTTGGAATGGTCATAAAACGCAGCAGTAAGCCTTCCACATTTGTTTCCAAAGCCCATCTATAAAATGTGCAGTATACATCTGTTGGACGTCGGTTGGCTCATTGGTGCGTTGGAAAGCAACGTTCTCTTGGTCTGGCATTTTCTCTCATTCGATTGAGTGAAAGGCTTTCACCCAGGTCATAATTGGATTGGAGATCAAGTCAAGTAAAACCGCAATCCCAACCGCTTCCCGAGAAGATGATAAAACAGCCTGCCTAATGTCTACTTGATCTGATGCTGGTATTTGTAACTATCCATCCATCCATCCATCGGTGCATGCATGCATCCATCTACCCTACCAACAAACCCATTCATCTATTCTTGCATTCATCATGGTTTGATTTTATTTCTGAACAAACTCCAACCATTCAAGCATGCAACTGAGCTTATGCAGATACCCCATATCGTAAATTACAGGAACGTACGAGTGTTGTGTGTATGTGTGGTAGATGCGAATTGGAATAAATGGGAAACTAATATAAGATCTGGCATTTTCACATTTCCACGCGAATGCTTTCAGTTTCAGACATTATGATCTGGTTTTAATTGCGACCTGAGCATTTGAATTAAATTGCAGTGAAAAGTTTACGTAAAGTTGAGTCCTTGTGCTGGTAAATGTGCATGATAGGAGTCAGCAATAGAAATAAATCTCATCATAAACATATGCTTGAGTGCATCCGCGAAAGCGTCAATTCTAAGTTTAGTTATAAAACATTTGGTAAACATAATCGGTGAATTTGTTTCATCATTTCAAATTCCATACTCAGATAATCCTTGTTAGACTAGATGAGCAGATACTAATTGATTTCTATAGGCTAAAATGGCTTTCATTGAATTGTAGGCACACTCACTCGCAATATACTTTCGATACCATCAGTTTGGGCCGCGTGAGCGATTCGTTTTTCATTCAAGAAACGACAATGATAAAACATAAAACCATAAAGGACGATAAGTTTCAAAAGGGTATTTATAGTTTATAGTTACAGTCGAAAGACGATTTCCAAAAATTGTTGTTCTAATTCCATGTGTTCATCTTCCAAGATCGTGATTTATCCTCAATTTCCTCCTCCTCAAAAACGTCCTTCCCACCACTCGTAACGAGGTCCAATTTAAATTGAATTCCAAGAGAATTCAAACGAATCAAAAGAATTTGTATAGAATTTAATAGCTGATGAACTGTAATTGAATACCATGCTGAAGAAAGTTGGAACGTTGAAAGTTGAAGAAGTTGGCAGTTTCGACACCTGATTTTGATTGCACACAATTCCTAGGATAGTTTGAACTCAGTTAAACTGCAAGAGTCTCAACAAACACAATTAATTCAAGTTTAACCAGGAACACAAAGAACACCATTTTTAATCTTCCACCAATAATTTTATCTTCCACAAATTAAGCAAAAATTTGCCAAATTAACAGCTTCAATTTGACTAAAGAACTATCCTGACAAGTTCTACAACAGCCATGAAGAATCGGGGAATCACATAAAAACTATTGCATGGGATCGCTTCGATCAAGAGTTGTAACATGCTATACTTTTGGACCGGTGGAGTCTGATAGTTTTGTGGAAATTTAGTCAAAGCTTAGAGTCTTTGGGGCGAAAATTTGACAAAAGTTTTGACGGTTTAACAACCGATTGATATTCAGCACTGCGGTGTTCCCGAAAATAACAACCTTTCGGCGTACTACCACGGCTCTCAAGAAAATTAAGGTTAAGAAATTGAATAAGACCGATTGTATCCCATTGTGTAGAGTAAAAGCTGTAATTTGACACATTATTGGAGGAAATCGGAAAAGTTTCTAACTCCAACTCCTTGGGAAATTAAAGGCGAAATTTTCGAAAAATGTTGCTTTCACAATTGTCACCTGATTGAATTTGAAAATGATTGCATTGAATTGTGCGGACTGATAGACTGGAGCAGATCGGAAGTGCTTAATATATGTGGGCATTTTTCAGACTAATCTTTGCAATTTTTTCGGAGGAAAACTCCAAAAATTTGCCTAAGCGAGTTGACGCCTAAGAGTGATTCGAGGGTCATTAGGCTATGAAAAACGCATTAGGCAGGCACAGAAGGCAGGCTGGGGTAGGCATAGAAATGATGTTCAAATGGCGATTTACTAGTTTACTTAAAGCGGTCATCAGGAAATAGAAATTTATGTAAGAACGTCTATAGTGCATTGCGTGGATGAAGCACTTTCATTTGACGTTTCGTTCCAGGAAATCGGAAGAGTTTGATATCATTGATAGGCCACGATAACTCCATTAGAGGAAAAATACAAGAAAGAAAATCCACACAATTTGGTACCTGTATTTGTTAGAGGATATTATGTACAGCAGCGAGCAAAACTGAGTGGATGATTGTTTCTGCTGCGTGTTTGGGTCTATAAAAACCTCAATACTTAAGTAAATTAAAAAAAATCAATAGTTTTTAATTTTTTTTATTCATTTATGAAATGTAAAACATAATATTTCAAAAAAGAAAACAAATACTTTTTTAAAAAAGGAAAAAATTACAAATAAAACACATCTGTTCAGTTATGCACGTTTCGTGATGTTTCCAAAAAATTGGCAATCACTCGTGTATTCTAGTATTTGGTCCACAGTCCTTTATTTTTAATGACGCTATTTATGCGTTTGGGCATACTTTCGACAAGGTGTTCAATAATTACACTTGCAATTTTTTTCCATTCATCTTGAGTGCGTTGCCACAGCTCGTCTAAATTTTTCGGTGACTTTTCGTAGTTTCCCAATCGTCTTTTCATTATTGCTCATAAGTTTTCGATTGGGTTGAGATCAGGACTTTGAGCAGGTCACTCCATACTCAAAAATTTTTTATTGGCCAACCATTCTTTGCAGTGTGTTTTGGGTCACCATCCTGCTGAAATAGTACTTCCTGTTCAGGGTAAGCGCTTTTATCTACGAAATCGGGCAAATTTGTTTGCAGTATGTGTAGATAGTCCTCTTTCTTCATAATGCCATCGATTTTATGGAGTGGCCCAAGGTGCCACCATGTAAAGCAACCCCACATCATCAAACTGCCTCCACCATGCTTAACAGTTTGCTTCACATGGTGTTTTTGAATTGAGTCGTAACGTCTCGCCAGTAAAACGATTTTCCATCGGACTGGAAACGATTTATTTTGACCTCGTCGGACCAAATCACACGTTTCCAGTCATCCAATGTTTGTGGTTTCGGCAGAATTTTAACCGAGCTTTTATGTTTTTGGCGGACAAAGCCGGTTTTTTCTTTTTTATTGCTGATTCAAACCCGATTCTCTTTAAGGCTCTACGCGCAGTCTCTGAGCCGTATGATTAGGCGTGCCTCTGAGTCCGTAAGTAACTTTGGACGGCCACCTAAGTTCGGTGCTCCGATAGCATTTCGTCTCTTTCGCACATCAAGCACAGTGGTTTGACTTATTTTTAATTTTTATGCAATTTTCCTTGATGACTCACCATTTTTTGTCATTAGTACGATGCTATTTTCAACTTCAAACGATATTTTCTTCATATTTATTTAATTTCACTGACTTCACTTCGCCCACTTCTTAAAAAGTAGGAAAACAAACTGAAAACAATGGTTATGCAATTATATTGAAAACCTAAACAATTAGCGGTAAATACCCGTTAGCTTGAGCATCGCTAGTGTCGTTCTCTTTCGATTGCACAAAACGTGCAAAACTGAGTGGATGTATCTGAATTTTGCTATTAATTTCCTTCTTCAAATTTTTTTTTTTTAAATGTAATGAATATTTTTTTTTTTTTTTCAAGATCAATAAATAAGTAGATTTTGAAAGTCTTATTCGATTTGGTTGAGTATTGAGGTTTTTACTGAACAAAACATACAGCAGCAGTAATCATCCACGCAGTTTTGCTCGCTACTGTATGCATGGTCGCAAATGTAGACTAGATTTATTATTCAGGCTCTCTCCACGAGTACAGCGTTACCCTCCAGATTGAGTATCTTGTGTTTGAATTTAAAGATCTAAATCTAGTATTCTAATGTGATTGGTTTTATCCTTAGCAAGGGACACGTAGTGAAATGCGCCATTAAGAATTGAAACCGTTCAATTTCTTTCTGAATTGAAAGTTTAAATTTTTTGACAATTTCAGCATCCTTTTAGAATATTAACAAGTTCCAGTTCCAAGTATACTTCCGAAGCAATTCGCAATGAACTTCAGACAAGTCAAAATTGAATCGTCTTCTCTTGATTGCATCTACATTTTTGTAGACAACCTTACCATGCTTTGTGTAGCACGTCTTAAAAACAAATCACTATAAGTGGATCATCTAGAACTTTTTCCGGAACTTATTTGTAATAAGAACGGAAAATATTCGTGATACTACGCTGAAATTCAACGTATTCAGAACATGAAGTGCACATCTCACAGTTTCCGGGTCGATTTGATTCCCTTCAAGGAATATTCTGTAAGATGCAATAAAAACGATATCGCACACCCACAAAACCAAATTTTATTTCCGCTCATAATCTCTCTCACTCCCTTTACCCCCCCCCCCCGCCCTCTCTCTCTCTCTCTCTCGTTCAGCGTGAAAAATCTTGCTAAAGTGTAGCGATATCATGAATTTCTATTATCCGTTATCGCTGCTTCCAGCCTGTCCAACCTGTCCATGCATATACGAATATCCTTTTCATGAAAATAAATTTCAAGTGTGTTCCTAAAATACACATAAACCCATAAACACGTAAAAACTTTGGCTGTTGAACATAAAAAACATTTTAATTTCATGTTGTCCGCTATAAGTGTTACAGGTAAACGTTTTTGTTCAGATAAGGAAAGAATTGTTAAGTGCAACGCTGCTTACCCACTTGTTTCCTGCGGTAGGTTGTCTGGCTGAGGCACAAACTTCTTTTGAAAAAAATTATTTGCTTTTCTTGTGCTGCTTCTACCAGCACTCGCCGCTTTTTCTTATATCGACTCACCCACTCCCTTCTTTGTAAAAAGCCATTAATGATTTCAGTGTGGTATGGTTGAGGAATAAAACTTTACGATTTTCAGGTGTAGCTGAGCAGCCTTGGATAGAAATCGGTCGTAAGTGGGGAGCATAAAAAGGACACTAAGCTCGGTTAAATCTACCGCGTTTATGTCCTGCATGAAACTCCTTTGGAAGGAGATCTAAGACGTTAAAGCTGAATGCATTTTCTATCTAATGGAAGCTGACAGCCGTTTCAGGACACGCTGTTTTAAGTTGTTCAAAGATTCAAGGCGTGTGCAATCCTTCAAATTGCATTCTTCTTCACGCTGTTTTTCCATGTTCCTCTTTTTCTTTCTCTCTCGTTCTCTCTCTCTCTCTCTATCAAGTGATTTATTGGATCAATTTGTTATGTCGACCAAGTTCTGGCAGATGGATAATTTATCTTCGACGATTGTCAGCTGCATTAAAGAGAAACATATTGAAAATATTCTCGGGGTGTCGACGTGATGTGAGAAAGGCGACACAAAAGTGCAGAAGTGCTGCGCTGTTAGCTGTTATGGTTGATTAATGACTTTTTCGATTTGGTTTTATAGGAACGATTCAAGGGAATATTGGTGAATAATCTATCGTCATTTCAGTGATTAGTTGAAAATTTGCTAATTAAACGTTTTTAAAGGTGATTGCCAATGCGCTTGAAAAATGAATTGTAATCTTTCAATAAAAATGAAAAATTTTGCAACTTTAAATTTCAATAAATATATTTGCAATGAACTGCGTAAATATGCAACTCTTTTGTTCATTTGCTGATTTAATTTTTGCAATTACAGGATACCTACTCTATTCCTAGGAAAAATCAACAATTTTTTATCCAATATGATGTGGGTCGGTGGGATTATATAAATTGCTGATTGATTGTATTGATTTCGGCTGTATTCAATTCTGCATGAAACGAAACGTTATTTTCGGAATCGAAAAATGAAAGCGCTAGTTGCCTTTTATTATATAACAAAGTATTCATCGACATTAACCTTACCACAGGTTTGTTTGTTGAGATGTGCCAGCGTATAGAATTTCGCATACTCCAGGAACTCGTTATTTTTTTAAGTTTAAAAGAATATTACGCAAATGATGACATAACATAGTCTTCATCGATGTGACCCTTACAATGATCCCCAAGTATTTATCGGGGCATGCCACAACGGAGATTCATTAAACCGATTCTGAAAACATATAACGTCGGGTCTTGAAAAGGACTTAAAGATCTGCCACTCATCACTGGTCTAATTCAGTTTTGCTTCTTTCGCGTGTTGATTATTTATCGCTTTCTAAAGACTTTCGCGTTTCAAGTACGTACCGGTAGGCACATTTTACTTATTTCTCATGTACCCCAGTATCCCGCAACTATCCTTTTACTTCAAGTGTAACTTGAAGTGTATTTCTATCCTATGTATGATTAGCCACCTTTACTTTAAAATGAAATTGAAACCTTAGTTTGTATTTGATGTATGTTAGATTCATAGTATGTCCACTATAGTCACTCAACTTCTAATTACTACAGCAAACTGTGATATCAGCAGGCTTAATGTCCACAATGAACATGCATAATATCCTTCGTTATATATTTACTTGAAGATTGTAACAACTTCTTTGCATGTCCAAATGTTTAATAGTTTTTTAACAAAACAGTAGGGATTTTAATTTACATTTTAGTCCATAAATTTTTGCTCTCTTCTTCACTGTTTCTCTCTGTAACTCAAGCTTTTTCCATCAATTTGTTTTCAACATAACCGACGTCAATTCCCAGAAAGAGCAACTTCCCTCGATATTCCACCACGGGAATCGATATAGTTTCTATCTGCTCCTGAACTGTTTCCGATCGTTGAAGGATTAGAGAAACAAAAAGTCAATTAAGGGCAAACATTTGGTGCTTCAACGTACAATTTCAAAGAGTAATAGAAAAGAAAAACAGTCGTTGCAAACATTGTTCGCCAAATAAATAATTCAACCTGCTTATATATTAATTCAAATTGTATATGTAACAAAAAGCAGCACAGAAATCTTTTTTAATTTTTATATTACAATCTGGTGTGTCCTTTAATTCAGATTATAGTTTGCTTTATTCTATATTTCAAACCTCAGTACGATTCAGTCGATCTGAGCATTTATTTCGTTATTGAGAATATGATGCGGCCGGGGACTATCTTTTCTGGTCGCACGTTTCCTTAGTGCTGAGGTTTGAAAATAATTCAAGCAATTCCTTTTGTATCAGGCGAATTCTACTGAACTCAAAGTTGACTAGGAAATCAGATTATTTCATCTCTTAACTAAAATCCTAAATTCAAAAGAAAAACTGTTCATCTGAAAATCATGATGTTGCTATTGCGTACATGTATTGTGAAATTTTTTTTTTGAAGTTTCTACTTTGTAGACCCGTTGCCATGCTACAAGTAAGCCATATTAAATATTTCTCATTCAAAAAGTTCACTGTAGCGACTAAATTAAATCTTGATTTCATGTGAAAAATCATCCCCTGTGTAATACTCTCAATGAAAAGGAAAAGTTAAATGAGAAAAAGTTACAAATCCCTTATGAACTTTTTACACGCGCTGGCTTATCCTCTCATCCGTACCAAACAGAAAAAAATAACTTGACGAGAACACACAACAAAAATTTCAACTTATACCTCCAATACTTGTAACCGTCCTATTATTCTCTGCCCTTTTTTTTTTTTTTGTTGTTGTTCGACATTTCATTCTACAGCGATTACAACATCGCTCTAAATTCATTCCTTTAAGCTGACCTGACACATCTTCAGGTCACTTGCTTCTGCGAAATCGATTCGACAACAATTTGAACCTCTCAATTTCGGAAAAATAATAAATTATGTTCCTACCAAGGATACCATCGTGTTTAGACATTAGTAATGCCCATCGCTCTCAACTACAAAATGTCGTCTTCTAAGCGTCCTTGATTTCAATTTAATAATCTACGTCAAGCGAAAGGTCTACCGGGAGAACATAAGGGAATCATAGGTCAAAGGAATTCTCCCCAAGCATAAAGTACAGTAGACACAACACACAAACGATTCCTCTTGCACGGTAGTACCAAACAATAGAAAAAAGGAAGAATAAGAGAAAAATGAATATAAGATACTCATATATCTTCTGGGTGTTGCACGGCGAATAGGTACCTTTCGTATTGTGTATTATTATAGTCGGAAATGGGTGTTTTGTATTACAAGTAAATCCTGTAACTGGAGAGCTTTCAAGCAAAGCTGATTTATGTGTGTAATTTTAAGCCTAGAAGGTCAGCTTAATATTGAGATTCACAGGTGGCGGTAGCAGAACGGTTGAATAAGTTTTCCGGATGATATGATGGGAAGAACGTTGTACCAGGATAAAATTAGGATTGTGCTAATTGTTAGATTTATTTATGAAAAAGAGCCGATGAAAATGTATCAATTTAGGGTATTGTAGTTGAAATTAGGCAGGGTAGTGTGAAGTTGCTAATTGGATTAGATTTCTTAGGAGACGGGAAAAGTTTTGTTGTTTGAGATCAATGAAGATGTCAGGAATCGTTAAAAAATATTGAATACTTTGTTGCAGCCTATGAAAATCAAATTGATTTGAAAATATTTGTTATGTTTTCATTTTGAACGTAGGGCTTTTTGAAACACCGTTGATACACATAACATTTCCCGCCATTTTGAATGTTTAGTATTTGTTTTACAACCAAAAAGCCACCAGATGATTTAATTATTAACTAAACGCTTCATATCTTGACTACACAAAGACTACAGCCTGAAAAACTCCTCAACTTAGCAGTCCCGTAGACAAATCAAATGTCCGCCAAGGTTTTGACACCGTCTTCCTAAGGACGACTATCTTTTGTTAGAACCATAAAAACTTTTATTGTATACTTTGTCGGTTACTAGGTTGCTATGTCTCTAGAAAATGCCTCCGTAGACTTATCAACAGCTGCAAGGCCAGCCGCTGGCAAAAACTGGTGGACGACATGAACAGAGACCCATGGGGCCTGGGCTACAAAATAGTAATGCGGAAGCTCGGTGTCCAAAGGTCACCTCACTCATACGAGGCAGAAAAGATGGACGAAATCGTGCGGGCTCTCTTTCCCATCCATCCCGCCATCGTTGAAGCCGTTCACTATGAAACACCAATGGAAATTCCATTTAACACGAAGATGGAATTGGAGAAAGCAGTCTTGTCTATGAAGGCCAGAAAGGCTTCAGGACCAGATGGGATGCCAGCAGAGGTGCTACAAATGGTCTTCCACTTTTCCCCTGACCTGCTCCACCGCATGTTCAACACATGCCTGCGCGAAGGGCTGTTCCCGGAGTGTTGGAAGGTGGCGAGACTTGTGCTCATTACGAAGGGAAAAGTGGATCCCGAGTCGCCAGCTGCATACCGCCCACTGTGTATGCTTGACACGGTCGGAAAGGTTTTTGAAAAACTTATCAGGGGAAGACTCGCTTACGTGATTCGTATTGCCGGGGATCTATCTCCATGGCAGTATGGCTTCAGAGCAGGCCGCTCCACCATCGATGCAATTGGAGAAGTAGTGAGCGCGGTCCAACGTGCGGAGTCTCACAGTATTTCCACACGACGGGTCGTCCTGCTGGTGACTCTGGATGTCCGAAATGCATTTAACAGCGCTAGATGGATGGATATTCTGGAAGCGCTAGAAAATCGTTTTCAAGTACCAGTGTATCTGATGCGGATTCTCAGGAACTATTTGAAGGACCGCAGCCTACTTTACGACTTGAAGGAGGGTAGGCGAAGTACAAATCTTATTTCAGGTGTCGCTCAGGGCTCTATTCTTGGCCCGGACCTATGGAACATCTCCTACGATGGACTCCTGCAGCTTGAACTGCCGGAAGAGTCACGTTTGATCGGCTATGCGGACGATGTCGCGGCGCTGGTGGCTGGACTCACAGTAGACCATGCGCAGCTCAGACTCAATACGTTAATGCGGAGGGTAATGGACTGCATGACCGCTCACGGATTAAAGCTGGCACTGGAAAAAACCGAAGTGGTCATCCTAACGAAGAAGAGAATCCCCAGAGTACGGCCTATCAGTATAGGGGACGAGCAGGTCGAATCGAAATCAACAGTAAAGTACCTGGGCGTCCTGATAGATTCGAAGATGAGTTTTTCCCAACAAATCAAGGCATTAGCTGACAAGGCTGCAGCGCGTGTGACGGCACTCACCCGATTAATGGCCAACATAGGGGGGCCCACCACATCAAGGAGACGGCTCTTAATGAGCGTTGTGCAGTCGCTTCTACTCTACGGATCAGAACTGTGGGGCGACGCTCTCAGCAAGAAGTTACACCGGAAGCGGTTGGCACAGGTGCAGAGACAAGGAGCATTGCGAATCGCATGCGCATACCGAACGGTCTCCGGGGCGGCAGTGCTGGTAACCGCAGGGGTAATACCCATCACCCTCCTTGCGAGAGCGCAGAAGTATTTACCTGCTTAGAGGCGAAGATCGAAGAGAAGAGATCACCACGCAAGAGAGACGTCGCTCTCTCAGCGATTGGCAACAGTCCTGGTCCAAGTCCAAGAAACAAGGGGAAGGTGGACTGCACGTCTGATCCCTGACCTGAGGCCGTGGTTCAGTCGAGTGCATGGTGAGACCGATTTCTACTTGACCCAGCTCTTAAGCGGGCACGGTTGTTTTCGGTCCTACCTGTACAAAATTGACAAAGCACGGTCTCCTAACTGTGTGTTTTGTGCAGGAGAGTTGGATGACGTCTGTCACACATTCTACTACTGCAAAAGGTGGAGCCAGCAGCGAGGGGTCCTACTCAGCGAAATCGGAGAGCTCTGTCCAGAAACTATCGTCGGAGTAATGCTGAAAACAGTTGACAATTGGAATCGCGTGGCGCAATATGCTCGGGCAGTGCTTACATTAAAAAAAGCTTTATTGGAGCGCTTGGAGGCATCGGGGATGGATGAATTTCTTTTGTAGCACTTCCTTCCTCTCCTGTCCTTCCCGTTAAAGAAGAGATACCCATAATGCGAAGGCGCCTCTAGGCGTAGGAACACGAGGCCTAGCCCGAAGTAATGTGTCAAACGATTCCAGGCTAGGTTCTCAGGTTGACAGGGGAGGTGTTTAGTGGGTAGTCCAAATGCATTTTGCGTCTGGGAGTCCCACACTCAGGGCGTAAACAGCCTTCACCTCCCTACCACAAAAAAAAACTAGGTTGCTATGTCGGACATTCAGTAGCACTAAGCAATTGGAGAACTGATTTCATACGTACCCTGTGAAACAGATAACCTGGTCCGAAAATGGTTAATTATTTCCAGAGAGAAGAAAGAGGCCGAAGAAGATTGAGTTTCTAGAGTAGAAGCAAATCCGTTTCCGACGCTTTAAGCGAGTAAAGCATACCCTTCAGTTTTTTAGGATCGGCCGAGTGTAATGTCTCACTTGAGTCCATTGGCAATCAATTTCATTATCTTCAAACAGTGCTAAATCATTTTTGGCAATTTTCTGTGCTGTCCGTCACATTTTCAGTGTGAAAAAAAGATTTTGCAGGCGTCATCCTTTTCTTCACTGCATACTTTGTAAGTCCACACATTAACTGATGTTGTCCAAGTAAAGCTTTCAGCACGTGCACTCGATAGCTTTGATAGTTGATTGGCTATGACTACCAAATTATAAAGGAGTAGTGGTAACAATCATGCCACTTGAACTTGAGTTCTACAAAGATCCTGTAAAACCTACAAAAATCAAATTATTGAGATTCAAGGAACGATGTAGTTTATTTTGGAATCCAATTTTAAAACAATTACAAAACAACAAAGATGTGGAAATTCTGAGTCTACCACAGGCTATTGAAAACAATTGAAATTGAAAACTTTGTACGCCAACATCCTTACAAAACCACAATCTAACGTGTAATGAACTTTACGAGAATTTTTATTGGCCTGTTCTCTGTGCTAAAAAGCTTTGTTCATGTTTGTGTTAAAATCATCTTTCCCGTGTATATAAACATTTATGTTTAACACAGGCACTCATCAAGTATTTTTTTCATAAATCTAGAAAGATATTCAACTTGGCAATTAAGTTTCCACATTTCTTTTGATAAAAAAAAAATGATTCCAACCCTTCGACAGCAAATGGAATAAAATAATGATTTCGATTTTTTTATCATTGAACTTCCTGTGAAATAAAAATTATGGGCTACCTCAATTTATAGGAATTCGTTTGTTTGCCAAACCCTCCACATGTATTGACTATGGATACTACTCTCTACTGTGAAAAAAGGTATAAAAACATGCATCCCTTTAATAGATTCAATGATAACAAGAGAATAAAGGAAAAAAAAAATAAATTCAACACACTCCATAATTCGATATGTGAACTTATGAAATGGTGATTTACTATGCACTCATATAAAGGTGAATTTCCTGGAACTATAAGGAAGGAGATGCGGCATACACATCTGCATAAAGGTTTGCATGCATGACTCGGATTCGAAATAAAAGTGCAATCAAAACATAACTGGTTGAATCTCAATTATATATGTACACGCATGAAAATCGTGCAGTATTTCACCTGTCAACAATAGTGCGAAAAGTATATTTATCCACTTTATATGCATGTGTGTTTTGTTTGATACAATAAACTAAAGTACGTACATATATACACATATGAAAGTACCAATGCTTGTTGCTACGATTTAATTTTGATTTTCTTTTCACTTTCATTTTGCTTTTCATTATTATGGCAAGTGGTAAATTATATGTTTGCCGAATGACTTGGCATGAATGCCGATCCCAGCCTTGGGGCCATAGTTATGCAAAGGATATGGGGCCAAAATGTCGACAACGAAGACCAAACAAATAAATTAAATTGCATTTAAATCGGTTGGTTCTGGGTTTCTTACTGTTGGGGTTGTTTTCATTGTTTTCAAAATTTTGTTTGTTTAGAAAGTTGAATAGAAGATATACTGACGGACGATTGATGTCGTTCTTGTTGATTTTTGTCAATCATCCTACTCGGGAAAAACATCAGGCCAGTGTTGCACTTCGAGAGAAACATTAACTTAAAACTAACGTCAAAAATAATCAAGTTCAAGTGTAGTTATGATGAAATCGTTTTTGTGCTTCTGGTTCCGAAATTTGATATTAAAGTTGTCCTAGCTTAACTGCGTGTTAAGCTAGGCCAAAACTTACTGTAGTGCCATGCATTATTTCATGTCTCAATATACAGTGGCACAATAAAGAAGTCGGACACACACCCATTCACACTTGAAAAGGGAATAAACGACAGAAGAATGTATTTTATAAAAAAAAAAAAAATTAATTTTTTTAGCTCTATATTATTAACTTACGAAAAATAAAAACATTGAAAACATAACTCAATTTTGTGATTATTAAAAAAATAAAAAGTCGAAATGCAGCCAAAATTCACGTCAAAAATGAACTCGGACAGCACTCTCCTTCTTTTTGAGTTTAAAAGGGGGACTCCCCGGATTTTGTGTAGTTGACAGCTCTTAGCATCTGAGTGAAATAAATTGAAACCGTAAATTTTATACGTGGGTGAAATTGTGTGAATTGTGAACCTTCACGGGGGTGAAATTGTTTAAAATGGGAAGGCAACGTGGTCAAACTTCTTTAGAAGTAAGAGAACTCATTTTGAAACATTATAAAGAAGGATTACCGGTCCGTACTATAGGGGAAATCGTAAATAGATCACACTCCACTTCACTCCACTGTTCACGATATAATTAAACGATTTAAATCATGCAGATCAGTGGAAAATAAACAAAAAAGTGGTAGCCCTAGAGTGTTTTCGAAGTCAGATGAGCGATGAATTGTACAACAAATTCATAATAATTCGAAATTAAGTGCTCTAAAATTAGCTCAACAAGTATCGAAATATCTTATTAAAAGTGTACATCCTGAAACGATAAGGTTAGTTTTGAGACGAAGAAATCTACATGTAAGAGTAGCCCGTAAAAAACCATTCGTTAGTAAGTGCAATAGGAGTAATAGACTCAAGTTTGCCGGAACATATAAAAATAAAGACCTATAATTTTGGGAAACTGTGATATTCGCGGACAAAAGTAAATTTAATGTATTTCGCTCAGATGGTCAATGCTATGTTTGGCGAAAAGCTAATCAAGAGCTCAAAGAGTGCAATCTACGATCCACTGTGAAACATGGAGGTGGCTCGATAGGGGGTGGGGCTGCATGTCCGCTGCTGGTCCAGGTAAACTTTCTGTAATCGATGGAATTATGGACCAAACAAAGTATTTGACCATTCTGAAATAAAATTTAGTGGGAAGTGCTGAAAAATTCGGAATAAAAGATTACTTCCAATATTACCAGGATAACGACCCAAAGCACAAAGCACTCAATGTGCGTTTATGGCTGCTGTACAATTGTCCACATATACTGGAAACACCTCCACAATCTCCTGACATTAATGTTATCGAGCATTTATGGGCTTATTTAGAACACCAATTAAAAAGCTATTCAATTAAAAATAAAGAGGACTTGAAAGTAGCTCTTCAGACAGAATGGGCCAAAATCCACCCTTCCTTTTGCAAAAAACTTGTCGAATCCATGCCTATAAGATTGGAAACCATAGTGAAAAATCAAGGATTGCCAACTGAATATTAAAAATAATAATAAAATTCAAAAATCTCACAAAGAATTAACTGTCCGAGTTCTTTTTTGACATGAATTTTGGCTGCATTTCGACTTATTATTTTTTTAATAATCACAAAATCGAGTTATGTTTTCAATGTTCTGATTTTTCGTAAGTTAATAATATAGAGCTAAAAAAATAAATTTTGTTTTTTTTTTCTAAAATACATTCTTCTGTCGTTTATTCCCTTTTCAAGTGTAAATGGGTGTGTGTCCGACTTCTTTATTGAGCCACTGTAACTCAAAGATTCAAATAAGCCGATCACATAGATCAATTAAGGATTCTTTCTTATTTTCGAAAGACAAACCCACAGGGTCCCGGCTACAAGTCTAACGATGCTTCACAATTGGGAAACACAGTCTATTTTTCTCAGTCTCTCAGCAAGCAGTTCAACCGAAAATTGATGTCGGAGGTGTAGAGACGAGAACATAGCGGACAGCCTCTTTGGCGGTCATGGTACCCGCAGGGTAATATCTATCGTCCTTTTTGTTAGAGGGAGTGTAAGAACTTACCTCCAAAGCAACGAGAGTAACAAAGAAGCATACGTTAATTATGAAGAACACTGTATAGGCAACTATACTCGAAATACGAGATAAATGCAAGATGGACGACGCTGATCAACAACGACCTAAAACTCTGGATCAATCGAAAGCACAGTGAGACCGACTTGTTCCTTAACCCATTGAGTGGTTATATATGTTTTCAGTCTTACCTGAATAAATTCGGCAGATTGACAAAATTAATGTTGACCGGTACTTTCGTTTATTTCATTTGAACCATAAATAACACTTCCACGGCAACAGGCTTCGGCGGCGGTTTTATCCTTGTCAAATTAAAATGTTTTACGTGTGTTTTGCCACGTTCAATTTTAAAATTTCGCTGAACTGAACAACAAGTTGTGATGTTTTAGAATAATCCTGTCGTATTTAAGATCAATCCTCACTTTGTTCTTGAAAAATCTTGAAACGGTTGAAAAATGTTGAAAATTGCTTTTGAACTTTATTCTCAAAAAGATGATCGGATTTGATTTTATAATTTGTATATCAAATGTAACTGAAGGAACCTATCATTCACTTAATTTTATTAATATGCAATTTCGACAACACCACTCCAATACTATCTGTTGTTGCTCCAACATATTCTGTACCATGCATCCGATCAATTTTCCCTTGAATATATGCTCAATACGTGCCTACGACAAATTTTCCACGGTACAGGATCCGAAACCAGATTTGAAGCAATTTTTGCCAAAGCAATAAACTCAACGCTTTATAGCATATGTGGGAAATGTGGCATTATATTGTACATATGTGGACATGCATGCATACAAGTAACTGGCATAAACTCAAATATTGTTTTGGTACTGCTTACTGGCATATTCTTTTTTGTTATTGTTGTTGTTGCTGTCGTTATTTTTGTTGTTTTTGCTTCTTCGTTGCTCTCATCGTCAATATTGTCGTCCATACAACATTTTCTCTTCAGTTCATTTGGCATAAGTTAGATTTTATTACAACGAAACATGCATTATTGATAGCGTTAAGGTTTAGTATATCCAAAGTTGAAGCATCTAATATGCATACACATGACCGGTAATTGCCTTCCGCAAATAATTTTAATCAAATGTTCGGGACTGACCAACGAAGATGACCACAAGCATGGCATAAAGCACTTTCATTTAATGAACGCTACGCTAAAGATACAAGTATCTTTTCTGCACGTATTAGCAGGTGAATAAGGCGTAACAGTGTAAAATGTAAAGTATAAGATCTTATCGAAATGGATTGTTTACCAGGCTGATGACCATTCCTAAGCCAACCAGCCGTGATATTTCTAGTTGATTTCACCGGTATACCCCGGTATATTGGCGTCTTTCGTTTAGTACTGTAGTAAATTTACGTACATGTTATACTATTGCACTTTTACTTTTGTTGATAACTCTACTTTTCATCGAAGATAAAACGAAAAGCAATAATGCACTGGCATACGTATGGGTTTGCGTTTAATCTTCTTTGGCGATTTCCGGATTGATTTATCTGCAGATATCGGTGAACACTTTTGCTTTTCGAAAAGAGATTGCGTAAGATATTTTGTTTTGTATTTATTCGCTCATTCAACGATTACAGATACACCAAATTTTATAATCTTTTCACTTACCATTGTTTGAATATTTATTATTTGAATTTGATGGAGCCGCTGCGGATTGAAAAGATTTTTTTTTTTTGGATAACGTTTGATAGGATTGCTGGTTTTCCTAATTCGACATATGAAAATCTGTTAATGTTTTGAAAAATTCAAGGAATGGTTAAGTAATTTCAATTCATTATTTTGTTAATATATCAATAATTTCCACTCAGTTAATTTAAGTACTTAAATGATTGTACGTGGCCCGATTGACAGCGCTTTTTGACCCTTACAATTCGACCTCATATTTTGAAGAGTCCGCAATTTTCAGCAATATCTCAGCAACCTCATCATGAAGATCCGCTGATAAAGGAAAACATATTCTTGTATACCCTTCGCCTTAAGAAGAATGTATTGAACATCACAAGATCGAAAAAAATGTAAGATACTCCAATATCTCATCGCATTTTTCGCGATTTCACTTTGATGACATTCCTTAAAACCCAATCTCCATTTCCCCCACACTATCAACGTATCCTCCTGAGATCAAAGACTAAAAGATAAGGTTAGCCTTTTGTGGCAACTATAACTTCCACGTGCTCTGTTTGAGAGCTAGGCAATTACTTAGCGTACGCTTCAACGTCATCTTTTTCTCTGTTTTTCCACAGTTTTGGCAAAAGGCACTTTTTGCATTTTCAAGCCATTAGGCATGTCAGCTCACGAGACATATGGTGTAAAGGCTTTTGTAGATTCTGACCAGTGATGCAGAGAAAAAGCTTACATTCACGTAACCATTCTTCAAAATCAGTTTGTTTGACAATCAACATTATTTTTATATATGTTATATACTAAACTTTTACTTTTAAATTGAAAAATAAAATAAAATAAATTTCATTACAAAAAAATATTCGAACATATACTGAAATATGACATAAATTAAAGAAAAGCAAAACTACCATCGCATCCGTTGTTGTCTTTTCTAATATGTCATATGTCTTCAGTAAAGCCCGTTGACTGGTAGACCGTTATTTCCTGGAAGTTTGGTATTCAAACACAGGAGTTATCACTGTTAGTTCTGGTCACGTTGATTCCTCTGTTGACTAAGACATCATGACACCTGTCTATTCAAAAAAGGAACCCATAGATAGTGTTTCTACTAAAAAAAAATCGTCTCGCAGGTTCATCAAGTGCTTAATCAACCACAGTATCCTTTTCATGATACAAGTCGAAATCTAATCTGAAATATTATTTGTTTGAAAATATAACCTAAACGATAACATCAATGAAAGTAACAAAGATGTTCATCCATCAAAGAAATAACAGAGTGGTGACGGGACCGGTCAAAGCAGGCAGCACAAAAAAATTTCTCTGGACTATTTCGTGAAATTTAAGTATACATGGTCAATTGCTCAGAGAATTATTGATTCTGACTCCGATCTCCACTACTGATAAAGTCTCACTAAGAATTTGATTAGCAAAATCTTAAAATTTATTTATCAAAGTCCAATACAAATATATGTAGTTTGAGTAAATGAAGGGATATTGGACGCTCTAATAATAGACAAGTTGCATATCAAATCATTTCACATTATTTAAATTTGAATAAAATATAGAACATAATTAACAATTGGTCCATGAAAGTCCTCTGCATAGGACATCAGTTTCAATTTTATCAAAATTTGTCTCACTGCGCAATGTAATAAACTTCTAAAACATAAGCGAAAATTCGCATAAAAACTTCTAACATTTATATCGATTCATAAATATCACTGTCATGAAATCCGCAGGATATTTTCATCATTTTATAGGTCATATATAGACCGACCCTCCCAATTTCAACTTACAAATATGTTTGAATGACATTCACAGTAGTATTTCCTCGTAAATTTTCGTGATATGAATTTCTTAGACTGTGTCAATCAAGCCACAGATGCTATTGAAAGCTGCTGATTAACATTACATTTACTCCGAACAAACTTTACAGGAACAGGACTCTCTTCTAGGAGTAGAGAAAACTATAGCATGGAACATGGTATCTTCAAAATACTGTCCATGGATTTTCAAACTAATCTATTGCATCTTATATTAGATCTAAACAGAAGTACGAGTACAAAACTATAGATAGATTCTTGCCTGCTAGCGTTTTTGCTGGAATATGATAACGAATGAAGATATATATTTATTTTTCATGAAAAATAATATCATACTACAACCATGTCGTTGCTGCTATTCAACAGATACAACCTGTGAATACAAACACAAAAAAAAAATCAGCTTCAGTTAAGTTAGGCTATTATTATCCAATCCTATTGAATGGTTGCGGAAATGAACTTCTTCCCAAGTTTGATGAATCGTTAGGATATTCCGGGAACGAAATAGGTAGTAGGTAGGCCGAGTGAAGTCAGAGGTAACTTCTTGAATAGAGCAACTAATTTGGGACAAGTAAAATTCAAGAGAAATGGTATTGAATGTGAACGTAGAAGGAAATTACACAAAGGTAGGATATGAGGACTTCAGCGCAGACGGTAGTCGTTGACAAATTAAATGAATAACGTAGATTGATTTTTTACTTGGGAAATTTTCATGTAATCTTTGCCGTTGCTTTCGGTTGTCTATTTATAAGCGCGGGAATTATAAAAAAATTGTATAAAGTAGAAATACTGTTAAAAATAAATGATTCCTGCAAACTACCTAAAAAAAATTGGTGTACGGTTATATTTACTGCAAAGTTGTTATTCATTTCAATTCTACAGTTAAAATTTTGACAAGTTTAACTAGGAAATATCACCCAAATTACCTAGTTAAGGACTAAAATATTTGGGGTTTTTCAAATTCTATAAAATAAACGAATTAAATTTTTAATGCTACGTTATTCTTATTATATTATTTACTTATATTATTTTTCAATGCTTCAGAAAATATAACGGGAAAGAAGTTGACATCTTAAACAATTTGAACTGCGTGTGACATTACGTGCGGACGGCTTTTCTCATAAAGAAGTGCATCATGGATCGCTTGGTGGTTGAGAGGGAAGGGGTCTCTCCGACAGCAATCGCTTTCTCAACCATTTCTGCTGAAGAAGGATTTCTGTAATCTGAATGCGCTGCTTGGCGAGGACAAAGAGGACTAGTCCAAAGTAATGTGACAAACGGTTCCGATTAGATTCTCTCCCAGTAGTTCCCCTCGCTTCCATTTTTCCCTAAAGTAAGAAGAATTTCTCTAAGTGACAGAAGAAACGTGGTCTGAAGTTCGGTCACAACAGTTTCAGGCTTTCAGAGTAACAGGGGAGCTGTTGAGTCGGTAGTCAAGTTGCTTTGTACCAATGAGTCTTCTCAAAAATTTATTATTTTTATCACTTTTTATTATTATATTTCGTTGTTCTCGTGCCGCAAACCAATTCGTTTTATATCTACCAATCCTTTTATATGCCTCTATCATTTGTAATTCCGTCAGGTTATGCTTGAATGCTACAAAGACTTTTCTGCTGCTCTAGTCCCACAACGCTGAAGAAACTCTAGACACTTTCTCAAGTCAAAGCTTCCTAGGCTACATGACGCGAAGCAATTTGCATGTTTTTGATGTCTCATATTTCTTAAAAAATTATACGCTGTTTATGATAAAAAAACCTTCCTTTTTTTTAATAGATGGGCAGTTTCGACAGTCATAACACGCCAAAATGCCATACCTCGCACAAAACCTGAAACTGAAAGTGTACAAACTGGCAATGAAATGTTAGCATTGATTCCACTATGGGATCTAGCGAATCACAAGGAAGGAAACTATTCTTCATCGTACAATCTTGAACAGGAGCGATTGGAAAGTTGTGCATTGTCCGATTATGAAAAAGGAGAACAAATATTCATCCACTATGGGGATCGATCGAACGCTGATTTTCTGGTACATAATGGGTAAGTAATTGAAAAATTTTTAACTTGCGTAATAGTTTGATTTTAATATTTAATATTAGAGACTTTTCGTGGATTTCGATTTAGTGAGGATAAAGATGAAATATTGATTCCCTTGATGCATTTTGCAAAAATAAAATAACAAGCGTTAATATTAATTACGGAAACGAACCTCGTTTGTATCCCTCGATTAGTAAATATTTCTCATTTCTATGGCTTGTTTAAGATCAAGATATTACTAAACAGAAAAGGTTACCTAGTTTTAGTTTTATTATATATGGCACTGCTACTGTCAACTTGACAGTGAAGCTCTATCATTGGTCTACAAGTGACCGACAATGGCGTTCTTCTAAAGTATGAACATATTTTTCCTCACCGTTATAAGCAACGTATTAAGAATGGAGTTTAATCTAGGAACCTTGCACCATTACTTTAGAAGGGACCTAAACGCAGAGGCGCCTTAGAATTCTCATAGTGACATCATTCGGGGAGCAAACTTGGTCGAACGTAACCGAAATTGGTTTAGATCCTTTGAAAGTAATGACTGCATTGTTAAGATATATTAAGAATTTCCAGTTAGTAAATGAAGAACTCGATTAAATCTGGATTCAGACTGAAACTGAACTTTAAAATTATCAGTAGTTGATTACGTGACAATTGAGATGTTTCAAAGCAATAGGAATGATTCAAAAGCGTCAAAACTAGTCGACGTCGACTTGACTGTTCGCAAATGGAATGTCTTACCAAAATCACTGATTCTCAACCTCCTGAAATAAATCCCCTATAGGAGTTGTTTGGTTCTCGTTTCATTACGGTCGATCATCACCAGAATCTCTAAATTCAAAGCTGCATTTGCAAAGGAAATGACTTGCAAGGAATACTTCAATACCCATTCAAGAATAAAACTTTTTTCTGCAAATTAAAAGTACTTCTCGTATTCAAATCGCTAAGTTTGATTCAGAATATAGCTGAACATAAGGATCACTACTTGATCCTATTAAGTAATACTTGACGTGCGTGTGCATGATCCATAACAAATCGTGGATATCGACAAACAAAACCATCCGCCAATTAAAAATTCAGTCCCGAAGTCATATCACCGTTCTTCATCCTAACTAATTGCCCCTTTCACAATTACAATTACACTAGAAACCCTAAGTTGAAACATGTGGTTTTTTGCTTTTTTCTACCAGTCAAATCGAAAAGCTACTCAAAGCATTTATGTCAAACTCATTTCTCCAAAAATTCCTCAATGTCCTATACTTGTCGTAATTAAAGTTTCTAACACTAATCGACAAACTTTTCTTGATTGCTTGCCACAATGGTAACTTTTCAGGGGTTCTGATTACCATCCTTGTACCAGAAACTTTCATTTCATCCTGAAAATACCAAAGAAGAAAAAAAAAAATTCAGAACTCAACACAAAATCACAAAAACAACATACCAAAAAGGACATCGTTGCTATACTATGCTACTTAGAACAAGTACAAGTTGTTCTTTGATAACGTTCAACCTGTCTACATAATTGCCGGAACAAATATGATTTTAATGAATGCTCGCATATCGAAACTTCCTGTTTCGCATGAAATGCAAGAAGAGAAACAGAGAGAAAAAATCCAGAGGAAACTTTGAGATTCCTTTGCTTTGCCAGGATGTTTCGGTCAAAGTTAAGTGGCGTGAATGTTATCCAGACATTTCTATTTTAGGGTATCAGGGAACTCGTCTTTTGCGCCACTATTAATATGAACAATAATAACGGAACGCAACCGAGTTTCAATTGTTCAAGTTGAAATGCCTGAAACGTAATCTTTTGTGGTGTAGAAAGTTCTCTTTTGTAGGATGTGCGATAATGGCAACTTGAAAGTTAGCAACGAAACGGAACGTATGCTCATGATAATTGAAAAGTTTTATGACAATTCGAATGAAGTAAAGGAGGAAACCTATTGAGCGTAGCTCGCTGCGAAAAAATTTAAAGGATTTTAAGAAAATTGAAATCTCTTAGGATCGTACAGAAACTGTGCGGCAATGATAATATTTATAAGCACGTGTAACTGCTGTAGGAAACTGCATTCAATTGCAAGTAAGGACGAAAAAAGTATGAAAAACCACGTTTATTGTTGAAACAACTACTACTCAATTGAAAACATTGAAGACGTTTTTCCAAGCAAGTTAACACTAGTCACTAAAGTTGGAGGAGAACACCAATAAGATTTGCGTTGTTAGGACCGAGTGGCAAGTGGCGGGAAAATAAATGTAAGTATTCCAAGCTGTAAACAATTCTCAAGGGCTGGATTATGATCGATGCCTCTAATCAAGACTCTAAGTCTCTAATCGAGACTCTTGCTGAGAACAGAGATGTATTAATGAATATGAGACCAACAACGCACAGAATCCTACTCCATACATCCATGCTCCAAGGGAGCATAACAAGCCTTGTATCCAAAAATAACAAGGGAGCATAACAAGCCCTTTATAATACAACAGTAGGATAATAAACTTGCTGCTAGCAGTCAGTACCAGTGAAAGCAAAGAAAATTCCAGTGATATAGAGTTGGCAAGAGAAAAAGATCTATACTGAGGTCCCTACAACCATTCGATAAAAGATGCCAACTTCAACGAGTTCCGAGCGCAGGAACAGAGTATTAGGAGCAACTCTGTACAGGGTGGTGTTTTCTAGAATTTGTCTATAATTGATCTATAAATCAAATTAATTCAACGATAGCAAACCAAAACGAAGTTAGAATGCTAGTTTAGTCACGAATGTCCATGCTATTGATTTGCACATTTTCACAGACAATTCGCAGGCATTACAAGCTGGAGGGCAAAGCAAGGATTACTTTAAAAAATAGTCTCTTAAATCCAAATAGCTGCAAACAGTAGAATGCGTTGTTGAAGTTTGAAGGTTAAAAATGGGCCGCGAATAAACGTTGTTATTCGTGCTGAGATATGTCCACATGAGGCAAAATTGTAAAAGTGCGACAGTGGTCTAATCGCCTGAGCCAGTCGATCAGTGTGGAGAGTTCAAGAAAAGCTCCATCTATCTAGGGCTATTTGAATTGTTTGTTGAACAATTTAGTGAAAATCAAGCAAGAGCCAAGATAAAAGCCCATGGCGCTTGTTGCTTAAAATATGGAAATATCAGCGAATATGATAATCTATGTTGGACGTTAGTCCCCACTTAGTTACGAGGAAAGTTTTTTAAGCCTTACGACAGGTGTGAATCGCGGTGAAAATTTTTTTTTATCTCCATTACCTCAAGAAGGTTCTTTTATAGCAGTATACAGGGTCTGTATAATAAGTAACCGGACTGAGCCTGCCCCGCGCCGTCAAAGCGCCTGCTAACCGGTATCTGGTGCTGTAGTGGTGGTGGGGGTCTAGGGAAAGGGAACCGGGCTGCAGCAGTTGCCTCCAAGCGCTTGGAGAGATAGCATCGAGCGAGAGCGGAGTGCGTGTTCAGTTACGTCGTCGGAGTGAAAATGGAGCGTATGATCGAGCAACGTGTTAGCATCAAATTTTGTATCAAACTCAAGAAAACGGCCACGGAAACTCTTCAAATGATTCAAGAGGCTTACGGTGAGGATGCTCCGTCCAGAACTCAAGTGTTTCAGTGGCACAGAAATTTCCGGGAGGGCCGCGATGACTTTCATGACAAACAGCGCGTCGGTCGTCCATCAACGAGGCACACGGACACAAATGTGCAAAAAGTGCGTGATGTCGCAGATGAGGTTGGAATTGATAAGATGACCGTTCACAACATTATTAAGAACGATCTGGGCATGAGGAAGATCTGCGCGAAGCTGGTACCCAAACACCTGACTGATGAGCAAAAGGAGCGTCGTGTTGCTGTGGCCAAACAGTCGAGGGCAACGTTGCCACAGCCTCCTTACAGCCCGGATATGGCACCAGCGGACTTCTTTCTGTTCCCCAAAATCAAGAGACACCTTAAGGGGACGCGGTTCGGGACTCTGGAAAACGTTCAACGTACTACGATGAGGGCTCTAGACAGCATCGAGGTTGCCGACTTCCAAGGAGCGTTAGGGGATTGGAAAATCCGGTATCAGCGTGTTGTCGACTCCAATGGGGACTACTTTGAAGATTTCTAAAGAAAAATTGTACATATTTTACCAATAAAAAATTTCTTGAGGTCAGTCCGGTTACTTATTATACAGACCCTGTAAATAGACGAAGTAGTAATCAATAGTACAATGCTATCAATAGTACAAATGGAAGTAACGATACAAACTGTACCACAAACTGCAATAGAAGGCTTGTTTTGAGTTTCGTTTCAGCAGATTGATTTATCTTTACAATCCAAAGTAATTATATCCTAAAACTATTTCGATGATGCATCAATAAATTCTCATGCTACGTGCATTAGACAGCTACACAAATTTATAATCTTTCCGACAACAACGTAATAGAATTGTTAAAAAAATGAAATTAGCATCCTACCGGGAACTGATCGATTTTCTTTGATTTTCAGCTTTGTATATCCGGAAAATACCAAAGACAATGTCATAATTCGCCTTGGGCTGAGTTCTTCCGATGAACTTCTAGCACAGCGAAATACTCTTCTCGAACGATTGAACATTACGAAAAATTTCGAATTTAAAATCCTTCAAACACCCGACTATATATCACCACAACTTTTAGCATTCGTTCGAATATTTAATATGAATTTAGATCAATTAAATCATTGGATCAATTCCGATCGAGCTGCTGACTTACTTCATATGGATTGTGCCCTCGAAACTAGTCTCGAATCGAAAGCATGGATTTTTCTGCAGACACGTTTAACACTTCTACTCAAAGTCTTCCCAACAACTCTCGACGACGATGAAACCTTACTTACGAATCATACCAAAGGACAAGCTAAATTGGGACATATTAAAGCCATGCTCGTACAATATCGAATTCTTGAAAAGAAAATACTCAACAATGCATTGGATTATGCTAAACAACGAACAAAACTCTAAACAAAAGTGTTTCGAACAAATGTAGAAAGAAAATTTAAAAAAAAAAACAAACAAACAAAATAAATTCCGCGTTTAATTTTATCGAATAATTTAATCATTAACTAACAAACTATAACTAAAGAACGAATGAGAAAAATGTTCATTTCGGCGTTGCATGTGTTGCAATTATGGAGTCGCTTCATTTTCAGTTTATTTATTTTAATCATAGTCGTACGACCAAGGATCATTTTATCGATGATTGAGTACGGAAAGAGTAGCTTAATTTTTTGTAGCTTTTTATAATTGTATTTGTGTTGCTTTTGCAAGGTTTAATCAATAAGAACAGGACTAAAGTCCCCAGGAATTTTCATTAATAAAAAACTTAAAAGTGAATGTTTAAGGATGTAATTTGTTCGTTATTTTTTAAAGCCTGCCAAAAAAAAAACCTTTATAGGACGATATACTGCTCAATATCAGAACGAAATATATTCTACAGTTCATACACCTCTTCCATCGCTATCCTCGTACTGCCACATTTACATGTAAACTTTGTTTTGGAATATACCAAATTGTATCGAACCCCAGTTGCAGGAAATTACCATAACTTACATCATTGGGATTGTATTCAGTCCATTAAAACATTAAATGCTACACATCATGCCTGCAAAAATAATTAGTAGTTTGAAATATCGGATATGAATAACGAGCCGTCTCTTGCTCCATTCTGCACTTGACTAGACTGAAATTTTCGGAAATGGAGCAACAATTGATATATGTTGTTGGTCCATATCGGATTTCCATGTAAAAGGATCGATCTCTGTAGCATGTAGTTGAATGATTGAAAGCCTATTTTCACTCCAGGCAATGTTTCGCAGAAATACACACTCGTGTGTACAGAGAATTGCTATCGGAAATTTAATTTAATTTCAGTCTATTCATAATAGAGTAGCTTTGAAAATTGATGTTGAGTGAGTGGAATTTGGATAGAGAATAATTGTTACCAAAACGTATTGATTTCTCAATGGCGGACCCTCCGAAAAAATTGATCGGATAAGTTGAGTAATTTTTTGAACATAGTGGAAAGAATTTAGTTGATTACGGTGCAAAAACCGCTCGAGATAGAAAAAGTGTTGAATTAGGATAGTTTTTTGTCAAATGTTCTCAAAAGATAACAGATTATAAAATTTAGAAACAAATAAAAGCGTTTAATTGCGAATTTCGTCGTGCAGGCTCATCTGTCCATTCCGCCATTCTAACTTTCTCGACTTTTTGATAGTGTCCACAAATTTCGGAATTGCAAGAGTACCGCACTGCCTTTGTGGATTGTAAAACGCCCAGTTTTTTTTTGTGGTAGGGAGGTGAAGCCTGTTTACGCCCTGAGTGTGGGACTTCCAGACGCAAAATGCTTTTGGACTACCCGTAAAACGCCCAGTGGGCTTGGTGCTTACTTTATTTGCCATTTTCCGATAGACATCTATGTATTGCAAGTGCCCTGCTGCTGAAGTCCTGCAGCTTTATTGTTCTGGAGTCGTTTTCCTTCTAGTTTCTCGAAAACCGTGAGTAACTTCTGAACATATTATAGCAAGGATTTCGTATCACTGGTTTCGATAGAGTTTGGCCTGATAATATCACATCAACAGTAATTTTCTTAACACATTTAGTCTTAAGTAGAGATCATTAGGAGACTTGGAAATTGCCAAATGATTATAACTCCAAAGAAATCGACCATACGTTCATTGCAAAAAGTACCGCATCAAATATCATAGATTTTTGCATAATTCGCGACGTTGATTGTAATAAGAGTGATTTGATTTGTAAACACTTAAAAAATGTCAGACGACTAAAATAATTCACTGAAATAAGAAGCAAACTTGGAAAATCAATGTGAATTTGATAAAGAATCAAAAACGTCGTGTTCAATTCAAATTTATATTCGTATATTAATAAATCCACAATAGAATGCTACCACAAAGACCAAAATCGTTTTTTGAGGCCATGTCTGGATATCTCTGAGCTGTTGAGACATAAAAAGTATAGCGACAGAAACTCTTGCGCATACATATGTATCATTTTGCTTTGTTACGTTAACGGTATTATTTATAAAGAATTCCAAAAACTAATTCATTTTCCCTGTTGTCGAACTATACAGCTAAACATTTTGGTGCCGTGGTAGTTACATGTTCTCTAGCCACGATTCTTTTTACTGCTCGTCGATCCCTCTCAGTTAAAATTGGACTTTGCGCTTTTCTGAATATGTCATCGTAGAAACGGTTGCTCGTGACACACAAAAATTTATCTTCTTTTCAAACCTAGGAAATCCTACATTTCACCGATCACTTGTTTTAATCGTCAAAAACGAAGTTAATACAGCACTGAAATATAACCCACAAGACTTTGCATGTAGATAATGAAACACGCATTGAAAGGTTTCCAAGGCAGTAGTATTTTATTATAACCATATGAGTAACTTATACCCAATAAGCATTATGTTCTTGCCTGCCTACAGTACCGATTTGCTTTTCGGGATGAGTTGTGGTTTGCCGTTGCTGCTATATTTGTTAAAATTGACTGAAAATTGAGACTGAAACGCTGTCATATTTTATTGTGTAGGTCGGTTGATTTGTTAAAGGTCACCGAAGAAAATACTAGTTCCGATTCTCCCATCCGTGTTGCTTTGGATTTTTCCGCCTTGGGAATCGAAACGTCAGACACTCTTTCCCCCTCCATCCAAATCGAAAAATCCTTATAGTGAATCAACTTCTTCCAAAAACTTGTCTCCCTTAACCCAAATGAAAGTGAATACGAATACCGAAAAAGTCAAAATATCAAAAAACACTGATCTCACGAAGAACGATCAGAAACTTGCGTTGTTGCAATGAGCAAACATTATAATTTTGTGAAAATGACATAATGTTGGTCTTACGCAATCACTCAGCATTCGGACTCGGAAAGAAACGCAAGCAAAGATCCAATACTTGCATCGAAATCCTTTTCATAAAAATCTCCCGGTGTATTCAATTATCCAGTCTAGTCATTTAAGATAAGTTTATTTGAAGGAACGAAATACAAATTTAAAAAATCATAATTTCATTTCTGATTGGAATTTATTTAATTATAGCATAGAAATGTTTCAGGTCAAATTTTGCTTTCTTCTACTTTTTTTTCTTCTAGTGAAGTACAATAATCAATGTTTAAACTAGTCCTGATATCTCATCCATAACTTAGTCCTTCGATCTATAACAGTGTTTGATTTGTTTCAAATTATTTTTATTACATTTTTTGATTCCAATTAAGAAAAATTACTAATTCAACACGGCAACTACGAATAAGATGTCGACCGGAAGCAAAGAAACTTTTTTTTGTAATTGATTAAATCAAAAAATTTCCCAACGAAACAATTTAAGAATTTTAAAAGAATAGCCGAAATCAAAATCAAATATTAATCACGTATGAAACGAGGTTTGAGTTCGACAATTTGAGTTTGTAATGAAACAATGATCCAAATGGGTGCCAAACGATTCCCTTTACATTTTGCAAACAAAACGTTGCTCTATTAATAATTAGAATTCGGAAAAAGTAACACGATATGCCGTACCAATTTTGGCGACCACTTCAACTGTAGCTTTTTTCACAACTGGATTATCCATTGTACAGTAGTCACTTTGTACAACTCCATTCATAATTATCAGGACTTAGAATGAATAAGAGAGAAAATAAAAACAGAACGAACTCGTATGAAGTCTGTGTATGATTAAAATTAAAAAAATATCAAATGCATATTTTTGCGCCTTTACAACACACGACAGAAAATGATTTTTTTACATGATTATCTTTCAGTAGATAATCCATTCAGTTAAATATAGAGATATATTATTGCTTGCTCTAATATTAATAGATAAATTCAAATTTCTATAGAAAAGTAATTCTTAACAGTCTATGAACATGTTTGGAGAGGGGCGGGAAGAAAAATGTAGTTATATTATAAATAATAAATCGTTTACTTTAGGTATCACTTTTCCACAGTTTTATAGTTTTATCATTTTCTAGAGCCGCCGAAGCAATAATATTTTCAGTTGGATGACACGCCGTACATAGTACTGTGTCCGTATGTCCTTGAAGTCGTTGCACGACTTCCTTGCTTTGTAAATTCCAGATATAAACCATATTATCTTCGCTACCGGATACGATCCACTGTAATTAAGAAAAAGAAACACCAGTTGAAGTCAGGGTTATGTTTTAATGTGATCATTTATTTTAGCGATTTATCTTCTGATTCTATTTGCTTTTTATAGTAAATATTCAACTATTTCGAAACAATTTGCGGTTGTTCCTGATTTTTACGAACATACTCGTGATTTTCGCTATTTGCAGCGTCGTGTGTTGGTAAAGCAACGAATATATTGACAAAGAACGATGGCGAATCGTTTCGAAATACATCCCACATTCAACAAATGAATTCTTAAAGTTAATAAGTAAATCGAATACAACATACCTTTCCTCCAGTCACCGAGAAATTGGCAAATATACAATATTTTTCATTTGTATGTCCCGTGTACGTTTTCAAACATTTTCCCTTTGAATAATCCCACAGCTTAAGCGTATTATCCAATGTTGCGGCCAAAATATATTTTCCATTCGGTGAAAATTTCACAAAACTCACTGGGGGATTTTCATTATCGATTAATGTCTTAAGACATTGTCCACTCGCCGTATCCCAAATACGACATAAACCATCATAGCTCGAGGATACAATCAATGATCCATCACGATTGAAATGTACGGCTGATACTGGATCGGAATGAGCTGGTAATGTTTTCAAACATTTTCCCGTACGAACATCCCAAATTCGTACACTCTCATCGAAACTACCCGAAACAATTAAATTGCTTTGTGGATTGAAATTACAGCAGAATACATAGTTGCTATGACCTTTTAATGTTTTTAAACATTTTCCTGAACTTAATTCCCAGATTTTTAATGTTTTATCATCACTAGCGCTAACCAATAAACGACTATCGGATGACCATGCAACATCACTTATACCTAACTTGTGACCGGCAATTGTTTTTTCAAATTTACCATCATATGCTCCCCATATTTTTATGAGTTTGTCAGCGGCTGTAAGAAGAGAATAGAAGTTTTCTTAATAATTAATTTTGATTCATATTTGCGGAGTCATCTATTAGATATGCAGTATATTTTGATATTTTGTGTAGTTATGACTGAATTATTTGCGTATTCCAAGGAAATATCTAGACATATCCATGCGGATTGTTAAACGCTCTCCTGACTCTGGTAACGTCGACGCAAGAGTCCTCACCAATATGTACTTTAACTTAAGAACTTGAAACTTTACGAAGTTGTTCTTCCGAGACTTCCGACTGTTTAACAAATCGAACAAGATAGTCTTCTACGTTAGAGAGATGCAACAATTTTGTTCAATTATCACAAAATGCTAATGTGAGCAGAACTGCTTTCATCCTTTGAGAAGTGGATTTAGGCGCGTAGAAAAATTTTATTTAAGAGAGTATGTAACTCTGGCTAGTTTAGAAATCCCGCAAAATGCAAATGCACATTACATTTCGTTCGCTCCAATTAAAATAGACTATCGCATGTACAATTTCTACAATTAATATTCAGCAAACCTGGTAGGGCATAGAAACGGAAGTGCCAATCAAGACAATTGCCAATTTCTCCCTAATCAAATTCGACCACACTTACATGAGCTCGCAAGCCATTCGCCATTTGGACTGAATTTTACCGCCGAAACAGCTTTCGTGTGTCCTGCCAATGTAAATTTTAACGTATAGTTCGGCTTCTGAAACAATCGAACAAAACAAAACCATAGTACGAAAAGCATCAATCAATGGTCACGCAGTGAAGCGCGCATATGTAATGCATGCGATCATCGATACATACCACGGTTGTTGACGATTTGTTCGATTGACTGTTTGTGGAAAGCGTATTCGGCCCGGATGGTGTACTTTGTATTGGTGGCGGATGAACACCCGGATGCCCACCATGGCCTACACTAGGCCCCATGGGAACCATTGTACAATTTCTACCAAATTCCAAGTTGCAAAGCGACAAAAAATACACCACCAATAACCTCACTTTTCAAGCTGTCGACAAATTTCTAAATGTTCTTTAAGTCGCAGTTCGAGGATTGTTCCACATTCACCTTGAAGTATTACCACTCATTAAAACGGATCATCATAACTAGGATTTGACGGCACTACCAAGAAAAATTCAACACAAATCACACTACGACTCAATTTCCAAGTTCTTACAGTATGGCGCGTCCTTCTCACTTGCCGTCACGTTGCCTGCATTTGTAGCCGAATGGGGTGAGTTCAGAAATAAATAAACTCATCTACCTATTCATCTTGGGCCTGTAAACGGAGTCATCACTGACAGTGGAGCTGACACTAGTACAGCTGACAATTGCATTGTCGAATGGTAGTTGGACGGACGTAGGCTGTCAGAAAAATGGCTGCTCTCATCAAAGGAATCAAATTGGCCCCGCAGCTTGCAAACCGTAGTTCTGCTCTAGCATATATTAGCGTACGAAATCGTGAGTAATAATTTATAAAATAACGTCATTTGCTCGCATAAATGTAATGCAGCTACCACATTCAACACTTGTGGCCGCACATTTATTTACGTAACTTGGAACTGAACTTATGGAGATTTGACTGTTGTTGTTTTGAATTTCAGATTGGAACAAGGATTTCAAGCCAGCAAAATATCCCCAAAGCGAAGCAGAACGTGAAGCAGCCGCTAAAAAATATAATTTATTACCAGAAGAGTATAAACCGTATGCCGATGATGGTTATGGTTATGGTGATTACCCGCAATTGCCAAATGTTGGGGCTGAAATGAAAGACAACTTTTATCCTTACGATTACCCAGAATTGAAAAGGAATTATGGGGAGCCGGTGAGTTGATTTTAAGTATATTCTGGCAATTAAATGGATTGTAAGAGAATATCTTGAAATATTTGATGGAAAATTTATATTGATAGACTTGAATGTATTGAAACATCTACAGACATGAGAAAACTCGATAGCAACAAACTTTTGGCCAGGAAAAATTTAATACATATAATTCAAAATTCAATTAAAAAGCTTCAGTCGTTTTATCCTTTTTCGGAATACTGAAAATGAATACTACTAATTCTACCAAATTAGGCTGTTTCTATCCAAATTATATTCCATTCCCAATGTGATCTGCAAACTAGAAGCAACAGAAAACAAATTGAAGCCAATTTGAAAATTTTGCTACAATCGCGACTAAAATCTTTCTGTTCCCCGGAGAACTCCACTTCAGTCGGAGTCTTTCCGAAGTCTTCTCTGGCTTTCAATCACCGTTTTTCGCGACACTTCTGTTCCTCCAGCCAGGCTCCATCCGCATGGCTTCGGGTGATAACTATTATGATCGGTTGACGTCTGTTTGTGATCCGTCAGGATGAACCAACGTGTCTAGTGGACTGTATACCGAAAACTCACTCACTTTTATTTAAACTAAAATAAATAACAAATATCAGGTAACAGACTGCAGTTCGAATGGAAAAATGGAACAATATTGACGCGGTGTTGATCGTTGATATTTATTTATCTGATAAACCGATAAACTTGCCGGTTAATTCCCTGACGGGAAAGTGTCGACTCGTTGTCTGCCACATGAATTGAATCGATTTTCATTTGAAACCGAGCAAATATATTATTATCTGATGAGGTCAATTATTGTCAATAATTCACTATGATTTACCCTTAAACTACATCATATAGAATTTATTCTTATATCACATATTGACGTCTACTTTTTTGTTGCTTTCGTTTTCGTTCTTTCAAAACAGCTCCATGCTGAGGCCGATTTATATGGAGAAGATCGCTACAGTCAACCGGATCGACCACGCTATGCCAACAGCACATATTTCCTATCGTTCTTAGGTGTAATGACAGGATGTTTTATTCTCTATTTCTGGCTGGATGATAAGAGAATGTATCGACCAGTTTTGCCCAAACAACTTCCCGGCGATGGTAAAAAGCATTACACATTCGAACAGAATTAATTTAGCTTAATTTAATACATTTGTTGTTGTTTGACCGTCAACGAAATAAATGAAACAGAAAATGAATGGTAAGAAATTTATGTTCAAATTCACAGTAAAAACACCGTTTAATGTTCATTAAGTGGCTGGTCCATCTCTTTTGATATAATATTGATAATCTTTCTTATCTTTCCGTTACCTTAGTTTCTCAGCATACTTTAATTCAATCGCTTAAGCGAAGAATTTCAAAATTTGTTATGTAACATAAAAAATAATTAATTAATAAAATGGGAACTTAACAATCTATGCGGACAAATTGTCTGCATGGACTTGAAAATTTGAAAATGACTGGTTAGCCTCTTAATGAATTTAGTTTGATGTTCCCCAACGATGCCGCTCTGAGGATGTGTTAAACTTTGCGTTGCAGCTATTAGAATTGTATTCAGTATACCTGTGATGCCCAGGCATGCGATTCCCTGGATCTTTTCTAACTTCGTCGTGAAGAATTTCTTATAGAAGGTGCAATCTATATATTTTTTATACCTTATGTTCCCAGTTGTGGACGCAAGGGCTGTAAGGATAAGCATGGGCAATAGAATTCGTTCAAAATTTTTCATACTAGCCGTGAGAAATCTCTTGGCGCAACTTAGCCTGCGTATTGTTAAAAAAATATCGAAGTATAATCAAATATTTATAAGACAATATTGTATTTATAAGAAAATATACGGAAACTTTGTTGTTGACCCTTATTGGTTAGAGGCAAAATACCTGTATTGAAAATAAATATAAATCCACACTTCGTACATTATCCCAAACAGATACTTAAACCTTTTCTCCCGACAAAGCTTTTTCTTGAATGTAGTTTGTCATTCAACCACCAAAAGCGTATTTATCCAATGCACAAACCAAACGACATTTATAGCACGACAAGTACGACACGCTCCCCACCCCAACGAGATAGCAATAGGGGTTGCATATATATGATAAGCAATACAGAATTGGTGCAGTACTGAAAATGGAACGGAGCACGGATGTGTTCCAATTGGAAGATTCGATCCTCAAGTTCCATTCGCTCCAGCCGCGGCATCAGTTTATTTTCAGATTTATGGTGCAGCTGTTTAGTTCGGAGTAGGGAGCGGAACGTCCTCGTATTAGCTCGTCATAGCTGTACAAAAGCGCGGGTGAATTAGAGCTGTGTGAAAAGTTACGGAGTAGGAGCGGTGATAAGAAAAGCAATTTTTCGTTTGTCGGAGACGTTCAGATAATTAAATGATAAATTAGAAATCAGACGAAATTGCGTTTGACTGCAGTGAACAAAGAGACAACTTATTGAGTATCGACGCGTTGACAGCAACCTGGAAATATTTATTTCACGAGGAGTGCAGTGGTCCAGTTGCGTGCGTGTTTCAAGTGCAAAAGTGTGCTCGCGAAGGGTGATTTGTAGTGGTTGCGAAATTTTTCATTTTAAACACAAAACGATTGCAATAAGGAGGCCCCGATGATGGCTCCTTACTTTGAGTTAATTGTCCTGTTTTGTTTGCTACTTATTCCTGTGCTATACGAAACGTCGCAAGTATTTCGCTACTATTTCAAATTCTTTGTTTACTATTCAGTCGTGTCAACATGCTCCATTATCCTGATTCCGGCAATGATGTTCCGGCCCTTCAACTGTCGCAATTTGCTGTAAGTAATCTCGTCATATTTCTTCCTTCTTTGCAAATCGTTGAATTGTTAAAGGGGTTTTGATTTATTGTTGCCTAAGCTACGTGCGGCGAGCGAGCGAAGAAAGGAAATGGCTGGCCTAGTGTAGTTGTGATGTTGGTTGCTAATCGATATTTCCGCTCCTTGAGCCCGATTACTTGGAGTTCAAGGTGCGGCTTGCGACAATGGCGCGGAACGTGAGGAACACAAGAGAAAGATTAAGAAGAAGAAAAAAGTTCCAAGAATTACTCGTTCGGCATGTTACAAGAATTGCATTCGCGTTTGCTCTTCGCGGTCATAGTCCGTATGCAGCGCTTAATCCATTTAAGGAACACATCATGTTGGCGCACGAGTTGAGATAATAGCCGTGTGGGCCAGATGCTATTTTTCTCCAGCTTGGAGGGAATGATGTTAGTGGGTGTCGTAAAATGAAATAAAAATTACGGTTACGAAGCTGTACAGCCTTTTCAATGGAACTATATTAACTTTGCATTAGCATTAAACGTGAGTGTTAACTGAAATTGGAACAATTTGAATGCGTTTCAAAGCGTTGACTAATTCGTTAATAATATATCAAAAAATGCAAATAAACCGTTTTGCGATTCTATTTTACGATACATGTTTTTCGATAATTTTCCGTTAAATACCAATACGCCATGTGGTCTTGCAAGGCGACCAACCAATAAATTAAGGAATAACTGTTCACTGAAATTTATAAGATAAATTTATAAAATAATAAGTCCCCATGATTTCCTTATCATAAACATATGAAAAAGTATATTGTCGAATTTCAGTACAAAAAACAATTTAGAATTGACAAATCTTATTAAACCCACGAAATTCTACATGGTCGTTGAAATTACGGAAAATAAAAAATTTAATACAAGAATTAAGGAAAAAATTTAGTCACTGGCGCATAATATTTTAAAAATTATATATTCCTAAAGTGAATTTTGACTCTCTATTCATTTTATTATTTAGATCCTCGCAAATCACTATTTATTTTAAGCCTCGAGAACTCTTTCAAAAGTTATAAATCGTATATCACATCTTCCCTATTGTCATTATTGCCTACAATAGCTATTTCAGCATACGTAATTTGAAAGATTAGTTTTTTTTTTACAGAAAAGTCATCGAAAAAGTGCGTATTTATTCAAAAATGCATACAGCACTAACTAATAAATGCATCAGAACTTTAAAATCAAAAGAAATAATAACCATCATAATTTTTTTTCTTTATTTCTATAACAAAAACAAGTAATAATAGTGTTTAAATGTATTCCTTGATTCAATATTCTATTCTGTGTCGATATTAAAGGAGCTTAAAATTCGTGTCCTGCACCAGCAATCAAAAGGATTTCAAGTTTGTTTCTCATTCACACTATGATAGAGACAGTAATAAACGGCTAGGTTTACTGGTACGTCATTCGATAGGCAAGGAAGGATAGGGTGTAAAAACAATGTCTAATTGAATACAACTTGCACCCGGAAATTCCCAACCAATTGAAAGTATTCCAAACACCTTCCTGGAAGTGTCAATGGTGCGATAATATGCTGTTATTCTGTGCTTCCAGATTCCTCCAGGAAGACATTTGGAACACTTTCAATTGGTTTGAAAAATTTTGGGTGTTAGGCTTAATGCAAGAGTAATAAAATTATTGCTATATATCTGAAAAAATGCGTTAGGCTGTTTGAAAAACTTCCAGATTTTCATACATCCAAGCTCTTTCTCGGCATCTATTCAATTTATTCAATAGGGATCGAAGAAAATCGGTACATGATAGACCATGGAACTTATGGGACATGATCTGAGGCTTTGACGCAATGTCTGACGGTCCATTTGATTGACCACGGCTGATTTCACTTTAACATAAATAAGATTGGCGTGTAACGATCTACTGCTTGCATAAAATAGAAGATAATGCCTGCCTTGTTTTGTAATTCCAAAGATGCGATAGGCAACGCGGACCTTATCAAAGAAATAGGAGTGGTTTTCGGGGCAATGTAATAGAAGAGATGTTCAGGTGATCCTAACAAAAAAGGGAGAAATTTAGTTGGCTACAATGTGAGAGGACTCTCCTTTTTTCTAACTCGATCACTGGATCTTATCACCCAGTCTGGAAAATGAAAGAAAATATTAATTTGAAAGAACAAAATCCAAATTCGCAATATGTTTATTTTTATGCTATTGTGTAGTATGCGGTGAGAATATTTGCTCGAAATGTATTAACATTGAAACCTACAAGAAAAGAATTCATAAAATTATTTGATAAACGACTTAAATCTTTGATAAATGAAACAGCTTACAAATATTTTATAAAATAAACAGTTGATCAACACTTAGTATGCAGTCTAAATGATCGAAGCACAATGAATAGATAAGATAAATTCTAGACCAAAGTAACAGTATAAAGCAAGAATTAAAACAATCGTATTGATTTGCCTTATCATTTGAATTATAATAAATATTAACATGATATACTATAAAATACTAAAATAAATAATAAATATTAACATGATATACCATAAAATGCAACAAATTATTCAAGTATCCTTCCACTGTTATCGACAGAAACATAGAATTCCTTGATTTCTATTTTAAACTGAACTATCTTCTATCGTAGTGAAATCATTTAAACTTTCAATTTTTCTTTCAACAAGAAAAATTATGACGTTGGTGACTCCGACGTGATCGGCAATAACGATTTTAAATATAAGTCTGATATGATTGCTATGGAGGATATAGCGTTCAAGGATGATATAGCAAGTTTCTGCTTCCGTTATTGAATAAGATACTTGTTGTCCGCATAAATCAATAATAAGCTAACAATATTTTGTTATCAATTTATTTACATAGGTTGACATGTTTTAATATCTATCGGATAGAACCCGCACACAATATCTAAACAATAAACCGAGTCAAGAGTAGCCACAAACAATGGGAATCAGTGATTCGAAGAATAAATCTCCGGGGATACGTTACAATTAATTGGAGACTGTCCTATCGTCCTGATTAGACATTGAATTTAATTCTACTATAGCAAAACATTTAATTGTGATTCTGACCAAATCATTGTGCAACTTGCCCCGAAAACAAATTTGGTTATAGTCGGTCGATACTTATGCACCTTAAGAGTTATGTTTCAATCGTGGATTGTTCAGCTATCGATGATTATTTTACCCTTAGCTCATTCATATATTCAGATTAATATTTCAGCTTCCTTTGGCTCGATTTTTCAACTGATATCTTTTCCTGATTGTTATTATGCAGCATACAAAAAGTTTCGACATTATCATAAAAAGGACCAATAAACAGTCATCGCGTCTAATTTCCACAAAATTGAGCGATGCAAATGATTCTTATCACAATCAAAAAAGTAATTATTCTGTAGAGAAAAAAAAATTATAGGCTAATAGATCATTTTATCAACAAAGAATTTCCCAAATCAACGGCCGTAAATTCACGCCCATAAATTCAAAACAAACAAAAAAATCTACTGGAATTTCTTTGATTACAATCACAGAGTCATCGTTTATTACGAATCTTTTATAGTAGCCAATGACCGTTAATAGTACAAAGTCTATCAAATTGCTTTATTACATTAAGCAAACATATTAAATCGCTATCTTAATCCCTTTCAATTATCCATGATAACAATGGATTCGTACGGTTTTATAATGAGGCATTGACTGCCACCCACTCTCATTACATTAGTCCTTACGGAAGTGATCGACCAGCGAGAACTTTGGACTATACTTGATAAATTGAAAAAGCCATTTCACCTATGTCACAATGTTCATTATCGATAACAGATAGGAGAAAAATTATCGATTAGATAAAAAGGAACAAAAAAAGAAAACGATTGTAAATCAATGAAAATGAAATTATGTGATAATTTTCGTCTACAGATTTATCAATAAAATATATTTCGCCTTGATAGAACAAGTGTAAAATGAATTTGGATCTTTCACTTCAACGAAACGAAAAATTTATAATATATGAGGCTATTAAAAAAAGCAAGTGGTTGCGAATTTATTGCATATAACTGATATTTAAAGCGCATGCAATAAATTGAAAACTTTTCACAGCTGGAATTAAAGCAGTGAAGAAATTCACGAAAAATTCCGCAATCTGAATGCATGGCTACAAAAATTATAAAAAAATTAAACAATCTGATCCTTCCTTTTAAATACACTCGAGAAGTGCTATACGGTCAACGCTACAATTTTTATTTTTATCATTGATTCTGTGGTCCGATGTTGGCCGTAAGTTTCCCGCATACGTTTCGCATACAGTCTTTGCAGACGGCCCATTCTGATGTGCCTCCAGTTCCTAGGTCGCCACGCGTTAAAACTCTGCTACTACTTGATATCATGATGCCCTTATTGATTAAGGACAATGTAGAAGATCCAATTTTCCGCATGTGTCCTCCGTAGAGATGCCAAGTTGTTTGACATGTTGATCCAGAATGCCAAGGTCTTGACGCCAGTTCTATTCCTTCGTAGGGTTGATTTCGTCCTTGTTTTTTTTTTTAAGGCGGACCCAACTTATCCTAAAACTATTCGTCTCTGTTTAACACTCCCACTAAAAATTAACTTCAAATTGATTTTACAGTTACAATGTTTTCTGACTGTGTTGTAAATTCTGTGATAAAATATTGTTTGAGTTGTTGTGTGTGGTGGTGTTTTAGTTCCTCTAGTGGAGTTTTGGTAGACTCTTGTTATCTCGTACGTTGAGCATCCTTTTCTGTTCCTCGAAAAGGACTCTCATCAGGGGCTTGGTCATCAAATCTGCCTGCTGGTTCTTGGAGGCGACATGCTCTAAAGCAAAAATTCTATTTTCGAAACTGTCGCGGATGAAGTGATATTTCACATCAATATGTTTACTTCTTTTGTGGAACTCAGGGTTTTTAATGAGCTTGATGGCGCTCATGTTGTCGATGAAGAGTATGCTCTCCAGATCTTGGCACATATTAATGTCCTCGATGAGTCTCTTGATCCAGGTGACGTCCTTCACAGCTTGAGTTGCAGCGACATATTCTGCCTCAGTAATAGAAAGTGCCACTGTCTTCTGCTTGCTAGAACTCTATGATACGGTTGACTCTCCAAACTTCAGAACAACACCGGACGTTGATTTTCGGGTCTCGACATCTCCTGCATAGTCTGCGTCACTGTAGGCCTGAAGTTTGTTTGTCTGCTCGGCTAGAAAGTAAAGACCATACCCACTTGTACCTTTCAGGTACTTGAGTATTCTCTTTACCGCATTCCAGTGGATTTTCTTCGGGTTCTCAAGATGTTGGCTAGCACTGTTTACCGCAAAGGTGATGTCTGGTCGAGTACCTACGGAGAGGTACATAAGACTTCCCACGGCTTGTCAATATGGAAATTCTGGCGCCTCCTTGTCACTGTTTTTGTGCATTTCGGCACTCATTTGATGATGATGGTCTGCTGGAATTGCAACAGCATTCGCGTGCTCCATGTTGAAGCGCTGCAGAATCCTCTTGCAGTAGGCCTCCTGGTGGAGAAGAATTGAGCCATCTGTCATTCGTTCGATTTGTAGCCCAAGGTAGGTGCTCAAATCTCCAAATGTGATTTCAAAATCCTGGCGAAGTTTGTTTATCATTTCCTCAATCAATTTCTCGTCTTTTGCAGCAATCAATCCGTCGTCAATGTGGATGGCCAGCATCAACGGGTTCTCAGGATCTCCGTTGGTGAAGACACAGTTATCAGCGCTGGTTGGACGTAGTCCAGCTTTGGCCAGAAACTTCGTGAGGTGTTTGTACCAGCATCTCGACGCCTGCTTGAGTCCATACAAACTTCGGATTAGTTTTCACACTCGGCTGGTACCATCTTCATAACCTTTTGGCTGCTTCATGAAGATGACTTCTTCCAGCTTCCTATAAAGAAAAGCTGTTTTGACGTCGAATTGTTTGAGGGAAAGATTTTGGGAGGCTGCGAAGGATAGAATGAGGCGAATGGAATCGAAACGGGATACGGGACTAAAAGTCTCATTATAATCGACACCAGGAGTTTGAATGAAACCTCTAGCAACAAGCCTGGCCTTGTATCTTTGGATGCTGCCATCAGGGAATTGTTTCACCTTGTAACACCATCGATTGTCGATTACCTTCTGATCTGGTGGTGGTTCCACCAGAATCCAAGTTTGATTCTTCTGCAGCGAATTTATCTCCTCATCCATGGTTGCTTTTTTGTTTAGTTTTGCGGTGGCACGGGTTCTTCGAGTGGCTCTTCATCATCTGTCAGCTCATAGAAAGGTTCTTCAGCTTCGCTTCCAGAATGTTCACGATCTCTGGGTCCTCGTCAACTTCAGCAACTTGAGGGACACTCAAGGTCACTGTTGCTGGCTCATTTCTTGTCTTGTCTGCTGAAAATCTTTGTCCAGTAAATTTCACATCTCGATAGGTGTTTACCTTGTTTTCAGTAGGAAACCAGACTCGATACTCTTTTGTCGTTCCGTCGTAACCCACAAAGATGCCCTTTTTGGCTTTAACATCCCATTTCTTTCTCTTTTCCTTCGGGATGTGAACGAAAGCTTCCTCACCAAAAGACCTGAGTGAGGTAAGGTCTGGTTTCTTTCCTAGCCAAAGGTCGCAAGGTGTTACTCCTTTCTTGCTGCTGGTTCCAGTCCTGTTCAAAGTGTAGGCTGCGTAGAGAGTTGCCTCGGCCCACAGCTTCTTTGGAAATTCTCCTGCATTTAGAATAGTCCGGGCCGACTCAACAATTGTCCTGTTTTCGCGTTCTGCTGACCCGTTTTGCTCAGGTGTGTAGGGAACCGTTGTTTGGTGTATCACACCGAGATCACTGGTGATTTCCTCCACATCCCTGTTGGCAAATTCCAAGCCGTTGTCAGTTCTGATGACCTTGATGCCTTTGTCCAGGTGTTTTTCAGCTTGGAGAAGGAATTTCTTCAGGCACTGTTCTGTTTCCGACTTCCTCTTGATGAAAAACAAAGTTTTCCAGTGGCTGAAGTCGTCTTTGATCAGCAAGAAATAACGAGCGCCTCCTATTGATGCCTCAGGCATTTGGCTGCAAAGCTCAGCATGAACAAGCTCACCAACTCGTTCGGTTTTTGAGGTACTCTTTCGAAAAGGGAGCCGATGCATCTTGCCGAGGGTACAGTCATCACATTTGACTTTGTCTTCCGTAAAAGGTAAGTTCATCCTTGTCAAAAATTTTCTAACCTGCTCGAAATTCTGATGAGCTAACCTTTTATGCCATGTGAGGAGTGTATCCTGTTTGACGACGACGTTTGCCTGGTGCTCATTTGCTACGATTCGAAATTTCGTCTCGAAGAGTTGATCAGATCTTTCTCCCACTGCAACGACATTTCCATCTTTCAGTAGATAGCATGTCTTGCTGTCTGATTTCTGAGACATGCCTTTGTCAAGTGCTGCTCCTAGGGAGAAAAGATTGAAGTTTAAATCTGGAACATAGAGGACGTTACTCAGGTATTTCAGCTTCCAGATTTCTCCGTCGAAAACTTCAACCTTGATGTCTCCAGATCCCACAGCTGCGATCGCCTCGGACAGACTTTAGCCGTTAAAACTGGAAGAAATTCGAAAACCATTCGCGCCGATGAGACATGTGGTCCGTAGCATCAGAGTTGAGGTACCAGATGCTGGAACAATCCAGGTTGTCCGAACCGAGAGTCAAAGCACTAATCAGCGCGTTGTTTTTCCTGTTTGAGTGGCCCTCCTTTTCTGCTTTTCTCTTCAAACAGTCCTGCATCCAGCGGCCCGGCTTCTTGCAATAATGACAGGATTTTGAAGATTTCTTATCGAAATTCTTTGGTCGTGATTTCCCAGCTATAAAGGCCATATTGTCACTTGGATTTGCAGGCTCTAGCCTTGATTCTTTGACTGAGATTCTGGAAATAAGGTTGGTAAGATTTCTCTCATCGGGCAGTGTTGATTCCCATGCACTGATAAAATGTTTGAAGGTGGAGGGAAGGGTCATCAAAATTTTTGTAATTATCTGCTGATCGGAAATTTTCTCACCCATAATTTTCAAACGATGTGAAAGGTTTTCCAACTTGGCGACGTGTGTAGCGATGTTGTGAGCTGGATCTTTCTGAACACTGTACCATTGTTGAAGCAGCATGTGAATGCTGGTCTCCGATTTTTGTTCATAAACAGATGAAAGTTTGTCCCACATTTCCTTCGAAGTCGTGCAGTTGATGATGTGAAGAAGTGGTTCCTCATCGACTGATGTGGCGATAGTACGTTGTCCAAGAGTGTCCAGTTTGGTCCATTAGGCACGTGACGCTCGATGAGCGTCGGTTGTGTTTTCCTCTGGAAATTCTTTTTCTCCGCTGACGATGTCCCATGCTCCACTAGAGAGTAAAACGATTCGTACCTGGAACATCCATGTGCTCCAGTTCTCAATGCCTTTTAGTTTGGATATCCTAATTGACTCGTTCTCCATCGTGGTGTTGTAAAATTTCACTGTTGCACGAGGGCGGACTTACAACACGAGATTTTGAACGAAAAAATTTAAACAACACAAAAATATTTATTGTTCCGCGAACCTGGGCCCATAACCTGTTAAACAGGCAGGGTGAAGAATAAATAACAACAAAAATTGTTGAATAAATTGAGGATATATTTAAACACGTCTGAACAGTACGAAAGTTGAATGCTAAGTGAGTGTGGTGAAAGTTTTATGGGGTTAGTTTTGTGTTAAAGGTTGGCATGACTGTGGTGGGCCTTAAGGGCCTGAATACATGGAAAAAGTGAGTGTTTGCATGAGAATGAAAGTTAGGTTAGAGCGCGTACAATTTGATTTTTTTTTTTTTTGTTTTTACTTTGTTTAACAGTCTCAATCGACGCTAACTCAAGCTTACTGTTGCTGGTGGCTCTTTAGTTGATTTCACTCTTATTTCTTACGTTTGACTGACTGAATCAGCACTTGTTAGTACGTCCACTCCTTTCTTTTCCTCGACATGTTTCTGTCTAAGGACTAAATTCATATTCGAAAACAAACAAGACCCACACCAAAAGCCTGTCTACATCATATTCGAATCGTTGAAAGTTTATGCAAGAGTTGTAAATGATAGTATCTGTAGCCTTTTTCATCCTATTTAGTGAATATTTCCAGTTATTACATATTAATAACCATGAATGGTGCGAAAGCCCAAGTCGGGGCTTGTTCTCTTTCGTATTGTCTTTCGTTATTGTTTGTATTAAAAAAATAAGTTCGATGAATAAATTAAAAAAACAGAATAAATTAAGTCATGTGTGGAGTTATTGAGTCAGCATACTTGTTTGAATATTCAAGGAAACAACAATAAATCCTTCATATTAACACTGAAAATATATTCTCATTCCCTTCAAATGTTATGAGTATGGAATTCTCAATTAAGAATGGTTATAAAATTTTTATTGTCCGAAAATCGTTGAATAATTAATAATTTACTACGCATGCATACCTTTCGTCAAGCACTCTTACTTTTCGCAACGCTTATTATTATTCTGGACACATTAGTAAGTTAGATGACTAATGAATCGTTTTTGAAAGTTATACTATGATGACGTTATAGCTACCTTTATTCGCACCAACAACAAACAAATCACGTACTTATTCACATATTTGATCTCAATTATACGGTTCGATTATTTCAATTTTTCAACAAAGGGAAATTCTCCGTTCAACTTCAACAACGAAACAATGTGTTAAATGTATGTTTCAATTACATCATGAATTGGATTGTGAAAATAGGAACATGACCATAATAATGAAAAGTCCCTTTTATCAGCACATGCGTTACTTTGTTTGTCGTCTTCTTTTTTTTTCTTACTCTAAGTGAAACTTTTTGATTGTTATTCAGGTTTGTTATTGGATGTTACGTTTGGTGGTATTCGTGGAATTTTTAACATTTTTTTTTCTACCCATCGATTAAGGAAGCCCCAGAAAGAAGGTCAACCGAAAACGACGACTACATTCACTACAAAATGAATATTTCACATCGAATAGTGGTTGTATTTCAGTAAAAGACAATAAATAACGTAAAGTTTATTATCATCGAAAGTCAAGCCATGTGTAATCTTGCTTGCGCTCAGAACATATATGCACGTTTTTCACAGAAATCGTCGAATCGCATTAGCAGCAAATCATCAATCGAAGTATGTCATGCATTGTTGTGTTCACAGATTCGGTAAAATAGGTTACTTTAGATAAAGAAAGACAAATAATATAATTCCTGTAGTTGTAAATTTATGAGCTGATAAGCTGGCAAATTGGTAATCGAATTGATTTCATGCAGAAAATAAGACCAATTTTCCTGCTAACCGTTGATGATCGATTTTCGTTTTTGAAAGACATTTTTCTAAAATGAATTTTTATCCTCACAGCCACGTTTTCAGATGAATCTTTCATCTGAAGTTGTCTGTAAAAGGTTCCCGTGATTGTCAGCCATGATTTTAGCAACTCAGAAGGGGTCACCTGCTTCTGATTCCTCTAAATACAAAGCATTACCAAGGCGCCATAGATATTTCGTTTCACTGCTGATTTCGTAGGTGGCTCACGCTTCACATTTATCTCTCGTTTCGGTTTGTTATTATAAATCCATTTCTCATCACCAGTAACAATGCGATGCAAAAATCACATCTTTTTGTAGTGGTTAAGCAGAATACCAAGCATAAACAACCATTTTTCAAAGTCCCGCGGCTTTAATTCAGTTTCTAAATAATAACTCCATCTTGGAATGAAACGCAATGACTGTAGGCGCATAGAAATTACACCCTGCGTCATGCTCTATGATAATACAGGCCTTTCTTTCTTTCGTTTGACAAGAGTCTTAATTGATTAATGCCTTATCCTGGTTGATCTTTATCACTGCTATCACGATAAACGCTTTTAAGTCAAGTAAAGGCTTGACTGCATTTTTTTTCTGTTGGAACATATTCAGTATTAGTTTCTTGCAACAAACGATAGTTTCAGCGGCACATTTCTTTTGATTTCAGAACAAAGGCAATGATTCCTGCAAATACTGATTTGTTGGAACGTCATTCGGCGTTTTCAACATTAAAAAACGTAGTTTTATGCACTTCAGCTAAATACCTAATGCTGATTCTTTGACAAATATATTTTAAGTGTTTTGACAGTATATCGGTGAAAACAGTATGGCCAGATGGGAGTGAGTACTGCTTATGTCATGTTACCATAAACGCAAATTAGACTTAGTCCTAATATTGTTGTATTAGTTAAAATGAATTGATTATGAAAAAAAGATGCAAAATACCTTATTAAAATCAAATAAACTCAAGAATTTCAAACTTAGAAAACTGGAAATAATCAGTCCCGGCTTCAAGTTGAAAAATTGTAAATAGATTTGACGACAAATCTGATGATTTTTCGAAAATTGGAGAAATATTTACTTTTTCATCGATAGTAATGTGGTCTCCGAGCATGTTTTTACTCTCAAACACTACATTTGTGGCGTTTTTATTGCTTCAAAAATATGTTATTGTGTTTCATGCAGGGACAATAGAATACCTACACCACGACTTTGATATAATTGCGTGATTTTTTTGTTAAAAAGTTCTAAAAATATGCCCCATAACGTAATTTATGATCACGTAGCACGTAAATTGCACATTATTTCTATAAAAAAATTTCCAACCGAAGGAACCATAAAACTTCTTGGAATATTTCTTTTATAACAAACATCTCTGTATTCACTTAACTGCATAATAGCAGTAAATCGGTGGATTCTATTCTGTTCCGAAAACGTAAACATTCTATTGAATAAATTCTAGTTGTTACAGCTCACCCCTGACTGAAAATAAACAATTTAAAAATACATTTGTTTATCATAACAACATAAATGTGATCTTATGTACTTCCAACTAAATTGAAACATTGATACAACATTAAAGGGTCACTAGACTTTTTATGCTTCGTTTGAAGACGTCTACTCCTGTATTCTTCCTGATTATACTACATTTTGCCATTTGTATTACATATCTCAGTTTCGAAATCCAGTTGAAACGTTTTAGCGTCATATATCAGGGACATGCATACGCGAGTGTTGATACAGATAGAATTGAAAATTTTATTTGTTGATAAAAACATATACAATATGCATATATATGAAGAGAGTGCAGAGAACATGGTTAGAAGCTGAACGATATTATGTAACATTTTGTGATCTTTTAGAGAACAATTGCATATGATGGCACACACGATGCTAATAGGCATCTCAAATTACCCCCTATAATAGGATGGAACCGGCATGATCAATTGGTACGTATAAATTTTATACGTATGAGTACAATGTACTCCGGTCAAGATAAACATATTTAAAATGGAACATATCTAAAATGCATTCTAATATATCTTGAATGTTATCACAAGATCAAAACGTTTGTCTGGCATATTTATTGGTTGCATTCGCAAAGTTTTAACCAATTATCACAATTAAATTTATGAAGTAAATTTATTTATTCTTATCAACGCCGCAATTTCATTCAAACAAATATATTTTAAATTATTCACATGTTAATGTGCAAATAGATTTCAACACTCATAAAATGTAATGAGTTTGAACAATGTAAAATTTACAATGATCCAGCAATTAAATGCAATTCATAGTACGATTCGAATGTGGGAAAATACCACGGAAATTTAATGAAAGCCTCAATAAATGCATGTTATCCTTCAAGTTCACCTCGTTACTAATTGGATTACAGTCCGGATGATGTAGTTATTAGTATTCCTGCAGTATATGTGCTGTAGGACACAGCTTCATGCGCCAATCATAGTATTAATTGTAGAAAATATGATTCTGAAGCCGGACTACCAACGTATCTATCAGTACAAGTACCTTGTCCCAGTAAGAGTACTACTCCCTTGAGTGTATCGGTTGGGATCAAGTTAGGTCCATTCTTTTTCGTTGGATGCGTTAAAAATATCACTTTGATAATGTTTACCACTGTATTCGGGTCGAACTCAATTGCTGCCCGCATAATACGTGGTCAGTCGTGGTATGATAATCTTATAGTCCTCCTCCCAAAGACCATTGTTTGCCTCATCGCCGATCATATGTTATTTAGGTAGCTTGCTCCGCTTTATGACCAGTGGCTGCGTCTTTTTGGGCCGCTCTTTATGTGATAGAGAACATATATTATCTTTGCAAGTGTCATTATCATATTGTTACTGGTCGTATTGCTCCTGCTACAATTAAGATTAAACTATTACCGCGACGGCGACACTGGTATGTTTTTACAGTAATGAAGGTGAAATAATCCTTACAGGCTTCAGACATGTCGTCCATTGTTCGACTTGGACTGTCGGGCTGAGGCCTACCCTGGGACATACTATTACTATTGCTACTGATACTGCGCCTTAAAACGCGACTTCCCCGTACTAGGCGAGACGAAAGTCAGGCTGGCCAAACCGAACAACATGGGTCAACGCATGGCCATAATCGCATGGCTTCCCTCACAGAGAGGGAAGCAGAACAGCTTCTGAAGCAGGGCAAAATAAGAATAGGGTGGGTTATTTGTCGGATACGGCGAATGGCCATTCCCTTCGGTGTTTCAAGTGCCTCGGATACGGTCATATCGCACAGACATGTAATGGAACTGACCGAAGGTCCTCGTGCTACAATTGCGGTAAGACAGGGCATAAAAAGAAGGAAGGTACAGACGAGTCACACTGTGTTCTCTGCTAGGAGTATAACCCGAGAACAGATGATTTGAAACATATTCCAGGCACAGGGAAGTGTCGGATCTTCCAAGAATCCCTAACCAAGGCAAAAGCGCTTCTGCAATGATTCGTATACTCCAAAACAATCTACATCGAAGTTTCATCGCCCAAGACCTACTGGAACAGTTCGCGAGAGACAGGCAAGCTGACTTACTACTGCTGAGCGAGAAACATCACACCAGGAACTCACCAACATGGTATCCAGACGAATCCGGTACAGCCGCCATCTGGGTGTGGAACAGTGCACACCTACAAGTGAAGGATCGGGGGCGAGGAGATGGTTTTGTTTGGGTTCGGTGTTCGGGAACTACACTCTTTAGTGTATACCTAACTCCGAACGAATCGTTGTCGTCCTTTCAAATTAGGCTCAATTTTTGGAGGACGCTGTTTCAAGTATTGATATATTGGCCATGTGCTCGTCGGAGGGGACTTCAATGCAAAGGGAATCGAGTGGGGCATGCCTCAGTCAGACCCTCGGGGCAAACGGATCCTGGAAATGGCAGCACGAACTGGGCTCGTCGTACTGAACACAGGCCACACCCCTACTTTCCGTCGATGGGGTTGCGTCGGCACCATATGTGACATTCGCCTCGGAGTGCCTAGCACAATCAGTTAAAAATTGGAGAGTGCTAGAGGATTCCTCGGCCAGTGATCACCAGTACATAGCTCTGGAGATCCATCACGATGCTTCTCGAAGACCATGCGCTTGTTCTTCTGCGCTCCGGTGGAATACTGAGAAAGCGGATATTGAGAAGTTTTTTGAAGTGCTTATGGCACGATCACCGCTGTTGGAAGCAACGCTAGAGGACGGAGAACCCGCGGCAAGAAATGTCGTTAACTCAACTATGAGAATCATTACATCCGCCTGCAGATCTTCAATACCCCTACAAAGACCCCGGTACAGCAATTGCCGAAAAACGAAGGGAGTTTCACAAACTACGACGAGGGACACAGCGAGCTCGAACCCGGGAAGAGGCATGTATCCGATTAGCTGCTTACAAGTCATCTAGAAAATGCCTCCGTAGACTTATCAACAGCTGCAAGGCCAGCCGCTGGCAAAAACTGGTGGACAACGTGAACAGACCCCCATGGGGCCTGGGCTACAAAATAGTAATGCGGAAGCTCGGTGTTCAAAGGTCACCTCACTCATACGAGGCAGAAAAGATGGACGAAATCGTGCGGACTCTCTTCCCCATCCATCCCGCCATCGTTGAAGCCGTTCACTATGTAACACCAATTCCATTTTTCACGAAGATGGAATTGGAGAAAGCAGTTTTGTCTATGAAGGCCAGAAAGGCTCCAGGACCAGATGGGATTCCAGCAGAGGTGCTACAAATGGTCTTCCATTTTTCCCCTGATCTGCTCCTCCGCATGTTCAACGCATGCCTGCGCAAAGGGCTGTTTCCGGAGTGCTGGAAGGTGGCGAGACTTGTGCTCATTACGAAGGGAAAAGGGGATCCCGAGTCGCCAGTTGCATACCGCCCACTGTGTGTGCTTGACACGGTCGGAAAAGTTTTTGAAAAACTTATCAGGGGAAGACTCGCCGACGTGATTCGTATTGCCGGGGATCTATCTCCACGGCAGTATGGCTTCAGAGCAGACCGCTCCACCATCGATGCAATTGGAGACGTCAAGGAGACGGCTCTTAATGAGCGTTGTGCAGTCGCTTCTCCTCTACGGATCAGAACTGTGGGGTGACGCTCTCACCAACGAGTTACACCGGAAGCGGTTGGCACAGGTGCAGAGACAAGGAGCATTGCGAATCGCATGTGCATACCGAACGGTCTCCGGGGCGGCAGTGCTGGTAATCACAGGGGTGATACCCATCACTCTCCTTGCGAGAGAGCGCAGAAGTATTTACCTGCGCAGAGGTGAAGATCGAAGAGAAGAGATCACCAAGGAAGAGAGACGTCGCTCTCTCAGTGATTGCCAACAGTCCTGGGAGCAAGAAACAACGGGAAGGTGGACTGCACGTCTGATCCCTGACCTGAGGCCGTGGTTCAGTCGAGTGCATGGTGAGACCGATTTTTACTTGACCCAGCTCTTAAGCGGGCACGTTTGTTTTCGGTCCTACCTTTACAAAATTGACAAAGCACGGTCTCCTAACTGTGTGTTTTGTGCAGGAGAATTGGATGACGCCTGTCACACATTCTTCTACTGCAGGGATGGAGCTAGCAGCGAGGGGTCCTACTCAGCGAAATCGGAGAGCTCTGTCCGGAAACTATCGTCGGAGTAATGTTGAAAACAGTTGACAATTGGAGTCGCGTGGCGCAATATGCTCGGGCAGTGCTGATATTAAAAAAAGCTTTATTGGAGCGCTGGGAAGCATCGGGGATGGATGGATCTCTTTTGTAGCACTTTCTTCCTCTCCCGTCCTTCCCGTTAGAGAAGAGATACCCATAATGCGAAGGCGCCTCTAGGCGTAGGAACACGAGGCCTAGCCCGAAGTAATGTGTCAAACGGTTCCAGGCTAGGTTCTCAGGTTGACAGGGGAGTGGGTGGGTGGTTGGTTCAAAAAGCATTTTGCGTCTGGGAGTCCCACACTCAGGGCGTAAACAGCCTTCACCTCCCTACCAAAAAAAACTATTGCTACTGTTGCTGCTAACTAAAACAAGGCCCGAAAATCATGTTTAATAGCAGCATCATCGTGTTATAGATCAAAACTTATAATATATCAAAATTGCAATTGAATTCTATGAAACCCAGAGTGGACGTAATCAGAATCATAAAACCGATTCCATCAGATTAGTGGAAAATAACTTATGTTTACTGATATCCAACTTAACTTGTGTTAGTTATTTAGTTATTGCTACTTTTCTTATCATTGAGCCTTGTTTTAATTAAATTTATTTTCAATCAATTTCAAGGCACAACTATCGTCAGCAGCTTCTGAATTTGATTCGTTTGATATTCTTGCTAAATGTACTTTGGATTACGTTGATAATGAATCTTATCATGTGTAATGTACTATTTAATTTCATTGTTACTGTGTTACATGATGACCAAAATGTCCATGCATTGTAGTTGCCCTTTCTGAATTAATGATGAATTCAAACCGCGGTAAAATTGCCTTTTGTGCTTGCTTTTTAGGTATACACTTACACTTTCTTTTGTAAAACGGACAGATTGTTAATCTTCTGTGATTGATACAAAGTTGAAAGACTGACTGAAAATCAAGTGTAAATTATTAGACTATTCAACATACGAACTTTCGTTGAGTTCATTAAAACAAATTATAAATATACGTATAAGCCTCTATCCAATGAGTGTCAATATTTGTTTTTAATTTCTTAAGAAATCAATAAGCCTCAAATGCTTCACATTTCCAAACAGAATATGTTTTCCTTCCAATATTCCATTTAAACAGTTGTGCGGGAACTATTTGAAGAATATTGTTCTTACAGAGACACATTTCTTAAAATGTCAAATACCTATCAAGACATATCTTATTGTAATAACTCACTTGTCATTATTCCAAGAATTCGTAAATTATTATCTGCAGAGACGTTTTGGGCACCTGAAAAGAAATGTGTGTATGTGACCACATATGAAAGTGAAAAATAACGAAAGTAACTTATTTTACAATTGAATATACAATTGTTATTAGATGCTTATAAACAGACTTAGTTGCTTAGAAAATATTTTAATTAATATAATGCTATTTAAGATGATTCCTGTAATTAAATTTAATTATTCCATTATCAATTGAACTTTGGTAATTTCCTTATTACTAAGTTTGAACGCTGTCATTGATGTACATGACTAGAACGTGTCAAATATACAAAGCAATTCATTATAGATTTCATTTATTTCAATTTATACTTTAATTTATAATTTATATTGATCATGAAATGAAAATTAACCTAAATACACTCTATTTTTAGTGGTTGTATAGTTAAGAAAATATGAATGATTTTTACCACTGAGTACTTTTCATTTTAATTTAACTACTAATTCGAATATTCTTGATTTAAGATTTTATTATTTTATAGCATTTTATAGCATATTTATGATTTTAAGGTTTGAATCTGATTTGGGACAAGTTGTCGCTGTTGCTGCGTGTCATTTTCGTAATCGTGGCTCAAATAGTTCTTCTACTCTTTGGCTTGATAGAGTATACAATCGAACTCATATACCCTTTTCAAGCATCTCATGCATCATCGAATAATCTGCCATGTGTACAGGAAATTCTTTACTAATTTTGCAAACACATGTCAGTAGCCATAAATATGAGATGAGTTGATTGTCAGCGTCAAACCGAGCATAGGTTTCATAACGTATAAATAATTGCATTATACTGTGCAGCACTGTGAAAGTGTCAATTCCTTTGCCTAAAAAAACGTTGCAGCATTTCATTTGCAACATCAAACGGCCATTGAAAGCCATCGTTTGCTCCTAAAAACTTACAATGGACGTGACATACGTGCTTTCAAAAAATTGGGGTCAAATCTAGGCCAGACAAGGTCAATTCGCAATATATCGTGAACCATCATTCGTTCATCAACTATGGTTCATATCAGTGAACCTTTCATGAAGGTTCAGCTCGATTTAAGTCAATTCAAGGTCAAATCGGAGTGAAATCTAGGTCAGGCAAGGTCGATGCTAACTCTAGTTAACATTTAATCAATGTCGAGCTCGATTTCAGTCAGGTCAAGATCAAACTGAGGTCAAATAAAGGCCAGGCAAGGTCGATTCTAATTTTTTTTAACATCTAACCAAAGTCAAGTCCATATTCAGGCACCTCAAGATCGAACTGAGGTCAAATAAAGGCCAGGCAAGGTTATTCAGTCAACTCAAGATCGAATCGAGGTCAAATCTAACTAACACAAGGTCGTTCCCAGCTCGAATCAACCTTTCATGAAGGTCCGGCTCGATTTCAGTCAAGCCAAGGTCAAATCGGAGTGAAATCTAGGTCAGGCAAGGTCGATGCTAACTCTAGTTAACATTTAATCAATGTCGAGCTCGATTTCAGTCAGGTCAAGATCAAACTGAGGTCAAATAAAGGCCAGGCAAGGTCGATTCTAATTTTTTTAAACATCTAACCAAAGTCAAGTCCATATTCAGGCACCTCAAGATCGAACTGAGGTCAAATAAAGGCCAGGCAAGGTTATTCAGTCAACTCAAGATCGAATTGAGGTCAAATCTAACTAACACAAGGTCGTTCCCAGCTCGAATCAACCTTTCATGAAGCTCCAGCTCGATTTCAGTCAAGCCAAGGTCAAATCAGAATGAAATCTAGGTCAGGAAAGGTCGATGCTAATTCTAGTTAACATTCAATCAATGTCCAGCTCGATTTCAGTCAAGCCAAGATCGAATTGAGGTCAAATAAAGGCCAGGCAAGGTCGATTCTAACTTTATTTAACATCTAACCACAGTCAACAGTCACCTCAAGATCGAATTGAGGTCAAATCTAACTAACACAAGGTCGTTCCCAGCTCGAGTCAATCTTTCATGAATGTCCTGAATATAACAGATTGCAGTTTAAGAATTTTGTCATTGCTTGAATTGCATTCATCAAGCTGGAAGTGACTTTGCCTGGTATATGGAATATTTTTCGGAGGTTCTTGTGGCTAGAAACTTGCCATGTTGCGTTGACCTAACAGGACTGCATAACACAGCAAGTAGAAAATGACAACAGAGACTTCTGCTTGAGATGGTAGCGACCCTCGGTGGTATATGGATCATTTTCCGAAGGATTTTCTAGCTACAAACTCAGCACATTCAGTTAAACAAACAGGAGCGCATAAGACGGCAAGAAGAAAACTTCTTGCCTGACGGCAACAGAGACTTCTACTTGAGATTGTCGTGGCCATTCGTGGTAGATGGAACAATTTCGGAGCGTCTTCTGCGTAGAGTCTTGAAAGGTTTGGTTAAACTATCAGGACTTTATGCAGTCCTGTCCTTTAGTCCAGTCCTATGCACAGCAAGAAGAAAATGGCAACAGAGGCTTGTGCTTGGGATGGTAGTGAGCCTCCATGGTATAGTTATGGAACATTTCTCGAAAGTTTTTGTGGGTAGAAACTTACCATGTGTCGTCCACCTAATAGGTCAGCGCTTATGCGCTCCCGTTACTGTAACCATAAGTACCTTTCTTCTAGCTACGGGATCGCCCCGAGAAGAATGTCATATACCAGGGAAGGTCTCTAGTAGCTCAAGTAAAAGAGTTTGATGTCATTTTCTTGTGGCTGGGTTATGCGCTCCCATTTCTTTAACCAGCAATGCCTCTTTTCTAGCCATGAGATCTCCCGAGAGGAATTCCGAAGCTCCCCACTAAAAGCTATAAGTCTTATAAAATGGATGATTTTTAGTCTTAGCTATGATTGATCATAAAATTGAGAGAAAATCTGCAACGATGCGTATGTCGTTTGTCGCTTTGTTTCGTTTTTACTTAATTATTTATCCATGTCTAGAAATGACAAGCGTCAACGTTGGTAGGCTCCCAAATGACCAGCTAATAAATAAGACGCCTCTGCAATCTTAAATTGCAACCGACGCCAAGAAAATCCTTTTGATTTTGTTGATACCGCTAGAAATAACGCTTTGAATCGTCGACACGTTGATAATCTGATATGATGGCATCCACTTTGAAAGCAACCGTGGAATATTCAAATTTTTGTGTAAAATTACAAGCACATTATCTTAGAGATTAATAGCTTGGAAATTTCCAGCTCAGAAATGATTCATCCAAAAATTTAATTCGGAATTCTTTATTTTCTTATATAGATGGGCTAGTGCCCTATGCCGACATGTATCTACGATACTAGGACTTAAGTGGGAGTTACGAGGGAAAGAGGAGCTGGCAAAAGATAGAGCATGCATTATTGTTGGTAACCACCAGAGTTCATTAGATGTCCTGGGTAATGATAAATAATGTTCATTTGAGTATTATTATAATTATTTTCCGTATTACTATTCTCAGGAATGTTCCACATTTGGCCTGCCATGGACAAATGTACTGTGGTAGCGAAACAAGAACTGTTTTATGCCTGGCCTTTTGGTTTGGCAGCTTGGCTCAGCGGCTTAATTTTCATTAATCGGGGCCGCTCGAAAGAAGCGCATAATGTATTGACCAAAGCAACCGATGAGATTCAATTGAAAAAGATTAAATTGTGGGTGTTCCCAGAAGGTAGGTCCAATTCAATTAAGATGGCTAAAACAATAACTTGCAACTTAATTTAACTTAGCATCTTAGTTTATTTATTTGCAACACGACTTTTGGGTTGATATCTCAGTGTTATAAATCATTCTTTGAATAATGATTTTTCGAATAATTGACATTCACGCTTTGTGGATGCATTTCCATAAACCTGAGGAATCTTCAGCTACGTTTTCTTCAAAATAATCAAAAAAATAGACCTTGTCGAAATTTAAAATCGGGCTGGCCTTAGCTTGCAATAGTGAAATAAATGAAATTTACGATTGTGATATGCTTTACAGGTACCCGACGCAACACTGGCAAAATACATTCCTTTAAAAAAGGTGCATTCCATATGGCCATCGATGCTCAAATTCCTATTTTGCCAGTTGTATACAGCTCATACATGACATTCCTTGATGACGAAAATCGATTGCTTAATCCTGGCGATATCATCATTTCAACTTTACCGCCAATCTCAACGGAAGGACTTAAAACCGAGGACATCCCGCGCTTAGTAGAACAAGTTCACAAACTTATGTCGGATGAATTTCAAAGGATTTCCGAAGAGATTATGTCGCGTGTGAAGGCATCAAGGATGAGCAAAATTAACAACATACCCACAAGGATAATGGAATCAAGTAAAAAAGATGAAAACATCGATGAAAGTATTAAAACAAAAGGATTGAAAGGTGTTATCAAAGCACAATAGGGCCTAAACATGATTAAATGAAAATAACATATAGAGAGAAAGCTGAGACAACAGTGTGATAGCCGTATTATGTATAATGAATGTAAGAATATGTGACAAAAACAAAACAACAAGCCGTTATGGTGAATTTAATGTTTTTTTGTAGATGATAAATAGACGGTAGAATTAAATTTGATTCAAATATTTGTTATAATTTTTTATGTATGAAAATGTAGTCGAATAAGATCTCTATTATTCATTCGTAGTATCCCGTAAATACGAAAAAAAAGCAACAAAACAGTTCAAAAGCTATTTAAACATGTACCAATGTATCAAAGTTCTTTTCTATTCCATTCTCAAACTCGCAACTTAATTGTATTAAGTCTATTTATTAACAGCGAGTTGGATTTGAAAAATAAAACATTTAAAAAACAAATCGAGCTTGCCGGTTCAAATAATTATTTTTTAAGCTAGCAAAAAATGGTATTTGCTAATTATAATCACTGTTTGACATTGCAAATATCTTAAGTTTTTAATGGAAAACTTGAAGAATTTGTGTTGAAATTAGCTCGACATTTGCAATTGCAATAGTTCAAATGATAAATATACTATTCTTTTCTTGTGATAATAATAGTGAAAATATTTACATAATTGTGTATCGTGTATATTGTCTATTGTTTACACTTTAATGTAAAAATAATTTGCATCATTCAAGTTGTGGATACTAGAATAAAAGAAATATGAAAGAGTCGAATTTTCTACGAGTTACAATTAATAGAGAAGTTAATTCCAGTACTGTGTGATTAGCTTGATTGTCAGGAGCTACATTGGGTTTGGTATGCCCGAGCATTAAATGTGCTGGTCTGGATTACTGGAGTTAATGAGTGGTAGTCCTGTGAAACGATTAAATAGTTGTTTGAACTTAGCGTTGTTTGATCTCGTTTTCATTTATATTGTCCCGCATTATTGGTTGCCATTCTAATGGAATTTTTATGCTTTGCAATGGCTATAAGCACATGATGTTGCATTTCGATGCTCTGGCGTTGTTTTTCAATAAAAAGTGTAAGTGCTGTTCTCTCTATTCATTCATCGTAGAGCTAATCGTTCCTGTTTTCAGCCATCTTTATGCCTCAATACTCCTTGGTGGTTTCCGGATGTCTTATCTTTTTTTCTAAACATATGGTGGACTTATGTTTCATTTTAACTTCGATTTTACTTTGCTTGAGCTTTGGAGTCCGGCTCGTGTCCAAATGTGTAATTTTGGCGATATGGGATTTATTTTCGTTACGAGAAATTGGGCTGTCTCCCAATAGGCACAATATTCGCAATATTCCATGGCAATTAAGAAAGCTTTCTTTTTGATGCCCGAGTAATTTTATTGGCACTAAGATGTTGGACACGAGCGGAGCTTGCAACGAATGATAGCGATAGCGAAGTCGATGAGCCATTAACGATTTTCATTCAAAGTGTCTTCAAGACGTTCTACCGGTTATTCCTCTCTAAATCTTTTCTTATGCAACACAAGCCTCGAATTTTCTTATAATCTTGTAATATAGTGTGTCCAACGCTTCTTTATCTGAGAAAGCTATAAACACATCCTTTGTGAAACTGCAAACAACCTTCCGCTAAATGCTGTCAAATGGACGGTGCACTTGTTCCAACGGATAATTTTGGCGATGCCAAAAATTATATTTTATATACCATTCATTTTTTATACCTTTTATCAACGACAAATGCGACTTACAACTCACGACTGGTGTTTCTTTTTCACCCGCTGGTGAATGCATTGTCAGTTATGTGATAATCATCCACGCCGCCAAGCAATTTCATTTTCAGACTTGTCGGGATGCCGATTCTGTAGGGAAAAGCTCGTAGAGCCTAAGCTATTTCTATTTCCCGAGAGAAAGCGCATATTTCAAGATCTGAATCTTTACACCTGATTGCCTTTGCTGTTTAATCATTTCAAGGAACTGTTGCTGATTTCTGGAAGTTTTTTATTCATGGAGAATTGTCAACGCTTCGCATAAGCTCATTTCTTGGGGCACTATCGAATTTGATGGTCTACTTAACCGCCGGTTTTTAGGTGAGATTCTCCTTATATTCGCCAATAGGAAATCATAAAACCCAGATTGTATATATCAACTGCCGTGTCCATAACAGTGAGCGCAAGTTCTACCTCTTTTTAGCAAAATGTCATGCGTTTGATTAGTCCCCGGGTGAGATTCTAGACTAACTCTGGCACTTCAAAGGCATTAGACGGTCTAACTAGTGAGGTGGACGTTTTGAGCCACAACCAGATCCCAAAATGTTATACAGGCATGCTCTCAAAACTGATTAGGATACGAATCAAGCAACATATCATTGTGGGGAACGATTCATATGTTAGTAACTTCAAGCTCCCCGACTGTAAGATAAGGTTTACTTGTTCAAATTTCGACAGAATACTATTTTCAACATCATACTATTCAGCAGACATGCGAATCACCTTCAGAAATTTCACACACAGTTGGGTTTACGTGGCAAAATTAACACTTGAGACTATTTTCGGTCATACTGACGCTGGCGAATTTGTGATCAGTGGAAATTGTTTATTGAATAATTGGCTTCGTGACCATTATGCTATCAATAAGCGTATGTAGCTTAAAATTGCAGCTCTCCAGTTATATCAGAGAAGAGACCAGCAACATGGCATCGGATTTTCAGAGTAGTTTCGACCACTTATCCACTTCCAAGTATTTAACGAATCAGTAAGTGTGCAGAAACTTTTTACTTTAAACGTCATATTTATTTTAAACTTTTTAGATGATTGTAGTCTTTTTACATCCACAATTTGTTTATCACTGTTAAAATGAAACAAGTCAATTCATTTAAGAAAAAAACCTTAGAATTAAACCAGACAATATATTCACGCTAAGACTGGCAATCATTGTTGGAATAAGCGACCTAAGATAGAAGCAATTTCGAATTAAACTATCAGACAATTAACATTGTGATTTACCTCGTCCTGATGTCCGACTAATCGTAGAAACATTGCTTGACAACGGTTCAGTTTTAATACCACGTCCTCTCCCGCTTACAACCGAACTAAAGCTAAATGATTCTTCTTTTGGTGGTCGTGGTTTATTCTTGTTACGAATCGACCATGGATTATCTTCCTGGTCCTCATCGCTCGACTCATGCTGATAAGAACGTGTGGATGAGGATGTATCGTGAATCCTTTTGCGCGCATCTCCTAACGCGGGGTAGCTCACATTCGATTTCATTTCGTCGTCAAAATAATGCCGTTCAATTTTCGGTTGTGTAAGATTCGTATTTGCCGAGGTTGATGCATACGAACGGGCCGATGTTGAAACGTACGACTTACTATCGTCGAAATGTGAACTTCTTGTGGAGAGTGCTTTGCGAGCGGCCGACAAATCTGCACCAGGTGGAAGATGTGACCCGGGAATCATGTCTAAAGCCAAATCATAGCACATATAGTCAGAGAACATGAATCCCCAACGTACCACACAGGATAAGGCGCAATATTTGCCAACGTCGATTTTGTCGTGAAACTGCGAAAGCTCAACAATCTAAATCTGTTCAAAAGCATTTCAATTTTCATACTTACATCACATGAGATATTATTTTGATACTCGTATGTATCGCGTTCGAATATCGCATCCGAAATGAAAATTGATTCGGGTGGCTTCACTTCACCCTTTTCCGCTGTTGCCACTTTTAATGTGTAGAACAAATATTGAATAGGATAGATCTTAAAGTTCACATTGTAGTCGCCAAAGTATTCGTTTTGTAAAGTGTTCACAATGTTGATCATCATCTCCAAGTAGTTTCTATGCGTGTATAACGGTGGATATTGTCCATTTTCGTCGGGTTCAACGAAATTCAGCAAATCGTTAATAACTTTGCCAAAGTTGCGCTCACCCATTGCATTCGGTGGTACCGGCAGTCGATGAGTATCATCTGCATGGGCTTTTGCCTGGTAACCCATACCAATTGGTAGTGTTCCTGCAATTAACGTCTGACTTTGAAAATATTTCGCAGTTTCAAGAGGAAAAAATCGTCTTGATGCACTTATTCATATTTCTTTAACTATTTACTTTCACGTCTTCTTCACTTTCCACCTACTCTTCACGTTCAATGTAAAGTGGCAACTCACTAAATATTTCCGCTGTTTTCAGATGTGATAACAGCATCATTTTACGACGAGTTTGCTCACTTTAAATAGAAGTATCGCAAGAGATTGGGAACACTTTTTTCAGATGTGTCAGATAAAAAGAATTTCAATGTAAACAAATTTGAACACTTACCCGGATCAATGAAAGTTTGAAATTTCTTATTGACGCCATACTTCAACGAATATTCAGCAACAGCTAATTCAGCGGGAATATAATCATTTTCCGTTGTTTTCGCGAAATAGTTTCCCATAATGAAGTAATATTTGTGCGTAGCGAGTGCTATGAAAGTTTTTTTTAGTGGACAACTGAAACATGTTCCTAATAATTTATGGAAAACAGTTCTCACTTACTATCATTTGCAGAGCAATCCCTAACAGTATCCTCAATTTCTTTTTTCATCAGGCGCTCTGCTAACTCTTTCTCACGCTTTTCTTTCTCAATAAGCGACAGCGGTACACCCTGACTAGAGAACCTTTCGGCGGCACCTTTACCTTTGATCTTATCCTTTTTAGCTCGCTCCTCAAAAGGTGCCCGCTCGGATACACCCATTTCCTATAATGACAAGAGAATAAATTTTTTAACTTCATCATGCATTGCACACGATGAATTATTCGAAATATTACCTTCCATATCGGACCGGCCAATGTCGCCACTTCGCCCAAACTACGAATTACTCGACCGGCTCGTGCTTGTTTTTCCTTATAGTCGAGCATAAAGAAGAAAAATGCGTTTTTTGGTGGATTTTTTGGCATTTTGGATAGATTTAGTTCTATTGTACGGTAGTTAACTTTGAAATAGATCCCAGCAACCCACCTTTGTCAAGAAACTTCACCGAATGAAGCCTGGAAGTCCAACGCATAACCTCAAATGCAAACATAAAAACTGAAATTCGCGCAGACGTCAAATCCCATCCAGAATTGGAAGTGTGAAATTTCACGTTGGAAACTGATTTGGTTTGTGTAATGAATAAGTTAGCTAAGTTGGTTTGTAGGTTTCACTTAATTTCTACTCAAGTTGAGTGAAATCTGGGAAAACCCCCAACAGTTAAATATTACACTTGGTTAGTTTACGACTAAATTTCATGTGAATTATGACGCAATGTGAAAATTGCATTCAACATTAACCAAATTGGAAAAGTTAAAACTTTTCTTATTTTATTTCCTGCATGTTTACCAAGCTTTGTGAGTTTGTGCGAGAACTATTTCCACTTAACATGTCCTAGCTGTGTGCAATGATAAATAGATACAAATTACTGGAAAGAAATTTTTTGATTTTCTACGCTGAAAACCGCAAATCATGAATGTATGCGCTCTCATTGAATGCTGTAATGCAAACTTTGGTGTAAGAAATTCCACTTTCGGTAGGTAAAAGAGAAAAACAACCCTGGAACTGTATTCTAATTATTATTTATGAGTTTGCAACTCGAATAGAATCGACTCAAAATGTTCTGGAAATTGTGAACAATGATAATTTAGTGCAGTAAATATTTCATATTTCTGCCCCCAAAAAAACCACGAGGCCTTGCCTGAAATTTCCCTTGAAAATCTCAACGTTTTTCAATTTGCTCTAACAAGGTATGAAATTGAAGCCGTGGCTCTTACAAGTGCAATCATTGGCGGAAGCATTTTCGCCACCGGTCAGTCATCAGGGAGAATGACTTTGTGACTCTACCTTAAGTTCCTTTCGAACCTGTTTTCCTAGCCTTTGGCACCGCTAGTTAGAGTCAACGTGTTTTAAAATATGTGCACAATGATAATCATATGCCTAATCGTTAACAAATTTTTTTTAAAGAAATTATGACGATGCAACTTGCAAGGGTTCAATAAAATCGATAATTATTGAGAACGATGAATGGGAAATTGTTAAAGGTAGATCGGAAAAGGTTCGCTGATTTCGATAACACTGCAGAAAAACAGTAGAATTCCTCTGAAGAGACCACATCTACCTTTGTTAAACACATACCACGTTATAAATGAGATTGGAAAATATTTTATACCCAAATCAGCTAGATTACAAACAGGTTCAACAATGAAATTTAAAAAATTAAAGAGTAAAAAAACCTCCAGCCTTATCAATAGATTTTATTTATATCTTTTTATATCAGTATAAATTTTTTGTTATAATTTCGCTATAAACAAGTTTTTTTTTTGCATATTTTTCTATAAATTTTCCATCAACGTTCCATGTGAATATAACACGTACGTAGCAATATAGTTTTCTTATTCTTTTTCGATTTTTAATTATTTTAATAATAATAATAGCATACAAACAATGTTCTATTCCTTATTGGACTTTTTTTGCGAATATGAATCGCACAAATGATAAGTATATTAAAGATTTGCGTTTGGGGGAAGTGTTATTATTTTCATTGATTTAGTCGCACATACTCGGAAATTTCAAACTATAAGTTCATATTTGGGAGGGGGATGGTTCGGGTTCCTATTATTTGGCCTATTATAAAATTTAATTGTTTAACTCTTTAGCTTCTAGTTTTTTTTCTTGCTGATTACTTATGATATTTATAAGTATGTATTTCCATTGTGAAATTTAAAGCTCGTGCATCAATGCGTAAGAATTTGTTTGTTATTTTTTTATTGTTGCTGTTTTTTTTTGCATGTCGATTGACTAAACTCAACTATTTTATATACACATTCAATAAGTAGAATTGGACGTTGTGTATAATGTTCATTATCGATCAGTTACAATGATTTTATATAATTAATTGATATAAATTAGTTCAGCTAAGTTGAGAGTGGTTGATATAAGAATGGGCAGTCTAGGCGTTTTACTAATAGATATATAGATTTTTTTCACTATACGTAACCTGCTCTTTGTAATTGCCATAAATTTCAGGGATAACAAATTAGAGGATCAATAACTGAATGAGTTAAAGATGTTAATGTAGAGGCTCAAATAACGATAAGATAAAATAGAGGAGAGGACATATTTTAGGTAACAAAACTGTAAGCCAACAACACAAAAATCATATTATCTAAGTGTACTCTTTGGACGTGTAGACAAATGTAACTTGTGAAAGATAGCATTATACATATTAGCAGATACAATCCTTTATTTTAGCTATATCTATTAGCTTTTGAGTACTAGTTGTTTGTATTTGTATTTGATACACTAATTGCCGACTGAAAGCCTTCATTAGAAAAGCGATCAATAACACATTATGCCCTTACTGTTGCCTTGCAATTCAACCATGACTTTTTGTTTCTATTCTTTTCTATTTCTATCACGACATTTTCCTAATCAGTTCAAGATTATATAATTTCATCATATCGAACGACCGAATCATTATACAAATTAAATTTCCCAATCGAAATCTTTCACACATGATGTACTAATTATTTAAGGAACAGAAAATAAATGACAATGTAGATTTAGACGATTAAAAAAAAGCCAACATTTATGATTTCCGATCCTATCGAAAATCCCCGCTGGCTATAATTATATTCTAGAATTTAAGCTGGAATTTATATAATGTATTTTTATAATTAATATATTTTTTTTTTGGATTGATTCGAAATGCAAGAGTTAAACAATTGATTCGTCGTGTGTCAGACATTTTTGTGTTTCACATATGTCTTGTATGTCATGCACATGGCTCATTCATTTTTATCTCGCCTCATCAATATCTTCGCCTTCGGATGAGCTCCGAATTGTATTGTATTGTGAGTTACGACTTCGTAGCATACGTAAAAAACTACCTACAGCAAATATCGTACGACGATGTCGATGAAATATACCCTGATAGAGAGCGTCGCGTAACGTTTTTCGATCCTCCACTAAATCAACATGAGCTGTTAGGGATTTTTGATGAGGTAGCCTTCCGGAGCGCACTGCAAGGAGAAATGTGAAATATCAAAATTAAATAATTCAGCGTTGTTGAAATCAGTGTTAAACTTAAAAATATACTACAAAGTTTATTTATGAATTTATTTGACTGTATGTTCCAACGTATCGGTCATGGTCTTCCGCTGCAAATTTTTAATAGGATCGTTGTTAAAAATTTTTCCTAATTGATAAGACTGCATCCTCAAGGGGTATTTTCATAGTGCTGTAAGTCAGAAACAGACCGGGTCGTTGCTGAGTTTCAAGCTTAACTTCAAGTTGAGAATTGTCTTGAAGCTCTGGAAATTTTCTGATAGCCAATTTCACACTCCCTAACGGTCGATTCGAAGGATGAGTCTTCGGTTGATCATTAATTGCAAACTAAAATTGACTTCCAACCTGACGTACAAGCCACGCACCCAAGACAAACGTAATTAGGTTCAAAATCATCTACATTAGCATTTTCAAAAAACTCTCCAAAAGGACAAGTCTTGAATTGAAATAAACGAATGTTGACTCTTTCGAATCGATTAAACAAGGTGTTAATCTCGAGTGGCCCAAATTGAAAGCAGGGGTTAGCTTAGGAGGTTTTTAGTTTCTCGGAGCCATAAGGAAGGTAAATATTATTTACGATTCTGCTGGGGAGCTATGAAATATTTGAACCGGAGGATTATGTAAAAGACATTAATATTGGAGATTTTCAAATTTAAAACTTTTAGATATTTTTCCCAAAAACAGTTCAATTCAGATTGGTGAAAAATCGAAGATGAGCTGTAGTTAGAATTCAATACAAATTAGGATAGTGAAATGTTATATGGCCAGTACATTGTTTCATCGTCACTCGAATACTTTCAAGGTTTTTTTTTTTGAAAATAAGCATTTGTAACGCGGTATTATAAATTGATACTTGTTCTCCAGGGTTTGTTTCAACGGAAATCAATACGAAAAGTTTTCAAACAAGAAGAATTACACATAAAAATTATCATATAAGCAGCAAACAATAATATTTTCCTCCTCTTAAAATCAACGACTTCTAAAGTTTACTTTTGATAAAAAACAAAACTAATTAGTTAATTGAATTAATGAAAAGTGTTTATGTTATTGCATTAATCAAAGCCTCTAACATCAACCCTTTTGTTCATTTTGTATTGGTCTCGACTCTTTGACCTGAAAATTATTGAATAATTTCTAGATCCTATTAATCCAAAATCGATACTTGCACACGTTTGTACACGAGAAATGCTAGTAGACATTATTTACATTTGCACAGCAAATAAATTAAGCTCGAGACGTGCATGCAGTTTTAGACCTATTTTTTTGTTTTGTGTTTTTTTTTTTAAAAAGGACAAAAATAATTTACCAGTAGTGGCCAAAGGCGATTTTGGCGACTTAACATTAAATTCGTCAATATTTCTGGTCGTCGTATTCTTAACTAAGTCGAGTGTAAGGGCACGTTTTCCTAGCTCGGTATCCGAAGCTGTTGTTGTAGTGGTAGTGGTAGTCGTTTTTGGTGTTGTAATTTGAAGCTCAATGGACCGTTGACTGACTGCACTTTTGGCGGTTGTAATATTGTGTTTATTCCCAGAATTGCCGCCTATTGGCGCATTGGGCTGATGCTCAGTCTGTTGGGGCACATCGGCCGCTCGTTGTTGAGGCGTATTCGATGATTCCACTATCGAAACCATTTCGCTAAAAATTCCGGGAACTACTTAAAATGATTCAATAATTTAACACTTTAAAATTCAACTGTCTCCTTTTCTCTCTACAAGTATGATTGCAAGGTTTCACTAAAAATAGGCAACTGAAGATATATCAACGAGCTCAGCACGATAAGGACAGTCTTTTGTTTGGAGTTCTCTGCGTTTGACGGTGGTTTTGTTTATGGTGGTCTGGCTTCACTGCGATAATTTGTCTCGTTTGGTAGGTTAAGGTGACAATCAAAATCAGCAAGTTCAACGAAATGTCCTGGCTTTGACGAATCAACCGTTCGGCTTGAGGGCCTACTGACAAGGAATGAAGGCGTGGAGGTGGCACTTGTTTCTTGTGAAGATGAGAAATCAGTCAAAATTATTTTTGGTAGAGTACCTAGTTCTGCGGCTAAGTCGAGACGATACAGGCTACTGATCAACTCGTGGAAGTTATCATTATGATCCACTGCTCCCAGTGTGGTATCGTTGCTCCTGTGCCCGTTCAGTTGAAGTCTTGATGCGAAAGTTCCGTAACGGTAATTGTTATCAGGTGTAATTTCAAAACTCCTCATGCTCTTTGCACTGTGGTCAAAAGCGGGAATGTTAGCAGACGCACCGATTTGTGGACTTCGGAACGATACAGTATTCGGACGTCGTTCTATCTCAACACAATTCGCACGACTAACGGCACTCTTGATCTCAACGCGAATCCGACAATCTGTCGATTGTTTCCACGAAAATGACGAGGCTACCGAACTATGTTGACAGTTTCGAAAATATCTTTTGCGATTTCTAGTATTCACAGGCCGATTTGCATGAACAATCTGGCGAGCAGTTGTTGAAAAAGGATTTCTACTTGAATCGGTGCTACTAACGCGACTGAACTCTCTCCGATTTAAAATCAAACTAACTGATTCTTTAATACTATTTAGATTATTAGTATCACCCTCTTCGTCGTCACTTGCTTTACTTTCACCAACTTTTTCTAGATAGCGTAAGTGTGCGAGAAGCCCTTCATCATAGTGGTCGGAAGCCAATTGGATAATACTTGCATTTCTTGAAGAGTTGTTGTTGCTTGTGAAACGTGAATCGTCAGTTGTGCCATTAATAAGTTGAGAATTCACTACAAGTACTGGCCAATCTGACAACCCTATTGAGTTTTGACTGCAATTCTCAGATTTAATATCTCCTAGTTTGCGTTTTACCTGAATTATCCCCGAATTCGAGGCGTATTTCTTATTTGTTGTGTATTTTATTGATTTGTCCTTATCTTTGTATAATTTATCCAAGTTTTTTGATTGGGTTCGAGAGATATTTTGATGCAATGAATCACTTGAATGAACTTTTCGGTATTCAAATGGATACTTAATAACTTTAGTTTGATAGTTTGATAGACGTTTCAGTTCGTCTAACGTCGATGCAATTTGAATACGTTTCACAAAGTCGTTGAATAGTCCATCGGGTGGATTTTGCTTACACAGTGACGAACGACCACGCCACGGATAGACTTCAGTAAATCTAGAAAAAGAAAAATAAAAAGATTTACTAGTCATGTGATGGCATGATGGTAATATTTTAGGGATCAATTATAATAGACTTCTACTTATAGCGAGTCATATAGAAGTAACAATCATCGTTAAGGGTGTGTTATGCAGGTATAGTGTTTTGTTCAAATTATTTAGAAGTATTACGTTTATGGTTCAATTAAGTGTGTATTCATAATCCATGGCGTGAAAGGTCACTTTTCTAACCAGAGGCTTAAGGTCTCCTAGAGAAACTTTGTTGCCAAATCCACAGCTACATGTGAAGTTGATTCGGCTAGAATTAGTCTTAATTTATATTATGACAAGTTATTTATCCTAACATGACTTGATACGCTTGCGATCCTTTTGAGGTTTGAGTTTGAGGTCAAGGGGGCACCATGAGTACAGTGAGGAACCACTTTTCAAGGGATGATGCCAATCGAAAAAAAAGGTTATAGACTCGCATGCTGATAACGTTTACTTTCAGCGTTTACAAGCACGCTTTTTAGAATGTTATATATGTCTGATGTATAATACTCCCATGGTTCTTCTGGGGTCTACTTTTCATCCAAGTCTTTTAAAGGAGCGAAAGCTCCTTTTGTTAGAAGCTATTAAAACGTGCTGTAACTGATAAAAATGAATAATAACTTATTAGTCTGGGCTGTTGTAACTACCCAAATTCTCAAACCATAGTTGACAGCCAGGGTAGTTTCAATCGGGAATCCCACCTTTTTCCCTGAAATGCACGTTAATCAGCAGAAATGAGAAATCGTATTATTCCATAAGTGCAATGACAGTTTTCCTTATCTCTAAGAGTTTGTTGATTCGGCCATAATTGTGTGAACTTCGCAAAGGACAACATGCTATTATAACACAACTACGTCTCGTACTAAACAACATGTCTCTGCATTCTATGTCTTTAATACAAAAGCTCTGACTGACAGGATAATACTTTTTACCACCTTTCTACATGAGAAAACTATCTGCATCTAAATAAACCTGTATCCAATGAATCTACTACTATAAATATGAGTATCTAATAGTCGCATAAACAACTGAATTGGAAAATCTATGGTTCATTCTGTTCAGACTTTATTATAAAATGTTATTTCATACTTCTATGGACATTCAACGCATTTATGCATGCATGCCTGAACTTGAGTACATGAACAAAGTGCACATTGGATGTTTGTATTGTTTTTTACGCTTCAAATAGGAAATGTGAGAGGAAAAAAATGTCTTTTTCCTCATTATATTTGCACCTATTGTTCATTATTATGAGCTTTTTTCCAGTCCTTTTTATTTATTTATGCCGTTCTTTCAAATTCCCAATGATATTTGAACCAAATGAAATGTTTTAATGTTGTGCTAGAAAAAAGGCATCTACCTTTAGGATCATGTGAAAATCAATTGAAATTGGATTAGAAAACAATGATATGAAAATGATGAATAGAAAAGGTAAGGAAATGAATCAAAATGACAGCCGATAGACGAAAGATTGAACAGAGGAGGAGCAGTTGAAGCTTCTAAGAATGCAAACATATGTATGAAAACAAAAAATGTTAATCGGCAAAGAAACTTTCAGCATCACGTTATATACACTAGAGTATGTGGTTCACTCTTTCGCATGAAACGTTGGATAAACACATGTTTCTTTTTTCAATTTGTTGAGAATATGCCACGTGTGTGACTTTGAAAGGATACGGTTGGTGAAATTAAAGCTGAAGATGATAGAGTTGGATAAATATGATCACTATGAACAAAAATTTTAAAGGTGTTATAAATTTCATTTATATAAAAAAACCCAAAGGACCAACAAATTATTTTGTGTACAAAAGTATCGGATAAAACAAAAAACCATAGGAATGGATTGATTGTGCAACCTTTTGAAATTCTTTCTTTCTTTTCTATAAAATTGTAGTTTTCCTTTAAAGTTGAAATATCGTTGATACTGCCAAAAATGGTTTACGGGCTCTTTAGCTTATGATATTTTATTCATTTAGTTTTTATAGACACCCTGAGCGAGATGCTGACAGTCAGCCTAGAATGAGGAGGAGCAGATGTTTTGAGGTTTTACAACAAAATTGGTGATTGGAAACTTTGGAAACTGGTGATCCAAAGAAAAGCTGTGGGAAAAGGAAAACCTATGTCAAATGAAGCGATAACGATCACTTTGTGAATGCTGCTGAGGATCCCTACGGACATTGAGTTGTAACGACGTACGCATATAGATTGGAAGTTATACCACATGACTGGTGTGGGAATTGCGGATAACCAGTACAAAGTGGAATAGGGAAGAACCTCCCGTGCAATCTCCCGACTTTTGCAAAGATCGGCAATTGGCGCGCCAAGCTTCAGTGATCTAAAAGAGGTGTCTAATTGTGATACGAAGATAGAAATTTGCTTTGAGCTAGCCTGCGACCGTTTAACACATTACTTCAGACTAGATCTTGTTCGTTTTATGCCTTATGTCATACTCGATCAAGGGGGAGCCCTAATCCCAGAGGAAGGGGCGAAATGAGCATTAATACAACATCGATAAAGTTTGATCTACTAGAATACTACCTGGCCACAGAACAAATCCTTTTATATTTTTGCAACTTAAAGAAACTCATCCAATTTTTTGACAAATGTCATAGAAATCTATACATCATTTTATCCACACCAATCCCATTTCTAATGACTTTTCAAACTTTCAACTTACCGCGGATAAACATAGCAAGGAATCTGGAAAATGTCTCGCCGCTTCATATCACACCTATTATTTTGTTTTACACACTTAATAAAACTCTTTCGTCTTCTATTCAATCTACTTCTCTTCGAGTTGCGATAATGATTTGCGATTTCCCGCTGATTTTCCGTTGAAAAGAAACCATTGATAAATAGCTTTCGTGTACCATTTTTCACTTGCAGAGTCCGTGGATGATTTTGCAAATTGCATGAGCTACCAACAACATACAAACGCGATGCACCACCATCATCAATTCTCATCTTGAAAAACGAAACTTATTACAGAAAAGGACACTTCCGAAATCACTTTTTGTATACGACTCGGTATGTACTAACTGACGATATTGACTGCAAGGAAAAAAGTAGCAAGTTCCCACTAAACAATCTCATCAAAGCTGTATTTCGACTTAAACATACCTTTCAATAAACCCCTAAAACGATTTGGAACCAATAAACTCAAATCAGTATCGTAATCGCGACTACAGCAAGAAAAAAGGAAGGATATAAAAAAGGATTACTCGAGGATATTTGCCGGGTGTAAAAGGGGTAAGCTCGTGTAGTTTATGAGGTAGCATACCGAAAAAAAGCCGCTGAACAAGTTTGGCGACATTCTGAACAATTCGATGACATGCAAAAAAATTAATCAGATGTCGTTTGATTTGAATTGGAAATTCAGATTAACCCCACAACCCAACTCTCCATTCCTCCAGTATTATCAGCATTGGATGAAGGAAGACTAAGCACTTAAGTATAATGGGTGATTGATGGCCACCCATTCAATTGATTTATTCGCGGAATAGATTAATCCAATGTGCGTCGTGCAAGATTTAAGGTAGATTAGTAATGGGTAGCAAGTTGTTTTTTTTTTTCTTAGAAAAAGAAAAAGGATATGAATGAAATTGGGAAAAGCATAATTTCGACATTATCAGATGCACTGAACTTCGTGGGCCTTTTTCTGGCTGTTAACAGGAAGCAAAGATTCCTGGAAGGTGAGCACTTCTACTCAAAGGATGTTTAAAACATTGTAAAAAACAGAAACATTCTTTTGTAGAGTGTGTACCTGATTATCGGAAAAGATATGGCACTTACCCATTTTGGTACTGTATTTTCCACTGGACTTCTTTACATTACAAAAGTTGAAATCTAAGACCGAGGGTTTGATGGACCATTGTCAAGACAGAAAGAATACTTCGACGGATAGCACTTAGGCGCCAGTGCTTACAACTTTTTTCTTCTTTGTTATGGGATGCAATGCTCGTCACTGTACAAAAAGTAGATACCCCATAATGGCTACGTTTATACCCCATAATGCTCGTCACTGTACAAAAAGTAGATACCCCATAATGGCTACGTTTATTTTTGAAATTCACACCCGGACACTAGCAATTCGTATCCCTTCCTTCAAGGCACGTATGACAATTGAACCTAGTATCTGTTAACTCACATCGATATTAATGTATTACTGTTTTTTTTTTAGTTCTTCCTTTAGTTTTAATTCCATAATTAATTATAATTCGTCTTCTTCTCATTACGCTTCTTACTATTTAATTTTTTTTCCATTATGCGGCTTCAATTGTTTGCAAGGTGCTACGCGTTTTTAGGTTTTTGAGGAGTAATGGATATAAAATTATTTTGGCGGATTTTAGAATAAATGACACGAAGTGGAACCAACTTCCTGTGGATTATGGATCTGAAATATTTGATACGCTCATCACGGCTCACTGTGATATTACTGTCGTATGTTTCAAGTAGCATGAACAGTTAAAGGTTTGTCAACAATCGATTGAAGGCGATGGATGTCCTGGACGATTTTCCACCTTGCAGTATTATCACTAGAAAAAGCTCACACACTACATAGGCATCATGAAGAATGAGATAGGAATACCGAATGTACAAAAAAGCGAATTTATGCAATTTTGAGAGTGTGAAAATCAAAGGACGTATATTAGTGGAGAGGTATTACCTTACTGCACCTGCATCTTTAGGTTCAATACTTCCAATCTTTAACCAGATGTATTTATTAGTACCAAGGTACCAATACTCTGATTGCAGATCAATCTCGATTCCAGCCATTTTTCATGGCTTTTCATTTTCCCTTTTTGATTCCCCGCATTTATCTTCCTTACAACAAATTGACTAGCATTTGTTTCTAAACAGAAAAATAATTAAAATTAGCAACATCCAAGTAAGCGCAATATAAATAAAATAAATAAAAGTCCAACATGAACATCCTTGTTACTTAAGCATGTTATATAAACGGCAGATTTCTTGGCAAATGTTCAACACTACACAGCATTATTTTTATTGCCATGTTAAGGAAGCATGAACAAGTAAATATAAGAGTATATTACAAACATACATAAACAATAACAAAGCATTCTAATGAACTCGGTTATGTCAATATTCTCAACACTTTATTGTTAAACTTTTCGAATCTATGTTTTGCACATTGGTGACATGCATGCCAACACACAAAGTCATTTCATAATGCTATCCTTATCTTAGTTGTTTTCATCTGCTTTCCATTTAACATGTTCACCAGTATCGCAAAAAACAGGCACAACAACTACGCTGAGAGGACTTGCCATACGAATGAATAATGGTTGATTCGTTGATGGTAGAAACTCAAGCCACTACTTTGTAAGGATGCTTTAATAAGTAAGTTCACTGGCACCATTTCTATTACTACACCTAATCTCGGTGTTCAACTTTCCCTATTTCGCCCTCTCGTCAAGAGGGTTAATATAGTATATTCACAGGATTATTGGATTTTTATTTTTGAAAATAAGCTAAAGGAGAGAACTATTGTTCTAAAGCTCAAAGTTCAGTATGAATAAAGAAGAAATGGAAAACAGGTCAGTGTATGTGAATATTCGATGTGAAGTGTGTAAAAAAATTTGCCATGACCAGCTGAAGAAACGCAAAATGTTCTGGATGCAAAGAAGGAATTGATGCAGCTGCAGTTAAAGGAGAATAAACTCCCTTGTTAAGCTATAGTTTCTTTGCTATTGTAAGCATGGTCAGAGAGAATTTTAATGAGGTCAAATAGAAGTTGATAACCGCATGAAACTATAAGGATTGTAGTTGAATGAAGTCCAAATGCATGGAATCTATTACGGCGTTAACATATGAAGCGTATTTTCCTTGTTTCGTTCAATTCGATTCTTTAAGTATAATCGGGATTCTCTACCTAGTATATGAAAATTGGAAAGCTATGTAGACTATATGCGCATAAGGCTTCCTGTTGAAATGAAAATTAAGTATGCTGAATTGTAATAGTCGGTTATTTGATAATATTTAATTTTGACTTAAAAATAATCATAAAGGAACTGCATGGAGCAATGGTGCGGTCTTCATCGCAGTTGACAGTTTAGTAGATATCCTGACTAGAAGAGGTACGTCCATGATTAATGCCAAGCAGAAGAGCAGTCACGCTATGCTACGCATTATTTTAGAATTATTTTAAAATAATCTTAAAAATATAATCCAAATGTTGCATGATACCTAATGTCCTAGCTAATTTTTCAAAAATTTAAATCAATTTCTTTTTGAATAAATTCTAAACGCAACACGGCCAACAGACTTCGATTGATTAATTAGGGTAATACCCTGCAAGCATGACTACATTCTCAGGAAGACTAATTCAGTAGCGATTAAACGAGCATCTAAAACTCATTATGGAAAGGAACAAATCGTTTAAGTACCGAAAATTCAATAGGTACACTCAAACAAAATAAACACAAACAAAATATGATTGATTAGCCTTTAAATGCGTATATTACCATAGGGCTAGCAAAGTTTCACTACTAAACATTCATTTTATTAACAAGTTAATGTTGTCCAAGCATCATAATTAAGTTGATTTTCTTAATTACAAAAGGAAGCCTACCAATACTTATCAACTATTCTATTCCTATCTACTTTCCTTTTTCGGTTAGAGCTCGGCTGTTTCAAGGCTAATACGAGGGGAAGTAAGACCGTAGATTAATGACCCCTATTAACACCACAGGTGAAAATACATATTCATATATTTATAAAGGATAAATAAATATATTACCATATAATTTACATTATTCATCATAAACACTTCGCAAGTTGCATACATTTTCTTTTAGATTAAATGGTTGGGAGGAATTTTCAGCAAACAGATTAATAGTAAAAGACTTACATTCAAAACAATTGCCTTCATGAGGAGCGTACATTCTTTTTGTTGTTCCGCGGAAAGTACAAAACACAATTCCCAGGTCAGTTCAAATCTGAAAACATGAAAATTATATATTATTATATAATTTGAAATTAAAGTTAGTTTTACTTTCATAATCAACCACTCTATCCCTTACAAGAAATTTAGAAGAGAAAAAAAAACTGATTTTTGCTGGTCAGCAAATCCAGGTTGAAATCCACAGTGAAATTATCGCTGACAGGAACTTACCAAAGCAACATTCCTCAATAACTCCATGCACGGTTCACGATTATCCTTTGAATTGGTGCACTGCTTCGATAATATATCATTTTATCTTCAAAAGGAATAATTTCCTTACTAACCAAGTAATCTCTGAAGTGTGCTGTAGGAATTCAATAACAATATTCAACGGAGTTTAGGTTATGCGCGTCCGGGAAGGATTTTCCGTGTATAGAAGATTAAGTTTCAATTCACAAAAAAACATTTACCACGAGAAATCCTACAACTCCACCTCCGTCCGTTTAACTTCTCCCCATTGATTACAAACTACTACTTCTATAAAATCATATTCCTCCAATTGCTAAAATTAATTTACTAAATAATAAACACGATTCATACCAACAAATTCTGCGTCATTTCGCTTTAACAATAAGTCGAAGGGAAAAACCCAATAAAAAATTAAAAGGTTTAATTCAAGGAAAATGCAATTTCGACTAACGCAATCATAATCCACAGGTGGTCAGGGCTACCAAAGCTTTTCATTCTCTTTATTTTCTTTATTTTATAAATCCTGACTGTATATATACATAGTCAGCTTATATGTTTCACTTTATTTATGCTTGACAAATTTGCCGCAATGAAAGCAGAAGCAATTTTCCTAACAAGTGTTTCGTTTTCACGTTGCGTGCAAACTTTCCATTATAGTCTCCACTCACTTCGAAGGAGAAAGGAAATTGTCTTTCATGGCTTGAGGGTATGTACATCTTCTTGTGCTTTTAATCTTATTGTTTTTATTTCTATTTTCCTGTTTTATTCTTCGTCTCAAATATTTTCTATAATTAACGGCTGTTATTTCTATTTTTATCGTTTTTATATTTACACATTTGCAATAAATCTAAATATAGTTCGCATGTATTCTACGTAGAAAAACGATTGCGGAAAAACATTTTTCATATGACTAAGTGGTGCCGCCGTTGAATCTGAGTTGTATATCACTTTTGCCATCATCTTGGGCTTTTCCTGACGGCGTTATTGCCGCTGGTGGAAATGTCGATGGTGGCGAAAAATACGTACATGCATTTCAGCAGATATGGTGTGATGGACCAAGCAGGCGCCTTTCTTGACAAGACAAAATGAAAGTGAAAAGGAAATGCGGGAGTTGGCAAAAAAGGGAGGGTAGTAAGGTAGGTTGGCAAGCAACAACACCTTTAAGATATAAGTCGAATATTTTGATGCGATTGCTGTTGAAAAAGACATTAATTGCGGAGGCGGCTATAGCGCAGAAGCTTGGAGTGTTTATTTCGGTCAATGTTTTTGAATCAGTCACAGAGGGTTGAAAATTCAAAGGAAAGTTTAGTTTAATTGAATTGAAAATTCAACATGATTAATGAGTTTGAATGCAGTAAATGAAATTTTCGAATAATAAATTGTGAAATAATGTAATTGGACTGATAGACTATTTTTATATTCGTGATTGATTAATTGTGTCACGTTTTACATTGAAGTTAATTATATTCGTGAAGCCAAGAGGCTAGTTTATAATTAATCAGGAGTCAAATTTTTGCTTAGCAAACCTCGGAGCCATTTCTCTAACCAAATAACCAACAAAAACGTTATTACTGTTAGCAACTCAACGATAAAATGAATCAAGAGAACAGGACAATTATTCCCTTGATGCTTTGCAATAAAATAGTAAGCATATTGACGTCATATCCTAACTACTCATACAAGCTTTGTTCTTCCCCATGAAAATATTAGCTGGTAATTACGAATGCATTCGCCTGACAGCATTCAGCCTTGACGAACGGAATGCAGAGAAGCATATTCCATAATTTATAACAGGAGCTTCCACTTTATATTCTATCCTTTATTATCATGAAGGTTGTACTACATTTTAACATTGTATATTACATTGAACGAGCCCAGTTATAAAGTATACTACTCGTACTGCTACCGGTGAGCTGTATTTTTCCGTTGTATGCCATTTAAAGGATATTTCACTCCCGTGTGTCTTCATCTAATTCAGTTTTATTTCTTTCTCGCCATCCAAGCAAACGGAAAATATACTTAAAATCAACAGGCAAAACACCAAACACACCGCGTTGTAGAAATAAGGAAATACTACGTATCTAAATTTATGCCTGACATTAGCTAAAGGAGCTGTCTCGATTGCTTGTATAGCAATTACCATTCATTTTCAAGTTTGCTTCGTTAGAAGATGAACTATTTCATAGATTTTTAATGAGCGATTCACAACATCACGGAAACATCCTGCTGTAGCAGGTCTACTCTGGCCCAGAAAAATTGAATTTTCTATAAGGTTTCCATTCGTTGAAGGTGGATTAATTGAATTTCGCTTGATTACTTGGAGCTTGCTTCATTTTTTTTTTCCTGTGGAGGTGAAACTACTCAGTGCTACTCTCTTGGTACGAAATAACTTGAAGCGGAAGATGACGGGGGTAGTTTTATGACTGTTGGACCGCAATCATCAAAAACAATTTTCTCAAGTTTGAAAATTTCATGAGTAATGGGAAATGAATGTAAGCAATCCGAAATATTTTAGATTAAATTTTGTTTATCAGATGATTGTTTCTTTTCACGATTTCGGTGCTCGTCGGATTTTCAATAATTCGCAAGAGACAAATAGGCAACCATTTTTAAATTGATTTAGTGATCAGTTTGTTCTGCTTTCGGCAATGTGCGATGATCTCTACTCTTTGGAGTTGGTGAACGTTTGTAGTACACGTTTCATTGACAAGAGTCAATAAGGATTGCTAAAAAGATATGTACTGTAACAATTTTATTGTTCGCTGATTTTGTTGAGGCGAATACTTAACAAAACACCAAAATTTCGAACAGAATTCAGGAAGTGTGGTTAAACATTTATAATCTCTCTGAAAAAGCTCATATTGTCTTCCCCGATTTCATCCTTTTCCAAATACTAACTATTATAAAGCGCTCAGCCTTTCCAAAATTCTGTTTATAATCTGTGGCAAAAAATGGAATATGTTACCAAAAGTTATGAACAACCAGTGTAGTGCGAAATAGATGCTTATATATATACTATCTGCAATAGTAATTTGGAAATACCTTTCGTCTCACTTAACATCATTCTACGACAGGAGCGTAAGTCGAGTCCTTTGAATCGGCCTTTATCCATCCTCATAAATAGTAGACCGAATAGCTACATGATGTTCCACGCTGAATTCTCAGATTAATTGAATGATTCTGATTCCACTATGCATAAAATTAAAAAAAAAAACTAATTTTTATTTTTTATGCGCAACTATAAAGCAATCAACATTACATGTAGAAAACAAATAGACAAAATAGCGTCTCTATCGATTTTCCATTTTGTTGCATCTCATTTGGCTGACTGTATAAAACCTGCCCCCTAGAGGTACTTAATGGAAGAATGATTTGTTCCAAAAAAATTTAAGGCATGTCATGAATGCGTCAATTGTTGTAATCAGATTTTTTATCTAGGTTTGTTTCGGTAAACTCTGTATGCACTCGTTATTTTTAATTTTGAGACTTTCTTCAACCTCTTCAATCTTCAATCTTTCGTATAACTCCCAAGGTAGTTCCACTAGCCGTCATCTAAATAAACATACACCATCCGAATGTAACAAACTGCTTCCATCAAAAAATTAATTTTTATTTCTTCAACACGATAATAAATAAAAGTCTTATTAACTTCATTCATATTTCTGCAAATACACACGTCCAACTCATAATTTTGAAAAATCAAACAAACCAAAAAAAAAATGAAAATCTGGAATCATTTTCAAAACAAAAATTCTAGTAGGAATATTCCGCTATAATCGCAAAATTCCCAAATAAACACTTTCCCATAAATAACAATACACAAATGTTTCAAATCCTCAAAATAGAAAGGAGGGCATACAATTTAAGATGTCCGCAAGCTACCCAATGTCCGAACGCAATATTTCAATTAACTAGAAAAGATTAAGAAGAAGAAAAAGTAGATAAAACTGATTGTGATGGAGGTGGTGACCGGGCGGCTTGAATAATCTTCAGACGCAATTCTTTTGATGAATATAAAAACAATCTGTTGATTTTCAACATCCCCCTAAAACGTCAGCAAAGCTCAAATATGCATTCCAGTTAATTCGATAAAATTTTAAATTTAATTATGAATTCATAAACGGAAAAGGAAGCAATAATGAAAATTTTATTACAGTCTACGCGCAATTACTCGTGAAATAGAAAGAAATTCGTGGAAAGGTGGCGACATTTTTAGGTTTCGTATTGCATCATAAAATATAAGGCAGTGGTACCAATCATATCGCTAATAAGTAATTGATCTCAAATTAGATTCGAGGCACACTTCAATCGCACGAAAATCAAGTGTTGCGTTGAATTGGAAAAAGGATATTTCCGAAATAAATCATTCACACCTTTCGACACCCCAAAGAAATCCTTCGGATGTTTGTTTGAAACAAATTGATTTCCTACGTTTCTCAAACTGAGCTCTTTCTTGTTCTCTCTCTCTCTCTTGCATCTTCTCAAATCACTCGACAACATTGTTTTTACATTACGCCTCTGTCTTTCCAATGTTGCGAATTAAATGTTAATCCTCCAACAAAGTCATTACCACTACCACGATCATCCCCAATTGGATTTTTTGATAACGCAACATGGATATTTTTGTATTGAGTAAACTTTTCATGGTTCTATTTTTATAGGATATCTACGGAGTTCGTTTAATGGATATTTCAATATGGCTGAATGAATTTCGAAAATATTGATAATTTTTCTTTTATTGTTTTGCTGATGTCGTCAATAAATATCATCTGGATGGCTGAAACTGAACGGGAACTTGATTTTATGTTGTGTGTCACAAATAAACGAGTAGAAAATGATTTTTCAACAATTTCAATAAAAAAATTTTTCTTTTTTTGTGCTGATTGAATCGTGAACGTAAACCAAAATGATGGAATTGATATTACAAATAGAATTTATCGGAGCATGATGAAATGCGATCTAGAGTTATAAAGAAATTTTGTTTGTAGAAAATATGAAACATATATATTGATTTTATATTGCCTTAATGATATGTAACACACAACGGGGCTCGATACTACAAATATTGTAAAATTTAGTTCGCATAGTTAGTTCATCTATCGTGCGTTTAAACACGCACTCGATCAACTAGAAAGTTACTAAATAAATCAAGTAAATATAGAAACATTGTTTACAGACGTAGCGCGGATTGTTTTGTTTAATTTCATAAGTCCTGAAATTGAGTACTTGGTCCACTTGTGATGAGTTCATAAATCCTGAGCTACGATTGTAAAATAATCATATCTATTTTAAAAACACTTGAAAAAGTTGCCTTCATGTATCAAGGAGGGTTTTTATTCAGACTATTGAAAGTCTGTTGAAAGAGTTTCTTGAGAAATATTTATAATTTCATGCTTTTAAAATTAAAGTCTTTCGCACTGAATTACGATAAATTCAGAGATCATCATAAACTCTAAATCATGATAAAGCTCAAAGCACTCAACATAGTTACATAGGTCACATAGGCTAACATAGGCCAACAAGATCAACAAATTAGACAAGATATGTATAACTGTCTCAGGAAAATTGTTTCCTTCCTCTCAATACGGAAGACTGATCCATCGGCGAGTGAATTTTTGGCGAATTTGGTATCAAATAAAAGCCTAAACAAATACTTCTACACGACATCGGCCTGGACTCAAGACAGTCTTTGAAATTAACGAATTTCGAATTCGAGACAAACCCGTAAAGAGAAACTATTAACCACATTCATAGATCCGAGCTCGAACACTTCGAATCAACCACATTTATCGACGACCGCAGGACTACAATCATCTCTTATTATATCTGTTAATGTAATAAATTCAAATAACGCTAAAGGATCGCGATGAGCAGGAAGTGGATCGGAAATAGAAAAACAATTTCACTCTAGAATACAGAGGGTATGTTTGTTTAGCTAAAAAACAAAGACATGTTTCTCCTTCAAAAATGGTTTTTGAATTAGAGCCAGCAGTGTTTTGCTGTTGTGTTAAACGTTCTGGATGCCAATGGATTCAGGGGACACTTTGAAAATCTGACGATGCGTTCAGCAGTACAATTGTTACCCGTAAGCATGTCTACCCTCGTGTCTTATCCAATTCTTTTTTTGTAGATGACTTTGTTCTGAAAGCTTATTAGAACGCGGGTTTCATGCAGATTGTTGGTAAATATACCGTAACCCTTATACGTAGTTTGTAAACTTTTAAACAGGGAGCTGATAACTTCAGCAAAAAGAAGGAGGTATTCAACAATTCCAATAGAGTCATGTGAAAGAAAGCTTACTTTATTATGAAGCAGCCAAGATCTCTTTGTACACTGCTGGGAGGGGCTTATACTGGCCACTGTTTTGTAGGCATACCTAATACAAGGAATTGTAGCAAGAGAATTAATCTAGAACCAGTGGGCAAAGGTGGCAACGGGAGGCAGTAGAGTATCTTCTCTACAGTTGTTCAGTTTCACGCAGAGGCGATCGAAGACATGTGTAACATCAAGCTTTATTTATCTTAACTAGATGTGTAAATGTTAAATGTGGGATATCCTGAAGATCGCATTACTTTATATTCGATGAATTATCTGCCTAAGTAGAGCGTTCCTATGAGTCTGAAAATTGCAATTTCTTGCTCGAAACGAATGTCCTCGAACGATTTCAACCATAAGCTCACCACGGCATAATAAGGTCAACTTTTAGATTAACTTCGACATTTCCATAGACCGCACCCTAGATTAATTAAAATAATGTTAATATATTATCATCATCGGAAGGACAAACATGCTAATTCGTTAGATACGAAAAAATAACATCTAAATCATGGAATGTATTAACGCGACTCTTCAATCTCCATCCATCTTGGTGAATTTCATGTGTGTGTACACACACGTTTCAAACATGGGCTATTACGTATAACATATAAACTCATACGTGATCATTATCGTTCATATGCAATTTGACACTCTAATATTTCACCAAATGCCTCTAATTGAAAATGTTCTAATGTGTAATTATTGAAAATAACAGTTTTTACTACATTACAGTACGTACATAATACGTAATATATGAGTATCACTTATCATATTGAACACTCCTTCAGTCTGCACCATCATTTCGATTTTATACAGACATTCGCTCAAGGAGGAGGGATTTGTGACAATGTTTAATCAACGGATGTCGGTAATGTAAGGAAATGATTGTCGCTTTGAGTTGATATAAGATTGTTGATATTTTTTTTACGCTTTATTACGTATAATAAATAATGAAGAATTGGATATTTGTCTATTGGATGTTATTTAACGGTAGATTCAATACAAATGGTATCACTTATTGATATCTCAGGATTTGAGTTATATCATGATGATGTAACTGAATTTTTGATTTGAATATTAAATATGATTACCAAACCCAAAATACCAAAACCAAAATAAATGGAATATTTGATGAATGTCTAAATTTTCTCTGATTTTTTGCCATAAAACAAGTACATGCTTTTTAAAATTATTTGTTTTTGAAATTCAAATTTACTTATGTTTGTTATCTCTGTCTGATAGAAGCCATAATTATTACTTGGGATCAGATAAAATGTTAAGATAAATAGTCTGAATCAACCAATTACCTCAGTTGGTCGAAATAATCTGTCGCGTGTTGTAGGAATGCCAAAACTTTACGAATTTAAAGCCTCTATCCGGCTCATTTTTCTTCTCTAGGAAACCAATATTTCTAACAGTACCCAAAATCATTTATCAAGGGATCGAATTTAAACTTAAGTAGAATGTGCACTTATTTGTTTTGCATCTTATACATTACCACTAATCTAGATCAGCCAGCCAATTTTCGATAATTCCACTGGCCCTCAACTCCTCAATGTCGTTTGCTTGAAATTTATACTATTACAACTCACCTTTGCGCTCACAATTCTATCTTACTTCAGACAATCATAAACAAGAAAAAAATCTAATTGGTTTTTTTTTCTTTTCGCGCCGTGCATAAATTGAGAACTTGACTCCGTTAAAATATTCCTTACGTCGATTTACCTATCGCCTTTCGTATCACAACGAGTCCCAAGCACAGTTTCGCATAACAAGGTTTTTGTTATTGCTAAATTCTCCAGAAATTCTATTATCCTACTTCCGATACTTTGATAAAGTTTTTTTTTTGTCTTCGATTTTGTTTTCTTTTTAACAAAACGCGTGGATGATGAGACAAAAAAAACGAAGAACGTGAAACCTTCAATCTAACACAGGCGGTGGCAGTTTATCGACAGGACCCATATTTCCGCTTATTCCCACTAGTGAATGAAGCGTAAAATTAGCTCTCAACTCTCTAGTTCACCCGATGTAAGTAAGGCTCAACATTATTGTCAATTTCATCGTGGTTTTTTTCTTTTCTATTTCGCTCTCTCTACCAACGTTCACAACGAAGCGTATGTCCTGCGAATACGTAGCGAATAAAGTTCAACAATGACGTCAAAAGTGAAAATAATGATTATCTGTCTGGCTTATTGAAATGATGAGACCCTCACCATACTGCAATTCATATGAAACAGTTGACACAGAGAGACAAGAAAGGATATTGGTGAAGGGACAGCTTCGAACAACTTTTAGATTGGATTGTCCTCGCATTCTTCACTATTGCGTATCGAATTCACGAAATAAATATCTGGCAATGTCCTCGAATGTATCCTTGTATTCGATCCATTTAATTATTGGGTCGCCCTGCGTGGCTATACAGCACGTATTCACTTTTTTGAAGGTAGGCAGCGGAAATTACAGCCATCAAGTGTGGATGAGATAACCCATCAGGTTAATTGTCATTTAGATAAAAATCCTACGAGGTTCGTTGACACTATAAACTCATAAGGAAATGACTTGCTGATTACAATAGTATCTGATAAAATGTTCGTTACACTTTCAACTGTATGTAAGTTGGCGTTGGCAAAGCGCAATTGTTTCACTTCACGGCGATTATGGAGCAAGTGTCAGGAATCGATTAGCGAAATTGTTTACAGGAAGTGTGCGAACATCTTGTGTCAGCGTATCGTTACCTGAAAATGAATCGATTTGTGCAAGTGTCACTGTCAATATGTCAGAAAGAGGTAAATTGTATGTGGGAGTCCAACTTCCAGGAATCACTTAGAACTATTGATAAAATCCACTCTATCCTTGCAACCAATCAATTAGGATATGATATGTTTCATATCAGCTGAAACGCAGATTGGAGATTGAGCAAGTATAGCGTTTAATCTCAGCTATTACAAACCTATAAAAGTGTGACCAACACGAACCTACCTATTTTTATTGACCAATAAACAAGCATTGTTATTGTCGTCTCTCATGTCTTCACTAATGAAGACAAATTATTTTCATTGCTATCGTCCTTGTAGTTCTTGCACTGGCTCGTCCATCACCCTTTCCAGCAATATTATCCGGGCCTTATCTCTCCATTTTACTCGCACATAGGATATGCGACAAACAAACCGGTCAGGAGCAGTTTAACTCCTTACGGTCGTGGTCACAGTCAGTCAAGCTATCGTTACTAAATACTTTGATTCACTTTTATTGAATTAAATCATTTTATATTTAGCTGCAAAATGTATTTTACCCAAACCGTGTGTGCTTTGACGTCAATGGGTTGACAGATACATATGCCTGGAGGGGGTTGGGGGTACACTGGTGTCATTTTACTGGCTATTCGATTTGTCATGAAAACACTAACATTAAGTTGAACGAAAGAACTGAATATCCTTCTTCTTTTGAGTTGCAACTATTTATTAGTTATCGGGTGTGAAATCAATAGCTACATTTGACATATTGATTCTTACGTTTTCGGAATTAAGGCGGTCATTTGAAAAGAGGCTGAAATGAGTTAATTGACTTGCAATAAAAGTTGATCAATGTTCTGCCTTTTATTCAACTTTTGTTGTCTCTAAAAATTTATTGGCATACATTTCCGCTCGGTCCACTTTGAACGTATGGCTGTGTGTTGGTCTGAAAGTGCGCCACATGGTATGTCGTTCCTCTTTGTTGTGCGTTTGCTGAAATAGACCTCAAATTTTGAAGACTGTCTTTCTGTTATATTGCTTCATGATTTTCTTCGGGATTGGCAGTCGGTTCCCACCAAATATATCAGAGTGTCAGTTTTTTCATGGAATCTGCACGCCTGTCAATAACTTTCATTTTATTACACTTTGAGTTCTTAAATGTTTTTTGGTCTTGAAGTCTTAAATATGCCAAATAATTTAGTTTACAAATCCGTTTTAATCCTTCTTAATCGTTTTCTGTTTTTAATTGAAGAAAAGTGCACTTGAAACGAATTGACTGCTGGTGAAAGTTCAAGTAGACAACGTTTCTATTGATAGGAAATGTAGGAAAAAAATTTGAAGAAAAGTCATTTCAACTGAAGACATGCATCGCTCACTCAAAGTAAGTTGAAGACATACATCAGAGCATTATTCCAAGAAGATCTGTGTCAGATGCAATAGGATCTTGATAGAATCATTGGGAGCGACTCAACAATTTAATTTTGTACGGATTAATTTTGCGGATATGATTCAAAAGCAAGAAATGTGTATTGGTTAGCTTAAAATACAGTGAAGGACTATTTGCCTCTAGTGGAAAGAAGGTGCGAAGTTATAAGAATCAAGAAATGGATGTTTCAACAGCTAATTGTGTCTATGGTATACATATGCTATACATAGTCCTCACAATTCAACAATAGCACTTTAGAGGTAGAATTTCCTCCCTAAACGTTCAACTGAGTTGAAACTAATGCAATTAATGCAAGAACCGGTATAGGGTGGCAGGGAAATTTAAACTTAATCCTTTAGTCCGCAAAAAAAACGAATGCAACGAAATTCATTTAGTCGCCGTAGACGTTTGCACATAATAAAATTCCAACTTTTCATTCCCTTTTAAAATTTAGCTTAAAACAATTAAATCTCGCCCATCTTTTGTTTGTGACAGTAACTTGGCGTAAGAGATTCTTAGAGAAATTTACACAAATTGAAAAATAAAGAAATGAAAATCGTCCAAATTTTTCAAGCATACTTAACAATGCTGAAGTTCTTACGGTTTCAAGTGGATTGTTTTAGCAGAGCATTATGGGGTTGACTGGTTTCAGTACTAAATTTCGGCCAGAACAACTTATCGTATCTTCACATGCTTTAACCATCCCTTATAAACCCGAATTCGTTCATTAATTCTATTTGCACAAAAGAAAAGTAAGTTGAAACGATTTACCTTTCCGACAAAACTAAATATAAAATCATCCTTTGTTAACCCTACTGATAATTTACTTAATATTTTGTCTTTTGCCCTCTTGTACACTGAAGAGGATATAACGAAAGATAAAACAAAGGACATTGTACAAACAAACCAAAATACTTTAAATACAATTTCTGAGAATGGCAAAACAAAATGTAATTATGCGTGTCGGTCGCCGTTTGCCAATGACCAGCAGGTCCTTTACGACCGACTGTTTGAATTTGAACGAACGAGGGAAAAGCACTATTATTTGCCTTTCCTCATTAATAATCCTTCTGGCACTATTATTCCCTTGACATTGAAGACAGTTTTATGAAAGTGCTTGTAACAATAATTATTTTATTGTCTTCTTGCTGGAGTTCAACTTATGCGTGCCATTGACCGTTGTTAGTTTGTCAGTTTCCGCACTCGTACGACATAAATATTAACCTCCTATAAGGAGATAAAGACAACATTGTACGACTTGTTCAATGTCCTTGATATCAATTTGTGCCTTTCCACATTTTTAATTATCAAAGTTACGTAAATCGTAAGTCGAATAAAACTTCTACCTATTGACTTTTTGCAATTTGAACTTTGTTCAAAATTTATATCCTTAATAATCAAAATCAATACATATTGCAAAAGCACACGTATCCGCAATTGATAGTTTAACAATAATTGACGATTTATTGGAAGAAGTAATAAAGGAAAAGGAATAAGAATAGTTTGTAGCAACAATTGTAGCTTATTTAGTATTTTCGTTCTAGTTATAAGGACGAGGGTCGGATGAATACTAGCTTTCAGTGACACCTGTAGTATGATTTGTGTCACGCAAGAAAGTAATCCGGAAGATATTTTTACAATTAACAACTCAATTCATATCCGTTTTCTATATTCATTTATCGTTTTGTCTATCAAAAATTAGAATCTACTTGTACTGAAAAGCGGTTGATGGTAATTATTTAGCTAGACACTATTTCAAAAAAGCCACAAACACAAATAATTCCAAGAAGCAAAGTGAATTGTTCACTAACTTGTTCCACTAACAACTCAAAAAAAAAACTAAGAAAATGGAGACAAGATAAACGCAGTTCGAGGTATGTTCACAAACTACGCGAACTGTTAAAATGGCGCGGTTCCTTAGAGAACCCTAAACTATATGAATTGGATCTTGTTACCAGGTTTGGATTGGCAAATTGAAAACTACATTACTGCGAATTTTCAGCCATGGCTAATGTCGAATGATCAAAAATCCAATCATGACCTTATTTACAAATACTGCTTGATTGCGAAGAAGAACATTTCCAATTTCTTGTCAAGGATTACGATAGCTGATAAATATACATAAATCTGGTGTTCTGGTGCGTGAGTGAAACCACTTGAAAGGTCAAAAGAGCTCTTGAAGTTCGATCCAATATAAAGGTGATGATAATGTTCTTAGAAAATGAGAGGGATTTTCAACACAACCCGACAGCGAAACAGACTGATCATACTGTAATGAAAATCCAATATCATGCAAAAAGTTCACAAACCCGAATAAAACTGCAAAAACTTTGTCAAATTGTCGAAAAATTGTAGACCATTGGGTTTGCAACGATGCAAACTTCAGACATCTGCGAATCATTGGGATTCAAATTGAAGTGGCTGTTGATGTACTGGTTGTAGTCTGCAGGCTTTTGCTTCGAAATAATGAAAAAAATAACTCACAAAGAGGGCTTCTCTCTTCTTCAAGAATGTTCAAATGAATGTATTTTCCTAGAAAGCACTGATATAATTTATGCACGTAATATTCATTAAGGGCCGGATATAAAGATAAATAAATATTAAGAGCTTTTATTTACTTTTCCAGAAAACGATCCTCATTATGTTTGCATTCGCGGATTTCGTAAGTTGGAGTCGATCAGTTGGATCAGTTGGATAAGAATTTTCAATTTAAAATGCGAAATATCTAAGGAGAATTGAAATAGCTGATATGCTGTCTGCTTCTATTTCACCTACCAGTAAGTACAGTGAGTACACCACTAATGCCTTAACATAGCTCAATACGCGTCATGCTTGTCAAGAAAAACAACCTAAGGAATATAATTTAATTCTCTCTTTCTTTTTTGGTTTATCGATCACAAAACACAAAAAAACTACTCTAAATACGAAATTTACGACCTGAAGCAATGGGCATAGCAAAAAAAATTTCAAAATAAATAAAGTACTTAAAGATTTACAATTAATTTTATGATAAAATTTAGTTGACCTTTCGTTCCGAAATTTTCAATGTTTCGCAATGAAAGCACACACAAGTTATGCTTTCAATCAAAAGAAAACATGCATAATATCAAATCGATTTTGAATCAATTAGATTGCGAAGTAGTCTGCTTTTCAATTACAATCGCATCCGATGGTTGTTTAGAAGGAAGGACTTGAATAGTTTTATTGAAATCAATATTTTTAATAGTTCCGAGTTGTTTGTGAGAACAATATCATCTGGTTTTACAACGAATTCCACACATATTTTGAATCGCTAAAATAAGAATTGATGTCCCGATGAAGTAGCCCTATACAACGCAAATCACTGAATTGAATTTTTGTTCTTTATAATGAAGGAAAGCGTACATACTTTTAATGATTTAAGACGTTCAAATAAAAACTAGGCAAGTTGAAAACCTCTTATCTATCCGAAAAGGAAGTGGCATGGAAATATGACATCAATTATCCAATTAAGTTTCCCAGACTTGGATCCATAAAAAGTAATTGTTCCATAGACAATGTCTTCTTCCTTCCAATAAATAAATTTATGAGAACACCACGTGCTGGTCTGCAGAAAAAAATGTAAACATTTAATATCTATTTATACTGGACAAACGTGCATCATCATTTCCGTTCATATAAGATCAATTTCCTCTCCATACTTCTACCGTTCATATCAATACAATTAAATTGCAATAGGTTTTCAGTTAATTAACCAATTTATTCTATGTATGTGTATCTAAATTGAATTCTGCGCAACGAATTGTTGATAAACTTGTGTCAATATTTATTGTCACATGCATGTAAACATATACGGTCGGCATATGTACAACTGGATGTAGCCACGCAAAACATCTGAACAATAATAAACAATTTAAACAAATCAAATTAGATGACGTAAATCTTAAAAGAAAAAAAAATAAAGAAAAACAAAACAAAAAAATAGAAATATAGTGTGAAGACTAATCTTAGAAAGGCAAAATGTGTCTTTATACGATTTCAACATTTGCACTTGTTAATATTTAATTAGATTTTTATTTGCTTGTCGCGGAAGGCTTTTTGAAATTTTCAATATTCTTGTATTGTTCAATGTTTATGTGCATATTGGATTACGCTGGAAATTTAAGGGTAATAAAGTACGCAATCCAATTAACCAAGGCAACACAGCAAGCTTACTGTTGAGTTTATTTTTATGTTAAGTTTATTGGGGCGATAAGAAAAGCATTTTGCTTGTAAGGAAAACGAAAACATATGATAAGTTGGAGAGGTCAAATTTACTGTGATAATCCACAAAATTATCAATGTTCATTGATGATATAAAATTATGTATGGCTTTCGAGGAGCGGATTACGCGTTCGCTTAAAATTAATCATCTGTAAATATGTTTTGCGTGTTTTCTTTGTTGAATTTGGATTTATTCCAATTGATAACGGACTAATAATTAAACTCTATTTTTTATAGCAATAAGGCAATGAATTCCACTGACAAAAAGATAATAACTACTAAATGCATGGACACTTCAATCAAGAATAAACCGCTGAAAACTACAATCCATTTCACAGTCCACTTCTTGCTTCACGAACTTTTTTCAGAACACAATCCTGTAATTTTATTACAAGACTTGACAAAAAAAAAATCCTGGAACGGGAGGATGATGAGGAGAATCGTCCCTTCAATTTATCACCATTTCTGCAGGCTCGATGTAGCCCTTAAATGTAAATTTGATAAGTGAAAAATAAGTTTGTTTTCCAATATAGTTTCCTAACAATTAAATGCATCTTCTGCATTTTGCCTGTGGCTACATGTGAATCTTTAAAAGTGGTAAAAATCACTAGGCAGTCCAGATCTGAGGAACAGAGTAGCTGTTCTAGCAATTCGAACCCAGCTTTTTGGTAGCGGCCATATTAATCTCACGATTATGTTCTGCTGCGTTGTCTTTGAGAAATTTGACTTTTGGTCGGTGCTTAGGTCGTTCTTTTTCATGAACAGCCATTACATTGGATGACATTAAATTTACACTGTACACACTTCCAATGCGACTTCCATGCAACACAACGGAGTAATAAATGATATTCAGTTCAAAATACCTTATTGCTGCCTTTTCAACCCAACATTTGTTGCAGCACTTACGTCGATTTTTCTGTGATCGTCTTTTCATGTTTCAGCCATTAATCAAATGATTCCCGGGTCGATTTCAGCCAGAAGTCAAACACTGGGATTTGTGCAACTATTTCAAATTTTACTGTCAATTTGAGCCTTCGAGACCGACTTATGATAATCATCACGCTGTTTTTATCAGCCATTCCCGATGAAAATTAAAACCGTTTGAAGAAGATTCTCCGAAAATCCAAAAAACCCGAACTTTTTTCCCTAACTCTCTTTGCTTGGTATTCTGAAATTCATCTTATTCTTCAAATTATGCGAACCTCTGCTTGTTGTTGCCTCATTCATATGCTGGATGTTACGCTACTATATTATTGGTGTTTCTAATAAAAAAAATTCTTACTAAAGCTGAAAATAACGCACATAAATCTTCTCCCTGAAACCTTCTTACATTTATAGTTTCATTGATTTCGGGACACAATAAAAGAATAAATTACAAAACCCAAAATACCTGATTCCATAATTGTTAACAATTCTCAACAATCACACGAGTGCCCTCTAACCCACTACAAATCATTCGTTCACGTCAATATGATTCTTTTATTTTCTTTAAATACAAAAAAAAGTTATTTGTCTCCCCCACATGTCCTTATCCAAATACGGATAACAATTCAATATGTTTGTTCACACACGTGCCTACCGATCGACAACAGTGCCAAGAAGAAAGTTTTCTTGAATCTACAAAAGCATCGATTTTTCCACCACAAAACCCAAAAGGATGCGCTGCTCCACATTTTTTTTTATATATCCCCGCCTAAATCGCAATAATGGGGATACGACGAATGAGGAGGAGCGAAAATAGACTAAGGAAATGAGGACACATGATTACACAGAGATACTGAGGGCAATGGCCTTGCTTTAACGACTTAATTCTAAGATAGTGCAGTACTTACCACTTTTTATGAACTTCTACTGCAATGTTTTGTTGGCGACAGAGTCCGTGTGGTGGCAATCGGAGGAAGTAAAGGGTTCTTTCTTATTCATTCACATCGGGGCATAGTGCACTCAAGCCACCACCATTAAAGGCAATGCACTGGCTGGCAGACTGTTGCATCACGGTCTCACGTCACTGCACTTTTCAACACCCCGCTATCAATTCATTAATGGGTTACACTACTGCAAACAAGGAGCGCGCTTTTCTCGTCAGCTATTTGTTTGCCGGTACCACTGCAGGCAACCTTTAAAGTGCATCGGTTGGAACTATTTGCAAGTGATTTATTTCGCATAAAATAAACGTTTTGCTCACAACATCTTCAAATCTGATTTCCGTTGTTTATACAAATGTACGTTTTGCTCCGTGTTTATGTTCTCAATACACTCCTTCGTCAGAACTTAAGGTCGTTAAAATAGCACCACTCAACCGTCTTAAATGAAGATTTTCCAAGCGCGTATTTGCCTTGAAAATTTCAGGAAAATCGATTTGATGTAGCAAGACCGCCCCACCAATTTAACTTCGGACGCGATGGCCCAATTTCGGGCTTTCCTGGCCCTTTCTTCACACTCACTTGTTATCGTAATCAATACCAAGTACTAATTCGATGTTTTAGGGCGAGTGCACACACAAGGATTCATGATTTGATTATTCCATCCCATTTATTAGATGTGAATCAACAAACTCGCAATGGAGATCATAATCGACAACTACAAGGAGTGTTTGCTTTCCCACCATGTCCTTACAGTTCACAACTTTGAGTTGACGAGTGTAAATAAAAATGAATGAAAGGAGACGGCATGTAGACGTACTTTTCACAGTCAAAGGATAATAAAACAGCGTACTTGAAAGGACCACCAAGTCATGTAATCGTTTGGCGACAGTTTGTCAAAGGAGCAACTGTGAACCTCAGAATATCACACAAAACAATCTTTACTTGGTCGTAGCCAACTTGTTAACTTTCACACTAGCACTAACTCCGCGAAAAACATTTTCCAGTGAATGTCCAAAATTCAGGCAACTGCACGATTGGATGCGCAAAATATAAATGCTACTCGATGTCCTCATCGCATCGCAAGCCATCAGACAACAACATCACCCGCATCCGCGACCGATCCAACAGTTCCAACACATAGACGCCGCTGCTTTTCCAACTTTTTCTTCAAAGAAAAGCCCCAACAAAAAAGCTTTCTTCGGCTCAAGGAAAGAAACAAATGAACGTACTGAATTGGCGAGTTGCGCATTGGAAGTTAAAAAAACACAGGACAGTCGGTGTGCTACGGAGGGAGTTGGGCCAAGGAGTTGATGGTGCGGTTTCAGTGTGTGATGCCAAGTGGGGCACTAGGGGGACCCACTTAATGATAAAGTGTTCGGTTCCCGCTATTTCGGTTTCACGTGGAATTGTTTTGGGTAATTTTTCGGAAGCTTTTCGTATGTGGAACGGAAGCCGTTTCTTGTGATGTCGTTCGAGACTGCCAGTGAAATGGAAGACGTAAGAATGGACTTATCTACGAGTTGGATAAAATGTCTGGATTTTAGCATTTTTTACTTTAGCGGTGGGCTCACATTTCAGTGATTGCGGAGGAATTCCTTAAGAGGATTACAAAGTAAAATTATGAAAGACGAAACGAATATATCGAATAACTAATGCCCGAACTATTAACTTCCACATCGCTGATTTTGCCTGTAAAGGACAAGTACGCATTGCTTATCAGAAGGATGAGAGGAATGCCTGAGACGTTTTTAATTTGTTTATGAATGGAGCTCAAGAATCTGATATCAGGTCTCCACCTTCGTGATAAGATAGAATTCATCCGATGTGGCGACCCTGCGTCGAGTTTTAATTTGAAGAGAATTCGTTTATTATGTTTTAGAAGTTTATAGAAACAATTACGCTTTGTTATTCAAGATTCAGCAAATTTTGGTATTTCCATGCGCTTCGGCTTCATCTAGCCATCAATCTTATCATCAAGCCGTCAGAAAGTATATTGTTGTTTTGGTGTAACAGTTCGACACAGTAACCAGGAAGAACCAGATCAGAATCTGGAACGATGTCTGCAAGGTGCAGTGGACAGGGTCTGTCCGTTTGAACTTTTCTGAATACTATTTACGGCAAGGTTTTAATTTGCAAGAAAATTAATTTGAATATAATACTGCATTATAACACAATACAAATACGAGAACCACACCACCAATCTCAATATAAAAATATTTCCAAACTTTAGAATTATCTAGATTAGGTTTACATTAGGAGACGAGACAGTTGCAGACGTGCCATCACGTTTTAAATGTTGTGCATCTTCACAAGAGACATGCAGTCACATTGCAAATATTTTGCCAATGTGGAATGTAAAATTATCTATTATCTCATCACACAAAATTTCACGCTGCGTACATTTAAGACCCCTAAAAGCCATTACTCCGCTCCGGTCGGAAGACAATCTATAAATTTATTTATTTTATTTCTAGTTTCCATTAACATCATTCACTGGCATGTTTTTAACACAACATGATAAAAATATTTGCATGCAAGTATTCTATTGCAATTTGCATAAATTTCAATAATTTTTATTGCAAGAATATCTTCTCATGGTTCACCTTGAATGAACGATAAGTACTGATAGTAAAATGTTGTCGAAAAAAATTTGCATCATTGATACCGAAGATAGGTGCTAACTAGCGTTCCGACAGCTTTGATATCGACTCGTGCTAGTAAATAAAAAAAAAAAAACGTTACGGATGATCACAGTACAGATTAAACAATACAATCGGTTTCTTAAGAGCCAACTAAGTAAGCGTTAAGTTGAAATGGAGTTCTCGCATGTTTTCCAGACTTTAGCCGTGACGTCAAAGGATTCTTGAGGGTAAATAATGCATTTAAAATGTTGCTTGCTTTAATATTAAATGAGCCTTTGAATATATGTGAGTGTATGTGTGTTAATGTGTGTGAATATAAAATATTCATGGGTATACCAATTGCAATAGTCAACGTGTTATTCGACCTTCAAAAGTTCTTACTTAACGAAAATGTAAAGAAGCTAACTTTAAAAGCTTTACAAATCGAATCATTTTCTTATCAATTTCCACACATGTTTGTCACATACACACCAAATGCCTGATTTACGCTAGCAAAGATTGTAGGTCGACAGAAAGATACATATTACGGTTATTTTATATATTTTTTCGGCAAGTTGAAATTGTAAGTTGAACCTATGCCGATAGGCATGAAGATGGAACACTTTTCTCTATCTCTTTCCTTCTCTTTTTTAACTCAAATATCCTGGATCCTATAATATTGATAAAACATTGGGAAGAATGTCAGAATCAAAAAGAAGAAGGAAAGTTCTCTTGGTCCCTTGAAATATTTAACAATTCAAATCGAAAAGTTTCGAATTCGTCCCCTCGCTGTAATTTATGGGAAGCACTTTTGCTAAATTTAAGATATTGTGGAAATTTGTTGGGATGTTCTCGTGTATCTTCTTCAAAGTGGAATATTAGGATGGAATTGGATCGATTTTTGTTGAAAATACGAGAATATTGAAATGCATCAGTAAATATCGAAGGGCGGGAGTACCTAAGGTTTTTTCGAATCTATCTTTACACCCTTGCATTTGTATGCATTTTAAGGGATGTGTCAATTATCTCCTTGTTAGATGAAAGCTAATATAATAGACACTCCAAATGGCCATTAAAATCCGGAAGTTTGTTTCTGTCGTTTATTCCGCCCTTATTTTTCAAAAGGTGCGTTACATCAGCTTGTCAATTCCCCCTGCTGTTGAATAAACTTCCTGAAAATTGTTTAGCCTAGGACAGTCATTTCAACGATCGGATCGCTTTCTTGTGTCAACAATCATATGCTGCATGTGTTAATCAAATCATCCCTGTGGTTTATCGCAGTCCGCCAATCGACATCTCCAAGCTCTTATCAATTTTCAAAGTTTTATTTTGAAAGCAAGAGATCTAAATGGCTATCATTACTAATGGGTAGTTAACCGAACCGAACTGATATCGATTTAAAAGATCTAATGGGTAATTATCACCTGTCACCTCTAGTTCGCTAAGTTATTATCAAGAACCGTCTTACATAATATTCGTTAAAAATCATAACGCACTCAATTTTGCTTGTTATACCCTTTAGCAACAAAGTAACGAAAGGAGAGCATCCAGTAGCATATGATCACCACCATTTCGGGTCTTCTTAATCAAAATTAAACATCAACTACGTGGGTGTCTAAATGGCAGAGGACGAATACTTTGTCTACAAAATAGTGTATTTATTTTCCACACATTTTCTCTTATATACAATAGTTGACAAATGAACTCTTTGAACAGACAAGTGGCAAGGACAACTAGTAGGAAAAATTTTCGGTGTTCAGACAAACAAGGTGTACAGGCACAAGGCATTAAAAGTGATCGGTCAGTATGGTATGTACCAAAAATAACAATAAGAAGCCAGAATGGGTAGACACGGGTAGAGATTTGCAAGACTTCAATACGAAACGCTCACAATATGAGAAGCTAGCCTAAAGCCATTAAACACATAACTTCGGGCTGGACCTTGTGTACATATCTTGGTTTTTACTAGGAAGGAACGGAAAAATTCCTCCAATTTCGACAGTCCCTAACACTCCTATATGCCTTTGTTAACAGTGCAGACTGTCCGAGCATATTGTGCAACGCGATTCCATTTTTCACGTTCTAATCATTTCTTTGACTCTAGTTTTCGGGAAATGCTCTCTAACTTTCCTAAAGAGGTTATCACGATTTTCACGGTATCATAAATTATACATCTCCAAAGCGTTTTGCTTCCCTTACCAATGTTTCTAATCGTAATTTTTGGCAAATTGTGAAGCGGTATTTTGTCAGTATTGTCTGTGAGAGCTTATGGTTCAAGATTCATGAAGGAATCATAAACAAATAAATAAGCGCGGATATTTGAACCACTCCATAATTTGGACGCTCAAGAGTTCATTATTAGAAGCTAAACTTCTAATAATGAACTCTTGAGCGTCCGATTAATATTATAATAATTTTTATTGCAGTAGCCACACTGATTATGTTTGTTATATCGGTACTAATATATTTTTATTTGGTATACGTTTCCATAAGTAGACATTTAATGAGGTATACTATTAATTCTAAGGCGTTTTCCTTCAACTCCTCATAATTCAAACAAACAAACAACAAACGCAACTGTAGCCATCGATTTTTTGTTTAATTGACTATTACATTAACTTTAACATAATTACATTTAAATAACTTATTACATTAACGTTTCTTTTAAAACCTAGCATTCCAACTGTCATGTATTCGAACTAAAACTACTGCCATCTAATGCTCAAACTACAAATCATCGTCTCCGTATCGTACTCAATCCACATTAATTCCTTTCATATCAGCTATCTCATGATGTCACTCTACCTTGCTCCTTTTGGCAATGTCATATTGACATGCAAATCAAAGTGCGACGTTTGATTGGTGTGTGTGTGCGCGCTTAACGCGTATCTATTTCATCGCAATCGTCAGACTACCGCTAATTTTCCATCTCCATCTCACCTCATACGACTACCCGTCAACCGTTTCGGTTTCATCTATAATCGTTCGTTTCTGCCCAACAGTCGTGTTCTGAATTTTTTCGTGTGCTGTGTTTTCGGTTAGTGTCGCTCTGTCACGATAAACGTTTAACTGAATAATCCTGACAAAATCCAAATAACCGGGAAGGACAATTGGAACATTTCGAACCGATGAATCAGCCATTTAAAGTTTCAGTGTAGTCTTTTCATTTCCCTTTTGTTATTTCCTTGAATCTGAGTGAATAATTTTTCTTGTTTGACTGCCGCGTCTCGCATTTCCTTCGTGTTATTTTTTTTTTAATTTGTTCGTTGCTCGCCTCCGGCCAAGTGTGTGAGAGAGTGGTGGAGAATACACAACAGTGATTTCGGCGTCGCGTTCTACAATTCGACTTTTGAATATTTTCGGCTCCTTGTGCCGTTATTGGCGTTCAGTAGGAATTAATACTTGCGAAAATGTCATCGGATACAGCAAAGAATGTGAGTAAAGTGTATGGAAATGAATGATGAATGGTTTTTTCTGGGTAGACTAATTTCCATGGGTAAAGGATTAAGCAAACGATATGAGGTTCGGCGAGTCGTTGGCAGAGACGATTATGATCCCCTTCTGGAACCTTGAACGACTCTTAAATGCTAAGGGTGCGGTCAATAGTGTTGTCCTGTTTTGAATCATTCACTCGCTCAAGTTGGTCTCTGTCGGAATGAGAATCATAGCCCTTAGTGTTGCCGTATGATGATTAGAATAATGAAAATGTTTTATCGTTGCATGGGAGATGTCGAATGTTATTTACAGAAGAAGTCCTGTCGGCCTCTTTTGATATAGATACAGCTGTCGACGTAAAAAGTATTCAATGAATTTCTTGTGGGTCATTATTAAAAACTTTTTTTTTTTTAATAATCATCCAAAAAAATATTGAACTGAATGTAAAAGAAAAATGATTAAATCCTATGTAAAACATTTACATCGTACGGCAAATTAGCAGGATTTTAAATTAGGCCAAAACCTAATAACTTATAATGTCACCAAAGGAGGTGCAACAGCTCATCAATTTATTTCATGTTTCCTATATTTCTCCGAATTCGTCATCGTCGTTTAGCTACAGCACCTGTTGGACGATGACCTGTCAGATGTGACGTCTCCAATTGTTTCAGTCCATCGATTATATCCTCCAACTAAATAATTAAGTGTACAGATCAAGTGATTTACGATTTTTGTCAGTTAAGTGGGATCAGCGCTTCCTTGTCTTGCAGCCTGATATGCGAATAATTTCCTAGTGATGTTCTTATATATAGCGAGAGTTAAGTTCCAAAAACGTCTTCATGATTGTAATACCCTTCCGATATGAGGGAACCCATTGATCAAATAAGAACTATTCAATTTTAACCGATGAGCCAACAATTGGGTATTGGACATGAACATTTGGAAACAGAAGGAATCAGTCGTAAGTGTATCATTAAACCTTACAAATGACCCAAATGGACTGACTACCAGTGCATTTGTATGAGCTTTTTATGTAAATTAATTTTTTGGATGTATTTCAGAGCCTATTCTCTGACGATTTTCAACAAACAATGCAAGTCAGAAAACCACCCATTCCTGATGCTAATCAAATTCATGATAAATATGATTTAGCAATCAGGCGTGGTACTGACCACATGAACGCAGACACACTTACTTGGATAGATTTTCGGTGGACTGATTCCAGCATTGGGGGTCCTGATTGATGGATAGAAGGAATGGAACGCAACAGCAAATGGCGGTTGTTAAAAGTGGTATACTGTAATGTATACCACTATTTATGGACGCGAGTAACGTAGAAAACGACACACTTATGCTATGCATATGACTATAATTCGATTGAAGTTATTCTGACTTGGAAACTTTAGCTTGCTCAGTTTTATACTTCCTTTAAATGAATTTTCCGGGCCTATGTCGTATTTGTATGGGGCTCTGTTTTGATTGAAACATTTGCACCATTTATTTACCGATTAAATCCAACATATTAATGGCTAAATTTCGTATCACAGCCTTCGAAACAACTAAATGGTGTGTTGATCAAGAATTTCATGTCCTTAATTCCATGAATTATTACAATTTCTTTCACACGCACGAAAAATCACCCATTTACAATGCAAATGCAAAACGGAGGGCTACTCTTCCGGTTCCAATGCCAATAAATTAAAGCAATTATTTCCTCATCTGTCCCGTCGTAGAGTGTGTTGCCCTATACCTTCACAATCATTTCCATTATTCATCCCCCTCAAAGTTTAATAGCATTTAAATCAATTTCAACTCGAATCGTGAACTCAAACTCGTCATTTACCATTTCCAGTAATTTTGTTTGTACCACAAATAAATTAGTGCATCACGCAATGCATCGCTGCCGGTTTACTTTTCAACATTGAGAGTTGTTTTTTTTTTTGTGTATGCAAGAATGCAAGCGGATGAACTGTTGGATGCAGATGCCATCACGGATGAATACAACAACTTTCTCTATCTATCTCCCAAACATTCTTCTTGTTTATTTATTTTGTGTTTATGTGTAACGAGTCTCCAAGTTCGACAACGTATTCATTGAATTCCACTTGAGAATTTTTTCTTTAGTGTTGTTGAAATAAGTGGTGTCTTATCAATGGAACATGCACTTGAGTTTTCTTGCCGATAAGAGGCCGCCGACACGATTAAACTAACTACTTCATATACCCAATAGAGCCAGGAAGGGGATTGCTATTGTCTAGGTCGATGTATTGGAATGGGGTTCAATCCTCTTTATCTTTTTAATCGTTTGTCGTTTTGAGAGAGACGAGAAAATGTTGAATTGGAGCACAGAAAAAGCATTTCAACCCAGATTGAAACAGGAGCTATTTCAGTGACCACAGAGAAAGTGTAGGTCTGATAAAAACTAGATCGTATTTCAGGTCTATTTGAAACAGAACTAGGTCGAAGACGGATTCTGAATTGGCTCTTGCATAATTTCTTTGTGGTCTGCCAATTACCCCGAAGTACTGCATTTTTAAACAAATGTAGCTCACGTTTCCTTGCCTACAGTCATACAGGGATTAGCTCCCTTCACACGAGTGAAACAAAATTCCTGGGTGATATTCCGTATTCCCCATTCTTTCAAAGATTGTTCCTTCGCTAGTGGTACGCTTATTCTCTGATTAACTTATACTCAAGGCATATTTTTTGGTTTTATGGCTTCCTCATTGCGAATGCAAACTAAAGACAAAACTGATTTACACATATCATTGGTAACATGCAATTTTCACTAATGCACTGTACATGTCGTACATCGTCAAGGTAGGAATTCAATTTGCAATTCCTCTAAAAAAGGAGACGTAACTAGTGAAAGCAGTCGTTTAGCGCTTGATAGTATAAATAATTGGATTCGGAAAGAACCAAATAAAATTCATTAGGCAACAAATTGATTGTGGTACGTAACTTCTCCCGTAAGTGAACATGCAAGAGTTTGTTTGATTTTAAATTATTATATTGTTAAATTTTTACAATTTTTACATTTTTGACCGAGCACACGTATGGCAAACGGTAGCATAGTAGTCACAGCGTTGTCCACTGTAGTAATTTTTCTTTGCTTTAGTATTTTTTATCATTACTGGCCATTATTAAATCAGCTCAATGTGAATTCTTAAATAAACCAAGTTTCCTGCTAACGTAGGCTACGGTTAGGGCATATTGAGTGACTTCTTCAGGAATTGTTTCGGCCCAATTAAGTATGTATCCTTGGCTTGATGGCGGAATTTTGTAGTATTGCGAATAATAGCGCGCCCCCTGAGTGAAGAATTTTCTTGTTGGTCTCCAAACTTAAAATTTACAATTCTTTAAATTTATTCTCGCCACTCTTCCATTTCGAAAATTATATTCAATATACTTGATACAGTAGGTTTACATTTATTTTCCATTTTTTTTGTCCTGTATTGAAAATTTAACAATTGGCATTGTGCAATGCTAAGACTTCCCACACTGCGAGCGCTCATCCTTCTATTTTCTGTGTAGAAATTGCTTCATTGGCGCTAGTGGACTTTGGGAAGTTGTGACAGTGGACTGTTGGGAGTTTTGTTGTGGAGTTGTGAGTGGGCCTTTATCGGACCCAATTCGTCCCTAACTCAATAAAAATGTTGATTCTCGACGTGTCTGAAGTTAACATCGTTGCAAACGGAACAGCCTCAAAAATTTTCACTTTTTGAATGTTTTTTTTTTGGATAATTTAACTTGAAATCTTTGCACTGTAGTATGTTTTGATTACAGTACATTCATCTACTAACAACAAATTGTGAAAAATTTTGACAGTATTGCGTTTGCAACGATGCAAACTTCAGACACCTGATTCTCGACCGTTTTCATTTCTTTGAAAATTGTTGAGAAAATTGATCGTGAATGGGACTGTAAACAACCTAAATATGGTTATTGAAAATAACTATCGAAACCAACCATAGCAAAGAAGTCCAAACAACTTAATATTAACCTAAATATGATCCATGATTTTCAACTCGTGCCTTTCATATAGACTTATCTTAAGCTATATTAATATTAAAAATGTTGACGGTTAGTTAACTCTTCCGAACGCGTTGAAGATGATTCAGATGCATCAAAAGGTTTTTTCAAGTTCCCCTGGCATGTTCACTATTTCCACCTTGACTGTTACTTCCAATACCCTTTGATTTTCTGGATCGTACTTATTGCCGTTTTCCGGTGGAAAACTGCAACAAAAGCTTTGATCGGCAACGGATTGTAAAAATTATTCGACTTTTGTCCGAGAAAAACGATATGAAATCGCCTTCAAAGTATTGTCACTGCTAATCCATGCATGAATTATCCAACTGCGCCGCAATCGTTGCAATAAATCCGAGAGAGCATCTTTCAGAATGGACTTTAACTCAGCTGTCGTTGAAGCAATAATATCCTCACTTTTCTAAAATCGCTTTCCTGTCAATGGTCCCTTGAATTTGAGGCAAGGAATCATATCAGAAGAGTAAGCAGCTTGTTGAACTACGCAAGTGTGGTTTTTTTTGGCAAAAAGGTTTGAATAAAGCTCAAGGAAGAGAATGCTGGAGCATTGTGGTGGATTCGCTGATTTTCCGTCGACTAGACTCCGACTCCGGTCTCTTACGTCTTGGCATCACGTACGCGACGGAGGGCATCCCTGTAGTACTGTGCGTATTTTCCCGTGTTTAGCACTTCTAAATTAGGAATGGAAAATCAAAAAATAAAAGCTAAACCCTGTAGTATTTTTTTGGTAATTGTTTTTCGTGAAATTCAAAGAAGCGATCAATATTATTGCATTTCTGCCCACTTGGCGCGGATCTTCCGGTCTTGATAACGTTGAATGCTTCCACTGCGGCGATTGAGATTGAGTTTCTCAGTCGAGATCATTGGTACAATATGGACTAATGGCAAAATTTGTTGCAGTAAAAATTCCCCATTCGTTCCATAACTTTATCTGTCAGGATATACCTTTCTTCGAATATATTCATACAACATACAACAATACAACTTCAAATATATGTCAATCTCATGAAATGGCCATTGTAGTGGTCCTCCTCATGTCATGTAGCGGTAATCTAATAGTACATTGTCTTCTATAGCGATTTACAGCCATACGATGCGTCATATTAGTGTTTTCCACGTTCTATATAATACCACCATCATTGAACTACTGAATTTCCTGCCATTTTCAAAATTCTCACTGATGTTACTCATCAATTTGATAACTATATGTATAATTTGTGATTCATGCTTCATTGGCTTTTATTTGCTTGCATTTCCTCGACTGAATCTTGTGGGGTGCATAGAAGATTTACTTTAAAATATTTATATTGATTCGTATAAAAGCTTTCTTATTCATTCTATTATATTGAACATAGCATACAGCAATTCTCGCTAAATCGGAGACCGAATTTCCAACATTAGACTATTTCCTCTGGTGATAACAGAAATTGATTGTATGCATATCGCATTATGCAAATAAACTGAACGCTGTCCTCGAAGTATCTGCGCAATTATTCACGAGCGCTTAGTTCAGCAATATTCTTCACGTTGCTCATTTAGGCAAGATATCCCCGATAGAATACTTGCGTATAAATTTCTTCAATTTCACCCAAGCATTTTCAATGAGTCATTAAATGACTTCCATTACTTTCAGTTGCCAATGGTGCAACAAAATATAAATTTCCAGTTGCTCCACATTTCAAAGAATTTGCGTTTGTCGGCGTGACCGTATCTCTTTCTTGCCACGCTCGTTCATAAAAAAAGTCTTCTACTACTTCTTTTTCTTCTTCTTCGTCCTCTTGATCGTCGTCTTCTTTCACGTTCCCGTTCCAGTTTTTCTTAACTGAAAATAAAAATAAACGAAAAATAAAAAAGATAACACAGTCAGCGTATCTTTTGGCCCAAGCAAAAATCGAACTCGTATGCGACGAGCATTTTTATCACAGCACACATATGTGTTGTACTGAGAGTCGAGTGGAGAAAATAATGAAAAGCTACCAAACCGCGGGGGGGGGGGTGGCTGGCATGGGACGGACCTAGACAATAACAAGCACGAAAGAATGCTGCCCAAGGCAGTTAAGTTAACTTGCAATTCCTCCATGGTTCATCATGTTCCATATTATTCGTTTTCAGCACAATCAGTGGACGATATACCAGGCAAGTATACTGTACTCTAGGAACACTTGCGTACTTGCCAAGTACTAATTATTATTCTTAGTTTGCATTGATACGAATTTCCTAAACAATTAAGACGCGACCGATAGCCGTGATATATTGTAGTACGCGAAATAGGCGCTTCACCCAAAAAGTAATAGAAATTCTTTCATTATTGATGTCAAACGTTTCATTAGTGTTATACGAACAAGCATTTAAATTGGAAAACAAAAACTAATGTGAACTGTAATTAGTTTTCATATTGTTCAATCGAGACATCTCATATTTAAGTATCATTATTGATTGTTCATAAGTCGCCCGTCGGAGGGAAGGCGCACTAATACGCATAAATAACCTCCTCGATTAGTCTCAAGATCAAGAACCTCCATGTGGTTGGCAGGCTGGGTGGTGGTGCCAGCATCATTAATATGTAGACTTTCAGACAACTATGCATTCAAGATGTGTAATAAATGAGCCACTATGTCTTCAGGGTGATGAATAACAATGGGAAACAATTAAAAGTATATCAGGGATAGAAAAACTTTTCGTTTCAAGAATGAGAATGTTGTTAATAGTGGAAATTCTTTTGGAATACTCTAGCAGTTGACATGCTGATCAATAAGAACAGGACTAGGTAAGAAACCAAATAACTTTTTTTCTTGCCTCAAGTTATACATGGTCCCATTTCTTACGGTGATGCTCAGATGGGCTCAGCTGTTTCTCGTTTTGCAGGCATTTTAGCTAATGCTTGCGCCAAGCAGACCACGCCATCTCCAGCGAGAATTCCACCTTCGATTTTACACCCTTCTATAGTGTTCAAATGCAATCCATTAATCCTTAGTAGTTATCTTTATTCCCACAATCAGAACCATTGTTCAAAATCTCCTTTCCGTAAGTGTCTTTTGCGAAAAGCGGATTTTCCTCTTCGTATTGAACGCATGACAGAGTACTTGACGTTTGTGTCCTTAACTGACAGCTCTAGTTGTATGTCCAATTCAGTGTTGTGGAAATCATTCAGAAGTCAGTCATACTTTAACTAAAGTAAATAATTAATCTTCACAACAAACGCTATTTTTTGTTATTTTCCGCATATATCCTAGGATCATTCCAATATAAATGAGCCTTTTGATTGTGAAGACTTTAAAGTCGTTTTGGTTTTATGAGTAGTCCCAGGATAGATTGAGGATTCTCTTTTAGATGAACGAGGTCAAGATGACGGCTCGAACGATTTTTGTTTCAAAGACTTCTCACTGTTTGCGAATTGAAATTCATCCAAACGGAGTATGAACAATGCATAATAATTAAGTTTTAAGGATGGCGCTAAACCAGCAGAAATTTGACAGCGAGCAAAGTTTGAGGAAAGTGTACTTTCATGCCCACGAGTGAACGTCTGATGGGCCGAGATCTTGGGGTGAGAAAAAGAGAAAATCAGAGTCACCGAGGACATCCAAGTTGCAACTATCTCCCAACAACGTTGCAGTTGACTGTGAACTTATTAAAAAAAAAACAGTCGGAACATTGACACTGCAGCCTAAGTCAATAAGAAAACAGAATGCAGTATTGAAAGTGTACACATTTTCGTTTGAGATCGCCTTGTATTCCGAAATCCCGGCTAGGAGTGTTCCATATCTGTTTGCCGAGACACACGAAAATTCCAGATTTGAAGTTCATTCCTACTCATTTTTTATTTTTAGTTGAAGGGCCGATTTCTTTCCAACGCATAATTACGTAATATGAGGTCACCACTATTCTCCCGGATCGCAAAGGGCTAGTTTGGAGTGGCGGAGCATAACTATCAAAAGCCAAAGCACGCTTATCAAAACATATGTTACAGATTTTCGAACTCTAAAGGATCATATTTAAGCCCAAAACGGTCAAAATTATGACATCACTGTATTCGCGTCATCGTGCTCATGCATGGCAATACAACACCACGCTTGAAGATTAAACATCGTTGAATATTCGGAACATTAATATTTAATTCAATCAAATATAGAAAATTATTCATGTTGGAGGAGATCGAGCAGTTCCTTGTCGAATTCAGGGCAAGTTGCTTTGAAGACTATTCCGAAAATTGGCTTTTAGAACATTTCAGGACGTGAAACCAATAGAAGTTTGTAGCTCTACGATACATCAAATGATCCTTTGAACCGGGGAAATTCGAATTCGTAATGAATAGACCGAATACTTCGGGGACCCAGCTCGTCTAAATATACATAGAATTGAAAAATGTCCATATAATGTGTTGCAAATAATAGAAACCCATTTACAATTACTCTTTATAGTTTATTATTACTTTCCATTGCTACATTATTTCGTCAATGAAACACTCTTGCTCCAGATACAGTGCGCGCAAAAAAGATAGCACACATGAAAAATTTCTTATTATTTCCTGAACTACGGCATGCAGGTCAATTAGATGTTCTACAAATTAGACGGGTAGACTGAAATACACATTTTTACCTGAAAATAATGAAAGGTTTCTCAAAATTTGAGATTTTATGGTGAATTTAATGACTTTTAAGTGCGTAAAAAGATAGCACCTAATGCTTGCCTCTTAAATTAGCTTGGTTTCCTCCATCTAGCCACTTTAGTTTCGGCTTTCAAATTGTCACCTTCACAATATAGACATTTAGGGCAGAGTGTATAACCACTTTTAAAAACAAAAGATTCAAACATTTAGGAAAATGGGACGAGGTAAAGTACTAAATCACTCGGAAATTGATACGATTTTGGAATTACGGTGACAGAAGAAAAGTATTGCGGAAATCGCACGAAGTATTGGCAGGAATCGAAAAGCTGTAACAAACTTATTTGCGGATCCGGAGAATTATGGGGAAAAAAAGTCACCAGGTCGACCGCGAGCGATATCACAACGCGAGAAGCGTCGAATTTTGAAGGAGGCTTCGAATTCTTCTCTCACCGCAAGGAAAATCGGCAGACGAGCTGGCGTTGAAACGAAGGTACGTAACATACAGAACGTCATTCAAAAGTCGTCACTCATTCAACGCCGGAAGCTAAAGCGGAAACCACCATTAACCTTTCTTCACAAAAAGCAGCGTTTTGCACGCGCCGTATTCAGTGGAAAAAAAAGTGGAGGCGTGTGGTATTTTCCGACGAAAAAAAATTTAATTTAGATGGTCCAGATGGCTGGGGATATTATTTCCACGACATTCGGAAGGAGGAAATAATTTTAAGTAAGCGGCAGCATGGTGGAGGATCGGTGATGATATGGGGTGCTATCGGATTTAACGGTCGATCGGAATTAGTGTTCATCAGTGGCAAAATGAACGCTGATAAGTATGTTCAGCTGTTGGAACAGCAAATATTAAACGGTCTAATGACCATTGCATTACTTCGCCGATTTTTCAACAGGATAATGCGTCTGTGCACACCGCCAGGAAAGTGAAATCTTTCTTCGAAGAGAAAAAAATCGAACTGATTGGCCAGCACGATCACCCGACCTCAACATAATCGAAAATTGTTGGGGACAGCTAGCTCGGCTTGTTTACGCCGAAGGAAAACAATACGCAACTGTAGATGAGCTGAAAACTGTAATAATTAGATGTTGGGGTGAAATTTCCCGAAAATACATTAAAAAAATTGTATAAAAGCCTTCCAAAAAGAATGTTTGAAGTAATTAAAAATAGTGGAGAATCAACTAAGTATTAGTGTTTAAATAAAGATAGCATTACCTAATCTTCGGTTTTTTTATTTTATTATTTCCTCCAGGTGGAGGTCCTCCAGGAAGTCATTAAATTCACCATAAAATCTCCAATTTTGAGAAACCCTTCATTATTTTCAGGTAAAAATGTGTATTTCAGTCTACCCGTCTAATTTGTAGAACATCTAATTGAACTGCATCCCGTAGTTCAGGAAATAATAAGAAATTTTTCAGGTCTGCTATCTTTTTTGCGCGCACTGTAGAACTAAGTATTCACATCTGATGGCAATATGTGCAAAACATAGATGCAAATACTTCATACTCATGCCATGTGTTTAATAACTAGCGATAAATTAAACCCTTAGTGAGTCCTATTACATGTTTCCATCGATAGCGATACTCTTCCACATTCACAACGAATCTAACCATACATTGTTCTTTCCATTACAGTTTTCCAGCCTCGAAACACCCGGTTATGTGGGCTTTGCCAATCTACCGAATCAAGTACATCGCAAGTCGGTAAAAAAAGGATTTGAATTCACGTTGATGGTGGTGGGCGAATCCGGTCTAGGCAAATCGACACTGGTGAATAGTTTATTTTTAACAGATCTCTATCCGGAACGTATCATACCCGATGCAGTTGGTATGTTGAAAAATTGTTATGAATAAAGTTTTTTTTTAAATTCCCCATTCACAATGTATCCCATCTGATACATATTGGAATACAGGGAATATCGGTTAAATATTTACTTTGTATTGCTTATCATATGTAGATTCATATGTAAGTGTTTGTAAGCATGTGAATATTTTTCTTTTAATTTTGCTATTTGTTTCTAGAAAAACAAAAACAGACAGTCAAGTTGGATGCATCAACAGTGGAAATTGAGGAGCGTGGAGTGAAGTTACGTTTGACAGTGGTCGATACACCTGGATTTGGTGATGCTATTGACAATTCGGACAGTTTTAGTGCAATTTTAGAATACATTGATGAACAATATGAACGATTTTTACGTGATGAAAGCGGTTTGAATCGACGCAATATTGTTGACAATCGGATACATTGTTGTTTTTATTTTATATCACCATTTGGACATGGGTGAGTGGCTATAGACAGGCAGAATTAGTTCAGATGTATCATACTTTTGTCTATCCTTATTTATTGCTATAGTGTACTGATTCCAGCAATTTTTCGATTACAGATTGAAGCCACTAGATGTAGAATTTATGAAAAAACTGCATTCTAAAGTCAATATTGTACCTGTAATTGCCAAAGCCGATTGTTTGACAAGAAAAGAAATTCAACGGCTTAAATGTCGTATTCTGCAAGAAATCGAAGAACACGGAATTAAAATTTATCCATTGCCAGATTGCGATAGCGACGAGGATGAGGATTATAAAGAACAAGTAAGTACATTCTGGATTCAGTGTCATTGGAATAAATTTAGATTTGTTATAAGGGCTTTTAAAAGAAAAAAGGAAACGTTTGTTTAACTTTTTTAAATATACCTTGCAGTATCATGTCCTATATAACATCATGTGCCTGTACGTGGGCATGTTTTTATGATGCTTGATTTGTACTTATTGAAAAATTCTACATCTTCTCTTGATTGCTTGAATATCAGATACACAGTTTTCAAACATCTGGAATCACTGCCTTGTCTAGAATTCTTGAGCTCGTTAGAAAAGCAAGAAACATGTCGAAAAACTGTTGCGTGGACAATTTTTATGGAATAGTGTGATCAAATATCAAGTAAATATAAATATAAATCTTCACATCTGAGTAGAAAGTAGCTCAACACATGGTCACTGAAAAGTGGGGAGTTGACCCGCCATATTCGTCAGCAAAGCGCCCATGGTACGTTCTGCATACCATCGGAATGCTCCCAGACGATATAGCTAAGCTCAATGGTAAGATCGACTTATGATTTTACAAAAAGGGGGAAAGGTCGCGTAACAGTCGTCTTCTATGTGATTCTTTCAGCTGCGACACGAGTAGAGGAGGCTTACAGCTCTGTGAAACAAATTGTTCTGTAGAGTACAGTTGACGCGCAAAATTCCTTCATTTTGGTACAGTGCTCAGAGACATCTTTCGAACTTTTAAACTTGCATTTTTCTGGATATTTCCTGGCTAACATGCGGAGCTATCTCAAGGATTGGTGGTCATTCTATGGCTCAAGTGAGCAGCGGGACAGATAAAAGGCCTTTCACATCCATAACGCATCACAGTGTCAATCTCTATATATAAAAAAAGCAAAAATCTGACATGGCACAATTTTTTTTCCAAAATTCGAACTTATTTTTCAACAGGGTCACATTTATTAGCGATACAATAAATCCAACGCTTTTATTAGCCATCGAGTCCTTTTTTATATATCGATTTGTCTTTGCCTAAGTATTCGCTTTAGTTGCCGCTTTGTAGCCATATTATTTGCACGACCTGGGCGCTTTGCGTCTTCTTAAAGTCAATATGCTACACCCTCTGAAACCCCATACATCAGCCATAACTATGAGATAATATTACTGGCCGAGCAATTTTTTGAAATGTTGTGGCATAACATTTCACTTCATAACTTGGGCAGTGCGGGGTGTTAGAGCCACTTCAATTCTAGATCAAAGTTACACGGATAATAGATCTGGTCGGAATTACGCTTGATCCTTGTGGTTTTTCCGATCAGCTCTACCTACCCCAACTAACAAGGCTGGTTTCTTGATAACGGATCAATAAACATTGCCTTTCGTGTTTGACTGTTGTCGGAAAAGTCGGAAAACAAGAAGCAATCATTCAAATATTTAACCGTCATTGTATCTTTCCATTTCAGGTGAAACAACTAAAGGAAGCTGTACCATTTGCTGTATGCGGTGCGACAACGTTGTTAGAAGTGAAAGGAAAGAAGGTCCGCGGCAGATTATATCCATGGGGTGTTGTTGAGGTTGAAAATCCAGATCATTGTGACTTCATCAAATTACGTACTATGCTAATGTAAGGCACATATCAACCTCCATTATCTGATTTGCTCAAAATGTGTTTAATTTACTAATACCATATTAAATTTCCTCTATTTACCTAAAGAACACACATGCAAGATCTGCAAGAAGTAACACAAGAAGTGCACTATGAAAACTATCGTTCTGAACGTTTAGCGAAGGGCATTAAGAAGACCGGACCATTGAAAGAAGTAGAAACATCAACATCAATAAACAATGGCGTTATAACAGATAAGGATAGAATATTACAAGAAAAAGAAGCTGAATTGCGACGCATGCAAGAAATGCTTGCACAGATGCAAGCTAAAATGCAAGCTCAAAAATAGACCTCGCAAATGGCGGCTCGTTTAGACAAAAGTTGCACACGAAAACAAGGCACAAATAATTGAACTGTTCAAGCGACGAGAGGTGGAAGAATAAGCACGAGGAGAACGAAACGAAATTAATTAGCAGAAACATGATCCAACTTTATTTTGATTTTTTTTCTTAACACAAAAAAACAAAGCGGGCAAAGAGTTTCGGTTTCAATCCCAAGATTTTCTCCATTCTACAAATCAATCCATTACACTCTAGACTCCATTTTCTTTAGCATTTTAATATTCCATTTTTATATTTTAATAATCAACATTAGACATCCATCCTATACATTTAGAAAGAGATGAATTGTTTCTCTACTAAATGGAAAAAAGAAAAGCGTTTATCCTTAGCGTAGTTTTTTTCTCATCATTGTTTATTTTTTTCTTCTATATTTTATGGTTTTTGTTTATTTCTTAATTGTTTGTAAATTGAATTTTACAAATACGAAATGCGAATATGTTTGTGCAAAGTTAACGCTACGAATGATAAATATGTACTTTTATATGTTTCTACATTGCGATAGATATTAGGTATGTAACGTAATCTCCATTCGAATGCGACTTGCAAAATAAAAAAAGAAATGTTTGTCGTATAAGAATCAAAATATACATATATAAATATATTTAATCAATAATTGAAATGAATAAGTTGAAAGTTAAAGGGACGGAGAAAACAATTAGAAGAACCGTATGAATTAGGTGTAAATAAATAATTAATGATAATTATTTTCGATACGTTTAAGTCATAAATGAAAATCATTTAAATAATAATCATATCTTATGCAAAACAAAAACTACACAGTATATACATTATTTTTACAAATATACGAAATTACTATAATTGTGAAAAATTGTTTATTCTCACTATGGTAACTACAACACAAAAACCTTGAAGAGACACTTCAAAATTTATCTTGGCACTACTGTTCACTCTGCCAATTACCATTCAGCCAAATTCCAGACGAGCCCCCAATTCGCTGAATCATCGGCACAGCTGATATGTTGCCCTGTCAATTGTCCCAAGGACGGTCGTGAAAATCGCATTCAACTTTTCACTCTTATGAAAGTTGCATTCAACTTACTCGTCAGATCTCATGATCCGACATCTACGAATTGAAATTGTCACAGTCGTGCTTGGATTCTCGTTGAATAGTGTCCCGGTCGCTCGCTCGCTGTCGGTTAGTTAGGAAATGAGGAAAAATCTCAATATCCGTTGGTGGACTATATAAATTCGCAAAAGGCTCCGCAATGAGTTTGAGTTGGTCTCGCGAGTAATTAGCACGAAAAGCGGAAGACGGAAAGGGAAATCGTGCAAAAGCATCGTGTGCTCGAGTATTCACATAACCTTTGGTGACATTGAAGTTTCCCAAGTGTGTTACAATTATTTGGCGCTTGCTGAGTGTCTGGCTAAAATATCGCGGCGTTGCCCGGCAAATTTGTGAAGAATTTTCAACATTTTGACATCATAGTTGTGCGGTTTTTTTATATCTAGTGTTTAGTTCACGCTAGAACACTTCCTTGTGAAATCATCACAGCAGTACTGTGCAGAAGACTCTGGTTTTTTTTTTACTTCAACCGTCAGAACCCCGACCCCAAATTGTACTTCACCTCTATCCGGACAGCTCCTCGCGCTCGGCGCTGATGAATGTGCAGCGGTTCTAAAAAAAGAATTTCAAGTGTCTTTTCGAATTGATCGTGTCGTTTTGAATGCGCGAAAAAGTGATTGCAAATTGAATTAGTTTTGATCGTTGGTCGTTGTTGAGGTTTTCTGTGCTGTTTGTTTCCCGCTGTCATTCGTATCGACGTTCCATTGGACAAAATACCACCAAGAGCAATGGCCAAAGATGAGGAAGATGATATTTTGCCCGATAAAGATGCCGCCAAGGGGTTTTATGCAAAGTACGAGCCGAAGGAGATTCTGGGGAGGTAAGAAAATCCCTATTTGGTTAGCATCGGAGGATGGGACATGGGACATTTTCCGGGCTGGCATTCGGTCGTCAGCCTTTTGAATGAAATTTGACATTTCTACCCTCCCTTGACATTTATCGGCTTGTATAAATTTAAATAGTGCTGCCAGCGTTATGGTGCTATTAAACGTTTTTTTTAGGGGGGCTCAGTCTATTGTTTATTGGATTTAATTATTCTGCCACGAATAATTGCCGGTTGGCTAACAAAAAAAAAAAAACAAATTAATTAAATCGCTGGCGAAAAATTCGCGTTGTTTCAATGTCAACTATGAATGAAACAATTGAGTGCGATGTATGGGAATAGTTACCGAATCCCAATTTTTCTTTCGAAATCATGTAATAATTTCCTCGGAAAAAATCAGGGTATGGAAAAAAAATTGTATTTTCCTTGCGCATGTGATATAAAAGGTACAATGACATCTGCTCCAAACATCGAGCCCATTCAGCCAAACATATTTCCTCTTCAATTTCAGAAGCTTTTATCATTTAAACAACATAAATGCTACAAGGACCTAAACGAAGAGCGTTTGGCTAATTCATACTTATAATGCTGGCATTATAACGTTGTCCCTAGTTACAATTGATCTCATTCAACCAATAACGAGCAAAATAAATGCAATTTTCCGTCTGGGAGAATATGAAAGTCTGGTTGTAGCTACCCCACAAGCGGCAAAGGATATCTTTTTGTAAAAATGTGTCCCTCAAAAATTTGCTCATTGCCATCAAATTTGGCAAATAATGTTCTACTGAATTTATATAACACTTAATGACATTTAAAACAAAACTAATGAAAATATTTGTTTTCATAGTTGCACACTCCACATAAGTTTGTTCGGTTTGTCTTGAGTATCCGCGCTGGGACAAATAGCAAAAAATTAACAAGCTATGTTGTGTTTGGCGTAGCAAAAGCCTTTGTTAAAGTCTGGCATGCTGAATTTATTTATAAAATGCACGAATCATTATACATTCATTTTATAAAAGAGCAGTTCGTGATGGAATCGAAAACAACTTTTAACCGCCACCAATAAATAAGGACGGAATTTTCCCTTCCCTAATGAAAGAACCCCTGTGACTGGATCAGAACAAACTAGCACCCCGGGGATGACAAACCCCCGAAAAAACGTTTGAAGACGAAAGTAGAACAGACGGGGAAATAGTGAAAAATCCTCCAAAAAATTTGTCAAGTTGTTTCGGCGTTTGATTGGATAAGTTTGGAAAAAATACTAAAAGGCAAAGTAGTTTCTGTAATAACCCGAATTTTAAACATTGTTTAAGGCCACTAATTTCTATTGTAACTAATTTTGCTCAAACCCAAATGAACTTCAGATTAATTTTTTGTACACACTCCCAAAAAAGTAATTCATTAATCCTCAAATCCACCTAAAAGTATTCAACCCCTTATAATACATTAACATCTTTAATATTTGCATAAATTTCAAATTTCTCATGTGAATTTTTGGGGCACGTGTGAATCTAATTTTGATTTGCCGGCCAATGGCATTTTTTTCAGTGTCAGAATAGAAATTTTAAAAATTCCAAGAGAAATTTCTTGCAATTCAGTTGGTCTCGATAGTATGGATTAGATATTATAAAAACTATATTTAAATTGCGTTTCCGTTTGGTGAGCCTAAATTTCTCTAATAAACGTAAATAAAACGTAATATTTTAACAAAGAGTTCAAGGAACATTTGTTTACAAGCATTTCTTAGAACGTGTTTATATGAGGAATACAAAAATTTAAAAGTATCCATGTGGGATCACTTCTATATGTATGATGTATGTTATTGAAAGCGTCTTATATATAAATAAATTGGTTGGAGGTGTTTCAATTGATTTATTGATAAATATGAATTTTATCCTTCCTTGTATGATTTTGCGTAGTTTATTTATCTGTAATATCTCTGGAGACCACTCACAATTTTATTGAAAATTAATTTTATTTTATTATTTATTTTATAAATAGCCTTTCATCTTTTTCATTTACTTATCAAGAATAAATTGTCTCAAAACTTCATTTTTGTGTTTAACAACGATTCTTGCTAGAATTTTCTATGCAACCCACTAAGCATGATTCATTTAAGTTATTTAGAAGTTCGACTTCTGCAAAGTGCTATCAATACGAAAATCTAAGAATAATTCGGATCCAAACAGTCATATTATCCCTGACACAGACGATGTCGTTTGAACTTGTTCTTAACGGCATAATAACTCAGAAAATATAAGAAGTTCTTTTGCAGGACATCAAGAACTAGTTCAAACAGCGTCGTCTGTTCCAGGCTTAAGTTTTCAAACACTGACTGCGGCCTCAACTTGTAATAACAAATACTAGGTATAATAAACGAGATATAACTCAGGTCATCCAGGTTGCACAGAAAGAAAAATATTTCTTCTATAGTCTCTGAAATCGATTAAAAAAAAAATGAGAAATATCTAAAATTCCGCGAAATTTGAAGGTAGTACTATCTCATTTTTTTGTGTCTTTCGAATTTGAAAAATTTATCCTCAATGATAAGTTAATTTTGACTAACTTTAGTAGCACGACGGTAAGACAAAATTTTTTTCCGATAAGCTCCCACTATTTTTATTAATAAATCAGGACTCAGACAGTTTTTAAAGTTTTTTTTTGTTGGAAAATATGTTGAGCTAACCTCGATAAATTCGAAAATCTGACATTGTGTTTTGCAGGTTTTTCTGGCCTTGTATCATGGCAATTCAAATGGAATGCGTAAATAAACTAATAAATAACTCGATAAACTAATAAATTCCAAAAACTATAGTTAGTTTGAAGGCCAACAGTGGTGGCCTAATAAAATTTTCGTGTCAGACAATCTTCAACTTTTATTGTGATTCGTTCGTTTAGGAAATTTCCAACTCATTTGAATTAAAATTTGAAAATATAGTATTAATTTATCCAGCGACGTGAATAAGATCCTGTCAGTTTTAATTTTTAATTTCAATATTTTATTTTATTACAGAATGAAATGTATTTCATTTTTTTTGAACATTTTTTATATTTTAAAATATGAGTGACAAGAGGGAATGGAGCGTTGAATCCAATATACACCTCATAAGACGGAATGCGATCAAGTGGTATACGGATGGTTCCAAGACATCTGAGGGAACGGGAATTGCAGTATTTCGGCCTGGCATCAAATACTACCAACTGATGGGAAGTATGCTAAGTATCTTTCTGGCTGATATTTATGCCATTGCTGTAAGCGCACGACTCAGCATAGACAGAGGATACAAAGGCAAAACTATAGCTATAATATCCGATAGCCAAGCAGCACTAAAAGCACTATAATCCCCGGTGATTACATCAAGAATGGTTCAAATTGAGTGCGGACAATAGGGTTACCCTATACTGGGTGTCGGGGCACGCAGGTATCGAGGGTAATGAGCAGGCGGACCAACTGGCATCGACAGCATTCATCGGTCCTGAACCCTTTGGCGTAATTGAAATGAATCTCATTCACAGGGCCCTAAAGGAAAATGAGGATAGAGAATGCAATAGGCTCTGGAATGGACTTCCAGGGCTTCGAATGTCGAAGCTGTTCCTCGACGTTTATGACGAGAAGAAGTCTCGAGCGTGCAACAAAATGAATAAAAGAAAGCTGAGGGTCTTGACTGGGATGTTCACACTCGGAGGGCATTTCAAAAGGATGGGCTTGACAGCGAATGATGAGTGCAGATTTTGCAATCTTGCGGAGGAGACACCAGTGCATCTGCTGGCACACTGCGACGCACTGTCCCGCAGGAGAAGAGACAGTTTGGGTAGCTGCTTCCTTGTCGAGGAGGATTTGGGACGCCTGAGGCCGAAGCAGATCATTGACTTTCTAAGGAAGATCGATCTGCTTGAGGCGCCCTAGGCGCACCGGAAGCGGGGGCACAATAAACCTGTAAAGATTGGTGTGCACCATTAAAGTATAAATATGTTTATTTTTGCCTTATTTCCAGTTCGTGTTGTCCATTCATGAATATCGGGTTCCTGTATTTTTCTAACAACCTAACGAATGATATTCGAAGGTATGATTCATACAATCTAAGGTTATCTATGAAACGACTCAAAGTCTTACGCTTTTTCTTCCTTTCTCTTGAAGTTGTTTCGTCTCCACTTTGTTAAGAAGAGGCAAAGAGTTTACCTTATCCTGTGGTTGTTCCCACCCCTCTCGTATTGGTTTGATAATCCTGTAAGGGACAATCCCTGTATAAAATTGGAGTCCATTCCCAATTAAATTCTATCCGCATTTTACGTCCTCGACGAGCACATTTGTTTCCATACTACGCTGCTGTAAATCGATCTTCATCTTTATTCTGACACCTGTACAATCATTAGTGAATGGTATAACAGGTATCGATATAAACAAGTTATACAAGGAGTGAATCAAAATAAGCGTAGTGAGTATGCATAAAACGATGGTCATAATTTAAAATTATATTTATTTATCACATAGCTTCCTTATAAGTCGATGCACTTGCTTTTTTCGAAATCCTGACCAAGAAGTCACTGATGGAAGTTTATTTATTTTATTTAGTTCAGATTTATGTACGAAACCGGATTTTTGCCTATAGTTTACTCCGTATCCCCTTTTCGTTGATTCTGCCAATAGGACCTTCAAATTTGTTCGGCACATTCAAAGGCTGCAATAGTGAGCCCCTATTCCAAACCTTTCATAACGACGCCACAACCTTATCCCGCTGAGTGTGTATCTTTATTTTTTCTCGGTATTAGTGGGGATCCTCTTTCCTAAGTTGTTACTTCTCATGTTAAAAATGTTCAAAGCTTGTTACGTTTGGTACGTACCGTGGGGGTATAAACCATTGCATAATTTTCAAGCATAATTCGTCGCTTCTTTAACTTCTCTGTTCACATCCTCGACAACCACGATGAGGAGATATCCTTGCAGATAGCCACTTTATTGATGAGAGTCTTCGATGTCCAGTAATCGTGATATGCAACCCCTTTTTACTATTTAAAAGTTTATGAAGGCTGTTTCGATTTATGCCTTAACCACATAAAAGTAAGATTTTTTTAAACGGCTGGAGCAGAGAAATCTCACAGTTCCTCGTTGTATAGTTTTAAATGAACTGTCAAATTAAATGAGAACTAATATCTGGGTAAAGCTTAATTTGTAAAATCATCCATTTGATTAGAATTTGGCACTTGATAACCTTTCAATGTTGTTGCCAAGAAGCCGGTAAATGTTCGTTTCATTAAAACGCTGTTCACATTGCCTTGTTTTACAACCCTAATTATGCAAAAAATAAAACTAATTAAAATTGCCCGATTTAGATACGTATCACATATCAAATACTCCCAAAAGATATGCTCAATTCAAATGAACTTGCCACTGTGAAATTATCAAAAAGAAACTTTAAACGATACGTTAACACAATCAGCAGCTTAAGTTAACACTTCGCTTGTATATCTGTGTATACATATATAATTCTTATCATTTCTTGCCATTCAAAATAAACAATTCAAATATGTGTAATGATCATTTTGGAGGTCTGCTGCCTTTTGCTATTTTCGATTTGTTCAACATCAACCCACGACACTTTCACCTTTTTGGTAGTTGTTTCATATGAGGACAATTGCATGAATTCATTGCATATTAAAATCAAGATATTTATAAAATTACGAATTGTTTTCAATACATTTACGAAATTCTTATCTTGTTGTGGGCGATGGAGTTGTGTGAATTGTAACGTATTTAAACAACGATAGTAAGCTGATAGTGTTAATCTAGCGAAATGTGTTAATTGATTTAGTATCAGAAATAATATGAGGATTATCATGTCTTTCCAATAGCCGTATCGTTCAGATTCGGATAGGATATCAGTTTTATTCAATTTCAACCACCCTCCAGATAAAGCAGGGATTGCATTTAAATGCATACATGGTCCCAAAAGTGATTTATTTGGCGGTATATGGAAAAATTCGGTTTTGAATACGCAGTAAGACAGGTTGGTCTTTTCTTCCTATATTCCAAATTAAAATTGAAAATAATTATATAAATTTTCTCGTTGAATTTATTATAATGTTAGCAAGGAAAACATATTTAAAATCATTAAAACTCAAGAGCGCTCTATGTCTTTCAAGTTTTCAATAATTTCTCTGAGCACATCTTACGCTTTTACAAAATTAAATTGATAATCCGTTTCGGTAGATATGCTTGCATAACATTGGGGTAGGTGATTGGGTCGATCGAACTGGAAGGTCCATCGACATGGAAGGTCCTTGATGGCAATCGATTTTACTCCGTCCGTCTTATTATTGATTCGAATCGAAAGATTCGAATGATGACATTAAGGGACCATGACATAGTAGTTGAAAACGATGTTCATACCATTGCTGACTTTCTTCCGTACTTGTTGGCTTTGTTGAGATGTTCCGATGTAATTTGATTTTTGAAAAACGTGACGTCGAGGGTGAGTGAATTTTTTTTTCGTAATTAGTCCCATAAAAAAGTCGCACGGGCATAAATCTGATGTCCAAGTGGCCACAGGATCGTTGCGTTTTTTTGGGGGTAGAGAGGTGAAAGCTATTTACGCCCTGAGTGTCGGACTTCCAGTGGACCTACTGGACTACCGACTAAACACCTCCCCTGTCAACCGGAGCGCCTAGCCTGGAACCGTTTGACACATTACTTCGGGCTAGGCCTCCTAATTTTACGCCTTTTGGCGCCTTCGGGTTACAGGGATTCCTTCTCCAGTTGCATGGGAAAGAGGAGGAGGATTGCTAGAGAAAGAAACCCTCCACCCTCGACGCCTCCAGCCGATCAAGTATGCCTTTTTTCATTACTACGATTGCTCGAGCGTATTGTGCTACTTGATTTCATTTGTCAAATGATTTTAGCATCTCTTCGGTTAGGCTATCTGGATGGATCTCTCCCACTTTTCCGGCAAGATCACCGCGCTCTTTGTCCCATTTTCTGCATGAAAAGAAAGTATGACAGGCGTCATCCTTCACACCAATGCAGAATATGCAATCCGGAGACCATGACTTACCTATCTTGTGCAGGTAAGACTGAAAACAACCGTGTCCGCTCAGTAGCTGGGTCAGGTAGAAGTCAGTCTCACCATGCGTTCGACTGAGCCACGATCTCAAGTCTTTGTTGAGCCGCGCGGTCCATCTTCCTTTTAGCTCACGTTCCCATGATTGTTGCCATTCGTCGAGAGTGCATCGTCTTTCATCGTCAACAAATTAGCATCAAAATTTTGTTGATTAGTGCCGGGTATATGCGAATGTCCCAAGGTTATTTGTTGGTTTATTGGAATAGTCCAAATCCTCAAGTCCTCCCGATCAGTGCCGCTTTTACAGAATATAAAGAACTTCATGTGACAGAATGGAATGTGCAGTTGATTCCCGGTTGCCGAGTCCCTTGTCATGTGGAAATTTAAAGCGAACTATTTTCGATTGTATCATAGTAGTGCTTTTGATTTTCGTTCTTCTCCCTACTTCTCTCACTCTACTCACTACTCAGTTTCTAAAATTCAAAAATGCTCGCCTAACGTGATAAGAACAATTTTTATGAGAGGATGTAATCAATTTGTTATATGTTCGCCATTTTGTTGTCTTCCGGAATGCTCGTGAATTATTTTTAAGTTTCTTGAAAGAAACCAGCCCCTACATAGACCACATGGAGCCCAACATGGAAAATGAGACCACATGGAGCCAGTCATACCATCATGTCAGGGTTTTTTTTGCGAATATAGCTCGATGAAAATATCGATTAGAACGATTGAATCGTCTCTTAAAATTGAAATATTTCCGGTGTATTCTGTTCTTTAAATTTTGTATTTTGTTTAGTTTTGATCCTCTTTGTTTGTGCTTGGAAATTGTTTAGATTATACTTAATGTTTAGGCAATTTTCCACATTGGTAGGAAATTAAAAATTTGAAAATTTTTGGCAACACACTAGTGAAAACCAAAAATTGATAAAATTGCGATTAGTAGACTTGAAACCGATGCCCAATGGATTGGTTTTGATTAAATGTTGAAATATTCACCAATTTGATGAAAAACTTCCCTTAAAACATGCTCATTCCAATGAACGGCATAGCAATTTCGTGGTAGAATTTAAAAAGAATTTCAACTAGCACACTCGAAAGGAACTTCAATTTAGTCAACACAATGACGATTTCTTAAGCTATTCCTTTGTCATTGCGTCTATAATAGTATCACGTGCAAGCGTATACATGCAAGCCTTTTTTTGGCAAGACTTCTATGAAACATTCAGCCAATTTGAGAAGCTTGTTTCAATCCTCAACAACGTTCAGACATGATGTCCCTAATTTAGCTATGTCAACTCGTGTATGCCGTGACACAAAGTGCAATTAAGAAACGAAAAACTCAAATGCACCAAAAATAAAAAGTAGACGTATGCGCTTTATTAAAGCACGATATTGAACACAGATGTTGATCGTGGAAAATTTTCAAATGAATTCTGATAGATTTATGGTTGGGTTAATGTATTCAATGGTGTTTTTAGACATTTGGGAAAAATCATTTGTATGAGCGTATGACGAAAAATTGGGTCCCGTGCAATACGAGAGAAAACTTGATCAACTATTACATAATATCGACACACCCCGTCACATGTCGATTGCATCCATAATTAAATATTGCTCACATGGCGCGGATATTCACATGCATTCAGGACATATTTATAAAGCAAATGTGAAAGGCACGAGCCCCCAAACCAAATTTATTTTGTTACATATGTCTATACTTCTATCCATTACGTTTAAGACATCCAGAGAGAATTATTACGAAAATTAAAAGAACAATCGCAGCCAATTGACTAACAATCTTTAGTTGCTGTTGCCGATCGCGATAGATATATTTGCAATGTAATTTTTTTTGTGTGAAATTATTCTGCCAGGTTTATTGGGCTTGTCGCTAGATTTATATTAATTTACCATTTCAGTTAGAAGTTATATATTTTTGTCTTAACTATACAAGATTTGATTGTTTGATTTGTTGTTGGTTAGCGCGCCCAAAATTTTATTCGATGCGATCTTTTCTTGGACAGAATAATTAAAGGAGTCACAATTGAATGTTATTTTTCAATTATATGAATAGGATAAATATTTAAAAAAAATATTGTTTAGCTTGAAGTCAATAATGTATAGATGGGAATTTCGAGTTGACGTCAATTGGTTTGTTTTCGGGTGTCCGTCAAAAATTGATTTAATTTTGGTAATATGACTAATGGACGGGGTATTTTCTGTTGTATAACTTGTAGCAGTCAATTATTTGGTACAAAATTTAAATATTTTTCGAAGTTTTATTTTTATTTAAAAATTTTTTTTTTTGGGTTCCGTAATTATTTCTGTAAATTACATAGCAAATTGCGTAGGATTTCATGACTGCCAATTGATATTTAACAACATTTTCACAATTCAGGCTTTATATGTATAATTTAAAAAAAATATTTATCTTAAACTGAAATTGAAAAACTGCTTCGATAAAAGACCCAAACACCAGAATTAATTTGTAGTAATTATTCACGATGTTTTGAGTGCTACATCGGACTTTTAAATTGATTTTTGGGGCTCGTTGAGTGTGTTTTCTGCATAATTTCAATCCGCAAACTCCACTGTATACAATAAAAACAATACAAAACTAAAAATTAAAACTCAGAAACTATGAAAAACGAAAAACAAAAAAAGAATATGACAGGTATTAAGGATCATTTTTCATCTAACTGGGCAAGAAAACAATCCTTGAAAAGATTTTTGCCCGTCTCGTCTTCCCTGGCCAAAAAAAAAAACATAAATGACAACCAGACATAAAATATAAATAACCCAATCGAGTGTATTACATATAGTAACGCGTTCGGCAATTTTTGACTCAAAAACTATAAAACGTGTTTTGTATCACGACCAGAAAAATACCACATTTGTGACCCAATATAAGATTAGAGGTCATTTTGATAGCTTCCGATTTTTTTTGGCTATGTTCCATGTGCTATTATCCTCATTTATCGAAGTGATGCCTTATAGTTGTGTGGAAAAAGAAAAAAATTAGAATTAAAACAATAAAATTAAACATTCTGTATGTTTATCTTCAAAAAAATATCGAAAATGTGTTTCTCGTAGCTAAAATGAGTAAGTTAAATCAAAAATCAAGTACATTTATTTCCAAGCAATTTTTTCGCCCATGTAAATTCTTATCCTTGATTAGCGCATGAGTGAGGAAAGAATATTTTTTTATATAACATCTATATGACAAATTGATTCCAAACGAATGAGATCATTCATACCAAACCAAAATATTTTAATAAATAACTGAAATTAAGTAAACTTTCTGAAGATTTCGAAAATTGTCCGGATTTTTACTAATATTTCGACTATATGTAAAAGGAACCGTCCTTTTAATTTAATTTTAATTTATATTATTATTCATCTTACGAAATTGATTTTTAACCACAATCGTTTGTAAGCTAAAAAAAATAACAAATAACAAAAATAAAAAATAACAATAAATGTAAAATAACTGAAAAAATATAACATAAATTATATTAAAAATTATAAAATATAATAACTTCAGCGATCGCTGAAGAAGACCGAACGATAACGGTCGAAAATCGATTACGACAAATAAAATTGAAAAAATGCAAAATTAAAAGGAAGTTTTTTCAGTTATTTTTCAGAAATAGTTTGCGAAGATGAATTCAATTACGAACAATAAATGAAAGCTAATAAAATGACCAAAAACAAGGACTTACTTTTAGTTTTCAGTACGAAATTCGAAGTGGACAACCGGACAATCACTTACACTTCAAAACGAGTTTAGAATGCTTCCGGTGACCTGAAAAGCGTCGTCAAAGCAATCATTCGTTTTTTCACCAAAAATTACATGAAGATTATTTTCTTATAGTCCGAAAACCTGCCACATATTTTCTGGGCGATGGGACTGTCTTTGCTTTCTTCGGGGTAGATTCGCCAAGAAAAATCCATTGTTTGGATGCTGGATTTGTGTCGTAGCCTGTAAAAGCACATGTAAAGACACTTATTTGGTTAATGAACAACATAGGACCTCAATGCATAAAGGGAAAGAACTCTAATTAATGCTGTGGGTTCTGTTTTACTCTATGAGGTAGACTTCGGACTTCGCTTGAGCAATGAGTAACGAAAGCGATTGGCACAGGTGCAAAGGCATGGTGGTCGAAGATGTGATACCATCGCATTTCTTGCTAGAGACCGTCGAAATATTTAATAGTGCACAAGAGAGGAAAACAGAGGAGAAGTGATCAGTGAAGAGGGAAAAACCCTTCAGCGAGTAGGACTGATCGTAGGAACGGGACACAAAAGGAAGGTGGACTGTCAGCCTGATCCTTGATCTGAGGCTGTCGCTCAATTAAATGCATAGTTAGACTGATTTCTACTTGGTTCAGCTCTTGAGCGGCAAGGATTCTCTCAGTTTTACCTGCACAAGATTGATGGATAACCACCCCCCCCCCCCCAAACTGAATAAATGGAATTAAAGAGATCTTTCCGAAAACTTTAGTTGGGGAAATCCTATCAACGGTTGAAAAATGGAATCAGATGGCACAATTTGCTGACAGTATGTCAAGACTCAATTCAAAAGGCATACTGAAACGAACCTCACCAAAGGCACCTTGGGGAAAAAGGACTAGTTCATGATCAACGTCAATATAGCAATCAACACTAATTAGACACCCTTCACCAGGCTGGAAGTGCCGATTAATGCATCTCGGCCAAGGATTTGGCGCCTAACGAGAATCGTATGTTCGAAAATAATTTGAACTTTTATACTAGCTAGGTTTTCAAAAAGCTAGGCATCAGGGAATCTTAGATGCAGTACCTATTGCACCGAGCGGGAGGACCTTAAAAGTTTTTGGAAACATAATTGCTTAAGTTTTCCTGACAAAAGTCTGATTTGAGCGAGTCACTCACGTTTATTGTTTTCTTTCAGGACAACATTTTTAAATCAAATGCTGAAAATAACAAATTTTCCAGACAAAGATTGTACAACGTAAGGGCAAAATTAAGTGAACACTTGATAGCGTGTACTTCTGTGGAATGGAAGCACGTGTAGAAAACGCGTATACTAATTCTAATTAATTAATCGTTTTAAAACCAGACAATTTTTGTTGTAATTATGAGCATCAATCGATTGATAATTGTGGGTAGAGGTAATCAATTCAACCTGCTAATCGACACGAGTAAAATGCAAGAGATAAACATTATGCACTCTTACATGACATGCTTCTATCTGAGCTGATAAGGAATTAAACTTTTTTGAGACTTTTGAATAGACTTGAATTACTACAGTAACCGAAGGGGTTACAATCAAAGTGGATCTACTTACACATTCTGCGTCCATTCCGTATTTAAGAACTGCTCAGCAGTGTTGAGCAGTTCTTAAATTGACTCTAAAATTAGATAGAGGTTAGTAGGAAGTGTAAGCATTATCCAATTTAGATAACTTGAACCGTTTAATCGACTTCTTCTGTAAGCTTCCTGTCTCACGTTGGTGGTTTCAGACCAATTTTCTGGCGACATTAAACTGACGCAATCGTTCTGTCAAGTGAAGCCAAACAAACTTAATGCTCTAATACTTGTTGCTATCGTGAATCAGAATAAATCGTTATTTCCTATAGAAGCTGTTGTTTCGCGGCCATCTTATCACGTCTAAGGATTGATACCAAGCTTAGACTGCTGGATCTTCCTTCCACTGACCGGCATTTAGTATAAAAATCGTGAAATGTTTGGAGATTTTTGCTGAACCGCAATCGATGTCTGGTCATGGTTCAATGAAGGCGCAAAATACACGTGCCAAAAAAAAAATCGTATTTCCTTACAATGCACAAGACAAATCATAGTGTACGTAATGTCTTTACTTCGACGGATTTCAATTATTTAATCGTGATGACAACAACTTTGAACTAGAAACATTATAGAGATTTGAACCTAGTGATGTTCATATTATCATAGCATATTATCAAACTAGAAATAGAATTGTCTGAGTATGAGCTGGATTCTATTTGGCTTAAGAAAATTGCTGGATGAACTGAAAATTAAGACGTTGTGGCAGTAGATCGTGTTGTTTACATGGCTACAGATGTACGCATGCATATAAATTAATGAAATCATCAAAATTATCGGGATGTTTTGACATCTTATCCTCCGCCTCTACATGTGAGCACATAGTAAACCAAATCCGGTCAACTATTACCAAGTTCAACCTTTAGACTTACGATTTTAAAATCTAGGAGAGTATGATTAAATTTGTTGTTTTCAATATCAAAGCTTTGTTGTGAACAGACAAAAGATGGATGCGACTAAGAAGAAAAGAGAATCTTGACTTGTTATATACATTCTCGTATGTGCACTAAATCAGATGAATTGCGTCGAAAGATTTTCCACTTTGAAATATATTCGATATCAAAAAAAAAATTACTTTGTTCATTTGGATGAGGCTTAACCCATGACCGAATCTATGACACATATCAAATGTACATGCAATTTTAATTTATATTGTTTCAAACAATATGTCGTTTTTGTTTTTGGGATCACATTGCAGTTTTCTGTGTGATTCGGAATTCATTCATTGAAATGTGCTTGAGTCGATGGAATACGAAAAATGATTATGGTGATCAATGCAAGATTTTGTTTTTGGTGATAGAAAAAAAAAATCGTTATTATCATGTTTACAATTTCAAGGGTAATGACCGGATTTTTGTTTGGTTATTCATTGGTACCAGTTTCATTAAAAATGGGGCAATTTTCACCATAAAATGCGAAACAAGTATGTTGGATGATATTTATTAATTATTTATTGATATTTTAATATTCTTTCGTTTAGATGACGTTTGTTTAGTAAGTTCTGAGAAGATTATCCGCGAGATAACGCTCGTAGTTTCGAAACTGATTTGTTTTCGGTAGAGATATCGAGCATCTCACGTGTGACACTTGTTCATCTTAATGATAAATACAAGACACTATCCTCCAATATTTTTTCAACTGAACATGAGCAAGCGAGCACCAATTCATTACACAAAATTGACATAATGACAGTCTTCCATATGTCCTTAAAAATTTCAAGGTATTTCTTTTACTCTTTTACTGTTAAAACTGGTCAGAGTCTAGTTAGGTCCATTACTAAAAAGATGCGACAAATTGCAAGCTTGGTTTTAATTTTGTGCTTTATTATTGCTGCCTTGCGAAATTGACTTTTGGTCGGCCATTATGTGGCTTTCATCATAGTTTCCAATTTTATCGAGAATCGTTGAAACAAAATCCGAAAAAAAATCCAAAAATATATAAAAATATATAAATAAAGTATTTATAAAAACATATTCTCGAAAATTGCCTTGATGAAAATCAACGTCAACAAGAATCGCTTACGCATCGTGTTTGTAAGGTAACCTAAGTCATAAATCACGGTCGCGACTGTTTGGTAGTAGTAGATAGTACCCTTAAAAAAATAACAAAAAAAAATGGAAATATATTTTTCTTTGTGATCAGCTGTACAGCGTTTCGATAAACACGCTTTTAACTCATATTAACAAAAAAAATAGAATCATTTATAATTTTGCCAAAGAAATTATGTACATGTTTCCCTAAGTTCAAAGAAAAGATAGTTGATGTAACTTTTCTTCGAAAAGTTACATTTTTTCGTTTTTTCATTTTTTCCATTTTTTTTTGTTTTTTCATTTGTTTTTTCATTTCTTCATTTCAAATTGAGAAACACTATTTATGTCATGCTTTTAAATTTTTGATAAAAATTGAAAAAAAAAAACTAAATTTAAATATTTTACATATGCTATCATTCCAACTACTAACAATCTGCCATGATCCTCATAACTATCAAAATCTAATCAGACCATGATAAGATAAAGAATTCTAAAGGTGCATAAAAAAACAAATAACTTTCACAAAGCACGAGTAGTTCATTAATGTTAGGATAATGCAATTGTTTTGCACTTGACATTGACTTGACTTGACTATTTCCTTTGTCTTCCTTGTTATATATCTCAGAACTGCATAATTTTCTGCAATAAATAATAGAAATGATTCAAGCAAATATTTGAATATCTTTGTTAAGAATGATAATATGGTATTCAAATTATTTACAATTTGAAACGTATGTTTCTTTTGTAACAGGGATAATGATTTATGCTTTTGTTGTTCATCATATACAACCCGAATGTAAAGAATGATTTGACGATTAATTTGAATTTTTGATGTCTAAGTCATAGTGGGCTAAATTAGTCACTCTGATCTGATTGTGACTGTGTAAACACAAATATTCAAAATTAATATCATCGGTTTTTTCTTATTAAAAACTAACATAATTAAAAATTAACAATTTATTACCTTCGCTAGAGCAGCAGTTTACATTTTGACCTTGATTTTCAAAGTTTTTTTAGTAGAATAAGGAGTTGACTCTATAAGAAAGCGTTTTTGTCAGAACCACGCTTGATCTTGCTAATGGCTACAAAAGTGAGTCCTCAATCATAAATCTGCAAGGCCCGGTGGATATAAAAATAAATTTAAATAAGACATTTTCGAAGTGAAAAAATCCTTTACTATTCCTTTTTTCTTTGGACAGGTTTTGATTCTAATATGTTGATGAAAAAGTTCCCGTCGTTTGCTGTATATACTTAATCTTATTATATTTTTTTATGGCTTTCTAATTTATTCTTGTTTATCCTTTTTGCGGAACAGAACAGTTAAATAGATGAATGTTTCCACCTGCATTTTTTTTCCACCAAAAAAGGACAAAGAAAATACTTACATATCAAACCAAAATAATTAACAAACAAAATTCTATGCCAAAGTAAATCCTGTTATTTGCGTGCATAAACGATGAACCTAACAGTCGAGGACATCAAATTTAGAAAAATTATAGGACAGCGAAGATTGACTGGAAAGGACAGAAAATCGTCCGCAATCTTTGTGTAAAAAATTGTAAACTATGCTTAAATAATGATATTTCATTAGCGTCTCTTTTTTAATTTATCTTTTCAGAGGTATAAGTTCTACTGTAAGACGATGTATAGAGAAAGAGACTGGCAAAGAATTTGCAGCGAAAATTATTGATTTAGGAGCCGATGCTGTTGAAACAAGTCCACAACAGATGTTAGATGCAACTAGACAAGAAATATTTATTTTAAGACAAGTTATGGGACATCCATATATAAGTAAGTATGAAATCCAAATAATTATTGATAATAACTATCAAAGGTTTCAAAAATTTTGATTATTAAAATTTTTACCAATTTGACGGCCTTGAAGATACTCGTGTATGAGGAGTGAGTTGACGTATATTTATGATTTGCGACCGTATAGTTTTCACGATAAAGTTGTCATAACTTTTTCCAATTAAAAAAGAGCCCACAAAAAATTTCTATCCTTGAACATTTTTGTTTAGTCTTATGTTATTGAGAATAGTTTACGCGTAAGTAACCTTGAATTTTCTTCGCAGTGATTAAACTATATCTGTGTTTTCGTTTACAATTTCTTCTGCTTTTCAGGAAACCAGTAAAGATAATTTTCCGACCAAAAAAATAATTTGGTTACTTTTGAAAAATAAGTGTTTAGTTCAGATCATGTCAGTTTGTGAATAAAATATTTGTAAACTTGGTTAACTTTTGCTTATATACAGGTAACATTTAGTTTGAAAATTGAACCACATTGTTGACTTATACATAATATCAAACGCCTATTTCCTATCGCGATTTAAAGTTGCGGTAGAGTGTAGCCTTCAATTATTCTAGACCAGTGATAGATCATCAGGAGAGATAGACACTTTCTGGTTAATACTAACCATTAAGTGCGACCCTGACAAGCTCCGAAATTTCGTTGTACAAACCTTTTGCTAATAACACACCTTGAGGATAAAATATTAACAATTGCCTTATTTGATCTGCACTTCATTTCTCCACAAAACTTGTTTAAAAAAATTCAATTAATATAAATCTTTAAAGACAAAACTATAAAAAATGATACTAGCACCCATTATTACATTTTCGTATATATTTTATGTTTTCTTCTTAAAGCATTTATCAATATTCTTATCAATTCGTAAATACAAATCACGTTAACATTTGATCATTTTTTTGTTGTTTTTCAAAAATTATTTATAAAAATTAGAAAAGAAGGTCAGCATGCAGTATGACGTCAAGGAATATTGCGTTAGTACGAAAACTCTTCGTTCCTATATAGTTAGCGACTGTTTTAAATATTACATTTATTTACATTTAGAATCTCGTACAATTTTCTAATTAAAGATAAGATTATCGTCACAGATTCTTCACATATTGTATAAAAAAATTCTTAATCGAATATTACACTCTAGTTTTGTGTTTTTTTTTTGATTTCAAGCATTTGTAACACTTTGAGTATTTCTATTGTCATCCTTTTTGTTCCAGTTGAATTGCAAGATGTATTCGAATCTGATGCCTTTGTATTTCTTGTATTCGAGTTGTGTCCAAAAGGAGAGTTATTTGATTATTTGACGTCCGTAGTGACATTATCTGAAAAGAAAACTAGAACTATAATGAGGTAAGTGGACGTGTGCGTGTATTTAAATAGCACGATTTTCATAACACAATGTTTTTTTTTTCAATACAGGCAAGTATTCGAAGGAGTAGAATATATTCATTCAAAAAATATAGTTCATAGAGATTTAAAACCTGAAAATATTTTATTGGACTCAAATCATAATGTTAAGATAACAGATTTCGGTTTTGCACGACATTTGAGCGACGGGCAAAAACTATTCGGTAAGGACGAAAACTTCATCAAAACCCTAAAGGAATATAAATGAAATTAAAATAATTCTTAGATCTCTGTGGCACGCCTGGGTACTTAGCGCCAGAAACTTTAAAATGTAACATGTTTGAAGGTTCACCGGGATACTCAAAGGAAGTGGACGTGTAAGTGCAAATAATTTGATGAACGTAGTATCAATATACAAAAAAACAATATAATATTTTAAGGTGGGCATGCGGGGTCATTATGTTCACACTACTCGTTGGCTGTCCGCCGTTTTGGCATAGGAAGCAAATGGTGATGTTACGGAATATAATGGAAGGCAAATATAGTTTTACTTCGCCTGAATGGGCTGATATATCAGGTAAGCGTTGTTCGTGATTTGATAATGATAGTCATGATGGCAATTTATGTTTTTATTATCATGGGTCCATATGACATAGTTCTGAGTATTACAGTTACACAAAACATCGATAGCATTAGTAGTTCGTTAGTTAACTTGACAAAGATGACTCGAAATGTGGAAACAGAAGCAAAAATAAACATACTTTACTTAATACTTGAAATGCTATGCTGAGTTAAAATCTTAAGCAAACTCGAAAGAGTTTGCTGTAACTTAAGAACAAATTTTTGTGAAGTCATGGTCTTCGGTAAAATTGAAGGGACATGTAATTGATCTAGTTTAAAGGGGACGGGTTAGGTCAGAATTCATTGTTGATGGATTCAGCTCTTAATGCCAATATCAGATGGTCAGATTTCTTTATTTATCAAACACGTTGCTTCCATTCCTTTCACATAAATCATTTCTATCATCTTTTATGCTTTGAATTAAGCTCCCCTGAGAGTCATGTCATTTAAGTACCGTGGGATCAATTTGAATAAGTGTTACAGGGGCGTTGATAGGATCAATGAATTGTAGCAGTTCCATTCAAAAACTAATTTGTTTGACCGAAAAATGGCATCAGTAGCATTACAATAATGCACAGACACCCTGATAGTAGGTCCGGCAATGTTTATCGTAGTCTTCGATTAACCACAGTCTGGATTATAAACTAGCGCTTTTTCTAATTTGCTGGCCAAGCGTAGGAAATGTTCATAGAACGATGGAAACATTGACGAAACGCGGAATACGCTGACAGAAATGTGAAAAAAATGTATTGATTGCACTAGCTCCACGGAAATTTCATTCCAAACCAAATCCTGTTAGTTTCGTTCCAAGCTATTTTTCCCACATTCTTCACACATATCTTTCGGATTGTTTGCCAAAATATTTTATATACCGGTCAGTTTTGCGTTGCGAAATAATTTATTGACTTTTATGCTTTTACGAAATTTCATAGATAGACATTTCTGCCATAACGAATATCTATTCACTTACGAAGCGTATGCTCGGATCGCAATGTTTTATTTCTTAATTTCGTGTCAAAAAACTTAATTTATTTGTCTGGTAATTTCAAGTATGAACGAATTTGTCCTTCATTTATTACTTCTGAATATTATTATTTCTTTCCGTCTCGGGAGACGAATGACTTTCACTTTCCTTGGAACGCATTTGTTATGCTTTGCGTTATAAATACCGCAAATTTCCACCACAAAAATACTAATCAAACACGAACCTCTCGAAAATTTCTACACGCTTCAAATTTCCCCATCTTCACGGACTTCCTGTTGTCTTGTACTTAACTCTTCCGGGAGCATTATCACGATTATTCTCAATGAAAACTTTAGTCCTTCCCTTTTCAAAAGAATCATGACACTTAAATGCTCGCAATATGTATTGAAATGTTTTGTTGGAAGAAGCATATCTTTCATAAAATTTCTGTAACATATATACGACATAATTCACCCCTTTTTTTATTATAAAGCATTGGACCGCGTCCAAATTTTCTATTATATCGAATGATAAATTACATAAATTTCACCGACTGGCCATTCATTATTGGGATAAAAGAAATGCAATTCCAATGAAAATATCATCACGAAGGTCAATAGTATCTTTAAATAGGATTTTTTGATATTGTTTTGTTTTAGAGTAGAATAAACATTTCCTTTTAGTTTTTTGTGTTTGATTAACGGCCAAAGACTTCAACTTCCTGAACTGAAAATTTTTTGCAAGAGATCTAGGTCAATCGAATACTAAAAGACTATCAATTTAGGTTACTACATAAATATTTTGGCAGAAGAAAAAATATGCTAACTTTTAATTTATTTTTCTTTGACTGGACTGATTGACACTTATTTTTGTGTTCATCATCGATGGCGCGGAAGTCTGAAACGAGCTACATGTGAAAACCAGCGGAAAGTCTGCTTTATGGCAATACATCCTTTTCCAAGAGTAGATTTATACCGTTCTGTGGAATCGATTCCTGATTAAAAAGTTGTCGCGCTGGGATCCCTTCAATTCTATCGAGGTTTACCCTTCTAGTTTTTAACCGAATTAGTGAGAACGCTTTACAAATTCACATCAAAGTGTCAAGTCCATTTTTATGTTATTGTTATAGAAGCAGTCCTGTTTACTTATTTTGCAACTATTTTTGTAGTATTCTAAATATTAATCAACACTTGAAGAGTAAATAAACTACGATTCGTAAACAACGTATCCATTCTGGGGTTCAAAAGTACAAAACACTAAAGCAAAGTCGCCAGGGAATTTATTTAGAAATTATATTATTTCCTTACCTAAAAACTCGACAAAAACTTCAATTTCCTCCGATTTGCTCGAAAGTGGTATCAAATTGGAATGTGATTTAGCTGAATTTGACGGCCGCGAGGAAGGGTGAAAGAGATGCTCTACGATCGTTGGTAAATTGGACGTTAAACACGATTTGCGAGGCGTTGGTAGCGCTGGATGGGGTAAACGTAGCCTAATAATCGTGTACAATGATAATCAGGTGCGAAATCGAGAAAAGAAAATTTTCGAAATTTCACCCGAAAAAATCACAAGGGGTTAGCCTAACCTAAAAATTCGACAAAAATCTCAATTTCCTCCGATTTGCTCGAAAGTGGTATCAAATTAAAGCTGGTGCTCCGAACATTTTGATGCAGTAATTGGAATCTGATTTGGCTTAGTTTTGCGGCCGCGCGGAAGGGTGAAAGAGAGGCACTAGGACCGTTGGTAAATTGGACGTTAAACACGATTTGCGAGGCGTTGGTAGCGCTGGATGGGATGAACGTAGCCTAATAATCGTGTACAATGATAATTAGGTGCGAAATCGAGAAAAGAAAGTTTATCAGAATTTACACTTAATCGATGAGGAAAGAATTTAGGCAAATTTAAACTATAATTTTTAATTGATTATATTTTTGTTAATTATTTTATAGAATATTAAAATGTTTGTTATTGTAGTAACACATCGTTCCTCTCGCATATGATGAGGTGCAGAATGAACCGAAATTATTTTCCAGACTAGCTTTAACTGTCTGTAATTCTTTCCTTATAGCAGAGATTGAGCGTAAGATACAGGAACAAATTTATATTGGAATCATTGGTGTGAATACAGGAAAGTAATTGGAAAAAATTGGTATTTATTAATTCATTTTAATCATTTATTATTTCGAAATATAACAGACGTGGAAATATATCGTTTAAAATTGGCTGCTATCGAGGTCTGCTCGCTTTACACAAATTGTATAATATATAACTATTCTTAAAAGAAATTTTCACATTCCATTCGAATTAAATCAATTTATTATATTCCTTTGCACCCATTTTTTCATATGGAATTTTGCATATATCATGAGCACATCTGCTAATAAAACTCATGCTAACAAAAAAGTTAAGAGTTTTGACTTGAAAAAAATGCAGCATGTGTCAATGATTGATTATTCTATCCATTTAGAAGTTTACAAATTTAACGCAATCATTTTTAAGGTGTATACAAAGGATAAAATCTGTTCACTTTCATTTAAAATGATTTGCCAATTTTCCGCGCTCGATGAATTTTGCATTGTGACTCATTTCGCATCGGTTTCAACGTCGGTTGGTTTCATTCATTTTTTTTGTTTTGTTTTAAAATGATGTGGGCGGGTAGAATGAGATTTATAAAACTTTCTATTCGTCATATCATCAGGCATCATCCCTTGTGCACGTGATTGTAATATATGAGACGATGATAACATCCTCGTCCGAATGTGAAAGTCTGCCAGCTTTCATCGACAAAGAAAACAAAAAATTAAAATTTTTATTCAACAATTATGATCAAAAATTTATTCTTGGAACATTAAATGCATAAAAGTTAATTATATAAGGAATGTACGTGTTGTTAAAGGGCTGTTAAAAGGCCATTTCATTAATTTAGAAACTAGAAGTAAACTAGAAATTTTAATGTAGAAAAACATGGAAAATCATTGAAAATGTGAAGCTCGTCTAAGACGCTGCTATAACTTTGCTTAGACATCAACTGACCCACATGAGTTTACCTAAATACCACATCTACAATTGAAGTCATCTTATCAAATTACATTTAAATGAATATTCTTGTGAGCTCAAATATAGTACGTTGAACTCATTTTCAACTCGAAAATAGTCCAGCTACTAGTACGAATCATTTTTAATTTTGTTTGTTATTCAGTACAAGAGTTTTTCCGACTTGGGCAGAGATCGATTGAAAATAATATAATTTAACAATTAATATGTTGTTTTGCTGTGCTGTGTTTCAATTTTCATTAAGCCCCTGTTTGGAATAGACAAATCCGTGTTGTTATTTCGATTTAAAAAAAAATATGAGGTTGACCACGGACAAAGTAGATCGGGATTTGTAGCAAAATTCTGCGAAGCTTAGACCTTGGGATAAAATACGGAAGCACTTGGAAGTGAATGTTTTTGAAGAAATGCGCAATTCTATGATAGAATCTTCTGCGGGATTGTCAAGATAGCCATGATGGATGGCAAGGTCAGTTGAAATAATTGCTACTGAAGAAGTGGATCATACGTTGTTAGCTGCTGTCTTTGTACAGTCTCCTTGATTTAATGGGTAGTTTGATTTCTTTGTTGGATGGAAAGTGGAATTAAAACAAAAATATATTACTAACTGATGTTAGATGAGCAGATTTTCATGATCAAACGAGTAGGAGTAGTTTTAAAGTGTCCCTGATCTCATGTTTCATATCGGAATAGTCCTTGCTTTTGATATGTTAAAGCTGATTTAGTATAAGCATGGTCCGAAAATTGGTCAACAAACACTGGGCGTAGTTTCTATGAAATCGTACCATATTCTCAATAGTTTTTATAAATTAATGCCTTGGAAAGGAGTACGCAAATAATTTAGAAAATTCAGTCTTATAATATGTTACATAGACTTATGAGAAACATTTTATTTTACAGAAGATCCTAAGGATCTCATTAGAAAATGTTTAGTTGTGGATCCGGAGAAGAGAATCACAGTTAGCGAAGCTCTTCGACATCCATTCTTCCAAACACTGGTAAGTGCATCATTCCATTCAAATCATCAAATTATTCCCTTATTAATTACAAATTATTTGATTGGACTTTCTTTAGCATCTTTGTCGTCAACGTAAACTAGTATTATTTCAATATTGTTCAAAAATTTCTCATAGCTGTATAGTATTATTATTAACTTTCTGGCAAATGTTCTTATCCTCTTCTAACATAACCTCAGGCTTTTTGATATCCTCCTAAAACTCTACACATTTAAAAAAAGGCTTTTTCTAGAGCAAAAGAAATGATCAGCTATATCTCTCTCAATATGCTTTGTTTTTTTAATTTTTCGTATATTCAAATTTGAAAAATAAATTTACGATTTAGTTTCCTTCAGTATTATTATTATTAGTTGATAATAATTTGAATATTATATTTCATTTACTACAGCATTCTTTTTTCTTTTTCCGATTTCTTTTTCTTATTTACTTTTATGTCAAACAAACAAACAAACACCACATACAATCGTGAACCAATCGACAAATTGATTTAATTAAAACATAAAAACACACAAACACAATAAAATAAAAATAAAAAACAAATTAAAAACGTTAAACATGCCAAACCTGCAAAACCAAAATCTATACACATACAAAACAGCTATTCGAACAAGATATTGGTCCTCTGAAACGCAGCCTATCAATCAGATCGAGGAGAATGAGTCGAATCACAGAAATTGCACTGGTAACCACATGTTTCTGGACAAAAACATGTTACAATTTAAAAAGACGAGTGAAAGTTTCGTTTTACCATTATTCTATGTTGCATCTATTTTTCTTCATTCATTTTTTAAATCATCTTTAATGTTTGTTCCTGTTCTTTATTTTGCGTTCTAATTCATCTTTAATGTTTATTTTTCTTTAACTTTATTTTTCTATTAAATTGTGTTATTCTTTCTATTCTATTAATTCCAATTTAATTATTTAATTTTATTATTTTTTAATGCATATCTCACGTTCTGACTGTTTCGAAACATTTGACTTGGGTGAATTTGATTAGATAATTGTTTGTTTTTTACAATTCTTAATGATCGGTTGGTTTTCTCTTAAAATTTTCCTGTATCGTTACAGTTATGTAATTGATGTTTGGTGTTCCGTCATGTTATTGTATTCGTCCTTAAGCATTGTCCTAGTTTCACAGATGAGCTGAATGTTGACTAAGATGTTTAAATAGATAATTGAAAACCATAAAAGTCAATCGGTTCAATTCAATTTTAACTGGTTAAAAGAAGTGAACATTAAGCTCTGGTAACATATGTGCCATCCTTAAAATTCTAATAATAATTACTAAAGCAATATTTGATTGACTTTCCTCAATGAATATTACTTATATATTTATATGGAATGACAAAAATTATAATATGTTTTTTAGAATATTAAGTTGGGATTGCTTTCCTATGTATATTTAAATCCTCATATGCTTGTTGTGATGTTTCGCGTTTCGTATTTTGTTTTTCCTTGTTATTCAGGTGTTTTAAAACAAACCCCGTTATAAATTAATTTGGCTGTCTTTGCCAACTGATTGTCTGATTAAAATCGATAAATTTATCGAAGAAACTGTTAAGTTTTATTTTGGAAATAATGTGAATCTTCGAAATCATCAATGAATATGGACATTATTTGCAACTTATAAATAGTTCGCCCAACTAGAATATCCTTCTGAAAAATTAAAATGTATATATGAACATAAGTCCAGTTCATCGATTGGAATGGTCTTAATGTTGTGAAAAATGAAACAAAGATTTGATGAAATGTGAATTTCACTTACATAATACCAAAAACAGAACACAAAATGGGGCCTTTTCGTGCGAGAAATTTGACGTTCCTATTTAATCCGAATTTCTACTGCTGTCTCAACTTAATCTGCTCTTCAGCTTTTAATACTTCAATGAGGCTTATCGCAGAACTTGTCCTCTAAAATGTTCAAAAATGTTAGTCCAATTGATTCAAATCTAGGTGTCCCCATGTTCGATGAACTTCGGCAAGTTATTCTCAAACCAACGCTTATTGTTTCTCGTCATTTGCGCTGACCTGAGTCCTGCTGACACGTTCAATATGTTCCAGCAAACAAACTATCTTGTAAGCGCTTCATAATTTTTTCCATGATATCGGTTTGGTAGTTTTTAATCTGCGATTCACAGTAGGGAACTTGTGAATTTAGAACTACTTTAGAACTACAGAACATAGCTACTAATTCTGTGAAATTGAATAACAAAATAAATATTTGATTCAGATTCGTATGAAATTTGAAACATGCCCTTTCAATATCAGAAAAATGTATTACACCAGATATAATCAATTGTTGATTTCATCGATTTGTTTAAGCTTTATTTTGAATGCTTGTCAGCTATATATCATTTTAATTTAAAAGTGTTTCTCACTAATGATGAAACTTCTTTAATTCATAATCAAATATAAGGCATCACGGCCAAAAAAGGAAATTTATTCCCACTACAAGTTGCGCCAATATCGCGTTGGATGACTAATATACAAAGGACTAAAACAATTGCTAAGTTCTGTGGTAGATCTGCCTCGAGCACGACTCACAGAGGCAATTCCTGAAGTCGAGGTTCAGCCAACGCAATGAAACATTTAAGTTGAAATAAAAAACCGTTATCGTATAAATATAAAACTAAAGGATATCGGACATATTTTTATTAAGTTAGGATAACCTCTCAATTATTGAGTAGAATTATTTAGTATTGTCTGATTCATCGGTGCACTATTTCCTCTTATATAAGCCGAAAGTTAATTTTCATGATTTCCATTCTATTCAATTTCAGTTTGATAGTTCACGATTTTTTAAATTCATATTTTACTGTCTTAATTATTCGCTTTATGTGTTCTTTTGTCTAGGTTGCGGGTTTAAATTCATTTTAAATTATAATTAAAATATTTAATTTTTACTCAGAAACCTTCACTCTTCTCCGATAGGAGACTTTGTATAGTCCTTGAATTCAAAGAAAAACATGTTGAGTTCATTCAAGATCAGAGCTCATATCTTAAACTTTACTTAGAATGATGTTTGAGAATTTAACTCTAATTTGTCGATTCATTATTTAAAAAAAAACGCGGTCATAAGTTTTAGAGTTTATTATAAGTAAAAATGAACCCAAAATTTAATATGTTTCTACTTTATTCTATATCCTTCTATTTCTAGTGTTTTCTCCTTCACTATTCAATTATTTAAATTTATTTTCTGTTTTAATTTTTTATTTATGATATATACCTTGGCAAAAATTTCATTAAACATAGAATGACGGGAATACGAACCATGGAAAATTCGTTTCTATTAACTTTGTACTTTGTTTTTTAGGTTTATTAGTAAATCGTCTTAAATGTGTTTATTATTTTTCGTTTTAAAAAAAAAATTTTAAAAATTTCTTAGCAGGTTAACATTCCACGTGGGCATGAACCAAAATCACAAGAGGTGAATAAATAATGTTAAAATTCTAAATGATCATACTGTAAACAATGATAGTGCAAATGCAAATTTTAAAGGTTTTTTTTTTGTCGTTGATATTAGTGCAATAAATTTAATTTAATAAATTTTACATAACAAAGTAGTTCGTGGATAATAGAAAAATGAAAACAGAAGAATTTTATGCCAAGTAGGGTCAAGTTGAAACGAGAAAAACAAAAACAATTTTTAATACAAAACGAATGTTGTTTCTTTCTAATCAACGAGTAAATTTGTTAAAAAGTGTTGAATGGATTTGTGAAAAGTGTTTTGTGGGAACGTTTTTAAGAAAACTTTGGGATTTTTACAATGAAGCAATGTTAGACTTTAGGATAAAATATCGAATTTAACGGATATATCAATTTTCTAATGGTTTCTAAAAATGTTTTTCAAAACATCTCAGCCAATGTTAGGTGCATCAATGGAAACAGATTCAGGGTGCGTTTTGATTTTTAAGCGCAAATTTGATTGAAAATACTATTCTTAAAAAAAAAACTTTTTCTTGTTGAAACTTTATTCAGCTGTCATAATGATACTGGAGAAATAAGGACAACAAATCGAAGATATCAGGTATTATATAGAACGCATTCTGATAAAAGTAGATGATGAAATTTAAGTTATTCATGATTTTCGCTCAATTTAATTTGCAATATTTATTTATTGCCTTTTGATTCACAAGATAGTAATTAGAATGTCTTGCAATAACGGGAATGTATGATTGATTCCATCGAAATTATGAAAGGGAGCTGTAAAAATCGAGTAGGCGTTTGTATTGTAGCAATTGTTCTTGCTTTCTTTTATTTGTTGCTAAAAAACTAAAAGCACATAAATCTTTTCAAAATAAAAGAGACATTGTGACACGGTAATGACTGCCAATACTCAAGATGAACGGAGGAAGAAGGAGTCAATCTATCGAGCAACCTGCACATGTTGATGTGTAGCATTCGAATGACTACAACTAATTGTTGTCCTGGCGTTTTGCTGGTTTTGAATCCAATTGTCCTGGTCCATTGATCATGATCTCTAAGTTTTGAATTACGGATACGAATACGAATACCTTTTTTTCTGACTTCTCTGATATGAGGAGTCCAGATAAGTTTACTGCTAACGGATAGATGCTACTTTACTTTGCGATCGAAGACTCTTTCGGTATCGATGAACCTGCCAGGACGTGTTCTTTGGTGGTCTGGTCTCTTCTTTTAGTGCTGCCCATTAAGTTTAGTTTCTGTCTCTCACGAGCCTTCTGGAAGATATGGTGCTGGTTACGACACAGCTCCGTATTGTTCACAGGGATCTCTATATACCAATCAAATACACACGCCAGGATTTTCAGACCAGGATTTTCAGACCTCGACCAGGTTTGGTATTAAACCTCGTCTTGTTCCTAACTATTTCTGGTCTCATACCTTGATGCCGAGGCTCTGTTAATATTTTCTAGGTTGTATGATTTTAATATCAATTTTTCGTTAGGATATTGGACCTTAATTTAAAAATTACCTCAAAATCACCGTCTACGCCGTAAAACAACATGATGAACTTGTGCGGAGAAAGTCGACAAACCGTTTTTGTATGAGAATTCAAACCCGTTGGTTTTGTCTTGCGGAGACATCAATTATTTATTCGTCTTGAATTCCAATCTAAAAGTACTTTTCACAATCTTTTCATTCAACATTATCAACAATAGCGGCAATAATTAGCTTGGATCTATGCGTTGAATTTAATTTGGCATGAAATTTTTTTCTTGTTCACATTGTGTATTTAAAGATAGCAACAAAATGAAAGGATAAAATAGCATACGTATTTAACGTTTTTCATTTTGCCTTTTGTACAATACAGTTTAAACCTAAAAGCTTAATCATCGCGATTGTGTCTCTAAACAACCAAAATGGCTGTGGAAGTTTCTTTTTACAACAGAATATCTTCTGGTGTGGTTGACTCTTCCATCATAGTAATCTACTTGTATTCGTTATGTATTTGTATGCAAAATACAGACATAGGTTAAGGTTATATATTCTGTTGATAGATCAAACCGAATCATGCACCAGCACCATCAAGCTTTATGTTCTGCAAAGAGTATCATCAAGAATTTGTAGTTGCAAAATATTTTGAATGAGCTTGCAATGAGCCTAATACCTAAAACGATTCTTAAAAAAATCTATTCCTCCATTGCCAAGACATTTTGCTCCTTTTCGCAAGTCTAGTGAAAAAATGGCTGCATTTATTAGATTATCAAAAAAGATCGATATCAATCAAGAGAGATCAATATTTTATTCAAAGAAGACCTGAGTTATTTTAGTAAAGTTTACTCTCCATCGAATCCTTCTAATAAAGCTTGAGATATTTAATATTTTTATATCAAGTCACAAAAAAAATTTAGTCCATGATATTTTGCAACAACACAACTTAATCTACGGCCAAATTCACAAATTCGGCAAAGGGTGCTTTATATCGTAACGTATCAGTTGGCAAAACCAAAATTCATACTAAAGTATAAACAATCGAAAAAAAATGTATAAAACATTTTATGACGTATACGAGAAAAAAATGTTCTGTTTTATGTGTTTGTTCTTAGTCCAGTAGTTTAGTGTCGGCTTTAATTAAACACGCATGAAACAACAACCAAGCAAAATTTCAACCTTGCATCATCATTTATCGTTTGTCTGTTTCGCCATGTGTCCTTGTATCATTGCATCAAAATTCAAATTGCAAAATCATAATCACAATGAGCTAGCAAAAATTCTAACACAAACGCTCACTATGGCACTTGCATCCAAATAAATGTTTGCGCTCTCAGACAAATTTAGACTAATATATAATTAGAAAATTATTTTTAACAAGATAAATTTAAAAAAAAAATATATAATTCCAATTTTTTCACGTGTCTGTTAACAATGATTTTTCTTTTCTGTTTAATTTTTATTATCGCTTATCACAATTACACAATTATATGTGATAAATAATAGACAAAGATATATGTAGTTGTAATTTTTTAATTTAATTTTTTTATTTTTCGTCCGATCTTTCTTCGTCGAAATCAAATATTTTAGCTACGGAAACAAAGTCGTTTCAACGCAAGGAAGAAATTCCAATATGCAATTTTATGTGTTAGAGCGATGATTCGTATACGCAGATTACGATATACCGCTGAACCGTTACGTGTTAGTGAAGCTATACGAGATCCTTATCGTGTTAAGGTCCTAAGAAAAGTGAGTGTAATTCATATAAGTATTAAAAACGTTTTATGTTTGTTTAAAATATACACATGACGCGATACCTTTGTAACGAATTTATGATACGAACGATTATCATCGATTAATCATGATTCCTTCGTTTCTAAAATACTAATTATAATTATTATTACAGGTAATTGATGGCTGTGCATTTCGAGTGTATGGACATTGGGTCAAGAAAGGTGAAGGACAAAATCGTGCGGCCCTATTTGAAAATACACCTCGAACTGAGCTACATGCTCTATATATTAACAATCTTAGCCGATAGTGTAATGAAATCATCTAGTTTTTAAATGAAAACTTTCAATTAAACTAATTTTATTTGATTAAATTAAAAATAAACAGCAATTTAAATAAAGTAGAACAATCATAGAACAACAACAAAAATACATAAAACCAACACACATCAACGATTGTAAATTAAGAAGTATATATATTTATGTGAATAGAATTGCAATATCTAGATACAAGTACATAACACATGCTATTAAACATATTTCAAAACTCTGTTGCATGAAGTCATCCGTATTGGTGTCATACATTTTGTTTTAAATTTTATTTTATCTCAATTATTGATTATTATAGCTTTGAAATTCAATGAGATAGATAGTTGCAATTATAATAAATCATTTGTTTCTACCTTGTTCGAAGCTCTTCTCACCCAGGACTCTAGCCTTATAATCGTGTGTAAAGTATTTCTCTATAGAAAGACAAATTTGATAGACTTTATTGTAAACAAATTTAAATGAAAGTTTCTAGATGATGAATTGTTTTTGACGGAGAAAAGGAACATTTTTGCATAATTTCTTTACCATAAATTATTTCACTGTGTATGTTTTAAATACAATTGATTGTTTTTCTACATCATTTTTTCCCCACTTAGATCAGCAAATATTGGAGGCAATGAAAGAGTGATTAAAGCTTAGTTTGACATTGTGAATTTGTGGTGATTATTTTATTCCTCATGAAATCAATAACATATCAATCGTTAGAATAATCATAAACGACTCAAAGCAATCGGTTGGTAACGATAATAATAAAGTCTTTAAGTTGGAAATATTTATTTTGAATGTGAAATAAATTTTTATTTTCATTTCAATTGCAAGGACTAACTTAAAATTACTTGAATTAAGTAAAAGTGGTTTAAAATTTTGAACGTAAACAATGTTTTGTTTCTTATATTATGCATTTTGTACTATTTTCGTGGGAGATTTAGATTTGTTTCAAACCATCTGAATAATGTTTAATAAGAATGGGTGAAAAAACCAATGAAAGTGTCCTATATTTCATTGCCTTGAATTTTGGTCTAATAAAAAAGAAGGAAAAAAAATCTAAAATCGAGAAAAAAAATATTGTTAATTTATTTTTATTAATTTAAATAAGAATATTTGAAAAACATTTTAATTTATGAAGTTTAGAAAGATGATAATGAAATCATTTTTTTTTGTTCTGTAGGTTTTTAATAAATTTATAAAATTCAGATTGTAGATCAAATGTGTTTTTATAGAAATCATAAGGCCAAAATAGTGGGCAGAGTTAATTGAACGACGATCGTAAGAAAAATCGAGTAGTAAAACTCATTGTGATTACAAAAATCAATTGAAATAATTTGAGCGGGAGACAATAGATAGCAATGAAGTATGACGGTGGTGTACAATAAGGGTGCCCAATGATATTACAATAAGACAGCATAATTTATTTCTTTAGCATGATCCTTCATTTAACAACAACCACCTTGTGCTAGTTTTTTACATAATCACCTTTTCGTCCAAAGCTGTTTTGCACCCAATGGGCCATTAGATTCAGAAATCGGGCAATTTTTTTTTCAGCCAGTAAATCCTGTACAGATTTACTGGCTGTTGACTTCTGGGCGCCTGGTACGATCATCAGATTTTCATACAAATCTCGTAGGAAGGATTCGTATCAGCTCCTTCCTTTTTCAGGACTGAACTGGCTTTGACATTTCTAGGAGAGCTGCATAATAAAATCCTTAACAGCTTTACTGCCTATTGACTTCTGGGCGCCTATTACGATCGTCAGATTTTCATACAAATTTCGTACGAAGGATTCGTTGCAGCTCTTTCCTTTTTCAGGACTCAACTGGCTATGACATTTCTAGGAGAGCTGCAAAATAAAATCCTTACCAGGTTTCCTGGCTATTGACTTCTGGGCGCCTGGTACGATCGTCAGATTTTCATACATATTTCGTATGAAGGATCCTTGCAGTCCCTGCCATTTTCAGGACTTCAACTGGCGTTGCCATCTTTAGGAGAGCCACAGAATCAAATCCTTACATGAGTCACCGGCTATTGACTTCTGGGCGCCTGGTACGATCCTCAGATTTTCATACAAATTTCGTAGGAAGGATTCGTATCAGCTCCTGCCTTTTTCTGGACTCAACTGGCTATGACATTTCTAGGAGAGCTGCAAAATAAAATTCTTAACAGGTTTACTGCCAATTGACTTCTTGGCGCCTGGTACGATCGTCAGATTTTCATACATATTTCGTATGAAGGATCCTTGCAGTCCCTGCCATTTTCAGGACTTCAACTGGCGTTGCCATCTTTAGGAGAGCCGCAGAATAAAATCCTAACCAGATTCACCGGCTATTGACTTCTGGGCGCCTGGTACGATCATCAGATTTTCATACAAATGTCGTATGAAGGATTCGTTGCAGCTCCTTCCTTTTTCAGGACTCAACTGGCTATGACATATCTAGGAGAGCTGCAAAATTAAATCCTTAATAGGTTTACTGCCTATTGACTTCTGGGCGCCTGGTACGATCGTCAGATTTTCATACATATTTCGTATGAAGGATCCTTGCAGTTCCTGCCATTTTCAGGACTTCAACTGGCGTTGCCATCTTTAGGAGAGTCGCAGAATAAAATCCCTACAAGGTTTCCTGGCTATTGACTTCTGGGCGCCTGGTACGATCGTCAGATTTTCATACATATTTCGTATTAAGGATTCGTTGCAGCTCCTTCCTTTTTCAGGACTCAACTGGCTATGACATTTCTAGGAGAGCTGCAAAATAAAATCCTTAACAGGTTTACTGCCTATTGACTTCTGGGCGCCTGGTACGATCGTCAGATTTTCATACATATTTCGTATGAAGGATCCTTGCAGTCCCTGCCATTTTCAGGACTTCAACTGGCGTTGCCATCTTTAGGAGAGCCGCAGAATAAAATCCTAACCAGATTCACCGGCTATTGACTTCTGGGCGCCTGGTACGATCATCAGATTTTCATACAAATGTCGTATGAAGGATTCGTTGCAGCTCCTTCCTTTTTCAGGACTCAACTGGCTATGACATATCTAGGAGAGCTGCAAAATTAAATCCTTAATAGGTTTACTGCCTATTGACTTCTGGGCGCCTGGTACGATCGTCAGATTTTCATACATATTTCGTATGAAGGATCCTTGCAGTTCCTGCCATTTTCAGGACTTCAACTGGCGTTGCCATCTTTAGGAGAGTCGCAGAATAAAATCCCTACAAGGTTTCCTGGCTATTGACTTCTGGGCGCCTGGTACGATCGTCAGATTTTCATACATATTTCGTATTAAGGATTCGTTGCAGCTCCTTCCTTTTTCAGGACTCAACTGGCTATGACATTTCTAGGAGAGCTGCAAAATAAAATCCTTAACAGGTTTACTGCCTATTGACTTCTGGGCGCCTGGTACGATCGTCAGATTTTCATACATATTTCGTATGAAGGATCCTTGCAGTTCCTGCCATTTTCAGGACTTCAACTGGCGTTGGAATCTTTAGGAGAGCCGCAGAATAAAATTCTTGCAAGGTTTCCTGGCTATTGACTTCTGGGCGCCTGGTACGATCATCAGATTTTCATACAAATTTCGTATGAAGGATTCGTTGCAGCTCCTTCCTTTTTCAGGACTCAACTGGCTATGACATTTCTAGGAGAGCTGCAAAATAAAATCCTTAACAGGTTTACTGCCTATTGACTTCTGGGCGCCTGGTACGATCGTCAGATTTTCATACATATTTCGTATGAAGGATCCTTGCAGTCCCTGCCATTTTCAGGACTTCAACTGGCGTTGCCATCTTTAGGAGAGCCGCAGAATAAAATCCTAACCAGATTCACCGGCTATTGACTTCTGGGCGCCTGGTACGATCATCAGATTTTCATACAAATTTCGTAGGAAGGATTCGTTGCAGCTCCTTCCTTTTTCAGGACTCAACTGGCTATGACATTTCTAGGAGAGCTGCAAAATAAAATCCTTAACAGGTTTACTGCCTATTGACTTCTGGGCGCCTGGTACGATCGTCAGATTTTCATACATATTTCGTATGAAGGATCCTTGCAGTCCCTGCCATTTTCAGGACTTCAACTGGCGTTGCCATCTTTAGGAGAGCCGCAGAATAAAATCCTAACCAGATTCACCGGCTATTGACTTCTGGGCGCCTGGTACGATCATCAGATTTTCATACAAATGTCGTATGAAGGATTCGTTGCAGCTCCTTCCTTTTTCAGGACTCAACTGGCTATGACATATCTAGGAGAGCTGCAAAATTAAATCCTTAATAGGTTTACTGCCTATTGACTTCTGGGCGCCTGGTACGATCGTCAGATTTTCATACATATTTCGTATGAAGGATCCTTGCAGTTCCTGCCATTTTCAGGACTTCAACTGGCGTTGCCATCTTTAGGAGAGTCGCAGAATAAAATCCCTACAAGGTTTCCTGGCTATTGACTTCTGGGCGCCTGGTACGATCGTCAGATTTTCATACATATTTCGTATTAAGGATTCGTTGCAGCTCTTTCCTTTTTCAGGACTCAACTGGCTATGACATTTCTAGGAGAGCTGCAAAATAAAATCCTTAACAGGTTTACTGCCTATTGACTTCTGGGCGCCTGGTACGATCGTCAGATTTTCATACATATTTCGTATGAAGGATCCTTGCAGTCCCTGCCATTTTCAGGACTTCAACTGGCGTTGCCATCTTTAGGAGAGCCGCAGAATAAAATCCTAACCAGATTCACCGGCTATTGACTTCTGGGCGCCTGGTACGATCATCAGATTTTCATACAAATGTCGTATGAAGGATTCGTTGCAGCTCCTTCCTTTTTCAGGACTCAACTGGCTATGACATATCTAGGAGAGCTGCAAAATTAAATCCTTAATAGGTTTACTGCCTATTGACTTCTGGGCGCCTGGTACGATCGTCAGATTTTCATACATATTTCGTATGAAGGATCCTTGCAGTTCCTGCCATTTTCAGGACTTCAACTGGCGTTGCCATCTTTAGGAGAGTCGCAGAATAAAATCCCTACAAGGTTTCCTGGCTATTGACTTCTGGGCGCCTGGTACGATCGTCAGATTTTCATACATATTTCGTATTAAGGATTCGTTGCAGCTCCTTCCTTTTTCAGGACTCAACTGGCTATGACATTTCTAGGAGAGCTGCAAAATAAAATCCTTAACAGGTTTACTGCCTATTGACTTCTGGGCGCCTGGTACGATCGTCAGATTTTCATACATATTTCGTATGAAGGATCCTTGCAGTTCCTGCCATTTTCAGGACTTCAACTGGCGTTGGAATCTTTAGGAGAGCCGCAGAATAAAATTCTTGCAAGGTTTCCTGGCTATTGACTTCTGGGCGCCTGGTACGATCATCAGATTTTCATACAAATTTCGTATGAAGGATTCGTTGCAGCTCCTTCCTTTTTCAGGACTCAACTGGCTATGACATTTCTAGGAGAGCTGCAAAATAAAATCCTTAACAGGTTTACTGCCTATTGACTTCTGGGCGCCTGGTACGATCGTCAGATTTTCATACATATTTCGTATGAAGGATCCTTGCAGTCCCTGCCATTTTCAGGACTTCAACTGGCGTTGCCATCTTTAGGAGAGCCGCAGAATAAAATCCTAACCAGATTCACCGGCTATTGACTTCTGGGCGCCTGGTACGATCATCAGATTTTCATACAAATTTCGTAGGAAGGATTCGTTGCAGCTCCTTCCTTTTTCAGGACTCAACTGGCTATGACATTTCTAGGAGAGCTGCAAAATAAAATCCTTAACAGGTTTACTGCCTATTGACTTCTGGGCGCCTGGTACGATCGTCAGATTTTCATACATATTTCGTATGAAGGATCCTTGCAGTCCCTGCCATTTTCAGGACTTCAACTGGCGTTGCCATCTTTAGGAGAGCCGCAGAATAAAATCCTAACCAGATTCACCGGCTATTGACTTCTGGGCGCCTGGTACGATCATCAGATTTTCATACAAATGTCGTATGAAGGATTCGTTGCAGCTCCTTCCTTTTTCAGGACTCAACTGGCTATGACATATCTAGGAGAGCTGCAAAATTAAATCCTTAATAGGTTTACTGCCTATTGACTTCTGGGCGCCTGGTACGATCGTCAGATTTTCATACAAATGTCGTATGAAGGATTCGTTGCAGCTCCTTCCTTTTTCAGGACTCAACTGGCTATGACATTTCTAGGAGAGCTGCAAAATAAAATCCTTAACACGATTACTTCCTATTGACTTCTGGGCGCCTGGTACGATCGTCAGATTTTCATACATATATCGTATGACGGATATTTGCAGTCCCTACCATTTTAAGAACTTCAACTGGCGTTGCGATCTTTAGGAGAGCCGCAGAATAAAATCCTTACCAGGTTTCCTGGCTATTGACTTCTGGGCGCCTGGTGCGATCATCAGATTTTCATACAAATTTCGTATGAAGGATTCGTTGCAGCTCCTTCCTGTTTCAGGCCTCAACTGGCTATGACATTTCTAGGAGACCTGCAAAATAAAATCCTTAACAGGTTTACTGCATATTGACTTCTGGGCGCCTGGTACGATCATCAGATTTTCATACAAATTTCGTATGAAGGATTCGTTGCAGCTCCTTCCTTTTTCAGGACTCAACTGGCTATGACATTTCTAGGAGAGCTGCAAAATAAAATCCTTAACAGGTTTACTGCCTATTGACTTCTGGGCGCCTGGTACGATCGTCAGATTTTCATACATATTTCGTATGAAGGATCCTTGCAGTCCCTGCCATTTTCAGGACTTCAACTGGCGTTGCCATCTTTAGGAGAGCCGCAGAATAAAATCCTAACCAGATTCACCGGCTATTGACTTCTGGGCGCCTGGTACGATCATCAGATTTTCATACAAATGTCGTATGAAGGATTCGTTGCAGCTCCTTCCTTTTTCAGGACTCAACTGGCTATGACATATCTAGGAGAGCTGCAAAATTAAATCCTTAATAGGTTTACTGCCTATTGACTTCTGGGCGCCTGGTACGATCGTCAGATTTTCATACATATTTCGTATGAAGGATCCTTGCAGTTCCTGCCATTTTCAGGACTTCAACTGGCGTTGCCATCTTTAGGAGAGTCGCAGAATAAAATCCCTACAAGGTTTCCTGGCTATTGACTTCTGGGCGCCTGGTACGATCGTCAGATTTTCATATAAATTTCGTATTAAGGATTCGTTGCAGCTCCTTCCTTTTTCAGGACTCAACTGGCTATGACATTTCTAGGAGAGCTGCAAAATAAAATCCTTAACAGGTTTACTGCCTATTGACTTCTGGGCGCCTGGTACGATCGTCAGATTTTCATACATATTTCGTATGAAGGATCCTTGCAGTCCCTGCCATTTTCAGGACTTCAACTGGCGTTGCCATCTTTAGGAGAGCCGCAGAATAAAATCCTAACCAGATTCACCGGCTATTGACTTCTGGGCGCCTGGTACGATCATCAGATTTTCATACAAATGTCGTATGAAGGATTCGTTGCAGCTCCTTCCTTTTTCAGGACTCAACTGGCTATGACATATCTAGGAGAGCTGCAAAATTAAATCCTTAATAGGTTTACTGCCTATTGACTTCTGGGCGCCTGGTACGATCGTCAGATTTTCATACATATTTCGTATGAAGGATCCTTGCAGTTCCTGCCATTTTCAGGACTTCAACTGGCGTTGCCATCTTTAGGAGAGTCGCAGAATAAAATCCCTACAAGGTTTCCTGGCTATTGACTTCTGGGCGCCTGGTACGATCGTCAGATTTTCATACATATTTCGTATTAAGGATTCGTTGCAGCTCCTTCCTTTTTCAGGACTCAACTGGCTATGACATTTCTAGGAGAGCTGCAAAATAAAATCCTTAACAGGTTTACTGCCTATTGACTTCTGGGCGCCTGGTACGATCGTCAGATTTTCATACGTATTTCGTATGAAGGATCCTTGCAGTTCCTGCCATTTTCAGGACTTCAACTGGCGTTGGAATCTTTAGGAGAGCCGCAGAATAAAATTCTTGCAAGGTTTCCTGGCTATTGACTTCTGGGCGCCTGGTACGATCATCAGATTTTCATACAAATTTCGTATGAAGGATTCGTTGCAGCTCCTTCCTTTTTCAGGACTCAACTGGCTATGACATTTCTAGGAGAGCTGCAAAATAAAATCCTTAACAGGTTTACTGCCTATTGACTTCTGGGCGCCTGGTACGATCGTCAGATTTTCATACATATTTCGTATGAAGGATCCTTGCAGTCCCTGCCATTTTCAGGACTTCAACTGGCGTTGCCATCTTTAGGAGAGCCGCAGAATAAAATCCTAACCAGATTCACCGGCTATTGACTTCTGGGCGCCTGGTACGATCATCAGATTTTCATACAAATTTCGTAGGAAGGATTCGTTGCAGCTCCTTCCTTTTTCAGGACTCAACTGGCTATGACATTTCTAGGAGAGCTGCAAAATAAAATCCTTAACAGGTTTACTGCCTATTGACTTCTGGGCGCCTGGTACGATCGTCAGATTTTCATACATATTTCGTATGAAGGATCCTTGCAGTCCCTGCCATTTTCAGGACTTCAACTGGCGTTGCCATCTTTAGGAGAGCCGCAGAATAAAATCCTAACCAGATTCACCGGCTATTGACTTCTGGGCGCCTGGTACGATCATCAGATTTTCATACAAATGTCGTATGAAGGATTCGTTGCAGCTCCTTCCTTTTTCAGGACTCAACTGGCTATGACATTTCTAGGAGAGCTGCAAAATAAAATCCTTAACACGATTACTTCCTATTGACTTCTGGGCGCCTGGTACGATCGTCAGATTTTCATACATATATCGTATGACGGATATTTGCAGTCCCTACCATTTTAAGAACTTCAACTGGCGTTGCGATCTTTAGGAGAGCCGCAGAATAAAATCCTTACCAGGTTTTTTGGCTATTGACTTCTGGGCGCCTGGTGCGATCATCAGATTTTCATACAAATTTCGTATGAAGGATTCGTTGCAGCTCCTTCCTGTTTCAGGCCTCAACTGGCTATGACATTTCTAGGAGACCTGCAAAATAAAATCCTTAACAGGTTTACTGCATATTGACTTCTGGGCGCCTGGTACGATCATCAGATTTTCATACAAATTTCGTATGAAGGATTCGTTGCAGCTCCTTCCTTTTTCAGGACTCAACTGGCTATGACATTTCTAGGAGAGCTGCAAAATAAAATCCTTAACAGGTTTACTGCCTATTGACTTCTGAGCGCCTGGTACGATCGTCAGATTTTCATACATATTTCGTAGGAAGGATTCTTGCAGTTCCTGCCATTTTCGGGATATCAACTGGCGTTGCGATCTTTAGGAGAGCCGCAGAATAAAATCCTTACCAGGTTTCCTGGCTATTGACTTCTGGGCGCCTGGTACGATCGTCAGATTTTCATACATATTTCGTATGAAGAATCCTTGCAGTCCCTGCCATTTTCAGGACTTCAACTGGCGTTGCCATCTTTAGGAGAGCCGCAGAATAAAATCCTTACCAGATTCACCGGCTATTGACTTCTGGGCGTCTGGTACGATCATCAGATTAATTTCGTAGGAAGGATTCGTTGCAGCTCCTTCCTTTTTCAGGACTCAACTGGCTATGACAGTTCTAGGAGAGCTGCAAAATAAAATTCTTAATAGTTTTACTGCCTATCGACTTCTGGGCGCCTGGTACGATCGTCAGATTTTCATACATATTTCGTATGAAGGATTCGTTGCAGCTCCTTCCTTTTTCAGGACTCAACTGGCTATGACATTTCTAGGAGAGCTGCAAAATAAAATCCTTAACAGGTTTACTGCCTATTGACTTCTGAGCGCCTGGTACGATCGTCAGATTTTCATACATATTTCGTAGGAAGGATTCTTGCAGTTCCTGCCATTTTCGGGATATCAACTGGCGTTGCGATCTTTAGGAGAGCCGCAGAATAAAATCCTTACCAGGTTTCCTGGCTATTGACTTCTGGGCGCCTGGTACGATCATCAGATTTTCATACAAATTTCGTATGAAGGATTCGTTGCAGCTCCTTCCTTTTTCAGGACTCAACTGGCTATGACATTTCTAGGAGAGCTGCAAAATAAAATCCTTAACACGATTACTTCCTATTGACTTCTGGGCGCCTGGTACGATCGTCAGATTTTCATACATATATCGTATGACGGATATTTGCAGTCCCTACCATTTTCAGGACTTCAACTGGCGTTGCGATCTTTAGGAGAGCCGCAGAATAAAATCCTTACCAGGTTTCCTGGCTATTGACTTCTGGGCGCCTGGTACGATCATCAGATTTTCATACAAATTTCGTATGAAGGATTCGTTGCAGCTCCTTCCTTTTTCAGGCCTCAACTGGCTATGACATTTCTAGGAGACCTGCAAAATAAAATCCTTAACAGGTTTACTGCATATTGACTTCTGGGCGCCTGGTACGATCGTCAGATTTTCATACATATTTCGTATGAAGGATATTTGCAGTCCCTACCATTTTCAGGACTTCAACTGGCGTTGCCATCTTTAGGAGAGCCACAGAATAAAATCCTTACCAGATTCACCGGCTATTGACTTCTGGGCGCCTGGTACGATCGTCAGATTTTCATATAAATTTCGTAAGAAGGATTCGTTGCAGCTCCTTCCTTTTTCAGGACTCAACTGGCTATGACATTTCTAGGAGAGCTGCAAAATAAAATCCTTAACAGGTTTGCTACATATTGACTTCTGGGCGCCTGGTACGATCGTCAGATTTTCATACATATTTCGTATGAAGGATCCTTGCAGTTCCTTCCATTTCCAGGACTTCAACGGGCATTGCCATCTAAAGCAGAGCCACAGAATAAAATCCTTACCAGGTTTCCTACCTTTTGACTTCTGGGCGCCTGGTACGATCGTCAGATTTTCATACATATTTCGTATGAAGGATCCTTGCAGTTCCTGCCATTTTCAGGACTTCAACTGGCGTTGCGATCTTTAGGAGAGCCGCAGAATAAAATCCTTACCAGGTTTCCTGGCTATTGACTTCTGGGCGCCTGGTACGATCATCAGATTTTCATACATATTTCGTATGAATGAAATTTGCAGTTCCGTCCATTTTCAGGATTTCAACGGGCATTGCGATCTAAAGCAGAGCCGCAGAATAAAATCTTTAACAGATTTACTGGCTGTTGACTTCTGGGCGCCTGGTACGATCGTCAGATTTTCATATAAATTTCGTATGAAGGATTCGTTGCAGCTCCTTCCTTTTTCAGGCCTCAACTGGCTATGACATTTCTAGGAGAGCTGCAAAATAAAATCCTTAACAGCTTTACTGCCTATTGACTTCTGGGCGCCTGGTACGATCGTCAGATTTTCATACATATTTCGTATGAAGGATCCTTGCAGTCCCTGCCATTTACAGGACTTCAACTGGCGTTGCCATCTTTAGGAGAGCCACAGAATAAAATCCTTACCAGATTCACCGGCTATTGACTTCTGGGCGTCTGGTGCGATCATCAGATTTTCATATATATTTCGTAGGAAGGATTCGTTGCAGCTCCTTCCTTTTTCAGGACTCAACTGGCTATGACATTTCTAGGAGAGCTGCAAAATAAAATCCTTACCAGATTCACCGGCTATTGACTTCTGGGCGCCTGGTACGATCGTCAGGTTTTCATACATATTTCGTATCACGGATATTTGCAGTCCCTACCATTTTCAGGACTTCAACTGGCGTTGCGATCTTTAGGAGAGCCGCAGAATAAAATCCTTACCAGGTTTCCTGGCTATTGACTTCTGGGCGCCTGGTACGATCGTTGATTTTCATACATATTACGTATGAAGTATATTTGCAGTTCCTTCCATTTCCAGGACTTCAACGGGCATTACCATCTAAAGCAGAGCCTCAGAATAAAATCATTACCAGGTTTCCTGCCTTTTGACTTCTGGGCGCCTGGTACGATCGTCAGATTTTCATACATATTTCGTATGAAGGATCCTTGCAGTTCCTGCCATTTTCAGGACTTCAACTGGCGTTGCGATCTTTAGGAGAGCCGCAGAATAAAATCCTTACCAGGTTTCCTGGCTATTGACTTCTGGGCGCCTGGTACGATCATCAGATTTTCATACAAATTTCGTATGAAGGATTCGTTGCAGCTCCTTCCTTTTTCAGGACTCAACTGGCTATGACATTTCTAGGAGAGCTGCATAATCAAATCTTTAACAGCTTTACTGCCTATTGACTTCTGGGCGCCTGGTACGATCGTCAGAAATTCATACATATTTCGTATGAAGGATCCTTGCAGTTCCTTCCATTTCCAGGACTTCAACGGGCATTGCCATCTAAAGCAGAGCCGCAGACTAAAATCCGTAACAGATTTACTGGCTGTTGACTTCTGGGCGCCTGGTACGATCGTCAGATTTTCATACATATTTCGTATGAAGGATTCGTTGCAGCTCCTTCCTTTTTCAGGCCTCAACTGGCTATGACATTTCTAGGAGAGCTGCAAAATAAAATCCTTACCAGGTTTCCTGCCTATTGACTTCTGGGCGCCTTGTACGACCGTCAGATTTTCATACATATTTCGTATGAAGGTTATTTGCAGTTCCTTCCATTTCCAGGACTTCAACGGACATTGCCATCTAAAGAAGAGCCGCAGAATAAAATTCTTACCAGGTTTCCTGGCTATTGACTTCTGGGCGCCTGGTACGATCATCAGATTTTCATATAAATTCCGTATGAAGGATTCGTTGCAGCTCCTTCCTTTTACAGGCCTCAACTGGCTATGACATTACTAGGAGAGCTGGAAAATAAAATCCTTAACAGGTTTACTGCCTATTGACTTCTGGGCGCCTGGTACGATCGTCAGATTTTCATACATATTTCGTATGAAGGATCCTTGCAGTTCCTGCCATTTTCAGGACTTCAACTGGCGTTGCGATCTTTAGGAGAGCCGCAGAATAAAATCCTTACCAGGTTTCCTGGCTATTGACTTCTGGGCGCCTGGTACGATCATCAGATTTTCATACAAATTTCGTATGAAGGATTCGTGTCAGCTCCTTCCTTTTTCAGGACTCAACTGGCTATGACATTTCTAGGAGAGCTGGAAAATCAAATCCTAACAGCTTTCCTGCCTATTGACTTCTGGGCGCCTGGTACGATCGTCAGATTTTCATACAAATTTCGTATAAAGGATCCTTGCAGTTCCTTCCATTTCCAGGACTTCAACGGGCACTGCCATCTAAAGCAGAGCCACAGAATAAAATCTTTAACAGATTTACTGGCTGTTGACTTCTGGGCGCCTGGTACGATCGTCAGATTTTCATATAAATTTCGTATGAAGGATTCGTTGCAGCTCCTTCCTTTTTCAGGCCTCAACTGGCTATGACATTTCTAGGAGAGCTGCAAAATAAAATCCTTAACAGGTTTTCTGCCTATTGACTTCTGGGCGTCTGGTACGATCGTCAGATTTTCATACATATTTCGTATGAAGGATCCTTGCAGTTCCTTCCATTTCCAGGACTCCAACGGGCATTGCCATCTAAAGCAGAGCCGCAGAATAAAATCCTTAACAGATTTACTGGCTGTTGACTTCTGGGCGCCTGGTACGATCGTCAGATTTTCATATAAATTTCGTATGAAGGATTCGTTGCTGCTCCTTCCTTTTTCAGGCCTCAACTGGCTATGACATTTCTAGGGGAGCTGCAAAATAAAATCCTTAACAGCTTTACTGCCCATTGACTTCTGGCCGCCTGGTACGATCGTCAGATTTTCATACATATTTCGTATGAAGGATCCTTGCAGTTCCTTCCATTTCGAGGACTTCAACGGGCATTGCCATCTAAAGCAGAGCCGCAGAATAAAATCCTTAACAGATTTACTGGCTGTTGACTTCTGGGCGCCTGGTGCGATCGTCAGATTCTCATATAAATTTCGTATGAAGGATTCGTTGCAGCTCCTTCCTTTTTCAGGCCTCAACTGGCTATGACATTTCTAGGAGAGCTGGAAATTAAAATCCTTAACAGGTTTACTGCCTATTGACGTCTGGGCGCCTGGTACGATCGTCAGATTTTCATACATATTTCGTATGAAGGATCCTTGCAGTCCCTGCCATTTTCAGGACTTCAACTGGCGTTGCCATCTTTAGGAGAGCTACAGAATAAAATCCTTACAAGGTTTCCTGGCTATTGACTTCTGGGCGCCTGGTGCGATCATCAGATTTTCATAAATATTTCGTATGAAGGATCCTTGCCGTTCCTGCCATTTCCAGGACTTCAACGGGCATTGCCATCTAAAGCAGAGCCACAGAATAAAATCCTTAACAGATTTACTATCTGTTGACTTCTGGGCGCCTGGTACGATCGTCAGATTTTCATTCAAATTTCGTATGAAGGATTCGTTGCAGCTCCTTCCTTTTTCAGGACTCAACTGGCTAATACGTTTCAAGGAGAGTAGCAAAAAAAAATCCTTAACAGCTTTCCTGCCTATTGACTTCTGGGCGCCTGGTACGATCGTCAGATTTTCATACATATTTCGTATGAAGGATCCTTGCAGTTCCTTTAATTTCCAGGACTCCAACGGGCATTGCCATCTAAAGCAGAGCCGCAGAATAAAATCCTTAACAGATTTACTGGCTATTGACTTCTGGGCGCCTGGTACGATCGTCAGATTTTCATACAAATTTCGTATGAAGGATTCGTTGCAGCTTTTTCCATTTTCAGGACTCAACTGGCTAATACGTTTCAAGGAGAGCTACAAAATAAAATCCTTAACAGCTTTCCTGCCTATTGACTTCTGGGCGCCTGGTACGATCGTCAGATTTTCAGACATATTTCGTATGAAGGATCCTTGCAGTTCCTTCCATTTCCAGGACTTCAACAGGCATTGCCATCTAAAGAAGAGCCGCAGAATAAAATCCTTAACAGATTTACTATCTGTTGACTTCTGGGCGCCTGGTACGATCGTCCGATTTTCATACAAATTTCGTATGAAGGATTCGTTGCTGCTCCTTCCTTTTTCAGGTCTCAACTGGCTATGACATTTCTAGGAGAGCTGCAAAATAAAATCCTTAACAGCTTCACTGCCTATTGACTTCTGGGCGCCTGGTACGATCGTCAGATTTTCATACATATTTCGTATGAAGGATCCTTGCAGTTCCTTCCATTTCCAGGACTTCAACGGGCATCGCCATCTAAAGCAGAGCCGCAGAATAAAATCCTTAACAGATTTACTGGCTGTTGACTTCTGGGCGCCTGGTACGATCGTCAGATTTTCATACAAATTTCGTATGAAGGATTCGTTGCAGCTCCTTCCTTTTTCAGGACTCAACTGGCTATGACGTTTCAAGGAGAGCCGCAGAATAAAATCCTTAACAGATTTACTGGCTGTTGACTTCTGGGCGCCTGGTACGATCGTCAGATTTTCATATAAATTTCGTATGAAGGATTCGTTGCTGCTCCTTCCTTTTTCAGGCCTCAACTGGCTATGACATTTCTAGGAGAGCTGCAAAATAAAGTCCTTAATAGCTTTACTGCCTATTGACTTCTGGGCGCCTGGTACGATCGTCAGATTTGCATACATATTTCGTATGAAGGATCCTTGCAGTTCCTTCCATTTCCAGGAATTCAACGGGCATTGCCCTCTAAAGCAGAGCCGCAGAATAAAATCCTTAACAGATTTACTGGCTGTTGACTTCTAGGCGCCTGGTACGATCGTCAGATTTTCATACAAATTTCGTATGAAGGATTCGTTGCAGCTCCTTCCTTTTTCAGGACTCAACTGGCTATGACGTTTCAAGGAGAGCCGCAGAATAAAATCCTTAACAGATTTACTGGCTGTTGACTTCTGGGCGCCTGGTACGATCGTCAGATTTTCATACAAATTTCGTATGAAGGATTCGTTGCAGCTCCTTCCTTTTTCAGGACATAACTGGCTATGACGTTTCAAGGAGAGCTGCGAAATAAAATCCTTAACAGCTTTCCTGCCTATTGACTTCTGGGCGCCTGGTACGATCGTCAGATTTTCATACATATTTCGTATGAAGGATCCTTGCAGTTCCTTCCATTTCCAGGACTCCAACGGGCATTGCCATCTTTAGGAGAGCCGCAGAATAAAATCCTTAACAGATTTACTGGCTATTGACTTCTGGGCGCCTGGTACGATCGTCAGATTTTCATACAAATTTCGTATGAAGGATTCGTTGCAGCTCCTTCCTTTTTCAGGACTCAACTGGGTATGACGTTTCTAGGAGAGCTGCGAAATAAAATCCTTAACAGCTTTCCTGCCTATTGACTTCTGGGCGCCTGGTACGATCGTCAGATTTTCATACATATTTCGTATGAAGGATCCTTGCAGTTCCTTCCATTTCCAGGACTTTAAAGGGCATTGGCATCTAAAGCAGAGCCGCAGAATAAAATCCTTAACAGATTTACTATCTGTTGACTTCTGGGCGCCTGGTACGATCGTCAGATTTTCATACAAATTTCGTATGAAGGATTCGTTGCAGCTCCTTCCTTTTTCAGGACTCAACTGGGTATGACGTTTCAAGGAGAGCTGCAAAATAAAATCCTTAACAGCTTTCCTGCCTATTGACTTCTGGGCGCCTGGTACGATCGTCAGATTTTCATACATATTTCGTATGAAGGATCCTTGCAGTTCCTTCCATTTCCAGGACTTTAAAGGGCATTGCCATCTAAAGCAGAGCCACAGAATAAAATCCTTAACAGATTTACTATCTGTTGACTTCTGGGCGCCTGGTACGATCGTCAGATTTTCATACAAATTTCGTATGAAGGATTCGTTGCAGCTCCTTCCTTTTTCAGGACATAACTGGCTATGACGTTTCAAGGAGAGCTGCGAAATAAAATCCTTAACAGCTTTCCTGCCTATTGACTTCTGGGCGCCTGGTACGATCGTCAGATTTTCATACATATTTCGTATGAAGGATCCTTGCAGTTCCTTCCATTTCCAGGACTCCAACGGGCATTGCCATCTTTAGGAGAGCCGCAGAATAAAATCCTTAACAGATTTACTGGCTATTGACTTCTGGGCGCCTGGTACGATCGTCAGATTTTCATACAAATTTCGTATGAAGGATTCGTTGCAGCTCCTTCCTTTTTCAGGACTCAACTGGCTAATACGTTTCAAGGAGAGCTGCAAAATAAAATCCTTAACAGCTTTCCTGCCTTTTGACTTCTGGGCGCCTGGTACGATCGTCAGATTTTCATACATATTTCGTATGAAGGATCCTTGCAGTTCCTTTAATTTCCAGGACTCCAACGGGCATTGCCATCTAAAGCAGAGCCGCAGAATAAAATCCTTAACAGATTTACTGGCTATTGACTTCTGGGCGCCTGGTACGATCGTCAGATTTTCATACAAATTTCGTATGAAGGATTCGTTGCAGCTTTTTCCATTTTCAGGACTCAACTGGCTAATACGTTTCAAGGCTAGCTGCAAAATAAAATCCTTAACAGCTTTCCTGCCTATTGACTTCTGGGCGCCTGGTACGATCGTCAGATTTTCATACATATTTCGTATGAAGGATCCTTGCAGTTTCTTCCATTTCCAGGACTTTAAAGGGCATTGCCATCTAAAGCAGAGCCGCAGAATAAAATCCTTAACAGATTTACTATCTGTTGACTTCTGGGCGCCTGGTACGATCATCAGATTTTCATACAAATTTCGTATGAAGGATTCGTTGCAGCTCCTTCCTTTTTCAGGACTCAACTGGGTATGACGTTTCAAGGAGAGCTGCGAAATAAAATCCTTAACAGCTTTCCTGCCTATTGACTTCTGGGCGCCTGGTACGATCGTCAGATTTTCATACATATTTCGTATGAAGGATCCTTGCAGTTCCTTTCATTTCCAGGACTCCAATGGGCATTGCCATCTAAAGCAGAGCCGCAGAATAAAATCCTTAACAGATTTACTGGCTGTTGACTTCTGGGCGCCTGGTACGATCGTCCGATTTTCATACAAATTTCGTATGAAGGATTCGTTGCTGCTCCTTCCTTTTTCAGGTCTCAACTGGCTATGACATTTCTAGGAGAGCTGCAAAATAAAATCCTTAACAGCTTCACTGCCTATTGACTTCTGGGCGCCTGGTACGATCGTCAGATTTTCATACATATTTCGTATGAAGGATCCTTGCAGTTCCTTCCATTTCCAGGACTTCAACGGGCATCGCCATCTAAAGCAGAGCCGCAGAATAAAATCCTTAACAGATTTACTGGCTGTTGACTTCTGGGCGCCTGGTACGATCGTCCGATTTTCATACAAATTTCGTATGAAGGATTCGTTGCTGCTCCTTCCTTTTTCAGGTCTCAACTGGCTATGACATTTCTAGGAGAGCTGCAAAATAAAATCCTTAACAGCTTCACTGCCTATTGACTTCTGGGCGCCTGGTACGATCGTCAGATTTTCATACATATTTCGTATGAAGGATCCTTGCAGTTCCTTCCATTTCCAGGACTTCAACGGGCATCGCCATCTGAAGCAGAGCCGCAGAATAGAATCCTTAACAGATTTACTGGCTGTTGACTTCTGGGCGCCTGGTACGATCGTCAGATTTTCATACAAATTTCGTATGAAGGATTCGTTGCAGCTCCTTCCTTTTTCAGGACTCAACTGGCTATGACGTTTCAAGGAGAGCCGCAGAATAAAATCCTTAACAGATTTACTGGCTGTTGACTTCTGGGCGCCTGGTACGATCGTCAGATTTTCATATAAATTTCGTATGAAGGATTCGTTGCTGCTCCTTCCTTTTTCAGGCCTCAACTGGCTATGACATTTCTAGGAGAGCTGCAAAATAAAGTCCTTAATAGCTTTACTGCCTATTGACTTCTGGGCGCCTGGTACGATCGTCAGATTTTCATACATATTTCGTATGAAGGATCCTTGCAGTTCCTTCCATTTCCAGGAATTCAACGGGCATTGCCCTCTAAAGCAGAGCCGCAGAATTAAATCCTTAACAGATTTACTGGCTGTTGACTTCTAGGCGCCTGGTACGATCGTCAGATTTTCATAGAAATTTCGTATGAAAGATTCGTTGCAGCTCCTTCCTTTTTCAGGACTCAACTGGCTATGACATTTCTAGGAGAGCTGCAAAATAAAATCCTTAACAGGTTTACTGCCTATTGACTTCTGGGCGCCTGGTACGATCGTCAGATTTTCATACATATTTCGTATGAAGGATTCTTGCAGTTCCTGCCATTTTCGGGACTTCAACTGGCGTTGCGATCTTTAGGAGAGCCGCAGAATAAGATCGTTACCAGGTTTCCTGGGTATTGACTTTTGGGCGCCTGGTACGATCGTCAGATTTTCATACAAATTTCGTATGAAGGATTCGTTGCAGCTCCTTCCTTTTTCAGGACTCAACTGGGTATGACGTTTCTAGGAGAGCTGCGAAATAAAATCCTTAACAGCTTTCCTGCCTATTGACTTCTGGGCGCCTGGTACGATCGTCAGATTTTCATACATATTTCGTATGAAGGATCCTTGCAGTTCCTTCCATTTCCAGGACTTTAAAGGGCATTGGCATCTAAAGCAGAGCCGCAGAATAAAATCCTTAACAGATTTTCTATCTGTTGACTTCTGGGCGCCTGGTACGATCGTCAGATTTTCATACAAATTTCGTATGAAGGATTCGTTGCAGCTCCTTCCTTTTTCAGGACTCAACTGGGTATGACGTTTCAAGGAGAGCTGCGAAATAAAATCCTTAACAGCTTTCCTGCCTATTGACTTCTGGGCGCCTGGTACGATCGTCAGATTTTCATACATATTTCGTATGAAGGATCCTTGCAGTTCCTTCCATTTCCAGGACTCCAACGGGCATTGCCATCTTTAGGAGAGCCGCAGAATAAAATCCTTAACAGATTTACTGGCTATTGACTTCTGGGCGCCTGGTACGATCGTCAGATTTTCATACAAATTTCGTATGAAGGATTCGTTGCAGCTCCTTCCTTTTTCAGGACTCAACTGGCTAATACGTTTCAAGGAGAGCTGCAAAATAAAATCCTTAACAGCTTTCCTGCCTATTGACTTCTGGGCGCCTGGTACGATCGTCAGATTTTCATACATATTTCGTATGAAGGATCCTTGCAGTTCCTTTAATTTCCAGGACTCCAACGGGCATTGCCATCTAAAGCAGAGCCGCAGAATAAAATCCTTAACAGATTTACTGGCTATTGACTTCTGGGCGCCTGGTACGATCGTCAGATTTTCATACAAATTTCGTATGAAGGATTCGTTGCAGCTCCTTCCTTTTTCAGGACTCAACTGGCTAATACGTTTCAAGGAGAGCTGCAAAATAAAATCCTTAACAGCTTTCCTGCCTATTGACTTCTGGGCGCCTGGTACGATCGTCAGATTTTCAGACATATTTCGTATGAAGGATCCTTGCAGTTCCTTCCATTTCCAGGACTTCAACAGGCATTGCCATCTAAAGCAGAGCCGCAGAATAAAATCCTTAACAGATTTACTATCTGTTGACTTCTGGGCGCCTGGTACGATCCTCAGATTTTCATACAAATTTGCTATGAAGGATTCGTTGCAGCTCCTTCCTTTTTCAGGACTCAACTGGGTATGACGTTTCAAGGAGAGCTGCGAAATAAAATCCTTAACAGCTTTCCTGCCTATTGACTTCTGGGCGCCTGGTACGATCGTCAGATTTTCATACATATTTCGTATGAAGGATCCTTGCAGTTCCTTTCATTTCCAGGACTCCAATGGGCATTGCCATCTAAAGCAGAGCCGCAGAATAAAATCCTTAACAGATTTACTGGCTGTTGACTTCTGGGCGCCTGGTACGATCGTCCGATTTTCATACAAATTTCGTATGAAGGATTCGTTGCTGCTCCTTCCTTTTTCAGGACTCAACTGGCTATGACATTTCTAGGAGAGCTACAAAATAAAATCCTTAACAGCTTCACTGCCTATTGACTTCTGGGCGCCTGGTACGATCGTCAGATTTTCATACATATTTCGTATGAAGGATCCTTGCAGTTCCTTCCATTTCCAGGACTTCAACGGGCATCGCCATCTAAAGCAGAGCCGCAGAATAAAATCCTTAACAGATTTACTGGCTGTTGACTTCTGGGCGCCTGGTACGATCGTCAGATTTTCATACAAATTTCGTATGAAGGATTCGTTGCAGCTCCTTCCATTTTCAGGACTCAACTGGCTATGACATTTCTAGGAGAGCTGCAAAATAAAGTCCTTAATAGCTTTACTGCCTATTGACTTCTGGGCGCCTGGTACGATCGTCAGATTTTCATACATATTTCGTATGAAGGATCCTTGCAGTTCCTTCCATTTCCAGGAATTCAACGGGCATTGCCCTCTAAAGCAAAGCCGCAGAATTAAATCCTTAACAGATTTACTGGCTGTTGCCTTCGAGGCGCCTGGTACGATCGTCAGATTTTCATATAAATTTCGTATGAAGGATTCGTTGCAGCTCCTTCCTTTTTCAGGACTCAACTGGCTATGACATTTCTAGGAGAGCTGCAAAATAAAGTCCTTAACAGCTTTACTGCCTATTGACTTCTGGGCGCCTGGTACGATCGTCAGATTTTCATACATATTTCGTATGAAGGATTCTTGCAGTTCCTGCCATTTTCGGGACTTCAACTGGCGTTGCGATCTTTAGGAGAGCCGCAGAATAAGATCGTTACCAGGTTTCCTGGGTATTGACTTTTGGGCGCCTGGTACGATCGTCAGATTTTCATACAAATTTCGTATGAAGGATTCGTTGCAGCTCCTTCCTTTTTCAGGACTCAACTGGGTATGACGTTTCTAGGAGAGCTGCGAAATAAAATCCTTAACAGCTTTCCTGCCTATTGACTTCTGGGCGCCTGGTACGATCGTCAGATTTTCATACATATTTCGTATGAAGGATCCTTGCAGTTCCTTCCATTTCCAGGACTTTAAAGGGCATTGCCATCTAAAGCAGAGCCGCAGAATAAAATCCTTAACAGATTTACTATCTGTTGACTTCTGGGCGCCTGGTACGATCGTCAGATTTTCATACAAATTTCGTATGAAGGATTCGTTGCAGCTCCTTCCTTTTTCAGGACTCAACTGGGTATGACATTTCTAGGAGAGCTGCAAAATAAAATCCTTAACAGGTTTACTGCCTATTGATTTCTGGGAGCCTGGTACGATCGTCAGATTTTCATATAAATTTCGTATGAAGGATTCGTTGCTGCTCCTTCCTTTTTCAGGCCTCAACTGGCTATGACATTTCTAGGAGAGCTGCAAAATAAAGTCCTTAATAGCTTTACTGCCTATTGACTTCTGGGCGCCTGGTACGATCGTCAGATTTTCATACATATTTCGTATGAAGGATCCTTGCAGTTCCTTCCATTTCCAGGAATTCAACGGGCATTGCCCTCTAAAGCAGAGCCGCAGAATTAAATCCTTAACAGATTTACTGGCTGTTGACTTCTAGGCGCCTGGTACGATCGTCAGATTTTCATAGAAATTTCGTATGAAAGATTCGTTGCAGCTCCTTCCTTTTTCAGGACTCAACTGGCTATGACATTTCTAGGAGAGCTGCAAAATAAAATCCTTAACAGGTTTACTGCCTATTGACTTCTGGGCGCCTGGTACGATCGTCAGATTTTCATACATATTTCGTATGAAGGATTCTTGCAGTTCCTGCCATTTTCGGGACTTCAACTGGCGTTGCGATCTTTAGGAGAGCCGCAGAATAAGATCGTTACCAGGTTTCCTGGGTATTGACTTTTGGGCGCCTGGTACGATCGTCAGATTTTCATACAAATTTCGTATGAAGGATTCGTTGCAGCTCCTTCCTTTTTCAGGACTCAACTGGGTATGACGTTTCTAGGAGAGCTGCGAAATAAAATCCTTAACAGCTTTCCTGCCTATTGACTTCTGGGCGCCTGGTACGATCGTCAGATTTTCATACATATTTCGTATGAAGGATCCTTGCAGTTCCTTCCATTTCCAGGACTTTAAAGGGCATTGGCATCTAAAGCAGAGCCGCAGAATAAAATCCTTAACAGATTTACTATCTGTTGACTTCTGGGCGCCTGGTACGATCGTCAGATTTTCATACAAATTTCGTATGAAGGATTCGTTGCAGCTCCTTCCTTTTTCAGGACTCAACTGGGTATGACGTTTCAAGGAGAGCTGCAAAATAAAATCCTTAACAGCTTTCCTGCCTATTGACTTCTGGGCGCCTGGTACGATCGTCAGATTTTCATACATATTTCGTATGAAGGATCCTTGCAGTTCCTTCCATTTCCAGGACTTTAAAGGGCATTGCCATCTAAAGCAGAGCCACAGAATAAAATCCTTAACAGATTTACTATCTGTTGACTTTTGGGCGCCTGGTACGATCGTCAGATTTTCATACAAATTTCGTATGAAGGATTCGTTGCAGCTCCTTCCTTTTTCAGGACTCAACTGGCTATGACGTTTCAAGGAGAGCTGCGAAATAAAATCCTTAACAGCTTTCCTGCCTATTGACTTCTGGGCGCCTGGTACGATCGTCAGATTTTCATACATATTTCGTATGAAGGATCCTTGCAGTTCCTTCCATTTCCAGGACTCCAACGGGCATTGCCATCTTTAGGAGAGCCGCAGAATAAAATCCTTAACAGATTTACTGGCTATTGACTTCTGGGCGCCTGGTACGATCGTCAGATTTTCATACAAATTTCGTATGAAGGATTCGTTGCAGCTCCTTCCTTTTTCAGGACTCAACTGGCTAATACGTTTCAAGGAGAGCTGCAAAATAAAATCCTTAACAGCTTTCCTGCCTATTGACTTCTGGGCGCCTGGTACGATCGTCAGATTTTCATACATATTTCGTATGAAGGATCCTTGCAGTTCCTTTAATTTCCAGGACTCCAACGGGCATTGCCATCTAAAGCAGAGCCGCAGAATAAAATCCTTAACAGATTTACTGGCTATTGACTTCTGGGCGCCTGGTACGATCGTCAGATTTTCATACAAATTTCGTATGAAGGATTCGTTGCAGCTCCTTCCTTTTTCAGGACTCAACTGGCTAATACGTTTCAAGGAGAGCTGCAAAATAAAATCCTTAACAGCTTTCCTGCCTATTGACTTCTGGGCGCCTGGTACGATCGTCAGATTTTCAGACATATTTCGTATGAAGGATCCTTGCAGTTCCTTCCATTTCCAGGACTTAAACAGGCATTGCCATCTAAAGCAGAGCCGCAGAATAAAATCCTTAACAGATTTACTATCTGTTGACTTCTGGGCGCCTGGTACGATCGTCAGATTTTCATACAAATTTGCTATGAAGGATTCGTTGCAGCTCCTTCCTTTTTCAGGACTCAACTGGGTATGACGTTTCAAGGAGAGCTGCGAAATAAAATCCTTAACAGCTTTCCTGCCTATTGACTTCTGGGCGCCTGGTACGATCGTCAGATTTTCATACATATTTCGTATGAAGGATCCTTGCAGTTCCTTTCATTTCCAGGACTCCAATGGGCATTGCCATCTAAAGCAGAGCCGCAGAATAAAATCCTTAACAGATTTACTGGCTGTTGACTTCTGGGCGCCTGGTACGATCGTCCGATTTTCATACAAATTTCGTATGAAGGATTCGTTGCTGCTCCTTCCTTTTTCAGGACTCAACTGGCTATGACATTTCTAGGAGAGCTACAAAATAAAATCCTTAACAGCTTCACTGCCTATTGACTTCTGGGCGCCTGGTACGATCGTCAGATTTTCATACATATTTCGTATGAAGGATCCTTGCAGTTCCTTCCATTTCCAGGACTTCAACGGGCATCGCCATCTAAAGCAGAGCCGCAGAATAAAATCCTTAACAGATTTACTGGCTGTTGACTTCTGGGCGCCTGGTACGATCGTCAGATTTTCATACAAATTTCGTATGAAGGATTCGTTGCAGCTCCTTCCATTTTCAGGACTCATCTGGCTATGACATTTCTAGGAGAGCTGCAAAATAAAGTCCTTAATAGCTTTACTGCCTATTGACTTCTGGGCGCCTGGTACGATCGTCAGATTTGCATACATATTTCGTATGAAGGATCCTTGCAGTTCCTTCCATTTCCAGGAATTCAACGGGCATTGCCCTCTAAAGCAAAGCCGCAGAATTAAATCCTTAACAGATTTACTGGCTGTTGCCTTCGAGGCGCCTGGTACGATCGTCAGATTTTCATATAAATTTCGTATGAAGGATTCGTTGCAGCTCCTTCCTTTTTCAGGACTCAACTGGCTATGACATTTCTAGGAGAGCTGCAAAATAAAGTCCTTAACAGCTTTACTGCCTATTGACTTCTGGGCGCCTGGTACGATCGTCAGATTTTCATACATATTTCGTATGAAGGATTCTTGCAGTTCCTGCCATTTTCGGGACTTCAACTGGCGTTGCGATCTTTAGGAGAGCCGCAGAATAAGATCGTTACCAGGTTTCCTGGGTATTGACTTTTGGGCGCCTGGTACGATCGTCAGATTTTCATACAAATTTCGTATGAAGGATTCGTTGCAGCTCCTTCCTTTTTCAGGACTCAACTGGGTATGACGTTTCTAGGAGAGCTGCGAAATAAAATCCTTAACAGCTTTACTGCCTATTGACTTCTGGGCGCCTGGTACGATCGTCAGATTTTCATACATATTTCGTATGAAGGATCCTTGCAGTTCCTTCCATTTCCAGGACTTTAAAGGGCATTGCCATCTAAAGCAGAGCCGCAGAATAAAATCCTTAACAGATTTACTATCTGTTGACTTCTGGGCGCCTGGTACGATCGTCAGATTTTCATACAAATTTCGTATGAAGGATTCGTTGCAGCTCCTTCCTTTTTCAGGACTCAACTGGGTATGACGTTTCAAGGAGAGCTGCAAAATAAAATCCTTAACAGGTTTACTGCCTATTGATTTCTGGGAGCCTGGTACGATCGTCAGATTTTCATACATATTTTGTATGAAGGATCCTTGCAAATCCTTCCATTTCCAGGACTCCAACGGGCATTGCCATCTAAAGCAGAGCCGCAGAATAAAATCTTTAACAGATTCACTATCTGTTGACTTCTGGGCGCCTGGTACGATCGTCAGATTTTCATACAAATTTCGTATGAAGGATTCGTTATAGCTCCTTCCTTTTTCAGGACTCAACTGGCTATGACGTTTTAAGGAGAGCTGCGAAATAAAATCCTTAACAGCTTTCCTGCCTATTGACTTCTGGGCGCCTGGTACGATCGTCAGATTTTCATACATATTTCGTATGAAGGATCCTTGCAGTTTCTTCCGTTTCCAGGACTTTAAAGGGCATTGCCATCTAAAGCAGAGCCGCAGAATAAAATCCTTAACAGATTTACTATCTGTTGACTTCTGGGCGCCTGGTACGATCGTCAGATTTTCATACAAATTTCGTATGAAGGATTCGTTGCAGCTCCTTCCTTTTTCAGGACTCAACTGGGTATGACGTTTCTAGGAGAGCTGCGAAATAAAATCCTTAACAGCTTTCCTGCCTATTGACTTCTGGGCGCCTGGTACGATCGTCAGATTTTCATACATATTTCGTATGAAGGATCCTTGCAGTTCCTTCCATTTCCAGGACTTTAAAGGGCATTGCCATCTAAAGCAGAGCCGCAGAATAAAATCCTTAACAGATTTACTATCTGTTGACTTCTGGGCGCCTGGTACGATCGTCAGATTTTCATACAAATTTCGTATGAAGGATTCGTTGCAGCTCCTTCCTTTTTCAGGACTCAACTGGCTAATACGTTTCAAGGAGAGCTGCAAAATAAAATCCTTAACAGCTTTCCTGCCTATTGACTTCTGGGCGCCTGGTACGATCGTCAGATTTTCATACATATTTCGTATGAAGGATCCTTGCAGTTCCTTCCATTTCCAGGACTCCAACGGGCATTGCCATCTTTAGGAGAGCCGCAGAATAAAATCCTTAACAGATTTACTGGCTATTGACTTCTGGGCGCCTGGTACGATCGTCAGATTTTCATACAAATTTCGTATGAAGGATTCGTTGCAGCTCCTTCCTTTTTCAGGACTCAACTGGCTCATACGTTTCAAGGAGAGCTGCAAAATAAAATCCTTAACAGCTTTCCTGCCTATTGACTTCTGGGCGCCTGGTACGATCGTCAGATTTTCATACATATTTCGTATGAAGGATCCTTGCAGTTCCTTTAATTTCCAGGACTCCAACGGGCATTGCCATCTAAAGCAGAGCCGCAGAATAAAATCCTTAACAGATTTACTGGCTATTGACTTCTGGGCGCCTGGTACGATCGTCAGATTCTCATACAAATTTCGTATGAAGGATTCGTTGCAGCTCCTTCCTTTTTCAGGACTCAACTGGCTAATACGTTTCAAGGAGAGCCGCAAAATAAAATCCTTAACAGCTTTCCTGCCTATTGACTTCTGGGCGCCTGGTACGATCGTCAGATTTTCATACATATTTCGTATGAAGGATCCTTGCAGTTTCTTCCATTTCCAGGACTTTAAAGGGCATTGCCATCTAAAGCAGAGCCGCAGAATAAAATCCTTAACAGATTTACTATCTGTTGACTTCTGGGCGCCTGGTACGATCGTCAGATTTTCATACAAATTTCGTATGAAGGATTCGTTGCAGCTCCTTCCTTTTTCAGGACTCAACTGGGTATGACCTTTCTAGGAGAGCTGCAAAATAAAGTCCTTAACAGCTTTCCTGCCTATTGACTTCTGGGCGCCTGGTACGATCGTCAGATTTTCATACATATTTCGTACGAAGGATCCTTGCAGTTCCTTTCATTTCCAGGACTCCAACGGGCATTGCCATCTAAAGCAGAGCCGCAGAATAAAATCCTTAACAGATTTACTATCTGTTGACTTCTGGGCGCCTGGTACGATCGTCAGATTTTCATATAAATTTCGTATGAAGGATTCGTTGCTGCTCCTTCCTTTTTCAGGCCTCAACTGGCTATGACATTTCTAGGAGAGCTGGAAAATAAAATCCTTAACAGCTTCACTGCCTATTGACTTCTGGGCACCTGGTACGATCGTCAGATTTTCATACATATTTCGTATGAAGGATCCTTGCAGTTCCTTCCATTTCCAAGACTTCAACGGGCATCGCCATCTAAAGCAGAGCCGCAGAATAAAATCCTTAACAGATTTACTGGATGTTGACTTCTGGGCGCCTGGTACGATCGTCAGATTTTCATACAAATTTCGTATGAAGGATTCGTTGCAGCTCCTTCCTTTTTCAGGACTCAACTGGGTATGACGTTTCAAGGAGAGCCGCAGAATAAAATCCTTAACAGATTTACTGGCTGTTGACTTCTGGGCGCCTGGTACGATCATCAGATTTTCATATAAATTTCGTATGAAGGATTCGTTGCAGCTCCTTCCTTTTTCAGGCCTCAACTGGCTATGACATTTCTAGGAGAGCTGCAAAATAAAGTCCTTAACAGCTTTCCTGCCTATTGACTTCTGGGCGCCTGGTACGATCGTCAGATTTTCATACATATTTCGTATGAAGGATCCTTGCAGTTCCTTCCATTTCCAGGAATTCAACGGGCATTGCCATCTAAAGCAGAGCCGCAGAATAAAATCCTTAACAGATTTACTGGCTGTTGACTTCTGGGCGTCTGGTACGATCGTCAGATTTTCATATAAATTTCATATGAAGGATTCGTTGCTGCTCCTTCCTTTTTCAGGCCTCAACTGGCTATGACATTTCTAGGAGAGCTGCAAAATAAAATCCTTAACAGCTTCACTGCCTATTGACTTCTGAGCGCCTGGTACGATCGTCAGATTTTCATACATATTTCGTATGAAGGATCCATGCAGTTCCTTCCATTTCCAGGACTTCAACGGGCATCGCCATCTAAAGCAGAGCCGCAGAATAAAATCCTTAACAGATTTACTGGCTGTTGACTTCTGGGCGCCTGGTACGATCGTCAGATTTTCATACAAATTTCGTATGAAGGATTCGTTGCAGCTCCTTCCTTTTTCAGGACTCAACTGGCTATGACGTTTCAAGGAGAGCCGCAGAATAAAATCCTTAACAGATTTACTGGCTGTTGACTTCTGGGCTCCTGGTACGATCGTCAGATTTTCATATAAATTTCGTATGAAGGATTCGTTGCAGCTCCTTCCTTTTTCAGGCCTCAACTGGCTATGACATTTCTAGAAGAGCTGCAAAATAAAGTCCTTAACAGCTTTACTGCCTATTGACTTCTGGGCGCCTGGTACGATCGTCAGATTTTTATACATATTTCGTATGAAGGATCCTTGCAGTTCCTTCCATTTCCAGGACTTCAACGGGCATTGCCATCTAAAGCAGAGCCGCAGAATAAAATCCTTAACAGATTTACTGGCTGCTAATTTCTGGGCGCCTGGTACGATCGTCAGATTTTCGTATAAATTTCATATGAAGGATTCGTTGCTGCTCCTTCCTTTTTCAGGCCTAAACTGGCTATGACATTTCTAGGAGAGCTGGAAAATAAAATCCTTAACAGCTTTACTGCCTATTGACTTCTGGGCGCCTGGTACGATCGTCAGATTTTCATACATATTTCGTATGAAGGATCCTTGCAGTTCCTTCCATTTCCAGGACTCCAACGGGCATTGCCATCTTTAGGAGAGCCGCAGAATAAAATCCTTAACAGATTTACTGGCTATTGACTTCTGGGCGCCTGGTACGATCGTCAGATTTTCATACAAATTTCGTATGAAGGATTCGTTGCAGCTCCTTCCTTTTTCAGGACTCAACTGGCTCATACGTTTCAAGGAGAGCTGCAAAATAAAATCCTTAACAGCTTTCCTGCCTATTGACTTCTGGGCGCCTGGTACGATCGTCAGATTTTCATACATATTTCGTATGAAGGATCCTTGCAGTTCCTTTAATTTCCAGGACTCCAACGGGCATTGCCATCTAAAGCAGAGCCGCAGAATAAAATCCTTAACAGATTTACTGGCTATTGACTTCTGGGCGCCTGGTACGATCGTCAGATTCTCATACAAATTTCGTATGAAGGATTCGTTGCAGCTCCTTCCTTTTTCAGGACTCAACTGGCTAATACGTTTCAAGGAGAGCAGCAAAATAAAATCCTTAACAGCTTTCCTGCCTATTGACTTCTGGGCGCCTGGTACGATCGTCAGATTTTCATACATATTTCGTATGAAGGATCCTTGCAGTTTCTTCCATTTCCAGGACTTTAAAGGGCATTGCCATCTAAAGCAGAGCCGCAGAATAAAATCCTTAACAGATTTACTATCTGTTGACTTCTGGGCGCCTGGTACGATCGTCAGATTTTCATACAAATTTCGTATGAAGGATTCGTTGCAGCTCCTTCCTTTTTCAGGACTCAACTGGGTATGACCTTTCTAGGAGAGCTGCAAAATAAAGTCCTTAACAGCTTTCCTGCCTATTGACTTCTGGGCGCCTGGTACGATCGTCAGATTTTCATACATATTTCGTACGAAGGATCCTTGCAGTTCCTTTCATTTCCAGGACTCCAACGGGCATTGCCATCTAAAGCAGAGCCGCAGAATAAAATCCTTAACAGATTTACTATCTGTTGACTTCTGGGCGCCTGGTACGATCGTCAGATTTTCATATAAATTTCGTATGAAGGATTCGTTGCTGCTCCTTCCTTTTTCAGGCCTCAACTGGCTATGACATTTCTAGGAGAGCTGGAAAATAAAATCCTTAACAGCTTCACTGCCTATTGACTTCTGGGCGCCTGGTACGATCGTCAGATTTGCATACATATTTCGTATGAAGGATCCTTGCAGTTCCTTCCATTTCCAGGAATTCAACGGGCATTGCCCTCTAAAGCAAAGCCGCAGAATTAAATCCTTAACAGATTTACTGGCTGTTGCCTTCGAGGCGCCTGGTACGATCGTCAGATTTTCATATAAATTTCGTATGAAGGATTCGTTGCAGCTCCTTCCTTTTTCAGGACTCAACTGGCTATGACATTTCTAGGAGAGCTGCAAAATAAAGTCCTTAACAGCTTTACTGCCTATTGACTTCTGGGCGCCTGGTACGATCGTCAGATTTTCATACATATTTCGTATGAAGGATTCTTGCAGTTCCTGCCATTTTCGGGACTTCAACTGGCGTTGCGATCTTTAGGAGAGCCGCAGAATAAGATCGTTACCAGGTTTCCTGGGTATTGACTTTTGGGCGCCTGGTACGATCGTCAGATTTTCATACAAATTTCGTATGAAGGATTCGTTGCAGCTCCTTCCTTTTTCAGGACTCAACTGGGTATGACGTTTCTAGGAGAGCTGCGAAATAAAATCCTTAACAGCTTTCCTGCCTATTGACTTCTGGGCGCCTGGTACGATCGTCAGATTTTCATACATATTTCGTATGAAGGATCCTTGCAGTTCCTTCCATTTCCAGGACTTTAAAGGGCATTGCCATCTAAAGCAGAGCCGCAGAATAAAATCCTTAACAGATTTACTATCTGTTGACTTCTGGGCGCCTGGTACGATCGTCAGATTTTCATACAAATTTCGTATGAAGGATTCGTTGCAGCTCCTTCCTTTTTCAGGACTCAACTGGGTATGACGTTTCAAGGAGAGCTGCAAAATAAAATCCTTAACAGGTTTACTGCCTATTGATTTCTGGGAGCCTGGTACGATCGTCAGATTTTCATACATATTTTGTATGAAGGATCCTTGCAAATCCTTCCATTTCCAGGACTCCAACGGGCATTGCCATCTAAAGCAGAGCCGCAGAATAAAATCTTTAACAGATTCACTATCTGTTGACTTCTGGGCGCCTGGTACGATCGTCAGATTTTCATACAAATTTCGTATGAAGGATTCGTTATAGCTCCTTCCTTTTTCAGGACTCAACTGGCTATGACGTTTTAAGGAGAGCTGCGAAATAAAATCCTTAACAGCTTTCCTGCCTATTGACTTCTGGGCGCCTGGTACGATCGTCAGATTTTCATACATATTTCGTATGAAGGATCCTTGCAGTTTCTTCCATTTCCAGGACTTTAAAGGGCATTGCCATCTAAAGCAGAGCCGCAGAATAAAATCCTTAACAGATTTACTATCTGTTGACTTCTGGGCGCCTGGTACGATCGTCAGATTTTCATACAAATTTCGTATGAAGGATTCGTTGCAGCTCCTTCCTTTTTCAGGACTCAACTGGGTATGACGTTTCTAGGAGAGCTGCGAAATAAAATCCTTAACAGCTTTCCTGCCTATTGACTTCTGGGCGCCTGGTACGATCGTCAGATTTTCATACATATTTCGTATGAAGGATCCTTGCAGTTCCTTCCATTTCCAGGACTTTAAAGGGCATTGCCATCTAAAGCAGAGCCGCAGAATAAAATCCTTAACAGATTTACTATCTGTTGACTTCTGGGCGCCTGGTACGATCGTCAGATTTTCATACAAATTTCGTATGAAGGATTCGTTGCAGCTCCTTCCTTTTTCAGGACTCAACTGGCTATGACATTTCTAGGAGAGCTACAAAATAAAATCCTTAACAGCTTTCCTGCCTATTGACTTCTGGGCGCCTGGTACGATCGTCAGATTTTCATACATATTTCGTATGAAGGATCCTTGCAGTTCCTTCCATTTCCAGGACTCCAACGGGCATTGCCATCTTTAGGAGAGCCGCAGAATAAAATCCTTAACAGATTTACTGGCTATTGACTTCTGGGCGCCTGGTACGATCGTCAGATTTTCATACAAATTTCGTATGAAGGATTCGTTGCAGCTCCTTCCTTTTTCAGGACTCAACTGGCTCATACGTTTCAAGGAGAGCTGCAAAATAAAATCCTTAACAGCTTTCCTGCCTATTGACTTCTGGGCGCCTGGTACGATCGTCAGATTTTCATACATATTTCGTATGAAGGATCCTTGCAGTTCCTTTAATTTCCAGGACTCCAACGGGCATTGCCATCTAAAGCAGAGCCGCAGAATAAAATCCTTAACAGATTTACTGGCTATTGACTTCTGGGCGCCTGGTACGATCGTCAGATTCTCATACAAATTTCGTATGAAGGATTCGTTGCAGCTCCTTCCTTTTTCAGGACTCAACTGGCTAATACGTTTCAAGGAGAGCAGCAAAATAAAATCCTTAACAGCTTTCCTGCCTATTGACTTCTGGGCGCCTGGTACGATCGTCAGATTTTCATACATATTTCGTATGAAGGATCCTTGCAGTTTCTTCCATTTCCAGGACTTTAAAGGGCATTGCCATCTAAAGCAGAGCCGCAGAATAAAATCCTTAACAGATTTACTATCTGTTGACTTCTGGGCGCCTGGTACGATCGTCAGATTTTCATACAAATTTCGTATGAAGGATTCGTTGCAGCTCCTTCCTTTTTCAGGACTCAACTGGGTATGACCTTTCTAGGAGAGCTGCAAAATAAAGTCCTTAACAGCTTTCCTGCCTATTGACTTCTGGGCGCCTGGTACGATCGTCAGATTTTCATACATATTTCGTACGAAGGATCCTTGCAGTTCCTTTCATTTCCAGGACTCCAACGGGCATTGCCATCTAAAGCAGAGCCGCAGAATAAAATCCTTAACAGATTTACTATCTGTTGACTTCTGGGCGCCTGGTACGATCGTCAGATTTTCATATAAATTTCGTATGAAGGATTCGTTGCTGCTCCTTCCTTTTTCAGGCCTCAACTGGCTATGACATTTCTAGGAGAGCTGGAAAATAAAATCCTTAACAGCTTCACTGCCTATTGACTTCTGGGCACCTGGTACGATCGTCAGATTTTCATACATATTTCGTATGAAGGATCCTTGCAGTTCCTTCCATTTCCAAGACTTCAACGGGCATCGCCATCTAAAGCAGAGCCGCAGAATAAAATCCTTAACAGATTTACTGGATGTTGACTTCTGGGCGCCTGGTACGATCGTCAGATTTTCATACAAATTTCGTATGAAGGATTCGTTGCAGCTCCTTCCTTTTTCAGGACTCAACTGGCTATGACGTTTCAAGGAGAGCCGCAGAATAAAATCCTTAACAGATTTACTGGCTGTTGACTTCTGGGCGCCTGGTACGATCATCAGATTTTCATATAAATTTCGTATGAAGGATTCGTTGCAGCTCCTTCCTTTTTCAGGCCTCAACTGGCTATGACATTTCTAGGAGAGCTGCAAAATAAAGTCCTTAACAGCTTTCCTGCCTATTGACTTCTGGGCGCCTGGTACGATCGTCAGATTTTCATACATATTTCGTATGAAGGATCCTTGCAGTTCCTTCCATTTCCAGGAATTCAACGGGCATTGCCATCTAAAGCAGAGCCGCAGAATAAAATCCTTAACAGATTTACTGGCTGTTGACTTCTGGGCGTCTGGTACGATCGTCAGATTTTCATATAAATTTCATATGAAGGATTCGTTGCTGCTCCTTCCTTTTTCAGGCCTCAACTGGCTATGACATTTCTAGGAGAGCTGCAAAATAAAATCCTTAACAGCTTCACTGCCTATTGACTTCTGAGCGCCTGGTACGATCGTCAGATTTTCATACATATTTCGTATGAAGGATCCATGCAGTTCCTTCCATTTCCAGGACTTCAACGGGCATCGCCATCTAAAGCAGAGCCGCAGAATAAAATCCTTAACAGATTTACTGGCTGTTGACTTCTGGGCGCCTGGTACGATCGTCAGATTTTCATACAAATTTCGTATGAAGGATTCGTTGCAGCTCCTTCCTTTTTCAGGACTCAACTGGCTATGACGTTTCAAGGAGAGCCGCAGAATAAAATCCTTAACAGATTTACTGGCTGTTGACTTCTGGGCTCCTGGTACGATCGTCAGATTTTCATATAAATTTCGTATGAAGGATTCGTTGCAGCTCCTTCCTTTTTCAGGCCTCAACTGGCTATGACATTTCTAGAAGAGCTGCAAAATAAAGTCCTTAACAGCTTTACTGCCTATTGACTTCTGGGCGCCTGGTACGATCGTCAGATTTTTATACATATTTCGTATGAAGGATCCTTGCAGTTCCTTCCATTTCCAGGACTTCAAGGGGCATTGCCATCTAAAGCAGAGCCGCAGAATAAAATCCTTAACAGATTTACTGGCTGCTAATTTCTGGGCGCCTGGTACGATCGTCAGATTTTCGTATAAATTTCATATGAAGGATTCGTTGCTGCTCCTTCCTTTTTCAGGCCTAAACTGGCTATGACATTTCTAGGAGAGCTGGAAAATAAAATCCTTAACAGCTTTACTACCTATTGACTTCTGGGCGCCTGGTACGATCGTCAGATTTTCATACATATTTCGTATGAAGGATCCTTGCAGTTCCTTCCATTTCCAGGACTCCAACGGGCATTGCCATCTTTAGGAGAGCCGCAGAATAAAATCCTTAACAGATTTACTGGCTATTGACTTCTGGGCGCCTGGTACGATCGTCAGATTTTCATACAAATTTCGTATGAAGGATTCGTTGCAGCTCCTTCCTTTTTCAGGACTCAACTGGCTCATACGTTTCAAGGAGAGCTGCAAAATAAAATCCTTAACAGCTTTCCTGCCTATTGACTTCTGGGCGCCTGGTACGATCGTCAGATTTTCATACATATTTCGTATGAAGGATCCTTGCAGTTCCTTTAATTTCCAGGACTCCAACGGGCATTGCCATCTAAAGCAGAGCCGCAGAATAAAATCCTTAACAGATTTACTGGCTATTGACTTCTGGGCGCCTGGTACGATCGTCAGATTCTCATACAAATTTCGTATGAAGGATTCGTTGCAGCTCCTTCCTTTTTCAGGACTCAACTGGCTAATACGTTTCAAGGAGAGCAGCAAAATAAAATCCTTAACAGCTTTCCTGCCTATTGACTTCTGGGCGCCTGGTACGATCGTCAGATTTTCATACATATTTCGTATGAAGGATCCTTGCAGTTTCTTCCATTTCCAGGACTTTAAAGGGCATTGCCATCTAAAGCAGAGCCGCAGAATAAAATCCTTAACAGATTTACTATCTGTTGACTTCTGGGCGCCTGGTACGATCGTCAGATTTTCATACAAATTTCGTATGAAGGATTCGTTGCAGCTCCTTCCTTTTTCAGGACTCAACTGGGTATGACCTTTCTAGGAGAGCTGCAAAATAAAGTCCTTAACAGCTTTCCTGCCTATTGACTTCTGGGCGCCTGGTACGATCGTCAGATTTTCATACATATTTCGTACGAAGGATCCTTGCAGTTCCTTTCATTTCCAGGACTCCAACGGGCATTGCCATCTAAAGCAGAGCCGCAGAATAAAATCCTTAACAGATTTACTATCTGTTGACTTCTGGGCGCCTGGTACGATCGTCAGATTTTCATATAAATTTCGTATGAAGGATTCGTTGCTGCTCCTTCCTTTTTCAGGCCTCAACTGGCTATGACATTTCTAGGAGAGCTGGAAAATAAAATCCTTAACAGCTTCACTGCCTATTGACTTCCGGGCACCTGGTACGATCGTCAGATTTTCATACATATTTCGTATGAAGGATCCTTGCAGTTCCTTCCATTTCCAAGACTTCAACGGGCATCGCCATCTAAAGCAGAGCCGCAGAATAAAATCCTTAACAGATTTACTGGCTGTTGACTTCTGGGCGTCTGGTACGATCGTCAGATTTTCATATAAATTTCATATGAAGGATTCGTTGCAGCTCCTTCCTTTTTCAGGCCTCAACTGGCTATGACATTTCTAGGAGAGCTGCAAAATAAAATCCTTAACAGATTTACTGGCTGTTGACTTCTGGGCGCCTGGTACGATCATCAGATTTTCATATAAATTTCGTATGAAGGATTCGTTGCAGCTCCTTCCTTTTTCAGGCCTCAACTGGCTATGACATTTCTAGGAGAGCTGCAAAATAAAGTCCTTAACAGCTTTACTGCCTATTGACTTCTGGGCGCCTGGTACGATCGTCAGATTTTCATACATATTTCGTATGAAGGATCCTTGCAGTTCCTTCCATTTCCAGGAATTCAACGGGCATTGCCATCTAAAGCAGAGCCGCAGAATAAAATCCTTAACAGATTTACTGGCTGTTGACTTCTGGGCGTCTGGTACGATCGTCAGATTTTCATATAAATTTCATATGAAGGATTCGTTGCAGCTCCTTCCTTTTTCAGGCCTCAACTGGCTATGACATTTCTAGGAGAGCTGCAAAATAAAATCCTTAACAGCTTCACTGCCTATTGACTTCTGAGCGCCTGGTACGATCGTCAGATTTTCATACATATTTCGTATGAAGGATCCATGCAGTTCCTTCCATTTCCAGGACTTCAACGGGCATCGCCATCTAAAGCAGAGCCGCAGAATAAAATCCTTAACAGATTTACTGGCTGTTGACTTCTGGGCGCCTGGTACGATCGTCAGATTTTCATACAAATTTCGTATGAAGGATTCGTTGCAGCTCCTTCCTTTTTCAGGACTCAACTGGCTATGACGTTTCAAGGAGAGCCGCAGAATAAAATCCTTAACAGATTTACTGGCTGTTGACTTCTGGGCGCCTGGTACGATCGTCAGATTTTCATATAAATTTCGTATGAAGGATTCGTTGCAGCTCCTTCCTTTTTCAGGCCTCAACTGGCTATGACATTTCTAGAAGAGCTGCAAAATAAAGTCCTTAACAGCTTTACTGCCTATTGACTTCTGGGCGCCTGGTACGATCGTCAGATTTTTATACATATTTCGTATGAAGGATCCTTGCAGTTCCTTCCATTTCCAGGACTTCAACGGGCATTGCCATCTAAAGCAGAGCCGCAGAATAAAATCCTTAACAGATTTACTGGCTGCTAATTTTTGGGCGCCTGGTACGATCGTCAGATTTTCGTATAAATTTCATATGAAGGATTCGTTGCTGCTCCTTCCTTTTTCAGGCCTAAACTGGCTATGACATTTCTAGGAGAGCTGCAAAATAAAATCCTTAACAGCTTTACTGCCTATTGACTTCTGGGCGCCTGGTACGATCGTCAGATTTTCATACATATTTCGTATGAAGGATCCTTGCAGTTCCTTCCATTTCCAGGACTCCAACGGGCATTGCCGTCTAGAGCAGAGCTGCAAAATAAAATCCTTAACAGATTTACTGGCTGTTGACTTCTGGGCGCCTGGTACGATCGTCAGATTTTCATATAAATTTCGTATGAAGGATTCGTTGCTGCTCCTTCCTTTTTCAGGCCTCAACTGGCTATGACATTTTTAGGAGAGCTGCAAAATGAAATCCTTAACAGTTTTACTGCCTATTGACTTCTGGGCGCCTGGTACGATCGTCAGATTTTCATACATATTTCGTATGAAGGATATTTGCAGTTCCTTCCATTTCCAGGACTCCAACGGGCATTGCCATCTAAAGGAGAGCCGCAGAATAAAATCCTTAACAGATTTACTGTCTGTCTGTCTGTCTGACTTACTCAACTGTCTATGATATTCTAGGAGAGCTGCAAAATAAAATCCTTAACAGGTTTACTGCCTATTGATTTCTGGGAGCCTGGTACGATCGTCAGATTTTCATACATATTTTGTATGAAGGATCCTTGCAAATCCTTCCATTTCCAGGACTCCAACGGGCATTGCCATCTAAAGCAGAGCCGCAGAATAAAATCTTTAACAGATTCACTGGCTGTTGACTTCTGGGCGCCTGGTACGATCGTCAGATTTTCATACAAACAGCGCAGAGCCGCAGAATAAAATCCTTAACAGATTTACTGGCTGTTGACTTCTGGGCGCCTGGTACGATCGTCAGATTTTCATACAAATTTCGTATGAAGGATTCGTTGCAGCTCCTTCCTTTTTCAGGACTCAACTGGCTATGACGTTTCTAGGAGAGCTGCAAAATAAAATCCTTAACAGGTTTGCTACCTATTGACTTCTGGGCGCCTGGTACGATCGTCAGATTTTCATACATATTTCGTATGAAGGATCCTTGCAGTTCCTTCCATTTCCAGGACTCCAACGGGCATTGCCATCTAAAGCAGAGCCGCAGAATAAAATCCTTAACAGATTTACTGGCTGTTGACTTCTGGGCGCCTGGTACGATCGTCAGATTTACATAAAAATTTCGTATGAAGGATTCGTTGCTGCTCCTTCCTTTTTCAGGCCTCAACTGGCTATGACATTTCTAGGAGAGCTGCAAAATAAAATCCTTAACAGGTTTACTGCCTATTGATTTCTGGGAGCCTGGTACGATCGTCAGATTTTCATACATATTTTGTATGAAGGATCCTTGCAAATCCTTCCATTTCCAGGACTCCAACGGGCATTGCCATCTAAAGCAGAGCCGCAGAATAAAATCTTTAACAGATTCACTGGCTGTTGACTTCTGGGCGCCTGGTACGATCGTCAGATTTTCATACAAACAGCGCAGAGCCGCATAATAAAATCCTTAACAGATTCACTGGCTGTTGACTTCTGGGCGCCTGGTACGATCGTCAGATTTTCATACAAATTTCGTATGAAGGATTCGTTGCAGCTCCTTCCTTTTTCAGGACTCAACTGGCTATGACGTTTCTAGGAGAGCTGCAAAATAAAATCCTTAACAGGTTTGCTACCTATTGACTTCTGGGCGCCTGGTACGATCGTGAGATTTTCATACATATTTCGTATGAAGGATCCTTGCAGTTCCTTCCATTTCCAGGACTTTGACGGGCATTGCCATCTAAAGCAGAGCCGCAGAATAAAATCCTTCACAGATTTACTGGCTATTTACTTCTGGGCGCCTGGTACGATCGTTAGATTTTCATAAATATTTCTTATGAAGGATCCTTGCAGTTCCTTCCATTTCCAGGACTTCAACGGGCATTGCCATCTGAAGCAAAGCCGCAGAATGGAATCCTTAACAGATTTACTGGCTGTTGACTTCTGGGCGCCTGGTACGATCGTCAGATTTTCATAAATACTTCGTATGAAGGATCCTTGCAGTTCCTTCCATTTCCAGGACTTTAAAGGGCATTGCCATCTAAAGAAGAGCCGCAGAATAAAATCCTAACCAGGTTTCCTGCCTATTGACTTCTGGGCGCCTGGTACGATCGTCAGATTTTCATACATATTTCGTATGAAGGATCCTTGCAGTTCCTGCCATTTATATGACTTCAACTGGCGTTGCGATCTTTAGGAGAGCCGCAGAATAAAATCCTTACCAGGTTTCCTGGCTATTGACTTCTGGGCGCCTGGTACGATCATCAGATTTTCATATAAATTTCGTAGAAAGGATTCGTTTCGGCTCCTTCCTTTTTCTGGACTCAACTGGCTATGACATTTCTAGGAGAGCTGCAAAATAAAGTCCTTAACAGCTTTACTGCCTATTGACTTCTGGGCGCCTGGTACGATCGTCAGATTTTCATACATATTTCGTATGAAGGATCCTTGCAGTTCCTTCTATTTCCAGGACTTCAACGGGCATTGCCATCTAAAGTAGAGCCGCAGAATAAAATCCTTAACAGATTTACTGGCTGTTGACTTCTGGGCGCCTGGTACGATCGTCAGATTTTCATACAAATTTCGTAGGAAGGATCCTTGCAGTTCCTTCCATTTCCAGGACTCCAACGTGCATTGCCATCTAAAGAAGAGCCGCAGAATATAATCCTTATAAGGTTTCCTGCCTATTGACTTCTGGGCGCCTAGTACGATCGTCAGATTTTCATACATATTTCGTATGAAGGATCCTTGCAGTTCCTGACATTTACATGACTTCAACTGGCGTTGCGATCTTTAGAAGAGCCGCAGGATAAAATCCTTACCAGGTTTCCTGGCTATTGACTTCTGGGCGCCTGGTACGATCGTCAGATTTTCATACAAATTTCGTATGAAGGATTCGTTGCAGCTCCTTCCTTTTTCAGGACTCAACTGGCTATGACCTTTCTAGGAGAGCTGCAAAATAAAGTCCTTAACAGCTTTACTGCCTATTGACTTCTGGGCGCCTGGTACGATCGTCAGATTTTCATACATATTTCGTATGAAGGATCCTTCCAGTTTCTTCTATTTCCAGGACTTCAACGGGCATTGCCATCTAAAGCAGAGCCGCAGAATAAAATCCTTAACAGATTTACTGGCTGTTGACTTCTGGGCGCCTGGTACGATCGTCAGATTTTCATACAAATTTCGTATGAAGGATCCTTGCAGTTCCTTCTATTTCCAGGACTTCAACGGGCATTGCCATCTAAAGAAGAGCCGCAGAATAAAATCTTACAAGGTTTCCTGGCTATTGACTTCTGGGCGCCTGGTACGATCATCAGATTTTCATACATATTTCGTATGAAGGATTCGTGTCAGCTCCTTCCTTTTTCAGGACTCAACTGGCTATGACATTTCTAGGAGAGCTGCAAAATAAAATCCTTAACAGCTTTCCTGCCTATTGACTTCTAGGCGCCTGGTACGATCGTCAGATTTTCATACATATTTCGTATGAAGGATCCTTCCAGTTCCTTCTATTTCCAGGACTTCAACGGGCATTGCCATCTAAAGCAGAGCCGCAGAATAAAATCCTTAACAGATTTACTGGCTATTGACTTCTGGGCGCCTGGTACGATCGTCAGATTTTCATAAATATTTCGTATGAAGGATCCTTGCAGTTCCTTTCATTTCCAGGACTCCAACGGGCATTGCCATCTAAAGAAGAGCCGCAGAATAAAATCTTACAAGGTTTCCTGGCTATTGACTTCTGGGCGCGTGGTACGATCATCAGATTTTCATACAAATTTCGTATGAAGGATTCGTGTCAGCTCCTTCCTTTTTCTGGACTCAACTGGCTATGACATTTCTTGGAGAGCTGCAAAATAAAATCCTTAACAGCTTTCCTGCCTATTGACTTCTAGGCGCCTGGTACGATCGTCAGATTTTCATACATATTTCGTATGAAGGATCCTTGCAGTTCCTGCCATTTACATGACTTCAACTGGCGTTGCGATCTTTAGGAGAGCCGCAGAATAAAATCCTTACCAGGTTTCCTGGCTATTGACTTCTGGGCGCCTGGTACGATCATCAGATTTTCATACAAATTTCGTATGAAGGATTCGTGTCAGCTCCTTCCTTTTTCAGGACTCAACTGGCTATGACATTTCTAGGAGAGCTGCAAAATAAAATCCTTAACAGCTTTCCTGCCTATTGACTTCTAGGCGCCTGGTACGATCGTCAGATTTTCATACATATTTCGTATGAAGGATCCTTGCAGTTCCTTCCATTTCCAGGACTTCAACGGGCACTGCCATCTAAAGCAGAGCCGCAGAATAAAATCCTTAACAGATTTACTGGCTGTTGACTTCTGGGCGCCTGGTACGATCGTCAGATTATCATACAAATTTCGTATGAAGGATTCGTTGCAGCTCCTTCCTTTTTCAGGACTCAACTGGCTATGACGTTTCTAGGAGAGCTGCAAAATAAAGGCCTTAACAGCTTTACTGCCTATTGACTTCTGGGCGCCTGGTACGATCGTCAGATTTTCATACATATTTCGTATGAAGGATCCCTACAGTTCCTTCCATTTCCAGAACTTCAACGGGCATTGCCATCTAAAGCAGAGCCGCAGAATAAAATCCTTAACAGATTTACTGGCTGTTGACTTCTGGGCGGCTGGTACGATCGTCAGATTTTCATACAAATTTCGTATGAAGGATAATTGCAGTTCCTTCCATTTCCAGGACTTCAGCGGGCATTGCCATCTAAAGCAGAGCCGCAGAATAAAATCCTTAACAGATTTACTGGCTGTTGACTTCTGGGCGCCTGGTACGATCGTCAGATTTTCATTTAAATTTCGTATGAAGGATTCATAGCAGCTCCTTCCTTTTTCAGGACTCAACTGTCTATGACATTTCTAGGAGAGCTGCAAAATAAAATCCTTAACAGGTTTACTGCCTATTGATTTCTGGGCGCCTGGTACGATCGTCAGATTTTCATACATATTTCGTATGAAGGATCCTTGCAGTTCCTGCCATTTCCAGGACTTCAACGGGCATTGCCATCTAAAGCAGAGCCGCAGAATAAAATCCTTAAATGATTTACTGGCTGTTGACTTCTGGGCGCCTGGTACAATCGTCAGATTTTCATATAAATTTCGTAGGAAGGATTCGTTGCTGCTCCGTTCTTTTTCAGGCCTCAACTGGCTATGACATTTTTAGGAGAGCTGCAAAATAAAATCCTTAACAGCTTTACAGCCTATTGACTTCTGGACGCCTGGTACGATCATCAAATTTTCATACATATTTCGTATGAAGGATCCTTGCAGTTCCTTCCATTTCCAGGACTTCAACGGGCATTGCCATCTAAAGTAGAGCCGCAGAATAAAATTCTTAACAGATTTACTGGCTGTTGACTTCTGGGCGCCTGGTACGATCGTCAGATTTTTATATAAATTTCGTATGAAGGATTCGTTGCTGCTCCTTCCTTTTTCAGGCCTCAACTGGCTATGAAATTTCTAGGAGAGCTGCAAAATAAAATCCTTAAGAGCTTTACTGCCTATTGACTTCTGGGCGCCTGGTACGATCGTCACATTTTCATACATATTTCGTATGAAGGATCCTTGCAGTTCCTGCCATTTACATGACTTCAACTGGCGTTGCGATCTTTAGGAGAGCCGCAGAATAAAATCCTTACCAGGTTTCCTGGCTATTGACTTCTGGGCGCCTGGTACGATCGTTAGATTATCATACATATTTCAAATGAGGGATCCTTGCAGTTCCTTCCATTTCCAGGACTTCAACGGGCAAAGCCATCTAAAGCAGAGCCGCAGAATAAAATCTTTAACTGATTTACTGGCTGTTGACTTCTGGGCGCCTGGTACGATCGTCAGATTTTCATACAAATTTCGTATGAAGGATTCGTTGCTGCTCCTTCCTTTTTCAGGCCTCAACTGGCTATGACGTTTCTAGGAGAGCTGCAAAATAGAATCCTGAACAGCTTTACTGCCTATTGACTTCTGGGCGCCTGGTACGATCGTCATATTTTCATACATATTTCATATGAAGGATCCTTGCAGTTCCTTCCATTTCCAGGACTCCAACGGGCATTGCCATCTAAAGCAGAGCCGCAGAATAAAATCCTTAACAGATTTACTGGCTGTTGACTTCTGGGCGCCTGGTACGATCGTCAGATTTTCATATAAATTTTGTATGAAGGATTCGTTGCAGCTCCTTCCTTTTTCAGGACTCAACTGACTATGACGTTTCTAGGAGAGCTGCAAAATAAAATCCTTAACAGCTTTCCTGCCTATTGACTTCTAGGCGCCTGGTACGATCGTCAGATTTTCATACATATTTCGTATGAAGGATCCTTGCAGTTCCTGCCATTTACATGACTTCAACTGGCGTTGCGATCTTTAGGAGAGCCGCAGAATAAAATCCTTACCAGGTTTCCTGGCTATTGACTTCTGGGCGCCTGGTACGATCATCAGATTTTCATACAAATTTCGTATGAAGGATTCGTGTCAGCTCCTTCCTTTTTCAGGACTCAACTGGCTATGACATTTCTAGGAGAGCTGCAAAATAAAATCCTTAACAGCTTTCCTGCCTATTGACTTCTAGGCGCCTGGTACGATCGTCAGATTTTCATACATATTTCGTATGAAGGATCCTTGCAGTTCCTTCCATTTCCAGGACTTCAACGGGCACTGCCATCTAAAGCAGAGCCGCAGAATAAAATCTTTAACAGATTTACTGGCTGTTGACTTCTGGGCGCCTGGTACGATCGTCAGATTTTCATTTAAATTTCGTATGAAGGATTCGTTGCAGCTCCTTCCTTTTTCAGGCCTCAACTGGCTATGACATTTCTAGGAGAGCTGCAAAATAAAATCCTTAACATGTTTACCACCTATTGATTTCTGGGCGCCTGGTACGATCGTCAGATTTTCATACATATTTCGTATGAAGGATCCTTGCAGTTCCTTCCATTTCCAGGACTCCAACGGGCATTGCCATCTAAAGCAGAGCCGCAGAATAAAATCCTTAACAGATTTACTGGCTGTTGACTTCTGGGCGCCTGGTACGATCGTCAGATTTTCATATAAATTTCGTATGAAGTATTCGTTGCTGCTCCTTCCTTTTTCAGGCCTCAACTGGCTATGAAATTTCTAGGAGAGCTGCAAAATAAAATCCTTAAGAGCTTTACTGCCTTTTGACTTCTGGGCGCCTGGTACGATCGTCAGATTTTCATACATATTTCGTATGAAGGATCCTTGCAGTTCCTTCCATTTACATGACTTCAACTGGCGTTGCGATCTTTAGGAGAGCCGCAGAATAAAATCCTTACCAGGTTTCCTGGCTATTGACTTCTGGGCGCCTGGTACGATCATCAGATTTTCATATAAATTTCGTATGAAGGATTCGTTTCAGCTCCTTCCTTTTTCTGGACTCAACTGGCTATGACATTTCTTGGAGAGCTGCAAAATAAAGTCCTTAACAGCTTTACTGCCTATTGACTTCTGGGCGCCTGGTACGATCGTCAAATTTTCATACATATTTCGTATGAAGGATCCTTGCAGTTCCTTCCTTTTCCAGGACTTCAACGGGCATTGCCATCTAAAGCAGAGCCGCAGAATAAAATCCTTAACAGATTTACTGGCTGTTGACTTCTGGGCGCCTGGTACGATCGTCAGATTATCATACAAATTTCGTATGAAGGATTCGTTGCAGCTCCTTCCTTTTTCAGGACTCAACTGGCTATGACGTTTCTAGGAGAGCTGCAAAATAAAGTCCTTAACAGCTTTACTGCCTATTGACTTCTGGGCGCCTGGTACGATCGTCAGATTTTCATACATATTTCGTATGAAGGATAATTGCAGTTCCTTCCATTTCCAGGACTTCAGCGGGCATTGCCATCTAAAGCAGAGCCGCAGAATAAAATCCTTAACAGATTTACTGGCTGTTGACTTCTGGGCGCCTGGTACGATCGTCAGATTTTCATTTAAATTTCGTATGAAGGATTCATAGCAGCTCCTTCCTTTTTCAGGACTCAACTGTCTATGACATTTCTAGGAGAGCTGCAAAATAAAGTCCTTAACAGGTTTACTGCCTATTGATTTCTGGGCGCCTGGTACGATCGTCAGATTTTCATACATATTTCGTATGAAGGATCCTTGCAGTTCCTTCCATTTCCAGGACTTCAACGGGCATCGCCATCTAAAGCAGAGCCGCAGAATAAAATCCTTAAATGATTTACTGGCTGTTGACTTCTGGGCGCCTGGTACAATCGTCAGATTTTCATATAAATTTCGTAGGAAGGATTCGTTGCTGCTCCGTTCTTTTTCAGGCCTCAACTGGCTATGACATTTCTAGGAGAGCTGCAAAATAAAATCCTTAACAGCTTTACTGCCTATTGACTTCTGGGCGCCTGGTACGATCGTCAGAATTTCATACATATTTCGTATGAAGGATATTTGCAGTTCCTTCAATTTCCAGGACTTCAACGGGCATTGCCATCTAAAGCAGAGCCGCAGAATAAAATCCTTACCAGGTTTCCCGACTATTGACTTCTGGGCGCCTGGTACGATCGTCAGATTTTCATACATATTTCGTATGAAGGATCCTTGCAGTTCCTGCCATTTCCAGGACTTCAACTGGCGTTGCGATCTTTAGGAGAGCCGCAGAATAAAATCCTTACCAGGTTTCCTGGCTATTGACTACTGGGCGCCTGTTACGATCATCTGATTTTCATACAAATTTCGTATGGAGGATTCGTTGCAGCTCCTTCCTTTTTCAGGACTCAACTGGCTATGACGTTTCTAGGAGAGTCGCAGAATAAAATCCCTACAAGGTTTCCTGGCTATTGACTTCTGGGCGCCTGGTACGATCATCAGATTTTCATACAAATTTCGGATGAAGGATTCGCTGCAGCTCCTTCCTTTTTCAGGACTCAACTGGCTATCACATTTCTAGGAGAGCTGCAAAATAAAATCCTTAACAGCTTTCCTGCCTATTGACTTCTGGGCGCCTGGTACGATCGTCAGATTTTCATACATATTTCGTATGAAGGATATTTGCAGTTCCTTCCATTTCCCGGACTTCAACGGGCGTTGCCATCTAAAGCAGAGCCGCAGAATAAAATCCTTACCAGGTTTCCTGACTATTGACTTCTGGGCGCCTGGTACGATCGTCAGATTTTCATACATATTTCGTATGAAGGATCCTTGCAGTTTCTTCCATTTCCATGACTTCAACTGGCGTTGCCATTTTAGGAGAGCCCTAGAATAAAATCCTTACAAGGTTTCCTGGCTATTGACTTCTGGGCGCCTGGTACGATCATCAGATTTTCATACAAATTTCGTATGAAGGATTCATTGCAGCTCCTTCCTTTTTCAGGACACAACTGGCTATGACATTTCTAGGAGAGCTGCAAAATAAAATTCTTAACAGGTTCACTGCCTATTGACTTCTGGGCGCCTGGTACGATCGTCAGATTTTCATACATATTTCGTATGAAGGATCCTTGCTGTTCCTTCCATTTCCAGGACTTCAACGGGAATTAATATCTAAAACAGAGCCGCAGAAAAAAATCCTTAACAGATTTCCTGGCTGTTGACTTCTGGGCGCCTGGAACGATCGTCAGATTTTCATACAAATTTCGTAGGAAGGATTCGTTGCAGCTCCTTCCTTTTTCAGGACTCAACTGGCTATGACAGTTCTAGGAGAGCTGCAAAATAAAATCCTTAACAGGTTTACTGCCTATTGACTTCTGGGCGCCTGGTCCGATCGTCAGATTTTCATACATATTTCGTATGAAGGATCCTTGCAGTCCCTGCCATTTTCAGGACTTCAACTGGCGTAGCCATCTTTAGGAGAGCCCTAGAATAAAATCCTTTCCAGATTCACCGGCTATTGACTTCTGGGCGCCTGGTACGGTGATCAGATTTTCATGCATATTTCGTATAAAGGATTCGTTGCAGCTCCTTCCTTTTTCAGGACTCAACTGGCTATGACATTTCTAGGAGAGCTGCAAAATAAAATCCTTAACAGGTTTCCTGCCTATTGACTTCTGGGCGTCTGGTACGATCGTCAGATTTTCATACATATTTCGTATGAAGGATCCTTGCAGTTCCTTCCATTTCCAGGACTTCAACGGGCACTGCCATCTAAAGCAGAGCCGCAGAATAAAATCTTTAACAGATTTACTGGCTGTTGACTTCTGGGCGCCTGGTACGATCGTCAGATTTTCATATAAATTTCGTATGAAGGATTCGTTGCAGCTCCTTCCTTTTTCAGGACTCAACTGGCTATGACATTTCTAGGAGAGCTGCAAAATACAATCCTTAACAGGTTTACTGCCTATTGACTTCTGGGCGCCTGGTACGATCGTCAGATTTTCATACATATTTCGTATGAAGGATCTTTGCAGTCCCTGCCATTTTCAGGACTTCAACTGGCGTTGCCATCTTAAGGAGAGCCACAGAATAAATTTTTTACCAGATTCACCGGCTATTGACTTCTGGGCGCCTGGTACGATCATCAGATTTTCATACATATTTCGTATGAAGGATCCTTGCAGTTCCTTCCATTTCCAGGACTTCAACGGGAATTAACATCTAAAACAGAGCCGCAGAAAAAAATCCTTAACAGATTTACTGGCTGTTTACTTCTCGGCGCCTGGAACGATCGTCAGATTTTCATACAAATTTCGTAGGAAGGATTCGTTGCAGCTCTCTCCTTTTTCAGGACTCAACTGGCTATGACAGTTCTAGGAGAGCTGCAAAATAAAATCCTTAACAGTTTTACTGCCTATTGACTTCTGGGCGTCTGGTACGATCGTCAGATTTTCATACATATTTCGTATGAAGGATCCTTGCAGTTCCTTCCATTTCCAGGACTTCAACGTGCATTGCCATCTAAAACAGAGCCGCAGAAAAAAATCCTTAACAGATTTACTGGCTGTTGACTTCTGGGCGCCTGGTACGATCGTCCGATTTTCATACATATTTCGTATGAAGGATCGTTGCAGTTCCTTCCATTTCCAGGACTTCAACGTGCATTGCCATCTAAAGCAGAGCCGCAGAATAAAATCCTTAACAGATTTACTGGCTGTTGACTTCTGGGCGCCTGGTCCGATCGTCAGATTTTCATACATATTTCGTATGAAGGATCCTTGCAGTTCCTTCCATTTCCAGGACTTCAACGGGAATTAACATCTAAAACAGAGCCGCAGAAAAAAATCCTTAACAGATTTACTGGCTGTTGACTTCTGGGCGCCTGGAACGATCGTCAGATTTTCATACAAATTTCGTAGGAAGGATTCGTTGCGGCTCCTACCTTTTTCAGGACTCAACTGGCTATGACAGTTCTAGGAGAGCTGCAAAATAAAATCCTTAACAGGTTTACTGCTTTTTGACTTCTGGGCGTCTGGTACGATCGTCAGATTTTCATACATATTTCGTATGAAGGATCCTTGCAGTTCCTTCCATTTCCAGGACTTCAACGTGCATTGCCATCTAAAGCAGAGCCGCAGAATAAAATCCTTAACAGATTTACTGGCTGTTGACTTCTGGGCGCCTGGTACGATCGTCAGATTTTCATACAAATTTCGTATGAAGGATTCGTTGCAGCTCCTTCCTTTTTCAGGACTCAACTGGCTATGACATTTCTAGGAGAGCTGCAAAATAAAATCCTTAACAGGTTTACTGCCTATTGACTTCTGGGCGCCTGGTACGATCGTCAGATTTTCATACATATTTCGTACGAAGGATCCTTGCAGTTCCTTTCATTTCCAGGACTCCAACGGGCATTGCCATCTAAAGCAGAGCCGCAGAATAAAATCCTTAACAGATTTACTGGCTGTTGACTTCTGGGCGCCTGGTACGATCTTCAGATTTTCATATAAATTTCGTATGAAGGATTCGTTGCTGCTCCTTCCTTTTTCAGGCCTCAACTGGCTATGACATTTCTAGGAGAGCTGCAAAATAAAATCCTTAACAGCTTCACTGCCTATTGACTTCTGGGCGCCTGGTACGATCGTCAGATTTTCATACATATTTCGTATGAAGGATCCTTGCAGTTCCTTCCATTTCCAGGACTTCAACGGGCATCGCCATCTAAAGCAGAGCCGCAGAATAAAATCCTTAACAGATTTACTGGCTGTTGACTTCTGGGCGTCTGGTACGATCGTCAGATTTTCATACAAATTTCGTATGAAGGATTCGTTGCAGCTCCTTCCTTTTTCAGGACTCAACTGGCTATGACGTTTCAAGGAGAGCCGCAGAATAAAATCCTTAACAGATTTACTGGCTGTTGACTTCTGGGCGCCTGGTACGATCGTCAGATTTTCATATAAATTTCGTATGAAGATTCGTTGCAGCTCGTTCCTTTTTCAGGCCTCAACTGGCTATGACATTTCTAGGAGAGCTGCAAAATAAAGTCCTTAACAGCTTAACTGCCTATTGACTTCTGGGCGCCTGGTACGATCGTCAGATTTTCATACATATTTCGTATGAAGGATCGTTGCAGTTCCTTCCATTTCCAGGACTTCAACGTGCATTGCCATCTAAAGCAGAGCCGCAGAATAAAATCCTTAACAGATTTACTGGCTGTTGACTTCTGGGCGCCTGGTCTGATCGTCAGATTTTCATACATATTTCGTATGAAGGATCCTTGCAGTCCCTGCCATTTTCAGGACTTCAACTGGCGTTGCCATCTTGAGGAGAGCCACAGAATAAAATCCTTACCAGATTCACCGGCTATTGACTTCTGGGCGCCTGGTACGATCATCAGATTTTCATATAAATTTTGTAGGAAGGATTTGTTTCAGCTCCTTCCTAATTCTGGACTCAACTGGCTATGACAGTTCTGGGAGAGCTGCAAAATAAAATTCTTAACAGTTTTACTGCCTATTGATTTCTGGGCGCTTGGTACGATCGTCAGATTTTCATACATATTTCGTATGAAGGATCCTTGCTGTTCCTTCCTTTTTCAGGACTTCAACTGGCGTTGCGATCTTTAGGAGAGCCGCAGAATTAAATCCTTACCAGGTTTCCTGGCTATTGACTTCTGGGCGCCTGGTACGATCATCAGATTTTCATACAAATTTCGTATGAAGGATTCGTTGCAGCTCCTTCCTTTTTCAGGACTCAACTGGCTATGACATTTTTAGGAGAGCTGCAAAATAAAATCCTTAACAGGTTTGCTACCTATTGACTTCTGGGCGCCTGGTACGATCGTCAGATTTTCATACATATTTCGTATGAAGGATCCTTGCAGTTCCTTCCATTTCCAGGAATTCAACAGGCATTGCCATCTAAAGCAGAGCCGCAGAATAAAATCTTTAAAAGATTTACTGGCTGTTGACTTCTGGGCGCCTGGTACGATCGTCAGATTTTCATATAAATTTCGTATGAAGGATTCGTTGCAGCTCCTTCCTTTTTCTGGACTCAACTGGCTATGACATTTCTAGGAGAGCTGCAAAATAAAGTCCTTAACAGCTTAACTGCCTATTGACTTCTGGGCGCCTGGTACGATCGTCAGATTTTCATACAAATTTCGTATGAAGGATTCGTTGCAGCTCCTTCCTTTTTCAGGACTCAACTGGCTATGACGTTTCAAGGAGAGCCGCAGAATAAAATCCTTAACAGATTTACTGGCTGTTGACTTCTGGGCGCCTGGTACGATCGTCAGATTTTCATATAAATTTCGTATGAAGATTCGTTGCAGCTCCTTCCTTTTTCAGGCCTCAACTGGCTATGACATTTCTAGGAGAGCTGCAAAATAAAGTCCTTAACAGCTTAACTGCCTATTGACTTCTGGGCGCCTGGTACGATCGTCAGATTTTCATACATATATCGTATGAAGGATCGTTGCAGTTCCTTCCATTTCCAGGACTTCAACGTGCATTGCCATCTAAAGCAGAGCCGCAGAATAAAATCCTTAACAGATTTACTGGCTGTTGACTTCTGGGCGCCTGGTCCGATCGTCAGATTTTCATACATATTTCGTATGAAGGATCCTTGCAGTCCCTGCCATTTTCAGGACTTCAACTCGCGTTGCCATCTTGAGGAGAGCCACAGAATAAAATCCTTACCAGATTCACCGGCTATTGACTTCTGGGCGCCTGGTACGATCATCAGATTTTCATATAAATTTTGTAGGAAGGATTCGTTTCAGCTCCTTCCTAATTCTGGACTCAACTGGCTATGACAGTTCTAGGAGAGCTGCAAAATAAAATTCTAAACAGTTTTACTGCCTATTGACTTCTGGGCGCTTGGTACGATCGTCAGATTTTCATACATATTTCGTATTAAGGATCCTTGCTGTTCCTTCCATTTCCAGGACTTCAACGGGCATTGCCATCTAAAGAAGAGCCGCAGAATAAAATCCTTAACAGATTTACTGCCTATTGACTTCTGGGCGCCTGGTACGATCGTCAGATTTTCATACATATTTCGTATGAAGGATCCTTGCTGTTCCTTCCATTTTCAGGACTTCAACTGGCGTTGCGATCTTTAGGAGAGCCGCAGAATAAAATCCTTACCAGATTTCCTGGCTATTGACTTCTGGGCGCCTAATACGATCATCAGATTTTCATACAAATTTCGTATGAAGGATTCGTTGCAGCTCCTTCCTTTTTCAGGACTCAACTGGCTATGACATTTTTAGGAGAGCTGCAAAATAAAATCCTTAACAGGTTTGCTACCTATTGACTTCTGGGCGCCTGGTACGATCGTCAGATTTTCATACATATTTCGTATGAAGGATCCTTGCAGTTCCTTCCATTTCCAGGAATTCAACAGGCATTGCCATCTAAAGCAGAGCCGCAGAATAAAATCTTTAACAGATTTACTGGCTGTTGACTTCTGGGCGCCTGGTACGATCGTCAGATTTTCATATAAATTTCGTATGAAGGATTCGTTATAGCTCCTTCCTTTTTCTGGACTCAACTGGCTATGACATTTCTAGGAGAGCTGCAAAATAAAGTCCTTAACAGCTTAACTGCCTATTGACTTCTGGGCGCCTGGTACGATCGTCAGATTTTCATACAAATTTCGTATGAAGGATTCGTTGCAGCTCCTTCCTTTTTCAGGACTCAACTGGCTATGACGTTTCAAGGAGAGCCGCAGAATAAAATCCTTAACAGATTTACTGGCTGTTGACTTCTGGGCGCCTGGTACGATCGTCAGATTTTCATATAAATTTCGTATGAAGATTCGTTGCAGCTCCTTCCTTTTTCAGGCCTCAACTGGCTATGACATTTCTAGGAGAGCTGCAAAATAAAGTCCTTAACAGCTTAACTGCCTATTGACTTCTGGGCGCCTGGTACGATCGTCAGATTTTCATACATATATCGTATGAAGGATCGTTGCAGTTCCTTCCATTTCCAGGACTTCAACGTGCATTGCCATCTAAAGCAGAGCCGCAGAATAAAATCCTTAACAGATTTACTGGCTGTTGACTTCTGGGCGCCTGGTCCGATCGTCAGATTTTCATACATATTTCGTATGAAGGATCCTTGCAGTCCCTGCCATTTTCAGGACTTCAACTGGCGTTGCCATCTTGAGGAGAGCCACAGAATAAAATCCTTACCAGATTCACCGGCTATTGACTTCTGGGCGCCTGGTACGATCATCAGATTTTCATATAAATTTCGTAGGAAGGATTCGTTTCAGCTCCTTCCTAATTCTGGACTCAACTGGCTATGACAGTTCTAGGAGAGCTGCAAAATAAAATTCTTAACAGTTTTACTGCCTATTGACTTCTGGGCGCTTGGTACGATCGTCAGATTTTCATACATATTTCGTATGAAGGATCCTTGCTGTTCCTTCCATTTCCAGGACTTCAACGGGCATTGCCATCTAAAGAAGAGCCGCAGAATAAAATCCTTAACAGATTTACTGCCTATTGACTTCTGGGCGCCTGGTACGATCGTCAGATTTTCATACATATTTCGTATGAAGGATCCTTGCTGTTCCTTCCATTTTCAGGACTTCAACTGGCGTTGCGATCTTTAGGAGAGCCGCAGAATAAAATCCTTACCAGGTTTCCTGGCTATTGACTTCTGGGCGCCTGGTACGATCATCAGATTTTCATACAAATTTCGTATGAAGGATTCGTTGCAGCTCCTTCCTTTTTCAGGACTCAACTGGCTATGACATTTTTAGGAGAGCTGCAAAATAAAATCCTTAACAGCTTTACTGCCTATTGACTTCTGGGCGCCTGGTACGATCGTCAGATTTTCATACATATTTCGTATGAAGGATCCTTGCAGTTCCTTCCGTTTCCAGGACTTCAACGGGCATTGCCATCTAAAGCAGAGCCGCAGAATAAAATCCTTAACAGATTTACTGGCTGTTGACTTCTGGGCGCCTGGTACGAACGTCAGATTTTCATACAAATTTCGTATGAAGGATTCGTTGCAGCTCCTTCCTTTTTCAGGACTCAACTGGCTATGACATTTCTAGGAGAGCTGCAAAATAAAATCCTTAACAGGTTTGCTACCTATTGACTTCTGGGCGCCTGGTACGATCGTCAGATTTTCATACATATTTCGTATGAAGGATCCTTGCAGTTCCTTCCATTTCCAGGACTTCAACGGGCATTGCCATCTAAAGCAGAGCCGCAGAATAAAATCTTTAACAGATTTACTGGCTGTTGACTTCTGGGCGCCTGGTACGATCGTCAGATTTTCATATAAATTTCGTATGAAGGATTCGTTGCAGCTCCTTCCTTTTTCTGGACTCAACTGGCTATGACATTTCTAGGAGAGCTGCAAAATAAACTCCTTAACAGCTTTACTGCCTATTGACTTCTGGGCGCCTGGTATGATCGTCAGATTTTTATACATATTTCGTATGAAGGATCCTTGCAGTCCCTGCCATTTGCAGGACTTCAACTGGCGTTTCCATGTTTAGGAGAGCCACAGAATAAAATCCTTACCAGATTCACCGGCTATTGACTCCTGGGCGCCTGGTACGATCGTAAGATTTTCATATAAATTTCGTATGAAGGATTCGTTGCAGCTCCTTTCTTTTTCAGGCCTCAACTGGCTATGCCATTTCTAGAAGAGCTGCGAAATAAAATCCTTAACAGCTTTACTGCCTATTGACTTCTGGGCGCCTGGTACGATCGTCAGATTTTCATACAAATTTCGTATGAAGGATTCGTTGCAGCTCCTTCCTTTTTCAGGACTCAACTGGCTATGACGTTTCTAGGAGAGCTGCAAAATAAAATCCTTAACAGGTTTGCTACCTATTGTCTTCTGGGCGCCTGGTACGATCGTCAGATTTTCATACATATTTCGTATGAAGGATATTTGCAGTTCCTTCCATTTCCAGGACTTCAACTGGCGTTGCGTTCTTTAGGAGAGCCGCAGAATAAAATCCTTACCAGTTTTCTGCCTATTGACTTCTGGGCGCCTGGTACGATCGTCAGATTTTCATACATATTTCGTATGAAGGATCCTTGCACAGTTCCTATCATTTTCGGGACTTCAACTGGCGTTGCGATCTTCAGGAGAGCCGCAGAATAAAATCCTTACCAGGATTCCTGGCTATTGACTTCTGGGCGCCTGGTACGATCATCAGATTTTGATACAAATTTCGTATGAAGGATTCGTTGCAGCTCCTTCCTTTTTCAGGACTCAACTGGCTATGACATTTCTAGGAGAGCTGCAAAATAAAATCCTTAACAGCTTTACTGCCTATTGACTTCTGGGCGCCTGGTACGATCGTCAGATTTTCATACATATTTCGTATGAAGGATCCTTGCAGTTCGTTCCATTTCCAGGACTTCAACGGGCATTGCCATCTAAAGCAGAGCCGCAGAACAAAATCCTTACCAGGTTTCCTGGCTATTGACTTCTGGGCGCCTGGTACGATCATCAGATTTTCATACAAATTTCGTATGAAGGATTCGTGTCAGCTCCTTCCTTTTTCAGGACTCAACTGGCTATGACATTTCTAGGAGAGCTGCAAAATAAAAACCTTAACAGCTTTACTGCCTATTGACTTCTGGGCGCCTGGTACGATCGTCAGATTTTCATCCATAGTTCGTATGAAGGATCCTTGCAGTCCCTGCCATTTTCAGGACTTCAACTGGCGTTGCCATCTTTAGGAGAGCCACAGAATAAAATCCTTACCAGATTCACCGGCTATTGACTTCTGGGCGCCTGGTACGATCGTCAGAATTTCATATAAATTTCATATGAAGGATTCGTTGCAGCTCTTTCCTTTTTCAGGTTTCAACTGGCTATGCCATTTCTAGGAGAGCTGCAAAATAAACTCCTTAACAGCTTTACTGCCTATTGACTTCTGGGCGCCTGGTACGATCGTCAGATTTTCATTAATATTTCGTATGAAGGATCCTTGCAGTTCCACCCATTTCCAGGACTTCAACTGGCGTTGCCGTCTTTAGGAGAGCCACAGAATAAAATCCTTACCAGATTCATCGGCTATTGACTTCTGGGCGCCTGGTACGATCATCAGATTTTCATATAAATTTCGTTGGAAGGATTCGTTGCAGCTCCTTCCTATTTCTGGACTCAACTGGCTATGACATTTTTAGGAGAGCTGCAAAATAAAATCCTTAACAGCTTTACTGCCTATTGACTTTTGGGCGCCTGGTACGATCGTCAGATTTTCATACATATTTCGTATGAAGGATCCTTGCAGTTCCTTCCGTTTCCAGGACTTCAACGGGCATTGCCATCTAAAGCAAAGCCGCAGAATAAAATCCTTAACAGATTTACTGGCTGTTGACTTCTGGGCGCCTGGTACGAACGTCAGATTTTCATACAAATTTCGTATGAAGGATTCGTTGCAGCTCCTTCCTTTTTCAGGACTCAACTGGCTATGACATTTCTAGGAGAGCTGCAAAATAAAATCCTTAACAGGTTTGCTACCTATTGACTTCTGGGCGCCTGGTACGATCGTCAGATTTTCATACATATTTCGTATGAAGGATCCTTGCAGTTCCTTCCATTTCCAGGACTTCAACAGGCATTGCCATCTAAAGCAGAGCCGCAGAATAAAATCTTTAACAGATTTACTGGCTGTTGACTTCTGGGCGCCTGGTACGATCGTCAGATTTTCATACATATTTCGTATGAAGGATCCTTGCAGTTCCTTTAATTTCCAGGACTCCAACGGGCATTGCCATCTAAAGCAGAGCCGCAGAATAAAATCCTTAACAGATTTACTGCCTATTGACTTCTGGGCGCCTGGTACGATCGTCAGATTTTCATACATATTTCGTATGAAGGATCCTTGCTGTTCCTTCCATTTTCAGGACTTCAACTGGCGTTTCGATCGTTAGGGGAGCCGCAGAATAAAATCCTTACCAGGTTTCCTGGCTATTGACTTCTGGGCGCCTGGTACGATCATCAGATTTTCATACAAATTTCGTATGAAGGATTCGTTGCAGCTCCTTCCTTTTTCAGGACTCAACTGGCTATGACATTTTTAGGAGAGCTGCAAAATAAAATCCTTAACAGCTTTACTGCCTATTGACTTTTGGGCGCCTGGTACGATCGTCAGATTTTCATACATATTTCGTATGAAGGATCCTTGCAGTTCCTTCCGTTTCCAGGACTTCAACGGGCATTGCCATCTAAAGCAAAGCCGCAGAATAAAATCCTTAACAGATTTACTGGCTGTTGACTTCTGGGCGCCTGGTACGAACGTCAGATTTTCATACAAATTTCGTATGAAGGATTCGTTGCAGCTCCTTCCTTTTTCAGGACTCAACTGGCTATGACATTTCTAGGAGAGCTGCAAAATAAAATCCTTAACAGGTTTGCTACCTATTGACTTCTGGGCGCCTGGTACGATCGTCAGATTTTCATACATATTTCGTATGAAGGATCCTTGCAGTTCCTTCCATTTCCAGGACTTCAACAGGCATTGCCATCTAAAGCAGAGCCGCAGAATAAAATCTTTAACAGATTTACTGACTGTTGACTTCTGGGCGCCTGGTACGATCGTCAGATTTTCATATAAATTTCGTATGAAGGATTCGTTGCAGCTCCTTCCTTTTTCTGGACTCAACTGGCTATGACATTTCTAGGAGAGCTGCAAAATAAACTCCTTAACAGCTTTACTGCCTATTGACTTCTGGGCGCCTGGTACGATCGTCAGATTTTCATACATATTTCGTATGAAGGATCCTTGCAGTTCCTTCCGTTTCCAGGACTTCAACGGGCATTGCCATCTAAAGCAGAGCCGCAGAATAAAATCCTTAACAGATTTACTGGCTGTTGACTTCTGGGCGCCTGGTACGAACGTCAGATTTTCATACAAATTTCGTATGAAGGATTCGTTGCAGCTCTTTCCTTTTTCAGGACTCAACTGGCTATGACATTTCTAGGAGAGCTGCAAAATAAACTCCTTAACAGCTTTACTGCCTATTGACTTCTGGGCGCCTGGTACGATCGTCAGATTTTCATACATATTTCGTATGAAGGATATTTGCAGTTCCTTCCATTTCCAGGACTTCAACTGGCTATGACATTTCTAGGAGAGCTGCAAAATAAAATCCTTAACAGGTTTGCTGCCTATTGACTTCTGGGCGCCTGGTACGATCGTCAGATTTTCATACATATTTCGTATGAAGGATCCTTGCAGTTCCGTCCATCACCAGGACTTCAACGGGCATTGCCATCTTTAGGAGAGCCACAGAATAAAATCCCTAATAGATTTACTGGCTGTTGACTTCTGGGCGCCTGGTACGATCATCAGATTTTCATTTAAATTTCGTAGGAAGGATTCGTTTCAGCTCCTTCCTATTTCTGGACTCAACTGGCTATGACATTTCTAGGAGAGCTGCAAAATAAAATCCTTAACAGGTTTTCTGCTTATTGACTTCTGGGCGCCTGGTACGATCGTCAGATTTTCATGTATATTTCGTATGAAGGATTCGTTGCAGCTCCTTCCTTTTTCAGGACTCAACTGGCTATGACGTATCTAGGAGAGCTGCAAAATAAAATCCTAAACAGGTTTGCTACCTATTGACTTCTAGGCGCCTGGTCCGATCGTCAGATTTTCATACATATTTCGTAAGAAAGATCCTTGCAGTTCCGTCCATCACCAGGACTTCAACGGGCATTGCCATCTTTAGGAGAGCCACAGAATAAAATCCCTGATAGATTTACTGGCTGTTGACTTCTGGGCGCCTGGTACGATCGTCAGATTTTTATACAAATTTCGTTTGAAGGATTCGTTTCAGCTCCTTCCTATTTCTGGACTCAACTGGATATGACATTTCTAGGAGAGCTGCAAAATAAAATCCTTAACAGGTTTTCTGCTTATTGACTTCTGGGCGCCTGGTACGATCGTCAGATTTTCATACATATTTCGTATGAAGGATCCTTGCAGTTCCTTCCATTTCCAGGACTCCAACGGGCATTGCCATCTAAAGCAGAGCCGCAGAATAAAATCCCTAACAGATTTACTTGCTGTTGACTTCTGGCCGCCTGGTACGATCGTCAGATTTTCATATAAATTTCGTATGAAGGATTCGTTGCAGCTCCTTCCTTTTTCAGGCCTCAACTGGCTACGACATTTCTAGGAGGGCTGCAAAATAAAATCCTTAACAGCTTTACTGCCTATTGACTTCTGGGTGCCTGGTACGATCGTTAGATTTTCATACATATTTCGTATGAAGGATATTTGCAGTTCCTTCCATTTCCAGGACTTCAACTGGCTATGACATTTCTAGGAGAGCTGCAAAATAAAATCCTTAACAGGTTTGCTGCCTATTGACTTCTGGGCGCCTGGTACGATCGTCAGATTTTCATACATATTTCGTATGAAGGATCCTTGCAGTTCCTTCCATTTCCAGGACTTCAACGGGCATTGCCAACTAAAGCAGAGCCGCAGAATAAAATCCTTAACAGATTTACTGGCTGTTGACTTCTGGGCGCCTGGTACGATCATCAGATTTTCATACATATTTCGTAGGAAGGATCCTTGCAGTTCCTGCCATTTTCAGGACTTCAATTGGCGTTGCGATCTTTAGGAGAGCCGCAGAATAAAATCCTTACCAGGTTTCCTGGCTATTGCCTTCTGGGCGCCTGGTACTATCATCAGCTTTTCATATAAATTTCGTATGAATGATCCTTGCTGTTCCTTCCATTTCCAGGACTTCAACGGGCATTGCCATCTAAAGCAGAGCCGCAGAATAAAATCCTTAACAGATTTACTGGCTGTTGACTTCTGGGCGCCTGGTACGATCGTCAGATTTTCATATAAATTTCGTAGGAAGGATTCGTTTCAGCTCCTTCCTTTATCTGGACTCAACTGGCTATGACATTTCTAGGAGAGCTGCAAAATAAAATCCTTAACAGGTTTTCTGCTTATTGACTTCTGGGCGCCTGGAATGATCGTCAGATTTTCATACATATTTCGTATGAAGGATCCTTGCAGTTCCTTTCATTTCCAGGACTTCAACGGGCATTGCCATCTAAAGCAGAGCCGCAGAATAAAATCCTTACCAGATTTACTGGCTGTTGACTTCTGGGCGCCTGGTACGATCGTCAGATTTTCATATAAATTTCGTAGGAAGGATTCGTTTCAGCTCCTTCCTTTTTCTGGACTCAACTGGCTATGACATTTCTAGCAGAGCTGCAAAATAAAATCCTTAACAGGTTTTCTGCTTATTGACTTCTGGGCGCCTGGAATGATCGTCAGATTTTCATACATATTTCGTATGAAGGATCCTTGCAGTTCCTTCCATTTCCAGGACTTCAACGGGCATTGCCATCTAAAGCAGAGCCGCAGAATAAAATCCTTACCAGATTTACTGGCTGTTGACTTCTGGGCGCCTGGTACGATCGTCAGATTTTCATATAAATTTCGTAGGAAGGATTCGTTTCAGCTCCTTCCTATTTCTGGACTCTACTGGCTATGACATTTCTAGGAGAGCTGGTAAATAAAATCCTTAACAGCTTTACTGCCTATTGACTTCTGGGCGCCTGGTACGATCGTCAGATTTTCATACATAGTTCGTATGAAGGATCCTTGCAGTCCCTGCCATTTTCAGGACTTCAACTGGCGTTGCCATCTTTAGGAGAGCCACAGAATAAAATCCTTACCAGATTCACCGGCTATTGACTTCTGGGCGCCTGGTAACTTCATCAGATTTTCATATAAATTTCGTAGGAAGGATTCGTTTCAGCTCCTTCCTATTTCTGGACTCAACTGGCTATGACATTTCTAGGAGAGCTGCAAAATAAAATCCTTAACAGGTTTTCTGCTTATTGACTTCTGGGCGCCTGGTACGATCTTCAGATTTTCATACATATTTCGTATGAAGGATCCTTGCAGTTCCTTCCATTTCCAGGACTTCAACGGGCATTGCCATCTAAAGCAGAGCCGCAGAATAAAATCCTTAAAAGATTTACTGGCTGTTGACTTCTGGGCGCCTGGTACGATCGTCAGATTTTCATATAAATTTCGTATGAAGGATTCGTTGCAGCTCCTTCCTTTTTCAGGCCTCAACTGGCTATGACATTTCTAGGAGAGCTGCAAAATAAAATCCTTAACAGGTTTACTGCCTATACACTTCTGGGCGCCTGGTACGATCGTCAGATTTTCATACATATTTCGTATGAAGGATCCTTGCAGTTCCTTCCATTTCCAGGACTTCAACGGGCATTGCCATCTAAAGCAGAGCCGCAGAAAAAAATCCTTAACAGATTTACTGGCTGTTGACTTCTGGGCGCCTGGTACGATCGTCAGATTTTCATACAAATTTCGTATGAAGGATTCGTTGCAGTTCCTTCCTTTTCCAATACTCCAACGGGCATTGCCATCTAAAGCAGAGCAGCAAAATAAAATCCTTAACAGGTTTTCTGCCTATTGACTTCTGGGCGCCTGGTAAGATCGTCAGATTTTCATACAAATTTCGTATGAAGGATTCGTTGCAGCTCCTTCCTTTTTCAGGACTCAACTGGCTATGACATTTCTAGGAGAGCTGCAAAATAAAATCCTTAACAGGTTTACTGCCTATTGCCTTCTGGGCGCCTGGTAGGATCGTCAGATTTTCATACATATTTCGTATGAAGGATCCTTGCAGTTCCTTCCATTTCCAGGACTTCAACGGGCATTGCCATCTAAAGCAGAGCCGCAGAATAAAATCCTTAACAGATTTACTGGCTGTTGACTTCTGGGCGCCTGGTACGATCATCAGATTTTCATACAAATTTCGTATGAAGGATTCGTTGCAGCTCCTTCCTTTTTCAGGACTCAACTGGCTATGACAGTTCTAGGAGAGCCGCAAAATAAAATCCTTAACAGCTTTACTGCCTATTGACTTCTGGGCGCTTGGTACGATCGTCAGATTTTCATACATATTTCGTATGAAGGATCCTTGCAGTTCCTTCCATTTCCAGGACTTCAACGGGCATTGCCATCTAAAGCAGAGCCGCAGGATAAAATCCTTAACAGATTTACTGGCAGTTGACTTCTGGGCGCCTGGTACGATCGTCAGATTTTCATATAAAATTCGTATTGAGGGTTCGTTGCAGCTCCTTCCTTTTTCAGGACTCAAATGGCAATGACATTTCTAGGAGAGCTGCAAAATAAAATCCTTAACAGGTTTACTGCCTATTGACTTCTGGGCGCCTGGTGCGATCGTCAGATTTTCATACATATTTCGTATGAAGGATCCTTGCAGTTCCTTCCATTTCCAGGACTTCAACGGGCATTGCCATCTAAAGCAGAGCCGCAGAATAAAATCTTTAACAGATTTACTGGCTGTTGACTTCTGGGCGCCTGGTACGATCGTCAAATTTTCATATAAATTTCGTATGAAGGATTCGTTGCAGCTCCTTCCTTTTTCAGGACTCAACTGGCTATGACATTTCTAGGAGAGCTGCAAAATAAAATCCTTAACAGGTTTACTGCCTATTGACTTCTGGGCGCCTGGTACGATCGTCAGATTTTCATACATATTTCGTATGAAGGATCCTTGCAGTTCCTTTCATTTCCAGGACTTCAACGGGCATTACCATCTAAAGCAGATTCGCAGGATAAAATCCTTAACAGATTTACTGGCAGTTTACTTCTGGGCGCCTGGTACGATCGTCAGATTTTCATATAAATTTCGTATTGAGGGTTCGTTGCAGCTCCTTCCTTTTTCAGGACTCAAATGGCTATGACATTTCTAGGAGAGCTGCAAAATAAAATCCTTAACAGGTTTGCTACCTATTGACTTCTGGGCACCTGGTACGATCGTCAGATTTTCATACATATTTCGTATGAAGGATATTTGCAGTCCCTACCATTTTCAGGACTTCAACTGGCGTTGCCATCTTTAGGAGAGTTGCAGAATAAAATCCTTAACAGCTTTCCTGGCAATTGACTTCTGGGCGCCTGGTACGATCGTCAGATTTTCATACATATTTCGTATGAAGGATCCTTGCAGTTCCTTCCATTTCCAGGACTTCAACGGGCATTGCCATCTAAAGCAGAGCCGCAGAATAAAATCCTTACCAGGTTTCCTGGCTATTGACTTCTGGGCGCCTGGTACGATCATCAGATTTTCATTTAAATTTCGTATGAAGGATTCCTTGCAGCTCCTTCCTTTTTCAGGACTCAACTGGCTATGACAGTTCTAGGAGAGCTGCAAAATGAAATCCTCAACAGCTTTACTGCCTATTGACTTCTGGGCGCCTGGTACGATCGTCAGATTTTCATACATATTTCGTATGAAGGATCCTTGCAGTTCCTTCCATTTCCAGGACTTCAACGAGCATTGCCATCTAAAGCAGAGCCGCAGAATAAAATCTTTAACAGATTTACTGGCTGTTGACTTCTGGGCGCCTGGTACGATCGTCAGATTTTCATATAAATTTCGTATGAAGGATTCGTTGCAGCTCCTTCCTTTTTCAGGACTCAACTGGCTATGACATTTCTAGGAGAGCTGCAAAATAAAATCCTTAACAGGTTTACTGCCTATTGACTTCTGGGCGCCTGGTACGATCGTCAGATTTTCATACATATTTCGTATGAAGAATCCTTGCAGTTCCTTCCATTTCCAGGACTTCAACGGGCATTGCCATCTAAAGCAGAGCCGCAGAATAAAATCCTTAACAGATTTACTGGCTGTTGACTTCTGGGCGCCTGGTACGATCGTCAGATTTTCATATAAATTTCGTATGAAGGATTCCTTCCAGCTCCTTCCTTTTTCAGGACTCAACTGGCTATGACATTTCTAGGAGCGCTGCAAAATAAAATCCTTAACAGGTTCACTGCCTATTGACTTCTGGACGCCTGTTACGATCGTCAGATTTCCATACATATTTCGTATGAAGGATCCTTGCAGTCCCTGCCATTTTCAGGACTTCAACTGGCGTTGCCATCTTTAGGAGAGCCACAGAATAAAAGCCTTTCCAGATTCACCGGCTATTGACTTCTGGGCGCCTGGTACGATCATCAGATTTTCATACATATTTCGTATACAGGATTCGTTGCAGCTCCTTCCTATTTCAGGACTCAACGGGCTATGACATTTCTAGGAGAGCTGCAAAATCAAATCCTTAACAGGTTTACTGCCTATTGACTTCTGAGCGCCTGGTACGATCGTCAGATTTTCATATAAATTTCGTATGAAGGATTCCTTGCAGCTCCTTCCTTTTTCAGGACTCAACTGGCTATGACATTTCTAGGAGCGCTGCAAAATAAAATCCTTAACAGGTTCACTGCCTATTGACTTCTGGGCGCCTGGTACGATCGTCAGATTTTCATACATATTTCGTATGAAGGATCCTTGCAGTCCCTGCCATTTTCAGGACTTCAACTGGCGTTGCCATCTTTAGGAGAGCCATTGAATAAAAGCCTTTCCAGATTCACCGGCTATTGACTTCTGGGCGCCTGGTACGATCATCAGATTTTCATACAAATTTCGTAGGAAGGATTCGTTGCAGCTCCTTCCTTTTTCAGGACTCAACTGGCTATGACATTTCTAGGAGAGCTACAAAATAAAATCCTTAATAGGTTTACTGCCTATTAATTTCTGGGCGCCTGGTACGATCGTCAGATTTTCATACATATTTCGTATGAAGGATCCTTGCAGTTCCTTCCATTTCCAGGACTTCAACGGGCATTGCCATCTAAAGCAGAGCCGCAGAATAAAATCTTTAACAGATTTACTGGCTGTTGACTTCTGGGCGCCTGGTACGATCGTCAGATTTTCATATAAATTTCGTATGAAGGATTCGTTGCAGCTCCTTCCTTTTTCAGGACTCAACTGGCTATGACATTTCTAGGAGAGCTGCAAAATAAAATCCTTAACAGGTTTACTGCCTATTGACTTCTGGGCGCCTGGTACGATCGTCAGATTTTCATACATATTTCGTATGAAGGATCCTTGCAGTTCCTTTCATTTCCAGGACTTCAACGGGCATTGCCATCTAAAGCAGAGCCGCAGAATAAAATCCTTAACAGATTTACTGGCTGTTGACTTCTGGGCGCCTGGTACGATCGTCAGATTTTCATATAAATTTCGTATGAAGGATTCGTTGCAGCTCCTTCCTTTTTCAGGACTCAACTGGCTATGACATTTCTAGGAGAGCTGCAAAATAAAATCCTTAACAGGTTCACTGCCTATTGACTTCTGGGCGCCTGTTACGATCGTCAGATTTTCATACATATTTCGTATGAAGGATCCTTGCAGTTCCTTTCATTTCCAGGACTTCAACGGGCATTGCCATCTAAAGCAGAGCCGCAGGATAAAATCTTTAACAGATTTACTGGCTGTTGACTTCTGGGCGCCTGGTACGATCGTCAGATTTTCATATAAATTTCGTATGAAGGATTCGTTGCAGCTCCTTCCTTTTTCAGGACTCAACTGGCTATGACGTTTCTAGGAGAGCTGCAAAATAAAATCCTTAACAGGTTTGCTACCTATTGACTTCTGGGCGCCATGTACGATCGTCAGATTTTCATACATATTTCGTATGAAGGATCCTTGCAGTTCCTTCCATTTCCAGGACTTCAACGAGCATTGCCATCTAAAGCAGAGCCGCAGAATAAAATCTTAAACAGATTTACTGGCTGTTGACTTCTGGGCGCCTGGTACGATCGTCAGATTTTCATACATATTTCGTATGAAGGATCCTTGCAGTTCCTTCCATTTCCAGGACTTCAACGGGCATTGCCATCTAAAGCAGAGCCGCAGAATAAAATCCTTAACAGATTTACTGGCTGTTGACTTCTGGGCGCCTGGTACGATCGTCAGATTTTCATATAAATTTCGTATGAAGGATTCCTTGCAGCTCCTTCCTTTTTCAGGACTCAACTGGCTATGACATTTCTAGGAGCGCTGCAAAATAAAATCCTTAACAGGTTCACTGCCTATTGACTTCTGGACGCCTGTTACGATCGTCAGATTTTCATACATATTTCGTATGAAGGATCCTTGCAGTTCCTTTCATTTCCAGGACTTCAACGGGCATTGCCATCTAAAGCAGAGCCGCAGGATAAAATCTTTAAAAGATTTACTGGCTGTTGACTTCTGGGCGCCTGGTACGATCGTCAGATTTTCATATAAATTTCGTATGAAGGATTCGTTGCAGCTCCTTCCTTTTTCAGGACTCAACTGGCTATGACATTTCTAGGAGAGCTGCAAAATAAAATCCTTAACAGGTTTACTGCCTATTGACTTCTGGGCGCCTGGTACGATCGTCAGATTTTCATACATATTTCGTATGAAGGATCCTTGCAGTTCCTTCCATTTCCAGGACTTCAACGGGCATTGCCATCTAAAGCAGAGCCGCAGAATAAAATCCTTACCAGATTCACCGGCGATTGACTTCTGGGCGCCTGGTACGATCATCAGATTTTCTTACAAATTTCGTAGGAAGGATTCGTTGCAGCTCCTTCCGTTTTCAGGACTCAACTGGCTATGACATTTCTAGGAGAGCTGCAAAATCAAATCCTAAACAGGTTTACTGCCTATTGATTTCTGAGCGCCTGGTACGATCGTCAGATTTTCATATAAATTTCGTATGAAGGATTCCTTGCAGCTCCTTCCTTTTTCAGGACTCAACTGGCTATGACATTTCTAGGAGCGCTGCAAAATAAAATACTTAACAGGTTCACTGCCTATTGACTTCTGGGCGCCTGGTACGATCGTCAGATTTTCATACAAATTTCGTAGGAAGGATTCGTTGCAGCTCCTTCCTTTTTCAGAACTCAACTGGCTATGACATTTCTAGGAGAGCTACAAAATAAAATTCTTAATAGGTTTACTGCCTATTAATTTCTGGGCGCCTGGTACGATCGTCAGATGTTCATACATATTTCGTATGAAGGATCCTTCCAGTTCCTGCCATTTTCAGGACTTCAATTGGCGTTGCCATCTTTAGGAGAGCCGCAGAATAAAAGCCTTTCCAGATTCACCGGCTATTGACTTCTGGGCGCCTGGTACGATCATCAGATTTTCATATAAATTATGTATGAAGGATTCGTTGCAGCACCTTCCTTTTTCAGGACTCAACTGTCTATGACAGTTCTAGGAGAGCTGCAAAATAAAATTCTTAATAGTTTTACTGCCTATTGACTTCTGGGCGCCTGGTACGATCGTCAGATTTTCATACAAATTTCGTATGAAGGATTGGTTGCAGCTCCTTCCTTTTTCAGGACTCTAATGGCTATGACATTTCTAGGAGAGCTGCAAAATAAATACATAAATCCTTTTTCAGGACTCAACTGGCTATGACATTTCTAGGAGGGCTGCAAAATAAAATCCTTAACAGCTTTACTGCCTATTGACTTCTGGGCGCCTGGTACGATCGTCAGATTTTCATACATATTTCGTATGAAGGATCCTTGCAGTCCCTGGCATTTTCAGGACTTCAACTGGCGTGTCCATCTTTAGGAGAGTCGCAGAATAAAAGCCTTTCCAGATTCATCGGCTATTGACTTCTGGGCGCCTGGTACGATCATCAGATTTTCATTCAAATTTCGTAGAGAAGATTCGTTGCAACTCCTTCCTTTTTCAGGCCTCAACTGGCTATGACATTTTTAGGAGAGCTGCAAAATAAAATCCTTACCAGGTTTCCTGGCTATTGACTTCTGGCCGCCTGGTACGATCGTCAAATTTTCATACATATTTCGTATGAAGGATCCTTGCAGTTCCTGCCATTTTCAGGACTTCAACTGGCGTTGCCATCTTTAGGAGAGTCGCAGAATAAAATCCTTTCCAGATTCATCGGCTATTGACTTCTGGGCGCCTGGTACGATCATCAGATTTTCATTCAAATTTCGTAGGAAGGATTCGTTGCTGCTCCTTCCTTTTTCAGGACTCAACTGGCTATGACATTTCTAGGAGAGCTGCAAAATCAAATCCTTAACAGGTTTACTGCCTATTGACTTCCGGGCGCCTGGTACGGTCGTCAGATTTTCATACATATTTCGTATGAAGGATCCTTCCAGTTTCTGCCAATTTCAGGACTTCAATTGGCGTTGCCATATTAAGGAGAGCCGCAGAATAAAAGCCTTAACAGGTTTACTGCCTATTGACTTCTGGGCGCCTGGTACGATCGTCAGATTTTCATACATATTTCGTTTGAAGGATCCTTGCAGTTCCTGCCATTTTCAGGACTTCAATTGGCGTTGCCATCTTTAGGAGAGCCACAGAATAAAATCCTTACTAGGTTCACCGGCTATTGACTTCTGGTTACCTGGTACGATCATCAGATTTTCATATAAATTTCGTAGGAAGGATTCGTTTCAGCTCCTTCCTTTTTCAGGACTCAACTGGCTCTGACAGTTCTAGGAGAGCTGCAAAATAAAATTCTTAACAGTTTTATTGCCTATTGACTTCTGGGCGCCTGGTACGATCGTCAGATTTTCATACATATTTCGTATGAAGGATCCTTGCAGTCCCTACCATTTTCAGGACTTCAACTGGCGTTGCGATCTTTAGGAGAGTTGCAGAATAAAATCCTTACAAGGTTATCTGGCTTTTGACTTCAGCGCGCCTGGTACGATCGTCAGATTTTCATACATATTTCGTATGAAGGATTATTGCAGTTCCTTCCGTTTCCAGGACTTCAACGGGCATTGCCATCTAAAGCAGAGCCGCAGAATAAAATCCTTAACAGATTTACTGGCTGTTGACTTCTGGGCGCCTGGGACGATTGTCAGATTTTCATATAAATTTCGTATGAAGGATTCGTTGCAGCTCCTTCCTTTTTCAGGACTCAACTGGCTGTGACATTTCTAGGAGAGCTGCAAAATAAAATCCTTAACAGGTTCGCTACCTATTGATTTCTGGGCGCCTGGTACGATCGTCAGATTTTCATACATATTTCGTATCAAGGATCCTTGCAGTCCCTGCCATTTTCAGGACTTCAACTGGCGTTGCCATCTTTAGGAGAGCCACAGAATAAAAGCCTTTCCAGATTCATCGGCTATTGACTTCTGGGCGCCTGGTACGATCATCAGATTTTTATGCAAATTTCGTAGGATGGATTCGTTGCAGCTCCTTCCTTTTTCTGGCCTCAACTGGCTATGACATTTCTAGGAGAGCTGCAAAATAAAATCCTTAACAGGTTTCCTGGCTATTGACTTCTGGGCCTCTGGTACGATCGTCAGATTTTCATACATATTTCGTATGAAGGATCCTTGCAGTTCCTTCCATTTTCAGGACTTCAACTGGCGTTGCCATCTTTAGGAGAGTCGCAGAATAAAATCCCTACAAGGTTTCCTGGCTATTGACTTCTGGGCGCCTGGTACGATCGTCAGATTTTCATACATATTTCGTATTAAGGATTCGTTGCAGCTCCTTCCTTTTTCAGGACTCAACTGGCTATGACATTTCTAGGAGAGCTGCATAATAAAATCCGTACCAAATTCACTGGCTATTGACTTCTGGGCGCCTGGAATGATCGTCAGATTTTCATACATATTTCGTATGAAGGATCCATGCAGTTCCTGCCATTTTCAGGACTTCAACTGGCGTTGGCATCTTTAGGAGAGCCGCAGAATAAAATTCTTGCAAGGTTTCCTGGCTATTGACTTCTGGGCGCCTGGTACGATCATCAGATTTTCATACAAATTTCGTATGAAGGATTCGTTGCAGCTCCTTCCTTTTTCAGGACTCAACTGGCTATGACATTTCTAGGAGAGCTGCAAAATAAAATCCTTAACAGGTTTACTGCCTATTGACTTCTGGGCGCCTGGTACGATCGTCAGATTTTCATACATATTTCGTATGAAGGATCCTTGCAGTCCCTGCCATTTTCAGGACTTCAACTGGCGTTGCCATCTTTAGGAGAGCCACAGAATAAAATCCTTACCAGATTTACCGGCTATTGACTTCTGGGCGCCTGGTACGATCATCAGATTTTCATACAAATGTCGTATGAAGGATTCGTTGCAGCTCCTTCCTTTTTCAGGACTCAACTGGCTATGACATTTCTAGGAGAGCTGCAAAATTAAATCCTTAATAGGTTTACTGCCTATTGACTTCTGGGCGCCTGGTACGATCGTCAGATTTTCATACATATTTCGTATGAAGGATCCTTGCAGTTCCTGCCATTTTCAGGACTTCAACTGGCGTTGCCATCTTTAGGAGAGTCGCAGAATAAAATCCCTACAAGGTTTCCTGGCTATTGACTTCTGGGCGCCTGGTACGATCGTCAGATTTTCATACATATTTCGTATTAAGGATTCGTTGCAGCTCCTTCCTTTTTCAGGACTCAACTGGCTATGACATTTCTAGGAAAGCGGCAGAATAAAATCCTTGACAGGTTTCCTGGCTATTCACTTCTGGGCGCCTGGTACGATTGTCAGATTTTCATACAAATTTTGTATGAAGGATCTTTGTAGTTCCTGCCATTTTCACGAGTTCAACTGGCTTTGCTTTCTTTAGGAGAGCCGCGGATTAAAATCCCTAACAGATTCACTGCCTATTGACTTCTGGGCGCCTGGTACGATCATCAGATTTTCAAATGAATTTCAAATGAAGGATTCGTTGCAGCTCCTTCCTTTATTAGGTAACTGGCTATGACATTTCTAGGAGAGCTGCATAATAAGATCCTTACCAGATTCACTGGCTATTGACTTCTGGGCGGCTGGTACGATCGTCCGATTTTCTTATGAATTTCGAATGAAGTATTTGGTGCTGTTCCTTCCTTTTTCAGGACTCAACTGGCGTTGCCATCTTTAGGAGAGCCGCAGAATATAATCCTTACCAGGTTTCCTGGCTATTGACTTCTGGGCGTCTGGTACGATCGGCAGATTTTCATACAAATTTCATATGAAGGATTCGTTGCAGCTCCTTCCTTTTGCAGGACTCAACTGGCTATGACATTTCTAGGAGAGCGGCAGAATAAAATCCTTACCATAATCACTGGCTATTGTGTCATCTTTAGGAGAGCCGCAGAATAAAATGCTGACTAGGTTTACCGGCTATTGACTTCTGGGCGCCCGGTACGATCGTCAGATTTTCATCATTGGGTTTACATTGTTTCAGGACGGGAATACATTGTTGCAGAATAAAGGTCGGAGTAGGTAAACTTGAGATCACGCCAACATCTAGCCAAAGACAAGTACGAATTTTACTAAGTCGGGCTTAGATTGATGCAGGACGAGCATAGATTGTTGCACAATGTAGGTCGAAGGAGGTGAATTGGAGGCCACGCCAACTATGTAGGTCGGAGGAGGTGAATTGGAGGCCACGCCAACATCAAGCCAAAGACAAGTACGAATTTTACCAAGTCGGGGTTACTTTGTTGCAAGTTGGGGTTACTTTGTTGCACAAAGTAGGTCGGGGAAGGCAAATTGGAGGTCACTCTAACATCTAGCCAAAGAAAAGTACGAATTTCACCATGCTTGAGGGCGAATTGAGGTCAAATCTAGCTAACATAAGGTCGTTCCTAGCTCGAGTCAACCTTTCATGAATTTCCGGCTCGATTTCTCGATTTTGAAGCAAATGACAACAAAGGTTTTGCTGAAGGTGGTAGTGAGTCTCAACGGTTTGTGTCAGCCAAGCCAACATGAAACCGGCAATTAGCAAGTCATTGCCTAAAGACAAACAAAGTAAAAAAAAACTTTGAAACTTTGTAAGATCTAAAACTTTGTAGATAAACTTTGTAAGATAAAACACATAAAAATTGTCAGCACTTTATTTTGTCTCATCAATCGGGGTCAAATCTAAATCATGCAAGGTAATAAATCAACTCTTACACATTGAAATACTCCAAACGGCTGAAGGACAATTTGCTGAAGAATTTGCTGAAGACGATACTGAAAGCTAGTTTGGCCCCCTACTCTTGGCATCCTAGCTAAAAGCCAAAACCAGTAACAACAAGTTAATAGTTGATTTTCGAGTCAGGAAAGATGTATTTCCATTCTTGCTCGCTTCGGAATCACGAGATTGACGAGAAATGCCACTTTACTCCTGTCACTGTTTCCATTGTTCATCCAAAGACGCTTAAGGATAGCCGGTAACCACTCTGAAACTTCAGTTTAGGTTGCACCAGGGGCTTATCTACCTGGGACCATGAGACCTATATAAATAAAAATGAATTGAAAAGGCTGCCCGAATAGTTCGCCTTAGGTTTTTCCTGCACCCGAGGAGCCCTGTGCCTCTAAGACATAGCAGCTTTCGTAAAGCCAAGGCTGTGGTTAATTTCACAGTCATCAACAGCTCATACACGCGAAGAAAATTGTAGCACAGTGAAAAATTAAACAATCCATTCACTTCGTCTTGTAGTATATCGTAATAATGCAACTTACTCCAAATAATTCAAGTACAACGAAATCTCCCATCGCGAACTGCGCCAGCGAAAAAACTCTTAAGCGTTCGACCCAGTTTCCAATCCCTCCTCTGAATTCTCTTCTTTCTCGATCAAATGATACCAGCAGAAAGAACTATTGATCAATTCACCTTCTTCATGATCTGTCTTTGCTTACTTCTTCCGCGACCACCGCAGAACTATTCCGAATGATCTATCCGTCCCCACGTCATTTCCTCTCACCTGACCCGCGCTAGCAATCTTTTTATGTGTTACATAAACTCACCGTGGAATTCCAAGCATGTGAGCTGCTATTTTTTGTTACTTGCCGATGCCGAATCGCTTTTCCATCTTGGGAATTGGCTTTGCGAGCCGCGGAGAACGTACTCCAGCACCACCGAGTCTTAGTCAGATATATCAGCCAGCTTGTAGCCTGCAGCTACGTTTGGCTGGCCATCGATGGCCTGCGGTGAAGGAAGGTCAGCTGAACTGATTGTTAGATGTTGCACTACGACACGACATTGGGCGGAGCGCCATACTCCAATCTGACCGGACAACAACACCAAGCAAGTCCGAATTTGTGGATATTAACACCTAATGCATGTGTATTTCTAACGGTGCACCGATCAACAAGTAACAATATCTTCAATGTTTTGAACACAACACAATCGTTTCATTGACAACACTTGAAGTTCTTTCATGTTAAGTGAATGTCGAGGTATTGTGAAGTTTGGTGTTTTGGCTTTCCAGGTTAATGTTTTAGTGCGAGGAACTGGGCAGTTTTCGATTTTAGTGCCATTACGATTCGCGATTATCCTGCCTAGCCGATCGATTTTTGTTCGCTTTGTGAAGGGCATTTTGTTAATTGGTCTATGGAAATAAAGCATATGTACTCATAAACACTCATATACGAGCGGTGTAGCATAAAGTTGTGTTGACCGTTTTTGCCGGTTCGTTGGTCAGTTGTGATTTGTTTTATATATTCGTTTTCTGTGTTTGGAAAAATAGAATACATTGAATTCTAGTTGGGGAACAATAGAAATAAAACAATCGTGGGAATAAACTAGCGAGTAGTAAATGTGGGTTGTGATGATATTGAAAACGAAATAAAGATAAAGCATCCTGTCCAATTAACATCACTGATTGGACTACAAAGATATGAGGGAAAGTGATCTAATTGAATCGTACGAGGCAATGAATTCTACAAATTGATGGGTCATTGTAAGCTTCCGTAAATGTAGGTTGTGAGACGTCTCCTTAGAAAGTATATTGCTCGACGTTTTTTCCTAAAGTGTGCATCTTAACTATGTGAATTTTAATGTCCTGAACTTCGGACAATAGAAGTACTTTCTATCGAACTGTACTGTGTAATGGTTCAGCTGGTGGTGCCACTGTTGCAAGTTCCAGTCCATCTGCTAAGATCTTACACTAAACTTTTATTACTCACAAGAACATTTTAAGTGAAGTAACCCAAGTCGTATGTCAAAAAAATGTTAGGGAAAGCATCAATAGCATAAGGTTCCTAATACGCTTGCTGACACGCCACAGCATTATGGGTTAGCACTCTACCTAAATCGGCATTCAAATGAATGACACCTATCCAGCTTACAGCGTGGAAAAGCCAAACTTGTAGCCCTTTCATTTCGGTTGTTCAATTCTGATTAACAAGCGTTTCAAATGGCTTGAATGGAATCACATATAGAACTTCAAAACGCTGGTGATCACGCAACTAATAGTCTCTAACCAGGACCTTAGTTGCTTTGAGACCGACCGACCGACAATTGTCAAAACTAATATCACAAATCGTTATGAGCGGATCTCGAAGTGAAGATAATCAAAAAGATGCTATCTGCACACTGCGAAGGATAGAAGCGAATCTCGTGAAGTATTGTAGTTTTTCTGGGAAATCTCGGAAACGTCTAGGACCCGTTCCGTTTTATGATGTTCTTCGACAGAGAACTATTCATTGGATTCCAAACATATTGTCTGTTTATTGTACAATATTTGGCCTTCAGTCGATCGCCCAGCTCTAGATTTTCCTTAATATAATTCTTAAGATAATTCCTTTAGATAATTCCTTAAGATAATTCCTTTATAATAAAACAAAAGTCATGTCAGCATAAGCTTTTGCCAGAGGCTCTAATATCGTTCAGATTTCGTAGGATTGCAGGAGATATCACTGTAGTTCTAATATTACAGCATGTATGATTTTTTGTTCGTAGGGCAGATTATACCATACTTTTGAAACACTCTTCCGGGATCTGTTCTTGGTTCCAAATGCTTTGAACTTGTTATCAAACATTTGAACTATGCTTATTACTCTTTTCATTCAATGATTGAATTTTTTATCTAGGTATCAAGCAAACCTCCGAAATATGCTTATAAAAATTTCAAAATTGCGCGATTCTCTTAAAATTTCATCTTGTACATGATTTCCTCATGTTTAAACAACAATAAAATTAAAATGATAAAAATTTAACAAATCGTCAACAATGCCGCAGCTTGTCACATTATTTTGTTTCTTTTCGAAAGTTTCTTTTAACATTTGTTTATTCACACACTTCCAATCATTACAATTGTACCAAAACATTCTAGGGTTACTCGCCAGTTGATTGCATCGAGCTCTTTCGTTCTCTTCGAGCTGGTAAGCGATTCAGCGCAACTTGTTGGTGCACCTTCTCTACCTGTTGGAGATCTTCAACTTGAACATTCCATTATTGTCCGCATAAGTAGAAGAACGTTCGTTAGTGGTTCGTCGGCGTTTGAAAGTTAATTTTTCCCCCCCAATCAGAGTGAAAAGTTCGGCCGTGAAACAGTCATAAAAGTAAAATTCTGCATTTGTATCATGTGAAAAGACAACCGTGCATTGTTTCGGCATTGCTTAGAGAACGCTCCAACGCCTGAAACCACGAATAAAGTCCGTTTTTCGCGAAAAAATTAATTACCCTCTCATCCTCGTACCAGCGAGTGAGAGGTGATTCCGTGGCGGAATTCTTGTTTCGAGTTCGAGTTGTGTGTGATGTCGTTTGTGTTCTTGTGTTTCTTGACCTGAGACGACGTCGTCGTCGTTGCCGTTTGCCGCTGTCGTCGCCACCGCCGTTGTCGCTGTCTTCCGTCGCGATAAAGATGGTGGGAACGGAAATTCCTTAGGGCGAGATTTTCACGCAAGCAACGAAAACGACAAAAAGTCGTGCTAGTGTAATATCGAGTTATCATCTGTCGCCGCGTGAATTGTGGTGATCGTGGTCTGCGGTGTTGTTTGTTCCGCGTGTTTGTGCAATTTCGCGTTCATATGTTGGTGGTACATTTTGGAAAAGTCGCGGATGACGTTGGTCTGGAGGTTTCAAGTGCGGCACGTTCAAATCCTCCCAAGTTGTGTAACAAAATTACCAGTTGCTGTGTTTGTATTCGCGTTCACAAGTCGCCGCGTATTGTGAGTTAATGACATTCTGCAAGCATTTGGTGTTAAATTCACATGAGGGCAGGTGTTTGCTGGTCCGGTCCAAGTTGAGTCTCTGCTGCTGCCAAGTGATTGCTTTTTTGTTTCGCGCTTTTTTCGATAGATCAAGGTTTAGCTGGAATTCGACAGTTGCAAGTTGGATTTGTTTGGCGCATATTTACAGTCCCGCATTTCCGAATCTCCCATTGGATCGGTGAAAACTCTACATGCGAAAATTCTATTCAATCCATGTTCAATGTAAAACAAAACTATTGTCTCCGCAATACGTTTTGTTTGATCTGAAATCGCGACTTTAGTTGGAACACACACGAATGGTATGTGCTTTAATTTTTTCCCTACACTAAATTGTAGATAAAACATGCAAAACCGATTGGTCCGACGTAATCACAGCATGTGTGAATTGAAATTCCATTGTAAATTTTAAGGATATTGAATTTATTGTTTAGGGGAAAATTGCTTGGTCCGCTATACATTGTACAAACGCTACAATAGAAGCTTTTGTAAATGCTTTACAAATCGATTCGTGGATTCGCCGCTGGCCATGCAATGGTGCACATTCTTCGATCTAGAATGTGTTAATTTAACGCATTTTAACGATGTTTATTCACGCTGTTTGTTTAATTATTTTCAATGTGAATAGACTGTGAGATTGCTTTTATCAGAAGTTCAAAGGATCGGGGAACATACGCTTAAAAATTTCCAGGAAAGTAATACATGGTAGGATTCATTTTAATCAATACATACAATACATACGGCATACAATCGTAAATAGTTAGAAGCGGCAGATTAGATACAGTTGAAAATTCAATATGGACTTCAAATATTCCGTTCGTTGCAGAATTCTTTAGCCCACCGTAAATAGTTAGGATGATTGTAAAGTAAAGTAAAGAGAATTAGGAACTTCAATTGAGAGTCGTTGTAAGAATGAAATGCTATTCCAAGGATTGTGTTTTGTATATTTGTGTAAAATACGAGCAAAAGACAATCGCCAGTACTCTCAAACTAATCAACGGCAGTTAATTATTTAGGACAATAACATGTGGCAATGATATTGATTGGATGGAAAATGGCATGTTGTTAGCCAGGACAGCATGACCGAAATTGACATAGAGAGTTAATGTCTGAACTGAACCAAATCCTTGGCAGTATGGAAGACAAATCGCTGCTGAGCTGAACGTATTTCAAAGGAGGACGTAGCAAACAATAAATAAATTTAAGTCATATGAATAATCAGAATGAAAAAGCTCAACACATCACTGATGCTGACGAGGTAGTTAGTTTAGACCAAGCAAAAGAACAGTTGGGGCTGGAATGAATGACGATAATCACTGTCTAAAGCCTTCTCTGACGAGAAACATTTCCATATTGAGCAGTCCGTAAATAAACGATCGATCATATTGATTATATACAAATTTTAAAATTCAATGGACCATATAGTAAAGGTCTTTAGTAGGATAGCCTAGCCTGCTCGGAAACATGACTTCATTTTCTAGAGGGAAGACTAGAGATTCTTAAACAAGTGTCCTCCATTACTTTCAGCTGATTGTTTACAGCAAGGATCTCTAATGTTCATACTGGTGAATGTGGAATCCAGAAATTCATGACCACGGAAGGGAAATGTGAAGGGAAATGTCAATGGAATGCACCATTCGCCACCATTATATTCTCCTAATGCCGCACCCAATAACCTAATACATTCCGCAAATAGGAGCATATCAGCTACCCGTGAGACTTGAATGAATAAATCTCACGGATCGATGTACACTGAACGAGGTGCATTGACGCTTCATTAGGAAGTGTTCAGCAAACTTGGCAGCTAATTTTGAACTAAGATCCTAATTCTGGTATTTTAACCATTTATCAAAGGATCGTAGGAGGGTCAACACTCGTCGAGTTATCTGGAATCAGAGATTGAGGTAAACATTAGAGAGAAAAACATTTAATATATTTTTAGATCTCAGTCAGGCGGCCGCTAGACTTATTTTATTCGTTGTCGCAACTTCTTCCGTATTGTCAAAATTAGACTGATTAGAAGGCAATTATTTTATCAAAATTTTTTTTTTAAGTTACTTTGGGAATTTTGACTGCTTGATGACTAATGATATGACAATTTCATTTATAGTACCTACAAATATTAAAGTTATAGCTAGATATATTTGGTGATTTTGGTGAGTATGGGCAAGTGGGTTATCAGGATATTAAGTGGGAACAAACGTTTGTCCAACAAATACAAACTTCTTTGTTGAGTCGTACCGTTAAGCAAATGGCAAAATCTAGCTGAAACTAAGTGCGGCTGAGGCGATCTTTGCGCATTCATTCCGGTATTGAAAACGTAGCCAGCATGAAAAGCAAAAGGCCCCAGTAGTACGTAGGTCACAGCTACTGCATGATCAGAATCTTCTTCGAATAAAATGACAATTCATTCGCCGCTCCTTAAAGAAAAGAAAGATAAGAACTGATCACAAGCGCAACTCAAACTTTCTCGATAATTCAAAGCATGTGGACAGTCCTGGCTAAGTCTGGATTGTCTGCAAACAGGATTCGTTTTATTCCCAAACCTATTTTGTTCAAATTAAACATAAAGTGCTTACCGAAGCTACCAAATCGTTCAGATTTAGCTGCAAATGTTCGTACAAGCACACTGTTCGTTTTAATACTTGACTGACTATGTCTTAAAAACACGCTCGCATTGTTACACGTTCGACATAATATCCGAAAGCTTGCAATAAGCTGGGAAAACGTTGTGACTAGCCATAAAAAATACTTTTTATCATAAAAAAAATTCCCAATTTAATATCCGAGAACGGGCGAAACTTAAATGTAATCTAATACATACTCGCAATTCTATTGAAATAGAATTTATTTTTTCAAGGCAAAGGTTCGAATTGAGTTTTAAAATATGTAGCAAACCCATTTTTAGGCAATGAATGCCAATCGATATATGCAGACTTCATTAATTTTATGAGTTTTTGGACTCTGACAATGCGTTCCAATCAGTGATAACCCTCAAAGAAAGCCCATTCGGGCGTAAACTGAGCCCATGTTCATGCTTTATCTTTAGGCATGTTGACTCGCTAATTTTGATGAATACCAACCAAGTCGACTGAAAGTATATTTGCACGTCCGAATTTTCACAAAAACATTTGCTAGTTTGGATTGGCTGGTTAAGAAAATACATTAACCATTTATTTGGTGTATTTTTAAATTTTAAGTGAATTGGAAAGCGCAGTATATGACAAACTTCTATTCAGCAAAATATCTTGTTGATGTTAGGATGATTGTTTCTTTCTGCGTATAAATTTCACGTGAACGATAAATGTTCTTGGCCAACGTATGGGTTGAATGGAACGCACTTCGATCGCTTCTTTCAATAAAACTTTATGACTGTTGATTTCTTACGAAACATCATTATTCCTATCATTTGTTCATCTCACAAAATAAACAAAATCCGGTTGTACTCGTTTCAGCTGTGTATTGAAATCGTTGCGTTGCAAATTGCAAACATCTTTTAGTGCGTTGATGGTTTATCTTTATCTTCGATTTTATTTCGTTGAATTTATCACATGTCATTTATCATTTGTGTATTTGATTTTTACGGGGCCTATATTGACGTAATTTCTTGCCTAATCTTTATTAAGATTAAGTTTCGGGTCGACTAACCTTTTTTGGAAATTTCAAGGATTTGATACTTTGCGTCCAATTTTTCTTTGCATTTTTGCTAGTAAATTGTATGAATGAAAGCATATCACAATTTCATCCTCACTAACTGTTAATTTCTTTTCCTTCTAGACATTTTTGCACATTTATCAAATGAGCAGACATCTCAACTCACCAAAAAAACTCAACCACTTCGATCTAACGCCGGGTTACTCGCTTAAGTCTTTCGTTTTGCTGAACACAGAGAACATGATATGAGGCCCGAAGAGACGTCCAACATTCATGCATTGATCTCGTGAGTGTTAGTCGCCGCGACGTTAGTGGTACTTTGCTGCATTGGTCGCGAATGAAATTGTGGTGAATTTTATTTATGTCAAAATGGCAATGTGCCATGTAAATTTGTAACGAGTTGTTACACTACGGTGAATTGATATTGTCGCGAGTTAGATACCATTTGCAAGTTTCGAATAAATTTCCATCGCGGTTAGTGTTTAAATTGTGCAAGTTTTCAGTGGAGAATTTGTTGCGGGAAATGATCACACACTTGTTCGACCTCCGACCAGCCGATTTATGAAATATGGTGAGTTCGAGTTGCTAGTTATACAGTTTATTTCTTATGTTTTGTTTCCTCTCTTTTTTTTTTTTTTTGAATTTATTTTCATCTTTGCATCCAGCGACGTTGTACAGTATGTAAGCTATAAGCCCATGCATATTACTCTGGAATGTGGAGAGTGAATAAGTAGTAATAACAGAAGAAACGGAAGAAGAAGTAGTCTTAGATGTTGAGAATAAATACTTAGAAATTGTACGTTGTGCACCCAGAGAAAGGTGGGTTTGTTAGAGCCGCTGAAGCAGCGGCTTCAGCAGCTGATTGTGATTACCGGAAAGATTGTTTCTTTTCTATATCTTCTTGATGTTACCGATGCTGAAGACAAACCGGATTCATTCCACCAGTCTCCATGCTTTGTCGATTGGATGAAAGAGTGTCGCGAACGCGCGCAAGCAGTCGCAGAGTCGACCTTCTTGAAGCTATGCAACATTTTCCCCCCTCAAGTGAAATGTTCTTGGTTGTTGGAACGTTGCAGAGCTGCGTTCTTGCATAATATATTAGATACTTTGGAATCATTTGTGAAGAAGAAGGCATGCTAAGAAAATATGCCACAGATTAAATATGAAAATGTAAAAATGTAATAAGAAAATGCACGACAAACGAACAAGGTTGTAGCGTGGATTTGAAATGAGCGGTTATTTGTGTAATTTTCAAAAATAAAGAAATTTTATGTTAATGGCTGAGATTTGAGATATGAGCAAGAAGACTAAAGCTTGACTACATTTGGAACCATTGAATCAAACACAGACGTGACCATGCAAAAATGTGTTAGTGCTTTAAATGGCATTGTGCGTTTGTGGCCTTTAAATTTTAGACACGAGCTAGTCGACTATTGCATGTATAATAAGATTAAGAATGTTATATAAGAATTTGTGATGGTCTCAAGTGACTCAGAATGGTCAGACCGTGGATGAGTCAACGTTCCATCACACCGATATGAATGAAATTAAGCGAAACTGTCCATCGAGAAACTACTCAGGCAAGGAAAACCATGACAACCACTAAATTTACCCAGACCACAAGAAATTTTATTTACTTAGTTTAATTGCAAGAAATTATCCTCGGATCAGACTTACTTTATCTTTTTGTTCTTAAATTTACTCCAATACTAAATCTTTAACTATTCGATTTTCGAATTCTCCATTCTGGAGATTCTCGAATTGTAAAATTTGCAACAATTACTAAAGTTCCTTCCTATAGCTAACATTGTTGTTGTATCGCGGTCTCATTAATCAGCATAACGAGACACAGTTTTACACAATTTTTATCTTACTTTTCAGTTCATGCAAACATCAAAGCAAGCAGACTGACTACATCTTATGCTTTCAGGTCATTATGATGTGTGAAAGTCGCGTTATTGAGTATGAAAGAGTTTAAAAAGAGTTCAAACTATCAAAACCATATAATTTTCGGCATTTTCGCCGGAAAGGAATGTTTTTATGGAAATTTAAGACCATTATGATTAATAACACATCTCTGAATACGAAATTATCCTGCACATTGTTGAGAAAGAAAACATGTTCAAAATTTTGCAAGATTTTTGATGTTCGCTGCCATTAGCTATCTCCTTTTGGCTTAGAGCAGAGTTTTTAAAATGATCCTGCAAGAGCCTGCTTCTTCCTCGAAACCATGTTGTGAAAGGCAATAGGACAAGTACGAACTAACGAAAGTCGCACAGGAAATACGCTTGCAAACAAACAAATGAAATTGAGAGTTCTGCTGAGGATATGTTTGGGAATCAAAACTGTTGACCTGGATTGAATATAATACTACATAAATGAGATTTTGTCAACGGTAACGAGTCTGCAAGCCAAAAATTTAACAACTTCATTCCGTTTAAACGTAAAACGATATGCATATGAGGCATAAGTGACCAAATAGCGACCATAAGTGACTTTTTTTTTCCTTTTTCTTTTGACTTAATTTGATATAATACCAAGTTCACGTAGTATTATAAATAAAGTTCCTGGAGAGTACCAATTTAGGTGAGAAGGCCTTCACACTTCAATGGGGTAGTGCCCAGCTCATCTTCTTGTGCAATTTTTGGTCTTGAGATAAAGTGACCGAAACGAGCTTCATGGCGCAAATTCAAATTGTGATTTGCTGGCATGGAGAAACTTCAACTTGATTTCATGAAGTTTACTATTTTACTGTTTGAGTTTATTGGGGCTACCCTAACACCTAATATATATTCTTCCCGTTCGTTGTATTATCTGTTTGTGCTGGAAGCTAAGAAGCAGATGGTAAGTTTATACACCTTCACATATAACGTTAGAGTATGCAACAGCCTTTCCTTTATTTTCTTCAACTCAAACGGAAACAACTTTGTAGGGATTTTTTGAGACTTTCCGCTGAAAACTATTTGCAATACTACAGCTTTATACTAGAATAATGGACGAATCTACCATGAGACAAGATGCAGTGTTACCTTAGAGTTAGTTCTGATTGATACATACTAACTATTAGTGTTAAGGTTGGGCAGGAAATGGAGTTAGGAGTTGTGAGTTGTACTCACGTAATACTCAAAACTACGAATATGTTTTACAGCTGTCGATGCCAGATATGAGTGGATTATTGGCTCTAAGACTAGCGAAGTGTCGCGCATATTTAATGCAATACGATGTTTCTCTTCTCATAATAAGAATCTTTTTGAGACCAAGAATCCTGCATTGGAAATTAGAATTACTTATAAATGGCAAAACAATATTCAGGTTATCTACGTCTCAATATCGAAACACCTCAAAAAAGCACATCAAAAACATCATACGATGAGAATCACTTAGTATTTGATTTACTTGAACATAAAATGTAACAAAAACCAAACAATGCCCGCGGGAATTTTTCTCAAATGGATTTTATACACATAACTGCTCAGTTCTATCATCATCACAATCTACATCGTCATTATGCATTATCCATCTTTCCATGTCTATATTTACTAACTCACCTGGTTGCGCCATTCTATCTTAGCTGCTAACTCAGGAAGTACTTTTTGGAGTCTTAAATTCAAGCGTTACGCGTATGCGTTCTTTCCATGATTTAGTACCACGCATCTTTTTTCTGCCATTTTTTTCCATTTTGCTTGAGTTTGAAAAAAAATCTTTTAACAATCTTTTAATTGAATGATATTGCGGCTTTTGTTAATGTGAGAGAATTCGTCAATGAGAACTTGAAGCGTAATCTTGCATCAGTTCCATCTATCTATCTCTGTATTTATCTATCTTAAAAGCAAACAATTTAAGTAAAATTAACCAATGAATTTTTAATGAGCCTCCTCTTCGCTATGAGTTGATGTCGTTGTTGTTTTGCCATGGTTTGGTTTGAATCAAAAAGTAAATCTTTATATAAGCTATCAAAAACTCAAAACGGAAGAAGAATGATTTGGTAAATTTTCGTTTTCGATTTGATGGGGAGGGAATTCATGCTGTGGTTTTAATAATCTCTTTTCAAATTCGAATTGGGTGCTTTCGTTGTGTTACATCTTTTTTTTTACCTCTTGAGAGTTGGAACTTAAGTAGCGTGGATAAATAGAATTTTCTAATCGATAAAGAACGACGATCTGAGATTCCCATGAAATGAATAATAGCTCGAAATTTAAAATAATTTGAAAACATTATCAAAGGCGGCGGATATAATTGCGTGAGAGAAGCATGACTTACTATGCCATGTGAAGTGCAATGCCTTTGTCTTGACATATTTGTTTTTGAAATATATGTTAAACTATATATTATCCAAATACAGAAAATCCCAGCTGCATGGGCGACTGGTGAGAACGATATGGAGGATTGTTATATTAATCTTTTTCGACTTCATTTCTATTGATCGAACCATCCCTGAAAGTCATCAGGAGTCAGGCTTTTTCTTAACTCTTAATGTTTTTTCAGAATTATATTCATAGATAATTTTACCAAATTCAGTTCTTCAGCGTGAATCGGTTATAGGAAAGTACAGGCCGCGCACGTTCAATGTTCTCACAACGCAACAGGTCGACGCATGTCTTGTCCTTGCATTATGCTAACAATCATCATGAGCTTTAGGGAAAAATTTGATCTACCAAAAATGAGCTGCTTTCATGGGTGATTGATCTCTATATACCTAAGAGCAAAAATATGGGCACCACAAAACTGGTACTACAAAACGCTTGGCTCGATAATCTGACTGCTACTGGCGGCTCCAAGTCAGGGGAATATAACATTGAATAATTCCCAAAATACACGGACATTTGAAAGAATTAACAAACCGATACAACCTTCGGCGTTTGGTGTACTTTTGATTCGGAAAAGTAAGAGCCTTCCAATAAAAGATCAGAAAGATTGAGAAAGATACGCTTTTGTCTAATCGACTCAATGTCAGGCGCATCGACACAAACTTTATTAAACCTCCCCAAAAAGTTTTCATCTTAAGGTTAGATTCAAGTTTTCAAGATTTCAAGTTAGACGCTTGTCCCAAATGTTACTACTATTGTAGCGATTTGGTAATTTTTATCCAGGACGGAACAAATAGGTTTGTAGAGTACACTCATATAATATAATAATAATACAAGCTGCAATGCCTTTTTATTAGAATTTAATTATTCTTTGAGTTTGAAGTTTAAGTTCTGACTCAACGAGAGGTTATACCCTTCTTTTCGGTGAAGGCAAATGATGAAATCAATGATTTTATCATCTTTTGATATTAGTGGCACAATATATTTTGCTTTGAAGATGTTTTGGTGGTTCTGATCCATGAAAATTTTGAGTTTTATACTGCATATGTTTTGCACGTCTTCCAAAAACATCGATGAAAGAATCAAAGTCAGCAGCTCTAATATTCACCATAGCTTGAAACTGTGTTTGAAACAACATAGATTTTTTTTTATTTTCTTATGTATGATATTTTGCGATGGCCTCCCATTCGTTTCGCAAAACATTTTCACGTACCATCCCATCTGAACGTCCTCCAGACTGCGACTACTGCACAGCAACTGCGCGGCATTAATAACCGACAAAAATTATGACAATAGGTAAAGTGGCAGTAAAAGAAATTCAAATAATGGTCATCTAATAACCATGGTGGTAAGTGGATTCACGGTGGTTGGCGGAAAGAATCTTTCAACCGAAACCGAACAATGTCTGATGGTGAAGTGGGACCGCATGTGAAAGAAGTTCCGCGGCGGCTACAGCCAAATGGTTTAGAGAAGGAAGGCCGACAAACAACGAAGCAGAAAAAAAATCAAACCAAAACCAAATACAAACCGAAAACACAATCTAAGATTTATCCTCGGAGAAGAGTTCTATCTGTTCTCGGATGTTGGTGTGTTTTTTGTTTATTATTTGAACAATTTATATGAACAAAATACACAGCAGCAAGTTGTAGATGAATGTTGAAAGCATTTTATTCCTTCTTAAATCTCAACCAGATACATCTGATCCAACAATTGCTCCAGTTGGGAGGCTGATTGCGAGATTTGTGGCTACTGCTTTACTAGTCAAAGATATCGAAGATACACAGGCCGTGGTTATAGTTTGTACTGAGCCGTTTCATTCGAGGATGAAATTGAGAAAAATTGAATTGACGCAAGATTGGCCTTTACGTACTCCATTTTTCACACTTGTTGAAGTTGTACGTGCCGGGTCGGAAGACTAATGGTTGTAAGCGCCGTGGAAACCGCAGAATCGAGAAACTGGAAAATTACATGTGTACGTGTGAAGTGAAAGAATTTCTTAAATTCAAGCACGAGACGCTTGATTTCTTTTCTTACGAATGCACGGCTCCGCCTTTGCTTGTGCAGTGACCGTAAAATATGCACAGAATTGCTGCTACACGACTTCATACATGGACTCGGCTAATTGACATAGATTTTTGTTTTCCGTAATTTATTCAACGAATGATTCTGGTTTCTCGCTTCCACAAACAGTTATCTCGCGATGGAATCCCAAATGAAAATATTTTTTAGTTAATATCGAATATTGCTGAGAATGCTCTTGCTGTTCAGGTTTCTTACCAATGAAACTCAACACCCTGCCCCCTGCAGCACCCGATGAGAAAGAAAATAAATTCCTAGTCATTGGACGATTTACATGAAAATGGAATGAAATCAAAACCCAAGCGCCTCTAAGGTAAATAGCTGTATAAATCCAAACACAAATCGTTTCGAAGATTTTTTTCTTGTTGGTCTCGTCTGCGCTGCTATTGCTGAAAATACCGCCAAGACGCCGACAACAGATCACAAGACCCTATTTCCAAATGACAAACAGCTTCTGGATCGGCCCGATCCGGACCAGTAGGATAAAAGTTGGAAACTTGGAAGTGATGTGTCTTGAGCGTTTCAATCTTGTTTGTTGGCCAGTTGCGCGAGATCCGCGAAGTTCGCGAAATCCTCTGCCGGCTTCAAGGAGTTTAGCCGCTCTTTCAACACAGAAGCCCTCGCGTCCATCGCTGTTTTGTCTTCGCGATAACGAAGACCGCCATAGTTTGAAATGGGACTGGGATTGGGATCGGATGAGAAGATCGGGTAGAATGGCCGCGATGGCTAAGATGGGACGCCGCCACCGCCTGCCTGGGAATAATCAAAAGATATATCTTTGGTGAAAAAGAAAAGTCCGTCGGATATCAACAGATAGTCACTCATTGGTAATTTATTTGTGCATTCAATTGCTGCGGAGATGTCATTTCATATGTAAATCGGCTATTGACTGTGGACTGACTGTTTGGCGGCCCTTGGAATTTTATGCTAATGTTCAACGGGTATGTGAATCTCTTTATATACACATATATATTTCGGCGTTTTTCGTTTTGTTCGTTGATAACTATAATTTTTGCAAAGAATGGACGCGAAACGCGACGGTGGCGACTATAGAATCTGTTTTTTATTTCGTTTCTTTTGTTTCTTGTTCTTGTTTTGTTACCATGACTTTGATGACGAAGAAATAGTAAATTTGGGTATCTAAAAGGTTTCTGTACGTGGGTAGATGCGGCTAATTTAGATGATTAGGCGGATTTGAGAATGATATTGACTAAATATTAAAATTTAAACTTTTCGGGGATCATTCCGTAGTGTTTAATAAGAATAAGGAAAAAGAAAAAGAAATTATTCCATCCGAAGCAGTCAACGAATTTCAAAGAAAAAGTATAAATCAGAATATATGAAAAAAAAACGCCCTTTTGCTTTAAAGCTTGTGACTGTTCCCCATCGAATTATTGGTAGCTCTTTCAATTTTAAACAAAGAATTTAAGAATTTGACATCCGGCAATCGTCAAATAGTTTTTCCTAGATCTACTATAGTAGTCTTCGTCCTTCAGTGTCGCCTTCTAAGACGATTTTCGATATTTAAAAGTCATCCATGCGGCTCAAATAGGAGTTTCCGCACCTTCGGAAATCTATTGTTATGTTTGATTTGGTATTTCTTTCGGTCTTGTGTCCCTCCGATTATTTTCAGGTCTGGTCTTGGGGGCTTAGCATGTAGTACCAAATGTATTTGAAAGGATTCACACCGCTTACCTACAAATTACAATCTTTGGCACTATCACCATTTTATTACTAGAAGTACACACGTTTCAAAAGATGAAGTGTGTGGAGTTTCTTGGTATATTTGTTGAAGATGTTTTGCATTACTTCTGAACTAATTTTGAGGGAAACGAGTTTTTGCCGTCTTTTTATATTAACCTACCCTCTGATGATTTGCTAGCCTATCGAACTTCCGTTTAAAATGCTGCTCCTGCTAAACTCCTGCTGGGCCTTATGTTCGTTCGCCCAAAAGTACTTGGTATTAGCACCAGGAAAAAAAAATTGCCGAAAAATCATTTCGAATAAATTCCATTTCAGATGTAATGAGAACCGCAATAATCCGTGGAATTTTCGCGAAAAAGTTCAACTGTAATCATTTCATTTTTCCCACCCACAGAGTATCTTCCTCTGACTTACGAAGAGAACGCGAAAAGAAAAAATCTTATTACACGCATTTATTTGATATTAATTCCACAATTCCATATTACCAAGTAATAACTTCTAAAAATATAACCAAACAGTTTCCACCCTCCCAAAGGTTGATTCTTAACCGCGACCAATTTTTAATCAATCTAAATTAGCTAATCCTTTCAACAAATTCCAGCGCAACCTTTGTACAACAAATTACAAGTGTATGATGGTTGGATGCTTTCAATCTGTAATATACTCATAGTAGATCTCACACAGTTCTATTGAAATTAGCGCTTCTTGTTCTTGTGTTGGGCGGCGGCAAACATCAAAGCGTTTTCGTATCAGTTTACATGTTAACCATGAAATGAACAATAAACACAGAACCAGAAGCAACAGCTTTATGGCCATTCATTTCCGAATTCACCAGTTGCTTGCTGGAAGTAATTTCCGTTTGAATTTTTCGTTTCGGTCGACAATAATAATGCGGAGGAAGAATTCCATCAATTATCCGTAATCTACTCTCCGACCACAAACATCAGAAACTACTGAAGGATGGAGGATGAGATATCGCGGAGTGAAAGAAAAAAATTAATGGTTTTGGATTCGTTGCAACCGAACCAACTTCTTGGACCATATGAAGGAGGGAGCAATCGTTTCCTTCTTACCTAGGCAGTAAGGTAAATGGATTGCATTAAATATTGTTAATCTAGATGTTAATCTAAAATGCATTCAGCGTTGGGTTGTTTGAAGTTTTGAGACCGAAATTCTAGCAAATGTAGTTTGGGCCTATTGGTAGGACATTCAATTTTGATTTCACGCTAATAACGAGCCCCCACAACATCCTGCGTTTAAACTGTTTCTGTGACTTCCTGGAACTCATCACGCTGGGCCCGTATCTCATTTTCAATTCAATCCGCTGCAACTTTGTATGCTCCTTAGACCTTTACTGGCTGGCTCTTGTTCGGTTTGCGTTCAGGTAAGCAACCACGAGATACGGCCAACAAAGCCAAAATTAGATTGCCTCCGTGGTTCGCAATGATGATTGTGCAGAACGTGAAGAAAGAGAAGAATTAAGTACTATGAAACTCGTCTCCGGGGAGACCAAAAATCTGCCCGTTCAACAACGTCCCTCTAACAAACGAAGCGTTGCAGACAACTTTTCAGGGGTCCTAGCAAAAACCCTGTTTATGGCATGCGTTCAATGCGATACAGGTGTGCTAATTTTACAATCCATCTTCCAATGAAGTCCAATCCACTGACCATCCGATCGACCAGTCTTCTGGGGTCTGACGAACCTTCCGCTGCTGATGAGTCTTGAGCACTTTATTGGGTATGTTAAGAAGTTTATTAGAACCTTGAACAGGCCACGAAGATAGTTTGATGCTATTGGCCTGAAATACAATGGCATGGCATAGCTTTTACGTTCCTAACGCGCTGTTGTTGTTTTCATAGAAATTGCTGAAATGTTTGATTGTTATGCTGTTTTGTATTGTTGTTTTTTGTTCGTTTGAAGAGATGTATTTTTTGTTGTTGTTGTTGTTGTTGCTGCTGCTGCTGCTACATTTCATTCCTACCGCTGAAATGATTGTAATTGCTTTTTGGTCAGTTCTAATGAGCCAATGGATTCTTAAGCTTGGGGAATGCCTGGCAATGATTTATTATTAATGAGACGCTGCGGCGGACGATGATGATCTATTGCATTTCACTAAATTTTAAATCAAAAACTATTTGATGGTATACATTACAATTTTATTGGCCTTTTATGAGATTTTAACAATCATTTTTCTCATAGAGCGTTGGAATTGTTAGGTGGAATTGATCGTGCTGTGCGTAATGCGTAGGTAAATAACTAATTGGAGAATGTTGAAAACTTTTAACCGTGAAAAAAATACTACAGCAATAGATACAATCAAATGTGGATGCTCCGAAAATTGGCATTCTTTGAATTGTGTCTTTCAAACAAAGATAATATCAGCCGAGGAATTCTATCAGAAATCACTTCAGCAATCACCTGTTTTACTGCTCGTCCTGGTCTTGCCGTTAGTCTCCGAACATATGCGTGATTTTACGGCTACAGAACTACATATGAATTCATCTTATAAATAAAATTGGTGTGCCAAATAATTTTTTGATGATAAAACAGTAGCTTCAATCGTCACGGAGATTACTTTCGTTCGTAATCGCTACTTCGTCTACTTCACTGGCGGTATAAACCTAAATATTGAGAATACCAACCAGTTCTCAGGAATTCAGAAGATGGCATGACTAGCATTAAATCGAATGCATATTTAAGTGTCATCATTTCCCTAAAAAACGCATCATTTCATAAACATAGTTTCTAGAATTGATCCATGTTTCTTAAAGAAATGCGCACCTGATAGATATCAACTGCAGTTTAAAGCATTGGAGAAAATAGTCCTTCAATAGAATTGTTTCTTCAGTAGGCGGTATTGGTACTAGCAAAAAAAAGGGGGGAAAAAAGGCTAGCAAAGTGCAAAGACACTGAGTTCGAGGCTTGATTGGAATACGATTCATGCCTATTTGATAAACTTTAACGAAAATCTTTAGAAAAAACTTTCTCAATGTTATGGCTTAGTCATAGAATCATAAGTAACCTATCATGAGACATTATAAACCAGCGTAGTTGAACGATGGGACGCTTACACGTCATATTGTACGGTTTAAACAATTTGTCGAGAGTAGTGCGAACGTTGAAAACAAGACCCATCGTCGCCTACCCCGCACGAGTATCATCAACGACAATATCATCTGCGTCTCAACAACTCCTTGAGGGTCGGTCATAAACTTATTAACAAACTAGGTTTTTGTAAGATCAAGTAGATTCGTCATCGGCTCATTCATTAATCGACACGTTCCCTCAAATCTGCGAAACGTTCACTCAAATCTACGAATCTTATTTTGAACTTCTGGAGCCATCATCAGTTAATTCTCAACACCGATACGCATCCTTGTTCCAAAAATGAGAAACATTCCAGCGTATGGAAATCAGCGGCGTAAATTTGTCTTTTCAATTTAAAAATTTATTTAAAAATAAAGCTTTCCTGGATTCATTTATAAAATATAATTATAAAATCTTCAAGGAGCTGATTCAAGTCAATTGATTATGTACACAATTTATGTAATATATTTCCTTAGTGTAGGTTATGAAAATCCTAGTTGGAGTCAAGTCATACGTTCAAGGTAACACAAGCCTGGACAAGAATTGTAACAAGCAGCCTTTGATAGCAGTTCTTATTTATTTTTTAATAGCTTGTCAGATTCATCCGTGCCTCCTTTTGCTTGGTTGTAACAGTCCACTTTCTCTGGTTTCTCCTTTAAAGGTAAGGACTTGACCGTCGCTTGATAGCTAGTTGGGATCGTTACAACTTTAGTTGTTAAGGGTAATATGACAATCCTGTCCTTCCTTTACTCAAAGAGAAAGAAGCAAGCAGTAACTTCAAGCTCTCTTTTCGTAGAAATTTCCAGTATCTCTGGTGTGTTCTTTCGTATAATCCGCAATAATTCAATTTCATCTCTTCGACCATTGATACCAGTCACATAAGATATTTCTGTTCCAAAATTTGTGGTTGCTGATATCTTCTACGGTTGATGACTTAGGGTTAACACCCATTCATCTTATGAATCTTTCGCTATACCAAAATATATTCCATTCAAACTTGATGAAGATTTCCCGTAACGAGATGTGTTACCTTTTTGACGGATCCTTTACACATTAATCTTTCTAAAGCATTTGATTAATTGCACTCGTAGCGTAGCAATGAAAATGATAAGGTAGTTTCAACAAGTATACCACACTTGACTTCACATCGCACAAGGATATAACCAAATAAGATACAATCACATTCAAGTTTCTGGAGCACTGAGCTACAAATCAAAAGATTACGTATCTATTGTTTAGATGAAGGCAATATTTTCACTCTAGCTCATGAATTTTTCAATGACCACAGAGACAGGTTCATCTTGAGACTTCACCATAACCACACAGGATAATTTTCATAACATAATCGTCAAGGCCACATGATGCTTATCCCTGTACAAGTCTTAAACATTTCACAAAAACCTTACAGATTGGATTTCATCGCTTTGCCATGCTGCCTGGTGATGTTGTGGATGCCAGAACAAAAACCTCCTGTTGAAAATTCATTTAACCAATGTTTTTTTCTAGTCAATGCAATCAAGTGGCGAACATAGACAGTTGACGTGTCGAGAATGCATTGCAGCAACCGTTCAAAGGGAGAAAGACATATATTTATGCTGCCATTGCTCAGTGGGCTCTTCTCAAGTAAGGAGATCAGCCCAACCCAATCCAACCTAGGCCTGGCTGTATCCATTCCGTCTTGTCCCCGTCGCACCTAGGCCATAGATCGGCCAATAAACTCCAGCTAATTAACAAACCGCAAGACAACAAGAAGAAGCTTAGTAACTCGTTTTGTTTAAAATGGTAAAGTCTATGCATATGAAGAAATTCCCCACGACGAAACGCCTCGAGAATGTCTTTAAGAAGCAACTTCAGCAGCAACCATGCCTAGTTGTGGAAACAGAGGAGGCATATTGCATACTTATGTGTAGGATCATATAAATGATGCGTACTCGTACATATAAATCCAAAGAACATTGATCGGACTGTTTGTTTTTAATCATTCGGTTTGGTTTAGTGGCGCTTTTTGTGTAGCTTTTGTCCACCACAACTATGTGAGATGAATAGTAGGAATAAGAAGTATCAGAACATATGCTCAACCGTTGTGCTAAGACTTCTCCGGTTGATCCTTCAATCAAGCAGAACAGTGCAATCCCCATGAATCGGGAAGCATGAAAATTGAATTTCATTTTTAGGTGGAAAGGACTTGTCATTGTTTTTTCTCTCTGCAATTTCTATCGTTGACGCCGGTAAACAGAACAAAAAGTTCAACTTAGAAAGTCATCACTTTTTGTACGTGCCTAAGAGCTATGCAAAAGCAAATATTTGCAGCACTTACTTTATTCCTCACCAGCTCTCGTGCATCACGTAATCATCTCCTTGTGGTCAAAGAACGTTCATTGTACGCAATCCATAGCCTGAAAACAGGCAGCCACGCTGTACTCTTAATCTATAAAAATCAACAACAGGTAACTGATTGCCACCTTAAATAGTCAAGAGCGAAGGCAAAACTCGATTAAAAACGCGGACACAGATACGAGTATGTTATGCTGCCAATCATAGGTAACTTATTGATTCGGCAGACATTTACAAATCAACGAGAAACTTGAAGTTGATTTCTTAATTAGTTCAATTCTGATATCATGCGCTGGTCTTGCCAGAAGAGTTTTATCTACATACGATTGAATGTATGATTGGATTACAGATAACATCTGAATATCTTTATTTATTTTAATACATTGCTTTTCATCGTCTTTTGCAGAGGAGGTGATCCATCCGTTGAGTGGAATTCAGTTGAACGTCACAGAACATATACATAAGTGTGTTTCTATGTGCAACTACATGGAAGGATTATAATTATGATTATTCCAGTAGTTCCGGTCAAGAGAAAGATACATTCTAAGATCAGGTGACTCCATGATGTCGCAAAGGGATTTTTCAGAGGTAAGTAAATGTTTGAATTGATAGTAAAAATTAGAACGATTATACAAGATCAACCAACAAAATATACACCGAAGAATTTCATTCCAAGCAATTGGGATTTATCGTTTGTGTTTGTTTAACTAATGTTGTTGTATCATAAGACTGATTGGTGTGACAGTTTTTTGCATATTCCAATAATCGAACTAGATATCTTATTTTAAATACAAGAAGTAAAATCCGTAATTAATGCTACAAGGTAGTAAGTTACTTGCCGTTCTGGTGACATACCTCGATGGACCTAGGTGTCATAGCTTGACTCTCTGGATCTTCTAGTTCAATCTTATGCATTCCAGACGGATAACCAACCTCTAACCTTCCGTTCGGAGATGCGCTTCATCTCTTCTGCCTAGTGCTCGTTGCTTGATTTTGGCTAGCTCCAGACCATGACAGAGGAAGCGCCAGGTTTTGATCTCGCTATTGAAAGTAATATTTGAATTTGTGTCACTGGTATGTTAGGAATATCAGCCCGCCAGGCTGTGAAAGATACCTCAGTAGAAATTATGAAAGTCAAGCGTGATTCCGAACCTTCTCGTGTAACTTTGGGCTTTAAAACATGCGGCTCTAACCCACCTTAGTGGCCGAAGGTCGGCAGTGAACTGCTGCGTCCCAACAACAACAAGGTTTGTCAACAACTTGTTGAGGTGACACGGCAAATTACACGAGATGATCACCATGCTAGGAAGCTTGACAACAGCTTCGTTAGCAAATAATGAGCCTCTTCACTTATGTAAATAATATATCGTTTAATATTCCACAAGTAATTACACTTAGAGCACCCATTTAGGCCTCAATACTGCCGGTCCATTGTCATATAACTCTTGCCTTCAGCACACGATTGTAGAGGAAAGAAAATTGCTGGTGCGTGGCTTTTGTAATTTAAGGACGCGGCAAATTGATCGAAATTGTTGGAACCCAAAAATGGCGTAAGGGCATCAGAACGACAGCAGGCTACCATGCTAATAGCCCATGCATGTGAATCGATAGTCCTACTGTTACATACATTTCGAAAAACTCCACTTCCTACCAAAAGTGCTGCTCATCGCACAGGATCCAACACTTGCCTATGCATTTAACAGTTCAGGTTGAGATCTAGAATAGTTCCAAGATGCAAAACGCTGTGCGAAGAAGCTAGTAGATGGCAACTTAGCCCAAATAGTACGTATGAAGTACGAAGTAAAGGATTTTGAATTTCCTGTTGAAGAATTTTCGTTTTCCCAGAATTTGAGCTCTGACGATCACTTGCGGTCCACGACCTTACTTCATTTAAGGCATTCACCGTGATTTCACCATGCTTAAAGGAAAATATACTCGACACCAAGGTTGCCAGGTAGTCGGCATATGTGATAGATCTGATCCTTTTTACGTGATGTATACGAATTCTTTTAGCCGTATTGAGTCGGAACTGATTTAGCCGTTGTTTTGTCATAATGAGCCTGGCAAAATCTTTACAATCAGTTGAAACCCTTATTAAGATCTTCTTCGCAAGCGTAGCAGCACAAACCACACGTTTTATGGCCCAATTTCATTAAAGATCCCATTCTTAAATCCATTACCGAGCGTCATTGTTAATTTTCTATTTTGATTTCAATTTCAGCTCATGTAAAAATTAAATAATCCTGTCAATGGGAGAAGTATTCACCACTTCCGTCCTATTTTTTTTTTGAATCCAATGCTATGGTCAGCCTCTGCAACATGGGTGCAGGCATTGAAATCTGAATCATTTCCAAAGAATTTCCTACATTCATTGTTCCATTCAAGTATTTTCCATTAGTTTTAGTTGGACCATTAATCACTCTAAAGAAAGAAAAACAGACGACTTAAACGATCATAAAATTAATTCAATGCTTCGTAAGCTTTCTTTCGCTGACAATAACAACTTTCAAAATATTTTTCTTAATGTGCACACATCGCACACATATTACCTGCTTGTATGTCCACATATCATGTTGAAACTCATTAAGAGCCATCCAATGGACTAGCTGTATCTTTCTTCCAAATATTAATTATAAGCTTTCCTCTGCATATTTTCATCAAATAAATATTTTAGATACAAAAACCACACAATAAGTTGCCTTGTTATCTCAAAGATGCTAAAGCTGAAATAAGATGAATCAAATTGTTGGATGTGTTTTAATGTTGGGAAATTTTTTTCAACAATTTTCCTATCCCCTTCCACTCAAGACACAAAATCGTATGAATGTATACTCTGTGCGTATGTATGCAAAATGTGATATCAAATATTTGTTGACATTTTTGTTGACATGACGATGTAATCGAATACTTTGGTGGATATTTTTTCAACCGCAGACAGGTTCGTTAGTGGACGAATTGGAAGGTGAAGAAGTCGAGAAAAGCACTATAGGATGCAACCTATAACGCTTTAAACATGCATGTATTGCGGTGGATACTTGCCATTGCCATTCGTAGTTGGTCAGGCGTAGGGTTGGTGCATCAAGAACCTTTGATGAGCATCAAGTCGTATAAAAACAAACTAATTCTGGAATGGAAACCAAAACTGACTAACGATCAGGCTCAGGATGTATACCGCAGCTGTAGAAAGCCCGAACGTTTTCACAAAGTGCATATACCTTTAAGTTTCAGTCCTACATCAGTTCGTATGTATTTGTCGATGGTAAATATGATGCATATATCATGAAAAATGAATTCGAATAGGCATAAAGCAGTTAAGATAGTTTGCAAAAAAGAAGTGATACACGTACATGATTTGAAAAACTCTGCAACCATAAAATTATTCAGAATAAAATGACAAAAATAAAATGTAAACACAATGAGGACCATTGGTAACATGCAAGTTAAGTTCTAAGGAGGCTCCTGTTGTCGTTCCCGCCGCCGCCGCCATGCCGTTTGTAATTATGTTCCAAGCTCAGTGAGGCAATTCGATCCGCATGTGAGCTTGCTCGAACCTCATATTATTCCTTGATTCGATAAAATTAATAGGGTAGATTGTAGATACTTGGGTTCTATGGGGTGTAATCATGATAATAAGCAAGGATAAGGGAAATGTAATTGAAGGATTTTTGATGGTTGTTTTTTATTATTAAAGATTGATTGCTAGTGGATAGATTTCGATAACCATGAAATGAGATGAGGAATTGTGTCTAGTTACATGGTATTACAATGAACTTATGGCATTTCCTTAGCAAAGGATAATTACTGAACTCCTGAGACTCCACAAATTCGCTAAGATAATTAATTTTAACATACTTACACCCAATTAAATAACAGCAAATGCAAGAACATACCACGATGAATCAAATAGATGTGAGAATTTATTTTTAAAAAATGTGTGCTGGTTTCAAAATACATTTGTCCTCGCGAAAAAGGAGATTTTTTATCGCACCATTGCAAAATAATGTTGTTTGAATCAGGAGACGATTGCTTACGATTTTATTGATCCTTCCAGATTTTCAACCAGTTTCCCTCCTAGAGGGTCGTCGAAATAAATGAAAATTTCAGATTAATAGTGCCGAATTGTAAAAACGATGATCAAGTTGAGTCCAGTGTATTTCTTGTAGTTTTGGGACCGTTCGAGCAGCAGCATTGTAGCTCATATTTAGGTACCTTCTACTGGTGTCACTTTTTTTACCTGCAGGATGCGCTCACCTCATTCAACAGCTCGTCATAGCAAGCAATGTGAAAATAAAATGTTTTGTTTATAACCACTACCCCCTGGAAAGAAGCGCTTAGTAAGTAAGTACTTTATTTCTAAGTAAAAATATAAAGAAAAGTAGGGATTCGTTATTCCGCAAAGGTTTTTGCGGAATGTCACAAAGGATGTTTTTGCAACATGTGAACCACCATATCCCGCGAAACATTGAGACACGTCTAAAGAAATCGAGACAATTCTTGATGACTACATCCCTCACTCAAAATGAATTAAATCAGTATGAATCAGAAGCAATTCAATCTATATCAGATATTTTCACGGACGCTATCTATCAGAGTCCGTTTTAACCAAAAATGTCCACATTTACCCTATCAAATTACCACTGTCAAGCCAATTCTTTAGAAAATCCACTTTTTATTTAGCTCAACATACGTGCGGAAAAAATACAACGAACACAAGATTATGTTAGGCTGTTTTGAAAAGCAATAACTTTTTATTTTGCTTTGGTCATCATCAATGTCCGTAGAATTGTTGTTGCACGTACATATTATATATAAATATATATATACATGCGTATGCTAAATAAACTCTCCTTCCTATAATATGCATGAGAGCGTATATATCTTTTCACTTATGATTTGTCTTTCGCTTTCGTTCTCGTCTCGAATTTAACAATTTGAACAACATAGGAAACCCTCCCTCTGATAATTATTGCCCAGGACATGCATACATACAGATATGACGATCAGTCAAGTGGAAATAGAATTGATAAGTTTAAAGCAAAAGGGATATCATTTACAATGATTATGTTCGATCAAGTGGATACGCTTATAATGTCAACTCAATGTTGTGGTGACTTCACGTGATTATCCGCGTACGATACAAAAAAAAATAGAAATAATTCGACGAATATGATAACATTTACGATAGGTACGTACCGAAGTGTCAGTGAGATTAGACGTTTGTAGGGAATTGAAAATTGTTTTTATTTGAAACAATTGATTTATCTATTGCATTTATTACCTCGAAATCTTTGCGGCTTGATGTGATATTTTTAAAACACCTTATTCCATGGTTTCTTCCTTTGCAGAGAAAAAAAACCTTTAATATTGTTCATTCACAGCATATTAAAACACTGTCCATAAGTTTCCTTGACCACTCGGAAGATTATCCTCCATAAATACCATCCTCTTGTCTTTGGAATTATGTTCGCTATCACCCAGTGTTAAAAACGAATCCAACAAAATGAAATTATAATGTAGACGGACAGGTAGATGTAATTAAGATGGTGAAGCCACAGAAAATATGTTTACCTAACAGATGTCTTAGGTTAAACCAAAGTTCCTACACGCCAACAGCCAACGACACGTTTATCTAAAATTAAATCAGAAACGGAAAGAGACTTGAAACTGGCAATATTACCACAATTAAAGGAGGGCTCGCGAAAAGAGTGAAAGAATAAAGCCAGGGTTAATACATGTAGTCTGTCATTAATTCCTTATTCACGGGATCACACTATACTGCTGTTGCCTGCACATATTGCTGTCGACGTGGCTCTTCGTGATGGCAAACTGTTGATGTGGAAAATAATTAAAATAAAATATGGAATTAAAAATCAAAAGGAAGAAACGAAAAGTTCAAAAGGATGTAGCCTGAAATCGTGCAGAGAGGGAAGTCATTTATGGGGAAAAGTTCAAGATTATCTTAGCTACCAAATTGATCTTAAAAATAAATGTTATAATAAATTTTTAAGTAAATATGAAATGTAGTGAGTGGTGAGAGATAATGTTGTGCTAAAGTTCTGCTTGTTGGCATGCCAGTAATTAGCTTAAGAGGATTTTACAGATGCGAATGGAGGAATCATGATAAAGTTCGCTGTTATATACATGATCGTTTCGGCCAGCGAAGAAATATATGGATGCTATTTGTATAATTATAAATAGTCTGAACCAGATCCTCCACTTCGATTTCTCTGCAACAATTAATTATCGATTTTCACAATCGCCGGACGATTTTAAAAGTTCATTTCAGAACCGGCATATAAATAACTATTAGACAGACCGACAAACAGCCAATAGATCCCTATCATCAATCTAATTAGATGCTAAACATCATACATTTATCATAATAGTGAAACTCAACTCTATCAGATAGCCAAGAAACAAATGCACGGCGAAAAACCCGTTCGGCTTGCCAAACTTCGACTTTTTCCCGCAACCATACATGGGTCCGATTAGCCTAATGGGAACATGAAAATTAGAATTAGTGTCTTGAAGATTATTTTCCGAATCTTTGGTATTTCGGTAGAAATTTGTCGACTATTTGGCAAATAAATTGTTACTCCCTTTTTCTTAATGTAAAATACATCACACGCAGATGTCCGTTCGAGGTTTTATGCATTAGATTTAGATAATTTGGTGATTTTGATAAATTCTTTTGAATTTATAATTTGTCGAGCAAAGATGTCAGCAAATTTATCATGTTGGGACCAAATTGCTTCGTTTCTTGTTATTTTGTTTTCTTTCTTTAGTTATGTATCATTTATACATATTCATTAATTTTTCGGGAATGTGAAGAAAAACAAGGATGGCTCCATTTGGTTCTTAAATTTTAAGAAATCGAATTAGTAAGGCAGGTACTCACATCATGAGAAGGTTTTTATCCGTTTTTTCAATTGAGAAAATAAAAAGGATCAGATGGATTTAAAATTTATATATATAACATGAAAAAGGCACAGTCAGACTAGCACTTATTGGGAGTCAGTCTCAACCGAACCAACACCATTAACTCAATAGAGAAAGCAGAAAAGATATACGATTTTTTGCCTGATAGTCACAAAGTTGATCCTCGCGAATTGTTGCTTCCGATCCGTCTTCTAATCATGTCTACTACCTTAATTTTTACCTGGAATCGGATACTGGATAGGTTTTAAATTAAACTAACAGCCACGTCTGTAATGATTGCAAAGCAAAACCAAACTTTAAAAACTAGCAGGATATAAACATGCTGACATATGTGAACATCAACATAATAAATATCTTTTACATATTCTACTCAGCCAGTCATTTCACCTAAACATCTATCCCATCCGGATTTTCTTCGTAGGGTACGGTGGTAATACACCTAAATAACTATCCAAATTCATAAGAAAACCAACGAATGGATAGGTAAGTTGACTAACTTGATGGCTTGCAAGCTTAGGCCAGCTTAGCTGGCTAATCGATTGGCAAGCTAATGGCGGCGACGTGCCGGTATAGAGTGCGTAGCGTTCCTTTTGTTTATATCTGCTTTTCGTTTTTCCTTACTATTTTGTGTAGCGATTAACATCAACTGAGAATAAACGACATATGAACGGTTGGGGTCCATAACAACAAGCTGCCTAACATCCAAACAACGATTTATATTTGCAATAGTTTGAAAAGATGGCAGATAATCGATGAAATTCCTATATAAGACGGGACGAATGGACGAAACCATCGACGGATCGATGCATTGCATAAAATTTTGCATAAGGCATGCATGCGTGATGATTCTTAAATTCATAACAAGATTTTTTGATATTATGCAAAAGAGTGAAAGTTGAAAATGACGGTTGTTCAAGTAGTGTCTGTGTAATTAATTAATCGAATCAATAATAAATATTAATCTTTTGGGAATCGAGAAAAAGTAACTGATATATACATTTGGCATAAGGTGGAACAGGTGGATTTTCCGCATAGACCGGTATTATTGCCTTAGGAATTTCAATAAGACGGTTACTAGTAAAGGATTAGATACGGTACAATGTGAAATTGCGTTTTCTTCATCTTCACATCAAGGAAAGTGAAAGCCACAAGTTGTTTCTATACACCAAAAACCAGTCGCTCGTCGTTCGTTATTACAAAAGGTCCAACGAATAGTCCGTTGACTAAAATCTTCTGATCTTCACTCTTTTGATTCCATGTGAGATCCATGACGTCATCAGCCACAACAAAAAAGGGTTTAGGATATGCGTGCACATTTCCTGTACGATAGTACCTACCACTATATTGAGCCATTAAATTTTCACAGGGCACTACCCGAAACTCCGTTTTGTCCATATCATACGTAACAGAAACATCAACTGCCTCTAGGAATAAGACTCTGGTCAGTTGACGAGACAATGTCCTTCCAGCTCTTGAATCATATTCATTTCCGACTATATTAAGTATACGCATTTGAAAACTCTTCTTTATGGTTAATAAAATGAAATTAATGCATTCAGCAGGAATCCTATTTCGTCCGATATCCAAATATTTGAGTTTTGTTTCAGGCAAATGATGTGCAACCACCTCCCCACCATATTCACCCAACCTGTTGTTACTGATATCGAGCCCAATCAGGCGATTTTGTTTCTTAATGGCTATGAGAAGTTCCAGTGCTCCCACCCCTTCAATTTTGTTGGATCCTAGGTCTAAGTACAGTAGTGCTTTGTTGTTCGGAATGTATTCCAGTAACGGTTGGATAGCGGCGGAATCCAATCCACATTTTTTCAAATGAATTTCAACCAGCGGCGACCTCCAAACAAGTATAGCCATAACCAAGCCCACTTTGTTCTCGTCAACGTGACTTACTCGACTCCGATTCACTATTCTGCTAAGATCAACAGCTTTTAAGGACTTGGATTTATCTATTCCATCTGCCAGAATTGCATACGTCATTTCATCTATGTCACAATCACCAACATCCAAATACCAAATCGATGTTGAGTGAATAAGGAAGCAGCGCAGATGATTCAAATGTCCTGCTGTTAATGCATTTCCGGTCAAACGCAGCATCCTTATTTTCGATTCCTCGGCTAGTTGAGCTAAAGTTTCCAGTAGCTTTATGGGAATGTCGATTCCAATTAAACAAACCTTTTCCAGCCGATAAAACCTCTTTGCAAGTTTTTCTGCAAGGAACTGCTTGTCTGGTAGTGACATATATGATATTTCTAAAAATCGTATCTGGGTCCTGGTTTTCAAAAATTCAAAAAGTACATGATAATCGTGTTGAGTCATCTCGCGAAACATTTTATGTCGATACACGTTCCCATTTAAGATGAGATTTCGATAAGGACGCTTGTCGTATTCTCGTTGCCAACAATCCAAAATAAGTTCGGTCAGGTATCGTAAAGGCTTGGGCTTATGACGTCGGCACATGCATGATTTCACGCCCAATATGCATTCATGCTCCATTTTGTTAGCAATGGTTGTATTTCAGAGTGCAACTTCACCGAATAAATTGAATTTAAAACTTTTTCACGCTGAGTTGACAGTCGCAGAAATTAGTGTAAAGGCATTATCAAAGCCTTCTTATGTTGATATTTCAGTGTTCATTACAAAACAATAACTGTTTGAGCTAAAGCTGTTTAAAATCCATCAATCAAAGTAGTATAATTGATTATATTAGGTAAATACGGCAGAATAATGATAAAACTGCCATAAAAATAACCTAGAGATTATTTTAATTAAATATATTTAGTCCTGACACTAAAGCAAGGGATAGTGGGGCGTAATGTAAAGGCATAAGAACACGAGGCTACGCCAAAGTAATGTGTCGAATGGTTGTAGGCTACGTTCTCTGGTTGACGAGGAAATTTTTTACTACGCGTTACTATTTTGTCTACGCGTTACACACTCAGGTCTAACATAGCCGTCATCTCTTGGTGTTGCAAGTATTTTAGATGAGGGTCAATTTATAGCTCCACCTTAAAAATAGTTTTACCATGAATTTTTTGGTTATTCAAAGATCAAAAATTATGGCTATGGACTTTGGCCTTCAAGGTTAGGTTTTTGATTAGTTTGAATGACTGACAGGAGCCAGAAATAGTTCTGAACGGATTCATATCGAAGCCGGACACACCTACAAGACGAGATGAAATAATGATAATATCTGCTGAAATAGAACACAAACAGAAATAACGACTGCCGACGTAAGGACTCCGATTGTTCATAATTTTCCATAGAGCCATAAATCGACATCTATCTTACAATACAATCATGTTATAAATAAAATAAATTAATTGTTATCCGATTTCCAAATAATCTCCTTTCATAATCATTAACGTTTTTTATCCGGTAATGCAATCATCATGCATACAATGTATGCATATTTACTTCTTGCTATCCGTCTTCTACAATATTCTGCAAAAATACAAATCCAACGGATAAAGAATCTTTTTCGAATGAAAAACGGCATTTAACAAGACAGATACAAGTTAAACACACAAGAATAATTTATTTGAAATTCATTTAGTCTTTATCAAGAACTACAAGATTTGTTAACAAATTCTGCATCGACATGTCGAGGGAGAAAAAAAAAAGAATAATTAAAAGCAATCCGAACAAAGAGTGAAACGAGCGAACAACAACAGCATAAATAAAAAATAAAAACAAATAAAGAAACCGTAGTACATTGCATATATTATAGTAACATACTCTGAATCTATGCTTATCCATACACTCGTACATTCAAACAAATCGAAAAGTTCATACATACATTTCCGATTCGGATTCCGGCCAAAAGGATTAAAAGGGCCCTCTATAAGGTAGTCAATGCTATTGTCGCTGGTGTCGTCATCGTCATCGATGGCTTAGTAGCATATTCTTAAGATCGTGGTTGGTGTAGCTGTTGTGTTGTCGACATGGTCATGTCGATCTTCAGCAGCACACTCGCAGCATATACAAGTACTATATGTGGGGGACTTGAGGCCGTCTTCGTCTAATCTGCCTACAATCTTAAAAGGGTCGGTTACCGGCTTCATCCACACATCTTTCCTTACCATGTCGAAAGCATGGAAATTCTTGAAAAAGAACAAAAGGCAATATCCAGGCAGCGTGTGCATCCGCGAACCTCAAAACGAAAGATATTCTTTAAGGAAAATTTTAAAAAAAATGAAATTACTGAGGATAAAAGGAACAAAACGTCAAAAAATTGCAAGCATAAAACAGAACAAATGTTGAATAAGGATCTGCTGACATTTGACAAAGTTAAAAAAAGTAATTAACGAGGAAAATACCGCATGAAATGTGTCTGGATTGCGACGATTAACAGATGACAGGTCCTGTGAATGGAGATCGTTTTCTCATGGGAGTGCAGTTTAACTGGGCTGGTCAGTTTGTTTCATAGAAATTTTATTATTAACTTGAACGTTAAAATACAAGATTTCGACTTCGATAAGAAATAAACTTCTTAGGGAACTTGTACACCCTTTTTGAATGCAATCTAAATAGAAAAATTATCCATTTTGTTAGATTTACACACATCTAATTGGTAGTCTGTATTCGGCTAGCAAAATCCTGTTAACTTGCGATAATGTTTGTATTTTATTTCGCCAAAAAATTATACAAAACTTCCAACTTACCAAGCACTTGCCTTCCATTATTTTTTCTTTCAATTCGATGTTGTTCACAACCGTATATCAACTGCCAGATCAACCATTTACCAAACCAAGAAATTAATCATGACAGTCGTTGTCGTCGAGCTCGTCCCTCCTCGTAATTGTTGTTTTTGCTTTTGCACTGTTGTCAACGATAGGGTTAAGAAAACCTCCATAGCATTTTTTGGGGGAATCGAATAAGAAGTTGTGATAGTATATAGACTTTATACGGTTGAGAGTGTGTCCGCAATTGAATTCGAATCCTTCTCAGTCACGACATTTTAGTTTTCAGTCTGAAGATAAAATCATTTTTGGCGTCAAAGTTTTGTTATGTGAACTAAATAATGCTAGGGAGGACCACAGTTGAAACCTTTGCCAGAACGACTGTGAACGACGAATCGATCGATTGTACTTTTGCAAAAGTGCCAATTATAAAAGACATTTTAAAATGGATTAAGAACAAAGTCAAGGTCATGAACTTTATTTAAATATCCTGAAATTAAAGTGAGTGCTTAGATGTTGCAGCACTAAAATGCTTGATTTTGCATAAAATGTTTGAAGCATTTGTGTGAGAATACCAAAACTGTGTTCCATGATCTGCTCCCATCAAAATGCTTGTGTTAAAGAACACTTGAATCCGGTAAACAAGACATGGACCCGCTAATTTTGTCCTACGGTTTTCAAAATGATACCAAAAAATACAGAACATTCCTCCATTCTAGTAAGGAAGAATAGAATTGCGTCTACAAATTCCTGTGAAGTCATATCTTTGACTAAGCTTTCCGGAGCACGAGAAAGGCTCAACGCAGACTTACAACTGTAATCTTTGTTTATTAAGTACGAAATTGAGCGAAAGCATTTTTGCGAGATTGATCCGAAAAAGTCCTTAGAGGTTAGTTAACCTTAATTAAAAATTCGGCAAAAATTTCAACTTCCTCTGATTTCCTTGAAAGAGATATCAAATTAAAGCTCGTGCTCCGAACATTTTGATGCAGTAATTGGAATGTGATTTGGCTTAGTTTGGCGGCCGCGAAGAAGGGTGAAAGAGAGGCACTAGGACCGTTGGTAAATTGGACGTTAAACACGATTTCCGAGGCGTTGGTAGCGCTGGATGGGGTGAACGTAGCCTAATAATCGTGTACAATGATAACCAGGTGCGAAATTGAGAAAAGAAAATTTTTCGAAATTTCACCCGAAAAAATCGCAAGGGGTTAGCCTTACCTAAAAATTCGACAAAAATCTGAATTTTCTCCGATTTCCTTGAAAGAGGTATCAAATTAAAGCTCGTGCTCCGAATATGTCAAGGCAGTAATTGGAATCTGATTTGGCTTATTTTGGCGGCCGCGAGAAAGATAGATCAAATGCATCCCTTAAAAACGCAAATGTTAAAATTTTTGTCTAAAAAAACGGAAAACTTGAAATCTTCCGATTCCCTGCAATCATTTGTCATATTGAATCCCTAACTGAGATTGATTTCACTCGAATCATTTTACGTTGCATTCACAATAACTATCGAATTCTAACAAGATCTCAATTGCTACTGCATGTACTATTGGGCTTTTCAAAACCTGAATACAACCAAGAGATCGGACATTAAGCCGAGAATAATTGAAACTCTAAAATAAAGTCTCAAACAATCTGAAGGAAGCACCGTCCTGTTTAATTACTGTTATTTATTTATTTCTTGAGGTTCAACCGCTCAAGTAACAGTGGATAATCTAATTGTATATACATATACTTGATGGAGCTCCTTGAGAAAATCCGTAGTGAACAAGAATAGGATGATATTCATTATCACTACTACCTTGATTATTACAAAATTACTTTTCGCCACGCAAAAATAAAATTATTCCACCTAAGCGTTGCGTTCGCAAAATACAATATGAAATTTCTGTAAACACCCATTTTCCATTAAGAGCCTTAAACCCGAACCACTGCAGATCCTACTCTTTACGGGCTAACACATGATTTCCACCTTCTTTGAATCGTAATGGTATCTTAAATGATCACCAGCATCAAACTGATTATACATGCGTTTTATGTGTACACGAATGTGTACTTCGATGGAATTTCGTTATTCCCATCTTCAAATAATTCATAGCAATCATCCAACATCCAGCATTCCTCAAGACCCAAGGATTGTAATAGTACCAAGTAACTATAAAACAAGAATAGCTGAGATATCGTGGCTATAGCTGAGACTTTCCGTTCCGACCGTTTCCTATTAAGTGAAATGTTATATCTTATCCGTTGAGCGTAGACAAAACTTCCATTCCCACGTGAGATACAGCGCATTTCTGCTGCTTCTGCTGCTGCCAGGCTTCCTGTCCCACCCGACTCCGCCACCAATCAAAGACCCTACATGAGAGTACCAGGTACTGTATCTAGATTCTTAAGCCTCAACTTATACCTGTCTGGCTGTATTTTAATTATGCTAAAGCCCATAAACGATTCAAATGGTGAATTTAAAATCACTAGTTGTGCAACACAAGAACTCGTCTCTTCTCTTCTGATCAACTCACCCCGACGCTGGGCGCAGTTTGGTTCATCTTAGCATTGATGAGGACTTTGGTGCTATTCTGTGATACCACGACCAAGATCTGACCGGTCGGGCATCTTAAGCACAACACACAACTTCAGAAGGTAACCGCGAAATGTAATTTCGTATTTAAGATGCCTCTCATTGTTCGACACCAACAACGAACAAAAAGATGTAGCTAATTGTAATGTAACTGGATTTCTCAAGTTGCATTAGTCAGCCAAAGAATCTGCACGGTGCAGCAGCGTCAGCTTCCACATCAATGTAACCAACCGAGTCCTCCGACATGCCAAACGTACGTGGCACGATTGCATCGTAGTTTGTAACAATTAAGCCCAAGTGGATAATACAGCGTATGCTTTATGCAACTTGTTCAATAAAGAAATTCGAGAAAAAGACTGCAACAAAGTTATTATTGGCTATAAATAACGAAAATGCCGCCGCTGTTACCCTTTGTAGCTCTTGCGCCTGGGACTGTGATAGAAATGTTCATGCTGAGAATTTCAAGAGAAAAAAGAAAATAACTAGAAAGTTATGAATCCATTTAATTGGATCACAATTGAAATTCAATCGATAGATACGAAGGACGATAAGTTTTGATGCAAGCCAAGATGATTTTCTTATCAGCGGCAACGCATCCTGCCAAGTGGAGTGCACTCAGGACATGGTACCCTGATTCTTCTTTATTCTTCAGATGTATTTGGACTTGAGTGGGTCACTGGCTTAGACCCAATCTCCTAGATACTCGATTTCTAGTGAAAACGTTGTATTTGTATATCTTTTGAACAAGAAAAAATTCAAAATTACTATTCAATCACAAAAAAATTAACACTTAGTTTCAGATCAAAGCAACTGCATTTTCTTAAATTTTGACCATTTATTTGGAATTTAATAGCTGAAATAGAAAGTAAAACTTCATTGAATACATTTTTCTTTGTATTTTCTTTATCACGACATTCTCTTCAAAACGTGACCACTGAAGACTCGTCGAAGTTAATTATTTATGAAAACTTTACAGCAGAATTAATCCTGTCAGCGAGCGAAGAACACATGATCCGAAAAAATCCCATTATTGACACCATATCTCTTTTCACATTGTGATATTCATAAAATATAAGTTGAAATTGATCACACATATCCTTTCTCAATACTTGAATCTTAATTGACAATCAACACGGATGATGAAGTTAAGAAGGAAGCGAAAAAATTGATGGCATAGCAAAATTAGAATGATTACATGTCCACAGCGTGGCGGTGATGGTAGCACGCCGCTCCATCTTTGAAAGGTAATTAAGAAATGGTAGTAGCGGTCACTTAGCTTCTCTTGTATCCGATACTAATTCTCTTACTGCACGCTAGCGAAATAATTCCAGGAATTTCATTAATTTTAACCCAAGCACCAAAGAATTGGACATGATGGTTAAGCCTGAGTGAATGTGTTGGATGAAGTGTATTTGTCAAGTTTTAATTGGTTTCTTGTGAAATTGTTGAACGTCTTTTGTCGCTGCTGAAAATATGATAGGTATCTATCAAATGAAAAGGATACATAGAGCGGGAGCAATTAGTAAGAATGACACTCGAAATAATTACGACGAAGTTTCTACTGCAAAGAGCGGCTAGCGGAGTTGGCAAAATGAAATCCGGAAGAAGACTCGATCGAGTTTGATTACCTGCGAGCATTAGCCCTTAATAATCTTACCCGATGGGCTAATATTACTAACAAACCAAACCACACATAGAAAGCAAAAAAACAACTAAAACAGTTCGGCAAGGGTGCTCGCAAATGATAACCTTTTTAGAGTCTTTTTAGCTACATTCATATATAGTCCTGATAAAAGAAATCATAGAAAATGATTATGTATCTTGCAAACTTCTCCAGTTATGCTAGCGTCTGTACGACTTATTGCATAGCCGATCGCCCTGAACTCATCTTATCAATGATGTGAAAGAGACGCTAGACAGCGTGTCAACTGAAATAACTCTAGGACCCAATCAACTCTTTAAACCCCAAATAATCTAGACAACTGTGGAATTGAGGGAAAAGTCGGAACACTGATTGATGCACTGATTGAACACTGATTGATCTGAAAGTTTTCACCCTTTCAAGCACCCTCAGCTATCATCCTTAACAGCAATCGCAGAACAGCCAACAGCCAAACATACAATAAACATTCAAACGACTAAGCAAAGCAAACCTCTTCAGGAATTCGCTGCCATTCTATTCCTGCTTGAAACAAAAACATCTCCGACACAGTTTAACATTAGCTTCAATACAATTATCTTCCAATCAATCGCAAATCACAAACGTCTCGGATCTCAGTACAAAGATGATGCCCCCTCAAATTACAGCCTTTATTGGCGATTTTCGTAATTCGGTAGCTAGGTAGGTTGTCCACCCCCCAGGATAGCTCGTGCTAAAAGGCGTGGTGGTGAAATGCCTTATAGCTAAACACTTCAAAAGTTGGTCATGCACAAAGTTTAAGAGAACATACCTCACAACTTTTACTTTTAATGGCCCTCCTATGCGATCTACGTCGCATTCCTGCCTGGCTACTCATCCTGTGATGTACTTCAGCAAATCAGGCCCATCAGTAGATCGAAACTTAATCAACAACCAATCGTGCAGATCGTTTCAGACACTCATAACCATAAAATCTTCAAATTGAGATCGGTTTTTGTTTTTTGTTTCGCAAAAGCGAAAATTCCGTACAGTCTTCATTCAAGTGTCCTTTGTAAGGCCTTTTTGCTTATGTGAACTGCTGCAACTTACTATTAGCCTGGCGTTTCTTCTCAGCTTAGCCGCAATCCACAATGTTGTTTGATGCCTTCCTGCTTCTCTCCTACCCTCGTTTACAGCATTAAAGCGGGTACCATATGAGCCGCAATTACTTTAATTCTAGAGCACAAGAATGATTATCCCAGGAGTTAAGATACTCACTCACGTTAAATATGTAAGCTTAAAACCTCCACTCGACTTGAACTTGGCCCCGATGCGATGTATTGTGTTGTTGTTATGGGATTTGGGCTCCACACTGCTCCGCCGCCAGTTTCAGTATCGATGATATTTGCCAGTTAAACCATTTTGAATAATTAAATTTCATGAGATAAGCTATGCGTGGATGTTAGCAAGAATGCACGTATGCACATACATGTGGCGATATGTGGTTGGAGGTTTGATTCTTCGGCGAATTGGTTTGATGTAGTCTTGTTGTTTTGCATTACACCACGAAATCCATGCAAACAAGTGAATGTTAAGAATTATTGAACACGATCAGAACGAAGCGGGAATAGGGATCCGACAATTGTGGTAGATGTTTAGGGAACTTTTTACTTTTTGACTTTTTACTTTCAATGATTAATGAATGCAACGAAAATATTTGTTGGTCGATTCTTTGCATTGAAGCATTAAAAATTTAACAATTTAACACGTCGATTCTGTTGAATACTCACGTCCATTTATTTTGCCCAACAGAACGAGCCGGAAGGAACGCCAGATCTACCAGCCGCCAATCGTGCCCTCTTTCTCGAAAAAGTTCGCCAATCGAATGCAGCATGCCAAAGTGGTGATTTCGCCACGGCGGTGAGTCTGTACACTGACGCCCTGGCGCTAGATCCAGGCAATTATATCCTGTATAGCAATCGATCAGCAGCTAGACTAAAGCAAGGCCAATTCGCTCTAGCGCTTCAGGATGCAACAAAAGCTCGGGAGCTATGTCCTCAATGGCCTAAGGCCTACTTCCGCCAAGGAGTTGCGCTGCAGTGTCTCGGTCGCTATGGCGAGGCATTGGCATCGTTCAGTTCGGGACTTGCGCAGGATCCGAACAACAAACAGCTTCTGGCAGGATTGTTTGAAGCTTCGATAAAAAGCCCGTTGCGAATGGCGCTCGAACCAACGTTCCAGCAACTGCGAACAATGAAGCTAGATCAATCACCGTTTGTTGTGATCTCTGTTATAGGACAAGAATTACTACAGGCCGGACAGTATCATTCGGCCGTCACGGTCCTTGAAGCTGCATTGCGGATTGGATCATGCTCGTTGAAACTACGTGGATCAGTATTTAGTGCCCTAAGCTCGGCTCATTGGGCACTCAACCAACTTGATAAGGCCATAGGATATATGCAACAGGACCTAGCCGTCGCCAAAAGCCTTGGAGACACTGCCGGGGAATGTCGTGCTCATGGAAACCTTGGAAGCGCTTACTTTAGTCAGGGATCGTATAAAGAAGCACTCACGGCCCATCGATATCAATTAGTATTAGCAATGAAATGTAAGGACACGCAAGCGGCAGCAGCAGCCCTCACGTCATTAGGCCATGTATACACTGCCATAGGAGACTACCCTAATGCACTGGCCAGTCACAAGCAATGTGTGCAATTGGTCAAACAAATGGGTGATCGGCTGCAGGAGGCTCGCGAAATAGGAAATGTAGGAGCTGTTTATTTAGCGATGGGCGAGTTTGACTCTGCCGTCGACTGTCACACACAACATCTGCGATTGGCTCGAAAATTAAACAATCAAGTGGAAGAAGCTAGAGCGTACAGTAATCTGGGATCCAGCCATCATTATCGACGGAGCTTCGCCCAAGCAATAACGTTTCACGAACAAGTCCTTCGAATCGCTCAGCAGCTCGGGGATAGAAATATTGAAGCGAGAGCGTATGCAGGTTTAGGACATGCCGCACGATGTGCTGGAGATTTTGCGCAGGCCAAACGATGGCATGAAAAACAGCTAGAAATGGCTTTGGCAGCACGCGATAAAGTTGGTGAAGGTAGAGCCTGCTCGAATCTCGGTATTGTCTATCAACTTTTGGGAGAACATGATGCGGCATTGAAACTTCATCAGGCACATTTAACAATTGCCAGACAGTTGCAGGATCGAGCTGGTATGGGTCGAGCTTACGGCAATATTGGTAATGCTTACTCTGCAGCTGGACTGTATGAGGCGGCCATAAAGTACCACAAGCAAGAGTTGACAATTAGTAAGGAGGTGCACGATCGAAGCGCAGAGGCGTCAACACATGGCAACCTAGCTGTCGCATATCAGGCGTTAGGAGCTCATGATATGGCCCTGATGCATTACAGAGCTCATCTCAACATCGCCAGAGAACTCAAAGACACCGCAGGAGAAGCTTGCGCCCTATTGAACCTTGGAAACTGTCTCAGCTCCAGACAAGAGTTCGCTCAAGCCGTTCCATACTACGAACAATATTTAATGCTCTCTCAAGAGCTTGGCGATGTGGCTGCTGAAGGGAAAGCCTGTCACTTCTTAGGTTATGCTCACTATTGCATAGGTAATTACAGAGAAGCGGTGCGCTATTATGACCAGGATCTAGCATTGGCCAAAGATTTGCAAGATAAAATGAATATGGGACGTGCGTACTGCAATTTAGGTTTAGCTCATTTAGCTTTGGGAAACAGTCAAGCGGCACTTGAGTGCCAAAAGTATTTCTTGGCCGTAGCACACATGACAAACCATTTGCCCGGAAAATTCAGAGCTCTTGGGAATATTGGTGATATTCTAATTCGGACAGGAGAAATTGAGGAGGCTGCAAAAATGTATCAACGTCAACTGGCATTGGCACGGCAAGCACGGGAAAGACCAATGGAGGCAGCGGCATGTGGTGCGTTAGGATTGGCGCATCGACTTGTAAAGAAGTTTGACAAAGCTTTGGGATATCATACGCAAGAGCTGACGCTGAGGCAAGAAATGGGAGATCTCCATGGAGAGTGTAGGGCACATGGTCATTTGGGTGCTGTACATATGGCGCTCGGAAACTATACGCATGCTGTGAAATGCTATCAGGAGCAGCTAGAACGTGCGCAAGATCTCCAAGATTCCGGCATCGAAGCGCAAGCGTTTGGAAATTTGGGCATAGCCAAATTGAATATGGGACATTATGAGGATGCAATAGGTTTGTTTTGATTCATATTTTGGTGGAAAAGTTGTTTAAATAAGTTCTTTTATTTTAGGCTACTTGGAGCAACAATTAGGCACTTTAGAACAAGTCACTACACCAACTGCACAACATGATCGAGCAAGGGCGCTAGGACATTTAGGAGATTGTTACGATGCACTGGGAGACTTTGAAGAAGGCATTAAATGCCACGAAAGACATTTGCAATTGGCATCAGCATTACAGAGTTATCGTGATCAGGTAGGTGGTGCGATGAATAATTCAATATAAATAATATAAAGTTCGAACCTGCAATACCCAACCATACAAGTATGTTTGGATTGAAAAGAATCAAGCTGCAACAACCGGAATCAATTTGAAATAAAAAAAGGCCGTCGAGAACCAACGATTTCTCAGAGATTTCCTTTCAGGTTCGACTTTCTATATGTGTTCATAAGACTACTATGCACATATTAACGTCTTCTAACTAATTAGCAAATATTCTAAATCGGGAGTATATTGAACAACACTAAGGCCATTTTTCAATCATTCCTGGTGTGTCTTCTTTAAGTCCTTAGGTTCCCTTCTCTTAGTTCTCAACAATCTTGGAACAGTCCTAGAAAAGCCATTATCGGAAAAAACGATGATCCAAATATACATTCTCTCTTATAGGAACGTGCATACCGTGGTCTTGGCCATAGCCATCGAGCCCTCGGCAATTTACAAGAGGCCCTCGTGTGTCTGGAAAAACGATTAGTAGTAGCCCACGAACTTGGCAGCCCCGAAGCAAAAGCAGCTGCTTACGGAGATCTAGGAAGTATTCATAGTGCCTTGGGCAACCATGAACAAGCGGTGAATTGTTTGGAACATCAACGTGAAATTGCAAATGAACTTGGTGATCGTGTGACAACCTCCGATGCAACAAGTGCATTGGGCAATGTTTATCAACAAATGGATGATTTAGAATCAGCTCTCAAATTGCACAAACTGGATTTAGAGCTTGCTGAGAGTATTGCGATGCTATCATTACAAGCAAGAGCATGCGGCAATCTAGGCTCGGTTCATGAATCGTTAAAGAACTATTTGGAAGCAGTAAAGTTCTTTGAAAAACAGCTGTCACTCACATCTGATCGATTAACTAAAGCACATGCGTGTGGAGCGTTAGGTGAGATCCTTTTTAAAATGCTCGTCGAATTTTGAACTGACATAAAATATTCAAATTTTGCTAGGTCGCGTGTTCCACCAAATGGGCCAAACAGCTCAATCAATAAACTTTCTACGACAGGGATTGGCGATTGCCCAGTCACTGAATAAGTCTGAGGAGGAGGCGAAGATAAGACATCAATTAGGTAAGTAGCGAAATAATGAAAGTAAATTAATTCCCTTCTCCAAAATAAATATATGATGTATTAAACATTTTTGAAACAACATTTCTAGGTCTTGCATTACGTGCATCGGGCGACAATGAAAATGCCCGAACACAAATGGAAACCGCCGCCCAAATATTGGAATCCGTCCGTTTTGATCAAAGATCTCCTGAAGCACGGACAATTCTTTTCGATTTGCAAACTGCTTGCTATCACGCTCTTCAACAAATCCTTGTTGCAATGGGACGAAATGAGGAAGCTCTTGTTGCAGCTGAACGCTGCAAAGCAAGAACCAGCCCCGACACAAACAGTATTTCGCGTAAAACAATGGTCACATGTAGTGAAACAATCTTTGATACTGTAAATAAGGCTAAAACCAACGTTATCTACTTCAGCTTAACTGGTGATGAATTGTACGCTTGGTTCTTGCAACCACAAAAACGAATTGTACGGTTCCATTCGGTTAAAATAAGTGAAATTCAAATGACTTTGAAAGTTTCACAAGAAAAGTCCAAACGAGCCTCAAAGGACAATGGAAGCTTGCTGGAACAGTATATTAATACAGTAAGGGATAGTTTAGGAGTGAACTCAGATAGTGTTCTGCATGAAGGCGATGGAAGTGGATGGAGATCGTCATCAGAGAACTTGCTAGACGACTTCACTAATGAAAAAGCTGGATTCCTTAGAATGGTCAACAGGAATCATCTGCTCAACTCAAGCAACTATTCGTTAAGCTCTTTATTTAGCTTGGGAAGTGTTGGAGGATCTGTTGCGAGCTTACAAGGATCAACGCGCTCGATCGGTAGCCTGCAAGGCTCCACACGATCCCGACGTAATCAAGTAGTTATTCCATGGCAAGGACCAGCTTGCTTGCACACTCTATACAACATGTTGCTGCAGCCCTTTGACGATTTACTCCCATCAGGAGGCACAGCGTCACGAGTTGGACGCAAGGAACTAATTTTGGTTCTAGAAAACGAATTGTATTTAGTTCCATTCGCAGTGCTGCGTAGTGGACAAGAAGATGGAGAATATCTCTCAGAGAGATGCTCAATCTTAACCGTTCCCTCCCTGCAATCGTTGCGATTAAAGAGTAAAATAATAAAGAGTAGGGAGCAAGCTGAAATATTAAACAGTGCCTTAGTTGTTGGCGGACCTCGCATTCCTTCTTCACTATCTGAGACATGGGGTTGGTCAGAATCCCCAGCATCATTACAAGAGGCAGCTATGGTCGCCGACATGTTGCACGCAAAAGCTTTGATTGCTTCGAATGCCACAAAGGAAGCAGTCATATCTGAATTGCCAACCGCCGAGTGTGTACATTTCGCTGCAAATCTTAGCTGGAAACTGGGAGCTGTCGTTCTAAGTCCTGGCGATGTTTTGGAATCTCAATCACAAAAACGATTCTATCCAAATTCATCGGGTGAAGTCGATAATGAAGAGGAAGGAAATGATTTGTCTTCCGGAAATATTGAAATCCCACCGTTGTCCGATTTTATTCTGAGTGCTGCTGACGTGCTAAATATGAAGTTGAATGCGAAGTTAGTAGTGCTAAGTTCCTATCATTCAATTGAACCGATTACTGGTGCTGGAGTAGCGAATTTAGCTGGAAGTTGGCTTTGTGCAGGAGCGGGTGCTGTTCTGATTTCATTATGGCCGGTTCCCGAGACAGCTGCAAAGATTTTGCTGAGAGCATTCTATTCTGCCTTGCTGCAAGGGTCACGAGCTGCTAAGTAAGTAATAAAAACTTTGTTTTTTTTTGTTTTGGTAATAGAGTAAGTAAGTAATACAGTAAGGAAAATAGTGATATTAGAAAAACGTTCAGATACTAACATTCGTTATTTTTATTTACAGAGCCTTAGCGGAAGCCATGCAAACAGTTCAACACACTAAACACTTTGCCCATCCAGCTAATTGGGCTGGATTTCTCCTTATCGGTGGCAATGTTCGTCTTTCCAACAAGGTCGCCCTGATGGGTCAAGCCCTATGCGAACTAATGAAAACACCAGACAAGTGCCGCGATGCCTTACGTGTTTGTTTACACCTCGTTGAAAAAAGCCTACAGAGAATACATCGTGGCCAAAAGAATGCAATGTATACGACCCAAAAAAGTATCGACAACAAGGCAGGCTCGGTAACAGGATGGAAGGATCTACTAATGGCAGTTGGTTTCCGATTTGAACCAGCGGCAAATGGTATCCCATCGAGTGTCTTTTTCCCACAATCAGATCCAGAAGATCGTCTGTCACAATGTTCAGCAAGCTTACAAGCATTGTTGGCCCTGACCCCAACAACTTTACAAGCCTTATCGAAGCTGGTTAACAACTGTGAGATCGCTGATGATATCATCGGTGTAATTCGTAACGTATTGGCACAATATCCGCCGAAAGGAAGTCCCGAACTAGAGAATAGTATTGAAATACCATTGAGCGTCCGACTATGGAGAGTATCGGGATGTCATGAACTGTTGGCATCACTGGGTTTTGATTTGATGGAAGTTGGACAAGATCAAGTAACATTACGAACAGGAAAGCAAGCGAATCGAAGGAATTGTCAATTTGTTTTGCAAGCCTTGTTAGCGCTCTTCGGTAAGTCAGCTAAACATTCCCTTTATGAATCTCCTTGAATCGATTCAATTAACATTGAACTGTCTAAATTTCCTGAAAGACCGTGGGGTTAAGCCTTTAATAGCTAACATAAAAATTTACATTAGGTTAGGAAACATAATTCGCCGATTTTAAGGAAAAAATAAAACTGTTTTTTGTTCAGACTATAAATTGGTAATTAGTGCTTCGAATTTCAGATAAATAAACCCATATCAAAAAATTATTTTAAAATTCACTTCAAGCCTCTTCCCACCACTGCTTTCAAGCTCTATGCACTGTGGCTAAAAAAAACATTAGACAAAATTAACAATTTGTATCCATTCTCACTTCAGATACTCAAGAAGCACCAAAAAGCCTTGGACTCGATTCAAGCAGCAGTTCCGAATCGCTCAACGAAGATGTTCGAGCGGAAAATGTTCAAGCAACATCAACAACATCCCAAGGCATTCTTCCACAACGTAGCATTTCACCAGCAGCCACCGTCAAATCGTTAAATTTAAACATATCCTGTCCGCCACTTCCACTTCATCGCCCTCCAATTTTGAGTAGTGGTAGTGCCTTCATCTCTTACGTACGTAGCCGAGGCGAGCCCGACGGTGGACGCAATGATGTAGATATCACCCCAAAAGTTCAACCGAACCCATCGAATCTGTACCAAGCGAACCATGATTCAAGCTTAGCCAATACAACGGATAGTGAGCTTTCTGATGGATATACATCGCAAACATTGTGTAAACCTGTTGGCACAAAATTAGGATACGCTAGCTTAAGAGGTCCTGTACGAGTATCCCGTCCAGGCGGTGGAGGTGAAAGTGATGCCGCTTTCACACCAAGTCCACCAGTTACATCGCAAGGTTTGGTAGAGCCAAACGTTACTTTAGCCCTAGCCCATCAGACTCGAATCAGACACCTCTATTCGAGCTCTTCGATGAACTTCTTAGGGGACAGCGTGATCCCGGAGCTAACTGTGCCACCAAATATGTCTCGTCGACCGGACAGCTCTAGTTCAGCCAGCTCGACAACCGATTGGGAAGGGTCGGGCCATGCAACAGTCTTGCGCCGAACAAATCAATCACAAGCACTTCCACCGCTCCCACCACCACGTCAAAACTTGCCATTAGTTGATAGTCTACGTCCACTGGCTCCACTTGCCCCCGTATACAACAATCTTGGAAATCTCGCCATGCCTGGATCGTCGAAAGGTGGCTTGCTAAATCCTATGGAATCGACTAGCTCGGATTCAGAGTTCGAGCGAGGCTTAGAAGTCGCGCCTCCAACTCTGTCCAACTTGAGATTGAAGTCGAAAACAAAATTGGGTGTACATCAAACAACAAAACGGATGTCCGATCAAATCGGCTTTATGGATCGTCTCAGCGTTCGAACTGAAGTTTCAGGAGCTAGTACAAGCACTGTAAACACAATAAGCAGAAAGCCACTAACCTTGCCTGAAGATGAGAATGCTCTAGTCTTCAACTCTTCCAACCTTTACTTCTCACCATCCGACAATGAAATTGAACCAAAGAAAGAATTAGCGCAAACTAAGCCAATGCCATCTACGTCAACGACCGTGAGTAAGGAGGTTGTCAAAGCGGCGGGAAGTAAGAACATTCAGGACTCCATCATTCGCCATATGAACCGTGAGATGACACCAACGATTTCAGAAGTATATCACGAAAGGAATTTGGGACTAGGATTAGCTCCGCCTCTATCCAAGCTGTTATTGAGCAAAAACTACGAGGAATCGGATAATAAACTTTCGGCGACAGGTTGTGCCATCAAAAGTATTGTGGAAGCTGTAAGCGAAATGGAGTTTGGCTCCCAACCCTCGACTAGTACGCAGGCACAAGTAACGCAGGAAACGTGTCCAGTGTGTGGCGAGCCGGCTGATATAATTTGTCGTTGTAAAGCGGCTACTGCCCCCAAAAAATCATCATCCAAGCCATGGCTGAGCAATATACCATCTAATATTGTGAAGGCAAGCGATCTTACCACCGCTGATATCCTGGAGCGACAACACAAAATGAAAACCAGCTCATCCGAGGGCAATTTAATTGGGACCGTTAAGCGAGCCAGCAGTCCTTTTTCTGAATTATCCAGACGCGACGAAGGTGATGGACGATCTGTTGCTGATTCACAGTGCAGCGGAAGCTATAAGGCTGATTTGAATAATGCAACAACATCAAGTAGCCAACTGCAGGTGAACCGAAGTAAATTTGGAACGTAGGATTAAGCAAAAAGCAATCTTTTTCTTACTGCGAAATGGACGTAATTAGATTAGGGAAATAATGTTTAGCTTAAGATAGCCCATAGGTGATTGATTAGTTATTAAGCCTGTTGTATTATTTTCGTTTTTAATTCAGCATTTCTAATTTTTTAAGATGACTTTGATGCATTAAATCGAACCAAGATGATTTTTGTAAATATTATTTCATAGTTGCAGTCATACTAAATATGTATTACTTTTCTACATTGATTGATACAAATTTTTGTACTGAAAAATAAAGCAAGGCAAAGATTAAGTAAATATTTTTAATATTTATGGATGCAAAAACTATTAACTTCCTTGGGCTTCAGAAGAATGGAAGCTTAGCACAAATAAGGTAGTCTTCAGTGAGTAGGAAACACAAGCACACTAGCAGAAGCTCTGAGGACTGGAAGGAAGGCCCGCCATTGACCGCAGCACGTGGAAAACGTGATTCTGGTGCTATGACGTTTGCGCTGTAAGGTAGTTATGCAGAAACTCCATGTTCTACAGGAGGACAAGATGGACAAAATGCTACACGATTCATTTCTCCACAAATCCTTATCTGTGTTGATGCGGCCTCCAGAGAAAAAACAGTAGACCGCCCAGTCTTCTCAAATAGATACTTGCGATCTATGCTATGCTATACTATGCTATGGCTCTGAAGCACAACACGTCGAGACAAACTGAAAGCATTTATCAAAATTAATAGAGCTTGGAAATTTTGCGAACGAAATTCATTAAACCCCTTTTAGGATTGTGTGCATAAAATTATATTTACTTCGAATTTGTTCAGTTAGTTCATATTATTTTTTATTTTATTTAATTTTTTTATTTTTCACAGCGCATACACCTCCTTACTTAATATAGCAATCAAATAATATTCAATTACTTCTGCTTTTATACTTTTCATAATTTTTTTTTTATAATTTTATCAAAATACTTTAATAATATAGTTTTAACGTAAGGTTTGTTTTTTTTTCCTGTTCCGTCTTCTTCTGGTTCTTGCAAATTTACTCAAACATACTTCTTACGGTTTTCCATTACATATTTATACCTTATGCATTTATTCGCTCATAACTTATATATTTCGATCTATATATTTTTTTAAATTTATATTTATTCATTAGTGATTTTTTGACTATTAGAATCAAAACACAGCACCCGATATTGATAAGTGCCGTTTTGTTTTTATTTATCTGCTTGGTATGCGAATAAAACCTTTGCAGCATTCTTATTTTTTCATTATGTGTTTTTTATTTTCTTTTTTTCGTTTAAATTAGCGTCTTCTTATTTCTTTCGCACAAGCTTAATAGTCAATTGAGATGATCACTTTTCGCCTTTTGACATTGAATTTGAAAAACACGGTATTTGGACTACAACGGTCAAACATTTCGAATGAAACGCCCTATTGTTGTCTACTGTACACATGCTGTAATTGCATTTAAAATTGAGTTTATGGAAAATTGATCGTCTCAATCGTTGTGTAAATACAGTGGTGTAAGAGAAATTTCACTTATCGCATTGCATGCATCAATAAAACTCGCGTGTTCCAAACTCGCACTAAAATGTTTAGCATGTTTTAGTTTTCATTTCGACTAGATTTCACGATTCACGATGTGCTGCTGCTCTCTTTCTTACCTTATTTAATCTGACCTGATCGAATGTACGCAGCCACTAAAGAATAAGAAAAACCCAGCTTCATTTATGCATACCAAATCAATATGACAGACTGACTGACTGATGACAGACTGATTTTTAAACACGATGCATGCATGCATCGCGATCGAGTGAACTGTTGTTATGACAAATATTATTTAATCACTGAATTAAATGAATTAAGCAACGATCAAATATTTACCATTCGGATGCATGGCGTAAAATAACAGTTTTCTCTCTAGTTGCTTCCGTTAAACATTAAAATACCCTACATTCGCTTTTACATAAACAGATACATTTTCTTCCTTTTTTTCAATTTTTTTTTTTATTTATGGGTGTATTTCTATGAAAATTATGATATGAAATGTTAAAAAATTAACAGGAATTTAAGTTAAAAAAAAAAAAAAATAGTGGTGAATAAATTCAAACATCTCGAATAAATGAGCAGTGTAACAAACTAAAACAATTCATATTCTTTGCATTTTATATACGTTTTGCTATTCGTTTTCATATAATTGTAATTTAATTAGCTTTGTTCTCTTTTAATTTGCGCTCCTCTAGTTCTTTTCATTTGTTTAAGTAATTGCTTAAATACAACGTTTAGAGATTAAAGATCAACTTCTCTCGCATTTATCATTTTGTATGTAATAAAAACCAAGTCTCTTCTCTCTTGGATGTAAAACGGATTGTAATATTGATTTCTATTCACATCAAGTGCAAATATTATGCAAAATCAGCTTGCTGCAATGCGTAGTATGCGCGATTTTGCTCTAGCGTTTACGAGTTTGCTATTACTGATAGTTATTATACATGAAATATTGGGATGCATAAAAATCTGATCGCTATTTAATGTCAGAGGACTTCAATGTTTCTCTCTTCTTTTTTCTCTTTTGTTTCATTTAATAATATTCTTTACCTTCACTAGAAATATTTATCGTTATGAACATTTTCTTTATTTTAATTGATTATAAGAACTACCTAAAGCCGTAATTGTTACTCCCGTGTAATGTGCCATTTTATAATTTAGAAATCTCTTAGTTTAATTTACTTCAAATATTTCGTAGAGCATTATTGAACAAAAAAAAAAAGAGTGAAATTTACATAAATATTGCATACTTCTAATAGTTCTTTTTTGTTCTATTTTTACTGTTGCTTTAAATTAAGTTTTATACCCTACATATTTTTAATTTCTTTTTTTTATTGTAATTTTCTCATTTTTTCTTTATTTTCGGGTTTACTCAATAGTTTTAAATAATCTCTATTCTCACGAGATTTTCGACGGTTAATTTTGCAAATATTTCACCAATAGAACAATGCAATCAAATTGTATCTTTTGCCTTTGTTTCACTGTTATACACGCACACTTGCAGAATCACACATTAGCTTTTGTTTTAAATTCTAACGTAATTTTAGTTTTACTTTTATTATTTAGCTAAAGATTTTTTTAAATCAATCTTGCGCGACGTAGCCTAGCGATGTACGACGACTTTGCTTTTCCTCTGTACACTGCAATCCATTTGTTTCCGGCTTTATTGTCCATTATAATATTCCGTTTCACCATTGACCCCATGCAAAATATCTTCCCATGCTGAAATTTTTGGTAGACAAAAACTATTAGATTGGAAATTATTAGGATTTAAGGGATTAGTATTTTCTTCTATTCAATTATTATTCTTCGAACATATCAACGTGATCGCGCTAATATTTCTGGAACATTCCAAAAATAACTCACATGTGTGGAACAAATAAATCGACAAGTGTCTAGAGACCCCCAATGACCATACCGGACAATTTGGACAGCTCATAAAAGATTTCATCTAGCTGATCCCACCACACCCTTAGGTGAAGATACTGAATGTGAGGACAAGACCTTCGTTTATTGCGCTAGGGATCGTCGTACCGCACTCATTTTATCATCCCAGTAATTGCAAACAACTGCTCCCACAGGTAGCTAACCCCATTCGACGTCCCTTGACTTCAACTTACGCTGCAAACACGTTCCATGCTTTCACACAATTTCTATGGCTTTCTAATTCAAAGCAAGTGTATAGGCTCGACTCTTCATTGAACATTGCCACCAACTGTTCATGATATAACTGTTTCTGTTGTTCAGGACATTTTTTTTTTTAATTTATAATTTTCAAGCCTTTTCTGCATGCTTGTTTAGCTCAATCATATTCACTATAACACTTACTAAAAAGAACTGTAACTTTCCACGGCATTTCGTCATTTGGAAATAATGAAGTGCCCTTCTCTGATGCAAAACAAAGGGTTCTGTTCAAATTTCATATTGTGAAAAAAGACGTTCCAACCCACCAGCATTATGCCCAATATTACATTTTAAAAAACACTACCATAGAATTCAAACCAGTCATACCTTAGAAACTGCTACTAACAAATGCAAAAGGACACTTCAAATTTTTTGAACAATATTCCGGTTAAGATTATCAAAGTAAAGGCTTCTCAGACGACTCAGATATATTTAACATAAAAATAACACAAATTCAATGGGCATATTGCAAACTTATTGTGTTACTAAGAAGCTTTTCCAGAAATTCATGTTCCAAGCATTAATGGTTTTAAGCGTTATATCCTTTAGTCATTAGACACCAACTACGACACTGTCAAAAAGTGATGGCACTGTGTCACGCTGAGAAGTATTTGCACAACATTCCAAGCGATGACCAAGGGGTTGAATATCTCCACGGAAATTTTAGGGCGAGCAACTAACGTTTCGATGAGGAGTAGGAAATGGCAGATATGATGGAAATACTAATATCTGTTTACATATAAAGAAAGATAAAAGCCTCAACTGTCAAACGAGAACATCAACAATCGATTAAGACTTTGCCAACGACTCAACGATGAAGGCCCCGCATTCGTGCTCCTAAGCTTTATGCCAAGGATTTATTGACTAACATACTTGCATTCCAAACCAAATCCACATAACAACTGAACGCGCTATCCCTTACGAATACCATCAATACAGATTTCCAAATTCAGTTTGAAAGTGATGATAGTTGGCGGTATCAGTCGTGGTAAAAGCAAACTTCACTTTATAAACTTGTCCTAGATATGTTGAGAGATATAGCTACAGCACAAACAACGTTAAGAACTTACTTGGATGTTTCAACACGTTGAGTTAGACTGGAATGATCAGGAAATTCATGAGATTGTAATTGAAAATATGATTTCAATCCTTGAAATATCAGGCAGGTTGAAGGAGAGTATATTTAGGTATAAAGATGAAAGAGAGTAAATTACTGTGAAAGACTTTTTTTAAAGTTTTCGAAGCAGAATGCTCCTTTTGGAAGTTCCTGATTAGTTCTTACAACTTTTCAGTTTCGACTGGAGAGTTCTTTACAACAAGGAGCCAACTCGACTGTCCAACCATATTGCACAGCTCCGTTAGAATGTTCTGTCAGCCTTCCCTTCCAACCCTTCCACCTATAAATCACGGACATTGCCCTGGCTTTTAAATGATCTGGGAAGCTTCGCGTCTACTTCACCAGAACAGAATCGCCTACGCCATTGTTGGATCACATGAACAAATCATCCTGAGGTTCGTAAACTTCGCAATTTATTTGCTGTAAAATTCCTGTCATGCTTGATGACCAGTTACCCAGAAGGACACTAAAACTTTTCTCTTTCTTTAAAGTGTTTTAAAACGACTTATTTAAGCATTCCCAACAATCTTGACTTCTCGATCTTCGAAATTTTAATTATGAACTTTTGAAAACTCTCTTTCAACGCGTCGCTCTTGAAGAGATCTTACCAGGTTTCTTTGTATAGGTTTCATAGCCATAGCATAAGATGGGATGCAAAAATACCTAACCTACGTTCACAACGCTGCAATGGAATTATTTTTTTTCTTTTCCTGCCCGAAGATGCCTTGAAAGCAATCTCCATTTCATTATAAACACCATTGTATCAATATTTCCATATCCTCAAGCATTTCTACATCCCAAATTTACAAGTAAGGAAATCACTCTGATTCTACATAAAATAGACAATAAACATGTCACTTACCGAGTCCGACGAAATCTACGAGTTTTTCGTAACTGGCCGAGTTAATGTCATGTGTTATTGGTGGTGCGACAAAGCGGATATTTATTTCTTTCCTAGCATTATTAACCATTCGCTTCAGCATATCACAACTTGACTTTTGTTGCAAAGTGGTCGAATCTGTAGTGTAATTTGTTGTTGCAGTACCAGCCGCATTTCGATTTGTATAATTATTGTTCGTACAATTTTCCAATTGAGGTTTCGTTTCATTTCCAATTAAATTGCTGCTGTTGCTGTTTCCTATCAACGACGATGTTGACGACGATGAGGACAATGAAGGGATTTTTCCAGTAGCCAATGTATCATTTATCAAATTTATACTGCTATTGTTATTATTGTTATTACCGCTAGTATTTTTCACTATTTGACTAATATTTACATTTTCTGAGTTAGTAGTGCTGTAACTTTTCATTAGATCGTTATTTTTTATACTAGGATCGTATTTAGTTACTTCGTTTAATTTAGTTTCTTTACTTTTGTTGCTAATAGTACTATTCGCAATATTATTACTAAGCACTTTAGATGTGGCTGCCGACGACGATATTGATTGAGTATAAGCTTCAGTTGTTCCTAATGGTGTTACGACAATGTTTGATTGCGGTTGTAAATGAGGAGCGAGGAATTGTGAAGACATCGAAGAGCTTGTAGTTACCATAATTATTGCACTATCATTGGGGAATGGAGATGCATTCATCGATACTGTTCGACTATCTTGTGTCGAATTTGTATTAGGATCCGATTCGAATGCAACGTACAACATGCCTGATGCCTTTGCAGGAATTGTGCCGGTAGAGGAAGATACATTATTTTGGTCCATCGATTCGGAGAAAATGCTACGATTATTTGATGATGAGTATCCTTGGTCTGAATGCGGTGATAGATGAATATCTTCATGGACAGTGTCTGACACTATGCTGCTACTGCTGTTAACATCCGGTACAGATAGATTGTAGCCTGTTGAATCATCCAAGTGATGATTGCTCTCAAATAGGCGTAACTCTTCCTCGTTGAAATCTCCAAATGTGAAATCACTACCACCGTACATTCCGCTATCACTAGAATCATTTAAAATTATAACTGCTGGACGATTTGAATGCTTCCCTTGCGATGATATCGACGATAGTTGAGTATGGTTCAAATTCATTTCGTCGCCACTAACATTGGACGTACTTTGTTGCTTCTCCTTCTTCGATTTACGACTTGCAGTCCAATTTACGCCGCTACACACTTGTTGCTGCTGGCAGTCCGCCCTAGTCGACTTTTTCGAGTTACCAGTTACAGGAGCTGTTGTGTGGCTCGCCTGTTGCAAAAATTCACTTTCAATTGTTCCGTCAACGGAAACTGTATTCGAATTTACTTGCGTTTGTATTGGTTGCTGTTGTTGCGGTGTTTGTTTCGTCGAATTCTTCCCGTTTGCTTCCAACAAACTCAATGTCGAAGTTTCAGAGCTTGCTTTGGTATTAGCTTTTAGTTTCTTTCCATTATTAGCTAATATAATACTACTACTAGTACTACTGCTTATATTTCCTAAATTATTACTACTAGATGATGAGGTAGCAGCTAGATTTGTATTCATATCTAAATTATTATTAATGACTATTTTGGATGTATCACTCAAGGCAGAGGTTGCGGAGGATGTAGATGCAGATGCAATGGAGTTACTTGACGACAATGATGCAACATCGGCCATTCCAGTTGGGCTTTCGTTGCAGTGCACACGTGGCATTGGCGTTGATGTTTGTTGTTGTTGCTGTTGCTGGATCTGTACTGAAGATGAGGGAGGTGAACGTTGCTTGGATGAGATCATTTGATTGGCTGCAGGGAAGGCCAAACCTGCTCCACTGCCTGGATTTTGCAATGATTTAATATCACTAATCGAGTTTTGAGTTGAATGCCTTTTTACCGTCTTCTCTAGTGCCGGGTATTGTTCGGCGCTATAGAATCGCTCATTGTCGGCACTTTTTGATTTTTGTAAAGTTTGCTTTAGGTTATCCCCGCTGCGAATCACATCAGTCAGTTTTGATGGTGCCGATGTCGTAGCTGCTTGTGCTTTGCCAAATCCTTTTATCAAAGCTGAATCGGCAATCATTTTATCATCACTGGAACCTTGCAAATATCCAACCTGCTTCACAATAGTGCTCGTACTACTCGAACTACTGCAACTCGAAGCTCCGTCGTAACTGTTAGACGCCCTACTGCTCCGATCGGTTGCCAAATCCGGGAAATCTTTAGCCAAAGATTTTGATTTAGCGCTTGAGGACCGATTTTTGGTCGAGCTCAACTGTGCTGTGTTCAAGCCTGCTTCGACTGAAACTATATTCGAGGCGTTCGACACAGTAGATGCAGACACCGCAGGCCATTTGTCCTTCTGATTTCCGCTACTCGTTTGCCAAGCCATCACATTTTTATTTGCATTCACAGTGCGTGCAATGTCAGCGTAAGATTGATGTTGCATTTGCGATCCACTGCCAGATTGATGACGATTGCTAACAGATTCAATAGGAAGTGAGTGAACCGAGTCTAAATCGCTCGAATCCGACTTCTCTGACGGGGGAACTGACGACGTAGACTTTCGTCTCGAGTCGTGCGGATTAAAAGCTGTCAAATATGTATCACGATCGGTCGAGAAACTGTTGCTGCTTTGATATTTCTTTTGACCGCCCGAGTTATGTTGCATTGCAAATGATATTACCTTTCCGGACGTACTACGAGTCTCCTCTAAACTTTGTCGTTTTTTCGAGCGTTTCTTTTTCGTAACTACATGGAATTCGGCTGTTTCGCTCTGAGCGGACTCCATAGACAAAACAGAAAGACTCCGCTCGCTCTTTTTCTTCTTTTGAGGGCCCTTCTCTGTCTTATCTGCCTTTTCAAGCTTTTCCATTTGCTTTTCCACGTTTTCCTTTGCCTTACGTGATTTCTCCTTTTCCTTAGTTTTTTCTCTCACTTCCTCGATTGCGTTATTCTCTCCGAGATAAGTCAATTCCTCCGTCCCCCACGACCTTCTTTCACCTCTTTTCGTATTTTGTTTCACATTCTCCTTCCCATCGTTAGGACTAGTAGATACTATCGGAATATTTTTCTTTCCTTTCGTTCGCATTATTACACCAGCTGCCAATTTATCGTCCTCATCAAGTTTCGTACAACTTCTCAATTCCTCCAGCGATGAACACTTTTTCACCTTGTGCATATCTTTCTTTAAGTCTTTGTCTTTCTTGCGGTCCTTCTTCTTACCACCCGCTACTGATGCAAATTTATCGGATTTTTTCGTTGAATCTGTCGCGTCACTATTTTCTATAAATTTCACAAGCTTTTCTATGGGATCGTTGCCACGATAACCTTCTACGCCGGTTAAATCGACTGTTGTTGTATTGCGGTCGGCATCGAATTTCTTCTTCTTTTTCGTTACAATTGCATTCGAGTTTTCGTCGAGTTGTTGCTGCAATTATATGAAAAAACGTTAAGTTCATTGCATAAACATTTTAACATCTCTTATTAGAGATTAAATAAAACATCATTTGTGCGAAGGCTAAAGAAGGGAAGCTGTAAATTTCGAGCCACATAAAAATAAGAAATTGAGAAAAATTTAATGTTATACGTGCAAACATCCACACCATATTGATCTAAGCTTGGAAAAAAAATTCAAAGTAATCTAGAACTGATAAAAATCATTCCTCGAGCCGCCTAGTATAACGGTATAATGTTCGCTTATACATATATATAGAGTAACTCAGATTAACACTTCAAGGAATCAATCTCCTTCTTGCAATGATTTCAAGTCGAAACTAATAGAAAGAACGTGATATTTTAGAATTCTAAGGCGAATAATAAGCAAATATTTCGCCTTGATCAAGCACTTTTTCCATTTTCGTGTAATATTTAGAAGCGAATGAACTTTTGTTGGCCTAGCTGACAGAAGCTTATCGCACGTTTTGTAAGCGGGGAGAATAGGAAATTTGTTCCACAAAAATTATCCCTTGGATTTTTACAATGTGTTCAAGTCGTAAGTCCGTTGGGGTTAATGTGATATGCTCAAATCTGGAAATTCTTTGGGAGTTATTGCATATGCGGGTGCGAAATTCATTTTCTCATTTTTCACGAGAAATGCCTTAACATGGTATCATTAACTGATAACCCACCCACACCAGGAGTTCATTTACAGAAGCAATAAAGCTAAACACATTAACCGCAACAATGTACAATTTTATTTCACATTTCTTTATTTTCTAATTTAGTAAGTAGCAATTTAGCAAAGCACCCCCGATTTTATAATTTTTGCTTTTTATTTATTTAATGAAAACAGAAAAGGAACTACCAACCTGGCGATTGATTCTTGCACGACTATTAATTATAAAAGTTCTACCAATTATAAAGTCTCTATCCATCACCCAACAAAACTTCTCTTATAAACAATAATATTCTTTTTGTGCGTGTTTATGTTTTTTTTTTCTTTGTTCACTATAACTTACCGGTATTACTTTGCTTGACTGAAATATTGCCGTTTTAGGCTTTTCAGGCTTTTCCCCAAGTACAGATTGACAAGATTTAGAAGAATCGTCAAAGGGCAATGCGCAAGTTGTTGCATCATTGGCCTTGCTACGTTCTAATGACGGGAAACTGACGGTATTGTCGACCCAATGGCCATCGGATTTCTCAGAACATGAAATTTCAACAGTGGTCTTCAGATTCATTGTTGCATAAACTTCGACACCAACATCTATATCCACCGGATTATGATTTCCCTGCATCAATACACATACATATTTCGATACCACATTCAGAATGAACAAATAATACATATGCCTAGTGCTACAAGAGTATTAGCATTAAGAGCGGAGATATGTCCAAACAAAATTTCATCCTCGACGTGATAAACAATGACTATTCCGTCCGTAGTGTTCAAACTTCTCCCCTTCAATGCTTCCACTTTTGCTGCACTAAAGTATTACATCAAAGATTACCTGCGAGACGTCTTCCAGAATATCTATCTCTGTGATTGTTGTATGATCTCCGGAATCGTCTTTCGACTCATACGACAGAATCGATTCCTGTCCACTATTTGACGATGTTCCCGAAAATGTACGTTCCGCTTTACCTCGCCGTTTGGTCCCAACTTCATTCAATGCTTCGTTTGTCAAAAAACAATTCGACACGTTTACGTTACTCGGTAAACTGCCACCTTCACGTTGACGTGTTGATACTAACGAATATTTTTGCGAACGCCAATGTTGATGATGGCGTTTATTACTTTTAGTGTAATTATAATCGTTGTCTAAAATATCATTGGCTCCGGATTCCTTTAAATCTTGCAACGAACCACCGTGTTGATTATTCGACCCTCGCGGATATCTCGATTCGATTACTGGAAATTGGTCTTTTGTACGTTCAACGTCATCTAGCAGTTCCTGTTAATAGGATTTTTAATTAAATTCATTTTTAACCAATTTTATCGATCGAATTCAGCACAACTTACAATGAATGTATCGCTTTTATTTTCACGATCTTTTGGAGTTTTGTACGAGTATGCTTCGTCTAAGAGTCCTTTGAATTCATCATCGTTCATGTGCTTTATATTCTAGAAATGTAAGCAAAATATTATTTTGAAGTTTGTTGAATCAAGGCAAGGGAAACGTTCGAATATTAAATCAAGTTTGAGTGTCGACGTGTGAAATGTTGATATTCATATTTCAAATATAATGCAAAAATACAATATTCTTACTCTAATGAGTGCATGATACTGAAAACAAATGCGTGAACGGTATTCAAACGATTTAGCCAACATATGAATGACGCTTTGTCACACTTTCACGCGCGCTGCCACTCTCAGTAATTCGAAATTCAAAATTTTAAGACTCTGGTCTCCTCTTATGGCTTAATAATAATCTGTCATTTTCATTCCCAATCCTTGTCAGCCAAACAATAATAAATGCGTGTGTTTTTTTTTTACAGGAACTACAGGTCTTTCTACAGGAAAGATTTTTCGTCTCTTCTCGTCCCAATTCTTCAGAAATCATTTTGCCGGTCATTTTATCATTTCATTAGCATTTCAAACCAGCCGTTCAATTGAATATGGAAGACACCGAGTAACAAGTCTTATTAACTGCACTTAAGTTTCGTTATCATTCACCCAATCCCGCGAACAAGTTCTTAAGTTTTTTTCAACCTTTTTAAATGTAAAAAAAACTGGAGAACCAAAGAACTTCACTAATATTTTTAAATTAGTCCCCATTGTTTCTCTCGTTTATCTTTGTTGCAAATTGCCTTTTTACTCTATATCCTTGCGCCCTATCTTTGTTCGTCTTTATCTATTCAAAGATCTCTCGAGTGGCTAATTATATTGCATTCTGCGGCTTAATTCGGTTCTAAGCTTTCCCAGCCGTATCTATGCTTCGCTCGCGACAACCGCAATATTGCGAAATTGTTCTCCACGTTTTAAATCTAAAAGGGTCGTAAGATCACAATCATATGACCTGGTCCTGTCGTTTCCTTGGGTGCCCTCGCTGCTATTGCACAGCTCAGCCTATACTTTCCCTTGCCACCAGTCTTTCAATCCTGCAAACAGCTCTTCATTTAATCAGGTCTAATGTTCTTGATGGCTAAAAGGAATCTGAATCGTTTTCAAATGAATCCATCGTTTCCTCGGTTGTCCTGCTGTGACATGCTTTACTCGTGCTTGATCCTTTCACGCTACCTTTATCCGTCTTAACTCTTCAGGAAAGTTTCCGTGTAGGTTCTTTGTTTAGTGGTCCATCCGTATAGATAATCTTGATATCGCGTATGGAGACAAAATTATTTAATTTAAAAATAAGACCATCTTGATGATGCATCAAAAAATCTAATGAATCATATAAAATAGTGATTCTTATGTTTCTAATTTCCACGTTGGAAAAATCTGTAGATTTAAAAATACAACGGAAAACTCTTACATTATTATCTACATGCACACTTGCTTCAAAAATGTCTAATGGAACAACAAATTAACAAAGCGAGTAAGTTTTTTACTGAACATTCAAATGATTATTTATAATGATTCATTTCAATTCATTGGAAAGTCATGTTTGCTCATAAGCTTAATGATGTTCGTACGTTAAACGCCTTTTTCCCCCATCTCCTACCATTTCCAAATTTAGTCTTTATATAGATACATTTTTATTTTGCTAATTATTGCTACAAAGCTGTCTCAAACCTCTTTCAACTGCACTCTATAGCACTAATCCATGTTGTATTTCGATACAAATCGTATAGACTAAAATAATTCGAGGCTACAAACATAACACACCGTGAAGTCAAGATTTTCGCAACGCTCTTTAAAATGACCATTCACTGCATCTCAACAAACAAACAATCTACGATTTACTTGATACATGTCTGTAGTAATACGAATTTCTAACAAAATGTTTGCAAGTAACCAAGCAATTAATAAGAATAATAGGTGGTTCAAAGTTATTTTTCATTTTTGAAATTCAAGTGGAAAGAACATATCAACCTCCTTTCATTTTGCTTAAGTGCTCCAATCATATATAGTCCATGCATATTTTAACGAAACGCAACTTTTATCTTAATTGTCTTTTTCTATTTGCTCTCATGATTTTTAATATTATTGTATTGTATATAGGAAACGGTCATGCAATGTCATGAAAATTTTGATCGTGGAGAGCAACTCGGATTTTTATGGCAAAGTGTAACGAAAGAAAGTTTTCTTTTTACAACCTTATAAAGAAACCGTCCTCAATATCGTTTTCCTCTGACGATGAAGTGAAATTGTAATCATTGTATAATTAACTTAACCATCATCATACGTTATCCCTTACCAACACTTCTAAGCATGGTCCATAAGGAGATTCAACGAATTATGTTGTCATCGTATTGAATTTTCGTTTCTTTTTCAAGTGTTTTTCAAGACTTATGGAGTTTTTCAAGAAGATTCCTTGAAAATGCATGAAATTGTTGTTGAAATAAAATGCGTTTTTTTTTTTTCATTTCAAATACCATTTCAAGTTATTAGAACAAATCATTGCTCATGTCTTTGGTTAATAACTGATGACAAATGACTTTTAGATAGATAAACGCTATTTGTAGATTATTCATGGAAATAAGACTTTAAAAATTTAGAGATAAAAAGCAAACTCATTTCAACGGACATACTGACGACCTGAAAAACGAAGAACAACTGACAAAATATCTGTATGAAGTTTTCAAATGCAAAAGTCTCGAATTTTTACACTTTTTAATACTTGCTTGACTATTAGCCTCAACTGAAAAACTATTTAAGTGTTAATAGAGTCAAAATAATGAAAAGAAATTACAAACAATTAATTCAAATGGTCAAGAAAAAAAAATAGCGAAACGGAAAAGAATCGAGACATCGTTGCGTTTGCAACGATGTAAGCTTCAGACATCTTGAAAAAAATATTCCTTAACGATATTTACTTCCAGAAGTTTTTGATAGATCAATTTTTCCATTTTCACTTACAACTTATAAGTGATTTATACCATTGCTAAGCTAACTCAGCGAAGACTCATGGGTGCGAAAGTTCTGATCAAATGTATAAATGCAAGGGCAAGTGTATAAATCACGTATAAGTTGTAAGTGAAAATGGAAAAATTGATCTACCAAAAACTTCTGAAATTGATAAAGCCAGACCAAAGGCAATTTGGAATATAGGACAAAATTTCAAAGCTGTAGAGCAATATTCATAACTAGTAAATAACCAGTCGACATCCACCTAAGCTGGTGGTGCCAATCGACGCGTCCCAGCCTGTGAGTTGGCACTTGATGAGAATCGGCAGGGACGCGTGTTCGAAACCAGCTTGAGCTCTTTCCACAATTCTTCATAAAGATATTTACTTGCTTTCCAAAAGCAAACTTTTGCAATATCATTAGGTGAATCCGTGACATTTAAGATGATTAAATCATTCGAATAAATTCAGTCGTAACATCACTTTTCCCCGCATTCTTTCACAGAAATTAGTTTTTCATTATTTTCCTTCTAATTCAATGCATTTATCAAGTTTTTTGATTTGTATCGAACTGAGAAAAATATTACAAACTTTTCCTTGAAAATGCTCCTCTGTGGCTAGCTTCGCTAGTAGCCATAGCGCCTGTTTTATAAATACTTGCCTTTATTGCAAATAGTGAACTGGAGGGAAAAAAATAACAAACATTGTTGATTGAATTCTTTTTTTAATTCTATTAGCTTTTTAATCCATGCAAACCACCTATCAAATTGGTACATCATCTGCAAACAACAGTTGAGAAAAGACTACAGACTATACGACTGCAATTTATTAAAGGAATATAAAAATTCACACGTCTGAATGCTGAATACCCCCAGCTTTTATTCAGTTTTATCAAATAATTGCAGCTAAAACAGATCCGAAATAGAGGCTCGAAACATGGGGCGAGAGTTGAGCTCAAGTCTTAATTTGGAGAACCTACTACTTGTTCTATAATTCATATACATGTATATTTGGTAGGATTTGCAACATGAGGCTGATCATTATGTTATTGCAATATCGCAAGTATACTTCCGCTAACAACGCTTCAATTCATCTCTGTAATTTGCACCCAATTCATAGCTACATTAGATAAGCCAGAGTTGTGAATAAAGATCAGACTTAGCAATCTGGCAAATGTTGTTGCATCTATTTTAATACGCTTAAATGGGAGAGTAAATGCAATACCAACTTTATTTTGAATGGACGTTGAAGCTCATAGATAACGCAATTGGATTTTTTACTTTTTTTGGAAATTTATAGTATTTACCTTTTTTTCAGAGTATGAAAGCAAATGCATAAAATATTACCCGTGAAGCATTTTTTAAACGCTAAAGATTTATTTAATCAGATAAATTAAATATTTAACATAGTTATTATTGTACTTCAGAGTCAACTGTTACATTCAGCTGAGGTCAACGTGGTAGTTTTCTCCTTCAAGAAAAAAGGATGGGGCCCGCGGCAACAACATTGAACTAAGATCTATGAACTGCGTGAATTTAGGAACAATCTTTATAAGAACATTCCAGATTGAAGTGTAATTTTCTACCGAATCTTAATCCTCTTGCTCTATTTTGGAACTCAGCTTTATGCATTTCATAAAATCACAAACATCATGCAGAACAAGCTGCAAGTGTTCACTCACTAGTACCCACACTTCAATTCCCCCAAAAAAAGCAAGATTGAAAACTTGTTTTTGTACATTTCAAGTTTACTCTATTCTTAATTAATTTTATCAGTTTCTAGGATTCCAAACGTGAACGCCCGATGCAGTCACGTTCTTTTCAAAACCCTTTTTTAATTTTTGCATCTTTGATTTTCGCTGAATGAACAAGGATGCCAGAAAATTGTATTTCGCCTTTTACAGCTCCAATTATCCTTACTTTGATTCCATTGAGGACACTTTCTAGCTCCATTTGAATCATCGTTGAATAGTGTTTGAGAATGAGTCGAATTGCTTCATTTTGTATTTTTGCTGTGAATTGACGATGTTAGTCTTGATTCTTAGTTATCTATCGCAAGCCAATTCATTCTTATCCAACGAGGATTCAAACCTCTTATCATTCAAAGCTCCAACGAGGTTTGCATTTATTTGGGATGTGCTGCATTAGGGACAGATTTTGTGGAGGCATATCGCTTTTTGATCATACAGCGTTCCCGTAATACTTTCGTGTATGCTTTGCCACACGTTAAAACTTTAAATTTTTTATTGGCGATTTGGCGAACAAAATACCATCAGAGTAAATGCAGAGAAAGGAGAGAAGGCTAAAAAGGTTATCAGTAGAAATATGAAAGAAAAATCAGAATGAAACACAAGGATGAAATGGTAGAAAACAAAGAATTAAACGATAACTGAAAAATTAACAACAGTTGGAAGGTGAGTGAGGAAGTTCAAGTGAAAGTATCTAATAAAGGCCGAAGGAATGGTAAGAGAGAATTGTAAAAGGATGCAATGGAACAAATATCAAAATTAAATAAAAGAAAGAACTAAAACATTCCATCTATAAATTAATTCTAATTACCGTTACAAATAATTTGTTAAAAATGTATGCAAAATATATATAAAAAAAAGCATTTTCTACAGATGGATATGAAATATTAAGGTCCAAATATATCATTTGTCAATGAGTGTTGCGAAGGGGGAATATCTAGTGAACGCAGCCAGCACTACAACTAATTAGAATTTGTGTCAGCAAGGAAAAATTCCGAAAACATTGTCGTGCAGTTCTTTGTTTCATCCGCCAATAAAATTGTCAATAATCTATTTTCGGATGCCCAATCTGCAAAATCTGAATCGTCATTTAGTACGATGCGTTGCAATGATGACCGGCTATCGACCAAGGCTCTGAAATTTGTCACCAGCACCAGCTGAGTGACCAATCTGGCTTGCTGATACGTACAAAAATATAATCCGTGTGACGTCCTCAATATCGCTATGACTAAAGTATTTTCTCCAAAATGACTTGGCAATTATGACCGAAGCGATAAGGTTCTGTGTATGAAACTCTAGAATCCACCTCGGAATTGCATGAAACGACCGCACTACTGGTGTATTCGCAACCACTCAGACTTCACCTACCACCAACGAAATGTCAGAACCGCCCCGTAGACCAAACACCACGCATTACAATGCATGCATTCCGTCATCGAGCGATTCAGGCCGATCGGAATATTCTCTACTAGCCGCCCGCCTATCAAATCATCGAACAATTCAAGGTGAGTATAAAATTTTGCGAACCTATTAGGCTCAGGTTTCGCATTTATAAGTGGCTCAGGAGCCATGCGAAACGCAAAATTGTAGCCTCCATCGATTAAATGACGAATTCTGACTATTTGAGTCTGTTGGGCAACCTTGTGCGTAAATTTACAGGGTCAGGACTCTAGACTAATATTCGATTAGTGTGTTCGTATACTTACTCGGCTTGATTTTTCCTGAGACACCCCAGAACATGAATTGCTGCTCGAATTACCACTGGACGTGTTTGTGGTCGATGTCATATTGTTGCCACAATTATGGATTGGGTCGGCTAGTACTGTCGCTGCTGTGGGTTTAACATCGTTAGCATTTTGCTTAGATGGGTTCGAATGCGAGGCCTTGTCAGGAGCTTTAGGTTGCCCGAGTTCAGGCGATGGGGCCATACCACCCCCTGAACAGAAGCAAGTCGTCGTCGGAGACGACCAGCGATTTTTGCACTCTCGGCCTACTGTTTATTCCTGCTCAATCACAGATATTAAAAATTATCATAAAACCAGGCCGATCCGACTACTATTCACTAATAAGTGTAACACATCAATCGCCTACAGTCCGGTCGACGTTAAAACCCAATTTCCTGAACACATGTGTCAAAAAATTTCAGCTGCTTTCAGATCCCCCTTTTCGCCTACATTTGTATGCGTGGAGGTTTTCCGAATTCGTACACGGCAATGAACGACCAGCGAACTAGTCGATCGCACACACACGCTCCCTCCGACCCAGTGAATTTTCTCGCGAAAAACTGCAAAAAATCGCAATCCAATGCAAACGTCTACTCGACACAAGAGAACGGTGACGAAAGCCAAATTCAAAAGCCTAGGCAAAGTGGATACAGAAAGGACGGATATATTACTTCAGACACTGATGACGGAATCAAAACACGAAAATTTTTATCGTCTCGGTCGCACATTCCAGTCTACACTAATGGCAAAACGTTTGTGTCGAATCTCAGCTTAACAATCAGCCTCGATTTCCCGATCGTCTAACCGTCGCCACCAACAATTTTTCACACAAAATTCCACTATTCCTTTTGTCAGAAAATTTTCACGTCAATTTTCAATTCGCCCCAGATTTCCCGATGGTATTGCCAAGGCACACGATTTCCCTAGCAATCAACACGATTCCTCGCAGAGTTGCCACATTCAACAGCTTCTTATGTCAAGTCTGAACAAGTACGACTTTTGTTTTTTCATCCTCCCAATGTAGTGCATTTCTCACTAAAACTTCCCAATTCCTGCCCTGTCGTATCTTCACACATGTGCATCAATTTAACTCCAACTTCACGAATCACCATACCGATTTCATTGCACTTTCTCAGCATCAACATACAATGTCATCACTTCCTATCCAGATGATCCCGAGCAAACCAAATTTTTCCACCGCCATCTTTCAAAATCTTCCGCGACATGACATTCGGTCGGACAAGTTGAATTCGCCCATCTTCGTTTCACGCGACGATGCCCAACGACGACATACGACGGGGACCCATTGCACCGTGATTGAAGATCTGCGAATGAAGAAACGATTTTTTGCCTTTTTCGCCAGCCGTATCGTCAATATCAAATCACACACGTCATTCCTTATACGTCCCGATCACACTGAACCTAGATCACTCTTCAACCCTGTCGCCGATTATCGATTTTACTCCAAATCTTCGTGACTATCAATCAAACGAAAACATCGCCAAGACTCTGCCGTGACCAAGATTCAGCACTTTTTCATCAATACTTCGCCGGGCACACTAACTTGCGATTTTCACAATCGACTTCTTCGCTCGCTCACTCGCTAAACCAATCGTAGTTTTTCAATGTTCACTACTGCACACAAGCTAGTCACTTCGACAGAATTTTCACTGGCACTTGAATCTATTGTTAACGTAGTAATCGTCTTTTTCTCGGAACGTTTTTAGGGAAAATGTCAGTCGAAAAATTTTCGCGAAATACAGGAATAACCTCGCTCGCACCTCGTACGATGTGGAAATAGAAGTGCGAGTGCAGTGCAGCGAATATGCGATAAAACCAACGACGAATATGTGAACAAGAACTTCTACGTATATATCTGACTCTGTTTGGCAAACAAAACATCATGCATTGAACTGAAATTTCAAACTAATAATTACTTGGAAGTTATAGTCGGTATTTGCATGAGGAATATTTGAAGTTGATAAAAAACTTATTCGAGCGTTTATTTATGTAAACAAATGGAATAAACTGCGATGATTGTGTAGTAGAGATAAAGTGATCATCATTGAATGCGCCTAATCCCAATTATGGCATTAGACATTTATATAAAATTACTTCTGGGGATCCTAAAATGAATAATCGGAAATGAGTTGTTCGGATGTCGAATAAAATAGTAGTTGCTGGTTAGTTATTCCGTCAAATATGAAGGAATAACTGAAGGACACCTGCAACTACTCAAGAGGTAGAACAAAAAAAAAGAAAATAAAGAAAAAGTAAAAGAAGAAGAAGAATCATGAGAACCAGAAAACATCGCTTACTATGGACTCCCATGTCAGATGAGGTCCTAGTTAAGCTTCCAAAAGCTGGGGATTGTGAAAAATGTCAACCAAATAATCACAATGAGTTGAACCACTTTCAATCCTCGCAAAAAATTAGTAATTAAGTGCTTAACCACTGCAATCACTGCTTCCTGACTTCCTGCGTCAAAATGACTTCGTTGTAAATTAATTATCAAAGTGGTAACGTGTCGCATTATTAAGGCTAAAAAACAAAAAACGTCACAATAAGTAAATATGTGGATAAAAAGTGAATAAAAATACGAAACGCGCCAGACAAACTCATGGGCTATAGGTTGGTAAAAACAAAATACAATTCAAATATCACAGATGAAAGTGATATCCGATGCAATGAATCATTGAATCTTGATTTGGCTAAAAAAATCTTCAAAAATACTTTTTTCTTAAAATTTGGATTGGCTTTTAGTAACTGTTGTTCTTGTGTTGGAAACATTAAGGGGAGATTCAATGTGTCTTTAAAATGTTTTCAGGTATATATTTGTTCATTAGGACAAATTACGTATTTGCTCTCCAGTATCTGGATTTTAGATGATATAATTTTTTATTTAAGCGTCATTCCCTGAACTGAAATAAATTCTATTGCAAATAAATAAACGCCTACTTACCCTAGGCGATATACAAATCCCATAAATCAACACATTGTTAACCACTTAACAAGAAAACGTCCGTTTCGAAAATCGTTTTGCACTATTGATATTTTTAACACCGGCAAAACTTATTTGAACTTGTGCCTTTGTTAATTTCCAAAGGAGACTAAATGAGCTTCGACTTGGCTTAAAAAAAACTATAACGGAATTTTCGCATAGCACGGTCCCGATAAAGTTCATGGACATACAATTTCAATTTGATACATAATAAGTTTGTTTTATGTATTTAAATTGGCATGGCACGGTAATGCAGTTTTGATGTGGATTGTTTTTGTTATATCGGCGACAGGATGGTCCAAAATATTTTTTAAATGAATTTTCATGCACTGACATCTACGCAACACAATTCAGTGGAAATTCGTAGTTTGGAACATGCTAGGTTTACAGAAAACAAACTATTTGTTGCACTCATTCGAATAATTTAGAAACAACAAACACAAATAATTATTATTTTCATTTTATTCCAAAAGCTTACTTATTTTGCAAAGCCAAAGTAGAATGAGGATATTTGTTCGCATTCGAATTCACGCTCCTTCAATCTTCTCAATTCCCGCCTTTTGTTTGTTTGACGTGTATCTCAAGGTTATGTCCCTAGGATTATTGAATGGTTGCCCGGTTATACTACATATTTGCCGGTGCTGAACTGGCAATTTGAAGTTTTCATTAAGCGTAAACATTTGACGTGGTGGAAGTTTTCATTTTGCGCATGTCATTTCATTTGGCATAAACATAATTTTCAATAAAAATCTGCATGAAGACACTCATCTTCGTACGTTGATTAGAGTAACTTGTTGGGTTGCCTGACATTCAACGCGAAAAAACATCAACTCTAACAAACTTCGCAAGATTTCTATTTGCATCTGATTTTGGTGTTAAAAATGTCGCAACAAACAGAAAACATTTTTCTATTCATTCCAAATTTGATCGGTGAGTTGAGTGGAAAAGATTCTAGTGGAAATTTTAGTCACCTAATTGAATTAGAACCTACCAATGCATGATGGTGGCTCAAAGGTCAAAGCAAGGTACATTCGATTGACGATGACGACTTTTTGTTTTTGCAGGCTATGGACGTATTATCCTGGCAATTATATCGTTCTGGTATATGAGCACGAACTACATCATTTCAGGATGGTGTTATATAATAAGCGTTACTTTGGATTCGATGGATGGACTTGCAGCAAGAAGGTTCAACCAAAGTAAGTTGAAAGTAGGGCGTTGTACCATTCGATTATCTATTGCAGCATTCCTATGCTAAAATTCAACTCTCCCTATCTAATCCCCACATCCAATGTCAAATTATTAATTAGAAATTATCGCAATTGATGTAAACTGTTTTTTCACAATGGAGTTAATCACTCAATCAGATGTGGAACCGGCGCATGTCGAATGACCAATTGTTAGAATTTATAATACGACTTAAGGGGCTCCGATGAGTTCTTGGTTGACATTTTTTTTGTCAAGAACCATTATCGAAATGAGAGTTTCATTTTATCAACCTCTAATCAACTTTACTGATAATGTTTTATCGTTCAGTAAAAAAAAAACTCGAGGGAATTACTAAAGGAGACAGTTTTATAGGTGACTTCATTTCTAAATGTATCCACCATAGCAGCAAAGAATGCGCGCCAATCAATAGAATCTATAAATAAGTGCTTTGATACCTTCTTGTACGAATTGGCGGTGATTTAACTTAATTCGATTAATTTATGAATTGAGAACAACGGGGACTGCTTGCAGTCAACAACTATAGAATGTGCAATGAATTTACTTGCAACATTTTGACTAAAACTCCTGAAAATTCGTACAAGAAAATTTAATACACCATTTGATGTTGTTCGGAACTTTTTGTAATTTCAAAAATGAAAAGATGGATAGCATTAAATTAGAAACGCAGGGAAACTATTGCTTATGTGCTAACCTGCTAATCTTTTGGCACGTTGCAAAAATTTTAAAATATATAATTATATATAATATAAAAAGGTTTTATGTAAATAAATGAAAATATTGATCGCAAACAAAACTCTTTAGCTACAGCTTAAGGAAGCTATGAAGCATATGAACTGAATAACAAAAATGTGATGAAGTTTGAAAAGGGATGAGGGTATTGAATCGAAATAAAATCATAGTTGATGCAAAGATAGAGTTTCTCATTTGGAAGGAACTAAACTCGGATTGGGTTATTTCATCTATGATAATTTAATAATTCTATACACACGAAATTTAGTGTGATCTTAATGTTTGATCCCAATAATGTAATCAACCATCAGCTTAAAATTTGGCTATTTATAATCAAATATGACGCTTTTAACATAAATATCATGTTTAGCAACAGATTTTTCAATGAATATTGAAACTAGGGTACGAATCTTAAAGAAATATCGGACACAGACTCATGATTTCCCACACAATTACTACTCTCGAATTCAGTAATACTAAGGAGGTGTCGGTTGTGCTAATCTATCTAAGCAAAGTCTGAACCCTTAGAAGCGATTTCGTTGAGCGAAGATGTGCTCGAACGTAAAATTGTAGAGAGAAGCTTCGATCCAACAAAGCCCAGAATTGAGTGCGGACTTCGTAACAACAATGATTTGTGACAAATTTGTGACGACAAATCTATTGTCGGTATACGTGTAACATGAAAAAGGAAGTTAAGTTAACCGACTAGTCAAGCATTTTCGTAAGAGATCGTAATACGTGTGTACTATAGGGGAGTATATGATGTGGAACTAATCGAAAGGTTCATAGAGCAAATCCTTACTAATCACCATTCATTGAAGGACAAAATACCTAAGTAAATGTGAACGATTTGTGCAATTTGGGCTTACGCTGTCGATGAAGATGACAGTAGAATCGAATGCTGAATTGCGATTGATTATTCTTTCTTATGCGATTGATTATATATTGTCTTCTGAACACTAAAGATTACTTTCCCTCAAAATGCATGCAAATTCCTCGTCATCTTAACGAACTAGGGTTTATAGAATAAAATAAACAATCATCTCGATTTGAATACACTTTTACTTCTAAGGTACAAGATTCGGAGCAATGCTTGATCAACTCACCGATCGTTGTGGTACAATGGGCTTACTAGTAACATTGAGTTACTTCTACCCGAAATACATGTTCCTGTTTCAACTGTCGATGGCTATTGATGTGGCCTGCCATTGGCTGTATATGCAAACGTAAGTAACTTGGAATTTTTCAAATGAACGAAAAACGTGGATAAATGTTTGCAAAAGAATTGATTGAACACAACGTTTTTATTTTCAGGAGCATCCTTGTTGGGAAAACATCGCATAAAGCATTTGATGTGAATGAGAATTTGATTATGAGGGTTTACTATCAGAAAAGTGTTTTAACATTCATGTGTATGACAAATGAACTCTTTTATGCAGCCCTCTACTTAATTTACTTCACGCCAGGTCCAATAAGTAAGCACTGACATGAGTATTTAACAAAACTAACTAAGAAAGCATTTCATTTTGCATTCGGTTCTAGTTCTGGGCATTTCCTTCTTCAAGTTGGTTGCACTACTTTGCGCTCCATTTGCGGTCATCAAATCACTCATTTCGCTTGTTCACGCTTACGTGGCATGCAACGATCTTGCTGCGGTTGATATAAAGGAACGACAAGAACAACGTTTACAAAAGGAGATAAACAAAAAACCAGAATAGATTACAGACGAAAACCGTTACCGCGTTGAATAACTAAAGACGGCCAATTGTAGCCACATCATTGGACGCAAATGAAAATGATAAAGATAAAATTATTTTTAAAGAAAAATTACCAAAGTATGTGAAAAGTATAATGAAACATTTTCGTATATAATATACATCCCGTTCATATTAGAAGATACAAAGTGAGATGCAAAATATTGAAAACATGAAATGCTGATGAAGGTGATTAGGACGAAATGGAAGTAGCAAAATGATAGAAGCTATTCAAAATGAATAATTCCAAAATTGTGACAAAAAATATACAAGAAGCATTTAAGGTTTTTCTTTCTTATTTTTATACAAACATTTACTCATACTCGAATATACTTTTTTTTTATTTATCATCAATTAATTTCAATGCGAATTTATTTCATTAAAGATGTTCATTATTAGCTCGTCAACTTTATTTTAAATCGAACAGTTATATGAAAGCATAATATATACTACTATATACATATTTATAAGAAACAAGTAATAAACCCTATATGGTGTATACTTTATTGTATCATTGATGAAACATAACAATTCCATTTTAATTGTTGACTTTTTTCCTGTTTGATTTTATTTCTGTTTTTTTTTTGTGTTCAGTACAATACAACTCAAATCTATTGCATGCTATACCATTTGATTAAGTTAAATTGCATTTCAGTACTCTGAGTCATATGAAATGATAATTACTAATTATGAATTAAGTAGAATTATTAAGCTAAATGTGGAACTGATCTGTGTTTTATTTCTTATGAGAAAAATGATGTCGATTTTTTAAGTAATAAGTGAAACGCATTTATGTGTAGATTGTGAATAAAAAATATGTTTAGTATGTGTTATAGAATGTTGAATTTTCATTAGTAGAGAATATTTCTGTTGAGTTACGATAAGTTTTAGTCGCTTTTAATTTTTCCTGAGGAAAAGAACGACTGCGGAACATGAAATAAATGTTGGACGCACGTTCACGAGTATTTAGAAGAATCATTAAGTTGTACAAAGTGGACAGGCCTCAGCGCGAAATTATTAACTTTGAAATTACACATCCAAGGTATTTTAATGGAAGTTTACCTGATGGTACGATTTGCGTGTGTTCGCTGATTATGACGTCCCTCAATTTACAGGCCATGTTGAGTTCATTCAAAGCTTCGACGTTGCTAGAGACCGAATATGGCTTGCAATTTATGGGCAATCGTAACCCACGCGTCCACATTTTTTGAACCACCAGCAGAAACTGCAGAGACATACACCAATGTTTTCTTTGAATGAATCATAGCAAGGGCTTTTATTTGACGATATATTGTTCGAGGAAATAGGAAGCTCTTACGATTTTAGCACAGTTTTTAGACATAGGCAAGGCTAATCCCTTACAGTTTTTTTTCGTAGAAGTTTCGAATACTTCAATTTTCACGATTTCGCCCCTTGATTATGATTGCACGCAATATTCAGTCCAAGTCAACGCCATTCTGCTTTCAGACTTGCCCGCAAACCATGTTTAACTTGCAATTTATGATAAGTCGCAAACCAATTTTTCGCCGTTCATATCAATTAGCTAATGCAAAATCAGATTCTAATGATTGGAATCCCATGACGTTCTTTTGTTGGGGGGGAATTTGTGACGGGCTAAATATGAAAAAATATGTTCAATTCGATAAAAAAACAGCTCCGTGTTCCAAAACGATGGAATCATAGATACCAAATTTAACTCGAATAACGAGAGCTAAAGCCAACACAAATTTCCACATAGAAAAATTTATTTTCCATCTTGTTTTTGCTTTATTTATTATACAATCCTCTCTAGACTTTCGATAAAATAATAAGTCTTGAAATTTACAATACAGCTTCAACTTCAACTATAACACAATAAATGCTTTCTATACATTTGTTTTATCTGGATTAGAAATTTCAATTTTTCATAGCAGATAATGATAACAAATCGATATTTAGTTACATTATCTTCAAAGTGTCAAAATTAAAATATGAAAATGAATCACATTAGCAACAACACTATCAATTTTTGGTTTGTACGTAGATTAAGGTTGTAAAGTGTAATAAGGGCCAGCCAATAATCATCAAGAAAAAGAAACATTGTGTAAGACTAGAACAAATTATGAAAGGTGTAGTTGAAGCAAAACAGCTTAATGTCTCATGCTTCCAAAAAATGAGCAGACATAAATGCAATAGTAACTAACCCCACTAAAATGAATGAGTATGATATGCGTGTATTTATTTCAAAAAGTGGAAATGGATGGTAACAAATTCGAGCCACCTTTCAGAAAAATGTTTTCGAGAGAATGCACGCTAAGAGATTTTGAGCTTCTTCGTTTCTGTTCAAGTAGTTTTCAAAAATATTTTTGTAATGGAAAAAATTTGAAATTTGAAGTTCAATCTACGTACAAACTAACAACTTTTTATTTAAATATTTTGATGCAGGAAAAGCATGACAACACCCGTGCGACGTCCTTCTTTTGTGATAAAGAAAGGACGATTACGAGTGTGTGCATCTTACAATATGCAATAAAAAAATTATAATTAACAATGACTCAACTTTCTTCACTTAGCCAGAAGCAAAATAATCCTCGTATCATCTTAACGAGTTGATATATTGATTAGAGAAAAATTATTGAGTTGGTGAAAATTCAGTAGGTACCAAAATGCGACAGTGCATTTCCCTGATCAGAGGAACTGTATAGGCAACACATTCATCCCATCCCGGCGAACGCCAGGCGGCTTCACGCGTTTCTTTACGTTCTTTCAGTGATTTGTAACCTGTAAGCAGTCAGAAATTGGTTTTTGTGGAATGTTCTCGATTAATTGAACTGTTTTTTTTTTATCGTTCTACATACACCACATATGATGGACGTTATACAATCTGCCAATTTGTGAAAAGAATCCGGCAAAGGCTTCATTATTATTTTTCCTATAATTAATGTCGTACCCGGCTTAAGTCGATACGACCTACAAATATATATTCTCTGAAAATCTTGCCATAATATTAATTAAACTCAAAAAATACCGCATTTCATATATGTGACCGCCATCCCTCGATTGAATTTGGGGCCAATAACTAAAGGCAAGTAAATATTGTAAGTGTCGGGACCTGAGATAGTTTCCACGTTCTTTCATTAAATCTAAATAATCCTGCAAAGTAAAGAACAACCATGCTCAATTGATGGACATTTTTTTTCAGGGAATTTTTCGTTTCATTTCCTCACTACTGACCTTATCGTGCCACAAATCATTTTTCGCTTGATCAATCATCTCAAAGCCACCCGTATATTTCCACAAGTGAACACATTGATCCATATCGCCCACTTGCACTGTCCATGATCCTATTAAGGTGCATGAGAAATGATCTTTTTTGGAATTTATTAATGCAACTGTTTGTTTGCTATAACAATTAGTTTTCAATGTAGCACATTTTATCCACCAATGTATTCAATGAGTTTTGCAACTGAGCTTATACTTACTAGTTGGCTAAATATTTTTGAATTGAATCGGGGCGTACGTTGTGCGTGTGTAATGCATATATAATTTCCTTATCACTAAGCATACGACTATGCGATTCCTTTGTAGGTTCAATTTTACGTACAAGCAATTTACTAAGCCATGAATCAGAATCACGATTCAGTTGAGATGATGTCGATATTCCACTAGAAATTAAATAACACTCAAAATAATGTCAACTGAAATGGCTTTAAGAGATTATGAACTATTAAATTGAACAATATCAAGATGCCTTTTTCAGATGGTTAACACAAACGATCTGTCTTAAAACAAGACATTCGAATTGCGAAAATATAGAATTTATTAGAATTAAAGGTATCAGATGCTGCGTAATCGATGGAGACACGTATTTAACACTTTCTTGTAAGCTGGAAACCAGGATGCAGAATTTGGTTTGAGCAATGATTAAGGTCATAACAAATTAACTAACCCAATAAGGCCAACGACGGTTGTCCGCCAAAATATTTAAAAAAATTGCAATTGCATAGATTAAAATAAATTGTTCATCCTCAGGTAGGGGTTTTGTTTTTTTAACTTCTTCCTCGCGTGATAAATCCATGTACAGGGAGACAAATATTATTTTTTGGGCAAAAATAAAAAATCGGCATTCTAAGGTTAACTCGCAATTTTAACAATTTTAACATTCATACAACGTGAGACAAGTTTCCTTTTTTCCAGAGAAACTTCTTATTACAATTTATCTTGCCACGTAAAATTCAAAGGGCGTTGGATCAAAAGGGGGAAATCTATGCATATGTCCATGACGTACTTTCTATTCATATTTGACAGCATTGCTTCGTATTTTTCTTCCTCTCCAATTACCTAACCATTGAAGCGATTCAGTGCTCAGATAAAAATAGATTTGTCAATCCACTACCGAAAACAGATTCAATGGGAGCGTACAGATTATCACAAACATACTTATCATAATTGAAAAGAAAAAAATAAATTGCGACAACGATCTTTATCTTTAAGCATTGTTTGTCGTATTTGCCCTATACAAAGGTCAAACGCATTCATACCCTTTTTCGCTAAATAATTAATCGCACTCGCACTTACTTTGCTACAACCAGTTTTTGTTTATTGATAATATATAATTTACCGATTTATTGTGTAGAATATACTGGGAATCTTCCTCACTTTCGCTATCGATGACATTTTTTTTTGTCAAGTAGTTCCTTCTATCCTTTCCAGTCCTGAGATGTGTCCGTCGTTGAATGCAATAGGTTGGTTCCTTTATCGTTTCTTATTCTACAAAACACTTTGTATGAGCTTGTCTGCACGACATATAAATAAGCATACTCTGAATTTTCATACGAAAATACAAATATGACGACAACAATGCAAATATGCCACTGTAAAAAAAATCTTGGTATAAAGTTATTTTGTATATTCTCTTCGTTTTTTTTTGCACACTTTCACACCGAACTGATAAGAAAAATGTTCTTGTATTTTTTCATCTAATTTGCATGGAAATGCACAACAATCCTTGGTTTCGATGCAGTCAACGCGAGCTTACATGGACTGGTTTGCAACACCTGCAGATACCGTATCCATGTAATATGTAAATATCGAATGCTGTATCATTAAAAAAATTCTGTTGTAAAGCACTTACCGTCGTCGGCAAAGTTCACCTACAAATTTGACAAAAGTCAAATGAATGAACTGCTGCGTGGAGACATGCGATGCAATTGAATTTAATTGATGATATCTATCAATAAACGCACATGTGACAATAAAAGCACGTACATCAGAAGTATTTACGTTTCGTTTTTAATTAAGTTGAGGACGTGTAGTGATAATGTAATTGGTGAAAATAAATCTAGATATTTGCCGCGAAACAATCAGATATCGAATTAGGCAGCAGCCTTGATACAGCGAATTGTCTAAGTTTAGACCATTCATTTGTTTTGACAATTATTCGCCCGCTCTCTCTCTCTCAACACATTTGACTGTCACTGCAAGCGAAGTCACATTTGATTCTGCGGCTATTCGTCATCCTCGACTGTTCTTAACCATCGCGGGAGTGTGGAATTACTGGAACGTTCCAAATTAGTGTTTTCAAATCGATTTTCATAAAACGAATCCAAGAAAGAACGTTTAGAAAATGGCAGCAATTAGTTTGTTAAATCCTAAAGCTGAACTGGCACGAGCTGGACAAGCGTTAGCTATCAACATTTCAGCCGGTAAAGGCTTGCAAGATGTGATGAAGACGAACCTCGGTCCGAAGGGAACAATGAAAATGTAAGCATTAAATTAGATTGTGTTTGAGTTTTCAATTTTTTGACCATTCGTGCACTATTTATTCAACATTTGTTTTTGATAAATTGTGGAAGTTCCATTAGGATCGAATGATTTAATATAAAAATTGCATTTATTCGGAACAGATGTGGTTTAAGGTTATGTGGAAAACTCACATTTGGATATGTCTGAAATACTGTTGAGTCGCGTGATGTAGACTAGCTTCGAAAAATGAAATATATAGATGATTATAGTACTGAGGTAAATCAGTAAGGTTTGGTTTTAAACGAAAAAACGCATTTGACGTGATCTACGAGAGCCATTTACCGCACACCTACGCTTACTAAAGTATTTTGTATTGAAGTAAAAACGACCAATTGTGCTGCTGAGAGGCAATAAAATCGATGATCTTGAAACTTTAATATGCTGTAAAGCTGGGCCTAACAAGCAAATACCTAATGTTTTCGGCGATTGGCACAAATTCATATTGTTTTCATGTTGAGATCATTAAATCTTGACTTCAAATTAGTAGTTGGAAAAATTTCAATTTAATCATGCATTTGTATTAAATTTGAAAACATTACACAAGTCAATCGGAAATGTAATCTAGAAAGACCGTCTTACAATATCTTCTCACTCGGAAATAATTACAATTAGGGCCATCAATGAAAATGCTGACGGATAGTAAGTTGGTGCTGCGGATGTTACAGCTTCAAAACCAGTGCAAGACTGTTGGCAGACTTTCATGACCGCAGCGCTTGCCCCCAATCATAAGCTAATGCAAGACTTTTCCCTCGGCTTCTGAAAGACTGAGACCTGATGGAGCATCTCAAAGCTAACCCACGGTGACAATAAGCTAAACAAATACTCCGGCGTGACAACGGCTTAGCGATCGACAACAAAAACTGAGCCCCTCAGAACCACAATCTATTATATTCCCAGCAACATCTGCGCACAAACATAATTCAAACCATAGTTTGTTCAAAATATATAAATGCTTGTAACATCGCAAATTACGCTAATAAGATTAATTATTAATAAATTATGATTAATTTTAAATACAAAATTTTTCTCTTTCATAGGTTAGTATCCGGCGCTGGTGACATTAAAATCACCAAAGATGGTAACGTTCTTCTGCATGAAATGAGCATTCAACATCCGACTGCATCAATGATTGCACGTGCAAGTACAGCCCAAGATGATATGACCGGCGATGGAACGACGTCTACAGTCCTTTTAATTGGCGAACTGCTAAAACAATCCGACATTTTTCTAGCTGAAGGATTGCATCCACGTATTTTGACTGAAGGAATCGATAAAGCTCGCGTCAAGGCTTTAGAAATTTTGGATAGTCTAAGAATTCCAATTGAAATCAACGAAAAGAATTTAACAGACATCGCACGGACAAGTCTCCGAACCAAAGTGCATGTTGCATTAGCCGATTTGTTGACTAATGTTTGTGTAAATGCTGTTCTGGCCATTTATAAGGAGGGAAAGCAAGTGGACTTGCATATGATCGAAATAATGGAAATGCAACATAAAACAGCCACGGATACCAGTTTGGTTCGTGGTATTGTGATGGATCATGGAGCACGTCATCCAGATATGCCCAAGCGATTGGAGAAAGCGTACATTTTAACTTGTAACGTGTCCTTGGAGTATGAGAAGTCTGAAGTGAACTCGGGATTCTTTTACAAAACTGCGGAGGAAAGGGAGAAATTCTTGGCGGCTGAACGTGAATTTATCGATAAAAGATGCAAGAAGATAATTGAGCTGAAGCGAAAATTGTGCGATGGTACCGACAAAACATTTGTTGTAATCAATCAAAAGGGCATCGATCCAATGTCCTTGGATATGCTGGCGAAGGAAGGCATCATGGCATTGCGCAGAGCCAAGCGAAGGAATATGGAGCGTTTAGCTTTAGCATGCGGTGGTTCAGCGATGAACTCAGTGGATGATTTAAACGAATCTCATCTGGGGTAAGAAATTCTATTAGCATGTTTTTTTATTTTTTAATATACTTTTTGTGTACTCCAGATATGCTGGACTTGTCTATGAACATGTTCTTGGCGAAACCAAATACACATTTGTTGAAGACTGCAAAAATCCTCAATCAGTAACAATTTTGATGAAGGGCCCGAACAAGCATACTTTACTACAAATGAAGGATGCTATTCGAGACGGGCTTCGTGCGATTAACAACGCGATCGAGGATAAAAGCATTGTGCCCGGTGCAGGTGCTTTTGAAATTCGCGCGTACAATAAACTGATGCAATACAAAGATGAAGTTAAAGGTAAAGTTCGTCTGGGTATACAAGCGTTTGCTGAAGCATTACTGGTAGTGCCGAAAACGTTGGCAGTAAATAGTGGCTACGATTCGCAAGACACCATTGTAAAGTTGACAGAAGAGGATCGTCTCAATCCCGATCCGGTTGGGTTGGATCTGTCAACGGGAGAGCCTATGAAACCAGTCGATATGGGTGTCTACGATAATTATATTGTCAAAAAGCAAATATTGAATTCCTGCTCAGTCATTGCTAGCAATCTACTGCTTGTGGATGAAATTATGCGAGCTGGAATGACTAGTCTCAAAGGATAATGAGAATCATAAGTTCTATATCTAAGATTTCATCTTTAAAGGAAAAAATAATTAAATTAAAACAGAAAACATGTATGCCTTCATTTTATTTCTATGCTATTTTAGGTCTCTGTTTCTTGTTCTAATCACTTAACCATTTAATTTCTTAATAAACACATACTTGCTAATGAGTCAAAGCGTTTTATTTAGTGAACAAACGAAGAAACAAACGTATCAGGCAGTTCCAGAGGCAAAGCAAATCATTTTTCGTGCGAAATGAACGTACCCACGTGAATTCCACTGAACGTTAAGCTAAAGTGTGCCCGAAGACATGCAAGACGGTGGAGGGGAGGACCGGATCGTAATACACGAAGGAAGAACAATTCTACCGAATCTCCAGAGGGCTTTTCCCGGCTTGGCAGGTTTATATTTTGAGCGCGTACGAGTGTCCTCTGCCGTATCCTCATGCATTAGATGATGACGGCGGGTGCGAAGCACGGAAACGGTTATGACGCCATGAAGACTCCAAATGTTTGTTACTTTTTGATAAGGATTTATAAAGTCTCTTCTGGAACTAATTTACATGTGTGTTAAATTTAATAATTGACAGCGTAACGCTTCATATGAGTTACAACAACAAAACATAATTATTGCAAGCATTCATGTAAATAAGTTTAAAATTGTGCGTTTTTTGCCGCAGAAATACCTTTTCCGCACTTCAGAATGAGTTCGCCTTTGCGTGGGTAAATAAATGGAATGCCACTCAAAAAAAATCAAAGAATTTCGTAAATATTGCAAAAATATATAATGTAAATATGAATTGATGACTTTCAAAAATAGATTCGCATGTCAGAAGTGGGATTCGAACCCACGCCCACAGAGTGGACTGCGACCTGAACGCAGCGCCTTAGACCACTCGGCCATCCTGACATATAGAACATGGTCCCGTCCTGACAGTTTTTTTAACAGCTACAGTTCAAAGTTCTGATTTCAGAATGGTAGTCAAGTATCGTACTTGCAACGTCTTATAATTGTTCATGTTTTTCTAAAGTATCTCGTTCATGTTTCGTCAAACAATTAAGGTTCTAAGTAAGTTCTAATGTTCGATGACAAACCTTTACAGCAAAGGGGTGTGCAGCTTAAATTTATAAGTTTAATTTTAATGAATGTAAAGTTCATACTGCGATTCGATGGATTTTCTATTAACGTTCTAATATCAGACGGCGATAGAATGTTTCCAATTCACCCTAATTCAATACTCTCATACCATGATCATAGATTTGACTTCCCAATCATTGATATTTACGACATATATGTCTCGTTAAACTAGCGTTTTCATCTTATTCCAAACAATCAGAGCTCTATTGACCAGATTCTTACAAAAAAATTAAAGTAGAAAAAAAAAGGATACAACAATCGACCAATGTTTGTTTACCCGCGCTTCTAACTTTGACAGCTCCTAAACGACTCTCGAATGTCAATACAACCCACTGTCTCATTTCCGTATTGTTTCTCGTACAATGAAGTTTACAAAATTGCCCACTGTGGCCGAAACATAACCACTCCGCAACGATTTTCATGAAACTCGGCAACCGCGCCTTGGTCGCACATCTGCAATTGTATGTGTGAGTTGTACGGCTGAAAAGTCATTATTCGTCTAAGATCGCCATCTTGTAGGGTATCTTCACTGAAATTTCACTTCTTTTTCGCATTTTCCTCTAGTTTTCACATCCAATTCACCCCTGAGTCGTGTAATTGCAACTCGTTGGCATCGAATAATGTGAAAGGTTTCGCGAAAACACCGAAAACCCGCTAGTTTTTGGTGTGTTGTGCGTGTAAAGAAAAAATGTCTCGTTGCTGTTGAAAGAGTGAGCCCGTCGTAGCCGTCGTCGTCGCTCCCGAATCCGTGGATCTCGGTACGAAAGGAGGAAAAAGTTTGTGATTGTCAAAAAAGATTTCTCAACACGTTTTGTTGCAATCAGCGCTAGAGTATTATCGGATAATTGTGAAAATAGTGCTGGTGTGAAGAGGAAATCATCGCATGGAACCATATGTGTGAATTTGTTTGATGAATGTAAGTAGGAAAGCGAATTGTGCAAAAAATCATTGGAAAAAGTATTTGTCTGAAAGGGCGACGGGAAAAAGGGTGTCGTCGTCGTTGAAATCGTATATATTAGTAGTGTTGGTCGTTTTCGTCGTCTCCGTCTGTGATGTCGGTTGATTCGTGAAGTGTGTTGGTTCGTTCGTTGCTCGCAGCTACTCACAAACTCGTAGCTCGCCACTCGCTTTCGCATTCATCCAACTCTCGGCCGACTCGCAAACGAATTGAAAAACGTCGGTCATTTTAATTTCATTGGCATTTGCATCGTATCAGAATTGGAAAATCACACGAGCCACCACAGGCGGATGGACGGGCGGAAACCGTTCGATTTTCCATGCTGCTGGCTCTTAAATTGAGCAGCACAGTGCGATTTGATTTCTCGTTGTTGCCGTGATTTGTCCGCAGTCCGCAACATCAGATTGAATTTTCAAACGCCCGACCCCGTTTTCCGGCAATTGCGACTATTGTCCGTGCCTCCGTGGGGTGCGACTGCGGTTGCCGATTAGTATTGAGCGCCCGCCGTACTGGTTGACCAGCTTAGCCGCTAAAGACAAGCGAAATTCTCTTATGCAAATGGTGCTGGCACCCCCGAAAGGAAGTGATAAGGAGTAACCTTTGCAAGTTGCAGGCATCGTGGTCTGCTTCCTCTGTGCGTAAAGATTGACGGTGGAAAAGTGACTCAAAGAGCCGGGATCAACTACAGCAAGCGGTTCGGACTGACTTCAGACAAACCGTTTAGGAATGTGTGCTGATAGCAAATTACTTTCAATTGCACAGTATGTACACATTTATTGAGTCGTTTTTGGGAGTGCTATGTAAATCGATGATTCGGGTAAGGAGGGATTCCGACGGTTGGGTCGGTCGGACGAGACAACAATGACAATGGAGAAGTATTTCCTTTTTGGGGCTTGTAAGACAGATGCCAAGAAACGTTCGGAAATGTTGATCAATGTGTGCAATGAAGCTGCTGTTAGTGGCTACAGTGAAATGTCACTTGATGGGAACGTCAAAGACGTTAATTTCGAAAAATTGATGGAACACTGTGCGCACACCTGGTTAACAAATGTACAATTGGTTTTTGTAATTGTTCAATAAACGTTCCCTTCGCGTCTAGACTCAAATCCCAATTCAGGATCTGTTTTATTGGTCAAGATCAAGATAAGCCTGACCAGATTGTTTTCACCGAATTCCATAACATTTATTGTTTTGCTTATCGCTATACTATAATAGAAAAATAATAGAAACATTATCCTCTGCTGTTTCTGAAGCTGGGAAGCTGGGAAGGCAGACATATATGGCACATACTAGTTGCTATAATAAATTGTCAACACTCAAAATAAAAATCATAGAAAAGTGATGAAAAAATGCTTCGTTCCCCTTCGATTTAGGTGTGGAAAAATATTTGAAAAAACTGAAAATATGTTTTTTCAATTGAGAAATAATGGCACGATAGTTAGAACACATTATATTCTTCCAATATTTCATTGTTGAACACATGTAACACCTGTAAGAAAACCATACAGTTTGAATCACGGATATCTGAAGTTTCCATCGTTGTAAACTCAACGGTCTCCAATTTTCCAATTTTTGAATATGTTCCGGATGCCTTGACGTAAAATTTCGGATAATTTTATTCGCATATTTGAAAATTTTGCATTGTATTATGTTTTGATTTCAGTTTGACCATCTAGTGAAAAAATTTGACAGCGTTGCATTTGAAACGGTGCAAACTTCAAACTTCTCTACAGCTCACAATCTTGCGCTAAAAAATTCACCATAAGTGTTCTATACGATGAAGATCGTGAGAGCCGATTTTTTAAGCCACTAGAAGTGGCTAAATTCCCGCTTCGGTGGAGATGTCTGAAGTTTGCATCGTTGAAAATGCGAGCGTATCGTTTTCACTTTTCGAATTTCAATGGTTGGATTGAAATTTTTGACAATATTTTCAAACGCAAATGCAAATTTATTGGTCCACAATCAAACTTATCTACAAAACTAATATGAAACGACAATTAAAGTAGTCGAAGAGTTAGTCTGTTCGGTGTGAGCTTAAGTCTTTCTTTAATCCGCTTTGTGTCGTACTTTGTGGTCGGAAGGTGAAGACACATCAGGCGGTTAGAACTTCAATAGCAAAAGGCTTCTTGGAGCAGTTCCTATCCGCCTACCCTTTCAACCCAAAATTCTAGCCTGTTACCGTGTGAGACGTTACCGTAACCAAGGCGCTTCAGTGTAATCCTATTTAATAAAATGTATCCTTGAATCTGCAAGTTAATGAAACTCTCTACTTAGTTTTGTTTTCTTTGGTTGATGTGTCGATGGGTTTCTAAAGATTGAATAAACGAAAACATTTCACTCATAGGCATATGCAAAATGGTCCATCTATAGACATTTTGCAATATGCGAGGAGGTGATGGGCAGATGGTGCACTAGACCATATGTAACACCCTCTTTTTTCCGCTGAGAAAATTACCCTTTTGTTTTCGGTTACTCTATGTTGATTTTCCTTCTCCTGGCAAAAGTCGTGAGCAATTTTCTTCTCCATTTTCTACTAATATTGTTGGTGGTGTTTAAGCCAACTTCTATTCTCTATTATGGAGGTTAGGAAATGCATAAATTGATACAACGTTCACATGATTAAATCGATTATTTCATCGATACCGCAGCCTGAACCCTGCTAAATTGTCATACCAGTCCAATCGTCGACAAAAAAGTTGCCGTTTAAACTGAATTGATATAAAAAATATCGATTTATTGAGTTAAGTTTTAAGAGTTGAGTCCCATCCAATCCAATGTATCCTTATGTAAATAAATGCTTTGGCATAAAATTAATAACAATAAAATCTGATAGTTTTCTCCACTTTTCTTTGCAGGTGATAGTCAGTCTAAATCAGGACATTGTATAAAATGTCTTAGCTAAAAAGAACACAACTACATAAATGCGGTTAGTAACAATAGTTAAGTTGTAAACAATTAACGGAATAATGAAACTAATAATTTGTAGTTACTATAGCACCAATCCTCTTTGAGTGATCATTATAGATCTGCCAATCTAAAAGACTGGCTTGGTTGAAGAGCGATGCCTTCTGCACGTCCCGGTAGTCTTAAAGATCCAGAAATAGCCGATTTATTCAATAAACATGATCCGGAGAAGATCTTTGAGGACTTACGGGAGATCGGCCATGGATCATTTGGCGCAGTATATTATGCCCGATGTAATCTTACCAAAGAAATTGTGGCCATCAAAAAGATGTCGTATGCCGGGAAACAGAGCTTGGAGAAATGGCAGGACATTTTAAAAGAAATTCGGTAAGTAGTGGGCGAAAAATTGAAAGTTGTTTGAAATTTTCCGATATTATTATTAACTGAGTTTTTCTCACCTAGATTTCTTCGTCAACTGAATCACCCAAATACTATCGAATACAAAGGCTGTTACCTAAGAGAGAACACAGCATGGCTCGTAATGGAATACTGTGTAGGCTCCGCTTCCGATATAATCGAAGTGCACAAGATGCCTCTGCACGAAGAGGAGATAGCAGCAATTTGTAGCGGAGTGCTAGGCGGATTGAGTTATTTGCATAGTTTGGGTAGAATACATCGAGACATCAAGGCCGGAAATATTCTATTGACGGAGCTTGGTGTAGTGAAATTGGCTGATTTTGGTAGTGCTGCTATTAAATGTCCAGCTAATAGTTTTGTGGGTACCCCTTACTGGATGGCGCCCGAAGTAATTCTGGCTATGGATGAAGGACAATATGATGGCAAAGTTGATGTTTGGTCGTTGGGTATAACGTGCATTGAATTAGCTGAACGAAAGCCGCCGTATTTCAATATGAATGCCATGTCTGCGCTATATCATATCGCTCAAAACGATTCACCATCATTGCAGGTAGTTGATGATATTTAGCCGAACGATTCGGAGTGATGAGTGAAGCCAATTGTTGTTTTATTCCTTTCAGGCGGAAGATTGGTCAGATGTTTTTCGAAATTTTGTCGACTCTTGTCTGAAGAAATCACCGAACGATCGACCAACTTCCACAAAACTCTTAACTCACGCATATATAACGCAACCACGTCCAAATATTGTTCTAATCGAACTGATAGCACGTACGAAAGCGGCCGTAAGGGAATTGGATAATTTAAATTATAGGAAAATGAAAAAAATCTTAATGGTTGATAACTGTGAGACTGAAAGTGCAATGGGTGATGCTGACGACACACCAGACGAGCAAGCCGGTGGCGATAGTAGTAAGAGCAATAGTATAACCTCGGAGCATTCAATACATTCGGTTGGGGTATCAGCGGCCAGTAGTCAAGTAGTATTGCTAATCCCTAACCTACTGATAGTGCATTAGAAAATTGCTAATGAATTGATTTTTTCATGTAGAGTTCTTCATCGAATTCAATACCACATGGAATGGGTGGACCCCATCATACAAGCGGTTACCATCAACAAGGTGGCGCGATGTCAAGGAATTCCTCGCGAATGCGTAATTTACCCCCGCCGCCGAATATGCAGCACTTGAACAATAATATCACGCCCACAAACTCAACATCTGCAATTGCGATATCTGGACACAATTCGGTGATGCAAAACCCTGGAGGTTTTGTACCATCACCGTCAGGCTATTCACACCAAAATCATGCAACCCAGCAAGCCATATCGAATGCTGTTTCCCAGCATGGAACAAACAATTTCGCTACAATTCGAACGACTAGCATTGTGACGAAACAACAAAAGGAGCACATGCAGGTTTGTATGAAGTTTTGAGGGATTGTAGAGATTGCACCAATTCAAAATATTTCGATAAACAGTTTGTTCTCTAAATTTGGAAAATACGTGAACGATTTTTTTGTTAACGTTTCAATTTACTTTCTACTTTTAACATTCTTTTCGCCTACAGCTTGAAATCATTGATTCAATCCAATCGTTAAATATGGTGCAATTTTTAATGACTCCTCCCATTACATATTTCTTTACTATTTATAATTTATTTTTAATGAATTTCGTTCTATTTATATTTGACAAAATCAAATCGATAGGATTATTATTTGTGCTCGGCTTTATGTGGTGGCAATAGTAAATGTTGCATATCGTAGTGCAAATTCTCCTTCAATTTAAAATATTTAAAAAAAATGGCAGGAAAAAAGATAGATTATCGTGAAGTGTTTAGAAAAATGCTGAACAAAAAAGCACAATTTTGGTTTAACGCCATCCAACATTGATGATAACCAGACGTCTTCACAAAATAAAAACCAAATCAAACCAAATTTACCATCTATCTTCCACTGTTTAATGCACTAGGTAAACATTTGTATTTTTTTTTGTTGATTCAGTTTCTAGACAGGAACGAAAAGAAAAATAGCTTGAGCTCATCATATCATTGAACGTAGTTATATATGCTTGTTCTGAAGGAATATACACGACATCCCCGTTTGTTTTCTCGTCCCTTTTTTCATGCGTATTATGAATTTATCCAGTGGATTATACATAATTTCATTGCTTATGATTTTACAAGCGTCAAGGATATTTTGATGTTGGTGGTGGTAGTGTTTAGTTGTTATTCATGTTTTTTTAAAGTCATTGTTGCTAATTTTATGTTTTTGCTTATTTTGTTGAACATCGATTGTGTTTAATGGAAAACCGGGACAGCATTTCTATGGAAAATATTTCATCTGCGGGTGCACTTATAAAAAGTCGAAGAAAGAGAATGATTCAAAATGTAGATCATCATCAAATCGTTTTTAGGCCTGATTTCCATGCACTTTCTGAAAGATTGTAAGGTTCTGCTTCTAACATATCCTTGGGTTAGCAATAAACTTGAAATTTGTATAATTTTTATGGATTAGAGTCGGTGAGATTGAGCGCATAAACGCCTATCGTTTCCGCACTAGTTTCTTCTGATTATAAACTGTAGACGATTCTAGATTGATTTATAATTTGGCTCTAAACTTTGATAAATCTCTCAAGACTTAGCCGCTAATTCCACGAGAACAACCACGCTAATCGGGTGGTTGCCTAGACATGTTGGAAGCGGCCAACGAACCCAACCTAGGTTACTGTCATTGCCTACGAACTCGATTTATATTTTTTTTCGATAGAAAGTGGCAACTGTGATTTATATTGAGGATATCGAAAAGTAGCGCAGGTGGCATCTATCTAGAAGCTGTTTAGATGCAATCACTATATATTCTAGCACATTTGAATGAAATAACTTCCACGGTTGGATATCAAACATGTTGAATAATGATAAAAATTGAATTTGAAATTGTAAAGTAGAATTTTTGGGTTTTGTAGTTTTCCAACAAGACCGTGGATATTTGCTTTCCACATAAGTTTAATGAATTTCGGATCGATTGTCTGGCATCCTCTGTCAAATTTTCTTGCTGCCTCAAAAGATATTTCGCAGTTTTGTCAATCTCCGCGCGATTTTCTGTCAGAATGGCAACAGACATCAGGTATCAGACGTGAATAATCTTTTCGAAAGAGATCACTGAACATAACACACATCCAATTTCGTTCCCCGTTGTAAAAAAAAAACACTATGTTTCTTGTCGGCCGTAGCAATAGAAAAAATTATAATCCTCTGTGACCGATCCGCCAGAATCATCTATTTTTAATGTCTTTAATATCACATTAAATTACAGAATTATCAAATTTTAAATCTGATAATTCCCAATGGTCCTGATCTTTGTGTTTTCTTGAAAATTTAATTTATAAAGGGTAACCTCGCTGTTGCTTCTCGGATGTCTTTTGATAAGAAAGCATTTTTTTGAATCGGCCGCTGCTTCATCATAAGATTTTGTATAAAGGAGTGGTAAGTTAACTTTATCCACCTTGTAAAAACGGTATTTCCACTACATTGAACATTTAAACACTTGAATCAACTTTGCTATTGCTGGTCCATTTCTCTGCTTTAACAATGTTATAATTGGGTGTTCTTCATAAACCATAAACTGTCATTTAGACTTTAGAGTATGGCGAGAGAGTAGGCTAAATCGCATTTGGCGTCCGATAAATGTTCTTCAAATTTTTGTAGTGGGCTAAATAGGTTTTATTTAATGTGACTTGAGCCTCATATTTAAGCTAGCTTTTTGATTATTTTTTCAAATGATGGAAAAACTACGAGCTGGCTTAGTTGCTCAATTAAAGGACTCAGTTATAGATCGGCATTTTACTTTACATGTTTTTTTTGGCCTTTTTGCGTTCCTTGCGTTCTACCTTTGAATGATTTGTTTTCCTAATTTATCCCCTACATAGTTTTGAGGTAGATCAGATGTTGCCGAACACTCACATTCTTCGCAGCACTTCTGTATATGTACTATGTACTATATTTTGTACTGTATTGTATTGTTGCATCCAAACGGGATACTGTCATTTTCGCTACGAATTTAATGACTGCTCTCAATTTTATCTTTTGGAAGATGCTCGTCGAGTTCCAATCAAATAAAATTGTGTTATCAAATTACACAAAGCATTCTAATAGACATGATGATAGACAAATTTTACATAATTCTTACATAAATAACATCTTAAGAGGTTTAAGAACGATTTTATAATCAATCGCCCAATCAAAGTTTGTCAAATCAATCAAAGTTTGAGCAGAAACTTCGAGAAGAAATCACTTACTGCGAGCTTTTATCACATTGCGTTGAGTCTTTCCATCGATTTCCCTACTGGACATTTTGTCTGTACCTTATTCTATAAAAAAAATCCTGGATAGAAAGTATCTATATACTTTCCACATGGGCAATTCGTTTTCAGTTTCATACCTTGACGATTATGGACCCCAGTTGGCGATGGATACGACACAAATCATCATAATACCGAAGTTTCTCTTCCTTGAATGCTTCACTGAACCGAAGATTTCCCTCTGGACTTTGTAGACAAAAAGAGCTTATACTTTATCATTTTTTCATTATTTACTCAGCAAAGAATTTGAAATATGAACTACACTGTATCGAAACAAAATGCTTAATTTATAATTCAATCCCCCCTACATCTTTTGTCACTCAATCCTACGGAAACTAGGAAATTTTGTTTATTTTTGTCGAATAGGTAGACAAATAAAAGTTTTTCAGACAATCAGAAAGTTTCTTCGCGACAAAACAGATTTCCTATAAAAACACAAAATTGAATTTACCACCAAACATGTTACACACACATTTTATGGAGCCACTAAACTAAATGTTGCTTTTGTAGTTCCTCGTATCATTGAAAGTCATGGAGTGTTGGTTGTTCAGGCCATTAAAGCAAAACATAACACAGGATATATGTTTTCATGAAATACGGTTATATTTTAGTTTAAAATAAAATCAAAATATTATTGCAATTACAGGAAGAGATGCATGAACAGATGTCTGGTTACAAGCGTATGCGTCGCGAGCATCAAGCTGCCCTTCTAAAACTTGAAGAACGATGTAAAGTTGAAATGGAAGCCCATAAGGCAGCACTAGACAAGGAATATGACATGCTTCTGCATAATTTCACCAGGGAATTGGAAAAACTTGCTGTAAGTTAGAAAAATGTTTGTTATGTACTCTCGACATCATTATAAACCATCCAAACAATTAGGCTAAACACCAACAAGAACTAGAACGACGTGTCAAGCAAAATAATGCGGCGGAAAAGAAATTGTTTAAGGAAATATCGTTGAAACAAGAGGGTGATAGAAAAGCATTCGATATGAATCGTAAGAAAGAATATAAAGCCAATAAGGAACGTTGGAAACGTGAACTATCAATGGACGAATCCACTCCAAAACGGCAACGTGATTTAACATTACAATCGCAAAAGGATAATTTAAAACAAGCCGAAGCACAAGAGGAGCAACGTTTATTGCGAGTGCAAAAACAATATATTGATTTGGAGATGCGAAAGTTCAAGAGGAAACGAATGATAACATTGCATGAATCAGAGAATCAACTCCTGAGAGATGTAAGTTAATTTGAATCTTTGTGTTTTCCTCTTCCTGGACGAAGTACTGATTGCAAATGAAAATTTTAGGAATTGAGTAAAAAACAGCAACAATTGGAACTCGCCCATGGGATGCTCCTGAAACATCACGAAAAAACTCAAGAGTTAGAATATAGGCAGCAGAAGAGTGTACATAATTTAAGGGAAGAACAGGCAAGTTCTGATTAATCTATAAATTATGTTGTAATCAAATATTTTAATTTAACAAAAACTTCCTAATCGTGGGTTGAATATTTACGATATGGAGTGCATTAACAATGACTCCAAGGAACTTTGACACTTCAGACTAATGTTCACTTTTTGGAAATAGATATTAAAACAACACAACACCGAATTACAAAATCAAAGAGATTATATGGTAAGGGCTGAGAAGGAGTTGCTCAGAAAGCATGCCCTCGAATTAAGACAACAGCCAAAGAGCTTGAAGGTAATTCGCAATTTGAATTTGATTGAACATTTTAGCAATTCGTTTTTTCTTATGTTGTATGCGAACAGCAAAAGGAATTGCAAATTCGTAAACAATTCCGGGAAACATGTAAAATCCAAACACGACAATATAAAGCATTAAAAGCGCAAATATTGCAAACTACACCGAAGGAGCAACAGAAAGCTGTGATAAAACAATTGAAAGAGGAAAAACATCGTAAATTGACGCTGTTAGGTGATCAGGTATTTGTGATTTCTTCCCTCATTCCTTTCTACAAATTAAAATGATTATGAAAATTAAATTAATTTATTTTTCTGTCCTATTTATTTTCACGCTAGTATGAACAAAGTATTGCTGATATGCTGCAGAAACAGAGTCTTCGACTAGACGAGAGTCAAGAACTTGAGTGCCAACGCTTAAAAGACTTGTTGCATTATGAGCTTGACATTCTGATGGCTTATCAGAGCAAAAATAAGATGCAAGCGCAAGCGCAGCGCGATAGAGAACGCAAGGAGTTGGAAGATCGTGTTAGTGTGAGGAGAGCATTACTCGAAAGCAAGGTCAGTACAGATGATCATACCTGATACCCTAATACTTGTAACACAAAATTTTCATAACTTCACATTTAGATGGAGGCTGAGCTACAGCAATTTAATAATGAACGAGCCGAACGAATACGATGCATGCATGATAAACATGAAAAGGAGCTGGAAGCATTTGATGAGGAGTCGGCTAGAATGGGATTCAGGTAATTGCAAACAAATTCAAAATGTGCATTATAGTTAGATCGAATCATTTTGAAATAGACTATTTCTTTGCTGCAGAAAGAATGTTATTTGAAAGAATGAGTCCAAGGAGATTATATTTAGGAACGAAAATTAAATATCAGAGATGAAGAAAAAATTTTCTCACAAACATCTATGAATTTCAAAACACAAGTCGTTACAAGCAACCTAATGAGTAAAATTGTATAATAATATACGTTTATTAGTTGGTGTTCTTAATATGTTTTTCTCCCAAATTCAAGGGAATACATGCTGTCGTCCCCTTAAGATTTACACTTCTATTTTGTCGACCATTATAAGGACCCAAGATCAAATTGGGGTCAAATCTAGGTCAGGCAAGGTCGACTCTATATCGAGTCAACATCTTATCAACGTCGAGCGTGATTCCAGTCAAACTAAGTTCGACTAACATCCAACTAAAGTCAAGTCCATATTCAGTCACCTCAATATCAAATTGAGGTCAAATCTAACTAACACAAGGTCTTTACTAGCTCGAGTCAACCTTTCATGAAGGTCCAGCTCGATTTCAGTCAAGCCAAGGTCAAATCGGTGTGAAATCTAGGTCAGGCAAGGTCGATTTCAGTCAATTCTAGATCAAATCGGGGTAAAATCTAGTTCAGGCAAGGTTGATGCTAACTCTAGTTAACATTTAATCAATGCCGAGCTCGATTTCAGTCAAGTCAAGGTCAAATCTAGGTCAGGCAAGGTCGATGCTAACTCTAGTTAACATTTAATCAATGTCGAGCTCGATTTCAGTCAAGTTAAGATCGAATCAGAGTCAAGTAAAGGTCAGGCAAGGTCGATTCTAGCTCAAGTTCAATGTCGAGCTCGATTTCAGCCAAGTCAAGGTCAAATCGGAGTGAGATCTAGGTCAGGCAAGGTCGATTTCAGTCAAGTCTAGATCAAATCGGGGTCAAATCTAGTTCAGGCAAGGTTGATGCTAACTCTAGTTAACATTTAATCAATGCCGAGCTCGATTTCAGTCAAGTCAAGGTCAAATCTAGGTCAGGCAAGGTCGATTTCAGCCAAGTCAAGGTCAAATCGGAGTGAAATCTAGGTCAGTCAAGGTCGATGCTAACTCTAGTTAACATTTAATCAATGTCGAGCTCGATTTCAGTCAAGTTAAGATCGAATCGGGGTCAAGTAAAGGTCAGGCAAGGTCGATTCTAGCTCAAGTTCAATGTCGAGCTCGATTTCAGCCAAGCCAAGGTCAAATCGGAGTGAAATCTAGGTCAGGCAAGGTCAATTGCAGCTCAAGTCAATGAGCAAGTTATTGAATAATATCCTAAATAAATCTGGCTTCAGTTTAAGAATTGCGTCATTGCTTGAAATTCATAGAGGATTGCAGAATTGTCTATGTCTAGTTGGTAGCAGCTAGACTACCCAGAAAAAATCACAGAGTTGGGAAAGGGCACGCAAAGGGTACTGTGCCTTAAAAATTTCATAAAAATCCTTAAGTCCTTCGATTTCCTCAGACGAGGTTTCAAGATGTAGCTCTAGGCTTGCATAATGCGCAGGAATGACAAAGTCTTAGATCGTGATCGCCTGAGGGGTTTCAGAAAGGATGACCGGGTTCGTAAGAATATTATCCCTAAAGTGCTCGTAGAACTTGATTCGTGTAAGCACCGCAGCGTAAAATCGATTGATCATGGTCCTAACGGCTTCATAATAAACCCGTCATGGCCCTGGAGATCTAAAGTACACAATATATATATTGTAGACGTCTTATATCTGATATCTAGCCAACATCTGTCGGCAAGTTTGATTCCTAATAATGACTTCAATCAACTGAAAATTGCAATTGAAGCGTTTGGAATTTTTCCAAGCATATTTTAAGAAATGAAATTTAATATTTAACAGAACAAATATAGGAAACTAGGATGACTTGCACGAACACAAGTAATTGGAAAAATATAAATAAATAATGTGTTTATTAATTTTTTTTTTTTCAATTCTTGTTACAGCGCTTTAGCATTAGCCGAAGCCTCTAAAGAAACGTATCCAGACGAGGAGGGTAGCTTATCCGGTTCGATGATAAGTCTTGCGCACAGTAATAGCTCAACAAGTTTTCCAGCTGGTTCGCTATAGCAGCCAAAATATAAATATTATAATTATGATGAGGAAGATGACGACGACGACGATGATAATGACGTTGACTATAGTGATGGTGATGATGGTATGGACGATGATAATGGTAATCACAATAAAAAAGTTAATAGACGACATTGCACTCAAGTTAAAAAAGTATTTGTGAAAGCTGTCCAAAACTAAAGAAGGCTATAATTCGCGTCTTCAATGTGTAATTAACATGGAAAAAGGAAAAGAAAATATAAACAAAAATTAACTCTTAGTAATATAATTATAAAATTAATTAAATCCACTGGCAGAATAGTAAGGAACGTATAAAATAAAAGAAAGAGACAAAAACTAGAAAGTATAATAGTATGCAGCATAAATCACACCATTATACACTTTTTTTTTACAAGTTTTACCACCACCACCACATCCACAATGGAAATAGGTATTTAAATAATATTTATGTAAAATTGCTAAAGACGGAAATAAACCGGATATAATAATACAAAGATGAGGATGATCAAATTAATTTATGCAATTAATTGATTACTTACTGAAAATATTCGATAATAATTAAGTATTGTGTTAATACAAAGCAACCTCTAAGAGCTGATTAAGATAGACAAGAAAGAAAAGGAATATGCAATGAACGAGACCTTATTTTCCAATTGCACAGTGATCCCTCGATTTATGTGAACTTTCATTTCCAACTAGGTAAAATATTGGCAATATTATACGTTTGTCAGAATGAGAATAAATTAAGTATAGATAAGTATTGTAGACTCCCGTTTAGCGGTTAGTATTTAGGCATCAACTCTAAAACTCACCATGTAATTAATATATAATTAGTAAAGTCGCCAGATATCTTATATTCAACTCAATGTCCCCCATTTAAACCAATCACCACCAACTCATAGTTGTTAGTGCATTTTAGCGCGTAATAGTCTTTGTAGTGAGCATCATTCATGCAATTGTTCCAGATAACATTAAGGTGGGATGCTTTCTGTATAAACTACATAAATTAACTGCTCTGTATTGCAGCTTACGAAAGAAAATGAAAATAAATTTTTAAAACGAAGAGCAAACATTTGTGTTTAATAAAGTTTTTCTTTTCTGAACATTTATTGGTCATTTAATTTGTCTGGAAAAAAATTGGCTACAGCTACAAGCAAATAAAATCTAATTTCATATTTTTAACATTATTTGGACAACATACAAAAGGCTACCCACACATATTCATTGATTAATTCTCAGTTGTACATAACCGGAATTGCGGAAATACGAGGATCACGTAAATCGATGGGGAACTATATACATATATAAATAGATATAGTAAATCCCGTTTATAAATTAACTATATAATTTAGGATTAAATTAAATTAATTCAAGGATAAAGAAAGATCGAAAATCGCAAAATAGAGTGACGCGATATTTATATGATTTTTTAAAATTGCTTTATAAACCAAAACCAGACGATATGGCATGAAAAATTTAAACGTTGAACATAAATACTAGCGAAAGGTGACAAGTAGTAAAGTCAGTTACTCAAAAGTAAATAGATTGTTTTATGAAGTAGAAAAATCATCAAAAAAAAAGAAGAAAAAAATAATAAAATAAAATAGTAAACCAGAAAAAAAACAAAGATCAATTCGTAACAATTCAAATTAAAGAATTTAATCAATTTTAAATAAATATAATCACAAAAAATATAATGTATTAAATAGCTAATAATTTTTTTAGATATTTATTACTATTACAATAATATGTAAAATATAAGAAAGACTACATTATAGTAAAGTAAAATAAAATACAATTTAATAATAGACAACTATTAACATAGCTGTTATGAATAATAACCAAAACAGAAGAATACACAAATGACAAAAATAAAATTTGAATCGACAACAAAAACGAGAAATTTTTCCAAACTATTTCGTTTCTGTCATATCATGCCTCAATACCAGCAGAAAAAAAAAACAAAAATATGCAATAACATACACACAACATTCACATTTGAAAAAAAAAAAAACAGCCAGACAAAGAGATTCTCTCAAAACTGTCACATTTTGCTTCTATGCTTTCATCTGCACTGCACCCCAAAACATTGAAGGAGAAGTGTGAAAATGTATTTTTTTTTTTATTATTTGTTAAGTTTTTTTCTAATTTGTGTTCGATATAAAAATGAAAAATATGAGAATATAACATGAAAATAATTGAATGAAAATAGTTTTATGTACAAAGAGACACCATTCTTACAGAACAGAACGACAGAGAATGCAATGTAATTTACTCAACACGAGCTTGAATTGTAAAAAGGCGATATTGGTTTAAGAAGTAAAGACCGTAAGACGGGAATGTTGCACCGTCCATGATGGATGACAATGGTCCCTTTTTTGAAAATATCATTCCCGGGTGTTTTGATTACTTTGTTGCAGAGCGAATTCCTTGAATTTACTTTTGGGAAAGTAACTTTTGCTGATGGCAGGAAGCTAAGTAAATGCGCAAAAAAGATCTAAAAGAATTATTTTCAGAAAACTTCATTAAGTCCTCCCAGAACTCAGCTTGATATTTGTTGCATATGTTTTATTGTATCGCTTAGGCTCTGCCGGTTACCGCTAAGTGCTGCAGGCCATCAAACAAATACAATTCAACCAGAATCAATCGAGGCTTACACTGGCAAGAAAATATAACTGATTACCGGTATGGAGTCTAAGAGTTTTTTATCCCTCAAACATGATAATGTGTTACAATAAGCCCCTAGAGAAAAATATAAATTAAAGAAACAATTTTATACAGGTAATCACCATGCAAAGAAACATATGTACGCATTTTGTTCGTCTTCAAAACGATTTTCTATCATTTTCAATTCCTTTTCCTAATTTCGTGGCCATATCTATAAATATATTTATTGCTGTGGTTGATATCGTATGTCTTTTTTATCTTTATATTTATAAAAAAAATCTTTAAGTGAGACTTTTCGTATGTCTTCCATTACACTTGATAAGTTCCTTTCGAAGTTTGAAATACTGCAAATTAGTTTAATGCCTTTAAAATATCATGTATGATAGCTGATCCCCTGAATTACTTCTACACAATTTAAGTTCTTCATTTAAAACCGATACAAGTCGAACCAAAATGTCAGACATATATATTTGGTAGAAAAGATCGATTTTGAAAAGATTGCATTTAATCAAAATTATCTACAGACTAATCACTAATCCCTTTAAGATGAGCAACACCAGGAACCGCCAAGTATCACTTGGCTTCGCCAACATGTCTTGCAAAGGGTACCAAATATTCATTTGGAAATGCTGCGTCCATACTTTAATCCTCAATTAGTTTAAAGTCCTTCCGTCTAAAAAAGACCACTTTGTTGATAACATCATATATAATATAATATTCGATCCATTATTTCCATTCTAATCATGTGTGGTTTTACCAATGCTGCAATATTCCATTTTTTCTCCAGAACAGCTTTGATGGATAGAAATGTGCATTCGACACTTAGTATTTCCGGTAATCCTTTGATTCAATGAATGAATGCAGACGCCTGTGTTGTTTTTCAATGTTTCCTGGAGAAGTTGCAGTTACCTTAAAAGCTATTTGGAAAGGATTAATGGAAATCAAGGTGCTTAGCATTAAAAAAAAAGAATTTAATCGATGCGTGAAACTGGCTCTAATTTTTTTGATTCGTTTCGTTAACTTTTTTTTTATTGTCGGTTAGTTTTTATTGAAAAAAATATGAAATGAATTAACGCAGACTTCTTCTGCAAAGTGTATCAAAACTGTCGAAGTGTCATTTTCAGTCCTGCGGTTGAGCTGCTCTGAGCACGACTGGAAGAGGCAGTTTCTGATTATGAATTCAACCCGGCTCGCAAATTTCGCACGTTTTAACTATATTAGTGTAATTATTCACAAGATTCAAAGGAGGAGTTCTGAAAATTATTTAAGTGTAAATTGTGTTCATTACATTAAAAAATTAATAAAAAGGATAGTATACATTGTCTATGATATGCACTTCATGCAGCCTGCATCAAGTCTGCTTGAAAAACATACAGACTGAAGCTTTGATCCTTGAGACATGATTTTCGACAAGAAATTTGAATGTTTCTTTGAACGATCAAGCGGCTCCTAAGAAATTTGAATACGATTGGCTTTTCGCTCGACCTGTCATTTGCGTCCAGTTGCACGATTTTTGCAGTTAAACAGTGCATATACAGTTTTGTGATTTAAAGGACATTACAAGATTTTACTAACATGACACACTCTTCAGGAATCTCTTTGATGGACGCCCTACTGGAACCACCACCTTGGAAGGACCTCCAACATGCTTTATGTCGACTATCGACCAACTTGAAATTCATACCGACGATGAATATATGAATGTGGATCCCAGAGAACATCTGGACGGTGCTTCGCGCTAAAGTCTTTGAAAAACCAACCATCAGAATTTCAGTCAGAATTAGCGCCTCATCCAGTGGTGGATGACTTCAACAAATTTGATGCTGTTGAGGACGATCAACTATCATATGTGACAGTATTGGTTTATTAAAAAAGTGTATAGTGTGAGCATATAACACTAAATATTGCACTACATCTACCATACTACACCCTCATACATATTATTGAAAAGAAATAATAATTGATTTACTCATTTGAAGCTTAGAAATTATTTTAATGTGGTCATATTTTGCGAATCACAAATCAGCAGCTCCTAGTGGCTTTCTCTACTCTTTTCTAATCGTGATGATTCCAGTCTTCCTTTGAGTGTCTTCCCTTGTTCATGTATTTTTTTTTTTGTACTTTGAAAGATCAAAGCAACCGCTTTTAAGATCAATCTTATCAGTATTCTCATCAAGTCCTCAAAATTTGATATGAAACTTTATTTATTGAATGGTGTCTTATGTGTATGGAATTTATTAAATCCAAAATGAAATGACAATAAATTTAACGTTATTTATGTTAGAATTTTCGTTATCGAAAACTAGGTAGACCGAATTTGTTAATGAAATTTTACATTCGATCAGGACACAAAATTTCATGCATGTTTTGTTTTAGTATTTATGTTAGAGTTTCTCACATAAGGAAATAATAAAAGTTAACAAGTTATGTTTCGCTTGTGCAACGGTTTAAAGCAAAAAAATAATCTGAAGGATTAAAAGTAAAGCATAAATTGCCTACATCCATAAAATCCATTTGTGTTTCCATTCTGTTTAAAAGCATCAACCATTAAACATAAAACTTTTTCTACACTATTAAATCAGCTTTCTAAGATGAAACATACAAAGTGCTGTTTTTGCCACACTTAAAGTAAAACAAATTTTTAAACTATAAAATACTTATAAGTACTCGTACTAAAACGTAATAGTAATTGTAAAAAGTGAATATATTATGACAAAATTGAACTAAAATAAATATTTAACTGAAATAAATTAGAAACCAGTATAGGCATAATTTTTAATTATTAATTTCTTAAATTTTAGACTGTTTATGTTGATTTTTTTGTAATTATAATGACGATGTAACCTACACAAATGCGTTTCGGTCGTTTCTTCTATACTTGCAGCATGTTACATATTCAACGGCAGAATGATAAAAGAAAAATTCGCAAAAATATTTGCTTAACAATTTGTTAAAAAAATTTGAACAAACTAACTTTTTATTATTGTCATAAATAATGTTCCTTTCTTTGACTAAATAAATAAAAACCTTAAACTCCAAAAAGTTATCTCTGACATACATTTCTAAATCTAAATCTCGAGAAACTCGAATTGAATAAACGAAATAAAAATAAACGTAAAATCGAAATGAAAATAGTTACACAACAAAAATAGTATATGCAAGTAAAATAATCTAAATGAAATCAATTATTGTATTTTGTAATTCACACAATTGAAAAATAAACACAGTGTAATGAAACAGCAGAAAGGTCAAGTCTGAACAAGGCTAGGAACATTTGAAATAAAAAAGCAAGAAATATCTTAACAATAAGTGAATGGGTTGGCATGAAGCGAAACTAGAAGGAAGTACGATTGATGATTATTGCTACAGATATGGAATTTGTGAATATAATACGACAAAAAACAAAAACGGTATTGAAAATGCATATTCTACATTCTGTATGATTTTGTTTGTTTCATCATTTTCTTCGCGTGTTTTATATCACAACAACTGGAAATAGTAAAAGTAAATGAAGAAAAAATAAATAAATTTTTTAAAATGAAAAATTTTAGACTTGTTTCAATAAGAGCTACAGGAAATATATTCTTTGTTAACTATAGCATACGCATAACTATAACACAACAATATATAACTGTAACACACACTTTCGTGAAGAGGGATGAAGGCCGTTAATGCCCGAAGCCTATAGTATCATAAACCAAGCGGCTTTCACACGATTTTGGCCCACTTTTCAGTGAATATTCTTGAATATATTAACCTGGAATCTAACCGGAAACATATTGTTTCGAACTAACCCTATTCTTTTATGTCACGAAGCGCCATCGAGCTGTGAGGATCCCTTTGAGAATGAGGAGAGTAAATATATCCTTTATTATTGTTTAACACATTACCCAAAGAATCCAAACAATCCAGAAAACCTTAATTTGCCAAATGAATAGTCGATCCACTCTATTGTAGTGCGTCCGGCTAATAACTTAGCCTATTTGATCCTGGAGGTCCGACCACTTGCATGAGAACAATGTTTGGCCACTATAATTTTTCTCAACAACACAAATCGTGTCGTAGTGTAGGCTCTGGTATTTCAGATACTCCCTAAGAAATCACTTGTGCTTCTCCAATATCTTCAGGAAAATCCACACATCTTGGTTACTGGCATTAAGTGATATCAACAAAACTACTAGCCAAGTGGCCCGGTGGTGGCTTCCCCCATTTGGCCACACATAAAGATTCCGCGATTGTATAACGTGTAGAGCGATCTGTTTTAAAATCTTACTGTTGTTAGAAATTCTTTCGAGCATACTGAATAGGGTAAAATTATTGGGCGCATAGTCAGTATCATGGTTCTCCTTCCCCTTGATGTGTAAGCCTCATTTCCTTCCAAATTGTTGAGAAGCCGTGCAAGGAAAAATTGTGCAACCAGCTGAAAACTTTCACATCGAAGTGAAGGTAGTCCTTGTTCACAAACAGAACTACATTCTACAATATGCGAAAGTGTCATGTCAATTCCTAAAAAGGCCAGTTCCTAAAGCAAGAGTTGATGTTTGGATTAGGTTTCTAGACCTTCTAGCCACAAAAAGTAACACTGGACAGGTCAGTTGACCGACTGAGGTCAACTGAAAGCATCAAAGCATATATGTCCTCAAGTTTTATGGATATAGACTATTCAGTGGACTATACATATGAATGAAATTAGGAAAAACGTTAACTCGCCTGATGAATGTTTTCTACTTTTTTTAAGGCAATAAATACCGACGCAACGGTAGTGTGGGCGCGTAATTACAGAAAGAACTTTCTTAACGTCCGTCTGAGGACCATTGATGCAATACTGAAAACAGAATCAATATTTGTGATAGAGATCTGGCTCAATCTGACGTCCTTCGATAGATACATCCTCAAAGTCGTTTTGCTTGCGAATAATAGATTAAAATTCAAAAGTCGCATTCAAATTATCAATAACCCCAACAAGGACAATTGAAATGCATGAAATTCAATCCATAGTGGATACCAATAGGCACGGAAATGTGCCCCTAATTTATGTACTTACTAAAGAAAACGGGAGAACAGTATAAGAACTCTCTCAGGAACAGACTCACTGTCTGTTTCAAACTAAACATAATCAAGATAATGATGCTGAGACATTGTTCTCAGTTATTTCTAATGTTACCTGACGTCAAGCGTTGGTTGTTCTTCATCGAATCTTCTTTACGTTCATAGCATCGCCTAGATTTCAGCGCTATAAGAAAAGGGACATAACCAATCATCTTCGGACAGAACATATTCACAAATCCATGAAGAGAATAGTCCCGTCTGGCAGGATCAACTCAATGGAATTCAACCAATTGTTGATAATATAACACTATAGTATCCAATCTATTAGACTAGGGAAGAATGGAAAATGGCACAGAAGATGGAGAAATCATAATCTATATCTATACCTCGTAAAAATGAAGGCATCGAGACCATTCACATTCATTGGATATGTGGGCTTGACCCGACCACATATCCCATGTTCTAAAAATCCAATCGTCAATTCATTAATTACGACTAACACATGAACTCCATCGAAAGTCAACAGTTAAACTGTGTGTGGGCCCATATAAATATTCTATGGCTGGCAATTCTATCTTTTCTCTATGACGATTTTATTGCGTTTTCAGCCTTCCCCGAAGGATGTCAGCGACTTGTAAACCTTTTAAATTTTATATAGGATAAAAAATTGCGGGTTCGTGGATAATGAGAGGGTTCAGAGGATATAATACGACGATATTTACCACGAAGAAACCATTTACGACTGTAAAATTATTTAAAATAAATTTAGAAATGGCATGAGTAGCTGCAACGTAGCTTTCCCTCTAAAAAAAACTCTAAATCTGTTAGTCCTTCGGACCAAAACTCACTTCAGATACATTTCCTCGAATACATTCGCTCCTTCCGTGTGCGTATCAACAGATGCTCGGAATATCTATGACGACATAATTTGTGACCCCGAATACCAGGAAACGGTCTACAAGCGATTTCTTATTGTAAACAAATGACCCGCCTCTGCTTGAGGTGTCGATTGAAGTCCAACGCAGCTTCCCCTCAAATTAATCGGATAAACAACAGATTCAACCCTCCCCGAGTACAATTTGCATTCCCGGAAGATTGCAAAGTTCTCTGAACGGAATGTGATGTTGAATTGCAAGCAGCCATTCAACTTTCACTTCTGAGCGACTTAATTCTAGATTATTGTTAAGAATGTTTTATTTGGGCCGATCCCGGCGGTACTGCAATACCGGGCCAACCCGCGACAGAGGTGGAGCAAGCCCCTAGCACTCCGTCTCTTTCCAAAAATCAGTTTAACATTTGTTGTCCCCCTATGGGGGATCTATCAGATGTTAAGCTGATAAGAACAGATACTACACTTTGATCTTAGCCATAAGGCCGAGAAGCGATAACTTACACTGCTTTCTTCCTCCTATATGTACTCACTATAACACAACATTCCCGCTACGCCAATTCTACGAAAAGATCGAATACCACTCGGCGTCACTAGGTTGCGCTTTCATCGCACATTGTTCCTTCGTTAACAATTCTATAGATACTTCGTGCAAATTCGTATCAGATACATTTTCCGCAATTCACTATATGAACGTGCGTGAATCATACGAACATTTACCTGTTGAAATACGTTTTTAGTATAGGGGAATGCGTTCAAAGTATAGGGAAATGTTAACATACATGAGTATAAACAAGGTACGAAAATAATCATTCTATTTGTGACTATTTTATTCTATTCTATTTACTGTGATTTTTTAAATAAACATTTCGAAAATTGGAACATACAGGGAAATGGGATAGAGTGACATTGTTTGATATTAATTAGCTTTGAAATTTAGAGAGATCATGAATGATAATGAATATTCCTTGTACCTTGGGTTTGGGAAAGCAAATAAGCTTAGATGCAAAACATAAGTAGCCTCCCATATATAGGAAAAACATATCTTATTAATTGGGATTGTGAGCGTTGCAGGCTACGCGGATCGTTCTTAATGCTCCGTGAAAACGCGGTTCTGCTGTATGTATGCACACCCCAGCTCGTTCTACTTTTTTTTAATTGTGTAAAGAATAACAGCAACATGGACTATGAATTAAAAATTAAAAAAAAAAACACACACAGAATACTGAAAGGATGAGTCTTCTAATCACATGAATAAAAGGACTGGACTATGCCCAGTCTTTCGAAGCATAAATTATTGAATTTAAATGATGATAATCAAACACGACTGCAACGCAATGGCATCAAAAGGGTTCACTACCATCCAATAAGGTCAACGTGTCGCAATCAGCTGATAAGATAATAGAAAAAATGATCCTGGATACGGACTGCAAAGAAAAAGGCGTCTACATAACCGGAAAAAAATACGCTTCAACCATAGAAAGATTGAAAGAGTAAATCAAAGAAAAAATAAGAGGAGCGGAATTGGCCAAAGATGTCCTTCTTTTACACGACAACGCACGTCTTCACATGTACCGTGCTGCTTTGGCTTCCTTGCACATGGTGGAGTTCAATATTTTGGATCACCTACCTACCAGATCTAATCTGATTACCAGTAAGTGAGAATCCGTTTCCACCGCTTAGAAGAGAAATTCGTGAGGAAAAATAATAAAGCGGCGAAGAAGTGAAGGTTGCCGATTAAGCTTAATGTTCGGACAGTGATAAAACATTTTTCGATGAGTATACAGATCTGGTAAACGAATGATTTCAAAAAAAAATCTGTTACAAGAATGTGATTATAATGAAAAAGAAGACAATTTCCTAGTTCGAATTCACATTTCTTACCGTCCATTCCATGAACATAAACACGCACCTTCGCAACTTCTAAATCATCAAAGTCATTAGCAACAGAGCTTCAATTCCAGCTTAAATAGGGACATAAAATAAGAGAGGCACGGAGACGAGGTTAAAGCGGGCAGGAGATTTTCATGTATTTTGGTCTTTTACAATGGGGTTTTATGACATATTCTAGTCGTTTTTAAGCTATTAAGGCATACTTTAATAGTCAAAAAATTAAGTTAAGAGAACATTTCATGGATACGAAAATAATACGCCAAAAACAAAAAATAATCCATAATCGTAGCGTCAAATTTAACTGTACAGTTCTAATAAAACTTAAAAATAAAACTCAAAATCAAGCATTCAGTATTTGGTTTGCTTGCCTTTCGCCTTAATAACAGCTTTTCATCGTCTTGGCATTGATTCTACCAATTTTGATGTCACTTCCGGTGAAATATGTTCCCATTCTTCCAGTAAAGCCTTTTTTAGGTTGCCTATGTTAGTGATGTTCCTGTTTCGTATTTTCCGGTCCAGATGTTCCCATAAATGTTCAATGAGGTTGAGATCCGGTGATTCTGGGGGGTGATCCAATTGTTTAGGTGCATGATAAAGCAAATATTCTTTAACTATTTTGGCGGTATGCTTGGGGTCGTTGTCTTGTTGGAATATCCATGAGCGATCCAGTCCCAATTTTCCCACGCTAGCACCCAAATTTTCTTTCAATATATTCAGGTATCCCATTTTATTCATTGTATTATCAACGAATACCAATCTGCCAACTCCACTTGCCGCCATACATCCCCACACCATCACCGAACCACCACCGTGTTTTACTGTCGATACAATGTTTTTATCTTCGAACTCCCGATTTTTTCCTCTCCATATCCTAGTTGGAGGTTTCTTGCCAAAAACTTCAAACTTACTTTCATCACTAAATAAAACATTTTTCCAAAATGAATTCTGACGATTTTCATGCTTTTTGGCAAAATCAAGGCGTCTTTGTTGGTTAGCTTTCGATATGAGTGGCTTCTTTCTGGGTATCCTACCAAATAGCCCATAGTGATGGGCTATTTGGCTCGTCTGATTGTGCTTGCGCTAAAATTGCGTCCTGATGACCTTGAGATATCTTCCGCTACTTTCACTGCGCTCGTTTTCGGTTCTTGTTTCACCGTTCTTACAAATGTGCGTATTTCCTTTTCACTTAGCCGCTTTGGCCTACCAGCACCTGCCCGATTTTCTAAACTACCGAAAATCTCGAACTTGTCAATGATTTTTTTTGACTGTGTTATGGCTTCGATTAATTATTGAGGCTATTTCTCGCAACGATTTCCCTTCGTTTCGAAATTTTAAAACAAGTTCTCGCGTTTCTAAAGAGGTCTACCTACCCATTTTCACTAATTTAAATATAATATAATTTTTTCCACTCTAATCACCAGACTTGGCACGCACGAGTTAACTTATAAGACGATAAATCACCACGGCTGCAAAATATCAAAGATAACTGGATTGATTTTCCTGGAAAATTTCCAGCGCGAAGCCTTTTGTATTATGTGTACACTTTATTTTGATGCGTGAAAATGGGACTATGTTTGGTTTTTCGTACATATTTTTTGTTGTTGTAAAATAACTGTAAATGTTGATTAACTATATAAAAGAGATCTCAATGAGAACTTAAACAATCATCAAAAAATTTATGAAGTTAAGCATGATGGTCAGAATTTAAGAAAAATGTTTGTTGCAATGAAGTGTACACTTTATTTTGACTCTCACTGTACCTGCGATGGACTTGAAAACAAATTTGTCAGCTAGTAATGTGAATTCATAAACAAATAGGCCAATATTCCTTGAAGCGAATTGTTCGCGAATCCTAGATATGACTCGAGACTACAGGAAATCTAGTGTAAAAGCTAATTAATTTTCCCCATGATTAGCCCCAAAAGCGGTCTTAAGTCCAATGCAAACTTTCACTGTGAGGATATTCTCGGAAGCATGACTCACGCCATGAGTGCCAAAACACTTTCCCACGAACGAAAGTTCTCAGGTGCCTTTTGGCGAACTCCTCAAGTTCTTTTGGAGTGACTTCAAGCGGGTAGATCGAATAACTGCACAACTTTTCCACATTTCAATCTCTGTGGGAAGGAAATCTTCGCTCCATCCGTGTGCGTATCAACAGATGCTCGGAATATCTATGACCAGTACCGTCTTTACCACAAGGCACAAGACCGACAATTTCTCTCACACATTTATTCTCAAAACATTTTTGTCGGGCACATTACACTTTTTTCACAAATCAGTAATCTTATCAGAAGGTATTTACAAGGCATGTACTACGTCATTATATCGATGACTGCGCCTATTCCTACTGTACTAATTAATATTTCCGAACGTGTCCTACCTATTTTACTAAGTACACCATCTGGCGATCACTCACGCAATCCCTCCGATTCCTAAATCAAGCTGCACCGTCTAAACAAGGCCTAACATAAATGTCGACATTGTCTATGGTTGGGGGAATCCCCGAATGATGTATTAAACTATCAGCCCGATAAGAGTGAGCGGCGTTATTTTGTTTCGTTTGATATCTAAAATTGAGTAAGATAAACAGAAGTTTCGATTTGTTCGTTTAAACATTATTTCATTATGTCGATAAGAACATATTTAAATGGTTCACAAAAAAGAAAAAAAGTTATAGCTCAAAAAGAAATAACGGAAAAACTTCCAAAGCTCACTTCGTTTTTTACGGTTGAAGAAACAAATAAGCCGAAGGATTATTCATTCTCATCACCGCAAGACAAAAGTACCACTGAATGTCACCAGGAAAAAGAGGTTACCTGTGACGAAAATGAAAACTTCTCTGAAACTTCTACAAGTTTTCCAGATGCAAATGGTAAAACGGAAACTAGATACTTGACTAAAAATATTTTTATTCGTAAATTGACGAACGGTGAGTCTTTAGAATGAAAATGGCTCCTTTATTCACCAGCAAAGAAATCTGTATACTGTTATTGCTGCCGTCTATTTAATACCACTACTGGTACTGGACATAACTTAAGTTCTCCTGATAGATATAAAGATTGGAAGCATATAAGTAACTTATTAATAGAGCATGAGAACAGTTTACAGCACAGGAAATTTATGATGAATTATGTTGCAAGAATGAAAACTACTGGACGAATTGATACTGAGTTGCTGTCCCAATATAATACAGAAATTAACTATTGGAAGAATGTGCTCAGGAGATTTGTTGCAGTCGTGAAATTTTTGGCTGAAAGAGGTCTTGCTTTTCGTGCTGATAATGAGACATTAGGATCGCAAAATAATGGGAATGATTTGGAATGCTTAGAACTAATTAGTGAATTTGATCCTTTTCTTGCTGATCACATACAAAACTACGGAAATCGTGGAAAAGGAAGTACATCATATTTATCGGCAAATATTTGTAATGAATTTATTAATTTAATGGGACAGCAAGTTTTGAAAACCATTGTCAAAGAACTTAAATCAGCAAAGTACTACTCTATTAGCGCCGATTCTACGCCCGATCTGTCCCACGTTGACCAACAGACTTTCATAGTTAGATACGTAAAAGACGGACAGCCTATTGAGAGATTTTTGCAATTTTTGCCTATGGATGAACATAATGCGCAACATATAGCAGATACCATTTTAAACTTTTTTGAAAGCCTTGATATTCCTATAAAAGATTGTCGCGGACAGAGCTACGACAATGCATCAAATATGTCTGGAAACTACTCTGGTGTTCAGTCAAGAATAAAAGAAGTTTGCGAATTTGCGATTTACGTTCCATATGCAGCACATTCGCTAAATTTAGTGGGTGTTCAGGCTGTTGAGTGTGTTACTGAAGCACTAACATTTTTTCAACTTGTACAAAAATTGTTCAATTTTTTCTCGGCTTCGACAAAACGATGGAAAACTTTGACAGATCATTTAGTTGGAAATAGAGTCCTGAAGTCTCTTTCGGAAACTAGATGGTCTGCACGCGCTAATGCTATTAATGCTTTGCAAAATGGTAATTTAAATATTTCTGAAGCATTGTCTTCTATCGCGAGTGACATCAATCAACCAGGAGACACTAGAAAGGAAGCCCAAAGCCTAGCAAAAAAATGGGAAAATTCGAGACTGCTCTTCTACAGAATAGCACTATGACCATGGACGTTGTAACGAAACTACGAATCTCTAATCAGTTATGTCAATACCGCACGCATTAATTTTGATCAGTACGAAACGGCTGCTAAAGAAGAAAATCCATATGCTGACTACAAAGATACATTTGAAAGAAAAAAATTTCGCGGCACACGCATCACTTTTTTTTGAAGTATCATCAGAGACTGCACAGTTGAGAGGCAAGGAAAAGTTTCGTGTAGATACTTTCATTCCCATAATTGGCACATTAAATACGCATTTAAAAAAAGGTTCGGCAGCATACCAAGAAATTGATAGTCGATTTAGTTTTCTTTGTCAGTTAACAACAATCGAATCTGATGAGTTGACCAAAAAATGCAAAGAATTTGCAGAATTTTATCATGAAGACATTGATGCAGATGAGCTCAAAACAAAATGTTTTCATTTAAGCCAATATTTAAAAAACATAGCAAAGCAATCAGTGGATTTAAATATCTCAACCTTACATAACCTAATAAAATCAGATAAATTGGAACAAACTTTCCCAAACGTAGAAATTGCTACAAGAATATTCCTTTGCCTAATGGTTACCAATTGAAGTGGAGAGCGGTCATTTTCGCAGCTAAAGAGAATAAAAAATGAATTGCGAACAACAATGTTACAAGAACGACTGAGTAATTTGTCAATTATGTGCATAGAAAGTGATATCCTTCAAAAAATTGACTTTAAGGATATACTAGATTTTGCTCAACAGAATTCCCGAAAGAAACCGTTGTCGTAATTGTCACCAAAAAACCAGCAGCATTCCAATATCATTAATGACATATTACATCATACTATGTTTGATTACCTATAATAAATGGTCATACTCATACTTATTAGTTAAAAAAATGTTATGATAATTCGCTTTTTTAACTTTCCAAAAGGGCCCCAGCCTAGTTTAAGACGTCCCTGTCTATGACGATATAATTTGTGAACCTGAATACCAGGAAACGGTCTATAAGCCATTTCTAATTGTAAGTAAATGACCCGCCTCTGCTTGAGGTGTCGATTGAAGTCCAACGCAGCTTTCCCTCAAATAAATCGGATAAATAACCCTAACATGAATTACAGATTCAACTCTCCCGAGTACAATTTGCATTCCCGGAAGATTGCAAAGTCCTCTGAACGGAATATGATTTTGAATTGCAAGCAGCCATTCAACTTTCACTTCTGAACGACTTATTTCTAAATTATTGTTAAGAATGTTTTATTTGGGCCGATCCCGGCGGTACTGCAATACCGGGCCAACCCGCGACAGAGGTGGAGCAAGCCCCTAGCACTCCGTCTCTTTCCAAAAATCAGTTTAACATTTGTTGTCCCCCTGTGGGGGATCTATCAGATGTTAAGCTGATAAGAACAGATACTACACTTTGATCTTAGCCATAAGGCCGAGAAGCGATAACTTTCAACGCTTTCTTCCTCCTATATGTACTCAGCACAACACAACATTCCCGCTACGCCAATTCTACGAAAAGATCTAACGTTTGTTTACTTCACTAGTTGGCGCTTTAGTCGCATACTTTTCCTCTGGTATCAGCAACTACACGAATTCAAACAGAGATACAGATACACATCATACGAGTAGCGCATGACTCATGTGAGCTCTTGTCTGTTGATATGTGAATGAAAACAAATTGAATAGCAAAGTGCGAGGGGACGTCGTTTGCATGTGCACGTATAATGTGAAAAAAGAATCGATTAATAAAGAATTTGCTTATAAATTTGAAAATGTTTGACCAGATGATTTCTAAAGCTAGTTTCGTTTTGGGGGAATTAAATTTTTATTCTGTTTATATTATTTCAAATAATTCAGACCGAGTGGTTCAGGGCCCAGCTTATGTAGTATCAATAACGTAGATTTTGCAGCGTATGTTGAGCAATTCGAAGAAAAGATAAGTCTGTCCTTATTCACACAACACGCCAGCATGCCAGTTCATTTTTATTTCTTTGCTCCTTTTTGTGCATTAACTATATTGCATTTATAAATACAACAATACATTTTTGGTATTTGTATCATCACCGCCAATGAGCGTTCTATTTGGTTCTGCTCCAACTAACTCGAATTCAGTTCCGAATCGTAGGATTTTATTTGGAAACTTAACTGAATTTCTTTTTATCTTAAACTAATTACTATTATTTATGTTAAACGTAAGGTGATTTAACAGAATTTAGAAGAGATGGGCTGACTATTTTAAATAACTCCTCAATTCCATCAAGGGCGCAATAATATCAGACACCGTCCTTCTTTCGTCCTGGCAATGCCAAGGATGGAACAAGTGAAACTTGCAATCAAAACCAAAAAAAATACAAAGCACCGGGATTTGATGAAAGTTCAGCAGTGAATTGCGAATATGGCGGCAGCAGTGATCAAAATTCAATCCATATACTAATGCATTATAACTGGGATCAAAGGCAGATGCTTCAAGAATAATATTAATCCATTATAATTATTAGCCACGACAAAGGAGACACACTGAAGTGAGGAAATTATAGAGTATATCACTACTCTGCACAAAGTATTTAGTAAGCGTCTACAACGCATAATTGGCGTTTATTCCGAAAATCCTTGTGGGAACATCTAGGGGGCTTAAGAGCTGGAAGATTAATCAACGATAAACCATTCACCCTCAAGCAAATCCTGAAGAATTGCTGGAAGATTTTTGTGGACTCTAATCAAGCATACGATAGTATTCATCCGAATATACTCCATCCCGGCGAAACATTTCTGACTGACCAGGCTAGCATTAACCTGGATACCATCACAAGTCCTGAATTACTAATAAGCGACTGATGCTTGTGACCCGAAGGTGCAACTCAAGCAGTTCAAGTAATCGTGCACCATGATGCAAAGCAGGTGGAGTTACTAATTAACGAGGGCAAATCACCAATTAAGGGCCGATATGCAACTGACCGAATATAGCATTTGATACTCAAGAAGTAGAAACCGTTGACGATTTCCTATTTCTTGGCGTGAAACCTGTGCAAGACGATATTCAACCAACTGCAGCAAATAGAAGTATACAGCTCGTCCATAAGACGTGCGTCTCAGTCTTGTAAGCTGTTAAATTCGGTTAGCTGCGTAAATTCGAAATCGATGCTCCGTACACAAATGAAGAAAATTAGGTTTATGTTGTCCTATACTTGTGAGACGTTTGGACCCTGACGCTAATATCCATCAGCAAAGTAAATAAATTTGAAGCTTAGCTCCACGGTGCATAATAGGAGCAAACACGGATAAGTTGAATGGCAAGTAATGTGAAATCAGGAGTTGTCGAACTGACGAGGCCGTGGTCTCAAAGATTATAAAACAGTGGAAGCTGCAAAAGATTAGTCACGTACAGCGGATGAAGAGGAGCGGAAGATACTCCTAAGCAAGGTTGAAGAACGAAAACAGTTGGAAAACCCAGTGGTCGGGCTTCATTGCCGAGGATACAGAATCGCTACTCCGGTTTGCTTATTTACTAGCACTGAGGATAGCAAATATCTAAAAGGTTTTCGTCACAAAACAATAACAACTGATTATTCCGATATACATCAAAACTAAGCCGAATTAAAAAACTAATGTTATTCCGTTATATCGCAAGAAATCTCAATTTAATGCAAACTATTTTCAATTCTAATTTTTATCATACATTCTGCTATCTGCAGCGAATAATAATTACGATAAGCATCGCCCAAGTTAAAGTAAGATTAAATGAACACTCAACATGCCTATACTTACCTTTAAAACCCATATTTGCACCAATTGATACCTTATCCTATTGACTTAATGTTACATTTGCTTAGCATAAAGTCAGATTCAATGCTGAAAATAGAACCTCTTTGAATTATATGTACACAAACAAAGAAACAAATAACAAATACCTTTGCCCAACGTAGACATAAACAAAATTAACATGAAATTAGTCTTTTGCCAAATAAAGTTCGTGTAATTTTGATGATCTGATTAGTAGTCTGATATTTTAATCAAAGTATGAACTATAAGTAGAAAGAAATGAAAATTTACGATTATAACAATAAACACAAAATTCAAACATGAATATTTTCAACACTTGTTATTGAAAAATTGAAAATTGTTTTATTTTTATATATTCTAATTTCATACATTTCAATTAAGATTATTCAAAAAATTTTAAATGACTTGAAAATGATTTGACACCTGAAAATGGGTTTTAAATAAATGAAGTTAATTTTCAACCTACCTGAAATTGTATGTGAATCTTTAACACAATACACAATAAGTTATCCAAACTTATAAAAAACATAACATTCATCTATTTAATTCGATAATAATTCATGAAATGATCCCAGAAATGTATTCTTATTCATTATCTTAGTTGTTGCCACAATGAATTCAACATTATTTTCGTCTTGTTGAGCGAGAAAACGTAATGCGGATATTTCAGCAAATGTACAACCACCCAAGAAAAATACTAATATCACACGTGGAATGTCAGATGAGGATATTTCACTTGTTAGCGATGCACGTCGACCTCCTAAGCCAATTAGTGGAGCTTGAAAATCTTCAAACATCGGTCCTGGCAAAATGTTAAGATCACCCTTGAGTGATTGCCAACCCATTGGCTTTAGACTTTGTTCAATAATTCGTATCGAGAGTGGTGCATAGAAGCTATGCACATAGCTTATGTCTTTTGGAGAAATCTCAATGGCTTCGTCAACAGTTAGATTTAGACGCTGTAAGTAAATTAAATTGGTAGGAAATACTTTTAATAAGTAAAGTTGAATTTTTTTTATATATTTATATATACACTTAGTAAGGAGATGTTTTGAGATTAAATGAAGGCTTATGAAAGAATTATTTACCTTTCGTAGAACAACGTATGGCCTAGCTTCAGTTGGTATCTTCAATATTCCTGCTCGTTCCAGACTACTTATGGTCAGGAGGCTTTCAATCCCATAAACATGAACTAGCTCCCGTTTGTAGTAATCTAATATCTATAAAATCCCCATTTTAATTACTGATCAATATGTAACGTAATATTACTTTTGGTTTTAATCCCGATGCAGCTATGCATTGTATACATATCAGTCGTATGACAGTTCTAAAATCTGCTTTTTTCGCTATTAAATCTTCAATGTAGGAACTAGGCTTATCGATATCCGCACAAATCATGAATTCCTGCTCAGCCGCCAAGTCGTCACAAAACTCACTAGAATCGGTGATTTCTTTGATCATTTCAGCTATTGCAGTATGAGTTGCAACCGATTGTTTCTTTCCAAGAATATTTGGTAAACGTTCTACAAATTTTTTCATTTCCTGAACCGATTTATCGCTATGCCTCTCCTCCAGTTGCGAACTTATCGATTTAGCATGTCTGGAAAGGATCTTTCCAACTTCATTGAAATTTTTATCGCGCAACTCAACATAAATCTCTTCACCCGAGTTCAAAATTAATGTTTTCATTTCTGGAGTTGATATTCGTGTGAAACGTTCCTCACTGCCTTTCGAAAATTTATCAGCAGGCAGTTGAACGGTGGTTTGCTTGATTCCGAAATTTTCATCGATTAATCCTTCGTACGTAAGTTGAGTAGCAAGAACACTCATCAAATCTATCGAACGATCTAACAATATCATCTGATCAATTGCTCCTTTATCCGAATTGAACATTGATCGTTCTTCACGCCCCAATCCTTTGGCAAGTTCCCAAACACGCGCTGCAAAATTTCCTTTTCCATAGATTTTCGGAATGCGACCATAAATTTTTTGAAGATTCACCAGTCCTGTTGCAGCTTGAAACAAACATGATTGATCGCCTTCAATAACTAATTCCTTATACGCATCAGGCAGTTCCATAGAGATAACATCACTATCAACCGGAAAGAAATCGCATGGGAATTCTTCAATTGAAGCAAATGTACCATAAACTCCTTTGTGTTTCAAGTGTTGTTCACATAGTAGGGATTTTCGTGGCAGAAAACATAAGTGAAAATCACGTTGAGCAAATTTACGACGTCGTGATTCACTGTGAACATTTTCAGCTATCATATCCATACATTTCAGGCTTGGACGTGTTATGAATATAACATGTTTCACATCAATATCGGGTAAATCGCCACTGCGGAGCGGAAGATTTTTCATAACATTACGCTCTTTTAGGAAGCTTGTTTGTGCTATAAGCCCAACCGGCCCAGAGAGTCCTTCACCCCATACTATTATCTGAAAAGAATAATGATATAATTATACTGAAACATAACAAATTTAGAAGAAACGAATGAATGCAGATTTCCAATATAAATATATCCTTAATAAAAGCACATGCTTGCAAAATTAGAGAAGGTTTGAATTGGGAATATAATGCACAAGTCACAGGTTACATTTTTCAGGATGGACCCATTGAATTTTGCAATACATAAATTGCAGCGAAAATTTAGCTCAAGGGAGAGCTAAATGTCCTTCCGGACATTATTTGAAATGCTGTGGAACTGATAAACTTAGGCCCATTTAAGACGACAATACTTTTGCAATCCCGGCTTAAATTAGTTGACAGATGTTTTACATGATTTCTAGTAAGCGAGAAAACGTCAAATTAAAGGATATGAAACATCCGATAATACAATAGCCATAGTACTTACTTTTGATCCTTCACTTTTTTCCACTAATTCTGCCAATTGCTTACTTGCAGCTTCTTGCAATAAACTTATATTAACTCGCCAGCCAGATAAATGTGGAAACATATTTCTAAGCAAACTTCCAAATCCAGTTGGAAACAAATTTACACTTGATTTGCAGAACAATCACTCACTTGTCAAATCCAAATTACGCCCTCCCCAAAATCTTACAGCTTTTGCAGAAAACAGCTGAGTTTTGTTGTTATGTATAAACTAACTATACCAACAATGATTTTTTGTGACATTATAACATTTGGTCCAATAAATTTGTGATTATATTTCGCGGAAAAGCAATTTCTTACAATTCCAGCTAAATAAATATCATATAAAATTAAAACTATAACAATTTACAAAGATTAAAGATCACAGAAGTAGTTGCCATAATAGATTGATTTCTCCTTCGTGTGTATAACAGTTGAAGTTCATATACAACAATTTGCAGACAAGTATTCCAATTCAACCCAAACAAATCAAAACGTCCAACATCTGTCTGCAGCTTTTCTGCACGTGTGAACGTTTACCGGAATCATAGTAAGGAGAGCGAGTCGAGTTTTAACAGTTTAACAATAACGTAAGTATCAAATTTTTATCAAATATTTCACAATATGATTAATTCAAGTAAGATGATAAGAAACTTCAATTGTATAAACCAAATTTAATTAGTTTGTTTTCAAATTAGACAACTGTACCCCTACTCTTGACATTCCTGCTGTCAAGCAGGATCAGCTAGGCCCAAAAACTTTGTGTGCGCTTGTGTGTTCAGTGTCCTTTCGTCGCGGTTTTTCTTTCCACCCTTGAGGGTTCTTGTTTTTCGTAAAAAATTGTAGCATCCTAATCAATATTACCCTTAAACAAGGAATTTCTCGTCGTTCGATGCATAAATTCCATTTTGTATCGAGAGGGCGATGAACTCAACGGTAACATCAGCCCCAACCATAAAACCAGAGTATCCGCTTTACTATACTCCGACGTATCCTGCAACTCTATTGAATTTAGACACATATGAAAATGTGAAACCACGATCTAAGTGGAACGAAAGTCCGGAGGCGAGACTACGTCGATTAGCACGGAACGCTGAGAGAATGCGCGAAAAACGAGCCAAGGAAACGGAAGAGGAATATCGCGCCCGTCTTGCACGAAATGCTGAAGCAAATCGTATACGACGTCAGAACGAGTCACAAATTCAGAGGACATTAAGACTAATGAAAAATGCTGCACGCCAACGTATCAGGCGAGCCAATGAGACAAGCGAAGAGCGTGCAAAACGTTTGGCGAAAAGTGCAGAACGTATGAGACTTGCACGGGCCAATGCTCCCAAAGTCGAGAAACCCAATTTAGCTGATAGGTTAAAAGGATATTAGATTGGAAATAAAAGAATAAAATAGCCAGAGAATTGTATTTGCACAAAGAACTTTGCTTGTAACTAGTCGCTCGTGCAATTCTTTTGGTGTATAATAAAAATTCGGTGGTATGCGCTTATGGTTCGAATATTTGTTATTTTCTTTCACAATTATTTTATTAGATGTGTGTGGAACTGTTTATACTCCTCGGAGAACTACGCTATCCCAATAACGTTTGCGTTTGCACTGTTATCTTAGCAAGTTTTAATGTTTTTCTATGTATTTCATTGGTTAACCAAATTGACGAGTGTTACGAGAAAGAATGCGCCACCCTTAAGTGCTAACATTGTCTTAAACTGTCTTATATTGGTAAACATTCTAAGTTAGTTTGTAAGTCCGCTAGCGAGGAACGGTGGAAGAAAAGATTGCAACTGTTCTGATCGATTGCACCAAATCTCAGGAACTCATGCTCAAAGCAAGTTCCATGCATGTCCGTATGTACTTCAATACAAATTACTAAAACCACACTTTCGTTGAAGTGTTTCGCCTGAAAAGGCGAAATGAACGTTCAGCACATAGATGAGCATACCTATCTGCACGATACTTACCTATGTGTTACTGTGCGATTTGGTTTTCCAAAGTTCGCTGTTCGATTCGGCGCTCCAATCAATATCTCGAATCTGTTTTCAGTGGCACCAAAAGGTTCAGGACCTATCTGCAGCTCTTTTTTATACTATTTGATCTGCGTTATACTTGCCTTCGATTTCTGCGTCACTGTACCCATTCAGGTTGATATTTGGCACCTCCTATTGGTTGGGAAAAATTAGTTCGAGCCAGAAATACTCTGGTTCCTGCTTACTTTGATTTATTTGATCCATCCATATTCTGAATAATCGAATTTATCGTTATGGGGTTTATGTAGTATTCGAGGACAAAAGTAAGACTTCCTGCCGTCACTTATCGGAGGGCAAAATGTTATGGACAAATATTACTAATTAAATGAGTTGATACATTGTACTTGTCTATGCAGAGCGCCAGATCGAAACCTTTACAAGGGACTGGTGCAAACCCTTTTAAACTTATGCAGGCCTATCAAGACCTCAAAATCTCGAATCGTTATGAGATTTTGATTGGTTACAGAACGATATTATCGTCATCAATTGTTCCGCGAAAGCCATTGACAGCTGGTCTAATGACCGATGAAAATGAAATAAAAAACCTCACAGTGAAATCTCTGATGGTGTGCGGAACAATGATAAAGTGTCGCCGCCTGCACTCGGTCAAGTATCATCGAAGCCTTAAGGTCATGTTGTACTGCCGCCCTTGAGAGAATTTTAAATCGATCGCCGCTTTGTGATCGAAACACAAACGATATCTACAACATCAAGGATCTTCTTCGAAGGAAGAATCTTCTCATATTTTCCTGCGTTGCTACCTAATGTAAGGAATTGGTTATATACAACCTTACAACCCGTAATGCAATTTCAACGACGTCCAAATTATCTATGGAAGTGTCAGTCAATGTATTGTCGGCATGAAATCGTAGCTGGAGTTTTGAAATTAATTCAAATGCGTGATTCAGAATACAATTAAAATCATTTTTCTTGTTCAGAAAATCTAGACTGTTGTCTTCACTGAAGCGAGTAATGTTCTAAACTTAACTCTTTGGTTGTTGACAACGGAAAACTCCAGTGGAAACGAATGGGCCAAGTACTTCTGTCGTAGTCATATGATAATAAACTTTCGTGGACTAACTACTTGCAAAACAGAAGAGCGTAATTATGCAAAGAGCGCGCATTCTTTGCTTAATCCTGAAATTTAGATCGCTTAGCATAAAAAGTCACCTGTTCATCGACAAACACAATACGATTGACGTTACAGTAGTTGTAATAATACGATAAAGACCTAGACAGACATTCCTTTCACTGAGGAATCTCGAAAAGTACGTCGGAATATAAGGAACGCAAATGTTAATGAGGACCTTAATTTGAGACTGTTTTCAAATAAAGACGCGACAAAGAGCTATTTCTACAGTTTCAAGCGATTTAAATCCATGAGAGGCCTTGTAGGCCTCTGCTTGTTATCAGAACAGTCTTGTAAGGTCTATGTGTGGGCGTAAAATGCTCATAGACACACGACAACGAGGAATGGTGGATGCTCCTGGTATTTGAGTTCCTTTACAATGTCCAATCAAAGGAATTCTCTAGAATTCATTCTTCACGCAATATTCCCGGTGTTGTCTGCTTTGAATATAAAATAAAAATTGGAAATTTCAAACAGTTGAGGATAATGCAATTTTAATCATAAACAATGTTCCTCATCCCTACAAAAACGAGAAATAACAACTACTTATTTCCTTAAAAAATTATTGACTTGACTTTTATTGTAATCATTATTCTAATCGTTATTTGTAGAATATTTCGCTTTCATTATAATAATAGGCTCCAGTATTTTTAAAACATCATTATTTTCAGATTGTGCAAAATCCTTGCCCGGATTTTTAACAAAGTCCTCATTCGACATAGCACCGGAACTATGCACCAATTGTAAGGGTTGTTGGGTCAGATTCTGTTGTATAACAGGCGGATGCATTTGGGATTGCGAGTGTGTATGTTGTTGGGGTTGTTGTTGATGAGGGTGGTGAAGCTGCTGTTGCTGGTCATGTTGAGGAGTGAGTAACATGGTTGGATGATGATTAACACCCGAAAGACTATGCAATTGTGCATACAATTGTTTGGCTCGCTCTTCGATGCGTTTCTTATTTTCCGGCGTTTGTGCCTTGAGACGTCGTTGCCGGGCGTATTCAGCCTGTTTGGCACGACGCTCGCGGCGCTCCTCCTCCGTTTCCGTTTCGCGGATTTGCTGGCGTTTAAGACGTGCACGCTCGCTGAGTCTTCTCAGACGTATCACACGCTCCTCGGGGGTTTCATTGGCTCGGACACGCCGCTGTTGGGCAGATACTTTTTCGAGGCGACTGTTTCGCTCCTCGTCTGTTTCGTGACCACGTCCGGGACGACCTCGACCGCGCTTCGGAGATGCAAGAATGTTATTGATCTCGTTCTCGAGCAAGGCATTGACTTTGTACTGTCGAATTGCTTCCTCGTGTAATTCGGCCGGAATGCGTGTTATTTCATTGTCCGGGAATATTTTCTTAGGTCGTCCACGGACCGGTTTTGGAAAATCCTGAACCAGTTGCGTTGATGTTTGTTGTTGCTGTTGATTTTGTGCTTGTTGTTGCGGAGCATTAAGTGGGTTATAATTTTGCGAACTAGGCGGCTGCTGAATGTTAGTGCTTTGGAAATGTACAGGTGTGAAAGGTGGAGGTACAGAGTTAGGTGTGATGGCTAGCTGGAAGCCATTGGGATAGATTGGGTAGTAGTTCTGCTGTGTATTTGTTGTCGAGGGTGGCGAGGCAACTGGAGCGAAATTGTTGAGATACGGGAACTGATTGTATAGCTGAGTAGCAGGATTGACAAGTTGTTGATGCGAGGTTAATGGAGAAGGCGAGCCCGAGTCGTCGTGTCGGATCTTGGGCTTGATATCCTCTTGGTGCGGCGAGTCTTTGGCCTGAAGTTGTTGGTTTTGGATCTTATCTGACTTGATAAATTTGTTTTGATAGTACTCTATGGAGCTAGTGAGCGTTTGATATGGAACTTGTTGAATTTTTTGTACCGGTTTGGAATTGTCGTAGAAGTTTTGTTGGAATATATTTGTGGGGAGATTCGGGTCGAGGACAACACTGTGAGTATTGTTGGGAAAACGCGAGGGAAGCTGGGTGGGATTTGGGGTAACATTAAGTTGCGTTTGGAGATCCTTTGCTATGTTTGGACGAAGTGCGGAGTTGATGAACATGTTTTGGTAGTATTCGATTGAATTAGTGAGTGTCTGATGGGGATAGACGGGCGGATTGGGCTGTTGTGGCTGCGGCTGTAGCTGATGCTGCTGATTGCTATGCTGACCACCGATATGAGTGTCTGGAACATTCTGTGCAGTATTTGAATTTAAAGTCTGATTAGAGTTATTTGTATTTCCAGTCTTTAAAGCGTTTTTATTTGATCGAACCTTCTTAGCATATTCCGAAAGTTTTCTCAGTCGCTCCTTCCGCTCCTCGCTCGACTCGCGAGCAATACGTTCCCGCGCCCTTGCTGCCATCTCCGCCAAACGAACTTTGCGCTGATCGGGCGTCTCGTTCGCGCGATAAACTCGCATCCGTTCGGCCAATTTTGCGAGGCGTTTTGCGCGCTGCTCAGGCGACTCCATTGCACGTCGGAGGCGTTGACGTGCGGCATTGCGAACGAGGCGCATAGCTCGCTCCACGTCGCTCTCATTCTGTCGTCGCATCCGATTCGCTTCGGCGTTCCGAGCCAAACGTGCGCGATATTCATCTTCGGATTCACGTGCACGGCGCTCGCGCATCCGTTCTGCATTACGGGCGAGGCGCCTCGCTCGGGCTTCAGGACTTTCGTTCCAGCGTTGCTTGGAGCGGCCACTGTGATAGGAACCCGTCGATCCTGTTGTCGATCCGGGCGTGTTTACTTGATTGACGGTATCAATACCGATATGATTATATTGTTCATTGGATTCTAACTTAATGCCATCCGTGTGGCTAACATCCATTTTCGGGCTAAATATACTTTTATTGCACCTTTTTGTTACTTAAGTAAATTTTAATGCATAGTTGCGGCTTGAGCTTACATTATTGGCAACAATTTTGTTTAAGCGCGAATTCCGCGACTTACACAACTGTCAGTGAAAGTGTTATTTTGTTTACAAAATTTTTATTGCAAAAAATACTGACGTCGTCGCGACTTTGACAGCAATTTCGTGTGTCATTTTGACGTTTATTAACATGACCGACCATTGTGTTTCTCGCACTGAGGCCAAAGTTATTTGCTTGGCTACCAGTTTTGTTTTCATGCAGAACTTCACGCCACTGCACTAATTGAATGATTGGGCAACAGTACGTATTGGAAGTCACAATTTGCACTAGTTTTTACGGTCTTTAAGCAGTTAGAGGATTGTTTTTGAGACGATTAAGTGATGGAGTGCGGGAACTCCTACCGAATCGATTATTGCGTAGGGGAACAAGCTTGGCAGCTGTTATACTAATGCATTTTTGTGCAGAATTCCCATCGAATTGGAATAGTGGAACAGTTGGAAAAACTATTTCCACACCAAGTGGCGGGTGATTTGAAAATGAGAATGTGGGTCGTATATGAACCAGTTGTCACCTGTTGCTGTATTTGAGGTTTTTTTTTCATCCTTTTCAGCGAGGACTTCCTGTTTTTATCCTAGAAATTTGTAGAAATGTTAAGTCAGTCTGCATTTTTAATCTTCAGTAAAGAGGGCTCAACTGATTAACTGAATAAAACCACATTCTATTCTGTAGCCTCCGAAAAAGAAGGAGCAGGAGGAGATTATAATTTCAAACTATATTTTGATCATACAACATAATTTTAAATTATAATCATTAATGTCATCGTAAGCTTTTTGATTGATGTTTCGACGATACATGCCTTTTGTCACCAAAAAACCTGAATAAACTTTTATACCATCATCTCTAACATAAGCAAGGGAACATTTGATTGCCAGGTGACATTGAGAGTAATGAGGATCTCTCTTCCACTGATTACTTGCTTCCTCAGTGGCCCGTTCTAGAAGACGGTACTTGGTACCCTGTACTTCAATGGTGCCTTATGGCAAAGGCATGATTAAGCCTAGTCCGATGTAATGTTTCGAAATTCCAAGTACCTTTATACCTTGGCATAGTCGTAGTTAGTTTTGCCAGGGGTTTTACATTACGAACGTAAAAACCTACACCTCACTATCCTAAAAGACAGAGTTAGTAAGAGATCATGAAACAATGTTCATTTGCTTATTTCATGCGAACAGGATTGTTTATTCAGAGTTTGTTGCAAATTGTTTCGACCGTTAATTAATGATTTAGAAGTATTTAAAACTAAAGTTTATGTCAAATATTCACTTGTTTTCGTTCGTTAGTTTTTGGCAGAAATAACTTGGTTTGGCTGCCTCACGTATCTGACTCCCGTGACATGGTAAAGTAATTTTCTTCCAAACTTCATCTTACAGTTGATTTTTCGCGTTTTATAAGATCTACGGAAGATCAACTAGAGATAAATGAATGACTTTGACCAGAACGCGACGTCAGACTTCCATCGGATAAGTTTTTAAATCGGTTAACTCATATCATCTGTATATTGTTTCTAATCAAGCAATTGATTATATAATTGAAATTTGATCAATTTTCAGATGAAAATTACAACACTTCATTCAATCGACACCGAATATTCAGCTGATTCGGTTGAATGGTGTCCACAAAAAGAATTCCATTCATATTTTGTTTGCGGTACATATCAGCTGGAAGGGAATAATTCGGAATCAACATCGCCACCATGTCGACGAAAAGGACGTATTTATTTATATAAATTCAATTCGGCAACATTTGAATTGGAGAAGAAATCTCAGCTCGAAACGGCTGCGATTTTGGACATGAAATGGCATCCCGATCGTAATTTAGAAGTACCACAATTAGCAGCCGCTAACGCTTTGGGTGACATCGTAATATATGAATTAAAGAATGACACGTTGGAGCAAAAATATTCATTGAATTTAGATTTAGAATTTCATAATTTATTAACATTATCATTAGACTGGGAGTGGAATCCCACAGGCGATTATCGTATTGTTGCATCCGACTCAAAAGGATATATATCGATTGTCGTATACAACCCAACAACTGGACTAAAATTGATTTCATCGTGGCCGGCACATTCGTTTGAAGCCTGGACATGTACATTTGATAAATGGAATCCAAATGTAATTTTCACTGGAGGCGATGATACATTTTTGCATGTATTTGATATAAGGTCTCCTGACGCAGCTGCTAAAGTGAAGACAAATAAATCCCATTTAGCCGGAGTGACAAGTTTGCTAAGCCATCCAACAAAGCCAAATATATTGCTAAGCGGAAGCTATGATACAAATCTTCGAATATTTGATACACGCAAACTGGAAGATCCACTTACGATGGTTACTTTAAATGGCGGCGTATGGAGAATAAGACCTGATGTCCAAGATCGTAATTTATACCTTTGTGCTTGTATGTATGAAAATTTCAGTATTGTTAAAGTTAACGATGATAATTTAAAAATGGAATGTGTAGCCGAATACAAGGAACATAGCGATATTTGTTATGGAGCCGATTGGTATCAATCGACCGATGATTGTGAAACCATGATTATGGCAACGTGTTCATTTTATGATAAGAAATTGTGTTTGGCTAAAGTTTTGGAGAATGCTGAATAATGATTTAATGTTACAAATTACTTTTAATTATTTACTTGTAATAATTGTAATAAATAATTTTTACATTCAAAAGAAATCAACATAGAAGTGGATTTTCTTCTTCTACGAAATAAAGTAAGTTTCAATATTTCATTGATGCTTTATTTTGTTTGTCTTCTTTCTGAACAATTGTAAATGTTCGCAAGTAAATGACCTGCAAACCTACGGCGCTTTGTTCTGGCTGTCTGCTATTGCTTTATTGTGTAGCCAGGAGAGCACAGCAACCTTCAGACTATTATTGTCTCCCGTTTTTTGCGCCCTTATCAATTCGTATATTCGTACTTCCTAAGAATGACAATGGTATGCTCAATGCCCTACTATGTGTTAAAACTAACTAGAGACACGTGATTTATACAACCAGCGTTTTTTTACACTTTATTTAGCAGACTTCTAATAGGTTGTTTTTATTTTTGATGGACCCTTTTTATCTTAAAGATTATTCTAGGTAATAAACCATACAACATCTTTTTCGTAAACAAAAATTGTGCTTCCTGTAAAGGTTCGTCGATCGAAGGATTCAGCATAAACAAGTTTTAAAATTCGTTAGTTGTCTTGAACTTCTTTCCTTTCAAAAACATCAATGTGAAATACCTTACCTTCACCATCGGATCAAGCGGCACTCTATGTCGGATCTCCCATGTTTGTTTAGATCAAAAATCAACCCTTTGTGGAAACGTTGAACCGTTTAAACCCTAGAGTTCAAACATTGTTCTTCTTCAACTCAATCTTGTTTAATTTAACGTTCTTAATTTTTTTTATCAACTTAAAATTTAATTTCCTTTTTTTTCTATTCGAAAAGTACCTCGGAATATCAAAGTGCTTATTTTGTTCTAATGTTCAGAGTTCATAAAGAATGTGATGGTCTTTACGTTATCTGTTGTGTATTCTGTGAAAGCTAGAGTACTGCGCTATGGTTTCTGTGTTTTTGGCGAAAGGGGCGTTGTTAAAGTTGCAAAGCTTTGTTTTTTTTTCTGATAGCAAGTAGGACATTTTGTACCGAAGCAACTCGAGTATTAATTACCTGTAACACTATTAAGCCAACCTGAAACTCTTTGTTACACGATTAGAGCTTCGAATATGAAGTTTCGTTCGCAGGTTCGCGAAAGTCAAGCATTATTTTGATTAGTGTCGACATTGCCGTAGGTTTGTTGAAGGCAACAAAATGCTAATACATATCAGTTGCATGTTTTATATCGAATATTTGGTTCATGCTAGATATTAGTTGTATAGGTTTTTTTTAAATAATTCATAGGCAGAAACCAAGAAAAATAACTCATTGGACACATCTGTTTAATGTAAAATATGTTTTATAAATGTGATGTGAGAGGTATTCATCAACATTCGATTAAACCCCAATGTAAACCTGAAAGCATTTCTCTTGAAACGTATTTTGGCGACTCAAGTACAAATATTTTTAAAGATTTTAATCTATATCAACACGTATTAAAAATATTTGGGATAAAATTGCTATCTGATAAGAAGAATGTTATCTCATTTTCACGGTTAGATTATTGTTCGTAAATTAATTCAAAACAAAGCAGATCACCATAAACTTAGCACAGCCAATTCACAGTGGGGTACCAACTGCATTGAGCACGCGTTATCTATCAGAATATTGAAAATTATTCGTAAAGACTTAAAAAAATGTTTAATCAATCTAAATATATTACAGTAAAATATTTACATCATAACTAAAAATCAGTAGAGTTTAACAATACATATATCATATAAATCACCAAATTTCATTGCATTAACAATATAACGTTCATTTAAAGTAAAATAGATATGTACTAGATGTCAAATTGTCGGCGTCTGTTCATGTTTCTTAAATAGATAGTTGAGCTTGCGATCATAAACGATGGCTTAGAGTTTTATCAAGAGCATGTAGCTCAAAGAATGCTGTCTCTTTTTTTCGTATTGCAACGATAACACGAATTCTGTTACACATCTCAATTCTACACATGTATATCTATCTATGCTATATTTTTGGGTTTTTTTGTTTTTAACTTCGCAGAAAATATAAATTACCAACATTACTCGATACATTCAATGTTGTTGCTATTATTATCTCGTGAATTGTTTACGTTTTATCGTCATCTTTTTCAGTGTTTTTGTGTTCACATAATTGTTAATTTCAAAGACGGCAAGAATCCGCAATATTTGTATTTGAATGGCATGATGGTGTAACGACAACCGAACATGATTGAGCTGATTGATTATCACAGGAGTTATTGTCACTGGAGGAGTCAGAAGCTACTTCGTTAGTATATCCTGTTCTGGTATGCTGGGCGCTAGATGTTGACGCTGTTTTAGTGAAAAATTTAATTAAATATCAAGAACATTGACTAGGCGTTAAATGGAAAGAATAAAATGTTTAAGATTAACTCAAAACATTCAACACATTCATACTTTTTCATTTTTTAAGTTGTCTGAATTAGTCCGAAGAGCACCCTGTGGAACCCCGAGAGGAACTATCCTCTCGGGTTTGGTCTTGAAACGTAATGCAATGATTAGCTAGCTAAGGTTGGAGCTTGCTTCTTGTTTTGTTAAAAATCAATTTCTCATTAAACAAAGATGATAATTAAGCAGTTGAACGCTTAGGGAGCTTATAAGAAACTATTATCAGTATAGTGAGCCATTTCAGACAGCCTACACCTCTTTTTCAACAATAAAAACATAAATCGAATGGAAAGTAGCAATTACGAATTATGCAACCATCAATAAAAACAAACATGACCACTGAAATAGCTTTATAAAACAAATGAATATAAATCAAATAATGTGTAAAACGTTGTATGCCAACAGCAGTTTAATCGATGTAATCCAATTAATTTATTATGCCAAATAGAAACTGATGATTCAACAAATATTCAATCGAGCACTGAATTTATTGCAAACTCTCATTGAATATGTAAATTGTTGCTGTTGAACACATGCTTGTTTCTATTTGTATGTGCAAAATTTTAAGGAAATTAAGCATTATTAAAATAACACAACACATAATGACAATGTTACATACAGGACTTGTATTAGGTTGGGTAGCTGTTGGACGACAACTTGAATCGTCTGCAAATTATCAAAATATGAAAATATAATAAATTCTATACATAATTTCTTTTAGACAATTCCATTCGTCTATCTCAAATCAAACCCTTCACATTCATATTTTTTTGTTGTTGTTCTTTTTCATTCTATTTATAACTATAATAAAAATTTTATACTCACGTTGATCTGGCGGTGGACAAGCAGTTGAGCAAATCACATTTGTAGTACGTGCACGCATATTTTCCATATTAATACGCATTGATATGTGTCCGAATAGGAAATATCCTAGTCCCATGGCAAGAATAACAACAAGAAATATATAACCGTTATAAACCATCACAGAGAGCATAATAATGTAGCCGAGTGTTGTTTGGAACATGAACACCATCGCTTGAAGGAATAATATTCGAAATTTTTTCGAGAAAGGAACTCGTAGACGTCCTGATACGGTTAAAAGATTTGAAGTTTCGCTGGCCGCACATGATGGCGTACGGATTCGTTCACGAGCTGCTCGTGCTCGGGATCGTGTTTGGTAGACCTGAAATCGTGAGAATAATAGACGTTAGTTATTCAATATGTTGGTTTTTTTTATTTTTAAAAATAATTTATAAAACTTTGATTTAAATGTCAGGTGTGCAAGTATGTTTTGAATAATTAGCCTTTATTTAAAAACTGGATTCAGTTCCATGATTTGTCTGTAAGATGGATACTAACAATTCTGTTAATTTTTTGAGACCAGGAAAACATCGAATCAACTGATGACTTTTCAAACTGAAGAGAAGAACATTCTGAGCTTAAATCTTTATAAATTTTCTCTGACGGTATCGTAAAATCTTGAAATCTGCGTTTCCAAAGTGAATTTCTTTGAGGTCCTTTTCAGACCACACTGTTAACTCAAAGTAAAAGTCAGTATGGCCCTTGTTTAAAAATTATTTGAGCCTAGTTTAAGGTTTTTAACATGGTGTAACTGATCTTTAATTATATCCTTTCCATACATGGTTCGATTGGTGTTGTTTTTAGGAATGATTATTTACAAGCTTTAATTCCTGATTTTACTAATTCTTTCAGTTTATAGTATCCATTCTCTAGATCTTCGTCGAATCTCAACCTCGTTGATGCCTATGATCCACAATGTTTCTAGAATATTTAGATTCCTTATACCTCTTGGTTTCTTGACCGTTATCATATCTGTCCGTTATATATATATATATATATATATTGCGTTCTTTACAAATGTGATTGGCTCTACGTTCTTTGTGTTCCCACATCTCATTGCAGTCGTTGGTTCCTGAGTGAGTTCTCAACATTTTTGGTTTCCCCAATATTTCTACTGTTGATGATTCCATAAATGCGCGGTCCATAAATTCTGCTCTATTGGGACTTTTCGAACCAACCCAGAGAAAAAATTACTAGAATATAATTAAGTTGAACAAGAATGTTGCAGAGGAGCGTTTTGTATGAACGATTTGGTTTCATTTTGATTAAGTATAATACTGATACATATGTTAATCTTGATTACAATTCAGTCATTCAACATTTTCGTAGAAGAATTAAAGGAACAATACCAGACCTTGCTTCGATGCAAAACATTTATTTATCTATAAGTTTGTGGATCATATTGGGACGATACAATTGGTGTTTCTTGTCTGTTCCATTTCTCAGGACTATAAATCAAATAGAGTTCTTACCGACTTACATTAGGTCTTGAACACTTGATCAATATTTAAATAATATGTATGTAAAATACAAATGCAAGTAATAGTCTTCCAGTAGAGCGCCTTCCTTTGTGAGTGTCATCATCGATTTAAATAAAACTATGGAAACAACTAGAATTCCAACTGACATAACTATTGCACTTACCTTTATTGCTTCATATGCTATCGATAGTACTATGAGCACCAAACTCAATAGCAGGATTGCTTTCGTCCCATTGATTTTTAGACCGGGAAATAAATAAACACCTACATCTGCATCCCAATGAAATGCTGATAGATGATGATGCATCGTCCTTTTCTTTCGGTACTCTTGTGCAATTATTGTTATTTCGTCAGTCGGTCAAATCTCCTTCTTTTCCCTTCCTCTTTCACTTCCACCGTCCTTTTCTTGTTAACTTTCACAGTATTGACCAAGTTTGTTACGTGTTAAGAATATGTTTCTGATAATTCACATGAGCTGAAACGAAAAAGCATATGGATATTCAAAATAAAGCTACTTAGTATTCTGCTTGGTGTACTGTTTAACTTAAGCTGATTTATTTTAACGGGATGAATGATGAATGTTTAAGATTATAAAATGTTTATATACAAAATAGGAGCAAGAAAAAATTTTTGTTTGGTTTGGCTTGAAGTGCTTGCCATATAATGCGATTTACTACAACCAAAAAAGCCAAAATGTTTTCAAATCAGTGAATTGTTTTTCGTCTAAAGCAATCCGAACGCTGAAGTTATAATAAAAATAAAATGTAGGAGTATGAAATTCAGATTTAATATGAATGTGGGACGGACAGCAATGAACTCTATCTACAAATTAAGAATTCTATGACTGTTGTATTCTACAAAGCATGACCTCAATCTATGCTTAAGCTATGAACTCTTTTGTTTCTTGGGCGTTTTTTGATTAGTTTGTAGTTTTTCAGGCCAATTAATATTTTTGTAATCGAAGTGCATATTGTTGTTGCCGTAGTCTGAAATTTCAGGGCGTCTTTATGTCCTCCAGATCATGCTGAACTTTTAACGAAGACGGGTTGAAAGTACTATCGTCAGCTCATTCAGCTAAACTGAGCTGATGTTGGTTACAAACAGCCAAAATGCGTCCTGGCTAAAGGCAAAGCATGGTCCAACGGACTTCAAAGGCAATAAATAGTTTTTTTTATATTACGGTCCTTGATTCAGATGACTCGTTAACGAATTTATAACACGTACAATTGCTTCCATTTGAATAACCTGACGACCCTGATAGTCCTTGAAATCGCGGTTGCAAAATACGCACCACTCCGCGTATTTCCGGAGAAAGACAAACTATTTCGCTGACTATTACAAAGCATAGGATAATGTAACAATTTAATTAAACGATTAGAATTTATGATTGTATCCACTCCACAATGTCTTCCAATATAAAATTACTGAACATTTTATTCACAAAACGCAAAACTATAAACGGATTGATTCTATATCGAGTCTGCCATAAATTTATCTATGAAAAGTTTCATATAATCTTAACAGGGAGACAGTGATTGATTGATTGATTTTCCGATGAAAACCAAACGTAATTTGCTTTGTTATTAAATGTATATTTAGATATTAGAATTGATGATTTTCATGATGAATAATGTGAAGTTAGTGGAAAGTTCAAAACAGTCACTGAAGAAATTGTTTTTTAAAGGATATTAACCAGTTGGATTTGTAACAAATCATTCATTATACATTTTTTAATCAATAAATAGTTGCTACAAATGAACTTATTACAACAGTAATGTAAATGAACCACCCAAAGAGGATCGCTCGTTCTTCAACAACTGGCAATCCAATAACACAATTTATCAATACCATCCTGTACTCCTAGCGAAGATCACAAACATTACTAGCAGAACTAATAAGTAACGATTTCACGATTTCTGAGCCAAAATTTCTGATTTCTGAGCCAAAACCAGGACCCCTATAATTATGGTGTCACAGAAAGATCGTTCTTTTTCCAGTGATAAAAAGCCTATTACCATGCGCAGTTAAATCCTTTTAGTTTTTCTATAGATATCTACGAGTTAGACTTTTTGTCGACCATTGCAGTCCTGCAAAAGCGCTTTCAAATAGTATATTTAACCTTGCATGATGTTTCATCACACAAGGAGTAACTCGAACGTCATTTAATTTCATAGGGAAAGCGAAAACGAGTGACAAGGGGGGGGGGGGGAAGTCCGTTGAAAGTAATTTATGCTAACATTCAATCAAGAATCAATAATAGTTAGATTTAGATTTAATATTTTCATACTAGATACGTAGGTTATTTTATGTCCTTACTAGCTCCTGGTACTTATTCTGTAATTTTCTGCACTCAGTGATTTATGATCGTTGATTTGATCGAATTTTCAAAGAAATAACTGATTAGTCAGTGTATTTTTAGATAGTTTATTAAATTGAACTTATTTTTTCCTTTCTTGGTGGAACCTCGGTTTTAAGTAATTTTCTAGCAAGGCTATCATACTTTCCATTTTTTGGGGGGGAACGGGACGGCATAGTGCAGGAGCTTTTTCCAACTCATCCTGTCCGTGTTGATGCTGCCCACGAGGTCGACTCAGGCGAATGTCCATCGTTCATTAAAAATGAGCTGGGGGATGCGGTGCTTTCTATGAAACCTCGAAAGGCACCAGGACCAGATGGCATTCCAACCGAGGTGCTACAAATGGTTTTCCACGTTTGCCCTGATTTGCTACTCAATATATTTAACGCTTGCCTTAGAGAAGGTGTATTCCCATCTCGCTGGAAGGTGGCGAGGCTCATATTGATCAGCAAGGGAAAAGGGAACCCCGGGCTGCCATCTACATACCGCCCGCTTTGTATGCTGGACACAGCCGGGAAAGTGTTCGAAAAGCTCATCAAGAGAAGACTCACTGACGCAATTCGTGCTGCAGGGGACCTATCTCCTCGGCAGTATGGCTTTAGAGCAGGGCGATCCACTTCCGATGCCATCATGGAAGTGGTGAATGCAGTCCGTCGAGCTGAAGCGCACAAAACTGAAAAACGAGTTGTCTTGCTAGTGACGCTTGACGTCAGAAATGCCTTCAACTCCGCCAGATGGTCGGATATTCTTGGCACATTGGAAAATTTTTTCCGATTGCCAGGTTATGTGATGCGGATTTTGAGGGATTACGTAAAGGACCGCAGTCTGCTCTATGACAAACAAGATGCGCGGCGCAGTACAGAGATAACGTCTGGTGTAGCGCAAGGCTCCATACTGGGACCAGACTTGTGGAACGCCTCATACGACGGACTATTGAGGCTTGAGCTGCCAGATGAGTCGCGCTTGGTCGGCAGCACTGGTCGCCGGACGCACAGTCGAACATGCGCAGCGCAGACTGGGAATGCTAATGCGTCAAGTGAGGGAATGGATGACCACCCGCGGTTTCAGTTTGGCACTAGAGAAAACTGAGGTGGTCATTCTCACGAAGAAAAGAATTCCCACGGTAATTCCTTTGCAGATCGGAGATGCGACTGTTGAGTCTAAACTTGCAATAAAATATTTGGGACTATTGATCGATTCCAAAATGAGCTTTTCGGAGCAGATCTGGGCAACGTCGAAAAAGGTCGCGATAGGCGTCTCAGCTTTAAGTCGGCTAATGTGTAACATCGGTGGGCCCACACCGAGCAAACGCCGACTTCTCATGAGTGCTGTACAGTCAGTGCTACTGTACGGCTCTAAGGTTTGAGCCGGAGCTCTCAGTAAGGAGCTTTGCAGATTGCGTCTGCATACCGCACTGTCTCTGAGTCGGCGGTGTTGGTGATCGCAGGAGTGATACCCATCGCCCTCCATGGTAGAGAACGACGGAGAATTTATGACCGAAAAGTGGAGGGCTCAAGATATGCTGTCGACCGAGAGGAGAGGCAGCGCACAATACATGAGTGGCAACAGTTCTGGGAAGGCGACTCTAATGGCCGCTGGACTGCACGCCTTATAGGGGACGTGGGATCGTGGCTAAATCGAAGGCACGGTGAGACTGATTATTACCTTTCCCAGCTTCTTAGCGGGCATTGGTATTTTCAGTCTTACTTGCACAATATTGGTAAATCACGGTCCCCAGACTACATTTTCTGCCCCGGGGAAAGCGACGACGCATGTCACACCTTCTTCAACTGTAGAAGGTGGAACAGGATGCGACAGGACTTGTGGGAGGTGATGGGAGAGCTTTCTCCAGACAATCTGGTCGGCGTAATGCTGAAAAGTTTTGACAAATGGACCAGCGTGGCACATTACTCTCGGGCAATACTTACTGCCAAAAAATGTACCATGGATAACCTTGGGCGCGGGGTCTAGGGGGTCTCCTTTCCTGCAGTCCTCTTCCATCCTGCCCCTTCCCGCTGGGGGGAGATTTCTCTAGGCTGACGGCGCCCTAGGGCGAAGTAAAAAGAGGCCTAGCCCGAACTAATGTGTCAAACGGTTCCAGGCTAGGGTCTCTTGACAGGGGGGGGGTGTTAGTGGGTAGCATGCGCTGCTAGGAGTCCCACACTCCGGGCGTTAATTGCCTTCACTTTCTTTTTTTTTTTTGATTGAACTGATTGAAGTTGATTGAACTTTGATTGAATTGAACTTTCATTTAACATCCTGTCAGATAACATCAAGGAAATCGGGCGGCATTGATAGTTCTTCATATCTTCATGCAAGGCTAACTAACCCCATCGAATCCTTTTATAAGGGGAGGGTTAATATAAGTCTCGAAAAAGCTGTGGTTTTCCTGAATAAATTATATAGTGTAAATTATATAGCTAGTCATATCATATCATAAAAAGAATAGTTCCTCAAAGTAAAGAATCGAAGATAAATCTTTTGATAACTTATTTCAATGGATTGAAATAATATATATATATATATATATATATATATGTATAAATTAAATTGCATAAATTGCATATGGATAACGTTTTAAATTTTCTTATTTAAAATATAATTCGTATGAATAAAATGGATATACACAAGCTGAAATGGATACGAATGCATGCATGTCAATAAACTTCGCAATGTGCTTAATTCGGAGTTATGAGTGGGTGAGTTTAAACATCAGAAATGCTAATGAATTTTCGTGATTTCGTCTGCGATCTGAAGAAAAAAGTTATGACGGCTAAACATATTACAAATGAATTCTGCGTTAAATAATTTTATCTTTTTTTGGCAAGTTCACTGCATGTTAACAAGTCTGGCTTCCATGGATTGTAACGTGATCACTTACGTCAACCAATAATCAAGTTTACTAACTTCAGTCTGGTGACACAATTTTTTCAGGATACCAAGAAGATTTTTAGTTAAATCGATGCATTACTGATGTGACAAAATAATAGCTTGCAAGTTTCGATTGAGTGTCGATTTTTTCAGTTCAATTTATTGCTAATTTTGCAAAAAAAAAAAAAAAGAAACAATAGTAAAAGTAATAAATAAGAAACATTCGGACTCCTTTTTTTAAATGAGTTTCAAGTAGATATTCGGTCATAAGGAGTAGACATTTATTTGGGATTATAGATACAAGGCATCGTTTATCTTTCGTGTATATCTACTATAATATTTATACTTTAATATTTATACGTTTCTATAAATTATTATAACAGCATCGATGGAGAGATATCCAAAGTCGGAGCTTGATCTCCAGCAGAAGTCGAGATCACTCGTTCTTATTCTTTTCTTGTTGTTAACACTGCAAGCAGGGTTGTAGCCTGATAAGGATTTCCTATCGTCTCCGCAGTTTCTCTACTAGATACATTATAAGAATTTGTCCTTCAAGGATTGTGTTCATTCAATATGAAGCTTGTTCTCAAGAAAGGTAACTACTTAAAGTTTGAGGACTACGTATACTTAATTTTTGAATTTCTATTTAAATAATTTTGACATACATTTCCCCAACATATGTTAACATTATGATAAAAAAATATATATTTTTAATTTGTTTTTGGCAAAAAAGAAAGGATCAAAAGTTCTGTATTAAATTTTATGTGAAAAATGAAATTAAGTACTTCAACGCACTTAAAATGTTGACGGTCTGGTCGGCCCGGTCATTTGGCGAGTCTGCTTTTGGCACAAGCACGTTACAAGCTCTTGAAAGAAGTTCAAGAAGATGTTACGCTGAAGTACTTCTACAACATTGAAGCAGGGGAAAATTTTTATGGAGGTTTTTGTCGAATCACTGGTTGATAAGTTGCTGAGAATGTTGAATAATCGGTAAGCTTTTGACATCAATTCCTTTCGGATCACTCGATATGACATGTACATACAAAAAGGTCGAACGACCTCCAAAAATTGATAAATTTTGTGTTAACAGAACTGTCGAATGAGCATCGCTTAGGAGCTGATGAGCTGAGTTCCAGACTTGCTTAAGACAGCAACAGTTGATGAAAGAACATGAGAACATACTTATGACTTCAAAACTAAGGTCTCATAGTCACATTAGAAGCAACCAAAATGGCCAAGACCCAAAAAAATACGTCAAGATCGGTAAAACCTGAAGTGTGTGAGGTCACTCACTGTTTCCTTCCATAACAATAACGTGAAACGTCAAAATTTCTAGTCAGGAAGGTGGTAGAGTCAATACAGAGTTCAACCTAGAACAAAAAGAACATGGAATTGTGGAGTAACTAGTCGTTGGTATTACTACGATAATTAGTCAAATCACGCGCCATTACTTATTCGTGATTTTTTGTTTGAAAAACTCAATGTAATCATGCCACAGTCACCGTATTTACAGCACGTTCTTCCTGGCAACGTTTTTTTGCTCTCAAAATTGAAAAAGACCGATGAAAGGATGGAGTTTCGCCACCAGTTACGATACAATGACCGCTGCTCTGGAATAGCCTGTGGCAATATGAAAAGCGCATACCAGCTGTGCTTCGAGGTTTGTAAAAATCAAATTATATCTTCACATTAACTCGACCATATTTTAAAGTTGCATTACAGAGAAGAGCCAACATCTTTTCTCTAAAAATTTGACCCTTACAGGCTCTGAAGTACAGTGAGAATATTCAGGGGATGAAATTTGCTGATGAAATGCAAGGATTATCAACATCTTTTTAACTTCTACCTATTTTTTCGCTTAAATAAAAGCAAGAAATTTCGAAAAATATACTGCGGTGATGACCGATGAAGTAAACAGCAAAATCAAGTAAATGTTTTGACTTGATAGGAGACTTTGTTGGAATATAAATGGAGTTATAAATAATGACCATTGGTTTACATTCCGATTATTACCTCAATTTGATCACTGATATATTCGGTATATAAGCAGTTCTTTGGTCGCTGACCGGAAAGTCCAACAAGATATAGCTCAGTTTAGGTCAGGATTTGAAAATTTATGTCACGCTAGAACTATTGAAAACTGGTTAATTCTCAGTACTGACAGTCGGGATTGAAGTTCCACGATTGCATACGACAGCCGGCTGAAAAGTTATGAGCCTAGGGTACCCCCACTACCGCTAATTACTTGAGTGATAAGTTACTAGTTGCGTAACATCTAATGAGTAGGAAAGAAAACGAGCAGCCTCTCCCCTTATAATAGTAGCTAAGTACTGAAGACGGGAGTAAGTCGCTCCCGTAATACGCGTATATGCGAAAAATAAACATTATTGTAGAAGGAGAGGCTGCTCGTTTTCTTTCATATATCTACAAGAATCGGAAACAGTTATTTTTTTTTATCTAATGAGTATATAAACGAACTTTTAAGGTAAATAGCATCATTACTCTCTGAGCTATTCAATAGTGAACATCACCATGTCTGAGTCATCGCTGCACTTAAGGAAATTGGAGTGTCGCGCCGTCATGAAGTTCCTTGTGAAGAAAAGAAAAATGGCTACGGAAATTTTTGCAAGAAACGTCTGAGGTTTACGGAGAATCTGTAACAATCAAACGTTGGGCTCGACTATTCCAACAGGGACAAGAATCATTAGAAGACGACCCGCACTCAGGCCACCCAAACACAGCAGTCACGGATGATAACATCGCCAAAGTCAAGAAATTAGTATTGGACGATCGAAGAATAAAAATGTGGCAGATAGCTGAGGAGTTGAACATTAGTAAGGAACGAATTGGTGACATTTTGCACACTCATTTGAACATGAGAAAAGTGAGTGCGCGTTAAACATCACAGCAGTTTTTGGACCTCTGTAAGGACAACTTGGAAGGAGTTTGCAGGCTCCCAGCGACTTCTTTCTTTTTAAGTAATTTAAAGAAGGACTTGCGGGGCGAAGATTTGGAGGTGAAGACGAATTAAAGGCGGCAGTTTTGGATGGGTTACAGGCTTTATATAAACGCTGTGAAAAATGTATTGAACTCGACGGGGACTACATTGAAAAATAAATTTTTTTTTTTGAATTTTTATCTCGTGTTTTAATATGTTAGGCTCATAACTTTTCAGCCGGCCCTCGTATTTCTAGTTATCTAAAAGCTGGGCATAGAATTTGTACGGAGCTTGATCCTATCAACTCACCAGTTCGTAATAATTTCCCGCAACTTTTAACACCAGGATGACACTCCATAGATACGAGAATGTTTAGTCTCATTCGTGCGGAAAATCTTCACGTTCAAGTATATGGACTTTTAAATGTATCTTTCTTATTGATTTAACTGAAATTCATGTTAAAATTGTTTCCAGTTTTATCCGCCGATTCAACAAAATAAACTAAGCGAACAAAACTGTACACCAGCGACTCTGTACCCGACAACTTCAACATTTTTTTGTTTTTAAAGATATTCAAAACAGGTATTTAATTATTTATTCAATTTTCATTGACTTCACATGCGCGACTGCTGCATTTAGCTTAGCTCAATTTAAACAATTCCGTAAAAAAATATATGTTTGCACTCGTAGTAGAATACATAACATAAGCATATCGTCAAATCGATTCAATCTACCAAAATTTAAATCTAAAAGAAACAGAAAGTGGTTGACCTTCACATAGCTTTTGAGAGGGTACCAATATTAAGTAATTCTGCAACACGAATGGGTACCATAACAATAGAAGACTGGTTAGGAAGTTGGTTTGTTTGATTCGATTGCACTATCTTCTTCGATTGTGTTACAATGTATCTTTAGATATTTCGGGCATTAGTGCTGGACGAGTCAAGACACAAATCTTAGAGCATAAATTGTTATCTTTGAGTAATGGTAAGTAGTGTCGCCAATCCACATTTCTTGCTGATTATAGAAAAAGTGAAAGTTGTTTGCGAGTACCAGTCACACTATTCAGGTGTAAACGGCAACTATCCAAACTAGCTGGTTGTAAAGTATTTCGTATATGTGTTAGGTTCAACGTACTACAATCAAAGTTCAACTTTGTGAGCTGATCATTGGTTCATATGTTGTTGCTTCTATCAAACGAGAACCAAACGAGATGCTAGGAACATGCAAAACCAACTAAACTTGATAAGTCTGGTTAAACACAATTCATTTTATCAGTAAAACATTATCATATAGACACACATGGTTTCCAATCGTCTACACATGAGTAGTTTATTTTTAAATATTTATTTATTCACTTCTGCAGTTGTTCAATTGAAGCTAAAGTTATTGGAAACTCTGTTCAAATAATTGATAAGGAATTTCATGTGTGCTTAGTAACATAAGGATGGGTGTATTTATCAGTGTGATTGGATGCAATCTTCTGTGTTCTTGGCCAAACACTTCAAAGAAAGACCAAATGTAACCAAACCAACACCGATACTCATAAGAATCGAAGATTAAAATATAATATTCCATCAAGGATGGATGGACCCAACTCATTCTTTTATACGCACTAACTATCCTATATGATGGTGAATATCCTGGACATTTCGGATAGTTTTTAAGTTCCAAGTTATCGGCGAGACGGCTTCAATTATCGTAGCCTGTTTTACAACGTGAAAAAGGAAAATACAACAGATGTCTTGCAAGGCCACGGATATCTTGCATCCTTTGCCAAGATAAATGCAGCATCTTGGGCGACAGACTAATCGAGGTTCAGCTGCCAAATATGTGGCGCATGATCATCTGTTTGGATGAGGTTACAGGATTTCTTGCCAGGCTTACAGATGAGCAGCGCAGCATAGGCTAGGCAGAATAGTGAGCCTGGCGAGGGACTCGATGATCGCTTGCAGATTCAGACTAGCGCTGCAAACCGCGAGAATCAGAAATCTTCTATTTCGGAATGACCATTCTGACGATGAAAAAAATTCCAGAAGAAAGTACAATTGGCTTCGAAACTATCAGTAAATTACCTAGAATTGCTGATGGTTTCGAGGCTAAATTTTTCTGAGCAAAACAGGACAACCGCTAACGGATAAAGACGCGCTGAAAACTCCATAAATTATTGGTCGGAGTCCAAAAGACTAAGATATAAACTCGATTTTGTTAATTCGAGGACGTTTTCGATTGAGTGAAACTATTGGAGCCCAATGTCCGAGAGAGACTGTAACTCCACAGCGAAGACTACGGTAGGATACCATCGGCATCTGAAGTCTGCATCGTCGCACATGCAATGGCCTCGAATTTTAGCACATTTTTGATTTTTACGGATAGTTAGGCTTAAATGCTTAGTTCTTCATTGCGAACGAATCATCGACAAAAATTGTAAAGACAACATTTCTTCAATACCGATGCCTTTGCAACAATTTGGCCCACTCAATCGGTCTTGAAAGAGCTGAATCTTATGGAAATTACGTTTCAAAGTTAAGATCGAAAGACTCTGAGGTAAAACAAAACCAACAACAGGAGACTTCAGGAAGTAGTTAGGAGATGAACATGACTCGGAATACCAAAACTCGAGCTTATCATACAAAAACTCTGAAATAAAACAGTAGCGGTCAGCAGAGAAAACTTCAGGAGGATTTATGAAACAATTGTATCGAGATTTAAAGGCCATACGGCATCCAGATAGTCTGACTAAATTGGAATTACCTTAGAATGCTTAATTTGGAACTCATTATAAAGTGGTATTGCAACGAATGTATGAAAGGATTGAAGCAAAACTACAGACAAACTATTGTATACAATGAGGAATCAGGAGAAACGATCAGACAGACCAATTGTCTGTGGTGAGGATGTTATCGAGGATGCCGAAAACCAACCTGACTTATTCGGTATCATCTTCACATTCAGCTTGTTCAACTATATTTCTATGTTATGGTGCAGCCTCCCTTATATACCGACTCCTCATTGCTTTCAAGTCTGCCTGTTTTCAGCTATTTTCATCAAAGATGTGCCGGATATTTTCTTTTTTTGTTACAGTCTCATCGAATCTTTGGGCGTCCTCTCGGTCGTTTGATTCCTCTTGGGTACCACCACTGCTTTATTCTTGTGGTCCATCTGCTAATGGCCCATCGCCATTTTAAGGATGTATGTCTATGTATATTGTCTATGTTTATCGTGTGCTCTATGTATCACGTCTGTTAGTTGGGTCCTTGCTCGTATCCACGATAATCTCTTGCGATTCCTTCGTGTAATGCCCAGTATGCATCTTTCCTTGGGTCTTTCAGCAACCTGAAGTTTCCTTGTTATTCCTGTTGTTAGCGTCCATGTTTCACTATCGTATAGCTGATCCGGTATAAATAAGAGAATTGAGGAGTTTGTCCTCTCTTATATGTTGAATGATAGGTAGGTATCAGCTACAAGTATTTCACGGCATTCATTCGTCACAAATAGGCTTTCCAACGAACAGGACAACGTGATGTAGTGGTAAGAAGTCGTTGGCAGCGACACATACGGTTGGCCAAAACATACGAGGAGCTGTGGCGCCACGACGCCGAGGAGAGGGGCCGATGTTTGTGACTTATATATCTCGCATGCATGTTGAAGACCCCTAGGGTCAACGCAGCATTCATAGTGAGTGGTTTCGTTGCAAAAGGAAACAAAAAGGACTTATCGGCCAACCCACTATTATGCTACACTTAACTGGTTGTTAGGTTGGAGACATTCTGTAGCAGTCGAACGAAAATCCACTGAAACATCGAAAGGTGATAACCGAATTAGGAGACGATCAAACTCGATTTCTAGAAATTTGTTTCGCGGTTTTCAATCGGAATCTCATTATCTAGCCAAATTAACATAAATCCATTCGGATCATGGCAAATTTGTGAAAAGACTGACGGATAGAAACTTAATAAATGACTACTTCAAGTAAATAAAATAAAATCGTGGTAATTCCCAACAAGCTGTTAACATTCACATTAACAACGTTAGCAAAAAGCTGTGCGCTGGCATCGACCACTGTGCGATTTGTGTAGGTAAACAAAATAGCATGCAAAATAATGCATGCAGTCGCGAATGGAGTGGAGGCTGAGTTCCGTGAATTAAGTGTGTTGTAACCCAGTTGCGATAGCAGTTACCACGTACCACTTGCCGGACGAGGTATCAACAAAAGGCTGAAAATTGCAGGCTAAGATGCGACGATGACGCTCTAAGCCAACATCAAGACGTGAACGCAACTTGCTGAGATTTGAGTGTGGCTTTGATAGATGGTCGACCACGATGGATTGGCTGTGGTCCAAGATCCAAGACGATTACATAATTTGCAGCGGTAAAAAACCGGTCATGAGGTAAACATTATTTGTGTTGAGCCCGCGCTCTCTGTTGGGGCCCCTGCTGAAGGTAAACTACCCAAAGTCGGCGTCAATTTTTAACACTTATTTTCTATCAACGTCTCGCTTTGTTTATCTGCCATTGTAAATGTGGATGCGCCTCGCGAGCTAGAATGTTGCCTGCATGATGAATTGAGCAGGATGTTGCAAATTGTACGAATTAAATCTAATTATCAACTTTTCACTTTCAATTGCTTGTGCGCTCTGAGCACTGAGCAAGTAAATGCAATTGGCGACGTGCGAAGTTAAATATACAAATTAGCTAATTTTATCCAGACTTGAAATCGTTATTTATGGTGTAGTTGTTGTTTTGTTTGTAGTAAAATTTCTATTTTCGTATTTACCTGTTCAATTGACACTTCATCGAACGAGCGCAACAACCTGTCAATCAGCCCAGTCTGCTGCAGATGTCGAAATATTAAAATCAACAAAATCACAATCAGAAATAAATAAATGATAGCTGTAATCTGATTTTGTTCACGTAGTTTGGATGTGTGGGAGACTCACTCACGCAATCGCTACAGCGAAATGACAAGCACCATCGTTCATAGGATTTTATTTAATTCGGCTATTAACAATAATATCACTTGATTATTTTAAATTTTTAATAAACACGCACACTAATCACATTTCACTCGATAGATTCAGTTCAGTTCTTATTTCGGACCGAAAAAAATGAATTCCCGGGAACAACTCCACTACCAACTACTCTCCCGCCACTTTACGCATCGACTGACACCTTTTTGCGCTGACTTCCCTACTTAAACAGCTGAGAGATGAAACGACAGCTTTTGCACAAGCTATTCAAGAGAAACAAAGAGAAAAGTTTTGATAAGAGCTTGCACTACAACTTTCCGAACGCACACGATTGAGTGTGACATTTTCGGTGAATTGTCAGAATGAAGTTGAACAATTGTCAAAATCGTGTGACAGCATAAATGCTTGAATTTGAAAACGATTAGGAGTCGGTGAGAAATATTTATAATTAATCAGGTAGTACAAAGAATTTCTATAATAAACTCTTGTTGAAAATAATTATTTATATTAATAGGTGCTTAAATCAATTATTATTATGTCAGCATTGAGTGCTCCGATAAGTACCGCCAAAGATGCATTAACGCAAGCAGTACAAAGTAATATAATTCCAAATCAAGAGTATCTGTTGCAAGGATCTATATTGGATTCTTCGGTGGAACATTTGTTGCATCGACTTAAAGGATTGTGTGATAATGTTGATACCGGACCGGAACCATTTCATGACCATGAAGTTTGCATGAGTCTGAGAACGCCAAATCAGGTTAGTTTAATTTGAGTTTGTGAAAATATACCAGCGCAATACCAGTTTTCAATTTAATATCTTTCTATATTCTATACTAAATATTACATTTCCCTTGAAATGATATGGTTACTATATATGAAGTATTTTTCAAATACTGTGCTAAAGAAATGATGGAATCAGGAAGGATTTGGGCGGTTGGGCGAAGTTTCCTTTCTTAGTATTCAGAACGAGAACTTTGTTTTTTATATAATTTTATTGACTTTACGCACAACAGATGTGTGTAAGTATTATCTTCCTTTGTGAAAGTCATGCCTGCACTTTTTATGCATCTCTTTACTGCCCATGCTGACACAGGGCTTTCATCATAGACAAAAGTCAATTGCACGATTTAAAGTTGGATCCTTATGGTAACGCAAAGTTGAGAGGATTGGTTGAATCAATTTATAAAACTAAAATAAAAATAAGTGGATACTCGAATTTAAATGAACCGTCATAGTCTTGGATTTTTAACATGACATTTACATTACAAATTTGGTCTTCCTGACATGGTGGAAACACATGGCGGCCACGGATCTAAGGATTCTCGTTGACAATCTTTAAAAATTAAACAAGGTGATGCAACTAGGAGCCAACATCGGCCTATGCTTCATCCAACAGTAGATTCCTAATATAATTATTTAAAAAATAACCTACCGATTGACTTGCTCACATGAATTCACAAATTCAAACGAGGTTTCTCATCATGATAAGATCTAATTCCATGGCTCCTTTGGATCATGGGTCATATAATCAAGTGTCCATTATCGCGTCTAGGATGTCAGGAACAGCCTAATTAATGCAATTTAATTTATTCTTATATACCAAGGTGTAAAGCGTGTGAACGTTTGAATTTTTCCATCAGGGCGTATTATTTATGACAACGGGAAGCTGTGGTGGATTTAGTGTTCGGGATCTATAAAGAGAAGAAAATTGCTTCGCCTTTTTTGCTTAAGTTTTCAATGTGATATCCAGCAGAAATTGTTACGTTCCCTAAACGATTCTCTATTGCAGTGGGTTCCATTTTCATAATCCCTCAAAACTCCTCTGCCCTAGTTTCTACCACGTTGCAGAGTTTGTGTTAGCTATACATGAACAGTCATTAGTTAGCGTTAACCGAACTGAAAGAACTGAGTGTATTGAATCAGAACAAATTCGGGATTTTACATATTTTATGTGTCTGAATGTAAGAATTTGTTTGAAGCTGGATTTTGTGATGAAGTTCCTTTTGTTATTACTTAAATATATTTTTGTAGTAGGAACCTGAAAGCTATTCTTCCTCTAAGTGTGCGACTCTTAGCTGGGTAATGCTTCTTGACTGTATCTGAAACCCTTTCCTTTCATCGTGAGAACCAAGCCTGGAACCTTTTAACACATTTCGGGCCAGGCCTTATGTACATTTGCCTACAGCATCGTTCAGAATATGGAAATTCCCATCCCTAGCGGTTAGAAACTGAAACATAGGAAGTGACAGAAATGGACTGTCTCCATCCGTCATCCGACACCCTTGTACAAAACATGCAGTTGGGAGACCATGAGCTATCAATCTTGTGCAGTTAAGGCCTGAAACACCCATGAACACTCAACAGCTGTGTCAAGTAGAAAGCAGTCTCCCCATGCACTCAATTCAGCCACAGCCTCAGAATACGGAACAGACGAGCAGTCCACCCAGCCTTTGTGTCGCGCTACCATAACTGTTGCCAATCTCTGGGAGGGTCTTCTTTCTCTTCCTTGGCGATCTCGTCTTTGCTGTTTTCACATCTTTATAGGAAAATGTTTCTCTAGCAACGAGAGCCATGGGCATGACCTTTGTGCCATGGACGTGCTTGGAGTCCTTCTATGCTGGCCACTGATCGAGGAAGAGCCGTTATACGCGCTTTGGCCTTTTCAGTGCTTATCTTAATTTGCTCGGAAAGCTCATTGTCGACTCTATCAAAACGTCCAGATATTTCACAGCTGGTTTTAATCTGCCCAGCGCTTCCATCAATATTGGTAGACCTCACCTTGGCTCTTTTCCAGGATGCCCACGTCTGTTGTTTCCAAGAGCAGTCATTCAATAGCTCAATTGATGCATTCGCATATCTAGTTTGAGCTGCATATGCTGTGCGTCCCGGAACATCGTCCGCCTAGGCGATAATGCGTGACTAATCCTACAGCCCATGTCGCTATAGTCCGTCATTAGATTTGTCTCACTGGTGTGGACCGAGGACGGGTCCCTGCGCGGCAGCTCAGTCAATCTTCCTTTTTGTCTTAGAGTAGACTGCGATCCCTGATATAATCCCATATTAAATGTGAAATTTATGTTGTATTAGGCATGTACGCTGAGTGCTGTTTGTAAGGAGAGTAAGTGAGAGTATTTATATAACAATAATACGTATTATAATATCACAATAAGTTGTGTAGGTTGTGTCAAACTTAAAAATTTTTAATTAAGTTCTTAAATTTTCAAAGTTTCTAAGTACAATTGAGGATCGGATGTTCGGGATTAAATTAAATTTCCGCATATTTGCAATTTCCTTGATGAAGGTTTCATCTTCCATAGTTATATCGTTGCATCCTCCATACTTTCGCGATCATAAATCTTGCTGTCGCCTACTTGAATCTCATTCCTCTTTCCTTCTGAGCTATTTAATTTTTCTACATTTTTGAGAATTTCAACGAATATTTGTATATATATATATCAACTATTATGGTATTATTAGTAATTTTTTAACGTATAATATTATCATTGACACTCTACAGACCGCCTTACAACTTCGCGTACGACGTGCTTTGGACTGTGACGCACCCCATCAACTTCGCTATATCGGGCAAGCTGAATTGGGAGACAGGACACGACCAACTTTAGTACGTTCTAGTATTGATGTTGCGTGTACCTCGACCGTCATGGAATTCCTTACCGAACTTGGATGTCGTGTTGATTTTGAATACACCAATCGTGGTAATTTGCTACTACACAAAACGTTCTCTATTTGCTCGATTAAAAATTTTGAAATATTTTTGTTTTAAGGCTATATGTTTCGTAAAGGACGCATGAAAATTACAGTATCAAAAATTTTCAAAACCGGCCCAATACCAAATAAACCGGGCGAAATAGGACCCGAACCGATATCACAAAGCTATTTGGTAGAATTATCAGTTCTAGCTCCAACTGGACAGGATGCAATTGGTGAGGAGATGCGAGCATTTGCCGAACAATTAAGACCGCTGGTTCAGTTGGAGAAAATTGATTACAAACGATTAGGATAATTTATTGAGTTGCCAGGATCATATAATAGTCTTGATTAGTTGTTAACTTAAATTTTAATTGTCTTAAAAGTAACAAACGATAAAAAGGAAATTTATAACAATAAATATTTTATATAAATTCAAGACAACTCGAATTTCGTAATCTAATTAGCACAAAGAAATGTAGATTCCCGTTTTGATTGCACCATTGTTTGCGAAAGTAAATGAACTGAAGGATAGAAATAGATAGAACAAATAGAAAGCAAAACAAACATAAGCGAAACATATTAAGCTACTCACAAATATGCTTAGCGACACCAAAAGCAACACCTATTGCAGGTTGATAGCAGGAATGAATTTGAATGAAAAGGTGGCAACGTACAAGCTTTTATTTTAGAATTTGGATATATGCCAGCATGAGTAATATCTGTGAGTTGTCACGATTTAAACAATATTTGGGGTCCACCAACAACATTTGAAACAAACGAGTTTGCTGTGATACTTGCAACAACACAATTTGGCATTTAAATATTAAACCGAAAATCCGTTATATCCTACCCTCCCATTTTGAAATATCCATATTTCCTTTTCTATTTCCTGTAAGTTTGCAAAATTGTTTCACTGAAATTTTGGTAGTTTCATTCCTATCTATGTTAAGGCTGCTTTATATCCAATTCTACATGGGCACGATTTTGGACGATTCGGTTAGTAATTCAATCAAATCCTTACGAAATTCAGCATATAATTGTTATCTATGACCCTCTTGATGGGTGGGAAATTTTTCTGATGACGTTCGTATGGGAAAAAAATCCCGAACAAGATCGTTTATGACTTGATAACGTTCTTATTTGGTTTCATATTTGTTAAATTTCTCATTAATTATTATTAATTCTGATACAATTTATTGTAAACTTATGTGAGTTACATAAATTTATTGCAAAAATTTCAGTGCCGTCTGTGATGTTTGTGTGGTGTAAAGCTGACTTCGAATGTTAATGAATGTGTTTTGCGTTCGTGTTAGCGTTTCATGGGTGGATCATTTTCACGCCACCGCCTCGCACTGTGAATTTCAGGTGCGAATCGATCAATCGACGGACGGATTGAATTTCCATTTGTTTTTAAGCGTATAGGTAATGAAAGTTAAAATGAATTATCGCCTATCGGCGCCTTGGCCATGAGCCATGCATTGCGAGTGGAGGATTGCCATCAAAACTAACAATTGGGATTGGTTTCTTCCCGAATGGACTTCTGTATTATTCATACAATTTTATTTGATCCTCGATCTAGTTGAGGGAGGTGTATCTCATATTGCTAGGCTGCAACTTTCTCTACCAGCCTCTCCAGCTCTAACCAATAGCTATCTAACAAGCAAGTGGAAGGCGAAGACCTTTTATTTAGATTTCAAATGGGTCGCTGAAAAACGAACAGAGTATGGTTAAAGGCTGGGTATGATTGTTTCAATTTTCACCGCCCCAAAGTCTGATATTGTGTAAGTGTACGATTATTTCTTGGCTATTGACCAGCAACTTTTGACACTAGAGGAGTTCACGAGACCTCGTTGAGCGGAAAGTCCATGAGAAACACAAATCCACACTAGACAGCCGCGTAGAAATAAAGGCGTGTTATGTGCTCTTTTACTAAGTGCCAGTGAAAGAAGGCGGACAGGAGTCTTCGAACGTGATATATGATTGAAGCTCTTACCAAAAAGAAAAACGAAAATCAGTTGTCTCGTGTGTCATACGGTTAACCTATACATTGTATTTCAAAGGACTTTGAAATGACAGACAAGCTGACAGAAAGAGTTTGAAAGTTATGGCATATTTTCCGTCTTTTCCGGGGTTGGGGTTTATCTTTAATGATGTTCTTCAAGGTGGATGAACTGCTTCTGATCCACTTGATGGGGCCGCGCACAAAAAGCGTTCTTTTTTGTATAATAGTCTAATAAAATTTGAAATGATAGAATTTGTATAATAATCAAATTTTCTTCCTTTTCGTCTCATCAGTTTGCCTTTCATAATCCTTACATTCTCGTCTATCTTCGTCTTCTGTCTTGTATATTTTTCCTTACCTTTCATCCTTTGATTTATTTTTTGTCTAATTTTCTTGCACATTCGGCTTTTCCTATTCCTGTTGGGTTAAATTATGCGTTCGTTTATTCATAGGGTCGCGATGGCATAAGAAAGTATCAGAATCTTGCAGTTTGTCAATACCCTAGCCCAATGCTATTAAGAACAGACGAGACTTGGTCTGTCAACTACCTTTTTCTTCTATTCTATTTCTATTTTTCCTTTTCTTTTTGAAGAAAGAAGTAAAAGTCCTCTTTCCTATTATTTTTCCTTTAATTCCGCTTTAATTTTCCGCTCCTCTTCTTTGTCGTTACTTTTCCTTTGCTCTCTCTCGTTTTCCTTCCCTTTTATTATCTTATCCGTTGTCTTACTTTTCCGTTCGTTGCTCTCTCCTTTCCTTTTTCTTTCGTTTCCCACTCCTTTCTTATATGCTGTACCTTTCTTTTGTGTTGCATCTTCTTCTCATTTTCTTTTTATTTCTGTTGCCCTTTTCTTTCTTTCGTTTTCTCTCCTTTCATTTTTCATTCCTTGTTCCTTCCTGCTCTTGCTTCATATTTTCCTTTTTTTCTTTTTCATTCCTTTCTCTTAGGTTTTCTATCTGTCTTTTACATTTCTTTTGCTTCGCATATCCTTTTCTTTTTGTCTTTTTGCTTCCGTTTTGTCTTCCTTTTCTTTCGTATTACCTTTTCTTTAATTTTTTCCGTTTCTCTCGCCTTTTCTTCCTCAAGATTTGTTTAGTTCTTGTTTTATTAGGGTGAAGGCAAAAACTTATGCCGAAGTTAATCCTTTCATTAGTTCTAAGCCGTGCCCATCGCTTTCCATAAGTTTTTATCTAATTCTCTTTTCCATGTTGCTACGAATTAAGACTAGAGCATACACGTTGAACTTCTCTTTTCATTTGTTAAGGACATTTCACTCTCCAATTGTGTAAAGGCTTCCTGAAATTGAGTAACAAGTATGATGTCCTGCAAGTTTTAGATTGACTGTTTTAGTTGGGTTAGAAAGATATAAGCAATGCATTTAATTACATAAAAAAGTTGTATGTTTCAAATAAATTTATCTGTATAAATTCGCCTGAAATGTCCTTTTTACCCTTACATTCTTCTAATTTATGCATCTCTGAAATTTCTGAAAATTTTTCTTCAAATTTTGAAAGGTTTCATTGCAAAGATATTTCACTTCAGACCATTTTCTTTGACTCAAAGGGATAATAAACAATAAATGCATTAATTAAATCAATTTCGCCAATTGCCTTTGTGTGTTTTTAGTTCCGTTTCTTTCGCATCGACATAAACTTTATGACATTTTAATCCTCATAGAAACTAGTAATGACTCCATTACCGCATACCATTCTTGTTAGCGAACATTTAATACTCCTTTGTTTACCATAAAAAGCCTATGGGGGTAAATCCTTCAAAGCAAAAATACCGAGTATTCTGCTTGGATGTTACACTATTGCGGTGTCGGCGGCCCTTTGTATATCAGCCAGACGAAACCACTACCTTAAAACCAAATAGAAAGGAAGACGACAAAACGAATGAGAAAGTTATAGAAATGTTTACGTATCCTGTTCTAAATCGTCACTAGCCTCTAATCCCATTGTGTTATATGAAACCAGATTAATGTTATTCCGTCAAACTGTCAAGTTGTCTAACGAAAAAGGGCGTAAAGACAATAAAGGCCATAAATGTGAAAGTCCTCTGTTAAAAATATGCCATTGCTTTGTTTTGTTTGATGTTTGGATTGCACTGTGCAACGATGCATAAAATTAATTGAAAGTGGTAGTAGGTGGATATTAGTTCGGGGGTTGATGATTATACGTTTGAAATTAGTCATTACATAGGAAACGCTCAACGTATTCGACGACGGAGAGATCAAATCTGAATCCTCGATTGGCTTTTGAATAAGTAAAGAACATTTCAGCGGTGGCTAGTTTGGAATGCTACGAAACAAACCTGATAACAAGATTCCACTACAGCAGAAGGATATAGGATAGTGACAAGAAGGAGCTTTAATGGGAAGATGTTAATAATATTTTTTCTAACCAGTGCTCCAATTTTCTGTTGCACCATAACTCTTGGACGAGATGTCGACGAAGAGCAGGCTTTTTTTTGCGTCAAATGAAACATTGTTACAGAAATATCTTCGAAAACTCCTTTTTGAAGCTAGAAAGATAAATGTGCGGGACGTTACACGCTGCTTAAAGTCTTGAATCTATTTTAATGAGCGCTCTGCTGGGCCACTAAAACAAAAAGGAGCGTACCATCAAAAGTATTCTGTTGGCCTCTTACGCAGCGGACAATGAAAATCTAAATTTGACTGCCAAACCGATTTTTGTCTCCGCTAGATCAGACTGGTTTGTGAAATTTAATTATAACCAGTAAGGATGATTTCGTAACTGTTCGCAAGTGAAGGCGGCTCTTAAGCGCGTCCCTTCAGTAGTCGTGTAAAAACAAATGAATATAAACAATTATATTAACATCAAGATAACTACCAACGTTCTCGTCATCGCACACGCTATGGAAAATTTTTCGAAGCTTAGCCATCAAGATGTGCCTGGAGAAACTTCCAGGATATTTTGATTTTGTCCTCCAATTCTTGAATCCAAATAGTTTAGTCGTAAGAAATCAAACTTATGACCTAAAGAATGGAGAATATCTCAGTCCTACGGTTCCTGACCTCAGGAGATAGTTTAACGTATTCAGTTGAGCTATATCCTTTTTTTTGTGGTAGGGAGGTGAAGGCTATTTACGCCCTGAGTGTGGGACTCCCAGACGCAAAATGCTTTTGGACTACCCACTAAACACCTCCTCTGTCAACCTGAGAACCTAGCATGGAACCGTTTGACACATTACTTCGGGCTTGGCCTCGTGTTCCTACGCCTAGAGGCGCCTTCGCATTATGGGTATCTCTTCTCTAACTGGGAGGACGGGAGAGGAAGGAAGTGTTACAAAAGAGATCCATCAATCCCCAATGCCTCCCAGCGCTCCAATAAAGCTTTTTTTTAATGTAAGCACTGCCCGAGCATATTGCGCCACGCGATTCCAGTTGTCAACTGTTTTCAGCATTACTCCGACGATAGTTTCCGGACAGAGCTCTCCAATTTCGCTGAGTATGACCCCTCGCTGCTGTCTCCACCTTTTGCAGTAGAAGAATGTGTGACAAGCGTCATCCGGTTCCCCTGCACAAAACACACAGTTAGGAGACCGTGTTTTGGCAATTTTGTACAGGTAGGACCGAGCATGCGATTCGCAATGCTCCTTGTCTCTGCACCTGTGCCAACCGCTTCCGGTGTAACTCGTTGGTGAGAGCGTCGCCCCACAGTTCTGATCCGTAGAGTAGAAGCGACTGCACAACGCTCATTAAGAGCCGTCTACTTGATGTGGTGGGCCCCCCTATGTTGGCCATTAATCGGGTGAGTGCCGTCACACGCGGTGCAGCCTTGTCAGCTACTGCCCTGATTTGTTGGGAAAAACTCATCTTCGAGTCTTTCTGGACGCCCAGGTACTTTACTGCTGATTTCGATTCGACCAGCTCGTCTCCTATACTGATAGACCGTACTCTGGGGATTCTCTTCTTCGTTAGGATGATCACTTCGGTTTTTTCCAGTTCCAGCTTTAATCCGTGAGCGGTCATCCAGTCCATTACCCTCCGCATTAACGTATTGAGTCTGAGTTGCGCATGGTCTACTGTGCGTCCAGCGACCAGCGCCACGACAACGTCCACAACAGCCGATCAAACGTGACTCATCCGGCAGTTCAAGCTGCAGGAGTCCATCATAGGAGATGTTCCACAGGTACGGGCCAAGGATAGAGCCCTGAGCGACACCTGAAGTAAGATTTGTACTTCGCCTACCCTCCTTCGAGTCGTAAAGTAGGCTGCGGTCCTTCAAATAGTTCCTGAGAATCCGCATAAGGTGCACTGGTACTTGAAAACGATTTTCTAGCGCTTCCAGAATATAGTAGATTCTAGTAGAATCTAGTAGATTATCTAGCACTTTTAAATGCATTTCGGACATCCAAAGTAACCAGCAGGACGACCCGTCGTGTTGAAATACTGTGAGACTCCGCACGTTGGACCACGCTCACTACTTCTCCAATTGCATCGATGGTGGAGCGGCCTGCTCAGAAGACATACTGCCGTGGATATAGTTCCCGGCAATACGAATCACGTCAGCGAGTCTTCCCCTGATAAGTTTTTCAAAAACTTTTCCGACCGTGTCAAGCATACACAGTGGGCGGTATGCAGCTGGCGACTCGGGATCCCCTTTTCCCTTCTTAATGAGCCCAAGTCTCGCCACCTTCCAGCACTCCGGGAACAGCCCTTCGCGCAGGCATGCGTTGAACATACAGAGGAGCAGGTCAGGGGAAAAGTGGAAGACCATGTGTAGCACCTCAGCTGGAAAAAATGAGCTATATCCTTGACAATGAGGGACACATAATTGACAGATAAATTTCATCCTTGTCAGCAAGAGCAATGAGAAGGTCTATATTCGGTATTGGATACAGTTTTCTGTAGCTTCGGTTCTCATTGCCAATGATGTTCTCATTGAAAACATGTAAAATATATGGACAAATCACTTCTGAAGCATCCGTGCTGAATGGAAGCAAAGGCAGGGTCTTGCCCAGTGATTCCAAACACGGTATGTTCCTACAAATGCGATGAGGAGAATTTTCAGCTAAAAGAATGAAGGAACAGAGTGTGTGGGTGACCATCTGAGTCCATCTACGTTGGCCACAGGTCAAGGGAGAGCTGATACATTCACTGGTTTGTCCACCGGTGGCCTGTTTTATTCGGAAAAGCTCAACATCTGCGTGATAACAAGATGGGTTAAATTAAGTAACAGATTATGGGGGTATTAGGACTTCAACTTATCTTGCGGTAGTGAAATAACCAGTTCTAACATTGAAAAGCAATTAATGCAGAATTCTACGAGACTTTGCTTCAACATTTATACTACAGAACACAGTTTTGAGTGGTTCGATTGGGCGTTTCCTGGTATGAATTTGAATTAATTCCATTCTTAAAGTCTTAAACTTAAAGTCTTTTTGATTTTCCAAATTTTAGAGAATTTCAACGAATATTTTAGTATGTTTCAACTATTTTGGTATTACAGGGTGGGCCATATAAAATTTTAAATTTAAAAAGTCAATTAAAAAAAAACGGCTTGATATTTTTCAAAGGTTTAACAATTATTTGAAAGGTTATTCTATGAAATTTATATGTGGAAAACAATTTCGGACAAATGACCACCACGGCAAAGTTTACAGAAGCTCATCCGATCCATGCAATTTTGGACTACTTTCTCGGTGGTGTCAGGCTATATGGCAGCAACAGCAGCTTGAATCTCGTACTTTAGATCTTGAATTGTTTTTGGATGGTTGGTGTAACATTTATCTTTAACAGCTCCCCAAAGAAAATAGTCCAACGGCGTTAAATCGCAGCTTCTGGGAGGCCAAATCACATTACCTCTTTTGCTGATTATGCGATTTTCGAAGATAGGGCGCAAAAGATTGAGTGTAGTGTTCGCTGTATTAAGAAAAATATATAAGAATAATATAAGAATATATAAGAATAATATATAAGAAAAATTCGGATAACATTGCGCGATATCGCTCACCATTGATGGTTACGGCGGCTCCTTCTTCATTTTCGAAGAAAAATGGGCCGATGATTCCACCAGACCAAAATCCGCACCATACAGTGACTTGTGCTGGGTGCATTGGCTTCTCGACAATTACGTGCGGGGTTTCTGTGCCCCAAATGCGACAACTTGTTAACGTAACCACGTAGGTGGAAATGAGCCTCGTCCGAAAATATGATTTTTCGGTAAAATTTACCATCCTCGGTCAAACGATCTTCCGCCAAATCTGCGAACTGAAGACGGCTCGGATGGTCAAGTGGCTTCGGCTGCTGCACCAATTGAACTTTATATGGCTTTATAGCGAGGTCTTGTTGCGAAATTCGTCGCAAAGTTGTTCGTGGAATGTTCAATTCTTGCGATCGACGGCGAGTTGAGGTGGATGGATTCTCACTAACACTTTCAGTCACAGTCGCAATATTTTCGGTTGAACGCGCGGGAAATGAACGTTGACGTTTTGGTTTATCCACTAACGAGCCAGTTTCACGCACACGCTTGACAAATTGGTGCACAAATTGAACCGATGGCACTTTTTGTCTGTCCTTTTTTTTTGCCAAATTTCTTACAGTTTGGGTTGAAGACTCACCACTTTGGAAAAAGTTTTCAATATTTTCCAGTTTTCTTCTAGCGAACAGCGACCCATTTCGTAAATTTTATACTTTTTACTGAATATCAGTCACTTTCCGAATGGTATTTGACGTTTCCAATGTCAAAATATAGATAGTTCAAATTTAAAACGCTAGATGGCCCACCCTGTATATACCGAATAGAGACAAGCGATCATCCTGACGGCATCCGAAGCCGAGGGCATGAGAGCAACGTTCAGTAATGACGGTGAAGTCAAGGTAGGAGTACTTTATGTTAGATTATAATAGATACCTGCTGGCTTTCTCAAGGTGGCAAAGCTGCCTCGCAGAAGATACGATTGGAGGCAACTAGCTTTGGCTGAAGAGCCCAATTCGAGCTGACAGGCCATGATAAATCCAATCCGATTTCATACAGACTAGAATACTCTTTCATGCAAAAGATAAATCGTTCTTGATTGAATCCATCAGGATAGACATAATTTCGAGTTTGTTTCACAAACACTGAAATGAATCGTGAATGAATTAATTCATTCAATTTAATTCGAATCAGCCAACAACCATCCTTTCCTCGCTCAACTAATTACTGCATTTTGTTTTCATTGGAATCCAGGTAAGCTAGGCAAGCTAATATTGCATAATACCACCAACAAGTTCATTTGTTGCGGTATTTCTACCACCTAATATCAACTCCTCGGGCCAATACAGCTGAAACGGCACCAACTGCTCTTCCCAGTAGAAATCGCAATTGGAAAAGCGCGAAAAACATATAAATGGTTGTGGCAAGAAGGTATGAAACCAGAGCACGACCTTGGCGTTTTCCAGCAAATATTCGCAACAGATAGTGGCAGGTTTGCTTGCATATGTGCACAATACAACAAATATTCGAGAGTATGTAATAGAGGCTTGCATATAACGCCCCACAGTCTGGTCGGATTCGATGAATAACAAACGTGCATACCTTATTTACTTACTTACTTACTTGCTAACTTACTTACATGCATTAGAGTGCAATTAAACGGTTTGGCGAAACCAATAATGATTGCATGCAATTTGATGGTGGCGAGTGTGCTTTATGCACTTTATGTGCCGATTGCAATTAACATTAGTCACCTGTAGACAAACGATTGCCTTGTTCGTGGAAGTCATTACAAGTTAGTGCTTAGTAATCTAATTAGCACAAGAAATCGATATAGCGCATTTCCTTTGATGCAAGTTAATGCTGTTTTATGTAAAGAATGTCACGCAGTTTGTTCTATCCTGTCGTAGCGGAAAAATTAAACTTCTTTTATACAAACATAAGCTGAGGGCTCGCCTTACAGGAACAAAGAAAGACCATGAGTAATTCATAGTCTATGCGGCGACTGTTTCGAATGCCTGAAAGCGAATATCGGAATGTCGATTGTCCTTGGTATTCGTCCAAACAAGGGCAAAATGGAGCTCGAATGAAATCTTTTAAGGATATTTTGGAAAATTTGACGAGTTGTTTGAGCAGCCTTTCTGAAACATTTGATCTTTCACTAGCCCGAAAGATACATGAATATGGTCTCCATTAGTGTTCCTCCTATATGATGGCGGGAAAGAAAAACTCTCTACAGTTTCTTTTTTCCCCAATCGAAACTGCGAATCAGTTTTTAATTATTGGAAACTAGCTGGAAATGACATTTATATTAGGCTGAAATTTTTAAAGAATAATCCTCTGCCGAGCGAAAATCTTATTCAAAGGACAATAGACGTCCGTTATGTAGATACAAGTGCAAAGACATCATTGTACAAAGGAGTGAGGAACTACACTCTTCAGTGTATACCTAATTCCGAACGAATTGTTGTCGTCCTTTCAACTTAGGCTCAATGCTTTGGAGGACGCTGTTTCGAGTATTGAGGGCCATGTGCTCGTCGGAGGGGACTTCAATGCAAAGGGAATCGAGTGGGGCATGCCCCAGTCAGATGCTCGGGGCAAACGGATCGTGGAAATGGCAGCACGAACTGGGCTCGTCGTACTGAACACAGGCCACACCCCTACTTTCCGTCGATGGGGTTTCGTCGGTACCATACCTGATGTCACATTCGCATCGGAGTGCCTAGCACAATCAGTTGAAAATTGGAGAGTGCTAGAGGATTACTCGGCCAGTGATCACCAGTACATAGCTCTGATGATCCATCACGATGCTTCTCGAAGACCACGCGCTTGTTTTTCTGCGCTCCGATGGAATACTGACAAAGCGGATATTGAGAAGTTTGTTGAAGTGCTTATGGCACGATCACCGGAAGCAACGCTAGAGGACGGAGAACCCGCGGCAAGAGATGTCGTTAACTCAACTATGGGAATAATTACATCCGCCTGCAGGTCTTCAATGCCCCTACGAAGACCAGCAAGCCTCCAGTATACTGGTGGTCACCTGAAATTGCCGAAAAACGAAGGGAGTGTCGCAAACTACGACGCAGGACACAGCGAGCTCGAACCCGGAAAGAGGCATGTATCTGATTAGCTGCTTACAAGTCATCTAGAAAATGCCTCCGTAGACTTATCAACAGCAGCAAGGCCAGCCGCTGGCAAAACCTGGTGGACGACGTGAACAGAGACCCATGGGACCTGGGCTACAAAATAGTAATGCGGAAGCTCGGTGACCAAAGGTCACCTCAATCATACGAGGCAGAAAAGATGAAAGAAATCGTGCGGGCTCTCTTCGCCATCCACCCCGCCATCGTTGAAGTCGTTCACTATGAAACACCAGTGGAATTTTTCACGAAGATGGAATTGCAGAAAGCAGTGTTGTCTATGAAGGCCAGAAAGGCTCCAGGACCAGATGGGATTCTAGCAGAGGTGCTACAAATGGTCTTCCGCTTTTCCCCTGATCTACTCCTCCGCATGTTCAACGCATGTCTGCGTGAAGGGCTGTTCCCGGAGTGCTGGAAGGTGGTGAGACTTGTGCTCATTACGAAGGGAAAAGGGGATCCCAAGTCGCCAGCTGCATACCGCCCACTGTGTATGCTCGACACGGTCGGAAAAGTTTTTGAAAAACTTATCAGGGGAAGACTCGCTGACGTGATTCGTATTGCCGGGAACTATATCCACGGCAGTATGTCTTCTGAGTAGGCCGCTCCACCATCGATGCAATTGGAGAAGTAGTGAGCGCGGTCCAACGTGCGGAGTCTCACAGTATTTCAACACGACGGGTCGTCCTGCTGGTTACTTTGGATGTCCGAAATGCATTTAAAAGCGCTAGATAATCTATTAGATTCTACTAGAATCTACTATATTCTGGAAGCGCTAGAAAATCGTTTTCAAGTACCAGTGTACCTTATGCGGATTTTCAGTAACTATTTGAAGGACCGCAGTCTACTTTACGACTCGAAGGAGGGTAGGCGAAGTACAAATCTTACTTCAGGTGTCGCTCAGAGCTCTATCTTTGGCCCGGACCTGTGGAACATCTCCTATGATGGACTCCTGCAGCTTGAACTGCCGGATGAGTCACGTTTGATCGGCTATGCGGACGATGTCGCGGCGCTGGTCGCTGGACGCACAGTAGACCATGCGCAACTCAGACTCAATACGTTAATGCGGAGGGTAATGGACTGGATGACTGCTCACGGATTAAAGCTGGCACTGAAAAAAAACCGAAGTGGTCATCCTAACGAAGAAGAGAATTCCCAAAGTACGGCCTATCAGTATAGGAGACGAGCTGGTCGAATCGAAATCAGCAGTAAAGTACCTGGGCGTCCTGATAGACTCGAAGATGAGTTTTTCCCAACAAATCAGGGCAGTAGCTGACAAGGCTGCAGCGCGTGTGACGGCACCACCCGATTAATGGCCAACATAGGGGGGGCCCACCACATGAAGGAGACGGCTCTTAATGAGCGTTGTGCAGTCGCAGAGGCGAAGATCGAAGAGAAGAGATCACCAAGATAGAGGGACGACGCTCTCTCAGCGATTTGCAACAGTCCTGGGAGCAAGAAACAACGGGAAGGTGGACTGCACGTCTGATCCCTGACCTGAGGCCGTGCTTCAGTCGAGTGCATGGTGAGACCGATTTCTACTTGACCCAGCTCTTAAGCGGGCACGGTTGTTTTCGGTCCTACCTGTACAAAATTGACAAAGCACGGTCTCCTAAGTGTGTGTTTTGTGCAGGGGAACCGGATGACGCCTGTCATACATTCTTCTACTGTAAAAGGTGGAGCCAGCAGCGAGGGGTCCTACTCAGCGAAATTGGAGAGCTTTGTGCGGAAACTATCGTCGGAGTAATGCTAAAAACAGTTGACAACTGGAATCGCGTGGCGCAATATGCTCAGGCAGTGCTTACATTAAAAAAAAGCTTTATTGGAGCGCTGGGAGGCATCGGGAATGGATGGATCTCTTTTGTAGCACTTCCTTCCTCTCCCGTCCTCCCCGTTAGAGAAGAGATACCCATAATGCGAAGGCGGCTCTAGGCGTAGGAACACGAGGCCTAGCCCGAAATAATGTGTCAAACGGTTCCAGGCTAGGTTCTCAGGTTGACAGGGGAGGTGTTTAGTGGGTAGTCCAAAAGCCGTTTGCGTCTGGGAGTCCCACATTCAGGGCGTAAATAGCCTTCACCTCCCTACCACAAAAAAAAAAAACAAAAATAATTGTACAAAGTCATCCAGTTCAAAGACTCATTTAAACTAAGCAGGAAAGAAATTTAATAGACCAAATCGGAAGAACAAAAATTTAGTTAAATGCTTGTCCAAATCCATAACATATTATGGTTATTTCAAAAACATAAAACGTAGATTGAGGCTTCACACGGATCCTCAAAATTGCTGTAGCAAAGCTTGCCCGGTTTGGCTCAAATGTAGAAATGGTAGTCACGAACTTAGGATTTCCCTCATATCAAATTCAGAGACTTTTTCTAGGAGACTAGGTCTTGGCACTCTGAGTGCCTTCCATATACTGTCGATGAGACCCTACAAACGCAATTTCTTTGGAGGTGCTCTGTTGTCTGCGTTTCTCCTGTAAGCCCACAGTTTCTGTACAAAGCACGCGCGAAGAGGGCATCTCCATATTTTCAATGCAGTGAAGGGAATGGTTCCTTGATGTAGGAGGCAAATGGATATAACTAAACTTGAGGATCAGTATTTCAAACAGAGAATGGTCGAGATAGCAGAACCTTATAGATAGAACAGAACCCATATAGTGAAATTATAGTATACAATGACGGTTCTCAAATGGATCAGTTTACTGGAATACACTTTCCTGGCTAGCTGCAACTCAACCGCTAGATTGCTAGATTTTGCAATGAAATTCGCTGCTGCGATAGCAGCTCCGGATTGCATGTTTCCGACCGCATAGCCTCACAAATGGAGTACGATTGAAGGAAGATACTCATATCTACAGGTAATCAAAAGGAAGTGAAACTATTTTGGGTCCATGGACGCAGATATATAGGAAGAAACGTGAGGACTTACGAACTAGCGAGAATTGATTCAGTTGAGCAAAATCCAAATCAAAGTTTGACATATTCAATCTTAGATCTTTGAGATCCTTATTGATAAGAACTCCATGCGGTTGTGGCTAAATCAATTAACCGAGGTAGAGCACCTCGTGGACACAGAACTGGAAGCTCTCCTTAGTTCTGTAGTGCAGACCATCTACAAATACTGAAACGTGCGCAGGGAGCTGAGGGATATGTGCAGCCGTGTATTGCTCAACGGAAAACCCCGAAAATAACTATACTACTTGTAACTACAGTAGGGAGCAGTAATGAGTACATGTTTACACTTCTTGCATTTCATAGCATATAAGAATAGAAATGACAAAATAATCTAGAAGTTTTTTTTTCTTTCATTGCTTGCTCAATTCCTAACATAACGGTATATAATACAAAATAAAAAGCAAAAGATCCAGAGAGAGAGAAAAGCAAAACTAAAACAACTCACATGTACTCAATATTGCGCTCAGTTCTGCTTTCAACGGAAATTCAAAAATTAACCGCTTGTTTTGAATTCTTTGTCATAAATGAACGAGAAGAGTTAGTTAGTTGTGTGTGTGTTAGTTTGTGATCGTGTTTGATTAACTGTGAAACCTCGAAAAGTGGTGCGTTTTGTAAACATCATAAAAAAATCAAAGTTATTCGAAATAATGAAGAAATTATCACGAAATATTGAAAATAGCATTGCATCTATGACAGAGAATGGCTTACCGACACGGAAAATTGCTGAGCAACTTAAAATAAGTCAGTCAGTGGTCATAAGAGTTGAGAAAAGGCGAAAAATTACTGCTAAAGAACAAGTTAGAGGTCGCAAAAAACTTTTGACAAATGCGGACGCGCGTCTTATGATAACAGAGATGAGAAAAAACAAGTGTTTAACACCTAAGGATGCTGCTCTGGCAATAAATAAGTCCGTTAGCCGATGGACAGCAAGAAGAGCGCTCCACTGTATTGGATACACTGCAGCTGTTAAAAAAGATAAACCTGCATTGTCAGAGAAAAATGTGAAAGCACGGTTAAAGTTTGCCCGAGAACATATAAAAATTGGACTGCAGACGACTGAAAACGGGTAATCTAGTCAGATGAATCAAAAGTTAATCGTTTTCAGTCCGATGGTATGCAGTATTGTTGGCGCCGACCTGGAGAGAGCATGCAAAGACACCATGTTAAACAAACAGTCAAGCACGGTGGACGAAACGTCATGGTATGGAGTTGTTTCACATGGTAGCATGTTGGATCACTGCAAAAAATTTATGGAATAATGAGAAAAGAAAACTATTTAAATATTTTACGAACTCATATTCCTGATTTTGTGGAGATGAGCGCCTATCCTGAAGAAGAAGTAATATTTCAACAGGATAACGACCCAAAACACACGTCTAAAATCGTGAAAGATTGATTGACTAGGCAAAATTTTAAATTGATGCAGTGGCCAGCACAAAGTCCCGACCTCAATCCAATTGAAAATTTGTGGTCAATCGTTAAAAGGAGGTTGGGACAGTACAAAACAGCCCCATCTAACCTTGACGTGTTGTGGCAACGTGTGCAGCAAGAATGACAAAGTATTCCAGATGAAATCATACAAAAATTAGTTGAGAGCATGCCAAAACGGATGAAAAATGTTTTAGAGAACAAAAGCCTATGAACCAAATATTAAAATACATCATCTCTTTTGTTAGTTGTTATTAGGTGCAAAATTGAGTACATATGAAATTTTTGGTTTTTCTTTTTTTTCTCTATGGATCTTTTGCTTTTCGTTTTGTATTATATACTGTTATGTTAAGAATTGAACAAGAAATAAACAAGAACATTTTTTTTTAAATATGCTTCGTTATTACTATGATTACTAACTAAGAAGTGTAACAAGTTAAACATGTACTCATTACTGCTCCCTACTGTATATTGATTGACTCTCAACTCTTGATTTGTTTTAATGACAAATTCTTTTTCATCGCGCGAAAAAACCATGCCAAATAAGCGTGGTCTAAGTGGTCAAAATTAACTAACTATAAATTAATTAAATTTATAAAATTAAATAAATTAAATTTAATTAAATAAATTTAAATTAAATAAATTAATGATTTCCCTCAGGTTGTTTTGGATACATAAAAAATAAATTTTGTAATTTTGTTATTTACGGTGAATAGCCAAATGCAAGGTTGCCTGGAACCTTTTTTCCGGGAAGTCCCTTTGTATTCGAAATTCAACCAGCTTTTATTACTCTATACTATTTAAGGATTTATTTAAACGTTGAATTAATTATTTGTGGTAAATCTAATTAATCTGGGGATTCGCTATCCTCTCTCCTCCCCACTGAAGTCAGTTTTTATTGTTACTGCCTATAATTCTTTTTACGTATTCAAGCAAAAATATTAATTCCTGAAAATATAATTCCTAGAAATTCTCCACTTTATAATAAATTATTGTGAACGTGGCGATTTTCGACGAAAATGACTAGACGAAAAATAAATTATCGAAAATGCTGCGAAAATGTGATGAGCTTGTTACGAAGTAAATGATATGCATAGATTTATTTCGGGGGCTCCGGAAATACCAAAACACAGACATCTACAATTTCAACGCAATGTAGAAGGGTTTTCCGACGTAAAGATAAAGATTTCATTTCGAACTAAATTAATTTCGAATTTTCTTCGACGAGATGAACATTGATTTATTGCCAGTGCGAGATAAATGAGAATCATTAAAAATTATGCAGAATAATTAGAAACGTTACAAGCTGCAAGTCTGGAAATCATGTCAATTTTTTAAATAATTATTACTTTTTGACTTAATTACCATCCGCAATAATATTTGAATCGCGCCGGTAGACAATGTAGAGATGTACAGGCGGTAGCCTAATGCCCGGTTTTTCCCAACGAAAGGCGCCGTTTGATCGTTTCATAGCAATCCACCCAAACTATTGTGTTTTTCACCTCAATATGCATGCAAACGTTCGTATCGATACATCCTTAGATCCTTAACTATGAATATCTATCATAAAACAAGACTTATGCGAGATAGTTCTGAGTTACATTCCCTGCGTCCTTAATTAACATGAACTCAATTCAAAAACCATCTATCAGGTACAAGTTGACTTGCAACAGGTACATCTCGACATAACGAGAAAGGATAGCATTTGAGATCTTAACAGAATTGTTAAGGATCGTTTCGTACTAATTACAACAGCTTAACTTTTTGTTTAAGGGTTTAAGTGCTGGGCCAAACAAATTGTGGGTTTTTCCCACATTTTAATTTCCATCAAGGCTGTTGGGGTGTTAATGATATGTGTTTGCTTGAATTGAACAATTGAGAAATAACAATTTTTGATGAAAAATTTGTTTTTTTTTAATCCATTTTTATTAAATTCAAATCAAAATATTTGAATGGACTTTGTTGTTTGTTAACTGTTCAGCGAAGGAAAATAGTTTATCCGCGTCAAAATGTGAGGGAATGACTAACTCACTCAGGCCCAGCTGCAACATTAATTGCAATTATTCTAAATAATCCTCGATAATGGCAAGTTCTTGTAAATGAATTAAGAAGAAATGCAACATGAACAAAGGAAGTCACTTATGATAAGTTTATTCCGGTTTGATGAGAATTTTCATGGGAAAATCTTTGATAAGATCTAAGAAAATGCGATATCAATTGTCTGGCGATTCATGAGTTTGTTTGAAAAGTATCAAAATTTTACAAAACTTTTCAAATAAATAAAAGTTGTCGAAATGATAAGATCGTAAAATAACAGATTTCACTTAAAAAAAATATTAAAAAATAGATTAAATCAAAATTTTCAGTGTTAAAAACTTATTTTCAATTATAAGAAAATATCTTTGACGGGAAATACGTAGACGGGACCACTTTCGATGTAAAATATATAAATAACGCGGCTTTTACTCCTTTCTTTCGCTGTAAGCGAATACAAGAAAATACACTGAAAAATATAACGACTGAAAATATGATTTCTCACAACATAATTGATATGAAAAGGACCCAAAAAATATTCTAAAAAATAAATCGAACAATAAAAGGCCAGCAATCTCATGAAATCAAATGGAAATGATCTTTTTTCCATACTATGGAGTATAGAGAGCCATAGAACATTGGCTGACTTTCTTCAAAGGCGATTTCCAATCATTAATTATCGAACGAATTTAATTGGTTTCGGAATCATCTTCTCTTCCGATATGTTCAGCTCAGTGTAATGTTAAAATGTAAGATCAAAAAGCGCTAATACTCCCGAGCGGCTTCTATAAAACAAAAATCTTGGTTTATATTCAGATTGCATTTCTTCCTTTTAATTTTTTGATTGCATTATTCTACCCGAAACCGATTTTCGACCGTAATCGTTCGGTCTTCTTCAGCGGAAATTAAAAGGAAGTCTTTTATTTCTATGTTTAGGTTGAGTGTTTTGTAAAAATGTGCCAGGTGACATGCATCATATCCGTCAAAAAACAACAAACGAACCAACAACCAACGAACAAACCAACAATAAAAAGTCGGGTTAGTTCTGAATCTCTGAAAGAATAGCATGAGAGGACTACAGGCGAACATACACCAGACTTTCAGATCTCTGTATTAAATTTTAAAGTTGGTCTTTCTGGTTGCCCGACAGAAGCTGTTCCTTTTTGAGACGCTTATGTATCAGGTTCAGAAAACTTTGAGGAACCTGCTTTAAGGCTTTCCACCTTACCTGAAAGGCTGCATTTGTTTGAACGCCTGTTAGTTTGACATATCGACCCAGAGAGCTATGGGTTGCAATGCCAGTAGCATCCTTCGCCATTTCTGCTGTACCTCAATGATTCTCTTCATTGTTGGAACGCTGCTTTCACTTGAACGCCTCTATGCTTGACATATCGACTCAGGGAGCTATCGGTTTTCTCAGAGAGCAATCCCAGTAACATTTCTGCTGTCACCAAGGTTTTATTAGGGTGACACGAAAAGCTCGGTTTAGTTAGCAATCATTCCTGTCATTCAATTCAAGCTATATAAATTTCTTTCCCGAAGGACTAGTGTTATCATCTCTTCACTCCTACTAGTGACAGTTTTTACCAGATGTGTCTAGGCTTACTGCATTTCGATAAGCTGATGCAGTTCTTGCTAGAAGCTTTTTAATCTACACTAAGGATCCAAGTGGCACCGAGATGCAGTAAATATTTTCGGCTCGCCATTATTTTGAAAACAAACATTATTCGCTCGTTCTTCCACATTGGCCGTTTATTTCCAATTCTCTATCAGTCAACATCGATGATGCTCAAAATGCAACAAAATACTTCTCGTGGGGATCCAGGCATTTGACACTACACTGGTGATATTCAAAAGTGGTGACCAAGAACAACAATAACTCCACAAAATATCAAGTTGGCTGCCAACGTTGTAGTGCCACAGACTTGTGTCACTTCCAAAAAGCGTGGATTACAGTAAGGACCATCTAGAGTACCAATTCCATTTCATATCACAATGCGATTCGAATCTTAGGTCCTACTAGATCCGATTGCATCTTAAGGTCTCCAATGATTCCATCAAGATGGGTTCAATAATTTTGAAACTAATTTTTTTAGCAACGAGGCCTAAACATTTATATAAATTCTTGGATAATCTTAAAATAACGGTCTGGGTCCATTTATGTCCTTTTATTCTATTATGAGCCTTTATTTTAGGAAAGAAAAATGGAAGACGGATTTATGTGACTTCTGTGTGCTATATCACGATGATACTCATGATGTTTTTGCTCCCCAACTCCAGAAATGTGAGAATTATAGTGCGCTGACATTGTTTAACACTTTAAAAAAGATCTTTTATACCAAGAATAACTCCAAGTGTCTCTTAGACACTATGCTCACCAAAAAGGGGATTGAATGACAAAGTGAAGTAGAGAGTCGCCAGTTCAGAGCCCTGATCTTCCTTTACTTGAATTGCCTTAAAAGTATGCAATCAAAGCAGATAATCTACAACAGGAGATTCTCGAGACTTGTCTTAAGGCAAATATGCGTTGACTCTGGAGTAATGTCCGAGAGGTTCCAGGATAGATTATAGTCTAAATTAGAAACTGACGAAATTAGAAAGGAGTTTATTTTATAGAAATTTTATTTATTTATAGAAATTAGAAAGTTTTACGAAATTAGAAACTATAACTCTGATGGGGGATTTTTTTTAATTTTGGGGGCATTTAATACGCGCATACCATTCCTGTTACAAGGAGTTTTCTACAACGAATTTTAAGATGCGGTAGGAAATTTCGTTTTGAAGAAATTTTTTATTGAATTATCTGAAAAGTCTCCCGCATCGAGTCATCCCCTAACCTGTTCATTATTTTTTTTTGTGCTATGCTTTATATACACATATATATATCTCAGGAGTAAACAGCTACCTTCTTGATTGTCATCTGTTTCTGAAGACAATTGATAATGTTGGCGGAATATATTACTCTCCAAATATATGTGTGTCAAAAGTAAAAAAAAAATCGTTTTCAGTGTTGCTTGTGCCCAATTGAATGCGTCCACCTTTGCTTCATTTTATTGAGTTGAAGCAGTTCTTGTTGGCTTGCCTACTCTGTCGTTTCCTTCTGTACTTATTTCGTATCGAGAGATACGAAGTTTTATATCCTTAGATCCTAGCTTTTCATTTTCTCGTTTCGCCCCGGTTTGAGGGTCCGTCAACAGACCTGCATTAGTCTCGAAGCAACACTGCTTTGGACATGCGTTGGAGGTGTCAACATTTCGAAAGGATGTCGGCGGATAGGATTGCTTTTAATATCTATTATAACTTTTCATGCCCAGCAATTTTTTATATTGTTTATATTAATGATACGCTTCTGTTCTAGCTGATATAATGATGATCTCGGATGATATGTGTCACGGAGCTACGGAAATCATCCGCAATGAATTGTCTGTAAAACATTCTGCAAGAATATAACATGTCAATTTAGATTGTTTCGGATCACTTTCTAGCATATTCTACGTATAAATCCTTATAAAATTCAGTTGGCACAAGTATTTAAGCTGGCCCATTACTAAAATCAATATTTTTGAACTGAATTTGAGGCCTAAGAGTATAATTTTCATTAAAAATCAGGTTTTCTGATTTACATTTTTCGGATTTACATTTTTAGATTTAAGGTTTTCATTAGATTATTTTATATGGGGATAAGTAAAACAAGATCTCTTTCGAATTATCCTTACACTATCCCCTGGCATCAAAGCGCTGAAACTATTGGGCTAAATGTTGCAACTTTGTGAGGGGGTTAATTAAAATTTGAACTAAAGGACAAACATGTGTAGAAACTTATGAGATAGACACTTGGGGAATATATATTTGAAAAATAAACATTAGAATTTCTTTTTTCGAAGCTACATCTACCAACGAAATATGCTTTCATTTGTTTTTGAAGAAGGACATTCAATGTAAACGACCATCTGCTACATATTGTGTTAGTTCTTCATTTGATTTTATATTCCAGAAATTTAAAATTACCACGAAGACTTATTACTAGTTTCTGGTGGTAATTCAGCATCAAATACATCAGAAAACAGGAAAAATAATCAAGGATAATTCAATACAGAGCAACATATGCATTGGCTATTAAACTTAAACTACCAGATACTCTCGTATATGCAAATTAAGCACATTGCTCTGGCCCCTACTCGAAATCAAGCGTAGAAATATTCTTCAATAATTGGCTAAGGACATGTAGCAAGTATTGATTCCGATTCTTGATTTGATTTGACAAAATATTGTCACTCATTGAGATTGAGAGAGATTAACTTGATTCAAGGGAAATTCATGGAACAGCAAGTCCACAAGTCATCCTGTCTTCCATCTAATTGTAAAAGATTTTTTTTTTTTGGTCCTTTTTGCACAGTGCCCAAACATCTACTATAATAATAGAAAATATATGTATTCATGATACATGTCCTCACGGTACGCTGAAGTAAACTATCCGAGTACAAAACACCAACAAACAGACAAACCATACTATAATCAATTACCACGAAAATGTTAAAACTCAACATATGGAAATGATTAGCGCACACCAAGCATCAAACGAAGCAACAAAATGAAAAATAGGACGTGCAATGCAATAATACCTGTTTTCAAGGAACGTCCTAGACAAGTTGCCTTGTTCTCGGTTCGTTTCGATGCATGTTATATTGTTCGCATGTTTAGCTCATTTCATTCGTTCCTATTTGACGAGCAACGATTACCAAAAGGATTTACGACTTGGGAATTCCCCATATTAACTCAAAAACATGCAAATACCTTCAAAGACTCCGATAGAGATATGAGAAACTGAGGCTGATGGTGTCTATTGTAGGATCATAAATAGACCTGACATGAAACACAGGTGTGCCTTGTTGTTGTTGTTGTTGTTCGAGAGGTGGACGAATAGGAAAGTTATAGCACTGGCTCGAGGGTGATTTGACAAGGTGTTTGTAGGGGAGGATGGTCGTCGATGGATTTGGTTGGAAGCATGTTTGCACCAAGGAGTTGAAAGGATTATGATAACTTGAGGTGATTCGGTATAGAGAATTTAGTTAATATTTGATAAATAGCAAACGGTGTTAAAATTTCGACGAATACCTCAAAATGCTATAAGTCCTCTAATCCTGCCGCTTAACTTACTACTTGGACCGGAAACTTCAGGCCCAGCATCCCGTATCGAGACGCTAAATAATCTTCCCATGCTTAGAGTTACGGATAATTCTCACATGGAACTCTCACTCGCATCTTTTGGCGCGTTCGCAATAAACAATTGAAGCGAACTTGTGAAGGACAAGAAAACTGCTAAAAACGACCAGCGCGCGATGGCTACCTGTTAAAAAAGACACCTGCACATTGTGTTTATGGGCAAGCAATACATTACATTGTACTTTTTTTTGTTGCTGTTCAATTTCCTCGCATCTATATGGCATCCAACCAAAAACGTGGGGGGCGCAGGAGACTAAGACGGACGTGTGGGGGGGGGGGGGGTTGTGTTTATTCAAGAAAGTACGAATATGTGTGCTTACATGTCTAATTTATGATCCGCGAATGTTACAATCCATTTTTACTTTTGGGAGTTGTCGACGTAGCCCAGCTCGCACCCGTACCCCGAATTGTCCTCGCTCGAGCGTCATTTTGAAGAATGAATGGTTGCAATACAAGCATACTAAGTAGTCAGGCTTGGAACTAATTGGATACTATGCGACTTGTAAGGTCCCGCCTCTTTAATTCATAAGCGCGCGTGATCGTCAGAATTTGATTTTTGGCCGGGTCCCGCCACTAATGATATTCGTAATAATAATAATTATAATTCTGACCGGCGATGGCAACAATTTCAACAAAATGTGCTTCTTAATGTGGTCGATTACGAGAATCGTTTGATGTGCCAAGGAAATGCCATTCTGGACATGGATTCGTACTAAATGACGTACTAAATTCATTAACACTTAAATTAGTTAGTTTGGTTCTTCATATTCTACACAGAAAAAGATAAATCCTCTTACAGGATATCCGCACTTATATGTAAACTAATAGAATCCACAATACCTAGAATCCACTCTTGGATGTAGCATATGCCAACATTGGCTGCTAGTTTCCCGCATAAGAAACCATTCTTCACCGTTGGTCCATCCTGCCGCCATGCACAAATCAAAAGGAGGTCTTCTAGTTCTGTGGATGCCAAGTGATCTAGTTTTGCCACGTTAGTGAGCTTAAGCGAGGCTTGGACAATCTAGAAATAAATGTTCTATATTCTCCTTCTTCATCGCCTTCAACGTCTTCAGGATTTATCCATTTGGAATCTTTTTCGTTCGACGAGTTGATCCCTACAATTGGGTTAATATTTCCACTAGTGTTCTTTTTCTAGGAGTTATTTTGTCCTCGCTTTGTAGAGGCAAGTTCATGCAGCTCGTCTTTTTTGCTGTGGTTCCTGCGATTCCCACCCTAATCTGTATTCCTAAAAACAGTCTGCATTATTCTTACTTTTTTATTGCGGCTAGTAGCACTTTGAGTTTGTGTATTGCAGTTGCATTCCATTCATAATCCTGCACTAGTTGTGAAACTATGCAGCAAGAGGAAGTGCCTGCAGTGACGTCTTGTGAGCCGGAGTATTCCTTCCTGAAAATTGTTCTTCCGTTCTAAAATTGATGCCTCTTTGCCGTCTTTTATTTCAATTACTTCTGACTGGAAAACGGAGGTATGTTTCTCAAATTTAACTACGTATCCAAGATCGTGTTGCGAATTATCTTGGAAGAAGATTTCGCGGTCGCTACTTCTTAACCCTTTTAGAATCGTCGATGTAAATTACGATTTCTCTTTCGGATCTGAAGTCTTGCGTCGTTTTCCACCCTTAACTGGTTGATGTTGTAATCTTTTATCCGTTCGTTGCGTCCATTAACGATTGAAGTCTACCTAATTGCGTTTAGTTTGACGGAGCCATCCTCTCAATTTCTTTCGACATGAATAGTTTCCAATGAATTTTAGTGGATTTGAATATGATACTCGCAAGTGTTGTTCTTCTGAAAAGGAATTTGTCGAGTGTCATGTGGTTGGGCATTGTCTTTATTCTGGCAATTGATGCAGTCCTCATGGTACCTAAGATGTCAAAGCAAAACCATACGTTTTTTTTCCTTTTAGTCTTATCATTGTTCTTTTTAGTTTCTCCGTCTCACTAGTCTTTCCATTGTGAAGAGCGTTGTTGTAGCCCTACATATGACTAATTACATCTGTGGAGTCCAAGGTATTTATGTCCTGGTTTCCTAGTCTACCAAGTTTATATGCATTTGGTCAATAGTTCGGGCTTTCGGCACATTATGTAAGACACAAGCTCCTTTGTGTCTGAATTGATGCACAGATCAGGCTTCTCCTGCCTAAATATACTCAACAAGGAGTCTGTGTATATTTGTAGCAAGATCTGTATGATTGACTTATCCACTTTCACATAAAAATAGTTCGGAATTTATCGGTTAATGGCGGAATTGTATGGCTCCACGGTGTTTCAAGGTAAGGAGGTCAGCCTCCTTGTCGGGACAAGGCGGGAATACTTTCATAAAAATAGTTCACTTATATATAGAATAAGTGAACTAGACTAATTTGTGAACTATTGTTGCAATATCTTTCACCATATTCTTCTCCCTACGTACTGATATTCGCGGTACATTGCCCAGACGTGTATTCAATTTTCGTAAGATTTGTTTTTGATCCTCGAATGTGTTTAGTATGAGAATCCTTTTTTGATTCGAATTGCACGCTCCTCTCGTTTTTAAGAAATGAATCTATGAAATATTCAGTAAACAGCGTCCAATAAAGATATGTGATCCTTCGAATTATACCATTGTGTATTGGACAAAATGATATAATTCCATGAACATATGTCTGAGAGAAATGCATTAAAAGTAATTCAGATATTGACAAGCAGGTTAAAGTAGCATCTGTGAATTTTGAGATGAAATGTTAAAACCAGGATGAGGTGAATTCAGATGATAGAGCCATGCTTCAGGATACTTTTAACCCGCATTTAACTACTTGCACTGATGTTTTACTTCACGATTTGCAATAAGACTAAGTCCTTGCAATGTCTCAACCTAGTGCTCGGTCGGAATTTGCTCGTCCATGGATTAATTTTTGATTTTTTGCATGTTGGACAGTAGATCTAGATATAAGATCTGAGATTTTTATTGTTTGTTTCACACTGCAAAGAGGATAGTACGAATTGCAATGCAAAAAAAAAGCAATGACTAGATCTGCTCTACGCAAAACGGCGAGGGCTGTGACTAGAAAATATTTAACATCTGATTTTGTCCTTGAAACTCATTTATTTATCTATATCAGATAGAAGTTCTTAATTACCCAACACAGGCTAAAAATTGCATCAGAAAACAACATTACCACGAAAAACGCAATTTCGTTAAGTATTTCGTAAAAAAAATCGCTTAACCCAGATTTGTGAGTCATTAATCATTTATCACACTATCTTATATCTTGATTCAATCGTTTTCACCTTATTTTATTGCATTACATTCTGATACGCAATAATTTCTAATTTACAACAAAGAAAACTTACCTTTTAAACAACCTTGATTGTACTCAATACTGTCGCGTATCGATCAAGACAATCCTTGCGAAGGAAGTATATACTGATAACAAGAGCTCAATGAAAATGAGAAGAGGTAGAATATCGTCTTTATTTGTAATTTTATATCGATTTGATCTTCGTCCAATTTTGCAACAGATTATCATCAGATATGGATGATTAGCGAAAATTTGTTGAGATTTTTTTTTCTATATTAAATTAAAGTTTAAATTCCACTTCTTTCTATTATTGTGTTCATAAATTACAAGTGAGTCACTTTGCTTGACTTGCTTTTGGTGGCTTTACTGATTTTTGATACATTTTTGAAAATTATGAACAAAAAAGTTATTTTCCTATCGTTTATTCAACTAAATAAACTGTCATCTGTTTAGTTTGGACATTTTTTTTTAAGGTGCGGTCATATTGTCATCGGCGAAGAACTTCTTTGGTTTCAGGCTCAAAGAAACTGAGAGTGGTTTTAATACGTTCGCATTCATAGCATTATTCCAATGAAAGTGTTCTGCAGAGATGGGAATAAGTGGTAAATTTGTGGGTACCTTATTTGAAGTATACGGTGCCTGCATCGTAGTTTCCAAACCATCCCTTGCCAATTTCTGCAGAGATTTCTAAGACGACTGTTGTCAGGCGTTCTCATGATTAAGGACAATCCAATATCTCTCATTCAACTGGTGTCAGTTTCTTTCAATTGCCTTATGTATCCTTAATCTCACTAATAGAGTTCAGAAGCAAAGCAATCGTCTGACTCCTAGCTGAAAGCTACGAGGAACATGAGTGATTCCCCCCCTTAAATTTGGTATTGTGGCACGGTCTATTGCGAGAACAACACGATTTTTTCGAAAATCAAGCTATGCGGATGGATTACGATCTAATATTGTGATCAGCCATGGCGTGACAACCTAATTTGAAGCTTGAGTTGCCATCAACAATTTGATTAATATGTGACTGCAGTTTTCTTTTCTGAATCAATTCTCCAGTCACTTCATCGATTCCAAGGATTTCGTACTTTATGAAACCGCAAACGGCTATCAGTTATTCATGTTATTCGAAAATATTGAATATTCTCTTCAGCCGCAACAGGATTTACAGCTATTATAATAGTTGTGAAGACTGTGAGGAATTCTTCAAAGTATTGCGTCTATGTAGTTCTGATCCCAATTAAGTCTCATTTGTGCTTCGTGCTATCATTTTAGTTAAACCTTACGCTAACATTTCTTTTAAGTTGTCAAAATTTGGGCAAACGCATGATCCTTACGAATTACAATCAGGTGTTCCGTTCTTTGTTCTACCATTGATGGCCAGTTATTTTTCTCATCGCCATTGGTTTGAGTTTCTGTAATAGCATCCTATAGTGTTCAAATTTTATCTGTGTGGATCATTGGGTGTGGACATTTTCCCTTTATAGACTTTATTTCCTTTATTCTTTTCCCTTTATTTTCCTTTTTGTCAAACCATTCTTTTTCTTCTTCCTCGTATTCCCCTTTATGGTTAACCCCCAGGATATATTAGTTAATATTCGTAATCGCAATATTTTGACCATTAGTTACTCACCGTCACAGTTCCTTCTTCTGGACGCTTAATTATCCTGCTTGCGAGGTTATTTATACATAACACTTCCTAGGGATAGTAGCTATGTGGAGTTCCCGAAGCTGTTGTTTAATTTATTTGTCCAGTATGTTAGTAATTTCTTTGCCTTGAATTTGAAAACTAGAAATGTTTCGACAGGAATTGGCTAGTGATCTACATCACAGACTGCACAACTGAATTCTTGTCGAAGATATTGGTGTTAGTAAGTTTGATCGTTAGAACACCGTTAGAAGAAAAACAAATGGAAAAACACCTTAATATCCGTAGCTTGTTTCTTGTCGACAGGATTTGATTGTGAGGTATTTTGGAGTGTGATTTTCCGTCATGTCGACACAATAAACAAAAACTCTCAACACAAAACATCCCCAACAAAGTTGCCACGTTCCTACAAATGAAGAACAGCGAAATCTATACGATAACTAATTAAAATCACAAAAAAAACGCTGAGAATAGTGAAACGCAGGAAGATATTTATTGTAAAACAGCAACAAATGGCAGAATATCGTTCGGGAACCGATCAAATAAGTGGAGCTCGAATTATCTTCACTGGTAACAAAATCGATGAAACCTTACTTAATTTCATTGGTTCCTACATAAAGGGTCTGCTCCCCAGTAGTTGCCCCGTGAGCCTTCTTTAAACTGATTTTAGACGTTGAAAATACTAAGAATAGTTTTGATGTCGTTAAAGGGTAGTTTATCGACTGCATGTTGTAGGGATCTGTACGAAATCTGATCGACAAATCATAAAAAAAAATTAAAAATCTTTGTAGTACTACGGAAAATCGAAACAAACAAAAAAAATATTTCAACACACTCACATCCTTACTCGCTGATAATGAAGACAACATACTGAACAGGTCGTCTAATCAGGGAGGTAAATTAAATGCAATAACAGCAGTCAAGCGAGAGGAGGAGTTTCGACAGCATTCATTGGTACTGAACTCTTTATGAAACGAATTTCACAACTGAAATGAATTTCGTTTTCAGAACGCTGAAGAAAAATGACAGGAGACATTGCAGGAGGCTGTAGAGTATACTCTCATGGGCTTGAAATGTCGAAGCTCTTCCTCGACTTCTATCGCGTATAGAAAATTGTGAGCGGGCATCGGAATAGACATATGAGCAACGGTTTCTTACCGAGGTCTTCACCAGTTTAGGGTCCGTATTAGGATCTCCATTACACACTCCGAGGACACCTCAAGAAAAAATTTTTGAACAAAAACTATCAGTTCAGATTCTGCAATTTTGCGGAGGATACACCAGTACATCTGCTAGCACGTTGCAAAGCACCGAGCCCAAGGAGAAGATGCAAATTAGGAATCTTCTTCATTTTGGAAAAGGAATTAGGTCGTCCCAAGCAGTTCTTGGACTATCTTAAAAAGTTGGATATGTTTCGAGCGCTCTAGATGAACCGAAAACATGGGCATAACAAAACCTTAGATATTGAGGGGCACTACTCCCGAAACAGTCAATAGTCAAATGGTATCGATTACAATTGTATTGATTACTATAAATAGGGATAAACAAAATGGGTGTCAATTTTTGAAGTTATTGGTGAAGCAATGGTGAAGCTATTGGTTCAAGCTGAGAGCGAAAATGATAAAAAACGTAATTATAACCAGACGACATTCACCCAGCTGGTAGTGCCAATCGATGCGTCCCGGCCTGTGAGTTGGCACCTGACGAGAAGCGGCAGGGACGCGTGTTCGAAACCAGCTTGAGCTCTTTCCACCTTTCTTTGTAAAATGGGTGTCGTGATGAAACCTCTGAGGTGTTCTCCTCTTCCATTCTCTATAACTGTGCGTTGTACAAAGAAGTTTAACTAGACCAAAAGGTTCTTGGAACACGAATGTCAAGCAGGGCCACCTATCGACGTCCTTCGCTGAGAATAACGTCAAAAAAAGGTTTGGTCGAGGAAGATCGAAGCTGCTAGACATTCAACTGGGTTATACTAAGCCCATAGACAGGACATATAACGAATCCCCTACAAATTCATTGTGTATTGAAAAAGTCTCTGCCCGTCGGGTGCGGAGAACACTAACTCTTTATTGGGTTTTCAGCAAATTATTTGAAAACGCTTGTCATTCTTTGTCGTGCTGCCATTTGGTTTTTCCAATTTCTTAAACTTCTGAAAAGAAATGCCATTTTGAGGCACATCTGGATGTTGTTTATATTAGTTTTAGGCTTATTTGTAGCAAAAGTACCATCGATACTTTTCGACATGGCACAGATACCAAACGATTATTTGTATCCTAATGGTAGAGATGTCACAAAAATGTGGTATCAGCCACCACTAGTTTTGACACGACTTATTATCCGACTTATTACACCAGTTAACCGACGGACGACAGGGACGTCAACCTAAATTTGAATACTTAACCCAATCAAATCAAGTCGGAACAAAATGATCACCGAAATTGGCCTGTAAAACGAAATTAATATTGGGTGTACAAATAAGTTTCCGACCTTTTTAGATAGGTGTCTTTAGTATCACTGCTTGCATATTATTCAATCGGTCGATACATGTTTTTTGGAGGTCAGATGTCAAACTTGAATAATTACTAGTGACATTTGTTCAAAGCGTAAACAAGAATTTTTTTCATGTAATTGAAAATGTCGAATTTTGTGCCAAATAAACAACATTTGCGGGAAGTTTTACTTCATTATTTTTTGTTGAAGAAAAGTGCAGCGGAAACAAATCGTTTGCTTGTGGAAGTTTACGGTGAACATGCGCCGTCGAAAACAACATGCAAAGAGTGGTTTCAACGATTCAAAGTTGGTGATTTTGACGTAAGAGACAAAGAACGTGAAGGCAGACCAAGAAAATTTGAAGATATAGAATTGGAAGAATTGCTTGATGTGGACTCTTGTCAGACTGAAAAACAATTGGCAGAACAGTTGAATATTACCCAACAATGTGTTTCGCAACGTTTACATGCAATGGGATTGGTTCAGAAGCTGGGAAATTGGGTGCCACACAAATTGAAAGAAAGGGACATAGAACGTCGGAAAACCATGTGCGAATTGTTGCTTCAACGACAACAAAGGAAGGGGTTTTTGCATCGGATCATCACTGGGGATGAAAAATGGATCCGTTATGACAATCCAAAGCGCAAACCAGCGTGGGTCAAGCCAGGTGAACCAGGGCCGTCGACGCCAAAAGCAAATATCCATGGTTCGAAGGTGATGCTTTGTATTTGGTGGGATATGAAGGGTGTCGTCTATTATGAGCTGCTGAAAGAGTGTGAAACCATTACGGGAGAAGTTTATCGACGACAACTGATGGCTTTAAAGCAAGCTCTAGCTGCAAAACAACCGGAATGGGACAAAAGGCACAATAAGATTATTTTGCAACATGACAACGCTAGACCACATGTTGCAAAACCTGTCAAAAATTACTTGGACAGGCAGAACTGGGAAATTCTACCCCATCCGCCGTATTCACCAGACATTGCTCCCTCTGATTACCACTTGTTCCGGTCGATGCAATCAGCCCTGGCAGAGCAGCACTTCACTTCATATGAAAACGTCAAAAAATGGGTCGATGACTGGATCGCCTCTAAACCACCAGACTTCTTCATTCGGGGAATCCGTTTATTGCCTGAACGATGGGCGAAGGTTATAGCTTCCGAAGGAACATACTTTGAATAAAACATTCCTTCATTTTCTACACAAACTAATGTCTTTTATTCCAGTAAAAAAGGTCGGAAACTTATTTGTACACCCAATACTTACGTCAAGTCGTAGCAATGCCTCATAGTGAAACTTTTAACTTAAACCTGAAATTTCCAATCACTTTTAAATATCACTTTGCACACATCCTCATCAATGGCACGAAAGCCTTGATCAGAACACATTCAGGTTCGAAATAATAACACAATAAAATTTTAATTTCAAAATATTTTATATATTTTCACGTTTTCTTGGTTTTCTGTTTGTTTTTTCTTTGATAATGCTTTATCAGAAATTTATTTTAAACATTAAAAACATATGCAAAGATATTGTATAACTAAAAAATAAAATCGTAATAATAATCATAATAATTTCAATGTAGTCAACAGTCCAGTGATGATGCTGTTAAAAATTAACGTGGTTTTTTTTTTTTAAATTCATCTTTAAAATTATATAATTTCATTTATACATTATGTTGATATTTATTTTAATTGTTTATTAATTATATCGGTTTGTTTTCAAAACAAAATATCCACAAAATTAATCATAGTTCATTTAGAAGATATTTAGATAATGTACATGTAATAGTTTGTTTATTTAATGTAAATTATAGAATAGAAAATAATACGACGAGAGAACAATTTTTATATCGTGAAGTTATGCTTGGACAAATCTGTAAAGAGATTTGTCCAAAAAAAGAAGAAGAAATTAATGATGATGGTTTGGTTTCTCTTTTCGCATTTCAAATGTATAACTTATCTGCAACTATTTTACATTTATTATGTACATTGTACCAAATGTACACGATTTGTTGTTTTTTTGTTTGTTTCTTATTCCTTTTTGTTGTCATAAAATTTCTGTTAACAATAGAATATATGCACATGTAACCATGTAATACAAATTTAATTAATCCTTTCTTATAGTTTAGTTTTATATAATAGTCAATAAAATATCTTTCATTTTGTTAAAATATAAGTTTGAAAGATTCTTCCTTTTTTGTGTGTGTGTTGGTGTATACATATATCTTTGCTCCGTTTTTCTTTCATACTAAAAGTTATTAAAATATTTCATTTTATCGTTGAATTGTTCTCGAATAAATTCTATAGTTATGTATAAATTTAGTAAACATTTTTGTTTATATTTTAGGTGTTCCAAAAAAAAAAAAAAAATTAATGTATAAAGGATACGAAACGGAGAATTTTCTCTTCTGGTTTCTTTATATAATTTTTGTCTTGTTTTTTTTTTTTGTTTTTTTAATGGCATTAAGGCAACACGTATGCAATTTGGTTCATTTAATGCTAAACTTAAATTAAAATTCCTTTGATTAGTTTTAATTTTATTGTACAAACTTTATTCACTTATTTTGTTGTTGTTGTTGTCTTTAGATTGTTTTTGTTTATATTGTTCTTATATTTTTGTTCATACATAAGTCCATAATGTATGCGCAACAAGTGATCAAACAATTTTTATACTTTTTTTTTTCGACTTTTCTGTCTAAAATCATGAAAAATGCACAGCCCAATATTTAATTTCGTCTTGATCGTTTGTTTTTCGTTAAATTTTCTATATTTCAATAGAAAATAAAAGTGAGACATCATTAAGACGTTACCATGTTATTTTCATGTCTACGTGATAGAAGGTTTGACTAAATTTCTTTTTTTTTTTTTTTGTTAACTCTACAAATGGAAAATTCTTTTCTGTCTATGGAAAGGATTGTATGGCACAAATCGGTTCTAAGGTTTCTGTTTTCTCTCTCTCTCTCTTTTCTTCTTCTTATTCCTTGACTATTATTGCATTAAGTCGATAGACAATTTATTAAAAAAAAAAAAAGGAAATAAGGTTTTTGTGATGCATTTTTTGGTAGGTAGATATTTAAGTTGGCTGTATTTTAAGGCAGCACCCAATAGTTTGTTAATTTTTAATACATTGGGTAATGTTGTGTATGTTTTTAATTTTTGTGGTTGTTTTTTTTTGTATTCATCATTAATTCTAAATTAACTATCGACGTCTTATACTCGGGGGGTGAAAAAGAAGATGAAAATATTTTATTTTTTATTTTAAAACATATTTTAAGCAAATGATTAATTCGTTTTGTACTGTACATTGTGAATTATTCAATGGCTGCATAATAATAAACGTCATTTAATGTTTAATGAATGCTATAAACTAAGTTGAAACTGCAAAAATATCCCTTAAATATGCACAAATTTTGGTTTCTAATTTTTCATTTCTTTTCATCAATAAATTCCAGGAGAAATTTTTTTGTGTTATCTTTTCTCCTGCCATATTTTTGTTTTCTTTTGATTGATACAAATCTACTTTTCTATTCGAAATTAAAAAAAATAGTTTTTTTATCACATTTATTCAATGTTTTTAAGCATTTCAACTTTTTATTCATTTCTTTTATTATTAACAATTTTATTTAAATCCTGAATTTTCTCTTCTTTTTTTTTAATTTAATTTGATTTGATTCTGTTTAGCGAATATGTTTAAAGCTCTTTTTATGGTGTCTTCCTCAAATTTCATACGCTTTTATTTCGGTAATTTTGATTTCAGTTAAATTTTCTTGATGAAAACCAATTAAAACAATAGAGCCTTAGATTTACAACAATTTGTAACGCATTTTCCCAATTTCTTTGAATTACTCAATTAACGTAGACATAATTTACGATTTTTTTTCATACTTGACATGAGAAAAAAAAAGGTCCAGAGCACAACTCAATGCGTTGCGTGCTGTTGGATTTGACTAATCCTGTCGAGGTTTTTGTCGGTAATGGGTGGCAAAAATTGGATTAATAAATTTGCCTCATTGCTAGCAACAAGTCAAAATAATTTTGATAAAGTTGTTTCTTTTCCACGACAAAAAAGGAGATACCGAAGGAAAAATGTTATTAGCCGACTTGTATTGTTTAGAATAACGTAAAATATTGACCACTTGTCAAACAAATGATCAAAACAAAAGTGATCAGGACTAAGGCCTTAAAAAAAATTTTGGGAAATTTTTTGATGTAGCTCCGACGTATCCCTACGGACAGTATATAAAATTTCTCACAACATGTCCCGCGAATCAGACATTGAAATTTTTCAAATTTATATGCAATGCTTTAACTGTTACCCAAACACACATTCAGGAATATATCCTTTGTTTCATTTATTTTGTTAATTTCAGTCCAAAAATCGACATAGAACGAAGGGATGTAGTCATTCGAGACCGTTGGGTTTGTCCCAACGGACACTTAATTTGTCGTTTGTTTTAACGATGCAAACAATTTTGCTTTTTTAAATATTTAAATTAAACAGATTTAGATGTTTTAATTTAAATAATTACCCATTAATCAACAGCAAATGATATTGCAAATAAAAAAAAATTATTAGCTCCAGTGAAATTTAAAATTAAAAAATTTCTGAATTTCGTCTCAACATTTTCTGTTAAAATTATGAGAATTTATTTTTATTATTCACGACCGGAATTGCAAAGGACCTTGGTTTGGTCTTGGACAGTCCCAGCTGTGTAGGAATGTGTTATTACTACCCATACGGCGAAACCAAAGCCAAATTAATTGAGAATTTTTCATTCAATGAAAATTTCATCGAAAACTTTTCTTTTATTTTCATTTCGCTTAATTTAAATTTGAAATCGTTAATCGAGTCATTTCGGAAGTAACTTAATCCTTTTTATCCCGCCCAGAAAATGGTTATCAGAATTTAATTGCAGGAAGATGAATCAGTTTTTTTTCTTTTTTTTTGGTTTTGGCATTTCAGGCAAATTTGTTGTAAATTAAGGCTCTAAAAGCGTAGTCAATGATTTTCTTTGATCCTTTATGCAGTTTGTAAGGAAACCGCAAAATTTCTTACTACTTATTGTCATGCGTTCTCTCTCATCGAACGATTCCAGGCTGGATATCACATCGACATCACCCAGAATCGGTCTCTTAGTTTTAAAGTATCAAAATTTCAACAAAAATACTAGCATACCTCGTCCTGCTCCTCTTTCGCTTACAATCAAGCAATATTACCATTGCCATCCGCTCCTGCGTCCTTACACGTAGACAGCAATGCCAGTTCTGTGCTGCGCGAGATGATCCAAACGGTTGCGTTCGTGATCCTGCAGCCAGCGTTGCACTTGACTATGGTGATGATGATGTCCTGCATAGCGTGCACCGGATGTCAAGTCGTGGTAGTAACCACCACCTTCCTCAATTGGTTCCATTTTAACGTCGACACTGTAGCCTGTTGCTCCCGTGGTCGCTGCTGCATCGGCATTTGCTGCTGCTCCCTTTGGGGATGATGATGGATCGAACGCGTGCACCGCGGCGTGTTGATACTGATGGGGTTGAATGGGATGTCGCTCGCTGGAATCGCTATAGTTGGATGCGGTATCGTAGCCGGATACGGGAGATCCTTTCGGGCACCACATGAGAGTTGCGGATGCAACGGCACCGGTACCGGCAAACGCAGGCGATGATGGCTGTACGGAGTGGGGTGGAGTGATGCGATCGCAAAGGGATGATGCTGGCGAGCTTTGAAATTTACTTCCGGTCGACGAGGCCATCGAATGGGGTGAGCCGAGCGGAAATGTATAGGTTGGATCATTGTGATGGGATGGCGGTTGAAAATTGGGATCAGTGATGGCGGTGGCGGTGCTGCTGCAGCTGTGCGTGCTATGCATATCATAGTGCGGCGATGGGAGACTCGCGTCCGGATGAATGCTCCAAATGATGGCGTCCTTTTGTTCGCCGCCTGACGCAGTTTTCCTGTCCTCCGCGACGTCGGGATCCTCGTTGTCGGGTAGATATGGCTTGAATAGCTTCACAGGCTTGGCAGTCGCCCTTTCCGGCTTTTGCCGTTCACCTTCCTCGCTGGCTTCGTAGCCCGTTTTTGGGATTTTCTCTGGTGGCGAACAAGGATCAGGCGTGTGATTCGCGCGCTTCCTGCACGTCAAATCGACAGCTTCGGTTGAAAGGGTTTCGGATGGCACCGAGGATGGAGTTGGCGAGTGCAACTCGACTTTAACTTCGAGCGTGTGCTCGTTGTTGTTGTTATTGTTGTTGGTCTCCGGCACTTGGTACCATTTCGCCTCGGCCTTCACGGTCTGCGGGCGGAAGTAGATTAGGCCCTTGTGGAGGTCGCCAGTGGGCTCGACCGGGCGCCGCGGCCCCACCGAAAGGTCGATGGGGGCACCTGCATAGCCGCGATAGTACCCGTACGGGTGCTGCGCCTGGGGCCTGTGGAAGTTCTCGTAGCAGCCTCCGGCCACATTCATCGGCGGATGTTCGAGCAGTTCATGTGCTCGCGGCTCGGGCAGACAAGCTGACGACATAAGTACGTTCTCGTGCTGGGTCTGCGAGTGCAGCAGTTGCTGGTGGTGTTGGTGAAGCGCGGATTGATGCTGGTGGTGTGGTTGAATGAGCGGCACTGGTTTGATAGCAGGTGTTTGACTGTATGCTGGGTGCAGGCCCATGGTGTTGGTTGGGGCGCCTGGCTGTGTTAACGGCAACCCATTCATGCATTTGGTCGGAGCGGCGGCGTTAAGACGAACCGTTGGCGGCGACGAAGCCAGAGCGACGCTATGTCTGGCTGGGTCCAAGGCTGTTTTGTAAGGCTGACTCTGGCGGTGATAATGTAAATTGTTGTTGTTGTGATGGGCAGAGGCGCCGCTCGCTGTGTGCGTAGTAACGGCCGTCGCGGTCTGAGCTATTGCTGGTGCTGGCGTAGTCGTCGCGGCGGCGGTTGGAGCGGCCCCAAGAGCCGTCGACGACGGCGATACTGTCATCTGATGATGAGTGATATTATGAAATTGGTGGTGCTTCACATTGTTCTGGCTATAATTGGCCGCGGCCTGGCGGATCGACTTCTCGCACTGCAGCCACTTTTGAATTTGGCGCCTGTGGATGTTGTACTTGCGGGCTGTTGCCCTCTGGTTCTGCTTGCAGTCGCTGTCGTTGCGATACGACTCGAGCACTTGCAGCTTGAATTGGGGCGTAAAAATGCGGCGCGAGCCCGTTCTGGCGTTGCCAGCGCCACTGTGACTGGCCGCTCCGCTGCTTCCATCGCTGACGTTGGGCTGGGCAGCGGCCGCAGCCGCCGCCGCTGCTGCTACTGTCGCTGAATTCCCAACTAGACTCGATGATTTATTAATAACACTAATCGAATTGTGGTGGACGCAATCAATTTCGCGTTTAATCATCGGATTTAGTCCGTGCGCCATGTTTTATTCGTCCAAGCACTTGAAATCTCTACTCGGAAACTGTTTAATATTCGCGGGCCGTCTACGGCACTAACTAGCGTTCGCTTCTGAATTCCTCGCAGGCACTTGTGTCAGTTGTGTCCTCTCAAACTAAACTACTAGCACTCGTCGCTTTATTTGGCGATTTATCTTCAAACAGAAAAATCCACTCGCCAATCAAACACATCGCACAAAATTAAGAACCATTATCGCAAAGTATATCAACGGGACAAAAATCAAAGACATCACTCGCTTCGATACTTTCCCAATAGATTTCTGTTCGCACGCTTTTAGCTCTACTTGAAATAAATCGTTTTATTTGGCTTCAACTCTTTTTTTTTTAATTTGCTCGTTCCTTATTTTCGCGCAAAGTTTAATCACAACAAAATCGCTTTATTACTTCTCGCTTGCATTCGCGAAAACTTATTGAAACTCGCGACTCAACTGATCAATTAATTTTCACGTCTAGAGTGTTGCACGGATGTAAAGGAAATAATTAGAATGATGTACAAATTATTTGTAAGTATTTTATATGAAAAATTTTACGGCACTGATGTGGAATAACGAACCGAACTAAATAAAATCAAAAGCACAAGTGTTCTAGTTCGAAACTCATTCTGAAATTGTGAGTTGTAAGATACGAACTGAAAAATATCACTCCGCCTCGTCGCGCATCCGCTCGCCTAAAAGTTGCACGCGAGCGAGTACATATGGGCGACGTGAGTATATGCACAAGGCAAGTAGTTATCATTCTCATTGTGAGAATGATAATTGTGTGCGTTGAATACGATTCGTGCGTTCTCATTCTTTCACGCGGTTGCAATCGAGTCATGCCAATGACGACAACATGGAGCTCCTCCTTCACCACCGCCTCGTCTTCAGAGTGAAACGTTACAGTTTAAGACCACGAATTTTGTACAGCGAATTGAATCTAAGTGCATCGCAACATCTTCAACACTAATGTCGTGAAAGAATCAGTCGACCATTGGCATTCACTCTTTCACAGAATACAAAATTTTATACACAAGAAATTGTTTACCATTCTAACCTCTAGACAGAGTTAATCCAGAAAATCTCTACCTTTGCAAGCTTCTCTCCATTCCGTGGATTTAGTCTGCTGCATTACTGAATCCTAAGCAGAAGCGAAACTAACGGAAAATATTCTGATTATAAAATGAACTTCGAGCTGGCAAAATTAGCTTGCGGCGAGAAACTTTTCATTCGATATTAATTTAAGACGAAATTTTTAATTTCGATCAAACGTACAACTACTGACGCCCTCCACTGTCGCACGAAAGCTGACGTCCCATTGTCTCTGCTCACTAGCCAAGTGTGCACCACACTCAATCCCGGTAGCACCTGAGAGTTATTCACTTTAAATTCAATATAACCGATTGCAGGGGCTGGTGCCGTCATCCGAGCCAATTTCGTTGATGTCTCTCCGACAAGTTGAGATATAAGTCATCGCGCTATTCACGCGCGCATTGTACATACGATAGTGGCACACACGCTCCGCCGGACAAAACTATACAATCGGACTTCAACACAGGCACACCCCCTAATAAATGTGCGACAACACACACTCGAGCCAGTCGGTTCACTCAACTGGCATGTGACGATGTGTGCGTGGCGACGTGAAGTTCTCCATGTAGCTGCGAACGAGATACGATACAAGAAAGAAAGATGAGTGTGCGATGTGTTATACATCGGAATGTCAAGAGAGCAAATAAAAGCAGGAAGGGGTAGAGAATGAGAGATTCATTCTCACGACGATTTCGAAGCTACAAGTGAAGTGTAGTGGCTTGCGGCCGGGGAATGGTTGTCTCGTTCGGTTGCATTGCAATGAGTAGAAAGTTGTACGTACCTCATTGTCTATTCTCGATTCAGTCACGCCTACAGAATGTCGCGACATCCGTTTATGAACAAGTTCCAAGCCACCGTGCTGCCAAATTTCGATCTTATTAAACAAGGCGTTAAGTATTGCTGAGCAGGACCCAGAAGGGCCTCAGGACCAACCGGAAATCTCTAGGAGCGTCTGCAACGACCAGCTGTCGAGTGCGTTTGAGATCAGCCCTCTCGCGTGCGAGAACGAGACAATGTGAACTCTAAACTTGGCAACGTCACGTCGAACGAGGCAGACATTCTGTCGCCAGCCTGTGCGCTTACGCCAGACAACACGTCGTCGTTTATATGCAAGCGCGTATAGAAAAACATCGCAAAGATAGGCCAAGACGCGGCGGGAGGAGCTGCCCTGCCGTTGCCCGGAGTACATAGAGTTGCGGAGGCGCGCAAACAAAAAATCAACGAAACCGACCATCACTGGAAATGTACATAACTCTCCTAATTGAATGAAAAGGTGAAGTCTTAAGACGGCGGGCGCGCTTAGGCGGCTTTGGTTGTGCACGGTTTGCTTATTCACGTTGTTGTTGGGATTTGGGCGCGGGAAAAGAATTGTCCGCGGCGCTGGCAGGGGGTGCGAAGACGTACACGGGCCTCGTGTTGTCGATTTGGAGAATGCTGGCCGGGACTCTTGGCATGGGCAGCAAAAGTACCCGAACAAGAGCTTGCGACCACGCATTTTTATTGCCCGTATACCATATTCATGGTACCCAAATCCTCCGGGACACACTCCACCATCCCTAGCCCAGCAATTTCGTGTTCAATTTCGTTCTTTCCAGCCACACTTCTCTGCTCGTGAGCTCGCTTATTGTTCAAAGTTTCGCGCGCGGATTTATTCACGAACTCGGTGATCGTTGTCCGACATCTTTGCGTTTATTCGCGCCGAAAAACTTCAAGGGTGCTGTAAGCAATTCAGGTCATGGTAATAAAACTATCAAAGGATGCTCCACTAATCGGAAGTGCGATTCACGCGTCCTAACCAAGGACTTATAAGAAACAGGCAGAAATCTTTGCCATATTACGTCAAGCAAGTCACGATCCTGCATAAAGTGGTCAATCTAGCTATTGCTTCCATTTAAGGTAAATTCTGATTTTCTTCTTTACGCTGGAAAAGCGAGTTGCGAATTCTTTATGCACTCCCCGATATCTGACAAATGTCATTTGTTGAGAATGCGACACTGGCTTAAATGTTCCGTCATTCTCCTACATTTGATCAAAGCACTTATTTACATTTCAACAGAATTTCTCCCAATCACAAAAATGACACTGACGGATAAAATTCAATTAAAAAAAACATATAAATAAAATGCATATATGAATAAAATGCACAATGTACTTCTTTGTTAATTGTGCAGAAATATAAATGGTTGCATGTTCTAATAGTTTTACAAATAAGTTGTAAGCTTTTTTTTCAAATTTTGAAGTTTTATTAAGAAAACTGGTACAATGTATATCATTCAACATATTGCCCGTCGCTGTCTTCTACTTTTGCCAATCTTGCAGGCAGCCGACTGATCCGGATTCAAAAAATTTCTCATCTTTTGAAGCGATCCGAGAATCGATTCAATTTTTCACTTCTTTGTCAGAATTGAAATGTTGCTTGGACAGTATATGAGCCATTGACTGGAACAAGTGGTAGTCGAAAGGAGCAATGTCTGACGAATACGTCGCGTGAGAAGAAAGTACGTTCTAGTTCAGTCCCTCGAAAGTTTCCTTGACAACTTGGCAACATGTGGCCGAGCGTTGTCGTGCTGAAAGATCACTTTGCCATGCCATGTCTTTTGTCATAACAGAGGGCTTTTAAGCTTTAATTTTCGACTCAATTGCATCATTTGTTGTGGATAACGTTCATTAGTCAACGTTCGTTGACGTCTCTTGGCTGGAGCTCATGCGAAACCTAAAGTCATTTTTTTTGCATTATACCCATAGCCTTGAGACGATTTGGAATCATTTGTATCAGCGGTTTCAGCAAGCTCGTCTCGAGTTTGGCATGAATCTTGTTACAGCAATGCTTCCAACCCAGCGTCTTCAAACTTTACTGGCCTCCCTTTGCGTTCTTTGTCACTGATGTCACAGTCGCATCTTTCAAAACGTCGGGATCAATACTGATATGTTTTTATTGGTAGAGTATGCTCGCCATAAGCTTCTGATAGGAGTCGATGTCCTTCAGTTACACATTTCTTCTAGTTGAAGCAGTGCTTCCCGCAAATGTTCTTTCGTTGGTTCAAAAGTTGACATAGTTGGAGCACATGAATACGTGATGTTGACACTTGACACAAATGACACATGTTATAAAAGGAAAATGGAGACGTTCCTAATAGTCTAAGATAGAAGGTAGTATAATTGCAGTCAGTAAAAATCTCTTGGATCACGTCCGACCTTATGGTTAGTAGCTTTACCGGCTCTTTTCAAAACAGGTCCACTGAAAACATCTTTACAAAAGATATAAAACTATCGAGAACTTCCTGCATAAACATAAATTGACAAAATAAAAAGAAGACCTTCCTTCTAGTTTTGCCTGTCAAATTTCATAATATTCCCTTATCGATTTTCGACCGTTATCGTTCGATCTTCCTCATATTTATTATACATATATAGATATTTAGCAAAGATGAACCCAATTACGAACAATTAACTGACAGTCGTAGGGTCTTTGAGAGCTGGCGTAAAACTGGCATTCCACCATGTTTTCAGAAAGTTTCGAACAAATACTTATCCGGAAAGATATTAATTCGGTTTCATATATACCGTAGCCGTGTCGTACATACACAGGATACAAGCAAAAACCATAATGACACTGATATTGACATAATTTCCGGAGGACTCCTTTACGTCAGGAGATAAAACGTACGTCCCAAAGGTAAAAAGTAATATTGAGACCGTTTCATGTTCGTTTGGAATATGAAAGTGCTTCGTATGTCATTTAATCCTTTTTTGTGTGTATTTAAATGTCTCCTTATTACTGTCGCTCTCAAAGTTATCTTCTGTGTTTGGGACGTACTTGTGCTCCTGATTAAAATCATCAAAGTTCTCCGAAAACGATGACGAATAACAAGATGATAAGGAGAAAGAATTGCTACCGTTGTATGGTGAAATATTCTGATGGTCTGACATTTCCGAAATACTATTTTGCAATACTTCATATATACCAAATGAAGACGAATCCTCGTCAAAGTTTTAGTTTTTTATAAGAGTCGCATTAGTTACATAGTCTTTGGCAAATGTTTGATGGAGGATGGTTGGTATGGAGCAAGTTCACGAAACATTAACGTGGAGTTGTGGATGAAACTTCACGTCAATACGCAACATCATCAAACAAAAAGTATACAAGAAACTTACCATCTAGCGAGTACCACGAAAAAAGGAAGAAAAAACAAAGCGAATCCATGGTGCAAGACAGTAGTTGACATTAAAAAGAATATGAACAACGGAAACTCTACTCTAACTCTCAGATACCAAGTAAGCCCTATAAGTAAAGCAGAGTTGCAGTCAGGCACTCATATTGAGAGCTAATCAGCGGGAAATGAAACTAACGTAAGTGTGAGGACACAAAAGAGATTACAAACTAGGAAGAGTTGGTGCAGCCGAAACCCAGTCAGAGTGGACTCAATTAAAGTGCCAACAGCATTTTGCGAACAGTAAAAAAAAAAACGATTGGACTGTATAAGATGAGCCACTTTGCCTATGACCAACAGGAGAGTGAAAGAAGGAAGCAACCAGTAGACTAAGATACCCAAGGGATTGAAAATACGAACCCAGTGTACAATCTATCTGGATTCACCAAGAAGAATAAGAAGAATTCAAGGATTATCTCCAGAGTTATACGAAAACTTACCGAACTGGACTCGCCTGAGCAAGTCAACACATCAAATTGACGACACATTCCGGTCCTGCGAAGACGAGGAGAGCCGTATAGATTACTTTCTTCTAGATCGCCTAAGTGCCATTTTTAACTCCAACATGTGTTTAAGGAATCAAGGAATCAGTAAGTAAGGAATCAAGCAGCAAGAGGGAAGTGTGTAACACTATATTCTAGATTACTAGTGTCTGCGTGTGGGGGTAGGGGGGTTATAGAATCAAGATTTGGAACATAAACCCTGCAGCAATGCACAGAAGAGGAATCCCCAGAGCTATTAGAGGATTCACAGAATCTTAGGTGAGTCGTTACCTTGAACAACAGAGTGTCCAAATGGACGACACATGCCGCTCGTGCGGAGATGAAGAGACAAGTGTGCAATCCTGTTTTTGGAAACAATTCGAAAAGGTAGAATTGTCCTTGTCTAGTTCATTGGCGCTTTTTGTGGCTGTGGCGGAGTCAAGCAGCTGCCGACTGCAGATCTGGTGTAATTTCTGGCAATATTGTGGTAGAATTGACAATTTGATAGGACTGAAATTCACACAGGGAACTAAGCACTAACGCAGGGCTACAATAAACTGAACTGTCGACACCGGAGTCGATAATAAATACCCGTGCTCTGAAATTTTTTGATCAGATCATGTAAATTTGTTTTTTCTCGTGAGTTTATAGTGAGTTTTTTTTTTTTATCGATGGTACAAGGAACGGAAGACTGACCAACCAGTCTTTCGGAGCTTGTAGCATCGATACTCCCTTATTTCTGCTTTGTATTTGGTTTTGAGTTTGTTGATGGAGTTTATAGGGATATTTTTTTCCCCTTTGTGGAGTTTCGGTTGTTTTGTCCTATTTTGGGTGAATGGTTTTCTTATTTTGCTTTCAACTAATGAGATTGACAATGGATCTAGAAATACGCTGGCTTGATCTTTCATATAAATCCGAAATGGCAAGTCTCTAATCCTTAAGTTCATCAGTTGTGATTACGACTTTTTTACGAATTCCTTGTTTGGAAAGTAACTGCTCGGGAGACTATATGCTACACTATAAAACTTACCTGTCACCATGAGAATCCACCCTGGAACTGTTTGTTACATAACATTGGGTTAGACCTCTATTTTCTCGCCAGTTTGCATCTTTGAGTACTGGAGTCTGTTCTTTGTCTGAAGAAAGTGAAGGGGGCAGAGATTATTTGTCTGATCTCTCTGACAGGAACGAGTGGTCTAAGGACTCTTGCTTGAGCGTAACAACCACCCAAGCGTAATATGTCATACAGTCCCATTTTTGTCTCATTTTTTCAATTGATAAAATCATCACATCCATAAGACTTTCCGGAGAGCGTTTATCTATTCCCTTGCAGTGGAGAGACCTGCTCGTTTGCCTGCTGTTTGAACTTAAAAGAGGATTGCTTCACGTCCATGAGAAGGACGCTTCCCGGACAGGACACACATTTTGTGCAATTCTTTCCCGATCTAGTGCAAGTGTACATACGATTTCTTTGTTTCATGTGTAAATCGACAAAAAAGCTTGAAGGAACATGCATGTTTAATGTGTAAAAATTGCGTCTTATTTTAAATCTTATCTACTAATGGCGACTTTGTGTCTACCATTTATTTTGCGTTGAATTCCCAATAACCACGAAAAAACAGATGACCTCATTTTTTCCTGCATTAGTTTCCATTAACATTAACAAAGATGATGAAAGTCTAATATCTTAATCGTAATCTAAACCAATCAAACGAATTCAGAGGTAATATAACGTCAATTTACTTACATCCCCCTTAGTCACACACATATATTTTTGCGTTTATTGTTTTAAGAAAGCGATTTCAACGTCATTTGGACTTGTTTTTGTTTCACTAAATAGTAACAATAAATAACAAAAACAACGTCAATGAATGGCGGCAATTAGACTATGCCCCGCCAAGTGGCTACTGCGTTACTGCACTTCAACCCTTTCACTCACCACCGTCATCCAGCGAGAAGTAAATGGAAATTTCATAGTAACATGTCCTGATCAATAATTCCTTTGTTTCGCCATTTCTATGCCAATGTCAAACGCATTATTTTTTTCATAGGAATTATACGAGATTAGCTGTTTACTTTTGTTGGACATGTCGCCAATTCTAAGGAAAAGTGATAAAAACAAAAGAGATTCTATATAATGATGGCTAACACATGTGCATGTGTGAGGGGTATGGGGGGAGATGTGGGGGATATGCTATATAAATATTATTGCCGTCAAAAGGCACTCGACGACAAAAAGTCTGGGTTAGCTGGCGAAGTTGCGAAGTCTCTGCTTTGGTAGTTGCGGGGAGCAGTTGCAAGTGGAATCGAAAAACTCCCCCCACGTCATTGTCCCAGCCACTAGATCTTTCTTTGAAGCCTCGATGCCTCGCCTTGCAGCCGCGTTCCCGCTCTCTTTGGAAAACAAGCAACGGTCGCAACGTAACGCCTTCGCGAGAGATTAGTCAGTCAATTTTCCCGCCGTCATGCTGCATTTAGTTAACATTTAAATGCTTTTGTGTACATTATTGTGAAATTGCCGATAAATGAGAATGGCGTTATCAGCTCTTAAGCGAAAAATAAAATTTAAATGTTATAGTTTATACGGTCATCCGGGAAACCGCATAAACCTAACCACGGCTTGTGCCTGACGCATATCATCCAGGTAGCATACGTAGGAAGTAACTGCATCTGCACGTATTCAAATGATTGTCGCTGACAGATAACAATATTCAATTAATTATAAAATACTGCCAGCTGCCTCTGACCGATTATTTATGGCAAATCCGCGTTTTTTATCTTCTCTCTTCTTTGATCTGGGCTCCGCTGTATCTGGATGCAATTCAAATTTTCAACGGACTACGCCAATCATGTGCGCTCCACACATGCTGACCGACCGTCACATAAACATTTTATGCCTTTATTGTATCAGTGGCCATCGTACGTGGAAAGAAAAGGTTATGGAAATTGAGGTAATCTTGTTTACAAAACTGTTACACAAATATTCAAATCTGAATATTTTCCCATCAAAAGTTTCCACGCTGAAATTTCGAACACCGGTCAAAGCGTAAGCGTATGTGTATGCAGAATGCATGTTATTGCGTCCGTTCATGCATGATATTTAGTCGTTATCGATGAAGAAAATCGTGTCGTATGATTCATATTCGTATCACTTTTATTAGCTTTGCTTGTTATCGAACTGGAGCTTCTGACTCCATTAACGTATCGATGATAGCAGTGGCTTAGTCAAGGCTGTATGTCAACTTTTATTTTTCTATTTGCACTTATTTAATGATAACAAAACTTACCCGGAATTGTTTACGAGTGGATTGAAATAATTTATCGTAGTGCTATAAAATAATGTAGAAATTTCACCAGAAACCCAACAAAATTGCTTTATTTATCTTCATGTCAAAATTTCTGTAAGGACAGTCGACTTCAACAACAAACAGACAGCTTGGAGACATTTTTGAAAGGCATCGATTTATTTGATCATCCGAATTTCCAGGAAATTCCTTGCATGATTGACGTACACTGTGACAAAAAAGTATCCGGAAATTCTCATTTAAATTGCCCGCGTTGAATATTTTTAAGTATTTGAAGTTTCTGTATGTTGGTAGGACTGTCCGTAATTACTATGCCAAACATGAGCGCGGTCTGTCAACTAGTTTGTTTACGACAGCTGTTGAAACCAATCGACCTCAGTGGTAGTCTGCGAATTTTACAATGGAAAAAAATATTGAACAAAGATTTTGTCCCCAATTTTGTGTTTTGAACAAAATTTCGTGTGCTGACTCGTTGCGAATGCTGGAAAAGGCTTATGGAGACTCTGTTTTATCGAAAACCCAAGTGTACAAATGGTACAAAGCCTTTAAAAACGGTCGGGAGATCGTCGAAGCTTTGCCTCGTTCAGGACGACCGTCGACCTCTTCAACCAACGATAACGTCGAAAAAATCAAGGAAATTGTGCTCGAAAATCGTCATGCCAGTGTTAGAGAGATAGCTCGTGATCTCAACATCTCTCGTGAAACCGCTCGTTTGATTTTGGTGAACCAATTGGGTATGTAGCGCGTCGCTGCTCGGCTTGTTCCGTTAGAGCTGAATTTTCTTCAGAATCAGTACCGGATGCAGGTAGCTGCAGACATGCTAGATCGTGCGAATTCTGATCCCACGTTCATGGGGCGGATCATAACTGGTGATGAGACATGGGTCTATGAATACGACACACAAACGAGCCAACAATCATCTGAATGGGTGGGAAAAAATGAGCCGAAACCGAAAAAACCTCGCAAAAGTCGTTCGAAAATCAAGACGATGCTTATTGTTTTCTTCGATATTCGTGGTGTGGTTCATCATGAATTCGTTCCGCAAGGTCAAACGGTCCAAAGGACTTCTATTTAACTGTTTTGAGACGTTTGCGTGAAAATATTCGCCGTAAACGGCCGGATTTGTGGCAAAACAATTCGTGGATTTTGCATGACGATAACGCACCATCACATCGAGCCACGATTATTAACGATTTTAAGACCAAACACTCGATAAATACCATCGACCAGCCACCTTATTCGCCTGATTTAGCTCCATGTGATTTTTTTCTTTTCTCCAGACTGAAATTACCGCTCCGGGGAACCAAATTTGACTCCATAGACGCCATAAAAGAAAATTCGCAGAAGGAGCTGAAGGCCATCCCTAAAAGCGCCTATAAAAAATGTTTCCATGATTGGAAAAAACGTTGGCACATGTGTATCGCTTCAAATGGAGCATATTTTGAAGGAGATTCAATAAATATTGAAGAAGTTTAATTTTTTTGCGTTTTATTTCAAATTTCCGGATACTTTTTTGTCAGAGTGTATTGACTTTATTTCTTTTTCTAGCCATCAAACTGGGTTTCTTCTCACTTTATCACATTGTTCTCTTCGTTGGAAAGCCTTGGGTTGATACCTGCCTGTCTATCCAACAAGTTGATCCCTTATTTCATCATTTGAGAGATGACAAACACCTCAAATTCTTCTTTCTTATGATTATTTAGGTTGTTATCAAACAGATTTGTGATTTCGGCATCCTGACCCATATAAGTCGGCTCATCACTTCCTCCACACTCTTTTTTTTTGGGTACGATTGTTTTTGCTTGTGACATATAACATCAGGATATCAGGTGGTTCCATAGTTTCCTATGTTAGCCCTCAGCTATATGTTTACGGTTCAGTCTTTGCAGATGGTCTATCCTGTCGCCCTACAGTAGTCCAGGTAAGGGCGCGACTACAGAAGCCAAGACATGGCCTCCAGTTTGCCTGGATGGCAGCATGGCCTGCATGTTCACCAACTGTTCTAACGCAGCTTTTTGATTCCATCCCTACCCTGTGACAATCTGGAAGAGAATGTTTTATATGTTTCTCTTCCTTTTCCTGGGTATTTCTTATGACTTTTCTAAAACAGTTTTAGCAGTTCCACATGAGTTCCGGAGTTCCAGAGCTCATGTTAATAGGTGAAAATTATCATTGATATCATCAAAAGGATGCATTTCGCCAAAATTTGTTCAAAAAAAAAAAATCAAAATCAGTCAGTCCAAATATATATTGCTAGAATGTGTTTTTTTTTACCAAGAGCTCTATTGCATGTTATTCGAAGAATAGTTCAAATAATGATGAACTAAATGAGCCAGGACAAACTGAACCATACACTTTTTCTTCCTGTTTATCAATAAATTAAAATCGAGAATAATCCGTCGTGTCAAAAAAGTAAGGGAATTTTCTAACATAAGTGTGTAAACCGTGTGAATGATTTTGCAAAAAAAAAAAAAAACGTCGTGTAAGTTGCTTGCACTGTCTCGGATTAACATGCAATATTTAGTCGTGGTCAATCGTTTAGTTGGCTGATAGCGGCTGGTTGAATCAGTTTATCTCGGTAGAACGTCACGATGTTTAGAATACTGCACAAAGGATTCGCATTCAATTTTGTGAAATAAATACAAAACATACAAATAAAAATACAACTTAAGGTACGAAATCATTTAAAATGATAAGAGAAAGTCATTTTGTGTCATCAAAAACACGAGTTTATAATTGGTTGAAACCATTCAAAGGACGCTGTAAAGCGATTGAAGGCTTGGATTGTTCTGTATCGTTCTCTATAACCGTTCAAAACATCGACGAAGTGGTGCAGGTAGCCACTGCAATTTAAGAGAGTTTGCACGCCAACTAAACATCTCTCACAAGTCAGTTTGTTCGACTTTGCTTAATGCATTGGACATGGTTCGGGCCGCCGGTAGGATTATTTCAAAATTGTTGTGTTTTCTGCGAAAATATTACGGTAAACAAGTTGCCTTGAACAGCCCGGAACGCGTTAATTCTGATTCCGCATTCACGAAAGGAGTCATAATTGATGATGCGACATGATTCTACAAGTTTGATATGTAGCAGTTCCAAGATTATGTCTGAATGGAAAAATTTTTGATCAAATACTTTGTGTGTTATTCACTTTTTCCGGGCTACTTTTCTGATAGAATACATTCAACTGTTTAAGATTCTTTTGCATCTGCAAATGAAAGTTTTCTTAACATTCGAAGCTTTTTCACATTGTCAATAAACACAAAACGAGCAATTGGTGTCTATAAAGTTAATTTAAATTAACATTTGAAGTGGTTTGATAAGAGTTAAAACAAAAAAATACAGCCTTACATAAGTATATGGAAGAAATAAAATTGATGATGAGAATCTAGTAAAAAATTATCTAGTTCTAATCATGCGCTAATTTTCAACACGAGTGACTTGTGATCTTGAAAATTGAATAGAATCCGCAGCAATACAAAGAAGGCACGATCGAAATTGCCAAAAATTTGGCAAGTCCTCTATAGCCAAATAATGGTGTGCTAGCTTTGAACAAATCCGATAGGAACGAGTAATACTGTACTGTAGCGCTCCATTGAATTTTTATAATCATTTTAGCATCTTTTATAGCTCCCAGTTGAAATATTCATAAATTACAATGCAACGCTTTACTGAGAACAGTACATTGAAAATATAATCAATAAATCAGAATTGACCAGTAATCTCAGCAGAAACTACACGAATGTTGCCGACGTATGGCTTTGCTACATTGAATAGCGATTATCCTTAATGAGATATTCTAATCAAAATAACATTTAATTTCGTGGCAATTTGTGTCGGAAATCAACGTGAAAATTAGTATCTTTTAATCTGATTTGCATAATTTCACGTTAGGCCTGATCTTAGTGTAAATTGAATCGGCGGCTCAATGCGAGATTGTATTCTGCGTTTAAGGGGTTTCTCTAAGGTTTAAATTTTTCCAAAAATCCAAATATTTTTCTCTTGCGAATTTCTTAAAATTTTAATTCTTTTGTTTTTCTTTCTTACGGCTTTAAGGACAACAAATAAAAAAAGACAAATTAGTGAATATTGTGAAATTTATGTAATGAACAACATTTTAAGAATTATATTTTAGTTTTAATAACGATTTTAAGCGTATATCCTGGGAGAGAGAGAGAGAGAGAGTGAGAGAGATGGAGAGATGAGGATTCGTTTCAAGAGGTTTCTTGGATACTCCACCATACTTTGGTATCCTCGTCTCCCAGCCTTCTTTGGTACATTTTGTTTTTTGATTTGATATCAATGAAATAAGTTGGGACTTTAAAAGAAGTTCTGAAATCACTTCCAAAATCCTTTTTTAAAGTACACATCTGGGTTGTAAATCACGAATTCTTGTGTTCTTGGCCACTTGCCTAGAAAATTTCTAGAAATTGCCTAGAAAAGTCTCCCGATCTGAGTCCTGGCGCTCCATCAATCAAAGCTACATCGTTAGACGTTTAACAACGATAAAAATGAACGGAAATACATTGGATTTCATGAATTCATTGATCAGCAGGTCATTGAAATGTTCTTCAGAATCACAAAACAAAAATTTTAAACAAAGAGAGAATTGCAAAAAATTTTTAGCCACTATTCTGTCTTCCAACCCCATCCACGGTTTGCTGTCGACATCCTCGTATAACTAGACCTAATGAGTATGACGTGGAAATTTTGAGGAATCACATTCCCCTTCTCTTTCATAGCAATTCGCACATTTGATAACCTTTTTGGAGAAGATACCCAGTCTCGTACCGAAGATTTGAGGTCATTCGATAAGGGTTCCATGAAATTTAAGGCGGGGCTTCTAACGTACCTGAAGTGCCAACGTATGAACGCCGATCTCCATTAGACATTGGTTCACCACATGACCAGCATTGGGCCGAGCATTATAATGCATCACCGGCATATGCTGGCATATGTATCTTACGTAAGGTACCAAATTATAGACAAACAAAGTAGGGCAACAAATTCACGTGGAAAAGATAAAAGTTGCAACAGAAGTATTTTCAAAATTGTACTAATTTTTAAGGCCACTAAAGAACTCAATACACTCTACACTCTGTTAAAAAATGTCTGTCCTAAAAAATGCAATCGAAAGAGAGTTCCTAAGGCGTACAGTAGTGGCAAGATGTGGAGATCAGCGGCGAATAAAATGCACCCACCGGTTTTTGACGAGGCAGAGGTCTCCAAAACTGCTAAACTGCGGGAGCTGCAAAAGTCTGGTCATGTATAGCGGATGAATAAGCAACGGATACCTAGGAAGGTATTCGAAGGCGAGGCTCAAGGACGAGGATCAATAACAAAGCCCAGAAAGCGTTGACTTGGCTCCAACCTAATAACTGAAGGACGCAGTCGATGAACTGTTGGAGACCGCACAAACAGGAGTCCAAGAAACCAGAGGATTTGTAGCCTTGCAATGGAATCGAAAATAAAATTCGACCTTTTTCGAAGGAAGAGAAGGTAGAGGTACTAGAGGGAAAAATTGGAAATGTCATTGTTGTGTGGCGCACCTTAAGCTGAAAGTTTTGGCCATCTTCATGTTCTCTTTACTATTCGTTAAAGAAGGACTGAAAAGAAAAATTGAATTAGCCTAGATGCAATAAACCTAAATTGAAGTAAGACAACTGGTAACAATACTCGTCAAATTTGAACGTTATATAAATATAATCCATTCATCATTCACATCAAAAGGAAAACGTTTTGGCCGGTGCGCAAATAAAAGTATCATCCGCGTGCCAAATATCAAGGATTGGGCCAACCTGACAATATAATAATTAAAAATGAACGGACCAAAAAATGATGAATGCTAATTGGAATTTCATCAAACAATTATAAAAATTTATAATCCAGTCATTTATCGATATTGGCTCAAGCCAATCAAACCATGCGTACACCACCTGAAACAATCTTTCATTTCCTTTCGAAACTTTTTCATGCAGAAGTCATTAAAGATTGGCGTCTTATTGAAGTGCGTCAATAGGTGTCTGGTCCACGATCCATAGAAACATGATTAGATGACACAAAACCTTACAAAGTCCATGCTTAGATACAAGTATCTATGGGCCGATGTAGACAATCCAAGACTAATGTATCGAACAATACTGGTTGGCACGATACCACATTTGAACAGGTAACGCAGGTGTGTATTCCAAGTAAAGTGGCTTAGCACGATTCACCCTTAGGGTGGTGAGTATCTTTGCTCACCGCCAAAAGCTATTGCGATGCAAATAAGCGCGCTCTGTTTGAACGGCGTTGGGGCCAGCAAAAAGATACATTTACAGCACGTGCCGACAATAAAGAATTAAAGATTGCCAACTGGTTAGCGATAGTTATGTGCGTCGCCCAATTAAAAATTTTTCAAATAATAGCTTGGGGGTGCAATGGAATACTTGATTTGAAACACTTTAGGGGATATTTTGGAAATATGTCCTTTTGCGTCCGCATAATGATAATAAGCTAAGATGTCATATCATTTGAAGACGAAAAAAATACGAAAAACAGGAGCTAGTGTTTGTTATTATAATTTGCTACGTTTGCCGGTCTAGACGAAGTTTTAAAAATATCCCCATCTCCTTGAGATGCAAATTTTTAAATATATATTTAGTTGCGATTTTTTAACTGCAGGCTATGTTTAGATTTCGTCAGAAATCAATCGGATCCACCTGCGAGTGTTAGATAGTAGATATCAATTAAATGTCATCTATCAGGATGCACAGAAAAAAATATTTGTGGTGATTGGAAAAAAGTGGTCCTAGAAGTGCTTGAAGCGGAAATTTTTTTTGAATAATTCCTGAGAATTACATTTTTTCTTATGGAACTTATGAGTTCACGGTCAAAATATTGGCGACTGATAAGTTTCAAGAGATTTTTGAGGCATTCAAGCTTGTATTCGTTTTAACCGTAAAAGAAACAAAGGATGTTTGAATTCAATTTTGAAGAAAGTTTGATCAAAACTAAGTGATAAGTATCCACTGCTCGAAAGTATTTGATTGTTTGAGAAATTCAAGGATGTCGAAAGCCAGTTGTTTACTATCCAAGCAGTTGACCATTTTGCTATTATCAGTATGTAATACGGCAATCAACCTGAAAGGAAAAGATTTATAAGAAATCAGGCTTTTAGTGTCATCAAACGGAGAATAACGCACTAATAACTTTACGGAGGTTAACCAAGTTCCTATCAATTGTCAGACCCTGCAAAAAACGGATAGGAAGACTCGATAATATGTCAACCTTGACAACCTCGATGGTATGACAGCCCACATAGATTTTGAGCCCACATAGACAGCCCTCAAAATGATTACGAGCCTTACAACCAGTCAACTTGTATAAAACGCAACCGTATACATTTGTAGACTTGTAGTTTTGGATTTAATTTACCTCCCGCGGGAAACGCACATACGATGGATGTGTCAAAAAGTTTGTGGAGCGTAAGGAATGGTGAAGGAATTAGTTCAGAGGTTTCTTTGCCTGCACTAGTTATGACACTAATTCAAGAGCTAACTATTGGTTGTGTGTTAAAAGTTTTTTCGGTTTTGCCAGATGGATTTTCTTTGGTCTGTAGATCAGAAATCCTTTATCCAGCTTTGGCAGCAAGTATCATTTGGGAGAGCTCATTTTGCGACTATAAAAAGAAATCAGCATTGCATTTGTACTGAAGATTTCAAGCAAAAGTGTTACAATAAACATGGAAGCTGTTAAGTTCCCTATCAGGCACTGTTTACTATACTAGTTTCATCTTGGACACCACGCACTGGAGACACATCGGAAAATAAGAAAGACTTATAGAGAAAACGTAATAATAGAACAAGCAGAAAGACGAACACTTAAGATCAGGACGGCGCAAAGAGTCGACAGATGGTGATCGATTGGAAGTCATATAAGGAAGTGATAAGGTAACCATCGCACAATTATCGAGTAGGTGCCAGGTACACAGAACCACTATAGAGAAAAGAATCAATGCGCTGGGATTTGTGGTAACGTTGGATGCTTGGCCGATCTTTGACAAAGGAACAAGGGAGACAGAATGGCTTGCTGTGTTTCCCAAATACTGAAGGATTAGAGATGAAATGTGGGTCCTGTACACCTGTACAATAACGTGAAACGGCGCCGGACAGTTTACAAAAGAGAACATTCACCAGCATCCACTTCAATACCAGGCTTGCATCCACAGAACATCTTGTTGTATATTTGGTGGTATTATTGAGGATTTATTCAATGGGAGCCTCTGGAACGAAATCAAACGTTCGATGCGGACTTGTTCTATGAGCAATTGGAGCAGTTTCAAAAAGCAATGTGTGATAAGCGTCCTGCATTAGTCAATCGTCACGCAGTCACCTTTTGACACGACAATGCTAGACGGCACACAGCTGTAGTTGACGGAGATTGGCTGGGAACTCTTACTCTACCCACCACATTCTGCCGATCTTTCTCCAACGTATTATCACTGGTTTCGATCCCTGGACAACTACTTGCAGGGAAGGGAATTCAGCACTGAAAAGGATCTTCGTTCAGGACTGGCAAACTTTTTCGACGGTATGAGTGAAGATTTATACAGGAGGGAGATACAACAACTTACAGAACGAAAAGCTATACAAAATTATGTTGATTATATATTTGATTAAGTAATTCAAAGAAATTACTGGTTAAACAAACATTATTTAACTCGAAACCAGAAAACTTTTGCACAACCCAATACAAACTTTCTTAATAATCAGCTTCCTTTTATCCGATATTTTGAAAATTGTGTTTCGTGAAGTCCTCGAATTTCTTACCAAGCACCGGAAATCTCGTAGATTCCAAAAGATTCCAAAAGGATTGTCTACTGTTTCAGGGAACTCTTGTTTTGGCAGAAGCATGGTTTAGAATAAGCAATACGTCTTGAAACAAGGCACGAATTTCATTGAGGATGATGTGAGTTGGTCTTTCAAGCCTACAATTGGCCAAAAGAAGAAATCACATTCCCAAATTTCTACGTGACATTTGACCTTTTTATCTAAGCTGAGATTTCTCAGCTTATTCAATTTCAAGATTTTATTAAGAAATTAAGATTTATCAAGAAATTATTAAGAAATTTTAAAACATTCAGTATAATTTCGGATATCCCGGAATGCGTAATTTTTCAATGACTCAAATCAAATTCAAATTTTCAAATTTATTTTCCAAATTTTGAGGAACCCATATAGCAATATTTTTCGGGATTATCCTTATTCGGCGAAATACGATTAAGTTAATCTTTTTCGTTGGCAAAGGATAGCGAAACGGACTTGCGTGAAAATCGGGCACACTCTGATTGGGCGCAAAAATCACTAAACTGAAAACAAATTTTTTGGAATTTTCATAATTGCAAGGATTTTAGCTTTGTCTGAAAACTCAATGTCAACGTAAAGCTGTTGGTCTGAATAGTTTGATGCATCCATGGGGAATGCGATTCTAGTCCTCTGATCCGCGTCAGGGAGGGTGGAAGTGTAGTTTTGGAAACGATCATTAGTTGTAAGTGGAACCAGATTTTTGACCTTTTGACGAAAGGTAGTGAGTGTAGGCTGGAGGTCGTTCCCAACTATACACAGGTAAGAAAAATCGGGGAAAAGAATTTTTTTCTAAGATTTTCAAAAATAACTTTTAATAATTACCAATGGGAATCGTTATTGGTCAACGTTTGAAGACCAAAATACAATAGTGCGAGACTGCGATACGAGAGCGCAACGAGAATCTCGCAGCAAATGTCAAGCAGTTTTCGTAGCATGCATTTGCATGCGATATCGTACAATGATTGCGATGCGTCGATGCAAGTCGGGAAATATTCGGAAAAACGAAAATTCCTCGCAACGAGATGCGTGACGTTTGTCAAATGTAATATGGCGCTTGAATGAAATTTGAAATTCAAACGCCTTAATTACTTTTTATAAGTACTTTGGTTATTATGAATGAATTTTGAATGAAAATTTCGTGCATCCTAGTTAAGGCTTTTATTTGCTAAACGAAGGAACATTCTAAATTCAAAACTTTTAAAAAATCAAAAACAATTTTCAGCAAATTTCATTTAAAATGTCACCTATTTGACATTTGTCATATGAACATTAATGTTCCTCGCATCGCGTGCATTGTAAAATGAATGGGTTGCGTGACGACGAAGGAGAATCGCATCGCGCTCACGCATCGCCGTCACGCAGTATTGTATTTCGGCCTTGATTCGAAAATTTCTGAATATAAACAAAAAGAGCAACTGGCTTATTCGTTTACTACGCTGAGGTACTTTGAATTCAAAGGAGTAGATGTCCTTAGTGGTGGGCAAAATCTAAAAAATTATTTAATATTGAAATGAGACCCATCTCCTGACAGTACTGGATGAGCTACTTCATCCTGCTAGCAAGCCAGCTAGCCAAAAGCGTAATTTTCTTCAATTTTAATCGTTATCAAGGATAATCGTAATGAATTCACGGAACTCTATTAATCTAGGATAGAATTCATGTTTCTGTTGCTAATAACGAATAAAAAACCTGCAATGCGTTCAAATTTAACCGAGGAAATTGACTGGAACAAGAAGTAACCAAGAATCAATTATGCTCGTGGCCGTGTAAACACTTCAATTGCTCATCCTGCCAATTACATCAGCCCCCCCAAACGCTGTTCCCGCTCAGACTAATACATACTGAGCCTCATCATCTCATCCAACCAATTATCTCCCATTCTCACGAATCCGACTGTAACCTTGCAAAGTATCAATATTTCACCCGAGGTCAGGACAAAGTAATCAGCAAAACGTGAAAAGGAGGAAAAAATTTGCCAGCGGTAAATACCTGTGACTACTACCGCAAGTAATTAACCGATTAAAGTTCAACTGGTTAATGCAATTTCCCAAGCTTATTACTCAACCGACTGAAGTTTACTCAGGTAATAATGGTTCTAGGCTACGCGATGGGTGGAATCCATCACCATCATCCTCAACACCGATGCTTACTGTTGCTTTTTGTAGCTTTTCTTGATTCTTGGATACTCTCCCATGAGCCGCCACTGAATTGATATTTACGTTTGCACGTACATATGTGGAAATGGTTGTTGTTTATCTGTTGGGGAATTTTCCAAAGACTTTCAATTTACCCAGATCCACTTAGGGGTTTCGGTAAACAATTGTCATCGTACACCGTCGCGAACGATATGGTAGGGACGGGGAGCTTACTGTAATGCCGCCGTCACTTTATCCTGTATGCAATATTCATATGTGCAATTCATATGTGAAGAACGAACGGCTTGAGAAGAACGAGGGACGAGCTGTGATAGCGAATCTTAATACACTCCCGTCGTCTTACAATCAACGAAGCCAACAAGCCCTCGCCGCATGATAACCCAAACAAGAAAACTTGAAAATCGAACGATTCAGTTGAATTTCCCGGCGATTTACAACAAAAGCGAAACAAACATTAACTAACATTACATTTCCGATATGTGTGGTGCGCGGTGTTTGCCGCGTTTGGCCATATGTGCACTGTGTGGTGCGATGCACCATCGGACACGGTAGACATGGTGGAGCCTTAGAAATTAAAGTAGCTGCTATGCCCCCGTTGCTGCTCGATGTTGTTGGTGCCAAGTCAAATATGAAGGGCATTCGCCATGGGTAACAATGTTTTGTATGGTTCATGTGTGGAACAGGGTGATGGGAAAGTTTTCGTCACAAAATTGCCGAGCTTCATTGTTGCGCAAACGAACGCAACTCACAAATGAAAGGGGATCAAAACTATTCGAAACGGTTCGTAACATTTCAAAGATCGCAATCAAACCCTCAAGCAGATCAGGTGTTGTTCGGAAAGTTGATGGAACTATTTCAACTTCCAGCGATAATATTAATGCATAGGATCTCAGTTTATTGACCAGAAGATTCCCCATCAGTCGCCGGACCGGACTGATTTCTTCTTTTGTTTTATAATTGAATGCGATTTAGCAAGTGCAACGTACTCTAGAGACAGAATCCATTATTTGTTCTCATTAGATTAGACCATAATTCGCATCATTCGGGTCTGGTTTGCGTCCATAATATGAAGCCTAATGAAATCTATTGTGCATGTCCGCGAACAATCGTATTAAGAGGCTTGAGCTCCAATTGTAAAACAAAAAAGCGCTTGTGAGGCTGATAATCCTTCGAGCAAGAACTAAATTAGACCTGCGAACCAGTCCGATAAAATTTACATTCTTAGCTACTGAATTTTAAATTTTCCAACGATGCAGACTTAACGGCCACCCTGCAGCAATTTACCAAACCAAGCGTTCAACTTTTGGTGTTTACCCAAAAAGAGCTTCAACAGTCGTTAGTCAGTTATCGATAATAATCTGAGAATCGCTCCTGCTGGTTGTACTGCTTCGAAATCACACTCCATAACGTTTCAAGACTTTTTTCTGCCATTTCTATGAATTTTTTTTTTAACATTACGTTTGTTTTTCTGTTTTTCTCCTTTTAAATTTCATCAAGAACAGGTTTAGGGTTGTTTTTCATAGAACGTTTGTGATCCCCAAATCCCCTCAAGGTATCACAGCTGTCTTTTCCCTCAAACTTTGTAGTTGCTGAACGAGTATCTATCGACTATATACATATATGCATCCACAATTGAAATACTATATCCAACGTCCAGGATTTCAAATTGAATTTTCTTTGGAATGGGCCGGAGGGCGGAATGGGGATCGGTGAAAATCTATGAATGCTAGCTAATGTGTTGGACGCGGTGGCGGCGTTTCTGTACAAGCATTTTATGTTGGTGGGCATCCGCTAATCGCGACATATTTTCCCCCGGCTCAAGTCAACATTGTAACGTACAAATGAACGTATGTGGCGATGCATGTTGTAGGTAAGCTAGCTAGTTAGCAATCAACACCAACATTTCATGAATAAATCGAATCGAAAGCAATTGCCACAAGGCTAAGCATGTAAGAAACATGAAAGCAAGGGGAAAATTACAGCAATCAGTGGCTTTCAACATGATCCTTTTGATATCGTTTCGAGTCAATCTTCGTTTCTTGTGCCTCCTGTTTTAAGTTCCTATAGACTTTTTGGGCAAATTTTCACCATAAAAAAGCTACTAATAAATACTCGTTATTATTTTGCCGAATCAGAACGAAAGCTTCCGAAAATAATCCAAATTCCCAGACAGTCCTTTCGAATGCAAATTTAGTCGCTGAGATGTGATCTTTGCCACAGTTTGTATCGGACTGAATTTATTATGTACAATAAATACATATCTGTCTATATATTTCTCTCTGTATATATACTCTGTATGTGCACAGAGAGTATATCTACTCTGTCTTTATGTATCTCTCTCTCTCTTAATTTTTGGGGGGTCCGAACAGGGTTCCGTCGGAATTGGGTTGATATTTATGGTGTTGTTCACAAAAAACGGCTATCATCATCCCTTAACTTCCGGAATATTCTTGTATCCATCCCGTTGTTCTATAAACACAAAGCAGGACCTCAAATTCCATAGTCGCCAGGTGATCCAGTTCTTTGAAGCTAGTGCGCCTTGACTTACTGAGGTGTTATCAGATCAGGTCCGCCGATCTGGAAGGAAGTTATAAGCGCTTCCCCCTTCTTGGCACGAATTCAGCGGGCGTCATCCATTTCGAGGCTTCAGCAGGCATCGCAAAAGGTGACGAATTTCTCTTTATTGAGTGTGTTGTCTAAAGAAATCATGGCCCTTTCCTAATTTCCCCAGTGCTCCAATGTAATTTCTGTTCCAGACCGATTTGTCGCTGAGTTTGTTGAGTTGTCCTCAAAATGAATGAAGGAAAATGTCATGCTTTAGTTGCACAACGGGAGAATGTACTCTCATTATAACCCGTGAAATCCTGCTGCACCAAATTTAAAGGAGGGCGTCAAAAAAGTGTAAAATTTATGTCATCGGGGAAGTTCCAGTTCCGGTATTACGTCTATTGACGCTGCAGTTGTTTGAGCACTTATTGAAACAGAAAAAGTAGAAATTAATCGTTAGATGGAAACGTGTGCTGAAGGTGTTAATAGTATCGGTCAAAACCACCATGAATTTCGACGAGGTGAACTCGACGACTTAATGATACCCAAGATCTTTGTCAAAAACATTCTAATTGTGTTTAAAATGAAGACCTGGAATTCTTGCAACGTATTTTGACGCACGATGAGACGTGGGTTCATTACTGCACTCTCGGATACTCCCGGATGGAATAGGGCAAATATGGAGTGTAGAAAAAATGGGGAGCCAGGACAATCAAAAGCCGAAACAGTCTGGCTAGCTGGAAAGGTTCTTTAAACTGTATTTTGAGACTCAGAAGGAGTTTCACTCGTGGATTTTCTCATGATCTTGGCTCTAAAATCGCTGCCTACTATTCTGGTCTTTTGGTTAGCGCCGCATATCTCTTAAAATGGCACCGTCAGGCCTTTTGAAGCGTCCTGTTATGTTATGTGCTGGAATACGGTTTCCGGTTTGCATCTGTATACAACCCTGAACAGGCAGTGTTAGCTATCGCTCTAGCTGTACGTGTATCACCCTCTGCCGAAGAACCCGGAATGAAAGGTTAAGAGGAGAGGGAATAATGATGAAACCACACATCGAAGATGGCACGCTGTCGAAACTGGAATGTGTAAGATTCAAGGAAACAGATGGGAAACAACAGAACTTCGTTCGTAAGAGAGTTCGGAGAGTGGCAGAAACATATTCGTGGTTATACACTCTTGCTACATGCGCTCATTAATTATTTTTTGTAAATATATATTTCCCGACTTTAAATAACGAATTTATTAGTACCTTATACGTTTACTTCCTTGAGAGGAATAGTGTTGCCCTGTTGCTCTCATGGCATAAATTGCATCTTGCGTTACGATCTGATGAATCTGAAGAGAGGATCTGAAAATCCTCTGCCGTAGGAGCGTTCAAATCTAGGTTAGATTGATGAATTATGAAGAGATGAAGCGCAGTGATCATTTGTAGATACCCAAGTCTGGTGCAGATTTCAAACTTCTAGTTGATTGGTCCAAAGGCTTAATAGGATAGAGACGTCAATACTCCATTCGGAGAATTTGACGATGCAAGGAGAAGGTTTCCAGCCACTGTAAATCAATTCATACCATATCATATCGACTAGTGTCCAAGAAATCAACGTAACACAACGCTGCCGTTGTTGCTGCTGATTTTAACCTGACTCTGGCGATCTCATGTTGCCATACGGTCTACCCAGTATGTTAGGCATATACATATAGTACGTGAACGTTGCCTCCATACATATGTGCTGGGTGAAAAAGCAAATCAACAATAAGAACAACGAACAAACGCTTCCAATTACCGCTGCTTGCTCCACACTCTCCTCTAATGCCCACACAGAAATGCCATTCACGTACTTAACTCTCCATATGGAATCAAATACTCGTGAGCTCCTCCAAACTCCTCAAGTTCCTTCAGAGCTCCAACATTCTTACGTATAAACATTTGAAATACTTGTTTTTGTTGGAAATGTTTTTTTTTTTCATCCGAGCTCATGCTCTGGGCTGCCCATTAGATATTGCTTGCCTAAGAAAGCCAAAGCCAAAGCCAAAGCCAAACAATCTGTTGAATGCGTTCTAAGAATTCGAGGGAAACGACGAGGCGTTTTGTAGCCTTCCAGTCGTTGTTGTAGCTTCATGCTTGTTGCCTTTTGCTTCCTTTTGAAGCCATGCCAAGCCGAAGTGGTGGTGAAGCCAAGCTGGCTCAGAAGATTTTACTTTACTTACATGCTCGCTTACATATTTCGGTACATAGATACATGTATCGATATGAACTCGAACGTGCTTAGGTTACGAGATCGGCTCGAATTTCCTTGCCTCCGCCAACCGACACCGACGCCGAAATCCCAATCCACGCTGGCATTACACATTGTTGTAGTTGTACCACGGCGACATACTGTCTACCGATTTTTAGAAGATTTCACATACTATGCAAGTACATAGACGTGCAAGACGCCTGAGACGAGGACCACAGGCAAAAAGCGACTCGGGGCTCATCAGAGCTAGCCACCATCAGCAACAGCAACAGCGGCAGCAGCAGGCACATGTGCCTACAACTTCACTGTTGATAATAATAATAATAAAACGTGAGAGGGTGACTAGCAACAATAATAACCACGAGGAAGAGGACGAAGACATCAATGACAACATCCACCATCGATAACGACAGCGCTGAGACGCTCATGGATATTTGAGCCTACGCAGACACTTCTTGGTATGACCCAAGCACTTTTTTAGTGCTTGGTACACGCACCCCACACACTTCTCTCTAATGATACCAAGCACCTGTGCCGAAGTAATTAAGGATTTCCAATAAGACTTGGTCGTCCGGGCATTGAATAAAACATCACACGTGGTTGTTAATTGGTTTGGAGCTAAGAAGTCGGCGGCGGCGGCGGCGGCTCTACATAGAATGACCGAAAAGTGTCACTTTTCCTAGTATTCAGGGTAGGCGCTGTATTTTTCAGCTTCAAAAGAAACGAATCTGATACGTGATAATTGAGCCGTCACTAGGTTGAAGCAATGCATGCATGCATACGACGTGGAGACATTAAAGATCATCCGGTCATAGTTACCACTGAAATAACTAGCGGTGTTTGTGTTGCTGGCTTCAACGGAAAAATCACCCAAAGATTCATTGAATTTTCGAAATTTCCTGCTTAAAAATTCTTAACTATCTTTAGCATGACTAGCACATGAGGAGACATGCACATAAACACATAAATACTAGGAAATACCGAAAATCTTCAACTAGTGTTAATGAGTTTGCAGAAATCAAAGAAAATACCTGGTCAATGAAATCGCATTTCATACTGCCATCCAATTCCAGTAGGAGTTTATGCATAAGAAAAAATGAAAAAAAAAAATTAGCTTCCACTACGAAAGAGTATTTCTGTGAAGAACACAAGAGACCCGAAAAAAATTGTTTGTTGGTCTTAAGCACTTGTTAAACTAAGGCTTAATAACAAGGCGCTTGCGCATATTAAAAAACTTTGCTATTCAAAGTATTACGATAAAAGGCTAATTGGGAGCTGCACCTGTACTTGTACGATACATATTTATAGTTTTTTCTTGGGATAAGGTCCTATTTTTCAAGTAAGTCAATGCCAGTGAATGCGCTATCCTTCGAAACAATAAAAAACAAAAATTTAAGCGGGTTTCACATTAGAAAACGAACAACAATAAATGTTCCCGAAAACTTCAATCTTAATCAAAAACGTCTACACGAATCCTTGTCTTTATATCACACTAAAATATTGCTCAGCATTTTAAGTACGAAATTCTAAAGATTCTATGGGGGAGGTCTATATCTAAGAAGCGAAATGGACTCAAAAACAAACCAGCGGACTAACGCTAAAAAAAAATTAAATTCGTTGCGATACATCTTGCGAAGACCCAAAGGAATACCACTAGTCTTCAACCTCCACCTTTCACCCTTCCTAACACCCACCTTGAACCGAATAGTCCAGACCTAGAGCTTTAATTCGACACCTCGTTCATGAAAATCGGAGCATGTTGAGATTTTTGTCGATTTTTGGGGCAAGGCTATTTTTTGGACCGAAATTTCGCAAAAACATTCTTTCGACGATTTCGTTGCTGATTACGAGCGTACATCAAAAGGCTACAAATAGGCTTTTGAGTGCTTTTGCAGCCTCTCCCCTTCACCCTCTCTTTCGACCCTCCCTTTCGCCGTTCCTAACATCGACCTAGAGCCGCCCGCAATTCACTCCAATTCCAACGAAATGGCTGGTTTTGAACCAACAGTTGAGGCAAGCTCAATTTGAATCGTACAATGACTGAGAAAGCTGCACCGTGAATTAATATATGATTCAAATTCAATTTAATTGGACCAAATGGATTTTTGCGAGATAGACGTAGAATTAGTGGAGGATATTCGAGTGAACGTATCTTAGCGACGGTTATTGCCCTACGCTCCAAGCAATGTACCAGCCATACCATCTGCTCCCTATTACCTAGTGAAAAAAGCCGATACTCGAAGACCTGAGCACAGAGTTCTCTTGCAATCCTTTGTAACCAATACGGCAAGATCAATTCGACACGATTTATTCATTCCCTCAGGACTAAAGAGGGGCATTCACTTCAGTCTGAACGTCAAAGTGTGCATCTCTGCAACACTTCGGAGCCAGGTGTTGTTTATTTTTCAAATCATAAGTCTCCTTTTTGCACATTTACTATTTTTAGCCTGAACCGCCATAACCGCTAAACCATGCCTGCCAGGATTGAGCTCACCTGGTGGAGCCATCTTCATTTTAATATCTATTTTAATATCTAGACTTGCATCTAGCAATTAATCTTTCACATTTCTAATTATTCTTTGAAATTTTGGAAATTTTTATTTCACCTGACTCGGAGCAAAGAGAGATTTTAGTGATTCCAGCAACGAAACTTAAGAAAAAAAAAAAAACACATTTGTGAAGAATAGCGTTCGTTGGAGCCAATTTGCATTAATGGCATAAAACAAAATTTGCATAAATGCAATGTTTAAATAAATTTCATTGCTTGCCATCTGACGCTTAACATTTTTTTACCACTTCACAAATTCAACGCAAGACGCCATCCGCTAATCACAATTACTTTGCCGACTGCAAGAATACCTGAAGCGAATGCGCCAAAAAAATATCGACCATAAGATTTTCTTTTAAGATTAAGGAAAGACAATAAAACCGGTACCACACACTTGAGACGGATAATTGTGTTGAATGATGGTAAATGTATAATAACAAGATGTTAGCAAGGCGCGCAATGATACTTTATGGGTATTAGATGCTAATCAGTGCATTGGCAGCGCATCTATAAAATTTATATCTTAAACGGTTTGGAACTGAAATAAAAAAAAACATTTTGTAGATACAACGCACGGTTCAATTGGCCGAAGACGCATTTGAAGACGACGAACGGCATCTAATCAGGTGAATGACGCAAGAAGCTCAGGTGCACTTACGCGCCACGCGAGCATTGAGATTTTAGTTGGCTAACTATTAAAATCAAAGTCAACGTCCTTTCATGGTATCAACAATTACCATATGAGCTTAATTTTTCTTTGCTTCTTGGACACAATGCATGGTGGCATATCGACGGGAATAGCTGTTTAGCCGCGGGCAAGACGATTTTCATTACTAGTTTAATTGTGTATTTGTGGGTTTCATGTATTCGTTTTGTAGTTGTTTGGACTGTTGGCTTTTAATTCGTAAATTAAAACCTTAGGATTCTGAATGACATTGTCATATTATCCTTAAGCGGGAAGAGAGCATCATTTGATCGAAAAGAATTTTTACAATCAAAGATAGAAGACCGAATCTTTAAGCGTCTTTAGAATGCCTTATTTTTTGAATGAAAAGAGAATTTTTAAGACCTGTACGTACGCCTCGAGCCGGGTTCATACTATACCTGAGTTAATCAGCGATGATTAATTAATAAAGTCGTTGAGCTTGGGACGATCGCCTTAACAGCCTCCTTGCTGTTGGTAGGGCCACCTTAAACAGCAGGTAGAGGTGTGGCCAAAGTATACTTCTTTGGTGAACACCAACAATACTGTTTCACTCTGTGATTTCTGAGTACTTTTGTTGGATTTTCTAGGGTAATCAATAGGATAGTGTAATCTACAGTACAGTGGGGTGCTGCAATTAACTTGTCGCTATCTCTTAGGATTTCGAGAATCACAGACATATTCCCAGCCATGCAAAAGTCCGGTTGCCCTAAAAATTTGGTATAGAAAGAACATATATCAATGTTTGGTTGGCAACAGTTCTTAAATTGGCGATACTTTCCATGTTATGCTTTGCTCACAAGTATCAATACAAATTTATTGTGATACGCTAATAAATTTGAATTGATGCTTTGGTTCGTGATGTCCTGGAACGATTGGTTTGCGTCCAGTTGATGCTAGCATAATCATCTTGCTATGAATAATCGATGATATTGTTGCATGTGGTCCTTATATATTTTCCGCGGTTAGAATTGTCATATCGCACCCACTTCCCACATTCGCAGTGGCAATTCGATGCAAAAGTTCTGTTTTATCGGTAATTGGAGAATGTGTTGACATTTGACAAACGTCATATGAAATTCCTTGGCTTCAATTTATGTGAGACCTATGTTATTTGCTTATGGACTACAACTATGAGGTATTTTCCAACAGGTGACAAATCAACTTCATGAGATTCAGACAAGCCTAGCATTGGTTGGCATGAATCTTCGCATGAATCAAGGACCGACCTCAATCCATACTCGGTAATAAATTCAACAAAAATCAAAATATTTGAGTCAATTCTTACCATTCTTGTCATCTAACGGAATGTGATTTACTAAGTCGAACTACTTCTACCGAATACCTCCTTTTAGAACCCTAGGATTGAAAAAACTGCTTCTTTTCATTGGATTTTCCTTGTTATATCCTTCTTTTAGTGTCCTCTTTTAATCTTCCACTTTATCTTCACATTAGTCTGGCAGGTTAGGTATTAATAAAACGCAGCGGTCGTCTTAAATGTCAGCGCATAGATCGACGTCTCCAGCCTTTTACCGTCTACGCTCATATAAGGTTTGGGGGGGGGGGGGGTATGGTGTGAAGTTGTCCACAAAGAGCTGAGTCGAAAACGGCTGACACAGGTACAGAGATCAGCAGCACTAAAGACGGCATAAGCATATTGGACCGTTTCAAAGATAACATATTTGTCAATTATTTGATATCTATCGTCCTCCTTGTTTGGGAGGGCAAAAGAATTTTGGCTGGCTTTGGGCTGGTGCTTCGGCACCACAAGTACAAATTTGAGTATCACAGTCACGAGTGGGGTACGAATCTGGCATCAGTTGCCCAGAGAGTAATTCCCTACCTATTATACCATACAGAGCGTTGACGAACAGTACTCCATCAAGGAAAAGCATGATCAGACTGAGTCCTACATAACCCTACAAACCTGGTTCTACAAGGTCTTGAGAGGGCACGCTATGTGTTTAGCCGTACATGTGCAATATCGTGGACTTTTTCTTTTCGTGGAGAAGAGGGAATAGAAAACCCATTGCAGGACAATGAAAGCGAACCATCCAGATAGATCCTGAAATTTGTTGTCTTTTGTAACACAGAAGTGGATCACGCTTGCGGTATCTTAACCCGAAAGACACGTGTACTTGATTCATTGCGAGTATCGTTAGGCCGGTGGGTCGTTGCTCTGTCCACTGGAACAGGGATAACAGTGACCCGAAGGTGTCATAAGACCTAGAAAAGCGAGGAGCTAGCCCACAGTAATGTATCAAACTGTTCCAAGGAAGATTGAAGGGTTGACAAAAAGGTGTTTAGTCTGTAGTGTAGTTGGTATTTGTAGCTAGTAGTCATACCTTCGGGACTATAGTGCTTCAAAAAATCAAAATCACGAACGTTAACAATTGATTTGAGCTATCATATCATTCATAAAGTTGATTATAAATGAAGCTTATTTGAATGTGCCTTTATTTCAGTTTAGTATAGCTAGATATTAGTGGTAAAGTTTTGCTATAAGGAGTCAAATCGAGCTTCCTGTGTCCTTCCTCATAAAAAAATTCACATAGATTTCGCATAACTTTAAGGCGACAAATGCTTTGTACCTCAACAAGAGGCCAGAGATAAGTTGTGGTAATCGGCAGGTGGTGATTGTCAAAATAAACCTCTTTTAATTCAACTTAATCATATTAACTGCGTCAACTCATTCCGCCCATTTATCTATACATTATCGATTTTTTCCCACCCATACACAAGCGATAAACTAACCATCTTGGCATATCTGGAGCAGAAGTCAATGCTTTTTGACGGAAACGCATGTAGGTAGCAAGAACAGCAACCATTGCAACTAGCAACCAGCAGGCTACGTCTTACAGCCTCCAAGAAACAACAAGAAAACAAGACAAGATATTGCGCCTACTTCCCATTAATTACCGATTGCGCCAGTGCGTCTATTACAGTTTCGAATCCGCTTAAGTACGTACGCGTTACACATAAAGCATTCAGAAAAAAGATACCAACTGCACACAAAAGTTACCATCGTTGTTGTTGTTCTTGTCGATGGTGGTAGTTTTCCGCTGATCTGGTCTGATCCCTTGGTGCGATCTGGTGCGGTCTCGGTGTCTTTAACTGGTCATGATGTTTCTTCCTTAGGTAGTAGGTACATACCTCCTTATATCGTACATGGCGTTGTCTCATATCTATCTCTAGACGCCTGGGTTGCAAGGGAATATCCATCCGAACTGTGGATACGATGGACGGATATGTTAGAGGTTCCAATTCAAAGAAGCATACTTTCAAGCTGTGTCCGTAAGTATGTTGGCTCGTCCGTTTGTCCGTATTTATCCGATCGACCTGAGAATAGTGTGTTTTGTTACAAAAAAGGCGATCAACGTGAGAATCCTACACAAATGCGACCATATACAATCGGTTTTGAAAAATTCAAAACACAAACGGAATTACCGGTGGCGGATGGTGCTGGTGGCGGTGATGATGGTGATGATGACGAAGACGAAGATCATGGTTGGAAAGGTAGTGAGGAAAAAATAAAAGAGTGGAATCCTCTTCTCGAATGCACAAGAATAAAGATGATCTTGGACACATTGAAAAAGGAATGCACTCGAGGCCCATTTAAAAGGCGCATACAAGTCTGGTGAGTTTGGTGCGCAGGCGATGGTGGGGGTAGGGCTAGGAAAAAGGACTTGAGTATCTATCGGAAATAGACAGAAAGTTGCTCTCTGAAAGAGTGCTGGAGCAAATGTTGAATGTATTCTGAGGAGAACAATATCGAGTCCATCGTAGTCCATCGATTCTGTATTACATTTTCGATTTGATACTCAATGTTCCCAGCATCCCTTACTTGATCAGTAATTCTCTGTCGATACCCATCAGCCATTTATGGACCAGAACTTGGCTAAGCGCGCACACACTTTTGCCATTCTGTTGTATTTCCAAAGAAGTGCTCACCATAAAAGTTTAAAATGAACGGATCGACTTTTTTCCTTCAAAAAGGGTCGCGTACAATGTAATTCATTACTTTCCAAACATAGTGTGCTCCTCGAATCGATTGCATTCAATCGTATTTGGATGACAGCAGGCAGGCAGGCTAACAGGCAGTCCAACAGGCTGACTGGTACATGGGCATATAGGCAGCGCCTTGTGGAGCGACAGTCAAAGAAAATGCTAAAACTTCGTAACATCCTATCGCTTTTGATAAGGAAGAAGATGTCGATGTTGAAAACAGACTTCCATTTTCCAATTTTTGGTCATGTCCAGTTTTTTTCTGTTCCGTTCTTCTTCGCCTAGAAGGGAAACATTAATGTATGTCCGTAATGTAGATATGGTTTCAATTTTTACAAAGATAGAGAGATAATTATGGGCTTTTTTTCTAGTAAGAATATAAAAAAGACAGCCTTCTTCTCTGTGGACTTTGAATGACATGTTTTCCTAGATATTTTATTTTAGAAACAATTGTAGCATAGGGAACAAGATTAAGGTCGGATCCTGTATGGTACGTAAGAGCCATTTTAATTCGTTTTTTGAAAAGATCTATGCTGAATGATTTTATATCAGTCATAACAAATCCTAGCATTTTCAGTATCTCAGCGTATCTTTTAGACAAATGCAAATCATCTCTATAATTTTCATTGACAGTGTTGAGTCACATTATAATTTCAGCATCTCCGGTCGAAACGATGCCTTTTTTTGGGGATTGTTTTTAAAAAGAAAACTTGGAGAAAAATGAAAAAGAAAACATAAAACAACAACCGATCCAGCGGGTTTCAAGTATATGTTTAGCAGACTGATATAAGTGTGCTGAATTTACTATTTAAATCTGGTACAAACTGTAAGGAACGCGGAATCCCTAAATCCAGTACGTATCAAGTCAAGTGCGTTCCATGTTTTTCGCTCATCATATTAGAGATTTTTCATGTAAGTTGACTGTTATACTTCAAACTTTGGTTCCTAACTCGTCCTTAACCTCTGAGTAGCGCAAAGGTTCCTCTGCAACCTTGACTATTTATGGATATCGCTTTCAAATATCATGTCTATCCAGCTCATCTTCCAGTTTCGGAAATCGATTGAGCCATTGCTTCTTGCGTTTTAAAGAAAGGATTCTTGAGCTTATCAAGTCCCCACGATTGTATGCTTTTATTGAAAACGGACAAATCATTCAGGCTATATGAGCTTGGATTGACTTGAAAATCCATAGATTTATTACATTTGGTAGGAATATGAAGACTATCTGCGTGCTCGGCGTGGAACGCGTGTGAGAACCAGACACGCAATGCAGTACTCGGAAGTATTCGCTGAACATGCTGAGTAATCGATCAGGACAAAAATGAAAGGCCGTCTGCATATCTAGACCGTCAAATCCCATTCAGCCCTGGAGTCTCCTTTCATATACAAGACTACTTCCTCGAGCTACAGTTTTATGTAACGTAGATGGATATGGCAAATATGAATGACCATCCCCGGTACCTCAGGTCAAATTCCATCAAACTTAGGGGTCTTTCCGCGGTACCTCAGGTCAAATCCCATCAAATTTAGGAGTCTTTCTTGCCTGCATGGATAAGATTGCTTTTTTGAGCTCCGTCTTCATGAAAACTGGTCTTTCCACTCACATGACTTAGCGAAGAACTTCAATGGGGATGGTGCGGGTAAGGAAAAGTGTCCTATAGATTCAGCTCATTGTTTCTGCTTCGTATGATTGAGACAAACTTTGGGCGCTGAACTGCCACATCACGAAGTTGTAGCCCTGGACCCAAGGTTCTCTGTTCATGTCGTCTACAAGTCGTGCCCGTCGACGGGGTCTACTACAAATGTTGAGTCTGTGGACCTCTTTCCTAGCTGGCTTATATGTTGTTGATCGGGCAACAGCCTCCTCTAAGTCCGTCCTCGCTGGGAATCTCTTCGGAGTTTATGATTATCTCTTTACTTTTCAGAAATTTTTGGTGACCAAAAGTTCCCTGGGTACTTGCCGTGCCGAAGTCTTCGTAGAGGCGTGCAAGACTTGTAGACAGACGTAATGCTTTTTACAATTGAATTATATATTTCTTTAGCTGCGGAATATATTATCGCAATTTCACTGGCAGACCGCAAAGGTATGGTACTCTTCAAGTACAAAGGAGACATCAGCATTATAGCTAGATTGAATTCCTGTTGTTTAAGAAGCATTCTTCCCGTTAGGCTCCAAAGCCAAGAAAATTGGCGTAGGAATAGTTGGAATCAATACCGAATTCATGATCCAAACATTATGTCATAAGCAAACACCCCGAAAAAATGTGATATTAGGCAACTATGACTTGAAAACGTGGATCACTTGAAATATCTTGGAGTCTACCTTGAGTCTACCTTAAAAACTACATGAGAAAGCACATGGAAGTTGAAAAGTCGCGGAAGCCATGGGAAGATACCATAAAAGCTGACTGCTGTTCTCTACTCCGAACAATAAATTGACGAATGAAGTATTTCTAATTGGTTTAAAAATTAACCATTCATCTGATTGGCAGTGAATAAATGAAACAAAGTTTATTTCAGTTCATAAAAAAATAATATGAGTGGACAATCCTGAGTTTGGATATATTTCATTTCCCGTTACAATATCACTAGCGTTCTTAGCGCTTAAGGATCTGCTTCGACTAGTGAGCTTAATAGCTCAGCTTCGCTTGAAAGTCAATAGCTTAAAGACACGTCAACTAAGCTAAACATGAAATAAATCAGGTCCCAGAACTTAATCAGGAGCCTTACCCGCGCGCTTCAAGACTGCGTAGTCCAGTGGACGGTTGGTTGGATCAGGTTTGCCTGTTTAGTTTGTTGAGGCCCTCAAGGAGGCTCTGTATTGCCTCAAGTGATAAATTGTCCTAAAATTGATTCTAAAGGCCATAAAGTTTCGAGTTTAAAGCTTTAAACTTTTGTAGTGAAACCGAGTCGGAGATAGTGACAATCAAACACATTCAACTTCACCGAAAGGATTTGACCTATATTAGTGGGCTAGTAAACTTTATCTAGACATTACTGGTAATCTTTGTCAATGTCATATACGCTTTAAACCAAAACTGACCCAAGTATGTATACCATAAATGCAATATGGACGACTATATGCGGACAATCTTTTGTTCCCACACACTAACCCCCCAATTAGAGAGATCCCCTATCAAATTTAATGCTTTTAAGCAAGCCGTTTGCTATTTTTCCGTGCGGATCGTTTGATCTACATACAAAAGAACAAGAATTACACCTTCAGAGAAACCTACATCCGATTGATGCCGCTCTCATTGCAGTCAAACTGGTGTGTCGCCTCCAAGTCTATATTCGCATTACTACATTTATCTGGTCAAACCATGTATGTATGTGCAGTTATTGCATAATATTTCACATATGTGCAGGCTTAACACGTTCAAGCAACAGATCACCTTACTTTGAGCAAGCGACGAGGCCGGAAAACACCTTGAAATGGAACACCCTTTCGTTGATTTTTGCAAAAAAAGAAGGAAAATCCACGTAAGGAAAAGAAAAGATCCTATTAAGTATGTGCTGGCCTTTCAACATCGTCGCTAATTTTTCCTGTGTGCGTTGAATGAAACTATAAACTATATAAATGTGTGTCGCCCATGAAGTTGTGGAAAAGTATTCATAAATGCGGCGTTTATTTTCGAATTTACAGTCTGCTGATATGAATGAGAAACCGCAGAGGACGCTTCAGTTGTTTGATGATATTCATTTGATATGTACGATAAAAACAGTGGAAAACTTTGTTGCAATGAAAGATGCGAGTTACATATTCTTACGCTAAACGCCTTCATTATTCAGTTTAAGGATAATTATTTAGCTCGATCCTTTTCCTGTCGGGGCTTCTAGAATGCAAGCAACTCAGCGATCCTTAGTTCAAGGTAAACATTATTACTGAAATCTCAGAATCAATACTTTACTAGTGTGCATATTTACAATCCTTAGAACAAGCAAAGACTTTTTGGCGAAATTCGGCTTTTTTGATCTATTAGGAATCGGTCCATAAGAAGAATATTCTCTCTAACCTAGAATAATCTAGAAGATCTCTCTTCTATCCTAGAAGATATCTTTCTTACCACAGAGAGTGAGTCGTCTGGAACTTTTCTTCGTATTACTTTGCGCTAGGCCTTCAAGTCCCATATAAAGGCGTGTTCTTCGCGTTAGGAAGATCCCTCTTACAGCTGGAAGCGATGGAATCAAGACATATTGCTTACGATGACGATCGAGCGATGATGCCCTTCTTGATTAGAAGAATCGTCCGTGTGTAACGCGGCTAAAAGTTTCGTTTATAGTTGGAACCAGCATCTTTTCCGTTAAGCTATCTGGTAACAAGTCGTTTGAACTCACTCTTTATATAAACTTTATATTAGATTCTTTGCTCTCTTTTTTCGTGGAACATCTTCTTTTTTCCTTCCCTTCCCTGAGAGCTTCCTTCGTTTTTGAGAAAGAAGCACGTTGAGGACTATTCCAGCGACAAACACGGTCACTTCCTCAGACACAGTGTGATATAATGGTGAAACCTGCAAATCACCATTACTCTGCACCTGCATCACTCGCTTATGGTACGCTTCTACAAAGAGTTTCAGCTCAAATCTCGGAATAGTCTAGCATTTAGCCTTGCTGATAAAATCAAGCTTTGCTTCCTTTGCTTCAATGTAAGAAGTACAACATCTTTCATGCTGGGCAAAGGGCAATAAAAACAAGCTTTGCTTCCTTTGCTGCTATATAAGAAATACAACCTCCTTCATGCAGGACAAAAGTGGTGAGGATGTTGCAATGCTTATGTTGGGACAGTCAATTTCCCGTAGCCTTTCGCATTTCAGGGATTTTGTTCAGCTCATTTTTACTGAAGAGTGGTCAGTCAATCGGTCTTTCCTCGCATGAACCAGCAAAACGAATGGGAAACACAGGAAAACGTTTCTCCTTGATTTTTCCCGCCTCAAGTACAGGGAGCGTTTGCGCGAACTCAGGCTTCCAGCACATAAACCAGGTCCCACGGGTTCCTGTTAATCACAGCAAGGACGCTTCGCCACCAGCAAATCTGCCCGTCATCACTCAACCTGTGAAGGAGTTTCCTAACAGGACATCTAATCACAACAAAAACTTAGTTCCTGAGCTCTGTTGTTCAGAGCTCGATGCAAAAGACTGTTCCACATACATATGGTGACGATGCCAGATTGGTCATAGAACTATCCTGATTCATCTCTGTTACGGTGTATTTTAGATAACGGTAGTAGGACGACTTCTTTATCTATCGCAAACTTGTGAAACAAGTTATACCTGTCGGCGCTAAGGCGCAGACTGATTTTTAGGACACGGTTCGGGTAGCGCGTAGATAGCGTTTTCCCTGCTGACCGTTTCCTTAAACACCAGACTCTCTCCACTTTCTTTGCTGTCTTTGCTGTTCAGAAGCATGAACACAGGAGCGCAACCGTTGTAGCGCAGATTGCGTCAATCTTGTCTTTCGCAGTTCGAAGAATTGTATCTAAAAGCATCATGATATCTACAGTATCGAGTTGGAATCATCCTTCGGCAGATCCCGCACATTTCCCAGCCAATTTCAATTTTCGACAATATGGACAAATTTCTTCAACATTTTCGCTCGTTGTTTCGGTTTCATTACATTCGGTTTATGTTGGTGCAGTTCGTACTTGACTAACTATTTGATTTTAGTTTCCAAAAAGGATAATGTACTTCTTATATGTCATAGTGCTCTCAGAATTCATCAAAACTATGCAGTTTGAATGAAAACATTTAGAGAGGGTTAGAAGGGGATTCCATAGCGTTTACCATGGTATATCGTATTTGTTTTGTTGGAAAAGTTTCGGGTTCAGCAAGGATATGGAGAGTATTATCCGCATTTACAGGAGCATTCTTACCAGAGTTCCATTATTCGCTGATACTTAAATTCGGGCACATGATGTACGTTTACTATGTCCTCTTCCTTTAATTACACAGCCAATTTACATTACAAATTTTTCAACGAAAAATTGTACCTTCTTTCATCAAAAAAAATCCTTTTCTCTCTATCTCTCGGTATAATTTCCATTCAGTACCACCTAGTTGGTCAATTGCATCAAATGCCATGCGACAGCATTCATTTAACATTTCATCTGCTTTGCTACCATACAAAATCGAAAGGAATTTTCATGGACAATCTTCTGGCTAAGTAATTTTCTTGTATATCCTATCTACTTGCCGCCTGTTGCAGCGCTATCGTTTGATCTTATCCCGACAATATGTTGATGCGTATGAATTGCACTGCATACGCATACTCAACGCTCATTTTCCTTAAGTGATGGCACATTCAGGAAATTTTTTTTCCATCATTCTTTGCACACATCTACTCTTTTTCTTTCCCTCCACACCCATACACACGCAGGCCCACATAGGTATAGTTTGACTGAGAGTGAGCTCGTTTTAAAAAAGGATGTCGAACGGTGAATGTTTTTTTGTCGTTGCCGTCATTTTTTTTTTCGATGTTCTGCAAAGGACTTCTTGTTGGTTGTCTTCATTGTGTGTGGTCAGGTTCAATTTATTTATGCACACCTATCCAATGCGTACCTGGTTAGTTGAAAATTTGACGGGATAACGTATAAGGAATGTAAATGATCCAAACGAAGTTACGAAGTGTTTAAAACCTGTCTCACGGGGTGTCTTAGATAAAATTTAACTGGCTGCCACCAGCATATCCCTTTTTCACACTCTGGAAAGCAATTATGTAAACAGGTGGCTATATCATGAGTTCGCTAGTGAGCAGTTATAGTTACATTGATAGGAGCGATAAATACATGAGAGGTTGTTTAAAGGATGTGTCTCCTTGTTGTGAACGTGACTGTAGCGTAATAGCGAAGACAAATTGGCACCGAGCGTTTTTTGTTAGGAAGGTTGAGTAATTGGACTTTGCGTTCTACTTAAGAAAATTGGTTGATTGTTATGCGGGATTTAGTCTTATCAGTAAGCATTTGAGACCTTATTAAATTATTTTGATTGCTGCTTAAGGGTGAATATAAAATAGGACCGGAAGGCCAGTTGGAAAATTGGAAGCAAAAGGGGCTTAGTGGTTTTTTCATATTTATTACAATTTTATAGTCACCACATAGAAAAGTAAAGGATCCCGAGGTAAGACTCTGGGAGAGCGTTAAGTATTTGTCCTATTAATCATCTCATCTGGGAAGCTTGAACTTAATGCGTATGAGAGTCAGTTCATTACGGGGCAAAATACAGCCAAAGGCGTGACGTGGTCAGTATCACGCTTGATCTAGATCGGTCCATGTGCTTGGTTGGACTGGAGAATTCGTGCGTAGGTGCATATATCTGTTGGTGGTCCGAATTCAGAAACATAAATTCAAATGTCATTGTCATCAGTGATTCCTTGGCTTGGTTGTAGTATGGAAGTCGAGTTTTCTCTCTACGCTACAATCCAGTCATGCTAGACTTGAAGATTCTATTTACTGGTAATCAGGTCGGTAAGATTATTTTTGTTCAGTCCACGACACAGTCGAATAGATAACATGAGGAGACAAGTGAAATTAGAACTGTCATCAAGTACCTTTTCTTGAAAAAAGTAGTTTGAAAGGAATGTCTATCGAAGCCATACACATTGCCTTGCTCTTTCATATTCCTTAGTTGAGCGCTGAGCGAAGTTTAAGCTCCTAAACTTAAGGTGACCACCAGAAAGGACGCGCATCAATGTCCTCCTCTGACGGTAACGTGAAAAAAGTTATTGCGTTATCAGATCAGGAAGTAATTTCCCAGAAATCCAGGACTACCCAGTTAGTGCTTTCGTTTGCTCTTCGAAGCTCGCCGATAAAGACGTTCTCTATCAGGAAATACAATAATATCAAAGAGGGCGTTCAAGTGTTACGTAACGCAGTTTGGGGGGAGGGGGGGTCTTGTTAAACGTTACGATGCGTTAAGGGGTATACTTATATTATACTATGGTACAGAAAAACGTTATGACGTGTTACACGGGGGGAAGGGGGGGTGGTGTCAGAAATCTTCAAAAATTGCGTTACGTAATACTTGAACGGTCCCAAATGCAGTATAATTTTGAAACCGTTACTTGCGGTTGTTGTTTGAGATTACTTCAGAAACAGGAGCAACCTAGCCAAGTGATATCAAAAAATCAAACATGGACGAAAAATCAAAAAGTTTCTCCGCAGAATCTGATACAGTAGGGAGAGTTCATGTTAATGCGACAGACATCTTATGTGACTAAGCACAAAGTAATGCCTAGAGTGATTTTTTCAGGTTTGGAATCCACACCACTCTCGAGAGCGAGGCACGCTTTTGATGAGTGCTTGTAGTAAGAAAGTAAGCGAATTTGTTGGTACTGCACTTTTCAGCCATGACATTAACAAGAAAGACTCTCCGAAAGCAATTCGAAAATTGACAAACACGAACATTTGGGCAGCACTAAATGCAACAAGAGAAGTGTCAAATTGATTCCTTTTTTTAATGGTGCTGAAGTCAATATAATGATTAGGAGAATCACGCGTGAATGTGAGCAATATTAGGGGAAATTTCGATGACGTTCCTCTTACCACAACGGATCCGACGGTCTTCGTGAGATCGTGGAGGAAATGAAGGTGAGGTAAGGTGGCGAAAAAATGAACTAAGGGTGAGTGAAAGCATCACAAAATGGCAATTTAGACTAGTTCGCACAACAAATCAGATTGGGATGATTAAAACGTTGTTTAAAGGCCCCGACGCCTGTTGGAAGAAGCGAGTAAAAATAATCATGGAGTGTCATCTGCAACAATTCAGAGAAAGTTGAGACATCCAGACTAAGTAGAGCCCTGAAAAGGGAACCGCACTTGGACACAACGCAAGTGAAAGGGATGATGCTTCCTGAAGTGGGTAATACCAAGTAACATCTGGAATACTTGGTGAGATAATGTTACCACAGCTCAATAATGAGGAGATTAAATGTGAAATCTAGTAGATTCCTTACAGAGGGCCTTGCCTTAAAATAAATCACAATCAAGGAAGGAATCCTATAGGCTCTTGGTACCTTCGAATCGTGCAAATTACCTGCAACCGACAAAGTATATCGGGTTATGCTCATCTGAGCGAATATCAACATAATGTGGGTATGGGTTAAAATATATTAAAGGAATATATCCTCCTTTGCCGCAAAACCCACTTGAAGATCTCTACCGGCTCTACTGACATTACTAAGCTATTTAAGCTTAGCGCTCCGAGTGTTTTTCATTTCCTTTGGATGACAGCTTGTCTACTACATAGAAAAGGCACTTTTGACCTTATGGTCGACCTTTATAGTATAGGGAAGTATAGGGTTAAGTCAGCTACTTCAAAGCCAAAACCTAGAGCTCGAATATTAATTACCAAGGCTGGAAAACTCGCCTGACATGAACCTGTTTGATGAAGTATGGCTAATCCTGAAGAGAAAAATGACACTCAAAAAACTAATTGACAGGTTAAGTCATTTAAAAAGTTTTAATATAAAGCAGACAGCGACTTTGAGGCCTGTCAAAAATCAATCTGAAAATGGAAACACCAAAGATCTTTTTTTTTCATTTTTCAGAAGTTTTCAAGCATTTAAAACAAACAACAAATGGAAGTTGATAAATTGGAATTTGGAACAATGACTAGCGCATGAAAGCAACTGCAACAAACTTTAGCAGGCCGCAAAGGATTCAGTTATTGATTCGACAACAGGTAAGTGTAACAAAAGCTTTTGAACCCAGTTTTTTTTCCGCAAAAAACTAAAAATATCACATACTATAATTATCTTCCTTTTTAAAAATATTTAAAAGACTGAAGTACGCACAAGACACTTCTTGTGTTGGGCAGACTATTGCGTGTCCTTATTTCATTCAATTTTGTTTGTAAATACTAACACATTTAGAGGTTTTTTCGAATCTGATTAGATTGGTAATTTATATTGAGTGTGGGTGCTTGTTAATAGTAACTTTATGCCTTTGAGTTCATATATGCCATGTATTTTTTTCAAGGCTTAACATCATCCTCGCAATATGAAAAAGGGACATAGTTGCGAAATCTGGTTTGAATGATGTACGGGCGAAGCTATCTTGAATTTTTCATGACGGAAGTGATAAACGGTTTTTGCAGGCGTATTGGCTGGTAGTTGAACTAGAGTTTTCGGTCAATTGTAGAGTCGAAAATATCTTAAGGTTCCCCCTTTCTATGAAGTGATGTGTGGAATGAACTTACCCTAACTAAATAACTCCATTCTAAGCTCAGATCCATTCAAAATGAAAAATGCTTCAAACACGAAAATTAACACTATTCACGTTGTTACTTTGACCCATACCATCAGATTTGACTGAAAGTCAGGCCTCTAATATAATTTTCAATGATTCAAGGGCTCACAATCCCATAAAGGCAGTGTACAACGAAAATAATTCCTTGAAACACCGTCCAAGGCGTATTGAGCCTTAATCGTTTGAAAAATTAAATCCAAAAAAAGAAGAAGATGAAGCAGGAGAGTAAGTTGAAGACCCTATCTACATATCCCATCAAATGGTGCACGCCAGCAAAAAGGCAAATAAAAAAACAAAACAGATTCCTATGTCATATCATTTAACCATCTTTCACACGCAGCTCACTTTAAAAAATTTCACGGAATAGCGCTTACCTTGTGCAGGTCTCTAATTCAAATCAAATTCAGATACAATGTCCATTCGTTACATTCAAATGTTCATATCTATAGTACGTTGGTAAGTGCTGGCTGCCCATGTCCAGATAGATCAGATGAAGCAACAGCCAAAGCAACAACAAAAACTTCTACCTTCAAAAAACCTCCTCCAAACTGTCGAACAAACCAACGAACCAACTATCGCACACCAAACGATCATGTGTGTTGTCGGTCTTTCTGATTAAAATAAGGTTCCCAGAATATCCATTCACATCTTATCTGCCATCCTAATCGAATTCCTTTCATCAATGTCAAACCTCCACCAAGAAATAAAGTAGAATAAAAAATAACAGCAGCAGCAACAACAAAAAGAACTCTACGCTTTCGTGGCTTCATATATCTTCGTATGTTAGTAAGTTTTACAGTACACGCGTGTATGACTAAGATATTTTGGGAAGCAAGCACACATGCTCATATTGGTGCAAGGAGAATATTGAGGAGTTGAGTTTTCGGGGCAGTTTGAACAAACTCGACAATGTTATTTCTCTTTTTTTTTTTGCAGACCTCTCTATGGTCTTCACTTATAAATTTTTGTTCTTATTCTTTGCTTTTGTTGTTTGCCCACAAGATGGACCTTATTGCGCCTTATCTTCCAAGTCGTACTCTATAATATGGGAGATATACGAGTAGTTCGTCCGTTCGTTTGATGACCATTCCGGATTTTACGGTGGCTCCGTCCATGGTAGACATTTCGGCGTCGCCGTTTTGAGACCGCTTGTCGGTTGTTGTTGTTGTTGTTGCACTTTGTATGGTAACTCGACCCATTGATATATGATCTTTTGTACTAAAACGTGCACGCATACATCGATACAAACATTTTGATTCGTAAATGGCCTTACAAGGCATTCTGAAGGAAAGATATCCAAGAAAATCTAGATACAATACTTCCATACAAGTCAAAATGGGATCTTGGGTTGATTGTCACGGTTTGGATGCGAGTTAAAGGAAGGGAATAGATTATTGTGATTTTTTTTAAAAGGTTTTCGGTCTATTATTCAAAGGAAATCAAGCGATCAAAGATCAGTAAGGATGAGCAAATTTGGAAGAAGAAATTCCGAAGGACAAAAAAATAAGTACACATAGACCTGATGTTTTGCTCGTGGATAGTGGAATTCGATTGTTGTTGCTAAATGATTTAGGAGAAGACCAGTAATAAATGTAATCCTTGAAGTTCATGATAATGGAAACTGAAATAATGTTCCTCGAACGGAATGACTCCTTCTTTGCACTTTTGCACTAAGGTGAATGGATTAAACTGATTTTTGCCGTTGATAAGTTTGCTTGGACAGGAAACGTGAAAATTTGGGTACCTTAGGTGCCAGAAGTCAGAGTCGTTTTGTGATGGCGATATTCTTACATAGACCCTGAGGGTCTCAGGCGATTGCTTTATCCTTTCACTTATTTGCAAGAGTCTATTTCGATGCAGCAGATCTTACCTGGTTATGTAGGAAAGTGCCGAAAATCATTTTTTTTAAATTTTTAATGCATGAACAATTCAAAGATCAACCTACTAAAGCGTTTAGCAACTGCTCTGGATGGGAACCTTGTCCTGGCTGTATTTTCTCCTTGTTGCAACGGATAGTTAGTTTGCGAGCAGGAGAGCCAGCATTAGTAGTACAAAGAACAAATCTGGCAGCTTCATTAGGTACAACGTTTTGTTCCTTTTTCATTGGTACAAATGCTGAACATCTCCGTACAATTTTGGCTGAAAATACCAGATTTTCGTTCTGGAAAAGGTACATCACTACATGAAAATGTTCAACACCGATGTTTGTTCGCGATCCTCACCCCTTCTCGTTAGATCATCGATTCGTTCATTCATGTCCTGCACATCTCCTGCGATACGGTGTGTCTGTAAGCTTCTGTTCCCACAAATACTCTTCAGTGTTGTTCAATTTTTTTTAAATAATTCTGACAGATAACACAGCTGTCAATTCCTTAGTTGAACTTTCTGTGTCCCGAATGAGCATTATAGTCCTGCGCCTACGTGTATCGCAAATGTGTCCGCATGGGAAATGTTACCCTAGTAAGATTGAAATTGGTTTTTGTCATAAGTTCCAGTGAATTCGCTGCGGCGTCCACTCTGGTTTCCATTTTGGAGTAGTCTGTGCGCAAAGCTATTTTCTCCTGTAAATTAACATCATCTTTTTTTACCTTTTTTTCGTCGTCTTGTTGCACTATTTTGGCACTTCCAAGGGCCTCGGTCCAACAGTTGCTCCCTGAGAAAACTGCTCCTAGTGGCAGTGCTAGTGCTCCTAGTCTTCAACAATATTTTGCTAGCCAGCGATTATGTGATCATGTTCACTATGAGATCATGGCTTCATATCATGGATCATGGCTTAGTGTCCAAGAGTGTTCCTTGCAGGGCGAGCAGATCTGAATCAATGGAGGAAGTTTTTTTTTGACAGGAGTTGACATACATCCCAAAACGTTTAGTAAAACACAAAGAACTCAACCATGAATATATTTTCAGGTGCGCCGGGTATCTGGTAAGCCTTAACCCGCGTGAATGGATAAGCTCATTGGTTTATGCTTCTTCGGGGACTAGGTCTTTTTGGGTGGTTAAAGTTCCATTTCTAGGTGCCTTCTGTTTTTGCTAATTAAAATGTTGGAAATGCTGAATGTATTGTGACACCTGATCCTGATGTATGACGCAGTGGGGACACTAACTGACAAATTTCAAGTCTTTTCAAAAAGAGTTGCTCCGCCCAGGAGGAGCATGTAATACTTGAAATAGTTGGAACGGAAACCAGGATGCGATAGTATGACAACTAATCGCGACATAAAGTTCATGAATCAAGAGAAAACTATAAATATAGAAAGTATGAAACCTCATCCATTTATTTACTGGTCAAGAGAAAATTTTTTATCAGTTTCTTTCTTCTGATCAAGTCGACAAACATTGAATCCAAACTCTAGTTGGTTTGACTAGTTTGAGTGACATGTGTTACTGTTGTTTATTTTTTGATACGATGAAAAACATAAGCGTATAAGCCACCGCTGGCAATAATATATTCTTTCATTCTTTTTTGCCTAGTAACTGAATGCCTATTGAACTTAGTTTGTTACCAAACTGTCACTCTTCCTTTTGTTTAACCTATCAAGCTTCAGCCCTAAATAAACAAATCTTAGTCAGCTAGAAAATATAATCCGGATCCATTCAACATATTACTCATATAGATATGAAAGAGTTGCATAAAAATATATCGCTGATGAATTAACTCAAATGTTTTGACTGTTAATTTGGTTTTTATTTTTATTTTTTGAATATCTAGTATAAAATACTTTTACCGTCTTACAAGACGTTTACAGGGCTTTAAACGTGAAAAAATTTAGTGACGAACGTAAATTTCAAATCCAAACAGAATCTGAGCTCATGTGTAAAGATAAGCCGTCAGTAGATTTGCTTCTAACCATATATAGAAAATAAATCGAAGATTGTTGATGCGCATCTTTATCTTTGTAAAATATTGACAAAGCAACTTGTTGGACAAAGAAGCGGCAATCGTATGATTTGTCCAACGATTCTGGACAAATATAAAGAAATCATGAAAATTACATCATCCATCGTCATCATTCGTTGTACAGATAGCGAGCAAAATATAGTAGTAATGCTTTAACGAGTTCTAGCTATTGTCAGCTATCATCAATTTCAAAATGGTTTCAACAACCTTATAGTCAGGAATTTTCCGTGTCTGATCACTTTGTGGACAACGACATAGGTGACAATAAATTTACATCGTTGAAAGGTAAATACCGGGTTTTACTACAGCCTCAGACGTGAATTTAACGATTTCCAATACGTTTCCTTTCATATTTTCTCTAAAGCTACTTACAATTTTATTTTTCTTCTCTGGAAATGTATCCTTCTATGTATAGTACACAGAAGGATATTCGTCTATTTAGGGGATTTTGTGTTTCCTGGACAACTTTGCGAATCTAGAGAACTGACACACAGCATAAGTCCTAATATACTGTTTAGTCACTCAATTTCCTAAACTGCACGAAATATTTAGTTATTTCGATCCTTCGATTATCTTTTGATCATCTAATTGACATTGATTAAGGCTTGCTACAAATAATCATAAACTCAACTTTTTCAGTGAAATCCCACTTCTGACACCATCTAGATTCAAGGATTTGTTGGACCTGTGCGGTACCTAGAAGTTCCGGTTATTTTTGTATTTGGTTATGATATTCGATTCTACATCTAAGTTTAGTAATCGTTAATCTCTTATTTGTGTATTTACTCACAATATTTTGTACAATATCTTTTGGTACTTTCTCTATTGTTCAAGATGAATCACTAATCACTCTCCCAGTCATGTGAGGTGTTTCACAGTAAGCTTTCTTGATTTCTCTTTCGCTTTTTTAAGATTGTGTTCCATCTCTCTTTTTTTCGTTTCTTGGTTGCTTTTGTTTATAGGTCAGCATTTGATCGTGGATTCAGTGCGCCCGATTTTTTCTTGAAACCAAAATACATTATACACATCACACTAGATGTAATGTAACACCTAGTAACCATACAACTGGGTTTACATATTCTTTCCTGAATCGTACGGAGCTAAATAGGTAACGTTTCATTATTGATTGGTGGCGCTACAGACCATATCGGTCCTTAACCTCTACACAAACCATGAGAGTGCAAAAAACTCATCAATTCAATCTTTTCCGTGTATTTGACCTTAGGCTTACGTGTACATGTTGAGATCGTCCGATGATTGTTGCTATTTTCTGCAAAATAACAAGAAAAAAATTAAAGGAATGTCGGTCTCAATATCTTATCAAAAAATGATAAATGATTTACCAAGTATAGATAAGCCATTGCCTTATTCAAGCGACTGTCGTTAAAACATTCGCGAAAATACTAAAGACGATTTAGCAAAAAAAGTCAACATCTGATTCGTATTGATTTACACGTGGTACGTGCAATTTATCACATATCGATTCCATACTCAATTCATGACTCATATTGTTGCAATTTTCTAACACTAGCGCATATGTGTCGAGTCCCTGTAAGCGCACAACACGGATGTGCAAAGTATTATATCCGCAAATTGCAAAAACCAATTCGTTTATTGTTTCTACTTGTTTGTTTGAAGGCAGGATAGCACAGAAAAAAAAACTGTTTCAAAGTATTCTGTCTGTGTATTCTGTTTCAAAGTTCAACCCCTGAAACTTCAGGGAAGGAATAGAAATTCAAATGCACGTGCTAATTTTTGCTAATAATTATTTAATGTTGCAAATTAACAAAAAAAAAATATAATAAAATTTATTTTGTTATTCAACGGTTGAGCAGGGGGCTCTAATCGTTTCTTGATAGGAAATCTGTTGAAGGAAGGTGAACTTTGGTAAAACAGAAAGATAATCATTTAAACCGTTGAAAATAAAATGATGTCGAACAATTGAAAAATTATTCCAGCAGGAACAAGTGGAAAAAAAGTGAAATTACACAATCGGGTGACCTTAATCCAAAGACAAGGTTTTGTCAACACGGATCATTGGTTCGAGCCTTATCAATTTCGTTAATGTGGAGTCAAGCAGTCTGGCAATAATTGAAATCGAGGATTTACTTTTGTTGTAATCAATTTTCAATAAATATTGATACCGTTTCTGCGGAATTCTGTGTGAGGAAATTAGGTTAGTGAGGGCATATTGTATGTTTTGTATCAGCGATTACTGTTGTAAGGAGCACTTTGAAAAAGAGATTGTTTTGATTGATTGGCCGATCATGCGATTCAATGATAATTAAACAAAAACAAATTTATGACATAGAGTTGTTGCTGCCATCAATTGAAAAGATGGCATCATAATTAAAGGTTTCGTTATATATGACAATATATAAGAAACTTTTCCGATTTCGAGATTCTTTCGCTGTTCTTCAACGTCTACACGCCTTTTATTATACAACCCAATCCGACTTAAGCTTGGACAGTGAATAGCAAGAACACTTATGGGCGACATCTCCCAGAAAGAGATAAAAAATCACAAGTAGTTTTGCGCTTGTATTGAATTTTCTCGCTAAAGCTTTGGGAGGGCAATGTCTTGTCGAACGAAAGAATTATAAACAATTTACGATTGCAAATAAAATTCTACTTATTTTGGTTGAATTCCGTTCAGAAGCTCAGAAGACGAATTTTTAAGTAAGACGATACATTATGACTGTCCTTAACCATCCGTCAGGCGCGATCGATCTTATGGGTATAGACACAGCGTAGCAAAACCTGCCTGGAAATCCGCAAAAGTCTTTGTAGTTGCTCAAAAGAGGTGTCAAAATTTCTTGCCCTGAGCAACGTTACACAGTTACTGGTTGGGAGTTTCGTGTCCCTTCTCAGCAATCAGGGAGGGTGGGGTCATGGGTATGTGAGCTATTAGTTTCATAGGTTTTCCGAGCTTGTGGACGCGCTGGAAGAATTTAACATATACGAACAGTTTTCTCTCAATCATATTCAGGCAACAATTCAGGGAAATAAATTTTTTCGAACTTTTCATTTTGTTTCATAACAAAAACCGGCAAAAATCTCAAACCTTTCCGGTTTGCTCTAACATGGTGGCAAATGAAAGGACTTACTCTGAAAAATGTAGTCCAATCCGTTGTGAGAGGTATCGCACTATCTAATCGTCGTCATATAGGGTAGAACTGTGCGTCTATGATCTCATGTAAATTGCATCTTTTGCATAGTTTCCCAATTTAGCGATGAACTGAAGGGCTCACGAGAGGTTGTGGTTCGTACAATATAACGATCAGTCCAGAAATTGCTGCAATATTTTTTCTCGAATTTACCATCAAGAAAACCGCATGAGGCGAACCGTCTTAGACAAGGCTAACAGTTTTAGAAACTGCCAAAACCTCAAAGTCTTCCGATTTGCTCGAACGAGGTATCAAATCGAAGCACATGCTCTGAAATAGGGCTCGATCATAGGAGCCCTATGATCGCCGTGAAAAAGGGTAGAAGGTAAAACCTGCGGCCACATGTAAATTTTGTGTGTTCTATGATTTATGAACTCAGCGAAGCCATAAGTAAACTCTGGGTAGACCGTACATTGTGCGGATGAGCGCAATCCTTCCTAATCCTTGGGCAGAATGCAACCCCTAGCTGGAACCCCAATTTAACGTTTAAACTTGCATAAGGAAAGCCTGACGTCTCCCAAAGCTGTATGGGGTTTGTCTCGAAATCTGTTAAAACTTCAAAGTTTTCCGTATTGAGTAACAACTTCCGATTGAAGTTGTTGCTTTGAAGAATACCGTGCAATTATTGGAGTATGATTTCTCACTCTCTACCAGTAGTCAGTAAAGCGGGAGTCGTGGTGGTGCAAGCACTTATAGGATTGTGTAGGATGCGAGCATTCACAGGAAAACGGCAGAAAAGATGTTACGTATTGCGAGGTGTAGGCGACATTCAACAAGCATAAAAATATATATACATAAGTAAGAATACAATTAAAATAGAAATATTTATAGTTATGTTTAAGGTAGTTACTAAGTTAAATAATATTGATAGCAAACCAAAAAAAAAAAAATAAATAAAAAAAAGTCTCAGTATAATTAAATGTCAAAGAAAAAAGAATTTCTCAAAAAAAAAAAATTTCAGTCGCAAAAAAAAAAGAAATTCTTGGAAGAAATTTGCGATAAATTTTCTATGGATTTGATTCACTAGGTTGTTGTGTACGTATCAGTATAAATAGCATAGAAATTGTAACGTACAAATAACCAATTCAAGTAATAGAAGTATTGAGGAAGACAATTATAGTATCGAGTATCGAGACAAATAACTAATTCAAGTATCAATGCAAGTAATAAAGTATCGAGATAAATAACCAATTCAAGTAATAGAAGTATCGAAGAAGACAATTATAGTATCGAGACGAATAACCAATACAGGAATCAATCATAGTATCGAGACAGATAACGAATAGCAGAATCAAGTCAATATCGAGACTAACAATAGAGGGAGCTCGATCCAAGGTAGCACAACGGAACCGGGGAATCGTGAAACCAGCTACGGTGCAGATTGTGCTACAGGAAGCACGATCCGAGGAAGCCAGTTAAGTTGCACATTCCTGCTACAGGAAGCAGGATTAGAGGCAGCGCAGTAGAACAACTGAAGTCCCGAAACGAGCTAAAGTGGAGGTTCCTGATACAGGAAGCACGATAAGAATCAGCTCAGCACAATTCAGTGTCCAGAATCAGCACAGCACAATTCCTAGGTATCCGGAATCAGCGCAGCACAATTCACAGGTGCACAATTCTCAATTAACATTTTTTAATATTGATCCATTTAGTTTTAAACTAACATGAAGGAGTCAACTTTGTCCTCTGTGTGTGTGTGTGTGTATGTGACATGGAAGGATCAGGGCTTGAAAAATCTCCTAACCCCCACGCCCACGCGGTGAGCTAGTCGGTTTAAAGTAACTTTCTTCGGCCGCCATTATGCGCCCTTTGTATTTTCAAATAACCTTGTCTCTTCAAAGTTGTTCCTTTCTTTCGCTGCAGGTGCACAATTCCTAGGTATCCGGAATCAGCGCAGCACAATTCACAGGTGCACAATTCTCAATTAACATTTTTTAATATTGATCCATTTAGTTTTAAACTAACATGAAGGAGTCAACTTTGTCCTCTGTGTGTGTGTGTGTGTATGTGACATGGAAGGATCAGGGCTTGAAAAATCTCCTAACCCCCACGCCCACGCGGTGAGCTAGTCGGTTTAAAGTAACTTTCTTCGGCCGCCATTATGCGCCCTTTGTATTTTCAAATAACCTTGTCTCTTCAAAGTTGTTCCTTTCTTTCGCTGCAGGTGCGACCGATCGGTTGCCCCCCCCCCCCCCCCCCCGATTATTACTTATTCATTTATAATTAGATATTTTATATTTTTTTGAAAATACATAACAAAGAACATACAGCAAAGAAGAATAGAAAAAAAGTTGGCAGTTTAGGAACATGTATCAAAAAAAAATTCAATGAAGGATTGTAATATTTATTCCAAATGATAAGAACATGTTGTGAGGTAAGGAACTCAATTAGAGGTATCACCAGGATTTTTGACATTTGGTTTTGACATTTGGGTTGACACTTGGACCTTTCTGGCAAGCATGACAAGGCCTACGTTAGCAAAGCGGACACTGAGACTTTGACTTTAGCTTTTATTTCGCTGAAGAAATGAACCCTTCGTATGCTTTCACTGAGTACACAGTTTTCCAATACTTTTACGCAATTAAAATGTGAAATGAGTCTTTACTAAGTCTTTACGGGTCAGAATAAATTTTGAAAATTTTCAAATAATTATCCGATTTAGCTGACACAAGTGTTAAGCCCCTCAAATCTATCATGTCAGCAATAATTTAATGGCAAATGTTGAACAATCCAATTTCTGTCTACCCCAAAAACTTTTCATCTGTTTGATCGCGATCCAGAAAAATGTCAAGATCTGCATAAACGTATAGAAGACATAAATTAATCAACACGAAATGTCGTAAAGTTTTCACCATTTTAACATTATCAACCGTTAAATTTTTTTTTAATGTTAACTTTGTTATGCATTTCGTTAATTTTATTTATTTGTTTCGGTGGGGCCACAAAGTCTTCTTGCTAATTTCTTGCTAGAATTTTGTTTTCTTCTTCCTTTTTTTTGTGTTTTCAGGAAAAAAAAAATTTTGGCTTGCGTTTCGCTACATTTTGTTGTTGGCTCCGTGCGCATGTTTACGTGTTCACTATCCCTCGGCTCTTTATTCAACCTTACAAAGCACAACGTACTAATTTATAAATCTTTATGGCAAATCACCAGAAAGTTGCTTAGCATGACGCATCTTCAGAGTATGTTATGTCAATTTCGACTTAAATGCGTATACGTTGTACAAGAAGAGCCAAAAGAAAGAACGAAAGAAACAGAAAACAAAAAATAAATAAAAATAAAAGACATTACAAATTTTATGTGGTAGATGCATGTCTTTTATCTATGCGTATGTGAACTATAGGTATGTCATTCGACGAATAGGTTTGCCAAAATAAATTTTGTTGATCCTAGTTGAAGAAATGTGGTGAATCAACAGCGGCTCTGAACCTTATTTTTAATCAATTCGGTTAAGTTTGCGAGCATTGATAGCTATAATATAAGAAAGGAGTTAGAGTACTAAAAGAAATGTCAATTCAAATGAGCATGAAATGTTGAATAAAGTCAGCCGCTTTGTTTTGAAGAAAAGTTGGTTGGGCCAATCTACTGCCCATACTAGATTCCAATATTTCGCTAGGATGTAAGGATGTATCGCAAATCCTCGTACGCAGCTTAAGTATAATGTTTTGCTTTTTTTCGTTCGAACCAACCTAATAGCTAACAAACAACACACTCATACCCCGCAAATCAATAGTCCTTAAAAGTCAATTCGGATGCATTTGATCCTGACTCTACCACTGTTGTATATACCAAACAAAATTTGAAAAAATCCAATCAAAGAAACGGACAGGATACACAGATTATCTTCAGACGATAGTTGAGCATCTCTGTATTCTCATACCGCAGCATCTTAGCAGAATACCTGTCGCCGTTCGGTCTCTGTAAGAATACTTTCTTACAAATACCACACCAATCATTCTGTGAATACTACAAAGTGATGGCTATGTGATTCGGTATTGGGTTTTAGAAGACAAACCCTCAAACATGAAATTACATCATCTGAATCGTAGCTGAACAGTTATTTCAGACAAACTAGCAAAAAATAAGATCTTGAATCTTTCCGAAAGCTTCAAACTCGATTTGTAAGACAGATTACTTCGGAGGGAAGACAACTTTGAAAAAAAATTCAAAAAAAAAATCGACAAAAACTTGATTTGCCTAAAATGTATGACATGTCTCTGTTCATGCTGTCTTGTTGCTGTTGTCATTGTCGCAGGTTCCAAAAATATAAACATCATGTTGGGCTTGTCGCATAAAATATGTACATAGGTGGATAGTTACATACATGCTACATATATATTAACTAGCGCTACATACGTGAAAAATGACATCATGTGCTATAAATATGATTCTAGGCGAAAAACTAACAGCGCATCAAAGCAGCAGCAGCAACAGCAGCAACTAAAACACCAGCATCAAGATCAGCGAGTAAAATAATAAGAAAGCAACGAAGAACACAGTCGCTAGAATAGATCCCTGTGGGATAACAGTTAAGAGGAATTTTTTCGCAGTCTTGCAAGACGCCTCTGATCGTGATCGAGATAATGATCATGGGATAGTTATGGTATTAGTATATCGGCAGTGCTATGTGATGTGGCGTTTTGCTTATTTGTTTGCCACTTTGGTGAATATATATGAGTCCATTCTAGCCATCCGTTCCGCATCTTAAAATACAGATGCCATAGTCCAGATACAGAAGCTAATCGCGAAATCATAACAAGAGGAATAAAATGACATAGTGAACGGACCTCGACACTGATCGCATCAATTACATAATCGAAGCGCTTGATACTCTCGAGATGGAGTGAAAAACAGCAACAAGAACGGTGTAAGCAGTATATTGGGATTGGGATACAGCAGGGTGTTGGTAGAGTTGTTGCTTGGCAAGGACAAAATAGAACGATCGCTGAAGCGTTTACCGCCTTTGATTCAGATTCTGGTCTCTAGGTCTCAGATTACGGCGGTCTTTGCTTGATTATTCAAGTTCTACGGTTGCCGGCAAAATCTAAAAGCTCATCGGTTTCATTCACCGCACTTTGTGAAAACTGATCTGAAATCAGGGATGGAGAATCATTTTCACGCTTGAATTGTCAGATTTAGTTGTCATATCAATTCAGTGTAAACGACACGATTTATTTCACTTGAAAGGACATTTTTTTTACTGCAGTTAGCACCTGTTTTGGAAAATTGCCCCATACTTGCGCTATGTTGTAAGGACTATTTGCGGGAAATTTTCTGCTTAGATGTTGTAAGGACTACAGCCATGAGTTATTCTGAATTTGATTTTCAATGCAGACCAATAAATTACAAAATACTTTTCAAAATATGAGAAGAAACTTCAGAGTGTATATAAGTTGGGCAATGATATACTTCATGGATAAAAACAGCAGGTTGTTTCAAAGAAATCTCGATTAACTAACGAGGATGAGCTAAATAGACCCTGGAGCAGCAGGTCCTTTTCATCTGCACTAGTTGTGAGAATCAATAAGGCTATCAAGATAAAGTTTTATATAAATTGGGACATCATTTATATAATTTTGGTAGCAGAAATATTTCACTCTGTTAGAAAATTTGTAACGAAAAAAAGGATATGCTTCGTACCGTCATTCGATTTTCTATCAAGCAAGGGAAACTTCTTCAGCCTAATTTAATAGATAAACACAATTTCTTGTCCAGATAAAACTATAGTTTACAAGTGGCGCAATCTCTCCAAGAGAGACAGGAATTCGATTGAGCCAGGTCGAGATGGCCTGATAGACCGAAGTGGACTCGCCTAATGGACTCCTTTATCAGTAGCCTAAAAAATTGATTATCAGCTACAACTTTTTTGAACAAGCTACACGATCGTTTTGGCATGACCAAGACGTTGTCAAAAATCGAAGCAGTAGTATATATGAATGGGACTGGAGATGAATATTCAATATTATGGCCCTGCCTCCAAGTAGGACTCCGTGTAGTAGCAGGGATAGGACCCACTCGAATGGAAGAATGGAATGTTCCAGATATTCTTGGGATTTCGTGCAGCGACACGGATAGGACCCACTACAATCGAATGAAGATGTTTCTGTCAACTAACCAATTAATGGGCACGAATTTCTGGAGTACAGAAAGGACCCTCCTTAATCATTACGTGATGTAAAGCATGTGATCAACCTATGAAAGGTACTTTTACGAGAATATTGAAATGGCCGATTTGGAAACCAAGCGTAGTTTTCGGTTCATTGCATGTTCTTCCAGCATCGATATTATTGTAGAAATGTTGAGCGCCAAGAGAGGTCCATAGCAGTTCTAACCGTTCAAACCATCCTCACCCTTAACTTTAGGAGAAATCTATTATGATGGACTATTGTGGCATCATAAACAAAAGACTCATAATCTAATGGGATTCAAGCGTTATTTTCTAGATTTTCTAGTATTTGTCAGGTAATCTAGATGAAGGTAGAACATTAAAGCCGAGGTGCGGTGAAATACGCATTGAAATTCTTTTAAAATTTGAATCCTTATAGAATGGCTGACACAATTCTACAGGAAAAATATGTTCCCCACAGTTAAATTACCTGGGCGTCCTGATAGATTCGAAGATGAGTTTTTCATAACAATCAGGGTAGCAGCTGACAAGGCTGCAGCGCGTGTGACGGCACTCACCCGATTAATGACCCACCATATCAAGGAGACGACTCTTAATGAGCGTTGTGCAGTCGCTTCTACTCTACAGATCAAAACTGTGGGGCGACGCTCTCAGCAAGAAGTTACATCGGAAGCGGTTAACACAGGTGCAGAGATAAGGAGCATTGTGAATCTCATCTCGCCCCGAACGGTCTTCGGGGCGGCAGTGCAGGTAATCGCAGGGGTGATACCCATCACCCTCCTTGCGGGAGAGCGCAGAAGTATTTACCTGCGCAGAGGCGAAGACCGAAGAGAAGAGATCAACAGGGAAGAGAGACGTCGCTCTCTCATCGATTGGCAACAGTCCTGGGAGCAAGAAACAAGGGGAAGGTGGACTGCACGTCTGATCCCTGACCTGAGGCCGTGGTTCAGTCGATTTCATGGTGAGACCGATTACTACTTGACCCAGCTCTTAAGCGGGCATGGTTGTTTTCGGTCCTACCTGTACAAAATTGACAAAGCACGGTCTCCTAAGTGTGTGTTTTGTGCAGGGGAACCGGATGACGCCTGTCACACATTCTTCTACTGTAAAAGGTCGAGCCAGTAGCGAGGGGTCCTACTCAGCGAAAGTGGAGAGCTCTGTCCGGAAACTATCGTCGGAGTAATGCTGAAAACAGTTGACAATTGGAATCGCGTGGCGCATTGTGCTCGGGCAGTGTTGATACTGAAAAAAGCTTTGTTGGAGCGCTGGGAGGCATCGGGGATGGATGAATCTCTTTTCTAGCACTTCCTTCCTCTCCCTTTCTTCCCATTAGGGAAGAGATTCCCATAATCCGAAGGCGCCTCTAGGCGTAGGAACACGAGGCCTAGCCCGAAGTAATGTGTGAAACGGTTCCAGGCTAGATTCTCAGGTTGACAGGGGAGGTGTTTAGTGGGTAGTCCAAAAGCATTTTGCGTCTGGGAGTCCCACACTCAGGGCGTAAACAGCCTTCACCTCCCTACCACAAAAAAAAATGACTGGGGCTTGCACTGCTGCATAAGTCAGACTGGATCGGTCATAACGTCGATGTTATGCCGACTGGATGCAAAGTCGGGCACAAAATTCTGACAAGGATTGCTGCTGCATCAATTTAGGGATTGGAAGAAGCCAAATAATGTAATTTTTAATTGTTTAATATTTAACAAGTATTATTTATCTATTTAATTTTTAATTATTTGCTCCTTACATAAGAGCTAAACCGCTGACCGATTTGAATCCATAAGTGCAATACTTGCACGTATTTTTAGGGTCAAAGTTCCGTTTATCCTAAGCAATCTAGTGTAAACTCTGATAAGACTACGTGAATGGCATTCACTCAATTGGTGGTCAATGTAGGGTACCCGCTTTATCAAGGAGACAAGTCCTGATTAGCATCGTGCAGTCTGCATTGCTGTTTGGGCAGCAATTATGGGACGATGCTCCCGGCAGCGAGTTGTACCAAAGGAGATCGGCACAGGTGGAGAGAAAAGGAACGCTACGAACAGGGATGGAATTTATATCTTATCGAACAGTCTTTCGGATTGAAACGTCAAACTCATCATCGTTCTGACAAGAGTAGGTTGAAAATTCTACTTGCATAGAAGCGAAGACCTCGGTAAGGTGATCGTTAGGGCTCCTACTCAGCGAAATCGGAGAGCTCTGTCCGGAAACTATCGTCGGAGTAATGCTGAAAACAGTTGACAATTGGAATCGCGTGGCGCAATATGCTCCGGCAGTGCTTACATTAAAAAAAGCTTTATTGGAGCGCTTGGAGGCATCGGGAATGGATGGATCTCTTTTGTAGCACTTCCTTCCCGTCCCGTCTTTCCCGTTAGAGAAGAGATACCCCATAATGCGAAAGCGCCTCTAGGCGTAGGAACACGAGGCCTAGCCCGAAGTAATGTGTCAAACGGTTCCAGAGGTTCTCAGGTTGACAGGGGAGGTGTTTAGTGGGTAGTCCAAAAGCATTTTGCATGTGGGAGTCCCACAATCAGGGCGTAAACAGCCTTCACCTGCCTACCACAAAAAAAAAAGGTGATCGTTAGGAAGGCAAGACACCCCTTTCTCAGCGATTGACAACAGTTCTAAGCTAGCGATATAAAAAGAAGCTTCCTGTTAGGTTCCAGGTTCAAATGTACGCCTGAATCCTGACTTGCAAGCGTGGATGTGTCAAATGCATGTTGGGACCGATTTCTACTTGGCTCCGCCTTTTAGCATGTTTGGATGTATTTCGTCTTACCTTTGTAGGATTGATAGATCAGTGTTTGTCATATAATATTTGCCAAAATTAGAATAGGTAGTGGCAATTGGGGTAAAACTGGAGAGGTCTTTTTACAGTTACACACTTATCAGGTAGATGTTTAGAATTTTTGACATATGGTAACCGCGTTTTGACAGGGTGACAGCTTCTTTGGGCTTTTTCAAAAATACTTGGTAGAGCTTATCCCGTAAATTCTTGATCGACCATGATTCTATCAGTGTTAGCTCGAAAGGAGAGGACGTGATAGTCTGAAAGTTACCGTGGATGCTACTATTTGCTACCCGCTTTTGCTAAATATTGAAGATCTAGTTATAATAATAACAGTGGAAATCAACTGATAATGATTGCAGGTTTGAGAGCTATACGCTTCACTTTATTGATACCAAGTCGATAGTAAAATCAATATTGCTTGATCTAGGAAAGGGATTTCTATCAAAGAAATCGGTTAACCAAAAGTTGGAAAATGAGGAAAAGAGATAGCTACCAAGAGAGATAGCTTCTAAGAGATAGCTTCCAAGAGAGAACTCTCTGAATTATTGTCCGATTTGAGATCGTACGATGAAGGATAGTTAAATGAGATGGCAGTGAGGCATTGCGGAAATTGAAAATTTAGGAAAGAGACCACAAGCGTGACAGTATTGGTTGAATAAGGACACTTAAACTGCTGTATAGGACAGATTCAGGTTGGTCTGATTCAGGTCTGGAATTCTGTTGGAAGCTTGTGGTTGAGTTTAGTCATACCAGTTAAGTATTGATACAGAAGTGGTTAAGAAGGAAAGTATGCATAGAATGTAAAATTCAGAGTTTATCATATCCTTGATTAGTAGCGTTTTCGGTATTGTTCGTTATGAATGTGCACTGCTTTAGACAGCAAGTTGAAATCTTGCAAGGCAAAGTATACGGGTATAATTTTCGATTTTGGGAAGGATGAACGAGGTGGATTGTTAAAAAGGAAGTAGTTTATAGATCACGTAGGATGACCGTTATAAAATACTTTTCTATAAATTTGTCAAAAACAGGGCAGTGATTCAATTCGTTTGGCATTGAAAATCTGTCTTTCGTTTACCGACAGAACTTAGAACCAGGATAAAGAATCCTTGAATATTGTCTGTATCCAGGCACCAAACAAATCAATCCCTTTGCGTAAAAATCAACTGTAATTGCCTGTCCATCAGTTCTTAACGATATGGTTGGAAATGCTTGTCAAGCTGACTCTCCTCAGTCTAACCTAATATAGAATGTGCAGATAAGATGTTCATAGGATTACGTCATGCTAAATCAAACGCTTACACATTAGCGAACATATGTTTGTACATATCAACTGGCATGCGTGTGTATGTTTGTATGCATGATTGTTCATTCTAGAAATATGCTTACAAAAGATCGAGAGAGAGATCAGATTTTGATTGACAGGTTGTGGAAATTGAGCTGATCCATACAATAAAATATTCGCAATTCCATGCTGTATTCTGTGCAACTTCAAGGAGGTGGCTTGCCTTGGTAAGCAAATCTTCAATGTATATACTAAATAGAACATGCTTAGCCATTAAGTTAACATGTGTCAGGCGATTATATGAAGAAACTCATTCTTTTTCGAAACGCACTTAATATCTGATGGATTAAATAAATAAATAAATAATGAATGAATGTGATCTGTTTATTTGTTTCATATTTAAAATGTATCACTCAGCAAAATAAATGAGGTAGCAAATTTTTTTGTCGCAATACATTTAGATTTCTTTGTTTATTGAAATTGTGACATCGAGTTATTGTTTATATTATATATGATATATCAGGCTTTAACGTTCAGTGGGTGCATCCAACTCAAAAGATATTTGATATTGTTTAAATTGAGGTTAAAAGAAATTATGATCTGCCCGGAAAAAATCTATCTATGCGTTGAAGTACAAAAAACAAAAAAAAAAATCGCTGGTGCAACGAAAAAATTCCTTCAAATACCACCTACTGTTGTTGACTCACAAACATTCAGCGTGCCAAATGCAAATATCCTTGCTTTCAAGAGCCTCTTATCCATTTCAAATTTAACGCCTTGCTATTTGCTGATCGCACGGCATATGTTGTGTTAGTACTTCCTTCATTATAAATATGAAAATGAATCTTTTGCTTGTTTAGGACCAACATTACACCACTTGACACTACTTGTATTGCAGCAAGGACTTTCGAAAGAACCCCTGATGACATCTGATCGAAATGGTTACGGTTCAAATGTGGTGTGAGGAAATGCAGATAAGTGTGTTTGGACTTATTCCGTTTGGTTTTGGGCCCAAGTGAAATTGTTGGGTCAATCCGAAAAAAATTTTTTCTTTTATTCTTGCATTTGCGTGGGTCAACTAAACGGGTTCGCTGATTAAAGTCTATGATAACATCGATGAACCTTTGCATGGTTTCAAGAATAAGAAAAACCCATAATTGGTTCAAATTGTTTTCGAGTTTCGAAAATTTCGATGAATAAATACAATGATGGATGTTTTTCGCGAAAGTTCCACATTCGCCATTTTGTCGGCTGACCAAATTTCATATTTTTACACTCAAGGTAACTTTATATGGTTGCTATGCCATCAACCCCATCAAATTACTCATGTCTATCCAACACCCTCACCTGACCAGCTTGACGCTCGCTGTCACTTAAATGTTCGCCATAAATTTTCAAATTTTTCGTGGTAAAATCCACTAATTGCTGCTTCCTTTGCACAGGTACGACTTACCTCGATGCGAGATGAAAGTTAAAAGGAAAAGCGTGTGAATGCGTGGCGATCTATTTTCCTCGGGCGGTGAAATATTTTTTTTTTGTCTAAATTTTTGCATTTTTTTCTTCTTGTTTTTGAAAGAAACAGAAAAAGAATTTCATAAACATGGTCCCTGCGGTCTAGGTCTAGTATTCCTTCACGACTAGAAAATCTTGGGGATAGTTATAACACTCTTCTCTCAGTGTGGATCTCTACACGTAATCTTATAAAAATTCCGAATGACGCCAATCCGCGTATGTATTTTTAGGCGAAACACTTGACGAATTACACACTAAAATGCCGCGGTTGGAAAACAGTTGGACGAACTGATGATGAGGCTGAGGATGTGGATGAGGTTGATGATGATGATGATGGTGATGTTGATGATGATGTTGTTTGGCGCTGCTTTGTCTTGTTTGTCGCTATAAAAATTTTGAAGCTTTCTTTTGATTTTTAGCGATAGTAAAAAAAGATTTTAGTACCGTGAGAAGTTGTTAAAATGTGTGCTTTACTTTGTTGTATATGTTATGGTAGTTGTTGTTGTTGTTGTCGTCGCTGTTGACACATCATTGAAATAATTTTTCTTTCTTTGAATTACGAGTGAACTGAAGCTCATGCAATATATATAAATATATTTTTTTCCGGACGTTAAGTAAGTCAATTGTGGTGAGCAGAATGAGCCCAAGACAGCAACAAAAAAAAAAAAAAAATTGTTATCCATTGACGCCACTTGAAGTTATTGAAAGTACTTACATTTGCATTGCAAACATTCTGTAAGCGGCAGTAAGTCTGTTGCTATGAAGTCTTTTCATGTTACCGATCGAAGAATGACTAAGAGATGGTGGTTTGATGGAGAGTTGCCAGTTGTAATGGTTCTTTGAATGGTTTCCAAAGAAAAATTTTTTCCTTTTCATTTCATGTCATGTCATGTCACGTCGATTATTTTGAAGTTTAAGAAGGCTGCGTTGAGGACTTTGGCTGTTTAAACTAATTAAAAAAAAAAAAATCTTTTAAATAAACAAGAAAAAAAATTTGGTCACATAAAAAAAATCGGTCACAAGTCAAGCAGACAACTGATTTGTTTAAAACGAATGATTTTTAATTTTAATAAAGCATTCTTTTTCAGAATTTACATTAAACATAGATTTAATTAGTTCACTAACTCGGAATCGTCAAAATCGACAACCAAACCTGAAGTATTCAAATAAAATAATTTTTGAGTGTTTTAAGTAGCCTAAAATAATGTCAAAATGAATATAAAAAAAGGGAAAAATGGAAAAACTCCAAGGATTCCAAGCCAAACAATTCAAATGCTAGTCTTTCTAGACGAAGAACTTTGGTCCGGCCTGCTCTGCCCGGTAGGCGAGGATTTGTTGTGAGCTTTGGCTTGAACATATACGAGGGTCGTTTGATAAGTCCCTGGCCCAAATGACAAAACGTGGTTTCACGAAAAAGTTTTTGCTGTCGCTAGGTAGATGGCACTTTCGAACGGTCTCATGAATTTTTTCAGGTTTCTGTAGGTAACAGTTTGTTTTTGGCAGCCATTCTAAGTTGACGTGTCACGCAAATCGTCAGCGATGGAGCACGTCCAGTACCGAGCGGTCATAAGATTTTTTTATTCAAAAGGTTTAACGCCGGCCGAGATAAAAGTCGAACTCGATCCCGTGTATGGTGAAGCCTCGCCCTCATATGCAACAGTAAAATTTTGGGTTGCTGAATTCAAACGCGGGCGTACGAGTGTTCTTGACGAGGAGCGTTCCGGGCGGCCAAAAATTGTGTTGACGGACAAAAACGTTGAAAAAGTGCACGATTTAGTTATGAGTGACCGTCGACTTAAAGTGCGTGACATAGCTAAGTCCATAGGCATCTCAACTGAACGGGTGCATCACATCCTAACAGTTGATTTGGACATGAAAAAATTAACTGCGCGTTGGGTGCTGCGCCTGCTCACAGTCGACCAGAGACGCACCCGAGTCGTGACTTCAATGGCGTCTCTCGAACTCTACCGTAAGAATCCTGACGATTTCTTGAGGCGTTTCGTTACTGGTGATGAAACGTGGGTCCATCACTATACTCCGGAGATGAAACGACAGTCGATGCAGTGGACTAAGAAAGGAGAACCGGCTCCAAAGAAGGCAAAGACGGTCCAATCGGTGGGGAAAGTGATGGCCACCATTTTCTGGGATAGTAAGGGGATTATTCTGATCGATTACTTGGAAGAGAGGAAAACCATTAACGGGGAATATTACGCAAAACTTTTGGGCCGTTTGGACCAGGCAATCAAAAAGGAACGTCCTGGTTTGATGAAAAAGAAGATCTTGTTCCAACAACGACAACGCCCCTGTCCACACCTGCGCGGTTTCCATGTCCAAATTACACGATTTGCGGTATGAGATCGTTGACCACCCACCTTATTCGCCCGACTTGGCCCCATGTGATTTTTTTTTGTTCCCCAAATTGAAAACTCACCTCGGTGGACAAAAATTTTCATCGAACCAAGAGGTGAAAGACGCCGTTTCCCAATTTTTTGCAGACTGTGACAAAAATTTCTTTTTGAACGGTATGAAAGGACTTGAGAAACGTTGGACCAAATGTATTAACCTCCAGGGAGATTATGTTGAAAAATAAAAAAAAAATTTCCGGAAAAAATGCTTTTTTCTTACTTGGGCCAGGGACTTATCAAACGACCCTCGTACGATTTAGAGCAGTATCCACCACTTACCATTATTTTGAGCATCGTCGTAGCCTGGAACAAAACTCAGATTATATTTAACGATATCTGCGAACAGACGCAATTGAAGACTTGTTGAAAAGTAGAGGAGTGCCGATCAACAAGTCTGTTTGTCATTAATCAGGTCAAATGACAGTCGGAATGACATTAGTCAAAGAATACCCTGGGAAGAGTCTAAATGCTTATTTCATCGTTTCAAGTGAGTTTCGACCGGTTTCTGGCGCAAATTTCCATTTGAAAATTACATACTTGTCCAGAAAAAATATTTTTAAAGAACGCCCTGTTGAATTGGGGCCGTTTCTCCTAAGAAAATCTACATTTCATGCATCCTTCTGTAATTTAGTGTAGAATAATGCGAAACAAATTGGTGAATGAATTCAAATAAAATGTGACTATCAGTCGAGCTTTGTTCTTTGTTGATCAATGTATTAACTTCTTCTCTTTGACTTTAGGCCTTACTTCATACCAATTTATACATCTACTAAAAGGCTTGAAAGTGACAATGCACGTTAACTTCCATTTAACTTCACGATCCGCATGCAGGAAAACCAATATAACTCGACATTTCTTATTAATTTTTCTTATTTCCGTTTTGTTTTGTTCGAATTTTGAATTAAACAGAACTCCGATGTTGCAATAGTTAGAGTACTTGCCTTCCACATACCGCGCTCTGCGCTTCACTAGCATCTGTCGTCGTAATCTGCTTAAATCATTAAAAGGTTAATAAATACCGAGTGTAACATTGACCTGAAAATCCTTTGTTTTTACGTTTGTCCTCGAAAATTGACAGTAAGTTTGGACAAGAGGGGCAAGCTTTCAAAATATAAACTGCTCTATTTATTTTCATGAATTCACCACGTTTGTCAGTTAGAAGATATAATAACTTCTGTGGAGAGTAGGAGGAAATCTGTGAAATTTTTCTCCAAATCGTTGACAAAATTAGATAGGAATACGAGAGATTGAAATTATTTAGTATAGTCCAATTATTTGATGTGTTTATCTTAAAGTGTTGTGAGGTATGTTGAGACCTTTGAGGGTCTCTTGAAATTAATATTTTCTTCAAGCGATTGTTGTGTAGTAGCTCCTGTTTTCATATCACATCTTAGTATTTTGTTGATGAACTGGTTATGAACAATAAACCATAAATTCTGCCTCTAGAACAGTATGAACGTACGTCTATGTCTACCTGTACGTCCTAGTACCCAGTACGAGTACCAGCACCAATACGTCTACCCAAAGGACTTGTAAGCTTCAATTGAATAGATCCTTCATGTATAGCAGATGCATTGAAGCCATAAAAATTCCGATTTTTTTCTCACGAATCATTCTCGCGCAAAATGTCAACCGTCTGCCACTCCTTGACATGATTATCCTGCAGCTGCAGATTTTTCATAACGGTGAGACCATGATTTCGAAGTCGTTGTGAACGCTCTTAAAGGGGTCTGCTTTAAATTCTGGTAAATCGCTTTTGAAATTCTAGTACGGCTAGTGAATCTACGACCAGGACGATTGATTTTCATGGCTGGAAAAATGGAAACGTCACTACATTTCACTGACATTTCCAAGTTGTTGCTATGAAAAAACAGTCTAGCGTTTGCCCTATGCGCTGGTGTGTTGCCTTAACAATAGAGTACAGGTGCTGACTATTCCGTAGGTCTCTAACCGGCGATATAACTCTAATCCATCAAACAGAAGAAGCCACGAAGTTGGCAAAAATTCAAAGTTGTCCGATAGGCCAAATGGAAGCTCTCGAATTTTCGAAGCTCGAAAAACGTTCTCAAAAAGATTAATACTGGTTGTTTTTATTATTTCTTGGCTTTCGGCTAGGACCCATTATCGAAACAACATCCTTGACAGTGACAGTATTCTGAAACACCAAAACCAAAGTATCACGTGCGTCGGAGAAAAGTAAAGTTGTATAGATTTTGATGTTTCCTTTGATTGAGAAGGCGCTTTACACCACGCTCCAAGAAACGATAGCTTACGAATACTACGGTGGAGTATTGAAAATATTGCGTGATGCTGTGAGAAAAATTGAATCGAATCTTCTCTAGCGATATTTGACAAAGCGTCAAGTTGTGCAGCTTCAATTGCCTTCGTATAGTCCCCAACTTTCGACTGTTGACACTTTCTGACATTAAAAAACCGCCCAAAGGACATGGGTTCGATGACGAACAGACGGCTGAAACGGTTGAAAGGCAATTTGGGAAAAACGACTTCCAGAATTCTGTTGCATGCTGTTCAATTAAATGGAGACTTCTTTTAAGGATGTCATTCATTTGGTGGTAAAGCACACTAGTACAGAAAAAGAAAGATAAGCTCAGTAATTTTGGGGCAAAGCTTCCTATACATGAGAAAAATTAGGGCACGTGTGAGGTTGGGCGAACATTTAAAGAAAGGCCTTCCTGGATTTAAATCGAACATGGTTGTCAAATACAAACAAGGGAGGAACTTCAGAGGAATAGACGCAAAACATCTATACAGAACTTATGAGAAATGTATTCATGTCGAAAGGAATTAGTACGATCAATACTTCGAATCCTAGTTTGGGAATTGTGGAGCTTTCTTTTAATGAGAGTTGATAAAGAAGTTTGGACAGTGCAATGGTTAAGCTATCTAGTATGTAGGCGGTCCCAGAATTAAGAAATAATCGTCGTAATGATAGATAGGTTGGGGTTTGTGTTCCTCTACTGGCAGCTTATCTTCTTTGTGGAAGGTGCCTTCAGGATAATAATAACGAATATAAGGTTCAAGGTAATAGTGGGCGTAATAGCCAAGACCAACTGTGATTTTTGAAGTGTTTGTTTAGGCAGAAAGTGAAGTTAAGAAGGGGACAGACATGATGCCAAAAATGGGCTTTTGGACAATTGATTATTCTTGACAAATATCATCAACTGATCCACAGGTATTCAAAGGCTCATTGCGAATATGTCGCTGTCGATGTTTGCCTTGAAATCATCACACGCTCACTGTTTTTCGATAAGGATCTAGTGTCGACTGGTAGAATCTTTGTCATTGACGTAATTAGCTCATTAATCGAACATGGACTCCATAATTCTCGCTTCAGCAATCTGTAACTGAAAAAATAAGAAGTCACCTCAACCATCCCCTTCACCCAATCAAGTCAACTATCTATTCCAGTCAATTTATTTCAAAAATCAATTAATTAAATCTTTTTGAAGCTGGCGTTAAGCCGACTACGTTTGATAGATAATTCTAATTATTATTTGTTTAGTACTAAAACGCAACTGATTTTAATTGGGCTTATCTCCTGCTTTTCTAGTCCCGTCCATTAGACTTGTGTGTAATTTATTTACCCGTGTTGGTCGAGCAAGGAGTCAAACAAAGCGCAGAGTCAATGCAAAAAATCTATAAAAAAAAAGATTGAAATTAATTATCGGGTGTACGTCGTTTATAAAGTTTTGAGGTCAAGCGGGGCAAAATGGACGATCTAAGTATCGGTTGCTCCCAATGACGATCACAACCCCCCAATGGTATTCGATTGCCGGCTTCAATGCCTTTGTGTTGGTCGGTGCGATGCGTTTTCTGCGCTGAATGGGCGATAGTGAGGCGTGAAATAGGCATTTGTTCGTAGGCGCATTTGTTCCAGGAATACATGGTCGATGTGATAACACTTTTCGAGCGACACGATGTCTTGGATGTACGCGGAAAGCTCATGCCGCGAGTGTCTTATCGGCAAGTGAAACAACTTTGTACTCTTCGCGATATGTGGGGAGGAATTGCATCAGGTTATGCCATGACTGTTAAGATTTTATGCAATATCATGGGGTCGGAAATGAGATACAACGGAATCAAGGGAAAAGCTAATAATCTGCACAAGTACCCATCAAATATGGCAATCATTCAATCCACTTGAATAAATCTGGAGAGGACAATATAAGACAAGCAAAAAGTATGATCTTTGAACTTGCTCCCGTCCCATTGATTCTTCCCATTTGATGAATGGATGATTCAATGCAAACACAAGCCATTTATCTAGCGCACAAGAATTTGTCCTTCACACGGATGAAATCCATTTGCCAAGCCCACTTACTTCCCATGGATGGACGCCATACTAAGAAGTGTATCTGCAAGATACGCTTCCCCAACGCCTTCCACCCGTTCAATGCCACTCTTTAGAACAATACACTCACCATTGGTTCATTCGTCAGTTATGAGTAAACATCGCGCCACTTTTTTGTAACACTACAGAAGTCGTCAACATCATAGCGAAATAGACAATCAGTCCACGGCGGAATGACTCACAGGAGTACTCAAGCTGAAAAGTACGTTGGTATCCAATACGTTACTTGGCTCATGCATGCTATTTCGCAGAAGCAAGCGGGTAACACATGCATGCTTCACGCTGGATTTGCTGAAGCAATTCACCTGAAAGGTATTCTCTCTTTCCTTCCTTCCACATGGTCTGCAACGACGTGCCAAGTTATCGGGTTACCTTGCTCGATTTGTTATCGAAAACGCAACCCGCGAAAATTGTCTTGGACAACATGCAAAGATGGATTGAATGACGACTCCTACGATGGCGGTTTTACCTTGAGCTGATCGAAGTGGTTGGATTGCGGTGAGGGTGATGAGGGTGGATAATCAACCACGAGTATTTGAATATATGGATTAAGTATCGGGTGACCAATTTAGAATTGTGTTACCGGTTTCGAGTGAATTAGGAATGCGTACGCGGAGTTGAAATCCTTTTTGGCACTAACTATTTGCTGGTGGACTTTAAGACCAATTGTCTTTAGCAAATGTATGATGTTTGGGTTGTGTAAACATTGACAAATTCTACTTGGAGATGACAAAAATGTTTGCTTGATAGTGTGGACTGCATTGACTTCTTTGATCTAAGCCGATTTTAATTGTATTCTCAGTGGAAGTTCAACCGTATCGGATGACACAAGGTGTGTTAGCTTTCCATAAAGAAACAAAAACCCAAATCTGATTATACAACAAATTGAATTTGAGCGGATGTTTTCTTTCATTTCGGTGAGGCTTTCATACAGTAGGAAAAACACTGAAAACAATTTAGTTGAACCACGCTCTTCCAATCAATAGTGCTGAAGATCCTCAAATTTCAAGCATCGCTACTTACCTTTACATTTGAATATTGCCACGCCTTCCGATGTTTCAGAAGAGGTTTGTTGAGAGATTGCGAATTGGTTCGTTGCAAATTGTGCATCCTGTGTTGATTGATTAACCTGGAGTATCCTAAGAAAACTAAATGTATTAAACAGTGACTGAAAATTACATCTTTTGCTAGCATAAGCTCTCGTGGCAATTTAACAGTAAAAACAAAGAATATGTACCATGGTATCACTAGAATGAATGCTGCCGTACATGTAGCACTAAAAGGATTTAACGTTGGTAAAATTATTCGTAAATGATATCGCTATATCACTTTTGGGGGTAAAATTTAGTGAGGGAAGATCAATTCCAGCTCAATTTATCATCTAATCAATGTCGAACTCGATTTCAGTCAAGTCAAGATCAAATTGGGGTTCAATCTAGGTCAGGCAAGGTCGATTCCAGCCCAAGTCAAAGACCAATCGAGATCAACCTCGATTTTGGTTAAATCTAGATCAAATTAGGGATAAATCTAGGTCAATCCCAGCCCAAGTCGAAGTCTAATTGAGGTCAAGTTCAATTTCAATCAAGTCAAGTTCAAGTCGGGGACAAATCTCGGTCAGCCAAGGAAAATTCCAGCCCAAGTCAAAGTCTCGTCAAAGTCAAGCTCAAATACAGCCAAGTCGAATCAATTTGGGGTCGAAACTAGGTCAGGCAAGGTCAATTCAAGATTAGGTTAACACCTAATCAGTGGCGAGCTCGATTCCAGTCAAGGCAAGATCAAATCGCGATAAAATTTGGGTTAGGCAAGGTCAATTTCAGCTCATGTCAAAGGCTCATCAAGTTCAAGTTCAAATTCAGTTAAGTCAAAATGAAATTGGGGTCATATCTATGTCAGGCAAGGTCAATTATAGCGCTAATAAAAGTCTAATGAAAGGCATGTTAGATTTCAGTTATATGAAGATCAAATTGGGGTCAAATACAGGTCAGGAAAGGTCAGTTCTAGCTTAATTCTAAGTCTAATTAAGGTCAAGCTCAAATTCAGTCAAGTAAAGATCAAATTAGGGTCGCGCCAAAGTATAATTAAGAGCAAGCTCAATTTCAGTCACATCAAGATCAAATTGGGCCCAAATTCAGGTCAGACAAGGTCGATTCCACCCCAAGGCAAAGTCTATGCAGTTCAAGCTCGATATTAATAAAGTCAAAATAAACTTGGGGTCAAATCTAGATCATGAGCGTAGATCAAAGGTCACACCAACGTCTAATCACGATCAAGCTCAAATCTAGTCAAGTCAAGATCAAATTGGGGTCAAATATAAGTCAAGAAATTAGAGATAATTATGGAATTAGAGAAAAGACCCATTTTTGGGAAACTGCAAGGACTGGAACTATACAAAGATATATATCATTGATTATTGCAAGGTTATTTGAAAACTGCATGATGTTTGACAGGCATTTGACAGTAGAAAACTTCCAGGGTCTTTGTGAAAATGAAAGCGAGTCAACGATGGAGGTTTCAGACATGATTTTTTTCGGGAAAAGTTCATCATATGATCCAATGTGTGTCATGCAAAAAAAACTATAGGCACGGCCTCATCAATTTTAATTGTTAAAAAGTGATAACCTGTATCCTATTTTTCGTTATACCAGTACAAGTGATGGAAAGGTTTTAATAAAAATTCATGAGATAGCTGCAGGTTTCGGAAACTTGTTAGCGTTGGGTTAGTTTCATTTCAACTAAGCGGTTAAATTACATTTAACGCGCTGAAAAGAATTTAAAAATAAATTCAGATTTGCGGAAAAGCACTTTTTGATCGCTGCTCCTTAGAAGGAAACGATCGTTCGTACAATACAAACTATGACAATCTGCAAACAACCAATATTCAAAATAACATTCCAGGCTTGATGGATGACTCAAGCTCCATATAACTCTGCAATAAAATTGTCATGCATGCAATTCAATCATATGAGGAACTATATGCAAACAATAAAACCCTTAACTATATCAGTTAAGTAATTAAGATAATATACGCCAAGCAGTCTGGGAACAAGACAAATGGAATTCAGCATTTCCTTACGCCATATCATTGCATGCTACAACAGCCTCAAGCCTTTCGCTTCCATCTATGGCAAACATTAGTCCTCGGTTCCAACAAAATCAATAAAACCGCCCAAAGGTAAACATGATATCAATATGCCAACACATTTTTCATTTGTTTATTGTTTGTATGATGCATTCCCTTGCCTTCATGCAGGAATTCAACCGTTCTTGGCTGAATCACTTGAAATAATAAACTCAACGAATTCAGATTGATCCACAGTTCGGATAGATATCTTGAATACTCTGATAAAAAGTGCACTGTAAACGGATTTTAGAATGTGGTATCAATATCGAAACTAATCGATCCCAACAGAATCTCAATGAAGTGGATCAAGAGGAGGAAGCTTTATCGTTCAGATGACTGCATCGAAGGCATCAACGAGTTCCCGATGCATCATGCATCGACATACAATGGTGTACTTAGTAGAAATCTAAAATCGGAGCTATTAATAGTGGCATGTCCTCGCAGCACCGAGAATTCTCAGCCTGCTTGGTGCCAACGTCTTGGACACACGCGTGCATGCTAATTAACGTTTTGTGCGGGTGAGTTTGGAGTTAAGTGGGAGATACATTCGGATAACCTTCTCTTCACTGGAAGGCCATCCTTTACCACGCATAACCGCTAATCTGGGAGCCTCAATCGACACTTGACGAATTGACTATGACTATGTGTTACGCTCCTTAGCCGCCCACATTAGCCATCCACAATCACATCGGATGTCTACTCAACATATTCAAATCGTCTTATCCATTGCTTGTTGTTCTTAGAACGCCTAATGTTTTTCCGGTCTAAGCCTGTTCAACGTCTTCTTCTCCATCATTTGGCGTCTTGTGTTTACCTACCCACGGCAGGGTGTACTTGCTTTTATGTTTAGTTAATTCAATTAAAGAACCAATAACTCCGGTCTCGAACGTATCCACGACCGGAGATTTACCCGGAGTTTAGATTGGTAAGTCAATAAGACGTTGACTAGGAAAAGGAGACGACGAAGAAGAAGAACAAGAGGAAGGTGCCTGGTGTCTATGTGAGAATGTGAGTATGTAAGGTCTTGATCTCACGCTGATTACACGAAACGGAACTGCTATTGCATTTGCTGCTGAGTCCTAAGAATTCCTTGGGTCGTTGTCATCGCCACAACAGTCGAGACGACATGAAAGGAAATCTATAAAAAGAAATAAATTTCCACGTGATAGATACATTGATGATGCACCAGCCTAGAATTAAAATAAAATATACACAAATTTAATACATATCCGGCGCACTGGCACGGCTTGGTAGTGCATCGACTTCAGTTCCAGGCATCACCAGACAATCTGGCGCCTTGGTGTGAATTTTTGTTGAAGATTAAACGCGAGGCCTATACCATATCCTTACTAACAGCGCGATGTGGTAGGTGCAAGGTATATGAGATTTGTAGCGTCTCAATAGGGTCGAGATATTGCTGAGGAAAATGCTCTGCAGAAGATAGATCTCGCGCAAACTGTAGACATTTTACGTGCAGTCCAATGATGTTTTCTACCTTGTCGTCGTAGTTGGTGTTCCCTTCTCAAAAATTCATAACCTTCAAGCAAGGATGCCTGAGTTGTTTATCGCCAAAATTTCGTACAAAAATTGTATTTGTTTATTCACCAAACGTAGGCTCTTTCCACTGGTAGTAAAATGTAGCTTTCTTGTAGACATCAGCTTAATAACTAGAAAAAGGACATCCTATCCAAATAGGCAACAAAAGTTCAATAGGATGTTAGTGATTAGTTAGAAAACTGGAAAGGTTAGATTTTGCGATAGTCAACACAATCACGGTCAGTATTAACTCAGTATTAAATCAGTATTAAATTAAAGGAATAACTCTTATTGACTCCTGTACCGGAAGCTAAATGATATGCAAAAAAAAATCTGTACGCAATTTTGAAAATGCGTGGCTCTAGCATTTTTGTTTTCGCTACAGAAGCTATGGTGAACAGCAATATTCCTAAATATCGATCATCAATTTAAGAAAACGGATCATGAATCATATCATTGCATCCTTTTCTCATTTCGAATGAAAAGATTCCACGAAAAACCTTAAACATATATGTTAAAAGCTAGATCAGCCATTAAAATCAGTTGAAAAAATTAATATTCAAATAAAGGTGTTCATTAATATGGTCCTAATTGATGCTGAAGTTGAAGGCATGATAAAATGATGCTGAATTGCTGAAGGCATGATCACAAATCATAGCTTTAAGGGTCCAGTTTGGCGGGAATTTATAACATCGGCTACCATAAATACTCTGCAAAATCATTAACATATGAAGTCATACTTTTCCTGGCCATTAAATTTATAATAAGATTAGCCATTAAATCAAATTACAGACTATTTCCGTTAATTCGTGTTTATTAAGTTCTTATGAAGGCTTTGACAACAATAGGTTTGCAGTTTCGATACCATATTACTTAACAGCTACTTGTCTGACAGCTGTCAAATTTTGACGTTTGTTACTTGTATAGACGGGAAATTCTCTATTGAACTCTACATTGTGAAAGGGGCAATAGGATCCGATGAAGTTTATTATAAATTGTTTGCATCCAATCGCTGTTAATATGAGCAAAATTAATGTTTATATCCCCGCTGTCTGCTTTCCGAGACGTCTGGTAAAAAAAAAATTCAAAGGCATTGCTTCTCGATGGATAAGCTGATTAGGGCGTAGAAAAACAAACCAAGCAAGCTGCCGGCTGGTTAAACTGCCAGAACTTTCGACAATCTGGGAATGAGTTAGGGGGGAGATCCTTATCTAGAACCAATTGAGTTCATCTTTTGACGGAGTCAAAAATATTTTCGACCATAAAGTAGGACAGTTGTTTTACTGACGCACCCATCCGGTAAATAAACAGACTGGAAAACGGCTAATGAAACAGGAGGTTTTGCGGATATGTTGGGACTTAAATCCTTGAAAAATTATTATCCGACTATCGTTCTTGATGGAGGAGATCTTGCCATTTTTCAAGTCAACAATTAAGTCAATCAAGTGCCACACTGACAGGTAGGACTGAAAAATAGAAAGAATTTTTGATGAGCCCATACCAACATTGTGTTTGTTCTTGTTACTGAATAAGTAGGTGACATCCAGCAAGGACCGCTCTCACTAACTTATTCGGTAATAACCGGTATTTCCTTGCTTTTCGACTTGTTTTTACGGTAGGTGATAAAGCCATATCAGTGTTAGATAAACACTGCTCAAATAGATGCCTCCTGTGATGAACGGGTGGGTGTTAAATTATGTCAATATCTTAAATTGCATGACAAATAATTTGACATAATTTTTATAATCGTGAAATTTATCGAGGATTCATAGGTGTGTGATTCCGGTCAAAACTGCATTTTACTGCTATTGTTAGATTCTAGATTATCACATTAACCATTTGTATTTATCATTGAACCAATTTATTATGATAATAAAATAATTGATACATTTATTGTACCAGTATCAGTGGGTATTCTATAATATTCGAATTTATTTCGACTTTAATGACGTCCGATTTTAGCAAATACTACAATCAAATGCAGGAGATAGTTTTTTGTCAAATGGGCTTACTAATTTATTTTACACCCAGTCCTCTTTGGTTGTTAGTGGGTGGATATGAGGAAGGCATATTCTCAGACGTGTTGTAAAAAGACGTATCCTTGAAGTCATTTTTTACACAAGAAGTATTTGTTGATATAGAAAGTGTATCAGGACATCATGTATCGTCTGCTAGACAAATATTTGTAATCAGCCTAAAATGGTTGTGGAAAGCCAAAACATATCCTCGGACCGATCGTGGCAAGATGATAGGGAGTTACAAGATGACCGTTTATAATAAAACCGTATTTTGTTTACATACGGACATATATTAAGGATATAGACAATTTCATGCAATATTTTCATCTGTAACGAGAAGTTGTTGGCTTGGAGGATATTTAGATTTGTCATGTCAGAGGATATTATTATAGGTCATGTCGGAGGATATTTTCCAAGAACTTCTGAACGTAAGCGATGCTGGTGCTGATCACCAAGCGAAAGGAGAGCAGCATAACAGATTTTATGTATGTTAAGCAGCGCAGGGAAGGTGCTTCGGATTTTTTCATAGATACCGGAGTATCTAATGAGATTATTGTGGGGTTACCAGAAGATCTGGATACTCTTGTATCCAGGTCTTATATTAGGCATATTATGAATGCTATAAACAGTGGCGCAAATTTATGAAATTTCTCGAATAATCAACTTTTAAGGATAAAATGAAATATCTTTGCTTGATGATGAACCCGAAGACCAGCTTCTTCATTGAAAACACGCCTTTAGCGAACATAACCAATTTCAGGAGTGCCGGTTATCAGCAATGTCATAGCCAATATTTTGAAGTCTTGATTTTGGAGTATATTTAACTTCAAGTTCGAATATTGGTAAAAGAACTTTTGCATGGCTGCAAAGTTTGGGCTGGACAATAGCTGGATTTTGATGATTCTGTGTAAAAAGCGAAGTATGCTAACATAGCGACAGCTGGGAAGAGAGGTTGTCACTATCGCAGAGGGACAAAGGATCTTCAATTTGCGGCAAAAATAAGAAAAAGGCCAAGAACGAAGTAATGTGACAAAGAGCTTTAGTTTCATTCGGCTAGCCAGTTGTTTTGTGCCGCTGGGAGCCCAACACTTAGGATGTAAACGGTCTCCACGGAAACGGTCTAAACGGTCTGGAATATAGGGTTTGCAAACGCTGACAAAATCCATTATCTTCCTGTCCGGAGTTTTTTTTACATTTTGGGACCGATTCCATATTGCTTCAGGGTGAAGCTGCCGTTTTTCAACAGTTATGTCTATAACTTCCTTCAGTACTTAAATTGTTCTGGAGGATTTTTCGTTCTTGAAACAGTCGTCTATCCTTTTTAAATGAAGCAGAAACTTTGACTGTTTCCCAGTGATCGTGCAGGTATATCATAGACTTGAGTGTCACTCTGTGACGGGCTCGATTGGGTCGTAAAAGCTTGCTGGACATTTTTCTTTGCAGAGTTTCTGTGTTGTTTCATATGCAAACAATGTTAAGTAAGTGCTGGTACGATTCTTGAATGACAGACGTCAACGTAGATCTTTCCAAAGAGGTGCTTCATCTTGTTCGTATCCTTTCATGGTTTCGGTTAGCTTTCACTCTACCATTTGAATAGGCATACAATCAAGGCTTGATCCTTGATTTTCCCCAAGGGTGACATACTTCTGCAAGGTGTTCTGCGCAGTCTTTGATTTCGTTGCTTGACGATGGTTGTCCACTCTTCCTCGTCCTGAATATGATTTAGCAGAGTTGGCATGATCTGTAATTTGCATTCCTTACGAAAACTTCTCACTCCTTCCTGATATGACAATTAATTCAGCTGAGTTGAGCTCTGAAATTTTCAAAACTATTTTCAACCGGACAGGCATGTTATATCGGGCGGACTAGTAGATTTTGTGAATAATGTTGTTGAATGAATGTTGAATAATGTTGAGTAACATAGCTCTTTTTTTTTCTAAAGTCCATAAACCATCACCTCCGTGTTATATGTATCGCAAAGCGGTCAGATTTCGTTGTTATCGCTCAATCTTTATCTTATCATGATTGAATTTCCAGTTGAAACACTTTTCGCTGAAACAAATACATTATTGCTGTAGCGCTTGATTTTGTTGAAATGAAGGATGCAATTTCTTAAAATAGACTATGAATTGCGTATGTGTGCTATGTGTACTTATTTTTGCATTTTCCGATGATTACGAATACGACAAGGTAAAATTTTGCTTTATTTTATTTTGTTTAATTGTAGTATTGTTTTCTTTTTATGATTTTTCACTATCATAATGTGACGTCAATTATGATATCATTGCAATAAATGATTATCAGAGCCTGAAAATTATTATTGCAGATGATGATTTGATTGGACATGTTGATGACTCTAAACATTACTAAATTAAATTTAATATTGTTAATGGCGCGTAATGAAGGTGGCGAATATAAAAATGCAAAGGATATTATTATCAAGCTCAAAACTCCGACTTTATTATTCTATCTTAGGGGATATCTTTTCATAAAGTATAAAATACAATTAAAACTACTATGCTCGAGTATTCATACAATATAAAAAACTTGTTTCATAGAATGTATAAATTGTAGTTTAAATATGAACACAAAAAAAGAAATTTATCAATAAGTCTTCTTATCGAATACACGAAAGGAATAAATTTTTGTACCTGCATATACAAAAACAGGATTGAATTTACATAGAAATTCAAGAGGCGTGTTGTTTTCTTCAGCACTGTTTCAGATGCAATTGTCGAGTTTTCAAAATAGTCCAGCAATATTCTAAGGATTTTCATAAATCATACAAAAGTGTAAAAAGTTATCAGGATAACTTAAATGTTCCGACATCCATTGCAATGGAGTATCATTGTGAATGTGAATGCCGTGAGTGCGTACGCCAACTGAAATGAAAAAAAATAGAAGAGAAGATTTTAATGAGGTTTTTATTTGAGTTTTTAATTTTGTAAATTCTTGCTTTGGAAAAATTCTCTTTCCGGAGTTTGTTCTTTTATGTAATTTACGGATTCGGTAAAAGACGTTGCTCAAATTTCGAAGAAAAAGGTAGAATAGTCACTTTTATATTTAAATAAACCAACTAAAGTCGCTTCCAACCATGGCGCAAACTGTGGTCAAGACCACCTTTGCATACAACACCGAAGCAGACCTTTTAAATGCAAACGATGCTTGGAATTCATATTTGACCATATGTATTCACAGTACCAATTGGATCGAGCTAGCAAGCGTCATCAAGCTGAACGTCTCTTTCAAAAGGATAATGCAGCATCTGCGAATAATATGAGACAATCCAAAAAAAAAACGTTATACACTGAAACTCATAAAGGAACCCAAGAAAAAATGTGATAGAGCAAGATCCTATCCACCGTTTACATCAGTTAATAAAAACTAAACTAAAAGACAAGAAAACCTTAAACTTTCAAGGAGCCATAAGGATTCTTTATTCCCTGAGAAAATTTTGACGGCTATGGCATTTTGACAGATTGATTAGCCACGTCATTTATTCCTGGTTAGAGAGCGCAGAATTTAAAACAACAAAAAGAGCTCGCCAGTTCAGAGAGACAATACTTTTTAGTGATTGAAAACAGTCTCGCCTGATTCCTGGCCCTTGTCCTTCGAGGAATCGAGGGTATGGAGACCGATTTCTAGCAGCTGATCTAGCAACTGGCGTGGATCTTTTCAGTTTTGACGACACAAAATAGATAAGACATTGTATCTCAACTATACATTTTGCGTCGAAGGAGTGGACGAAGCATATCTAGAAGTAATATATATCTATAGAAAAAAAGAACCAAAAAATGAAGGCCGTTGGCTCAAATTGACAAAATTTTAAGCTTTAAAAATTATTCAAAACTGTTGCCATGATAAATTTCCTCATGAAAACATGATTGAAGCTGGTTCATTCTGTGGAGCAATGGCTGTTGCTTCTTGATATGAATTATTATATTATATTATTTGGACAACATCGGCGCCACAAAGACCGGGGAAGATCGTATGGGTATAGCCTGGATTAATTAATTTATGGTATTAAGTTGAATTTATCTAATTGATGTTTTTTCCTGGATGGGCTTTTGATTTTCTAATAAAAGCAAAAGAGGTTCACCTACTGTCGCGAATTGAAAAATGAAAACCCAGTAAAATAATTAAATCCACCCAGACAACAATTCTGTGTTCATTGAAACTAATTCTACAGCGTATTCCTACGATGATGGAAGCGTTTATTTTCGTCGTAAGGAGATGTAAGCTATTGTGGCCCAAAAATTCTGTGAGGCAACCAGAGATTGTCCTTAGGAATTCATTAAATTCAAGGTTTTGACTATGTGCTGAACCTTCAGTCATTACGTGAAAGGTGATAAAATGCTGCTCTGTATTATGTTCAATTTTCTTGATCCTGCACTGTAATGATTCTACTAGTAATAAGTTCTATAGATTATTTCGTTAAATATAGGTTAATTCAGTATATTTCGACGGCTTCTACAAGTGTTTTGATTTAAGCATTTTGAACATTTCTTAAACGTCACTAATGCAACCAGGGTACGTTCTTTATTTGGTAGTTTAGGGATTCACTCAACCTAAGTCCATATAAAAATATAAAATAAAATATATTTATTGTCTAGGAAAAATCACGTCTATAAAATATGGCGGTTCACTTGCGAGAGAGTGATTACAGGAACCTGTCAAAAATTTATATCCTGCCGATCCTTATTTCGTTCCATATTCGATGGTTTGAGTGGCAGTGTTGCCACAGTAGGTTTTATGCATGAGGAGAGCAATGCGATTGCAGTAGTGCAAGGCTTCCAATCCATACCGCTAAAATATCTCCCCTGTCAAACTCAGAGCTTAATTTCGGGGTAGCGTTGAGCTTGAATTGTAATACGTCCTTCATGCGAAACTTCATCAGTAGCTAAGGGAAATGTATGTATGGGAATAGGTCACTAACTAGTAGTGAATCGTCTTTTTGATGTTATAATACGATATTTTTTTTGCAGAAGTTAAGACTTAAACTTGCTTTCGACGTGTCTTCGCTATAGTTCCTCGCTTTTTTTTTTTTTTAGCCAGAAATGAAAAAAAGGAGTTGTATCGTTTGAGTGGTCTGTTGCCTGTAACACAATGTTATCTATAGATGTTGGTGTGTATAATGTACAACTAATTATCCATTTCTCTTTTGATGAACCCGAAACTCAGTACAGCTGACAATCTTTCGCGTTGACAGTTCCTTTATTTCCATGTCGTGATCTGTGTCTATTTTAAAAAAGGGGAGGAGCTTGTGGAAGTCTTGACGTGAGACATGAAATATTTGGCGATTTCGTGATTTCTATCCCAGTTTTCTACCTAAAGATAGAACTGGAATTGACAAATCTATTGATTGTGACAGTTATGCTGATCTCCTTCTGTAAAATCGGACTTCAAAAGTTGTGAAAAATTTGACAGTTTGGTAGAAGATTGACGGTTGATTAGATTCGCAGTATCCTTTGCCTTATTACGTCTCCTACGCAAATGATTAATTTGAGGAAGTCTACTGAAACCTGCAAAACGATGTTTGAAGTATTGATCCTCTAGTTTATTTCAATTCCGTCGTCCGCGTTTTACTAACACTGTGCTAAAGGCTTGTGCCAAAATTTTCCTAGTCATTCGTTACGTTATCAATTCAATTTCAAGAAATAATTGAAGAAATATGAAATCTGATTTTTTTTTTCATTCCAGATCAGTTCAGGAAAAAATGCAGGAAAGCTAGGAAAGTGTTCCTGCAAACTTGTTAATTCAAACTGAAAGCGTTATTGCTCCCATAAACAACGTATAATAAATCAGTCCAATTTGCCTAATAGATCCACATGATCAAAGATTCTTCAATCAAAACCAATTAAACTCAAACAAGATCAAGACATTTTAGAATCAAAAAGGTTGACAACCATCGCAACCATCACCAAACTTATCATTTCACCAAGGTCTGCCAGACATTCTGGCAGCAAGGAATGGAAGTCGACTTGCATTTTTACTGAACACCATATATATATCATACCACACACATGACACAAAGCCACATCCATACCGCGCTCTCTACACATATCGTAGAGATGCTGCATACGCGTGTATCTTTTGGGTGAACTCGTTCATCTCTAATTATCTTTTTCTTAGAATTTGCCATTCTTTTGGGAAAGAAAAAAGCCACACATATATATAATAATTGATCCGTTTTCCTAAAGAAATGTCCAAGTTGATTGTCGTCTTCTCCTTCTGTTTGTTTTGATCTTGATCGTTTTTTTTTGTATTTCTGTTCTGTTGACTTTTTCATGAAGAAATTATGATGAGGTCTTTTTCTTGTTGGAAGTATTTAAAGTATTTTTAACATTTTATTTCTTGCTTTTTTTTAATCAATTTTCTTTGAAAAACTTATGAATCTGGATCTGCGACCGTTCAAGACAAGACTCAACACAGACAGACTGTATGAAATTGAAACTTACATCTAATTTATTTGTGGCTACTGACCAAAATGTATCTTTTTCTTCATTCGTATTGAATTATTGACATGACTTCCTTTTTTGTTGGATTTATTTTCGGTGTAACCAAGCGTTAAGTGAATGAGCCTTGATTTTACATTCTTGCCAAAAATATTGATATAGATATATTGCAAATAGATGTTGGTATCTATTTTTGTAAAAGGCTCATCTCGACGGCCTGTTTGTTTGTGGCCGCATCAAGCCTAGACTTTCTGACCACACGAATCAATGTTTATTTTCTAATGGTTTTCAACCATTAGTTTTTCAAACATTCAAGCATTTTAATTGCCATCGATGTTTGGACTTTTTGCTTTTGATTTTCTGAAAGAGTGCTAGATTTTTGGCGAGCATCCATGAGTTGTGATGTAGCGTACAAGATCAAAGATACTAGACTAGCTTTAGTTCTAAGTAAGTGACCGTCTAATTATCTTTCGGGTGATTCACTTGAATCTTAGAGGAAAATTTTCCACAGAATTACATTAAAATTATGAATATTTTTTATTAGTTGTACTTATGGACATTTTTGTCAGTTCTACAAATGTAAAAAGTCTAACAACTGTGATATGAGAAGAATTCCAATCTGAATTGAATCGAAACTCTTCATAAGGATGTAGTTTGAAAATTTCAATGTGTTATCTTAAGCCTCTTTCTGTCCACAAACAATAATTAGACAATAATATTGGATCCTTATCATTCAAATTAACCTGGAATAAGGAACGCAGAGAATGACGAGGGGATTACAGGATGGGATATGGTTAGTAACACTTTGAAATCCAATGAAACAGTCGCAGGAAAAAGGTAGAAACCCAGTTAATTTTAAAATATCATTTACAAATATTATCACTGATACACTTTCATATCCACATAAAAACCAAATATCAGATAAATTAACAGGAGAACAATCTCTATTTGGTTGCCAAAATAATGAGCAACAGTTGAAAATAATAATAAATTGAGTAGAGGTTTGCCGTAGAACCTATTATGTCCTGGCATTGCTTCAGAGAGCTTTAGATTTCTTCAAGTTTGTTCTCTTTTACTGAGCAATTTATCGAGATCTCTCGAGGATTTTGTCTATAAACTTATCGAAATATCAGCTCGTAAGTGGTCAATTGACTGTCAATTGAGGACGTTCGTCTACTTTCCCTCAAAAACAAACATTTCAGCAGGCGTTATTGAGATTTACTAACGATTTTCCTCTGGAACATGTAAAAAGACGATATATGGCTAAAAGCGTATACCTCCAACAGATTTGTTAAAATGTTTTGAAAGACATGTGTTCATTAATTCGGCACTAGATCCGCACAAAACCGCCTCTACCGCGTCTGAAAAAGGCTCCTCATACCAGCACGTTTTCTCCTTCATGTTTTGCATTAGCTCCTTGATTTTGAGCCGTCTTACATATTTTTTGTCAAATTCAAAAGCATGTTTTTTACAGATTCATGTATATTAAATTTTGATTCATCGCTTTAGAGAACCTTTGACAGAAATGTGATGGTAATTGTGTTTCATACTTTTGCGATTTTATCTGTTATTCAATGTTTTCTCATTTCGTATTTTATTTTGAACCTGTCTTTTTCAAGACCCGTTTTTATTTTGTTTTTCCCCAGGGCTCAGAAAAGTGTGATAAATTGCAGCAAACTGACAGTTAGTGACTTATTCCTCACATTCCGTTTCGACACTTTTTCATGAAACATTGTGGGAGATTACTTTAATATGTGTCAAAGGAGCTCTTTTTATTGAACCCTTTTATTTATTTAATATTGGACAAGCGTTGTTTGTTTGACAACCCAACCTCATGTTCTCGTCAGTGGATTTTCTCGGCCTTTGTTTACTTTTGACGGTTTTCTACGCAGACTGTGTCCGTGAAAATTTCAACTGTATCATATTTATTTTCAAACACATCCTTGATCCTTGGCGATGGTATTCATTGAAGTCTTCTTCTCCTGAACGTAGTTATGGGCAATTAACTTTGGAAGTGCTGGTATTCGGTTTTATTTTTTTGCACTTCTAATTTTTCTCCGATAAAGCTAAAATATGGGAATTTTATATTTAAATACAAAACATATTAACTGCTGCACATAGACTGTTAAACAAAAATTGCATGAAATTTTTCAAACAATATCGGAGAAGTTGATGAAAAGAATCAGTTTCTCCTTGATGTCAACAAACGTCAATTTATGATTATTTATAGTCAAGAAATTGCTGTCTAATATTGTTCCCTTGGTGATAAGTAAGAGACGGGAGGCTGCGGATCAATATATAGTTTATTTATCCAGCTAATTTATCTTCAAATTCTAATTTTAGTTCATTGAACATTCATATAAATTTTTTAAATACATTAGAATAATAAACAAATATTTCACAAATATTTACATGTTTGAGTTCTGACATGGCAAACATTTAAATAAATAAACAAACACGAGATATAATTAAAATGTTTGCTCAATGAATTCAATGAATTGTAAAAATTTTTTAAAACAAAAAAAAAAAAAGAAAGAAAATTATTTTTAATAGGCATCAATCCGAAGGGGGGTAGTTATTTTGCAAAAAAATGCAAAATCCAAGAATAAATTCAAGTATAAACAATTCTATAATGTTTTTTGGAATTCACGCAAATGGACTAAGATATTTCTATATATATATGTCTTCAATAATTTGAATTAGATTCAACCGATTATTTAAATTGCTTTTCGTTGGTATATTTTCAAGATGAATTTTAACATTTTATTTTGATTCAAATTATTTGACAGTTTATTTATTAGTTTTTGTTTAAAAAAATTTCTACCCAGAATGACGGCAATAGTTCTTTGGTCGATTCAAAGCTCGACCAATTCGAAGTACAATAAAGAAGTTTTCCATTGTTATTGTATTGGGATTTATCACAAATTAATTGAAAAAAAGTCAAATAAAGTTGGCATACAAGTGCCGTCTCAATCATCCTGTTTCCCATCACCAACCTGTCATCTGATCCGATACGAATGACAGTGTTAGGGTTTTTCGTGGGTTGGACTTTAAGGGAAATATAAAGTCCTAACGGACTCTTCCTTGAGTTGTTGCATCAAATCATAGTACGGTGGTGCGTCAGAATGTTTAAAGAAGGGACGGTTAGACTCAGGAAGAGAAGGGAAAGTATTAAATATTCCCTGCGCTAATTTTTGCACTTGTTAGACTGCTCTATCACATAAGTTTTTATGTATATTGCAGTATCTACGTTCATTGGTAATAAACCTATATGATTTTTATTTGATAATGCAGAAAAACAACCTGAGCTGTTGGTGAGACTGGAAATGTTTTAACATGTTGAGACAAGTCAAATGACGTATATCGCTTGAAACAAAGAAAAGCTCTCAGTAGACATACTGATATTCAAGTGAACAGTGCTGTTGTCTGTTAATCATGGCTACAAGAGGTTGTGTTATTTCTCCAAACAGTTTTTGTTATATCTGTGGTGAATTCACTATTAAAAGTCAACAGAGAAATATAAGTGATTTTGTACGGAAAGTTTATTTTGCCTACTTTAAATTAAAACTTGGTGATCAAGATAAACCATGGGCCCCGCATAAGGTGTGTAGAAGATGCGAAGAAGATCTTCGTTTGTGGTTTAAGGGAAAGAAAAATGCATTTCGATTTGGAATTCCTATGATATGGCGTGAGCAGAAAAATCACACCACTGACTGCTACTTCTGGTCAGTTGACGTAAAAGAATTCAATTCAAAAAACAAAAGAAACATAAGTTATCCTAATCTTGACTCAGCTATACGTCCAGTGCCCCATAGCTCCGAGATATCTATCCCGCAGCCACCTTCCAGTTTGGATGAATACCCTAGTGAGTTGGAGGACGAAGCTACATCACCTCCTCCGGGTGAATCAAGCTCAGATTTATCTTTTGACGAAGATGGAAGGCCTCAACTATTTTCTCAAGGTGAGCTCAACGATTTAGTAAGAGATTAAGGTCTTTTAAAAGATGCAGCCGAACAGTTAGGTTCTAGATTGAAAAATAAAAACCTTTTATCACCTGGCACTTCTTTCTACTGGTACCGACACCGAGAAAAAGAATTTACCCAGTTTTTCTCAAAAGAAGGAAATTTAGTTTTCTGCAATAATGTGGAAGAACTCATACATCGCTTTGATATAAAGTATGACTCATCTGAATGGCGCCTATTCATTGACTCATCTAAGACTAGCCTTAAAGCAGTATTATTGCACAATGGAAATAAATTTGCCTCGATTCCGATTGGACATTCTGTGCATATGAAAGAAGATTATAACGATTTGGCCATTATCCTGGAAAAAAAAAAAACAAGTATCAAGACCATCAATGGATGATTTGCGGGGACTTCAAAATACTGACAATGCTTTTGGGTCAGCAGGCAGGCTATACCAAATACCCATGCTTCTTATGCTTGTGGGATAGTAGAGCCAGAGAACAGCACTGGAAAAAAAGTGATTGGCCATCCCGAGAAACTTTAAAACCTAGAGAGAAAAATGTTATAAACACTACCTTGGTACCACCAGAAAAGGTTTTGTTGCCCCCTCTCCATATCAAATTGGGGTTGATGAAACAATTTGTAAAATCGCTGCAAAAGGATGGAGACTGTTTCTCCAATTTTATGTACAAAATTCCCGAAGCTGTCGGAAGCAAAGTTGAAAGAGGGAGTTTTCACCGGCCCTGACATAAGAAAACTTTTAACGGACCCTTCATTTGTGGAAACTATGAATGAGAAGGAAAAAGAAGCTTGGGTATCGTTCAAGGACGTAGTGCGAAAGTTTTTGGGAAATACTAAGGATCCTAACTATAAAACCATTGTGCAACGGATGCTAGTAGCATACGAAGCTCAAGGCTGCAAGATGAGCTTGAAGGTCCATTTTTTACACTCTCACATAGACTATTTTCCTGGAAACCTGGGAGCTTACAGTGAAGAGCAGGGGGAGCGATTTCACCAGGATGTCCGTGATATCGAGAGAAGGTACCAAGGGCGATGGAATGTCACTATGCTTGCTGACTACTGTTGGCTGCTTAAGCGAGAAACTGCAGATGCAAATCGGAAAAGGACTCGTCAAAGTATCAAGGAAAAGAAGAAGAGGTTTCATAAAGAACATGAATAAGTATATGTATCAAAATAATGTTTCGTTTGCTTTAAAAATAAATACTTATTGTTTGAAAATTTTGAATAAAGGAGTGCTTTAACCAATTTTTTGTGTTTGAATTTGCAAAAAATCCTTATGTGATAGAAAAAAATGGCCATCACTTTTGAAATCAAAATATCTCATACAGCTGACAAAAAATTTTTTTTCGCAGACCAGTGTAATTTTTTCCAGGATTGACAATTCAATTTTTCTTTTCGAATTCAATATTCCTTCTTTTAAAAATCAATTAAATTATCGTTCGTTTTCCTTTGGACTGGGAAATTAACTAAGGGATTCAAAAAAGTGGCTCGATTAGATTAAATGATGATCAAAAAAGCCTTACATAGGCAACATTCAAATCTTTGTCGGTAGCAAAATGTCAAATGTTTTTCAAAACCACATCGACCTTACAGACGTGATTTGAAAAAGGTAATTTCTTTGATTTGAAATAGCAACCTTTGTTCTTTCGCAAAATTGTTGTGAGTGACAGTTTCAAATGGCCCAAACTTTAGCCAAGAAAGTGACTCCTGTTTAAATTTCAATGAATTTCAGATGATGCTTCAGCCTGATCAGTTATTCCCTGATTATTTGTCATCCAAAAAACTAACAACCAATTCCTTGAATGGCTGTCATGCTCGCATTATCCCTTTTGAAATACTCACAATTATCATTAGGTTTTTCTTTGTTAAAATTAAAAAAAGACTCCTATTGCGGTGGTTACTTCTTTGTAGGAAGTGCTAATTTCGAATATTTAAGTTTTCGCAATGTTTGAACCACGGAAAGGACTCCAAAAAGGGGTTAATTTGTTTGCTAGAAAAATTCTATTTGATCGGTTTTCCGGGTAGCTAAATTCAACTGTGTCCAGGGGGGTGTTGAAATCTTGAAATCTTTGGTCACATTGTTAGTGCTCTTTATTATGGTAAATCGAAAAAGTTGCAGATTTTCGAAACCAGCGATCTTAATAGGAACATGTGGTATTCAATAGCGTGTTTCTGTTTGCTTTTAGGGTTATACCAGGTTATCATTTATTGGGTTATTGGTCTAATGATCTACCTTGTGATCTTTTGCTTCGACATAGTATTCACTGGAATCCCAACGGTAAGGACTCTAGTTAAACTACGATGTCAGCATCATTCAATAGAACGCGTCCTTTAGGTTAGGAACCAACTTCACAACATGATTTGAACATACTTGAGGATCCAATTCCATTAGATTTTGCTCATATTCGCCACATATGCCACATATTATATATGCATATATTTCCTGTATGTGCAATGCGTAATGTGACCAGTTAAGTTCACTTGCCGCCCTGATTTTCCACTTATATGCACATCTTCGGCATATCGTATAATGTCTGGCTCCTGGTTTTGATTTACATTAACTTATAAACTACATTAGCAGCGCGAGGGTCCGGTCTGCAAAAATGGCCAGTTCCACGACAAGATGATCTCCTTTTTCATCTTTCCTCCACCATATTTTCCATCAACGTGTGGCTTATAAGTATACATAAAATGCAGATACAAAAATATACGTTCACATAAGTATAGAACGGACGATATCCGGTCCGAGGTTGTTTATAATTTATTTTTTAACATTACGTTTTTTTTTTTGTTTTTATTTCTTTGCCATTTCTGTTGAGCTAACGAGTTCACATGCGTGTAAGTGCGCTTAGCAGGAAAGCGGGTGACTAAATGAAGGCGCTTCAAATGAAATATAGAAGCGATATATTGGCAAAGTGTGAATAAATGCGATCAAGCGGATCAAAGAATGATGGCGGTGCTTCCTGTTTGGATTCCGATGCACTTAAGAGGATGCCACAGACTGATTAAATAGTCTCTGATTATTTTTCATCAAAATAACAAAAACATCCTCTTCGCTGATTGGCTCTAGTGGACGAATTGTCCCTTTACGTAAATTCACAAGCTCCATTATGCTTTCAGTAGTTAAAATTTATAGAACGTTAAAATAATTGGAATTAACAACAATTATAACGACAGCAGCATGCATTCGCAAGACACGCGATTTTTTTTTAATGGACCAACACCAAATGAAAAGTCAAGGTCTCGTTTTTATGAGACACTCGAAACAGCTTAATACAATCAATAATACAAATGCACGTGGAAGTATTTATAACAATCACAATTTATTCACTTAATTCTGTATTCTACACTTCAAAAAAATAAACAACAAATTTGTCATTCATGCAAAACAATTTTTTGTTGTATTGCATCAATGTCAGAGCGCGCAGGTATTTATAGTACCAATAAAAGATTCTCAAATTTTTTGTCTTCAGCCTCTCACACATGCGACAACTAGAACCAAACTTTTTTGGCCTACTCATATGTTAGTTCTTTATGTCCTCAATGTGAACTGGATCGGATTTATTTTTTCAACAGGTATCCACCAAACATATGATACAAAATACCCATAAAAAATGGCGAAATCAATACCAACTGATCCATATATTTAGAGAAAATGAGAAGACGAACTGCTTTTTTTTTGTTATTAACAATTGAATCTGATCTGATCTGATCAAATCCACTTATGTCATAGATTTGTTGGATTAAGAACTTGTTTCAGGCTCTTCATTCAACGTATGAGGACATTAGTTGTTTGAATGCTAATCAACGTGTTCGGGAATACCTAATTCCTTTAATCTGTCGTTGAATATTGAGTGTGTTCAATAAATAACTAGAAAAAAAATTTTATAACTATTTTCACGGCCGTTGTGCTAGTTAAGATGATGCAAGTGAATCATCATTGGCGCATCTAGAAAGGCTTCGGTGTAGATAAAAGGAAAGAAATCGGAGGCTATTGATTATAATAAGTACGAATGATATGCATACGAATGCGTTTTATGTTTGATAGCTTGAAACTTTTGTTTCGGGCAGGAAGCAACTGCACGTGGATTGTTCCAATTGAAAGTAGACTGCGCATATGAATGCTTGTTTGAATTTTCTGAAAAACTTATTTCAGATTCAAAATTTCAAAGTTGTCCATATATAAATTTGACAACTTATGGAAAAGTAAGATAACCGCAAAGTTGACTGTATGGACCCTTGCTTTAATACATTGTACGCGAGTTAGTGTGCAACCTTACTACTACAGAACGTTACCTACACTTTAAATAGTGTTTACTGAAATCAAAACTGAAGCTAAATGTTGCAACAAATAGTTGCAGAACTCAAAGTGGAAATTAATGTAGTTTTTCCTCATTTTCATCTTCAACATTCGATGTTTGAATTTCAACAATGATGCGGTCATCGTGGTTAGCGAGCGATTACGGTCACAAAACAAAAAATGTCCTTTACGCATGTGAAGAATGCCAACATCTCACATTTCACCGCCCACGAGTAACAGATGCCCCTCCTCCCGTTTACATTCTGTTCGACGCGTTTGTGAGAACGTGTGCCCTTTGTTTTTGTTTATATTTCAACTTATTTGACTTAAATCTTACAAATTCGCGGAAACGCTGTAATGGTAGTTTAAACCGTTCATGACTAAATATAACTATAGTTATCGTGACACGACAGTTCATTGCAGAAGTTAGGCCTTGGAACTCGGGGACGAAAGGTACTCGAGAATGGCAAATAGTTAGAATCACGCTTGACATATCTTATAGATTCTTGGAGCTTAATTCATTGGAGTTTCATGGTCCAATTGAGAAGCGAAGGATCTTTTCCCCATTAAACTCGAACAATCTATATTGTCCTCATCCTTACATGAGGACAATTGAATAATGTTTCTTCGCATTTTTTCTAAAGATTAATACTGTTTATATTGATTTTCTCATGTTTGCTTTTCGTGACCTCGGGAGAGTGGAACCTTGGCTGAAAAAAAGTCCGATTCTATGAGGAATCTCTTGGATTGACTTTTGCCCTGAAGTGTCAATAATGATTTTGTGTATTGTGTTTGGATTCTCCAAGGTTTTGCTCGTAAGAGGTGTGCCTGGTTTACGATATTTCCTTCCAGATAATCTGTGAAGCGATGGTTTTCCATAATTATGTACCCATGCATAAGTTTAATAACCGTATGAGCTACCCGGTTGAAACATCTTTCATCCTTTAAATACTGGCTCCTGAGTATCATGGGCTGGTTATCATTACAATGCTTCGAAAGGATTGCGCGAGTTATCTATCATTATGGTTTGATCGCTGCAAGAGGGTGCCAGTAATGTTGCTGTTTCGGTTGTCCTCCAAAAAGAACATTTTCTGGGCTTGTTTAATATAATTCTGCGGATCAATTTTTTTGAATATATATTTGAACTGACTACTAGACATATAATTGACAGAAGTGGTTACGGAAACGGTGGGCTACCATGCGAGGAAAATTGTTTGCCTGGAAAAGAGATCACAATTATAAGGGATTGTTGCAATGAATTTATGACCATGAAGCAGATGAGTTGATAAGTTAAATTTCTAGTGAAATTATTTTTCTGACTTAGACCGGAGATTTATTGACTATGCATTTTTTCTGAATAGGGTGACTGGTGGAAACGCGCTTATCGGTTGTATCCAGAGGCACAAAGCAACTGGACTACCAACCCAATGCCCCCTTTGCCAACTGGATTGACACATTGTCAATCGGTCTTGTTATATGTGACGGGTCAATGTGTCTTCGGATCATAGAAATCCTTCTTGGGGAAAGAAAAGAGGAAGAAAATTGCTAAAGATGGGACCCTCTACCTTTGACGTCCCAGCCAATCGAGTAGGCTCCTCTTTGGTGTTAGGATAAATTATGGATACCAATAAATTAGAAATTTTCAGTCTATTTTAGCATATCTTCGGCTCGGCTGTCCAGTTGAAGCTCTCTAATTATTTCGACAACTCTGAGCTGTCTACTCTATCTTCTGGCTGTAAGGAAGGTTTGACAAACGTCATCTTTCTGCCTAGTGCTTAATATGCAATCTGAAGGTCGTGACATACCACATTGGACCTGGTTTGACTGGAAATACTTGTGCGAACTCAATTTCTGGGTCAGTTAGAATTTAGGACCAGGAGTTTGAATGATCCACAGCCATGGGCTGAATGAAGCGTCTTCCATATAAACCGGCCTCTCAATATCGTTAACTCTCGTCGCGTATGTGTCATTTCTCATCGCTCCAGCGAAAAGTTTTCTGTTGTATCTGCAAGTCAATTCGTTTACCCTCTCTGGCGAAGAAAGTGAAAGGTATCATACCACCAGCTCAGACTCTTTTTGGTACACTGATTCCGTTGCAAGTGAACTAAATGAAGAGAAACTGAAGTGAATCTGAACTTTGCAACTAACACATCGTTCAATAATGAGTGTGACTGACACATAGATGGCGGCACTAATACCAAATCATCATTTTTTTCGACAGTGTGAACCTTTTTAGGCTTACTGTCAAAATTATATGTCAATCCAACCATTAGTTTACAAGTTACAGTGCTTTAAGTGACGCTACTTTTGAGTTTTCAAAAAAAATGAATTCAAAGCAATTCCGTGTGCTGATTTATCATTGTTTTTTAATGAAAAAAATACTGTTCAATGCCAGGAATGGCTTGAAAAACATTATTCGGACTCTGCTCCATCAAAAAGAACCATTTGTTATTGGTATGCCGAATTCAAACGTGGTCGTACAGACACCGATGACATTCCATCTAATGGACGGCCAAATGACGCTGTTTTTCCGGAAAATGTTGAAAAAACACTGAAAATCATTATGTCCGACCGTAAAGTGAAAGTGAAGGAGATTGCTGACATTCTAAAGATATCAGCAGGCAGTGTACACACCATAATACACGAACATTTGGGTATGAAAAAGTTGTTTTCCAAATGGGTGCCGCGTTTGCTCACTGTTGAACAAAAACAACAACGAATTGATGATTCAGAGCGCTGTTTGGAGCTGTTTAACCGTAATAAAAAGGATTTTTTGCGTCGATATGTGACCATGGATGAAACCTGGATCCATGACTACACTCCAGAGTTAAAACGGCAGTCATCTGAGTGGACTGGACCCGGCGAAAGCCGTCCGAAGCGACCAAAAACGCAACAATCGGCTGGAAAGGTTATGGCCTCTGTATTCTGGGATACACATGGTATATTGTTCATTGACTATTTGGAAAAGGGAAAAACAATCAACAGCGACTATTACTGTGCATTATTGGACCGATTGAAGGATGAAATCGCACTGAAACGGCCCCATATGAAGAAGAAAAAAATCCTCTTTCATCAAGACAATGCACCGTGTCACAAGTCCATAAAAACTATGGTCAAATTCAATGAATTGCACTGCGAATTGCTTCCGCACCCACCGTATAGTCCAGATCTGGCCCCCAGCGACTACTGGCTCTTCGGAGACCTCAAAAATATGCTCCATGGTAAGAGATTTGGCTCAAATGATGAAGTAATCGCCGAAACTGAAGCCTATTTTGAGGCCAAGGAAAAATCGTTCTATAAACATGGTATAGAAAAGTTGGAAAATCGTTGGAATGAGTGTATCTCCCTAAAAGGGGACTATGTTGATGATTAAAAACGAATTTTGGCAAAAAAAATGTGTTTTAATTAGTTAGTCACACACATTATTGAACGATGTGTTATATAAGCTATTTTCGGCACAAATCAGAACATCGCTCTGCTCCTGCTCTGCTCCGTAAATTGTAAGACGCTTATAAAGAGATTGTTCGGTGATTCAGGGTCTGGAGAGTTCAGCAAACTTTTTTGACCATTTCAATGATCCAATTTTACAGTCTGGGAACTTTGTTTGTGACTTCTCAGGTCTGAGACGTCGTTAAAAATTTAATTATTTCCGAAAACTTCAACGATTTTTTAACCCAGATCGGTTTGTTCAGCAATATGATGTATTTATTCGTTCTCTGGACTAATCTCTTGTTGTGACTCGTCTTATCACCTCAGCAATTCAGATTCAATGTTCCAATCACAGCCCGGATCATAATTCAAAAACATAAAACCTTATCTATCTTTCACCTTCAACCGATTGACTATCAATCAAAGTTTAACTTTGTGTACTCAGATTGATTAAGTGGGACGAAAAATCCATATCTAATACAAGTGCAAATAAAGTATTGAGTATCTGAACAACACCAGCCTGTTTCTGAGGTGGAATAGCTCCGACATAATCCCTGCTAGCTTAGCTACAGAACAATCTATCTTAGCCTGGCGAACTGGTGTTGTAACAACATGCGGTCAAAATGCCTCATTATTGCTTCCCTGACTGCTTAATTTATTTATTTAGAGAAAATCCAATTCCAAGCTATCCATCTGCGTTCAGGCGTCTGTTTGCCTGTGATTTCTGAAGACATTTCAAACCAAGATCCTATTCAAAATGATCGAGAATATGATCTTTCTAGGTTTACTCAAGTGTTAAATGGAATGTGTGGTCACTGTACCGATCGTACACGCCTGCCTGTCTGTCTCTATGTGCACACTACATACGTTGAAAATTGATCACACTTCACGTATGTTCTAACAACGACGGGGGGCATTTCAAAGACGCCACATCCATCCATCTATCCATTTAAATATACAAAATGTTATAAAAGAGAGAGCCAAAAGCGATAAAATTTCAAATTCGGTGCCATGATGTCTGGCATGAATCTCGGTTTATTCGAACGGGTAGAAATAATATTGAACCGAACTGACAAGCGTGTGGAATACGCACACATATGGTTTTACCTCTTGAAATTGGAGTTCAAGTGCATATGTGTGAATTTGATGTTAATGTGGTTATATGAGTACGTATCCCAAGTGTGGGTGGTTTTTCTAATGAAGTGTGAAGGAAATAAATGCTTCACAGAACCTGGTAGAATTCCATTTGCGTATTTTCAAGTAACTTTTTGAATTTAAAAAATAACATTATTTTATTAGTATGTAATTATTCTGCGAGCATCCGCATTGGATTGATTGAGTTGAGTGTATTGAAGGTGAAAATCAAAGTCAAAATGTTAGCAAAATAGATCTATAAATCACCACGAATAAAACTCGAGAATATGTTGAACTAGTAGGCAGGAGTGTGTGACATGATCAACTTGGGCACGGTTTGGCCATTTTTGTCCTGAATTAAAAGGAAACATAGGTCAATAATGGCGTTCTGAAATTGTAAGTTTTCTGAGGGCAGTAATACTGCAAGCATTTAAATCCAAACTCAAAAAATTAAAATGATAAATCCCACAGATTAGCAGCTTATCCCTGAAGAATTTCTCTGAAATTGAAACAAATCGTTGAAATCGTCCTGCAAAGTAAGGAACTTGCATGTTAGTTTTAATGATTCTCGAAAGAACAGCAGGACCAACAAATATACAAGTAGGCTGGATATTTCAATAAGATTTTCGTCACATGAATGGGAATAAGATAATGGCGAAGACATGCTATAATAGCACGAGAAGTCTTTTTTGCTCATTTTTCTAGTTGAAACCATGTCAGAATTTCCCAAATTTTGATCGTAAGGTTTCTATCAGATGACAGAAAAAGGGACTTTGCAACGATGATCGAGGAAATAATCTACTTTAAAACTCGATAACTCAAAAAATCTATGATGTTATCAAACCAAGAGGCGAATCCCGTGCTCCGCTGAGGTTTTCGAGTAAACTTATAATGTAGAAATGTCAAGAATTCCCGGAAGGAGATAGTCTCTCAGTGGACGAACAATTGCTGAACAATGTGCTGCCAATTATGCTTGAAACTTTTTGGGAAACTATCTCTCAATTAACAACTTTAAGTTTTGAGTGTTGACATTCCTCCTATGATTTGGAACTTTTATTCAGCTATAGAAAATGGCCCTAACGAGATCTAAGTACGAGTGGCAATAGTTCACCTTTGGCAACGTGTTCCCAAAGAACAAAACTATAAAGATTTCTATAATACTTATTATACAGGGTGCGTACGGTATTTGAGGACAACTTGAGAGTAAAATTAATTAGCTTGTATTTTTAACAAAATTTAATGAAATTTCAGGAATTTTTTATACAACGTTAAATTAATATATGGCTATAAAGTTATTGAATAAAATCGCCATTAGCAGCAATAACCTCTTCGATCCGGGTCCGGAAACGATTACATGCCCGAATCAAATGCTCCTTGTTCATATTGACCATATCGGCATTAATAGCAGTCTTCAGCGAGTCCTTATGAGGACGCTAATTGGTCTCACGCTCAACTACGCCACATACGTGATAATCCAAAGGATTAAGGTCTGGGGAGCTAGGTGGCCATAGGTTCGGTGTTATGTGGTCATGAAAATTTTCGGCCATCTAATCTTGTGTCGCCATCGCTTTATGAGAAGGAGCAGAGTCTTGTTGAAAAATGTATGGTCTGCCTCCGCTTACATTGTCTATCCAGGGTTTCACTACCGTCTACAAAACCTTGATGTATACAGCAGAGTTCACTTGAAGTCCTTGAGTAAAAAAGTGTGGTGGCATAACATGTCCTTCGTTGCTGACAACACCTAAAACCATAACAGTGGCTGGAAATTTTGTGTGCATAACAACAAGAACCTCCGTAGGATTTGAACATAGCCATCTGTCATTTCTGCGATTGGTCTTTTGATCTTGGTCAAAATTTTTTTCGTCGGAAAAAAACCATAACATAACAACAGCCTCAGGGTGTTTGATTTTGTTTAAAAGACGTTTTGATCGGAGAAGTCTCTGTTCCCGTGTTCGTTCCGACATGACCTGTCCTCTGCGCATCACGCAAGACTCATGCCGAAGGTCTTCGTGGACAACTCTACGAATACGGCGCTCAGAAACATGAAGCTCACTCTCAAGGATCCTCATTGATTTTGAAGGGTCCTCGTCTATGATCGCTTGTACTTGCTCTAAAAATTCTGCAGATCAGACAGTGTCAGAACGTTGTTCATGCTTTTTGCGTTTTGCAACCGATTCTGTATCGCCTCCTGATGCTTCCAATTCACGGCGAACCTTATGCACGAATGAACGGGCGCAATTAAGAAAATTAGAGATCTCTAAATCTGTATGGTTCGCACACATAGCGACGATGACGGTATGTCTCTTCATTTCTCGAATGATGTTGTAGTCCGCCATTTCTTATCTGAAAAGGAAAAAAATAAAAAAAAAATTCGCGAAGTTATAGTCACATTTATGCATGTCCTCAAATACCGTACGCACCCTGTACTTTGTCATAATTGATGGTCTTTTTAACAGAAATTCACACTCAAATCACTGTAACATTAGATCGATTAGATAAGATATTTAAACACATCCCATTAAGAGTTTCTAAACTCAAAGTCATCGTTGATATCCGTTGGTACTCCTAAAAATAGCAACTTAAAGGGTTGAAACATCGAGTTATTTTGCGGGATCCTTACTCCGAAAGGCAGAAAACCGCATTCGAAAATTTTAACTTTTCAAAATCAACCCGTCATTAATACCAGAATATCCACCCTACGGTCTTTACTTTGGTGTAATTCTACGGACTCTTTATAATACGAAGCTTTTCCGGCGAGGTCTTTTTTCGAAAAATTACCTACGTAAAAATCCGAATTCCTACTCTTAAGCGGACGAGATGGAATAGAACTCGTAGAGGACTAGACTAGACTAGGACTAGAACTCTCTACAGAACTCGTGATTATAAGAGCTGTCCATGAGGAAAGCCTGTAGACTGTTTAGTCATTTCGAGAAAAGAAATGAAACTAGAAGCTTTTGAAAAAGTTGAAAAAGGCTACAGGAGCAGAAACATTTCGTTCAGCGTATTCCAATTAGTTTACTAATTTGGCCCTGTCTGCATACTTTCAATGTCCACTTCTAAAAGGGAGCTTCACTTGAGCAATGGAAGATCGCAAAATTAATTCTCATCAATAAGAGACTGCAAAATCCCCAATCGCTGACTATATATCGGCCGTTATGAATGCTATAAACCGTCGGGAAAGTGACTGAGGAACTAGTGACGAGAAGACTTGCTGATGTTATCCTTGGCGCTGGATAGTTTTCTTCACGATAGTAGGATTTCAGATCGTTGCGTTTAGGCGATGACTGCGGTTTAACAGGGGAAGTTATCCAGTCAGTCCAAGCGGTACGATCACGAAATAGGGAACGCATGAAACTCCGCTAGATGAGCGAATATTGTAGGAGGCATATCGCAAGGGGTGTATCTTTAGCCAAAAGCCTTACGAAAGTCCCCTAGAACTGGGTGTAGAGGCTCGAACTTCCTCGAATGGTCTGCCATGGAGATTATGTTGCAATACTGCTAGTTGTGCGAACAGTCGATTAAGAGCTGTTAAGGAAAATACGCTTATGTTTCAGGATGGAAGCTGGATGCATTCGAGGATTGAACCAAGGACTGGAGAAAACTGAAATGGGTATCTTGACAGAACTTAGCTTGTTCATAACATTATGATTATGAAACCTATGTTGTCAGGGGCAAGTTAGGACAATGGCTAATAAGATTGCAGCGGAAGTCTCGGCTATTAAACGGCTGCTGATCAACGTAGAGGAACCAAGTCTGGAAAAGAAAGCTTTTGATGAATGTCTCAGGCTCTACGTTTCTACGCGGAGTAGATGGTTGCGTCTAAAATGAACTGCGCAGCTCAAGGAACTAGGAGTACTCCGATTTGCGTTCCGGACAACATTCGCTCCAGTGGTATTGGTTATTACAGCAATGATAACCATTGCCCTCCTAGACAGAAAGTTTAAAAGATTTCTACCTCCTTGCACACTACCTCCTGCCCGACCGCTGACTATGGCTTAATGGCTTGCAGTCAACTATGACATAGTGAGCTGAACGGAAGATGGGTTATTAACAATCTGAGATCGTGGATCAGTTACAGGCATGGTGATACAGGATTCTATCTATCTTTCCATATCCCTCAAAATGAAGGTTTTCAATACTATCCGCAAGCGAGATTGGTAAGCCGCGGCCTTTGCGCTGCAAGTTCTTCTCTGGACAGGAGGTTGACATGTGCTTCATATTCTAGACATGTAATAGATGGGAAAAATAGCACTAACAGCTTAACGAAAAATGTGAAAGCTACGTGCTGATAACAACAGACAAATGTAGCCATGATGGTACATTACGCAACCCTAAGAATAAGGAAGAGCATATTTGATTAGCTGGAAGCATTGGGAGTGGTGTAGTTGGTTTTGTGGCAATCTTCTTCTTTCATCCATACAACTAATAAGGGTCTTCTTTTATCCTTGCAGATAAAAAGGGTATTCCTGTGACTCGAAGACACAATTAGATGCAGAATAAAGAAGTCTAGTTTGAAGTAATGTGCCAAACGGTTCCAAGCTAGGTGTCCTGATCGACAGGGAAAGTTTTTAATAGGTAGTACCGTTACTTTGTGTAACGGGAGGCTCAATACAAAGGGCATAAATAGTCCTCATCTATATTATAAAATTTGAACGGAAAGCTGCGTCTTAGATAGATGAAATGAAAAGATACTGTTTTAGGGAAAATTTGCTGCAGCTAATAATTGGCTAAACAGAAGTTCAAAAAAGGAGCGGCAATGAAGAGCAGATATAATGCTCCTTGTGCATAATGAATACTTTGAATGGAATAGGGATCCATCGATCAGAAGCCAATATTTGTTTTTCCATTCAATTGAGAATAGTTTAAAAGGATATGGGAAAACCATTGCAATGGTGATTATATCTTGGCGCACATAGTTTTCCACAGTGTGATATACTCTATTATTTGATATGATATCATCTGAACAAAACCAAAGAAATACCTCAAATACAAATGATATTTGTGCACATGTTTCATAGTCATCTCCGGAAAAGTCATGTGTTAAAGGTAAACAGCAAACAAACTGTCGATATAATGTGTGAAAAAGGAAGTTCACAAGACCAATGTCGTTACTCTGATACGTTTTGTGGGTACCTTGTGCCGATATGTGTATGTATATGTTGTTTTTGTCAACATTTATCATGGGCAAACACCATACAATTTCGAAAAAGAAATGTGTTAACATAATCAAAAAATTTAACGCCCCGACTTTTTGTTGATTTTAACCATATCATCCGGCCATATTATTTACCTATAAGATTTATAGAACGCCACCATGCCATCTACATTAATTCATGCATATGGTTTACATGCCGATATGTTAATAAAAAGTTGGCAGCAGGTTGATACGTGTGCAGAGCCGGAAGCTTCGAATGGGAGACCTTGTTGCATTACCTCTTTTTGATAAAACACTAACTAAATTTAACATTAACTGGCAAGTGTTAAAACAAACGTGCCAAGTGGCAACTTTTAAGAGGTCTAGAGAAGAAAGAAACACGCGCTCGAGTCGGTTGAATTTTCGAAACATTTGCGGTTTTTTTTTGTTTTTTGTTAAGTTAAACAAAAGAAAAGTTCAAGCGTAAGGTTGGCCAGTAACAACGGATAGCTTTGGCATGAATGGCTGAACTACCCTGGCGTGATTCAACTCCAGCGGAGAAACATTAATCAACAATCGTTTTCTAAAACTATAAACACTTTTTCTTCGGGTATGTTTAGAAAAAACATGGGGAAAACTGAAAAAAAAATGGAAAAAATAAATATTTGCAAAGGTGTGATAAGGTCTTTCTATTTCTCATACAGTTTTATGTTTTCTTATTCCATTTGCGTAGGCAGTGAGTTGAATGACGAAAGATACAAACAGAAAAAAATCACATTCAAAGTTCATTCAGAAAATTCAACTTTGTTTTATAGTCTTTTGAAATATGAATGAATTCGTTGGCGATAGAGCTATCAAATGAATGAAAAGCGATTGGTGAACTATGCAAACAGGTACATGTGTATATGATATGTGTATTTGGGAGAAAGAAACGCGAATCGCCGCTTCTTACTGCCAAATAAATTTGCAAAAAAAAATGGTAAAAGATGGTAAAAGCATGTTTAGATATTTGCGTAGGTTGTGCCCGTTTTTCTGAAAAATTCATATGAAATATTTGTGTAGGTGAAGTTATTTAGCGCCTTCTGTAGCGTAGAGTATTAAAAATCTCTTTAAACATTTTGTTTTCCCCACAAGATTGAAATTTAGTCTTAAAAGCTTAGCTCCATAAATCAAATGATGGCTCGAATTAACATCCAAATACTGGTTTATGTGCGTTGTCTGATTGGCAATTTATGGTCACAATAAAGCCAGAGAAGTCAATATTCAACTAACACGCAATTGTCACATCTGAACATTCACAAAAATCACTTAATTAAAGTCCTTGGATAGCATCATCAAGTTATCCTCAAGCTGCTTTTTATTTCATGATGTTTTATTGCATTTTACGTTAAGGATCAGACAGCAATACCTATGTAGGAGCAAGTACACGTGTAAGAAATGAAGACACCAGTTTTTCAAAAAATTGTTTTTTTTTTTCAATTTAACATAGTCCCTTTCCAGAAAGATACACTTCTCCCACGGTTCCTGCCATTTTATGAACCCCTGCAAAACATAGGATTTTTCGAACTCTCCAAAATACGCCTTTGTCTCGAAGATGGTGTTCTTGTTTGAGCGAAATTTTTTTCCCGCGAGCCATTTTGTCATGTTAGAGAACAAGAAAAAGACGCATATAGTCAGATCGGATGGATACGGGGGGTGCGGCAGCAATTCGTAACGCCATTCATGGAGTTACGGAGGCGAGAACTCCGTGAATGAGCTGGTGGGTTATCAGGTTGAAACAGCGCCTTCTTTTTCGCCAAATGCGACCGTGTCTCCTTCATTTTTTTGTCGAAACGGTTCGATAACTCACTGTAGCATTGTCCAGCGATCGTTCTTCCTTTTTCTAAAAAAAAATCCATGAGGATGACGCCGTTCGCATTCAAAAAAATCGTCACTATGACCTTTCCGGCCGAAGGGACCGTCTTCACATTCTCTGGGGCAGAAAAAAATCCCTTGTTTTGATTGTTGCTTAGTTTCTGGTGTGTAACGATAAATCCAGGTGTCATAAACGGTGACAGCTCGACGCAAAAACTCCTTCGGATCTCGCTTAAATTGCTCCAAACACTTCTTCGAAGTTAAAAGCCACATCCTCTTGTTGTCCACCATGAGCAATCGCAGCATCCATCGGACCTACAATTTTTTCATTGTGAATTTATCGTGTAAAATAATAATTGCCATTCCGGTCGACACACCAACGATACACCTGCTATTTCGCGCACTTTCGTGAATCGATCAACAAGAATCATATCGTAGACTTTGGGAGTGGATTCCTCGGTAAACACGTCTGCCGGGCGTTCTGGTCGCAGCTCATCAAAAACGGGTGTTTGACCACGTTTAAATGCGTTGAACCAATATTTAACTGTGGTCATAAATGGCGGCGTGTCTCCATAAATAGCATCAAACTTTGCTTTCATCTTTTATTCATTTTTTATTAAAAAACAAAAGGCGCATTTACGAATGATTCTGCTCGTTTTCCATCTTAGTGAAAATCTTGAAACACGTCTTACTAAAATGGCTGCCAAATCTAAACTAAACTATCAATCAGTCTGAAACTTGTTTTATCGTCGTTTGATAGATAGCAGTACACGACGATAAAACCAACTTCTCTCAGGAACGCCCTCTGTCGTCAAACACGGGTACTTATTGAAAATAAAACTGCCCTAATTTAGCAACTTTTTTTGGGTTAAAATCTCAGTATATCCTTAGGAATATCTTAAATCAGAAAATGGATGTTATTGTTCAATGTTGCCACCTTGACCACCGCATCGAGTCTGTCTGAGAAGGCTTCACATTTTTTACGATATTTCTAAGACGCCTGATATATTTTATTTGTCAGATTTTTTATTTTTTTGCCAGACTTTTAGACCAAACTGTTTCCTGATTTGTACCCTAACAATACAAGAACGTTTTGTTAGTTTGCAGATTTTTGTGAATTGCAGAATGTTTTCATCAGAAAATATCAAATTCTCCAGCTTGCCACCAACGTGCAAGTGTTTTAATACCGTTGGTCTTGCTAAAAGAAGTCGTTTATGGAGACATTGTTCTTTGATCGCAGTAACGAATTGAAAATATTGGACAATCCGGCAGTGGAAGAGTGAAATATTAGGATCCTAAGTATATTATAGCATATTCAATAGTATATTCAATATTCTCAATGGTATGTTCGGCGATCAAAGACTCAAATCAATAAGCAAATTACACTTTCATCTTAACACAAATTCTGACCATGCATTCAGTTTTCACACAAAATCGCATATAATAAATTTTTATGTTAATGTGAAATTTCAAGGAAATGACTTGGACTCCTCTTTTGCTTAAATCATATAAAAGAGAAATTTAACACTATCTTAAAAGCTTGCTTCTAATGATAACTTTTGTTATTTAAGTCATATATCGCATTACCATCGAATTATGGACCTTGATCGTCACGACGCCAATTAATATACATAACTTGGTCTTGGTTCCACGAAGTCTCCGAAATTCAAGATTGAGTAGGTAAGGCGCTTGTCTTATCGCGGCTTAACATTAACAACTTGATGGAGAGGCTCCCTCATCAAATCGTCCGGTCGATCTGGCATTTTAATTATTTTTGAAAAGGTTCAATTTACATCACAAATTTTTCAGTTTTTTGCTTCTTCTTTTCTTTTCACTCTGACTTGCTCCTTTCCAACTGAGCGTGAATTTTCTTTTTCCGATTCACTTTACCTTACCTAAGCCTGACTAATCCGAGTAGATAGTCTATTAAGATGAGATATCGATCTGAATTAAATAGAGAATAATAATGAGAAGTGTTGTCAGATTGGATTAAACGGATCGTGTTTCTGAGTGGGTTTTGAATATGTGTACAAGGATAAGAAGTTTGATGGGTTCCGGTACGGAGAATGTGCAAAACTGTGGATTTTGCTTCACAAAGTTCTGGCTCGGATGGAAGCTAGATGAAAGATTATTTATCAAGAAGATCTGGCAGCCCCAATTTCGGAAAAAAAATCTCCTTCTCTGTGCAACATACCGACGGAGGAGCGGCAAAACAAAAGAAAAAAAAACGATTTCCACATGGAATTAAATTAAATCGAATCAAAATAAATCTAAACGAGCCCAAAACGTTCAAACACTCAAGCCAGATTGCCCGAGCCCAACACGTCTAATGTTGAAAAAAAAGACGGTCAACCTTGAGGTCAACTAGTTCTAAGATGAAAATAAATTTTCTTAAGGAGGCACCACGCATACTTCTTTCTAATGACAACGAAACGTACGTAGGCTAAGATGAGAATTTATTTTAACGCTGGCGTTATGTTGTAGCCACTGACGCTGGTTTGGTATTTGGGTTTCGAGTTTAAATTTACGCATGAATCGACGACAATCTATCTTTTAGCTTCTTGCTGGTGTTGTTGGTATATCCACATATCTATCGTTAATACATGCATGGATCTCGTTTGATCGATAGACATGTCGAAGAAGCCAAGTCAGTTTAGGTTGGCTCTTTGGGTACTTTGTCGATTTGCTTGGATGGCGACTAGGCTAGTGAGTAGGTTGGCTAACTTGTTGGCTAGTTTGTTAGCCAGATCTTTGGTTTAGGCTGGATGACTGCATCGACCAAGCAGTTTGACTGGCTCCTGTTGGCTTGATCATCAATAGATACACGATAGACAGGCTGGTGTCACTTGACGATCCGAATAATTTGTCTTCCTGCTTTTCCAATTGCTGCTATTTGCGATATTGGCCACTTTGTTGGAGTCGTAGGTTTCACAGATTTTTGTTTTCGGGGAAAAGCAGACGAAAAAAGATAAAAATGCAACATTTTAGTTGCTTCAGTTCATGGAAGATATAGGAATTTGTTTTTCAAATTCCGGTGATTATGTTCTTGCAAAGTCCATTGTCACAGGTATACAGGAAAGTTGAATGCACGAGGAGTCTTGTAGGGATCTGATCTGGTTAAGATCTGGTTAAAAGCAAGGGACAACAAAGAACGCATTAAGGACAGCGTGAACGTGCGTGAAGACTCTTGATTTTTTTAAGAGGAAGAACTACGCCTAGGAGGCAGAGGGTTAATTTGCCAAAAACTCGTCAAGTATCCGAAAAAAAAAAAAGAAACGAAAAATTTACCTCGACCGTGGGCAGTTTGAAAGAGACCACACCTAAAACAATGTTACTATACACTTTTCGTACGTATTACTCATCCAACAAAAATTCGAAAAAGCAAAATCAGAGACACAGATACGTCTCTTTGCTTCCTATGTTTAGGCTTATTTTGCTTTTTCTATTTTCGAGCGATCCTAACCAGCAAGTGGTTAAACCGGCCTGTCACCACCTAAATTAGTATCTTTAAAATTAAATGCATTCTTAATCGTATTCACACGTAACACTCTTCTTCAGCAATAACACCACAGAGAAGGTTATTTTATGTAAATTGGTTTTACTGTTTTATATGCGTTTAGCACTCAAGAGAAGTTTAACTATGCGTAAATATCTTAGCAGCCCAACATCCTTGGCACAATGGCGTTTCGTATGTGAGAAATAAACAACAAAACATAAGTGTGTCAGGAAGTTCAAGGTTGACATTTAAGTTCGTGAGAAAAATTCAATCGGATTCGAGTATCTTTTGGGGTGGTAAAAGATATTTTGATAGCTTCATAGTGATTTAAATTATTTCAAACACATGTTGTGTAAATTGAAAATAATCAAAGCTACAGCAATCACTGCCAAAAGGTTAAAGTGTTGGAATAAAAATAAAAATAAAAAAATAAAGACTAACGTAACAAAAATCTGAATTAAAAACAATTCTAAGGAATTCAATAAACAATTATTACGTCAAACTAAAGTAATTTTGGCAATCAACTACAATTTTTTCTCTCTTGACTTGACTCGTCTTGACAAAGTAAAGAAAGTTTTCTTGCACTTATCACGTTTTACTGCCAATAACCAAGCCCCCTACGTAAATCACATGGTGCATATTTGTAGTACAATTGCCAGGGCAAGTTTGCACGTTTTATATATATAACACGTAGATATGCATTATAGTATCTGAAGTTGCAATGCACTTTTATAAAGTGCATCGTTGTAAGTCCCTCTTTTTCCACCTCTCTGCACTGACGTCAAACATAAAATTAGATGCTGTCGCTGTAGCATTGATGAAACATTTGGAAGACCTGGGACGAAGACATTAGTAGCCAGCCCAGTCTATAGTTTTCAATTGACAAACGATTGAAAATGTGAAATGACTACGTATTGCGTTTCGCCTCTCGCTGAAAATTGTTTCGTCTGAAACGTGTATCTAAATGGTACTAACGTGTGTTCTAATTTTAATTTGTTATTGTATAATTCAGAAAAATAATAAAAGAATCGCATGTGGGATGGACTGAGTGGGAATGCATCTTAAGATATTTCACGTGATTTCAAAGGAGGTGTGGACGTTGATTTTGTTCAGTACGAAGTTTTTTTTTCGAAAGGGCAAAACTGAATTTAGAATGTGTTTCGTTCAGTATTCACTATATTTTTAGGACTCTTGACACATGTCACATGCAAAAATTATTTATAGGAACCATTTGGGAGGATTTGAATGAGCACGTGACTGACTTGGTACATTTATATATTCTCACAAAAATAACCAGGATTTTTATATAAAAAACAAAACATCTAATTGATTAACGATAATAGTTTTATTACATTCAAAGAATACCCAATTTGGTAAGATACACGTTGAGAAAAATGATTTTTGAGACTAGCGCGCCATAATTTAAAATTCAATAGCGCCGTCTATGTGTTCGATCTTGCAGTTTGAAGCATGAACCACTCCCATCTACTTATCGAAATTTTATGACATTTAGCTGGCAAATAACAACGACCTGACACTTCTTTGTAGACAACTTTTGATTCAATTTTCAAATTTGACATAAAACAAAGAGCACTCATTAAATTTCACGCCAAACCTAGTGAAAGTCCATGAGAAACAAATTGGTCCAGCAAGTGTACATTGATTATTGTTTGACCAGATCGAATGTGTTCTTGCGAATCAAACGTTTGAAAACTGACAGACACTGGAGGACGTCAAATACACAGGAAGACCAACTCCAACTGAGTCACCAAAAAATGATCCAAAAAGAATGGAAGTTTATTGTAAATGATCGCGACGCCTGGTTTAAATGGTGGAAGAGGCTTTAAACATCGGCAGAGTAACCATTCTAATCATTCTTCACGAAAATTTGGGCAAAACAAAAGTGTGTTCAATGTTTGTTCCGCACACATTCAGTGTTGGTCAAAAATCAATAAGGGTTCGACAGATTATTGTCATCGTTGGTGCCGCATAAAATGGAAAACCTCCAGAAAATAATAGTAAGACGGCGTTTTCAATATGACCCACAAACCAAGCGTCAAAGTGATTAATGGTAGGCGGGAAATTCACCAAAGTCAGAAAGAAGAAAAAAGTGCTGCAATGCTCATCACATTTTTTCACGTAAAGCCCCGATTTTCTATTTGAAAACGGTATTTAAAATCAGCTGCATATTCTGCGTAACAAAATTTAGATTATACAAATATCCTTACGAAATGAATACATCCTTTTGATAACACAAAGCTGTGATTAGACCTGTACAACGGTATCTTGAACATGAACCCTCACTCAAGAATCCACTGACAGACCGAATGCCTTTGCGAGGTGAGTCCTAAGGCGGGTTTGGTATGGTATGTAATGGTGATTTTGATATAACAATCAGTTGTATGAAGTATTTGACGAACCGCTGGTGTCAAAGGTTATTAGACTGCGAAAGCACCAATGGACTGACCATATTAATGGCCGTATGGACAAACAACGTGTTTCTAAAAAAGCATTCGTACCGGGAGAACCGAAGCGAAGGGACCAGTGAGAAAGACACAAAACGTTGGAGAAACTCTGATCAAAAACCAAAGACGGTAATTTGTTGCTCAGTGTTTGAAACTGGAGGACGCGGTCAATAGACCGAGACATTTGGGGGTACTATTTGCGCGATGCGAAGGCCCGATTGCCGTTGTAGTGCGACGAAGAAGAAAACAATCCCTGCTTTAGGGACGAAATTAGGTGGTAGGTGGTGTAGGGATACGAGTTCGCTGCTTTATTAATTATTTACAGAGGAACTCGCATAGATGGCGCTAGTGGCTTGTATAAGGAGCCTTAATATTTCCTAGCTTTTTGGTTTAGATGAGCTTCTAACGCCAGCAGAATATCAACCGGAGGATTTCCCTTCATCGGTTGTTTTATATATATAGAAAGAGTCGAAAAATAAAAACGATTTTTTAAGAATTATATTTGTCGAGCCAGTAATAATTGACATTAATTTCTGTACAGGTATTTCCGTAAAAAGTTGAAGAATCTAGTACCTAAAATGGAATCATCCTTTAAATATATCTATCATACTCTTGCCAGAGAAATGTTTAACAATAGTTCGCGCTGTTTCATTAATTTTCACTTAATGTTAAAAATCAATTATTTTGCTATGCAATAAATAAAAACAAATTAAAAATAGTGATTTCAATAACCCAGTTGAATCAAAGCAACACATACATTAAGCGTTAGATCGATAGCAAGAAAGATGTTCAACAAAAGTTAAGATTTATACGTCTTAGACTTATTGACGATGCGCAAGAGGTTATCTGTGCAAAAGTCATAAGTTCACCTGATTATGATTTAATATTTTTATAGAATCTTATGTAAGTCAAATGGCAAAGAGTTGTTGCTCGTTACAAACTGGAAGAAAAATTTCCAGCCAAAAGTACATACAGAAAGGAAATAAAAATATTAATAAAAACTTCAGATACAATGAACAAAGATGTTAAGATGCCAGGCAATAGTCATTACTTGCTTGTAGATTTTCATATATGAACATATTGTATAAACTTTGATAATTGGTTTGCAATTAAATATTATTACTATTTCCCGAGAAAAGTCCGACAGACATGACAAAGATTGCGGTACGTTTCATTGAAGTTAAAAATGGAAATGATTTCATTTTGATTAAAATAAAATCATGAATTTCAACTCAGAAGAGTTCTAGCTTTATGGCATCCACATAATTGCCGAGAATATAATTGTCAACGTTTCATATCTGTTAATTGTTAGTATGATGCACAATTTCTCTTATCAAAATGCATATATCAGATGCAGCACAATAAAATATAATGGCGCTAAACGTAAATAACTCACAAAATCGTGTCCTCAAACGTTCATAGGGTGAAGCTGTTGCAGCGAACAAACATTCAGGACGCCATTACAAACGCTCAGCATGTTGACATATGTAAATTTGTGGGTAATTTAATATCGTTTCACTTTCAGGATGATGATGAACCGCACAATAAGAACGATTCGAGAGGATATCATACATTAAATTTACTCCCACTTGACAAACACAAGGCATGAGATATATGCAAACACAATTTCACACCTCGCTACAACCACTAGCCTGCTAGCAAAGCAAGCAGATGCAAGGAATCTAAATGGTCCATCTCCTGTTTGCGCGGGTCCCTATAAAAGTCAATGTAAATAATGTCGCTGCGCTTGCCTCTTTATGTTTCCGAAAAAAAAAGTGGCGAGATGAAAATCAAGACGCGGAAAAAAAATCGAATAAAATAAACATGAAAAGGAAACGCAAGCAACCATATTTTGATATTTCTCTTTTTTTTTGGTGTGTTACAACTCTAACGTTTCTTGTTCCTTTCATTCGTACGAGTCCCTGAATTGCTTCCAGCGTCTTCTCGCACATCACTGCAACCTGTAAGCTGAGAAATGCACCGCGGTGCTATTATAAGGTGCAAGTGAAGTGTTAGCATTGACACCCTCTTTGTTATAAGACGTTGCGGTCCTTCCACATTATATCTGTGAAATCTTTTATGACTTTTGCCTGACTGACTGTTTATTCGGGCATCTTATGTTTCATACGTTAGATGTGAAGGTAGATATGCATTTTGTGATGGGAGGTTGACATGTGCAGGAACAGAGGATGCTATGACTTGCCTTTCTGCCATATTCCTCGCCTAAACGATCCCGATTCGAAAAAAATGTCATAAAATAATGAAAACTAAACAAGAGCGTGCAATAAAATAAACGAAAAAAAAACTGAGGCATTTTTTCAAAGTTGCTTCTAGATATGATGCATTTGGTGTTGACTTACCTGCCCGCCGAGAAGGCGTGGATAAATCATGAAGGAGATCATCAAGTGTACGCTTTTGACCGGCTTCATTGATGGGCGAGATTAATTTTTGGATGTAGGTTCCGTCCTGGAAGTAGAATGAAAAGTGTTGAGTCAATAGCATACGAGCAGGGATTCTGAAAGCAAATTTTGTTGGCTCCACTGTGGTATTTCGATCAATCTTAATTTCGAATTTTTTATTCTGCAACTTAATAACAAGAAAATCCTTACAGAGCGTTCAATAAATGGTCCAATCGTAATCTATATTAGGAGGGCAACTAAGTGATTGGCAATTGTTGGCAAAAAACAGGGTTAAATTTTTGATTTTAACTAATGAGTTTTTGTCATTTTTCTGTTGACTTCGTTATTCCACGTTCGTAGGATTTTCTCATCATTATCGGCGAAAAAGTAATAATTCAAAGCGTCATCATCCTTGAACGTTCCAAAAGCCACGAAATTTTTCAAAGAATGAATCAAATAGTAATCTGATGGAGCAAGGACAAGGCTGGATTGTTAATTATACCAACTAACATCAATTCTCAACTCAGCCTCAACATTTTTTCATTTGTGACCAACGATCAATGTGGCACTACGTTGTCCTAGCGAAGTATAACTTCTGTTCGATGCACCAATTCGAGACGTCTTCATTGCTCGATGTGTTTTTTGTTTTAAAGAAGTTTCCTCAGATTCTAGTGACATTGACGAGATTCGGCTTCGCCGCGTTCACTAGTCGTTTGGTAAAAACTGTAGAATTAAGATCAATGTTGAAATTACAAAGACCGAGTTAACGAGATACTACTGAATGTATCCTTGCGATTTGTTCAACAAACCTCGACACTGATGGTATATTCAGGTAGCATGTAAGTAAGTGGTAAGTTCTCATCTGTATGGAAGGACCAGTCAACTAGGTTGCAGCCCATTTTCTCGAATGCCGGAGTTCGTGGTTGCTCTTTGTGCATCAGGGTGGCGTTATTTCGTATAGAGTCATGAATAGCTGGGTTTTATATCTCCCAGCATGAAACTTGGATATCCTTAATTTAACCTGATAACCCCATTACGATTTTTTAGATGACGATTTTCAATCTTATGTCAAAAAGTCTATAAGCTCATTCTTAATCAAGGCGGAAATTCAAAATAAACATTGCCACCTGATGATTGATGGATTTAAATTGTCCAGCTGTCAACGGTTCATTTTCCAATTGTTTTTTCTTCGCATCCTTTAGAGCAACTCAAAGTACACTGCAGCTTTCCAACCTGACCAAATTGAACACAAGAACTTCTTTTGCTGAAGACTACGTTTCTAAGTAGACTTTCTAAGTAGGCTTATCAAGCTTGGAGCATGACAGTTTTCGATGTACTTCATCCTTAAAAAAATCCTGTTGTCATCGGCCGTGATGATTCGCTTCAGAAAAAGTTGGAATTTTGTTTGTGCTAAGTACTTTACGGAAATACTGTGAGCGTCAAAAGAAACTGTACACCTATGTGTAGCATATTAAAAACCTCATAAAATGAGTTCTAAACGTCGGATTTTAAAAATGTTTTGTGTTTTGAACAGGTTTTTCTATTTTCTAATAACAAAATTGATGATAAAACATTGCATTAAAAGTTCAACAACAAAATAAGAAAAAATACTTCATTTTTTACGCGTCAAAAATAAGTATACTGCTTGCAGCACACCCTGTATTTGATGTGTTTAACGGAAAAACTTCCGTTAGATTTAGTTTATAGTTCTTCAAAAATGCAAAATTGGTTGACATGACGCGATAATTCAATCATTCGTAATTTTATTTGCACCATAGAACGATCCAGTTTCTACATTATCTAAAATGGAAAAGCAAAGTGCAATTGAAACGCGAAAACTTATTGTAAAGTTAAGAACGGAAGGAAAATCATTACGGGAAATATCACAAGTGGTGTGTAGAAGCCATAACACCGTGAACAAACTTTTGGATAAATTCGAGAAGTTTAAAGTCGTAAGTGATCGGCCTCGTTCCGGTAGGCCAAAAAAGTTGTCCGTATGTGATGAACGATCTATTGTGAGGTAAGTGCGAGAAAATTCAGCAGTGAGTGCAGTTAAAATCGCGGAAAACATAACAGTAAATTCTCGGGTCAGTGTCAGCGCAAGTACTGTCCGCCGAATACTTAATAGGAATGGATTACATGGCAGAATACCCCGTGAAAAACCATACATTTCTGAAAAGAATCAGAAACTCCGGGTGCTTTATGCCAAAAATTATAAAAAAGAGCATATGTCATTCTAGGAAAACGTACTTTTCAGTGATGAAAGTAAATTTGAAATATTTAATTCCAAGTAATCACCCAGAATATGGAGAAGTAAGAGCGCCGAATTTGATCAGAAGAACATAAGTTCAACCAGAAAGCATGGTGGTGGTTCGTTTATGATCTGGGGGTGTATGGCGGAATCAGGCGTTGGGAATCTGGTTTTTATTGACACTACGATGAATAAAAATGATTACTTGGACATTTTGAAAGAAAATTTACTACCTAGTGTTACAAAAGTAGGGTTAAATACATCATGAGTCTTCCAGCAGGACAACGAGTCAAAGCTAGTGCAGGAATGGTTATTGTATCGAACACCTAAGCAGCTGTATCATCTTCCGCTATCCCCAGACCTTAACTCCATCGAGCATTTGTGGGATTGTCTCGATACACAAATCCGAAAACGGAATATAACAAGCAAAGAGTCGTTCAAGTCCATTTTAATCGAAGAATGGCAGAAAATTCCAGTCAGTTTGACTAAACAATTGATTGAGTCAAGGCCAAAACGACTAGAAGCTGTTTTAAAGGCGAAAGGGAAGCAGACTAAGTACTAATTTGCAGATGTTTGCTTTATTTGTTTACTGTACACTTATTTTTGACGCGTAAAAAATGAAGTATTTTTCGTTAGCGTTTCTGAATTTTCAGTGTTAATCATGACCCGCGGACGACAGGCAGGCAAGGCAAGGTTATGGCAAGGAGAGGCATAAATCGTGCCTTACTGGACCATAAACGTGAGGCCATCAATGTTCAATTTTGTGGTCATTTTATCAAACGTCATTTGTGCAATCGTACAAACACAATTTTGAAGCACATAATTTACTCAAGACATTTTAGACATCATTTCGACGTGCTTTAGCGCAAAAATTCAACAATACGTAGAAGAATTTGATTTTAAAATGATTTGATTTTAAAAATAAATTATGTCCTAAAATTTAGTCGCTACATTAATTGACGATGTCGCCATGATGTTGAAAATTTATTAGTTGTCATGTTAAATGCAATGATAAAGTTGAAGAAGTTGTTAGACGTGCGACAATTAAAAATTGATCTCTTGCAATCTTTTTTTTTTTTCGTAAAACGATTATTTAAATTAATTATTAACTAATTCGCGATAAACAATCGCTATCAAATATGTTGCCACGCATCCTAACCTTAAATCATGCACACTAAAAATATTTAGCATTCCGAATTCGATTGATATCTCTAATTTGAATTCAAATTAAAGCCTTATTAGTTTCACGTTCTAATGCGAAACTGGAACTATGTGAACTCGCACGTTCCAAATTTTTCTCACAATATTCAGAACAACAATCAACAGGTGCTAATTAATTTTGAAAAAGTGAAGTGCTAACGAAATAACGCCTTTAAAACGAATTCAATTAGCACCTTCCATCTAGTGCTCACTAACCTGTGGCGTGCTTAACTTTGATATATGTATGAGTATGTTGTAAATGTTAGCATATGTTATATATTCAAACACGTTCATAATATTCGTGCCTATGTGGCTGTGAAAGTATTTTCCATTCATTCTCCATTTTTGCTAATTTTAACGCGTATTGTTTAGAGTGTGCTCAATGCCAAAATGCATGAATAACAATCGTTGAAATCAACCCTTGATTTTCAACCGGAGCTAAACAAGCACTATGATGATACTCAAAATTAGATAGATACATTTTTTTGTGTCTACAGATTGTTTATAGATTTTCTTTTCACCGTTTTTTTTTCAATCTGCTATCGGTTCTACAGATATAGAACAAGACTTTTAAATTTTCCAACCGCACGTTAACCATGCGACAATATATCACACTCAATGTCTGACAACGATTCACCAATTTTCTACAAGACGAAAGGGAGACAATGGGGGATGGGGGTAAGCAAAACAAAAACAACCACAACAACAACAATAGCAAGAAGAACAACAAAAAAAAAATGTTGAAAACAGAAAAAAAGAACACCAAAGAAAAGATAAAGATGTGTCGATTACTAAGAAACATACCAACAACACTTAGCGCCATGCAATCTATTATAAATCTAGGAAAAGATATTTTTAGTAGAATTCGACAAATACGATTCAACAGTTTGCTTTACGTTTTTGTTGTTGGATTGGTTTTGTTACGCTTAGCTAATCAAATTGGCAAAAGTTCACTCGTCGCAAAATCATTCTTCAATTGATTTGAATACGAATGGTAGAAGGGGGATTTTTTTTTTGAAAATTTTAAGATTGTTGATCGATTTTTGGTTTTGTACGATGTTATACATCGTGTCGACAGTTCTGCTTGAAAAAATTGTTACGAAAATTTGCATGCAGACGCCGAGAGAGTTGGAAAATAATTAGAAAATTCCAAAGATAAAATTGAAGGAAAAGTCATGTTTAAAAAATACTTTTTTTTTATGTCTTTTGTCCGAAAATTCTTAAAGCAAAAGCTTAACTATCACATAACCTTGTGTTCCTCACACAAAAAGGACGTGGGCATTTTCCGGTGTCAATACATTCAATAAAATCGAACACGTACGGTCTTCGTTGAGGACGTAAGGACATTTCCCGCGACAAATTACAATTGTGATCATTATTTTGTCCGCATAGCATAGCGATAGCATAAGCAAAATATCAATCTGGCAACACAAACCGAACTATGAACTTTTTCAACCTAAAAACTTCAGATACTTATCAATCGAATTGATTACTGATAACAAATGCATGTAGAGCGCAGAGTTGTCAAAAGACGGGAACATAACCTATTCACCGCAAATTTAAAAGGAACCCGATGGCATTTGAGGACGGATACGCTGTATATTAAAGGTGGAACCTCTTACCGCTAGCAAACCAAAGCACCACTAGGTTTCAGGAAATGCTCCAGGATGTCAAATTTATCAAATGGACCTTAAAAAGGCTCTGGAATTCGAGTAGATGAAGTGAACAAAGCTATTGGTGGTAGTTTGTAAAGAGGGCGTGGTTAAGCGGCGGATGGGGGAACAAGAAGCTGGACGTTCGAAAATTCTACAATGAGAAACATTTACAGGATGAATCGTCGTATCTAAAGTGAAGTATGTACGGATCGTGGATATTCACAAGGATGTCCTTTTTGTCTCCTACTATGTATTTTAGTGGTAAATGGAGCCTTAATGAGAATGTCAGAAGTTGAGGATGTATATTCCACACATAGTTGGATGATATCGAAATATTGACAAGGGGAAAGTAGGAAGAAACATTGTGTGATGTAATACAGGGGTCATTTTGAATTGGACATCCTCTCTGGTGTTGTTCATAAGAAGATGTAATATGAACTGACTTCGCTCTTTACATCTAAATTTGCGGGATGATTGGGTTCAAAGTTTAAATAAAAAATCCCTGAATGACTGACTGATTGACACTCATGTGCTACGAACACATAAAGACAGTGCCTGCAAAGACCAGTATGGCTCTAACGGTGTGCTGAAATATGACAGACAATACTTGGGGCAAACTTGGAATTCTTAGGTACGAAAATGACGTGAGACCACTCATTACCTATGAAGCGGTGACATATGCAGACAAAATCAAGAAACGGATGACGAAATTTGCAATCGATAGGTTTCAGCATTTGGCATGCGTCTGGATAGCCGAAGTTATAAGGGCATGTCCTACAGAAGGCCTTGAGAGGATTTGTAATCGATCGTCACTTCATTTGGTCAGAGAAACCAAACCGGCACCTACAAAGTGAAGAATAGTCTAAGTAGTAATAGAAAACAACCTCCATGATTTGCATGAAGACCTAGTGAAATCAACGAGGATGGTTCAACTCATATATTCACCCTCGTGCCACAGGACATTAATCTTTCACACTCAATTTTGTGTAGTGTTGAGTAGCAAGAAGAAAGGGAGTGCTGTATCTAACATTTAACACATAAAACAGACTGTGGCTAGAAAATAAAAAGATGGTTCCGCTATATTTCGGCCCCGGACCATATTTCCACAAACGGATGCCATGTACGTTTTCGGCTCAGGTTTATGACCACGCTGTACGAGGTTTGTTCAAAAAGTATCGCGAGTTTTGAATTTTCACGGGCTACCTATGTTCGATTTTTGATCTTTTGGTGGCGTTATGTTGGTACTCATGACTCTCACTTATGATGACAATTCCGGCCATTTTGAATGTCCGATCAGTTTTTGACAGTTATTGTGGGTGGATGTGGTTTAGCTTGTCTTCGATTTCCGTCTATCCCAAAAAAGAGGATCGAAGAATTTGTATTAAATTTTGTGTGAAGAACAACTTAACGTTTAGAATGTTGACTGTTGCATACGGCGAAGCTGCTTTGGACAAAAGCAACGTTTATCGGTGGTACAAAATGTTTTCAATTTGACCGAAAAAAGCACGCCAAGTTCGGTCGAATGTAAAGGTTTTGCCGACAGTTTTCTTCGATTGCAGGGGCGTGGTGTATTATGAGTTCTTACCGTAGGGTAGAACGGTCAATAAGGAATATTATCTTCAAGTAATGCGCAATTTGCGAGAACCAATCCGCCAGAAACTCACGGATTTGTGGAAGAACAAAAATTGGCTTTTGCACCATGATAACGCCCCTGCTTACACATCGTTACTTGTGCGCGAATTTTTGGCCAAAAACAACACTCTAATAATGCCGCATTCCCTAGACCTGGTCCTCTGTGACTTTTTTCTTGTTCCCGAAACTGAAGAGGCCCATGAAAGGACGACGCGACGCCACGATTGAGGAAATACAGACGGTATCGAAGGAGGAGCTGAACAAGATCACAAAAAATGATTTTTCAAAATGCTTCGAGGATTGGAAAAAACGTTATCACAAGTGTATAATGTCTGACGGGGATTACTTTGAAGGGGACAAAATAGATATTCATGAATAAATAAATAATTCTTGAAAAAACATGAAATTCGCGATAGTTTTTGAACAAACCTCGTATGTGTTCACGTCATAGACGTGGAAGCAAAAACGGATCTTTGGCTATCTTATCTGAAATTCTAGTCTAGAAGGTCGTAGAATAATCGTAGATTAAATCGAGAAGGGTTCTATAGTGTAATGCACGCAATTAATGGCGTGAAGGTAACCGAACTACCCTATAGCGGGTGCCAGAATACGCAAGAGTCTAGAGTTATGACTAGGCGGAGTAATTCGCGAAAAGCAAGTTTTGACTTCACACACTTATCGCTCATAAGTCTATTAGTGTAACTAAAATGAAACGTGTTTACGGGGATGTAAACGGAAAAAAAGGATGAACAAAATGGAGTCTCTGAAATAGACTTCAGATGTCAAATCTTTTCCTTGATTTCAAAGAATATTCGTCTATGCTTTAAAGAATATTCGAGAGTTGAAATGGACAAGAGAATGGTAAGGGTTTTTTAGTCGAACCTTCACGGGATACTACAATCTCGGAGGTTATTTGGAGGAAATGGGTTTGAGAGTTAATGGCAAGCGCAGGTTCTGTAGTTTCATATCTGCTAGCACACTGAGGAAAACCGCAGAAGAAGAGTTAATCTAGGATGCTACTTCCTTTTCGAAGAGAAATTTGAACGCTTGAAACCATAGCGGGTCGTTAACATATTTAGACGGATTGATCCGATTGGGGCGTTCTTGGAACATGGGAAGGGGAACGTAGCAAACGTTTGTAGGTTGACGTATAGAACTCCAGGTACAAAAGAAACGGCGAAGAAACGGATCGTTTGACTTGAATTGCGAACGAACAAGCAATATCAAACAAAATCAACACGAGTCAAGAAGGAAAAAAATGAAGAGCTCACGCGGTTAGCGAACAATACATGCTGGAAAAAAGGCAACTTCCTGGGCGATAAAGTCTGCAGAATTGACGATAACTTTGGAAGAAACAACGTAAGATTCGCATATAAAATAATTTAAGTAAAAACGCAACTCGCAAGGATAATTTCGCGATAGTTGGAGTGTATGATAATAGCCAGGAAGTGAAATCTTCAGGATGAGTTTTTTTTATCCTCTTAACGTCAGTACTATTACCGACAATGATCCAGGAACTAGTTTTTTTTTTATTTGCTCGCCAAACGAATTTTTATACCTTTTTGCTCAGGTTTGGTCTCAGCATCAAGGATACAACGAGGAAAAGCATGGGAAACAACAAAGATGAGATTTCTACTGGATGTCCAGTATAGAAGTGCTACCGGAGTTCATAGCACGTTACGATTAAAAATATCAAAACTCTTTTCCCAAATATATCTTCACTGACTTTACCCATCCAAACTAAACAATCAATGAATCTCATTAAGATAAAAAACAATAGAAACAAAATTTAAATATTTATATAAACACTATACGACTATGGTCAAATGTGATTTCCGTAATTGTCGCGTGATAACAAGTGCTAAATTTAATTGAAATCGTGTACGTGAATTCTGCTGTAAAAATAATCACATGATATGAACACATGTATGTCGGACACAGATTGATTATCAGAGTAGGAACCATGCAACCATTGATACATTTTTTTTTATCACTGTTGATTGTGTGTATCTAAAATTGCAATTTGGTACAGTGTGCAGAGATCTTGCAACATCACACCCCTAAATTATTCCCAAATTAAATTGAACCACATCCTTTCGGTTTGTAGGGGTCATTAGATGATGGCACGTCCTTTGATTAAATGCAGGGGTGTTTTAAAATAAGATAAACTACTCATTGAATTCCTAATTATTTTTAACCATCCACTATTAATAGCATGGTGAACTTTTCAATCACATTTTAACATTTACTGCGATAAATTAAGAGAATTTCATTATTGCTAACTTTGTTGATTTTTAAATGTATTTAAAATTACAAGGAATTCGTTAAGCATACTTAGAGTTAGTAACATCCTCATATGGTGATGATGTTGACCGTCCAAGGTGATTGAGACATCTTTTATCTAATCTAAAAAATTCTTTGCAAGTATCAAGCAAATGGGTTTCTCCTGATATAAGTTTAAATATTTAAATTAAAAATATCAAACCCGACACATTTTAATCATAATCAACTTCTACTAACTTCAACTTGACATCCGTACGCATTCCTTAGTTTCCAATTCTGCGAAAACCATAATGTTGGTTTTCACTTGGGGGAAAATAAGATTTATAATTTTTTTTTTTTGCATAGCTTTGCAAAGCGTTAAGAGGCTTAAAATAGAAGATGTTCGTATGAACTTGGTGAAAACCAGGGAAACATTCATCGCGAAAATATTCCAAATATGTAAGAGTTTGCACACACATATTTGCCTAAGGTAGTAAATTATCAAAGCGACACAAGATCTGGAGCATACGATAATTGTGATCCACTGGAATGATATTGTTTGCGGATTTTATTTTATGTCTACATCTCATATGCATATATCTTGTCGCATGCCGGTAAGCTCCAGGAACTACAGACGGATGACATTATTTGGTTTCAGAATAGTTGAGTTGTGCAGATGGGAAAATGTTTAGTGAAGCATCATTTCTTGAAAAAGAAATTTGAGTTTTCCTAGTCCTAGTTTGGCTCTGAAGGCATAGTTAGTTAGATCATTGGTTTAACTTTAAGCTCATTTTATATGAAACACCTTTCCTTGAGCGATGAAGTCATAATTTACGACTCTCACGACTGTTTCTGACAAACATTGGATAAAACTTATGAATATGCTTTACTTATTTCTGGTTTAAATTTTTATAGAAATATAGTATTGAAAACAACAAGATTAGCGCGAACTTCATAATCCTTATCACATACAGCATAATTAATACAATTAGGATATATAAAAAACAGACCTATATAAATTTTTCTTTACTGTTTTTTAAAGGAAATCATAATTCAGGATCAGTTGAATCAGAGTCAGAAGTGGGAGTAGGACGTTCTACACCGTCAAATACTTCTGCGAATATTGTCAAATTTTGAAATGATTGGAAATGAAAATATGGATGTTCACAAAATTATAATTTCGTGAATTTTCACCTGAATATGATTGTGCACGAGGTGCAATGCATCTTGAGTCCATTTAGCGCTCCACTAAGCTCGGGAAACCCGTAAAACTTGCAATTCAAGAGTTTTCACAGGCACATGGTTCCACACGCCATAACGGCTGCCGGGGGGCGCGAATCCCTAAGCCAATAACTGCGCGACATTTCTCAGACCAAGAGCTTTCTTTTGACATATCGTTTGAGCGAATCGGACAACATTCAGATTTTTGCCGAATTTTTCGGTAAGGTTGCGGATTTTCCGGATTTTCCGGGTGAAAATTCGAAAAATTTTATTTTCGCGAATTCGCACCTGGATATGAATGTGGGCGATGAGCAATGGATCTTGCGTGCATTTCGCGCTCCACCAAGCTCGGAAAACGCGCAAAACTTGCAATTGAAGAGTTTTCACAGGCACATGGTTCCACACGCCATAACGGCTGCCGAAGGGCGTGAATCCCTAAGCCAATAACTGCGCGACATTGCTCAGACCAAGAGCTTTCATTTGACACATCATTCGAGCGAATCGGACAACATTCAGATTTTTGCCGAATTTTTCGGTAAGGTTAACCCTTGCGGAGTAATCCACCCTCTATAACGTCTACCACGCGGCGCGAAACCCTAAACCAATAACTGCGCGACGTTGCTCAGACCAAGAGCTTTCTTTTGACATATTGTTTGAGCGAATCGGACAACATTCAGATTTTTTCCGAATTTTTCGGTAAGGTTAACCCTTGCGGAGTAATCCACCCTCTATAACGGCTACCACGCGGCGCGAAACCCTAAACCAATAACTGCGCGACATTGCTCAGACCAAGAGCTTTCATTTGACACATCATTCGAGCGAATCGGACAACATTCAGATTTTTGCCGAATTTTTCGGTAAGGTTAACCCCTTGCGGAGTTTTCGGGTGAAAATTCGAAAAATTTTATTTTCGCGAGTTCTCACTTGGATATGATTGTGCGCGATGTGCATTGCATCTTGAGTCCATTTAGCGCTCCACTAAGCTCGGAAAACCGGTGAAACTTGCAATTCAAGAGTTTTCACAGGCACATGGTTCCACGCGCCATAACGGCTGCCACGAGGCACGAAATCCTAAACCAATAACTGCGCGACATTGCTCAGACTAAGAGCTTTCATTTGACACATCATTCGAGCGAATCGGACAACATTCAGATTTTTGCCGAATTTTTCGGTAAGGTTAACCCTTGCGGAGTAATCCACCCTCTATAACGGCTACCACGCGGCGCGAAACCCTAAACCAATAACTGCGCGACATTGCTCAGACCAAGGGCTTTCTTTTGACATATCGTTTGAGCGAATCGGATAACTTTCAGATTTTTGACGAATTTTTCGGTAAGGTTATTCCCTTGTGGATTTTTCGGGTGAAATTTCGAAAAATTTTATTTTCGCGAATTCTCACCTGGATATGATTGTGCGCGATGAGCAATGGATCTTGCGTGCATTTAGCGCTCCACCAAGCTCGGAAAACCCGCAAAACTTGCAATGCAAGAGTTGTCACAGACACATGGTTCCACGCTCCATAACGGCTGTCACGGGGCGCGAAATCCTAAACCAATAACTGCGCGACATTGCTCAGACCAAGAGCTTTTATTTGACATATCATTCGAGCGAATCGGACAACATTCAGATTTTTGCCGAATTTTTCGGTAAGGTTATTCCCTTGTGGATTTTTCGGGTGAAATTTCGAAAAATTTTATTTTCGCGAATTCTCACCTGGATATGATTGTGCGCGATGAGCAATGGATCTTGCGTGCATTTAGCGCTCCACCAAGCTCGGAAAACCCGCAAAACTTGCAATGCAAGAGTTGTCACAGACACATGGTTCCACGCTCCATAACGGCTGTCACGGGGCGCGAAATCCTAAACCAATAACTGCGCGACATTGCTCAGACCAAGAGCTTTTATTTGACATATCGTTCGAGCGAATCGGACAACTTTCAGATTTTTGCCGAATTTTTCGGTAAGGTTAACCCCTTTTGGATTTTTCGGGTGAAATTTCGAAAAATTTTATTTTCGCGAATCCTCACATGGATATGATTGTGCGCGATCAGCAATGGATCTTGCGTGCATTTAGCGCTCTACCAAGCTCGGAAAACCCGCAAAACTTGCAATGCAAGAGTTGTCACAGACACATGGTTCCACGCTCCATAACGGCTGTCACGGGCCGCGAAATCCTAAACCAATAATTGCGCGACATTGCTCAGACCAAGAGCTTTCATTTGACACATCATTCGAGCGAATCGGACAACATTCAGATTTTTGCCGAATTTTTCGGTAAGGTTAACCCTTGCGGAGTAATCCACTCTCTATAACGGCTACCACGCGGCGCGAAACCCTAAACCAATAACTGCGCGACATTGCTCAGACCAAGAGCTTTCATTTGACACATCATTCGAGCGAATCGGACAACATTCAGATTTTTGCCGAATTTTTCGGTAAGGTTAATCCCTTGTGGATTTTTCGGGTGAAATTTCGAAAAATTTTATTTTCGCGAATTCTCACCTGGATATGATTGTGGGCGATGTGCAATGCATCTTGAGTCCATTTAGCGCTCCACCAAGCTCGAAAAACCCGCAAAACTTGCAATTCAAGAGTTTTCACAGGCACATGGTTCCACGCTACAACGGCGCGTGGAACTCTGAACCAATAATAAATGGATCTAACAAACTATCCTACGGCGGTTGCAGTTAAAAAGGACATATTCGATCGCTTGTCGAACTCAGTAATCTCAGTATTTCCCCTTCCTATTGCTTCTATCGCTTCTGAGTGACGGATCTCTTTTATCCGGACGTGCTGCCAGGGGAGAAAAAAGGAGCCTAGTTCGAAGTTGTGTGACGAATTCGTTCCTCGGTGTCACAGGGAATTGCAGCAGCCAGGAGTCTACTTGCTTTGTGCTTCTGTGACTGCGGTACTTGGGGCATATAAACAGTCTTTAGATCGCAATTACAAAAAATTATGCTAATTTATTAGAAATTTTGACCAACCTCATTGTAAAATCTGACTGGAATGTGTTTGAAGCATTCTTGTTCACCGACTGGCTCCATTAATCGTCGATTGACTGCCCAAAATTGATCAAATTTATCTGAAAAAAAGGAGAAACAATAAAGACATTAAAAATATTTCCGACACGTCCAGAAAATGTTTTTTTTTCAACGATATTTACCATTTACTAGTCCTAACCATAATTGGTTATGGTCCTTTTTCTGCATTGCCGATACCACTTGTCCTCGATGTTTAAGTACGTCGGCTTCCTTTAAACAGGACATGAAATGCGATTCAACCAGCTCTCTATCCATAGAAAGACATAAAAATAATGTTTAACAATACTTTTGAGGTATTATTTATTTATGATAAAGTGCTACTAAAAGTAGGAAACGTCAGTACCAAAATCCACTAAGGGTATAGAATTCTCTATGGTAGTTATATTTTAGTTGGGCCTTCCGTGTAGGCTGGAATGGAACCTCTCAGAAAATTGAAAAACGAACAGAGACCGTAAAGTTCTTTTTTGACATTCCCCACGGACTGTTTCGACGATTTCCACTTCCATACTTACTTGGATGAAAACTTGAACAAAATCTCCTCTGGGAACTTGGAGAAATGAATGGTCAGACACCAAGGCAGTCCTTCATCTTCCCGATAAAAAAGATCATATAGCACTCCTGCAAAAGGAAGGATTTTCATCAATAAACTTAACAAACCTCTGCAGAAAATTCAAAATAAATCGAATTGCCGAAACCCGGGATTGAACCGGGGACCTTTAGATCTTCAGTCTAACGCTCTCCCAACTGAGCTATTTCGGCATATGATTTCTAATAAGATTCTTGTTAAGTTCAAGGCCAACTGCGTTCGATTTGAACATAAACAATACAATTGCGCCAACTCGAATTTGTCAATAGACGAGACGAGATTAAGGACTTTGTCTCAACATCGTACGTACCTATCGGATAATGCGATTTCATTGGCGTTCCACTGTAATCAAACCATATTTCGCCGTCTTGCAGTTCATTTGAAATGTATTTGGTAAAATATTTTTTCACCTGGAATTGAATGAAATGCGTAAGTTTTCTACGACTGAGAACAAATTCAACGCACCTTATCCGTAACTAATGGCAAATAACTCAATCGCGACACCATTAAATAAAAATCTTCCGGTTGTTGCAGGCCAACCACCTCGTCCGGATCAGCTTGAAAACAAACTGGGATTTGCCCTTCCCAAACTATTCGCAACACTTCACGGTCATTCGCCATTGTTAGTTGGGCTTTGAAATACTTGAAGAAATAACCAATATGCGTAAATCTATGGAGTTTTGATAGCAAAAATGGCTTGGAAGATGGTTATCGACTTATCCGCTTACACTCGACACACAGCTGACTTTGACACTTAGTTTATCTGTCAAAATCGAATGAAAGTGAAATGACTTTCGTAGGCGACCACTCTGCCAGCAGCTCTCAAACTTTCGGAAGCTAGTCATGCATAGTTGGAAATATTGTAGACACGAACCGAACATTTTGTGCCGCTCAGTGCGATGGGTTGTAACCAGGAATTTTAAGCTGATACCGAAGGTTGAGAATTAATGCCGTAAAGCTAACGTTAGTTAGTTACATTTTAAAAAGACTTTAGATTTTTCGTTCGTTGCAAGTGGCTTACAAAAAAGAATCAGCGTGAACATTCCGATCTACAAAAGTTAATTCAAAATTAGTAGAATTTCAATGTGTAGTAAGAAATTGAAATCAGATTGTTATGTGGTGACAGTTGCAAGCATTTGGAAATATTCCTAATCATGCGAATTTTGGGTTAAAAACGAAACACTTATGGTGCCGGAGTCTCCGCATTCGTTGCACCTGGGTTCGGCGAATTTTCAATATTTTCGAAAACGGCCGGGATTGAGAAGACAAAGACGACATCGCAGAGGAGTTGAACAAAGTCACAAAAACTGATTTTTCAAGTGCTTCAAGGGTTGGAAATAACGTTGGCACAAATGTATAATATATGATGTGGATTCATTTAAAGGGGACAAAATATTTATCGATGAACAAATTAATAATTATAAAAATAAAACGAATTAGAAAATTCTTGATACTTTTTGAACAGACCTCATACATGCTCTCATACTTATACTTCAAAATTTTCCCAATCGTTCTTCCGAACTTTGTTCAAAGTTTGATGCAATATAAAACCACTTTAAGGGTACATTCTGACTGAACGCATGAAGAATTTAAGAATCAATTTAAGATCATAACTAAACTGCGCTTCAAATCTGAACTGAGATTGAAACCGGCTCCATCGATGCTGGAGATGAGGAAAGCAATTGCTGCTTCGGTGATATTGTTTCCCGGGTATCCGAACAATAACAAGCAGGCCCGTTTCCTCTTCTCCCAAACTGAGTTTGGTAAATATTGAAAAGTTTGTTAACAAAAGGACCTTAAAAATGCTGAATGATAACAAAGAGTAAACCGTCCCTGTCATTTCAATCCAAGCTGTTCATCAGAGCGAAGCACAACAAATCAATGATCCTTTGGTAATAATTTGTTTCAATTACACTCTTGATGTGAAATGAAGTATCCAAATTCCAAAATGGTTGTCAAACTGACAGTCATCAAAAATCATTTCACAAGGATTCAATTTTGGAATTTCGTTTAACCAAATTGGTTGAATTAACAAAATTTTCAGTGTCTAATTATTTCAAGAAAAAACTTACAAAAAAAAAAAGAATTTAGATCAAAATGTTTCGAAAATCAACCCATTTGTTACTCTTAAATCCTGCAAATTCTCGTAGTCTGATAGCCAATAAAATGATAAGTTTTGGCAGCCGAAAGTTGAAGCCAGTAAGCATGGCGTACATTTCATTAGAAGCCACGGAGGTTGAAAGCAGTGCTCCACCCCTTCTAGTGATTCATGAATTATTTGCATCGAGTGCTGAATGGAAGAATATTTGTCGGGTAATACAGGAGAAAACAAAACCGCCGAGAAAGGTGGGTCCTATATAGAAAACATCATAGCCAAGTTGTCTGTAAACAGCTTTCACAAAACCAGGTGATTGCAGTCGATCTCCGGAATCATGGAAACAGTCCACACTCACCCTACCACACGTATCCACATCTTTCCGAGGATATTGTCAACTTCCTAAAAGAAAATGATATCGACAGAGTTGATCTACTAGGTCACAGTATAGGAGGACGAGTAGCTATGTATACTGCATTGAAACATGTGAGGCTTTCGACTTTGTTATCCTTGTTCTGCCTTAAGCTGTACGTTTTCTAGCCACACATGGTGGAACGTTTGATTGTGGCCGACACATCACCAATAACAACGTCTGGAAATCTGTTGAAAATGGAAAGTGTTTTTCCTAGAATCAAAACCTTAATAACGCCACAACACCTAACGTTGGAGGATGGACAGGAGAGCCTGAAAAGATATTTGGCAGGAACTTTAAACAGTAAATCATTGCTGGATTTCCTTGTTGCTAATATGCGAAAAACCGAGAGTGGAAGGTAGGACTTTAGCAAGCTCTGATGCATTGTTCGAGCTTCGCTTGTTTAAACGGCTTTATTTCTAGATTTATTTGGAGTCAAAATGTGAATGTACTCCAGACAAATTTTAGGAAAATGATGAATTTTCCCCTCAATGATTTATTGGCTCATCAATATCGGCAACCATCACTTTTCATAGCTGGCAGTAAGTCGGACCATTTGAAGTAATTATACTATGAATTCGGTTGATCAGAAAAGGATATTAATATTTTGCGATCGATATTTCCAGATTAACCGAATTTGAAGAAATCAAACGACTTTTTCCCAACGCAGAGCTTCAAATTTTGGACAGTGGTCATGAAATGCATGTTGAATATCCATCGGGATTTGCTAAGACTGTCATTTCATTTCTAAATAATGGATAATTTATTATCCGAAGATTTGTAGCGCAGATGGGGAAAAATCATAATAAATAAAGAAATGTCTGGGAAAATCCAAAATTGTATTTAATATAAATTGAAAGGATTGAGTTGAGTGCCTAACTATCCCAAAGGGATATCCTTTTCTGAGAAACACTTCAAAAACAGAATGGAACTTAAAGAAAGCCGAAAGCAATCCAACAAATAAATGAGAGAGCAAGAGAGTGGAAGGCTAAGTGAGAGAGGGAAAGAGAAGAAGATTTATAATATTTATAATTTATAGTCTCCTTTTGAGTTTTGTGTTCCAGGTTAGTTTGATTGCAATAGAATTTTGGTCGTTTTACCCGCTAACCCATCCTCAGGAACTTTGTGGTTGATTAAGTTTTATGTCATCATAAATCAATATATTGTAAACTTTTGTCTACAATTCTTTGAAGTTTTCCGAGCACGAGATGTTTAAACTTTTTCAAAACTTGCGAATATTTTTTGACATTAAAATGATCACTCAGAGGCTGGTTGCTTTCTCTCCAACATTTCCTGCATTCCTACCTCTCTCCAATATCATTCCAGGAACTCTCCAATATGTAAGGTAAAAAGTCTTATGATAAAATTTCTAAATACAGAGTGTCAACTTAATCAAGCAAAAGATGAGGCCAAAAACACTCAACACTTTGTGCTGAACATGTTCCCCGGTCATTGATTCAACTCTCATTTTGATGTATATGATTTCTACAGATGTTGATCTTTTCGACCTTGACAGGATAATTTTTCAATAATGCTTGTCCAAAAATAACTAAGTAAGGTAAACAAGGGGTTTGTTTGCTGTGGGCGATTTGCGGGTCTCACAATCGCTAGACGTCGTAGTTTTTGGAAGGGTGTTAGTTACGATGGGGTTTGGAGGTTTCGATTGTCAACCAATCTCCACAAATGTCTTCTAAACATTCTTAGGACCCACTCCGACCTTACTTTTTAAGGGATACGGTTCAATAATGGCACGGCGCCAAACAGCAACACATATTGACTTCTGCATACATTTTCGTGTATTTGTCGATCTCCAAATGCAAGAATTTTGCTTGTTTATGTACTCGCCGAGATTGAAATATGTCTCGTCCAAAAAGATGATTTTTCGGGCAAAATTTTCATCGATTTCAAGTTGATCACAGGCCTACACAGCGAATCAATATTGAAGTGGATGTACGATTGCTGAAATAATTCTCGACTAACAAAACAAGACCTTTGAAAAGAATTCGTTGCATGGAAGAGCGACAGATGTTCATGTACGATGCATGACGACGAATCGATTTCTTGGCAGCTGGCGCACAAACTTCTTGACAGCATTAGGTTTGAGCGCCGTTGTTCCCATAATTTTGTACGGCATTTTAATGCGATTTCGGACCGATTAAGCGACTCATTTCGTCAACTAGAAATAATATACTGGATGAGTGTGAAAGACATTAGAGTTGCCAGAACTAAAACGTTGGGACACGCTGTACATCTCAATAAATCTAGGAGTTTATGGCTCCATAAATTAGCAAGTAGCTTTGCCTATTTTACTGACACTTAATTGGTGCAATAAAAAAGTCAGAGTCATTGTCTTCAATCGCGCGACAGCCTAATTTGGGATGAAACGTTAAATCATCAAACTTTTCAGAGATTCTTCTTTTGTTAAACAAAGATCAAGCTCATTTATAAATATCAATCACAACGTTTAAATATTTATTTTCAAATTGGTTACATCAGACTTTAATAAAAGTTTTGTATTTGTTTGGGCTTATTGATTAGTTTGTGCAGGATCTTTTTTTCTCTATACAAAAGGTAACTTCCTATGTTCAAATAATTAATTCTTTTTTTTTAGCTATGTAAAATGTTTTAATACTAGCTTAGAACAAAAATGCTGATTAGTCTCACAGATAAATAGACATAATTGTTATTACCTATGTTTTGTACAATGCTCGTAACTTTCTACTTTCACTCTCCTTTTCTCTTTCTTTTTGCTCTTATTTTATAAATACACTGCCAGACAAAAACATCACAATATTTCCCATTTGGACTGTACTCCTTTTAAAATTTAATGTAAACTACCATATCCTACAACTTTCAGACGGGTGCATACCCGAACCTTTTTTGCATCCAAATGTTTGCGAAAACTCATATGAATTAGAGAGAACACCTTTAAGGCGATATGGTCCTGGAGAGTGTGAGTCTTCCAATGCATATTTCATTGCAGCTGGTGTAGCACTCTCGCACCATAGATTCCCGAAGGCAATGAATAGAAGTTGCTCGTGGGAGAATTGATCAAGTCCAGGAAGAGTAGGCTCTGGACCATTCTGTTGACGGTATAGCTTGTAAGCATAGAAGGCTTCACGCAGTCCACCATTGTCTGCTATATTTTCACCAAGTGTGAGGTCACCGTTGATCTTAAATAAAAAGGATTAGTTTGCGTTGGTTAGAAAAGGATATCGTGCAAGCTTACATAGTCATTTGCGTCGGCGACAAAGTAACCAGCATATTGTTTTACAAAACACGATGTCCTGTTGATATACTCTTCAATTGTTTTGTTGGACCACCATTGTCGTATGTTCCCGGTTTTATCAAACATTCTCCCGTTGTCATCGAAGCCGTGAGTTAACTCATGCCCTAATATTGTTCCAATTGCACCATAATTGAGAGCTCTGCAAGTATAGTCCTCAAATATAATTTTTGCAATCAAGTCTAGTTTGTAGAATAGCCAATCAGTGCTTAACAATTATTGTACCTTGCTATCGAAACCTTTTATAAGCTTTTACATGCAGTGGCGATTTATGTGTAATAAAATTAGTTTCAAATATTCGAAGGAAAATATACTAGACCAGTTACCTTTCAACCCAAGGACACCAACAAACTTAGTGCTCCTGTGTGTTAGTTAAGCGTGCGTGCCCTTAAAGGAAATGTGCAAATCGAAAGGTTTTGCTTTTGATGTTAAGTGATTTATAGTGAAAAGCCACTTCCATTGTAATGTGCTCTAAACAATCTACTTACTCCAGACCAAGTTCGTAAAAAGGATATTGTAGGATGGCAATGGGGACAGCTGAAATTATATAATTGGGTTTTGGCTGTTACCTTCTGTTGCAAGTCTACTTACTAATTGTATTCGCCTGGAATGTATGAAAAGCGTTGACATGTGACGGTGACGTGGCCCAACCAAATTCGTTTTTCTCCTTCAGCGATGCCAATTTCTTCTTCATTTGCCACGTCAATATCCCTATCATATTCTCTAAATGTGTTGTTTTATTTACTTCTACACCGTCATAAAAACTATCCAATTCAGTCTTATTCACTATCCATTCTGGATAACCTATCAAACTCTTCATATTCCAGGATTTCTCTAAGGTATTTTGCTTGGTTTCATCATCCATCCAAGTCAGTCCCAGCACCAAATTATTGAACGCCTGTCGAATGTTGGAGAGCATCGTTTCAACTTTTGGTCGAACTGCACGGTGAAAGTGATCGTTGACAAGGTTATAACTGACGGCCATACCCATCAGCTTGTTAACAGCATTAGCGCAATAAAGTGATCTCGAAGTGGATCCTTCGGTTTTGATAAGGAGTTGAATGTATTCTGCATAGAGTCGTCGTAAAGTCGATGTCGTATGAACAGCAAGTTCCTCTACAACACTCCACCAAATGAAATATTCAATAGCTTTAAGGTCAGCTTCACTGATCAGTTCAGTGATAAGTTGAAGATAGCGAATGTCACCTTTGGATGTCAGGATATCATCAGTGGACGGATCATAACCAGACGAGCTATTTTCCATCATTAGCGTTAGATATTTCTTCCAAATCGGTAACGATCTAGGAGCAATGGTTTCATCTGTTTGTTTTTGTAGGTCTGTAACATTCAAGTTTACGATGTCCTCGTACGAATTGTCTGTCGCTTTCGTAATATTTTCAGCTTCATCGTTGAACTGTAAAAGAAAATTTTATATTTCTGACGGTCAGGATATTATGTGGATTTGCAAATTTATAGCCACCTTATATAGCTCCTTTCTAATTGCAAGTAGTTTTGTTGCGGCCGTTTCTAAAATTTCCAATGTTGCATCGACATCAATTTTCGGATTCACCGACAACATAAGGACGCCTGTCGTTTTCTGTATGTATGCACTGTATGCTGCGAAACTTTTACTACTTTCACCATCTTCTTCTTCACTAGTATCACTATCACCGTTTTCGCCCTCCTCTCCTTCTGAAGTTTCGGCCGATCTCATAATGATTTTGCGTTTTTCCTTTTTCAGTCGTTTATTGTGCTCATCGTCGTTGCTGATCAAGTAAAAATAACATTAAAATATTTTAAAATAAATACAATGGAATATCAATTAAAATATAATAATGAATACAAAGTTGTTTCCTGGTTAATTCAGCTCTGTTTACTGGTCTTTGGGATTTGCCCAACTTGGCCTACTTGGCTCTATTAAGTCTTCAGGATTTGTATTACTTAATAGTTCCAAGTAGTGTGCTCGTTTCGAAAGACTTCATTAAATTTATTTAATCGGGGAATTTGCATTATCAACTAAGTTTTGAATTTAACAATAAGTCTTTATAACTTCTGGTATCAGCTTTAAAAGTGACAATTTTTCGAAAAGTTGCGAACATTTTGCGTGCTTGCAACAAACCCTTCTAATCCGCAAAGCGAGTGGTAATTCATATCTTTCACTCTCTTCCCTCGAACGTTCTTCATTACTGTTTTCGAAAAGCTATTTTCTTTGACAACTAAGTGGTCGCTCAATAATTCAAAGTAATACCTCAAATTTGATTAGTTTGAATCAACTGTCAAATGATACAGTCAAGATCGGAAATGTTTGAACAATTCAGTATAAATAAAACGCATTTGACTTACAAAAAAATCAATTGAAAAATTTAATGCATGATACAGGGTATGTATTATAAGATTAAAATTAAATAATAATAGATTAGACCTATTAAATAGATCCATTTGTGGTGATCTGTGAAACTACGATTGGATATTATTGTTTTGGATTGGTCTAATTTACTATTCAATGCTTAAAGCGCTGGCTTTATGTCTTCCATTGAATATTTTAGCGTCCAAGTAATGACAAGCTTTGTATTTAAAGGAGTAAGGATTGTAAGGATCGTTTAAATTAGAAAACAGTTGTAAGGAAACCAACAATACTAAAGAGTTAAATAGTTTGAAGGCTATCGAAAATTTATGTATGATTTGCCTCAAATGCAGCGTCGATTTTCATTTTTATCACTGTTGATTCAACTAGGAGTTTAGAGTTCACTGTTTCAAATCGTTTTGCGGTTCTAAGCGTTTGAAGGACCTAGGTTCTAATTTCGAAACCGGCATATAATATTTTGGACCCAAAATATTACGTACATTTGAGTAATGCCAATCCAAGAGTACACAAAAAGCCGACTTGGTCGTTATCACGCTTAACTTTCCTACTATCTTTTTCGTTGAGCAAGTTATTCGACTGAATTTTGGATAAGAGTGGGCTTGACTTATTTCTGAGCTCATGTCTCATAATGCTTTTAAAATGTTTTTGTTTGGAATAATCATGTTTGGATTGTCTGAGGCAAGGAATTTGTTTGCAAGGATTAGAACTATTATGGTAGTAGGCTTAATCAAATTTTTGACAATATCTATATTGCAGGACAACTAACTAGTTCTTCTGCTCAAGATATGAGTAACAAGGTATGACACTGAGGAAAAGGGAATAAAAAGTGCTGGAGTTTTTTCAAATCAAAAGTAGAGGATGGAGTCTCTGTAATTCTTTTTGAAAACGGAACAAAGGGTAGGATTCATATGAATACAAATATCGAAAAGTCTAATTTCAGCCCGAAAATGTCAAAAAAAACCCCGCTCTACGCCTCGATTTGGCGGGAAAATGCCCGACCACAAAGTGTTAATATATGCATATTTTACTTACAATGGTAAGGCGCTTCCCGATTCAGGTGTTCCAACCGCAATCCTATTTACGGTTCTGTTGAACGGATCCGGAAAGATATCAAAGCCAATTATTACATCCATTCCTAATATTCTTTTGATTTTCACTAACGACGTTATCCAATCAAATTCGTATGTGCTATTCGCATTAGCCTGTGTCTGATTGAGTAACGCTGGTATGAGTGGTAATTCAAATTCTTTTAAATAATCCAAAATAGGTCGGACACCACGCTCCTCGATTGTCTCTAGATCAGTGCATGCTTTATATAATATTTTTGTTTTGCTCACTGCACTTGGCTCAGCCATTGTTTCGTCTTCCTTGAGGAATTTGCGCACGTAGCGTGATATCTTAGCTTGATTTTCACTAAACCAATCATATGCACTAAGTGAATCAGGACGAGGATGTTGTTCAGCCCAATTACCACATGTAAAACGATAAAAATCATCGCAAGGATCAACAGATGTGTCCATCGATTGTAAGAGGGCTGAAGCTGTACGAAGACATTCCTTTGTTTCACATTTGTTGATTGTTTTGCGGGCTACAGAATAAAGACAAAAATATTGCAAAATTTTTATTAAGAATTTTAGCAATTGAGTCTAAAAAATTAAAAATATATTTTCGTAACTTTTAAAGTGTATGTTCGTGGAGCGTGTAAATGTTTCAATTCTCCGTTAAAGCCTTAAAGATAATTGAATCCACCAAAGCAAAACCATTTCATTTTTTTACGTGCTTCATGCATGGTGGAAATTTTAAAATTCATTCTATCGTCCTGGCTCCTTGTGTTCATTTTCAATGTGTATAAAGTTCATATTTCAGTAATTTAATTTTCTGCTAGACGTATTAAATAACGTGTGGAAACATGCTTTGATTTCATCAAGAAAAGTTTAAAGGACATGCGTAGCCCGTGCTCAAATGCATTTAGAGGTCAACCGTTTCGATTTGTATCCATTCGCTCCATTTGGCATTTCAAATGCCACAGTAACAAAAAAAAAATTAATTAAATGCGGAAAAATTGTGTCGCTTAATGTCTTGGAAATATTTCGAAAATAATTTATGAATTCATTTACTTACTTTTGAAGGATAATACAACTATTGCTATCAAAAGTATTAATATTATCACTATGAGAATAGCAAAAACCACTTTGTGATAGTATTTTCGGCGGAATCTGTCGAAGGAATGATTTGTGAGTTCCTTTTGAATTCATCTGCAAAAAATCATTTACTTACTTTGATTGAACTGCTATTAGAAAAGGACTAACAATTGTACATTTGCTGGTACCATTCGTTGCGGTTGGTATTCCTGGAAAAGTGGAGAAAGGGACGGTTTAGCTGTTACAGAAAAGTTATCGAGTCCTGTTTAACACTTAAAAAAAATCAACTTTAAAGAGAAATATCCTGATGTAAATCCAAAATTTTACTTAATTTACTCGTAAATGTGAATATGTTCGTCTTAAAAAACCAAATCCTTCATCTTACGCCCTCATTTTGTTGGAAAAGGTTCGGTTATGTTTGGATCTTCGAGCCTTCCTGGAAATATTTCCACGTTATCACATGATGTATTTTGCTGCATGACCTGCACTTATAAGATAGTACGTATCAAGTTGTATTTCTGCCTAAAGCATTTGTTAATCGCCCGACTTGTCCTTTTTCTGTAGGATGGAATAAATTCTACAATGTGATGTGGTTTCCGATAAACGACGCTGTCGGTTTTTATGGGTATCCACAGAAACATGTTACAATACAAAGTCCTTCGACTGTTGGGGGTTGTTATATTAAAATTTATAGATTGTAGAAAATAAGAGGCATAACGCAATTCGAAGAATGATTTCCCTAAAGCTTTACGACTAGCAAAACAGATGTATTACTTAGTTGATATATTTTTCATGTCCTGATATTTTTTTATCTATGACGCAAATAAAAATACGTAGAAAGATTGTACGAACAAATATAAATTAAATTTACCGAGAGAAAAGTGTTAAATCATCATGTCGATGTGTGTTTTTCAAACTAGGTCGATTTTTTTTTTAAATTTTAAATAAAGCTTTATAAATGGAAAGTTTTCGAAACCGAAAAGTTTGAATCCATGTCAGTTGTGTATGTAATATGTGTATTAAATATTTACTAAATTCACTGCGCAATAATTGAACATGGCTATGAAACCTTAATCCTTTTAAGACCTTCAAACTAAAGCTAAATTGTTTTGATGACGTTTAAAAAAATTACAGGCTGGCAATGGATCTAATGTCAAAGCAGAGACAAATAATGAAATTTAAATTAGATACATACACTAAATTTAGATATATAAGCTTAAAAGAATTCACAAACTTCTTGCCTTATAAATTTTAAAATTTGATCAGAAATGAGCCAGCTAAGGATTCGTTTTCTCATGTTGGGAAGATCGCCGTTAATTGTTTATTGAACAGTTCAGAGTTTGTGTGTGTTAATTTTTACTTACATATATTTAGAGCCACAATAAAAATCCTGCCACAATTATCCAACTGCGTCCTGGGGAAATAGGGACACAAAGCAATCACAGGCGGTGGAATAAGGCTCTTGAATGGTCGCTGGTTTTATGTGATGCATTTCAATTTTATGGGTGAGGGGAAGCGAATAGAAAAATTCAATTTTATGTCTGGCGGACAGTCCCATCAAATAAACAGCACAGTAGATAGCATACACTTCCTGCTTTCTTGTACATTGTAAGTATATTTTGTTTTTGGGAAGAGAAGACTTTTGACGCTAAAAATCTACAACTCCCAGTAGCAGAAGGCTTCGGGACAACCAACTAAACACCTCCTCTGACACTAGAGAGCTTAGTTTGGAACTATATGTAACTTGGTTTCGAGAAAAGCATCTTGTTTTCGCTATATGCCTCCTTTAAGTTTGGAGAGATCCCATTTTCATGTGAAACGGATGAAATATGTTGAATGAATGAAAAACTTTAAAAGAACTTTTCTTGGCTCACAGAGGACAATCTTAAGAGTCCTTTTTTTTAGAGCGAAAACAAACCTACCGAGCTTTGATAAACAGTTGCATCAGTTCTTGTTAAAGTCTTGCGGGTGCTCATTTATTCTCTGGGAAGTCTATCTGCCACATCAAGAGAAGACATGACAGATTATATCAATGGTTTTCGGGTAAAACCGAAAATGCCTTTATTCACTGAGGAGCGGCATAGAGTAACAAACAATCAGTTCACTATAACCTCGATTAGACAACGTCTAAACGTCACTGAAGATATAAGTCATTCGCCAGCTTAACGCTTTGTTTATTCTACTATTTTTTCTATCACCTTTTTTACTGTCTCAAAGGGTCTATTTTATCTCATCTCAAGTGAATGCCTATCTCTGCAGCGAGTGTTAATGTCAAATAATTGTCAATGTCAATCATTATTGATATGACGGCTTTGTTAGGGTGACTTGTCATTCTAAGGAACTTCGAAGTTATAAACTAAGTAGTAACTAAATAACTTCGCAACAAGTCACGAGTTTGGATTCCACTGCACTGATTCGTGTCTGGCTTTATTGGTCCAACAGGATTCGATTTTAAAGCGACTTAGAGCTTACACTCCTGCAGCAGCCTCAGCAATAAGTTCTTTCTTTTCACAGTCCTTTTGTAGTCAATTATCACTGCAACATTTTATAAGCTTGTGGAGAACAACAAAACTTTTAGAGGAGCTCGAAACTTTATCAAAATAATGTTCAGTGCATACGGACATCTTAACCTCTGAGGGGTTGTCTAATATTCAAGCATTTATAATCACTGTGTCGTTGTCTCTTCTTGAGTATACTCCAGAATCATCTTCAGGTTTCAAGCACCTGTTTTTATGATACTTTTTTTGTTTTTGGATTCAGAAAGATAGTAAAATCAAGACGAAATGATCCAAGTGAGAAGAAGATTCTTGTGACGTTAAGTTAGCCCCTAAAATCCTTAATTGCAGACTCATATTTTAAACAATAAGTTGAAATCTTTGTTGTAGCTTGTGTCCGCCGTGCCTTGCTTTCTTGTTGTTGTCGAGGACGCGTTCCGGCTGGCGTCCTTGACAAACGCAAGAAAGCAAGGCCTGGTGGACCCGGTATGTTGTTAATAAATTGTTGAAAAACTACACTAAACTGAACTCAATATTGGAAAAAAAATAATTTGTGATGTTTGAATTTTACGAAATATACATTTCTCAGAGGTTTTGCTGACTGATTTTTTTTTAAACTACAGAAAAAGGTAATTTTTTGTCACACTTAAAATTTAACACTCGTTGCTGTCACTTCGCGCCAAAACCATCTGCCAGACAATGATAAACTGTCGATCTGACTGATAGATATTGTGTCACGCCTCCATCAGTACAGTCATGAGCTTTCTTAAGACAGCAAGCATTCACATTCTGAGACGAACACGTAATCCAGTTTCTAAACATTTCGTGGTTTCCCTCAAGGTTCAATTTGCAATCCATTGCTTTTTCTATAAAGGCCAATTTAATTGCTCAATTTATGAGTCTGCGATGAATGAGGTATATACCAAAAAAAAAAAAACGACCAGAATATAAATTAATTCATAGCTTGTTACCAAAGAGCTTTTAAACTTATTATAATGATGATTTTTAATTAATTTGGTTGTAATATTGCGAAAGATTTTGTAGATCCTTGATATGATAATAATATAAATTGGTAAAGAATAAGTGTAGGATTTTGCAATAAAGTCAATTGTTTATTACAAATATTATGTCGTTTTTTTTCCATGTTGAACTAATCATCCCAGCCATTTATAGTTGGAGATTCGAATGCTGAAGCAGCACCAGGATAGCCCAAAAAATATTGAGATAAATTTATCTAATATATCATCACGCAGAACAGATCAAAGAACGAGAGTTTTGCGACAAAGAATTTGGTTCTATTTTTTGTCTGGTTTGGTCGACGAAACGAAGTAAGGATATTGATTTTACTGAAGAAACTATTTAAATTTAAAAGGTTTAAGTAAAAAAATTCGCTTAATGTACCATTTCATTCGAGCTTGAATGTGTTTGCGTAGAGTTATTATAAATTAAGGCTTCGAAAAGAGATCATTGTCGGTGCTTTTTTTTAAACGCATTTCACAACGATTTGTCGGTCGGTCGGTCGGAAAGGACACCAAAGATTGCAATTAGTCGAAACTTGCTACGTATTAGTTTCAAGAGACATTTTCAAAGTTACGGGCTTGACGCTGAGCTTAAGATTTTTTACACCTACAGTGTTAGGCATATAGGCTCAGAGAAACTTTTTCGTTCACCTACTTAAAATATTTATAAAAAAATGAAAAAATTACATATGTAGAACTAAAAGAAAAAAATCAACTTACTAGATCCATTTGTCTGTTGCGGTTCCGGTATCACCCAAACTGGTGTTCCTCGTTCCATCCCAAAAGCGTTTGTGTTCTTGTCTATTCAGATTATCCTTGTTTACTCTCAAAGTGTAGGGACAATTTCCTTTTTCCTTGCGAATGTAGAAATGGTAAGGCACTTATTTAACTGTGTCAGACTTTTCACGTGATTTCTTCACTCTCGAAATAGCACTCATCACTTTTGTTTCAACCTTTTAACCTTAACTACACTTCACATCATATGTCATCATTTATTATTTACCAATTCGTTGGGTCTCGTTTTACACGGAAGATATCCTTTCGCAAAAAAACAGAAGCACTTTTGTTGCTACTGTGACCACAGTCTTTGCCGTTGTTGTATGTACATAGCCCACCAGCAAGAAAGCAAGCTCCTACACTAATTTAATTTCGATCACTTGTTATATCCTTGAATCAATTGATTTCATTAGTATGAATCAATGAATGTCAGTATGAATGAATGGTATTTGCACAACTATACAAGTATATCCTGCCAAGTTAACCCAGAATTCCTATGAATTTTTAACTGCTTTAAAACCGAAGCAAAAAACAAATAAAAAATAATAGTAACATAACCCATGAGTTTGAGAGGACGAATAAAATGCAGTTTGCAACGGAATGCCGAGTTTCGTTGCAGTATATCCTTTACTGAACTGACCGCAAACGCTTTGGGTAGGAATATCGAACTGACCGTGAAAGGCTTTACCGGTCGAATAGCTGTTAGTATTCTCTAGCCGGTTACTTTTATATCAGATAGTACCCAAACCCGGCTATTGGGAGGCTAGAACTAATATATACAGGACAAGTGGAAACTATTGTAAAAGGTAGCATACACTTGGCTGTTTGCATTCATATGTGTGTTGTAATTGCCGGTTGGTCGCAGTCAGAGCATGAAGACACTTAAAGCATAATGCTGTTCTGTATGGTTTGTAGGATCGATGTACTCTATCGATTGAAAGGATGGAATCCTTGCAGGGTTAGAGGAATGTGGGACACAAATGAAAACATTTGCTAGACCCAATCACGGCTTATTGATTCATTCGTAGGTCCTGCCCGTTAGCAACATACTAACAGGGACATGGAATTTTCTTGTTGACTTAATTAGATTTTGGAAAAAGCTTGACCAAGGTTACCATGAATAGATCCGTTCATATCCTAATAATTTTCGTGAGAGAAGATGCTTCGAGATGAAGTTTTATTGGCTTTTCAAGTTCCTTTTTAAAAATTCTAAGCCTGTCATTTCGTCAAATGGATTGGGTAGGTTTCATAGGGACCAGGGTTTAAATTTCAGCTGTAATTGGTTCGACAAGGAGTTGATAAAAAATATGTAACGATTTGGGATACACATTCCTGAAGTATTAAAAAATTTTCGATAAGGATAGACCTATGTCACATTCCTTCAATGATCAGAAAAGGATGTAATTTATCATCAAAAGCTGAAGTGAAAAAAAAAATTGAAACAACCAAAATCAGACGAATTTTCCAACCACTCATCTATTTTTTGTGAAGGAAAGAATGCACAAATGAGGCCTCGAAGGACATCGCATGTGCTTCATATAAAATTATCTGCTAAGATTCATGTTTGACGAATAGGATAGTACTATTTCCTAGCGGATAGATAGATATATGCTAGTGTAATTAGATGAATGGTGGTAGATAAGTGCAATCAAACTATACACAATCGTTGAGGTTGACAATAAAGTTAATGGTTAGTGGTTTATGAAAATGGTATGGGTAGGTGACGTTCAGACGGGATTGATTGTTTGACAATGAAATACATGTGTAAATGCATTCTATTCATTCAGTCTGCATACTTTATGTTTATGATAGGCACAGCACAGTATGGTATATGGTAGGATTTTAGTGTTTTTAGTGATAGATTATTAATTTTGACACGATATTGTAATTATTATTATCATATACGTGCTATAATATTGAATCCGTAATTACCTTCTTTGCTGTTTTTAAATAGCATTGAATAAAGGGTTTGAAAGGACTTGTTAAAAAGTAATTTTGAGAGAATACGTTTCGGTTTTGTTCATAATTAGGGTTAATAGGTTGAGAAAAAGAAGGGAGAGAGAGAGAGAGAGATGAGAAAAGTGTAAAGAATTATGTTGAACCTAATCAGGAATCGGTAGAAACTACAATTTCTACCGAGTTATACCCAATCGACAGCCCAAAAAGTACGAGTAAACTTATGTCAAAACAATCAAGAGCAATAACTTGAACCTAATCGTGATGAAAGGGGCGGCAGGAACTAGTGATAATGCAAAAATAATAATAATAACGATAAAAACGACCTCAAAGTTCCAATTCAAACTCATGATTGCTGGCGAAATGATCAGCCGTGGAACAGTCAAACTTCATTCAGGTCTGAGCAAGGAGTACCTGTAAGAAAACGATATTACAGCTCAAGTATCCTGCCCTGTGAAGGATGGTAATGAAATGGCGGAAAGAAAGCGTAGAATTCAGCTCGCTTATAAAGCGTTCTACTCAGTTTTGGGTATTCTGAAGGCCAGCTTCATACATAGGAAAACAAAGCTGCAAGTATACAAATCTGTGATAGGACCTGTGTTGTGCTACGGATGTGAGACATGGACCCTCACTCAAGGTTCCGCAAACATACTAAACACTTTCGAAAGGAGGGTCCTAAGACGAATCGTGGGAGCAACGCAGGAAGGAGGTCAATGGCGAATTAGGTACAACCATGAGTTGTACGAACTTTTCGACGAGCCAGAAGTCTCCACTGTGATAAAACTGCGGAAGCTGCAATGGGCTGGCCATGTACAGCGAATGAATGAAGGTCGGATACCTAGAAAGCTATTTGTCGGAAAAACTGAGGGACGCAAGCCAGTGGGAAAGCCAAGAAAGCGCTGGTCCGACTCGGTAGACGAAGATAGCAGCACGCTACTCGGATTCCGAAATTGGAGGACGCGGTCGATGGACCGAGACAACTGGAGGCGACACCTGCGGGAAGCCAAGGCCCGAAATGGGCTGTAGTGCTACAACGACGACGACGATCCTGCCCGTTTTTTACAATGCCTCAATAATCTGTATAAGAATTTGAAAAAAGCCAAATAAGAAAGGAAAGAAAAAAGAAAATACGGTCAAGGCGCGTTTTCCTTTGAAAGCTTATAAGGCTGCTTACGAATGTTTTTGTAGCGTATGGATTGATTTTGCAGGTGTCTGAAGCTGTATCGAAATCTGTGCTCGGATTCAAGGGCAAGTATCTTAAGAGACCACAGGCCAAAATATTGGTATGACCATAGCGTAACTAGCGCTTACACTTCAAAGAAATTTTCAATCTAAAGAGAATTGACTAGACTTTTCCAGATGCTTTGGTAATTTTAAGGAAAACCAGTTGATAGTAGCACATAAACACGAAAATGTGGTGAGATGCGCACTATTATTCTGTTTAAATCAGTATTCAGCAACAATACTTATACAGTTCAAGAGGAAAAACGATTCTATATACATTTAAGATCAGAGATGTAGCCATCTACTTCGGTTTATTATCAAGCTCTCTGTATTGCAAAGCTCGTTTCATTTGCTACACGGGGCATTCAAATCTCTGTCTTCGTGATAACCCTCTGAGGTGCAAGTGCTAGTTAGTGGTTACGTTACGGATAGGAACTGATTCGCTGTATGCAAGTTGAGTGAGATGGAATTTCGGTACAATATCTAGGAACTTTCTGTGAACGTTTCGTAAAGCGCTCTCTGAAATATTAAATGAAGCAGACCATAGTTCTAATGTTCTTAAATGTTATGGTGATTCAGTTTAGTTTATATGGAAAGGAAAATATTAGCCCTATCACATTCATATACCTGTAAGTAATATTAAGGACATGAACTTGAATTTGCGTCGCCTTATTGTTTGGGCAATAATGGAATACTCACCAATCCTCGACTAATGTATGGAAAGGAAGGACTTATAAACAATCTCACCGTGTTCAACAACAAAAGTGCTAAGGACATTCTTTGGTACCGAGAAGAATGAAACAGAATTGTAGCTTTGTTGCAAGATTTGAAACCATCAAAGTTGCGTTCCCATTGAACTGACTTAATCGAACCGATGATAGATCACCGCTTACTCAGGCATCTTGAGTATCACTGCAGAGTGCAGCTCAAGGAAAATATAGGGCAGGAAATCGTAATAATTGGTCGCGATTTTCTCACAATACAAAGAAGCAACGTTAGCAGTCCACCCATCTATCAGTTCCTCTCTCTCTCTCTCTCTCTCTCTCTCTCTAACTATCTCCCTCACTATATATATATATATCTCTCTTAGTTTCTCTTTCGTCTCAATTTTTTCAAGGCAGTCTTTAAAAATGGCGTATGGAATGTTCTGTCCGCTTCATTCTCTGTTTCTTAAGTGTTATTAAGTGTCTCATAGAATCTTTTTAACGTGTCCCTATAGCGTTCAATAATATTTATTCAACATTACACTAGCAGACCATTTTATTTACCGTTACCGTAAATAAAATCAAATTGCTTCCATCTTCCATCCTTGAGTTCGGCAAACTTTACTTGACTCGTGTGAAAAATTTGACGCCACTAGTCTTATGATTTCCAAGAAAGTCAACTTAAAAGACAATTCAATTATCTTTACGCAAAGACAAAATACCATCTCTGATTAGCATATTCACGTCATCTTCACATACATCACGTTGCTATCCAACATACTGGAAAAGATATTCCATCTTGTGTGAATTGCTAGTGTATCCGTATTGCAGCATTAATGCTATTCCGATCACATTTACGTACACGTAAATAATTTCAATTACCTTTTCTCTGGATAACATTAACATTTTGGATGTAAACTTTGTTTTTTGTTAGTCAAGGTTGATGGATCATTCGAAGAATTGGTTACGTAAAAAAATTTGAGGTGCGATGGAGAGTTGAGTTAGTTTCGTTGTAAAGAAATGCGCAAAACAAACTAAGCAAATAGGAATACAAATGCAAAAAATTAAAAACAAAAAAAAAAAAAAACAATAAATAAATAGAAAAAACTGTATTAAGAAATGTATTTCTCAAAGTGAAAATATCACATAAAGTATTGATTTCAGGTCTCTAAAGTACTGAGCGCAGCACACATAGACAAATGATCTGATTTTTAACTTTACGTTGAGAACAGCACTCGAGTAAAAAGGATGTTTAAATATGCAGTGAATGATTTCGTGGACAACTAAGGTGACTTTGAGTTGACTTTAAGACTTTCAGCAGAGGTCATTTTGTACTAGCACCAAGTGTGGATTGAAATGATTTCCAAGCATATCGCCATCACTTAAACCCTTTTTCAAATATGCGAACACCACTCTGCCACAATCCTTTACGAAAAAAAGCAACTTAAATGTATACAATAAATTCACCCTTGAGCAAAATATATTTAAACAACCAGCAAAATGTTGTGCATCTAGACAAATTGTTATTTTTGGAATTGTTGATTTCATTCTCGTCCCAAAGGGTAACATTTTCACATGCTAAAACAATTGAATAACAAATGGTACAATGAAAATCAATAAAATTTTGTTATAGACGAAGGGGATGGTTTATTGGTATTTGATATTAATACAAATGTTCACGCTTTTCAATTTCATAGTGAAATTGGGCGAAGGACGAATTCTCGATGTGGGTCTGTGATAGAGGAGCATTTTAAGGGTGACCAAATAAGGATGAGAGGGTTGAAATGATATTCTTTTTTCAACAGTTGTTTGTTAAGAGAAAGCAGGATATTATTAGATATTTGCAGGATATTGCGAACAAGTAAGTGGCAACGCGGTAATAATATGAAGGATATGGCAATTTAAAAACAATGATACATCGATTTTTTTTTAAAATTTTCCGTGTAGAATCTGAAAATTCTTCGTCATTTCTTTGATATTTAAAAGGAATATTGTTTGCGTTTAGCGTGGTTCGCTGATTTCCGGCCTCTAGGAAAATTGACTTTCTAGCCACCTCTATAAACAAAAAGATCATTTGTAACGAGACATCTACCAAAAAGATACATTGATTCATTCAAATCATACTTTACAATTTCTTAGCTACAACTTTGGTATTGTAATACATGAAATTGCATCCAAATTAGGGTATAAATAATAATTTATACGTTTTCTTTACCAAAGACAAAAGAAAAACTGTGGATTAACTGCTTACTGTTTCGTGGAGAGCAAAAAGGGATGGGTTAGTCTATGAGACTACAAATTACTTCCAAGTCTATTGTCACGAGAATATCACCAGTTGCTTGGACAACAAATATTAAATTTATGAAATACTTTAAAGTTATGGTAAAGTTATTCAAACCGAATGCTCTATTTATCATTTTTAATTGTTACTATTTTCCCAATCGCAAAAGGATGAGTCCCCACAGCCGATGTCTCCGCTAGATCATATTCATTCTTATTCTGGGAAGGACCGTCGTGTTTCTTAAACGACGAGAGCATTTCTCGAATCGTCCTGTAAGGGAAGATATCCCGCGTATTCCTTAACTTAGCTTTATTGTTTTTGTTGCAGCGTAACAGCTGCCTACACAACCTTAGTCTTGCGGTAGCTTCAAGTTGCATCAATTCAAGACAAAAGGTATCAAGGTAATCTGGTCAGAATCATGCATTGAATGAATAAGTTACGTGAAGATACCTATCACAGCAATGCCGACTGATATTTGAACACAAGGACACAAATTTAAATATTCCTGTTGTCAGCGGTGTTAGAGTTTAGTTGTACATGAAAATATGTAAGTTTTCACAGAGGAACTACTATGGCATCTCGGTCGTCAGTCTCTTATGATGACACGCTGCAGTCTAGTCCCATTGACCGCTTCCTCAAACCAATTATTCCAAGTAATCTTTGTTTCTTATCATCATAATTATTTCTCCAAAATTATGCTATCCTATACTAGTTGCAAACGATTGATTCGTCATATCTTTTGAAGCTAGGCATAGAAACACAAATGCCCGTTTAAAAGTTGAGCTAGATGAAAGTAACCCTGAGTCGGGTTATTACTTCGCTTATTTCTCCATATCCACCTCTTTGTTTGATTGTAGTTTGCGGCATTTAACAAAACGGTCGGAACATGCTGACTATCTAGTTCCTTAGTATGAGACTCCCAGTGACACAAAGCAACTGGACCCCCAACTAAATATCCGCACTGTCCACCGAAAGAAATTAACCGGAAAAAGTTTGTCATATTTTTCGGTCTCTTTATTCTGGGCCTAATAACGTCTTCAGGTCCCGGGAATGCTGTTTCCATAGAGAAGGAACGAAGGTATATATCGCTGAAGAATGGACTTTTCTACCCTCGATACCTCAAACCAATTATGCTTTATTTGATTTCTTTGTCCTGCACGAGTGGAACGAGCTGTAGAATGCGACAGATAGCCGATAAGAGCCTCTGAAAGAATGAAAGGCTCCCAGTTACAAAACAAAAGACATTTGATGGGATGATCAAAAGATAAAGCCACTCGATAAACTTCAGAACGACTGGGTTGCTTAAGCTGGAGCACGTAATCATAAAGTGGAGAAAGTTGCAGCGAGATATCTTCCAAGTCAAGACTTAAGTTGGGTCCAAAATTATTGACGAAATAAAGAACATGGATGTTGGATTTTTAATTGAAATTGGAGATTCAAGATTTTCCGTTTCAAAAAGTGATAGCTTGGAAATTTAGAGAAAAACTTAATGAGACCTTCGAATGAGACGTTACCATGGAAGGAACTTGGAAACAGCTGACACAAGTTTTGAGAAAATGCATTTCTCAGATGAGTTTAAGTAGAAAATAAAGACATTGGCTAGTTACAGCCCGATTTTTCCGGAAGAGTCAATCAAGCAGCTCTTTTAGTAGGAAACAAGCATTTGAAGTCTTTAGTTCAGAGACGAAGAAATAAAGAAAGAAATCCTGTTCGGAAAGATAAGTAAAGGACAGTTGTGTTTTACTACAGTAGTTTCCAAAAAGCGACTTCGAACATACAATATCTGGGCTATAACCAAAGAATTAAAGGTAAATTAAGTCCTCAAGATAAGTTTTCGGAAAGGGTTCCTATGCAAAAGTGCGTAAATGTGTAAATGTGCGATTAATCAGAAAATTATGAAATTTCACTGCTAGATGCAGTGGACAACTTCACTTAAACTTTACGAAATAGTTTCAGACACATATTTCTAAATTCAGATGAATCTTGTATTAATTCTAGCGCGAACATTGGAACAAATAACAATGGACCCAAAAAATAGGTCTTAATTTTCAGGGCAATACTTTTCAGCGAAATTTACGAAACAGAAAAATCGAACCAAGGAGTTTTCGTCTCCTTTGTTCTGAATAAGAACACGGAGGAGAAATGAAGTGAAGTTAATGAGACTGAAAGGACCTTATCAAAACTCCAACTTAGCTATTAATTTATAGCTTTTCTCATGTCGTTTGGAATTGTTTCGTTATATTCAAGGATTATTGACAGAATATTATTAGCTTCAATTGCTGTGACTATTGAATTCACGTCTTTATCATATATTTATCATATTCTATTGTGTTTGTAACTCCTTTCTATTTCCTATATTTTATTTTTCAACTTTAACGATGAAAAAGTTACTTTCTACGTAATTTATTAAAAATAATTATCAAGATGTTTATAAAATGGATTGAAATATACTTCCAACGAAATTTACCTTGAAGCTTATGTTGACATACGTATCAAAGGAATTGTTGATGTCCTTGTAATTTTATTAATTCTGAGTTCTTTTTGAAATTCAAAAAGAATGTAACGAAACTTGTCGAATCACCATTAATTTGCATCATCCATAAAAGCTAAACCTTGTGCATAATAAAATATTAAATTTCCTCGACGCGAAACTCTACAAATTATATCATCTCAACAAAACATCTGTTCTTATGTATCCCAAAGTCCTTGCCCAGTATTTTCCCACCCGCAACATACCGTTAGGATAATGCATATAAACTCAGCCATTCAGCTGATTCTATTTTCAATACTCCCTTCCAAATACATTACAATCTATCAAAGGTCGTCCATAAAGCCTTGCACTATTCAACGCACGTTATTTCACGTTAAAGCAACCGTCACCGTCAAGGAGCACGAAACCATTGGAAAGATCATTCAAAAGGAAAATAGCATTCAACTATTTACGAGGTTAATTTTCACCTTGAGAAAATCTTTTCACTAGCGGGAAACTGCTCTTGTAGATACGAACCTTATTTTCACTTGACAGTATCACTTAGAACTTTCCGATTTGTATTGTATGTATTAGTCCTTGATTGAATGCCGCGACAACGAAAACGGATCACAAGGATTATATGGATCGCTCGTATCGTGTCATAACTAAACGATTACCAATTTTGTTATTGGTCGTTGCTAGGAGTAACGAATTTTTGTTGATTTAAATTTGAAGACTGGGTAGCAATTGTCGTTCCACCCTTATGTACTCTACGGAAGAAGCTTCACTGCTTTGTGATTGCCACGAATTGTGTGGAGTATAATCGATCTGAGCTAGAACCGACGACATACGTTCCGGGAAAACTTTCGATTCACAAGAAACATATCAAGGTGCGATTTTGTTTTGTTCTTACCTGTTGGCGGTTATTTAAGTTGATTAAGTCTAATGTAGGTAAATGTATGTAGAGAGTTAAGAGGACAGTTTGGGTGGAGGTACGAATTTCTGGATTCATTGACAAACGTGATAAATTGTTTCAATAACAAGCGCGAAAGTATAGTTGTACGTATCAGGCAATCATATGATCTGGTACAGTCTGTAGTGCATTTTCCAACACATTTTCTTGAAAATGCTTTAAGCCAAGTGACTCACACTGGTATATATAGTTTTGAATTTCATAGATTTTATCCATTTCCGTTTTGAAAACGCAATACTCTTCGCCTTGAGGTTGTTTTCAGTCCTCTTAGCAAAAAACGCAAAATAACCCCCAAATTAACACTAAATGAAATTGATCAAATCTGGGAAGTGAAAACTTCCAAACTGATTTATCCTTTAGCTATCAATTGACATTTAAAGGTTTCAAGGATTTTATCTGGCGTCCATTAATTTCAACTCTAATTTGCAGAAAGCTATTCCAGCTAATATATTAGCATCCGAAAATAATTTCCAACAATTACTATCAGTCAGAAATAATTGACGATTAAAATCCAATTCCCTGCTGAATAGCCTTTACATTATTGTATAACTCAAAAAATTTATCACTTCTGTCTTACTATTAACGAAGATACAATATTTATATTAATCATTTTTCCAGCGACTGCTTCAAATTAATTTTCACGAAACAGATTTTTGAATTTTGATTAATTATAATTTCTCTGTAGCTTTCAGCTATAAAAATGTGTCGCAGTAGAAAACTGGTCAGGGAACAAAAGTAACTCTACAAATAATTCAAATATTCTTGCTTGGTGCGTATTTACACAATTCCTTTGAGAATTCTTCGTTTAGGGTTTGAGGATTTTTTTGTCTGAATAAATTAAAACTGAGTTTGAAAGGTGGTAGTGGAGGAATCTGACAATTATCTAATTGCTTTTTTCTATTAATTTCTTCTATTAATTCGGTCATCACGCTTGCAAATTTGCTATGCAAATATCTTAGGATTTTAAAATATTTAATAATCTGTTTCACATGACAAAATCTATTCGTTCAAATTTAGACGAACTCTTTTTTTTAGAAATGAAAATTAGCTATAATTTGGCTGGCACTGTCCTTTTTTGTCAACGATGAGCATTTTTCTAACTTACTTGAGCACCCCACTAATTAAAAGAGGGGCTAACCAATAGTTCTGTCTGCTTCAGTCTGACTTGTATTTCAAAGGCTGCAATCAGGACCTTGTGCACTCTAAATTACGCTGTTAAGTTTTTCATAGTCGTTCGTATGACTCGCATTCTTGTGATTCTTACTCTCCGGTAAAAAAACTGCAATACAGGATATCCGTGCAACTTCACAAATACGTACTTTCTTTTACCCTCAGCACTTACCCGTCTAAGGACTAACCTAATAAAGCGTGCATCCATACGCTATCAGCTCAGAATAGATAGGGAGTAAGTAGAGTCATTCTGGCAGTTGATCCTGGGTTTGAAATGGTTTACGTGGTTTGACTAACCTTCTAACATGTTTTTGGATTTAAACCTTTGTTTGAAATGTTTTAGCAGGCTTCATTGGCCCTAGATGGTATTTGATGCCGTTTTGTGCAGTTTTATGAGTTTTAACCCAAAATGGCAGGACATTACTAAAGCTTCATGGGATAACTAAAATCTATTTTCGTTTAGTTTTGGCAATGTTGGTACATGCCAAATTTGGTTCTGTAGATGCACATAGAATACTTGCAGCGCGTTCTCGATACATGGTGTCTGGAGAGCTGACACATTGTTGCTTGTGAGTAATTTCATGGTCAAAAGCAGCACCACTGTTATGTTTCAGCCATTTATACACCTAATTTCACTCCCTGTGGTTTTTACTTGTTTCAAGGTAGATTTAATCCTATGAAATGTATAACCCTAACACTTGTTTTGATAAACCATGACTTAGCAGTGACAAAGCGAATCGGGAGTGATTCGTGTTAAAGAGTGATTCGATAGAGGATGATATAAACAGGAGGAAGGTCCATCCAAGTGATCACGGCCGAATACTCCGAAAAACATTAATTGAACAATTGGAACATGCCCACTCAAAGCAAAACCAACTTCAAAAAATTAGGTATTTTCAGAATCCTTTATGATTATTTTGACGACTTAAAAATGTTTGTGAAGCGGGTGCCAGAAATGTGCACCAAGCATCAGAACAAACAGGTACTCGCGAATTGTCCAGGGTTATTGACTTCTGTCCTGGAAACTAGGTTCACCTGGCAAACTAGGAAACCTGATAAAAGGTTGAAAAGGTTCAAGGTGTCCCCGACGACCTGGAAGGCAGTGAACATTGTTTGGGGGTTTGTAGTTGAGGGAGTTGAGGGAGTTTAGGGATGATCAGTTGTAGTTGAGGGATATCCCATTGTTTTGAGGGATGTAAAGGAAATTCTTATTGTTGCCTGCAAAGTAAAGGGTGTCCTTTTGACTGAGGGCAAAGAGAAATTAGAGAAAATATTCCCAAAGGATACTCCTTTTGCATAGCAATCTACTCATAACGTGCGAGCTGTGGTGTTTGTTGTTTAAAGGGATTGAGTATTTTCGGACATCCCTCTTATAGCTAACGTTTAGCCCGAGGAATTTTTGGTCCTCAAAAATCAAAAAAAGTGCTTAGAACAAACTTTTAAGCTGTTGTCTCTTTGCCAGGATTCAGCCCAGGATTTCAGCTAGGAAGAGCACAATTTCGAACTATTTTTTGACCAAGATAAACTGTTTTTTTTTTTGCTTTTTTCGAAAGTATAAATGCATGCATTAATAGGCCTAATAAATATATTTCACTTAAATCGAAAGGAAGGGAGCAATAATTTGGAGTTTCATTTCTTACTCGTTGTCCTTTTATGATTTGATCTGCAAGTATGGATCACATTTTCAATTTATGGTAGATCAAATGAAAAGAGATGCATGAGAACAATTTAAAATTAATAGGTAGTAGGTATTAGTAGGTTAGTAGGTAGAATTTTTCTTGAATTTAAAGGCTTGGAAAAAGAAATTAATGCAACCTACATTTCCCAACGTTTTTGAGTTTGTTAGACTTTTTGTAGGGTATCTTCCTTCCTTACTTCCTTATCTTCTAAATCTGACACATGTGAATATTTTAGCTTGCCGAAAAGGATGTATACAAGTGTCGGAATCCAACATTGCTTTCTATTGACTACCCTCTATGAAAAGTTGATCCTACCCCATAAAAGTTACATAACTTATGAGACTCGTATAGGTGTGTTTGTTGAAAATTGTTTTTGATGTATATACGAGTGTGTAAATATGTAATGATGTACATAGTCTGCAAAGAGTCAGTTTATATGTGCCAACACACTCACACGAAATGGTGAAGTTTTCTATATGAGAAGATTCAGGATGTTGATATCCTGCAATTCGTTTACGACACAAGTTACCCCTAAGTCGTGAGGATAATTAGTATTTCGGCAAGATATACTGTGAATGATATTCTTCTCGCTGTAAGAGATTATTTTTTTTATCCCGGTGGCACAGAACTTCAGCTTAGAAGTAGATCAACTACGTTTAACATATGTGGTAAATATTCACGTATGTACTATACGCTATCATAACAAGCCATTCGTGAATTAAAAATGTATTATGTATACATGTGCATGCACGAGAGCTTTTATTTGATTTCATACGTATCAAATTCGTTTCATCAATTAATTTTATGTTTCACGCACTATTTGTGTTTGCTTGTTTTATGGTCAACAGATTTTATACAATTTTTTCCACCTAATTAGTGTTTATATTCATATTTATTTGAGTTTTGTATATGGAGCGTGTCAGAATTTGTTTCAATATATTTCTTATTTGCTTATCACATGTAAAAAAATGTTTAATGTTGACTTAAAAATGTCGAAAGCGTTATAAAATTACAGAAAAAATTGATTCGAAGTATCGCAGGTCAGAATTTATTTGACTAACGATAAGCAAAAATTCCCACAATATGGAAAAATCAGAACGAACTCACTTCGAGGACTTTTTACGTGTTAAACTAAACAATTATTATTATTGAAAGCATTTATTCTTAATCTAAACATTTATAAGAGGATTTGAATAGAATTTCTGGTGGAGTCCTATCATGCCCAATAACGATGAATTTGGCTTGTACCATTGTTCTTACGTCCTTTTAAATAGTATTTTCATCTCCATAACGTTAAATCCCGCGTCTACATTTACAGCATTTACATACATGTGGACATGTACATATATGCATATGCTATAAGGTTTGAATAAAACATAATATTGAATAAACAATCAACCGCTTAATTAAGCACGGTAGCAAATAATTGTTAATTAACTGAAGAATCGATGATAATCACGCATCCTATTTGGATAAAATCAATCGAATGTGTTATTCATTAGACGGTAGCAACTAAGTAGTAACATTATGAAATGTAATCCAAAAAATACGTATCCAACCAAAATGATAAATTAGACTTTAACAGCGCCATAGGTGACTTCACTCATGCCACCATGAGTGTAATTATTTTTATATTATTATTTTTATTCTACTTACTTTAATATATTTCCATTTAGGATAGCACACGTTGAACGTATAACTGTTACGCAAATTGGTTTTTCTTATATTCTTCGATTTAAACAACTTATTCTAAATCCACCAAGTTTACTAGTACATACCAATCACTTCCAATGTAAGAGTATGTTTAGAATTTCAATTAATTTTATTTGTTGATAGGATCTTCAAGAATTTCATTGTTATGAGTGCTGGAAATTATTTTTATGTTAACATGTGAGTTTTATGATAATCAATAGCTTGTAAAGCATGTAGGACCGAGTGCTGTGGAATAGTGTTGATTTATTTATTATTCACTAACAAATTTGTGAATGATAAATGTTGATTGTAGACTTCCATATTGGAGTATGAATCTATTTCCTTGATGAATTACTATGTTTGTAAATGAAAAACAATTAACAGGAAAGTTTTTCCAATGAAAATTTAAATATAGTATAGATAACGTGCAATAAACCGAAGGTGTTCGTACTGTGGAATCTCCATCTAAAATTTATTTATTCATGCCGTTGTAACTTCTTACTTTTCACAAACAGCTTTAAAGTATGCCAGCTTTAAAGAAAGAATCAAAACTTAAAATGAGAATCAAAATCTCTAAACATCGAACCTTCTGCGAACCCAGTCTCTTAACAGGACGAAATCAACTCAGTACTGCCAGAAGACTGTAGGCATTCACAACGAGGCTGCTGATGTTTATAATATTGCTCCTTCTCCTATCAGCGCAAGGTGATAACGGAGAACCTTTGAGAAGTCCTTCCGAGGCACGCAAGACCTGGTTCATCAACTTCTTAGAAGCTAGGAATAGGACAGTTCTTTGACATAGTAGAATAACGACGACCACTAGTCACAAGATTCATTTGGGCATTATGGGGACCAAAGAAAAATGGAGTCACTAACTCTAATTTTCAGCGCGGGCTCAAAAATAACGAGGAATGCCACAAATGTCCAGGAAAATTTCGATAAGGACATTGAAAACCGTGTTTGGGAGATCGATGACCTGTTCGACTTAATCCAACACTTTCGCCGCAGATTGTGAGGGTAAAGAATCAGCTTAAAGAGAATCAAAACGCCTTATAGGAGGTTGTAAACACCTTTCTCAGCGAACACTTCAACCGGGGTCGGGGAGTGGGTACCGATCAAGGAAAAAAATCAAGACGGCACGAGTGTATAGCTCAGAGACAATGATGAGAGACAATGACATCTAATGTGGCCTTACACTTGGTAAGTTCCAAACTGCAACAAAACATCTATCCAAAAGTTTGAGAAAGCCAAAGAAGTAACCAAATGCACGTCTAAATTAAAAGTGTCTGAACTCCAGTTTGATGTCCATAAAGATTAGATGCAAGCCAGAAATGATGCTCTACATGTAAAGCCCACACTTGGAAGAAAAGAGTCAGCAATGGCGATTTGGTAGCCTTACGTCTTAACAAAGTTAAGATTTTCTCGTGAAACTAGGGGAGAAGTACACAACCAACAACATGTTGAATAGAGCCATCAAGGATGTTGTAGGCTCGGATACTGGGATCTCGAAATTATAATGATTTCTGTAGTAATAAAAGACATTGGTTGCGTGGCATTAGTCAAAGAACTGGAAGAGGCTAATAGGCAAACAATTCTTACCGCGAAAAGCTTCTGGGTGAGATTAAGTCCTGTCGTCCACAGAGTGCAAAATGTCACAGTTGTTAACTTCCAAAAATCTGAGCTGTGCAATTCTTTGCGAAGGAATAAATTAAAATAGGTCGGGTTTACGTTAAACGTTGGTATAAATACTTCGCTTTTCGGCACATTTTGATGAATTGTCGAAGACACGACCAAAGCAACCAGTGCGTCAAGTGGGGAAAACGTGCAATGCCGCACCTATATGGGTTACTGGATCTTGTTCTAATCCTAGAGAAAGAATTTGGAGGAGCAGTCTCATGCTCCAGTTAATTAAAAGCGTTCAAAGAGGCACAAATCTCTAGCCATCCTTTTTTATATTTGTCCTTATTTTTGCTGAACTCTCTTGTGAAAGTTGTCAAATAGCTTATCAGCGGGAGACTTGGTGAAACCGTTGGGGCACAGACGATCTGTCTCCTCAGCAGCAAGGTATCTAGGCTATGTAATCAATTATTTGCTCAATCACAAAAAAGGAAACACAGTCAAACGCACAATCACCACTCCAGGCATATTATACTGTGACAATAGATGTGAGAATCCACTTCAGTTCCGCTATAAGGAACGATTTCCTCAACGCACTTGAATTGTTCAGTGTTCTGAAGTATCTTATGCAGGTATTGCCCCACATCAAAAATTGGGTACTATTTTGGTAGTGGGATAAACGCTTTTCTTGTTCGTAGAGAGGGACTACCAGCACTACAAGATTTCTCGACTATTCTATTGAATACCTCCCCTAACCTAAAAATCTAGGATAGTATAGACTATAGGACTAAAATAGTAGGATGTATCTTGGTTACGGAAAATTTTCTGCTAAATTTATGAAAACCAGTTAAAATTAATTGAAGAACGAGGTATAAATTAGCGTTTATTTCCCTTCTTTGGAGTTGAATTGCATTTGGTTTTTAAGGATAAGACTTGTTTCATTATAATGGCTTAATTGGTTGGTTGCTGCTGATTGGTGCATGACACAGGATAATTAACAATGGATTTTTTCAACCGAGATTCATCCTATTCAGGGTAAGTTAATAAATAATGTTTAATGGGCGTAGGCTCTGTTAGGCCACTTAGAGTGTTTTGTTTAAGAGTATATTAAAAGAAGCAAACAAGAACACTGCAAGAAAGGACGATTTATACTCAGCACTGTTTTCACAATCATTCTAAATAGTCCTGACGACAAAGCCCTGTTATGGAATTAAAGTCACATAGTCTTAGTTTTTCGGCGAGGCTGCTTTCAATTTATTAATTGAAGATATGATAGGATAGAAATGAGGCATAAATGAGATGAAATTAGGATATACGGACTGATATGTACTATTGAGGCAATCACAAGGAAGCTTAAACACGAGAACACCAAAGAGCACTGAAAATCTCGTTTAAAAATTCTTCCTTCCCCCTCGAAAACTGATTGATTTTTTTTCTCGATATTCACAACGAAGTCATTTATTTATATCCTCATGCAATAACTACAAGAAATTGAAGAAATTGCATGATTAAAATGAAATGAGTACATAATATGTCAGCATATATATCGTATTTCTTTATATGTATTTGTTTATATTTATATATTGTGAATATATTTTTAAGATCCATTTTTCTTGAAATGTCATATTATTTCTGGATAAAATAAATTAAATTATTTAAAAATCATATCGTTGGAGACATTAGATTGATCAAAAGTTCGAATGGTAGGTGAACTAATAAACATCGTTTATATCATCCTTAATTAAAACTGTGGTAATTTTTGTTTATTATTCTGTCCTTCGATGGTGGCGTATCACATCAACCTATATAATTCATTAAATCGTATCCTGTATGGTTTATATTAAAAATTTGTGAATTTAATGGTGTCCGTATCCACCATATCCTCCGTATCCTCCATATCCATATCCTCCAAGGCTGATAGCTGGTGCAGCGTATGATTTAACAAAAGCTGGTTGAGCTGCGACAGCGAAAGAAGGTTGAGCAGCTACAGTGAAAGTGGGTTGAGCTACAGCATAAGATACAGATGGAGCAGCGGCGGCATATTTGACATAGGAAGGAGCAGAAACAGCAACGGCTGGAGCAGCAGCTGCGGCGTATTTCACAACGGGTTGAGCGGAAACGGTGACAGCTGGGGCAGCTGCGGCATATTTGACAACTGGTTGAGCGGCATAGGTAACAGCTGGAGCAGCGGCGGCATATTTAACAACTGGAGCTGGATGTGTTACTGATACCTGGAAGTAAAAGGACATACCAAAATTTATTTTTCGTTATCTGTTGAAAGCTTTGCATAATCTATTAAAACTGGTCTCTTAAAATTTTTGTTGGTTGTTGAGTCACAGGACGTGATTCCATTTCAACCCATTGTGTTCCATGAAAGGATCAGAATGTGAATGCTATGAATTCGTTATTGATTTTCAGTAGCTATCCGCAGCCTGAGTACATCGAGTGCATTTAGCGTTAATAAATTTAGTCCTGACGTTTATAACTCGCTAGTCGCTGACCTTTTTCAATGTCCTGTCACCACATTTGTATTGAAAAAATAGCTTTGTCAGCGCAAAAGAGGGCAATAATTACTCTAATGATGTTTGAAATAGACCTAAATCAACACAAAAAATACATTGCAACTCAGATTAGAATTTTGTCTACCCGTCATCGGAATTAATAGGACCGAACACCTTGCCTACCCTCATTCCAGGATAATAAGCATATTCTTTTAGATAGTTATTTTCTCAAACCAAAACTTGTATATCCAAATAGAATCGAGCAAGTAATTTAACCCCAACCTATTTTAACGGTTTTTGTGCGTCTATATGCTCGGAGAGAGTTTGAGTAAATTGATTATCCCCTTTTTGAATACTCACTTGGCTGAAGGTTGAATAACTGCTGGCAGCTGGTGCGGCAACAGCTACAGCGGCTGGAGCGGCAGCGACAACTGGTTGAGCGACAGCAACAGGAGCTGGAGCGGCTATGGCAACAGGAGCTGGTGCGGCAACGGCAACGGGTTGAGCAACTGCAACTTGAGCGGGAGCGGCAACGGCAACTTGAGCTGGAGCAGCAACAGCATAACCAATACCACCACCGAGGCCACCACCAAGACCGCCACCAATAGCACCATATCCTAAACCTCCAAAACCACCTCCATATCCACCACCATATCCACCACCAAGGAATCCTGGAGCGGCATAAGCTGAAGCGAAAAGTGCACACAAGATCTGCAATAATAAGAAGACGAAAAAACGAAAATTAATAAATAGTAGGAGAGGTCCTTTAAAAACGTTTGTAAATGAAGAATTTTTTTTTCGTGTGCATTTGCATGAGTGTACTTTATCCAAAATAAATTGGAAGAAACCCCGTAGATAAAAAGGTTAAATAATGTTTTGTATATCGATTTGGTGCTTAATTTTTTATACATTATAATTTGTTTTTATACATTAACCAAAGGATATTTGCTATTTGTACTCGCGCCAGACGATATATTGGCATTAGAAGATTGGTTAGAGAGCAAACTAAAGCAGGGTTCAAATAAACCTTTCTTAACAGTTTAATGGAGAAACAGTTAGACAGGAGAAATTCATCTAATTGGACTGAAAGTGTTATCCCTGAAAAGGATAATAATGATTGCTACCCTCCTCTGTAGTTTCAATCGGTTTCACCTAAAATTATTTCTTAGTCAATCGGGTAATCATTCTGCAGGTCATTGAACTAAACGTCAACGTATGAAAGGAATGGAATCCTGAAAACTAATTACATAAGTGTTTACGGGTAAAGTCGAGTATATTGAGCTGTCAAATCAAATTTGATTAATGGATGAGTTGGAAATTAGCTCCGAAAATTCTTCGCGAGGATTTAACCTTCTTTCATATAGGTATGGTTGTGAGTGTTGAGAATATGTTGGATTTAAATTTCAAATTGTATTCAAACGAATCAGTCGAGTGATTGAGTTTGTTTTTCTTGAAGGTTCAGATAAGGATCTGGAAAATTAGAAACTCAGTAAAAACTTGGTAGAGCAGAAAGAAACGGAGGGAAAGAGCGAGAGAGCTCGCGAGAAAGTATCAAGATTACTTAGAAATTTATACATTAATACATCGTTTATGCCGCAGGAAACCAAACAAACCGAAAAGAAATAGGAAACTCCAAAAGGATCCAATAAAATACTACACTGAGCTAGTTGATTGATTCAATGAAACCTTATCTCAAAAATCGGTTCAAAGATTCCTCTTACAATGCTGTGTTTTGTATTACATATCGTTGAAAAATAAATACAATTCTCAGTCCAAAAATAGACTCAAAAAGAGAAAAGAAATGTAATTGAATCTGAAAAGCTTGAGGTGACAAGTGAAAAGCGTTAAAACCCGAAATGTTAAGAATCATAAAGAATGTCTCAACTGAATATTGTGAAAATTAAGTATACGCTCACACCACCATCAACCAGAAAGTCAATGACTAAACAATGGCAGACATTTTAAAAAGGAAATAAATACAGACATATAAAAAGGGAAAGTATGCAGTGTGTGGTAGCCAGAGACGAAATTAAATGCTTACAGAAATAGGTAAGGCCAAAGCATTAAGATATAATAGAGGGCTCTTATTTTATACAAATAAGGATGGAGGGAGAAAAACATGAACAACGGCGGGCACAAATAAAAGTTGTTGGTGATGCCGTTTTCTATTCATCAAGCTTTTCTATACATTTTACTTGTTTGGGAGAGTATTTCGTGAGAATTGAGAGGAAATAGAGCAATAATCAGGTAAAATGCTTACCTGGCTTCGGGAAATTTCAACATAAATGAATTATTTTCGGTTGAACAAATAAGCAAAGAGGAACAATTTACTTTTTGTTGAATGATTGTAGCCTGATAAATGTCAAAGAGTGTCATTTATGAATGTCTTTAGTTACCTCTATAGAATTTCATTGTCTAGAGATTTGATAAAATTAATTCTACACAAACATATTGAATGATAACTGCAAATGTGTTATGTTTTAGTTCATTGACCAATGAATTCTAATGAAGGTGACATTAAAAACATTTCAATAACGAATATACACGGAATCGAATATGGAACTTTGTCTTCTAAAGGTTGTGCCTATTAATATCCACGATTGCTTTCATGTGTTTCGACTTACCCATCTCTCCTAACTGGGTCAAAAAAGAAAAAAAACAGTATCAAGTTCAACGAAAAGGAAATTCGTAGAAAATATATTTAGTCTCTGTGTTTCACTGTGTTCCTGTACTAAACTCTGACCACTTTGGTCTAGTGAAGTTTTTCTCTTGTCTTGATAGTAACAAGAACTGAGTGAAATCTTGAATTGTGTGTTCTCACGGAATAATTCTTTGATGACTTTCTTAACGTCACAACTTTCTAACATATCAACATCTTCCAATTTCCTAACTCTGATTAATAGCTGCTGAAGGGCTATTTCTCCTTTCTATAAGATTTGAAAAAGGAAATTTTTTTTACGTTTGACCATAAATTGGACTAACACGTAGTACATATATTCATGTGTTGAGTAGTTGCCGATATTATGAACTCAGGTATGGAATATGAAAGTGGGGATTCTCACAAGAATAAAATAAAAAGGGTCTAGGTGAGAGTAGTGAAAAAGTTTGAGCAAGTTCAAGGTAGATGACTTTTAAGCCGAATGAAAGTAGGGAGGATAGAATGACCAGATAAGACTTAGTTCAATGATTATCTTCATAGCAAATAAATGGAGTAGAGATGTGAGCATGAAATGTAAGGATGAGATGTCCTAATTAAGTAACATAAAAGTGGATTTACCCACACGCGATTTGTTGATACGAGATATTATATGGGCTTTGGTGCGTTGTTAGCATTCGATACTGGGACGTCAAGATAATGAAACTTTTTGATGTAGCAAAGCAGGATTAATCAAATAATCAGACTTTTCGAGATAGCTTACAAGACAGAGATGTACGGTGGTTGACTTTCACCGAAGATATTCTTGAAGTAAGTTTCGTTGAATTATAGGAAGTTGCTTGGGGTGCAGCTTCAAGCTTATTGAATAATGAGAACCTTCGAGGGATTTGTATTACTTTAAAAAGATCTTACGTCGCTATATAAATAAAGCGACCAAATGTGCCTGAGGGGGTGATGTGGTCAATATCACGCTTAAATGTTTGATTAAGTGAAATGATTTGATTACGAACGTTTCGTAAACGTTAACATCACTGGCAAATGAATCAGGTCAGAATACAATGATTGCAGATGTTTCAGCATATTGCCTACTTTCTGAATATTCATTCATTGCACTAAAATTCTGGTAATTTGTTTAAAGACATTGGCTGGATGATATGTTCTTGATTTCTCGTTTATAGCAGAAAACAGAAGTGATCAATTATTGCAAATATCTTTCTTGAAAATCTTATATATAGGAATGGTCAAATCAGTTTCGATGCATCTGGTTCTGGTTTGAGCAAATTTTCAACTGCAAATGCAGAATGTGTAGTATCCACCAGAAAACTAACACAACATTTAAAGGCAATCGAATATTACCTAATAAGCTTGGTTACACCAAAATTGCATAGGAAGGCAAATATGGTCATGTGAATTTCATCTTATATCATGGAGATAGATGGCTGAGTTGACCAATTATCAGATCAAAAGAGTTCCTTCCCGTTGACGTAATGATTTTACAAAACAAGATTTGAAAAATCTGCAACATATATGGGTTGTATTTGTTGAGTAAGGTCATAAATTCCTCTGATTGGCGGATTCAGAGTAGGGCAAGGAGTCGAAAACTGTAATTTATTATTTGATACATGTTTTCTATTCAAATCAATTTCATTTTGAATTCCACGACCATTTATAACACTTGAAATTCAATTTTATTATTAAATCTCAACGATAAATAATTACCACGGACTGTTGTATATTTACTTGCATCCTGTATGATTTTTTCCAAGTGGAATGCTCGTTGAAGGTATTCTGGGGAGGAAGGTCTCCCACAAAGAAATTTCGTTATAAATAGAAAAATAAACTTGAACCACAGATTGGATGTTTTGAAGGCAAAGACATATGAACGGACGAAACCTGTGTGCATATTATAAGATCTTCTTCAGGTGAATCTTGGGCCTTTGGAAGAATGAATGGATAGCAAATGAATGAATGTGCTAACAAAAAAAAATATCAACAAAAAGAATAAATATCTTGGAATACCAAGATTTTTATCACGGCACAAAGAAGTCATCCTGTTGGGTTTTAAAGCAATTTGATTGCAATCTCTTTTCATTTGATTTATCTTGAAGTTCGACCCTTTCTGGAAAATCATAAGCAGATTGACATTCAAATGAACTCAAATGACAAGCTCTCTCGATGAAACCTTTCAAACTCTCACTTGAAACATATTCATCATATTTCGAGAACAAAACTCAAAAAAAAAAAAAATCCAATAAATCACATTTTCTAATCAAATATTACAAAGTTATGTGGACATGCTTTTGAATTTAAGCAAATCAATAACTAGTATTGGAACTTTGCGTTGAATTTCTTTCTTTTTTATGCCCCTTCTGGGAAGTAACACATTCTTTATGTCCTGACCAACGTGGGTTACTATTTCGAACATCGATACAGTTTCTGTCCTAGAGCTATTTCGTCCTATATTTGTCGTTTAGTACCAACACTTAAACAAATACCAACAGTTTGAGAAGTTTCGATAAGTTTCAACAGATATTATATAATTTCTTTGAAATGTCCTTTTTTTGTTTTAGTAAATTTGTTTGCCATTTCCACTTAAACTCGAACCACTTGGGCCTGTGAGTTGTTTGGTTAAATAGAGTTTAACAATCTGGTAAGAGGGTATTACTAAAGCACTACACATAGAAAAGATTGGCAAAATGGATATCCTTGAAAATATCTTATCGAATATTCTAGACCATAGTCGTTTGGAGAACAATGGACGAATATAATCTACAACAGAATAAAGGAAATCCAAATGTCAGCTTGTCGTTTAACAGGGTATTTGTTGAATTTCATTCTCAATTGAGTGTTCGTCTGGATATTTATAGATTGCGTAGTATGGCTTTTCAGAAAGCCGAACTAGTACCTCTTAGTCCTAGTTTTTCAATTACCACATTTATTTGAGTTTACAGGAAGACTTATGGCACAACCGAAGATAAAATTCAACTGTTTGACGTCAGCATGATTTTCACTTCAATCTCTCGGCCAAATCTCAAGAATATTTAAAGAAAATTCTGTTCGGGTCCTTGAATCGAAGTGGAAAGAGAAGAACAATGAGAAAATATTTAACGTGAGTAAATATGATGGAGAGACGACCAAGTGACAGGTCAGGGCAGGAGTAACATTAAACGGAACAACATACCGTCCGAATGAATTTAATAAAAACGCTCTCGAAGGCATTTGAGAGACTCATCCTTCGAAACCACACAACCGTCTTCTGTTTTTTAAATAAGCTTCTTTTGTTATAATTCCAAGAAAATAGTCGGGGTCATCGATAAGCTTTTGTGTCTACTTTACCCGATAAAGATTAAGATGTTCATTGTGCTCTGTTCGTTTGTTTTTCAATGAAAACACTTTAAGTAAGACGAGGCGTATTAATATTTTTGTAGGGTGCATATTAATTACCAAAGTTTTGTTGTTTCACTTTTTTGAAAATTGACGGTATGAATGTCCTATAATGTAACAAAATCAGAAAGAATTCACTCGATTGACAAAGTTGATGGTGTAGAAAATTGATAAGATTTGGCCATTGTATTGCATGGAATCTTGGCAAAAAAATGATGATATTGAATGATATTGATGTTTCTTAGTCCTTATTAGATGAAGGTGGAGATTTAGAATAGAAAACGATGAGAATTATTACAATTTTAATGCAGATATTAAGTAGCTTGATGTGATTTTATTGTGATCTTTACAGGAAACGGACATTTGTTTTCCATCTGATATGCTTGTTTTCAACTTGTTTTCGTGTAAGGACTTATAAGGATAACTGTGTAAACGATGAGCAAAGAAAGACAACTGAGATACGCCGTCAAAGGTAAATTTGGCTTAGGATTGCCATTTTATTTTATTGTGAATTCCTTTGGTCTTTTGTGGCAGGTGGGTGTCGTTTGATGTCTGATTAGAGCAGGTGGGCAAATTAGACGACTTTATCAAACTAAACCAATAATAGAGGTCAATTTTATTCTCATGACGGTGAAAGGCTCGTGCCAGTTTAAAAAAGTCTTAAGTGGGATTTTAATATATTATTATAAAGCTAGAAACAAGCTGGAACAATTTAAATAAATGAACTCGACTCTTTATTCAGTTGTCCTTTGTTTGCTAGTTAGTGAGGCAAGCTGTATACTCTGGAGAATCAAGTTTCAGGTATACAGGTGTAACTTGTAGCGAAAATCCGCGAACAAAACAAGACGAGTCCTGAATTGCATTACAGAAGTAAAACTTGCAGTGATGTTTGAGTGCATTGAGTGAGTGCAATGGTTGGGAGACCAACAACTGCCTCAAGACAGGGTAGATTCCGTCAAGGTAAGAATATAGGCCGACCACAACTCCTAGCAAGTCGCTTTCAAGGAATTCTTGGTTTGTAGGTCTTAAAGTGAAATTCTTCTTTGCTTCTTTCTTTAATTGGTTGCCCGTGACACAAATTATAATTTCAAGCGTGTTAATAAGGCCCGAAAACATTATGGTGACCCGGTGATGAAAATAAGGAATATATTGTTTATTTTTGAAAATGTATGAAACCCTGATTCTTGCTGATAAATTAATTTATCAACGGCCACTGCCAGACGGCATGAAAATGTGATGCACCATAAATTACTAATCACTTTTTTACACACTTATTCACTAGGGAATATTCCAAAACACCCAAAAAGTCATTCGAAAACCGAGACACAATCCTTCTTAATCTTTTTGAATAAATTCTTAAAATTACTCAGGGGATAGTGGTGAGTCCTTTTTGCCAACCCATCTTTCTTCTTATATGTCTTTTATGTACCACAAGTCTATTCAGGTTCAATTCGTAATTAATTTTCTTCGGAGAGTCTTAATGAAAACACAATTCATTCTAACAACGACGAAATCCTAGAAGGTTTTCTCGCATCAAATTATCAGGATATTTTTGGGTATGTTTTAAAAGCTTTGCCGGGTGAAAATCGGCGTAGGTGTATAAGTAAAAGATACATTTCATTTTACATAAACGATGGTAGATGGTAAGATCGATAAAATGTATCCTTTATTCTCGTGGATGTTGAATGCAAAATATTGACTAATTGGAATGTGAAAGATTCTTCGCTCTCAGAAAGAAAAAAAAAGTTACAAGACAAGAAAGTTTTGTTTGAGAAGAAGTACCGAAAAATTTTGTTAAGAGAGTTGATAGGAGCGAGAAGTTAAAAAGTTGAAGGTTGAACTCGAACTTTCAGACTTTTGTGGTGGAATGTTATAACAAAAATTATTCGACGAGTTCTACACACGATTTCACTGGTTCGATCAATTTAACACTGAAACACGTATCCTTATATCCTTTGGCTAGAACTTTTGACCGTTACCACACTGTAGAAATTAGTTCAGCTTGAATTTTGGAGAATATAAGATATAACTTTGAATTTTTATAATTTTTTCAAAACTTACCAAGAAGTTCATGATGATTCTAATTTGTTTAAAAGATTCTAAGAAGTTACAAAATTATTATTTGGTAGTTGAACTACTTTGTAATTATGATTTTCAGTACTAAGCTAACTGTGTTGTTGCTTGAGATACAATCTGAGATACAACTGATACCTTTACGATCTCATCTGGAGACTTTTATACTAAAAATCCTAGAATCAAAATTGCTCGGTTCAACCATTAGTCGAATGCTCGAAAACGTATTGAAAAAAGTCTCCCCCCTGCACTCCACTATAATAGGTTTGAGTATATCCATCACTTAAACTATCGATACCGTGCAGATCCATTAGACAACAAACCATACATATGTAACATTTGAAGACATAGAAGATACAAGATATAGCGACAAGATGCCAACAGTTCCACTTAAAGATAAATATATTGCATGGATTGCATACTTTTTTCTTGTACTACATGTGCTTCCCCTATGAAATACGGCTTAAAGAAACATTAAAAATTAGAAAAATGCGTGCATTACTCTACTTCGCGTTACCTTAAACATACCTAGGAGTACATTTACAAAAAGTGCATAATTGAGTGCAGCAACCAAAATCAGGAAAACTCAAACATTCAATAGGACTTACATAGATCGGATATTTTGAGTTGTATCTGGTCTTTGCCAAAAGACGATCAATACGATGTAGGATTGAATGTTGTCGTTGCTATGCTTGTAGGATAGGAAAATATAGAAATTGTAACAAAATTCATCATCATACAACCTATCTATAAGATATGTTAGTGTATAAAAACCTGATAAAACGCACTACTGAGGAAAATACCGCGAAAATGGATTGAAAAGATGAAAAGCTTAAGTGGATTCATTCGAAAACGAGATGAAATTGCCGGAGGGTGTAGTGATTGTAATACGAAAGGGGTTGAAGGAAATAGTTGAGAGTGAATGCCAATGCAAGTCAAGTCCTAGGAAGCCTTATTGCTTCTTCTAAATTAATTCAGGACAGCTTACATTAAGTTTGTCTAAGGTGTTTTGTTGAATATTGAATGACCTATTTATTTGAAAGGAGCTCACACTTTCTAGGATCAACCTCCTTTTGGCATGATTCTACTTCGACACAACAATGTATCCGCTTTAATACCAATTGCTTAACGGCGCACATATTAACTTTTAATCATAAACTTGGTATTCCATTGTTTTTGCCTCCATAGACGTGTGGCTGATTTATTTCAATGTTCGTTTCGGATGTTTCCTTTGGGTGAAATTTATCTTTGAAGTTATTTAAGGGAATACTTACTATAAAATCCTATGTATATAACAGCCTAATTTTCAGTCAAATTTGCCCAGCCTCGTTTATTTTATATCAATTACGAACCTTAATTATATTTACAAGATTAAAAAAATGTATTTGTTTGTTTTTGGCGCGATTCTCGATTTTTTCAATTTATTTATTGAAAGCTATTAAAAGTTCTTGCACCTACAATTATACAGCCTTCTATCCTGCGGACCATCTAAGAGTTCTTTTATATGGTGTCTTCATAAGCTGTTTTCTTAACAAAACACGCTACCTTGAATGCTGTCTTACTTTGTTATTCTGCTTGATTAATCCTGATTATCTTCGTCCTTGTTTTTAAGCATACTTGTAAACAGTAGTCCCAATGACTTGCACCATTTACTTTCATTATTTTTAGAAGTGTCATTCGAGCCACGTTGAAGTATAATTATCAAGTGTAACCAGCCCATTTCACAAGTTCTTTTCCTACGAAGCTATATTTAGCAACGATCGCGCATAGCGTATTGATATAGGGTTCATTCTTATCCTGCGAAAAGTTCTCGATGCAACGTTCTAACAATTCCGCTTCTGTGGAAATCTTAAAGCCTGGCTTACTATGCTCCCGCGTTTTTTCACTGAGAGGTGGTTTGTGTTTAGATGGGGCATGATCTTAAATATACTCCAAAAATACTTAAAGGATTAAATCATCAAGTATTTGCATCAGTTAGGGTTGCAGTATTCGTGGAGCGGTACATCATCTGATAATGATCTGTCAATATTTCTGGTGCTGGTGAGTTTCTTTGCTCCTGTTAGTCATGTTTCAAAATTGACTTTGCTTAATCAAGCTTTTGCTAAGCATCAGCGCTTACGCTGTTAAGTTTTTACGCTACGGTGGTTTAAAATTGTTTCCAATATTTCTGAGTTCTTACGTGGTTTTGATGTTACAAGATAATGCAAAGCTTTACCCGAGTCTTGTCCCTAATCACAGCTGCAACGTTCAACTGACTAAATTCCCGCTTTAACCAAGTGTCATAACCCTTACCTAATAATTCATCTTTAAGTAATCCATTCTGTTGCCTCCCTTTTTATTGCTGCCTGCTGTTTTCAAACAAGGCGCAATTACAGGTTTTGCAAGAATAAAGACGTTTCTCACTATTCTATAACAAGCTATGGCACAAATACTTGTCCATAAGAGAAATACAAATAATGTCCATAAGGGAAAACAAAAGGGCTCTAAGTTCTACGTCAAATGCCCAAAAAATCAATGTCATATGCTAGTTGATTTCAAATGAGGAATGCTTTAATTTTGATGTGTTTATTTTTCTATCATCAATAGCATATCATTCGATATCTATAATACGGATCTTGGTGAAAATATACAGTGTCTCTCTATTCAAAGGATATATAACTTTCGATACGAATCCAAAAGACATTCTAAAGAGAGCCTAAAATTTAAATGTGTTTTCATAACATAGCCGGTATAAGTAATTCACCAGAAATCGAAAATTAACTGATGTCAATTGGCAAATGTCAAGCTGACGTTTGTTTTCTTGAAAATTTTGGAATGTATCCTAGTAGAAGTGTACATCAAAAGTGTTAAAGGTTTTTGTCATAACGATTACGTATATCTCCCACAACGCTCAAAAGAGGAATGTCTACATGAAGTAGTAAACGGGATAAAGAGGAAACTCAAAAATCAAAGTTCATACGCTGGTAACTTTTATTGTTGTCGAGCAAATCTTCGATATTAGAAAGCTGGAAAGCATAGTAGTAGCCATTTACGGCTATGCAAAGGATTTCTCTCTAATTAATGACGAAAATACTAACTAAAATGAAGATTACAGCCGAAGAAAATGGCGGGAATTTCCACAAATTGACCTACAGAGGTGCATTTCAGAGTGGCATAATATCACCACTTGCCTGAGTGGTCATGAATACACAAGAAGTTGAAAGCCTAAAACGAAAGGGTTTAAGAACGATTGCATACATTAACGATACCGTTTTACTGATCTGTGAACCGCGTAGTTTCACAATGAGTGCAAAAATGCAGGAATGCAGGAAGGCCTACAAAGCTGCAGCAAGACGAGTAAATGTAGAATTGAAAGAGTGATTGATCTAGTATGAGCTGGATCACCCGACCAAACTGACAGTAGAACAGACGCGACCAAAGTTCATTAGCGACCATTAGTAAAACTGATAAGGAAACTCGATGAAATCCTATGGAAAGAAATAGATAATGTTTGGGATGGTTGGAGTGAGCGCAGACTAAGCTGAACTTTCTGGTCCTACCCTTATAAAACGAACATAAACCAACTCCTAGGAAAACTGGGAATGGCGAAGGTTCACCGGTGGAAGTACAAACGAGGTACAATTTCTACAACGAATAGGAATCTAAACGGGGGAAGAAGAAAGTGCGCAATACTTCCTCCTGGATTATCCGAATCTGGCTAACAAGCCCCTCATTTAGTTGAGGAGAACTAACGTGACAGAACTGGAACACTTGGCAACAACATAGAGATGGGAACATCCTTGTTTGTTGTAGGATGATAACATGAACGCGATGGAGTCAATAATTTGGCAATAGGCAGTACATACTAAACAAAAACTCTTTCTTCCATCCGACAGACAAGGGTGTCCTTCGTGCGATCTGTGTTGTCTCAGCGATAATTCATGGAGTCCAACTGCTAGGCAATTAGGCTTTTGCTACGATACAGTATAAAAAATCTACCATAAATAATTCAATGCTCATAAAATCATTTAGTGCTTCATTAATTTTAAGTTATTTTTACATGACTTTCTGTTGTCCTGTACACGCGGCACCGGCAAACTATCTTAATCAAACGCTCATAATTGAATAAGTTGTGGAGACATGTTGGCTACAGTAACCCAATAATTAACAATCACTTCGGCAGTTTGCTGACTGAAACATGCACTGTACTATACATTCTTGGCTTGGTTTATCTGTTATCTATTTTGTGGTAATAATAATTAGCAAATTAGATACTTTAAAGGATTTAAGTTATTTACTTCTGCTGAGCGCTGTTGTCATGCGAGTCTTTACCAGTATGGGAATTGGATCAAGTTTCTGAGTTGCCGGGCGACATGTGGATTGCGAGCTAGTTACCATTTTAATGTTGAACAGAATCCGAGCAAAACACTCTAACAGTTGCTTATGGTCACAAGATGGATAGGTTTGGCTGATCGATGGATAGCCTAGGCCAGACGATGGCATGGTATTGAGTAAGCGTTTCTTTTTTTTTTGAGAATCTTAGTTTGGTCGAAAGCTTCCACAAGTCTGTCTGCGACTTATTATAGCGATGATGGAAATAGACAAACAGTATCGACCTATGAAAGTGTCGATACAAAAGTAATTAAAGTATAATTAATTTCTCGTTTGGACCTCAAAGGAGGCGGCGCCTATCATAATGCAGAGCTTGATATTTCTCAGGTCCAAATCACAACGGGGCTAGTATCCTTGTAAGTAAAGTCGATTTCATTAGCATCGTGTTTTGTGTTTTATGGAAATATATTTTGTAAATATAACCGCATTGTAGGCATGGAGTATTAACACAACTTTATGAAATCCGACTGCAGGCATCTCAACAATTTCCACAATGTCCAAACGTGACAACACCACAATGCAAGTGTACCGCTCCAAAACTCATATTCCTTGTGCTCGAAGTTGGAAAAGTTGTCACATTCAGATCAGGCTCAGGTTATGAGAGCATACCGAGGTATACATGGAACAGCACCACGTCTTGCTTGTAACGTGCTTCCCTTATGACAAGCATGAATTGTTGATTTTGTTTGTTGCTACGCTGGTGTTTCACTGTAATCGGAGAAGATTTGATTAATCTCACTTTCGTTACCGCATTGAAAGATACTCCTGACTAACTGACTGACCAAAGCATATCAAAGGTAAATTCAACCCAACCGGACATGATATCAAACAGATATGTGGTCTAGACATGTTGCACGTGTGTTAAGTCTTCTCGCGTAATTTTAATGTAAATTTATCCAATTAAAAAAAGTTGAACATACGTGTAATATTTTCCTGCACATTATGGAAAACTCATATGAAATTTTGCTATTTTTTCGTTCTGAACGCCTTAAGGAATTCAGGAATCGGGTGGTCGTTGAAGTATGTAGAACTCAGTGAATTCATATCGTGCACGAGTTATGGATTGGATTTAACAAGTGGAAGTAGTGATGCAATAAATTATGATTGCAAAATGATAGATGGAATTCTATCGATGGAGAACATATTGCAGGTGTTGTTGAATTTGTTATATATTCCTTTGTAAACTTACAGAGGTCCTATTTTGTTATACGCACGTCTAAATTTGAACACGACAATATGGAATACGCAAGATATACGCGCTTTATCCGTGGGTAAAAAAAATGCAACTTCCCGAAATATAGATGAGAAAGCTCAATCGACGGTGCGGAATGAAGCGCTACAAGTGATGCACAGGACCCCAGGAACCCTGATCTTTCACCTCACTCTTACAAAATGGGGACAAAAAGATTCTAGGGAGAGAAATATGATGTAAGTACATTCGTAATTTTAATTGTGAGCCACAATGACATCGGTCAACATGTGAAACGCAGTTGACAAAGAGGACAAGCAAGTCAGAGGACACTATTGTCTAAATTTACCGAACGAGTCGAACCTGAACGTGACGCCTCATTTGGCTGAGACATATTAATGCAACAGAGCCGCAACAATTTGCAACCACGGAGCTGAATGATCTCCTTGATGACCCTACAAAGAATCAATTCTGAACATTTCTTTATCAAACTGTACTCTCCATTGCAGATCATAATATAAATTTATACAAGTACGATTGCAGCTTTGGAAATCATTTGTTTTGACCTTCGAGAGCAAATGCCCACGCACATGCTTCAACAATTATCCAAAATATTTCTGGTCTGCCTTCGATTAAATATGAATTTTGTAACTATTATTCAGGTTAAAATATTTATTGCATATTCTCACACACTACTATCAAATGTAAAAATATCCTTGTTCCAAACAAACCTATATCATAAAGTAACTACTAAACAGCTCTCACACTCCGAGGGCATACCATGGTGAAAGAGATGCGAATACCCCATGTGGCAAACAAAGTAAGCTTTGCAAGAAAAGGAGCGTGAAAAGTAAATATGTAGGTGAGCATAGAGATCATAATGGCTGGGTTTCTGACCTTAAATGTATGCAATTATTCTTGCATTGTTTTTTTTTAAGGTATTAAACGTTGAAATGAAATAAAATCCCAATGCATAATTTCTGTGGAAGATAGTTCTCTCTCATTTTAATTTAAATATGACTTGGGAGCGCCTTGGGAAGTCCAACCGAGAGGTCAAATTTTCGACCCTAACCGATTGTTAATGCCGTATCTCGCCAATAACGCGGCGAATGTTGTCTTCCAAATGGTCAAGCAGCCCAGGCTTGTCGGGGTAGACGGGTGATTTGACGTATTCCCACAAGAAAAAGTCCATAGGTGTTAAGTTACAAGACTTTGCAGGCCAGTTCACAGGTCAAAAACGAGAAATTATATGCTCATCAAATGTTTCCGTGGATAAGTTGATGGTTGCACAAGATGTATGGCATGATGTGCCATTCTGTTCAAACCAATGATTCCTTGCATTACGAAAAATCATGCCTAGCGGTCGTTCGGCTTTAATTCCTGCACGCGTTGGAATCGAAGCTACCAAACCAAGATCTTTCCGTAGAACCTTCCATAATGTTTATGGGAAGTTTAATTGTTGAGCACGATGTCGATTGGATTCACTTTCACTGTCTTCATCGATAGTACGCTCTATAATTGCTATGATTTCTTCATTGCGCAATGTTGACGTCTGGATGCATGCGTATTATCAGTTAGGGTAAGCGTATTGCATAAATGATCCATGGTTAATCGAATTAATAGATTTGATTATTATTTCGGCCATAAAAATGACGTAGTGCACAATGAGTTACTCCATCATTTTTGACCCGTTTTTCGAAATAAACTTGCACTATTTGCAGGCGTCAACCTGATTATGATAAAATGTCGAACCAAACTAATTATAAAACGCATGTCAGCTGTCATTGAATAGTGTTGCCAACTTAAAGTTCTATATCTTCCTTTTAAAAAACAATCTTTATGTTGACACAAGTGTTATGAAAATTCTTATGGGTATCTGATCGCAAGTTTGTATTTTCGTCGCCATTTTAACGAGTATTGTTTACAAAAAAACAATATATCTGGGAATTTTTGGTCGAATCCCATTAGGCTTGGAATTTATTTGTAGTGTTGATTTTGCTTTCCTCAGGTCAAAAGTTGATGCCAAGTGATCTCAGATTGTTTCGAAATTTCGGTGATTCGGCCATTCAACAGCTGGAAACAGATCCGGACTTCAGTAGATATCCTCGCAAGCGAAACCGCATTTTAATCTTAGTACTGTAAATAGACCGCCGCGGCCATATGACTTAACGCCTATGGATGTGTTTGTTTAGGGCAACATCAAAGCCAAAGTGTGTGCTGATGAGCCAGCATATTTGCAAAATTTGGCGAACAGACGTCCAACTAATATCCTTTACCTTGTCCAACGAATGTTGGACAGGGTAATTAACAATTGGAGCCATTGCGCTTATCAGGGCGTGTCTAAGCTTCAATATGAATTACGATTTACTTTATTGTGCTAGATTAATTTTTTTTTTGATTTATTATCTTAATTTTAGTTAAGAAAATTAATTAAAAGATTAAAGACCTTTTTTTATCAAATAGTTACATAGAGCTCAGAACTGAGCTACACTTTATTGAGTATCATACCCACTAAACGATAAATGTTAAAGCTGATACACACAACACGTTTGTTAGCAACTGGCTTGATGACCTTTAACAACCATCTTCCAATGGATAATTCGAGCAGGAGTTGGATCCAACCATTACATGCTTAACCACGTACTCCAAAATACTTGTTGTCTTATATCTTTCTTTAAGAAACCTTTTAACGATAATTTGTCTGAAAATTTACTTAATAGTCGCCAACGTATAATTTATGGCATCCAACGAAGGTGTCAATTGCACACCATCAGACAATATTCGTATAAAACCAAGCATCCAACCAAAAAGGCTCAAGGGTGTGCATTGCCGCCGTTTGAACATTCAACCGTGAGCACTCAATAAACCATGCAAATGCATACAACATAATTGCACATCATTCTCCTTGGTCGTCTTAGCCAGCACGACATCTCACCTGTGAAACACCACCTGAACCAGCGCTAAAGGTAGTGAAAAATTTAGCCTCAATCTGGTTACATTTTAATTGAATAATTAACCTGTCGGTGTGCCGTGTTTCATCCGAATCGCACTAAGAATTCAATTATGATTAATTAACAACATTCGAATCAAGGAAACAGCGTGTTCGCAATAGGGCGAAGAGCCGCAAGACGAAGCAGACGAAACGCAAATACTGGACTCAATTAGAATGTTGGGAATTCGAAAAATATTTTGTTCAATTAGAGGAGGCCTAAAGAGGACTCCTCCTCTTCGGCCGACGTGCCTGCTACATGCTCGCCTGAGAATTTTGTGTTGTAATATGGAAACATGGATGTCGTCAGTTGCTATGACCTAGACAAAATTCATTTTCACTGGCAAGATAAAATTACTCAAATTGGCAGATGTAATTTTATTGAGAAATTGGAGTAAAGCGTTTTGAATTAGTTTTGATCAGAATCGCAGAAATGCAGAAACGCGTATGCTGTACAGAACAAGACACAGTCTGGCACTGTGATTCGTGGAAAACCTTTCTACGTTTTCTAAGAATTCGATCATATTGCAGGGCAGTTACCGATTAACATAGCATCGACTTTTTGACGTGGCTTCAGTATGCTTGGCACGCATACGACAAGCTGGCATACCACGCTACCTCTTTTGGGAGACGCTGGACCATTTTTTGTATTGACGATGGTGGTCAGAGTCGCAATGGTAGACTTGAAGATTAGTTCTGAAAGTGTTTGAACTTAGATTTTTCGAAGCGAATTTTCAGATTATCTAGTGCAATTATACAGATAGCTATACATTTTGATAGAAATAAGGACTCATATATTTCATTTGACTACTATACAACTATGCTGTACACTTCTCGGCTTGTAGATCACCCATACCAAATGGTTCCCGAATGATTGACAAGGTTGAATACTGAAAGAAAAATGTGGTTATGCAAATATTTAACTAGATTTTCGCCAATTCTGATGACTTTGCATAGCGTGTAAATGCAATGATTTGAAATACGCTGTATATGGTATTTGGCATTTTTGAGTCCCAAGAGACAAGTTAAAACCGTTAAACCACTAGTTTCCATAATATAGTTCGTAAATCGCTTAGAATACGATGAATGTCAATACTCTTTGAAATTTTCCTTTAAAAATGCATTAAATAGAAGAAAAGAAACAGAAACACAGGTTCATAACGTTTCATAGGATATAATTTAAGGATTATAACGGTTAACGGTTGAAAGGATTGCGGCAGGGCTTAGATTTAATGACGCAATCTCGAATATAGATACAAAGAAGTGGATAAAGCCTCGACAATCCATAAGTAAACCTAATAAAAATGAGCTAATGTACTTGAGACACGGGTTTTGAAATCGCCTTCAAACATCATGTTAAGATACATGTTAATGCAGCTATCTCCCTTCAAGGATATTCCAATCTATATGTATAATATTAATATATATTATTAAAAACCCTTTGAAAGGTGATTTTAATGGTGATTTACACTATTGGGCGGCGTGATAATTTCTGAAGCAAATGAGCGATAAAGAACGTTTCCTTCCTTCCTTACTTTCCTTCAGGAACTCCAGTTTTAATTGTTCGTAGGACTGACGTCTTGCAATTATTTCGACATAAAAAGTTCAGGCCATTATGTGTGAAATTGAAATAAAAAATAAAAAATGAAAAATCCGGTGAATATGGTGTAACTGATCGCTATCATATCTTTTCTACATTTCAAAGGTTAAATTTTGAGTACATTGTCACTTTATGGAACAAAGCAAAGCCTGATGATACACAGCAATAAATCCTTTTGCGCTGAACTTTCATATCATTTAGCGGTGGCTTCCGTTCATCAGTTGATCAAGTTAGCGTTTGAGGCACTTGTTTATCTGTTAGCTCCACTAGGATCACTAGACGAGAATGTGCTTCACCGAATACGATCTCCTGAAAAGACATGTTCACCGAATACGATCTCCTGAAGAGACACGTTCAACATACAAACATGTATGAAATTCTGGGTAGCTTGTGTCCGCCGGGCCTTGCTTCGTGGGTCTCGAGGACGCGTTTCGGCTGCATATAGCCATCTTCAGCTCGTGAGAACGAGCTGAAGATGGCTGTAGATGAACGTTTCGCGTTTCGGCTGAAGATGAAGAGCTCGTGAGAACGAGCTGAAGATGGCTGTATTCAGCTGTATGCAGCCAAGCTACCCACAGTTAATTTTGGCCTGAGGCAACATCAAAACAAACTTCATGTATGAAATTGTTTGTTGTTGCTGAGTTCATTTCATTTTCAAACCAACATTGACATACTGGGGCGTATTAATCGAGTTTTTGATAGACTTTTTCAAAGAAAATCAGGGCTAAAACTGACAAGGGTTTTAGCCCTGTCAACGCCTTTAGCGCTGTGCCATTTTTTTCAGTCTCCTGATAGACTGAATGCGGCAGACATTGGTTAAGAGACATGGAAGTTTGTTTATCGGACAGTTTCATCTATTGAACAGTGGCCCATCGTTCTTTGTTATTGAACACAGAAACATTGAGCGTCCCGTCCAAAAATGGACAACTGAGCAGAGTTCCCGAGCTACGAGCGGAGAGAAATAAAGCTCTCTCAACGATTGGGAATAGTCACGGGACAAGAAGAAGTTGGACTGCATGTTTGATCCCTGATCTGAGGACATGGCTGAATTGCGCACTTAGTGATACCGAATCCTACTTGATCTAGCTCTTGCGCGGACATGGATGTTTCTCATCTTACCTGCATAAGCTTGAAAGCTTACGACCTCCCAACGACGTGTTTTTTATGAGGAGGTGAATTCCTCGTGTTAAATTTTTTTTGCGTTTAAAAGAGGCAGCTAACAGCATGATGATCTCTTCAGGGAAATTGGAGTGAACTACAAAAAAAAAATCAATATCCATTTCCTATCACTAACCAAACAACTAACTATCCTTAACATTTCACCATTGTCCGTTACTAAGCATAAGCTAAAGTACTAAGTTATTCATCGTAACTCTATTATAAGTCACCCCGCACCAACTAAGTGCATTTCACCGCGCAGCCTATTAAATATGGTGGCCGCAAGGTGTCCAATCGAATCTACTGGGTGAGTCGACCTTCAGCAGCTGGACTTTCGCGGAATACTTTGGTTTAAAGCCAGAATAGTGATAATTCGTTTCCTGTTTCACTCCTGTTCGGAGTATGCCTTTTTCACTCCTGTTAGCAGTATGCTTTGTTTGACAACAAGACTAAATGATCTGCTATTCTGAAGTACTTCTCGGAAAATTTTCAAAATCTCTGATTTGTACTGACGGCACGAAGCGTTAGGTGTTTTTTTGGAGCTGGAAAACTGGAAAATAGTTACTCTCTATAGCATATTAATGAAAGGAGAAACGTGGAAAAAACAAATAACTAGGATTGAAATGATTGATTCCAATTTCCAATGTAACACACCTGAAGTAAAACATTTTTTTCGGACCCACTCACTATCACGGAAATTATACTCTTTGAAAGGAAAGAAACTTGACTCTAGTTGAAATTGAAATTTTTTAAACAACAAATTACCAATAGTTCGCATTTCTAGTTCAAATTCTTCTACTTCTCCCCAGTATGTATTTCCCATCTGAATTTGCAGAAGGACAAATAATCAAATTGAAAATTTTCCAGAGAATTATAAGCTTTGTTATGTATTTATGGGGTTTGTTGTCAGAGATATTGCAATGCTGTGATAAGATCATTATGAATTTTCTGAATTCCTATTAGAATACACGCAAATGATTTCAGCAATAAATATTTCTCTGGAAAACTCATTTCAAAGTTAATGGTCAAAATTATTTAATGAAATGAAAATATTTCCATCTAAATCAATTGAACACGATACAAATACCACCACAATAACTACACAAAGAAAATGAACTGCCTAAATAGATTCTACAAGTTATCTGATTTGGCTACGTATATTAACCGTCGCGTGCATAGTGAAAAAGGAATCATATTGACAAATGTTTCTTGAGAAAACAACGAACCAGAACCTATTCAATAATACTGAATCTTTGAATGAACCGAGAACAACAACAAAATCGATTAATTTCACCACATTTTCCAGTGATAACACGAGCGTTCCCAGACGATTTTCTTTTGAAGTTTATTTTCATTCTGCTTCCGTTGATACAACATCAATTAGATTCTGGGAAAACAGCAGCAGACGATCCTGGAAATACTCGGCAACTTGTGCTGAGTCAGTATTTACATGTTTGCATATGCCTTTCTTTTTATTCTATCGTTTCAAATGAATTGAAGAACTGAACAAGCAAATGTCCGTCAGGATACCATAAGAAATCGAAAATAGGTCTTTCAGCATAAATGTGTACGTATATAACCGTTCAAGTTGAAGCCTGAACGTACTTTGTACAACGATTTTCAATGTAACTGCCATATCGTGATCTTTTGCAAGCTTTTGCTCAACATTCGGCGCCAACAAAAGGATATTTGTTTGGTGCAAGGTTTAATACGAAATTCAATTGTTTGCGTTTACATGAACATACTGAATAATGATGAACACGTTTGTGGAAGGTGTTTGGAGGGCGATGCCATGTGGAAAGGATTCCCGGAAATTATTTGAATTGATTATTTTCTTTTGAGATCTTTACCAGGCATCCTTGATAAATTGGACATTGTTCTATTCTAACGTATTTTGCCATTGTTAGTTATCAGGCAACAAAATCTAAGTATATCATCACTAATGGGTCCTTTGATGGTTTCGAACCCGAGTCAGAATCCTGGCATTTCGTCAAAAATAAACCGAAATCAACATATGACAAATATTCCAATAAATGGCATCAACTTTGCGAATAGGCTGATTAAAATGTCAAAAGCAGAACGAATGGGTCGTTATTATATGTGCGTTTGCAGTTACTTTTGCCTGCATGCATTCACCCGATGGTGCGCAATGATCTTTACTATACGCCTCCTTTGTAATGAACAAACACAGACCGCGCACACGTTCCACATTTAGATCCAGATCACATATAAAATCCGATCTTGGCGTGGTACTTGCATGGTGTGATAGACATTTATTTACCTGTATTTGCACCGTACTGTTATGGTTGATCCAGATGTTACATAATATTAGTAACAATCGAGTTTTGCTGCAGACCAACCATACGTGAAGCTCTCTTTATACCAATTGTGGAAGAAGTAATTTTAACGAGATACAGGACGGACGAATTAAATAATCGCAAACGAATGGATCTCGCTAGACGAACACACAGACGGACAGGTGATATCACAATGATCCTGCGGCTAAGTAACATGGTATGGCGTGGAGAATGCAATAATTTGATTAATTGATTTTGAATTCATTGGAGGTTGGCTGTTTTGTTTGATGGTATCGAGAAGATAAATATTAAGGGAGACTTACAGTTTGGAATTTTGATTGAAATCTATACTTCGGAAGCATATTCAACTATCACTTTTAGATGGAGGCGAATAAAAAGCAGTTTTGATAGATGTCCTGGTTATATGGCGTGTAGAGAATTCATCTTCAATGCAAGAAGGGACCGGATTGGTAAAGCTGTAGACTTGTAGACTTGTAAATTCTTTGTTGTATTATTTTAGTGAGACACTTCCAGAGTCTTCGTGTATGCGAATATGTTCAAACAAGACCTGACCAATTCTCCTTTTTTTCTCTTTTTTCCTTTTTTTTGACCAAATCTCCTTTCACTGACCACAATTTAAAGCACGCTCTCCAAATAAGGCTGATGGGCCATTAATCATTAAGTTACCAAAACGTGTTTATGGTGGTGATAGTTTTTTAAAATTCTTGCTTTTTTCCCATATGTCCTAGTTATGTTTATTTGACGCTAAATCCATCGTGAAGAATTTTGATAATAATTTTGCATTAATTTCTGCGCATGGCAGCCTGTGCAGACTTGTGTCGCAGCAAGTTCCTATACATTTTCATTGCAGGTGCCGTGCGTCCTCCAGGTAATGCCACTAAGTTATAGATCAAACCAATTGAATAGCCCTTTGTTTTATATTGTCATAATGTCAAAATCAACAAACTAAAGGTGCAAAATTACCATCTTCAAATTTTTTGACATTCACGTAGTTAAATGGATTGACAGCGATAATGCAAACCTTGAGAGTTAATTATATTCTCGGAAAAAGCTGAAATTCCTACTAATGCCTGTGCTTTTAAGCTTCATGGTTGTGTTGAAAAACTTAGAGTTCGGTATCAATCCTTTGTGTTTAGTCAACGCAGAAAATTAAAATTATCACCAGTTTTTTCTCATTACTACTTCCACCTTCTCGATCTAGCCTATGTGAAGATCGATCTGTTATTCGTCCAGATAATGTATGGTCCAGACGTTAGAACCCTTGCCTTCCATACCATAAGGCCAAAGCTCAAGTAACACCCATTTCGCAAAGCTTAACCCTTTTAGTGCCGGGCGAAATAGAGGTGCCTATGCGAAGAAAACCGGCGGAATTTCACAGTTTTACAAGGGTTCGGAAAAATGCTTGTAAAAACCAAACGAGAAACAATATTTACATGATTCAAAAAGCTGCGTATTGTGGATGAAATACAGAACTAAACAATGACACTAGTTTTTTCGAACTCATTTGAAAATTATAGAAAAAACAAAGGTATAAACGTTTGTAAATGAAATGAATTTGAGATCTCTTGTAGAAAACGTATTTGCACATACAAACAGTCATCGTTTCATCATAATTTTATATGGGTCAATTATTATAAAGTATATACTTTGTATTTTCAATATATATTTTGTAACAAGATAAACAATATTACATAACAAAAACAAAACATAGCTTGAAGGTACACAGTAGGCGCCGGACGGATTTTCTCTTTCGAACTATGTAATTGCTATCGGTAATATAACATTGCTGAAACAAAATTATGTTGTCATAAATATTTATATTTATATATTGTAAATGTGTAAAATTTTGTTATTGTAACTCACACAAATAATTTATTTAACATTCGTGACTACTGATGCACACTCCATGCAGTCCTTTATCGCACTTATTACACACTGTGCGTGATTTTCTTTTTGGTCCACCATCCTTCCTGCTGCACACCACGCAAACCCTTTCTAGTTTTCCTGGTAGTTTGCGTACACCTATGCGGGGCACATTGGTTGATGTCTCCGCTAATGGTGTGTCGTGTGGTATCCTTTTTAGTGCCAGCCATTCAGTGGTTATAGATTGGATAATATCAGTGATGAAATCTAGTCGAGTTTTGATTTTTCCGTCTGTATTCTGCTGATATAGTATGTACGCATTGAGCACCATTCGGGAGAAAATGCAGAAAACCACCTTCTTCCAATATTTTATGGATCTTCGTTCATCTAAGTATGAATATCATCATATCTGACGTGTCTACGCCTCCCATGTGTTTATTGTATTCTGCTATGATTGCCGGTTTTTCAACTTATATTTGTGCATTGTTTTTTCGGATTGTCGTCGTTTTGTTTTGAGCCTTTTCGAATGTGGATATAGGAGTAAAACATTTTTCTTCTGGGACTTTTTCTCGCGGTACGCTAATAGTAGTACTTCATTGTTTCGGGCGTACTTAGATCCGCCCTCTTGCAATTTAGCCTTCATAGATGATGGAATATATTTCCTGTTGCTGCGTATTGTGCCGTTCAGATATGTCCCTTTTTGAAATAATGCTCTTGCTAACAAAATACTTGTGAAAAAGATGTCTGCTACCACGTGATAACCTTTCATAAAATAGTTTCCCATATCCAATAATTTATGGATCACAACGTGGCCAAGACCATTCTTCTTTATTTCTTCTTTATCCGTTTGATCCCTAGCTCCTCTGTAGCAGTAAAACGATAAACAGTAATGGGTTAATGCATCAGTCAACATCCAAAACTTTATGCCCCATCTGTGATGCTTTTTATTTGGCATATATTGAATCAACGACGTCCTACACTTTGTGCCGACTAACGATTCATCAATACTTAGATGCTGATTAGGCGAATAATGAAATTTGAATTTGTTATTTGCGTGGACCACGACTGGTTGAAATTTCGTTGTAGGGTCATATTCGGGACTATTACGTGCTGGTAATTTTTCGTTATCTACCACATGGAAAAACCTACAAACCAATTGAAACCGGTTGCGACTGAACATTTTGCCAAACCACGGGATATGTCTGTGATTTGTAGACCAACAACTAAAAAGTGTGGGTCTACGTGTTACACCCATTTCCAGAAGCACAGCAATAAACGCCCTCATCTCTGACACTGTGGTTGCCTTCCACTCTGTTGCTCTGGATCCTGAGGGAACATTGATCCTATTCAGGAACTGCCTCGCATATCGGTTGGTCTCACTTCTCAATAAACTCAAAAATTCTTCGGTGAAAAAAAAGATCAAAATATATTCTCGGCATGGAATTTCTTGCTGGCATATGTCTAGGTCCAGCAATTTCCATAAATTGTGGCCGAGGATTATATTCGCTATCGTTGGCCTCGGAAACTTCGCAGAAATCTCTCAGCTCTTCCTCAGCATCGTTTCCCTCTAATTCAGAATCGTTATCTTCGCTTGCTTCACTATCACTGTAGATCCTACGTGGATGCCGACTTCTTGGTGCTACGATTTCTTCCTCGTCACTATGTGATAGATCCGCCTGGTCAACCATTCGGACTTATTCCGCGTCGTCCATGATGGTGTATTTTTTATAAAAAGGTTGGTGGCAAAATGTTCGAAATCCTGTCTTGCTAATTGTTGGTTTGTCAAAGACAACAATGTACTACACAAGCGGAAAGCAACGGCAGTAACAAAAATGACACTTTGAAACTGCAACTAGGACGAAATAAACTGTTCACAACAACGATCGAGGAGAAACTAACTGACCCTACGTCTTGCTGCGGCATCGTGACGTTATTTCGTGAGAGTCTCCAAACAGTTGTTTATATAAAACGGCTTCGACAAGTTCCGATAAGGGCCCAACGCCACAGCCACTTAGGCCGCAGGTCGGACGTCGCCTGAGCGGCGAACATCGGTGTTTATGTTAGATTTTGGTACCTCCAAGCGATAGGAAAAAGGTCGTCCACAAAGAGTTAAAATAAAAAAATATTTCTTTTAATTATCTTGTAATGAAATTAGATCATTTATAACGCATTAGAAATTTATTTTGAGATAGAGTTCTCCCGTAATGCGAGTAGTAAACTGCTACAAGGCGCGAAACGATATATCGGCTCTGGCACTTCTCGCAAGTGCATCAGGAGCCGATATATCGGCTCCCGGCACTAAAAGGGTTAAGCGCAGATTCTGTTATTTTCTTGTTGCTGGCTTGTGAACTCCTGTTAGCTTAACCAAGAACACCGAGCTTCCAGCAACAAGACCTCCCGAACAATATTGCATATACCAGGCAAGGTCACTTCCAACTTTATGAATTCCAAGCCATGACGAAGTCTTAAACTGTAATAAGCTATATTCAGGATAACAATAACTTGCTCATTGACTCGTGCCAGAGTTGACCATGCCTGACCTAGATTTGGCCCCGATTTGATCTTGACATCACTGAAATCGAGCTCGACATTGATGAGTTGTTAACATAAGCAGGAATCGACCTTGCGTGGCCTAAATTTTAGCCCGATTTGATCTTGCCTTGACTGAAATCGAGTTCGACTTTGATTAGATGTTAACTTGGCCCAAAAAGACTTATCCTGACTTAGATTTGACCCCAATTTGATTTTGACTTGTCTGGGATCGAGCTCGACAGTGATTAGATGTTAACATAAGCAAGAATCGACCTTTCGTGGCCTAGATTTGACCTCGATTTGATGCTGACTTGACATAGGGTTAAGGGAATATGAAGAAGGTCGTGTTATTCGGGATCCTTTTGAACTTTGAAAGGTTGGTTAAGCTGGAATATGGGAATTGATAGGAAGCCAGTATTGAAGCTCTAATTTGAGTCTGTGTCCTGCCATACCTGAAATTACCGACTCCCATTGGGAATGAGTTGCGGGTGATTTAAGCGAGCTGAAACAGATTCTAGAAGCAATTTATTCAAGGTTCAATCAGGCTAGCATACGAAAATAGTTTGGTCTATGTTTTGCGTAATATTTGATATCAATTCGAATTGATTTCCTTTCCACTCTAGCCTCCATGTCACACCTTGATGATGAAAGGATGACGCATGTCACACCTTCTTTAACTGTAGAAGGTGGAACAGGATGCGGCAGGACTTGTGGGAGGTGATGGGAGAGCTTTATCCAGACAATCTGGTCGGAGAAATGCTGAAAAGTTTCGACAAATGGACCTGCGTGGCACATTACTCTCGGGCAATACTTATTGCCAAAAAATATTCGATAGATAACCTTGGGCGCGGGGTCTAGGGAGGTCTCCTTTCCAGCACTCCTCCTCCATCCTGCCCCCTCCCGCTGGAGGGAGAATTCTCTAGACTGACGGCGCCCTAGCGCGAAGTAAAAAAGAGGCCTAGCCCGAAGTAATGTGTCAAACGGTTCCAGGCTAGGATCTCTTGACAGGGGGGGTGTTTAGTGGGTAGTCTGGTAGCATGCGCTGCTAGGAGTCCCACACTCCGGGCGTAAATTGCCTTCACCCCCCAACCCAAAAAAAAAACTCTAGCCTCCATAGTGCTAGCAGTGTCCTCTAAGTAATTTTTTACATTTTTGAAAATCGATTTTCGTTTTTGCTAAACGCGAACCCAAATACTGGATCGGTCTTCTACTCTCTTTATAGTAGATAAAATTAAATGATGTGAGCATACTTAAAAAATTGTTTGAACTTAATACGTTATATGACTGGCCAGTTGGTTTGATCGGAAAAATATTTATCACATTTTCATGACAACTTGTCAAATGCCTGAAATTGTTGCGTTACTACATAATAACTCTGGTTGGATTTTTTCGTTTGCTCAGACGTCAGAAAATTGAAAAAAATTAGATGAATTTTGTTTGTGACAATGTAATAAGCGTTTCATTTTATTTATGAACATATTTCATAACTTTCATAGTCATTAAGTAGGACAATCAAATATTTAACAACCAAAACCAACCAAAAAGGAATCTTATTTGTAATTCCTTGTAAGGAATTGCCTCGAAATTCATAGAGTTGCATAATTGTGATTCCAATTTTAATTAGAGTTTTTTCTATTTCCTTTAGAGTAAATGTGTGGACATTCATGGTTGAGCACGATGCATATGTACACATAAAGGTAACTGCAAGGCTGTTGCAATGAAGGACGTGTAATGGGGAAGTTAATACATTGATCGAGCTAAACAAGGTAAATAATAACAAAAGGAAAACTAATTAGTCGTGGAGTATTCTAATTAGATTTTGTATTTCGTTTCACATGAGTACAATCAGAGCCGAACATTTGATTATTTAAAACAAGGATAATACTACCGTTGTATATCAATTTGTTCATGAGTTCATGATAATTTCATTAACCAAACAGTGGAGGGTTATTGCTTGTAGCACACATGAAGAATAACTCCGCGAAAAAATTAAAAATTTTGTAAAAAATCTTCCTGGACACCATCTGCTCCTTTCTTTCAAAAACTTTTGAAAACAATTTCTCAAGAAACAACAACACTTCATGTGAACCTATCAATGGAATCAATTTTTTGAAAACAAAAACAAAATGCAGCACGGAAGGAAGATGCAACCAGGAAGATACAGCCAGTAAGATGTTTCACCATGCTCGTGGTCCTTCTTCTCTAGAAACCTGGGAAAATTATTTTGAATCACGTTAAAACTGTGTCTTGTCTTGATCTTCTTCAATTTACTCTTTTCTTTTTGAAGCGCATCATTATATTGGCGTTTTCCATTGGCCAGTGCAATATCCGAAGTCCTGGTGTGTCCTGGTGCGAGATCATCATTAAAATAAATACTGTAAGTTTGGTTTACACCTCGGTCCTGTGGAGCCCAGTTAGTCATCACGATGCCGCTGACGCAAAAATTACTTAACATAGGTTAGTATAGAACTTTCAACGTTGGTTCCGACATTTAACCATTTTTTCTTTCCTGATCCTATTCTTCAATTGAAAGTTTTAACGCCGTATTGGACGTATCCTGGTTTCACCGCAAGCGATGGTGTTTTCTATCAAATCGGGCTCTGCGTGTTACCTCTCAAGAAAATCTGAGCAGATTTGAGATGTTGATGTTGTTCTGATATTGGTTGGTTATTAATAATACTGGGATCAACTTCGGGCAGACTTGCTCCATCTTCAATTCGTCCTGCATAATTTTTCTGTCAATTCTTTAGCACAATGCCCATGAACACATATTGCTCTCAGCCATTTTCCGTATTAGTGGACAACAATCTTCGTGCAAAATCCCATTGATTTTGCTCACTCCTGGCGAAATTACAACAGACAAAGGTCGGCTGGAACGCTGGACAAAAGAGAGCATGAACAATGTTGGCATAGTAGACACTTTCAGTTAACTAATGCTGGAACATTATTTCTGGTGAACCCATTGTGGTGCTGGTTCCTTCAAAGTAAGTAAATATTGTCAATAATTCCAGCATGCTGAGAAACGCTTTGTATTTCACGAATGTATCTCTGTTTTGCAGTTAAATTCGAAATTTCCAAAACAAGGACTTCAACACTGGATAATGGCATGCGTAATCGACCAGAAGGACAACGAATCACGTGAACTGCGGCGTACCATGTACTCATGTGATTCTACAGGAGTAAGAATAAAGTGCAGTGCTTGAAATTTAAGGTAAAAGTTCATATCCGATAGCTTAAGGACAGGTAAATAACACCAGGACCAAATGAAAGAATCGTTTGTCGTCACGGAAGAGACTTCGTTGTCACACCGTGCTACTTGTCACAGCGATCCATCGACCAAGTCTTCCGACCTGAAAATCCATCTTCCAATCAGAATAGTTTTATGATCTTCCTATCTTGTCAATTGCAGTTGAAGGATAATGATCCGGTTTCAGAAAATTACTGAAAATAAATTGATTTTCTCTACCAAATCGAAAAAACAAACAATTAATTTTAAAAATACAAATTCATTATCCTTGAAATTAAATACATAAAAAGCGTTTTTTGATAAATTTTCTTGTTGAAACTGTAAACAACAAGCTATAAACAAAATAAGCATAAAACATTCATAAATATATATGTAAATTAATTCACATCTAAGCTATATTTGTACTAAAAATATTTTCATACGAGTTTCTATTTGAATTGGCAGAAAGCTTTTGGTTTTGTATTTTGTTATGTTTTGAATTTGGGTGATTAATTGTTTTCAAAATGTCCGCTTGGGTTATTAATTTGAAGTTTTTCTTATAATGTTTTTCCTTACATTTACACAGAATAAGCTTTTCAAATATAGTCTTTGCTCATTTACAAAGTGGTTGTTTTTCCTTCGTGATTTTTATTTATTTGTGCTAGATGCAGCTATTTGATTTGTGGAATAAATTCATTGTTCGCTATTAAACAATTGTTTGTTTTTTATTTTGTAATATTAAATGTTATAAATAATAAAAAGACACAGATAGATTGTTATTAATTCGAAATAAGTTTTGTGTCGCTTGATCTCACCGCAGCAATGTAACGTTTCCAAAATGAGGTCTTGGCACTTATATTAAAATTCCTTATAGGCTTAATTTGATTTCGCTGCATGTTGAAAACTATCCCATACATATTTGCTTTGTAATTCCTCATTCGCGCGAAAATAGTGTGCTACGTAGTTCTTTGGCTATTTGATTTGATTTATTTCTATTGTAGTCGCAGTATTTGTTGTTGTTGTTCGATTTAAATACGTAATATATGCACAGCCACTGGGTCTACAAGTTCTACGTATCTAGAACCCCATTTTGATCACGACTGGACTGAAATCGAGAGTGAGCTTGATAAAATGTTGACTCGAACTCGAACTTACCTTGCCAGACCTAGATTTGACCTCGATTTAGTGGGCCGAGACTCCTATTATGCACAATAAACTTTGTCGACGTGTGAACCATTTAAGAAACTTCTTTTTTTTGCTTACTATGTTTGTCTATAATTAACATAAAAATCTGCAATGCAGTTGAAAATAGAAATCGTCACCATTTTTTTTATTGTTCCTTCCGGTTCGTTGATCTAGACATAAAACATCTTGTAGCAGCAATACACACTTTTGACTTATAATTGCGTACACTTAGGCGCATTCGGAAAAATGATTTTATCTCATTCGTTATCATTTCCTTGTTACTTCATACTGGGCTCCTATTCCGAAAGCCCAAATATATGCTGATCGGCCATCAATCCCACAAACCTCTGTAAATTTTAAGCAAGACAACATTCGTTAAGAGGTTATCAGTTTCATTCAGAATATTATTCAATTAAACGGAGTTCAACAGTGATATGCCATACATTCTTTCACGATCTATTATTGGTACAAACAATGTTAATTCCAGATGTTAGAACCATTGCCTTCTATCCATAAGGTCAACGTTCATGTAACACACGCCGGCAGAGATAAAAAAGTCATAAAGCATAACATATTTTTCCTTTTTCTTTATAACTACGCAGAATCTGTTACCATTGTCTCAATTTTCTGAAGTTTCTTCCTTCCTGGCCACGAGATCCTCTGGGGAAGAATGCCATCTAGCAAGAAAGAACTATTGCAGCTAAAGCAAAAGCCTTTGGTGTGATTTTCTTCTTATTGGGTTATGCGCTCCTGTTACTTTAACCGAAAATTCAGCTTTTCTGGCCACGTTATCCTCCGCAGAAGAATGCCACTTACCAGGGAAGGTCTCTAGCAGCTCAAGTACATGTCTTTGATGTGATTTTCTTGTTGGTGGGATATGGGCTCCTGTTACTTCAACTGAAATTTCTTCCATTTTGGCCACGCGATCCTCCGGAGAAGAATGCCATCTAGCAAGGAAGAACCATTGCAGCTATTGCAAAAGTCTTTGGTGTGATTTTTTTCTTATTGGGTTATGCGCTCCTGTTACTTTAACCGAAAATTCGTCTTTTCTGGCCACGTTATCCTCCACAGAAGAATGCCACTTACCAAGGAAGGTCCCTAGCAGCTCAAGTACATGTCTTTGATGTGATTTTCTTGTTGGTGGGTTATGGGCTCCTGTTACTTCAACTGAAATTTATTCCTGTTTTACCACGCGATCCTCCGGAGAAGAATGGCATCTAGCAAGGAAGAACCATTGCAGCTATTGCAAAAGTCATTGGTGTGATTTTTTTCTTATTGGGTTATGGGCTCCTGTTACTTTAGCTGAAATTTATTCCTTTTTGGCCACGGGGTCCTCCGCAGAAAGATGCCATCTAGCAAGGAAGAACCATAGCAGCTCCAGCAAAAGTCGTTGGTGTGATTTTCTTCTTATTGGGTTATGCGCTCCTGTTACTTTAACCGAAAATTCGTCTTTTCTGGCCACGTTATCCTCCGCAACAGAATTCCACTTACCAAGGAAGGTCCCTAGCAGCTCAAGTACATGTCTTTGATGTGATTTTCTTGTTGGTGGGTTATGGGCTCCTGTTACTTTAACTGAAATTTCTTCCTTCATGGCCACGAGATCCTCCGGAGAAGAATGCCATCTAGCAACGAAAAACCAAAGCAGCTCTAGCAAAAGTCGTTGGTGTGATTTTCTTTTTATTGGGTTATGCGCTCCTGTTACTTTAACCGAAAATTCGTCTTTTCTGGCCACGTTAGCCTCCGCAGAAGAATGCCACTTACCAAGGAAGGTCCCTAGCAGCTCAAGTACATGTCTTTGATGTGATTTTCTTGTTGGTGGGTTATGGGCTCCTGTTACTTTAACTGAAATTTCTTCCTTCTTGGCCACGAGATCCTCCGGAGAAGAATGCCATCTAGCAAGGAAGAACCATAGCAGCTCAAGCAAAAGTCGTTGGTGTGATTTTCTTCTTATTGGGTTATGCGCTCCTGTTACTTTAACCGAAAATTCCTCTTTTCTGGCCACGTTATCCTCCGCAGAAGAATGCCACTTACCAAGGAAGGTCCCTAGCAGCTCAAGTACATGTCTTTGATGTGATTTTATTGTTGGTGGGTTATGGGCTCCTGCTACTTTAACTGAAATTTCCTCCTTTTTGGCCACGACATCCTCCGCAGAAGAATGCCATCTAGCAAGGAAAAACCATAGCAGCTCTAGCAAAAGTCTTTGGTGTGATTTTCTTCTTATTGGGTTATGCGCTCCTGTTACTTTAACCGAAAATTCGTATCTTCTGGCCACGTTATCCTCCGCAGAAGAATTCCACTTACCAAGGAAGGTCCCTAGCAGCTCAAGTACATGTCTTTGATGTGATTTTCTTGTTGGTGGGTTATGGGCTCCTGTTACTTTAACTGAAATTTCCTCCTTTTTGGCCACGAGATCCTCCGGAGAAGAATGCCATCTAGCAAGGAAGAACCACAGCAGCTCTAGCAAAAGTCTTTGGTGTGATTTTCTTCTTATTGGGTTATGCGCTCCTGTTACTTTAACCGAAAATTCGTCTTTTCTGGCCACGTTATTCTCCGCAGAAGAATGCCACTTACCAAGGAAGGTCTCTAGCAGCTCAAGTACATGTCTTTGATGTGATTTTCTTGTTGGTGGGTTATGGGCTCCTGTTACTTTAACTGAAATTTCCTCCATTTCGGCCACGAGATCCTCCGGAGAAGAATGCCATCTAGCAAGGAAAAACCATAGCAGCTCTAGCAAAAGTCTTTGGTGTGATTTTCTTCTTGTTGGGTTATGCGCTCCTGTTACTTTAACCAAAAATTTGTCTTTTCTGGCCACGTTATCCTCTGCAGAAGAATGGCCCTTACCAAGGAAGATCCCTAGCAGCTCAAGTACATGTCTTTGGTTTGATTTTCCTTTTGGTGGGTTATGGGCTCCTGTTACTTTAACTGAAATTTCCTCCTTTTTGGCCACGAGATCCTCCGGCGAAGAATGCCATCTAGCAAGGAAAAATCATAGCAGCTCTAGCAAAAGCCTTTGGTGTGATTTTCTTCTTATTGGGTTATGCGCTCCTGTTACTTTAACCGAAAATTCGTCTTTTCTGGCCAGAGCGACCTCTGCAGAAGTATGCCACTTACCAAGGAAGGTCCCAAGCAGCTGAAGTACATGTCTTTGATGTGATTTTCTTGTTGGTGGGTTATGGGCTCCTGTTACTTTAACTGAAATTTCTTCCTATTTGGCCACGAGATCCTCCGGAGAAGAATGCCATCTAGCAAGGAAAAACCATAGCAGCTCTAGCAAAAGTCTTTGGTGTGATTTTCTTCTTGTTGGGTTATGCGCTCCTGTTACTTTAACCAAAAATTTGTCTTTTCTGGCCACGTTATCCTCTGCAGAAGAATGGCCCTTACCAAGGAAGATCCCTAGCAGCTCAAGTACATGTCTTTGGTTTGATTTTCCTTTTGGTGGGTTATGGGCTCCTGTTACTTTAACTGAAATTTCCTCCTTTTTGGCCACGAGATCCTCCGGCGAAGAATGCCATCTAGCAAGGAAAAATCATAGCAGCTCTAGCAAAAGCCTTTGGTGTGATTTTCTTCTTATTGGGTTATGCGCTCCTGTTACTTTAACCGAAAATTCGTCTTTTCTGGCCAGAGCGACCTCTGCAGAAGTATGCCACTTACCAAGGAAGGTCCCAAGCAGCTGAAGTACATGTCTTTGATGTGATTTTCTTGTTGGTGGGTTATGGGCTCCTGTTACTTTAACTGAAATTTCTTCCTTTTTGGCCACGAGATCCTCCGGAGAAGAACGCCATCTAGCAAGGAAAAACCATAGCAGCTCTAGCAAAAGTCTTTGGTGTGAATTTCTTCTTATTGGGTTATGCGCTCCTGTTACTTTAACGGAAAATTCGTCTTTTCTGGCCACGTTATCCACCGCAGAAGAATGCCACTTACCAATGAAGGTCTCTAGCAGCTCAAGTACATGTCTTTGATGTGATTTTCTTGTTGGTGGGTTATGGGCTCCTGTTACTTTAACTGAAATTTCTTCCTATTTGGCCACGAGATCCTCCGGAGAAGAATGCCATCTAGCAAGGAAGAACCATAGCAGCTCTAGCAAAAGTAGTTGGTATGATTTTCTTCTTATTGGGTTATGCGCTCCTGTTACTTTAACCGAAAATCCGTGTTTTCTGGCCACGTTATCCTCTGCAGAAGAATGCCACTTACCAAGGAAGGTCCCTTGCAGCTCAAGTACATGTCTTTGGTGTGATTTTCTTGTTGGTGGGTTATGGGCTCCTGTTACTTTAACTGAAATTTCTTCCTATTTGGCCACGAGATCCTCCGGAGAAGAATGCCATCTAGCAAGGAAGAACCATAGGAGCTCTAGCAAAAGTCGTTGGTGTGATTTTCTTCTTATTGGGTTATGCGCTCCTGTTACTTTAACCGAAAATCCGTGTTTTCTGGCCACGTTATTCTCTGCATAAGAATGCCACTTACCAAGGAAGGTCCCTTGCAGCTACAGTACATGTCTTTGATGTGATTTTCTTGTTGGTGGGTTATGGGCTCCTGTTACTTTAACTGAAATTTCCTCCTTTTTGGCCACGAGATCCTCCGGAGAAGAATGCCATCTAGCAAGGAAAAACCATAGCAGCTCTAGCAAAAGTCGTTGGTGTGATTTTCTTCTTATTGGATTATGCGCTCCTGTTACTTTAACCGAAAATTCGTCTCTTCTGGCCACGTTATCCTCCGCAGAAGAATGCCACTAACCTAGGAAGATCCCTAGCAGCTCAAGTACATGTCTGTGATGTGATTTTATTGTTGGTGGGTTATGGGCTCCTGTTACTTTAACTGAAATTGCCTCCTTTTTGGCCACGAGATCCTCCGGAGAAGAATGCCATCTAGCAAGGAAAAACCATAGCAGCTCTAGCAAAAGTCTTTGGTGTGATTTTCTTCTTATTGGGTTATGCGCTCCTGTTACTTTAACCGAAAATTCGTCTTTTCTCGCCACGTTATCCTCAGCAGAAGAATGCCACTTACCAAGGAAGGTCCCTAGCAGCTCAAGTACATGTCTTTGATGTGATTTTATTGTTGGTGGGTTATGGGCTCCTGTTACTTTAACTGAAATTTCCTCCTTTTTGGCCACGAGATCCTCCGGAGAAGAATGCCATCTAGCAAGGAAAACACATAGCAGCTCTAGCAAAAGTCTTTGGTGTGATTTTCTTCTTATTGGGTTATGCGCTCCTGTTACTTTAACCGAAAATTCGTCTTTTCTGGCCACGTTATCCTCCGCAGAAGAATGCCACTTACCAAGGAAGGTCCCTTGCAGCTCAAGTACATGTCTTTGGTGTGATTTTCTTGTTGGTGGGTTATGGGCTCCTGTTACTTTAACTGAAATTTCCTCCTTTTTGGCCACGAGATCCTCCGGAGAAGAATGCCATCTAGCAAGGAAAAACCATAGCGGCTCTAGCAAAAGTCTTTGGTGTGATGTTCGTCTTATTGGGTTATGCGCTCCTGTTACTTTAACCGAAAATTCGTCTTTTCTGGCCACGTTATCCTCCGCAGAAGAATGCCACTTACCAAGGAAGGTCCCTAGCAGCTCAAGTACATGTCTTAGATGTGATTTTCTTGTTGGTGGGTTATGGGCTCCTGTTACTTTAACTGAAATTTCTTCCTTTTTGGCCACGAGATCCTCCAGAGAAGAATGCCATCTAGCAAGGAAGAACCATAGAAGCTCTAGCAAAAGTCGTTGGTGTGATTTTCTTCTTATTGGGTTATGCGCTCCTGTTACTTCAACCGAAAATTCGACTCTTCTGGCCACGTTATCCTCCGCAGAAGAATGCCACTTACCAAGGAAGGTCCCTTGCAGCTCAAGTACATGTCTTTGATGTGATGTTTTTGTTGGTGGGTTATGGGCTACTGTTACTTTAACTGAAATTTCCTCCTTTTTGGCCACCAGATCCTCCGGAGAAGAATGGCATCTAGCAAGGAAGAACCACAGCAGCTCTAGCAAAAGTCTTTGGTGTGATTTTCTTCTTATTGGGTTATGCGCTCCTGTTACTTTAACCGAAAATTCGTCTTTTCTGGCCACGTTATTCTCCGCAGAAGAATGCCACTTACCAAGGAAGGTCCCTAGCAGCTCAAGTACATGTCTTTGATGTGATTTTCTTGTTGAAGGGATATGGGCTCCTGTTACTTTAACTGAAATTTCTTCCTTTTTGGCCACGAGATCCTCCGGAGAAGAATGCCATCTAGCAAGGAAGAACCATAGCTGCTCTAGCAAAAGTCTTTGGTGTGATGTTCTTCTTATTGGGTTATGCGCTCCTGTTACTTTAACCGAAAATTCGTCTTTTCTGGCCACGTTATTCTCCGCAGAAGAATGCCACTTACCAAGGAAGGTCCCTAGCAGCTCAAGTACATGTCTTTGATGTGATTTTCTTGTTGAAGGGTTATGGGCTCCTGTTACTTTAACTGAAATTTCTTCCTTTTTGGCCACGAGATCCTCCGGAGAAGAATGCCATCTAGCAAGGAAAAACCATAGCAGCTCTAGCAAAAGTCTTTGGTGTGATTTTCTTCTTATTGGGTTATGCGCTCCTGTTACTTTAACCGAAAATTCGTCTTTTCTCGCCACGTTATCCTCCGCAGAAGAATGCCACTTACCAAGGAAGGTCCCTAGCAGCTCAAGTACATGTCTTTGATGTGATTTTATTGTTGGTGGGTTATGGGCTCCTGTTACTTTAACTGAAATTTCCTCCTTTTTGGCCACGAGATCCTCCGGAGAAGAATGCCATCTAGCAAGGAAAAACCATAGCAGCTCTAGCAAAAGTCTTTGGTGTGATTTTCTTCTTATTGGGTTATGCGCTCCTGTTACTTTAACCGAAAATTCGTCTTTTCTGGCCACGTTATCCTCCGCAGAAGAATGCCACTTACCAAGGAAGGTCCCTTGCAGCTCAAGTACATGTCTTTGGTGTGATTTTCTTGTTGGTGGGTTATGGGCTCCTGTTACTTTAACTGAAATTTCCTCCTTTTTGGCCACGAGATCCTCCGGAGAAGAATGCCATCTAGCAAGGAAAAACCATAGCGGCTCTAGCAAAAGTCTTTGGTGTGATGTTCGTCTTATTGGGTTATGCGCTCCTGTTACTTTAACCGAAAATTCGTCTTTTCTGGCCACGTTATCCTCCGCAGAAGAATGCCACTTACCAAGGAAGGTCCCTAGCAGCTCAAGTACATGTCTTAGATGTGATTTTCTTGTTGGTGGGTTATGGGCTCCTGTTACTTTAACTGAAATTTCTTCCTTTTTGGCCACGAGATCCTCCAGAGAAGAATGCCATCTAGCAAGGAAGAACCATAGAAGCTCTAGCAAAAGTCGTTGGTGTGATTTTCTTCTTATTGGGTTATGCGCTCCTGTTACTTAAACCGAAAATTCGACTCTTCTGGCCACGTTATCCTCCGCAGAAGAATGCCACTTACCAAGGAAGGTCCCTTGCAGCTCAAGTACATGTCTTTGATGTGATGTTTTTGTTGGTGGGTTATGGGCTCCTGTTACTTTAACTGAAATTTCCTCCTTTTTGGCCACCAGATCCTCCGGAGAAGAATGCCATCTAGCAAGGAAGAACCACAGCAGCTCTAGCAAAAGTCGTTGGTGTGATTTTCTTCTTATTGGGTTATGCGCTCCTGTTACTTTAACCGAAAATTCGTCTTTTCTGGCCACGTTATCCTCCGCAGAAGAATGCCACTTACCAAGGAAGGTCCCTAGCAGCTCAAGTACATGTCTTTGATGTGATTTTCTTGTTGGTGGGTTATGGGCTCCTGATACTTTAACTGAAATTTCCTCCTTTTTGGCCACGAGATCCTCCGGAGAAGAATGCCATCTAGCAAGGAAAAACCATAGCTGCTCTAGCAGAAGTCTTTGGTGTGATGTTCGTCTTATTGGGTTATGCGCTCCTGTTACTTTAACCGAAAATTCGTCTTTTCTGGCCACGTTATTCTCCGCAGAAGAATGCCACTTACCAAGGAAGGTCCCTTGCAGCTCAAGTACATGTCTTTGGTGTGATTTTCTTGTTGGTGGGTTATGGGCTCCTGTTACTTTAACTGAAATTTCCTCCTTTTTGGCCACGAGATCCTCCGGAGAAGAATGCCATCTAGCAAGGAAAAACCATAGCGGCTCTAGCAAAAGTCTTTGGTGTGATGTTCGTCTTATTGGGTTATGCGCTCCTGTTACTTTAACCGAAAATTCGTCTTTTCTGGCCACGTTATCCTCCGCAGAAGAATGCCACTTACCAAGGAAGGTCCCTAGCAGCTCAAGTACATGTCTTTGATGTGATTTTCTTGTTGGTGGGTTATGGGCTCCTGTTACTTTAACTGAAATTTCCTCCTTTTTGGCCACGAGATCCTCCAGAGAAGAATGCCATCTAGCAAGGAAAAACCATAGCAGCTCTAGCAAAAGTCGTTGGTGTGATTTTCTTCTTATTGGATTATGCGCTCCTGTTACTTTAACCGAAAATTCGTCTCTTCTGGCCACGTTATCCTCCGCAGAAGAATGCCACTAACCTAGGAAGATCCCTAGCAGCTCAAGTACATGTCTTTGATGTGATTTTATTGTTGGTGGGTTATGGGCTCCTGTTACTTTAACTGAAATTGCCTCCTTTTTGGCCACGAGATCCTCCGGAGAAGAATGCCATCTAGCAAGGAAAAACCATAGCAGCTCTAGCAAAAGTCTTTGGTGTGATTTTCTTCTTATTGGGTTATGCGCTCCTGTTACTTTAACCGAAAATTCGTCTTTTCTCGCCACGTTATCCTCCGCAGAAGAATGCCACTTACCTAGGAAGGTCCCTAGCAGCTCAAGTACATGTCTTTGATGTGATTTTCTTGTTGGTGGGTTATGGGCTCCTGTTACTTTAACTGAAATTTCCTCCTTTTTGGCCACCAGATCCTCCGGAGAAGAATGCCATCTAGCAAGGAAGAACCATAGCAGCTCTAGCAAAAGTCGTTGGTGTGATTTTCTTCTTATTGGATTATGCGCTCCTGTTACTTTAACCGAAAATTCGTCTCTTCTGGCCACGTTATCCTCCGCAGAAGAATGCCACTAACCTAGGAAGATCCCTAGCAGCTCAAGTACATGTCTGTGATGTGATTTTATTGTTGGTGGGTTATGGGCTCCTGTTACTTTAACTGAAATTTCCTCCTTTTTGGCCACGAGATCCTCCGGAGAAGAATGCCATCTAGCAAGGAAAAACCATAGCAGCTCTAGCAAAAGTCTTTGGTGTGATTTTCTTCTTATTGGGTTATGCGCTCCTGTTACTTTAACCGAAAATTCGTCTTTTCTCGCCACGTTATCCTCCGCAGAAGAATGCCACTTACCAAGGAAGGTCCCTAGCAGCTCAAGTACATGTCTTAGATGTGATTTTCTTGTTGGTGGGTTATGGGCTCCTGTTACTTTAACTGAAATTTCTTCCTTTTTGGCCACGAGATCCTCCAGAGAAGAATGCCATCTAGCAAGGAAGAACCATAGAAGCTCTAGCAAAAGTCGTTGGTGTGATTTTCTTCTTATTGGGTTATGCGCTCCTGTTACTTAAACCGAAAATTCGACTCTTCTGGCCACGTTATCCTCCGCAGAAGAATGCCACTTACCAAGGAAGGTCCCTTGCAGCTCAAGTACATGTCTTTGATGTGATGTTTTTGTTGGTGGGTTATGGGCTCCTGTTACTTTAACTGAAATTTCCTCCTTTTTGGCCACCAGATCCTCCGGAGAAGAATGCCATCTAGCAAGGAAGAACCACAGCAGCTCTAGCAAAAGTCTTTGGTGTGATTTTCTTCTTATTGGGTTATGCGCTCCTGTTACTTTAACCGAAAATTCGTCTTTTCTGGCCACGTTATTCTCCGCAGAAGAATGCCACTTATCAAGGAAGGTCCCTAGCAGCTCAAGTACATGTCTTTGATGTGATTTTCTTGTTGAAGGGATATGGGCTCCTGTTACTTTAACTGAAATTTCTTCCTTTTTGGCCACGAGATCCTCCGGAGAAGAATGCCATCTAGCAAGGAAGAACCATAGCTGCTCTAGCAAAAGTCTTTGGTGTGATGTTCTTCTTATTGGGTTATGCGCTCCTGTTACTTTAACCGAAAATTCGTCTTTTCTGGCCACGTTATTCTCCGCAGAAGAATGCCACTTACCAAGGAAGGTCCCTAGCAGCTCAAGTACATGTCTTTGATGTGATTTTCTTGTTGAAGGGTTATGGGCTCCTGTTACTTTAACTGAAATTTCTTCCTTTTTGGCCACGAGATCCTCCGGAGAAGAATGCCATCTAGCAAGGAAAAACCATAGCAGCTCTAGCAAAAGTCTTTGGTGTGATTTTCTTCTTATTGGGTTATGCGCTCCTGTTACTTTAACCGAAAATTCGTCTTTTCTCGCCACGTTATCCTCCGCAGAAGAATGCCACTTACCAAGGAAGGTCCCTAGCAGCTCAAGTACATGTCTTTGATGTGATTTTATTGTTGGTGGGTTATGGGCTCCTGTTACTTTAACTGAAATTTCCTCCTTTTTGGCCACGAGATCCTCCGGAGAAGAATGCCATCTAGCAAGGAAAAACCATAGCAGCTCTAGCAAAAGTCTTTGGTGTGATTTTCTTCTTATTGGGTTATGCGCTCCTGTTACTTTAACCGAAAATTCGTCTTTTCTGGCCACGTTATCCTCCGCAGAAGAATGCCACTTACCAAGGAAGGTCCCTTGCAGCTCAAGTACATGTCTTTGGTGTGATTTTCTTGTTGGTGGGTTATGGGCTCCTGTTACTTTAACTGAAATTTCCTCCTTTTTGGCCACGAGATCCTCCGGAGAAGAATGCCATCTAGCAAGGAAAAACCATAGCGGCTCTAGCAAAAGTCTTTGGTGTGATGTTCGTCTTATTGGGTATTGCGCTCCTGTTACTTTAACCGAAAATTCGTCTTTTCTGGCCACGTTATCCTCCGCAGAAGAATGCCACTTACCAAGGAAGGTCCCTAGCAGCTCAAGTACATGTCTTAGATGTGATTTTCTTGTTGGTGGGTTATGGGCTCCTGTTACTTTAACTGAAATTTCTTCCTTTTTGGCCACGAGATCCTCCAGAGAAGAATGCCATCTAGCAAGGAAGAACCATAGAAGCTCTAGCAAAAGTCGTTGGTGTGATTTTCTTCTTATTGGGTTATGCGCTCCTGTTACTTAAACCGAAAATTCGGGTCTTCTGGCCACGTTATCCTCCGCAGAAGAATGCCACTTACCAAGGAAGGTCCCTTGCAGCTCAAGTACATGTCTTTGATGTGATGTTTTTGTTGGTGGGTTATGGGCTCCTGTTACTTTAACTGAAATTTCCTCCTTTTTGGCCACCAGATCCTCCGGAGAAGAATGCCATCTAGCAAGGAAGAACCACAGCAGCTCTAGCAAAAGTCGTTGGTGTGATTTTCTTCTTATTGGGTTATGCGCTCCTGTTACTTTAACCGAAAATTCGTCTTTTCTGGCCACGTTATCCTCCGCAGAAGAATGCCACTTACCAAGGAAGGTCCCTAGCAGCTCAAGTACATGTCTTTGATGTGATTTTCTTGTTGGTGGGTTATGGGCTCCTGATACTTTAACTGAAATTTCCTCCTTTTTGGCCACGAGATCCTCCGGAGAAGAATGCCATCTAGCAAGGAAAAACCATAGCTGCTCTAGCAGAAGTCTTTGGTGTGATGTTCGTCTTATTGGGTTATGCGCTCCTGTTACTTTAACCGAAAATTCGTCTTTTCTGGCCACGTTATTCTCCGCAGAAGAATGCCACTTACCAAGGAAGGTCCCTTGCAGCTCAAGTACATGTGTTTGATGTGATTTTCTTGTTGGTGGGTTATGGGCTCCTGTTACTTTAACTGAAATTTCCTCCTTTTTGGCCACGAGATCCTCCGGAGAAGAATGCCATCTAGCAAGGAAAAACCATAGCGGCTCTAGCAAAAGTCTTTGGTGTGATGTTCGTCTTATTGGGTTATGCGCTCCTGTTACTTTAACCGAAAATTCGTCTTTTCTGGCCACGTTATCCTCCGCAGAAGAATGCCACTTACCAAGGAAGGTCCCTAGCAGCTCAAGTACATGTCTTTGATGTGATTTTCTTGTTGGTGGGTTATGGGCTCCTGTTACTTTAACTGAAATTTCCTCCTTTTTGGCCACGAGATCCTCCAGAGAAGAATGCCATCTAGCAAGGAAAAACCATAGCAGCTCTAGCAAAAGTCGTTGGTGTGATTTTCTTCTTATTGGATTATGCGCTCCTGTTACTTTAACCGAAAATTCGTCTCTTCTGGCCACGTTATCCTCCGCAGAAGAATGCCACTAACCTAGGAAGATCCCTAGCAGCTCAAGTACATGTCTGTGATGTGATTTTATTGTTGGTGGGTTATGGGCTCCTGTTACTTTAACTGAAATTGCCTCCTTTTTGGCCACGAGATCCTCCGGAGAAGAATGCCATCTAGCAAGGAAAAACCATAGCAGCTCTAGCAAAAGTCTTTGGTGTGATTTTCTTCTTATTGGGTTATGCGCTCCTGTTACTTTAACCGAAAATTCGTCTTTTCTCGCCACGTTATCCTCCGCAGAAGAATGCCACTTACCAAGGAAGGTCCCTAGCAGCTCAAGTACATGTCTTTGATGTGATTTTCTTGTTGGTGGGTTATGGGCTCCTGTTACTTTAACTGAAATTTCCTCCTTTTTGGCCACGAGATCCTCCGGAGAAGAATGCCATCTAGCAAGGAAAAACCATAGCGGCTCTAGCAAAAGTCTTTGGTGTGATGTTCGTCTTATTGGGTTATGCGCTCCTGTTACTTTAACCGAAAATTCGTCTTTTCTGGCCACGTTATCCTCCGCAGAAGAATGCCACTTACCAATGAAGGTCTCTAGCAGCTCAAGTACATGTCTTTGATGTGATTTTCTTGTTGGTGGGTTATGGGCTCCTGTTACTTTAACTGAAATTTCTTCCTATTTGGCCACGAGATCCTCCGGAGAAGAATGCCATCTAGCAAGGAAGAACCATAGGAGCTCTAGCAAAAGTCGTTGGTGTGATTTTCTTCTTATTGGGTTATGCGCTCCTGTTACTTTAACCGAAAATCCGTGTTTTCTGGCCACGTTATTCTCTGCATAAGAATGCCACTTACCAAGGAAGGTCCCTAGCAGCTACAGTACATGTCTTTGATGTGATTTTCTTGTTGGTGGGTTATGGGCTCCTGTTACTTTAACTGAAATTTCCTCCTTTTTGGCCACGAGATCCTCCGGAGAAGAATGCCATCTAGCAAGGAAAAACCATAGCAGCTCTAGCAAAAGTCGTTGGTGTGATTTTCTTCTTATTGGATTATGCGCTCCTGTTACTTTAACCGAAAATTCGTCTTTTCTGGCCACGTTATCCTCCGCAGAAGAATGCCACTAACCTAGGAAGATCCCTAGCAGCTCAAGTACATGTCTGTGATGTGATTTTATTGTTGGTGGGTTATGGGCTCCTGTTACTTTAACTGAAATTGCCTCCTTTTTGGCCACGAGATCCTCCGGAGAAGAATGCCATCTAGCAAGGAAAAACCATAGCAGCTCTAGCAAAAGTCTTTGGTGTGATTTTCTTCTTATTGGGTTATGCGCTCCTGTTACTTTAACCGAAAATTCGTCTTTTCTCGCCACGTTATCCTCCGCAGAAGAATGCCACTTACCAAGGAAGGTCCCTAGCAGCTCAAGTACATGTCTTTGATGTGATTTTATTGTTGGTGGGTTATGGGCTCCTGTTACTTTAACTGAAATTTCCTCCTTTTTGGCCACGAGATCCTCCGGAGAAGAATGCCATCTAGCAAGGAAAAACCATAGCAGCTCTAGCAAAAGTCTTTGGTGTGATTTTCTTCTTATTGGGTTATGCGCTCCTGTTACTTTAACCGAAAATTCGTCTTTTCTGGCCACGTTATCCTCCGCAGAAGAATGCCACTTACCAAGGAAGGTCCCTTGCAGCTCAAGTACATGTCTTTGGTGTGATTTTCTTGTTGGTGGGTTATGGGCTCCTGTTACTTTAACTGAAATTTCCTCCTTTTTGGCCACGAGATCCTCCGGAGAAGAATGCCATCTAGCAAGGAAAAACCATAGCGGCTCTAGCAAAAGTCTTTGGTGTGATGTTCGTCTTATTGGGTTATGCGCTCCTGTTACTTTAACCGAAAATTCGTCTTTTCTGGCCACGTTATCCTCCGCAGAAGAATGCCACTTACCAAGGAAGGTCCCTAGCAGCTCAAGTACATGTCTTAGATGTGATTTTCTTGTTGGTGGGTTATGGGCTCCTGTTACTTTAACTGAAATTACTTCCTTTTTGGCCACGAGATCCTCCAGAGAAGAATGCCATCTAGCAAGGAAGAACCATAGAAGCTCTAGCAAAAGTCGTTGGTGTGATTTTCTTCTTATTGGGTTATGCGCTCCTGTTACTTAAACCGAAAATTCGACTCTTCTGGCCACGTTATCCTCCGCAGAAGAATGCCACTTACCAAGGAAGGTCCCTTGCAGCTCAAGTACATGTCTTTGATGTGATGTTTTTGTTGGTGGGTTATGGGCTCCTGTTACTTTAACTGAAATTTCCTCCTTTTTGGCCACCAGATCCTCCGGAGAAGAATGCCATCTAGCAAGGAAGAACCACAGCAGCTCTAGCAAAAGTCTTTGGTGTGATTTTCTTCTTATTGGGTTATGCGCTCCTGTTACTTTAACCGAAAATTCGTCTTTTCTGGCCACGTTATTCTCCGCAGAAGAATGCCACTTACCAAGGAAGGTCCCTAGCAGCTCAAGTACATGTCTTTGATGTGATTTTCTTGTTGAAGGGATATGGGCTCCTGTTACTTTAACTGAAATTTCCTCCTTTTTGGCCACGAGATCCTCCGGAGAAGAATGCCATCTAGCAAGGAAGAACCATAGCTGCTCTAGCAAAAGTCTTTGGTGTGATGTTCTTCTTATTGGGTTATGCGCTCCTGTTACTTTAACCGAAAATTCGTCTTTTCTGGCCACGTTATTCTCCGCAGAAGAATGCCACTTACCAAGGAAGGTCCCTAGCAGCTCAAGTACATGTCTTTGATGTGATTTTCTTGTTGAAGGGTTATGGGCTCCTGTTACTTTAACTGAAATTTCTTCCTTTTTGGCCACGAGATCCTCCGGAGAAGAATGCCATCTAGCAAGGAAAAACCATAGCAGCTCTAGCAAAAGTCTTTGGTGTGATTTTCTTCTTATTGGGTTATGCGCTCCTGTTACTTTAACCGAAAATTCGTCTTTTCTGGCCACGTTATCCTCCGCAGAAGAATGCCACTTACCAAGGAAGGTCCCTTGCAGCTCAAGTACATGTCTTTGGTGTGATTTTCTTGTTGGTGGGTTATGGGCTCCTGTTACTTTAACTGAAATTTCCTCCTTTTTGGCCACGAGATCCTCCGGAGAAGAATGCCATCTAGCAAGGAAAAACCATAGCGGCTCTAGCAAAAGTCTTTGGTGTGATGTTCGTCTTATTGGGTTATGCGCTCCTGTTACTTTAACCGAAAATTCGTCTTTTCTGGCCACGTTATCCTCCGCAGAAGAATGCCACTTACCAAGGAAGGTCCCTAGCAGCTCAAGTACATGTCTTAGATGTGATTTTCTTGTTGGTGGGTTATGGGCTCCTGTTACTTTAACTGAAATTTCTTCCTTTTTGGCCACGAGATCCTCCAGAGAAGAATGCCATCTAGCAAGGAAGAACCATAGAAGCTCTAGCAAAAGTCGTTGGTGTGATTTTCTTCTTATTGGGTTATGCGCTCCTGTTACTTAAACCGAAAATTCGACTCTTCTGGCCACGTTATCCTCCGCAGAAGAATGCCACTTACCAAGGAAGGTCCCTTGCAGCTCAAGTACATGTCTTTGATGTGATGTTTTTGTTGGTGGGTTATGGGCTCCTGTTACTTTAACTGAAATTTCCTCCTTTTTGGCCACCAGATCCTCCGGAGAAGAATGCCATCTAGCAAGGAAGAACCACAGCAGCTCTAGCAAAAGTCTTTGGTGTGATTTTCTTCTTATTGGGTTATGCGCTCCTGTTACTTTAACCGAAAATTCGTCTTTTCTGGCCACGTTATCCTCCGCAGAAGAATGCCACTTACCAAGGAAGGTCCCTAGCAGCTCAAGTACATGTCTTTGATGTGATTTTCTTGTTGGTGGGTTATGGGCTCCTGATACTTTAACTGAAATTTCCTCCTTTTTGGCCACGAGATCCTCCGGAGAAGAATGGCATCTAGCAAGGAAAAACCATAGCTGCTCTAGCAGAAGTCTTTGGTGTGATTTTCCTCTGATTGGGTTATGCGCTCCTGTTACTTTAACCGAAAATTCGTCTTTTCTGGCCACGTTATTCTCCGCAGAAGAATGCCACTTACCAAGGAAGGTCCCTAGCAGCTCAAGTACATGTCTTTGATGTGAGTTTCTTGTTGAAGGGTTATGGGCTCCTGTTACTTTAACTGAAATTTCTTCCTTTTTGGCCACGAGATCGTCCGGAGAAGAATGCCATCTAGCAAGGAAGAACCATAGCAGCTCTAGCAAAAGTCGTTGGTATGATTTTCTTCTTATTGGGTTATGCGCTCCTGTTACTTTAACCGAAAATCCGTGTTTTCTGGCCACGTTATCCTCTGCAGAAGAATGCCACTTACCAAGGAAGGTCCCTTGCAGCTCAAGTACATGTCTTTGGTGTGATTTTCTTGTTGAAGGGTTATGGGCTCCTGTTACTTTAACTGAAATTTCTTCCTTTTTGGCCACGAGATCCTCCGGAGAAGAATGCCATCTAGCAAGGAAGAACCATAGGAGCTCTAGCAAAAGTCGTTGGTGATGTTCTTCTTATTGGGTTATGCCATCCTGTTACATTAACCGAAAATTCGTCTTTTCTGACCACGTTATCCTCCGCAGAAGAATGCCACTTACATAAGAAGATCCCTAGCAGCTCAAGTACATCTCTTTGATGTGATTTTCTTGTTGCTGGGTTATGGGCTCCTGTTACTTTAACTGAAATTTCTTCCTTTTTGGCCACGACATCCTCCGGAGAAGAATGCCATCTAGCAAGGAAGAACCATAGCAGCTCTAGCAAAAGTCTTTGGTGTGATTTTCTTTTTATTGGGTTATGCGCTCCTGTTACTTTAACCGAAAATTCGTCTCTTCTGGCCACCTTATCCTCCGCAGAAGAATGCCACTTACCAAGGAAGGTCCCTAGCAGCTCAAGTACATGTCCTTGATGTGATTTTCTTGTTGGTGGGTTATGGGCTCCTGTTACTTTAACTGAAATTTCTTCCTTTTTGGCCACGAGATCCTCCGGAGAAGAATGCCATCTAGCAAGGAAGAACCATAGCAGCTCTAGCAAAAGTCGTTGGTATGATTTTCTTCTTATTGGGTTATGCGCTCCTGTTACTTTAACCGAAAATCCGTGTTTTCTGGCCACGTTATCCTCCGCAGAAGAATGCCACTTACATAAGAAGATCCCTAGCAGCTCAAGTACATCTCTTTGATGTGATTTTCTTGTTGGTGGGTTATGGGCTCCTGTTACTTTAACTGAAATTTCTTCCTTTTTGGCCACGACATCCTCCGGAGAAGAATGCCATCTAGCAAGGAAGAACCATATCAGCTCTAGCAAAAGTCTTTGGTGTGATTTTCTTCTTATTGGGTTATGCGCTCTTGTTACTTTAACCGAAAATTCGTCTGTTCTGGCCACGATATCGTCCGCAGAAGAATGCCACTTACCAAGGAAGGTCTCTAGCAGCTCAAGTACATGTCTCTGATGTGATTTTCTTGTTGGTGGGTTATGGGCTCCTGTTACTTTAACTGAAATTTCTTCCTTCTTGGCCACGAGACCCTCCGCAGAAGAAGGCCATCTAGCACGGAAAAACCATAGCAGCTCTAGCAAAAGTCGTTGGTGCGATTTTCTTTTTAGTGGGTTATGCGCTCCTGTTACTTAAACCGAAAATTCGTCTTTTCTGGCCACGTTATCCTCCGCAGAAGAATGCCACTTACCAAGGAAGATCCCTAGCAGCTCAAGTACATGTCTTTGATGTGATTTTCTTGTTGGTGGGTTATGGGCTCCTGTTACTTTCACTGAAATTTCCTTCTTTTTGGCCACAAGATCCTCCAGAGGAGAATGCCATCTAGCAAGGAAGAATCATAGAAGCTCTAGCAAAAGTCGTTGGTGTGATTTTCTTCTTATTGGGTTATGCGCTCCTGTTACTTTAACCGAAAATTCGTCTTTTCTGGCCTCGTTATCCTCTGCAGAAGAATGCCACTTACCAAGGAAGGTCCCTAGCAGCTCAAGTACATGTCTTTGATGTGATTTTCTTGTTGAACGGTTATGGGCTCCTGTTACTGTATCTGAAATTTCCTCCTTTTTGGCCACGAGATCCTCAGAAAAAGAATGCCATCTAGCAAGGAAAAACCATAGCGGCTCTAGCAAAAGTCTTTGGTGTTATTTTCTTCTTTTTGGGTTATGCGTTCCTGTTACTTTAACCGAAAATTCGTCTTTTCTGGCCACGTTATCCTCCGCAGAAGAATGCCACTTACCAAGGAAGGTCCCTAGCAGCTCAAGTACATGTCTTTGATGTGATTTTCTTGTTGGTGGGTTATGGGCTCCTGTTACTTTAACTGAAATTTCCTCCTTTTTGGCCACGACATCCTCCGGAGAAGAATGCCATCTAGCAAGGAAGAACCATAGAAGCTCTAGCAAAAGTCTTTGGTGTGATTTTCTTCTTATTGGGTTATGCGCTCCTGTTACTTTAACCGAAAATTCGTCTTTTCTGGCCACGTTATCCTTCGCAGAAGAATGCCACCTACCAAGAAAGGTCTCTAGCAGCTCAAGTACATGTCTTTGATGTGATTATCTTGTTGGTGGGTTATGGGCTCCTGTTACTTTAACAGAAATTTCTTCCTTTTTGACCACGAGATCCTCCGCAGAAGAATGCCATCTAGCAAGGAAGAACCATAGCAGCTCTAGCAAAAGTCTTTGGTGTGATTTTCTTCTTATTGGGTTATGCGCTCCTGTTACTTTAACCGAAAATTCGTCTTTTCTGGCCACGTTATCCTCCGCAGAAGAATGCCACTTACCAAGGAAGGTCCCTAGCAGCTCAAGTACATGTCTTTGATGTGATTTTCTTGTTGGTGGATTATGGGCTCCTGTTCCTTTAGCTGAAATTTCCTCCTTCTTGGCCACGAGTTCCTCCGGGGAAGAATGCCATCTAGCAAGGAAGAACCATAGCAGCTCTAGCAAAAGTCTTTGGTGTGATTTTCTTCTTATTGGGTTATGCGCTCCTGTTACTTTAACCGAAAATTCGTCTTTTCTGGCCACGTTATCCTCCGCAGAAGAATGCCACTTACCAAGGAAGGTCCCTAGCAGCTCAAGTACATGTCTTTGATGTGATTTTCTTGTTGGTGGATTATGGGCTCCTGTTCCTTTAGCTGAAATTTCCTCCTTCTTGGCCACGAGTTCCTCCGGAGAAGAATGCCATCTAGCAAGGAAGAACCATAGCAGCTCTAGCAAAAGTCTTTGGTGTGATTTTCTTCTTATTGGGTTATGCGCTCCTGTTACTTTAACCGAAAATTCGTCTTTTCTGGCCACGTTATCCTCCGCAGAAGAATGCCACTTACCAAGGAAGGTCCCTAGCAGCTCAAGTACATGTCTTTGATGTGATTTTCTTGTTAGTGGGTTATGGGCTCCTGTTACTTTAACTGAAATTTCTTCCAGTTTTACCACGCGATCCTCCGGACAAGAATGCCATTTAGCAAGGAAAAACCATAGCAGCTCTAGCAAAAGTCGTTGGTGTGATTTGCTTCTTATTGGGTTATGCGCTCCTGTTACTTTAACCGAAAATTCATCTTTTCTGGCCACGTTATCCTCCGCAGAAGAATGCCACTTACCAAGGAAGGTCCCTAGCAGCTCAAGTACATGTCTTTGATGACATTTTCTTGCTGGTGGGTTATGGGCTCCTGTTACTTTAACTGAAATTTCTTCCTGTTTTACCACGCGATCCTCCGGAGAAGAATGCCATCTAGCAAGGAAGAACCATAGCAGCTGTAGCAAAAGTCTTTGGTGTGATTTTCTTCTTATTGGGTTATGCGCTCCTGTTACTTTAACCGAAAATTCATCTTTTCTGGCCACGTTATCCTCCGCAGAAGAATGCCACTTACCAAGGAAGGTCCCTAGCAGCTCAAGTACATGTCTTTGATGACATTTTCTTGCTGGTGGGTTATGGGCTCCTGTTACTTTAACTGAAATTTCTTCCTGTTTTACCACGCGATCCTCCGGAGAAGAATGCCATCTAGCAAGGAAGAACCATAGCAGCTGTAGCAAAAGTCTTTGGTGTGATTTTCTTCTTATTGGGTTATGCGCTCCTGTTACTTTAACCGAAAATTCGTCTTTTCTGGCCACATTATCCTCCGGAGAAGAATGCCACTTACCAAGGAAGATCCCATGCAGCTCAAGTACATGTCTTTGATGTGATTTTCTTGTTGGTGGGTTATGGGCTCCTGTTACTTTAACTGAAATTTCTTCCTCCTTGGCCACGGGATCCTCCACAGAAGATTGCCATCTAGCAAGGAAGAACTTTAGCAGAGCTAGCAAAAGTTTTTGGTGTGATTCCTTCTTATTGGGTTATGCGCTCCTGTTACTTTAACCGAAAATTCGTCTTTTCTGGCCACGTTATCCTCCGGAGAAGAATGCCACTTACCAAGGAAGATCCCATGCAGCTCAAGTACATGTCTTTGATGTGATTTTCTTTTCTTGTTGGTGGGTTATGGGCTCCTGTTACTTTAACAGAAATTTCTTCCTCCTTGGCCACGGGATCCTCCGCAGAAGAATGCCATCTAGCAAGGAAGAACCATAGCAGCTCTAGCAAAAGTCGTTGGTGTGATTTTCTTCTTATTGGGTTATGCGCTCCTGTTACTTTAACCGAAAATTCGTCTCTTCTGGCCACGTTATCCTCCGCAGAAGAATGCCACTTACCAAGGAAGGTCCCTAGCAGCACAAGTACATGACTTTGATGTGATTTTCTTGTTGGTTGGTTATGGGCTCCTGTTACTTTAACTGAAATTTCTTCCTCCTTGGCCACGGGATCCTCCGCAGAAGAATGCCATCTAGCAAGGAAGAACTTTAGCAGAGCTAGCAATAGTTTTTGGTGTGATTTCCTTCTTATTGGGTTATGCGCTCCTGTTACTTTAACCGAAAATTCGTCTTTTCTGGCCATGTTATCCTCCGCAGAAGAATGCCACTTACCAAGGAAGGTCCCTAGCAGCTCAAGTACATGTCTTTGATGTGATTTTCTTGTTGGTGGGTTATGGGCTCCTGTTACTTTAACTGAAATTTCTTTCTGTTTGGCCACGAGATCCTCCGCAGAAGAATGCCATCTAGCAAGGAAGAACCATAGCAGCTCTAGCAAAAGTCTTTGGTGTGAGTTTCTTCTTCTTGGGTTATGCGCTCCTGTTACTTTAACCGAAAATTCGTCTTTTCTGGCCACGTTATCCTCCGCAGAAGAATGCCACTTACCAAGGAAGGTCCCTAGCAGCTCAAGTACATCTCTTTGATGTGATTTTCTTGTTGAACGGTTATGGGCTCCTGTTACTTTAACTGAAATTTCTTCCTTTTTGGCCACGAGATCCTCCGGAGAAGAATGCCATCTAGCAAGGAAGAACCATAGCAGCTCTAGCAAAAGTCTTTGGTTTGAGTTTCTTCTTATTGGGCTATGCGCTCCTGTTACCTTAACCGAAAATTCGTCTTTTCTGGCCACGTTATCCTCCGCAGAAGAATGCCACTTACCAAGGAAGATGCCATGCAGCTCAAGTACATGACTTTGATGTGATTTTCTTTTCTTGTTGGTGGGTTATGGGCTCCTGTAACTTTATCTGAAATTTCTTCCTTTTTGGCCACGAGATCCTCCGGAGAAGAATGCCATCTAGCAAGGAAGAACCATAGCAGCTCTAGCAAAAGTCTTTGGTTTGAGTTTCTTCTTATTGGGTTATGCGCTCCTGTTACCTTAACCGAAAATTCGTCTTTTCTGGCCACGTTATCCTCCGAAGAAAAATGCCACTTACCAAGGAAGATCCCATGCAGCTCAAGTACATGTCTTTGATGTGATTTTCTTGTTGGTGGGTTATGGGCTCCTGTTACTTTAACTGAAATTTCTTCCTCCTTGGCCACGGGATCCTCCGCAGAAGAATGCCATCTAGCAAGGAAGAACCATAGCAGCTCTAGCAAAAGTCGTTGGTGTGATTTTCTTCTTATTGGGTTATGCGCTCCTGTTACTTTAACCGAAAATTCGTCTTTTCTGGCCACGTTATCCTCCGCAGAAGAATGCCACTTACCAAGGAAGGTCCCTAGCAGCTCAAGTACATGTCTTTGATGTGATTTTCTTGTTGGTGGGTTATGGGCTCCTGTTACTTTAACTGAAATTTCCTCCTTTTTGGCCACGAGACCCTCCGGAGAAGAATGCCATCTAGCAAGGAAGAACCATAGCAGCTCTGGCAAAAGTCTTTGGTTTGAGTTTCTTCTTATTGGGCTATGCGCTCCTGTTACCTTAACCGAAAATTCGTCTTTTCTGGCCACGTTATCCCCCGGAGAAAAATGCCACTTACCAAGGAAGATCCCATGCAGCTCAAGTACATGGCTTTGATGTGATTTGCTTGTTGGTGGGTTATGGGCTCCTGTAACTTTAACTGAAATTTCTTCCTTTTTGGCTACGAGATTCTCCGGAGAAGAATGCCATCTAGCAAGGAAAAACCATAGCAGCTCTAGCAAAAGTCGTAGCTGTGATTTTCTTCTTATTGGATTATGCGCTCCTGTTACTTCAACCAAAAATTCGTCCTTTCTGGCCACATTATCCTCCGCAGAAGAATGCAACTTACCAAGGAAGGTCCCTAGCAGCACAAGTACATCTCTTTGATGATATTTTCTTGTTGAACGGTTATGGGCTCTTGTTACTTTAACCGAAATTTCCTCCTTTTTGGCCACGAGATCCTCCGGAGAAGAATGCCATCTAGCAAGGAAGAACCATAGCAGCTCTAGCAAAAGTCTTTGGTGTGAGTTTCTTCTTATTGGGTTATGCGCTCCTGTTACTTTAACCGAAAATTCAGCTTTTCTGGCCACGTTATCCACCACAGAAGAATGCCACTTACCAAGGAAGGTCCCTAGCAGCTCAAGTATATCTCTTTGATGTGATTTTCTTGTTGGTGGGTTATGGGCTCCTGTTACTTTAACTGAAATTTCCTCCTTTTTGGCCACGAGATCCTCCGGAGAAGAATGGCATCTAGCAAGGAAGAACCATAGCAGCTCTAGCAAAAGTCTTTGGTTTGAGTTTCTTCTTATTGGGCTATGCGCTCCTGTTACTTTAACCGAAAATTCGTCTTTTCTGGCCACGTTATCCTCCGGAGAAAAATGCCACTTACCAAGGAAGATCCCATGCAGCTCAAGTACATGTCTTTGATGTGATTTTCTTGTTGGTGGGTTATGGGCTCCTGTTACTTTAACTGAAATTTCTTCCTTTTCGGCTACGAGATCCTCCGGAGAAGAATGGCATCTAGCAAGGAAGAACCATAGCAGCTCTACCAAAAGTCTTTGGTGTGATTTTCTTCTTATTGGGTTATGCGCTCCTGTTTTTTTAACCGAAAATTCGTCTTTTCTGGCCACGTTATCCTCCGGAGAAAAATGCCGCTTACCAAGGAAGGTCCCTAGCAGCTCAAGTACATGTCTTTGATGTGATTTTCTTGTTGAACGGTTATGGGCTCCTGTTACTTTAACTGAAATTTCCTCCTTTTGGCCACGAGATCCTCCGGAGAAGAATGCCGTCTAGCAAGGAAGAACCATAGCAGCTCTAGCAAAAGTCTTTGGTGTGAGTTTCTTCTTATTGGGCTATGCGCTCCTGTTACTTTAACCGAAAATTCGTCTTTTCTGGCCACGTTATCCTCCGCAGAAGTATGCCACTTACCAAGGAAGGTCCCTAGCAGCTCAAGTACATGTCTTTGATGTGATTTTCTTGTTGGTGGGTTATGGGCTCCTGTTACTTTAACTGAAATTTCTTCCTTTTTGGCCACGACATCCTCCGGAGAAGAATGCCATCTAGCAAGGAAGAACCATAGCAGCTCTACCAAAAGTCTTTGGTGTGATTTTCTTCTTATTGGGTTATGCGCTCCTGTTACTTTAACCGAAAATTCGTCTTTTCTGGCCACGTTATCCTCCGCAGAAGAATGCCACTTACCAAGGAAGGTCCCTAGCAGCTCAAGTACATGTCTTTGATGTGATTTTCTTGTTGGTGGGTTATGGGCTCCTGTTACTTTAACTGAAATTTCCTCCTTTTTGGCCACGAGATCCTCCGGAGAAGAATGCCATCTAGCAAGGAAGAACCATAGCAGCTCTAGCAAAAGTCGTTGGTGTGATTTTCTTCTTATTGGGTTATGCGCTCCTGTTACTTTAACTGAAAATTCGTCCTTTGTGCCCACGTTATGCTCCGCAGAAGAATGCCACTTACCAAGAAAGGTCCCTAGCAGCTCAAGTACATGTCTTTGATGTGATTTTCTTGTTGGTGGGTTATGGGCTCCTGTTACTTTAACTGAAATTTCCTCCTTTTTGGCCACGAGATCCTCCGGAGAAGAATGCCATCTAGCAAGGAAGAACCATAGCAGCTCTACCAAAAGTCTTTGGTATGATTTTCTTCTTATTGGGTTATGCGCTCCTGTTACTTTAACCGAAAATTCGTCTTTTCTGGCCACGTTATCCTCCGCAGAAGAATGCCACTTACCAAGGAAGGTCCCAAGCAGCTCAACTACATGTCTTTGATGTGATTTTCTTGTTGGTGGGTTATGGGCTCCTGTTACTTTAACTGAAATTTCCTCCTTCTTGGCCACGAGATCCTCCGGAGAAGAATGCCATCTAGCAAGGAAGAACCATAGCAGCTCTAGCAAAAGTCGTTGGTGTGATTTTCTTCTTATTGGGTTATGCGCTCCTGTTACTTTAACCGAAAATTCAGCTTTTCTGGCCACGTTATCCACCACAGAAGAATGCCACTTACCAAGGAAGGTCCCTAGCAGCTCAAGTACATCTCTTTGATGTGATTTTCTTGTTGGTGGGTTATGGGCTCCTGTTACTTTAACTGAAATTTCCTCCTTTTTGGCCACGAGATCCTCCGGAGAAGAATGGCATCGAGCAAGGAAGAACCATAGCAGCTCTAGCAAAAGTCTTTGGTTTGAGTTTCTTCTTATTGGGCTATGCGCTCCTGTTACTTTAACCGAAAATTCGTCTTTTCTGGCCACGTTATCCTCCGGAGAAAAATGCCACTTACCAAGGAAGATCCCATGCAGCTCAAGTACATGTCTTTGATGTGATTTTCTTGTTGGTGGGTTATGGGCTCCTGTTACTTTAACTGAAATTTCTTCCTTTTCGGCTACGAGATCCTCCGGAGAAGAATGGCATCTAGCAAGGAAGAACCATAGCAGCTCTACCAAAAGTCTTTGGTGTGATTTTCTTCTTATTGGGTTATGCGCTCCTGTTTTTTTAACCGAAAATTCGTCTTTTCTGGCCACGTTATCCTCCGCAGAAGAATACCACTTACCAAGGAAGGTCCCTAGCAGCTCAAGTACATGTCTTTGATGTGATTTTCTTGTTGAACGGTTATGGGCTCCTGTTACTTTAACTGAAATTTCCTCCTTTTCGGCTACGAGATCCTCCGGAGAAGAATGGCATCTAGCAAGGAAGAACCATAGCAGCTCTACCAAAAGTCTTTGGTGTGAGTTTCTTCTTATTGGGCTATGCGCTCCTGTTACTTTAACCGAAAATTCGTCTTTTCTGGCCACGTTATCCTCCGCAGAAGTATGCCACTTACCAAGGAAGGTCCCTAGCAGCTCAAGTACATGTCTTTGATGTGATTTTCTTGTTGGTGGGTTATGGGCTCCTGTTACTTTAACTGAAATTTCTTCCTTTTTGGCCACGACATCCTCCGGAGAAGAATGCCATCTAGCAAGGAAGAACCATAGCAGCTCTACCAAAAGTCTTTGGTGTGATTTTCTTCTTATTGGGTTATGCGCTCCTGTTACTTTAACCGAAAATTCGTCTTTTCTGGCCACGTTATCCTCAGCAGAAGAATGCCACTTACCAAGGAAGGTCCCTAGCAGCTCAAGTACATGTCTTTGATGTGATTTTCTTGTTGGTGGGTTATGGGCTCCTGTTACTTTAACTGAAATTTCCTCCTTTTTGGCCACGAGATCCTCCGGAGAAGAATGCCATCTAGCAAGGAAGAACCATAGCAGCTCTAGCAAAAGTCGTTGGTGTGATTTTCTTCTTATTGGGTTATGCGCTCCTGTTACTTTAACTGAAAATTTTCCTTTCTGCCCACGTTATGCTCCGCAGAAGAATGCCACTTACCAAGAAAGGTCCCTAGCAGCTCAAGTACATGTCTTTGATGTGATTTTCTTGTTGGTGGGTTATGGGCTCCTGTTACTTTAACTGAATTTTATTCCTTTTTGGCTACGAGATCCTCCGGAGAAGAATGCCATCTAGCAAGGAAGAACCATAGCAGCTCTACCAAAAGTCTTTGGTGTGATTTTCTTCTTATTGGGTTATGCGCTCCTGTTACTTTAACCGAAAATTCGTCTTTTCTGGCCACGTTATCCTCCGCAGAAGAATGCCACTTACCAAGGAAGGTCCCAAGCAGCTCAACTACATGTCTTTGATGTGATTTTCTTGTTGGTGGGTTATGGGCTCCTGTTACTTTAACTGAAATTTCCTCCTTTTTGGCCACGAGATCCTTCGGAGAAGAATGCCATCTAGCAAGGAAGAACCATAGCAGCTCTAGCAAAAGTCGTTGGTGTGATTTTCTTCTTATTGGGTTATGCGCTCCTGTTACTTTAACTGAAAATTCGTCCTTTGTGCCCACGTTATGCTCCGCAGAAGAATGCCACTTACCAAGAAAGGTCCCTAGCAGCTCAAGTACATGTCTTTGATGTGATTTTCTTGTTGGTGGGTTATGGGCTCTTGTTACTTTAACTGAAATTTCCTCCTTTTTGGCCCCGAGATCCTCCGCAGAAGATTGCCATCTAGCAAGGAAGAACCATAGCAGCTCTAGCAAAAGTCTTTGGTGTGATTTTCTTCTTATTGGGTTATGCGCTCCTGTTACTTTAACCGAAAATTCGTCTTTTCTGGCCACGTTATCCGTCGCAGAAGAATGGCCCTTACCAAGGAAGGTCTCTAGCAACACAAGTACATGTCTTTGATATGATTTTCTTGTTAGTGGGTTATGGGCGCCTGTTACTTTAACTGAAATTTCTTCCTATTTGGCCACGAGATCCTCTGCAGAAGAATGCCATCTAGCAAGGAAGAACCATAGCAGCTCTAGCAAAAGTCGTTGGTGTGATTTTCTTCTTATTGGGTTATGCGCTCCTGTTACTTTAACTGAAAATTCGTCCTTTGTGCCCACGTTATGCTCCGCAGAAGAATGCCACTTACCAAGAAAGGTCCCTAGCAGCTCAAGTACATGTCTTTGATGTGATTTTCTTGTTGGTGGGTTATGGGCTCCTGTTACTTTAACTGAAATTTCCTCCATTTTGGCCCCGAGATCCTCCGCAGAAGAATGCCATCTAGCAAGGAAGAACCATAGCAGCTCTAGCAAAAGTCGTTGGTGTGATTTTCTTCTTATTGGGTTATGCGCTCCTGTTACTTTAACCGAAAATTCGTCCTTTCTGGCCACGTTATCCTTCCGCAGAAGTATGCCACTAACCAGGGAAGGTCTTGAGCAGCTCAAGTACATGTCTTTGATGTGATTTTCTTGTTGGTGGGTTATGGGCTCCTGTTACTTTAACTAAAATTTCTTCCTTTTTGGCTACGAGATCCTCCGCAGAAGAATGCCATCTAGCAAGGAAGAACCATAGCAGCTCTAGCAAAAGTCTTTGGTGTGATTTTCTTCTTATTGGGTTATGCGCTCCTGTTACTTTAACCGAAAATTCGTCTTTTCTGGCCAAGTTATCCTCCGCAGAAGAATGCCACTTACCAAGGAAGGTCCCTAGCAGCTCAAATACATGTCTTTGATGTGATTTTCTTTTCTTGTTGGTGGGTTATGGGCTCCTGTTACTTTAACAGAAATTTCTTCCTTCTTGGCCACGAGATCCTCAGGAGAAGAATGCCATCTAGCAAGGAAAAAGCATAGCATTTCAGGCAAAAGTCGTTGGTGTGATTTTCTTCTTATTGGGTTATGCGCTCCTGTTACTTTAACCGAAAATTCGTCTTTTCTGGCCACGTTACCCTCCGCAGAAGAATGCAACTTACCAAGGAAGGTCCCTAGCAGCTCAAGTACATGTCTTTGATGTGATTTTCTTGTTGAACGGTTATGGGCTCCTGTTACTTTAACAGAAATTTCTTCCTTTTTGGCCACGAGATCCTCCGGAGAAGAATGCCATCTAGCAAGGAAGAACCATAGCAGCTCAAGCAAAAGTCTTTGGTGTGATTTTCTTCTTATTGGGTTATGCGCTCCTGTTACTTTAACTGAAAATTTTCCTTTCTGCCCTCGTTATGCTCCGCAGAAGAATGCCACTTACCAAGGAAGGTCCCTAGCAGCTCAAGTACATGTCTTTGATGTGATTTTCTTGTTGGTGGATTATGGGCTCCTGTAACTTTAACTGAAATTTCTTCCTTTTTGGCTACGAGATTCTCCGGAGAAGAATGCCATCTAGCAAGGAAAAACCATAGCAGCTCTAGCAAAAGTCGTTGGTGTGATTTTCTTCTTATTGGGTTATGCGCTCCTTTTACTTTAACCGAAAATTCGTCTTTTCTGGCCACGTTATCCTCCGCAGAAGAATGCCACTTACCAAGGAAGGTCCCTTGCAGCTCAAGTACATGTCTTTGGTGTGATTTTCTTGTTGGTGGGTTATGGGCTCCTGTTACTTTAACTGAAATTTCTTCCTTTTCGGCTACGAGATCCTCCGGAGAAAAATGGCATCTAGCAAGGAAGAACCATAGCAGCTCTACCAAAAGTCTTTGGTGTGATTTTCTTCTTATTGGGTTATGCGCTCCTGTTTTTTTAACCGAAAATTCGTCTTTTCTGGCCACGTTATCCTCCGCAGAAGAATACCACTTACCAAGGAAGGTCCCTAGCAGCTCAAGTACATGTCTTTGATGTGATTTTCTTGTTGAACGGTTATGGGCTCCTGTTACTTTAACTGAAATTTCCTCCTTTTGGCCACGAGATCCTCCGGAGAAGAATGCCATCTAGCAAGGAAGAACCATAGCAGCTCTAGCAAAAGTCTTTGGTGTGAGTTTCTTCTTATTGGGCTATGCGCTCCTGTTACTTTAACCGAAAATTCGTCTTTTCTGGCCACGTTATCCTCCGCAGAAGTATGCCACTTACCAAGGAAGGTCCCTAGCAGCTCAAGTACATGTCTTTGATGTGATTTTCTTGTTGGTGGGTTATGGGCTCCTGTTACTTTAACTGAAATTTCTTCCTTTTTGGCCACGACATCCTCCGGAGAAGAATGCCATCTAGCAAGGAAGAACCATAGCAGCTCTACCAAAAGTCTTTGGTGTGATTTTCTTCTTATTGGGTTATGCGCTCCTGTTACTTTAACCGAAAATTCGTCTTTTCTGGCCACGTTATCCTCCGCAGAAGAATGCCACTTACCAAGGAAGGTCCCAAGCAGCTCAAGTACATGTCTTTGTTGTGATTTTCTTGTTGGTGGGTTATGGGCTCCTGTTACTTTAACTGAAATTTCCTCCTTTTTGGCCACGAGATCCTCCGGAGAAGAATGCCATCTAGCAAGGAAGAACCATAGCAGCTCTAGCAAAAGTCGTTGGTGTGATTTTCTTCTTATTGGGTTATGCGCTCCTGTTACTTTAACTGAAAATTCGTCCTTTGTGCCCACGTTATGCTCCGCAGAAGAATGCCACTTACCAAGAAAGGTCCCTAGCAGCTCAAGTACATGTCTTTGATGTGATTTTCTTGTTGGTGGGTTATGGGCTCCTGTTACTTTAACTGAATTTTATTCCTTTTTGGCTACGAGATCCTCCGGAGAAGAATGCCATCTAGCAAGGAAAAACCATAGCGGCTCTAGCAAAAGTCTTTGGTGTGATGTTCGTCTTATTGGGTTATGCGCTCCTGTTACTTTAACCGAAAATTCGTCTTTTCTGGCCACGTTATCCTCCGCAGAAGAATGCCACTTACCAAGGAAGGTCCCAAGCAGCTCAAGTACATGTCTTTGATGTGATTTTCTTGTTGGTGGGTTATGGGCTCCTGTTACTTTAACTGAAATTTCCTCCTTTTTGGCCACGAGATCCTCCGGAGAAGAATGCCATCTAGCAAGGAAGAACCATAGCAGCTCTAGCAAAAGTCGTTGGTGTGATTTTCTTCTTATTGGGTTATGCGCTCCTGTTACTTTAACTGAAAATTCGTCCTTTGTGCCCACGTTATGCTCCGCAGAAGAATGCCACTTACCAAGAAAGGTCCCTAGCAGCTCAAGTACATGTCTTTGATGTGATTTTCTTGTTGGTGGGTTATGGGCTCTTGTTACTTTAACTGAAATTTCCTCCTTTTTGGCCCCGAGATCCTCCGCAGAAGAATGCCATCTAGCAAGGAAGAACCATAGCAGCTCTAGCAAAAGTCTTTGGTGTGATTTTCTTCTTATTGGGTTATGCGCTCCTGTTACTTTAACCGAAAATTCGTCTTTTCTGGCCACGTTATCCGTCGCAGAAGAATGGCCCTTACCAAGGAAGGTCTCTAGCAACACAAGTACATGTCTTTGATATGATTTTCTTGTTAGTGGGTTATGGGCGCCTGTTACTTTAACTGAAATTTCTTCCTATTTGGCCACGAGATCCTCTGCAGAAGAATGCCATCTAGCAAGGAAGAACCATAGCAGCTCTAGCAAAAGTCGTTGGTGTGATTTTCTTCTTATTGGGTTATGCGCTCCTGTTACTTTAACTGAAAATTCGTCCTTTGTGCCCACGTTATGCTCCGCAGAAGAATGCCACTTACCAAGAAAGGTCCCTAGCAGCTCAAGTACATGTCTTTGATGTGATTTTCTTGTTGGTGGGTTATGGGCTCCTGTTACTTTAACTGAAATTTCCTCCTTTTTGGCCCCGAGATCCTCCGCAGAAGAATGCCATCTAGCAAGGAAGAACCATAGCAGCTCTAGCAAAAGTCGTTGGTGTGATTTTCTTCTTATTGGGTTATGCGCTCCTGTTACTTTAACCGAAAATTCGTCCTTTCTGGCCACGTTATCCTTCCGCAGAAGTATGCCACTAACCAGGGAAGGTCTTGAGCAGCTCAAGTACATGTCTTTGATGTGATTTTCTTGTTGGTGGGTTATGGGCTCCTGTTACTTTAACTAAAATTTCTTCCTTTTTGGCTACGAGATCCTCCGCAGAAGAATGCCATCTAGCAAGGAAGAACCATAGCAGCTCTAGCAAAAGTCTTTGGTGTGATTTTCTTCTTATTGGGTTATGCGCTCCTGTTACTTTAACCGAAAATTCGTCTTTTCTGGCCACGTTATCCTCCGCAGAAGAATGCCACTTACCAAGGAAGGTCCCTAGCAGCTCAAGTACATGTCTTTGATGTGATTTTCTTGTTGGTGGGTTATGGGCTCCTGTTACTTTAACTGAAATTTCCTCCTTTTTGGCCACGAGATCCTCCGGAGAAGAATGCCATCTAGCAAGGAAGAACCATAGCAGCTCTAGCAAAAGTCGTTGGTGTGATTTTCTTCTTATTGGGTTATGCGCTCCTGTTACTTTAACCGAAAATTCGTCTTTTCTGGCCAAGTTATCCTCCGCAGAAGAATGCCACTTACCAAGGAAGGTCCCTAGCAGCTCAAATACATGTCTTTGATGTGATTTTCTTTTCTTGTTGGTGGGTTATGGGCTCCTGTTACTTTAACAGAAATTTCTTCCTTCTTGGCCACGAGATCCTCAGGAGAAGAATGCCATCTAGCAAGGAAAAAGCATAGCATTTCAGGCAAAAGTCGTTGGTGTGATTTTCTTCTTATTGGGTTATGCGCTCCTGTTACTTTAACCGAAAATTCGTCTTTTCTGGCCACGTTACCCTCCGCAGAAGAATGCAACTTACCAAGGAAGGTCCCTAGCAGCTCAAGTACATGTCTTTGATGTGATTTTCTTGTTGAACGGTTATGGGCTCCTGTTACTTTAACTGAAATTTCTTCCTTTTTGGCCACGAGATCCTCCGGAGAAGAATGCCATCTAGCAAGGAAAAACCATAGCAGCTCAAGCAAAAGTCTTTGGTGTGATTTTCTTCTTATTGGGTTATGCGCTCCTGTTACTTTAACTGAAAATTTTCCTTTCTGCCCACGTTATGCTCCGCAGAAGAATGCCACTTACCAAGGAAGGTCCCTAGCAGCTCAAGTACATGTCTTTGATGTGATTTTCTTGTTGGTGGATTATGGGCTCCTGTTACTTTAACTGAAATTTCCTCCTTTTTGGCCACGAGATCCTCCGGAGAAGAATGCCATCTAGCAAGGAAGAACCATAGCAGCTCTAGCAAAAGTCTTTGGTGTGATTTTCTTCTTATTGGGTTATGCGCTCCTGTTACTTTAACCGAAAATTCGTCTTTTCTGGCCACGTTATCCTCCGCAGAAGAATGCCACTTACCAAGGAAGGTCCCTAGCAGCTCAAGTACATGTCTTTGATGTGATTTTCTTGTTGGTGGGTTATGGGCTCCTGTTACTTTAACTGAAATTTCCTCCTTTTTGGCCACGAGATCCTCCGGAGAAGAATGCCATCTAGCAAGGAAGAACCATAGCAGCTCTAGCAAAAGTCGTTGGTGTGATTTTCTTCTTATTGGGTTATGCGCTCCTGTTACTTTAACTGAAAATTCGTCCTTTGTGCCCACGTTATGCTCCGCAGAAGAATGCCACTTACCAAGAAAGGTCCCTAGCAGCTCAAGTACATGTCTTTGATGTGATTTTCTTGTTGGTGGGTTATGGGCTCCTGTTACTTTAACTGAAATTTCCTCCTTTTTGGCCCCGAGATCCTCCGCAGAAGAATGCCATCTAGCAAGGAAGAACCATAGCAGCTCTAGCAAAAGTCGTTGGTGTGATTTTCTTCTTATTGGGTTATGCGCTCCTGTTACTTTAACCGAAAATTCGTCTTTTCTGGCCACGTTATCCTCCGCAGAAGAATGCCACTTACCAAGGAAGGTCCCTAGCAGCTCAAGTACATGTCTTTGATGTGATTTTCTTGTTGGTGGGTTATGGGCTCCTGTTACTTTAACTGAAATTTCTTCCGTTTTGGCCACGAGATCCTCCGCAGAAGAATGCCATTTAGCAAGGAAGAACCATAGCAGCTCAAGCAAAAGTATTTGGTGTGATTTTCTTCTTATTGGGTTATGCGCTCCTGTTACTTTAACCGAAAATTCGTCATTTCTGCCCACGTTATCCTCCGCAGAAGAATGCCACTTACCAAGGAAGGTCCCTAGCAGCTCAAGTACATGTCTTTGATGTGATTTTCTTGTTGGTGGGTTATGGGCTCCTGTTACTTTAACCGAAATTTCCTCCTTTTTGGCCACGAGATCCTCCTTAGAAGAATGCCATCTAACAAGGAAGAACCATAGCATCTGTAGCAAAAGTCGTTGGTGTGATTTTCTTCTTATTGGGTTATGCGCTCCTGTTACTTTAACTGAAAATTCGTCCTTTGTGCCCACGTTATGCTCCGCAGAAGAATGCCACTTACCAAGAAAGGTCCCTAGCAGCTCAAGTACATGTCTTTGATGTGATTTTCTTGTTGGTGGGTTATGGGCTCCTGTTACTTTAACTGAAATTTCCTCCTTTTTGGCCCCGAGATCCTCCGCAGAAGATTGCCATCTAGCAAGGAAGAACCATAGCAGCTCTACCAAAAGTCTTTGGTGTGATTTTCTTCTTATTGGGTTATGCGCTCCTGTTACTTTAACCGAAAATTCGTCTTTTCTGGCCACGTTATCCTCCGCAGAAGAATGCCACTTACCAAGGAAGGTCCCTAGCAGCTCAAGTTCATGTCTTTGATGACATTTGCTTGTTGGTGGGTTATGGGCTCCTGTTACTTTAACTGAAATTTCTTCCTTTTTGGCCACGAGATCCTCCGGAGAAGAATGCCATCTAGCAAGGGAAAACCATAGCAGCTCAAGCCAAAGTATTTGGTGTGATTTTCTTCTTATTGGGTTATGCGCTCCTGTTACTTTAACCGAAAATTCGTCCTTTCTGCCCACGTTATGCTTCGCAGAAGAATGCCACTTACCAAGGAAGGTCCCTAGCAGCTCAAGTACATGTCTTTGATGTGATTTTCTTGTTGGTGGGTTATGGGCTCCTGTTACTTTAACCGAAATTTCCTCCTTTTTGGCCACGAGATCCTCCTTAGAAGAATGCCATCTAACAAGGAAAAACCATAGCATCTGTAGCAAAAGTCTTTGGTGTGATTTTCTTCTTATTGGGTAATGCGCTCCTGTTACTTTAACCGAAAATTCGTCTTGTCTGGCCAAGTTATCCTCCGCAGAAGAATGCCACTTACCATGGAAGGTCTCTAGCAGCTCAAGTACATGTCTTTGATGTGATTTTCTTGTTGGTGGGTTATGGGCTCTTGTTACTTTAACTGAAATTTCCTCCTTTTTGGCCACGAGATCCTCCGGAGAAGAATGCCATCTAGCAAGGAAAAACATAGCATCTCTAGCAAAAGTCTTTGGTGTGATTTTCTTCTTATTGGGTTATGCGCTCCTGTTACTTTAACCGAAAATTCGTCTTTTCTGGCCACGTTATCCTCCGCAGAAGAATGCCACTTACCAAGGAAGGTCCCTAGCAGCTCAAGTACATGTCTGTGATGACATTTGCTTGTTGGTGGGTTATGGGCTCCTGTTACTGTAACTGAAATTTCTTCCTTTTTGGCCACGAGATCCTCCGGAGAAGAATGCCATCTAGCAAGGGAAAGCAGCTCAAGCAAAAGTATTTGGTGTGATTTTCTTCTTATTGGGTTATGCGCTCCTGTTACTTTAACCGAAAATTCGTCTCTTCTGGCCACGTTATGCTTCGCAGAAGAATGCCACTTACCAAGGAAGGTCTCTAGCAGCTCAAGTACATGTCTTTGATGTGATTTTATTGTTGGTGGGTTATGGGCTCCTGTTACTTTAACTGAAATTTCCTCCTTTTTGGCCACGAGATCCTCCGGAGAAGAATGGCATCTAGCAAGGAAAAACAAAGCATCTCTAGCAAAAGTCTTTGGTGTGATTTTCTTCTTATTGGGTTATGCGCTCCTGTTACCTTAACCGAAAATTCAGCTTTTCTGGCCACGTTATCCTCCGCAGAAGAATGCGACTTACCATGGAAGGTCTCTAGCAGATCAAGTACATGTCTTTGATGTGATTTTCTTGTTGGTGGGTTATGGGCTCTTGTTACTGTAACTGAAATTTCCTCCTTTTTGGCCACGAGATCGTCCGGAGAAGAATGCCATCTAGCAAGGAAGAACCATAGCAGCTCAAGCGAAAGTCGTTGGTGTGATTTTCTTCTTATTGGGTTATGCGCTCCTGTTACTTTAACCGAAAATTCGTCTTTTCTGGCCACGTTATCCTCCGCAGAACAATGCCACTTACCAAGGAAGGTCCTTAGCAGCTCAAGTACATGTCTTTGATGTGATTTTCTTGTTGCTGGGTTATGGGCTCTTGTTACTGTAACTGAAATTTCCACCTTTTTGGCCACGAGATCGTCCGGAGAAGAATGCCATCTCACAAGGAAGAACCATAGCAGCTCTACCAAAAGTCGTTATTGTGATTTTCTTCTTATTGGGTTATGCGCTCCTGTTACTTTAACCGAAAATTCGTCTTTTCTGGCCACGTTATCCTCCGCAGAAGAATGCAACTTACCAAGGAAGGTCCCTAGCAGCACAAGTATATGTCTTTGATGATATTTTATTGTTGAACGGTTATGGGCTCTTGTTACTTTAACTGAAATTTCCTCCTTTTTGGCCACGAGATCCTCCGCAGAAGAATGCCATCTAGCAAGGAAGAACCATAGCAGCTCTAGCAAAAGTCTTTGGTTTGAGTTTCTTCTTATTGGGCTATGCGCTCCTGTTACTTTAACCGAAAATTCAGCTTTTCTGGCCACATTATCCTCCGCAGAAGAATGCCACTTACCAAGGAAGGTCCCTAGCAGCTCAAGTACATGTCTTTGATGTGATTTTTTTGTTGAACGGTTATGGGCTCCTGTTACTTTAACTGAAATTTCCTCCTTTTTGGCCACGAGATCCTCCGGAGAAGAATGCCATCTAGCAAGGAAGAACCAGAACAGCTCTAGCAAAAGTCTTTGGTGTGATTTTCTTCTTATTGGGTTATGCGCTCCTGTTACTTTAACCGAAAATTCGTCTTTTCTGGCCACGTTATCCTCCGCAGAAGACTGCCACTTACCAAGGAAGGTCCCTAGCAGCTCAAGTACATGTCTTTGATGTGATTTTCTTGTTGGTGGGTTATGGGCTCCTGTTACTTTAACTGAAATTTCCTCCTTTTTGGCCACGAGATCCTCCGGAGAAGAATGCCATCTAGCAAGGAAGAACCATAGCAGCTCTAGCAAAAGTCGTTGGTGTGATTTTCTTCTTATTGGGTTATGCGCTCCTGTTACTTTAACTGACAATTCGTCCTTTCTGCCCACGTTATGCTCCGCAGAAGAATGCCACTTACCAAGGAAGGTCCCTACCAGCTCAAGTACATGTCTTTGATGTGATTTTCTTGTTGGTGGGTTATGGGCTCCTGTTACTTTAACTGATATTTCCTCCTTTTTGGCCACGAGATCCTCCGGAGAAGAATGCCATCTAGCAAGGAAGAACCATAGCAGCTCTAGCAAAAGTCGTTGGTGTGATTTTCTTCTTATTGGGTTATGCGCTCCTGTTACTTTAACTGAAAGTTCGTCCTTTCTGACCACGTTATGCTCCGCAGAAGAATGCCACTTACCAAGGAAGGTCCCTAGCAGCTCAAGTACATGTCTTTAATGTGATTTTCTTGTTGGTGGGTTATGGGCTCCTGTTACTTTAACTGAAATTTCCACCTTTTTGGCCACGAGATCCTCCGCAGAAGAATGCCATCTAGCAAGGAAGAACCATAGCAGCTCTAGCAAAAGTCGTTGGTGTGATTTTCTTCTTATTGGGTTATGCGCTCCTGTTACTTTAACCGAAAATTCGTCATTTCTGGCCACGTTATCCTCCACAGAAGAATGCCACTTACCAAGGAAGGTCCCTAGCAGCTCAAGTACATGTCTTTGATGTGATTTTCTTGTTGGTGGATTATGGGCTCCTGTTACTTTAACTGAAATTTCTTCCTGTTTTACCACGCGATCCTCCCTAGAAGAATGCCATCTAGCAAGGAAAACCCATAGCAGCTCTAGCAGAAATCTTTGGTGTGATTTGCTTCTTATTGGGTTATGCACTCCTGTTACTTTAACCGAAAATTCGTCTTTTCTGGCTACGTTATCCTCCGCAGAAGAATGCCACTTACCAAGGAAGGTCCGTAGCAGCTCAAGTACATGTCTTTGATGTGATTTTCTTGTTGAACGGTTATGGGCTCCTGTTACTTTAACTGAAATTTCCTCCTTTTGGGCCACGAGATCCTCCGCAGAAGAATACCATCTAGCAAGGAAGAACCATAGCAGCTCAAGCAAAAGTCGTTGCTGTGATTTTCTTCTTATTGGGTTATGCGCTCCTGTTACTTTAACCGAAAATTCAGCTTTTCTGGCCACATTATCCTCCGCAGAAGAATGCCACTTACCAAGGAAGGTCCCTAGCAGCTCAAGTACATGTCTTTGATGTGATTTTCTTGTTGGTGGGTTATGGGCTCCTGTTACTTTAACTGAAATTTCCTCCTTTTTGGCCACGAGATCCTCCGCAGAAGAATGCCATCGAGCAAGGAAGACCCATAGCAGCTCTAGCAAAAGTCGTTGCTGTGATTTTCTTCTTATTGGGTTATGCGCTGCTGTTACTTTAACCCAAAATTCAGCTTTTCTGGCCACATTATCCTCCGCAGAAGAATGCCACTTACCAAGGAAGGTCCCTAGCAGCTCAAGTACATGTCTTTAATGTGATTTTCTTGTTGGTGGGTTATGGGCTCCTGTTACTTTAACTGAAATTTCCTCCTTTTTGGCCACGAGATCCTCCGCAGAAGAATGCCATCTAGCAAGGAAGAACCATAGCAGCTCTAGCAAAAGTCTTTGGTGTGATTTTCTTCTTATTGGGTTATGCGTTCCTGTTACTTTAACCGAAAATTCGTCATTTCTGGCCACGTTATCCTCCACAGAAGAATGCCACTTACCAAGGAAGGTCCCTAGCAGCTCAAGTACATGTCTTTGATGTGATTTTCTTGTTGGTGGATTATGGGCTCCTGTTACTTTAACTGAAATTTCCTCCTTTTTGGCCACGAGATCCTCCGGAGAAGAATGCCATCTAACAAGGAAATACCATAGTATCTTTAGCAGAAGTCTTTGATGTGATTTTCTTCTTATTGGGTTATGCGCTCCTGTTACTTTAACCGAAAATTCAGCTTTTCTGGCCACCTTATCCTCCGCAGAAGAATGCCACTTACCAAGGAAGGTCCCTAGCAGCTCAAGTACATGTCTTTGATGTGATTTGCTTGTTGGTGGGTTATGGGCTCCTGTTACTTTAACTGAAATTTCCTCCTTTTTGGCCACGAGATCCTCCGGAGAAGAATGCCATCTAGCAAGGGAAAACAATTGCAGCTCAAGCAAAAGTCTTTGGTATGATTTTCTTCTTATTGGGTTATGCGCTCCTGTTACTTTAACTGATATTTCCTCCTTTTTGGCCACGAGATCCTCCGGAGAAGAATGCCATCTAGCAAGGAAGAACCATAGCAGCTCTAGCAAAAGTCGTTGGTGTGATTTTCTTCTTATTGGGTTATGGGCTCCTGTTACTTTAACTGAAAATTCGTCCTTTCTGCCCACGTTAAGCTCCGCAGAAGAATGCCACTTACCAAGGAAGGTCCCTAGCAGCTCAAGTACATGTCTTTAATGTGATTTTCTTGTTGGTGGGTTATGGGCTCCTGTTACTTTAACTGAAATTTCCTCCTTTTTGGCCACGAGATCCTCCGCAGAAGAATGCCATCTAGCAAGGAAGAACCATAGCAGCTCTAGCAAAAGTCTTTGGTGTGATTTTGTTCTTATTGGGTTATGCGTTCCTGTTACTTTAACCGAAAATTCGTCATTTCTGGCCACGTTATCCTCCACAGAAGAATGCCACTTACCAAGGAAGGTCCCTAGCAGCTCAAGTACATGTGTTTGATGTGATTTTCTTGTTGGTGGGTTATGGGCTACTGTTACTTTAACTGAAATTTCTTCCTTTTGGCCACGAGATCCTCCGGAGAAGAATGCCATCTAGCAAGGAAGAACCATACCAGCTCTAGCAAAAGTCTTTGGTGTGATTTTCTTCTTATTGGGTTATGCGCTCCTGTTACTTTAACCGAAAATTCAGCTTTTCTGGCCACGTTATCCTCCGCAGAAGAATGCCACCTACCATGGAAGGTCTCTAGCAGCTCAAGTACATGTCTTTGATGTGATTTTCTTATTGGTGGGTTATGGGCTCTTGATACTTTAACTGAAATTTCCTCCTTTTTCGCCACGAGATCCTCCGCAGAAGAATGCCATCTAGCAAGGAAGAACCATAGCAGCTCAAGCGAAAGTCGTTGGTGTGATTTTCTTCTTATTGGGTTATGCGCTCCTGTTACTTTAACCGAAAATTCGTCTTTTCTGGCCACGTTATCCTCCGCAGAAGAATGCCACTTACCAAGGAAGGTCCCTAGCAGCTTAAGTACATGTCTTTGATGTGGCTTTCTTGTTGGTGGGTTATGGGCTCCTGTTCCTTTAACTGAAATTTCCTCCTTTTTGGCCACGAGATCCACCGGAGAAGAATGCCATCTAGCAAGGAAAACCAAAGCATCTCTAGCAAAAGTCTTTGGTGTGATTTTCTTCTTATTGGGTTATGCGCTCCTGTTACTTTAACCGAAAATTCAGCTTTTCTGGCCACGTTATCCTCCGCAGAAGAATCCCACCTACCATGGAAGGTCTCTAGCAGCTCAAGTACATGTCTTTGATTTGATTTTCTTATTGGTGGGTTATGGGCTCTAGATACTTTAACTGAAATTTCCTCCTTTTTCGCCACGAGATCCTCCGGAGAAGAATGCCATCTAGCAAGGAAGAACCATAGCAGCTCAAGCGAAAGTCGTTGGTGTGATTTTCTTCTTATTGGGTTATGCGCTCCTGTTACTTTAACCGAAAATTCGTCTTTTCTGGCCACGTTATCCTCCGCAGAAGAATGCCACTTACCAAGGAAGGTCCCTAGCAGCTCAAGTACATGTCTTTGATGTGATTTTCTTGTTGGTGGGTTATGGGCTCCTGTTACTTTAACTGAATTTTCCTCCTTTTTGGCCACGAGATCCTCCGGAGAAGAATGCCATCTAGCAAGGAAGAACCATAGCAGCTCTAGCAAAAGTCGTTGGTGTGATTTTCTTCTTATTGGGTTATGCGCTCCTGTTACTTTAACCGAAAATTCGTCTTTTCTGGCCACGTTATCCTCCGCAGAAGAATGCCACTTACCAAGGAAGGTCCCTAGCAGCTCAAGTACATGTCTTTGATGTGACTTTCTTGTTGGTGGGTTATGGGCTCCTGTTACTTTAACTGAAATTTCTTCCTGTGATAGCACGCGATCCTCCGGAGAAGAATGCCATCTAGCAAGCAAAAACTATAGCAGCTCTAGCAATAGTCTTTGGTGTGATTTTCTTCTTATTGGGTAATGCGCTCCTGTTACTTTAACCGAAAATTCGTCTTTTCTGGCCACGTTATCCTCCGCAGAAGAATGCCACTTACCAAGGAAGGTCCCTAGCAGCTCAAGTACATGTCTTTGATGTGGTTTTCTTGTTGAACGGTTATGGGCTCCTGTTACTTTAACTGAAATTTCCTCCTTTTTGGCCACGAGATCCTCAGGAGAAGAATGCCATCTAGCAAGGAAAAACCATAGCATCTCTAGCAAAAGTCTTTGGTGTGATTTTCTTCTTATTGGGTTATGCGCTCCTGTTACTTTAACCGAAAATTCGTCTTTTCTGGCCACGTTATCCTCCGCAGAAGAATGCCACTTACCAAGGAAGGTCCCTAGCAGCTCAAGTACATGTCTTTGATGTGATTTGCTTGTTGGTGGGTTATGGGCTCCTGTTACTTTAACTGAATTTTCCTCCTTTTTGGCCACGAGATCCTCCGGAGAAGAATGCCATCTAGCAAGGAAGAACCATAGCAGCTCTAGCAAAAGTCGTTGGTGTGATTTTCTTGTTGGTGGGTTATGGGCTCCTGTTACTTAAACCGAAAATTCGTCATTTCTGGCCACGTTATCCTCCGCAGAAGAATGCCACTTACCAAGGAAGGTCCCTAGCAGCTCAAGTACATGTCTTTGATGTGATTTTCTTGTTGATGGGTTATGGGCTCCTGTTACTTTAACTGAAATTTCCTCCTTTTTGGCCACGAGATCCTCCGGAGAAGAATGCCAGCTAGCAAGGAAGAACCATAGCAGCTCTAGCAAAAGTCGTTGGTGTGATTTTCTTCTTATTGGGTTATGCGCTCCTGTTACTTTAACCGAAAATTCGTCTTTTCTGGCCACGTTATCCTCCGCAGAAGAATGCCACTTACCAAGGAAGGTCCCTAGCAGCTCAAGTACATGTCTTTGATGTGATTTTCTTGTTGAACGGTTATGGGCTCCTGTTACTTTAAGTGAAATTTCTTTCTGTTTCGCCACGAGATCCTCCGGAGAAGAATGCCATCTAGCAAGCAAAAACCATAGCATCTCTAGCAGAAGTCTTTGATGTGATTTTCTTCTTATTGAGTTATGCGCTCCTGTTACTTTAACCGAAAATTCGTCTTTTCTGGCCACGTTATCCTCCGCAGAAGAATGCCACTTACCAAGGCAGGTCCCTAGCAGCTCAAGTACATGTCTTTGATGTGATTTTCTTGTTGAACGGTTATGGGCTCCTGTTACTTTAACTGAAATTTCCTCGTTTTTGGCCACGAGATCCTCCGGAGAAGAATGCCATCTAGCAAGGAAAAACCATAGCATCTCTAAAGTCGTTGGTGTGATTTTCTTCTTATTGGGTTATGCGCTCCTGTTACTTTAACCGAAAATTCGTCTTTTCTGGCCACGTTATTCTCCGCAGAAGAATGCCACTTACCAAGGAAGGTCCCTAGCAGCTCAAGTGCATGTCTTTGATGTGATTTTCTTGTTGGTAGTTATGTGCTCCTGTTACTTTAACTGAAATTTCCTCCTTTTTGGCCACGAGATCCTCAGGAGAAGAATGCCATCTAGCAAGGAAAAACCATAGCATCTCTAGCAAAAGTCTTTGGTGTGATTTTCTTCTTATTGGGTTATGCGCTCCTGTTACTTTAACCGAAAATTCGTCTTTTCTGGCCACGTTATCCTCCGCAGAAGAATGCCACTTACCAAGGAAGGTCCCTAGCAGCTCAAGTACATGTCTTTGATGTGATTTTCTTGTTGGTGGGTTATGGGCTCCTGTTACTTTAACTGAAATTTCCTCCTTTTTGGCCACGAGATCCTCCGGAGAAGAATGCCATCTCGCAAGGAAGAACATTAGCAGCTCTAGCAAAAGTCGTTGGTGTGATTTTCTTCTTATTGGGTTATGCGCTCCTGTTACTTTAGCCGAAAATTCGTCTTTTCTGGCCAGGTTATCCCCCGGAGAGGAATGCCACTTACCAAGGAAGGTCCCTAGCACCTCAAGTACATGTCTTTGATGTGATTTTCTTGTTGGTGGGTTATGGGCTCCTGTTACTTTAACTGAAATTTCTTCCTTTTTGGCTACGAAATCCTCCGGAGAAGAATGCCATCTAACAAGGAAGAACCATAGCAGCTCAAGCAAAAGTCTTTGGTGTGATTTTCTTCTTATTGGGTTATGCGCTCCTGTTACTTTAACCGAAAATTCGTCTTTTCTGGCCACGTTATCCTCCGCAGAAGAATGCCACTTACCAAGGAAGGTCCCTAGCAGCTCAAGTACATGTCTTTGATGTGATTTTCTTGTTGAACGGTTATGGGCTCCTGTTACTTTAACTGAATTTTCCTCCTTTTTGGCCACGAGATCCTCCGCAGAAGAATGCCATCTAGCAAGGAAGATTCATAGCAGCTCTAGCAAAAGTCGTTGGTGTGATTTTTTTCTTATTGGGTTATGCGCTCCTGTTACTTTAACCGAAAATTCGTCTTTTCTGGCCACGTTATCCTCCGCAGAAGAATGCCACTTACCAAGGAAGGTCCCTAGCAGCTCAAGTACATGTCTTTGATGTGATTTGCTTGTTGGTGGGTTATGGGCTCCTGTTACTTTCACTGAAAATTCTTCCGATTTGGCCACGAGATCCTCCGGAGAAGAATGCATTTAGCAAGGAAGATTCATAGCAGCTCTAGCAAAAGTCGTTGGTGTGATTTTTTTCTTATTGGGTTATGCGCTCCTGTTACTTTAACCGAAAATTCGTCTTTTCTGGCCACGTTATTCTCCGCAGAAGAATGCCACTTACCAAGGAAGGTCGCTAGCAGCACAAGTACATGTCTTTGATGTGATTTTCTTGTTGGTGCGTTATGGGCTCCTGTTACTTTACCTGGAATTTCTTCCTTCTTGCCCACGAGATCCTCTGGAGAAGAATGCCATCTAGCAAGGAAGAACCATAGCAGCTCCAGCAGAAGTCTTTGGTGTGATCTCCTTCTTATTGGGTTATGCGCTCCTGTTACTTTAACCGAAAATTCGTCTTTTCTGGCCACGTTATCCTCCGCAGAAGAATGCCACTTACCAAGGAAGGTCCCTAGCAGCTCAAGTACATGTCTTTGATGTGATTTTCTTGTTGGTGGGTTATGGGCTCCTGTTACTTTAACTGAATTTTCCTCCTTTTTGGCCACGAGATCCTCCGGAGAAGAATGCCATCTAGCAAGGAAGAACCATAGCAGCTCTAGCAAAAGTCGTTGGTGTGATTTTCTTGTTGGTGGGTTATGGGCTCCTGTTACTTAAACCGAAAATTCGTCATTTCTGGCCACGTTATCCTCCGCAGAAGAATGCCACTTACCAAGGGAGGTCCCTAGCAGCTCAAGTACATGTCTTTGATGTGATTTTCTTGTTGGTGGGTTATGGGCTCCTGTTACTTTAGCAGAAATTGCTTCCTTCTTGGCCACGAGATCCTCCGGAGAAGAATGCCATCTAGCAAGGAAGAACCAGAACAGCTCTAGCAAAAGTCTTTGGTGTGATTTTCTTCTTATTGGGTTATGCGCTCCTGTTACTTTAACCGAAAATTCGTCATTTCTGGCCACGTTATCCTCCGCAGAAGAATGCCACTTACCAAGGCAGGTCCCTAGCAGCTCAAGTCCATGTCTTTGATGTTATTTTCTTTTCTTGTTGGTGGGTTATGGGCTCCTGTTACTTTAACAGAAATTTCCTCCTTTTTGGCCACGAGATCCTCAGGAGAAGAATGCCATCTAGCAAGGAAAAATCATAGCAGCTCTAGCAAAAGTCGTTGGTGTGAGTTTCTTCTTATTGGGTTATGCGCTCCTGTTACTTTAACCGAAAATTCGTCTTTTCTGGCCACGTTATTCTCCGCAGAAGAATGCCACTTACCAAGGAAGGTCGCTAGCAGCTCAAGTACATGTCTTTGATGTGATTTTCTTGTTGGTGGGTTATGGGCTCCTGTTACTTTAACTGAAATTTCTTCCTTCTTGGCCACGAGATCCTCTGGAGAAGAATGCCATCTAGCAAGGAAGATTCATAGAAGCTCTAGCAAAAGTCTTTGATGTGATTTTCTTCTTATTGGGTTATGCGCTCCTGTTACTTTAATCGAAAATTCGTCTTTTCTGGCCACGTTATCCTCCGCAGAAGAATGCCACTTACCAAGGAAGGTCCCTAGCAGCTCAAGTACATGTCTTTGATGTGATTTGCTTGTTGGTGGGTTATGGGCTCCTGTTATTTTAACTGAAATTTCTTGCGATTTGGCCACGAGATCCTCCGCAGAAGAATGCCATCTAGCAAGGAAGAACCATAGCAGCTGTAGCAAAAGTCGTTGCTCTCATTTTCTTCTTATTGGGTTATGCGCTCCTGCTACTTTAACCGAAAATTCGTCTTTTCTGGCCACGTTATCCTCCGCAGAAGAATGCCACTTACCAAGGAAGGTCCCTAGCAGCTCAAGTACATGTCTTAGATGTGATTTTCTTGTTGGTGGGTTATGGGCTCCTGTTACTTTAGCGGAAATTGCTTCCTTCTTGGCCACGAGATCCTCCGGAGAAGAATGCCATCTAGCAAGGAAGAACCAGAACAGCTCTAGCAAAAGTCTGTGGTGTGATTTTCTTCTTATTGGGTTATGCGCTCCTGTTACTTTAACCGAAAATTCGTCTTAAATGGCCAGAGGATCCTCTGCAGAAGAAGAATGCCACTTACCAAGGAAGGTCCCTAGCAGCTCAAGTACATGTCTTTGATGTGATTTTCTTGTTGGTGGGTTATGAGCTCCTGTTACTTTAACTGAAATTTCTTCCTTCTTGGCCACGAGATCCTCTGGAGAAGAATGCCATCTAGCAAGGAAGATTCAGAGAAGCTCTAGCAAAAGTCTTTGATATAATTTTCTTCTTATTGGGTTATGCGCTCCTGTTACTTTAACCGAAAATTCGTCTTTTCTGGCCACGTTATCCTCCGCAGAAGAATGCCACTTACCAAGGAAGGTCCCTAGCAGCTCAAGTACATGTCTTTGATGTGATTTGCTTGTTGGTGGGTTATGGGCTCCTGTTACTTTAACTGAAATTTCTTCCTTCTTGGCCACGATATCCTCCGGAGAAGAATGCCATCTAGCAAGGAAGAACCATAGCAGCTCAAGCAAAAGTCGTTGCTGTGATTTTCTTCTTATTGGGTTATGCGCTCCTGCTACTTTAACCGAAAATTCGTCTTTTCTGGCCACGTTATCCTCCGCAGAAGAATGCCACTTACCAAGGAAGGTCCCTAGCAGCTCAAGTACATGTCTTTGATGTGATTTTCTTGTTGGTGGGTTATGGGCTCCTGTTACCTTAGCAGAAATTGCTTCCTTCTTGGCCACGAGATCCTCCGGAGAAGAATGCCATCTAGCAAGGAAGAACCAGAACAGCTCTAGCAAAAGTCTTTGGTGTGATTTTCTTCTTATTGGGTTATGCGCTCCTGTTACTTTAACCGAAAATTCGTCTTAAATGGCCAGAGGATCCTCTGCAGAAGAAGAATGCCACTTACCAAGGAAGGTCCCTAGCAGCTCAAGTACATGTCTTTGATGTGATTTTCTTGTTGGTGGGTTATGGGCTCCTGTTACTTTAACTGAAATTTCTTCCTTTTTGGCCACGAGATCCTCTGGAGAAGAATGCTATTAAGCAAGGAAGAACCATAGCAGCTCTAGCAAAAGTCGTTGGTGTGATTTTCTTCTTTTTGGGTTATGCACTCCTGTTACTTTAACCGAAAATTCGTCTTTTCTGGCCACGTTATCCTCCGCAGAAGAATGCCACTTACCAAGGCAGGTCCCTAGCAGCTCAAGTACGTGTCTTTGATGTGATTTTCTTGTTGAACGGTTATGGGCTCCTGTTACTGTAACTGAAATTACCTCCTTTTTGGCCACGAGATCCTCAGGAGAAGAATGCCATCTAGCAAGGAAGAACCATAGCAGCTCAAGCAAAAGTCGTTGCTGTGATTTTCTTCTTATTGGGTTATGCGCTCCTGTTACTTTAACCGAAAATTCGTCATTTCTGGCCACGTAATCCTCCGCAGAAGAATGCCACTTACCAAGGAAGGTCTCTAGCAACACAAGTACATGTCTTTGATGTGTTTTTCTTGTTGGTGGGTTATGGGCTCCTGTTACTGTAACTGAAATTTCCTCCTTTTTGGCCGAGAGATCCTCCACAGAAGAATGCAATTTAGCAAGCAAGAACCATAGCAGCTCTAGCAAAAGTCTTTGGTGTGATTTGCTTCTTATTGGGTTATGCGCTCCTGTTACTCTAACCGAAAATTCGTCATTTCTGGCAACGTTATCCTCCGCAGAAGAATGCCACTTACCAAAAAAGGTCCCTGGCAGCTCAAGTACATGTCTTTGATGTGATTTTCTTGTTGGTGGGTTATGGGCTCCTGTTACTGTAACTGAAATTTCTTCCTTCTTGGCCACGAGATCCTCCGCAGAAGAATGCCATCTAGCAAGGAAGAACCATAACAGCTCTAACAAAAGTATTTGGTGCGATTTTCTTCTTATTGGGTTATGCGCTCCTGTTACTTTAACCGAAAATTCAGCTTTTCTGGCCACGTTATCCTCCGCAGAAGAATGCCACTTACCAAGGAAGATCCCTAGGAGCTCAAGTACGTGTCTTTGATGTGATTTTCTTGTTGAACGGTTATGGGCTCCTGTTACTTTAACAGAATTTTCCTCCTTTTTGGCCACGAGATCCTCCGCAGAAGAATGCCATCTAGCAAGGAAGAACCATAGCAGCTCTAGCCAAATGCGTTGGTGTGATTTTCTTCTTATTGGGTTATGCGCTCCTGTTACTTTAACCGAAAATTCGTCTTTCTGGCCACGTAATCCGCCGCAGCAGAATGCCACTTACCAAGGAAGGTCTCTAGCAACACAAGTACATGTCTTTGATGTGATTTTCTTGTTGGTGGGTTATGGGCTCCTGTTACTTTCACTGAAAATTCTTCCTTTTTGGGCACGATATCCTCCGGAATAGATTGCCATCTAGCAAGGAAGAACCATAACAGTTCTAGCAAAAGTCTTTGGTGTGATTTTCTTCTTATTGGGTTATGCGCTCCTGTTACTTTAACCGAAAATTCGTCTTTTCTGGCCACGTTATTCTCCGCAGAAGAATGCCACTTACCAAGGAAGGTCCCTAGCAGCTCAAGTACATGTCTTTGATGTGATTTTCTTGTTGGTGGGTTATGGGCTCCTGTTACTTTAACTGAAATTTCTTCCTTCTTGGCCACGAGATCCTCCGCAGAAGAATGCCATCTAGCAAGGAAGAACCATAACAGCTCTAGTAAAAGTATTTGGTGCGATTTTCTTCTTATTGGGTTATGCGCTCCTGTTACTTTAACCGAAAATTCGTCTTTTCTGGCCACGTTATCCTCCGCAGAAGAATGCCACTTACCAAGGAAGATCCCTAGCAGCTCAAGTACATGTCTTTGATGTGATTTTCTTCTTGGTGGGTTATGGGCTCTTGTTACTTTAACTGAAATTTCTTCCTTCTTGCTAACGAGATCCTCCGGAGAAGAATGCCATCTAGCAAGGAAGAACCATAGCAGCTCAAGCAAAAGTCGTTGCTGTGATTTTCTTCTTATTAGGTTATGCGCTCCTGTTACTTTAACCGAAAATTCCTCTTTTCTGGCCACGTTATCCTCCGCAGAAGAATGCCACTTACCAAGGAAGATCCCTAGCAGCTCAAGTACATGTCTTTGATGTGATTTTCTTGTTGGTGGGTTATGGGCTCTTGTTACTTTAACTGAAATTTCTTCCTTCTTGCTAACGAGATCCTCCGGAGAAGAATGCCATCTAGCAAGGAAGAACCATAGCAGCTCAAGCAAAATATTTTGGTGTGATTTTCTTCTTATTGGGTTATGCGCTCCTGTTACTTTAACCGAAAATTCCTCTTTTCTGGCCACGTTATCCTCCGCAGAAGAATGCTACTTACCAAGGAAGGTCCCTAGCAGCTCAAGTACATGTCTTTGATGTGATTTTCTTGTTGAAGGGTTATGGGCTCCTGTTACTTTAACTGAAATTTCCTCCTTCTTGGCCACGAGATCCTCCGCAGAAGAATGCCATCTAGCAAGGAAGAACCATAACAGCTCTAGCAAAAGTCTTTGGTGCGATTTTCTTCTTATTGGGTTATGCGCTCCTGTTACTTTAACCGAAAATTCGTCTTTCTGGCCACGTAATCCGCCGCAGCAGAATGCCACTTACCAAGGAAGGTCTCTAGCAACACAAGTACATGTCTTTGATGTGATTTTCTTGTTGGTGGGTTATGGGCTCCTGTTACTTTCACTGAAAATTCTTCCTTTTTGGGCACGATATCCTCCGGAATAGATTGCCATCTAGCAAGGAAGAACCATAACAGTTTTAGCAAAAGTCTTTGGTGTGATTTTCTTCTTATTGGGTTATGCGCTCCTGTTACTTTAACCGAAAATTCGTCTTTTCTGGCCACGTTATTCTCCGCAGAAGAATGCCACTTACCAAGGAAGGTCCCTAGCAGCTCAAGTACATGTCTTTGATGTGATTTTTTTGTTGGTGGGTTATGGGCTCATGTTACTTTAACTGAAATTTCCTCCCTTTAGGCCAAGAGATCCTCCGGAGAAGAATGCCATCTAGGAAGGAAAAACCATAACAGTTCTAGCAAAAGTCTTTGGTGTGATTTTCTTCTTATTGGGTTATGCGCTCCTGTTACTTTAACCGAAAATTCGTCTTTTCTGGCCACGTTATCCTCCGCAGCAGAATGCCACTTACCAAGGAAGGTCTCTTGCAATACAAGTACATGTCTTTGATGTGAATTTCTTGTTGGTGGGTTATGGGCTCCTGTTACTTTAACTGAAATTTCTTCCTTCTTGGCCACGAGATCCTCCGGAGAAGAATGCCATCTAGCAAGGAAAAACATAGCATCTCTAGCAGAAGTCTTTGATGTGATTTTCTTCTTATTGGGTTATGCGCTCCTGTTACTCTAACCGAAAATTCGTCTTTTCTGGCCACGTTATTCTCCGCAGAAGAATGCCACTTACCAAGGAAGGTCCCTAGCAGCTCAAGTACATGTCTTTGATGTGATTTTCTTGTTGGTGGGTTATGGGCTCTTGTTACTTTAACTGAAATTTCTTCCTTCTTGGCCACGATATCCTCCGGAGAAGAATGCCATCTAGCAAGGAAGAACCATAGCAGCTCAAGCAAAAGTCGTTGCTGTGATTTTCTTCTTATTGGGTTATGCGCTCCTGTTACTTTAACCGAAAATTCGTCTTTTCTGGCCACATTATTCTCCGCAGAAGAATGCCACTTACCAAGGAAGGTCCCTAGCAGCTCAAGTACATGTCTTTGATGTGATTTTCTTGTTGCTGGGTTATGGGCTCCTGTTACTTTAACTGAAATTTCTTACTTTTTAGCTACGAGATCCTCCAGAGAAGAATGCCATCTAGCAAGGAAAAACATAGCATCTCTAGCAGAAGTCTTTGATGTGATTTTCCTCTGATTGGGTTATGCGCTCCTGTTACTCTAACCGAAAATTCGTCTTTTCTGGCCACGTTATTCTCCGCAGAAGAATGCCACTTACCAAGGAAGGTCCCTAGCAGCTCAAGTACATGTCTTTGATGTGATTTTCTTGTTGGTGGGTTATGGGCTCCTGTAACTTTAACTGAAATTTCTTGCTTCTTGGCCACGATATCCTCCGGAGAAGAATGCCATCTAGCAAGCAAGAACCATAGCAGCTCTAGCAAAAGTCTTTGGTGTGATTTGCTTCTTATTGGGTTATGCGCTCCTGTTACTTTAACCGAAAATTCGTCTTTTCTGGCCACGTTATTCTCCGCAGAAGAATGCCACTTACCAAGGAAGGTCCCTAGCAGCTCAAGTACATGTCTTTGATGTGATTTTCTTGTTGGTGGTTTATGGGCTCCTGTTACTTTAACTGAAATTTCTTACTTTTTAGCCACGAGATCCTCCAGAGAAGAATGCCATCTAGCAGAGAAAAACATAGCATCCCTAGCAGAAGTCTTTGATGTGATTTTCTTCTTATTGGGTTATGCGCTCCTGTTACTTTAACCGAAAATTCGTCTTTTCTGGCCACGTTATTCTCCGCAGAAGAATGCCACTTACCAAGGAAGGTCCCTAGCAGCTCAAGTACATGTCTTTGATGTGATTTTCTTGTTGGTGGGTTATGGGCTCCTGTTACTTTAACTGAAATTTCTTCCTTCTTGGCCACGATATCCTCCGGAGAAGAATGCCATCTAGCAAGGAAGAACCATAGCAGCTCAAGCAAAAGTCGTTGCTGTGATTTTCTTCTTATTGGGTTATGCGCTCCTGTTACTTTAACCGAAAATTCGTCTTTTCTGGCCACGTTATTCTCCGCAGAAGAATGCCACTTACCAAGGAAGGTCCCTAGCAGCTCAAGTACATGTCTTTGATGTGATTTTCTTGTTGGTGGGTTATGGGCTCCTGTTACTTTAACTGAAATTTCTTACTTTTTAGCCACGAGATCCTCCAGAGAAGAATGCCATCTAGCAAGGAAAAACATAGCATCTCTAGCAGAAGTCTTTGATGTGATTTTCCTCTGATTGGGTTATGCGCTCCTGTTACTCTAACCAAAAATTCGTCTTTTCTGGCCACATTATTCTCCGCAGAAGAATACCACTTACCAAGGAAGATCTCTAGCAACACAAGTACATGTCTTTGATGTGTTTTTCTTGTTGGTGGGTTATGGGCTCCTGTTACTGTAACTGAAATTTCCTCCTTTTCGGCCGAGAGATCCTCCGCAGAAGAATGCCATCTAGCAAGCAAGAACCATAGCAGCTCTAGCAAAAGTCTTTGGTGTGATTTGCTTCTTATTGGGTTATGCGCTCCTGTTACTTTAACCGAAAATTCGTCATTTCTGGCAACGTTATCCTCCGCAGAAGAATGCCACTTACCAAAAAAGGTCCCTAGCAGCTCAAGTACATGTCTTTGATGTGATTTTCTTGTTGGTGGGTTATGGGCTCCTGTTACTGTAACTGAAGTTTCTTCCTTTTTGGCCACGAGATCCTCCGCAGAAGAATGCCATCTAGCAAGGAAGAACCATAACAGCTCTAACAAAAGTATTTGGTGCGATTTTCTTCTTATTGGGTTATGTGCTCCTGTTACTTTAACCGAAAATTCAGCTTTTCTGGCCACGTTATCCTCCGCAGAAGAATGCCACTTACCAAGGAAGATCCCTAGGAGCTCAAGTATATGTCTTTGATGTGATTTTCTTGTTGGTGGGTTATGGGCTCTTGTTACTTTAACTGAAATTTCTTCCTTCTTGCTAACGAGATCCTCCGGAGAAGAATGCCATCTAGCAAGGAAGAACCATAGCAGCTCAAGCAAAATATTTTGGTGTGATTTTCTTCTTATTGGGTTATGCGCTCCTGTTACTTTAACCGAAAATTCGTCTTTCTGGCCACGTAATCCGCCGCAGCAGAATGCCACTTACCAAGGAAGGTCTCTAGCAACACAAGTACATGTCTTTGATGTGATTTTCTTGTTGGTGGGTTATGGGCGCCTGTTACTTTCACTGCAAATTCTTCCTTTTTGGGCACGATATCCTCCGGAGTAGATTACCATCTAGCAAGGAAGAACCATCACAGTTCTAGCAAAAGTCTTTGGTGTGATTTTCTTCTTATTGGGTTATGCGCTCCTGTTACTTTAACCGAAAATTCCTCTTTTCTGGCCACGATATCCTCCGGAGAAGAATGCCATCTAGCAAGGAAAAACATAGCATCTCAAGCAAAAGTCGTTGCTGTGATTTTCTCCTTATTGGGTTATGCGCTCCTGTTACTTTAACCGAAAATTCGTCTTTTCTGGCCACGTTATTCTCCGCAGAAGAATGCCACTTACCAAGGAAGGTCCCTAGCAGCTCAAGTACATGTCTTTGATGTGATTTTCTTGTTGGTGGGTTATGGGCTCCTGTTACTTTAACTGAAATTTCTTACTTTTTAGCCACGAGATCCTCCAGAGAAGAATGCCATCTAGCAGAGAAAAACATAGCATCCCTAGCAGAAGTCTTTGATGTGATTTTCTTCTTATTGGGTTATGCGCTCCTGTTACTCTAACCGAAAATTCGTCTTTTCTGGCCACGTTATTCTCCGCAGAAGAATGCCACTTACCAAGGAAGGTCCCTAGCAGCTCAAGTACATGTCTTTGATGTGATTTTCTTGTTGGTGGGTTATGGGCTCCTGTTACTTTAACTGAAATTTCTTCCTTCTTGGCCACGATATCCTCCGGAGAAGAATGCCATCTAGCAAGGAAGAACCATAGCAGCTCAAGCAAAAGTCGTTGCTGGGATTTTCTTCTTATTGGGTTATGCGCTCCTGTTACTTTAACCGAAAATTCGTCTTTTCTGGCCACGTTATTCTCCGCAGAAGAATGCCACTTACCAAGGAAGGTCCCTAGCAGCTCAAGTACATGTCTTTGATGTGATTTTCTTGTTGGTGGGTTATGGGCTCCTGTTACTTTAACTGAAATTTCTTACTTTTTAGCCACGAGATCCTCCAGAGAAGAATGCCATCTAGCAAGGAAAAACATAGCATCTCTAGCAGAAGTCTTTGATGTGATTTTCCTCTGATTGGGTTATGCGCTCCTGTTACTCTAACCAAAAATTCGTCTTTTCTGGCCACATTATTCTCCGCAGAAGAATACCACTTACCAAGGAAGATCTCTAGCAACACAAGTACATGTCTTTGATGTGTTTTTCTTGTTGGTGGGTTATGGGCTCCTGTTACTGTAACTGAAATTTCCTCCTTTTTGGCCGAGAGATCCTCCGCAGAAGAATGCCATCTAGCAAGCAAGAACCATAGCAGCTCTAGCAAAAGTCTTTGGTGTGATTTGCTTCTTATTGGGTTATGCGCTCCTGTTACTTTAACCGAAAATTCGTCATTTCTGGCAACGTTATCCTCCGCAGAAGAATGCCACTTACCAAAAAAGGTCCCTAGCAGCTCAAGTACATGTCTTTGATGTGATTTTCTTGTTGGTGGGTTATGGGCTCCTGTTACTGTAACTGAAGTTTCTTCCTTCTTGGCCACGAGATCCTCCGCAGAAGAATGCCATCTAGCAAGGAAGAACCATAACAGCTCTAACAAAAGTATTTGGTGCGATTTTCTTCTTATTGGGTTATGTGCTCCTGTTACTCTAACCGAAAATTCAGCTTTTCTGGCCACGTTATCCTCCGCAGAAGAATGCCACTTACCAAGGAAGATCCCTAGCAGCTCAAGTACATGTCTTTGATGTGATTTTCTTGTTGGTGGGTTATGGGCTCTTGTTACTTTAACTGAAATTTCTTCTTTCTTGCTAACGAGATCCTCCGGAGAAGAATGGCATATAGCAAGGAAGAACCATAGCAGCTCAAGCAAAATATTTTGGTGTGATTTTCTTCTTATTGGGTTATGCGCTCCTGTTACTTTAACCGAAAATTCGTCTTTTCTGGCCACGTTATCTTCCGCAGAAGAATGCCACTTACCAAGGAAGATCCCTAGGAGCTCAAGTATATGTCTTTGATGTGATTTTCTTGTTGGTGGGTTATGGGCTCTTGTTACTTTAACTGAAATTTCTTCCTTCTTGCTAACGAGATCCTCCGGAGAAGAATGCCATCTAGCAAGGAAGAACCATAGCAGCTCAAGCAAAATATTTTGGTGTGATTTTCTTCTTATTGGGTTATGCGCTCCTGTTACTTTAACCGAAAATTCGTCTTTCTGGCCACGTAATCCGCCGCAGCAGAATGCCACTTACCAAGGAAGGTCTCTAGCAACACAAGTACATGTCTTTGATGTGATTTTCTTGTTGGTGGGTTATGGGCGCCTGTTACTTTCACTGCAAATTCTTCCTTTTTCGGCACGATATCCTCCGGAGTAGATTACCATCTAGCAAGGAAGAACCATCACAGTTCTAGCAAAAGTCTTTGGTGTGATTTTCTTCTTATTGGGTTATGCGCTCCTGTTACTTTAACCGAAAATTCCTCTTTTCTGGCCACGTTATCCTCCGCAGAAGAATGCCACTTACCAAGGAAGGTCCCTAGCAGCTCAAGTACATGTCTTTGATGTGATTTTCTTGTTGAAGGGTTATGGGCTCCTGTTACTTTAACTGAAATTTCCTCCTTTTTGGCCACGAGATCCTCCGCAGAAGAATGCCATCTAGCAAGGAAGAACCATAACAGCTCTAGCAAAAGCCTTTGGTGCGATTTTCTTCTTATTGTTTTATGCGCTCCTGTTACTTTAACCGAAAATTCGTCTTTCTGGCCACGTAATCCGCCGCAGCAGAATGCCACTTACCAAGGAAGGTCCCTAGCACCTCAAGTACATGTCTTTAATGTGATGAGGGTTATGGGCTCCTGTTACTTTAACTGATGTTTCTTCCTTTTGGGCCACGATATCCTCCGGAGAAGAATGCCATCTAGCAAGGAAGAACCATAGCAGATCAAGCAAAAGTCGTTGCTGTGATTTTCTTCTTATTGGGTTATGCGCTCCTGTTACTTTAACCAAAAATTCGTCTTTTCTGGCCACATTATTCTCCGCAGAAGAATGCCACTTACCAAGGAAGGCCCCTAGCAGCTCAAGTACATGTCTTTGATGTGATTTTCTTGTTGAAGGGTTATGGGCTCCTGTTACTTTAACTGAAAGTTCCTCTTTTTTGGCCACGAGATCCTCCGGAGAAGAATGCCATCTAGCAAGGAAGAACCATAACAGCTCTAGCAAAAGTCTTTGGTGCGATTTTCTTCTTATTGGGTTATGCGCTCCTGTTACTTTAACCGAAAATTCGTCTTTTCTGGCCACGTTATCCTCCGCAGAAGAATGCCACTTACCAAGGAAGGTCCCTAGCAGCTCAAGTACATGTCTTTGATGTGATTTTCTTGTTGGTGGGTTATGGGCTCCTGTTACTGTAACTGAAGTTTCTTCCTTCTTGGCCACGAGATCCTCCGCAGAAGAATGCCATCTAGCAAGGAAGAACCACAACAGCTCTAGCAAAAGTATTTGGTGCGATTTTCTTCTTATTGGGTTATGCGCTCCTGTTACTTTTACCGAAAATTCAGCTTTTCTGGCCACGTTATCCTCCGCAGAAGAATGCCACTTACCAAGGAAGATCCCTAGCAGCTCAAGTACATGTCTTTGATGTGATTTTCTTGTTGGTGGGTTATGGGCTCTTGTTACTTTAACTGAAATTTCTTCCTTCTTGCCCATGAGATCCTCCGGAGAAGAATGTCATCTAGCAAGGAAGAACCATAGCAGCTCAAGCAAAAGTCTTTGGTGTGATTTTCTTCTTATTGGGTTATGCGCTCCTGTTACTTTAATCGAAAATTCGTCTTTTCTGGCCACGTTATCCTCCGCAGAAGAATGCCACTTACCAAGGAAGGTCCCTAGCAGCTCAAGTACATGTCTTTGATGTGATTTGCTTGTTGGTGGGTTATGGGCTCCTGTTATTTTAACTGAAATTTCTTGCGATTTGGCCACGAGATCCTCCGCAGAAGAATGCCATCTAGCAAGGAAGAACCATAGCAGCTGTAGCAAAAGTCGTTGGTCTCATTTTCTTCTTATTGGGTTATGCGCTCCTGTTACTTTAACCGAAAATTCAGCTTTTCTGGCCACGTTATCCTCCGCAGAAGAATGCCACTTACCAAGGAAGATCCCTAGGAGCTCAAGTACGTGTCTTTGATGTTATTTTCTTTTCTTGTTGGTGGGTTATGGGCTCCTGTTACTTTAACAGAAATTTCCTCCTTTTTGGCCACGAGATCCTCAGGAGAAGAATGCCATCTAGCAAGGAAAAATCATAGCAGCTCTAGCAAAAGTCGTTGGTGTGAGTTTCTTCTTATTGGGTTATGCGCTCCTGTTACTTTAACCGAAAATTCGTCTTTTCTGGCCACGTTATTCTCCGCAGAAGAATGCCACTTACCAAGGAAGGTCGCTAGCAGCTCAAGTACATGTCTTTGATGTGATTTTCTTGTTGGTGGGTTATGGGCTCCTGTTACTTTAACTGAAATTTCTTCCTTCTTGGCCACGAGATCCTCTGGAGAAGAATGCCATCTAGCAAGGAAGATTCATAGAAGCTCTAGCAAAAGTCTTTGATGTGATTTTCTTCTTATTGGGTTATGCGCTCCTGTTACTTTAATCGAAAATTCGTCTTTTCTGGCCACGTTATCCTCCGCAGAAGAATGCCACTTACCAAGGAAGGTCCCTAGCAGCTCAAGTACATGTCTTTGATGTGATTTGCTTGTTGGTGGGTTATGGGCTCCTGTTATTTTAACTGAAATTTCTTGCGATTTGGCCACGAGATCCTCCGCAGAAGAATGCCATCTAGCAAGGAAGAACCATAGCAGCTGTAGCAAAAGTCGTTGGTCTCATTTTCTTCTTATTGGGTTATGCGCTCCTGCTACTTTAACCGAAAATTCGTCTTTTCTGGCCACGTTATCCTCCGCAGAAGAATGCCACTTACCAAGGAAGGTCCCTAGCAGCTCAAGTACATGTCTTAGATGTGATTTTCTTGTTGGTGGGTTATGGGCTCCTGTTACTTTAGCGGAAATTGCTTCCTTCTTGGCCACGAGATCCTCCGGAGAAGAATGCCATCTAGCAAGGAAGAACCAGAACAGCTCTAGCAAAAGTCTTTGGTGTGATTTTCTTCTTATTGGGTTATGCGCTCCTGTTACTTTAACCGAAAATTCGTCTTAAATGGCCAGAGGATCCTCTGCAGAAGAAGAATGCCACTTACCAAGGAAGGTCCCTAGCAGCTCAAGTACATGTCTTTGATGTGATTTTCTTGTTGGTGGGTTATGAGCTCCTGTTATTTTAACTGAAATTTCTTCCTTCTTGGCCACGAGATCCTCTGGAGAAGAATGCCATCTAGCAAGGAAGATTCAGAGAAGCTCTAGCAAAAGTCTTTGATATAATTTTCTTCTTATTGGGTTATGCGCTCCTGTTACTTTAACCGAAAATTCGTCTTTTCTGGCCACGTTATCCTCCGCAGAAGAATGCCACTTACCAAGGAAGGTCCCTAGCAGCTCAAGTACATGTCTTTGATGTGATTTGCTTGTTGGTGGGTTATGGGCTCCTGTTACTTTAACTGAAATTTCTTCCTTCTTGGCCACGATATCCTCCGGAGAAGAATGCCATCTAGCAAGGAAGAACCATAGCAGCTCAAGCAAAAGTCGTTGCTGTGATTTTCTTCTTATTGGGTTATGCGCTCCTGCTACTTTAACCGAAAATTCGTCTTTTCTGGCCACGTTATCCTCCGCAGAAGAATGCCACTTACCAAGGAAGGTCCCTAGCAGCTCAAGTACATGTCTTTGATGTGATTTTCTTGTTGGTGGGTTATGGGCTCCTGTTACTTTAGCAGAAATTGCTTCCTTCTTGGCCACGAGATCCTCCGGAGAAGAATGCCATCTAGCAAGGAAGAACCATAGCAGCTCTACCAAAAGTCTTTGGTGTGATTTTCTTCTTATTGGGTTATGCGCTCCTGTTACTTTAACCGAAAATTCGTCTTAAATGGCCAGAGGATCCTCTGCAGAAGAAGAATGCCACTTACCAAGGAAGGTCCCTAGCAGCTCAAGTACATGTCTTTGATGTGATTTTCTTGTTGGTGGGTTATGGGCTCCTGTTACTTTAACTGAAATTTCTTCCTTTTTGGCCACGAGATCCTCTGGAGAAGAATGCTATTAAGCAAGGAAGAACCATAGCAGCTCTAGCAAAAGTCGTTGGTGTGATTTTCTTCTTTTTGGGTTATGCACTCCTGTTACTTTAACCGAAAATTCGTCTTTTCTGGCCACGTTATCCTCCGCAGAAGAATGCCACTTACCAAGGCAGGTCCCTAGCAGCTCAAGTACGTGTCTTTGATGTGATTTTCTTGTTGAACGGTTATGGGCTCCTGTTACTGTAACTGAAATTTCCTCCTTTTTGGCCACGAGATCCTCAGGAGAAGAATGCCATCTAGCAAGGAAGAACCATAGCAGCTCAAGCAAAAGTCGTTGCTGTGATTTTCTTCTTATTGGGTTATGCGCTCCTGTTACTTTAACCGAAAATTCTTCATTTCTGGCCACGTAATCCTCCGCAGAAGAATGCCACTTACCAAGGAAGGTCTCTAGCAACACAAGTACATGTCTTTGATGTGTTTTTCTTGTTGGTGGGTTATGGGCTCCTGTTACTGTAACTGAAATTTCCTCCTTTTTGGCCGAGAGATCCTCCACAGAAGAATGCAATTTAGCAAGCAAGAACCATAGCAGCTCTAGCAAAAGTCTTTGGTGTGATTTGCTTCTTATTGGGTTATGCGCTCCTGTTACTCTAACCGAAAATTCGTCATTTCTGGCAACGTTATCCTCCGCAGAAGAATGCCACTTACCAAAAAAGGTCCCTGGCAGCTCAAGTACATGTCTTTGATGTGATTTTCTTGTTGGTGGGTTATGGGCTCCTGTTACTGTAACTGAAATTTCTTCCTTCTTGGCCACGAGATCCTCCGCAGAAGAATGCCATCTAGCAAGGAAGAACCATAACAGCTCTAACAAAAGTATTTGGTGCGATTTTCTTCTTATTGGGTTATGCGCTCCTGTTACTTTAACCGAAAATTCAGCTTTTCTGGCCACGTTATCCTCCGCAGAAGAATGCCACTTACCAAGGAAGATCCCTAGGAGCTCAAGTACGTGTCTTTGATGTGATTTTCTTGTTGAACGGTTATGGGCTCCTGTTACTTTAACAGAATTTTCCTCCTTTTTGGCCACGAGATCCTCCGCAGAAGAATGCCATCTAGCAAGGAAGAACCATAGCAGCTCTAGCCAAATGCGTTGGTGTGATTTTCTTCTTATTGGGTTATGCGCTCCTGTGACTTTAACCGAAAATTCGTCTTTCTGGCCACGTAATCCGCCGCAGCAGAATGCCACTTACCAAGGAAGGTCTCTAGCAACACAAGTACATGTCTTTGATGTGATTTTCTTGTTGGTGGGTTATGGGCTCCTGTTACTTTCACTGAAAATTCTTCCTTTTTGGGCACGATATCCTCCGGAATAGATTGCCATCTAGCAAGGAAGAACCATAACAGTTCTAGCAAAAGTCTTTGGTGTGATTTTCTTCTTATTGGGTTATGCGCTCCTGTTACTTTAACCGAAAATTCGTCTTTTCTGGCCACGTTATTCTCCGCAGAAGAATGCCACTTACCAAGGAAGGTCCCTAGCAGCTCAAGTACATGTCTTTGATGTGATTTTCTTGTTGGTGGGTTATGGGCTCCTGTTACTTTAACTGAAGTTTCTTCCTTCTTGGCCACGAGATCCTCCGCAGAAGAATGCCATCTAGCAAGGAAGAACCATAACAGCTCTAGCAAAAGTATTTGGTGCGATTTTCTTCTTATTGGGTTATGCGCTCCTGTTACTTTAACCGAAAATTCGTCTTTTCTGGCCACGTTATCCTCCGCAGAAGAATGCCACTTACCAAGGAAGATCCCTAGTAGCTCAAGTACATGTCTTTGATGTGATTTTCTTCTTGGTGGGTTATGGGCTCTTGTTACTTTAACTGAAATTTCTTCCTTCTTGCTAACGAGATCCTCCGGAGAAGAATGCCATCTAGCAAGGAAGAACCATAGCAGCTCAAGCAAAAGTCGTTGCTGTGATTTTCTTCTTATTAGGTTATGCGCTCCTGTTACTTTAACCGAAAATTCCTCTTTTCTGGCCACGTTATCCTCCGCAGAAGAATGCCACTTACCAAGGAAGATCCCTAGCAGCTCAAGTACATGTCTTTGATGTGATTTTCTTGTTGGTGGGTTATGGGCTCTTGTTACTTTAACTGAAATTTCTTCCTTCTTGCTAACGAGATCCTCCGGAGAAGAATGCCATCTAGCAAGGAAGAACCATAGCAGCTCAAGCAAAATATTTTGGTGTGATTTTCTTCTTATTGGGTTATGCGCTCCTGTTACTTTAACCGAAAATTCCTCTTTTCTGGCCACGTTATCCTCCGCAGAAGAATGCTACTTACCAAGGAAGGTCCCTAGCAGCTCAAGTACATGTCTTTGATGTGATTTTCTTGTTGAAGGGTTATGGGCTCCTGTTACTTTAACTGAAATTTCCTCCTTCTTGGCCACGAGATCCTCCGCAGAAGAATGCCATCTAGCAAGGAAGAACCATAACAGCTCTAGCAAAAGTCTTTGGTGCGATTTTCTTCTTATTGGGTTATGCGCTCCTGTTACTTTAACCGAAAATTCGTCTTTCTGGCCACGTAATCCGCCGCAGCAGAATGCCACTTACCAAGGAAGGTCTCTAGCAACACAAGTACATGTCTTTGATGTGATTTTCTTGTTGGTGGGTTATGGGCTCCTGTTACTTTCACTGAAAATTCTTCCTTTTTGGGCACGATATCCTCCGGAATAGATTGCCATCTAGCAAGGAAGAACCATAACAGTTCTAGCAAAAGTCTTTGGTGTGATTTTCTTCTTATTGGGTTATGCGCTCCTGTTACTTTAACCGAAAATTCGTCTTTTCTGGCCACGTTATCCTCCGCAGAAGAATGCCACTTACCAAGGAAGGTCCCTAGCAGCTCAAGTACATGTCTTTGATGTGATTTTTTTGTTGGTGGGTTATGGGCTCATGTTACTTTAACTGAAATTTCCTCCCTTTAGGCCAAGAGATCCTCCGGAGAAGAATGCCATCTAGCAAGGAAAAACCATAACAGTTCTAGCAAAAGTCTTTGGTGTGATTTTCTTCTTATTGGGTTATGCGCTCCTGTTACTTTAACCGAAAATTCGTCTTTTCTGGCCACGTTATCCTCCGCAGCAGAATGCCACTTACCAAGGAAGGTCTCTTGCAATACAAGTACATGTCTTTGATGTGAATTTCTTGTTGGTGGGTTATGGGCTCCTGTAACTTTAACTGAAATTTCTTGCTTCTTGGCCACGATATCCTCCGGAGAAGAATGCCATCTAGCAAGGAGAAACATAGCATCTCTAGCAGAAGTCTTTGATGTGATTTTCTTCTTATTGGGTTATGCGCTCCTGTTACTCTAACCGAAAATTCGTCTTTTCTGGCCACGTTATTCTCCGCAGAAGAATGCCACTTACCAAGGAAGGTCCCTAGCAGCTCAAGTACATGTCTTTGATGTGATTTTCTTGTTGGTGGGTTATGGGCTCTTGTTACTTTAACTGAAATTTCTTCCTTCTTGGCCACGATATCCTCCGGAGAAGAATGCCATCTAGCAAGGAAGAACCATAGCAGCTCAAGCAAAAGTCGTTGCTGTGATTTTCTTCTTATTTGGTTATGCGCTCCTGTTACTTTAACCGAAAATTCGTCTTTTCTGGCCACATTATTCTCCGCAGAAGAATGCCACTTACCAAGGAAGGTCCCTAGCAGCTCAAGTACATGTCTTTGATGTGATTTTCTTGTTGCTGGGTTATGGGCTCCTGTTACTTTAACTGAAATTTCTTACTTTTTAGCTACGAGATCCTCCAGCGAAGAATGCCATCTAGCAAGGAAAAACATAGCATCTCTAGCAGAAGTCTTTGATGTGATTTTCCTCTGATTGGGTTATGCGCTCCTGTTACTCTAACCGAAAATTCGTCTTTTCTGGCCACGTTATTCTCCGCAGAAGAATGCCACTTACCAAGGAAGGTCCCTAGCAGCTCAAGTACATGTCTTTGATGTGATTTTCTTGTTGGTGGGTTATGGGCTCCTGTAACTTTAACTGAAATTTCTTGCTTCTTGGCCACGATATCCTCCGGAGAAGAATGCCATCTAGCAAGCAAGAACCATAGCAGCTCTAGCAAAAGTCTTTGGTGTGATTTGCTTCTTATTGGGTTATGCGCTCCTGTTACTTTAACCGAAAATTCGTCTTTTCTGGCCACGTTATTCTCCGCAGAAGAATGCCACTTACCAAGGAAGGTCCCTAGCAGCTCAAGTACATGTCTTTGATGTGATTTTCTTGTTGGTGGTTTATGGGCTCCTGTTACTTTAACTGAAATTTCTTACTTTTTAGCCACGAGATCCTCCAGAGAAGAATGCCATCTAGCAGAGAAAAACATAGCATCCCTAGCAGAAGTCTTTGATGTGATTTTCTTCTTATTGGGTTATGCGCTCCTGTTACTCTAACCGAAAATTCGTCTTTTCTGGCCACGTTATTCTCCGCAGAAGAATGCCACTTACCAAGGAAGGTCCCTAGCAGCTCAAGTACATGTCTTTGATGTGATTTTCTTGTTGGTGGGTTATGGGCTCCTGTTACTTTAACTGAAATTTCTTCCTTCTTGGCCACGATATCCTCCGGAGAAGAATGCCATCTAGCAAGGAAGAACCATAGCAGCTCAAGCAAAAGTCGTTGCTGTGATTTTCTTCTTATTGGGTTATGCGCTCCTGTTACTTTAACCGAAAATTCGTCTTTTCTGGCCACGTTATTCTCCGCAGAAGAATGCCACTTACCAAGGAAGGTCCCTAGCAGCTCAAGTACATGTCTTTGATGTGATTTTCTTGTTGGTGGGTTATGGGCTCCTGTTACTTTAACTGAAATTTCATACTTTTTAGCCACGAGATCCTCCAGAGAAGAATGCCATCTAGCAAGGAAAAACATAGCATCTCTAGCAGAAGTCTTTGATGTGATTTTCCTCTGATTGGGTTATGCGCTCCTGTTACTCTAACCAAAAATTCGTCTTTTCTGGCCACATTATTCTCCGCAGAAGAATACCACTTACCAAGGAAGATCTCTAGCAACACAAGTACATGTCTTTGATGTGTTTTTCTTGTTGGTGGGTTATGGGCTCCTGTTACTGTAACTGAAATTTCCTCCTTTTTGGCCGAGAGATCCTCCGCAGAAGAATGCCATCTAGCAAGCAAGAACCATAGCAGCTCTAGCAAAAGTCTTTGGTGTGATTTGCTTCTTATTGGGTTATGCGCTCCTGTTACTTTAACCGAAAATTCGTCATTTCTGGCAACGTTATCCTCCGCAGAAGAATGCCACTTACCAAAAAAGGTCCCTAGCAGCTCAAGTACATGTCTTTGATGTGATTTTCTTGTTGGTGGGTTATGGGCTCCTGTTACTGTAACTGAAGTTTCTTCCTTTTTGGCCACGAGATCCTCCGCAGAAGAATGCCATCTAGCAAGGAAGAACCATAACAGCTCTAACAAAAGTATTTGGTGCGATTTTCTTCTTATTGGGTTATGTGCTCCTGTTACTTTAACCGAAAATTCAGCTTTTCTGGCCACGTTATCCTCCGCAGAAGAATGCCACTTACCAAGGAAGATCCCTAGCAGCTCAAGTACATGTCTTTGATGTGATTTTCTTGTTGGTGGGTTATGGGCTCTTGTTACTTTAACTGAAATTTCTTCTTTCTTGCTAACGAGATCCTCCGGAGAAGAATGGCATATAGCAAGGAAGAACCATAGCAGCTCAAGCAAAATATTTTGGTGTGATTTTCTTCTTATTGGGTTATGCGCTCCTGTTACTTTAACCGAAAATTCCTCTTTTCTGGCCACGTTATCTTCCGCAGAAGAATGCCACTTACCAAGGAAGATCACTAGGAGCTCAAGTATATGTCTTTGATGTGATTTTCTTGTTGGTGGGTTATGGGCTCTTGTTACTTTAACTGAAATTTCTTCCTTCTTGCTAACGAGATCCTCCGGAGAAGAATGCCATCTAGCAAGGAAGAACCATAGCAGCTCAAGCAAAATATTTTGGTGTGATTTTCTTCTTATTGGGTTATGCGCTCCTGTTACTTTAACCGAAAATTCGTCTTTCTGGCCACGTAATCCGCCGCAGCAGAATGCCACTTACCAAGGAAGGTCTCTAGCAACACAAGTACATGTCTTTGATGTGATTTTCTTGTTGGTGGGTTATGGGCGCCTGTTACTTTCACTGCAAATTCTTCCTTTTTGGGCACGATATCCTCCGGAGTAGATTACCATCTAGCAAGGAAGAACCATCACAGTTCTAGCAAAAGTCTTTGGTGTGATTTTCTTCTTATTGGGTTATGCGCTCCTGTTACTTTAACCGAAAATTCCTCTTTTCTGGCCACGATATCCTCCGGAGAAGAATGCCATCTAGCAAGGAAAAACATAGCATCTCAAGCAAAAGTCGTTGCTGTGATTTTCTCCTTATTGGGTTATGCGCTCCTGTTACTTTAACCGAAAATTCGTCTTTTCTGGCCACGTTATTCTCCGCAGAAGAATGCCACTTACCAAGGAAGGTCCCTAGCAGCTCAAGTACATGTCTTTGATGTGATTTTCTTGTTGGTGGGTTATGGGCTCCTGTTACTTTAACTGAAATTTCTTACTTTTTAGCCACGAGATCCTCCAGAGAAGAATGCCATCTAGCAGAGAAAAACATAGCATCCCTAGCAGAAGTCTTTGATGTGATTTTCTTCTTATTGGGTTATGCGCTCCTGTTACTCTAACCGAAAATTCGTCTTTTCTGGCCACGTTATTCTCCGCAGAAGAATGCCACTTACCAAGGAAGGTCCCTAGCAGCTCAAGTACATGTCTTTGATGTGATTTTCTTGTTGGTGGGTTATGGGCTCCTGTTACTTTAACTGAAATTTCTTCCTTCTTGGCCACGATATCCTCCGGAGAAGAATGCCATCTAGCAAGGAAGAACCATAGCAGCTCAAGCAAAAGTCGTTGCTGGGATTTTCTTCTTATTGGGTTATGCGCTCCTGTTACTTTAACCGAAAATTCGTCTTTTCTGGCCACGTTATTCTCCGCAGAAGAATGCCACTTACCAAGGAAGGTCCCTAGCAGCTCAAGTACATGTCTTTGATGTGATTTTCTTGTTGGTGGGTTATGGGCTCCTGTTACTTTAACTGAAATTTCTTACTTTTTAGCCACGAGATCCTCCAGAGAAGAATGCCATCTAGCAAGGAAAAACATAGCATCTCTAGCAGAAGTCTTTGATGTGATTTTCCTCTGATTGGGTTATGCGCTCCTGTTACTCTAACCAAAAATTCGTCTTTTCTGGCCACATTATTCTCCGCAGAAGAATACCACTTACCAAGGAAGATCTCTAGCAACACAAGTACATGTCTTTGATGTGTTTTTCTTGTTGGTGGGTTATGGGCTCCTGTTACTGTAACTGAAATTTCCTCCTTTTTGGCCGAGAGATCCTCCGCAGAAGAATGCCATCTAGCAAGCAAGAACCATAGCAGCTCTAGCAAAAGTCTTTGGTGTGATTTGCTTCTTATTGGGTTATGCGCTCCTGTTACTTTAACCGAAAATTCGTCATTTCTGGCAACGTTATCCTCCGCAGAAGAATGCCACTTACCAAAAAAGGTCCCTAGCAGCTCAAGTACATGTCTTTGATGTGATTTTCTTGTTGGTGGGTTATGGGCTCCTGTTACTGTAACTGAAATTTCTTCCTTCTTGGCCACGAGATCCTCCGCAGAAGAATGCCATCTAGCAAGGAAGAACCATAACAGCTCTAACAAAAGTATTTGGTGCGATTTTCTTCTTATTGGGTTATGTGCTCCTGTTACTTTAACCGAAAATTCAGCTTTTCTGGCCACGTTATCCTCCGCAGAAGAATGCCACTTACCAAGGAAGATCCCTAGCAGCTCAAGTACATGTCTTTGATGTGATTTTCTTGTTGGTGGGTTATGGGCTCTTGTTACTTTAACTGAAATTTCTTCTTTCTTGCTAACGAGATCCTCCGGAGAAGAATGGCATATAGCAAGGAAGAACCATAGCAGCTCAAGCAAAATATTTTGGTGTGATTTTCTTCTTATTGGGTTATGCGCTCCTGTTACTTTAACCGAAAATTCGTCTTTTCTGGCCACGTTATCTTCCGCAGAAGAATGCCACTTACCAAGGAAGATCCCTAGGAGCTCAAGTATATGTCTTTGATGTGATTTTCTTGTTGGTGGGTTATGGGCTCTTGTTACTTTAACTGAAATTTCTTCCTTCTTGCTAACGAGATCCTCCGGAGAAGAATGCCATCTAGCAAGGAAGAACCATAGCAGCTCAAGCAAAATATTTTGGTGTGATTTTCTTCTTATTGGGTTATGCGCTCCTGTTACTTTAACCGAAAATTCGTCTTTCTGGCCACGTAATCCGCCGCAGCAGAATGCCACTTACCAAGGAAGGTCTCTAGCAACACAAGTACATGTCTTTGATGTGATTTTCTTGTTGGTGGGTTATGGGCGCCTGTTACTTTCACTGCAAATTCTTCCTTTTTGGGCACGATATCCTCCGGAGTAGATTACCATCTAGCAAGGAAGAACCATCACAGTTCTAGCAAAAGTCTTTGGTGTGATTTTCTTCTTATTGTTTTATGCGCTCCTGTTACTTTAACCGAAAATTCGTCTTTCTGGCCACGTAATCCGCCGCAGCAGAATGCCACTTACCAAGGAAGGTCCCTAGCACCTCAAGTACATGTCTTTAATGTGATGAGGGTTATGGGCTCCTGTTACTTTAACTGATGTTTCTTCCTTTTGGGCCACGATATCCTCCGGAGAAGAATGCCATCTAGCAAGGAAGAACCATAGCAGATCAAGCAAAAGTCGTTGCTGTGATTTTCTTCTTATTGGGTTATGCGCTCCTGTTACTTTAACCAAAAATTCGTCTTTTCTGGCCACATTATTCTCCGCAGAAGAATGCCACTTACCAAGGAAGGCCCCTAGCAGCTCAAGTACATGTCTTTGATGTGATTTTCTTGTTGAAGGGTTATGGGCTCCTGTTACTTTAACTGAAAGTTCCTCTTTTTTGGCCACGAGATCCTCCGGAGAAGAATGCCATCTAGCAAGGAAGAACCATAACAGCTCTAGCAAAAGTCTTTGGTGCGATTTTCTTCTTATTGGGTTATGCGCTCCTGTTACTTTAACCGAAAATTCGTCTTTTCTGGCCACGTTATCCTCCGCAGAAGAATGCCACTTACCAAGGAAGGTCCCTAGCAGCTCAAGTACATGTCTTTGATGTGATTTTCTTGTTGGTGGGTTATGGGCTCCTGTTACTGTAACTGAAGTTTCTTCCTTCTTGGCCACGAGATCCTCCGCAGAAGAATGCCATCTAGCAAGGAAGAACCACAACAGCTCTAGCAAAAGTATTTGGTGCGATTTTCTTCTTATTGGGTTATGCGCTCCTGTTACTTTTACCGAAAATTCAGCTTTTCTGGCCACGTTATCCTCCGCAGAAGAATGCCACTTACCAAGGAAGATCCCTAGCAGCTCAAGTACATGTCTTTGATGTGATTTTCTTGTTGGTGGGTTATGGGCTCTTGTTACTTTAACTGAAATTTCTTCCTTCTTGCCCATGAGATCCTCCGGAGAAGAATGTCATCTAGCAAGGAAGAACCATAGCAGCTCAAGCAAAAGTCTTTGGTGCGATTTTCTTCTTATTGGGTTATGCGCTCCTGTTACTTTAACCGGAAATTCGTCTTTCTCCCACGTAATCCGCCACGTTTTGGGCCACGATATCCTCCGGAGAAGAATGCCATCTAGCAAGGAAGAATCATAGCAGCTCAAGCAAAAGTCGTTGCTGTGATTTTCTTCTTATTGGGTTATGCGCTCCTGTTACTTTAACCGAAAATTCGTCTTTTCTGGCCACGTTATTCCCCGCAGAAGAATGCCACTTACCAAGGAAGGTCCCTAGCAGCTCAAGTACATGTCTTTGATGTGATTTTCTTGTTGAAGGGTTATGGGCTCCTGTTACTTTAACTGAAATTTCTTACTTTGTAGCCACGAGATCCTACAGAGAAGAATGCCATCTAGCAACGAAAAACATAGCATCTCTAGCAGAAGTGTTTTATGTGATTTTCTTCTTATTGGGTTATGCGCTCCTGTTACTCTAACCGAAAATTCGTCTTTTCTGGCCACGTTATCCTCTGCAGAAGAATGGCCCTTACCAAGGAAGGTCCCTAGCAGCTCAAGTACATGTCATTGATGTGATTTTCTTGTTGGTGGGTTATGGGCTCCTGTTACTTTAACTGAAATTTCTTCCTTCTTGGCCACGATATCCTCCGGAGAAGAATGCCATCTAGCAAGGAAAAACCACAACAGTTCTAGCAAAAGTCGTTGGTGTGATTTTCTTCTTTTTGGGTTATGCGCTCCTGTTACTTTAACCGAAAAGTCAGCTTTTCTGGCCACGTTATCCTCTGCAGAAGAATGCCACTTACCAAGGAAGGTCCCTGGCAGCCCAAGTACATGTCTTTGATGTGATTTTCTTGTTGGTGGGTTATGGGCTCCTGTTATTTTAACTGAAATTTCCTCCCTTTAGGCCACGAGATCCTCCGGAGAAGAATGCCATCTAGGAAGTAAAAACCATAACAGTTCTAGCAAAAGTCTTTGGTATGATTTTCTTCTTATTGGGTTATGCGCTCCTGTTACTTTAACCGAAAATTCGTCTTTTCTGGCCACGTTATCCTCTGCAGAAGAATGGCCCTTACCAAGGAAGGTCCCTAGCAGCTCAAGTACATGTCATTGATGTGATTTTCTTGTTGGTGGGTTATGGGCTCCTGTTACTTTAACTGAAATTTCTTCCTTCTTGGCCACGATATCCTCCGGAGAAGAATGCCATCTAGCAAGGACGAACCATAGCAGCTCAAGCAAAAGTCGTTGCTGTGATTTTCTTCTTATTGGGTTATGCGCTCCTGTTACTTTAACCGAAAATTCGTCTTTTCTGGCCACGTTATTCTCCGCAGAAGAATGCCACTTACCAAGGAAGGCCCCTAGCAGCTCAAGTACATGTCTTTGATGTGATTTTCTTGTTGAAGGGTTATGGGCTCCTGATACTTTAACTGAAAGTTCCTCTTTTTTGGCCACGAGATCCTCCGGAGAAGAATGCCATCTAGCAATGAAGAACCATAACAGCTCTAGCAAAAGTCTTTGGTGCGATTTTCTTCTTATTGGGTTATGCGCTCCTGTTACTTTAACCGAAAATTCGTCATTTCTGGCCACGTAATCCTCCGCAGAAGAATGCCACTTACCAAGGAAGGTCTCTAGCAACACAAGTACATGTCTTTGATGTGTTTTTCTTGTTGGTGGGTTATGGGCTCCTGTTACTGTAACTGAAATTTCCTCCTTTTTGGCCGAAAGATCCTCCGCAGAAGAATGCCATCTAGCAAGCAAGAACCATAGCAGCTCTAGCAAAAGTCTTTGGTGCGATTTTCTTCTTATTGGGTTATGCGCTCCTGTTACTTTAACCGAAAATTCGTCATTTCTGGCCACGTAATCCTCCGCAGAAGAATGCCACTTACCAAGGAAGGTCTCTAGCAACACAAGTACATGTCTTTGATGTGTTTTTCTTGTTGGTGGGTTATGGGCTCCTGATACTTTAACTGAAAGTTCCTCTTTTTTGGCCACGAGATCCTCCGGAGAAGAATGCCATCTAGCAATGAAGAACCATAACAGCTCTAGCAAAAGTCTTTGGTGCGATTTTCTTCTTATTGGGTTATGCGCTCCTGTTACTTTAACCGAAAATTCAGCTTTTCTGGCCACGTTATCCTCCGCAGCAGAATGCCACTTACCAAGGAAGGTCTCTAGCAACACAAGTACATGTCTTTGATGTGATTTTCTTGTTGGTGGGTTATGGGCTCCTGTTACTTTAACTGAAATTTCTTCCTTCTTGGCCACGATATCCTCCGGAGAAGAATGCCATCTAGCAAGGACGAACCATAGCAGCTCAAGCAAAAGTCGTTGCTGTGATTTTCTTCTTATTGGGTTATGCGCTCCTGTTACTTTAACCGAAAATTCGTCTTTTCTGGCCACGTTATTCTCCGCAGAAGAATGCCACTTACCAAGGAAGGCCCCTAGCAGCTCAAGTACATGTCTTTGATGTGATTTTCTTGTTGAAGGGTTATGGGCTCCTGATACTTTAACTGAAAGTTCCTCTTTTTTGGCCACGAGATCCTCCGGAGAAGAATGCCATCTAGCAATGAAGAACCATAACAGCTCTAGCAAAAGTCTTTGGTGCGATTTTCTTCTTATTGGGTTATGCGCTCCTGTTACTTTAACCGAAAATTCGTCATTTCTGGCCACGTAATCCTCCGCAGAAGAATGCCACTTACCAAGGAAGGTCTCTAGCAACACAAGTACATGTCTTTGATGTGTTTTTCTTGTTGGTGGGTTATGGGCTCCTGTTACTGTAACTGAAATTTCCTCCTTTTTGGCCGAAAGATCCTCCGCAGAAGAATGCCATCTAGCAAGCAAGAACCATAGCAGCTCTAGCAAAAGTCTTTGGTGCGATTTTCTTCTTATTGGGTTATGCGCTCCTGTTACTTTAACCGAAAATTCGTCATTTCTGGCCACGTAATCCTCCGCAGAAGAATGCCACTTACCAAGGAAGGTCTCTAGCAACACAAGTACATGTCTTTGATGTGTTTTTCTTGTTGGTGGGTTATGGGCTCCTGATACTTTAACTGAAAGTTCCTCTTTTTTGGCCACGAGATCCTCCGGAGAAGAATGCCATCTAGCAATGAAGAACCATAACAGCTCTAGCAAAAGTCTTTGGTGCGATTTTCTTCTTATTGGGTTATGCGCTCCTGTTACTTTAACCGAAAATTCAGCTTTTCTGGCCACGTTATCCTCCGCAGCAGAATGCCACTTACCAAGGAAGGTCTCTAGCAACACAAGTACATGTCTTTGATGTGATTTTCTTGTTGGTGGGTTATGGGCTCCTGTTACTTTCACTGACAATTCTTCCTTTTTGGGCACGATATCTCCCGGAGTAGAATGCCATCTAGCAAGGAAGAACCATAACAGCTCAAGCAAAATATTTTGGTGTGATTTTCTTCTTATTGGGTTATGCGCTCCTGTTACTTTAACCGAAAATTCCTCTTTTCTGGCCACGTTATCCTCCGCAGAAGAATGCCACTTACCAAGGAAGGTCCCTAGCAGCTCAAGTACATGTCCTTGATGTGATTTTCTTGTTGAAGGGTTATGGGCTCCTGTTACTTTAACTGAAATTTCCTCCTTTTTGGCCACGAGATCCTCCGCAGAAGAATGCCATCTAGCAAGAAAGAACCATAATAGCTCTAGCAAAAGTCTTTGGTGTGATTTTCTTCTTATTGGGTTATGCGCTCCTGTTACTTTAACCGAAAATTCGTCTTTTCTGGCCACGTAATCCGCCGCAGAAGAATGGCCCTTACCAAGGAAGGTCTCTAGCAACACAAGTACATGTCTTTGATATGATTTTCTTGTTAGTGGGTTATGGGCTCCTGTTACTTTAACTGAAATTTCTTCCTATTTGGCCACGAGATCCTCTGCAGAAGAATGCCATCTAGCAAGGAAGAACCATAGCAGCTCTAGCAAAAGTCTTTGGTGTGATTTTCTTCTTATTGGGTTATGCGCTCCTGTTACTTTAACCGAAAATTCGTCTTTTCTGGCCAGAGGATCCTCTGCAGAAAAATGGCCCTTACCAAAGAAGGTCCCTAACAGCTCAAGTACATGTCTTTGATGTGATTTTCTTGTAGGTGGGTTATGGGCTCCTGTTACTTTAACAGAAATTTCTTCCTCTTCGGCCACGAGATCCTCCGCAGAAGAATGCCATTTAGCAACGAAGAACCATAGCAGCTGTAGCAACAGTCTTTGGTGTGATTTTCTTCTTATGGGTTATGCGCTCCTGTTACTTTAACCGAGAATTCGTCTTTTCTGGCCACGTTATTCTCCGCAGAAGAATGCCACTAAACAAGGAAGGTCTCTAGCAGCTCAAGTACATGTCTTTGATGTGATTTTCTTGTTGAACGGTTATGGGCTCCTGTTTCTTTAACTGAAAATTCTTCCTTTTTGGCCACGAGATCCTCCGCAGAAGAATGCCATCTAGCAAGGAAGAACCATAGGAGCTCTAGCAAAAATCTTTGGTGTGATTTTCTTCTTATTGGGTTATGCGCTCCTGTTACTTTAACCGAAAATTCGTCTCTTCTGGCCAGAGGATCCTCCGCAGAAGAAGAATGCCACTTACCAAGGAAGGCCCCTAGCAGCACAAGTACATGTCTTTGATGTGATTTTCTTGTTGGTGGGTTATGGGCTCTTGTTACTTTAACTGAAATTTCTTCCTTTTTGGCCACGACATCCTCCGGAGAAGAATGCCATCTAGCAAGGAAGAACCATAGCAGCTCAAGCAAAAGTCTTTGGTGTGATTTTCTTCTTATTGGGTTATGCGCTCCTGTTACTTTAACCGAAAATTCGTCTTTTCTGGCAAGAGCAACCTCTGCAGAAGAATGGCACTTACCAAGGAAGGTCCCTAGCAGCTCAAGTACATGTCTTTGATGTGATTTTCTTGTTGGTGGGTTATGGGCTCTTGTTACTTTAACTGAAATTTCTTCCTTCTTGCCCACGAGATCCTCGGGAGAAGAATGCCATCTAGCAAGGAAGAACCATAGCAGCTCAAGCAAAATATTTTGGTGTGATTTTCTTCTTATTGGGTTATGCGCTCCTGTTACTTTAACCGAAAATTCGTCTTTTCTGGCCACGTTATCCTCCGCAGAATAATGCCACTTACCAAGGAAGGTCCCTAGCAGCTCAAGTACATGTCTTTGATGTGATTTTCTTGTTGAAGGGTTATGGGCTCCTGTTACTTTAACTGAAATTTCCTCCTTTTTGGCCACGAGATCCTCCGGAGAAGAATGCCATCTAGCAAGGAAGAACCATAACAGCTCTAGCAAAAGTCTTTGGTGTGATTTTCTTCTTATTGGGTTATGCGCTCCTGTTACTTTAACCGAAAATTCGTCTTTTCTGGCCACGTTATCCTCCGCAGAATAATGCCACTTACCAAGGAAGGTCCCTAGCAGCTCAAGTACATGTCTTTGATGTGATTTTCTTGTTGGTGGGTTATGGGCTCCTGTTACTTTAACTGAAATTTCTTCCTTCTTGGCCACGAGATCCTCCGCAGAAGAATGCCATCTAGCAAGCAAGAACCATAGCAGCTCTAGCAAAAGTCTTTGGTGTGATTTTCTTCTTATTGGGTTATGCGCTCCTGTTACTTTAACCGAAAATTCGTCTTTTCTGGCAAGAGCAACCTCTGCAGAAGAATGGCACTCACCAACGAAGGTCCCTAGCAGCTAAAGTACATGTCTTTTATGTGATTTTCTTGTTGAAGGGTTATGGGCTCCTGTAACTTTAACTGGAATTTCTTCCTTCTTGGCCACGAGATCCTCTGGAGAAGAATGCCATCTAGCAAGGAAGATTCATAGAAGCTCTAGCAAAAGTCTTTGGTGTGATTTTCTTCTTATTGGGTTATGCGCTCCTGTTACTTTAACCGAAAATTCGTCTTTTCTGGCGACGATATCCTCTGCAGAAGAGTGGCCCTTACCAAGGAAGGTCCCTAGCAGCTCAAGTACATGTCTGTGATGTGATTTATATGTTGGTAGGTTATGGGCTCCTGTTACTTTAAATGAAATTTCTTCCTTCTTGACCACGAGATCCTCCGGAGAAGAATGCCATCTAGCAAGGAAGAACCATAGGAGCTCTAGCAAAAGTCGTTGGTGTGATTTTCTTCTTATTGGGTTATGCGCTCCTGTTACTTTAACCGAAAATTCGTCTCTTCTGGCCAGAGGATCCTCTGCAGAAGAAGAATACCACTTACCAAGGAAGGCCCCTAGCAGCACAAGTACATGTCTTTGATGTGATTTTCTTGTTGGTGGGTTATGGGCTCCTGTTACTCTAGCTGAAATTTCCTCCTTTTTGGCCACGAGATCCTCCGCAGAAGAATGCCATCTAGCAAGGAAGAACCATAGCAGCTCTAGCAAAAGTCGTTGGTGTGATTTTCTTCTTATTGGGTTATGCGCTCCTGTTACTTTAACCGAAAATCCGTGTTTTCTGGCCACGTTATCCTCCGCAGAAGAATGCCACTTAACAAGGAAGGTCTCTGGCAGCACAAGTACATGTCCTTAATTTGATTTTCTTGTTGGTGGGTTATGGGCTCCTGTTACTTTAACTGAAATTTCTTCCGTTCTGGCCACGAGATCCTCCGGAAAAGAATGCCATCTACCCAGGAAGATCTATAGCAGCTCAAGCAAAATTCTGTGTTGTGTTTTCTTCTTATTGGGTTACGCGCTCCTGTTACTTTATCCAGAAATGCCTCTTTTCTAGACAGAAGATCTCCTTAGAAGAATGCCATATACCAGGGAGGGTCAATTCTGAGACTTGTTTATACTCTGCATGGTAAATTTCAAATTCAGTCAAGTCAAGATCGAATTGAAATGATTTTATAGCAATGTTAAGACTTACTTTTTTTCTGTCTTAAACCTTGAATGCAGTTGAAAATTCAAATTTCAACAGTGTATATTTTGATTATAATTTGCTAATCTTAAATGTAGAGACAAATCATGTTTCGAAGTAGCATCACACGATTATTTGTAATAGCACACATTGTGGTGTTTTAGACGAATGAATTTGTTTCGCGTTCTTTTACCACTTACTCGTCACTGAATGCTGGGCTCCTGTTCCGATAGAACGAATTTATGATGATCGGCCATGAATAAAACAATCCTTTATAAATTTCAAGCAAAGACGACAATCTTAAGCCGTTATCAGTTTGATTCAGATTATTATTTAATTGTACGGAGCAACATGGATATATCGTTCATTCTTTTCCGATATGTTGTTGGTGCAATCATTAGAACTCTCGCCTTCTTTACCACAAGGAAAAAGTTCAAGCCAGTGACACAAAAATAAAATAAAAAAATAAAGTAGCCATGTTGGAAAAATTATCACAGATTCTGATGTCATTTTCTTGTTGCTCGGCTATGCACTCCTGTTAGGTTGCTGATTTTCCACCAAAAATACTGATTTTCTCATTGCCTTGTCGAATGCTGTGGAAGCAGTTGAAGATTCGATTTCAAAAAATTACTGGAAACAAATTGATAATCCCTACCAAATCAATAAAATCAATCAATTAATTTTGAAAATACAAATTTATTATCCTTGAAATTGAATACATAAAATACTTTTTTTGATAAATTTTCTGGTTGAAACTATTCACACCTATTATCCAGTAAATACCACTTCATGCTACGTGTCAGTTTTTGCTTTAAACATTAATAAATATATATATATTTAATTTCGTTCACATTTAAGCTATATTTGTATTAAAAATATTTTCATACGAGTTTCTATTTGAATTGACAGAAATCTTTAGTTTTTAGTTGTTATCTTTTGAATTTTTGTGATTAATTGTTTTCAAAATGTCTGTTTGGGTAATTTAGTTGTAATTTTTCTTAATAAGTTTTTCTTTAAATTTATACAGAGTAAGCTTTTCAAATATAGTATTGGCTCATTTACAAAGTGCTTGTTTTTCCTTCTTGATTTTTATATATTTGTGCTAGATGCAGCTATTCAATTTGTGGAATAAATTCATTATTCGCTTTTAGACAATTGTTTCTTTTTTTTATTTTGCAAGTTTAAATATTAAAATTTAAATATTAAATAATAAAAAGGCTCAGCTAGATTGTTATTAATTCGAAATAAGTTATGTGTCAACATCATTTGTGAAAAATATTTAGGAAAACTTTTGATGTAACAGTGGAAACTAGTGTCGGGACTCTTTTGTTTATTTGTTGCTGTTAAAGAAAAACATTGCGTGATGTTTGTCTTAACAGAATCGTTTCATGTAGTTAGAAAGTGTGAAGTTTCCATTGATTCACCAAAAATGTGTGGAATTCGAATCATGCAAATCTTATTCCCTAATTTCAAGTTAAAATGCATAATCTAAAAAGTGTTTTGCTGACTTCTAGAAACATTTCAACGATAATTTCATGTTTCGCAGAGATTTCATATGTGGGTAAAATCGTTGCATTCTTATCAACTAATTTTCATTGTTTATTCACTAATTTAATTTATATACATTTCATTCAATCTAGAAGGGGAAACAATTGATCCTTTGCTTTTAATTGGATGATGTTAAACACTAAATTAACTATTGCCACGAAATAATATTGCTTATAAAAATTAGAATGAGAACTTTATGACTCTCCTTACTTACAAATTCACGCTTGATCCCATCGCTGCAATATAAACTATCCAACATGAGCACTTGGCACTTATATTAACATTCCTTATAGGCTTGATTTGATTTCGTTGCATATTGGAAAAAAAACGCGAATAACCCCAAAAACATTTGCTATGTTATTCCCCATTCGCGCGAAAATAATGTTCTGCGTAGTTCTTTATATATTTTTTTTTTGATTTATTTCTATTGTAATAGTAGTAGTACTTGTTGTTGTTGTTCTATTTAAATTCGTAATATATGCACAGCCGCCGGATCTACAAGTTTTTCTTTTGTTTTGTTACGTAAAAACATTCAATTTCTATCTAGGAAGAAGCAACAATCCATTCGATCTATTGATAAATTCTTCATTAGCAAACGGTATTCTCATCAACATCATCATCATCCTCATCGTTATCCTTAAGCAATGCCTGACCATCAGCCATTACTATCAATTCCTTTTCACTGCGAATATGTTGCTGATTTGAATTGGAATCTAGAAACGTTTTATCTTTCTCGTCGTCGTTGAGTGGCTTAAGCACTTCCGGATCTGTGGTTTTATCGATAACACAACGATTCTCATAAGTTGTTGCATCTCCTTGAGGTGTTGTTGCCGATTTCGCTTTAAGACGTAGCAACGCCCGACTACCGCGTATTGACTTTATATTACAATCAACTGCTACTGAAGATTGAGAAATACTTTCGTGCTGTTCAGTTCCTTCGGCAACTGTTGAATCCGCATTACGTCCTTCTTTGAGTGTTGATCGAAACTGGAAGAAAAATTTAAAAAGGAGAAAGCGAAAAAGCAAATGAGTAAGATCTTTGTTCAGTTTGTCTACTGAAATTATGTCTTAATGCTCCTATCTTCAATGCTCACAAGTGATAAGGATCAAAGCTTCGATTACTTTTCGTATAGGACTTTAGAATGAATGGAAAAAGTAACTTTAAACATCGTTGATAATCTTCCGACGTTTTCTTTTTTTTTTCTTTCTTCCATCTCAACTTCAATTTTGTTTTCTTGTTACTTCGCCTTCAAAGGATTCTCTTGATGGTGCTACTACGTTAACCGTGCCACATTCATTCCTAGTAGAGTCTTCGGTCGCTGTGATTCCGCTAAGGTATCACATTGCTTTTAACACGACAACCACTTATGGAATCACCTAAATCACAACATCACCAGGATCTTGGGTGCGACTAGCTCTCTTAATTAATTACTCATGGATGCAGGGGAAAGAATGAAAGACAACAATGAAACCCTACTCTGTAACTTTTTTTTCTTCATTGTAAGTACGTTTATGTATTTTCAAAAAAAAAAAAATGACCTCAAACTTGTGTTATCAGACAGGTGCCTCGCTCTCCTCCAGTGTCACCAATAAAATAAACTCCATTGCGAATGTGTCATTTTGTTTGCCGCCAAGTATCGAAACTTTCAAGCTTTCAAGCTTCAAACTTTCGGAACTATTAGACTTCCGAGAAAAACAAATTTTAACGGTCGCTTTGAAAAGTATAACACTTTAATGTATAACAATCCACCGAATTCATTAATAAGGCCGATGCCGTTTTTCTGACTTAAGTTCTCCCAATAGGCATAAATATCGTTCAAACAGGGAGTTTTCATGATCCATTGGTTACTTTTCTCGCTTGATGGTCACAATCTCTATGAGGTTGGTGACGAAATAAGCAGAATTGAGCAGTTTAAGTTTTTTGGTAGTTTTTTTATTTCTTATTAAGAAAGGAAGGTTTAGTCAATTCACGCCTTCGGTGTCAAACTTCCAGTGACACTAACCAACTGAACTATAGAAAAACATATTCCTAGCTTGGAACCACTCGAAACACTACTTCGGGATAGGCCACCTTATCCATATCCCCTTTGATCATAGGAATCTCTTTTCCAGTGAGAAGGAAAAGGGAAAGTGGATTTGAAAGAAGGAATTTTCCATCCTCAGTGACTCTTGTCGATCAAGTATGCTTTTCTTTGTTCATAGAATAACCCAAAGATACCTCTGCTGCCACTATTCATGCGGTTTCAATATTTCTTCAATCAGGATATCCGGACGGAGCTCTCCCTCTTTTATGGCCAGATCATTTCACCATCTTTTCCGTATGAAATTCCGTATGCCTTATCTTTCTCTCCAATGCAGAATATACAATATGGATCCGATCATTTGCCAATTTTGCATAGACAAGACAAAACCGACCGTGTAGCTCTCTCCTAGGACATTCCTCGAGAGTGTCTAGATCGTCTTTCATCGTTTTTTTAAGAACAAAGTATCTACAGATTTATACTTTTTCACGCTGTCTTGTTAAAAAACGTGGGTATCCTCCTTGTGACCACCGACTCAGACACTTTTTGGTATGCAGCTCCTTTTTGAGATTTTTACTCCTTAATGCTCCTAATGCCAAAACTCAAAAGTATTATAGAAGTTGTTCCACAGATCTGTACCAGGATGAAACCCTAACCCTCCAATTGATTTGTCTAGCATCTTCCAAAGGCTTTGTTCGGTATCGTTGATCAGATCGAGATACTTCATGCAATTACTATGTATCTGCGATAGATATTTTGTTTTTCAAAATGAGTTTTTCAGGAATTTTAAAACATGAGTCTATTCGGTGGCATTGAATGCATTTCTGACAACCAGCGTTACTAGGAGAATGATCAGCTAACTTGGATTGCGCTTACCACATCCGTTACTCTATCGATAGTGAAAAGCCTAGAGAAAGGTCCATAGTGGCATGGAAAACGCCCGCGATTTAACTCTTTATGAGTTTTTAGAGCTCATTCCCGGCAATTTTCAGCATGCTTGACTTGCTGTAATTCGACCAGACAGTTTTTGATCAAAACAAGTTTTGATTTGGCATTAAAAGATGGCATTACCAAAATGCTCACCTGTAACACTCTCTAGTCTAAGACATTCTTTCGATTTCGTGAAAAGCACTGCTAGTTCATGTTTTTTCTTCAGGAAATGTGGATACTCGACTAGTATTTCCACGTGAAAAACTTTAAAACGGACGGAAAGTTCAGCAGAGAGGGCCCATATCATCTCATTCATTGTGAATGCAGGAAACTTCTCAACCGAGTTGCGGCAAAAACTGCTTAGTACCCTAATGGACCTCTGTTCATATGTTTAACGATAGTCAACTAGATGCGAGCCTTACATCTGTTTGTCAGTCCACAAAGACAATATATCGCCGACCAATGTACAACAGCATTTATGCGGATCTAGTATGCAATGTACTAATGGACAAGTAGTTATTTAGAAGTCTCAAATGTATACTTTTGAAAAGAGGATCAACTAAGTGATAGAAAATAGAAGGTACACGATACACTTTCAACACAACTAGTTCTAATCTGGCTCCAAATGTCTCAAACCTCAAAAGGTTTCCTCAGAACTGTCAAAATGGTATTTGACATTGAACAGATCATATTTGACGGTTGATATTCAAGATTTCGATTTTTGAAAATCTTTAGCCCAAAATTTTAGCCTCAGAAAGAAAGAAACATGGCTTAAGGATCATATGCTCCTTGTGAATACTAAACAAACATTTTTAAATGCCTTCCAGCTCAATGAATAATATTAGCTCCCGCTAAAAACTCCAGAGTTCAGAGCGATAGAAAGGAAGTTTTTTTAGTCTCAACAATATTCAAAGTGAAAAAAAAACATGAAATTCATTGATTTTGTATCAAAGTCAGGTGAATAAACCAACTATATATCCTTCTGTATCAGATGACAAAGAATAATTGTAACAGGATTTAAGATAGTAAAGCAGGGAAAAGATAGATAAGAATAAACAAGGAAATCAAATTTTAGAAAGTAAGTACTAAACAGTACCTTTTACAGACCCTATGGATACCGACGGAGGAAATGAAAAACTGAAAAGTTCTAGACTTAGATACAACTCACCTCACCAATTTTGATTCAGACAAATTCCAAGATTTCACATTTAGTCCTAGTAGGAGTACGATTTCGTTGTCATGAAATAACCTGAATTGTAAAAACAAAAATATTTGGTAGTTGTTATGGGAATTTTGATTTGTCATCTAGTTTTTATAAGGGCTGCATGCAATCCATCAGGTTTTCAACAATGTAGAAGAACCAAGAAAAAGTTTTGCCCTTTTCTTTGATTTGGCATTCGTGAACGATCAAATAAATTTTTCTACAATTGAGGTGGAGGGACTCAAGGAGATATAATATTATTTTTGAAATGTCAATTTACATAAGAGGTGTTAGAAGGTTGATTATTATAATTATTATATTAATTATTTAAAATTAAATAAGAAGTACGGGCGAATGAAATTATAAAACGTGCTAAAAATTGCATGATATTGTTATTGTATGCATTGAAACAGATATTCAATTCAATACGGGTAATGTAATTAAGTAATACTCGAAATATGTAAAAAAAAATTTCAGTTGAAGGAGAATTAAATGTCAATATTAAAAAGTGGTCAGTGAAGTTTTCGATTCGATTTTTGGTGTACAACTTTATTTGCGCCATTTTCCGACAACTGGCCTTAGCATTCCTCGGATTTAATAGATTGGAGACATTTTAATTCGGCATTTGACATTGCCCCTATCTGTTAGTACACCCATCTGTCAGTGCCCTCATCTGTCAATTGGTCGGAACATAAGTCGGCACATGCCTGAAGCGGTTAGTTTTTCTCGATTGGAGATGTCTACTGACTTGCCAAATCCGCGTTATCTGGGGGAGGTTTTAATTTTCTGCTTTAAAACAAAAAAAAAACGGACGCTAGTCAAATGCTCATTATTATTTAGGGCGGGACTAATTGCGATTAACAAACGTGTTGAAAGTATCAGAATTGCTTGAGAAGTATGCCTAAAGCTAGTGCTATACTAACTGATAGAAACCTTTCAGGTAGACAATCATGGCAATGGAGGATATAATTTTGGCAACCATGGTAAAGGAGGAAGGCTGGTAAAGGTGACATGAAAACTCTCAGCTTCATATTAGATAATATGCTTTGGAACGTTAAAATTGGAAGTCCAACTCATTTTTTCGTACATTATGATGTGAGATTCTTTTACTAACAAATGTTAGTAAAAACAGCTCGCAAAACAGCATTTCTGATTTTATATAGAAGTTAATAGTTAAAGGTATTCGTGGATCATTTGAAGATTTCGATTTTCTGAAGTAAGTTCCAAAGTTCATACACTGTCTGTAGGACGATAAAGTGCTAGCCAGGCAAGGGCGCTTCTTAAAATTACAAATTTTCAATGTCAAATTAATTCATGGGAGTTAAAGAATAACTATGGCGCCAACAAAGTTGTACAAGTCCTCAAAAGCTGAGGAGAAAAATAGTGAAAAGCCTATTGAATATATTCACCTGAAATCGCATTAAAGCTTTTATTATTTCCGCGACTAGATATGATAGAAGCTGAAGACTCAATGTAAAATTTTACGAAATTTTCAACAAAGTTTTAACATTTTTAAACTACGAGACTTAAACAAATTATATATTGCGATTACACCTATCAATTTGTCAGTAAATAGTTAAACATGCACATTTTGAAGCCACATATAATTAACAAGGATAATGCAGAATACTTTAAAATTTCAACTTTACTCAGATGAAGCATATGCAATAATAAAAACAATTTTATTTAGTAAACCGCTCTAAAAAGTAGAATTAAACATGCTTTAAATAACAACAAAGTATTAAATTTTTAAATTGTTTTCCTCGACCAGGATATGAAATAGAGTAAATGATGCATTGAAAATATTTACAAAGAATTTAAATTTTGTATGACTGTTCAGCTATAAACTTTACGAATCCTTCAATATTACAAAACTTTATTGGGTTATGAATCTTTCAAGCGAATAAGTCTAGTGGTAAGAGTATGTAGCGTAATTTAGGAATTCTAGGGATGAAATAAAGTAATTATGTTGAGTCAGCCACCCAACTTTAAACAACCCGAAAAAATCTTCCACGTGCCCAGGATGTGTTTTCAAGAGACACAAATACGTATCCTATGTACTTATTTCGCTTTGAATCCGATTACTTCTATGAGCTCACCCCTTTTTATATTTGTTTGGGTTGAATTAGGGGAAACTATAACGAAATTTTTTCTCAATCTTGTCCTCAAATTTTAAATATTTTCTCGTAATTGATAAATGACTTTAGGCTTTTAGGCATGCAGGACATTAGAACGTTAGGAATGATAATAAATTCTGACGATGGCTCTCTTGAAAATGAAAAGCTTTTCGCCAAAAAGGATAAGCTGCAAATTGTAGAAAGTATTGTTAATTGTCCTTAAAAAAATTCTTCTATGTATTGGAAGGTGTTGTGATAACCCTTTCAATTGTGATACATAAACTATTATGCGACCATCAGCAACAAAATAAATGAATTTGAAACACTGTTCCTAAGACAGATTGCAAGGATAAACGTGAAAAAAAGTCACAAAATTTCAACGAGCTCTACTTGTTCAGTGACGGGCAAAACATCTTCAAAATTGTAAAACTGTTCGAGTCTGTTGCAGCTGGGCATGTACAGCGGATGAATGAAGAGCGAATCCCTAGAGAGATTGTCCCAGATAAAGCTGAGCGCCGAACAGAGGGTGGTAAGCTCTGGGATCGCCGATTGATGAGGATGCTAATTTACATTCCATTACACTAGCTTGGGATTTATATAATCTCTTTAAAATCATGCGAAAATTGTGTCAAATCGGAATATTAAGGCTTGTTTCTATCTATCGAAAATCTATCATTAAGTATTTCAAATTTATTTATGAAAATTGAAATATTTATTTAGAATTTACTTTGAAAAATGTGTGGCTATCCTATTTCTGATGGCAACAAATAGTATGCAGAATATGTTGAAGTTAATCTTGATGAGTTATTTGAATCCACTTTCAAAAGCTACGGTGACTCTCACCTGGAAAAACATTTGATAGGATTAGAAGGCGTTTATTTAAAAAAAGATTGGGCAAGAGTAAATTTTAGTAACTACTTCGCTTGGCGCTACTTTCACGGGTTAGGACACCCTGTCAAGCACGTCCCTTTAAAAAAAGGCATTCACAGAAGATACGAACCCTTTGTAAAGCATACAACGATTGTCAAAAGGAAAAGGTGACCATGGATTTGATCCTTGACCTCTCAAAATACTACGCTTCGTCATCGGTAATTACACTATCAAGGTAATTTGTGTTTTCGGACCCGGACATTCCAGAGTTCCAGATACCCCGAGGATTTTGAACACGACTCATTTTTTGTTCGTTACTGAGTTTTTGTTCGTTACCCTTACAACAAACTTGGCATCGTTCACATGTCCCCATCCTTGCTTATATTTTTCCTGACACTGTTGTACCAATTTCCTAGCACGTCGACAAACAATCGAATGTTTGAGTGCAAGCCGGGGTTTAGGAAAGCTTCGCTTTGGGCGAAATTCTTGAAGGGTGACCGGCGCGTTTGTCGTTTTCAGTGAGCCCCTTCTCCTACCTGTGCAGCATTCGAACACTAATGAGCGGCCCATGGAACCATCTTTGCAGGCGTTCTTCATGATTACAAGGACGTCCATCTCCTGAGCTTGTCACAGAAACTGATGGTGCAGAGCTGCTCAAGATTTTTTCCAGTTTTGATCCCGACAACATTTCTTATCAGATGTTCACGGTGACCGAAGTTCTTACTATACAAGAAAAAAACACTCTCTACGCAGTAAGGCTCTCTGCTATCGCGCCCAGGTAGTCTGATCCCCTCCACAGTTTAGTTTGCGCTATAAAAATCTTCTGCTATTTGATACTATCATGTTGCTTCCCTATTTTCTGTAATATGCCGAAATGCTAATATTCGATGACCCGAATTTCATTAGTAATTAATATCTACAAAAGCTGACAGACTTGAAATTTTATACAAAATCGATATATCATGACAACATTGATAACATTTTGAAGCGGATAAAGCATTCTATTCGAAAATCAATAAACTTCACAGACAGATATTAGTTTGTATAGAGAGCACTGCTTACATAAATATCATAAAATCCTTTGGCCTTACGGCCCATTATTTTCCAAGCGAATATTCCATGAAGGATAAATACCTTAAGACTAGAACCTAAATGTCACAAACAATATTCCATTAAGAGCAACATTCATTTTATATTCTGAACCAATATCAAGGAAAAGTTCCCATCATGGAGAAACAATTTTTCATCTGTTAAATTATCCCATCCCCTTGTGTGGACACGTTAAAGGCGAAACCCTTGTATTTGTTTAAACGACAATGGTTAAAATCACTTACCTGCGTATTGAGGCCGACATAAATTAATGGATTATAGCAGATACTTGACTTTGCTAACAATGCTGGCATCACTCCCATTCCAGGACTGATAACATTCTTCGGTCCAAACTGTGCAACGAGTGAACAAATCGCATACGGTGTCCAGGCAACAAGGAAAGCGATTATCATGACAGCAATCATCACAGCAACACGGCGTTCGGCACGACTTTTCCTTCCCAACCGAGCTGAATTCTGTAGGGCAAAGAGAATTTTCACTTGAAAACAAAATACTAAAAATACAAGGACAACAATTGGAGAACCAGAGGAACATCCAAGATACAATGAATGGGATGTGAGTTTGGTGCTGGTGAATTAAAAAAAGATGGAATCCTAGACATTAAGCATTAATGAAGGGGGGCGTTAGTTTTTGTATTGGACAGTTCAAGTCATTAAAGAACATTTGGCCAGGATGACACTTACCTTTCTAATAGTACATGCTATTCTGAGGTAGCTGTAAATGATAACGAACACTGGAACTAAAAGTCCAAAATTAAACAGAAACATAGTATAGGATGTGGCATTCCACGTTTGCGACTCCCAATTCACTGAGCAACTGAAAAATGAATAAGTCCTGGTTTGAGTGAATATTTTAAACGGTCGGTTTGTTCATTTTCCATGGAATAAAGAATGATCCTGCTGTTGAAATTTGTTACAAGCAGTTGACGATGGCTTCGAATGTTTTGCGAAAACAAGGTTAGCACAATATTAACTTAACCACGATATCCTTGCTTGACCAAATCGTTCTATGACTGTTGACAGAATGACATTTTGGACATTCTGGTGACACGGTAAAAAATTTAAAAGGTACATGAGGTTGACTTTGCCAAACATCTAACAAAATAAAGAAATAAATTAAATATAACCTGAGGACTTCTCCTGAATTCCTTAAAATTACTAACAATTAATTGATTAATAAATTGCAATAATTTTACCAACGCTGTCAAACCATAGAAATTAAATTTTTATTGAAAAATTCAAACTTCATTATAAGTAAAGCTCAACATTTGCGCGCTTAAATTTATGCACCCCACATCGACCGATTCGGTTCTTATAATTTGGCAAAATAATGTAAAGAAGGAGTTATTTATACGCAAGTATCACTGCTGGGAATGGAATCTCAGCGGGAAATATGTTGCGTAGTATGATACCAGAGCCACTATTCCATTCATACCGACCAGCAAGATTGGAAATTTATGCCCAACTGCTTTTAACAATTTCCTCCAACGCAATTCTTGTGGCATGAACAAAATCCATTATCATATAATTATGCAAGCAATCACTGTTCAGATTACAAAACTTTTCATTCTCGAACAAATTACAGCATAATTATTACAAAATTATATTTCTCCGCTTTCAAACGATTGCCACGCAAGCATAAAGTATTTTCAATTGTTTACCAATCAAAACTTGAGTCCTATGAACATTTTCTGTAAACTCACCTGATGTTGGCAGCTTCACTCGAATACGCACCCCAACCGAATAATGGGGGTGTTGTTAATACGAGGGAATAGAGCCATATAAACAAAACCGCTACCAAGGCACCGCGTATCGTTAATTGATGCGAATTTAAAGGATACGTTATTAATGAATATCGCTCATAGGCAAGAACGGTGAGGGTTGTTATTGATGCAATACCTGAAAGTAAAATACTTTTAAATAATTTTTTTCATCCGTTGTTCAAAGCGCTGAACAATTGGCAGGATAAAAACCGTAATAGCTTCTTTGCAAACACGTGGAAGATTATTTTTGCATTCATTAAAATTAAAAAGGACTTGAAACAAATGACGGAAACGTTGTATGACAAGGATGAGCTTACGATGAGCATCTGTTGCACGAATTACGATTGTGACGCGAATTACGATTAAAGCCATATTTGGTGTTCAAGAGAATCCATAAATTTTGCAGAATTTAGATCCTTGCTTAGCAAAAAGGGGGAATTACTGAACAATGGAGTCGTAACGCTACCTGTAAATCTGGAAAAAAAAACAAATAAAATCTCGACGACATTCATAAATAAGTTCAGCGATGTCTAGTAGGGTCAAATTTAACACTTTGCAAGGAAACACACTTGAACCTTGCTGGTTGTCCAACGCTTAGGCATTTCGAATTCGAAATTTCGGAAATTTCGGACAACTGGTTCGCCAAATGGCGAAAAATAATTCCTAGACGTTTAGAGATTCCAATTCTGGGAGACTTATGTAGTATAATAAAACTATTAAGAGCCACGGGTGCTCGTATATCTTAATCACTGACCGTTTAATCTTTGTAAGTTTACATCTTTGCTAGCTTAAACGATGCTGGTAACTTTTGCTGATGCTGGTAACTTCTGCAACGCGTGATCATACAATTGCCCGAAGATTTTGAGTTTTGGAGGTCAAGACCAATGTTTTGACAGCTGGTTCGACGAAATCGGAGGATTTGGATTTTTTTGTCAATTTGTTAAGCAGGGAAACATTTAATGAGTTTTGTGAACATTTGTTTTTGAGTCCTGCTTGATGCTAGTTTTGGAATGTATCTTTTGTAGTTTCTTTTGTAGTGTATCAAGTGCCGTCGGATTGTCATAGATCATTAATCATGACCAGCTTCACCATTGCAAGGATGTCTAGGATGTCAAGGATGCTTGCTTTGCACTGTCAAACGATGCTTTTCCATCGTTTAATATTGATTTTCGACAGAGTAACTCCTCCAAACGAACAAGACGTATTCACTTTAAGGATGAATCTTTTAACGTGCAGTCTTGTTTTTCTTTTTTTCGCGAGAGACAATCAATAGTTGAAAATGGAAATTGGAAAACTTTGATACCAAAATAAATTCTAGGGAAACAAGAAAAAAATTTTAAATTGTTATTCTGAACTATGATGTCCCTTCCGCAAGGTTGTTATATAATACTACCTCATCTAATTACTTTTATAGATTTTGCTCTCATCCTTCATGGTACAACCGATCTACTTTTGACAAATAAACATGAAAACGAAAAGAAAAGCAAACGGGAAAATTTTAGCGCAAAACTGGTTGATTGTACCGTCAATTGCAAAAAGGAGCATTTTCCTCGTCCTAATGCTGCCATTCGTATTCAAAGATCATATTGCAAAAAGAAAACATCATCCGTTTGAACGCTACTACAATCACGTCTTTTTATCAAATAGACAATTTCATAAAAAATCATGCTCCTTTTGGATAAGTCAAAAGCCGGTAAGCTAATTTACACTTTCAGCGTCTTAGATCACGTTTCCATATTGCTATCCAACCTTAAGCCCATCCCATCGTAAAACGTCCATATCATTTGTTATCAAATATATCAAATGAAAGGGACTACTCAGTAAAACTTTCATAAGCATCAACATCCTTAAATATTACATAAGCATTATCCTTACCAAGCAAAGCCATAAAAAATCCATACGCTATACACATTGTCTTTCCAAATATCCAACCACGTGATATTGCTGCCGTTAATGTCAATGGATTACCCATGATGGATACACATAAATCGGAACAAACCAAATTGAACAGGATGATATTCATCGGTGTCCACAACTGAAAGATTAAAACAAACATTTTATGTCAAACAGGAATCAGGAATATAAAACTAGTGGAAAGCTTATATTTCTACTTCATCCTTGCTGGTTAGAGTAGATTTCCGGAGAAACGCAATCACAAAGCTTGCATGAATTCGCAATAATATTCAAGCCATATTAAAATTTTTGACTCACAATATGTGAAACAATTACGAGTAAGCATATTGCAAACCAACCCAACATTTATTGTTTTCCTTATCCTGTTTATTTGTTTGGATAAGTTTTCTTATTTCTCAGTCTAGCGAAAATCGAGAGAGAATAAAGAGCAAGAAAAGGAAGAAAGCGATGTGATCGGGAATGCCTTTCTATAGTATAAAGTGATATAAAATGTATTTAATTGCGTGAGCTAAATTTAGAGAAGAACTTTTCGACATTATATTATATCTTCAACACAATGCTCCATTTAAATATGCTAATTTCATTGCAATACAAGGACATACAAAATCCCAGATGTTGAGTTAATAAAGTGATTCTAAGAAAATACCGTCTATAAACCAGCCTTACCTCGCTAAGTTATTTATGTCCCTGAACATTTTGTGTGCTTAATTTAACGATATGATCTTTAAATCTACCAGAAAATGTCATGTTTACCGTATAAATCCTCTGCAATTATTACACACACTTGGTATGACCAACCACTGTGCCACTGTTCTTTGTGATATCAAATCCGTGATTCGTCCTGTTTTATGACGTTCCTCATCGTTAAATTATATGACATGAAAAGTTTTGCAAGAAGAAGGACAGCTGGTTTGGCATTTGGCTGAGGCTGCATGTGGTCTGTTACGGATTTTTTGAGTATGCCCATAATATTATTATATAGTTAGTTATAGCAATGATTTGTCATAAAGGTCGTTTATATTGAGGAAGATCCTCAAGTATATTATATTATATACTTGAGGGAAATTCGATATATTAGAAGAACACTTTATGGTAATCGCAAATTCCCATTCTACTCATTTTTGTATCATACCCTTGGCTGGTAAGACCTTTTGCTAGAGACACATTCTCGTAAGAAGGCGAGAGCATCGGGCCTGTCAATTGGTGTATCTATATACTTGTGTGTAATAATACTGATAATATTATATATACTTCCTATTTTCCACATATCCCCAACTTTCACCTTATATAATATAATATCAGGACTCCCTACTAATGCCAAACCATCTGTTCTCCAACACTGGTTTTCACTCGTTTTTGAACTGTTTTTGAATCGATTCCAGCACTTTTATTAATATGCAATAGTTTAATAGATTACCGTTCCTTCGTCGTAGTTCACATAACGTACAACAGCCTATTCTGGACAATCCTGGATAATCTGGACATCCACACTAGATGCCGCCATGCTTTGTCACACTTGAATGACAGATGACAATTGTTTTGTTTGTTTCAAAAGTCAAAAGTCAAAAATCACAATGTATTAGCCTATAAATTGTGATTTTTGTAGTGGCAAATATTTTATTTATTGTAATAATTATGATAAAACATTACTAAATCACTGGCATATTGCATTCAGGGAGCCCGGTTCAGATTTAATCGCAATGGTTTTCTGAAACTAAAAATAACCCCGCTGGGGAGTAACCCGTTGGAGCAAATTATACCAGTATATTACTTCAATGTTAACAGTCTATCGGGCTCTTCTTGTAGGTATCTTCGAACTCTTGGGTTGCCCGCCAGTCCCATTATCAAGATCCTCAGTGCAAGTTTTCGCTGTCTCTCTGTATGAATCCTATTTCAATCCAATTTTCAATTTCTCTACGCAACCCTTATTTATAATTCTATTCTATCATTGCCATGTAGTCTTAAGACTACTGGATCTCAACTCTACTCTAAATGTCGTCTCTAAAAACTCGACCTTTATAATATGAAAATCATATCCTTGCATTGTTCATAAAAAGAAACTCAAGTATTTGGGAAAATTATACTCATCCCATTCCCTTAAATAATTCATTTAGATTTCCAAATAATATATGTGATCGTCGTCAGCCTACAACCACTCGCTAATGAAAAATGAATTTAAAATGGACTTGAGAAAAATTTATTTTTAACGTCAAACAATTTATTAACTGACACAATTTCCCTCCTTCAATGTAAATTACTCGAAGGTGGCACAGTGCAGAAGATGCTCGTACAAAAGGTCTCAGCAATTTCGATAGCTCACGTTCTGTTTAAATTAAGGACAAACGTTTTACAACCTCGGAAATGTTATATTGTTACCTCTCGAACGAAAAAAGTTCACGTTAGGATTAATCTGATTTTAAATATCTGCTTCAATTCAATTTTCCGAACCGCAGACTCCCCAATTTTGCTGAAGGTAAAAGAAAATTCGCATCAGATATTCTACTCAGCATTTCCCTTCGGAGTACGTTCGGGATCAACCGTTTGTAAGTACCTTTAAAAATTGGATAAATTTAATCGAATCCATTCACTGTCGCAGTTTATTCCTGACTTGCAATTGAAAGAAAAAATCAAAATGTGCGAGTATGTTACGCGTATGAAATTGCTGATTTAATCAGTATTTCTCATAGTCAAAATCGATATTGAATCCTTTGTTGATGTATTGAAACGATAAACCTTTGAAGAAATACTAAGGTTTCTTGTTTTTCTTCTCGTTCTTCAACGAGTAGGTACGTACAGTATAGTCCTTTTCCTTACAGAGGAATAGCTAAGGTGTTAAAACCAGTTTTTGTTTTTTCCTGAAAATACTGTTATGAAATTCTCGTAAACAGTTTCAAAAGAGAAACATTAACATCCTTTTGTGTGGCTGGTTCGCTCTTCAGATATTCTTCAGAAATTTAAATCTACACACGCAAACGGCTAGCATGGTTTCCTATTAAATCCATTATACTTACCTTTATATTTCGGCACATCAAGTAGATCACAATTGAGTTCAGTGTGAATCCAAGGAATCCGATCAGTAACAAGATAGACGCTGCTAGTGAATAGGCCCATGGTTCCATCAACTGATCATACTTACTGTTGGCAATTATTATCGACGAGTTAATATCTGAATTCTCCATCTCGAGCACATTTTAGTTGAATATCGGCTGTAAAGGACGGAAAGACACAATTCAGACATAGTTAGATCATTGTTTTAATTTATTGCTTTCAATGCCAAAATGATATCCTACTAAAGATTAATTTAACTTCAAATTTGAATCGTTTACAAAGTTACAGTGCTAGACTAACAAATCTCCTTCCATTTATCAAATTTGCTCAGTTACTGATTAAAGTACTTTGAATGAAATTCATCTTTCATTTTATTCCTACAATATTTCCTCCCCTTCTACTTTTGATCAAGCTTTGCCGTCACAATTTAATTTAGACACTCACATCCCCGAAACCCAAACAACAGTTTCACTCATTAACTTTACATCGTTTTTGGCCTAATTAATTTTCTAATTGGCATCATCCTGCTCAACCGGAATTACAAAAGAATAACCATGTTGACTAGGATTTTAGATTCTGTTAAATTCGCTTCTCAATGGACCTTCAATATTTTCCATTGATGGCATCCTTTCTCCAACCTTTATAAAATAATTGGTCTGAGTCTTTAAATTGGCGATGATGGTTGAAGACATTTCGGACCGGTCAAATTAGCTCCTGCTTTGAGTGTAATTTACAACTGAATCAACTCGAATATGGAGCGTGAATTGCTACCCTCTAAAAACTTGAAAAAAAAAGTCACTGTGAGCTTTCCCTCGAGACAAGTTTACTTGTTAAACAATTTCCCATGCCGATCAAGAGGCAAAGAGTGTGAAGAAGAATAGGAAAAAAGAAAGGAAGAAACAAGTGTTGGAACGGGTACCGGAGAAAGTTTCAACAACTTAAGGATAGGGTAATAAATTTCTTCTAATTAAAAGTAACTGAAGAGAAATAAAAGCCATAATGGTGGGAAATTGATTTATTAATTTTGTTTCACCGGGTTGGCTTGTCCCGCAAAAGTCCTTTTTTTGCCTGAGATAATTTCATTTAAATGAGAAGTGGGATCGGTTTCCAGTGGAAAACATTATTACTACATGATAATGACGAAGGGCAGTTTCAGGAAAGCAAAGGTTCTTTAAGACCTTCGCATTTTATCAATATCATTTTTATTCACATAATTTGAAAAAAATCCTTGGCAGTATCTATTACTAGAAAGTTTGAGCAGCAATTATCTTATACTAAAACAAAACCATTGCTAAAAAATTAGTATAAACAAAAACATGTTAAAAATCGAAGTGATGAAGATTTTTCTTTCAACGAAATTCATAGTATACAGAATCCTTTTGTGCATTGCTCATTTGTTATAATATGAATACGATTAAGGACGAACAATTTACTTTTTCTCGTTGAGTTTTCAGAATATTGCAGTCAATAATTATCAGACATTTTACCAATTTTAAGGATCAAACTTAAACATGTAAATAAGACCACACTGTATAGAAAACTAAAATTTTTGTAAGGATACAATCTGAAATGAAACAACAAATATTTCACTTTCTTTATGGAGAATAACACTGCATTTCCTCTGTACCTTCTTCCTCAAAATTAGTTTTCTTGCCACTCAATAAGTCAGTGTAAATATTCAAAATCTTTTTGATTGACAAAAAGAAATTAAGTTTAGACTTCCATTGACAAAAATATCGACGTATAAATATGTCCTCATTTCATGCTATTGAAAGCTTCCTTTTGCCTTTTGAGCATTTGTATATTTTGTTCCTGATTCTTATTTTTGCATTTTTTTTTATTATATCATATTCTCTTTGTACATTTCAATATTCTTCCAAAGTGAAGCAGCACAAGCAACATACTTCAATACATTTCTTTAGGGACACGTTTCACTGAAACTGAAATTAATTGTTACTTAAATCAGCTTTCGCTCATTAATTCATTTCCAGCCAAACAACATCGTCATGCTCTTTTTTGCTGTTTTTTTTCTTTTTCTTTTGTGTGATAACCTTTCGTCCGAAATCAGATATTATTTATCTTTTCATTATCAATAATTTAGATCCTTCTCAAAAGGCTTGGCACATTCCACGAAATCAAATGTCAGGTCTAAGCTTTATGAGCGAGAGAGAGAGAGAGAGAGTAGGATAGAGAGAGTAGGTTGGAAAAAGGAGAGAATTAGACCAACTTGTGAAACTCAATGCATGGGTAGTTATTATTTCTTTTATAGGAAAAACTTCTGCATAAAAAATTAAGCAGCAATTATTTGATATTTTCTCCCACAAAGTTAAGGTTAATGTGGGTTCAATTAATAATTTTGGTAACAGGAGAGGCGCTGAAAGGTAATTTTTGAGGATGTAAATGAAGGCAATGAAACTTTCTTCAGAAATAAATGTTCGTCACGATACCATTTTTGGCAAAGTGTTATATAGTATATATGATATGATGGATCCATTTCTTGGCCATTTCTAGAAAGCATTTCTAGGCCGTACATATGGCGACAACATTACATTATGTACATTATAACTTCCTGTCGACTACAACGCCTTTTGAACTTATTTCAGTATAATGAACACCATCAAATGGTCCGCTTAAATTATCATTTCCATAAAAGGACATGTTTGGTATCCGTTTGCAAGAGTCTTGCCATGCAACATCGAAATGATATGGTTTTCTCTTGGCCCCTCCAGGAAATATACAGATAATTCCCCATGAGCCATGATGGGTCCAATGCTCATAAACAGAGAATCATATCTGTGAGTGGCAGATGCAGACCTAATAGTAACGAGTATATATAAGAGAAAAAGGAAATTTGAACCATCCAAGTTGGTGTCACATTTGCGTCTCATCAGGTGCCAACCCTTCGGTCGTCAATTGACAAAGCCAACTGTATGAGGTCCGTCCGACTTCTGTTTTTTTGTTCCTTTTATTGATTTCACCTTGAGTGAATCCTTTCTTCCAAGTTGACTTCAATTAGTTTCAGTATAGCTTTAGTAGGCAATAGAGGAAAAAGATAATTTAATAGGCCTACTGAATTTTCAGAAAAAGATATTCAGTTACCATATTGACAAAAAATATTGTTTCATGATCGGAAAAATTGTGCCCTTCGAACATTTTGACTCATGACCGTGTCACTCAGTTTCGGGGATCCCAAGTGTCAAAACATGTTTATGGTAAGCATGTGATTAACGAGCTAACGATATTTGACGCTGATTCTTGAGTTTTGTGTTACCAACATATTAGAGCTTCCAAAGTTTTGGCTTTTGTTTTGCCAACTCCAGACAAGTCTAAATTTTCAAACAGCTCTTGCTACTAAAATGCCTCCGGGAAGTTTTTCAAACCAAAACATCGTGATTTGAAATAAGAAGACTAAATGTGGCTTAAGCTCGTTCCTTAGATTGTTTTATTTTGTCTATTTTTTTTAAAAGGATACATTTCATACACAGTTAAAGCCGTTTAAAAATTTACTGCAGAGTCCAACACTTCCTCGGCACCAAACTAGAAGCAGCACATTTAGAGCACTTAGTCGTGTCTTTTTGAGTAAATTATTATCAGGATCAACTCTGATTCTGAGAAATAATCAGGTGATTTACCTCTAGTCTTGGAATAAGGCAGCCCCATAATACAGGAACTTGTTTGTACCTGTTGCGTCATCGATAAGTGCTACTAGATTTGGCATCTTTGATGCCATATCCGCACCATTGCATCACTTTTTCAAATAATTTATATGAATTATAAATCTTGACTTAAATTTTATAATTTCAAAAAATCATTCAAGAATACGTTTCGAGCTTATCACCCCCTCCCCAAATACTGTTCACAGAATTTGATCAGCTCCTAAAAAAAACAAAAATTTAGTAACAATTAATGCCACACATTAAAACACATTAATTTGGGACTGTCTAATGACATTTTGTATTTATTATGGGGTTTAAGCGAAAGTATTCCTAAAAGTCCCGAAAATAATTAAAACTTACCAAAAGGATTAACCTTGAATTTATCCTGACAAAGCTTCTTATACGAAGGTTGAAATCGTTCAAATATACATTGCAAATTATTTTGCGAATGCGAAGAGATAATTGAACTCAACTTAGTTTAGCAGCGTCAAACCTTATAATAAGGAAAGTCATTTTAAAATTCATGACTTGCGTGTCGGTGTTAATACCAGCCACGAGCAATTTTCAAATCGATTTATTCATCACTCACATCTCAGGTAAATTGAATTCGATTTGGTTTTTTGTTTTTAATTTTAACTATTTTATTTCAGCCACAATACGAACTCATTTAGCGAATTTCTACGAAATAAAAAGGGACCCCAGATGAATACAGTCTGTTATATCCATAAAAGATTTTCACTTTAAGTGTCAAAACAAATATTTTAAGGTTATAATTATTGTTGTAAAGTTCGAATCAACAATATTTGCATAATATTAAATTCCAGACAATTTTCGGTTTACTCACGCTAAAGAAGAAAAAGGCAGAAGAGAAAAAACAACAACAATAATAAAGTGTACAAACCCAGTTTGCAGGGAACCAACAGGAGTGAAAATATTCAATGAAATCAAACAACTTCTACTACGAGCAACAAAAACTTTTGCAATTCTGGCGTGAACTTGAAATGTAAAACTGAAACGTGTTCTAAATAAATATTTATTTTCAAGGCAAAAGCATGTAAGGACATAAAGATTTGTTTATCGGTGAGTAAAAGTTATTTCCGGGCAATTTGAGTGTAACCTACTGAATTCTTCGTATCTGTACTGACGAGAAAAAGGATCAATCAAAATTTCACTCGACTTGGTAAATAAGCTGTTATTCAAACAATTTGTTCAGTTTATTAGATTTGCAAGGACTCCTCAAAGATCACTATTCAAGGTGTAGTGTTGATATTAGTGGAGACCTTTTTTATATTAAATTTCGTAATTTAGGGATAAGTTTGATTTTTTTTCGTAAGGCAACGATATGTTTTGAAGGAATGACTGGTAAAGTTGTTTCCCTTAAAAATATTTTGTTAGTGCCTTATCACAGAAATCTTCTAAATGAACCGACAGTGAGATTAGTCCGATTTTAAACGAATGTCCTTCGCCGTAAGACAAGTTGGTCCCCAGGGCTAGTCCTTGGTTCCGGTTAACATGGCAGAATTATGTACAAGCTAGCTTTCAATGTTGGCAATATTGGCAATGCTGGTATCCTCCGCTTCGATAAAACTACGACCATTGCCTTTAGTATATTATGCGGGGTCATCCCAACTGAAATCTATTTAGGAGGTTAAAACGTCTATTCCAGGTACAGACAGCTGATCTCATGGCAAATGATCTCTCAATTATGCCTAAAAAAACGTTCATAGGCTTTTCTGACATATGAGGTTGTCGTACATGCTGTCCCAGAGACCCAGAAATTCTTGTTTTACGCAAGACCAGACCATATTTCCTTTCCATAGCTTTGTGGCATGGAACAATCATAACCGCCTTTTTAAAATGGGAAGGGTTCGTACGTTTAGAATTTCGCCACTGGAAACTAAAAATCATTAAATAAAATCGAAAATAGAAATAAATAATATTAAATTTTTCCTGTGAAAAACAAATTTCCCACATATTTTCCCGAAGTAACGATTCTTTAATGGTTAACAACGAAGCTCACCTGCTATCCATTGCTACCAACTATTGCGCCTACTAATATACGAAGGAGTAACAATTTTGCAGCATGCATGGATCAATATTCATAGGGAAAGCTTAACACGATACCGAAGACTCAATCCGTGAGAAAAACTTTCGCAAATCATAAAAACCATCATAAATATGAACAAAAGCACTTCCATAGGCGCACAAACGTAATCAACACATATCGATTATACTGTTGTTAAAGAAAATGAAAGAAAATCATCTCGCTCAACACTCATAACTTTCCTCGCCTTGTTTAAATGTCCTGCGGTATGTTTGACTTTTCTCAAGTACAACCGAAACAATAGTATCCAATTCCCAGTTCAATTTCAAAACAAAATTACTTGAAAGTTTCAGTTACATCTTGATTGGATATTTCCTTCAAACGTTGTTGCTTCATTGCACTAGTACATCCTTTGAATAGAGTATTTTTGTTTATTTTTCTGTATATTTTTCCAGTATATTTTTCTCTAACTTTCTTACATTGCGAAACGTTTCTGGGAAAATTTTATGCGTACTCCGCAATAGCACTCACGAAGAATGGGATCAAGTAGAAACCCATTTGCTGTCATAACTTTGCGATTACCGCGAATGAACTCAATAACAATCAACACACTTTCATAAGTTTTCCAAGTTTCCACTGCACAAATGTTAAGTGAAGAGTCTAATCTTGAGATTTCCCACCGATATACTAAAGTTAACCTAAACAGTTTCGCGTGAATTATTGGATTTATTTACGTTTTCCAACGAACTGTATACATTAAAAGATGTTATTTGAGAAACGTTTTCACTGATGATCTGTGAAAATATATTCGTTTAGCCTGACTTTTTTCATTGTTTGTAAACTCGTAATTGAACGGCGGCGCTGCAAGGAGCAATGAAGTTGTTTAACTTTTTCGGGAATGTCTTTATCAATGAGTCAACGGCCAATAAACATGTCCTCGTAAAAAAGTGATTGTATTATCCGACCTAAGGAGATATCTATAAATAAACTTCTTCGAAAATTGATTGGAGTGTAATGTTAGGCCTTTATAGTTTCCAACAAGCCCTTGGGGCTCGATCCGTATCCTTTGAAATAATTTGCATCAGAGTATAGTCATCCGAAATAAGTTCGGATAGCTTGCGAGAAAAAGGCAAGCCAAATTTCTGCTGCTCAGCGAGCAATACCACACCAGAAAAACCATCGCCAAAATAGTATCCTTATGAATCCAGTCCAACTCCCATTTGTTTTCGAAAGCCAGGAACGAGAATATAATTTCATTTAGCGTCGGTGGCCCGGAACTACACTTATTAGTGCAAACCTAGAGTTAAAACTTTGCGTCGTCATCTTTTCAACCATGGATCAACGCTTCGGAGGAGTCTGTATCAAGTACAGATCCATCATTTTGTCGTCGTAGTCAACTTTAACGTTATGAAAGCTTCAATCAGATTCTCCAGCCCAACTGATCAAGGATATGAGTGATGTACTCAACCCAGGCCCGACACCTGTTTCCATTAGACGGGGCTACGTTCTAACTGACTAAGGCGACAAATAGCCTTCTGCATTGAACACACACCTGTTACCAAAGGCTTAAAGTTGGAGAATGCTTCAGGATTACTCTACCAGTGGTGTCCACTACATAGCGCTAATGGTCGCTGACTGATGCGGGGAGGGTCAATGTTGATAGATTTGTTGGATTTCTTTATTACACACCATTGATGGAAGCTTTGCTGGGGAACGGAGAACCTATCAGTAAATTTAAACTTGCAAAAAGAATTATTTTAGTTCAGCCTTCGACCCTTTCGAGCCCTACGAAGACGTATATAAGTAAGACTCCAGTGGCCATCTGCATACCAGACTTTAGCAGGTAAAATAATTTGATTTCCTCGAAGCACAACTCACAAAAATCAACACCACTCAAAATAAAATTAAAAAGCTCTTTACAATTCAAATATCCTTAATTCTTACCCAATTTCAATTATAAATTGAAGTGAAAAATGATTCATTCAGGGAATATCTGAAGGGCATGTGTGCTGAACATTTTTTTGTTAATTCCATTTTATTCGTAGTTTGGTCACAACATGCTAGCAAATACATTTTACGATCTTCCACAAAATTACCTTTTTTGCAGTCTGCCCATTTCTAGAAGGACTTATGAAAACGTTGAATTTGTAAGCGAGCATTAAATGTATTATAAATAAGGAATTGACATCATGTGTTCCGAAAATATTAGTCCTCAAAACTTCATTTCAATCTCATTGAATTTTCATGGAAGATTTCAATGTCAAAAATATATTTTATAGCATTCAAGGATGTGTAAATAATGTCTGCACTGGTCAGTAGAAGAAAACGTTATAACCGCAAACAACTTGGGCAGAACTCTCGTTGTAATTAAATTAAGAGTTTTAAAGGACCAAGTCACACAATCGTCTATTTTGCCGATTGTCCTTTCTCTATATTCCTAAAATAGTAAAATCGATTATCATTTAGACTCCTTAAATTTCAATCAGTCGCATCTAAATGCCACTAAAACCAACCGAAAGCATGACAATTTATTTCTCTTGGATTTAATTGATGTAACATACAAATGTTTAAGAGACATCAAATCATGCCTTCAAATCCCATTCATCCTTCTGCAAATCATTTTCAATCCTTTGACACAATCACTCTCTCTCTGTCTCCATTAAAAGCCAACAAATTTAGATTCACCTCTTCCCTAAATTAGGCTTTGGGACAATCGTATCCAATTTGCGAAAAGAAGGATTATCACAGAGTTTGGCCAAAATCAACTCCAAATATGCACGCATAATCGTGTGAGTGTGTATTAATGTGAATATCCAGATATCTAAGGATGAATAGATTAGGACATGTATGCCAAAGGATGTATCTTTCACATGGAAAGATATCTTTAATTCACTTATCGCCAAGTTTTATTTTAGGTTTTACCATTTATAGGATCCCATGAGAATTGAGAAAGAAAGAATGGAAAGAAGGGCGAGAGAGAGAGAGAGGAAGAGAGAAAGAGTAAAGGGGAAACGTTTAACAAGGGTAAAGATTAGTAATGTTCCTAAGAGAGAGAGAGAGAGGGAGGAAGAGAGAAAGAGAAAAATAGAAACGTTTAACGAGAGTAAAGATTAGTATGGTTCCTGAAATCGAAAATGTTTGGAGCATTTAAGGAAATGTGGATAATGTTGTACACGAAAATGGGATTATCGTTGTGCGTGGAAGAAAATTGGTCTTTATTCTCCAAAAATTTGGTCCTAATTTTGGGCCGAGATTGACATCTTTATTCGTACATTTTGCCTCAATATTAATTCTAATGGATTCGAAGAATTCCAGTTTAAATTCCGATTGGCAATACGTTACATTTAGTAAAGTCGAAGCAATAAAGGAAATCTTAGAAGGTCCTTCATAGAAGGTCTAAGGTAAAGGCAGTTATAATTGGAAATGAAATTATTACAATACTCATGTAGTCAATATGCCAAGCCTTATTTCCTCAATACGACTCCATTAAAATACAACAAGTAACGCAATATATACAAACAGGATTTGACTGGTCAAATGCTACCAACTTAACACCTACATTTCATCCTAAATTCGGGTAACAGCTTTATAAACATGTAAAGCTTACATGTTTGAAATTCGGGTGACATGTCTTATAAAATTCAAACACCGACGATCTCATAGAAAAGAAGTTCGCAATGAGAATAATTTCTCGATCAATAATGGGGGAAATATAAAAATGACGGTCTTGCTTGGTCAAGCACACGAATGAGGATTTGAGACGTTGAAATGTCATTCGTGACCGACGTGGTTCCAATCATTTTCACATTTTTACTGAGTCTGGTGTCAAAGTTATAAATGTTTGTCGGAACAGTTGACTACATAGCATGACTGGGAGTTGTTTTAGTGCCTACGCCTTGCAAGACCAAAGATACACAAGCGAAGATAAGCCAGTCAAAGTTAAGCTTCTTGAAGGCATGGGTGACAGATATGTAGGCTGATTCTTCAATACTGGAGACACGAATTCAAATATTATTGACAACAATAGGACTCGAAACCAGCGTCTGTAACACAAAGGAAGAATGAACCACCTACGAAGCTCGGTTGAACCAAGAATTGGGTCGGAAAATATAGCCGACGTTTTATCTCGTCCGCAGAATGGCTTCCCGAATCTTTCGAACAAAGATACAATGGACTCTTCAACTTGATCCATTTTGAAGAGATAGATGAGGACTTAAAGATAACATGCTGAACAAAATACCTCAAACCACATATTTATAGCATGTAATCACTCTTTGACCATATGAAGCCCAGAATAAACGCAAATGCATTCCGCATTTAATCAAAGTAAGTAATTCCTTATCTTTTTATGACTTTATATTTATATTTTCATCCTTGGAATCAATATGCAAAAAGGTCATACAAAATAGTTAAGATGATTCGAATAGGTAACACTTCACCTACAGAAGCCAGTTTCTGTGTTCCCAATAATTCAAAATTTGGTAGATTTCAAATAAGATTTGAAACCGCCCAAAAAATTCACCCCACCTACCATTAAATCTCCATTTTTCCATTTTTCAGTCTAGTACCTCATTGCGGATTCCATAAAATTGTCATCTATTTACCGCGAATATCCGGTAAATTTACCGATATCAGAAGGATACAATTCACATATGTACATTTTTGATTAGATCTTCTTCAATCATTGAAATGTTATGAATAACATATGTGGAATTCCACGAATATTCTACCCACATATTTTTGATTTTCTTAGTTGATTGCATGCATATGCTCATTCTATTCTGTTCAAAATGTTTCGTAGGACATTTTGTGCATAATACAATAAATGTATGATTCACGCATCTGCTTGCTGAAATTGTAAAAATTTGTAGGTGTTAGAAAATTATTGTTTACGGAATTCGATTTTTGGATTTTCATTTTTTCCACGCGTGTTCGATATTTTGTCGACGTTCAATAAGGGTTCAATTATTCAGAGAAGGATATGATTGCATTTTTAGTTTTTGATTTTCTGAATGCAAAACTCGAAGGTGATTTACAATGTAAAATGATGATTTAACCCAAATAGTGAAGTGAATAACAAGTTTTCCGGATAACCACAAACTTCTGTCAAATGTTGGTGAAACTGTTTCCTTGCATTTTTTAGATTTAATGGAATACGGGTTGCGACCGATTTGTATGCAAATGAATGTGTCAAAGAGAGTCGATCCGTGTAGAGCAGTCGTTTTATTAGTAAATTGGAGAATCTCTTTACAAAAGCATTTGTAGGGACACTCTGGTAATATGAGCACAATTGAACGCCAGTCCCTATTTTTCTTATTTATCCTTTTATTCATTGTTGTTCATAACTATAAGCACTGGTGTCCGTTTAGCCAAAAAATACTTCGGAAATGTGCTCAAAGCAACAAGAATGAATTTTCTCTTCTAACAAATTCCTCTCAGTAATACAATTTTTGAACACTTTAGCTACCAAAAGATATGAGGATCACTTACTCGTGAGTGTCCTTGCAGCTTTCCTATCAAAAACTTCGCCTAGTTATCTAGAGAAGCAGTCATTACTGGCTGAAATTCTAATCAAAACAGTTGATTATCACCATGTTATCAACTGAGAAAAGGCTTATTAATTTTACATTTTCTTATCAAGGTTCATATCATGCTCTTAAACGCAATATATCCCGAAACCGAACTTAAAGCTGTCACACACTATGAAATCCCAATAAAATCCTTTATAATACACCCAACGATGACACGTCCTCAATGATCCAAGAATTTATAAAACTTGCGAAAATAAGTTCAATCCTTTTGTTGTTTGCTTGAAACTTTGGAGCCAAGTAATTTCCTCCCCTTCACACATTCCAACAACAATCAATGACTAATATCTCGAAATCTCAAAAACACGAGGATCTAAAATTTTTCATATTATCCTAACTTGGCAACAATTTCAAAGCGATTCGAACCATTTTGAAATTGCCATGCCATCACAAGTAGCAGGATCATATCCATCATTGCCATCAACGGCATTCCACCCTCAAACTCTTAGCACGCACATGCATAAAAGCGATAAAAGCATTTCGTTTCCAAGGATATGATTTTTTTTTTGTTTTTTTCTCTTGTGTGTCAGAAGATTTGTTGTGAATTTTTGTCGCCCCGCAATTCATTTTATTTTTATTCTTTTTTCTTGTGTTTATTGTTGCAATATTTATTGATCTTTTTCATTAAAAATGACAAATAGAATGCTGATATATTATGTTGACCTTCAATTTTTCATGATGCTGGTAGACAAAATAACAAAGTAAGAAAAGGACACAGAATGATTCGAAGAAGAAAGGAAATTTTTAAACAGCAACAAAGTCACAACTTCATACTCCGTGATATGTGTATCTCTAGGCCAGGTATTTTTTTGTGAAATTTTCGTTTATGTATTTTTGGTGTTGAATGTCTCCCACTGGAAACGTGCCATTCTTTATTAAATAACATATTTAAAGTCTCGTTTGCTATCATTTTCATGGAAATTTTTCCAACGACTATCGAGGGTTCAACTTCTCATCTTACAGATAAATCGTTACCATTGCAGATTTTCTAGAAGAATATTTTTCGCTAAGCTGTTATAGAATGCAGGAGGATTAAATTAAATGTTGTGACAATACGGATATACAGTCCAGGAACTGAATTTCCAATTTATAAGATGCAAGAACAAAATGGTGCATCGTCTATCCTTGAAATCATTCAAGGATAGACGATGATATTGGAAGAGATATTACGAAGAGAGAGGTGGAGAGAGATATAGGAAGGGAGGTGTTAATGTTTATTGAAGAAATTTCCTTTTGAACAATGCCTTGGATAAATAACATGGATGAATAACTTTGGACGGACCATCCTAATGCGGCCATCACAAGCCATGAGACAAATTGTTACACGCTATATGAATCGAATACAAGCATTTTGCGCGTTGACATGATATTTTGTGAAATGTATCCACATAAATTAAAAATATGCTCTTCATGTAGTTAGAAAAATGGTTTAACCGACATTTTCAGGAGGTTCCTTTTTGTATTTCTGCAATTTCAATTCTTTTCTTTACTTTTGGCAACTATCCAACTCATGCACATTGAACTATAGACCAAGTGATTTGGCCAGTATCACGCGTTGAGAGATTTTAAATCTGTGTGTATAGAAACCAGGCAATAACAATCCTAACATAAGCTCGACATTCCACATAAAACAGAAAAAGCTAAGCGACTACTTCCAAATTTTTAAAGCCTTGCAAAGTTTCGGCAAAGGACAAGCCATTCATTGGTTTTATTAAAACGAAAACGAAATAAAAGTCTGCGCTCAGCAATCGCACTCTCCAGATTTGGCTCCCGTGACTTTTTCCTTTTTCTGAAATTCGGACGGTTCCAATATGGGCGCCATTGGTCAATTGAGTCTATCACCGAAAATTCACCGAAAGAACTAAAAAAGAGAATTTAAGACTTCCTACAGAGGAACGGAAATCGCATAAGAACTCTGGTGGCGTTGATAATAGGCCACAACCTTCAAGGTTGGGATGGCAAACTACTGCGCACCCAACCAGGCAACGCATGTCACGCCAATAGAGTGCAGGAAGAAACTGTTAAATATTTTCTTCAAAACTGTCCTAGAGTAATTCATGGGCTCCTAATGTGCCTAAGAAGGGGATAAGCAGCAGAATTTTAACTTCTGGAAATCACGCAATTGGAGGCGCTTCTCAACTTCTATTGGTCGGCAGGATAAACTCTCATGACAGGAGCTAAGTGCCAATAGTGTCCTTAAGAAGATCTAACGATGGAATCCGAAGACAATATTAACAAGTGCTTTAACCTCATACAGCTAAAGTTATACTGCAAAACACCTCAACTCATCCTGCAGATTAAGTAAATATTCGCAGTTTTGACAACAAAACATTTGTTTTGCCCATAGATATCCTTGACGCTGATATAGAAGCAGGCAGGGACGAGGTATTTCGACTCAAGCAATATTGTCTTATTGGCCATATCCCCACATGCCCTAAATTGTTGATCAGACCTCTAGATAATAGACATATGCGATGTGAGGTATTGATCAGTATCAATCATAATATCGATTTTAAGCAAATTTTAACGGATGTTTCTTACACTTTCTCTGCAAGGACGAAAACGCATCTGGGCGTCCCACCATAAATTTCTAATTCACTCTCAATGATCAGTTATTGCAGCCAGTCATACAATCTGTCGTTCAAACTGTCATCAAATTATTTTCCAGGCAAATAATCGAATACCCTTCATAGAATAACTTAAGTAAGACAAAAGTCTACTTATTTCGTGTTGAATTATTTATCCATCGTCTTTTTCATCAACGTCTAGAAAAGATCACTCGTTCAAAATTCGTGCATGTAACGCTTTTCCATTTAAAAAGATGTGAGAAAATCCACTCACCTTTTCCTAGAACAAGAAAAAAGGTCGGGATGAAAAATTAATCAAGAGGGTGCTATGCTGATTGAAACGGCATTTTATTTCTTCACAAAATTACTTCCAACATAAGCTATTAAAAATTCAATTCTTTCCCTGACTCGATTCAACTTTCCACCATGAATTTGTTCCCCTGTAACCACATCCCCTCATCACTCCGCTCACCATTCTCAGTCATTCTCTTCTAAGCACATTGAAGACGTCCTTTACTTTAGATACTTCATTATATGGGGATTTCAGCCTGCAATTCCTGTTGCAATTTTCATTTACAATATTTATTTCGAGAAAGCTCAAAGACTATAAACCATCGTCATTCTAGCGGATGAAAAAGTGAGATACCTGACAGGATATTCTGATCGCAAAAATTAACATCCTTTCTTATCCTAGCAAATATATCTTGTCTAACTGCGTCATCAGCGTCTGGAAAGCGATGTAAATTTTCTTAGAATCAAGCTATCTCTTAGTTAGATACACTGTAATGTTCGGTTTCCTGTTCGAATAAGGGAAAGGGTAAGAATTTCTGAATTGCGATTTCAACTTTAGCGGGAAGCTTTTGCAATAGATAAGCTAAAGGCTAAAGTTTAAATTGACTTGGAAAAATTTTTAAAGATGCAACAAGTGTTAAGAGATTATCCTTTGAGTGTGCATGCATGCATTCATGCATGCACAATCCTTTGGAATAAAACTAATACTTTGGAATCGGTATTAATAAATCCTTCTTTCTTCAGTCTACTGTAAACTCTTATTAAGCAAACGAAGAACTATCAATTATGGCATTTACTGATTGGTGTTGCTCGTGTTTATAGTTTGACTTTCAACCTGGAATTAAAACGATACTTAGTCCTCGCTTACACCTTATTGCCTACCTATCCCGACAATTTCACCCAGGAACTAAGTCTTCATTATTGTAGTTACAAACGAACAACATACAACATCCTGAAATCGATTCAACAATTTTCATCAATCAAAAGTTCAAACGTTCGATTACTCATCTTTAATTTAATCTGCAGCTATCCCAGCTGTAGTAATACCAGTAGTAAAAGCTGCTATTGATCCTTGCTCGTATTCATTGAATACTTCCTAGTTCAACTTACTTGGATTCATCGCAGGCTATTACTTAATCATGAGAGGACTACTTGAATTTATTGGTCTATAGAATCGGTTTAATGCTTAATACCTTACCGTATCCTTTTAAAGATTGGTAACGTTTTAAGGTAAAGATCACCAAAGCAATTATCGTAATTACTTGTAAACATTTGTGTTTGTGCATGAGAACACTTTAAAATTGGGCCCGAGATGAGGTGGGGATACCATTCGATTAAATTAAGGAAATGTGACCAGCCTTGACAAGCACAATATTGAGTGAATCACGTGTGTATTGTATCGAACACGAACTGATAGAATTGCATTAAAAGTCCTCGTGGGAGTCGTGAGAAATTTTGTAGACTGAATTATATAAGGACTTTGACATGCAAGTTAATCAAATTTAATTCTAGTTAAATAAGGAGACTTAAGTCCTTGACAGATGAATCACAATTGCTTGTGGAAAATTAGCATTCCATTCGGAGCTTTAGAAATACAGTTATCGCCCAAAGGTAACTTCGCTCGTAGATGGATCTTTTCCTCATCCATCACGCCACCATTCAGGCTGTTAAAGATGCAAAACGGGCGAAAAGGCCACTTTTTGCAAAGAAACCTGGAGGAATTTGTTCTGTTTAACAACGCAAGAATGGCACTTGGGCTGGATGGGATCCCAGATGAGGTTCTATAGATGGACTTTTGCTTTTGCTTTGACCAGTGCCTCAGCGCGTTGACCGCTTTCTTGTGCGAAGGGATTTTCACAGAGTGCTGGGAAGTGGCAAGACCCACGCTGATCATCAGGAGGAAGGGGAATCCATCAGAGGACGAGAGGCTTAATAACGCGATTCATACTACCAGGGATGACGCCATCGACGCAACCAACGCAACTGCGCTACATTGCGAGACATCCTTGAAGCGCATTGACATTGGAATCTGAGAGAGAATTTCAACCCCATGGAGCTGAAGCTCCCTTGGGTCCTTGTCCTTCCATGTACGAATCTTGGATCTGGATCGTTTAAAAAATTAGACAGGTATAGTGTCTGTGTATCTTAAGTGTTCAATCCTTTTCGTCATGGTAAACGATTGCAATTTATTTTCGCATTTTTCATAACAGTTTTCAAGATTTTTCAGTCCTTTTGTGCACATAACCATTTTAGCAAGGGAAGATGAATGTATAATCTAGACTTTTTTCATTCTAATTGTCTTTAAGGTTTTATTTTTCTGGATTAAATGATTAAGTTTTGTTTTTATTGATGTTTAGTTTTCTTGCACTGGCAATTGAAAGTACTGATAAATTCAACCCACCACCAACGCAAAATAAATAAATGCTTCATTTCAATGGAAATCAATAGTCGCATGGCAGAAAGAGTCAAAGACAGGATTTAAGGATCAGAAAAAACTGTTGGCCGTCTGAAGGAACTAAAAAATTTCAACATTAACTTCGCTTAAGTTGATTTTTAATAACCACGTTTCTTTTATGCTTTAAGATTTGCATTGAACCTTTAACAAGGATTCTCTTGGGGTAATAAAAATGTCAAGAACAAGGGCCGTAAATTGATAATGAAATCGCATAAATGGTATGTCCGATAAATTTATCCATTGAAACGAAAAAAGACTAGCCTTTAAATCTGCAATAGAATGCTAATTGGAATGCAAATTACCTCGTTGTCCTAGATGCTGTCATTCCTCAAATCGAAGTCCAACTCGATAGAAGAAAAAAAGCAAATACCCAAGAGCAGAAAAAAGAGACACAATAATCTTCAGATTTGTCGAAAAGATTAAGCTGGAACACTTTATAGCTTCCACGTAAATAGAAACAACCAACGAAAAAAAAAATCAAAAATGTCCTTGGGTTGATTTCGACACTTCATGCCGCAAATACAAGCACGAATGAAGAATACAGAACAGATAAGGCCGTCATTTTGAGTGAGGCTTACCGAATAAAAAATGCATTTCCATCGAATGAAACTTAATCCGACACCATTGAGTAGATAATAAGGAATAAATAAAATTTACCACTTCGTTTTCAAAAAGCAGAACGAGATCAACTTTTTTCGTATTGTAGGAGGGATTACAGCACGAACTTAGGTATGGAATGATAGATTTGGAAAAAAATATAATGTATCTCTGAAGGACATATCCAAAAGGATCATTTTTTGGATGGATTGAAAAATGAAATGAGGTTTTATTGTGCTTTTTGGCATTCAATTCATAGCTTGGTTACAAAGACGAGTGAGTTTGTTGAAGTATTCCACGTTCCAGGTGGTTGGATGCTATTGACTACTAGCAGAAGATTACATTAATCCTATTATAGTGTTCTGTGAATTCGTAAGTTCTGTACAATTTGAATAATTGCAGTTTTGGGAAATTAGTCACAACTCTGCGCTCCAAAAAATTTAGTCAAACTCTGTCAACTATTTTTGAAACTAGGATATCCCCGGTTAGAAACGAAGGATCAAGTTTCAAGAAAGCTTACGTTAAGTAATGTTGCCAAAAGTCTACCCATTTTCACGATGTTGTTTTGTCAGAGTTTGCCTGGATTGCCATGAGGGTTTGTCTTGTCATCTTCTTCTTTGAAGTTTTTGAAGACAATCTTGAAACAAGTGTTATTCCCTCTTGCATCCTCGTCTGATGGGTGGCATGTGTCATCTGTTTGGATGCGCAGCCAATGCATTGTAGGGGATGATTTCGTTTGCTCGGGTTAGATATTCTTTTGAATGACTGTCTGCAGGGCTGCAATAATCTTCTGGCTTTGTGGTTAAATCATGGTGCCTGCAATGGTGACTTAATACTTAATACTTAATACTTAATACTACTTAATACTTAATACATTTCACATTACTGAAAGCAATCCTATACCATTATAAATTTGTCAAATTGGAACAGGAGCCCAGTATGAAGCAACAAGTGAATGGTAAACGAATGCGAAAAAAATATCATCCACTCTTATGCAGCTTAATATATGTTATTAAAAATTAAAAGTGTCTTGCTGCTTCCCGGCGAGGTATGCCAGAATGGTGTGTTTCAATGCAGCTTAATTGCAGGACTTCGAATCTACCTTCCACGATCTACATTTGGTCCCAATTAAACTTGACCAATTGAATTCGTTCTGGTCTGTGGCTAGATGTTGGCATGACCTCGAATTTACCTTCACCATCATCATCAGCTAACCGGTCCTCAGAGATTTCTTACCGCGTATCCGTTGGGTGCTGAAGGAACACATTTAATTTCTTCTTCAATATTTTGTTTTGGTTTCCATTTACCTTCTTCTGTTTTGACTACTTACTAGGTTAGACTCGTGGAGCTCTTCAAAGTGATCTGTGGTGGCATAGGCAGTAAATTCTTTGCATCTAATGTGCACCCTCACCGCATCAAAGCTTGCAACTTTGAGGAGAATGAGGTATGCGTATGACTAGTTTCAGTGGATGTGATACCATTGTTTTGTCAACTGATGTCCCGTAGGGCTCTCTTATGATTCCAGTGATGTTCCAATTCCGACCTATAATGTTTTCATTTCTTTTGAAGATTTTGTGGTACACAGATTTGTTTGTGTCGGAGTATATTGAAGATAGGGTCCTTTGTTTACTTCACATTTTTCGAAGATATGAACCGTAGGTCTTGCATTCATACAGTACAAACTGTCATCCTGTTGAAGCGGCTGATTCGTTTGATTCTATTTAAGCATTTTCGACACAAAAAAAAGGTCTGACGTTAATAAGAATTATGTATTATCGAACAAGTTTTAAGATGTTTCAGGTTGGTTTCCGGTTCGGGTGGAAATCCCCATTTGATTGACATTAAGGGAAGATAAGCGAAGGAGCACCGAAGCAGAATGATAAACTGAATCAATGTGAAATTCACTTATCCTCAAAGTATTTAAACTTATTTCTGACCCATGAAATTCCTTACCTACCAAATCATAACTTAGATATTAAAAGCTTCAAAAGTTTCTGTCAAATCTTACATCTCTGCGAGCTATTTCAGGATTATTAGCTTATAGAAACTTACTTGTTTGAGAATTTCAATTTTGACAATCCAATTTTTCTCATCAGCCAATTTAACTTTTAAGTTATTTTTAAACTCTGCGCTCTACCATCTCTATGCAATTTCTGTGGAACTTATGTTTGATGGTTTTCAGTTGTTGTTGTTTTTCTTCTATTTTTGAAGTTTACAAAAAGGATTCATGATTCGATGAATTTATTTTGCATAAACGAAATTGTTTGTTGAGTTGGTTCAATTCTTTTCCCCTCAGGGCCTTGCGTCTAATTCAATCTACTCAATTTGAATATTTTATCGTTAAATTGAACTTTCTATGTCTCGTGTTTTTGTCTCTGCAAAATCTTTTGTCTTCGGAATGTCGCTGCAAGGATGAATACGAGAAGAGTTAAGATCGAAAGGATGAAGTTATGGTCTCGATGCACTGAGAAAAATTACTATTTTCCTTTCAAAGTCAGTTCTATTGAATAAATATTGAAGCATTCTTTAGTAAGGTAAAATCCTTTTTGAAGTAAAGGAGTGAGTGGCATATGTTGTGAAATTTTCTTGAAACCCAATTAGTTACCAAACCCAGTTACCGATTTTGGACACGAACCTGATGATTTACGTGAGTCTTGTATTGAGAAATACATTCTCAGTCACATTAAAATTAATTCAGCAAATACTGAACTCATCATCCTTGCAGTAGAATCGATTCAAAGATTTTAGCTCAGAACTTCCTTTAATTAAACGCTTCTTTCATACCTGGCCTTGTACACGTCTAGCCTTGATTTTCACTTTAACTGTAAATTCTCATTTTCATCAGGAAGAACCCATGCTGAAAGTTTCCTCTTGCATAGTTAAGCCCTTCAAACTATGTGTATACATTTTCCTGTTCCATTGCAAAATGTATACCAACCACTTCGTTCGGTTCTTGTATTCTTTGTAGACAAACATAATCTACATACATTCCTTTAACTTAATCCTAGACAGAAACTCTGTGGATAGCACAAGCAAAAGATTTCAAAGCTTTCATGCAACAACAAAAAAAGATTAATGTGCATGTGTAGGTTAACTCTATTCACCCCAAATCCCGTTTATACCTTATCCAAATCCACAGAAGATTTAGAAGAAGAGTACATGGTACATTTTAGCTCAACAGCATTCGGGGTCTGCATTAATTTAAGAGATTTTTAACATTCTTCTATGTGAGCAGGATACAATATTGAAATCCAACCTTGTAATTTGTCCTGTTGAAATGTCGTGGGCGAAAAAATATAATTTATTTCGTTGCCGAAAACCACCAACAATGAAATTTAGCGTTGAATTTAACAGATTACGGATCAAGAATGAACACAGGTTTCTTTTCTAATCTTTAAGGAAAATTTTCTAAGGCCTAAGGAAGATTGAAGAAAAAGATGAAAGTATGAATATCACTTTTTTTGTTTTTCTAGTAACCGAGTCTGAATTCATTTAATTTATCATTACGTACCCGCATCTCATCAATCAGAGAAACTTCAAAACCAAGACAACATATTTTTCTTCCTTTTATGAGTCCCTATAGAAATATTTGTTCCTGTTATCCTCGATTACCATACGTCTTTCATAAACAAGGTCCTCCATACCAGTCAATTTATTCCTACCCACCTACACATGGTCCTTCTTACTTTTCCTTACAAGAGGAGCATACAACGCGATTCATCAGAACTTCATTGTCCTCTTTTAAAAGTAATCGTTACACTTGGAAAACTTTAGTTATTTCCTATCCCCGAGAACAAACTAAAGCATACCCACACTCGTGTATACAAAGAAAATATCCTGAAATCCTTGTTTCAATTTTATTCTCTTATTCTTTCCTCGTTAACATCACAACAAGCCAAAATTATCAGACTGATTTGTTTCCGTCTCCTACTCTTCCTGCTACTTTATTTTTCTTTTTCATTTAGGACAAATTCCCTTCATGTCTCCTATTTTGCAATTATGAGAAAAATCTTGTCAGGAGTAGGTTGTCTTATTTTATTAACAACGGTCGTTAAGAGATTCCGAAATTTTCAAGAGGCAGGGAAAGCAACATATGCTGGTCGTAAAAGGAATTTTCTTGCTCGGCCGCTATCTTGTGGAAATTAAGGATGATGGAGCACTTGAATATTGAGCAGCAGTGAAATATAGGGAGATTATTATTTTTTATTTGCTAACGCTTAATAGTATCCATTTGCGTTCAATTGAGCTCATTAAATTCTATTCAATTGGGAGGGACATGATTGAATGATTAGGAGAATTTATGGCAGTTAAGAGTAGGTGAAGGAGAAGAGGGATTCTGAGGATATTTTGCAACACGGCCTGCAGGTGCTACAACGATTTGAATGGTGATTTTTCAGTACATTAGCTTCGCGGGCAGATTGTGTTGATGAAAAAATTTACTGCCGTCGCCAAAATAGGTTTGGGTGATAATTTTTTATTTCTTGTAACGCTGCAGAAGCTCATGATAAATTCAGATTTAAATATAGCTGATGATTATGCAGATGATCGCCCAACCCTTAAAACTTCAACTATCATTTATAATTTAATTTAGGATTGGTACATCCACCATAAGGTTTGAGATGGTTAGAAGGGGAGTTCAAATGCCTTCAAGCCAGCTGTAAGAAGTGTGAACGTGGAGTCTCTTGGGCGAGAATATTAAAAGACTGAGAGATCTCGTAAGACCCCGAAAAAGGAGGAATGATAAATCACATACAAGTATAGCAATGAAAGTCTCGAACTTCCACTAGATAAACACTTAAGAAAAGTGAGATGCAACCTGATACGCTTACCTACCGAAAGCCTTGCCAAAAGGAAGTGGTGAACTACGACTTATGGTCCATTTACCGCCTTGGTCCACACACAGGCCTGACAAAGTATACTAAACTAATAAAAGTTGACAAAACCTTGGTGAAAACAAAATTTAATTTATTAAATTTCAAAAGGAACATATCTTTGAACTGGATAAAGGAGAAAATAATTTAAGGCCATATTAAGACAAAGCCAGCCATTTGAAAGCAAGAATTACAGGCCTTTTGTCTAAGTTGTATCATTCTGAGCGCCTTGAAAACGGATATACAAATAGATCCGTGAACATCCGCGAAACTGTATCCTAGCGAGCAGCGTTTGAACGCTCAATTTAGCGGCACTACAAGAAATGGATTATAGAACAAAGAAACCACGTTAACATAGGATTCACCTCAGAATCTGTTGTCGGGATCAATAGAGTTTTCAATAATAGCTTCCCAAGAAAGTGGAAATCACTTTTTTTAACTAACAACGATGACAAAGGCACAAATTAAAAGATAAGTCATGACCGAACATAAAGAAATGGACAAACAAAGATATGGAAGAGGGAGGCATTGTCTCACAGTTGGAATTTGTACATGGTTAGTCACACTCTAGATGCTATAGTACTTCTAGTTAGCTCCTCCCGTTCAACTGATTGTGACAATGCCGAGATAGTGACAGATGATGACGGATGATGACAGATGCCGAGATGATGACAGTTTCATCGGAAATTATCACCGTCAAGCGTCGTATCACCATCTCATGTAGTTTTAGGATTTGAAAAGGTGGCGGCAACCAGGGTTAAAGTTCTAGACTGTTACGTCTAACAAACACTCCTTACAAGTTCAATATTCATACCGTGAAAGAGTAAGAAACGATGGATAACTTCGCCTTCCTTTCCTTCCTTTCCTTCCTTTCCTTCCTTTCCTTCCTTTCCTTCCTTTCCTTCCTTTCCTTCCTTTCTTTTATTTCCTTCCTTTCCTTCCTTTCCTTCCTTTCCTTCCTTTCCTTCCTTTCCTTCCTTTCCTTCCTTTCCTTCCTTTCCTTCCTTTCCTTCCTTTCCTTCCTTTCCTTCCTTTCCTTCCTTTCCTTCCTTTCCTTCCTTTCCTTCCTTTCCTTCCTTTCCTTCCTTTCCTTCCTTTCCTTCCTTTTCTTCCTTTCCTTGCTTTCCTTCCTTTCCTTCCTTTCCTTCCTTTCCTTCCTTTCCTTCCTTTCCTTCCTTTCCTTCCTTTCCTTCCTTTCCTTCCTTTCCTTCCTTTCCTTCCTTTCCTTCATTTCCTTCATTTCCTTCATTTCCTTCCTTTCCTTCCTTTCCTTCCTTTCCTTCCTTTCCTTCCTTTCCTTCCTTTCCTTCCTTTCCTTCCTTTCCTTCCTTTCCTTCCTTTCCTTCCTTTCCTTCCTTTCCTTCCTTTCTTTCCTTTCCTTCCTTTCCTTCCTTTCCTTCCTTTCCTTCCTTTCCTCCCTTTCCTTCCTTTTCCTTTCCTTCCTTTCTTACCTTTCCTTCCTTTCCTTCCTTTATCAAACCCTGTTAAAAGACAAAGTTGTCATGACTTAGAAGCTTCCCAACAGGCAAAACCATCAAAATCAACCAGTCACCCGTTTGTCACTCCTATCACTAATTCAGTATTTCAAGCTGAACAGGATCAACGGATTTAAAAATTCAATGGTTTTGCCAAATAGCGAGATACAAAGGTACAAAAAAAACATATTTAAGTGCAAATTGCAACTGATCCGTCTAATCTGCAATTTAATTCTTCCCTACGAATCCTTAAGTGGCTGTCAATAAAGCACTTTGCCAACACCTTTCTTAGAAAGTCCATTTTCCTTTTCAGGACGAATATTAAATAATAAAGTTGATTTCTTTCGACCGAACGAAAAATAAACACAATCAACAATCTTGTCCTTTCTCATTTCATTTCAGCGTAATTATCATTGCATTTATTTTTCGGGTTTATTTTGCCTCTTGACAAAAAAACAAACACTCCTGGAAAATTCATGCGGAAACCTTTTTCGCAACCAGGTTGAAATTCAAAAGTATTTTCACTGTCATTTATCTTTCAATATCCATATCAAGACGAAACAAAAGTGGAAAAATAGGATTTTTGTCATAAAATATTTAAATATTACCGTGAGCTTCCACAACATTCAAGGAGTTCTCAAGTAGTGACTTTATCACTTTGCTGGTTCCTTTATCACTTGATAAAATCCTTTTTCATAGCCAACTTACTTGCAAATATCAACGAAAATGACTGATACCTAAAAAAATTCTCTGTTTTGTATGTCCTTCACAAAAGATTAAACAACACAATTCACGATGAAGTAAAAACAAAGGATATGTTTAGTCCTGTTCGAATACTTGAAATATCATGAGAAGCGGACGGAAAGATAGGAAGGTGGTTATGTTCTTAGCATGCAAATATCGTCGTAACCGTCAAGTTAGGAGAGGCAATTTTTGTGTTTTAAACGGTTCAGTTGCGCTCCTGATCTGAGTCCATTCAACTGAACGTTTTCAGGACGAACAAGCAACGTTGTACGTGATTTTATATTTCCTCCTAAATACCAAATTTTCAGTGGCTGTAAACATTTAGTTTCAGACGCTCCCAATGCACTGTTTAAATACTTTTACTACCAGATTCGTTTCAATGAATTTTACTTTGTTGAAATCTTAAGGACATGAGTTTATTGGGAAATGAATACTCCCTTGTAAGTTTGAAGGTAGGAGTTCTGAAAACTTTATTACAACGTTATTTTCAACATAAAAACAAAAGGTGAGTGTAAATTTTATGAATATACTTAATGTCCTTGACATAAAAGTCATGAAAAAGACGTTTGACTGTTGCTTTTATGGAATAGTTTGTGAGAAATATGGATCAGTAGTAACAAGAAGCAAAATACTTGGAACGGAAAGAAGTACAAGAAACGGAAATTTCCCAGCTGACAAGATCAGGCTACAAATTTTCCATTACAACATAGTCCAATTCCAATTGTTAAACTTGGAGTTATAAAGTTCCTATAAATGGAGAAAGGGAATTCGGTACGATTGCATGAGATGGCTCTAGCTGCTACAAATAAATCAAAGTGACAGCTGATTCTAATAGTTTCAGAAATGTTTGACATCTGTTGATAACATTTAATTTATATCGCTTTATTTTGAACAAAAATCTTGTTATTGCTGTGTTTAATATGTCAATCGTTGCGTTAACTTTACAAAATTTACTAGAAGCTTCAATTTTCAGCTTTGTTTGGAAAAAAGGTGTACAACAATATTGAAAAACAATACTGGCACTGATGATTCATCATGTAGGAACTTGCTTCAACGTGTTAGGAATAATGACTTCTGCATTGTAGATAAGGTCAGAACAGCTAAAAGTAAAGACAAAGATTCGAAGGCATATTCTTTGAAAAGAAGAGTTAAAGACAATAAGATCTTGCAAAAATCCAACACATTAACTTAACATATAACTTAACAAGCAGCTTCCGTTCGATTGAAATCGAAAGAAAGGACTCAAAGACAAGGATACTGGTGCCTCACGAACTAAAACTACAAGTCGTCGCAATGCGATTTTCGGTCATTAATATCAGTTTTATTAGTAGACCATTAAATGGCAATCCAGCTTGTATGATTTTAAAATTAAAGGATCTATGTTGTAATATGTTGTAATTTTCTATTAGAGACATGCAATTTCTACAACGACTAGCACTTTAATTAGTTTCTCAATTTATTCTTCATCAGATCTGAAACATCCTTCGAAAATCAGCAATCACCACGGAAATATGACAGAATCAAACTTTCGTACATTGGCAAATGTTGTAAAATATGAGGAAAAAAATTGCTGGAGTAGTCAAAACAACGTGTATATGATTCCAAAATACGGGGCCCAAAATATTCATCATCAAACAAAAATTAATCTTTAACCTGCAGTTCAAACAACTGATAAGGACAATGCGTATTCCTTTAATGCGTATTCCATTTTGATTATAAAACCACAAAATAGTCTTCAACCTACAGTTGTTACAACTGATAAGGACAATACGTATACTTTTCATCCTCTTCAAGCGCTTTTGAGTTACATGGAAACTGTTTCAATGCTGCTGACAGAAATAAAGCAGATGAAAGAATTAAATTAAAAAATTATTCGCTAGCCTACGATAAGGTGGATGGATTTGATAAATGTCTGGCAACGAAATCATGATGGTTGCCAGCAGGATGGCAGTGGTCTCGCCTCCTTATTTCAATATTTGATTTGAATGTGCTTACTTGGAATTTAAGTAGTCTACTAGCTTATGGTTGAATTTAAGGATTTACAAAAGCATATTATAGTTCGGGGATGAACGGATGGACGCGGGAGTAACGAAAATGGAAAGAAAAATTATCATTATTATTTTTTTTTTGTTGTTGTTTTCTTTGCACTGCTTTAAAATGTCAAAAGTTGAAAGGACTTACAACAAAATCACGCGCTCTTATCTTCAGCAAATTAAAAATATCAGTGCTTTTTTCGAATACGCTGAGAGAAATTACGACGAAACAGGTGGTAATGAGAGCGGTTGACTGAGTTTTCCAAAAAAAACTTTTATAGATGCTTTTGAATGCTTTAAGTTAATTTTTGTGAATGAATTTCAAATTTCAATGTTTGAAACTTCGAAGATGAAAGTTTTTTCATCAATCATCCTTTCTTTGTGAAAGGTTTTATCATGAACTCAAGGTCTTGTCAAGTTGAGTCCTTGCATAAAAACTTTATTCGAAGTAATGCTTTTTGTTTGGAGCAGAAATAAGTTTCGTTTAATGTTACGACTGATCCTTTGAAGTTTATTTCGTTTCACCGACTGGAAATAAAGAACAGTGACATATAACTTCTGCACGGAAATTTTAAGGAAAGTTCACGGAATGGTCATTATGGGAGACTGCATGAAAGCGCCCTATTGCAAATGAAATGAAATTATCTCGTTGGACAGTGACGTATCAGATGTTGTTTTATAGCATGCAATATTATAGCAATTCAAAAGATATCTCCATTTCGTAAGTGATCTCTAGGATTCATCATCAATCATTTAAAACGCAAACGGCTACTATGTCTAAACTATCTGGAATACTTTTTAAAAGGCTACAGCTTAAATTTGCTTTTATTATGGATTGGTCTTCATTTAATTGTTTGATTTCATTTAATCATTTGTTAATCAAAATTAAAAATAAAATGTAAATAGATAACCAGCTACCTCACTACCTGTAAGTTAAATGAAGGACGTTTCATGGAAACACCTTGACAAGCAATACTGATGTCTTTGTCCTTTCTCATATCGTTTTTCTAGTTGACTTCCCGGAGTGGTTGGTCCCCAGCTTAGTCCTTTGTGAGTGAATATATCAACTAAGTTCAACAAGTGCTGACTTCAACTAATCTCAAGTTGCCAAGCTACCATGTCGAATCTCATTTTTCTCATTTACTCGCCAGCGGACCCATAAATACAGAAAAGTGAGCAAAGAAATATATCCAAGTCTGAATAAAATCCCTACAAAGACATCTTATATTTGGTCAACCCTTCGCAACTAAGGGGTATACAATAACAATTGGTGTAAGAATCAAAATACTGAAAAGGAAAAATCCCAAGAATGTATCCAGTCAAGTGTAAAATTGCGATGAAAACGAGAAAAGCCATCAAAAGTCTATAGAGGTTTGGAAAAACGCTTGAAAAATTTCTCGTAAAAAGCTCAACAGGGATACTCTTTGGGGAACTGAATTATCTATCGCAACAGGTCATGCGAAGAGCCAGACGTTTGACCAAATTTTCATTTTCTATTGCTGCTATCGATGCGCTCTACAAATTTCATTTCTCACTCTGCACACCAGACATTTCCACCATTTGAATGTTATTCGTATCCCCGATGGCTCATTATCTTCAAATTGGATTTGTTAATATCCTCACCCAGCTGCCTACCATCCGGTCCGCTCAGGTAAAACAAAAGGAAGTTTCTTGAAGATAAAAGACAGTCCTGATGGCGAAAATGATAGCCTACCGGGCGTATAATGTTAGCACGTGAATTTCGTAGCAGGAGTTTTCTGCAGATGACCGTTGGCATTGCGTTTTTCATTTTTGATCTTTTCCAACAGGGATTAGTCTTATTATGGCTGAAATAATTGGCAAAAAGTAACAATTGACATTCTGAATAATTTTACCCGCATTAGATAAGTTTTCTTTGACCGTAACATGTTCGTTTGCCGAACAGGGAAACTCTTTTGTCCTTCCTTTTGAGAAGCAAACATCCGTAAAGAACTGCTACGTCAACAATTTGATTGGATAACCAACATCCTGGAAACAATGTCGGCTATCAAATAAACATAAACCTCAAGACAAAAATGGCAGGATAAAGTTACAAGTGGGGATGACTGTCGTCTTATTCAATATGTTTTCTGAGTACTCTACAGGGTTATGTAATTGGTCCTTGGAAGTTTTGGCGACAATTGACAGGCAGGTAGATAAATTCCATTAACTAATTCCCGGAAATGTTTCACACATTTTTATATTTAATGAATGTTTATTCTACGAAATTCCTTTTTTGACATGACTCCAGGATTATGACAAATTTTTCATAATATGACAAGGAAGGATTGACTTTCAAGGCGGCAAATGAGGAGAGTATTCCTCGATGTACGTAAATAACTGATTCATTATATGCCTGTTGATGGTTTTATGCGCGCAACATATAGGATTCACATGTGAAAAAGTCAAATAACTGACAATGCGAGCGGAATCAAGGACATTTCAAATGTGATTATGCTAATATATGAGTGTACAAAGTAAAAATATGGCGCAAAAACCGACATTTAGCTTGAGTGTGTTTCACTTGATTATTGGTAGCTTCAGAAATAGCAATTTTTATGCATAGAATTTGCCATTTGATGTTTCCAGAAGGTGAAGGGCAGTTCGTTACTTTCTGATATGATATAAAACCGCTTTAAGGGATGATTTTGGTAGGTGCGTTTGTCGTTGAAATGGCTGAGCAATTATCGTATAACATGTTCTCTGTTTTTTAAGGATCGAGCATAGACTTTGACTAAGGCAAAGGTAATAGACGCAACACGCTGAGTGACTTAATGGATTACCTCCTACTTCATGTACTTTCGTGTGGGAATTCCTATTAAGACGATTGAAGTTGCACGAAGGAACATGTATGTGATAAGTAGTCGATAAAATCCTCGGATGTAATTTTGGAATTAATACAAAAGGTGTTTTATGTTGCGTCTAATAAGATGGCTCTACAGAGATAACGTTTTATGTCAGATCGTTAGGAAGGTGACATTTCGATTTGCTTTTTATTATCTTCATGTCGATATTCATTAGGATATTTACTAGTTTCTAGCAATCATATTAATGCTATCAAGCAAAAAGTAATGAAATCGGGAAAGCACACAAGGATATTCTATCTAATTTATTTATTTGGGTTGTAAGTTATAGATAGACTTGTGGATAATTGGTCGACATTTCTAGTAACATAAAATTTGCACGTAATCACAAAAATTTAGGGTAAAATAACCACAGAGTTTAATAATTTCTAGTATATTCTTCGCACTTATGTCAGCCTTGTTTGTCGAAGTCCAGCGTACATAGGCCCAGCAGGCCTCTTAATCTCTGAATGGCTTCTAGGTCTCCCTTAAACTCCAAAGGCGTTTAAATCGTTTGCACAACACCTAGTCTGCAACGACAACAAAATCAAAGAGCTATGTTTTCTCGAAATTCTTCAAGCAATGGCGGCAGCGCTTCAACGAGTACGCAGAGTCCCAAGAGACTACTTTCAATGTGGTAAGGTTGCTTAGGCTCCACGTGTGTTAATTGTTTTCCCTCGGATGAAGATAGGTTACTTTGCTTATAATCTCCGTTTTACTTTTAGCTTTGTCGTTACATATTCCCTAAATTTCAAACGGGTCTTCCGTACTGAATAAAACTTATTCATTCTGTGTCTCAAATTTGTAGATGGCATTTGCATCTTTTCTTCAAATCTAATGCGTGACTTATTATGCGATCATGGTGTCAGGTAACGAGAATCGGGCAGAGAAATTCAGCCATTCCAATAAGAGTGAGAAACCTCGCTTGAAGCTGAAGCGCTTTCAAATATTTGTCAACCTTAATAGTAACCCATAAATTATATAAGACCAGAACTGTCACTTATATTGTCCTTCTAATTTTTGTCACATTTAACCTCAAATTATGATTTTAACATTAGTAGTTACTCACACACTGTGTAAGGCTACAACTGTCTTCTCAATTTGACTCGAAATATCATTCCAGCTCGAACTGCCAGACTTAGATATTGGTCTATTACGTCATATTGATTTGTCCTAATTTCGGATATTGCTACATCCAATCTACCTATAAAAATCATCACCAATCGTGTTGCTAGCGACAGAGTAAGAGAGCGATTGCTGAAGAAGGCACGCAAACGACATTGTTACATTTTAAAAATATTGGCAAAATTGCAAGACAGATTTGGCAGTTGTCAGTATTTTATTTAGAGATAAACTCAAAGAGCTTTTGAGACAAAGGGTGGACACCTTTGTTTTCTGCCTTTTAGGCACAGGATCGGTAAGTTACCGACTTAAGATTATAAAATTTGGATTGGCAAGAGGAGCAGCATCTGTCATACTTCTCTTTCATGCATAAGACGGAACAGACAGCGCAATGAAATTATCGAGAAATTGGAAGAGTTGCGGACTGGTTCCACAAGTGGGAAAGTGGTTGCAAGAAATTTGCATCGTTATAAGTGCAAGGTCTCCGGGTTTTTCACTTTTAAAGTGTTTTTGGTCGGTTTGATTTGGCACTCTACTAGCGTTTTATTTCAGTTTAATCATCTACAGAAAACAAATAGTGAAAAACTTTGACAATGTCGCGTATGCAACGAGGCCAACACCAGCCACGTCAAATGGAACCAGTTGGGACATTACACTAGAACAATCCTAAAAATAAACATACTTCATCATTTGGAGGAATCGTGTGTGTAGAGGTCCCTTCGCTAGTATATGGATGTTTGGAATCCAAAGGAACGAACAATCAGGTGCGAGAAATGGAACCCTATACCGAAGAAATGCTTCAAATCGGCCCTTGCTAAGTTCTCTCTTTTACAGAGCAGGAATTTGGTTGTTAGTCCACAGAAAGTCTGGTATCTGGTATGAAAATAGCCTTTACTTCCCAGTCCAACACGAGAATGGTCTCAAAATTTACTTGAGGTCAGAACCATTTTTCACGGCAATTTGTTAGTTCAGCACCTATCGTTTAATCTGGAAGCAACTCTCTCAAGTCAAGCGATATTTAAATCATAGATTCAGTTAGATGTTCAGTATTATCGGCTGGTTAACGTAATGAAATTCATACATCCTGAAGGGACCTCTAATTTCCTGTCTGTTTTAGACTAATTTCTTTCGAATCATTTTTAATGTCTCCTTCTCTTTTCCTTAGTCATTTACATGGTAAAACTTTGTACTTCTTCTTTCCTGATTTGATTTCAACATTACTGGAGTATTCCACTCCTGCTGAACTAATTGCAATTGGAAACAACGCATAAAAGGCTAAATCTCAGATAAGATTCGGACAAGCTGTGATGAACTCAATTTACTTAGATTTTATACCTAGATTTAATACAAATTTTCCGTGATTTTTTATATTCTATTTTATATAGATACAGCACACAAGCCAACACCACATCACCAAGAGACTGATCTTATATTTTTTCTCAATTTAAAATCCTTATTCGGCTGCTTCCCTACCTCAAGCAGTTCATAACTATATCGAGCTAAATAAATTTTCATTCTGGCAAACACTTAATCCTGCATCATACTCCACCAAGTAATTGACATGTTTAACCAAATGACATTAAGCCGTTTGTCCTTTTTTCTCATTTAAAGCGTCATAATGAGGCTTGCTAATGACAAAACGTGTAAACCTTGTGTAACTAAAACGATTCATCAGGATAATTCACACCGCAAAGCTACCACAGTTCCATGCATTATTCCACGAAATTTCTATTCCCTCATAATCCAGACAACGACGAAGTTCCTTTTGTTGCTCCTAAAATGACTATCATTTTCCAACACATTTTACAAACATGAACACGTTCCTCGTTATTTCAAAATCTCCTTATGGCGATATAAGTTGTCCTGAATGCATTCGAGATGAAAATCCTGGCAAATTAAGCATGATGTATAATTTACAAGCCATCTCCTGCATCACACCCCGATGCAATAGATGCTGAGATACAAATCTAGTAGAAAATTCTTTTGCTGATGTCCTTTGATGATTACTCAAAACTCTGCAGACTACGCTTGTCTCGGAGGAATACAAAATAAGGTGTAACTGCCTAAGAGTACCTGGAGAATACAGAATATGTTATTCGTATTTGAAAGTGTTGGCAACAGTCTGTTAACCTTCCACTTGTAAGAGCAGTGCAATCATGTGTATACTCAAGGATCAAGTCAAATTACGTCCGTACGCGTTAACATACAGACGTGTGAGTATAGATAACTTGGGAAAGCGTACCCGGTAGAAATGTGAGTGGTGAGTGGATCCCGGAGTCGTTCCTAGAGTCTTGTTAAGAATTTTATTTGGCCATTCTTCTGAATACGTTTCCTTTCTTTTATTTGTGCTGTTGTACGTCAAACAATTGGAACAGGTGTGGTAAGTCAATGCAGCTATTGTTAGACCAGTTGACATTTCAGTCGTATCCCTCCAGGACTTGTCTACATATTCTATCATGCGACTATCCTGTCAGGTTTTGGACAAGAGATAAGAGGGTTATTTACTTTTCACAAAGATGAAGGTGTTTCAAGTGGAAACCCGATAAAAATGTTCCAAGGTAAGGCAAACATTTCGCTGACTAACTTCTGGATGATGGGATTGGGATGAAAGTGAGCTGTCACATTCTTTTCATAAATAAAGTCGCTTTTAGATACGAGTCGGATAAAAATTGTCTCTATGGTATATTAGGACTAGTGGTAAAGATTGAATGTGAAGGGTTAAGCATAGTACACAATGCCTTTTTCTGGTTAGGAATTTTTTTTTTATGTTTTTCTGTATAAACTTAGAAAGGACAACTGTTGACACTGCTGTCTTTTCAAATAGGCTTTTAATTATGTATAAACTACGTTACTGTGAAAGATTTGGTTTGAAAATAGTTATGTACTAACTTTGAGTTCATTATTTATATAAATTCAAAACTAGAGGACATGCATACCAACTAAATTTTTCCAGGAAGTTAGAGAATCCCAAGCATAGTAGATTGCAATGTAATCACCGATACAACAGCCCGAATTGAAGTCAGAGTCGGAACCTAAATAGTAACGATCCTTTGTTAATAGGTCTAATCTTAAAGGACAAACCAGATAATTTGTTAGTACTGCAACAAAAATCATGCTATAACAGGCAATCAGAACAGTAAATTCTATTGATAAAATGATAAACTGCCAGGTTCATCATTTTAGACGTAAGAGTCACTTGTGAAAAACACATACAATAATAAATTAATTTATTTGAAATTTATTGAAATTGAGTTTAATATCCTCGAAAATAACTGAATGGAGCAATTCAACAGCAACAAAAAGCTCTTCCAACCATCTATTAAAAATCACTTTAAATTTTTTTATTCAGCTATAAAATTCTCTTAAGGATATACTTACACTCAGTCATTTATTGCTATTGACTTTTCGCATCCGGAAAAAAACCGATACTTTAGCTCAAGTGAGCAGAAGTAATTTAAAATATTCGTTAGATGTATCGTAAAAAGTGGATAATGCCTAGCGTATCTTTAAAAAGGAAAACATAAAAAATATCTTCTTGAATATTTTCGGAGGATTTTGAAATTATAAAATGACCTTCTTCAATTGAAATTTAATTGGCCAAATGCAAGTGTTCTAGTAATAACAACTATGGACTGAAGTGATTTCTAGTTTAAGATTTCTACGTTTGTATGGACAGGCAATAAACAAAGGAGCGTAGTTATTAGTGAGTTAGTTATTGGTATGACAGTATCATAGTTACAGACAGTATACATCAGTTTTTTTCAAGCTAAACTGAACCTACTGTTTGCTATCCACTCGGTCACTGGATTTATTGTAAGGCCTAATCCACGAAGTGCTTGCCCGACAATTTATCTGGCCAGTAACGCCCATACCTCATCATTGCAGTCAAACGAAACAAGGGCTCGTTATTAAAGGATTTTCATTGGATGCAGAAGTCCCAAAAGGAAGGCTTTACGCCGTTGTGACTGTACGCACTTGCTCGGTAGATCACGTCCACCATTACTATGATATCATCATCTTACTATCATTTAAGTAAAGATCAAATTGGAGTCAACTGTAGGCCAAGTAAGGTAGATTCTAGGTTTGTTTACCATCTTATCAATGTCGAACTCGATTTTAGTCCAGCCAAGATCAAATTGGGGCCAAATCGAGGTCAGGCAAGGTCGATCCTAGCCGAAGTTCAAGGCAAACCTTGACCTAGAGCTTTAATTTGACAGCTCCTTCGTGCCAATTGCAGCATCTTGAGATTATTGTCGATTTCTCAGGCATGGTTAATCACTTTGCCGTTTTTCAGACCAAAATTTCGAAAAATTTTCTTTCGACGGTTTCGTCCCTTGTTGAGAGCGTACATCATCAGCAGGCTTCAAACAGCCTTTCGGGCGCTTGCACAGCCATGAAATCAGCTCCAATTTGCCGTTTAGCGGTAGGCATCCAGCCCCTCCTTTCGCCCATCCTAAAATCCACCTCGAGCCCGCAATTCACTTGAAAATCATTGCATGGAGTAGTCCTGACGTAGAGCTTTAATTTGACACCTTGATCGTGCAAATCGCAGCATCTTGAGATTTTTGTCGATTTTTCAGGGAAGGTTAACCCCTTGCCGTTTTTCAGACTAAAATTTCGAAAAATATTCTTTCGAAGATTTCGCCCCTGATTGTGAGCGTACATTATCAGCAGGCTTCAAACAGCCTTTCGGGTTCTATCGCAGCCTTGAAATCAGCCATTAAGCAGTAGTCATGCAGCCCCTCCTTTCCCGCATCCTAAAAACCACCTCGAGTTCGCAATTCACTTGAAAATTATTGGGCCGAGGAGTCCTGACCTAGAACTTTAGTTTGACACCTCGTTCGTGCAAATCGGAGCATGTTGAGATTTTTGTCGATTTTTCAGGCCAGGTGAAGAGTTGAAATAAGTGAAATAAATGATTCTAATTTAAAAATCTGTATAAATCCTAATATAAATTTAATATAATATAGCATAAGATCGAATAAATTTTAATAACACTTAAAGTTTTTCCTTGAAATATTGAAAATGATATTACTTTAAGTTTCCGCATGAAAAAATCCTCTAATGATAGAAGTTTTTACTAGAAATAATATTTTTAAAATCCATTCTGTCCCTCGTTCCAAGAGAAACTTATTTGAAGCTGGAAATAATTCTGGGAACTTATCCCCCAATTTCGATTTGTTTGTGACGACCCCGATCCAAAACAAAAGCCAATTGGTAACAGCAGAGTTTCTTCGGAATCACGATATCATTCCTGGTCAAGTTATTGTCAAAACCTGTTGAGTTGTCTTGTCAAATAGGGTGATATGTAAAATGTCCTTCGGAAGCGTTAATAACAAATAACTCGCTACAAGTTTAAATCAAAATCCTGTTGAATATCACTTTTTGTTCTCATTGGAAATGTCCTCAACAGCATACAGTTTTCCAGCTAGTTCTAGAATATTCCCATTTGTTAAACGATCAAATATGCAGTTCACATACGCTCGTCGCTATTATTGACTTCTGGCAGTCCACAATACTAAACACCCGATTAGGAAGATACTTTTCTAATCCATGTGTCTGCCATGTAAGTTTGAACCAACCCGACACACGTCCAAGTAGATATTTACTTTTCCAACCTTCACAAACATAAAATTTTCAACCTTTGCCTGTTTGAAATGTTTATTCATGGGTAGTCCCTGGATAAGTACATAGACCACTCCTTAGTCCTTCCATAAATGTTAAATGTGAGGAAAGTAAGTGAATATGATGTACTTAAGTGGTGAGCATGTATAGCAAGCATAAATATTTAATCGACGATGATCTACATGAGCGGAACTCATTCGATATAAACTGTCGTGGTCTTAATTTCATTGTCCTTGCTCATATGCAGATCTACACGCTGGCTTACATCACATGAAAATTCATAAATTTACTTCGCGAACTTGATAATTAATAACCCTGACAGCAACACAAAGCGAAAACAATCATCTGCTCGGGATCCTTCAATGAACATTAAATTTAATTAGACACCAAACATATCTGCTAACCCACTTGATCCTTGCGCTGCCCGAACATTTCTGAGAATTTCACATTTCCATTTGTTTTTGATTATTCAACGGAATTGAAAATGTATTCATTCATTCATTTATTCGATCTTTCATTATCGACTCTACTCTTACCTCATATGAATTTTTCATAAGTTGGCTTGATACAGTTGCAGGATTCATTGTCATATTTGAAACGTGTTAAAAAGTTTATCAGCCTAGATAACACCTGTACATTGTACAAAGTTAACTCCATTCATTTCGATGAGCATTATCTTGATTTCTATTCAATTCACTTAACTGGCCAACACATGAAGCCTTTTAACGAAATCAAAATCTGCGCTCTATTGCACTCGATTCGATCATCTTAACACTTAACACATGTGGAAAAAAGGAAGAAAAAATGACACCGATTTATGTCCGACGAATCTGTCCCACATAAGCGCGACTTTACTTTCATTTATCGCCGGAACTCCAGTATAAATTTCACATTCACTATCACTCTGGCTCCTATTTATGTACAAATTCTATAACACAAGCCACCACGAAAGCATATCCTTGCACGAGCGACTAGCAATGAGTTGTGTTTGGAGCTTAACTTGCGGAGACACGTGAATTTGCCGTTCTCACGCGAATATTCAACAGAACCGAAATAGCAACAAGGACCGTCAACCGTAGACTGATGTTATCCCGTTGGAATTCAGAGGAGTATTTATAAGGATCACAAAATATTTAGCAGGGAAGCTTTGTGCCAAGCTTTTTGTGGATTCTGATGGTGCGCTGGTTTTTTTTTTATTAACAAGACCGCACCGTTAACAGAACAAAGATGCCATCGAAAAACGAACATCTGTTGTTGATTTGGATCCTGGTAAACATTTAAGACATTTCGAATTTCTTGCAGTCAGTCTGCTGGAATTTCATGTCCTGTTCAAACATAACATGCTGAAGAATGAAATGGTGACACGGGAAGGGGAAAGGGATTACGAAAAAACGGATGCTGTTCGCGAGTGAACGCTATTTGTGCATGTAATTCAATCGGAACGAATTAACATTTTTTGAAAGGATTTTATAGAAATTTTAATGTTTAGGGGGATCATGGTACCGCGAAGAAACTTAGGACTTAGTAGGACAAGCTTGTTTAAAAAAAAAACAAACATGAAACTCGACAAACTGATTTGATAAGTGAGAGATAATCAAATTGTTAAGGATAAACATTGTTTATTATTCCGTAGAAATTACGTTTTCGTAATATGTGTAATATATTTTCGTAATATAAAACTCAAATAATCAATATTTCCTATAATATAAATTTTTGGCTGGTGATTTTTCTTTCGTTTAATGTACGCGCTGTTAAATTTCGCGCGTAAAGAATAGAAAGATACACACATAAATTGCATCGCAAAATGATCAAAGCAACAAAATAAGGACATCAGCAGCTTAATCTTTTTATAGATTAACGCCAGCGATTTATAATAATTTTTTAACGATTCCTTGGTGTACGCAAAAATGTGTATCTGAAAACTGCTCGCGAAAAAAGTTTTAGTCATTCCTTAAGTGAAAGACCTCCAGCCTGTTCGAAGACTAACTTAACTTTACACAATCCTCATACCAAATTTTCAAGAATAAATTCGGGACGATGGGCTATATTTGCGAGCTTATGAAGTTGTTATTGTTGTTATAGCTGATTAGGGATAGTATATTTGGCGCTGATAGAAGTGAGATGTTCTTCATGTGATTTAAGGAAAGGAAGCCGCTTAAGGGGTTATACCTATGTGAAGGCTATAAAACAAGCCTTTCTTCAGGATGTTTTTTTTTCAAGAATTTCGAAAAAAAGCTTTTATAAATAATATATTCATATAAAGGGCAACTTTTCGGGAGTGCAAAAAAAAATTTTTAGTTTAAGTTCAATACAAAATGGCGTCTGAAGTGCACGTCAAAGTCACTAGTATTTACAAAAGACGTTCCGCGGCCGGACAAGTTTCTCAGCCCCATCTGCATCTGGAACAATAAAAAATTTTTTTCATAAACTCCATAAGTTTTGCAAGTGAAGTACACACGATAATAGTTTAATATCGATTTTTCGCAAAATGGCCACCATTTAACAAAAAAATTGCATTTTCGACCCAAAAAAAAATGACTTCAATTGTTTATAACTTTTTTTAAACAAAACAAATCGCTAAAATCGTGTGTACTTCACTAGATATCAAGAAGCTACAGTTATAACGGCAAGTCAATCGGATGAAAACTGAAAGAGTTTCGTTTCCGGCAAATTTCAAAAATACACTTTCGAGATAAACGTGTTTAAAGTTTCAAAACCTTATAAAGTTGTGAATTTTCAAAATTTTACTATATACAAATTTTTTTACCTTTACTCTGCTATCCCAGCACCATACAGTTGGCCTTCCAAGACCGTAGATTTCTCCTCCTTGTCCTTTCTTGATGCTAAAAGGCCGCGTCTCGCCTCTTTTACAACGCTCCGCAGCTTTTATTCGCTCGGCGTCTGTTTTTAAGCAGAAATTGTAAAAATTAGGTCCTGCAGTCAATCCTAATGAGTCGTAGATGGGTAGAAGGCCCGTCAGTCTATCATTAAATAAGATAACTGCGATATCCGTCGCGATATCGAGCACCGCCTTGCCGCTCGACACATGTTTCGGCGCGATGGACCACACGACTGCATTGAATGATTTACTAAAGTACTTTAACCTCAAATGTAGAGTGTAGTCGATCGAGTAAACAGAAGCTCTCTTAGCGTCGTTTACGAAGGAACGTGCCCTATACAGTGTATATTTATTACTATATAGTATAAAGCGAGCAAATTTTACGTTTTTCGAGCATTGGAGTTGCTTCAGAAAATTGATTCTCAAAAATTTTCTGAAGTATATTAGTATTTGGACCTTTTTGATTTCAATTCTAGTGATGTGTTAGCATAATTTTAGCCAATAAAAAAAAATCTAAAAAAAAAATTCACATAGGTATAACCCCTTAATTCTTAAATATTGAGTGACATGTTATATAAAAACGTTACTACACTATATGTACGTTTCTAGGTATCACGGAGGGAGTAAGTCTCGAAACCAGGAGAATGTCATCACATGCGTCAAGTAAAGCTAATGTCATCACGGAACAGTGTGCACATTTTTCAGGCAAGAGTTGTTGAAACTGACCTATCTTCGAGCGGATCCCTTGGTGCCCATGTTATATGCATGGGAAAATGGAATGAGACTTGGAAGTAATCAATTAGAATGATCTTTGCCTTAGGTTGACATGAACTTGGATCACGAAATCTACGACGGAATTTACTTTGGAGGCTATAGTAGTTAAGGTAGTCGCCTTCAAAGCATCACACACTGACTTCGAGTCCCACTGGTGATTGTGAAATTTGAGCTTGCGTTCCTGATGTCGGAATATCAATCTACGTAGCTGTGATAAGTAGATTGACCAGACCACATTCTCACGTAATTGACCAATCGAATACCATTTATATCGCCTCATCGCAAATTTTGAGACTACAAATTCAGTTACAGATCCGTTTCAATGACACACTCTTCTCTGTGTGTAAGCAAACCGGATAATATTTGAGCCAAAGCGTGAGAGCAGAAGCGAATCCCTCATTTTCTTCTTAGCACAACAACCCCTCTTCACTTCCTGCAATAAGCGCCCCCAACTGTCTCGTTCGATTGACCTCGAATGTTGAAATCCGAGCAGCGATGAACTGCCTTCGTCCACAAAGTCAGACGAGTGATTTCTCGGTTTCCCCACTGGTCTCTGCCTTTCAGTTCTCCCAACGAATACCTTGCAAATCTCCCACAGTCACTGAAATTTTGACTTTCGTGTAAAATATCCTAGGCAAGCTGAGGAGGAGCTTGTCGAGATATGGAAAACTTGCATGAAAAGTAAAGAATATGTTCAGGATGAATTCACGTTGTTAGGCAATGTTCAAATACTTTGAAATTTCGAAAATATACAGTTCAGTTGGAGGTTTGATGTCTTTGTTACAGGACAAGCGGTACCTTGGAAATATGCCTATATGTTATACCTCCTGGGATATGCTTGTTATATGGTTATGCTTTTGTTTGGACTATGAAACCTGCTTTAAAAAATTGAGCTAGTTCGACAGCTGAAGCACATCAGGAACACCAAGGACAGCTACACCGTTTATTCTTGTACATAAAGGGATTACCTTGATTGGACAAGTTATGTAAGCTATCTCAATGTGAATCGAGAATAGCGTTCGAGCTGCCCCAAGTGTTGCTAGTAGTGAACGCCGCTGTAGCTGGATGCTCCTTTTGTCAACAAAACTCAACCATATGCAATTAAGTACGAGGTTCGAGTTTTTAAGAGAAATTTCATAGCACAATTGCACACTTTTTATTGATTTCAAAAAATTTCCTGCTGCATGCACAACCGCTTTGTCTATAAAAATGTTGATGGAAGTAAGTACCAACGTTGATCATTTTTTTCTCTCTCTCTCTCCTTTTTTCCTTTTAACTCTGTTTAGTCAAGTTCAAGTTCGCTCGCATAACATCAATATATATGCACGAGCACGTGATTGAAGAATTTAAAATTAATCCTAACTAATGACTTTCCTTTTTTGAGTTTGCTGGCAGTAAAAAATTGCGAGAATGTTAAACTGGGAAATTTTCCATTCGTGTATATGTCAAGGTGTCCTGTGCTGGATTATTTCCCCCTGATGGTAACATTTCTGATTCGCTTGAGCATCACTTTTTCGAAAAATAACTTTCAAATACGGCAAGTTTGAATGTTCTTTGGATTGCAATTTTTGTTACATAAGAGAACAAAGTGCGCGTCAGCACAGTGATGGTTTTGTCCTAGTCTAAAGCAAGAAATACTGAAAAAGTCAAGCATATTTTTATCCTTTTGCACTTGTATTTGTATGAAGTATGTTAAAACGCTTGTGGGCTTATCAGTTTATCCCACACACACTAAATTTGTATTTTGAAATGAGCTTGCAAGGTAAGCTTGCTTTGTTAAGGTTGGAAGGATACTGATCTTGATTGAATGATTAAATAGCAGTTTTTTTTACAATACACAGATACACTCTTTGCAGTGGTATGAAAATATATTTCTAAACCATATCATACAGTGGATAATTGTAGATGGAAAAATGGAGGCTCCTTTTGCTGTTCCAAAGATCACATACAGGAACTCAACAAGTTATTGATAGTCCAACACAAAAGTATTACCCTATATGATGAACATAGAGACGATAGAGGTTATAGCTCCCTTTACTATATTTATTATAGTAAAGGCGGCAGCTCCTTATCTAGAACGCCTGTTTAAGCGCATGCATCAGCAATCGTATTGCGTTCTCCAGCATTTATTTTAATCCCTATTTTTATTCTTACTTCATTTTTATCCTTTTAAGAAGGAGTACCACAAATTTTCGAGCTGTAATTGTCAGTAAAGCGACAACAGGAAGCTTTATCTTGGACATTAAAGCCGCATACCCCTCCGCCTATAGCATCAAAGTATCTTTGACATTACGTGCTAAACGAAAAAATGCTAAAACGACTTACCAGTAATGCATCTTGACAAAATTCACAAAATACACAACACACGATTTACACACGGAAAAGCACTTATATATTTCCAAACGCTCAACACACCGAATTGACATTTATCACATAATTGTAGCCGTGTCATCCGTTCCCTGTTCGATTTCGCCAGATCGGACAATGTTCCATTGCAACGTTCCAATAGAACACAATTACTGAGGGGTCCGAGATTTTCACCAAGGGAATGATCAAGATGCCCATGGGAGTCGTTAGCGGCGTGGGCAACGGATCGTTCCAAGGGTTTTGGACGTCCATTTGGATGGGTTAATCGGACGGAACGGTGGTTCATTAATACAAAAGGGTGGTATAAAAGGGTCCCCGATCAAAGTGGGATGGTGTCGTGGAAAGAAGACAAAAGCAGGTGGAATACCTCGAAAAATATTTGTTGAATTTTGTTTTGAATGGTTGTGTCTGAAACGAATGTATCAGGTGAAACAGTTTCTCGCTAAGCTGTATCCTTCGAGGATAAGAGATAAGTGAATAACGCCTGCATCCGTTTACGTTTAGCTTTCCAAGACCACAAGCACAAGCAAATTTTCAGCGATAAAAAGCAAAAGTCGGAACGAAATTTATTCTAGGGACTTGATGTTCAAATCTCGATTTAACTGACTTCCTTATTTGAATATTCACTAGAAAAGAAAAAAAACAACCCACGAGGATCGCACTAAGATCTCCGCACTTTCCTCGTTTGTGAAGCTATTCAATCCCGTTCAAGATTTGATCATCGCTTATCCCGTTGTTTCAAGGTACTGTTGCCATATTTAATCTTTTGAGAACTCAGTTCTCCGTTTCTGTAAAGAGATTCCAAGTTCACCGTGCTGTAATGGCACTAATTACTACGTTTGCTCGACTTTGCGCTGGGCCTTGCTGACCTATTAGTGAGAAACAATATCCAAACTCTACACCCCTGATTAACCACTCTCTAGGGTATTTGGCAAAGATACAGCTACTGGTTTTTTGTTCATTACAAAGTAGTTACGTGAAGATTACGCATCCATTCTTACATGACTGTATCCTTGTTGCATACCCCGTAAAACGAGCCTGAGATGGCTTGAAGAAGCCAAAATATTTCCGTTTGCAAAACTCAGCAGGGAACTCCGCGAGTTTACGGAAAATATATTAATAAAGAATTATTATTAACGTTAATTATAAAAATTTTCAATGAATTTTTATCATATTCAACCTTAATACGAACTATGACCAATCGAATTGCGGTTTCTAATTAATTTTCTCGTTTCTAAAGATGTTGTGCTAGTATTCAAAGATAATTGGATTTAGCATGCACGTGTGGTTTGTAAAGGATCATAATATTCATGTTGGTATTTATTATTGTTGTGGAATTCCCCTGAACGAAAATGAAAATACCGCAACTATCAATCAATTTAAGCGTGCCCAAAACTATACCCATCATCAACATAACTGCAAGATTACATCTCGCTTTTCTTCAACATATGCTATTAAATCCATTTCAAGAGTGTGTGTGAAATAATAAGAGTAGCTTAACGCCGCTTAGGGCCATTTCAAGATGATTAAAATCTACTCAATCATCGTCGCCAGCCGGCCAGAAAGAGTGTCTAACGGTAAGAAAGCATGACCACCGATTGCTTTCTTTTGCCACACGTTAACAAACTGAATCCACAGCTTGGGAAAAATTGAATGGAGCAAGTAGTAACCGGCTCTGGCGCTAAGTGAATTTTCTCAAGACATCGATCTTCACCACCGATCGGTGTGTGGTGTGATGCCCATCATGATCTGATCTCGATTATCTTCCGCATCTTCCAAACATCTCGTACATACGAGTAACACGCTGAAATTCACCACTAGTCTAGAGTATCTAGTATGCTCTGTAGCTTGATTGTTAATGTATCTGAGCGAGTATCTTCTGGTGCAAGTCTGCTTGCTCAGCTGACTCGTTTATCGTTACAGCCTGACCGAGTGGAACTGGTGGACTGCAATTCCACAATATTTGCTACATCTTTCCGCAATGGTCGGTGGATGATGATCACATATGTGTGCAGTCCACACTTTTGATAAAAGTCGTGGTAGCCGCTGCAAGGCTGATGCTCTGCATAGAGAAATGTATCTGTGGTATGCCTGGGCCATACCATACCTTTCCTTTGTCACCTCTTTCTTGGGGGTTTTTCTTTTCTTTGTTTTTCAATTCTTCGATGGTTTCGTAACTTGCAATCAACTGCCATTTCCACTTCCCGTTTATTATTTTGTGGAAACGTAGTTAGATAGTTAGTTAGTCAGTTTCTTGTATCTCCTCTGCTACTACTTCTTCGTACTAAACGTCTTTGACTATCGCGTGGTAAGACAGTGGTTTGGACGAAGCCAGCAGCGAAGTCAAAGTGATTTTCAGTCGTATGAGGAAGATATATCGGGACGATTGAGTGTGTTGTATCTTTCTAATTCGTAAGAAAGTGATCGTCTCGATACAAGAGTGCAATTGAATGGCGCGACGTCCGCGGCTGTTTTTGCTAGTTTATGTTTAATGCAGATATTAATTAATATACGAAAATTTTACTTTCTTCACTCGTACGAAATTTTTCATAATTAATTATGGTATGCAGTGACCGTTTAGTTTGTTTTGTATCATTTACGTGAAAATATTTCCAAAGGCGAATCTATCGTTAGGCGTTCCGTTGATCGTGCTGGCAATTTTTGTTAATTTGGTTTAAAACAACATCAAACAGTCGTTTCAGACCATTAGAAGAGTCACTCTGATTCACACATGCCCATTAACATTAGCAAACAAACTCCAGTTTGGCAGTTTTCAGCGGTACTATAAATTTCTCCGAAGCCTAAAGAAAGCTTGACCGTGCCTTTTTTCTTCTTTTGTATGTTTTTTCGCTTATTAAGTACATTATCATTGTAACATCTTCTGTCCAGTGAAATTTCGTATTTAAATTCCCATCGTGGTGTGCGCAGGCCAAACTTTATAATTGCAATTTCACTAGATGTTCGTCACGTCGTGGGTGTACAAGAGACCACCGCAGCAGCGCAACATCTCGTCGAATCCGTTGATTCATCTTAAAAATCTTCCATCCTTAGTCGATACCATCAAGATCTTGGACTCCGTGTACCACGCCAATCTGTTTTAATCGTGCGTAACCCACTTTGACCGTACCATAACTTGTGTCCAAAAATCCCGAAATGGTTTTCGGCCTGATCGGATTAAGTTTCCAACGGCGTGGTGTCTTTATGCAATAATTACGTTAATGTACGTTAATTGCACGATTGAGTATAGCAGCAAGTGTTAAGGCAACAACAGTAAGTGGCCGAACAAGAAGTGGAGTGTGCAACACCATTTCGAACCTACCCTACAACCAATCCAGTTGACGCAATCGATACGATCGAATTAAGCCACTGTGCTTCGGTGTTTCGGCAACATTCCGTGGACGCAAACCAGCAAGTGCGCTTGATACATTTAATGAGCCAGCGACGATCCCGTTGTTTCTTGGTGGATGATGATAGTGTGTTGATCGTGTCCGCAGCTCGTTTATTATGCAAATGGTTTGGCGGTGGCGCAGTAAGCGGTGCAAATAGAGAAAGTGTTGTTGAAATTATTTAAATTTTTGTGTTGTGTTATTTTTTTTTTGGATTTTTTCTATTCAAAAAAAAAATTAGTCGTTTCGGGGCATTGAGCACACAGAGCAATTGTTTTAATAATTGATAATTGTTTTTGTTTTTATCGTGATCTAGTTATTTTGATTTTTTTTTTTGTTTATCTGGAAGTTATTTTGAAAATACAACAAAAATTGTGGTTAGTTTCCGATGTGTGCAAGAGGTAGCTGGTTGTGTTGAAACATAATTACTGGATGTAAGTTTATGCTGCATTTCGTCAACGTGCTTCAAGCAAACCGGTGGATTTCGTCGCTTTAAGATTGTTATCACAAGATATTTATCAGGTAATTGTTTGGTAGTGCTTAGATTGCAACAACGAATGTTAGTGCATTGTGTTACATTTCATTCGTTATATATTGCCCAACTAGGAAGGACTATTGAATAATTAAAACTGAAAAAATGGTTTAATTTGAAAAAAGTTCAATTTTTTCCATTTTTTTCAATGGAATTTTGAGGGACATTATAAGACTAAACTGTGTTCCAATACACGAAAGGATACTCCTTGTAAGTTCCCTAATTCCGCCCATTGGGACTCTAAATTCCAACATGTTCCCTTGCGATAGTTTCAACACAATTAGTAGCTAAACATTGAAAGATCAAACGGCATTGATCTCAGTGATAGTTGGATTTGTCCTTTTTGCTGCCTTTTTGGTGAAAACTTAGTTAGTTGTAGTAGTAAATCAACCAAAAACTCGTCTCGTATCAATTTATTCTGAAAATGAGTTACAAAAAAACATACATCGATTGTTTCATCGATTGTTATCATTACTCCAAAGATGATGATTACCGTCAGGGTGATTCCATAGTGCTTCTGGCTGAATTGAGAAGGAGTCTACTGTAATTGGAAGGAACTAGAAAGAGAATTTGTTCGCCAAGAGGGAAGAAAAAGGGCCCTTACTTTGTAGCAGTCAATATACAAAGTTCGGGGTAGGTGGACGACACATATCATCTGTGACTTTTGGCCGGGTGGGGGAGGGTCCTGCAGGAGGCATGATAAGACTGAATATAACCACCCGAAAATATTTGAAACGGTAAGTTGGTATCTCCGTACGAGGATAATAGGGACGATAGATGACGAATCTCATGTAGTGTTCAAAGAAATGTGAGGTTAGGCCTAATCCAAGGATCTAATCACATTAGAACTTGCAACTTGATTACGTCACAAAACTTCTCAGGAGCCACGAATATATTTAGCCCTACTTACTTAAGATATGAGTTTTCGGATTGTTTACTTTCCTCCCGACCTAAGATGACGCCCACCAAAACTTTTTTTCATATTACAAATGGTCACTGAATATCCCTTTCTGAGACAATAAGTGAGCTCTCTCCGAAAACATCATGTTGGAATCTGAAAATAAATGGAAAATAAATGTATCACATTTCAGACCAAGTGAAGAAAGACCTCGCTCCGTCTCAATAATCTCTCTTTCTTCTATCTATCTCTGCATAAAGAGTGGTCTTCGTAATCCGAAGCCGCCACTAGGCGAGACTAAAGAGGATTAGTCCGAGCAAATGTGATAAACAGTTCCACGCTAGGTCTACTGTTGGGCAGGGGAGGTGTTCAGTGGGTCTTTCAGTTGCTGTGTCCCATTCGGAGTCTGAAAAGCAGAATATTAAAGGCTTTTCCTTCCACCCAAACATAGTATATAATAATAATAATAATAATAATAATTAGTACATAATACGAGGGCTGCTATATATATTTCTGGCCTAATAATGAAAATGCGAATATTTATCATCTAAAATGGTTTTATTGTTTTTCAAAGTATTCTCCATGAAGATCTATACACTTTTGCATGCGTCCAAACCAATTTTCGAAGCACTTTTTCCGCTCCGATTGAGACACCTCCAAAACATGGGTTTTGAACGCTTCAACAGCATCTTCTGGCGACGAAAATCGTTCACCACGCATTTTTTTCTTGATGTGTGGGAATAAAAAGAAGTCGTTGGGGGCCAAATTGAGGCTATACGGCGGATGACCCATTAATTCGATGTTTTGAGTGCTCAAATAATCACGTGTTTGATGAGATGTGTGAGAGCTCGCATTGTCATGATGGAGGATGATTCGTCTTCTCTTGTTCGTTTTGCGAATTTCTCCGAAGACTTCAGGCAAACAAATGGTCATGTACCACTCAAAATTGATTGTCCTACGTTGCTCAAGCGGAACAGTGGCCACATGACCCATTCGGCCGAAGAAACAAGCGATCATTTGCTTTGCAGTGCTTCGTGCGCGAGCAACTTTTGTTGGATTGGCCTCGTTTTGGAAGACCCACACGGTTGATTGCTGCTTTGTTTCGGTCTCATACGCATATATCCATGATTCGTCATCTGTGACGATCTTATAAACGTCTTTTGAAGCATCGCGATTGTATTTTTCAGCTTTTCCTTACACCAATCCACACGAGCCATTTTTTGAGCGATTGTCAAATTCTGCGGGATCCAACGAGAACAAACCTTTTTTACGGCCAGGTGTTCATGCAATATCAGATGTATACTGGTGAGAAAAATGCCTAAGTATGCCTCTATCTCACGGTATATCACATGACGATCTTGCATTATCATTTCACGCACGGCATCGATGTTTTCTGGCACAGCAGCTGTTTTTGGACGTCGTTCACGAAATTCGTCTTTGAGCGAGCGTCGGTCACGATTGAATTCGTTGTACCAATTACAAAGGATTCAACAATTTAAAACGATCTTCACGACTGTATAACCAATGACTGCTTTAATGGTATGAGACAGCAAATATGTTCCTGATGCTAAAAACAAAACGAAACCGCGTGGCAAGCTCGTCTTCACGTTATCAACTTCAGGATGAAAGTTGAAGTCCTCGGCGATAAAAGGATTCAATCGTGAACCGTCCAAATCTCCTATCTAATGAGTAAATAAAAATCGTTTGGGAAGTCTGCAGAATTCTCCGCAAGGCAGTCCCCAATTGATGCTATAAATGTCTTCCTATCGCATACATTTCTTGGAATTCCAAAGGACCAGATCGAAGTAACCAGCTTCAAAAGTATGATACAACTATAAATATCTTAACAGCGTGCTGCTTCTTCCGCGAATCTAACGATCTGAAACTCGGTGTGGTATGCTCTACATGATTAGTGAAAAGAGTCTACTCCAAACAGTACTGAGCAAGACCAAAGCCACTGTACAATCTACGTCTTCCAGATCAACTTGTACAATAGCTTGCATCCCAAAAAGTAAGCGAATTGCAGATACTGAGATGTGAGTTACAACACGACAGGGAAGAGGCATGACAGAAGTGGAAAAGAATAAGTAAATAAAAATTCTTGACAGCATGGGTTGCGTTTCTGCTTAAATGTTCACAAATGACATTTTTCAAAACCTATTTAAAGGTGAGTGGATCAATACGATACTTCCAAAGCAGGCTTGACCATATAGAATTATGTCTAGAACACTGAAAGACAGTTCTTTTCTGGGGATGACTAAAATGCCAAGGCAATTGAGTGAAAAATACTACATTCCAATACCGAGAAAGCTGTCAAAGCGGAAAATGCTGCCTGCAACACTGAGTAGTGAATTTTTGCTGGGAGCGACTACATTATTCACCCTCATTCCAATCCCAGAAGGAAGCTAATTCTAATGATCGGACTTGTCATTATAAGCTGAGACAACAAACTAAAATTTTAACCGGAAATGGGCTGCGTAGGATCCATTCTGGATCCAATGTTCACTTCGGCGTCTTCTGTACCCGTGTTTCACAAATTCAGAGTTATATATGAAATTAGTGATGAAACTGAGGAGCTTAGTAGCTCTACAGTGAATTTTTTGAATACGAATTGAAGTGAAGTTTTTGGATATGACAACACCGAGATGTACAATGCTCGATGATCACTTAAGTTTATGACGGTTAGGATGAGTATCACTGACGAAGACAGAGTGGTAATACACTGACGAGCGCAAAAAGTTAATAGACAGTAGACCAATAAGAAGAAGAAAAAGTCCAACGTGGAAGAAAAAATAACGTGTCCCTTTTGATCGTTATAACAAGACACAGGTTAAGATCAATGGCACGGTTCCAGGCTAGGTTCTCAGGTTGACAGGGGAGGTGTTTAGTGGGTAGTCCAAAAGCATTTTCCACACACTCGCACCACACTCAGGGCCTTCACCACAAAAAAAAAGATCAATGGCAAGGAAAAGCTATGGGCAGTTCTGAAAAATTCAAAATCACGATGAAATAGAAAGAGGACCACGATGGCCGCCATGTGGTACACCGAAGTAGCCATACATTTTTTCGAACACAAATCCTGGAAATTCAACTTTCTGAATCCAATTTTAGAGATAACCCTTTCTAACAATTGACGACATATTACAAACTCATAAACATAATTTAAATTATGTTACAACGTTTCTGCTAAAGTTTTCGTCTAACAACACGTTAACAGCTCGAAAGGGATTGAATTTTAAAAATGAAAACATAAAATCCTCCAAAGATCATTCATCAAAATACACTTCATACATATTTAAAGTAAAATCTGCACATACAATCATGAGTCAAGTTTTGAATTTCAGTTTGGTAATTTTAACCATAACCATCTGAACATAAGGTCAAAATGGAAAACTACCGAAAATTAGTATGAAGAACTCTGAGTAAAAGCTGATGCTAGGATATTCTGTCAATAATACATCCCTCACAGTTTCTTAGCGTACCCTCGAAGCATAAATCTAGATTTACCAAGAATGATAACATTTCGATATAACGCAACACATCCTTCCTCAATGCCTTTAAAAATTGTCATATCAGTTTGATTGATTCTATAATTCAAAATGTTGTTGACCCGCAAAGTGTGCTAGGGAATATAGCAAAGATAAAACACGAATTTCTTTTATCAGTTAAGATATTTTTAACACATTTCAACATTACCTTGAACAACAAACACATTATAAAATGATATGTCCTTACATATGACCGCCTTAAGAGTAGCATCGCATGCGATTCCAAAATACGACGTAAATTCAATATAATTGGCCAAATGGTAGCAATCTGATACGGTAATATATCTTGAGCATATATGATGTCCTTGATGGAAATTTTTTTTTCTAAATTGAATGCCAACTATTAAAGTATAACAAATAGCGGCTTAAATCTGCGTATGTTTTCCTGAATGAAATAATATTAAAGTAACTTCTTGTCGAATATCCTTGTATTTTGATTGGCTTAAGCTGACGTTAGTTATTTAGTATTTAAATAGATTTTTCCGTACACTAATTTAATTCATTTTATTTCGTACACTTTTAACGAATTTTGACAGTAGTTTTTTGTGATAGAATTTTAAATCAAATGAATTTCATTGTTTATTTAAAATGTCTCTTTTTATGTGACTCCCTCGGGACTGTCCTTGCTGTTTTGGGCTTCAATAATGATAATATTCTTGCTGACATTTATCCTGTAGCATGCGTAACAATAATTTAAAATTATTCATTTTGTGCTTACCGGCGATTCTTGATCTTTTAAGGCTCCTTGGGTATCTGATAACAATATAGTGGGCTCTTCTTGAGTCCTAAGGTGTATGCTTGTTTTCTTTATGGGGGGGGGAATGAAAACTTTCTACGCCTCGTGTTTGGGAATGCTAGACGTACAGAAGCTTCTAGGTTTCTCATTTACCAATCCCCTGTCCACCTCAGAACTTATCCTGGAACCGTTTGACACATTTCTTCGTACAAGACAGCGTGACCCATTGCCTTCAGTCGCCGCCAGATTATTTGAGCTCTTCTCTAGCGGGAAAAAATAGAGAAAGTGAGAAGAGATCCTTCAATGGCCAATGCCTACTGATGCTTCAGCATCCCTTATTTGACTGTCAGGATAGCCCGATCGCAATGTATCCCGCGGTTCCTTTTTTTCGAAGCTCGTAAGATGTTTTGCAAGCCAAGAAGATCTCAAACATTGCGCATCTCCCCTAAGTAAAACGTGCCGTTGGGGGTCTTTAACTTATCAATCAAGTAGTAATGCTATAAGACAAGGAACGTCCATGCTCACTTAAGACCTGGTTAAATTTAAACGAAGTCAAACTTTGCACTCGATTGAGGCACGGTCTCAGGCGTACAGCTCCGTCCAGTTCCTTCCCTTTAAGCCACGCTCCAAAAACTGGTACCAAAGAGAATGTTGTCTTCCCTACATGACGAAAACTTCTTTGTTGTCTTCTCCTCTGCGTTGATCAATGCAGGCCGCTCTTCATCTCTCTTTTGTACTTTTGATCTATAGAAAAAGGATGATCGCATTTGAGCTTATGTGGTGCGCATGATGGATTTTACGATACATTTCTCGCATGTTGCGTAGTAGATTTTTCAACACCGGATATTTGCTAATAAAAAGGATCAGAACCGCTCCGTCTGAGAGCTAGAACTCCGTCTCTAGTATAAAATTGAAGTTCCCTTGAATTATTGAATGGATGATGATGATTAAATACAACGTAAAGTTTGCCAATTTGGTTCATCAATCGAACTTCAATAGAACAAAGCACAACAAATTTAAAAATTGATTTTCCAATCAAGAATGACTGCATTTTATCAAATCTAATAGAATTTTCTTCAAAGGATAAACATTCATAGGAGCAAAAGTTTTTTTTGACTTCTTCTTAACTTACTGTCGTCCTTTTTTTGACTTGAATAGTTGGTACGTACGAGGCACGTCCAGAAAATAAGTGTACTCAATTTATGTAGGGTTCAAAAAAAATTTAATTAAACAAAAACATACTTGGTTACACTTGTATATATGTAAGTTATTTTTCGACGTAGTTACCATCCCTCTTGATGCAAGTGGTGAGCCGCGGTATCAATTTTTTGATGCCTGCCTCGAAGAAGTCTCCCGCCAGCTCTTTTGCCCACTTCTCCACCTCCTCGTCCGTTGAAAACTTGTTTTGATGCCTGCCTGCCAATTTTTTGATGCCTGCCTCGAAGAAGTCTCCCGCCAGCTCTTTTGCCCACTTCTCCACCTCCTCGTCCGTTGAAAACTTGTTCCCACCCATGTGCACCTTAAGGGAAGTGAAGAGATGGAAATCTGAAGAGGCCAAGTGAGGGGAAAACGGGAGGTGGTTCAAAACGTCCCATCCAAAAGAGTCCAGGAGTTGCTTCGTGGCGTTGGCCGTGTGAGGTTTGGCATTGTCGTGCAGCAGGCAGACTCCCGTCGTTAGCATGCCCCTCCTTTTATTCGGAATCGCCCTTTTCAGTTTTTTTAGCGTCTCACAGTATCTTGCCGCGTTGATGGTCTCCCCGTGAGGCAGATGTTCAATCAAAATTATGCCTTTATAGTCCCAAAAAACGGATGCCATGATTTTTTTGGCCTAAATTGTGGTTTTGAATTTCTCGGCTGAGAGTGACAAGGTGTGACGCCATTGTTGAGACTGCCTCTTAGTTTCAGGCGTGTAGTGGGCAACCCAAGTTTTGTCTCCAGTAACAATAGAGTAAAGAAAATCATCGCCTTCAGGTTCGTAGCGTTCCAAAAACTCTTTGGAGCTCTGCACTGGATTCAACTTGTGCTGTTCTGGGACCTACCTCGCAGACAATTCCGATATCCGAGAGTTTTTGTTATTGTTTCGTGTCTCAGGGATCTGGAAATTTGCGGAAACATCGCAGAAAGTTCATCTAACGTCAATATGCGATTGTCACGGACCGCAATCTCGATTTTTTCCAAAAGTTCGTCAGTCACAATTGAAGGTCTTCCGCTCCTCTGATCGTCATGCACGGAAGTACGGCCATTTTAAACTCGCAGCACCACTTGTACACACTCGTACGATTTATAGCTTTATTACCGTAAACAGTTTTCACCTCATTATAAATTTCAACCGGAGCTTTTCCCTTCGCAACGAGGTAGCGAATGACAGCGCGATTTTCGCACTTGGCGGGAGATACGATCGACATTTTTCGCGAGGGATGCTACTGCGTCAAGAGTTTTCAACACACTAACCTCGAATCGGTCTCGTTTTGAAGGGGAGGTGTCAGGCTACGCGACAGTGTTGCCAACATGTCGAAAAAGTATTCCCTACAACTGTGAGGGTACCAGTACACTTACTTTCTGGACGTGCCTCGTAACTGCGCCCGATACAGATATCTTTGTACAATAAATGTAGAGAATTCATTCCATATTTATAAGGTGTAAGACTGATGCATTAGATATCAAGAAAGAGACAATTTCAAGTGATAAAAATCATTCCAATCAAATGTGGCATACGATTTTCAGTGAAAACCATAGGATCCAACAAAAATGTCCATCGTTATACCGCCAGTTTCATAACATGACATTATTCAAAGTTCCACTGGTTTCCGCGTGTTACGAAAAAAAACATATACCTGAATTTTCAGCTACAAACAATAATTCATGTTTGTTCGACTTTGGTAATAATTTTCATTGATGGAAAACTCTTTATTAACTAACAATAAAACAATCAACCGAGTCTGATAGCGTCCTGATTGTTGAGTCTTTGGCTTTATTTTTCCATTTTCTTGTATTATTGAGCGCTTATTGTTAAATAACACAATCTGAGTTAACGCCACCACTATTGAGCGGAACCATGATATGTTTTTATGTTTTCATTTCCCATTCCTATTCACAAATGTGTAATGCGTCAGTGATTTAATACAAAAAAGGGTCAATGGAATCCAGTAACCGATACGATCCATAAATTTTGTGAAAATTTTGATAGGTGATGCAAAAAACAAATGAAACACTAAAGATTGGAGCAGTAGCAAGTTTGAAATCTCCATAAATAAATTTCCTTGAGGAAAGAAGTAAGTTGGCGCCCACAATCTTACGAGCGGGTACAGTTCATTTTCCAAGCTTTAATTCAAACTTACTAATTTTCTTTCAAATATTCATCTAAAGCATTAAGTGCTACTTTCCCCTTATAAGATTTTTAATTATTCGATTATCTTCCTAATTTTTATAAATTCAATCATTAAATTTTCATACACAACTAACATTCTTCTCGTTATTGTTTGTACTTTAGATGCTCGTGCCCATGATAAAACTTTCACGCAATATCTTTGCAATAACGCAAAATGTTAGTTTTATTAAAATTTTAGCACACAAACAAAACAGACGTTAAAATTGAAATGTATCATTTTGTTCGCATTACATACATACTCCGTGTTTGCCGATAAAAGATACATTTTGCATTCCGACTGACGCATTCACATGCTATTTATCTTATGCTAATGAATGAAAAGTAAACATATGAATGACACATGATAATCATCTCATCATCAGAATCTCGACGCTTTGCCAAAAGAAAGTTTATAATAATTCAAATTGAGTTGATATTTTTTCTATGCATAATTTCTGTTTATTTACATCCACAATTTGATTTTTTTTTTTTTGGTTTTTTTTCGTAGTATAACACACGGCTAAATTCACATTCATTACCCACATGTGTACGGAACCGTTACTAAAGGTAACAAAATAAAACGACGAAATGCATTTTGAAAAATTTTATTTGAAATCGTTAAAAATTCATGTAAACGAGTGAAAGTTGTTATTGCAATTGCACTTCTTTTCAGGTATTTGTTACTATTCCTCACATATCTCGTGTATTCACCGCATGTGCATCTACTTTATACCTACCTTGCATAACGCTTTTAATGAAGGCTTCTGCACTGTGCCGAGCCTTTATAGCATACTCTAAAACCCATTTTATCTAACTCCTCTACTAGTAACATTTATTACATATGTTAACAATTTAAAGGTGTACGCGCATGAATGATGAAGTACAGTTTTAAGGTACTAGGCAGATTATGGTGGTTGTAATGCAATGATGAGATGCGATTAGATGAAGCTTTCAGATTATTATGCGAATGAATTAGATAACTTAATTCAGTGAAAAGTTTCTTTTATTCGTACTAATTGTATGACGTTTTCATTTCCTAATTGCTTCCAGATGGTAATAGAAGTTTTAATTTTTTCTTTCTTTTGGGTATAAATTAATAGGATGTGCCGCAATGAGATGGATCGGAAGATAACTAATATTTTCCTTGGGAAATATCGAATATTTTGGCATTTGTTTTATTCAATCACAATTTCGTGTTATCTCAGAATTTTTGTAATCGCAGAGCAACAACGATAGGATTAATATAGCTCTCCCATTATTCATATTTATTATGATATTCATATTTCTTGACGAAGTATGTAACCCTGCTTTTCACTATAATCATCAAGATTATTTCTTCTTATAATTTCCATGGCGATATACCTAAGATAGTTACCTACCATCCTTCCTTATATGTCTTTTCAACGCTACTAGTTAGGAGCCCCCAAGTCCAAAGTTACACCAGGCGTGTAAAAATTATCATCTTCACATTTTCAGGCTGCACGCCAGCCTCAAGCTTCCCTCGTCCTCAAAATTTCTTGTTCTGTACCTAACCCCTAGATACTCGAAAAGCATTTGAGACGGCATGGCAAATAAGGTTTGATCAATAAAATGTTAATTTTTTTCAATTTTCATGCTCACTAACGTAAACGAATTCAATCGTTACTTACCAAAGGAATATCCTTAGTCGAAATTAGCGACACTGTATCTTCTTGCTTTTCAAACTCATCCTGAATTCCACAAGGTTCTGTTCTTTCAACCCTCCTGTTTTGAATAAATACCATCCATGTGCCTGAGCCCGTCTCTCACAATAATCGTATCCTCACCATTCAATGCGCATTATCATGTATAAGGCCTCTCAAAACACCCCCGTAAGTTTTCTCGCCTAAATAACTATCTTGCATCTGTTAACTCCTCCTTTAGTCGACAAAAGCTGCTACTGAACCCGAACAAATGCGAATCCATCTTAAAAGAAAGAAATGCTCGACAAACCCCCCCCCCCCAACAACCTCAATATAATACCCGTTTCCCACCATTAAGAGTAAACAACTCCACGATTCCATTTTCAAAACAGGGAACACCCTTTAGAGTCACCAAGAACAAGCAACTGCTCATCCTTTAGCTCGAAATAACACTAAGCAATGCTATTAACTCGTTTAGAACTCTTTGCTGAAGTTTGTCACTCGCCCAAGAGATCAAAATCGTGCAGTACCTTCCACTGCTATCATCGGCCCTCTCGTCAGCTTTGGCTTTTTTTGGTTTAATCTGTCACCAGCTTCAATGGAACGCCTTGGGATTTCGGGGCATTTGCTTATCTTCCACTCAAGAGAGGATTTTCAGACATGAAGACTTCTACTACTTAACCAACAACCAATCTGTCTATAAGCAGGCAGCAGTTTCTCACATTGACCAATTCCTGATAACACATCTCCTCTAAATGCCAGGTCACCTAGGTTCAGGTCATCGATCATGCAAATCAACATCACTGGCAAAGTGTCGAGCTCTTTGACCTCAACAATAGAATCCTCCACTGCGACTCAACACAAAATTCCAACAGAACCTACTCCGACTCCCATTAAATTAAACGGAACCAACTCTTTTCGCCGCCTTGAACTTTAAAAACTTTCACGCTGCGTCCTTTCGATATATATATATTGTTTAGATTGAGTTTACTTCAGCAAAAAAGGGGTTTTTACCGGATTTTCTCTCTTAAACTTCTCTCTTATTCTTGGCGTTCAATAATGTTCTTAAATCGAATTCCAGTTACAAAGCTTAGAATTACATTATGAGGCAATATTTTTGAAATGATTTGTCACGAAACATACCAAATCAAAAATAGTTCCTGTTTGAAAAAAAATGCACATCAAATCACAATTAATATTACACTGGAAAAATGTATTTAAGGTCGAAAGCTAGCCATTGCGATCTCTTCGCTCATCTATTGCGTGTAATTGAAGCTCTCTATTTTACAAAGCTGGTTTTATTTACTACATTAGGTATTACTATAGTTGTCCTCCTAATTCCCCTCCAGAGTAAAATGATTTTCAATAATTGTGATATGGCAAATGTTTGAGAATGGATCTCCAGGCCACATTTAAACTTTACTAAAGTATTAACTAACTTTTATTTCCACTCAAATGTTAGTGAGAACTTTTAAACCACTTTTGCGACCACGTAAACCCAAATAGCGAGAACACTCTCCGGTGACTGATCGTAGAAAGAGACAGAAAACACATAAAGAAATTTGTATTTGTGTAACGTTTTCACGCAAGAGCTTTGAGAGAGGTGCGCTATATTAACTATTAACAACAATTACTACTGGAAATACTAATAATATTATTACATTTTTCAACTCATTTCATATTTGTGGAGTTCATTGAAACTGAAAGCTGTAAACACAAGCTTACTTGATCTATAGGATCTATAAACAGCAAAAATGAGTTTTTATGGCATTTTCGATACCGAGAGGGAAATTTTCAAACAACAAATGGATAATTATCACGTTATCCAAGTTAAAAATATCCTGCTCATAATTCATCAACACACAACAAAGCACAATTTGTTAACCCTGGCATATTACTCACCCTATTGTCCTTTCTTAATAAATTATGTTAATTATTCTTTGAGCTAAATATCACATAAATAACTCAATTTTCATTTGCCTCACTCATAAAACATAAAGTAAAACCGCTAAAGTTATACTTGTACTCACAACAAATGCCCGAATTTCATTAAATATACATTTCGAGTCCTTTCTATTTATAGTCTGTCCAATTTTCGAAACTCCAATTAATCTTATCAATGAAATCTGCTTCAATGAATCAGCTTAGAATTTCTCCTAAGCAAATTGTTACACGAGCATCATGCAAAGTGTATTGAAAAATTTCGGCAATGATCGGAAATGAAATTTAATTTTGTATTTTAATATTCTTAAACACGCGATGTGACATAGCTTGTCTGGAAATCATCTCAGGAAATTACATTTTAAGCTAAGCCGCCAAGCGATAATGGTTCCTTTATATCCTGTACATTTCCTGATTATCTACTCTATGGAGCATTGCCCACGTTTTTTTTTTTCTGTCGTTTTTTGAATAGACATTTACATGCACGTTTCTAGCAAGCAAATATTCAAGGATAATCATTTTCAAAGTTGTTTTGTTTTTTTGTCTCTATCCTATCTGCCACAACATAATGACAGCAATTATTGCTAATATTTACCCATAATCAATTGTCATAGGACATGACAAATTAATTCGCAGCTATTCACGTTTCTATTTAGGTACGTGCATATGCTAGAAATTCTCTTTTCAACCTTCATTTATTTCTTCCTGTCTTAAGTTTAATATCGCGTGACTCGTTAATTCTACATCAATTGCAGAAAGAATGGAGTGTGTTGCACAAGTCCTCTCTTTGTAGACTGGTCGTTTCTCGGGCAAAAGGATGAGTCGTGCTAGAAAGAAATAAGTCAAGCTTGATTTTTTACGGGATCTTGCTGTCTAATTGAATCGATTTTTCTAAGTTTAATGTCTTATTTGCACTCGAAGGACATATCCAGTGCATTGCAGGGACATAGTAATTGCAAGCACAATTGCTTCATATTATTATGAGACATAATTCAAGAAATCTAAATGGAGAATTTTCCCAAAAACTATGGAAAGGCAAATCTACAATATGGCTCTGAACATATCCAAAAGGTTGCTTTTGATCCTTTTTTCAGTATGCCATACTGGCGTTAGGTTGGCTAGTTGTTTTCCAGATTTCTTGCTCCATCCAGTCTTGTTTCGATGGCTTTAAGGACATGCTTTGACGCTTGTTGGCCAACCAACTGTCAAATCATACAGTCTACTTCAAAATTGTTTGCATCCTTCTATATGGCCCACTAATTTTTGACTCAATTTTCATTCATAAGTTGATATTGTGTCTATCTTGATGGATGAAGGACGCTTTGAATTGCTGCCCGGTTTTTTCGGCATTCTGCTTAAAATGTTCAAAATTTTTGAAATGTTCAAAATTTTTGAACATTTTAAGCAGAATGCGTTTTTATTTAAGACGTCCCGGATTTCTTTAATCGGTTGAAATGTTTCAAATAATTCTGCAAATTCGTATCATGGTTCATTCCGTTAAAGTTATCATACAGGCAATTGGTCTATAGTTTCAAAATTTATTCAGGAAAAAAGCGAGTTCCAGTTTGATGAATAAAGACAGGATACTCAATAATCAAAACGGTAACCGAAACATGAGGACAAGAAGGAATAGATGTAATGCAGGTTAATTGATATGTTGGATGGTGTAAAGATACCCAAAAACCTATTTTATTTCAGAAATTCAGAATATCTGAAAGCTAGTTTCTCTCATGATAAAAGCAGAAGACATATCCTTGCTTACCTTTCCAGCTGAGCATACGAAACAATGTACTAGAACTCCAAACGCGCCCTCCTTTGATTAAAACTCACGGGTCATCTTCTTTGCATAAACAATTCTGCTGTAAAGCTTTTGATGATTTTAAGGTGCCAAAGTTCTCTAAGATTATAAAAAATAGAAAAATTTAATGAAATAGCCGCGGACAGTAGATGAAAGACCAGGAGATGGAACCTACAAAGGTTTTAATAGGTTAAACTGTGAAACAGTGACTAATGAGGAAGTGGTGGTTGGACTCAACCAAACATGGGTTTCACAATAGAAGGACGCGGTCGAAAGACCGATACTCTAGAAAGGCATCATATTCAGGGACAAAGGGGGGGGGGGCGGAGAGACTGCTGGTGCTGGCGATTTAAATCATAAATTTCTCGTGTAAGTAGATGACAGCACTTACTTTTTACGAAATAGCAAAAAAAGCATACAATAAATAGTCTCATCTTGACTATATAGTGATTACTAATAAGACTATTTCGTAATCACTAATATTAGACTATAAAGTGATCACTAATTTCGGATTTTCGATTTTCGTACCCGTCGATCTAGTTAAAGATAGATAGAATTTGTGAAATAATTTTATTTTTGTGTCCTTTCTGCCTCAAATTGTGATGGTTCTTATACAACTTAGCAACCAAGTAATATTATTAGATTTTTATAACATCAATCATTGTTTCGTTTGTTAGTTTCTTTCTTCCTTTTTCGTTCAAATTTTTTTTTTTGTCACTGATAAAGGCCACCTTACGATGATAACGATCGAAAATCAATTTCATAAGCTTAAATAATAACGACTAACAGGAAATTGAAAAGGTTTATAAATATTTAATATGGATGATAAATATCTTTTCACAATTTTTTTAGCAAAAATGTTTTACAAATGATGGAAGCAATCACAAATACCAAAATTTTCTACTTATTCTGTTTGTGGATTTGCTTTTTTGCTTCTTACCTATCAAAAAATCAAAAAGCAAATAAATTTATTCATGTTGTCTTAGCGTTTTTGATTACAATGCTATTTAGTTGTTTCATACTCTGATTCAGTTGAACTATCTCAATTTCAATTAGCAAATAAAAGTGGCAAAAAATATGAATAGATTAAATGCAATTATACTCTATTTCTATATACAATACTTACAAAAAATCACAAAAATGTGCACTTGTGCAGATCGGAAAGTCTTCTGGTTTTTCTTTGAATTTCCGTCTGAAAAACACCCCAACAAAAAACGAGCACTTTCCAGTCATTGCTCTTTCAACATCAAATCTCGCATACCGGTAACAGCATTTTGTATTAAGGGATAAACTCACTAGAAAGTCCATCGCACCCAAAAAGTAAATCTCCAAAAAATGTTTTTCCTCAAAAAACGCAAACAAATTGTCCATGCATAAATTCTCCTTTCACTTTACAAGAGACGTATCTTACGTTTGACTATCTCATAAAGTGCTTAGTTTAAACAAATGTGCGCTTAAATTAATTAAATAAACGCCTCTTAACATTAAGCACCATGTGACCGCAATTAAGGATAAATTACGAATATTTATCACAGCAAACCGCATTGACAAAAAAAAAACAGTACCCAAAAAACGAGAAAAAAAATGAAGGTCAATTTCGTGGTATGTCTTTGTTAATCATATAACCAACACTATCATATGCCGATCGAAATTGGAAAGCAATTTATTCCCATTAAAAGTCGAAAAAAAAGATATTTAAATTGCATTCACCTGAAAGATTGAATGATTCGCCCCACACCAGCCTACTCGTAAAAAATACCTCTTTTGCGTTAACCTGCCCACTCCGTATGCGACACTTTTGTCGTTTTCTTTCACCTGTTTTCGGTTGCTTTTAGCCAACAACAATTCACTTGATTTAGCTTGTGATATGAGTGTACACATATGTGCAAATAAATATCTTAAGTACGCCAAGCAGATCTTTATTTGTACTATCAAAATAACAATAAAATGGTCAAGTCGAGTTGAATAATTTGTCATTTCAAATAGATATTTTCAGGTCACCGCTGTCGTCGTTAAAATAGTTTATGAGTAACTTTCTTCGGCGTAATGGAATATAACGTAACTATAGCTCAACTCGGCGGTGGTAACATGCTACTTCTTACAACTGTGTTTTATTGTTGGTTTTTAACAATTTGAATGTTGGGTCCGTTGAGTCAGCCAAGTTCTTCTTCCAAATTGAGTTGTGAGAAACCTTGTTGTAAATGCCTGCAAACAAGTAGGTTCGCATCACAAGTTATTATACCGGTCGACCATATACGATTGCTTCCACTATTTAGGATTCTTCACGATGCCTCTATTCGGACAACCGTGACAAATAAATCACGTGCTAGTAGGACCAGAAATATCCATGCCCATCCAACGGCTGAGTCTAGTATAAATAAGTCTGATTAAGCCTTCGATTGAGCCACGTCTTCAGGTCAGGGTGAACAGGACGTGAAATCCATCCTTCCTTTATGTTGGACTCTCAACATTGTTGTTAATTGCTAAGCGAATCTTTTCTTCCACATACTGTGACCACTTTATCGTTTTCTTCTCTTCTGTGCTGGGAAATAGTTCTACATTCTCTAGAAAGGACAATGATGGAAATTAACCACGCATTCATAAATTCGACGGTTGTTAGCTGTTATCCGGATTCAATTCTCAACAATTTTGATTCAATCCATCCACAAATTTCATTACTGATTTGGATTCGACTAGCGTTTGTCCAATACTGGGCTTAAATCCCGCCATGCTCTAGAGCTTTTCTGGCCCTCATAGTTAAGACATCTTCCTCACCTTCTCTCTTTATTAAAATTATAATTTCTGCTATAATTAGTAAACGATATAACGGTAAACGGCAAACGATTCAGAAAAACGTCTTCAAAATTTCATGATCTTTGGGTACAGTGCTCACCAAGCACTAGTTTGAAGTTCAATCCTCATAGATGCCAATGCACATTGTCCACCCAGTTCTTGCCATTAGCTGGTTTTGGTGCTTTTGATTTGCTTATGAAGATTCTTTCACAGACTTATAGAAAGCAGCTTTCTTAGCTCCTATCTCCGGTGCTCTTCCTTGGCCTCTTATTAGATTTTGTGACAATGCCTTTGCTTTTCATGGATGGAAGACTTGAAGGTGAACGCAATGGTTCTCATGGCTCCATGGCTACATAGTTAAGCTTCAATCAGACTAAATCACGTCTCAAGCACTTCAACATACTTCTAATGCCTGTCTTCCCAATATTCTACCCGAACATGAAAAGACGACCATGTAGGCTTCGGCAATCACCATCATTGAACTCTATTCGTATTTAGTAGTGATCATTAGCTGAATTATCCTTATGCAAACTGTAAGTTTTAGCATCGGTAGACAAGTGAAAGATCGGTTGCTGTTACACAAAAGCACCAAAGACTTTTCGAAACGTGTCTTTTTCGTTCGATCTGGTCTAAAATGAACCAAAATGTCGCCTGATCGAGTTTGCTGTATGGTTTTGATTGCTGTCTTGTTTCCTTGCGGTTCAAAACTCTTTTCACTCCCGGTGAATTTCCACCTAAAATTCAAATTCAGTGGGTTTGACCCGGACTGTCCGCCTAAACGGTTTGGAACGCATATAATTGTTTATTTCTTGAGTTACATACGATTATTGATTGCATTTCTGGTGAATTTGTTTTCGAGCTTAAGTCCGCGTTTTAGCTGCTTCTTTGGCTGTCTTAGACAGCGCCCGCTGTTACCATTCCTCAACGCAATTCGATCGTTTGATACTCAGTCTTTGTCCTGTTTCCGTTGTTTTGATTGAACTACAGACCAATCTTTTGCTGGAAGTTTTACTACCAGCTAGGAAGATAACCACGCTATGAAATGACTTCGTCTTTGGTATTGCCTTTGGTATTGCCTTGATTCGTTTGTACATCCTAGGGGGTGGTTATGTGTTTCAAAACAAATGCGTTTCTCTGTTATTCATTTAAACCCCGTGCATCAGTCGGTGCCGTAGAGATGGCAGTTTTCAACACTTTTGCTTTCCTTTACCCTCTGCTTGTCTATTTCAGATTACATGAGTATTTGCTCTTCTTTTATTGGTCGCTTCAGAAACAAAGAAAACACATGGTTCTCTTCCTATGCTAAGAAAATTTGGTGGCACCTGATTTGCCGGATTTCACTATACCTTTTTCCAAAGTTTCTGTTTTCACTTATGGGTCCTCGCAAGGAGCAGCTATCTCCGCTGGTTTTTATAGTTACCTTAAATTTCCCATGGTTGTCTTTGCTGAGCAAAGAAATCAGAGTTATACACATTTTTTTTTTTTTTGTTTGGGAGGTGAACGCTATTTACGCCCTGAGTGTCGGACTCCCCCGCTACCGGACTACCGACTTAACACCCCCCCTGTTACACTGAAAACCTAGCCTGGAACTGTTTGTCACATTACTTCGGACTAGGCCTCATTAATCATCGCTTAGCGATGTCTTCAGGCTAAGGGAAATCTCTCTTTTTCCACGCATGGATGGGAAGGAATTGCGATTAATTACTATAATATTGCGTTACAGAGATGTCCCCTCCCTCGCCAAGCGATCCATCATGCTCTTCTTTATAATAAGTACTGTCCGTACGTAATGCGACACACAGTTCCAATTGTACTTTGTTTACATCATTTTTCCCGTTACATTTTCTGGGGAAATTACGTCAATTTTCTCCGAGAGATGCAAACGGAGTCTTATGAATCTATTACACGTAAGGAACGTATGGCAGGCGTCATCTGTCATCCCCGGGCAGAACACGCAAGTTGGGGATGATGTCTTTCCCATCTTATACAGGTAAGACTGAAAATACCCGTGACCACTGAGTAGTTGCGTCAGATAATTATCAGTCTCACCATGCATTCTGTAGAACCACGGCCCCAAGTCACTTATCAGCCGTGCGGTCCACCTGCCTCGCGTTTTGTTTTCCCATGTTTGCTGCCACAAGGTTAGGGTTCTTCTCCGTTCCTCTCGGCTGACGATTTCTCTCACCGACTCTCCCCTACGTAAGTATACACGTTTTCGTTCGTCAGTAAGTAACTTAATAGGAACCACCCTCGAGATTACCAGCACTGCAGGTTCAGAGACAGTGCGATATGCAGTGGCTATCCCCAAAGCTCCTTGCCTCTGCACCTGTGCCAGACTCCTTCGGTGCGTCTCTATAATAAGAGCGTCAGCCCAAACCTCGGAGCCATACAAGAGCACTGACTCCATTGCACTCATCAGTAGACGTTTTTTGCTCGAGGTTGGCTCCTGCGTGTTGGCCATAAGGCGACTGAGAGCCGATACTCGCACGGAAGCCTTATCCGCTGACGCTCGAACCTGCTCGAAAAAACTCATCTTCGAGTCAATCATCAAGCCAAGGTATCTGATTGATTCTTTTGACTCGATGATCATTTCCCCCACCCGAACTGGGATAACACGAGGGATCCGCTTCTTGGTGAGGACGACAACCTCGGTCTTTTCCAACGCTAGGCTAAGCTCACGGTCTGTCACCCACTCGCTCACTCGGCGTATTACCGCATCCAGTTTGAGCTGCGTCTGTCCGACAGTATGTCCGACGACTAGTACTGCTACGTCATCTGCGTAGCCAACCAGGCGCGATTCCTCCGATAACTGCAGCCTCAGAAGCTCATCGTACGAGACATTCCAGAGGTCTGGGCCCAGAACGGAGCTATATAGAGTTATACACATTGGAATATAAATATGCTTAACCACATCATCGTCAATGCCGCGACACCGCGAGTTGATCTTGGCCTAAATATTACTGAAGGAAGCAAATACATGGAGAATCTTTCATAGCATAATGAGTGTGATTGTTTAAAATGGAATTATTTAATCCGTAAAATTTTAGAAAGAGAACATTCATTCAGTCCTTGCTGATTTTGAGGCTTCAATTCCTTCCCTAATCTAAAAATATTAAATCCAATCGATAAATATCGATTAAATAATTAAGTTTTTTTAAATTCAAAAGGAAATCAATTCAATTTCCAGTAGAAACAATGAAGTTACACCGACAATCATTGAATTACTCAAATATTATGAAAGAAACTGATTGATATGAGCATTGAATTCATTCATTAATTTTTGTATACACCAAAAGCCGATCTGAATACTAAATTGCCCCGAACTTTCATGCACAGCATGTAGGCGAAATTTTCTGCAAATATCTATAAAGCGAATTCATAACTAGAAAGCTAAGATTCACGTATTTATGCAAATATGATGAACGCAAAACAAAATGAATAGCAAAAACTCTCAAGCCGAATTTGACCACGTCTTGTTTTTTATTTATCATCAAAATAATCTTAAAACAAATTCATACCAGCTATGAATTATCGTCAATTCCATCGTTGGCCAGATGACTTACAAATTGACTTCCATTAGATCTTAATTATATATGAACAGGAAAATGAACTCAGGTTTGACGCGTTGTTTGCAAAAAGAAGCGAAGAAAAAAAGAAAACAATTTACCTGTCCACTATACATATATGGCCGCGTTGATAGGAATTTATTCGCATATCGTGACAGGTCAAATTTTCCATCCACTTAGCCATTGTAATATTAAGTAGCTTTGATTTGAATGCTTTAACCGCCAAATATTAAAAGAAAATATTTTGGTTCATTATTTCATCAATACTTAGCAACGTCTTTAACTGTTTGGTAAAAATAGCAATTTCTAATACCTACGCCATGCCCACGATTTCTTATTCTTACTATTGGTGCAATTATGAAGCTGCTAATTAATTTCTTTTTCCGCCCTAGTAAGAAAACGCATCGATGGTTGTCCTAGGATAATTCCGCGGAAGACGCAGATCGTAGGCGTGTGCTTTTGTTAATGCAATTTAATAAATTTACTATTGAAATAAATCTTCAAATTTAACCGAAAATATCAACAGCGAAAAAAAAAACAAATAGAAAAGAATCATAAAAATTTATTCTTGGCACAGGACTTTGTGTACCGTGAAAAGATTTTACGTTAACTTGGGATTGTAAATAAACGCTCATGAATGATTCTAAATATGGAAGATATATTTTTGGCAAATACGTATCGGAGTTACATCAATGTTTTCTTAACAAAGATTTATTTTGACCATTCTGAATTTATTTATTGTAGGCGAAGTGGACAATTTCTTGTCTGCTTTTGATCTGCCGCATTATATAATCAAGATAATTGTAAATGAACTTAATGAACTGTGTCTGATTTCTATCAAATTCCTAATGAGAATTAATTTTAAAAAAAACTTTTGACCATTAGCTATCAAAGCAAATTTGTTTTATAAATTAATCAAATTCTTATTTTCTTTTCAGGTAAGATAAAATACATGAACTGGTAAGCAATAAAACGTTTTGTAGAATTTGTTTGAATATAATTTAAAAGGAATAAATGATCCCTCCATCAAAAACTAACTAAAAGGCATTCTAAACATAAAGTACCTGAGAACATACAAATTCCCTCTTTGGACAGAGTTATGATCAGCGAGAGAGAGTGACTGGATTAACTTGTTAAATTGATTTCTGAGGCCTTTCAGGATGAAGGCCACGAAAAGGATGAACAATTCTAGCCTCCTCTCTATTCTTCATCGTCCTTGTTGCGCTACAATCGTCCTCATCAACTGATTTTTCATGTGACTGACTACAACTTTCTCGACTTGTCAATCGAGTCTCTAAAGACAAAACTCGAGAAGCTATCGACTATCCTTTTCAATCTCCGTTCAAGTCTTCGAAGGGTTTTCCCACGGGTCCTTATCACTTAGCCTTACCAGCGAATATCTCCCTTGGTGTCCATTTTTCATTCTTCCCCTATACTTGGACATTCGGAAGTATTTGATCCAACCAACACCGTCCCGAAGACCGTTATTCTCAACATTCCTTGTCTCGGCATATCTACGCCCCTTTGGTGACGCTAAAATTCAATATGACATTCAGACTAACCAACCTGACAACCTGTTGTCCTGAACCGGCGGTATGACATATGTATAAAGTGCAATATGCAAATGGTGGCTCGGGATTTCCCTTCTCCTTGGCGGCCAGCACGAGCCTTACCCTGTTCCAAACAAGAGTTGAAAATGCTCAGGAACAGATCAAGGTAAAAGCCAACATCAATCTGCTGGACTCCCATCGGATCCCAGAAATTCATCGGGTCCTAAAGCCTTTTATAGCTTTCATATATCCTTCTTCGTACAAAGCGGGCTTTCCTCCTTTCTTCGAAATCCCTTCTTCATAAAGGGCTGCGTTTCATTCATCCTGGGCACATCAAGAGCTCATTGTATTATAAAGTATTGTAATCTTGAATACATTTGGATTGATAAAAAAATTCATGCAGCTCATGGCTTTTCGCCTGAAACGACATTGACGTTGCAATTTGTCGCTACTATATGCCTTAAGTCTTTCAAATCTATTCCTTTTCTGCGTCTTTGTTTGCGCAAGAGATTCATTACTAATTAAATTGTTACGGTTTTTTTATTTTTGGGAGCTTCTTCTTCTGTGTATGCAACTTATCTTCAAAATCGAAAAATAGAAAAGACCATTTTTACGCTCAAGCCTATTCTGCTATTTACTCCGGCGGATTTGCCAAAGTGTTAACGTCATGGCCTTTTTTTTCTTGGTGTGTGTTCGCGTAGATTTTTTCAACGGATTTAGAGGGTCGTTCTCCTTATTAGTTGAAGATAACCGTTAAAAAGATTTAACATCATCCACCAGGCTACAATTGGTTTCAATTTAAAGGACAATTTACCTCTAACATCACTGAGGAGCCTACCATACTCACAAATTTTAGTGTTAAGTTGAACCGTCTCGAGACCAGCCCGTTTCTGTGATTCTGGTTCAACTTCAGTGTCAAAGGATTTATGGTTTGCTTAAACACCAGTGACATTTCGACCAAACTGACTCACTTTGCTCGGAAGACATAATCAAGCATGATTCGGAACATTATATTTCGACTGACACTGCGGTTAGCGTACGTGAAGTCTCAGGACATTTGACTACAAATTGATGGACACTGCTGTTGAACTCCCATGTTTTTTTAGACATATGCTTGGCTGGCATCAGTTCTTGTCTTTGCGGCTCTGAAACGCCACCTGACAGGGACTGATGATATAGAAATATCATCAATCTATCTCTAAAGAAATATCAATCCATCGCACACCAGTGGTTTTGCATTTCATGACTTAATTAATACTTCATACAAAAAAGGAGCTTCATAAATCTTGCGTATGCTATACGGAGTAGCGATTTGCCAATGTAATTTTCAACCATTAATTTGTCTCCTTTATTGGCAATAGGGACTATAATGAACAGTGCCTTAGACTGTATCCTCTGAAAAATCTCCTATGATACAGTTTGATCCATCGGTACTACGTTCCATCGTCCTTCCTCCGTTTATCCCGAGCACTATCGATTAGAATATTGGTCAGCTTTTTGCTGATAGTAGAAATAAGGAGGATTACTGTGCTATCGAAGGTCTAAGTAACTAGCTCATTTTTGTCTTCAGTCTTTTGCTTCTTCAATCACTTAACGTCTCTTCTGTGATTCATTTGTACACCGCAGTTTTCAACGGAGGGTTCAAAAACGATCTTTTAAACGATCCAAAATGAAAAATTGAGGATTACTTGGCCCCTTCCTTGCATTAAGTATATTTTTCATTAGCGTTACTGTCTTATGTCGATGGTCTAGTGCTGACAGCTTACATAGGTTTCTAAATTCTTTTCACTGTTCATCTGCCTCATATAGCAAGAGTTCCTAGTTTTCTTTTTGTTTTTTTTTTTTTTGGTTGCTCCGGCGTGCGCACGATCGATTTGGTGCGTCCAAATGCGTTGAGAATTCCTGCTTGTTCCTTGTTCTAGTTTTCATCTTTCCGTTCTCTGAAGCAACCTGTTCGTCGTTATCGTATCTTTTTTGAGTCCGATTTGATAGGTATCATAGTCAAACATGAGGGCAACTATCTCATGTGAAAAGTGAAACTACTAGACCCAAAAATCAATGATCTGCCCGATAAGAATTGCCATGATCTTAATGAAATGATCTTAATCGCTGTATTATTTGCTAAAGAGTGGAGAAGAAAGTTAGTAGCGTGTTAAATGCCAACGCAATTATATACGCTCGTCTTGTCGAAAAAGCCATCCTGATTTAACCGTATGAACTGAACCATTGAGGTTATGTTTCTTGAATGATCTTCTTTGGAATGATGTTCGAGCAGGACGATTCCACTTGTAAATCTGGTATCTCAGCACTAGGAAGTTCTTATAAGCTCAATTTAAGCTTTTAAAACAAGTCCTGCGGTATTCATCACGACGTGTCGGAGCTAGTTCCTTCATGATCTCAAATCGCAGGTTTTTAGTTTTCTTTCGAATGAAGATTTGAGTGTTTTGCATTCCTGCCCAAAAGAAACAACAATTTAGCGCCATAAACGATTGCAATTTGAAGATTTATGCATTTATGCAACTATCATTCACTACAAACATAATTCAAACATCACCATCGTTAAATGCTAAGATCAAAAGATCACTTACAAAATTACCTCTCCATTACACCATCATTGCAATTTGCAACGGAAAAACTACTGACAAGGAGAGGAAAAACAACTGAGGAACACATACGTCGTGTATGTTTGTACATTACCCTATCAGACCATGCATTTAGTGGTATCATCAAACCAATTCGCAATAAACAAATCCCATTTCGATTGAGTAACTTTTCATTTATCATTCGCCTGAAAGAAAAATTTATTACTTGGGCAATCTAGGCACCAGGTACGCCGTACGTGAGCTTTATCGTCGGCTTGGACTTTTCTTGGTAGTGAGTTAGTTAGTCGGGCAAATAAGTAATTAAATTTTTTGCACGTAGTGGCGTAACCAATTACGGTGTCAGGTATGGATCGAAGAGGGTAACAGGTTGTCACCTGAACACCAAATTTAAATATGTTGTGCTGTAATTTCTTTCAACTACCCACCCCCCACCCCACCTCATATGTGCTGAAATGCATTTGCACGTTGTGTTTGGGCGGGAAATACTCTTACGTGTACGGAAAATCACGTGAAGCATGTACTAAAAGAAAATTTTATAGTTTTTTTCGGCGGACCATCAAAGATGCGTTAAGCGATACAATCAAGGACACGATCGATTTTTATCATGTGACAACCGAATAAGGGCACAATTGGCAATGTCTTTCGAAAAGCCAAAAAATTCACAACAAATCTTTCACAACTTTTCACAGTATGGCAGGTAACCTCCGAACACCGCCTACGAAACTGACGAGCGAAATGGAACCCCCTAAAATCTCGTTTAATTACGCCATTTGTCTTTTGGGCTGCAACCTTTAAGACACTTTCGTATCTGCATACGAATGTAATGTAAATTTTGCTAAATAAACTTTCCAAGATGGCTCGACAACTTTTACAAGAGCTGAGACCGTGGCGTTACCGATAGGCTTGGGGATTAGCCGGGGTATATTTTTTAAATATTTTGTAACAAGGCCAAGTGCATTTTTGTGTCTTGTTTTGTTTTCGAGCCGAAGGCATCTTCTTGGACATGCACATACCTCATCTTTTTATTACTTTTACCATTTGGGCCGTCATCAATTTTTATGTAATCTGTGGAAAATGTGTTAAATCGATGTTGTAACCGTTTTCATACCTAGTGATTATTTATCAAGTTGCTGTAGTATCTGGAAAACTCTTGGCGAGCGCAAGGTGATCGAGGTAGTTGAACCATGTTCGTGTCAACATACATGTTTACGTTCTATATGTTACTATCTTGGACGTATCATTTCTAGAAAATGCTACTATCGAACAGGAATGCTGTGAAAGACGCAGCTTTATAACGAAGGGGTTAATGCTTGTTTAGTAGGTAAGAATTTTAAGGTAATCGAGTTTCACATACTCACACAACATAGCATTTACTTGACCAATTAGATGAATCTATTTGTTGTTGTTTTAGCATAGTTTTAGTTTCATAGTGCACGTCTGTTTATCAATGAAAACCGGACATGAAAAATTAAATGAAGGATTATTTTCAATCATCTGAATAAATATTTGCTGGGTGTCGACTTTCCGAGCAAACGTCGACCGAATCTTGAATACATGAAACAGGTAAATGTTATGCTCTACCAGGCCTCGTTTTAACGTGATCCGAGTTTTACAGACCGAAAATACACAAACTGCCTTACGAGGAAATATGGTCCAAATCAAGTTAAACCGTGGTTAGTGAAGCAACCAGTTCAATTCATTCATGCAAACATTTCCATTACTTGGACCCATTATATATGATTACTCCAAATTACGTAATTGCGTCGAAGCAAATACTAAAAACAAACTAGAACTTGCTATTAGAAAGCAGTCCGCAGTAGTTGAGCAGATCCCAGGCTCTGGTACTTAATTGAGTCCCAAAAGGCAAGGTTAACTCCTTGCGCGTTGTTCGGGGGAAATTCGAAAAATTTTAGTTCCAAAAATTCCCATTTGTTTATGATTTTGCACGATTTGAAATCGAAATGGACACCTTTGCTGAGTCCATTTAGCGCTCCGTCAAGCTCGGAAAACTCAGTGCATAGTACAAGGATTCACACTTCCTAACGGCTGCCAGGAGCGAGAAATCCTAAATCAATAACTGCGATGCGTTGTTCAAGCAAGAGCTTTCATTTGACATATCGTTCGATCGAATCGGACGACTTTGAGATTTTTGCCGAATTTTTTTCGAAATTTTCTTCGAAATTCGAAAAATTTTATTTTCTCTAATCTCACTTGGATGTGATTTTACACGATTCACAAGGTCCCTTGAGTCCATACTGCGCTCCGCCAAGCTGGAAAAACTCTTGAGACATGCAATTAAGAAGTAGTCACAGGTACTTGGTTCCACACTTCCTGAACCCTAAACCAATAGCTGCACTGAATTCCTCACCGTCTGATTTAATCAGCTTTTCCCCGCTTTCCCTGTGATTTATTGGCGCTGCAACTCTTCATAGATTTTTTTTTTATACTTTAGATAATTTTTTTTTTTGTGGTAGGGAGGTGAAGGCTGTTTACGCCCTGAGTGTGGGACTCCCAGACACAAAATGCATTTGGACTACCCACTACACACCTCCGCTGTCAACCTGAGAACCTAGCCTGCAACCGTTTGACACATTACTTCGGGCTAGGCCTCGTGTTCATACGCCTAGAGGCGCCTTCGCATTATGGGTATCTCTTCTCTAACGGGAAGGACAGGAGAGAAAGGAAGTGCTACAAAAGAGATCCATCCATCCCCGATGCCTCCAAGCGCTCCAATAAAGCTTTTTTTAATGTAAGCACTGCCCGAGTATATTGCGCCACGCGATTCCAATTTTCAACTGTTTCCAGCATTACTCCGACGATAGTTTCCGGACAGAGCTCTCCGATTTCGCTGAGTAGGACCCCTCGCTGCTGGCTGCACCTTTAGCAGTAGAAGAATGTGTGACAGGCGTCATCCAACTCTCCTGCACAAAACACACAGTTAGGAGACCGTGCTCTGTCAATTTTGTACAGGTTGGACCGAAAACAACCGTGCCCGCTTAAGAGCTGGGTCAAGTAGAAATCGGTCTTACCATGCACTCGACTGAACCACGGCCTCAGGTCAGGGATCAGACGTGCAGTCCACCTTCCCCTTGTTTCTTGCTCCCAGGACTGTTGCCAATCGCTGAGAGAGCAACGTCTCTCTTCCTTGGTGATCTCTTCTCTTCGATCTTTGCCTCTGTGCAGGTAAATACTTCTGCGCTCTCTCGCAAGGAGGGTGATGGGTATCACCCCTGCGATTACCAGCACTGCCACCCCGGAGACCGTTCGGTATGCACATGCGATTCGCAATGCTCCTTGTCTCTGCACCTGTGCCAACCGCTTCCGGTGTAACTCCTTACTGAGAGCGTCGCCCCACAGTTCTGAATACTTTAGATCATATCTGGTAACTAACATAAAATTAGATTGACCGAACGATGGCAGGAAAAGCAATTTCACTTAGTCGAGGAATAAAATCAGAGGGTTGCAAGAATATGAGGTGATTCCTGCAGAAGGCCAACATTTGAACCGAATCGTTCTGTTATGCCATCTTGATATTAATAGGAACACGACATTTATTTCTTATTTTTGGCTGAAGCATGAGCACTTTCGGTATAACATGCAAATAATCTCCTAACCATCCATAAAATATAATAATTAAATTAAATTCTCTGATGACAAGGACGAAATCCAACATGTGTGTATTTTTAACCAATAAAACATAATAGTTATACTGAATTTGATTGATTTTCTAATTGGTTTAGCGATTATTTGTATGGTAGAAGCGTCATCACTTTGAGTTTATTGACTTCCATTTCTGCTAGGATATTTTATGAATCTACTTTATCAAAAATTATAATCGTATTGGTTGATACGTGGATACTTTTATACAATTATGGGCTTCAGGTTAATGCCAGGAAAGTAATCACCGGAAATAAAGTGTGCCACATTATAACACAGGAATCGCTATCTAACCTTTCATTGAACATTAATATACAACTTTACTGCAAGGGTTCATTAAAGGTTCATATATTTTGTTACGCTTCAGGACATATATGGACTGAACACGTGAATCAAATAGTTTTGAGTAGTTGAGTTGATTGACTTGTTGTGTAAGAAAACTTCCCATTCTAGGGATGAATATAGATTAGCATTTGTTGTTTTTGTTTTTTGGTTCGTTCAGCCCCTTTGGGCGCTTGTAATCCTTTTCTTAGTTGCAGCTTTAGTTTAGAACAACTGGTCGTTTTTGTGTTATAAAGGACAATCTCATGATTCTTGTTTCAAGGCTTTGTCTATTTATCGAGGATTGAAGTGAATAGGTAAACTGGTAAGATTTTACTGGTATATTGTAAAAGGATAATTTGCATGAGGTAAATGTTCATAAAGATGTTATGATCATTGATCTGAATCATGCGATTCGTTAGATTCACTAACCATTTTACTGGGGGAGAAGAGAAATGCCCCTTTGAGTTCTAGAATTGCTTTTTCTTAATTTACTTTTATCGCAGGGTTTTCATTGTAGAGCATGAGGAGGAAACTGTGGAAGTGGAAGCTCCTCAGCACCACAATGATTGCTTGTCCAATATTGGAAAGAGAATAACCAGCATCAATTTTATGTACATGGACCTATGCTTGCTTAACCCTTCACTGAAACATTTCGTCTCTACTAAGACTCTCTATTACAGTACTGGGTTAAGTACTCTTTACCATTCGATCTCATTACTGTTGCGTATATGCATATTTTTGGCTTGAAAATCCCTATTTCCAACATTCTTTTCATTCTCCCGTTTATCTCAGTCGGATGTTTCGTAATGGTGGAGTCAATGTTTTAAAGGATACTTTCTAGGTTTTCTATTCTAGATTATTAAGCAAGCTTCTAAAATGCAGGGTGCAAAAGTTGACGCATAACGAGAGTTTGTTTACAAGGATGCTCATTTTGTCCAATTTTATCCCCTAGTTAACTGGGCAACCAACTGTCAACATCAGGCTCGGCGTGGTTCACAAAAATTTACAATCTTTTCGTTGATTATTGTGACGAAATTTCGAGTGGATCCCATCGTTCTGTAGCCCTTTATACCTAAATTTTCATCAACTGTATAGGCTCTAACCGTATAAGTTCCTCAATGCCTCTGTCATGATTGGGCTTTCTATATGTTTCTTTGTTCTGGATACAGTGTTTGCCTTGAAACGGACAGAAAGAAACCCTGATACCTGATAATCAAAACTTTATGGCTAGTTTCATCCTTTACCTTTGGCGGTGTAGTTGGGATGGCACTACAATCCTTTAAACGTCTTTGAACGATAAAGAGTCATGCTTAACTATCAGGCATCTAGCAGGGAATGAAAAAGCATCAGGGAATCACTTGTCCTGGCAACGGAGAAAAAAAAGAACTTCCAACTTGGGAATGTGGGAACGTGGATACCATGCCTTGGGTACGGTCATCCGAGCTCAACAGTGGTCCGGTTTCACCCTTAGTCTTGACAAAGAACCAATTAAGCTGGAGTATCAGGCATCTAGCGAGGAATGGAAAGACATTGGAGAATCACCGTCGACCGTTTCCTCAGGTGCTGTTTGTATGCAGCTCATTAATTAGGATATAGATCGTTGTGCATGACTCCCATTCTTGCATTAATTTTTCATCGATTTTAACTCGTTGTATCATAGTCTATGGACTTTCACTGCGGTTCAAAATACCAACCCGAAACCAACCTTCTCCAGTGAAACAACGTCAGTCAACAGCTTCTAAAAATTCTGTTCAAATCCAACGTTGGCATCTTTTTATAGATAACACGGTTCGATCATCAATTTCCTTCAGCTACCTCAGATACGAACGCTACCACATAAAAAAGTATCTATTATCAATTTTCCATATATTCGAAAATGGAAACCATTTTCAATGTTCCTATTTCGTTTTAATATGTATGTTATTTGATAGGAGAATGATTTTCAGATGAACTGTTTCAATCTTTTGTCTGACACATGCATAACACATAAAACATCCCTTCCAATAAATTTCCGTTTTTATTTTATCTCTTCATCATACATTTCATATTTGGAATGTTCTGTATGTCTCCTCGTTTAAGCTCAATCTTTTTGTGTCACATTTTCGTCAGTTTCAATATTACTTCTTGGTGAAGGATACGTTTTGTTCTCCTTCCATTGTTGCTGCTTAGTAACAATTTCCAAGTTTATCGTTGAATCTTTTGTTTCACAAATACATTCGTATGTGTCTATTTCCGAAGGAATTTCGATCAGGATATATGTATGTATGTGAAACCTGTAAATGAAGTTATTACATGATTCGTTGGATAAATCATATGCAAGGCATATAGATGTGACGGTTAAATTTCAAATCGATCCAAACGGAATAATAAGAAAGATTAAAATGAAAAAAAAAATACATTTCAATCGCCTTGAAGGAGCACTCGAAGATTTACTGGCTGGCGAACGTACAAGAGAGCAAGGAAGTAAAATTCTGCTTCGTGTTGGAAACATGTAACGTTCCATTTTTTTAATGCAAACAATTGAAGCCTTTCCTTTAGACTTGAAACTGAGCAATCAATAATTTAGGGATCCCTTTCTAGACTAGAACAAATGAACAAACAAAAAAATTCTTAGAAAATGCTACTCTGTTGTTTGTGTGTTTAAATCCTATGCCTGTAAGCCAAATTAAATTTGGTATCTTCAAGAAAAAAGTAATTGAGCATTCAAGTCCACACTCTTTAAAATTCATAACAACAACACAAATCTTTTGGTTATCATACGAAATCTTCGGAATTCAATATATAAAACACATTCGTTCATTTTTTTTGGGGTTTTCCTTACTCCAACCGTCAACCATCCTCAAAGACGTATCACGTGTAAAGTATAATCCGTATTGATTTTATTTTCCTTTTGGCTACTTTATACATATGTCATCTTAAAATCTATGGGAAAATGAATTTTCTCGTAACGCCTGGCATGAATGTTGTACGAGGCATGAAAATCTATAAATTTTCTCTTCTCGGCATCAGGTGAAATGTACATAAGTTCTGAAAAGATTTGGTTGGATATGATAAATACATAATTTAGGGCTTTCATTTAGAAAAGTGGCGAAACATAAATCCACATACTAAACAAAATAGGCAAGTCCTTGTGTTTGATTCCAGTGATTCTTAGCAGCGAATATTTTTCGCCATACGCACAATGTGCAGATAAAATAGAAAAGGAAATCTTTGGAGATTATCTTGTCGGATCTCTATAAAATTTTGAATGGTATCTGGTCTTTCAAAATGATTCAGACTTTTTGTGGACAGGAATCATATAAATTGTACTGAGAACTTTAGAAAAAATCGAAAATTCAATTCAAAATTAATAAGCACGCTGGTACCAAATGAATGTTAAAAATTTCGTCCACGTATTTTAATCCTGTTTATCTAATTTTTCTCATGATTTTGAGACACGCTCTCATTCTTTCATAAAACCATTAACAGCAAGGATACCCTTGCATAATACTTATATCTCATAGAACAAGATACAGCGTTAATCTCAGAAACCACAACTTACAGAAGCTTTTCAGGAATTTTTGTCTTCAAAATTAATGTTTCCTTTTTTCGGGATTATACTGAGCTGAATCTCGTATCTCGAATCTCGTATGCGGCCGTACCAATGCACTCTTGTCTGGATCTTAGGTACTTCATTCCGCATGGATGCGCATCTGTTACGCATCGAGTACTGCAACAGTCTACATCCTTCCTACATCCTTCTTGGAAAAATTGTTGACAAATTGAAAAGCATTTTTCACCAAAACAAGAAATTATCTTAAGTGTTTCTGAGTAGTGCTGTTCACTGCATTCATAGATTAATTCAATTTGAAATAGACAGTCAAAACACGACTTTTCAGTTTAAACCAAAATAGAAATGAACTGGATTTGAAATTTTTTTTAGGTTTTTTTTAAATATTTTTACAAAAATCAGAGTTTTAGTCTGGGAAATGAGTTTTTCTGAGTTTTTATGTGGGATTCGCCATATATTATACACAAAACGAAAAAATTCTGAGGATAGCAAAAAATTGGAAAAAGCATACCCACAGCGAACACCAGTAAACTCCAACTCTACTGAAAAAAATCGAACTGGTAGACGTGTCAAAGAAGTGCATCGCAATGCGAGGTAAACCAATATAGGGAATGTGCTGCTTAAGTCGAAACCAGTTGGAAAATCCTTGGAAATACTGAAAGATTCAAGGATGAGTTTCCAGATCAAACAGGGCAACCGCTGACAAGGCTGCAATGTACACAACGACATGCTGTCAATGAATTACCAAAATAGGCGGGCCTCCCGGATAAAGGAGAGAACTCCCAACGTGCTATATAGCTATATCGAGCTTTGCACGCTCTGGAAAACACTCTGAGCTATAAGTTGCACCGACAATGGTCGACATAGGAGCAGAGCCAAGAAGCGTTGTGAATTGCATGCGCATATTGAACGGTCACTGGGACGGTGGAATTCGTGATTGAGTGCAGAGAGACTGCAGAAATATTTTCTGTAGCAGAAGAAAAGACAGTAGGTATGAGATCATCAGAGCAGAAAGACAATACACTCTCAGTGACTGGCACAAGTCCTGGGAGTGCGACACAAAGAGAAAAGGTAGACTGCACGTGTGATGAGCTAAACATTTATGGCCGAAATTCTTCATAAACACGCCTACAAGGGGCGCAAAAAGAAAACATTGGCTCACTATTTCTATGCGAAAGTATTTGAAAAAAGGTATTTTAGTTGTAGTTTCAACAGAATGATGCCACGTCATACTTCAAACCAAATGATTGATTTGACGAGTGGTGTCAAAAAGAGGTGATATTGACTGCCCACCTTGGGTCCAAATTTGACCCCTCTAGCCTTTTTCGTTAAGTCGTGTTATTTGGAAAGCAAAGCGTATGCGAGCAAGCCTAAGATAATTGATCAGATTAAGGCAAATATTCGTATCGAAACCATTGTTATAACGCCCAACATCCTTGAATTTGTTACCTATGCAATTATTTTGGGCCTTAAAACGATGCTATAAGATAACTCAGAAGAACGGACACGCTTGTCTTTGGCCTATAAAGAATGGTATTTGATTGATAATGTATTCAAAAAATAGCCCAAATCAATTCCAAAGGACCAAGTTGTATTAAAAAATACCTGACATTTGAAAGTGGTTTCTTTTTATCTCAGTTATTCAATGGCAACATACTGATTTCTTTTCTTTGTGTATGGTTTCTTCTTTTTTTGTGATTTTAATTGTTTATTGATCAATATATGATTGAAAATAATGAAATGATTCGACCAATATCTGAAATATGACACAATTTATGGGAAGCAATAAATGTTATCGGGATCAATGTTCAGACTCAGTCAGTGAATGAACAATTTAGCGAATCATTCACTGCTTAAAAAATTATATCCCAGCTACACGTATCTAAACAACGAACTGTACCATTAAAGAGTAATCAGTCGTCAGATCATTATCCTAGCTTAGTGTTTAGTAATGCTCACCGAGCTTGTCTATCCCTTGACCAATCTATCGACCGGATAATAACTCATTTAACTGCCAAATAATTGGTGGAGGATTCTAAAATGTTCGCAACATTGTTGTTGTAACTCTAACAATTAACCAATTTACATATGAATGACATCGACATGATGTTCACATTACACGGACAATTTAAATCAACCATCAAATGGTTAATGGTCATCGGTGGATAGATTCATTCTGCTACGGCTACCGCATTTTCTGCTCCATTATGTTCAACAATTTGTTTGTGTTGCCACGATGGCGTTTAGGAAGTATCTTTTAACGATCAATCCGCATCTCGACAGAAGTAGTATCTGGTGAAAGCCTGCAACCGGTTCAAGTAGAATACATAGCACATACTTGGTGGTGGTTCGTCGTTTGGTCATTTTGAATGAGGATAATAACACCCGTGACTAACAAATTTAGTATCTGCTTGTCGGAAGTAAAGATACAAATCCAGGTAAATTTGCCAGAGTGTCATTAACTTGAATTTTCTTCGTATGCTGTAACACATAGGACATTTGAGGATAGACTGAAGTTGTTAAATATAATTGAATTAACGAGACTCTTGTAGGCATGAAGATTAGTGATCCCAAAGACTAATGGATGCGTTCATGTATGAGAAATTTTAAATTGCGTTTCCTGTTCTCATGAAAAGATTTCAACGCTTGATGAGTTTCTCACCTGAACAAAATTCCACCGAAGTTCCTAACATTGAACAAAAGCCATCTAATACTTTTCCAAGAAAAAAATTCTCTTTTTGACGCATAACTACTGCCACAAAACAACCAATTCCTCGTTTTTCGTTACCTATTCAGTAAAGATAAACCAAAACCAAGTCCTTTCCTTTCACTAAAGCATCAATCTTACAACGTTTAGCTGAATCTGCAATAAATCATCAATACTTACAAGTATCTAAACATCGTCGAAACGTTATTTAAGATAAGTATCTGCAAAGTACCACTTTGTTAAAGATTCAATGAATTATCACGAACTGATGTAGAATTTTTTAAGCTTTTTCTTTTTTACTTTCATACCCTCCTTTTTATAAACATTTTTCTATTGTTTTCTTCTCTGTTTCAGAATGAAATGTACAATAGGAATACTTTTGCTACTACTAGTCAGTATAGGGACTACATGGTCAGCAGAAATTTTAATGGTGACCATGGGTGGAACGAAATCGCATAAGATACCATTTTGGGAGCTGGCTAGAGGGTTAATTGTGAGGTATGTATCGTTGAAATGTATCCTAGTTGTTTGTATATCTTAAAATTTAAATTATATTCATAAGATTTATCAATAAATCAATAAGTAAAAGCTAATTTAAATATATATCCACAAATGAGACAAATTTAGCGATCGTTACTTTACAGTTGTAATAATAATAAATCAAAACGATGGTAAAATCATTTCATAAACATGATACCGGGACTACAACGAGTACCTCTGATATGTAGACATTTATTTGAATAATAAATATGTCGCAGATCGTAAAAAAATCACAGCTTGGATCATATGTCCAAGTTAAAATAAATATATCAGCCATATATTATTGTCTGTTAAATTATTGGTAGGTGGTGAACTTGGAATTGTGTAAACGAGTGTTGCATAAGTCGTCTGACACCTGATTAATTTATTGTTTATTCGATTGTTTACCGCAGTACAATGTCGACAATGTATTTGCTAAAGGCGTTGGGTGAAAGGCTTAACCACTTATTTGACTTTCAACTGATTTTAGCATTACCTAGTAAGTGAATGATGTGATCGGTCTTATGTCAGCAATGAGGTTAACTCAGCAAATATTTTGATTTGTTTTATTTTTCCTTTTCCCTGGCGGGAAAGTATGGCATTGATTTTTAATTCACTTAGAACTGTAGCTTAATATATATGTCTTGCTTAACACTGTCCGCTAAGGATAATGAATGAAGAACGGGCTAATATAAACCTACTAATGGATAATGGATGACGTGCTTCCTGATTCAAATATTATTGTGTTGTTCAGGGAGTTAGGGCACTCAGCGCAACAAATGGGGTTCGAGTGCTCATCTGTTGCGCAAAGTTTCACGTATCAGAGAGTGTCAACCCATTTTTCTGAGGTAGGTACCATCGGCGATATAACGTTGACCAAGGCACCTTCTCCTATACTTTTCGTGTTGACATGGGATAGCTTTTACTTACTTCACAGTCAAAGTTCGCTAGTGAACCGTTGCACAACAACAGCAGCAACAAAAATGCAGCTAAGCAAACGCATACAATGTATCACTATTGATTTTTCGTTAATTTAGCTCCCTAAAACAAATGATGAATCATTGAATCACTAATACATACCAGAATTGTTTAGTACGAAAACAGAAGCAACTACAGAAGACACTCGCCTTCAAAGAGAGACAAAAAGTATAAACTTGCGTTAGAGATATACACAGCTGGACAAAATAATAGGTGTGAGTCCTAAAATTTGTAAAATGTAGAAAATATATTGTATAAAATTTTGTACGATCAAAGAATCAGCACTGATTAGCAATGTAATAGGGTAATCCCCGCAATAAAACTACTAACTGTCAAATATTGCAGCTTATTAATTTTTTCACCTTTTAAATTGAGTTGGACAATAAAATAGGTGTGCATTGATAGAAAGTTAAAATAAATAATTTTAAAGTGTTATTTAGTTAAAGTTAAGTTAGTTAAAGTTAGTTAAGTTATTTAGTTAGAAAGTTAAACGAAACAGATGTTTATTTACACTATTATAATGATATTAGGTGGGTCGTGGACTTCATTGCAGTGCAGAAGAGAAAAGACTTGTTCGTCAGCTCCGAAATGAAGGAAGGACCTACAAATTCATTGCCACATTAATGGGACGATCCGAAAATTTCGTAACAAATGCTCTTAAACCGGAAAAGTCCATTGAAACGCGTGGGGCTCCTAAAAAAACCTCAGCAGTGACCGACAATCATATCATTACATTACCTAAACGTGACCCATTCTCATCATCCAGGACAATTGCAAGCGAAATTGGGAATGTTGTATCATCACGAACCGTTCGGCGACGGTTAGTAATTGCAAAACTACCAGGAAGGATTTCCCGAAAAATTCCTCTGCTTAGAACTACAAATTTGAAGAAGAGGAAAAAATTCGCACTGGTTCATAAGACCTGGTGTGGACAACAGGGTGAAAAAAAGTGGCGTAATATCCTCTGGAGTGATGAAACAAAGATAAATTTGTTTGGTAACGATGCGGAAAGAAATGTTCGCCGACCAAAAGACAAGGAGTTTCATGGCAGGTTTACAAAAAAAAACAGTAAAACATGGAGGTGGCAGCTTGATGGTATGGGGCTGCTTTTCCTGGCAAGGAGTAGGTCCCATACATCGAATCGATGAAACAATGGATAGATTCGTGTACAAGGATTTGTTGCAGACTATTTTGCTACCATATGCCGAAGAAAATATGCCGCTTTTATGGACACTCCAACAGGATAATGATCCTAAACATTCATCGCGATTAGTGAAAACATGGTTGCAAGAGCATAACGTAGACGTTCTTGAGTGGACAAGTCAATCCCCAGACCTCAATCCCATTGAGAACCTCTGAGGTTAACTTAAAAGAGATGTTTCAATAACGGTTTGCCAGAACAAAAACCAGTTATGGGAAAATATTCAACGAGTTTGGTATAGTATTCCCGTAGAAACTTGTCAGAAACTGATATCGTCTATGCCCAAAAGAATCGAAAAAGTCATCAAGAATAATGGCGGATATTCAGGGTATTAAATGCATTCTAAGTAATTCAGCATTAAATGGAACGGCAACTAACGAAATTTTTATGTTAATTAATAACTTTATTGGGCACAACTATTATTCTGACCATTCAAAAATTGGTGTATTCCATGAATTAACGAAATACTAAGTTTTTTTTGGTTTTTGATTTATTTTTTATTCTTTATTACGACGATGAACTATGCTTGTATTGTATGCTAACTAATTTTTTGAGGAATAAAAAAGATATATATGAAAATGCAACTTGTTTGTAAATATGAATGTTTACACCTATTATTTTGTCCAGCTGTGTATCTAAAGAATTTTTAATTTTGCTTTCCACCAACATAGGCAACTCTTTTTCAAAAAATTTCCCATTTCCCATTTTTTTAAATTGTTTTCTGAGATTTTTCGTACATTATCGTCTCAATTGTCATAGTTTTATTCGGATATTCTCATTTAACAATAAAACACAAATGGACTGTGAATACACCGTTATGGAACATGTGCACACATGCTTGTATGGGCAGTACCAATGTGAAACTACTTAAAAGCACTCATACTACAAAGGGGCATCCCAAAGAAAGAGATACGAATATTCCCACATATCAAATAAAGCGTGCATTATCAGATAGAGACCTCGAATATAAAACCACTCATGTGAGTGGAGTGATCGCGATAGCTATATTTCCGAGCGTAAATGTGTGTGAAAATGAATAATTTAAGTCATCGTGAATACAAAATTTAAAGAGGATATTACTGCAAATACCAATGCATCTGGTAATACTCCGAGTGAAGGATTTCATTCAACAAATCTAATCAAATAAAAATGCGAATAATTTTAAGGCAATTGAAGGCTAGTTTTTTTTTTCAAATACGAGCTACCGTATGGCACATGTATGGTAGAATAACTCTTAACATATGTGGTGAAATTCTACCTAGCAAGACCGTAACAATCGCAGCATTTGTTCACTCTCCGCGTGCAAACACTATCTGAAGCCAGCAACTATACAACTGCGGTGAGTCAGGACTCTTTTTTCGATGATTTCGATAAAAATTCGCACATACAAAAGAGTACCAAAAGTTTGGTTTTAATACACATAATTTGCTCGAAGTACCATTCACGTTAATTATTATATAAAATGTAAATTCCTACAATCACTTGAAAATATAAAATATGATTTCATTGCAGAGGTCACAACATTACATTCCTCAGTGGATTTCCACCCGATTTTTCATTAAATGGATTACATGAGGTTGCACCTACCAGTCTTGTTGAGTACATACAGAATTATACAAATTGGGATCTCCTGGGGAGAAGAATGTCAGGCGAAATGCCAATCACTGTCTGGGATACAATGCGATATGCATTTCAGGTATGTATGATACTCATAAAAATTAAACATATCACACATTTCACATGGCAATGTAACATTTTACGAAACCACGTCAGTATATTTATATTAAACTACTCTCCGCGTGAAATACGTTATTAAATATTATTGCAAAGGTGAATGATTCAATGGAGTAAACTAAATGGATTTACTCAACCAATTGTGCATGCAGTTTTACTTTTTTATAACTACCGACGTAATTTAATTTTAGTTATCACATATCTTTGACGAGATTTACTTCATACTTAATATAAAAATACTTATTTTCACCGTTTCCGCAAAAATATTCTTCAAATGACCAATAAAAATTAATAGGAAAGTACTCCTTGATGGTGGTCGCGTCTACTAATCAGTCCAAGATACTTGCATAGAGTCATCCCCAGATTTTTATCTAACATAAAAATCTTTCCTATGATGTAAAATCCATTCCATATGACTTGCCACTCAACATTTAAACGCTCATGTCTACCCATTCCAATTTGTCTGTAAGGATATCCATCATTCAGAAACTACTAAAAAATTCATACGTGGAAATTCGTTTTACTGACTAAGCTGATAAAATGAAATCCAAAAAGAATGCAGACTTTCTGATTTTAAAGTTCAATGGAGTTGGGGCTTTTGATATTCGATTTGCCGTTTCAGTAGAAGGAGTCTAACTTTATTTCATCAGGATAGGGTTGAAAGCTGATTGTGAATCATCAACTTGTATATCATTTGCGTCTGAAAATATAAAAGTCATTCGACCAAACATCATTTATGCCCCGAAAAAATTTTATGGTAAATCTGATTGATGTTTAAATTCTTAAATTGGGTGAAAATCTTTTTTTTATTTTTTCCTTTTTCGGATTTCCTTAATGTTTCGAGTGTGAGGAAAATTAAATGGAAAAAGGTGAAATGTCAGAATAGAAAATGTCGATTATTCTCACGCTTTGTAAATTCACTTATATTTAATTTATAAATTCGACGTGTGACCGTATTAGTTTCAAAAAGGTCAAACAATCAAATAATTTTCGTTTGCACTATTTTAATTCTCACTTAATTCAGCGCAGAGGCAATTATGAACTGTATCCTATTTGTGTAATATCCATTAACGAAAGCAATCTTTTCATACGTGATGCATTCCACCATTCAACCGTATTACATAATTCCCCGCATTAATGCATTCGCAATGCACTTGCTCATATGTTCAATGTGAAAATCGATGAATACCTTGACCTGTAAGATGTATGGACCCAACAAGAAAAACAATTCGTACACTAGCCACATGTTAGTTGGAATGTGGGCTACCCGTATTGTGCATCACTAGAACACAACTTTTGCTGCAACACTTGCAAATCATTAACCATGCATTGCATTCATTTGAAATCATGCATGGTCTGTTAAGTTGTGTGTATGATAAAATATCATGCACTGCTAAGTTCAGTACTGAGCACATTTACTGGTTTGTAATACATTTACACTGTCAACTAAAGCCTAAAAGACATGGGTTACATGGTTCCCAGGTATCGCTTTATGTCTTATCCCCAAAGTTTCCCCAAATAGTTTTCAACCTGCTCCTTCAAACTCTGCTTTTTAATGAAAATATGATGATAGCACCAATGATCTTAAACGTACTTTGTTTCACATATTTTAGTCATGTGAAGCCATGTATGCTGACTCTGAAACTCAAGACTTGCTGTATCGGACATTTGACCTAACAATTTTGGACGGTGCCTTTCCTGAATGTGCTCTAGGCATGGTTCATAAATTTCGAACACCATTCATGTACATCAATACCGTTGGATTTTATACGGGGAGTATGTCACTAGCCGGGAATCCAGCTCCTTTTTCAGTCACACCAGCCTTTTACAGTTCATTCACGGATACTATGAACCTGTTTCAAAGGGCCACAAATACAGCAATGCATGTTATAGCCGACTTCATGCATGATGTAAGTTCATCTGTCAGTTCGTCAAATAATAAAGCAAGGTCAACCAATCGTTTCTTTTTGTAACATTTCAGATTGTGATAGCCATCGTTCAACGGATAGTTCGCAACCACATCGGCAGTGATGTTCCAGGAATTTATGAAATGTCAAAAAATGTCAGCTTTATCCTCCAAAATGGTCATGCAACTGTCAGTTATCCACGTCCATTACTTCCCAACATTGCTGAAATCGCTTGTATACATTGCAAAGCAGCTGGACCGTTGCCAAGAGACTTGGAAAATTTCATAAACGGTGCCGGCGAAACAGGATTCATCTATGTTTCAATGGGATCATCAGTGAAGGCAGCTAATATGCCAGAACATTTGCGTCGTCTACTGGTTCAAACATTTGCTCGATTGCCTTATCGTGTGTTATGGAAATGGGAAGGAAGTACGGTCGGAATGCACGATCTTACACCAAATGTTATGCTAAGTCGTTGGCTGCCGCAACAAGATATCCTTGGTCATAGAAAATTACGAGCTTTTGTTACCCACGGTGGATTATTGAGTATGTATGAAACTGTCTTTCACGGCGCACCAGTTGTTACTATGCCCGTTTTTTGTGATCATGATTCAAATGCTGCAAAAGCTGAAGTTGATGGCTATGCGATTAAGTTACAACTGGAAACACTAACATCAGATAGACTGTATAAAGCTATCATGAAAGTTATTCATGATCCTAAGTATAGACAGGCAGCAAAGTAAGTATTATCAGGATAAAGGACGTTTCGTTATGATATAATTTTTTTTTTTTTTATTACAATTTTAGGATACGACAAAGGTTACTTCTCGACCAAAGATCATCGCCTTTAGAAACCGCCATCTATTGGACAGAATATGTTTTACGGCATAACGGTGCTTACCATCTGCAAACACCGGGGAGGAACTTAAGGTGAGAGAGAAATTTCTATTACTCAACACAACGCATACCCTTCTGCCTAATAATTCTGCTATGAAATGAAGTAAACATGAAGTGATCAAAAAAGATGAAATTTTTTGTTTTTTATATAAGTTATTGGTTTTAATTTTATTATTTCCGGAACTCATTTTCTTTCGCGATCGTTCAGTCTGGAACCGAAACAGAAGGTCGTTTTTACATATAAGTAGCTCCAGCTTCTCACTACTCGTTTATTAAGGAGCTTAAGGAAGGGTCTTGGTGAAGAATAAAAACTCAAGACTACTCCAGCAATAACTAATTCAAACACACTATTATTAAGTCTACCTTGTCAACCTATTTATAAACCTGCAACAAGGACTCTTTGGAAAGCGCATTAAGTTACCCGCAATCAAGATTTCTCCCATTCATTGTGAATAAATTTAAATTGGATGAATTCCAAAAAAGACAGCGAAATAACATTCATATCTATTTCTATTCCAAAAACTGACCAACCAATCATTCTCATGTTTATCGGAACGTTTCTACTGCCTTCTTGCCTTCCTACCTGCCAGGACCCTTCAGAGGAGTATTTGCTAGGTTTAGCAACTCTCCAGTCCTAAATAATAGCTGAAAATACACCTGAAACAAATTAATCAGGTTTAAAAAAAATCACGTAGAATTTTATAAAATTTATCTACAATACTTTAAATTAAATTTTAAGAATTATCACCAAGCAACCGATTAAAATTAGCTAAATATCAAGTTTTGTAGTCTAGTGCGAAGATTGAACAATCTTCGAAGTCTATTGTTAGGTATTGTGCCTTTGAGAATGATTTTTAGCCCTGACTTACTTGTAAATTAATAAATTTTCCCTTTTAAGGGAATAGGAAGGTTGAGTTATTCAATTGTAACTCAAACGTAGATACTTAATTTTCGAATTGTTCACTAAAGTCTTACAATCCTTCAAAAGTACTTCATATAGTTTTCATAATCATTGATTCAACAATTTTTTTTTCTTTATTTATTTATTAATTATTTATTATCAACTAATTATTATTTATTACTTAATACTTTACAGTTGGATTCAATACTATTTGGTGGACGTACTTCTTCTCTATGTTGCTATTCTGGCGATATTTATCTATTTTGTTAAAAAATTAATCCGTCACGAAGTTATAGTGACGTTGCAAAAAAAGGAGAAGATCAACTAGTACTGGCGCCAAAGTTCAACGTTTCATCATCATCTACAACTTGATAGCTTCAAGTAGAAAGGATTCATATAATACTGAACATTACGCTCTCCCTCTCCACCACTATGGTTACCTTAGGTGTAAGACTAAAGACATTCTAATGTAAATATTACAAATATCTTTAATTTATTTCATAGTCACCGAAAAATCGTGAATTTAATTGTTTAAAATATTGCAAATTCGTTACAAATATACAGTTATGTTTAATTGCGTTAACGAATTGCAACAGAATCATTGCAATCGGGGATAAAAAAAATATGTGTGCAACTATTTGTCAATGATTGTGAGAGACAAAAAATGCAATTAAAGAAATAAAAAGTCATGACTAAGGAAAAATCAATCGAAAGTGTTATTAGATATAGTTATTAATTTTAACAATTGTGAAACATAAACAAAATGGCAAACGCCTTGTGATGTTTGATAAATTCAGTTTATTCATTGTTTTAAGCTTTGTTTTTCTTCAATTTTCATGTAAAGATAAAGGCATAGAAAGAAAGATACAATTTTTCACGAATATTTATTCGGACCAAAAAAAAACGAAATGTAGGTCGTCAAAAAACAAAATAATAAGGACAACATGAGTACATATGTTCAGGTTCATTGATAGCGTTCGGGATATCTCCGGGATAGCAAACGTCTTCAACTTTTCCTGAAGTCTGTGGGTCAAAAGTAGTGTCGACCAATTCAAATAAAAGGGGTCACACTTGACCATTATTGATCTCACAGAGAAGGAAAACGTGCAGCTGGTAACCTAGGATGAAGTCTAAATTGGCTGAGTAAATTTAAGGATATGACGAAGCGCCACTTCTTTTCGCGATTTCAAGTGCCTCAGATATCGGTATATGGTATAAGGTGGCACGGGAACTGAGTCCCAAGCAACTCTGCAATAAATCGCACGTTATAAGTTCATTTAATTCGAAATATGATCCCCAAAAATGAGTCAATCTACTAATAAGCGAGAAACATCACAACAGAAATTTGCCAACATGGTATCCTAACGATTCAGGTACAACTACCATCATCATTCGGAATAATACTCCCTTCCAAGTAAGGAGCCAGCGACGAGGATTTGGAACTACACTTTTTAATGAATACCGAATCCTAGCAAAACTTTTATTATATTTTCAACCTAGAGAACGATGTTCTGAGTGCAGATGCGACTAAAAAGCTATCGCAAATGAATGGTGAATACTTAAATAGACCCTCTACGTAGACAAAAATTGTGTTTAGCAACTGAACTCGTCCTATTCAACCCATACCATACGTTCTCTTTCGTCATATGGGGCTAGTTTGGTACTATAACGGACGTCACATTCACTTTAAAGTCCCCAGTAACAATGCTTAAATATTGAGGGGTTTTGAAGGCCCACTATATATATTATAGGACTACTATATCAGTGGTCACTGATATCTAATACTAACTCCACTATCTAACTCATGACGTTACTTCTCGACGCAAATACCCTCATTCTTTCGCATTACGGTCGAATCCTGGAAAACTGGATGTTCAAAGCACTACAGTAGTACAAACGGCATAGCCGCGGATGAAAGCTCCTCAGGAAAATGCAGAACTTGTAGCTTCATTTTCATAGCTGATAAGTAGCTTATAGAGAAGCTAAGAACTACAGTCGCAGACCCATGAACAACACTAAAGCCAGTTGTTGGCAAGATCTTGTGGACCTGGATATGAACCAGAATTCAGCAGATCTTGGCTACGAATCAATATTATGATAGATTAGTGCATTAACGCTGCTTCACTCATATGAAACAAATAAGCTGAACATAATGCGGACTCTCTTCCCTACCTGCCTCGTCCTCCCCAAGACGGTCCACAATGTAACATGAAAATGAAATCAAACTAAAAGATATGGAAGGCTCAAGGACCAAAATGGATTCCGCCTAAAACGGTTCAGGAGAACGATCAGCTACTCAGGACATTCAAAGCTTGCTAGCACAAAAAGAGAATTGCTAAAGTCCTGGACTATAGTGAGGCTTGCGCTGATCAAAAATTCGAAGGGAATCCTGAGTTGCCATCTGTCTATTACTCACTATGACTGCTAGACACGGCCGGAACAAAGCTCAAAAAATCATGAGGAGGAGACTCGTTGATGTAGTCCATGTTCCTGGGGACCTAGTTTTAGGGCAGTATCGCTTCAGAACAGAGTTTCACCGTGGTCCTTTGTTTAGAGAGACTCAACAGTTTCGCGTGAATCATCCTGCTACTTACTTTTGGTGTGGGTCATGCATTCAACTGCGTTTGATGTAGAGAATTCTCTTTACGCCAAAAAAATCCTTCCCATCTGCCAGAATAGGCAGATAGATAATAGACGACTTTCTGACCGGAGGATAACTGACTGGTATAGACTGGTATAGTAACACCCGCAGCCAGCTCTACGACGCAAGCTGTCGTGAACGAAGGATGCTCTTAACTTCAAGCACCACGTAGGCCTGCAGTAAGGATAGAGAATTGGATTTTCAAATCCAAGGGTTAGTGTAACGAAAATTTCCCATGTTAGGAATAAGTAAATATTTAATAAAATTAACTACAAAATGTGATTAACTTCCTTCATTCACGAGATTAACATGGAGAGGATGTTCGTTACAATCAGATGAAAAACAAATTATTTTAAAAATAAATTAAATTATTAAAATTTCTCCGTTGCATTACGCGCACTTTGAACTTTATGCAATGTTGCTGGCGGCTCGGTTGTACCATTTTTCTGAGGACTTTTCCCCATTGTTGGTGCAGATGGTGATGGTGGCGCTTTTGTAACTGGTGTAATGGAAATTTTTTGAGTTTTTTTCATATGCAAATATCCAGCAGCTGTTGCAAGCATCATCCCGACTGTTGTAAATATCCATTTGATAACAAAATTGATTTTCAATCCCCTGCAAGCATATTTATTATTGAAACTTGATTAAAAACAAAACATGTTTAACTGCAAATAATCGTGTGTGGATTAACTTTTGCAACGAGTACGTACAAAAATAATGGTTTCAACATAGCCGTGTATGTTTTATTCAATGATGCTCCTTCCTGCACCCAGAATAATGGCACTATTGCACGCGGAACATGTTGCATGACATCAATTTCCTCAACAGGCTCCATATCCAGATTGAATTGAAGTCGTTTTGCGGCGTTCAATGGTGTCCCAGATATCTGCACAAGCGTTAAAATCATATAAATATGATTTAAATGGTTACACAAATTTATTTTTAACATCAATACCAGCTCAAAATCAATAAACACTTCATGGTCATTTTGATTGGGATTCAATCCAATAACATTACGTGTCAAGCTCTCGTCTCCTTTGTAGAAATGTGGCATCGACGCAATCAAAGGACCGCCAGTGCAGGGATACAAATCAATTGTACCTTTTGGTGGACAACCGTCTGGTGGATCGACACAAAAGCAATGCAGATTTTCATCAGCCTGAAATTGTTCCGGTTAAGTCCTGATTTTTAATATTCTCAAAATAAAGTATGTGGTCTAGGTGAATTGTAGCAGGATTGAGTTTAGTCTAAATTGCTAGATCGAAAAGCACTTGAAAAGTCAGAACATGCAGGTTGAACGGTAAGGACAATTTAAGATGTATTATAAGTGGGATGAAAAAATTTAATAAAAACCACAGTTGCCATCTTACGTTCAATTCTAAGCAAAAATGTCAAATGTTCGCCTACATTATGTCAAACGATTGTTCAATCTTTTGAATGAATCATTCAAATGATCTTATGTTCCTAATATAATCACGAATCCTGGCTAGGAAAAATACACAACCCAAACGTATCGAGAGTTAAAAGAATGAAAGCCAAGCTGGTAATCAACGATACGCACCCAACAGTATCGAGGCGGGATAAAACTAAGGTTTTCCAACTGTACAAAACAAGTTACAAAAAGGGTTTCCATATTAGAATTCATCATAATTTGACTTTTGATTATGCTGACTCCTAGGAAGTACTGATCGCAATGCAATTAAAACATACAAAATAAACATACTAAACTAAAAGCTTGAATCAAGCTTCGAAAAAAAGGATCAAGGTAAGAAAAGAAATTTGTTCTCGCAGATAAAAAATCAGCTTAATGACAAGCTTACAGCAAGGTTAAGAGTAAGCAAAGAAGATAATCCTTGAAGTCGCTCTTATATCGGTTTATAAGAAAAAATTGTTTTTAATTAACAGTCAAAAAATCACCAAAAAATCAAAGGGACTTATCGAATCAAATGTGAAAGACAATAGGATGATGCGAGAGCTCTAAATCCAAGGAGATGTCTACTGACATTGTATTGACGACTACTCATTTAGGGATAGCGTGCATTGCAGTAGAAAATATTCAATTTATTGAATAATCAACAAAAGCCAATAACCTGAATTCAACACATTGCATAATAGATGAAAACATCCTGATAATCACTAATGCAGAAGAATCCCGAACAATCCGGAACTGTACTTCCTTCCTTGCAAGTCCTGAAATATCTTCTGTAGTTTACAGTATATAGACAGCACTTTGTACGCGCTCATGCTTGTCATCAAAGCAGATTATCATTATTCAATGGACTACTACTAACAATTTCCATATTAAACGAATACAATTTCCTTAACAACCATGTGAAGGGTTTCCCTGCATCATCCATGTTTCTCCAATAAACAAAAGTCAAAATATTCAAAACACGAGTAATAAATAAATGCGCCAATCATTCAGCGACAACAATTTCGCTCATGCAATTTTAATACCCTCTTCAACCCTCTACAATAGTTTACTAGCTCGTAGCTTGACCTTTACTGAAACTCCATCCTCATACATGAACGGTAAGGACAATGAAAACAATTAGAACAATTACCTACCTTCAAATCACCCAGTTCCAAGGTATAGCGTGATGCTGGAATGCCACCATATTTGCTTTTATGTTGATATTCTGCTCCTAAGGATCGACATAGGTCAGGGGTGTATGCCCACAGACCTTGTTCCTTTGTCATGAATGGTGGAAATATAGTTGAATCGGTACCGATATATTGGTTGCATGCATCACCACTCCATACATCCATTTCCGGCTCGTCATCGAATCGAATCACTCGACCTAGGTCGGAAACGTTTCGACTACCACGTAGGACAGTAAATTTTCCAGCATCACTACCGTTAACCTAATACAGGGCAGCGAAAAGGATAATTTTGAGTAATTGAGAGAACACAATTTGGAGGTCTTAAGATATTCTAGAAATGTTTCAAACAACAATGTTCCACGCTACCCTCATCCCTCAGCAATTTCATACTTAACTGTTCCAAAAAGGGAGAACGCAAAATGTGTATCATTATGTGCCCATGCACCTTTCACTTCACCCGTATGGAATGCCGTGCAAACAGCTTTTGCAGCAAACTCCTGCGATGAACAATCAACGGGTACACCACGAAAGAAGATGTCGAGGAATCGTGCTGTAAGGAATGGCATATCGAGTGGAAATATTTCTTTGATTGCTTTACGAACAAGTTGTAACATCGGTGCTCGGTCACGTTTTACAACAATTGATATTGACTGAAATCGTAAAAGAATATGAAACAGGATATGAGAAATTTAAAATGAGCTTCTACGAGAGTGTTCGAATTTTATCAATGTCCGAATAATCCTTATAGAACATGTGCAACATACTTGAACTAGAAGATGCGGAATCGTTATCAGTTCCTCGCCTGTTAGTCCATTCGATTTATCCGGACGAAAAATAAATGTATTTCTCATATGATACGTTACAGAGTCCTCTTCTTCATTGTCTTCCAGATCATATTTATCCTTCCATTCTCTGCAAGTAAATGATGCAATCGTGAGGATTTTTTATTTATTTGGAAGCGTAACGAGTCCTACTCAAAATAATAAGGCCCAATCTCTCGAACAACAGGTTTTTCGCCTTTCGTCACCGCTTCAGGATTTGTAATGTTGAATACATAGATAAGAAAATCCAAAGGAAATGGAACTTTTGTCCACATTTGTCTGATCTCTGATCCTGGTTTCAGATTTACTTGCTATTAAAAAACCAATTTTTAATATTAAGAATTTCAGAGTAATATAAATCGATTAGACACAAACCTACCTTACTTATCATGGATTTCAAAATTTTTGGAAATGCTATCCAACCAATAGAAATTCCAAAAACAAACAAAATTGCTCCTGTGATTCCAATCTTCTTAAAATTAACGTTAGTAGCGATTATCTGGAATACAGATTTGGATTAAAAATACTCCACAGATCTTATACGACTTTGAAATGTGAACTAGATATTCATAAAGGACATGTACATATTTAATCGAATTATAAGACGGCAAAACATCGAGTCTTTAGAACGCACAAAATATAGAAGATGATCCTTGGCAAAAATATCTATCTGATAGAGAAGGTTGTCCCTGAATAAACCATTAACATAAGACATGAATCCAGTAACATGAGACTAATTGAGCTAGAGATTCTGATCTTCTCATCTTTGCAGGACGAAATGAATATAAATAAACATGTACATTGAGATCAAGGCTTCAACAGATATTTCAAAAGTTATGAGTTATATTTTGGATGTACTACAAAAATTGGATTCTATTCGAAACCAGAAATGACCAGTTCCTACCCTTTGGGCGGAAATAAACTCGAAATAGACTGAAGAATACGATTTACTTCATAAAACGAGGACCAAATAACTCCGAGAAAACTAGCGTAAGATTGCTAACTAACAGACCATAACTTTCTGGATCAATACGACCAACTATCAGAACCGAAATAGGACATGGATACCGTGCCTGTGATGATATACGAAAAAATATGGAACACTACTAGACAATCTGCTGGTTTATCTGAGCCTAATGGATGAGTATCTCAAATGGTTAGGTTGGGAGCAAGCTGCAGAATGCGAACAAAAACAATCACGAGAACTTTAACAACCACGAAGCAAAAGCTGTTTCCAGGCTTCTTCGAGGCAGAACCATATTACTGACATGCAAGGAGATAAGGTGCAAGGTGCATGTTTAGTTCCAAAGTGTCCTCTGAAACTATCATCAATTTGTGAAAAATGGCGAAAAATTCAATTTGCATGACGGATCGCGACTAGAAAACGCATAACAGCCAATGATTCGTTGAAGATTATTAAATTTTATTCATATTTATACCCTTTTACTCCAACTCACACTGTCAGCTTTTTGTCGCATTTCCAATGAACTTCATATTTGTTTCTTGCAAAAGTGCACTGCGGGACTTTGTTGACACATTTAAAATTATTCCAGTTCCAATAAAACTATCCACAATTTATAGAATGAACCGCTCAGATCGAGCCTCATTTCGAACACAAAAATAACGTCTTCATATTTGAACATACCATTTGTCACCTTATAAAGTATCCAAACGTCAAAAACAATACCATTCAGTGTCAATTAAGGCAGCCTTTTTAAGTGATGCCATAAAATACTTTATTCTGCAAGACGATCACTTGAAGATGGTAGAAATTGTGGTCTTAAATACTGCATTTTAGCTCAAATGTATAGTGTGTAAATCTCTTCAGTCTATTTTCAAATGGGAAATTGCTATCGTTAGAGTGGCACTACAGCTCTTATTGGATTTAAGCCTCCGTGTGATATGCTCTCCTTAAAATTGGTCAATCTGTCGCGTTCTCCGAAATGTCAATTCGCGCGAATCACTTAAAAGGTGATCATCGTCATTCGGATTCACAAGATCTTCCTGAAAAAAATTCCCGAAACTTGTGTCTACAGAATAAATCAGAATCCTCTAGGTCATTTTTGCAAGATTTACCGAAAAGTTCTCGGTATGCGATGCTTATACTAGCCAGATTTCGGACATACTTAGTTGTAAGGAGCCTAATCAGAGTAGGCTTTATTTCAAATGTGGTATTGCTGGTCACAATGCGACCGATTCACACAATGAAACGATGCTGCCGCCCAAAGACCGAAAATCTGGCTTATTTTCCACGAAGTGAAAACTAGAGTTCAAAGAGGTACTAAGCGAAGCGGAAAATAGGGCTTGATCAAAGTCCTTCAGATCTAGCTGATCAATTTTTGGCTCCAAAGCTGGTTGGGGCCAGAAGTTAGTTAGTATCAGTTTTTTGAGATACATAGGGAATTACAGTTGAGATTAAAGGGGAAGTGTGAACACAAGTAAAGCAACAAATGAACATTTGTTTTCCAACCTTCTGAACTAATTGAAACTCAGGCGGCACTAAAATTCCTCAAGACAGTATACACTAGCAATTACCACCAAAAAACAGCGAACATCATTGAATTAAAGTATGAGCTGTTGCATCATCCACCCTACTTCGGTAGACCTGGTTCCTTCAGTTGTCCGCCTGCTACCATATGTCAAAAAATTTATGAGTGGAGTACGTTTTTGATCGTTCAGGATTTCGAGACTCCAACTTCAAGGATGGAATTCATAAATTGAAATATCACTAGGACAAGTTCATTTAAGTTGATAATTTGGATGACAATTGGATGGTAAGAAAATAAACACTAACTTTAAACTTAAAACTTTAACAATTATTTGTAGGATAATGTTATACAAAAGGTAGAATCATAATTTTGTTGAAAAAGTATTAATGGAACTAAAAGTACTTCTTGCTTAAGATATGGTGCTGAAACCGACAAAAGGAGTTCAAACTGTTTTTGTTGTGATGCAGCAGTTAACCGCAGGACTTTGATCCTTGAGACGGGTTAGGGCGTTGAGGTTGCTTACAGCCTTGCGGTGTTTAACCCCCTTGAGGTGAACCTGACCCACTCCATACCAAGACCAAACGTATACACGGATGTGAATTAGAATGCGATTTGTTCAGGATGACGCTTGACCCGGATAATTCCCCCAAAAGATACCTACCAAAGTGAGACAGTCCCATACTCTGACACCGAAATTCCTAGGGAAAAGCCAGGAAGGAGGCGATAATCTTTCCATTTATCACTTTCAAGGGAATCATATGTGTCATGTTAACCGGTTGTTCCTTACTATAATTTATTTTTAATTTTTAATTTTTGTTCAAATGCATCTCCAGATGATTTTCCCTTCTTATTATTTTGCTGTCCTTTTGTTTATTTTGTTTTTCTGTTTTTTTCAACGAAAAATAGTAAAAATTTCTTGGCTTATTTAAATGTTAGTCCTTAAAATTTTCAGTTGGATGCAGAATAGATCACTCAAATAAAGAAAGCCCCGTCAAACATCGTCCAATAATTGGTTATTGTCGAAAAATAAGGAGAAATGGCACCGAAATCCTTCGAATATGAAGACCGAGCATAGATTTGTGCATGTTTATTAGGATTCCAACTTTAATTTTTTTAATTTAAATCCTCAATGTTCAGCATTTGCAGAACTAATTTCAGTACATTTTACATCATTATTAATAATTTTAAGCCAAAATGAATAGCATAAATAATTAAATTTAAATATTTATTTAAACATTGATGGATCTGGACTCAAAATAAAAGAGTAGGACTCATGATTCTTTGCATCGAACTGGGTTTGGACAAACACAAATCCTATTATCACTTAAAATCAAGCTTCCCTAAGTTTACTATGTAAACATTTTTAATTAAATTTTGCTTTATGCAAATTTGTTGTAGCTAGTAATTTATTCCACTAATCAAATTACATAGTAACCTTACTTTATCCATATTCAAATTCATCTTCATTTTAATGCGAAACGAATTCAAAAAGAAATCTGAAAAATAATTTAATAAAATCGCGCGATCCCGTGACCCGTTTATACGTTACAACACGAACCGATCAACTAAAATTCAAATTGCAGATTCTATCATATGTTACGTACTTGACGAAACCACATACGTGTGGTTCTAGAAAAATGCGTGTAAATTTTACAAAGCAAAATTACAGATAAATTACAGACAAGATATTCCTAGCGTAACGACAATAACTTACACCCCCTTGATTTAATGCTATGGCATATGATAGAATCTTCTTCTTTCCACATACAATATCACATACATACCTATTTAGTTTGCACGAAGGGTCTTCAGCTGTTATATGGATTGCACGCATTGGTTAGAAGGAAAATTAGATTCCCATATTAAAGATTTAGCGGAATCTATCCTTATTTCTAATCAGATACATTGCCAATATGAGTTTCGCGTGTGAAATAAAGGCAAGGACTTTCGTATAATGGTGGGTAACGGCCCCGTCATATGATTACTCGTATGATATGTTAGAGTATTTAAGAACAAAAACTGACCAAGGTAGATTGTATAACAACTAATCTATTATAACCACATGTGAAAAAAATCATTGCAGGGACACTAAATGTAATACTACTACACAACAGTAGGAATTTCAAGGAAACTAGCCGGCAAATACAATGACATCTTGTCCAAAAATAATCTGTAAATGCATCTTAATCCTTTATAGCATTAGAAATAAAAACGTTTCCTATGAAATTTCAAATTTGCCGTCATCAAGTCTTCCATGGATGGATGCGCAAAAAGCATTTCCTTCGCCTTCGTCTGTTGTCTTTCGTAAAAACAAATGCACGTCAAATGAATTCATGCCATTTGCAACTGCATTTCATCGCGAAAAACTCTTTCCTTCTTTCAATTTCATTTATCCTATTGACATAAAGTCAGGTTTTTTCTCCTGCGTTTTTTCGAAAATTGATGCGAATCGGAAATGGGTTTTCACGAGCCACAAACACAGATGGTTTGCGAAATGTGAATTGATAAAAAAGTGAAAATGAAAATGACGATTATCTTTTAAATTACGCATCAATAGCAAATGCGCTGATAATGGCGCCTGGCCCGTTTAAAAAAAAGAACAACAATATTGCAATTGATATAGCACCACGGAGTAATGTATCATGGATGATATCCAGCGCGGCGAAACTTCAAAGAAAGCATAGAGAGTGGGATCGGATGGAAATTTTTATTGAATGAAGATGCAATTTTTCCTTGCAACCAAACAAAGAAGTAGAAGGGACATTGTCAAGAAAGTTGCGTTAATAAAAGACTGATAATTGATATGATAGTCATTCCGCTGAAATAATTGATAATCGACAGAGTCGCTAGCGTTTAGCTAAATGCAGAATAGTGTTTGGTAACTGAAAATAAGAAGCTGACACACAACATTGCGTGGATACCATTTAAGAATCATTTTGGAATACGTTTGCTGATTATTATCTGTTGAATTAACAACCACTAACAATGAAATTCTCGGTAAGATAAGTGTTCATTAAAAGTGATAACGTTTTATTAAAGTTATTTCAAATTTTGCAAATTCACGGCGGGAGACGGCGAAGTTCAAACCTTCACGGTTAGATAAAGTTAAAAACAAATAAATACGTTAAGCAAATATGATATTAACAAATAATATGAATAGCAAAAACAAATATAAGCTTCAGTTCTGTAAGTGATATTAAATCAAACCTTTAAGGTTGATATATTGGTCGAAATGTTTGGTGCGACAGCCTAAATTAGTAATAGTCTATCCATGATATTTTACCAATATTAGTATAACGTTAATATTTTTGAACTACTTTGTATCTTTCATGAAATACTACTATGGAATATATCATTGGGATAATCAAAATTATGTGGGAGGTAAATTATAAATTTAAAGTTTTCAAGCATTTGACTTTAAATTTTTATTTACTTGACCCAGTGCAATGGAGAAAAATCAGAATGCAAATCAATATCTTGCTGGTTAATTCTGATTCCAATATTTCCGTATTATTCACGCACAAAAAGTTTCAGTATGGCATCCTGCATAAACCAAAAATACAGTCCCCCGATCTCTTTGTGTGAAAGCTCTGTATGCAGCCTCGTATGGCATTTAACCGTTCGACTCGGAAAATCTAAACGAAAATGTCCTTATTTTATTTTGACTTTTCACAAACTCGGTAGACACAATCCGATTGAATTCACATGCGTTTGGCGTGTTAACCCAAATGTCTCCAATGTCTGGAGGGATGTACGAAGGGATAGGACTTCGTTTTCTGCTTACAATTGCAAGTGGAATTTGTTTTAAGCTATTTTTCCTAGTTGCGTTTCTAGTCATCGGATCCAGCTCTTCTTAGCTCAATTTAAAATTTCCAGCTAGACCTCTGTGTCTTTGGAGTCATGTTAATTCTTTATTTACTCGAGTCGTTGCTTATAATCATGCAATAGTTGTTTAACTGCGTCGTAAGATTCCAATACTGCTTGATCATAATTTCTGATAAATTAATTTTACTGGGTGTTATACTCTGCACCACAATTTTTATGATTCTGGGTCTTTTTCAGCCTCCCTCCTAGGAATGAAATTAAATTCATATAGATCCGTCAGTACAAATCTACCTACTATAAACACTTCAACCTCACCTTAGTATCTTTCCTATATTCTGTTCGGTCAACAAACCTTCCACGATTTAATTCCTTTTTCTACATAGATCCTGATCCTTGCATTCACCACCTTATCGTTCAAAATGAAACACTTAAAACATTTCTTTGGAAGTTTTTGTTGTTTGTAGACCCCCCTCAAGAAGATCTCAAGAAGTCTCTCTTAGAAAAGATTGTTTGTAAACATATCCTTAAGTAACCCAGTTTATCTCCTACAAAGTCGCTGGTCTCTACTACTGCGGAGTTGTAGCGTCTCCGCACAAATTTGCAGAATCTGTCCTCATTGTTTGCTTTAAGTATAACTTTTTTTTCAGATGTTCTGCAAGTTTGTAATCGCTTTCGATGTTCTCGACTAGAAACCAGACCATGCTTTTCTCCATTCATATATAATCGCGAGACTTCTTCTCCCCATTGAAGTCAAGAAACAGCGTCGATGATTGAAATTTGGAAGTCTTCTCTAGAGTCAATCACATTCTCTGTCTTCTGTTTCTTTGAAGCCCATGTAAATATTGGTCGATTGAGCTGAACTGGTGTATGCTATATAATCTTGCTCATTACCGTCGACTCTTGCTGCCCCAAAATGTATAAGGTAATATGATCGACACCGCACTAATCTTTTCCAGTGCACAACAACTATTTAGAACCTGCTCAACTATCTAGAACCTTCCTCTCTCGCGATTTTAAAACTACTTTGTTATGGGAAGTACAGCTAAAATTCTACCTTTGTCTCCTTTATTAGCTTTTCAAAAGGGCTCAGCCAAAAATATATTTGACTAACCTTCCAGTTTTTGAGAATATTTGGTGCCAGGTCTTAACAATCCAGTTTCCGTTCCCTGGGATATGTCAGAGCCATGCGTTTACCATCCAAATGCCATTTCTTTTTGTCACTCAATATTATGAAGAATTTCTTGTGAACCCTGAATATTGCAAACCAAGTGTTAATTCATTTCATACGTAGGCAATACTACTTGTCGCAGAGATACCTTTCCTCGTCTTCAGTTTATTGCACATTCTGTACGGTTGAATTTTTTTCACATTCATCCAAGGTATAAACAAGTAAAAGAATGATCCAGAATTTTCCCGGCTGATTGTCAGATATCGGCTACTGCTCTGAAAAATTACAAATTCAATAAGATAAACCACATTGCCAGGTTCACAGTAAGAACGAGATTGTTGAACCTATTCACTTAATACACGGTACAGAGAAGCTTTTTTTCGAAACTTGCAAACAATTTAACACTATTTCTTTCTCCTTTCAGTTCAGTATTCTTTACTTATCGGTTATTTGTTCGCCAATCGCAACATCTATTGACGTTAAACGAAAAAAACGGAGCCTTGGAGATTTTGGTGGACTTGGTTTTCCGTCTTACAATCCACTTACAGCCTATCCATATCCGGGTCCACCTTTAGGTGCTCCTCTTTTTGGGCCTCCCGCCGCACCATTTCCCGGGCCATTCCCCGGACCTTTCCCCGGACCTTTTCCAGGACCTTTTCCCGGACCATTTCCTGGTCCCTTCCCAGGTCCAGGATTTTTCCCACCCCCTTCTTCCGTTTTCCCGATAATTATTTGTCCACCGGGTCCAGCGGCAGTAGCAGCTCCAGTCACCGCTGCATCAGCCGGCACTGGTCTAGCGCATTTCTTATCAACATTATTTGCAAAGAAAGTTGCAGCTGTAACGGCACCACATGCAGTCGCTGTTCCTTTTCCAAGCCCCTTCCCAGTGCCTGTTAAGGTAAGATTTCTGCATTTGTCATGTCATGGTGAAATATCATCAGATAATGTTTGTTTTAGGTACCAGTTGCCGTGCCTGTTGATCGTCCAGTTCCGGTAGCTGTTTACAAATCGCATAGCCATCATGATCACCATGACCATCACCATGCTGGTCATGCCTATCATCACTCCGATCATAGCCATCATTCTCTTGGAGATGAACATCGTCATGATCATGATGATTATCATCCTGACTTTGAACAAATTTCGGATCATGGAGATAGTGATTATCGCAACACATGGCACGCGAGTAAAAGTTGGTAATTCTTCAACTAAGCTAAACAAGTGTGTCATTTATGTTTCTCTAATTTATTTCGTTAAATAAAATATTTTAAAAATCAATAATTTTCGTTCCTAAAAATCACTTAGTTTGATCTTTTCATGAAGTTCGGTTCAAGTTTGTATATTTCGATCTCAAATCTATTCAGGAAGATAAAATTGAAAACTAATCTACGGATGGAGACTCTTTGACGATACCACACATCCAATATTGTTGAAAACCAAAGCATGCATAAAGCGATTCCTGGTTCATACGGTTTTACTATCGAAAGAACTTAGACGAACCTGAAGAGAAAAGTATAAAGGGAATTTCGAGGTGCAAGAGCTTCGTTCCATTACAGCCCTTGTACCCTGAAATTCAATTGCATTGATAACGTTCTGCTCAAACAATGTTAGATGGATCGATCTCAAATGTACGCAGGACTACAATATGTTAACAAAATATTAAAGCAACTTGAATGGTAGCTTCTCACGATCAATTTTCCGATACAAAAATCCCGAAAGTTTGAACTCGTAGTCTGCACAGTCTTGAAATAAGGAAGGCTCGGAGAGGATGATGCTAATGAATATTCTTGCTTCCGAAGAAATGAGGAAGATCTGGACATAAAATCATCAAAAAAACATAGGAGTGTCCCAAGCAGCAACATGTTACTCCTCTACCCAAATTTGAATTGAGCTGTGAATGCTTTCATCCTATATTAACTTACACAATTGAATACAAAGCATTACTCAATTGGAATGTGTTAATAATTAATTTTTAACAGGGTTGCGAAAGACGTTCCAAGCCACCACTCAAATCGGTTGTAATTAACAAAAATAGCTTTATTTTATTCCTAATCCTACACAAAGCTGCTTTCGTCCTTATGACATTAATTATTTAAAACCGAAATTTCATATTCGAATCAACCTACGCTCATAAATTCTAATGCCGTATCCTTTCAATGATAATCACTCTTCGGAACTCGTTCGGGACACGTAGCAAGATAGTTAAAGTAAATGAAAAGCTCCTAATAACTGTTTAGACAATATATTTTATATTTAAACTGACGACTTCATTTATTACAAACACTTTGCAGAAGGAGTATCTGACAGAAAGATAAAAGATATGTACCTTTAAGAATTTTAAACCGATTTTGATTTACTGATGTACATTGAAAAGTTGCAATTTTCCGATTTGCTGGTATCCTTGCAATTATTTTTTTAATTAGCAATAATGTCATAACATAAACTATTCAACTTTTAAATTATTAACCCAGAACCATGGCTAAAACATTGAAGAAAAGTTATAGCACGTTGTAAACTTTAAATTTACTTCAACAAGTGAACATGGTTCACCAATTACATAGAATGCAACCCAGGATATTACTCATGTACACGTATGTTATAGCAGTTTCAAGGATCTTATAAAAGTGCAAAGTATCTATGCTACAATTTGTAGCACAGGTGTTTGTTCAGATTTATAATGACAATAAGGTAAAGTTGTTATAAATGATTTATACATTGATCGATTATGTATGCCTGGCAGACTTTTTTGTTGTCCGTTCTGCTGGACAGATTTTCTTTAAAATAAAATTGAAAAGTTACAAGTATGAAATTTGTAGTCCTGCTAGCAAGTTATCTGACATACAAGCACAACACATTGAGTGCAAAGCTGTTTACTGCAAATAAAAATAAGTATAAAGGGGTAGTCTGAAACTGGATGCAACCACAGGAGCTAAAATGAACCATAAATTAAGTCCCTTATCAGCCTAACGGTGCTGTCGAAAATTCGCATCGCGTTCGTATTAGTATCAATGAAGGACTACCGAAATTAAGACTATATCGTCCTTGCTATCTTTGTAAGGGTGAATGTAAGCATCTGGAGATGTTTCTTGATCACTTTGGTGGTGAGATTCTGAGGACATTATTTTGAAGAATGTTTCACACCCTTGAGCCCTTCCATCTGAACTTACAATCACGACTTTGAAAGCACATCAAGGTTTGCATGGTGAAACAAGAATGGCCATTACATCTCGGTGGGAAGCGGAATTGAAAACACTGGTGATTTACATGGAATGTAAACTCAAGCAGCGTGAACACATCTGGACAGCACCTTGCAGAAAGAGATAGACAGAGCAATTGTAGATTTATATTTGTATTGCCTTTGTATCCAAAAGCTTCAAAAGAGTTATTCATGTTAACTGATATAATCTGGAAAATATACCAATTCAAATAAATTTCTATTTATTTGAGTATCATCCCCTAAGATCGGGATTTTATTCGAAACGGTCTCACTTTGAAGATTTAGGCGTGTGCTGTCTTTGTTCGCTTTACTTCTCCGGCTTTACTATCTACAAGATCGAGGATCTCAACGAGACATTGTATTTGTCGTAGTACAGAATTCACAGTGACAACGAGTTGATTTTTAATGAACTATTACCAAAAATATTCGGACGAATCGTCGTGGAAATCCGATTATATGCTGGCAGAACCCTCACCAAGGATGCAACCACGGTGTGTGGATTTCTGAAGATGTGGACATACGAGATTAATGCATTTCACAGTGAAAACTCCACATCAGCGAGGCAGTTCGGGAAACGTCCCTGGCAAGTGAGTTTTGAATTCTTCTCACGCATGTACAGCATTAATTCGAGCCTCTTACATATTATATATATATATTTATTAATAATGCTGGATGCATGTTTTTAATGTTCCTTGAACATGAAGGTCTCCAAAGCGATGGTATGGATGAATCTTTAATTCGACCTAACAGAATGTGATTAGAGTAAAATTGTTTTATAAAACGAATGGGAGAGCAGAAATTTGATCCTTTCTCAATTTTCTACAGAACATTGTCCCCATCTTCCAGCGACTAGCTTGACCCTGCCAGCCTTCCTTGATGAGATTCACTCCATGCGAAGACGTTTGGATAACGAATCCATTCTCAAATGGTTTCTTCCATATGATCAAAAGACCTCGATGGCTTAAACATTCGACAAAAACGTAGTGATTGGCGTCTCATGCTATTCAAGCGCACGATATGCTAACTGATAGCAATGGAACGATAATCCTGAATCACACTAGCTCCAAGAAAATCTCATCATAATCCCAAATAAAGAAGTGGATTTTACTACGTTTAACAATATTTTGATCTCTTTATCATATTTCATGTGAATGGAGACAGGAAACCAGCTTAAATTACTGAATACAGAGATACTTCTTCTGTTGGATCTTAATGATTAGTTAAAGTTGTTTTAGTCTGAATTCTTCACGGCAAAATGTACCTAAGGATACTAATTGACTTTAACTCAGTATGGGAATCATTGCTCATTGTAGTCATTGGAATCATTGCTCATTGCAGAGTAATAAACCCTGAACCAAGTGTTTGGCATCCCATTTTTTGCTTGGCATCCCAATTTGTAACTGATTGATATAAATAAATACAAAGTAATCTTAATCATACCAGGATAATAAGACATGCTTTTTTAAATCAATTGAATCATTAATTCTGATGTAATTAATCATTTACTTTTCTACGCCACGCAATTAAGTTCAATTCATTTGTACTAAAAAGAGAAATCTAACACTGACCCCTTAACCAAAATCAAGGAAAAATTATCCAAAGTCAAATTGCCGTCTAAGGACATGTCATTAGGTGCTCCAATTAAAAACTACATGCACTTAACAAATTAATTACACACCCATAAATAGATCAGACTACTACAAACATATGTATCTTTTGTTATTGAATGAGGGAGCACGAGAAAGGCATGCGAAAATCAAGAAAAGACGGAATGTTAACACCCAATTCTTAACAATATATGCACACAATTGACTCAAGTTTACTCAAAAAACCAAACCATATAATAATACGTCAGCAAATGCCAGGGTAGGAGGACACGTTATCAATGAAATGGTTAGTAGAAGAGCTCCAAAGAAAGTTACAGCACACATGAAATTAGCATTTAATCATTCACATATGAATTCGAGAAAATGCAGAAGCTGTTTTTCAATGCTGAACAACAAGCGATTTCGTTTACTGATTTTCGTATCACGCTCCAGTATTTGAAAATATTAAATTTATACTATTTACACTTCTCAAACAAAACATTCATTTCCCACTTTCCTGTCGATAAATGTCAATAACATTTATCGACATTCTTTTCATATACTGCCGACGTAATGAAACGTTTAATCTACCTTTTCTGGTTCATTCACTTGCACTTTATCAAACAAATACTGGACATTTTTCAAATATAGCAATGAAAAAGTTACAACGACAATGCAAACCAGTCCACAATTAAAGGCAATGAAGGAAAAAGTGAATTTGATACTGATTTCCAATTAAAGTCAAAGAAGACTACTACTATGTATCATTCCACATCATCCAATGACAACAATTTGAAAAAAAAAATAAACGAACATTTAAAAAAACCATTGCACTATTTCATTAAATGTGTGTAAATGAGAAGCAACTTGAATCAGGTGTTACTATTAAGCGACAGGAACTAAATCGATTCCTGAGTAAAAGTGTATAAAATCACAAAAAAATGCCATACATCTATCAGTAACTTGTTGAATTTCATAGATATAAGATAGTTGTTAAATTAATTTAAAAACTTTTATTTGGAAATGAGAATTTCGGTAAGAATTTCCAAGTGTTTTTGTGATTGCTACTTTTCTCTTCAGTTGGTGAAAATTCGTGTAAAATTCGTTTCCCACTAAAATTGGCATTAAATTTGAGAACATCATCATAAACACAAAGTGACAAAAAGGGATTTCAATACAGGATTATAATGTTGGTGGTGATGTGAATTTAGCAAAACAATATGTCCGTCCATATGAGAACCAAATCTCGGAACAAAGAAAGGAGTACAACATCCACTAGATTGATACTAATAAAGAGAACTCAAATCATGATCTCTAGATAACCCGGAAATAAATCTCCTTGCCGGGGAAAAGCTGCAATATTTCCAATTTTTTCCAATTCCGTTAAACAATTCGTTTATTCCCATACTAAGTATCCGTGTTGATCCTTGCAATTAAATACAAGAAAGTGTTTCGTGGTATAGCCTCATTAGCAGTGTTTTCTTCCTGTGTTTATGAAGATCCTGTCCAACAATTTTCAATTCGAGCACTTATTTATCAAGAAGATCCAGACTAAAAGGTTAAGACAGAGCGTTTCCAGGACTGTATACATTAACCTCCGCTTGAAGCTCAATTGAATATATTCCCAATCTTTTCTCATACATAGCGTTACGAATCATTTCTTAAACTCCTCATATTTCCTCTGAACACATACTGACAAATCAGGAAAGGATCATCTAACTTCCATAGTATTTAATAGAATTAAAAACTTAATTCTCTACCATATTTTAATAGTTCTCACACTACTCGTCGAATTGTGCCCATTTGATTTTTTGTATTGATTATAATTTACAAATATATATATATTTCACTAGCGAACATGCTCTCGTTTCCAGGTTAAAACTGTTTCCTAACTTGTCTTTCAATTATTTTTTCAGATTATCCTGCTATGTATTTACATAATAAAATTTTCAAAGTCAGATGACTATCGTGGCTACTTAGCCGAAAAATATCATCCTGATAAAGTGATTCGTAAGGAACCGTGCCATGAATACAACACTATCAAATATTCAGCTCCAATTCGTACTATTGATATTCAGCACAATCCGTTGGAAGAGCATAGTGTACAGCCACCAGTCTATGGAAAGAAATTCCACCCAGCCGAACCACCTGTAGAGCCTGAAGAATTGTCAGCTGATGGAAAAGATATTCATCCAACTAATCCATCGCTACCAATTGACGGAAATACTTATCATGCATCCTCACTGACAAAAGGAGCAGTATATCCCTCACCCTCACCAGCTGACTCTCATTTAGGCCCTGCAGGTCATACTGTATCACCAGTATATCCACACCCGGGATTGCCCGCAGGTGCAAAACCTTACCATTCATCTCCACTAGCTGATACTCATTCGGGTGCTTCAGAATATGGAACACTTTATTACGCCTCGCATGCAACACCGCCTTTTTATCCTACATTCCGTGTATATGGTAATGGACAAGGTGTTTATCCATCTCATGCCGTTGGATATTCGGGTGGAGCTCAAGGATATGGATACCCATACTCACCTGTTTCTACGCCATCACATCCGTATCCGTCAAATGGCATCTACGCGAACGGAAATACTTTGAGTACATCTCCAGTGGCTGGACCAGTACCTGGTATTTCAGCGAATGGTAAACCTGTCCCAACTCCTCAACCAGCCACACCACATGTATATGCTGGCGGCGCTGGAGGAAATGGTGGGCCTGGTGGAGATGGCGGGCCGGGCGGAGCTGGAGGATCAGGTGTAGTTGGTGGATCTGGAGGAGCTGGTGGAAATGGCGGAGCAGGCGGAAATGGTGGAGCAGGTATAATTGGTGGAGCAGGTGCCCACGGTGGAATGGGTGGAATGGGTGGAAATGGCGGAGCTGGTGGAATTGGTGGTGTCGGCGGAGCCAATGTACCTGGAAGAATTGGCGGAATCGGCGGAGCCAGTGTATCTGGGGGATTTGGTGGTATTGGCGGAACCAGTGTACCTGGGGGCATTGGTGGTATCGGCGGAGTCATTGGACATGGTGGAGTTCAAAGACATAATGGAATTAGTGGTGTTGGTGGGGCCAGTCTGCCTGGTGGTATTGATGGAGCCGGTGTTCCTGGTGGTGTTGGTAGAGCTGGTGGTATTGCCGGTGCTACTGGACCCGCTGGATACATTCCTCCAGGAGCTGGATACAATATACCAGGATTAACACAATATGGGAAATCTTTCTCTTATGCACATTCAGGATCTCCTCCATACACTTTCCCCGGCCCATATACGAATGGAAAACCTTTACATTCATATAATGGATTTGCAGGCTCAAATTTCGGTGTAAACGGTTATCCCACGTATCCAAAACCGCCTGTATATCCTCCTCCCGGAGTTGTTTACAAACCAATGCAGCCCGCTCAGCCAGCACGTCCTTTTGAACCAGCTAGTAGTGCTACTCAAAACAAAGTACACGTTGCTAGTAATAGTCAAGCTGGAAGTCAATATGGTCAGCCATATCCAGCTCTCGGTAACTATGCCCCATATTTCCATTTCTACCAAACTCAATCACCAAATAATGCACCCGGTGTTCCTTTCCCTCCATACAAAACCTCCAATTTCCATCCACTGCCTCATCTACCTAATCAGTATCCAGCTAATATTGGTTCACAATATGGTGGACAATATGCGCCAAACTTCCATATTCTACCGTATCCATATCCTGCGGTTAACAATCCTAATGCAAAGCAGCCCCAAATACCGCCTGGCTTAAAGCCCCAACCCTTATCGCCAAATCCAAATCTGCCAAATCCAAATCTGCCAAATCCAAATCTGCCAAAACCAAATAAACCGACGCCGCCAACGTATAACTATGAAGGACAGACTAAAGAGAGTGGATATGAGTATCAAAATTTCGTACCTGGTCAAGGCTATAGCTACGGCCACCAAACCCAATATGGTTACAACTTACACCAACCATCAGATGCCATTCCACAAGGTTCGGAGAAGACAAACGGAGTCCAAGCAATAAACATGACACCACATGCCGGATACCTACCACCATTCCACTATGGACCACACTATAGGTCACACCATGGACCTCACTTTCCTCCTCCACCTAAAACTGTTGTCTACTATATATTTGTGGAAGATGTGAATCCAGCTCCAGTAAGAGAGTACACTGATCATTATCAACCGGAACTACCCGCACGACTCAGACTACCTAAAGTTCATAAAGATGAGGAGGAGGATGATGAAGATGATGAGGACGATGATGATGACATTGATGATAAGAAAAATCAAAGTAAATCAAAAAGCAAAAGTCATCATGCACCTGAATCAACAACATATCGTTCACCAGGTGAAGTGAGAACCATACCAGCAAAGTATCTCAATGTTATAGCACATCCAAAAGCATTGACAGCTGAACAAATAAAACTTGTCATTGACCATGCTCATAACCAGGCAATGGAGGATCGTATTAAAAACACAGAATCTGTACCACCTATTTCTAGAAAATATTATACAAGGATTTATCCAAGTCCTGAAAATGCGACACATATGGAAAGTAAAATGGAAAAATTCGATTAGAAAATGTTAGTCATATGCTTAGTTGTATTTTAATTGTTATTTATGCTTCATATTTATTGATAAGTGATAAAGTTGTCGAAAATGAAAGATAACGTAGTTTGATTTATTGTACTGAAACTTCCTATTACTATCCTTTCTTCAATCTGGGCCGCAGACCAAGATCCCGACTTGAAATCCCGGCCCATTTGACTTGACCCATTTCTCAAGCCATTTTTGGATATATCTCGCTGTGATTCTCTCACGCTCTTTAAATGTTCTCCGGACAGACTCAACTGCATTGACCGCATCCAAAGGAAATATGATGAGGCGATGTCTGTCAAATATGGCAGATAGTAACAAATATGGCAGATAGTATAAAGATTATCTTTTTAATTGCTGTAACATCTTCGAAATGGTTTTTCAACGACTGATCGGACGTTGTCTTCTTGCAGAATCAACCACTAGTGTGGATGATCCAAATCCAGCTCTATTCTCCTCTTCGCAAATCATTCTCATATTTGCATGATCTTTTTGAGCATTTATGCCCGGCATAAGCAAAGTCGTTAAAAATCACCGAATACAGCATACTTCCCGTGCACAACATCTTTTGAACTGCTGTCAGCGGTTCATTTGATTTATTTGGTTAACTTTTATCTGACTTTTCACATCAGCTTTTAAACTTACTCACCGAAAACGGATGAATTTCCACTAACTATCTCCAACTCGTGTTGGCAATTCTTTTTCGCCTTACTGAAAGTCGACTTTGCAACTAAAAACAACATTTATTAAGTTTCATTTCCAATACCATCCAACCTCATTCAAGCAACATTATCGTTCATTTAATTCCACGTGTCAATTTTTATCCTTTAAATTAACTATTTGCGCCCGCATACAATCAAACAATCAATCATCCTAGAATATGTGTTGATCGTCTATTTGAAATGATGAGCATAAGCGACTGGAGCATGGGCGTAAGCAACCGGGGCAGGACCATAAGCAACCGGGGCAGGACCATAAGCAACAGGAGCATGAGCTACAACAGCTGGAGCATGAGCAACGACAGCTGGTGGTGGATGATGAGCGATACCATAGGAAGCAAAGCGAGCAAATGGAGCAGCGGCAACAACTGCAGGACCATGAGCTACAACAGCAGGAGCATGCGCAACTACGGCTGGAGCATGAGCAACATAAGCTGGAGCAGCAGCAACAACTGGTCCATGACTGTAACCGAACAATTGACGTTTAGCTTTTGTGCTGTCGGCTGATTGTTCTTCAGCAGCATAAGCACTGACGGCCAAGATGGTGAGAGCAACCTGAAGTATAATTAAAAGAATTTTTTAATGATTTTAAATGCATAACAGCCGGTTGAAACGACGGAGCCTAATTAAAAAATCTATCGAGTTACTGTCTTAAGTCTTTCGTTTTTAATGCGAAATTACCCAAACAAGTAAATACTACGATGTGAAACTTCACGTTCAAATGCTATCTAATCAATAATTTTTCGCTAAGCCGAATAGATAGCTTCGTCTGTATATAATATAATATATCTACATTAAATATCCTTGTATAAGCCAGTCGATAAACTTCAAACATCGAATAAATACGAGCTAAAGTTGTGTCTTGACATGGTGAACTAAAACTCAATTTAATCTTCTAAACTATCCCTTTTCAGTCATCACACAAGAGCATACTAAGCAGCTTAAATGTTCACATCGTGCACTATCCAAACTTATTCGTCAAAACAAACATTCATCACACGTTCTCGTAACATGCATCGTGAGTTCCTGGCAAAGTTACACACAATAGCATCAGCAACGAAACTTTGAACACTGCCGCCGGGAACTTCACTATAGAAACTAAAGCCAGACATATGTATAACAAGTGTAAACAAAAATAAAGCAACTTTTGACTATAAAATTATGCACCACTATCATCTCTATCAAGTTACCATTAATAAATTGAGAGTGAAAGTAAAACGATGAAACTTTAATACAAAACAAAAACTTTAAACTTACGAAAAGTTTCATGTTGACTAAGTACAAGGATTTTATTTCTTTTTCAAAGAAAAACTTTAACTTTTTAACTGATATTTCAGTTGAACGAACAAACTTTGTTAAGTTCTTGAATGATACTGATAGAAGTTTTCGCAACGTATTTATATTTAACCATGAGAATAGTAAAATAAATGGAATGGTACCATATGTGAAATTGGGCGGGAAATATACTTGCGAAGGAACTAGTTTCAATATCGATATCAAGAAAAAGTCGCATACATGTATGAGTTCTGTTTCAAATTCAAATCCCTTCACTTGAAAGATACTGAATGATACTGAACATATGCATCAGATAGTGGAGCAAATGTCCAACATAGTAAGCGTCGAATCTGCTTACTGACAACAAGCAATAAATAAATATAGAAAGGAATATTGTTTGAGCCGAATGCATCCTACAATAAATCCTTGGATGCAAGTATCGCTTGAGATAATTAAAGTGTTTAATGATAAAGTGCATCTCTGTTCTCATCTCTCTACATTAGTTAACTATTAAAGGCTAACTAGAACGCATTTTTCGCAACATAAGTGTCCTTTTTTAACCAAATAACTCATTTTGACTACATAGTTTAACTTGAAACTTTAAGTTTACGAATACAAGAAAGATTGATGCATTTAGTGTTTCCTTTGGAAAGAGAAGTCAAGTCTCTTCTTCAAATTGAGCCGACTATGCTTTAAAAAATGGTTAAAATAATTAAAACGAGAAGGATATTTGCAAAAACTGTACATGTGTGCAAATTATTGAACAAAATTAAAAAATGTTAAAAACTATTTCGACACAAAACATGTCGAACAACAACAAAATGGCCATACAAGGCACGTTCAGAAATTAAGTGTACTCAATTTATGTAGGGTTCAAAAAAATTTAATTAAACAAAAACATACTTTGTTACACTTGTACATATGTAAGTTAATTTACGACGTAGTCACCATCCCTCTCGATGCAAGTGGTGAGGCGCGGGATCAATTTTTTGATATCTACCTCGAAGAAGTCTCCCGCCAGCTCTTTCGCCCACTTCTCCACGTCCCCCTTCACCTCCTCGTCCGTTGTTCCAACCCATGTGCACCTTAAGGGAAGTGAAGAGATGGAAATCTGAAGGGGCCAAGTCAGGGGAATACGGGGGTGGTTCAAAACGTCCCATCCAAAAGAGTCCAGGAGTTGCTTCGTGGCGTTGGCCGTGTGAGGTTTGGCATTGTCGTGCAGCAGACAGACTCCCTTCGTTAGCATGCCCCTCCTTTTATTCTGAATCGCCCTTTTCAGTTTTTTTAGCGTCTCACAGTATTTTGCCGCGTTGATGGTCTCCCCGTGAGGCAAATATTCAATCAAAATTATGCCTTTATGGTCCTAAAACACGGATACCATGATTTTTTTGGCTGAAATTGTGGTTTTGAATTTCTTGGCGGAGGCTGACAAGGTGTAACGCCATTGTTGAGACTGCCTCTTAGTTTCAGGCGTGTAGTGGGCAATCCAAGTTTCGTCTCCAGTAACAATAGAGTAGAGAAAATCAACATCAAAGTTCGTAGCGTTCCAAAAACTCTTTGGAGCTCTGCACTCGATTCAACTTGTGCTGTTCTGTCAGCTGTTTTGGGACCCACCTCGCAGACAATTTCCGATATACGAGAGTTTCTGTGATTGTTTCGTGTATCAGGGAGATTTGCGGAAACATCGCAGAAAGTTCATCTAACGTCAATCTGCGATCGTCACGGACCGCAATCTCGATTTTTTCCAAAAGTTCGTCAGTCACAATTGAAGGTCTTCCGCTCCTCTGATCGTCATGCACTGAAGTACGGCCATTTTCAACTCACAACACCACTTGTACACACTCGTACGATTCATAGCTTTATTACCGTTAACAGTTTTAACCTCATTATAAATTTCAACCGGAGCTTTTCCCTTCGCAACGAGGTAGCGAATGACGGCGCGAATCTCGCACTTGGCGGGAGATACGATCGACATTTTTCGCGAGAGCTGCTACTGCGTCAAGAGTTTTCAACACACTGACCTCGGATTGGTCTCTTTTTGAAGGGGAGGAGTCAGGCTACGCGGCAGTGTTGCCAACATGTCGAAAAAGTATTCCCTACAACTGTGAGTGTACCAGTACACTTACTTTCTGGACGTGCCTCGTACAACAAGGTATTGAAGGGTTGATAGCCAATGATAGAAACGAATGTAAGCACGGTTGTTTGTTGTCACGCAACAGTGCACTATAGAAGTTAGATCTTAAAGAAGGTTAGAACCATCTCATTTTAAGAGCAAAAAACCACACCAATGCCTCTAAAGCGGATGTTTGCACTGTAGCCGAAACTAACTTCTGCGACTGCCGAAGATACAAGCCAAAAGATACCAAACATGACACGGTTTTCCAGTTGCAAATTTTGACACTAAAGCAACCAGTAAGTAACGGTAAATTCCATATCCTTCCACTTGCAGAGGCAGCAATGCCTCTAACCTTGTTGTTTCTTAGCCATACTGGACTTCAGATAAGCACACAAAGCTATAACAAACCTGAAGGATGTGAAACTAATACCAGTCCCTACATGGAAGTGCAGAAGAACTTGAATAAACAGACGAACTAGTAAAGACTGGTTAAGCCACTGTAAAAAATCGTTAAGCTAAAATACAGTGATAGTCATGATCATGGCATAAAACTCCTCTTTGGCCTTAACCTCCAATATGGTAACCCTCCAATATTCCGGGGACATCAAACACGTACTCCAATTCAAAATCCGAGGAGTGGGAGTATTCACTATCATCGCTTATCAAGTCCAACCATAGCCTGTTGAGCATTTACACGTGTCAAGACCCTTCCGTGTTAGGAAACCTCTTAGGTTTCCGCTTATCATTCATTCCATTCTCGCTACTGAAAGAGCGGACACAATCAATGTCCAAATGATTGCAGTTTTACAATCAGCGTCAAAACTAACACGATTCCAAAATCCATGTAGCATAACAAGAAACCGAAATTCAAAATAGGTCCAAAACCTCCCGGACTTATGCCATAAATCATTCGAGAATATCGTTCCCATATCGGTTCCCATTCATTTGTTCAGTGGTCATAACAATTTTTCCACTCTTGAAACATTTCCTGGAATTGATTTTCTGAGAATGATTCGATCATAGCCTTTTACTCTTATTGAAAGGCTTTTTTGAAACCACATTGACGTCGGGGAGCAAAATCAGGCGACTATAGATGCTAAGACATGTACAAATATAATTCTTCATTAAAAACTCTCGCGTCGCGGTACATTATGATGGTAAAGCATTCAGTTCTACTAACGCCTCCAGTTTCTGCGGTCTGACACGTTGGTACGTATTCTTTCCCAGATTGAGAAAAAAACCCTGGCCATGAACCTCTTGGCATGACTATAAGTCTGCCTGCTTTTATGCGGCCTCGGTGAGTGGACATGTTTCTGGATAGTATCCCTGGATTTCTGGATATTCCCAACTTTATACCCGGGGATCAATTGAAAGAGAATGTTGTAAATGTTTCATCCTTGAGTCCTAGGCAGACGACACTTCATTTCTGCTCCTGATAAGCAGTCCAGAGTTTCGGGACAAACTTTACCGATGCAAGCCCAATTCTTCAAAGTTATTGGTTATCCAGAATTATTGGTCTTCGATCTTCACGAATGCAATTTTTGAATCCCACAATAGTCTTTGGCGTCGTGGATGTGGAAGACCGCGCGAGGCCTCTTCTGACAGCTTCAAATAAGGCAAACAACTGAAACACTTGTGTTCGACTCATTGCGTATTCCTCAAATCTTTACCGAATCATATTGTGTAATTCAGTAGCATTTAATGCAAACACATAGCTCTATTTTTTCATTGATCTTGAAAATCGGAGGACTGAACTTTACTGAAACCCCTATAAAGCCAGGCAAGCCATACATACAACGCACCCTCATAAAATATCTACCTGCTCCTAACATTCGTCAGGATGCTGTATAGGTTAGTAGTTTCGTGCTATTCAATCTTGAATCGCATCTCATACTTTATTGAAACCCGTATACGTATTATTGCATAGGCAAGTGAATATCAAGGAAGATCGGATGTTAAGCTACCACTTCATGACGAAGCAGATGCAAGAAGAAATTCATTGATCATGGATTTAAAATAACATTAAATGGTGCCCGGTTTGTTCTCTTTAGCTTGAAATGCTTAAATCTTCATAATAATTTAAGTTTCCTATTTCCACACGTAAAAGCAAATTTTTTAGCCGAGAGATAAAAGGATCAAATTTTTCGAATTCATTTTGTTGTTGCCGCTGACTGAATGTATATTGTATTTTATGTCCGCTGGCCCGAGCTGCGATGAGGAGGACGCTCTTCGGTTAATTGAGAATGAGCTGATGGTGTTGGAAATAGCCAAAACGCGTCCTCACCTAAAACACAGCATGGCTCGGTGGATACAAAGGATAATACAAGATGAAATTCTTATTATATCCAGCATGATTTTCCGACCAGATAAATTAAAATTAATTGAATTAAATAAACAATACAATTACTGAACGTTGTGACTTCCTTTCGAGATTGAAATTTAAATTCTAAATTTTCAAATCAATCAGAGTCATATTTGGTCAAGCCAATCTGATCTTTCGCAGATAACAATCAATTACGGTTCCGAATACGTTAAGCCCTCAAGTCTTTTAATTAATGATCGTATCTACTTGGGCCAGACTTCAATAACGTATGGTTTATTTATTAGTTTCCCAGTGACACATGATTTAGTAACATGAAATTAACTAAATGTTTATTTTTTTCTAAATTTCACAGGCAAAATACGTTTGATTTTTGCATAATTGCACCACATGTGGTGCCAACTACACACTAGGCTTTTCCACAAATCGAAATTTTTCGGTCAAACTTCAATTTTATTATAGTTATTAAATGCCCACCTATGACAAATACTCTGAAGTGAATGCATTCAATAGTTACTGGAACCATACGGACTCAACTGGAGCACGACGAACTTTCAAATCACCAAATTGTTTAGCATGCGTGTACATATGCAAAAGAACGCTAATCATCAAATACACAAAGTCACCGGTGTCCATAGACTCCGCATTGAACGCAGGTGAACAGTTTAGAGTAGCTTTTTAGTTGCTTTCCTCCATTAATATCTTATAAATATATCTTCAAGATATTTTTCCAGTAGGCCGGCGAAATAACTTATGGCCAAGTGCTTGGGGTTGTTGAGATTTTCAATTCATACACATAAGTTGGTGTTAAAAACTGCTATCGGTCATGTGACGGGCCCCCTAAGCTTAAATGCATTCAAACTGAAAATGCATACGACCTGCATATGTTTCTTCAGGTTATTTGTGATCTAGTTGAAATTTATAATTCGGTGACTAAGCGGACACCGAACTGAATTTTGATTTAATGCATTGCTTGTGAGTTGAACATGTCAGCTCAACGTGGATATATCATATGTGAGAAAGTAATCATGCCACAATAAATCAAAATTAAATTTAACCCTTTTGATTTGTTTGTTTTTAAATGTTTAAAAAAAATTAAAAGAGTACTCTATAAATTAAAAGAGTACAACATCGATTTATAACGCAAATTTCAACATAAATTAAAAACAAAATATAACGTCTGAATATCAAAACTTTTGCGACTAAAAAAAGTTTTAGATTTTTTATCGAACAAATCGATGCAAATCCTTAGTAATATTCAACAGAGCATCCTTGCGATTAGACACAACAGATTTAACGTGATTTTACTGCGCGCACGCTCTCTGAAACTTGCCCACCGGGATCTCCTTCGAAGATTCCTTAGAACCTAATTTTTTCGTTTTCTCTTGAGATTTCACTTGAGTCAAGCAGAGGAAAAACTCCGGCAGTGGCGTATCCAGAACGTTGGGGAGAGGCAACGTGGGAACCTTTTTGCTTGGACAGAAACTTCCTCAGCTGCAACGCGAGGTTACATGGCGCGTTGTTTTGGCTCATGGCTTCTAAGAATCGGTGATATGTGACCACAAGCGAAAGGGGCGTAACCTGTCGATCATGTCCACCTTAGGTCTGCTATTCACAGTCTTTTCAAAAGGTGAGAATTCTAAGTGAATCCATTCCACGATGGGCAAAAAAGGAGATTCTGGTGGATTTTGACCTCCTTTTGCTCATTCTGGCCTTTGCGCAACATGAGAACTTCATGGTGTCCACTATATGCTCCGGCGTTTGGTTTCTGGGTCATACTCAAAACAACACGTTTTATTACGGGTAATCACACGAGAAATTTGGATACTCTCGGACATCGTTTTGAAAATTCTGGAAAATTACCAAACAATTTTCGTTTCCTCCCGATTATAATTTTTTGAACGAAAACCTTTGATGTCCGAATCAGGTCTTATGAAATCTGAATCAGTTTCGATTACAAAGATTTGATCAGTTCAATCAGGTCAAGTTTAGGAGCGCTTGTACCTTGGCCATATTTTCAATAAATCTTGAAGTTTATGGACGACCAACACACTGACTGTCTAGAAGAATCTCCCGCCCTATCCAGAACAGCTGATCTTGAAAATTTTTGAGGATCCCATGGCATCATGTCCGTAGGCGTTCCGAATCATTCCGAAGGCTTCCTACGAAGTGCTACGAGTTTAAGATTTTTTTCCATCTTGGACGTGCTTATTTTCCAATTACATGCAGGTGACAGAAAATAATACCGGTCTCCTCGAAAGGCTTTCCACTACCACGCCCAGGTGGTGTGTCCCTATCTTCGCAGCTCGGTTATTGCTACAGATAACCTGTCAGCATGTTTTTTGACCCTACCGTGTCGAGAGATGCCCACAGAATACGGCAGGGATGAAAATAGCTTGTATAAAATTTGAAGGTAACATTTTTATTACCAGCTTCACATGTTTCTATATCGCAGAAACCAAGTTATAAACATAGCTAGAAAAAAAACTCAGCAGCACCGATTTTACTAATGGGCAACTTCACTATTCTCCTTGGCAAACTAATCTCTATGATACAAATTGGGAAATATGAGTCAACAGCTAGGTAACCAAGTGACACTAGATTGAAAGTAGAAGCTTGAGGAGTATCCTTCAATGAATGAGGAGTATTCTGCAGGGAAAACAAGAATAAGAAGCAGGAACCAAGCACCAGAAAAGAGCCTTTTTCGGTCGATGTGACCATTTTTGTCGTCTCCGGAGCGAACTTCTGCAATGAAATCTATTTTTTAAACTGCCGCTTTGTCTTTGGTGCATAATAATGTATCAAAGTTTCATTGAAAGTAGGCCTGAAGTGACCTGAAGTTTTCTATAAGAACGGTATCTGATTGTTGTCCATCTTGATATAGCGTGGAAACCATTGTCCTGATAGCTGTCTCTCTTCACGTTACAGAGATACACATTTCATGTAAAATGTTGATTACAATTCCATGTGGGAGGAATGCAATCTTTGAGTATTCTCGCATTTTAATTCGTCAATCAGCAAAAATTTGGTGACATTTTTGAGCAATTTCTGCGTCTCGACCAAGTATAAGTTCATTGCACGAATATCTTATGGTTGTCACAGATAGTGACGGATCTCCATGGAAAGCATTTGTGTTTTTTTTTGTTTTTTCAATATTTCAGGTTTTTTCTATCCGATAGTAAAAACCAAATTTGCTTTTGTTTTTGGATAGCTAGGATATAGACCCAAATTTCTGTACAGGTTATATACACATTGCTGCTAAAAAGTTCCCATTAAATTTCTCAATGCTCTAGAATCTTTCTGTTGTTTTTAACTATCCCAAAAAAGTGGAAGAGATTTGTGGTCATCAGTATGCCTAAGATTGTATACTCAGAGCCTTTAATGTATGTATGTCAGACGTGGAAAGGCAAATCTGGAAAGGGCGAAATAGGTGCCAAATTAACTCATCATGAATTAAAGTATTTTATTTAAAACTGGCAAAAATACGATTTTAATTAGGGTCTTTTCATTGCGATTTCAAAATAAGACGACTCGGTCTGAAATAGGCAAAAGCTTATTCTAGCGAAATTTTTGGATGTTACACAGTTCACAAATCTATGATTAATTATTATCCATAGGAAGTTCAACATCGAAAGCAGACGATATGCTGACATAGCAAAATGTTCACCTCAACAATGCACAACCATCACAATTCAAGCTATCATTGTCGATAGCCAGACCAAAAAGTCTCAGGACCAAAACCATTTCATCGTGAAAATTATATCAAAATATCATACTTGAACAGACTAAATACCAAGCCATCATTATCCTGAATTGATTGCCCACTAAATAAAAAAGTTTTTCAAATCATTTTCTAATTAGTGAAGTTTCCTATGTACCATGCCTGCAGTGTGTACTCTCTGGAAGCTGCTGAACACCAATTAGATCATTGACATAATGTCTTAATTAACAAACTCCTGGTGAATTTAGCATTTATGCAGAATTCAAGATAAAGTTGTTGCTTCGTCTCCTTATGCTGTCTATGCTTAAATACTTTCTCATATGAACTTTATAAGCAATCAACTTTAACCGTACACGTAAAAGAGTTGGGTCGTGTGTTTGTCAAGCAAACTATCTCCATATGAATATGTACATCTACCCAAGAAAGTATGTATCCTGTCTATCATTAAAGTCAGTCTACTTGTATAGGAGCAGGATTGTACAAGTAGGATATGTTATTCTCACGATTCAGCACGATATTCTTGAGTAAGGTGACTTTTAATGGTCTCGCATGCAGGTGTTAAAGTTAAGTATCGCAAAAATACTCATAAATCAAAAAGAGACACGTGTCAATGGGCGGTTGGTAGTTTCATGGTTGATATATTTATCCAGTATGTAAGTTAATGCATGAATGTTAGTCCTTCATATGTGATAGCGTTTAACTATCTCTCCATTACTCTCGCTTGTGTACAATGAATTACCGATATAAAGTTTGCTAGCCATTACATCTCCCATTAAAATCCCTGGAAATTTCGTGCTTTGAAGGAAACTAAGAAATGCTAGTTTAATTTTTGTAAAGTAAAAAAAAACGAAATTAACACACTTGAGCGCTTCGATTCTTCGTATTATATTCATTCAGTTCTCATGTATTTAATTCAGATGTGGGCTAAATGCGCAAGCATACAAAATTGCTACCATAGTCTTAAGTAACGCGAAATGCGCGAATATGCGAAATTAAATTCGCGTTTTCCGCCAACTAATGGCTTGTAATTTATCATTGAATACGCAAGCGGTTCGCTTTTGACAAAAACTTGTTGCCTTGTTACTAGAGTTTTCGTGACCATTAATTATGCTAATACATATTAAATCAAATCTGTTGATAGATAATTCTTGCAAATTGAAAGTGGTCAATAGTAATAATTATGAAACCACTTGAGATCTTTATACGTTGTTGATTAGAATGTGAACATTGCTTGTCAAATGTTATCACGAAAGATAATATGTTAAATATTGATTTTCATGCATTTATATCAACATTCCTACATGAGCTCGTTTCTGTTTCTGTAGGGATGTGAGATGATTTCACTTCTGATGACTGACTGACGGATGTAAGATGACTTACTCCTCTTTCTATAAGATGGCATCTATCAGGCTATGCTAGCTATCTCCAGCATAAGTTGATTTGTGTCTCCATTGTTAAGTTATTCTCGATAGCAAAACTATTGGAGGCGGCTCAACAAACCATTTAAAAGTGCCTAAGACGGGTGGGAAAAGTTCAGAGAAGCAAGAAAATGGGATATCTTACAATTAAAAGCCAAAGGCTGTTGGACAGCATTTGTTGTTGCTCAAAGGCAAAGGTAGAAAGAAGACGTCACACACTATCAGAGAACAAAAATCAGCTCATTACGATAACCTCAAACACAGAAAATCATGATTTACTGGCTAGGCTACACATGTGAGACAAGTTGAAGGAATTTTATAGCATAAAAGTCCTGGATTCAATACTACTTGAACATTGAGACAGTATGTCCCATCCTATTTGACCTTAGTTCCGCTGACTTTCATTTGTTGAAACCAATGGCATATAAGCTGCATGATAAGAATATCATTTTCTATGAAGAACTCAAAAATAAGACCGTTTCTAGTATTGCCTCAAAATGTGTCATCTTTCTTTGAGCACGGGGCTCATACACAGTCCAGCGCTGACAGATCACAATCGGCTAAAGACTAACCATGGATAATATTTTAAATCCAGTATCGACAATCACGTTATACAATAAACTCTGCAATGTTTGGAATACAAGTGGAATTTGACGTAGTCAATTCTAAACGACTCAAGCGCATGCACGACGTACAACGAGACTTTGCTAAAATCCTTAGCCATGACTCCATTGAAAGCATAGCAAGAATGGTTTCAATGTATTTCTATTCACTCGGTTTTTTAATAGAAACGACTCTTTTCTGACAAGTCTGCATAAGAGATTCTTTTCATACAAAAGTTGGTACAGGCACCACGCTGCCCTCTTTTAAGAAAAAGGCCCCTTTTGACCTGAGCCATCCTTTATGAAATAATCTGACCATCTTTTATGAAATAGGCGTTGTCTCTTTGGACATAGTGTTGATTAAATTTAATATAACAAATATTTTGGCTGATTATGCTGGGCATTCCTTATCCTTACAAGAAAAAATTACATATTTGATCGCCTAACGACAATAGAAACGTAGTTTCATAATCTACCAATTCCTCCCCATCCATTCTTCCTGGAAATCAATCCCTGTAGCGTGTTGCTACATTGCTTAAGTGTAAATTTACCGTTATTTAATCTCAACATTTTTAACCGTCTCAAATCTAGAATGAGGCTATCCATTTTGTACACTTCATATACATGCAAGTTTCACGATTCCAAAATTAATGAAAGCATCTTGGACTTCCTGTACCGATGAATTGGATTTACCAAAGTAATTTGAACACAAATTTTGAAGGTCTTCTAGAACTGAATTTCAAATAAATCAGGCCAAAAGGTACAAATTAATTTTAAATAAAGTTTAATGAATTTTAAAGTAGTCCTTTTTTGGAACATTCCTCGATCAAACATGATAGTCATGCACCAGTAAGTTTTTACATACTACACAAACTCACTCACAGTATTGTTTTGAGCTCTTTTAACAATATTATTTTTATTCAAACTTAAGCGTACATTTGTCCTAAAGTCCAAGGAGGTCGTCTACCAAACGAAAATCAAACAATTCCTTGGAACATAAAATAAATAAAATGAATGAAATGAAGAAAATAAATAAAAATGACATAGGATCATATTGATAAGAGCGTATAATTTTCAGGATCATATGACACTCGTTAAGTATGTAGCCTCAAGGAAGAAATCACCTTTTCCTAATTGGTGCGGATCGGAAAAGCAGATTCAAATTCAGAAACGTGACAAATGCATCAAATTGCCGAGAAGGAGTTGGAACACCTGGTTACAGTAAAAGTAGGAGTTAGTCGGTGGCCTATCATTTTTTCTCTCCTTGCAAAAAAAATTAAAAAGTAGAAGGGTTTATCACGGATAGCCGCATCGAAGAGAGATATTGAAACAGATATGCATCAAACCAGGTTGTGCATTACACGCGAGCTATCATAACAACAAAAGCGGAAATACTTTTTGGATGGTTTAGATGACGTCAAGTTTTTTATAACTTACAACGAAAGATACCTTCCAGACCAGCAATTCGGCTCACAGACAACTAAAGACATTGGTTGCTGGCAACTTGACTCTGTTCGGAGAGAAATTCGGACGTGGGTTGGACCAATAGCACACATTCGAGTCGGTTTCACTTTAAAATCCAGCCACCTAAACATCCGAGCTCTTCTTTGAGGCATTCTATGAGAACCTTTTGTCCTTCTTCCATCAATTGCGTTTCCATTAAACAATTTTTTTGTTTTTCATTAATGCAACAATACTCGAAAGCGCATCCGCTTCCTGAAGCCATCGTGGTGACCAAATCACACTACCTTCATAAGACAATATAATAATCTGAGATTACGAAAGAATTACTCTTTTAAACGACGACATCAAAGACTTGAACCGACAAGACAGTTTTTAAAAGTATTTCCTACGTTTCCTCTCCATTTTGCTACCCTCAAAGGCGTCGTGAAAAGCAAGTTATTTCCATTCTCAGTTCACATTCATGTTAATTATTGAACGCTTAGATATATAATGTCTGGACATGCTCTAACTAATAAACAATGCAGTCTAAGTCAGAAGTATTATCATCATTGGCTATTGCTATCCTTTAGAATCCATTCAAATTTTTCAACATAAACCATTCAGCATGGCTAAAACAATTCAAATAAAAACATATAGCTTTGTTTTTTTTCTTGCTGTTAGTTTTTCCTCTTTTTTCAATAAACGATATTTGTGCCCAACTTAATGTTAAATAGTTTGTCTGCACGGTAACATCAATTTCTCCGAATGTATCAATTCATGGCCATGATGACGTGCTTCTTTATTTGGAAATTGTTTTGATACCGAATTTTCTGAACGTTTACGATTCTCATATAGAAACTAGCAGCCTTCTAAACAATCCCAACTGTAGCACCCTTAAATTGAAAACCCCATAAAAGAATTTATTTCGAATCACAAACAAAATCTCATCGACATTCTTGCAAACATTGCTAACCGGAAAACGTTACTTTATATCTCAATTCCCCACCAATTCCCAAACGTTCCACAGTGGAAAACAAAATCATTCTCCATCTGTTGTTCCTGGAACTGTCATATGTGATGAACCACTCGTTTAATTGGAAAGAGGAATTGTCATGCCGCCAAGCGTTCCGTGTCGAAAGTATTAGCACAACAAGTAAACAGAACGGTCGCAATCATTATTCTCGCGCTCATTGTGCCCAAATTAATTTGTGCCTCGGACTAAAATCGTACGAAAATGTCTCGAAACTACTTGCACAACGTGAAAATGAGTCAAATTTGTCGTGTATGTTTGCGTAGCGACGATACTTTACGTCCGGCATCCGAATCCACTATACCCAAATTTGATGCACCACCAATAGCCGTAATCGAACTGTGGCAGCTCTTCACTGAGACTTTGGTAATTATTTTAGTGGGGATTGGGGGTGGCGGATTTTCCACGAATTAAATGCATACAAATGTATTTCATTTTTATTTGTAATTTCCCTTTTTTCTTTAAACAAATCGAAACGTATAAAGTACCTTACATAGATTTTATTTGTGTTGCAATAAGATAATTATATTTAATCCTCAAGGAATCAAGAGATGGAGTCTCAATTTTTTGCTTAAGTCTTGTTTTTGGTAGCTGGGTACGTGATAGCTGCAAATAAGGAAACTGTAACATTAAATTCCAAGAAAATGGGAAAGAACAGTTACTTCAAAACCCGCAAAACTATAAATAAATTGAATGATAGTTTTTAAGATTAATCAATGTATTGTACATTAACAACTTATATCTGAGACTAAGGACAATATCACAAGCAGACTGTTAATGTGCTGTGCCCCTTCGCTAATGGTTTGTTTGATTGGGAACCATATAAATTGGTGGGTCTGACGCTGCGATTTCCACTAATAAGAGGCGATCGTAGCATCAAACAGCAACTTCTAATTCGATTTCAACGGAAATTCCGAGCGTTAGAGAGACTCCCCAGCACGAATGCTTTCCAGCTCACGAAGGCAGGGTATTCCCTTCACGGTCGACGAGATGACAGGAACTTGTCATGGTCCCTTTCTAGACGGTCGAGCTAGAAAAGTTACTGCTTCTTATAGAAGGACCTAGTCTCGTTGCCCTGTTTCAGTAGGCACGTTTTTGCTCATTTGTGGATAAACTCAAAGCATTACACCGAAATATCGGTATCCTGTGAGGTGTCTAGGTATGACAATTGGTAGAAAAATATAAAATGGTATACACGAATTTTTAAGTAGAAGGAAACCAGGTGAAAATAACGACATTGTTAACCTCTATCAAGCTAACTCCGGCCAATTATCAACGTGACTCGAACCTTTCTTTTAGATTATTTTGGATAGCGATAATGCCTTCCTTTACATCTTTGTGTCCAATAACCTTTATTTCCTTCTGTAAAATGAAAATTGCAGATAAGGCGTTCACAAGCGTCGTGTTCAATGCACTGTGAATCGGCGCATGCACTCCAGCGTCCGTTAGCATCGCTGCAATTTTCCTTTATTAATCACAAAAATATTTACTGGAGATGAAAGCGTTGTCGTTTCTGAAGATGAAGTCGTTGTACCCAAAATTCAGAATCGGAGAGCAATTCAAAGGTTTTCTCAAATGAATTTCTATCTGAATCTGAATCAAATCTGAACAACACAGTCGGCATATTTTTGTTCAAGTCTGTGTATGTTTTCAGGCTACCTGTCCAATGTATCACATATGATACATGACGTTACTTTCGTACTAACCAAGCCAAATTCATGTATCACAAAAACATGTTTATTTACGCCCGCGAAGTTACGCCCACCAAATATAAAGGCTCAAAGTCGACTTCAAAGCAATCAAAGACAGGCAAATGTGTAAGACTTAAACAGATTAGCTTGCGATGCAAAATAATTGATACAAAATAATTACAAACAATAAAAATGAATGCGGTTAAATTTAAAACTGCACATTTATCGTTCTCTGCACTACGTCTCGCTCCATTACTTGCCGTTTGCAAACTAACAGAATTTTTCTCTCCTTTTTTGTTTATATCTCAACTTACCTTTTATCCCATTTTCTTTTTAAGACAACACAGGAAGCTGGATTTCCTGATAAATTGTGCTCGAATTGTTTCCACGAACTGCAGAATGCCTATTTGTTTATGTTGAAATGTGAAAAGGCCGATGCAATTCTAAAACAAATTAAACAAATTCATTTTCATTTGAACACACACTACAATGGTATTAATAATAATAACGATAGACAAACATATGTAAAACATAGTGCAAAAGATGAAGATGAAATTTCCACCGATTTAGATATCAAAGATGAGTTAAGTTCAAACGATTTTGATATTGACATTGACGACGAGGACGAATCATGCAGTGATAGCAACGACTTAGATATTGAAATCAAAGATGAAGAACAAACTAATGATAGTTATACATCAAATATAGATTTAAATATAAGAAGAAAAGATCCAAATGTAAATTTAGAAAATACACCTATGAATGTTGACACAACTACCAATATAAATGAATTAAAATATAATCGTTTTACAACGCATCCTGCACCGGTGGAGATAGCAAAACGAACTAATGACTGTATGATAAGAACTTATAAATGTCCAAGATGTTCCTATACGTGTATACATTCATCAAATTTACATAGACATATATTTCGAAGACATGTCGAAAATATTGCTGAAGAAGATGATGAAGAGGAGATGAATTCTGAACTGATTCGTCGAAGTGTGGATCGCGAGAATAACATAATCATTATCGATTCAGGTGAGTGACAATAGGAATTAATGTTGAGTAATTTATGCTTGATTTTAGTCTGAATGAATCATTCATCTGCTCGATTTTGTGCTTAAAATTAACTATCTTAATCACGACAACTAAAAACATACTTTCATTGAGCAATTGGACTTCAATACAATGCGCGGTTTGTACTTAAAGTTCTGACAGACCAATCTTGATACGTTGACAAATTGAAATTTTACAAAATTGAAAGCTATTCGAATCTTTTAATCCATTGATAACACAAAATTCCGTTGGCTAAAATGGTCCATTCAACCAGAACAAGGTTGAACAACCGTTGCACATGCGTACCTGCACCTTACATATGTTTTCTAATGTAAACTGATGACGTCACGAGTATATCCTCCAATCATAGTTATTCGAAAATCATTAAACTCTCCCACTACGAAACCGACCACATATGTTGAGAGTGCAAAAGCGCTCACCTTAAATGTAACGGCTCATATTTAAGCGTGGGAATGTGACTCGCAAAGGATTCCCACGATCTAGTAGGCGATGATTGAATATTTAAAGCAATCCTGTCATTCTATATTTGTTTTTTTGTCAAATAGCAAAACCGAAAATCGTTCATTTGTTGCCGAGATCTTCTTGAGTGAATAAGCTGTGCGATTCCGAAAAAGGATATTCAAATATTTTTTTTTTTTGAATTTCTCCAATTAACGTGAGCTAAGTTTTACCTGTTTCGGTGATTGTGTCAAAGAAACAAAACTATCAATTTTAATCTTATTTCTGTTTTTGTTTCACTTTAAAACAAAAAACGTGAGTAGAAACAATATTTGAAATTCGTATTGACAATATTTAAACAAATGACAAATTTATTTTGAACACTATTTGTTCAGTTTTGAAAAGGTTTTTTCATCATCTCGATACCAACTAATGTTGAGACTTCATTACTAAATAGATAAAAAACGATTCCAATAGCGAAAAAAAATTTTATTTGTTACAATTTTGTTTTAGAATGAATGATGATGTTTTGGTTGGTAAATTTGAGATATATTTGGATTCAAATAAGTCGAAAGGACGTCGCAATAAGATAAATCCAAAAACTTCGAGCGAAAGGAAAAATGCGAATAAGTCGATGTTAGATAAAATTCAAACAAATGTCACAACCAATTGGAATGAAACGAGTTTGGAGGAGTCGTTCGATTATCTTTTTGACGAGGATTTTAATATGAAAGATATCGTCAGTTCGGAAACTAGTATAGGAAATCTAAGCGATCCGAAACCTGCTAACAGTCTTGACAAATTGAAAGGAAGAGATGTTTTACTGTCGCAATCAATAAGTAATTGCATTGATTTTGTTTTATTTTCAATTTTGAATATAAATTGGGTAGTCGTAATGTGTGCAATAGTACAAAGTCTTATTACGCAACAATAATTGCATTTTATAGATGTAGTTGACTGCAAAACGATCGACTATGATTGGTTCGAATTAATGTTTTGTTTTGAACAGTATTCACTCCGATTTTATAACAAAAAATTCACTGATCACTGTATAAAACTTCGCGAATTGCATTTTAAAAAGCTGGCAGCAGTAAGTCATTATTGCTTTGAATATTATCAAAGCATAATACCTCTAAACTAAAACTAAATCAATTGTAGTTTTCTCCTGTGTTGAGTGTTGAAACCACGACATCGATAATTTTCTTAATCCACTTTCTCCAAACAGCAAACTGATTGTATCGAATAAAAAATCGAAACCTTTTACAAATGATCACCTTAAAAGTTTTTGTGGAGGCTTTGTCCTTCTTTTAATATCACAGAAAAAATGATCTCAAATCAGAAGACAGCTTTATGATGATTAGGAAGTCTGCATTGCTTGAATTTTCTTATGTAGTCTTCCAGTATAGACCGTAAATCATCGAATACAAATAAGAATACTTAACCTCAGCACTGGACAAATTTGAGAATTTAATTGTTTTGACAAAGTATTTTGCCCAAATTCAGTCCCAAACTGCATATTCTTGTTTTATGTTAATTAAAATCTTTGTTCAACCTACTTCGTGAATTTTTTTTTATTTATTTTTAATATTTGCCGAGTTTTTCTTCTCTATTTTATTTATTTATGTTTTTCAACAATTCTTTTCTTCTATTTCAAAATATTTTAAAATTTATTCAATTCAAAAAATTTCGTTGCTTTAATTTTAACTAGTTTCATTTTTATTTGAATAGATTTTTTTGCAAATTTATATTATTTTGTTTATCTGTAAATGGTTTTATTTATTTTATTGTGTTCTATATATTTATGTGTAATTATATATTGAACTATTTTCTTGGTTTCTCTTGAGTATCTTAATTTCTTCGTTTCTAAATGATTAACATATTGAAAATGAAGCACGCGGCCCTAACAGCAGAAAAATGACAATCGATGTTAGTCGAAGAACATCCAAATGTTATGACCCTTTGCTTCATTGAACGATCAATTAATTAAAATTATTGGAAATCTGAGTTAATTCAGAGAAAAGAAAATTCTGCGCATTCCTGAATCAGTTGTAAATTGACTCAAGTATTATTGCATAACTACTCAGCATATATTCAAAAATCACATATCCTAATTTATACGTTACAACATTAATTGGAACGTTTTGATTTAAGAATCCGAACACAACGACTTCATCCTCACACCCTTACCAATGACTTCGATACCTATCACCGAATTGACGAAATCGGATCCACTAACTCCAACAACTTCCGAGGACCAGAAAACGCAAGAGTTAAATTCCCATTTTGTGAAACTCATCAATCGTGACGGTAAAGTGATTAAAATATGGGAATGTCGAATTTGTTCACGCAATTTCCAACACCAATACACGCTAATGCGTCATTTGCCGACTCATACCAACGAGCGCAAGTACATTTGTAACGAATGTGGTAAAGCATTTCGGCAACTTTCAACGTTAAGCCAACATCGTGCAATTCATTCCGTGGAACGGCCACATGTATGTGAAACATGCAATAAATCCTTCAATCGAATCTCGACTTTGATCTCACATCGAAAGACTCATTCTGAAGTGAAACCATTTCGTTGTCCCATGTGCGATAAGGGATTTCATCAGAAGGGCAATTTGAGGAATCATATTTACATTCACACAAACGAACGGCCGTATCGGTGTCCCGTATGTGGTAAAGGATTCAACCAAATGTCAAATTTGGTATGCCACTCTCAAAAATCTCACTCGTCCGAGGTGAGTTTTTGAAACATTTTATACAAGTCTCTGTCTGTCTGTATATTGTGTCTATAACTTTTAATACGAATTTGTTGTGACTAGTCCAATCGCATACTGAAACAATGTCGATCCTTCTTACAGTTTGGGTCAATCTGGACGTGCCACCGTTGCAATATGAGTTTTTCGAAACGCGCCTTGCTCAGGGCACATGAACTAGAAACTCATCATATTCAAGGGCTCAGTGAGAAAAGTAACAGTCGAAAGCAACTCGCCAACGACAATCGAACGTTATCCACTTCATCGTCCTTCAATGACTCAATTGAGTCATTTGAACCTGATGATGAAAGTGGTGAGAAAAGTAAGTCTGAAATATCTGACAATGGGATCCTTATCCCAGCTATTAATACGGAAGCAATGAAAATTGCAAAGGCCAACAAAGAAATGCCGTTTGCCGTTTTGCATTTTTTCAAAGGACCTCCGCTCCTTGTTAGAATCTTCGATTATGGCACGCAAAGCTTGCTACGACCAACGAATAATGAAGATTTCATCTCTCTGAAGTGTCAACAGAGTAACCAAACTGAAAATGTTTCTATCGCAATAGTAGCAGCCGTCTATCAAACCTTAAATGTTGACGGGCAGCCAGAATTCAATGTAATGCCACCGAAAAATATTTACAAATTCATCAGTCAACCGTCTGTTGCGTCAAACTGTGATAATAAAAACGATATAGAGAAAAAAGAACAGACCGAACCTGCGGTGACATTGACCAATAGTGAATGTTTCGCTCTACCTTCGCCTGATGAAGGACCTAAAATTAAAAATGAATCAGCTGAGATAAATAATGATACGATTGATATTTTTAGTACCATATTCGGAGAGAAAGAGCAATTGCAAAATGTTGCGGACAACTCGAATTGGTGGAACAGACAAAGTAAAATACAAGCTAGTGAAACGATTGAATTTTCCGACAATTTTCTCGATATTGACAATGAAAATCTACTGACATCAAAGCGAGTTGAGGTATGTGGAATAGAACTAGCAACGTGTCGGCTTTGTTTGGCTTTGATTTTTGTGTCTGTTGAATTTGCTTGCGTTAATAGTTTTGGCTTTCAATCACATTTAGATTTGAAATAATTGCATAATTCCTTTCAACGAAATCTTTCTATTTGTTAGTATTTTTGTTGTTTTCTTGGAAGAAATGTGAAGAACGTTTACGCTCGGGTCGTAAGACCCCCTGTAGCACCAAACTTCTGGACTACAAAATGAAGACCTCTCTTATCATCCTCAGTAGCTAATCGGGCACAGTTTACTTAAGGCCGGCACTAGTTTTTTTTTACATTTCTCAACACACCAACGCACTACAAGGAAGGCAAGAAGGCAGGAGTGAAGAAAATTGCTTGGAGAGGAATACCCCTCCTCCCCCAACCACATATAAAATATGTCCTTGGACAGACACAAATCCGAGCGTAAAATCTAACAAATTTCTCCAATTCAAACAGTTATGATGGAAAATCGAAAAGAATAAAAGGTTCAATGATTTTTTTTAAGAATTAAATATTTTATATGTTTCCCTTTCGTCCTAACGGCGGCTGCTACTCATCTGCACATCTTGTTTCCGATTTCCTTGTGAAATGTATCATGCCAAACATCATTCAGCTTCTATATAAGCTTTTGCTTGATGTCGCGTTGCATGAGCTTCCAAACTTTTTCTATAACGTTCATATTTGGCAAGTTATCAGTACAGTACAAAACAGCAATCCTTCTATGGGCAACTATCTTCGCTTTGTGCCAGGGAATTTGATGGAGAGTAAAAATTGGTTACTCTTCATCACGGAACCATTCAGATAGCTGTGGAATCACTTCGGTGCAGGAGGTTCACGGGCCTGTTGTGCAATGCGTTATTATCAAACCAGGTAGGGAGTAAAATTTTCCTTACTTTTACGTAGACAATCCGCAGTGGTCGGTGATGACGTAGTTTTAAGGACTCAAGTCGACGACTGACAAAATATATTTAATATAGCCGAGAAACATTGGAAAGCGAAACTCATGTATTAACGACTTACGTTTACCATCAATAAGACAATGAAATACCACATACAAGTACGGAATTACGAATTGCAGTCGATTTTGGTTCCCGAGAATTTGTGGGAGATCATAAAACCAAACATCTTGTTATGTGTGAAAAACTGCTAGCACGATATCGAGCAGGAAGGAGATGATTGATTGAGCCATATTGTATCTGCTTTGCGATTTGGACACATCATACTATCGCGTAGTCAAAACGGGCTTGCATGGAAGAAACAAAAACCTGCAGAAAATGCACGCGGAAGGCCAAAGCCCTTTTTTCGGTCAGGAAAATTCTTGTAAAGAATTTTTGGGACTTTAAGGTGTTCTGTTAATTGATTTTTTTCACGATCGCCGTGCAATGAATGCTGCCTTCTACTGCCGAGTGTTATATGCACTGAAACTTGCCTTTGCGGCTAAAAAGAGGGCGAGACATATCTATCCAAAGTGCTAGTCCACTTCGCGACAACGCTCGGCCATGCATAGCTACATTGACTCAAAAAAAAAATTGCACAAAATACGTTGGGAAACACTTAACCAGCCGAATCACAGCCCTGATTAGTTAAAGTAATTGTCACAGAAGTGGTAGTCTACTGAAGCTACCTACCAACCGCAATACCTGCCTATTTATATTTCTACATATATCCCTCACTTCCTCCCTATTCAATTATCATCGATGGCACTGGAGACGGTGTATGGTCTACGGTCCAGCCCAACATTGAATTATAGTAAAACCTGTTTTAAAATGTTGTTCTCTTTAACCTTTATGAGGAAGGAACGGATTCTGCCTCCCTCCCTCATTATCAAAGTCGCTACAGTGCTTTTCGAGTCTTGGCGTTAATATCCATTAGATGTAAGCAAATTTTTCAAACTGTTGTCCCTTTATATTAAAATACGTCGAGGAAAGTACAGTTAAACGTTAGAGATTAATTCGTTACTCCTGTTTAGCGTCCGTGATAAATTCAGGGGAAAAAACGAATAGGAGATTTAAAAAAATAAAGTGCTAATACTCACTGGAAAAATTAATAAAACGTAGAGTGATATTTCAATAGGAAGCTGCTGTTTTGTTGAGTACCTTAGTTCCTAAAAGGTCCAGAAAGCGCATGTATAATATTTGTAGTAGAATATTCTTCCCTTAGACTCCAGAAGAAATATAATTTCTTTATGATTTTAAAAAAGGAACGGTTTTCAAGTAGAATGTAAAAAATTTTTATTTATGGAAGCCGAGCCGTTACCCTTAATTCCGGTTTTGCGAAGTGCTTGCAGTCGTGTCGCTCGTTGAAAGTTTCAATTTGTAGAATTTTGACGAGCGAAGCGACTACATGAACTCCCCAAAACACGGAAAACCATGTTCGAATCACCAGGATGCAAACACCTACGAGCAAAGAAAGGACAATACGAGATTCCTTTGCTCAGTCGAGCACACGATGAGGAACCCGGCAAGAAACAAACGAAATTCGAATTTGTGTAAGAAAACAAATAAATAGTGGAATTTAAAGGAAACTGCTCGATTTCATTAAATAAAAAAAATCCATGTTTTTAATTTTATAACATAGTTGTAAACTGTCTGCACTAACTCCTCATGTTTGTGATTTCGAGCATTGTATTTGACTTTAGGAAATAAAATCGACTAAAACAATTTAATTTTAGAACTTCTTCTTTCCACCTCCGTATTTGACTGCATACCAATATTCCAACGATGACGACTTATTCCTATTGAATAATCACGTTCTGCTGTAACTACACTATTGAAAGCCAAAAAGTATTTTCACTTCAATACCAAATTCAACTGCACGTACAAATTATTTAAAAAAAAAAGAAACATAACCAAATATGAAATCGAATTATATGAAGTTGTTATCTATATATTCCTCTTAGTTATACAAATCTTTTTAGACTAATATGATTCCGGATCAAAATGCATCTATTCTCGATATATCACAACCTCACAATCCTCAAGTATGTGAAGAAGGAGAATCTCAAATATTCAACACTCGTAGCATCGATGGTTTGTATAATTTGAGAACACAACTGAGAAAATTTGAAGGATGCCAGCAATCAGTTATAGAATTTTTATACAAACAATTTCTTAAAGTAGGAGTAGGCAAGCCTTTCGTTGATTATTTCCTTGAAATCAATCCTGGTCTAGTGTCAATTATCAATAACTTAGAAAGTGATATACGTAAAACAGAAGAAAAGTGAAGCAAGGCTAAATTTATATACATATAGATATTAAGGATCTCAAGATTATTATAAACTGAACATTCAATTAAAACTGAATCAATTCAGAAATCCAATTAATTGTGCCTTTAACTTGCTGTAACTTAGTGTGACCAATTTATAGTGCCTTCAATTTAAAATATACTTTTAAGGAAGACGTTGAATTGTAGAAAACGGAGAAATTTTGTTAAATCTATTCTGATTTATCTCCGCAGCCATATTAAAAATTTGATATTTGTAAAACGAATTTATATGTACCTATTTAAGAAGATGATACCGATTTTGTTATTTAACCAACAAAAAGATAGAAATAGAGTTGGCGAATCAAATGAATTAGCTGAAACACGGCTGTAAAACATTGTAACAATGCTAAAGATTATTTTCGTTGAATAATTATTTAATAATTAGACTTTAATATTTCCATTTTTGATAATAAATAATAAAAAAAAACAACTTTGAAACAAAATGAGAATCTTTCATTTTAATGCTTTTGAGAGAAAAATGAATCAGATTAGCATTTAAATGGAATTAGCGGTTAAAGGATTTCTCGAAACAAGCAGTTGGAAATTCGTTGGGGCGAATAATAAAATAGTTAACTTGTTTGCAGTAAGTTTGATTCTGATTCGGAGCAAAACCTTGATAACGTTTTCTATGTCGATTAAGCGAGTGTATGAAATTTAGTTCAACGAAACAAAAAAAAATTTGATTATAACGACCTAGTCGTCGAAAAACGGAACACGAAATTCCTCCGATTCACTGCCTATCTGAATAAAGAGAACCAACAACAAAAACAGGACTAGAGTATGTATGTTTGTACTTAAACCACAACAAACTGAACCCTCCTAACACATGATTGGGCGCCTTAATACAATACCACGTTAAATAACTGCAATTGTAGCGACAATTAATTAACAAACCAAGGACGACCCGCTCAACTTAATTTGAAAAGATATAGAAGGACTCAAACGGAGAAAAAACGAGAAGCATCTATAAAAAATACGTCTCATAGTAGGGTTTATATATGCAGTTCTTTCTCTTTAACGTTAATTTTTCGAAGAAGATTTTTTTCTGCTCCCCTGAGCCACCCTAGTTTCATTCAATTAAGGCAAGTCTATGCTCAACTATGATTGCCCTTTAAAAGTAAACAGCTTCAGTTGGACTAGTACGCCTGAGAACACAGACGATCTACTACTATGCAGCGAACTCCTGTCCATAACTTTCACGGTAGGGTCGACTAATGTTTCTTGTTTTTTTTTTGTATTTTTTGTTTTGTATCTTGTTTAATGTATTTTTTGTATTTGCGGTTTGTCCTATCGTACAACACCGCAATGGAAATGTTGTATGTTTGTTTTCAGAATGAAATTTCGTGGTTCCCTGCTTACTTTTTGTTGTCACATTCGTTTTGTCGCATTCGCGTTTCACCGGTGTGCCATCTTCGCTTTGTGGTTTCGTTCGTAATGCGATTCATCTGCCGTCTAAACTTATTTGGAGATGTCATCGCCGTCCGTAAAAAACTTATAATTACATTTCCATTTTAATTTAAGCTATTTACAACAAAAAGTATGTGATTCTTGTCAAGCTTTGCAACTATGAGTTAAAACAATGTTTTCAATGACAAGCTGTCCATTCACGGCTTTTTGAAACATTAATCCTTTACGTAATTTCGATTCATTGAAAGGATCTTGTTTATAATCTTGTTTGAGTAACTCGACCTATGGCTATCTCAGCTCTGTCCTGAACTCAGTCAGCTTTGGTGTACGAATGAAGAGCACTTAACTGTTATCTCAATATTTTATAAAGAATTGTTGAAAGAGCTCAAGCTGGTTTCGAACACGCGTCCCTGCCGCTTCTCATCAGGTGCCGACTCACAGGCTGGGACGCGTCGATTGGCACTACCAGCTTAGGTGGATGTCGACTGGTTATTTACTAGTTATGAATATTGCTCTACAGCTTTGAACTTTTTCCCAGCCTGTGAGTTTGCACCTGATGAGAAGTGGGAGGGACGCGTATTCGAAACCAGCTTGAGCTCTTTCCACAATTCTTTATAAAATATTAAATTCACTATCGAGGTACTCGAAACATTTGATCAGAACTTCCGCACCCATGAGTCTTCGCTGAGTTAGCTTAGCAAGGGTATAAATCACTTATAAGTTGTAAGTGAAAATGGAAAAATTGATCTACCAAAAACTTCTGAAATTGTTATCTCAAGTCAAAAATGAGAATGAACAAGGAAAATAACTAAACGGCTCAAAATATTGAATTAATAATGATTGAACACCCGTCTTTTGACTTTTGGTCCCAACATTTCTCAGTATACGGTAACACTTGTTATTCAATTTAACAGCTGTTCAACATATGATTCACATGTTACCACTTTGACAGTTAGACTTGTTTAGTAGGTGACCTTGATGCAATTCATCCTTTTAGTTTACTTTTCGATTAACACCGAACTCCGATCCCACACCGTAAGCAATGAGTGAAATCAAGAAGAAAGTCCTCATGGTATGCCTGGGTAAGTTTTTATACTATCACCTAGTACAGAAAATTCAAAATGTTTTATTACATACTAAAGGAAACATTTGCCAGTCTCCTATTGCTGAAGCTGTACTCCAAGATACTGTAAACAAAGCTGGTGTTGCATCTGATTGGGAAATAGATAGTGCAGCAATTGGTTCATGGCATATTGGTCGTAGTCCTGATCATCGTGCATTGAAAACGATGTCAAATCATGGCCTCCCGTATACCAATAAAGCGAGACAAATCAAACGACAGGATTTCGAAAAATTCGATTATGTTTTCGGGATGGACGACGAGAATATTCAGGATTTGGAAGAGCTGAAACCAGCAAATGCAAAGGCCAAAATTTTATTGCTCGGTGACTTTGATCCAGAGAATGATAGAATCATTCGTGATCCTTATTATGTAGGTATTAGCAGAATACGTCCAAACACGGTTTATGTAAAATATTTTGTGGTTTTTTTTTTAAAGGATTCGGGATCGGAAGGTTTTGAAAAATGCTACCAGCAATGCGTACGCTCATGCAAAGAATTCTTGGACAAAGTGAATAATAAGGAGATATAATTGAGGACGTATGTTTTACCTGCCTCGTGTATGATTGAAGTGTATATAAGACGGAAGGCGTTTTTGCAAGTTGATGAAATAAACTAGTTGTATATTTGTTTTAAGGATAGTCTTCAATCCCATAAACAATAGTGTTTTAATTCGCCAACAAACAAATTTACAGAGAAAGGTTTATGATAACGGTGATGATCGTTAAAGCTAACCTTTAAAAAATTGTGCTAATTCATCTTTTTGCGTCATCTGGTCATATCTTGAATACTCGCAGCATGGTTTTCGACTCGCCCGGAACAAAAATGGAGAAAATATAAAGTAAAACACGACCAGCTCGATTTACAAGACGATTCAACACAATCTTGGATGTGCTTATATGTGGCTTGTTATTATTACCTTTTGTTTATTTTGCTCCTTCACGACCAATTACGAGAGGAATATGAAATGCACCACCGATACTTAATCATCTCTTCTAAGAATATGGGAAGCTATCACAAGTTTTGCAACTTTTTTGCAGTTTTTCTTTACTTACATTTTTTCCGTAAAGCGATATTAACTTTACTGTAACGGAAAGAGAAACTATTCAAGTTTCTTTGAAACATGTCTCCTCGTCTTATTCTCGTGGGGTGGTGTTGGCTAGGACATCAATTGGCACTACCATGTTGGGGGTGGCTTTCTGGTTATTTTAGTTACTACAAATATAATTAACCTCGGTACCATTAATTCTTTTTCGTATGTTGCTCTTGTTGGACAAATTTTTATTCGAACTACCTAAAAATTATGTTTGTTTCAACAATACAAAAAGGCAAATTGTTAGGTTAGAAATCTGGCGGGATTTTGACAGATATCGTTATAGTGTCCTTTATCATGCAACTTGTTATTCATTCCCAATGTAGAAGGGCGTGCATATTTATAACAACAGAAGATCCTAGATTGAGCTCGAATATTTAATGAATATTGCGAATTTATGGACCAACCTCGTACCATGTTAAGATACATTATTATGTGGTCATCTTCGATGTTCTCTGGATTACCACACCTAGGCAACTACACACTAGTTTATCTATCGTCTTCCTTTTCGCTAGTCATCTACTATTTCCCCACAAGTCTGTTATTACAATCCAAACTCTGTAAGCATGAGCGTTTATTATATAAACCTTTACCAGTCATGCCCAGAATGATCTTCGCAACTTCATAGTGAATTTAGTCTCGTTTTTGCGATAATCTAGCCGTATGGTGTTTGCGATGATCGAGATTGTTGGAAAAACCATTTAGATGCGAATAAGATTTAGATAATATCGAAATTATTAGAAATTATATGCATTGTCACCGCGATTGAGGTTATCAATTTGTCGCTCAGTGTCCTTCCCTACACGGATTTTTCTCGTAGATACTCGCTTAAAAGCTTGTTTCCTTTGTACCTAGCTCCTTGAGTCGATATTTAAGAATACACCCCCCCCCCCCTACACTATCATGTATTCCAAGAAGTATATGTCCTAGGATTCAAATGCCTGTCACGCTTCTTTTATGAATGCAACTATGCAGCGTGGTCCAAATGTTCTGTAACTCTTTAGATTTGATGTAACGAAATATCCTAAAGACATTTTAAGAACATTCTTGGTTGTTTGTTACCTTAATTAATTCCCGTTGTTCACCGTCGCCTTTTTCTTTCGAAAACATGCGCATTTTGGCGGTATGTCATATTCCGCGTCATTTTTCGTTCGGGGTTTATCCATTATCCATCTTAAATGTCCTTTATTATAGGCTTCAGTTTTTATATAGTTTTATAGGCTTCATCTTCAGTTTTTATCCTAGTACCTGCTTTGAAATGTATTCGCATACGACATGTACGTAGGTTACAGATAGTCGATATCTGTTGACATTTTAAGGTTAAAATTGCCGTAACCAAAAGGACGAGCAATGCGTTGCTTTGAGAGGCAGATCCTTATCCATTTTAACTATTTACAATACTCTTCACGTACGGAACTTTCTTAGATAAAACTCGCACAACATTCAGGAATTAGATAAATGAAACGTTAGTTTGTAAAATTCGTCCGCAAATTGAAATCTTGTAAAACATCTACATATACATACAAATGTTACATTCTATCTCCTCAAAATTTACGATCAAATATTCTCCATACCGTTGTTAAAGAATCCTTGAACTCATTCGCTATTCCCACTATATGCGACCCTAATGTACAAATGATTGAATACGATGAAGAATGAAATTGAATTTGAAATGAATCATGCCATAAATTGGATGATTTTGTCTGAAGTAACTCGGTTTAGTGCAAGTGTTTGGTTTCTTTTGCAAGTGCGACTGTTTTTCTCTTAACTAGCTGATTAACATCATCGTGATGATATAGCCGTCCTGAATTTTTGGTCTCCTTTATATGACACCTCCAAAAGTGACGGTCCACGTCCACCGCCTTCAAAATCCATGAAGCATTTCACCACCCATCTCTATCATGACATATATAAATCATATGACCAAAGCTTTTAGGTGGCCGCACTGGTCTTCTTTCCTGAGCTTCACCTACTTGGTTATCGTTCACCCGTTTCACCTAACTAGACCATTGCGCACAGCCATATAATCTTGGAAACTTCTTACTTGTCAAAATATTCATACAGTCCTTTAGTACATTCCAAACAGTTGCTTGAAGTTATTCCAATCGAATGACTAAATAAAAGAGACCTGAATCCCTTTCCAAGCGACTGTCGAGATAGCGGTACCGAAGCACCATCAAATGGCTCTTCATCCTTGCTACTTCCAATCGGATGTTTAGTGATGGATCCATTTTTGTTACATAACACGGATCGACAGAGACAATGCTTAATGTAAAAATTAATTCTAAATTCGTTGTGGTTTTTGACCGTTTTGTGACAAAGGGCCAAATTGTGCCCGAAATTCGTTTTTTAGTCGTCTACAAATGTTGTATAGAAGCTTATCTGAACATTTAGTAGACTGGAATCCTTTAGTGCGATCGACACCATGCAATAAATGTCATGGACAGAACCAAACGAACAGCAGAATTCCCTTTATTAGTTTGCATATCAACGCCAGCGTTCAAAGGAACACGTTTAGCATTTTAAATTTTATATTATTAACTTTCTTTCTGCCACTTTATAACGGGAATTTTCACAATATTCCTAAGCGCAATATGTCAAATTCTACAAAGCTTTCTCATAGCTTGTCGACCCTTTTGCGATGGGCAATGCACTACCGAGCTACAGCTACTAATCGTCGTACATAACGCTTGGGAATAGATCGAGTCATCAACAACTTGCGTCATCATCAAATGGGTTAGCTCGTAGAACTTTACTCTGGTGGGATTACTCAATTGTAACGGTACATTTAAAAAAAGTTACAAGATTTTCCTATATATGGCACCCTTATCGGCATTGACTGAAATACTTTTCGTCTCCGGAATAATTTTCCGAAATCCAACCAAAATAAACGCTAATTTATGCCTTCTTCGACGTGTTGTTCTGTTCTCGCTTTAAAGGATGAGACATGACCTACAACCAACATGGATTCACTTGCATCAACTTAACTTGACCAAGCAATAATAAATCCAAAACATTTTTATTCTGATAATTTATTAAATTCTCCTCTACTGTATTTTAAAATATTTTCTATTTAATTTGCTTCTTGTTCTCTTATCCCTTTTCGCACAACTTTTTCGTACTCACATCAATGATGAACGTTTTCTTAAAAATATTAGCAATTACAATATTTTATAATAAATGGTGTTGTCTAATGTTAACAAACTAGCACTTGGCTACTTTCAATAGTAAATGGTTAATGTTGAATATACTTTTTAACATTTAAAGGTTCGGGCTACAAAAAGAATGAAAGAAAAAGAGAAAAAAAAAACAACGCATACATATTAAATCCTATATACATTGAATATCAGCTTACAATCAAGCAACTTTATATATATTTTTAAGTTTGTGCAATCGCACACTGTTCGTCGTTATTTTGTTTTCTTTTAATATTTAGAATTTCCGTTTTGCTTTAATTTTTAGACGTTTAAAGTCTGAAGACGCGCTTCAGTTTATATATGCTTAAATAGACTTCAAAAGAGGATGAGTTTCAGAACTTGTGTGTTGCAGGCAACGCGGGTCGTGAAGGAGCCTAACTATGCCCAACTATGGGGAAACATTTTTCGTTTGTTTATAGAAGGCTATTTTTTTTTGGAAATGACGGTAACAAAGCGTTTTGTTTTGTTTTGTCTTAGTGATACACTCGTCCTTTTTCTTTTAGAATATCTAGTTTGTTCCCAATGACCAGTCAAATCGTTGAAATACTTTTACGGACCATGATTCAAATGTGAATGTGAACATGTACGAGCAATTGTGCACGATCTGGGAACGTTGCAAAGCACATTTCACACTGAAAATATTGCGTCCTTTCTGTTTGATGATTGTCAAGTTGTTCGTTCATCATATGATCGGGCATAAGTAATTCGTTTTTAACGTCGCCATTGTCATTGGTGGCATCGCTTTTCACATCAGCTTTTGTGTCTTTAGCATACCTGGATTTCGACAACGTTGACGAGGATTGTGATGACGAAGTACGTTGCGCTCCTCCACCAGTTGATAGTTTGGATTCTGTTTCAAAATCGAGATACTTTTTATTTTTCGACGAGCGCTTGATGCGCGCCGAACGTCGTAGTTCATCGCCGGAGTTGACGTTGTCGGTCGGATCGGGTGGCGTAGCCTCCAATGATGTTTGGGTAACAAATGAACTTTGCGGCGACGGCGATGCCTTTGATTTCACCGGCGAGCGTAAAATCTCATCCAGATCGTTCACAACATCAGGATTGTACTTTTCGTAGCCTTTTCGCATGGCAGCTGCCTCGAGGAGAAGTTGAGCATTATATAAATCATTTCGCGCCACCTCTTCCTGCTTGATTTCAGCCGCCTGACTAGAATTCCTTTGCAGCAAAATGTCGGGCGATCGAACTAAACTACCGAATTCGTAGTCGCTTGTACTATTGTCGCGTATTCTACCCGTTTTCGGTCGATCGAAATTCTGGAAGACTTGCTCATCGATTTCGGCTGGTTCAGTTCGTGTTATCATAGTTCTACTTCGTCGTTTGCCATCCTCAGCGGCTACTCGTGTTTTTTGCGTGTGAATCATTTTCGGTCGCGATGGCTTTTCAGCTTCTTGTTTAGCGGTCGCGCGACGTTTCGTGCCGCCTTTCGCTTTTGTTGTTGTACCAACCTGGGGTGTCGATAGAGGTGATTGTATGGATGTATTATTAACAACTAATGGCTCGATATTTTTAATATCATTGTCAAGGCTATTTAATTCTGTGTACGAATCATTCGTAGACATTAGTTTCTGCTGCCAACTCGCTACCTTATCAGATCCTGCTGAATATTTACGACTTCGATTTGAAAGTTGATTGCCAAATGTTGTGCCGTATGTGGACGATGACGACATTAGCTCGAGCGGTGAACGTTTCGCTCGACTTATTTCAAGCAAATCATCATCATTGCCCATATCCAGATCCGAATATTCCGCTTCACTTGTTTGCGATTTCTCCACGCGCAATCGTTCCAATTCGTGCGGTTTCAAGTTGCGTCGACGTTTGTATTTTCGTGGTCCTGTCTGTAATGGAATATATAAATTTAGGCATTACAGATTGAATATTTTGCTGAAACGTTTCAACACAAAATGTTGCACGAAAGTATGGGGAAGGATTTATTGAGGTTTACTAAGTTATGTATTTCATTGATGGCGTTTCACGCTTCTAAATGTCGATGGAAAATTCAGAAAAATGAAAACAATAACTAACTTTGAATGTTGAGCACAAATTGAACACAGCAGAACCAAAGGCTGAAACTATCACTCCCTGGCGACAATGGGAAAGAGGGTGGGCATGTCGTCCATTTGAGCTGTATTACAGAAAAGAGTAAGACGGTCCAAGAAAAGAGATCAACGGTTGAAGATTAACACAGACAAACCTCTTGTCTCTTGTACTATTTGGGAGCAACAGGTAGAAAGGGAGAAAAAATTGGAGCGTGTACTTAAACTGATGCAGACGTTGGTTCACAATATCCCTTTGAACACTTGTAAATTGTGTGCACCTATATTTTCTATACCAAACTGTACTAATACGTTTCACAACATGCACTAGGTTAGGGTGGATTTCGTGTACAAAATTATTAAAACTCTCCACCATGCGGAATCATAATGGGTAGACTCTTCCGATTTGAAATTTCACACTGTACACAAGTACAGGGAACAATTTACTGACCCGATAAACTAAATCGTAGAGGACATGTCAAAGGCTATAAATAATAAATAATCTATAAAAATATATGTACTCACCACAGGCTGTCTTTGCATTGCTGTATTCAAATCGCTATGCTGTATTAAATGTTGAACTAATTCGGTTGAAGCTGCAAACATTTCAGAACATACAGTACAATAGTATGGCAATGAGGACGTGCCTCTTTTGGTATCTGGCGCTGAGTGATGCGAGCGAATGTGTTCGCGAAGAACAACTCTTTGGTTAAAAGCTCGGGGACATACTGAACAAGCATATGGTTTTTCACCTGTGAGTAGAAAAAAATAAGTGATTATTTTGTAATATTTTTTTTTCAAGGAGTTTTCATTTAACTGAAAAATGTTGGATGGGGAAAAAACAGCGAAAGGACTAATAACAACCTGGCATTAGTGAAGAGAATTGTTAACAGATAATTGTAATAATAACTGCGAGCTCGAAGCTCAACGGCTTCAGAAGACAATCTGAAAGCTTTGCAGAGCCTATAACCGTCCGTAAACCATGAAATTGATTCGTAAAGCGCTGGTTAGCAAGATGCCTTTCGTGATGAAAAACAAATAATAATTGCTGAACAACTAATGGCCCTCATTTGTTAGTGGAGCCAACGCGAAAAGCCTGGATACAAGTTCATATCGGATACCATTAAGGGAGTAGTTTTAGCTGATGGTCCAACTATTTTGGCTCTAATATTGGTTGGACAATAGACTCAATGGGAGTTGAAAGGCGAACATGCAAGAAAATAATTTGAATACTTACCAGTATGAATACGTTCATGTTTCCTTAATGTTCCACCATCGGCGAATGCCTTATAACAATATCGACATCCATAGGGTCGTTCACCGGTGTGGATGCGTATATGAATTTGTTGTGAACTTCTCGAGCCGAATGTTTTTCCGCATTCGTTACAAGGAAATTGTCGACCAGATGTGTTATTATGCGAATGTCGGTGGTTCATCAAACTTCGACCGTCCGGGAATTCTTCATTGCAAACATCACATCGGACAGATTTATTGCGATGCGACACCATATGGCGTTTTAGTCTATTTATTAATATTTATTTATCAAATTATAAATTGTACGTTAAGGTTTAATAAGATAAAGGCGAGTGTGTCTTGCTCGTAGTATAAATTTGTTGGGTCTTGTATTGATTGCTTTATGATTAGAGGCTGTTTGCCACAACTGAGCCGCGATAAGCTCGATTGGAAGGAGTAGTTGTAGATGAGAGCGTTTTATAAACAAAACTGTGTTCACAGAGCAATCAAGACAAGCACGGCCGAAGATGTCATACGAATCCCGATAGACCGGTGAAAGTAAAATGACCAAACATACCTTGCTTTATTGTGAAACGTTTTCCCACATATCGAGCACGAATGGTTCTTTTTCAATGAATGATCCCAGGCATGTTTCATTAGCGATCGACCATCGCGACATTGCTTCCCACACAACTTGCACGAATTGGAGTTCATATCAGATGAATGCACGTTGGTTAAATGCTTTTTAATTGTAGCTTCTTCCAGAAATGTTTCACCACACAGTGTACATCTAAATTGAACAATGTACAATTGAAAATTCAATTCAACTCAAACATTTCGGATCGTACTCACTTGAACGGCTGAAAACGGGCATGAACTTCGGCATGCGCCAGGAGATCTAATGCTTCCTGAAATGATTCGCCGCACACGTTACAAGCATGCCTCGAATCGGCCTCGCTAATTTCTTTTTTAACGTGTGTCTTCGAGTGGCGTTTCAGTAAATCTTTACGATGAAACGACATTCCACAAATGTTGCAATAAAATTCACCGTACTTGGAATCATTGTCCGAATCAGTTTCTTCGTCGTTTTCAGGTTCGTACTCCGAATTGCTCGCTTCAAAGTGATGTGTCCTTTGATGATCGTTCAGCATGTTAATATCCCAGAACATTTCATTGCACGATGTACATTCGTACGGCGAATCGCCACCATGAATCTGCAAATGAAAACCACACTCAGTCATCGGAGTAAATGGAACAAAACCTGATAGTTATTACCCGTGAGTGGGAAAGTAAAGCCTTTTCCCGAGCAAAACCCACTCCACATTGTTGGCATACAAATGGCTTTCTAGGATCTGTAACCGGATACCGTTCGACTGGCTCTGGCATTTGTGGTTCCTCAATTGATTGCTCGACATGTGCATAACGTTCTTCTTCTTTGACTTTTCGACGACCACCGCCGCGATTGCGACCCTTTGCTGCCGGTCTCGATTCAATTTGCTCTTGTTCGTAGTACTCATGACCTCTCGATTCCTGTTTGATTTCAATGTGTTCATTGAGAACTGCAGTAAGAAAACTTGTCAATAATGTTCGCGCGATTGATTAAGTAGAAATTGCAACTACCAACTTACAAGCTTCATCGATATCATCGAAATTTTGTTCTGGCATGTGTGCATGAACTTTAAAGTGATTATGCAAATCACTCCGTCGAATATAACGGGCGCCGCACAAGTTACAAACATGCGGACGATCGTTTTGATGCGCGATCATATGATTCATTAAGCTGACTTTCTTTCGAAAACGTCGACTGCAAAAATCACAAGGATATGGCCGCAGCGCTGTGTATTCATCCTGGTCAGTGGGCAGTGGAACTTCTATTTCCGTCACAATTTGATTGTCGGTCGAGCTGCAAAGCTGGTCCACGGGAATTTCAACTCTGGAATAAATACGGATGCGATTAATTGCAACAATTACAACTGATTCTTTTCTTGTACCTTTCTTCCCCTTGTTGTTGTACCCAATCATCTGTTATCACCTCTTCTGTCACTTGACACTCAAAATATTGTACTTCATTGTAATTTGCATTGTCCGTCTCCTCCACTTGTTCCTCGATCAGATCACCCATGGCTTGAACATGTCCATCGTGGGCCATATAAATTAGATTTTCAGCTGCTACCTGATCTAAACTGTTGGGCAATGAGTTCATGTCCACGGACGATATAATCTCTTCGCCAACCAAATATTCTTCGGCACCTTCCACCTCTTCGTTGCCATTGCCGTCCATTCCGATTACCTCTTCGCTAACTATTTCGGCAGATGGAATTTCTTCTACCCACTCAATACGAAATCCCGACACATTCATTTTATTACATTTGATAGGTGAATTATGTCCTTACGTGTGTTGATTTCGGCTGAAATTGTAATGTTTCAAATGAAAGTTTTCACTCTGATCGGAAGGACTTAGGCTGGAAAGATGTGTAAGCAGTTTTGCACGTCATAGCTCGGCTGAATGAAAGTGTTCAAAATAATATCAACATTGGGGACGTGACAAATCAGGGAAAGCTACGATTACGCGAAATTTTCTTCTCCTCTTTATCTCTCAATACCTTCCCTTGTTAGCTGTTTTCTGTTACTCTGCAGAGATCTTTTGTATTAACTTTACCCCTGGCATATGGTGGAGAATTTAAAATTTGGGGAGATTCATGCATAAGAATCCTGTAGAGTTCTTCTGAATTTATTGGTTGTTGCTTGGGTCCGCCGATCTTCAGAACATGCTGAAGTTACAATTTATTGAAACAATCATGAAAACCGAAGCAGTTCATGTTTTAAATCTTATGAAACAAATGGTCGCAGGGCAAGGAGAGTGACTATAAAGTGTTTTTGCGGTTCGGCTATACTCATAAAGACCGAACACAGGTCTTGGATTCTACAGATATTGCTTTACTTAAGGAGCCAAGAATGATGTTCTAATGTCAACATCGGTCAATGAATGACATAAGTGAATAAATTGTCAAAAATCATTGATCGGAAGCTACGGGATTAATTTCGAATAGTTCGTTGGGAAGTTTCTCGATTGCCGAAACAAATCCTTTAGCAATTTTACGAAATTTCGTTCACACTTCGTCTGCATCTTAAGTGTGTGATCCGCAGATTTCAGTTGTGGCCTTTTTGCTTTGGTGCAAGGCGAAAATTTAGGCTAGAGAAAAAAAACGATACTTCGGCATTGGTATCTACTTTCCAGCATTGAGCCCACCCAAAGTAGACTGATAATAATCAATGGCGCAACAGTCCACATTTGTGACATGGACTTTAATCCTTGTTGGAACCATCCCATTTCGAATTTTATTTTGTGGGAATCGCCGTTGAGCTTGATTGTATCCGACATAGTAAGACGCATTGCTAGTCTCGAACGAAATTTGTACCTGTCTATTTTACAAATACATTTTTCACGTTGTTATCGATTAACATATATGAAATATTTTAGCAGTCTATCGAAAAATTACATAAATGTTAGTGGAATGTATTCTCGTTGTTTAATATGCAAAAAGCCGTCATACTCGAGCATTACAATCGAATATTAGTAGTTCGATTCCTTCGCCCCATGTTTGACACTTTACTCATCTTCTATTTGACATTTATCAACTGACCCAGCATTTCCCTATCCAAATCGTATTCAATCACATGGTAATCATTCCCCCTCTCACACACACCCTCACAACCATTTAACTCGCATGCCAGTTCATTTCATAATTTCTCTCTTGCTCTCTTGACCTACAAAAAATGGCGACTTGCATCTGTGAAGAAATTTCATCGATTCGAATTTCCAGACGTTCACCGAGCCAAAACAATACTCTTCGTGTGAGGTTATGCACAAATGAGGTTAAGAATTCGTCAAAATCAAAACAAATCGCAGAAACTCATCGCGCGATCACAAATTCAACACCCGACATTTCGACAAAACTTGCCAAACGGCGGATTACATCACAACCTGATATCGGGACGTGTCGAAAACCGTTCATGGCATTGATATGCAACGCCATTTTAACCCAATCCGTCGTCATTGACGCTGAGTGGAAATTCTCGAAAAAAATTTCTTCCCCCCAAAGAATCGCTTCAACATCATTTCACATCACATAATTTGAGGTTATGCACAATTTAGGTTAACTCCATTTACTGACACTTTTAGCACTCACCTAGACTGAACGCGACATTTTTCCATGCAAAATTATATCGGTGGCGGCACGAAAAACTAAGAAAATCACACGCGAATTTAGAACGAAACGTGCTTAATCGCCATTTTAATGTAGGCGAGAAGTTGGTAGGTGAGCAGGGCTGTACGTATACGTTCATGGTTTGCGAATGTGTTGGTGTTGAAAGGAGAGAAGAGTGTAACGGTGGTACGGATTGCAGATGACATTTCTTCTGAATTGCAATATGCATTGGGATGGCATTGAACTGTAGTTGTTTATGATTGATAATTTCGTTGCGTGAGCAAATTCTCACGAATGAGGAAATAAATGCGCATAGAATTTTCTTTTGCAATTTGTCACAGTGTCAGCATTTGCTTAAAATCTAATCAGTAATATTCTCTACGACAAAATCGTATCGAGCAATGAAAATTTTGGATCAACACAAGCTCGAACCGTGCGGTGCATAGCTAGCAATGGCGCTCAGGAGCTGCGGCAGCAGTTGAATGAATTTTGTCTAAATTCGTTATTAAGTCCAAAGTATCATGTATCGAAATTGAAACAAATTGTATGCTAACTATACTAAGTCTATGTATCATATATTAGCGTATTTTTCAGTGATTTTAAGATCATTTTTGAATAGACAGTGGAAATACAATTCACACAAATGTACGCGGAGAAGGAAACCGGGGAGAAAAGCGCGATGTCGTTTCCTCTATTTAAACTTACTCCAACTAAATATTACTACTATTTACTGAAATAACCACATTAGATCGGATCCATAAACAAGTTCTCTGTTGAATGTATCCCATATGATGCATAACGAAATTTTTGTTCCAACCATATTGAGCCTAAAATATATTTGCATCTATTACCATACTTAAATGCGATTTTAAGAGCATTTTTTAGCCCAGGCGGTATTAGATATCTTAAAATCACCTGTGAATTTGCTCATACATAAGACATCTATGTAATAATATACATAGACTTGGTATGGTTGCTACAATAATTGCATTGATTTGACAACCTGTTAAAGTGTTCAAAAGGTTACGAGCGACGCCACTTGGCAAAAGATACCAGCACGGAATTATGTACGACCCAGTTCCTAGTGCATTCCGTTCGGCAAATTAGTCCTGGCAAATCCTTGATCATCAGGCGAACATTCCGAAGCAACGAAGGGTTGGCAGCCACTGCTCCGTCAAACTGTCAAAATTCTAACATCAAAGTATCGTTGACATTTCAACAGTGGAAAGTGATTACATTAACAATGGGGGTACCAAACTATGACGGTAATAATCGTACATTAAACACTCTGAAACTTACTCAATTACATTACTATCTTGCGAATAGCATTGCGGAAACAGGCGCGACATCTAGAAAATGAAGTAGACCTGAAATTGGTTGCATTTAGTAAAGTTGGAGCCGGAACAAGTGGTTCAATTCATTCGGCGGATACGTCGCCGCTGTTGGGTGAGCATGTCTTTGATTCGTTGTCGGCGGAGATTGCCCAAATGTTGGATCGGGTAAATAGTTTGAAAACAATGCCAACAATTTGTCTGTTCGAATTGACAACATCTTGTTGTCTTTCCAGCTGTCGGAAATCAATGAATCTATGGCTGAAATTCCATCATCCGGAACAGCAATGATGCATACGCTACAACGTCATCGTGAAATATTGCAGGGCTATCGGCAAGAATTCAATAAAATTTGTGCAAATCATACGACCCGTATCGAAAGGGAAGAATTGTTACGCGGATCGGGTATTGCGACGTCTAGTACAGCTTCATCGGGTCTCAGCAGGCGCGATATGTATTTGAAGGAAAGCGCTCATTTGCATAAGTAAGTAAAGGACAATTGATTATAATTAGTTGTATAAGGATAGGTGCCGCGAATATCTCATTGAAAAATTTAGAATTGAAATGTCAGACAACGCCCAAAGATGGCTCAGATGAGCTGCAATAATCTCTGCAAGATCTCACAGGTCTTGTTATAGAAATCATCCAGCCAGAAGCACGAGAATACAAAATTAACTCGTGTCATGTTTTTAATTTTCTTCTGATCCGTTTAAATATTTCAAAATTCACAGCTCGAGCGGATTAATTAACGATCAAATCAGCATTGCAATGGAAACCAAAGAACATTTGCTGTCGCAGCGGCAAGCATTCAAACGATTACAGACCCGATTCAATGATATTTCAAATCGATTTCCGGTTATATCAAGGTACAACGTCTAATCCTTACAACTTACTGTGCTGACAAAATTACTATTTTCAATTTATTACAGTCTAATGCAACGAATCAACATACGAAAACGACGTGATTCGCTGATTTTAGGCGGCGTAATTGCTGTTTGTACGATCCTTTTAATCCTTTATGCGTTCCATTAAATTTATAATGTGTCCTTATTGTCTGTCAATATCCATATTGATTAATCAAACATATATATATATATATATATACATAGATACAATAGAGAAGCTAAAACAGGTTTTGGTGACGCCTTTTACATGTGTAGTTTTCTAGAAAGGATCCAAAGGAGAAAGTGTGACGGGTAGACACTAGATGAATTATATTTAACAAAACTGAAATTACTATGTATGTGTCAACAACCAGTACGCATTAATTTGTGATAAAAGCAATCTTGTAACAATATTTAAGATGTTAAATAAAATATTAATAGAACGAGCAACAACAAAGACGTTTGCGTGCTATTGTTTCGAAATGACTTACTGCGTCGCATGCGTAAAAGGATGCATGGCAGGTAAATTCCTTGTGGGGTAACAAGACCTGCTGGTGGTAATGACTTTAAACCTCTCTTCACGGTTTAGAGTTAAAACTTGAAATCATTTAATGCCCTGCCAATGTCTGCCACCATTGTTTTAATTCGTTGGACGCCGTGTAGGACGTGTGTGTACCTAAAATGGTCTCTTCTGGTTGGTGTTCTCGTTTTTCGTGGATCCTTTTCCTCAGTATGATTTCACACTCCGAAGGATGTAACGAAGTTGTTTGTGCATCAGTCGTGACCAAGTGTATGCTATTGGAAAGTTGTGCATGCAGCACCACAACGTGCACTTGTTGTCCTTCCTGTTTGCGTTGCTTGGGCGATTTCTACACAGAATGTTGCGATTGTGTTAACATGTGCGATAGTGATCCTCTGTTTGATAATGCGACTCAACTATTTCACGAGGAACGTTTGAACGGAAGTCCGGCATTGTTCGAAGCGTTAACATCTAGTCCAGATCCAGCAGACAATTGGAATGTTGTTACGTTTTCCGTGCAAAAGTCATCGATTTTCGGTGACGATGTAATTGTTGATGAGAATTTTCTTCAATGGTTCGGTCAAGATGAGGAGCGCGCGTCGAAAGAAACGTTGAATTGCAGTTCAATTTATCTCGACGATTGTACGTCGCAGAAGAAATGCAAAATGATTTGTGAAAGTATGGGAGCGGAAGCAAGTTTATGGTTTCAGGATGGCTGTTGCGAGTGCGCTGGATGTCCAAACCATTCATTGTACGAAAGTCGTTGCTCGCATTGTCCTCTGCCAGACAAAAAGATGTCAAATGATTACGACGATTATGGACAAGAAGACGAAGATGAAATGTATCAAGAGTTTTTGGATGAAGGGCAGGATTATGGCGAATATGATTAATAAAAACACTTGATTTTGCTTAAGCAACCTAAATTATGTATATTTCTGATTATTTATAATTATGTTTTGCTTCTTTTTTTACTTACATACTAAACCCAACCAATTTTCCAATGCACGTTGATTTCTCCGTGTTCGTTGTAATGATTTCTATATTATCCAGGACTTTCCCGAACAATAAAAAACCTGTGCTATGAATTCGATGACTCTTTGTTTTGTGAAAATTGTTTTTTCAAAGCATCTATGACACCAGCAAAATTGGCAGTTTTCTTTTTGGCTGAACCTTTTGGGCCTGTATTTTGTGATCGAACACGCATTGTTGGCAATGCAACATCATCCATAAAATCGAAATCTGAATTGGCTGCAGCGCTGCAAAATATGAAATATAAATGTTGTGTGTTTTAATTTGTATTTGATATAATTTTAAATAAAACGTGCAGAAGATGGCTGCATACCGCCAAAGGGCCTCATTGGTAGCAACCCAAAGGACAATTTTCCATTAAAATCTTTTTTTTTCTATACTGTTAACATCGACTTGCATCTTCACAGAATGTTTTTCAACACGAAACTCAATCCTTTGAAGGATATTTATGCAAGCTCCGTTTTCGGACAATTTTCTTGGTGAAACAAATGAAAAATATCCAATCAATTACTCACGGCTCCTTTTCAACATTCTCGGCGACTTTAGGCTCCTCTTTGGCTAGTGGTGATGGCGCGCGACGTCCAGGACATTTCCATTGCAATTCCGGAACATTCCCGTTATCCATGCCTACATACATACTCTCGAGTTCCTCGGGCGTAGGCTCGAAATCTTCGTTATCCGGAAAACAAGCAATCGACCATTCATCATTATTATTATTCGATGTATCTGCTGACATTTTTCCACTCAAGAACTAATTCTTGTCCTGACGTTTTGATTTTACATATTAAAAAATTCACAATGGTCAAATATATGTGTCAATGTCCATTAAAGAGAATCCAAGAGAGAAGAGCAAAATTGGTTTCGAACACAATCAGATGATTTGGTTCGGTTAATATTTGCTGTACAACTAATGGATATTTCTTAAAAATTATTGTAATTCTGCTAATAAAATAGTTTGTCAACAAACTAATGGTGTAACTAAAGTTTTTATACGCACACAACATTTTCCCGCCAATCAAAACATTAAGAGAGCCATTTTGTCGACACTTTGAGGACCTCTGTACAACAGCTGCCACATTTTTCAGTTGATTTTCGCGCCAATTTGTACTATAGTTGTCTTGTCCATTGATAGTCCCAGGAGTTCTTCTGCTCTTCGTCGTGAAATTTTTGTATTAAAATCGTGTGGAAAATCGCTTGAGCTGTTACAATGCCGCAACCGACACGGCAAAAACGCAATACGCACGCGACATTGGCGATTGAGGACATTCTAAAGGAAATAAACGACGAAAGTGATTGTGATGCGGAAAATGAAAGCGTAAACGCCAACTCATTGGGTGGAAAAGTGTATGAAAAGTCAGCGAAAAGTGTGCCAGTACAAAATGGTTTCGCAACGCCGAAACGTACGAGTAAGCGTAAATCGAAATTGATGACGAATGGACATGTATCGGATAGCGGCGGGGAAAATGATGAGCCCGGATCGCCACCGAAACAACAAAAATCGCAATCGGCGCTGCTTAGTCCTTCGCATTTAATTAGCAGTTTGAGTTTGGCGACGCCGCGCAAAGACAAAGAGGAGAAACAATCGAAATTCAAGGATCGTCTGTCGCGGTACGGAAACGCCAGGAAAGTTTTGAACGGAGCTGAAACGGACGATTTGCCTGGACGTGAACCTGAGATTCAGGAACTGCGAAATTTCCTTTTCGATCATTTGGACACTGGCAAATCGGGAAGTTTGTACGTATCCGGACAACCAGGTACAGGAAAGACAGCGTGTCTAACCCACATTCTACGCTCTGACGAAGTTTGCTCGAAATTCACCAAAATTTACATCAATTGCACCGGAATCGCGACGTTGGGAAGCATCTACAAGAAGATTTATTCGGCGTTAAATCTAAAAACGGATGCGAGAACTGAAAAAGAATGTCTAAACGGAATCGAAAAGTATCTGGCTGGTAAGCACAAAATGCTTCTATTGATTTTAGACGAAGTCGATCAACTTGCTGGGAAGAAACAGTCGATTTTGTACACAATTTTCGAATGGCCTGCGAAGCCCAACAGCCGATTACTCCTTGTAGCAATTGCTAATCAATTGGACTTGACCGACAGGACTTTGGCGAGACTGAATGCGAAGTGTGAGCTGAAGCCAAAGCTAATGCATTTCGCGCCTTACACCAAAGAGCAACTTGTAGAAATTTTCAAATCTCGCCTGGAGGCTGCTGGCGTACTGAACGTGTTCTCGCCTGGGACCATACAACTCCTTTCAGCAAAAGTTGCGGCTGTAAGCGGCGACGTTCGACGTGCCTTGGATATAGGACGACGCGTGGTAGAACTTGCCGAGCAACAACAGAACAAACCAAAGTCACAAATAGATTTAAGCGAATTCGGCATCAATGGGAGTCCTACATCGAAATCTAAAAGTCCTGGAGACTACACCACAAACGACGGTTGCGAAACAGTTAACATGCAAATGGTGGTCAACGTACTGAAAAATATTTATTGTGCATCACAGAATTTGAACGAAGACATCGAGGATACATTTCCGTTGCAACAGAAAATTCTGATTTGTTGCCTGCTACTAATTTTAACAAATGATAAAAACAAGGATATAACAATAGGACGATTACATGACGTTTTCAAGCGAGTTTGCTCCAAACGAAATCTTTTGGCTGTCGATCAAGCAGAATTTGTCGGACTATGCTCGTTGGTTGAGACGCGCGGAATCATTCGGGTGCTGAATAAAAAGGAGCCGAGACTGAATAAAATTGTATTGCAATGGGATCAGGACGAGGTGAGTGCTGCATTGAAGGACAAACAGCTCATAGCTGCGATATTAGAGGATACTTCGTGTTTGAAAAGGTGATAAATTAGAATTTAATATAAATAGGTTTAGTGGATAATGTAATCTTAAATTGCTGTTTGTTTTTTTTTTTAATATAAGACTGACAAATGCATTTTGCTTCGAATAAAGTTTTAATTCGGATGAAATGGCTTTGGATTTTGTCTTGAATGATGAGAAATGTGCGCAATGCCATAAAGTGTGTAATGTCGACAGTACAAGGAAGGAATTGGCACGATAGAGACAGAGGTGAGAAATGCATAAAAGCTGGAACCTTTTGATCTTCTTTATCATCGGTTTGAAGTTCGAACGCTGTGAGATTTTGATCAAGTTGTCCCGATTTCAAGAGAAGCTTCCTTATTTTACTTCTATCCACTATATCCAATCAAATCTAGTGGATAGAGAATCAATACTAAATACTAGATATGAGTCAATACTAAATTTGTTTGTAGAATTCCTGTTTTTTCCAAGTCTCATTGTAATCGATTTTCGGTTGTTTTTCTTGTTCTGCCTTGGCTGTAACGTGGCTTACTCATTTGAGATTTCAATTCAACTGCAACAATTCGGTCCTCTTGTTCCCGAAGTTTGGATCGGAAGAAGTGGTCCTTAAAGTCAATTTTTCTTTATTCTTTTGCTCGAGATTCACACGCCTTGCAACACCTCGCTCGTTGTGAGATCCAGATTGAAAATTTCCCGCTAAGTCGGCGAGACAAGCATCCTTCTTTCATCCTTATCGGGGATCTGTAACATCACATGGAAATGCTTCAATAAAAAAGTTACTTTTTAATCATAATCATATTTAAATCATCTAGCGACGTCGCTATGTTGCAAAATCACATTCAATTTAAATGTAGTTTATCGATTTTTTTCTCTGAAGATTGGGTTGAAATGAATGAGTTTCAAAGTCATATTGCATCATCGTCATGTTCGAATTTGACAGATTTCTTTGCCCCTTCTCCGTGTCAGAGACTTTTAACCAGATAAAGAACCATTTAATTGTCGAGGCTAGTTTCATCCTTATCCTTATTTCATCCCTATCAGCTATCATTGCATAAAGTGAAAATGAATTTCCGCGATTTTCTCGATAGTTGTCTAGTCTCCCGAATTTCCAGGAAAAACCTGTACCTTTGGTTTTGCATTACTCTTGTCTTGTTGAGTATGAGAAACAGCTTCGTCAGGTTGTGCTCCAGAGTGTTGTAATATATGAAGGATATACGTTTCATATCGGTTCGGGTTTCTCCTCATAAGCATTATCAGTGTTTTCGTAGAGATTCTTTTTTGACCTAAAAACATTGAAAATCCTTGACACATTCTATTTGCATTTTTCTGATATTTATTATTTTTTTATGTTTCCTGTCTGCCTAATGTACAGGATGATTAGATTCGATCATATTTATAATCAATTATCATTTCATATTATAATTATATTATAGTTCATCGAATAATCTGAGTTTCTTAGCTACCGACTGCGATTGAGGTCTTCGGGTGGGGTTTAGTCGATTGTCAATCAGAATCAGTCCAGATGGTAGCGTTTTTAACAGCTGCTCATAGTTTCAAGCTTATCCCTCTGCCTAGCACCACAGCCCCTCTCGGTACTTCCGTTCCTGCAGCTTCTTAATATCCGAAAATTCCTGACTAAGACCAAACGATCGCGCTTCGGAATCGTCATCTGAGCATTAATTGAATAACTGAAAATCAGAAGGAAAGTTTTCTTTATTTCCAGCTAAACTATATAGCAACGATGGAAGGATATACAATTATTAATATCCTTCGTTGATTATTTTTAAGTTTATTCAATAAATCCGAAAAAGCCAATTAAATCGTAAACAAACGGGGAAAACAACTAGAAAGAATCGATTCTGAAGAAAATGGAACACAAAATTGCAGGTCCACCTTGTGAACCTCACCTCAGCTTTATAGATCTGTCAAGATCTATGCAAAGTTGTAAGTCTATTGCTATGGCTGTTTATGCAAATCCAAAGAATTACATTCTAGTATGGCATTAATTTTTATGCAACAATAATCCTTATGAGGACAAGAGGTCAGAAGGAGTTCATGTCTTTGGCAACAAACTTATTCGCAACGAACTTCGAACGTACATCAAGGAAGCTGTGCTTGACGCACATATTCATCCTTATTCACATGCACATTATTTTCGTTCTCGTCCTGACGTAAATAGGCAGTTTGCAATCTAAAAAACGTAAAAGTTTTGCATTTAAAGTGCATGTTTGTCTGGTCTGCTCTGAACTATATCTACATATAAAATTGTTCTTATGTGTAAACCACAGGATATTATCACACAATTCTTTCAATAAACTTCATTAGATCATAAACTATAAATAATTTACAAAGTTATTATGCATCGGCAGATTCCAGATTTTTTAAATGTCATTTTAAAGTCTCGACAAGAATGTTAATTCAAAATAAAGCATTTTGCACGTTTCACATCATAGGCTCATCAACTAATTACGAACTAAATGCTCAATTTGCTTAATTGCACAGCCAGTAATTGATTTTTAGTAGCATTTACTTTTGTTCTTGAAATTTAGGATATTTGTTTGGTCGGCGAAAAAGGTGAATCGCAAATTTAACCTAATTGTTATCTATTTATAAGATCAAGTTAATCGCGTATCTAAATGTTGTAGAATTCTTACGTAAACATATAAAACAATGTCTACGACTATCCTATCAATGTACAGTAACATATATCCTATAGTTCTTGCGGATATGTTGCCTAATGATACCTAATACCAAACCCTCATTAGGACATAATGAGCCTTTTGTGCGTTGGTGGATTTTCGCTTAATGATGCGTGACTTCATGCGTGCACCATACATGTAGTTTATACGCTAAAATTAATCCAGTTTTTTAATTGCTAATTTATTTATAGCTGTTTTGAATTTTGCCAGAACATGAGTAGCTCCTAATATCTGATAAGTCAATAAACAGATATCTTTAGCGTAGTCATAATCAGTGATAATAAACTTAAAAAATAATGTTATCGCACTTTATGATTAGACTTTGAAATAAATGAATCATTTGGGCTATTTATTGTGGGTGTTACCAATTCGGCACCGTTTTGTGTGCTATTTTCGTAGTGCGGATAATGCTTTGCAAACACATATTTGAAATTGATTCTCCTCCTTGAATTCTTATTGTTTGGTGTCTCTACCAGAAGAATTTCGTGCTTAATTTTGATTTTGGGGTTTTTGTGGAAGTCGAGACGAAAGATATTTACTGAGAAATTATAATATGAATCCTGTATGACTTTAAAAGCCTTCAGAGCCCTGAGTACGGTTGAAAAGGTTTAACAATTAAAGTTCACTCATCTGTATTGTTGATCTAATTTTACATGAGTCCTCAAACGTTCACCGTTTCCGTCAGTTTTTGAAGCAGAAGCCCTAGTTGAGGTTGACCTTCAACATGTTCTTGGCTTAGTAAATATGGCAGCGAAACTGCCTTGTGCTCTTGGTAAGCAGTGTTACTCGTAGGTATGTTTCAACTTTTCAAAAGTCACACTCGTGGATTTATCAAGTTTGACACTAAACTTTATTGCACAACAGCTCTACATTCTGATGCTGCATTTAATACAAAATACAAAACAAAATATGTATTATGCTGTAAAACAAAACAAAAATATACGTTTACTGATGGTACTGTCAAATGTGTTAGTTGTACGGTGTTGAAAATCAGACAGAGAAAATCGAAGAGATAAACAAAGCAGTCGAGCACAGTCCGGTAGAATGCTGCCAGATTGACTGTAGTGTTGCCTGTCTCACTACCTTTCTCACTAACCTCTGATGTTTTACTGCTGCAATCTGTGACATTTTTGACTTCTTCTGGTGCTTCAAGCAAGGGCACGTACGCGGGGATCGTTATGTCGCTTTGAAAAATTGCTTAAAACAGCTGATTCGAGCTGACCTACGGGAGCATTACAGATAATATAACCATCTTTCATGTTGAAATTCGGAATCCGACAAGACCTCTTTGAATGAATTCATGATGTTCGATAAAAGTTTAGTGATTTTCAGGGCAGTATTCTTTGAGTTGTTATAGAAGAAGGGTTTGCCCTTTTGAACGTTTCTTTATCGTCCTGAAATCCTCACATGTCTAAAGCTCCATGTTTTTAATTAATTTTGTTCTTATTTTTCCTATAAAATTTTATAGTTTTCACTTTAAGAAGAAGCGAGTGGGTCGCTTTCTTATTCAGTGTCAATTGTTATTGTTTAAAAAAAAATCCTTTTCCACTGCCATAAAGCGCAGGATAATGCAATGATATTTGCGACAAAGTCACCAGTTGAAATGATCCAAAATTAGTTCACTCGTCAAAAACAAAAACAAAAATTAAGATACAAGTTTAGATACTCGTGTGCTAACACGCTCATTTCTTTTGAGAAAAACTTCTCTCCACTCTGCTATTGACCTGTAAATCTTCTATTGAACGCATGCACTGAATTTTCCAATTTTTCCATGTTTTTTTTCCCACGAAATTGATTTCAAATGAATGATGAGAGGGATGACGGCAAAATTACAAGAACTCTGCAAAGATATTTGGATTTGTTTATTTTTCTGCACGTTGCGTGATATTTACTGACTATTCATGTACATTGGCGCGAAATACATGCAATTATAGTACATACTTATGCGTATATCGGTACATTCGTATGCAGGATCCCGATCTAGACCAATGCTAAGATCTTTAACTTGGAAATATTTCCCGCTCTTCCTTAATAGTTGGCCCCGGTGGCGCTCATTCTTACACGGTCTCCACGCGTTTATAGATAAATTGTGTCTTTTATGTCGGTTTCTAATATATATGTACATACATCCGATTAGTATCTAGTTATTTACATCCGATAGTCTTCCTTCATGTAGAGATCAAGAAGTGTAACGGCCGGTATCCACATATGAGTTGTTGTTTCTTTTTTGCGGTGGAAATTCGGAATTCTTAATGCGAAAGTTTATCTCTGGATTGAACGTGAAAATCAAATTCTTTTCGTTAGTTTTTCGTGGTATTTTGGCCAGGTGATAACGCGATTCCGATGAGAGTGCAGAGAAGAAATGTCGGATCAATGTTGAGTTGAAAGGATATCATCGCCTACTCAACGGGAAATATACGAGCGCCGGAATATCTCTTCGGAGCATTTAAAATAACTTAATTAAAGTTTGATTATTTATGTTATCAGACCATTTGTAGATATATTCGTTGTATCGCCGGTTACGCGAATGGTTGAACATTTGTTTGGACTCATGTTTTAAGTGTCGGCGAAAGAGAACAGATCTGTTCGCTAATACGTTCCCATACGTTTGTTGGTTGTGATTCATGTGAAAGTTGAAAATTGTAATTCACATATACGCGCTGTCCTACTAGAGTGCATCTTGCTCTTAGCGTTCAAGATCAAAGGAAATTTATTTGAATCGAGGCGGGAACGTGACAGAAAACGTATGATCAATGGGAACGTCTACGGGTGATGATAATTATGGTCAAGGGTCAAATCATAGCGATGAGGAAGCTCCTTATGTGCCAACACAACGTCCCTATCAAGGATTAGCCACTTGTAAGTACTTTGAATTTTATTTAGAAGATGTTTTATTATATCTATTACAAAAGGATTGACTTCTTGTTGATCGTCAGGCTCTTGAGGTGATTTTTGTCAAGTACTTTCTGCTTAACTCTCGACTTTCAAGGGATGTTGATTGTTGATGTATGGAATGAATACACAAAAAATTGTTATCACAAATCGAAATTTTTTCATACTTTTGCTGATTGTTTTATCTTTCGTCACCTGACAGTGTTATACGATATGTAGGCAATATATTTAATGGACTTGTTACGTTTACTATCGTTGATCGGGATCTATTGTCGTTGGGACCGTTTCGATAAGATTTTATGGCAGGATTGATAATAATATACACAAATTAGTGCAAAAATATCTTGAATGCGTTTCTGATTCAGTTGGGGATTAGAAAAAATGACTGTAAACAATTTATGGTCAGTGCGCAATAATCTCATTTTCACGTTCAACACAAGTAAAACACCATGCAGTAAAGATACACATGAATGGAGTGTAATATGAGTTGTTACTGACATGCAATCAGCATTGTTATACTGTGAAGAACATTTAAGGAAACAGACGGAAGTCTTGTCTAAAAAGGAAACGATAAAAAATTAAATAAATTAGAAAATAACGTAATGAAACGAATCATTTAAATAACAAAATTCTAGAAAAATCACAAGATCAGGACTCCTTAAATTTATTTATCATATCGCTCGTATGTACTTTCACACGTTTGAGAGTGTCCTTTCGTAATGAGTATGCCCTTCCTTTTAAAGAGTGGCCGAATTGCTTGTTCATCGGCTTGAGATATATTTTGAACAGTTCCTCATTGTGTTTTGTACAAGTTAAATTAAATCAATATTTTCCAGGATTTCCGAATGGCTGAGACTATAGAGAGATATAATACTCAATATTTTCCGAAAATAAAGATTTCACACAAATAACACAAATTTAAGAATTTCCACTCAGTATTATTGCTAAGCTTTCGAAATTATGACCCAAGAATGTCAATACTTACCTTAAGATAAATAGTTACTCAATACTTATCGACATGCATTGATAGTCAATTTGTGAACGTGAGTATTATTAAGTAATATTTTAGTAACGGAAAAAGAAAAATAAGGATGCTCCTACGAAATATAAACCGAAAAGATGTTCTAACTAACGTCCAGGATAATCCTTTAAAATGTCTGCAAATCAAGTGCCAGTTTAGCGCAATTAAATTTATTTAATTTTTCATAGAGGGAAGAGTATGTATGTCTTGGGAGAAACCAGTCTGTAACCAATTCAACCTGGGTTCCCACACGAATCGCTCGTCCTTTCTCTTCTAAATGCTCATCAGAGACAGTCAGAAATACATGTTTTCAAAGAGTTTACCGGCTGTATTACCTGATTTCTCTCATGAATTCTTTCACAGGTTACCTTATTGTTTAGATGTCTTTCTCGTTACGCTGGACAGGTATGTGTCAGCTGAAACTAGGAGTTGAAGTATTAAGATTTGTGGGGTAGAAACTTTTTGACTTGATAAGGGAGGCCAATTTGTCGGTAGTGTTTTTTGAATTTCATTTTTCTAAATAATCTCAATCAAAACGAATATATTTGACACATCAGAGCTCTAAAGCAGTGATGCAGTTTTTAAAAACAACAAAAAAATATCAAATATATAAAAAAATAAAAATTAAAATAATATAGACGGGTTTTAAAGTCTCATTCACCAAGCTCTGTAAAATATAAACTAGCAGCATTGGTGAAACAGATAAGGAAACTTAAGGAACATTGAGGAAACAGATGAAAGTCACTGGCAGCTGACAAATATGCAAAATGGGGTAATCCAACTGATTTTGACCATCGTAGTGATTGGGGTGTAGGGATGCGCATTGTCGTTGTGAAACAAGATTTTTATCCGGGCTTAATAAAGTCATATGTGCCTACAACTTCATTCGAATGTCTCGACAATCATGCATCATCTCTATTGATAATTTCACTCTTCTGAAGTTATTCAATCAAGATGATTAATTTCTCAAGTATCCTAGAAATAAGTATGTATTTAGTTCCTTATCTAGTCCCTTATCTAGTACTTTGGTTGTTATTTCGTCTGCGGCGTGGTAGGTTCCTTCCAAAGTTACAAAGTTTAACCATAATTCGTAGGGGTTTCAGACTGCCCAATATACAGTGGAAACAACTCTTCGGTTTAGTTTATGTTCCAGCGTTAACAAACGGGCAACCAACTTGAAAACAACTCGCTCATGTCCTATGTCTATCCAGTGTTGTCCAGGCATAACAATGGTTTTCGAAGAACTTCGGTTGTGTCCTCTTAAATTTGGAATGCTTTTAAAGTACTACATACAGTAAGTACTTATACCACGGCGGCCATAAAAAAAACAGTGTGAATCCTTAATTTTCATGTCAACAAAGAGAAGGTCTTTCATCGATAGTCTAGGTGCCTTATTTTGCTGGGAGTCCTATGATCCAGACGGGAAAAAACTGCATTACTTGAAAATCGATAAAAAGTACCGTTACAAGCACTATCTGCACGCGTTTCTGGGTCTTAAACCCGACTTCAAGTGCACTTAGAAACCTGTATACAAAGAATCAGTGTCAAGCGTGATATTGACCAAATTAACATCATCAAATTTTTTGACTAAAAATGCGCGTGCCTCTAAGAAAGGATCGTATGGTTCAGGTTATAAGAAAGAGTATATTCAAAGTGCATTCGACCGGTCATTTTCATGAGTTGTGAAAACTTATCCATAAATAACCAAATCTAAGAAATGTTACGCAAATCTAGAACATAATGCAGATTCCATAATACGATAATACAATTTTGTAATCCAGCCATCTACTGGAATTGACCGTGCCCTAATTTTTAAGCTCTTTTCTTCAAACGTCTGTTTTGGAATATTTTTAATAATTACTGCCATAATCTCAACGGAAATATAATCAACAAAAAATTAAGTAGCATGAAAAACATTTTATGTAAACATTAAAAACCCGAAACCGAACAATTTTTCTTCTATTTCAATGTTAACTTTCAAAACATAACGCTACATTTACACATCTTCAAATTTTTGTTTTCACCACAAAACCTCAATAATCAATCGTCGAAGCTTAAAAAAAAATTTTAACGTCTCTTTTTGAACTTTTGCTTATTTCTGTCATCAGGTTTTCCTCCAATCGCGAAAATTACCGGAAAATCATTTTGAAATGTGTTTTTTTGAATTTCGAGGGGAAAATTATGTGTGTTTTCCTTTCAAACAAGAACTTCATTATGGATAACATGTGGCTCGCGAAATCAATTGATCCTTTAATTATTATTATACAAAGTGTTTTTGTTTGAGTTTGAACTGTGTGTGATGTTGCGTAAAGTTTATCCGCACACATATTTCATTTCGCTCAAAACGCACATGATCAATAATAATAAATGTTTATTATGAAAATCTAACATTAGTTAGTTCGCAATGTGTGCGATATATGTGTATATAAACATAAAGATCGATATATGCAATAAATTCGGTGTGGGTTCAATTCACGGGGCGGAAGGCACGGGTGAGGGCAAGGGGATTGCGGAGAGTTTGCGAGAAAATGGCGGGGGGTTTTGAAATGTTGTACCCAAAACCATCTCGAGTTTTTCAAACATTTCGATGAAAATTTCAAACTGTACGTGTTTGAAAATTAGTACATAATAAATAATTAACTCTTCAAGATCTTCCTTTGTTGAGTGAAAAGATACAAACACACAGATCTGACGCACTTGGTTTTTTTTTTCGGGGAATGTTAACTATTCAAGTACATGTTGGTGATTTGTTGGTGTTGTTAAGGAGCCAAATTAAACAATGTTTTCAGTGGGAAAACACGGCGAACGGAATTAGATTTTGTTGAGATTTCCACTGGACTTATGTGATTGCCTCACTTGACTTTTGGGGTCATATTTATTGAAAGGAGCATGAATTTGTTAGATAATAGGTCAATGAATAAAGTTCCGCTGAAATAGAGACTACCGAATTTATTTCAAGATTCAGGATCCATTCGGAAACTATAAATCTGAGGTAGATACTGTAAACAATCGAAGAATGAAACATCTTTTCACCTTGAATTCTTCTAAACATGTTTAGATCCTCTCAAAATTGGGCCCGTGAGAGATTTTGTTTAGTGAGTGGAGTATCACACGATATGTTGGATTCCATTTAAAATTATCTATTTTTATCATTATTTGTTTGCAACTGTTTGTGATAAATATTACAATTCCGTTCTCAACGAACTGTTCCACACGGAAATCTATAAACAATTGTTTAAAATTAGCAAAAACGTATAAATATAATGAATCATTCGTGCGTAGGACTTTTGGGTACAATAACAAATGAAATGCAATAAAATTCAATTAGAATTTCATAAAGGTGGATTCGATTTGGGGAATCAATTCCTATTTGCAATTCTATTGAATTGTTATTTCTCGATCAATAACGTAGATCTAGATATAATAATTGCATTTGATGCGACGAAATGCATGCGTGATTTCATGATGTTATGAATTGAGGTCAGATGAAAATGTTTCATTTGGACTATTCGTGCTAAACTGACAATGGCTGCAGGATATGATTTTGCGTGGACTTCACATCGATTGGGTTTCATGAATTTCAACGATTCTGTTGTATGGAAATATTTTAACAACAGAATTTTTTATTTAATTTACAGCAAAACATATCAATACATTTGTTGCTTTCTAGATTTATTTCATTTTCGTATTAAAAGGACGATAAAACTTTATGGTTCAAAGTAAATTTAGTACTTTTTTAACGGTTTGCTAAACACTTTTGTTTCTAAGTATTTTTATAAATCGAAGTACAAAATATTGTAAATAAATTAAGTAGCTGAGTAAGCTCCATTTTTAAATATTAAATTTCATATTAAATTAGAAAAAAATTACTATTAACAAGGAAAAAACCGACGCTTAGCTAATGATATACGAAAAACGAGTGAGCATTTTGACAGTTTAAACATAAAAACTTATGATAGTGGAGTCGCTGTCAATCTTTACAGCGTTTCGATTCAGTGATTGATATGCTACTTAATTTTTTGATCGAAATTCTGTGGTTCTATTTATGCTCCGTGGTCCAATCCTGAATAAGCTTACTTGACAATTTTCAGGTTATTATTATTAGTAAAATTTCATAAGCTTGGTGGTTATTTGTGCTTTGAATGTCAATTTATTTCAGAACAATAAGGCAAAAAATATCATTGAAGCTATTGTTAATCGATGGCTACCACTTTTTCTCATCTCTTTGGCAAGTTTCGTATTCCATCTAATTCTATGAAAGAAATGGAATTCTCTTTCACTTCCGAAAGGAACTCCATTCTTAACAGAAAATTTTTTAGGATGCCTATGTTGAGAGTGAAGTTTCGATTTATGCAGAAAAGCGAGCAAATATCCTGTCAAATCGTGCTAAAACCGAAGAACGCTGTGTCCAAAAAACCGTCCGAGGTGGTAAAAAAAATTACTTGAGTGTTTCTGAATATTATTATTTACGATGTTTGTGGGATTACACTGAGTATTGTCATACAGAAAAATGACTTCATTTTGTCATGACTCTCGTGTTTTTCAAGGGATACACTGTGCAAATGACAAAACAGAGTCCATCCTAGTCGCTCTCTTTGAGTTCATACCGATGGATTGTGTCAATTTGCCTGTTGTAGACACACTCTGTTATAGCAGCTCATAATAGACAACACCTTTTTGATCCCTTTTTGATACAGGATAATTCTGGAACTAGGAACATTGGGCTTTGGTGTTACTGCTGAGATTGATGGCAACGGTTGACTAAGTAACAACTAATATTTTTTCTGACTAAGAATGCCTTAGCATATCATTTTCTCATCTTTAGTCATTTAAAAAATCATTTTCCTTTTGCTTTTGATTGCACAACCGCTGCCTCCTTTCCATGTCACGCGATATGCCTTGCTATTGAAGCCTTTTGAATCCAACTACTCGTTCACTTCTTGGGTATATTTAATCCTCCTGTATTTGACTCGGAGCTGTATCGGTGACACTTCCTTTTCTATTGAATTTTCGTGGCTGCCCAGCAAAAGGCTTATCTTCAAAGTTGGGATCACCAGTCGTACTCCGTCCGAAGCATTGCAAGAAACTCAGAATTGAGAAAAATCACATAAACATGTTGGGAGCTCGATGCTCCTAAATGTAAAACTGATTCATCGCTGTTTACCTCTAACTTCACCTTTTCCTCCCGGAAAGTGGAAGAATTAATGAGTTCTGCTTGGTCATGAGGGAGTAGTTATTACGAAATAAAGTTAGAAAAGAATAAGACAAGAGTAAGGATCAAAATGTGATGATTCTGGCATAGATAAGTTTGTTGGCATGTAGTCATGGTAAAGAAAAAGATGACCAGTTAGTTTCTTGCAGTTATGGCAAAGATAAGGTGATCGGGACCTCATGGCAGGAGAGTGGAAGACGTGTGGAATAATATCCTCTTTTAAGGCAAAACAGTTAAGGTAAGAGGCAGCAATTTTTGATGCTTTAAGTGAAAGCGATCGGTTCATAGGGTGGATTAACGATATGAGTGAGAGTCAATTTTTAACTACTTATCAGTTATTACTTATCAGTTAAGGATGGATTGAAATTACGTAGGAGCGAAATAGTTTCTTTAATTTTTTATACTTATTTTGACAAATTGCATCTGATTTATTTATATATATAAAATCTATGATGAAAACAGACCAATGCAATCTGACCAGAAAATATAAATCACATCTTTTGGCTTCCTGGTTTTGCCAGTTATGAGCTTCCTGGTTAGCTGGTAGACATTGCATAATTCTGAGCTAGATAAAGAGCTAGAAATTCAAGCTAGATAAAGTTACACACCTTATTAAGGATATAAGTTACAAAAGCTAGCAGTTCTTACTGGAAGTAAGATGACGGGTTTATTCCCATAAAGTAGGAGACGGCAAACAAGAAGTCACATGAAAAGAAAGAAATAATAAACATAGAAATAAGTGAAGACTATCGACGGAAAATTCAAGGATAGGATAGGATATGGATCATACAGTGGTTACCATTAATAATGAGCACACAAACTAAGTAGTAATTTTGAGAGCAGCATGATTCTATAGATATATAAGAGAGATAATAGGATCTAGGCTGCTTGCTAAGAGATCCAGAGATCCAGTTTGAATCATCATTATCAATGGTGTCACAGCCGAAATTGAGTCTTAACCTCTAGTTTAATAATATAATTTAAATTAACTTAGTTCACAATAATTTTTCAAACATTTTTTGATATATGGTTCCTCAGAACAGGATTTGGTATTTTTTTACTGATTTCCACTGCGTCGATGTTTTTTTTTTAATAAAGAGCAGGTTCGGTACCTTGAAAGCAATGTTCATTCGTATTGTACTGCATTTCTTCCTTTCCATTAGTTTTTGAAAGTTAACTGATCCGAATTTCGTTTTCCACTTTCTGGTGTCTTTGAAAATCATTGCAGATAGCTTATGGTCTATAGCAATTTTTTAAAGAAACATTTTTAACAAAGAAGATATGATTTTGATTATAAGATAAATAATGCAGGCATGTTAAAATTATTTGTTTAAGTGGTTATCTCTCAATGGATTTCTCTGTTCCCAGCAAATTCTTGATCCTCGAAACATGAAAAACGAAGAACCATGGAAAATCCTTCCGCAAACCAATCCAAAAGATTACTTGCACTGACATCGAAATCAAAGAAGAAAAACTAAGGAAATCAACATTTTTTTGAGTAATTATCTCCAAATTAAGCTCCATGCTTCCCCCAAATTCTTGATCCTTTGTGGTGATATAGCTTGCTCCTCGTTATCAAAAACTGAGCTGCTTTCGAAATATGATTGATTGACTAAAAAGAAATACTTAGAGTATGTAGTACGTAGTATACTTCGAACATATTTCAACACTGTTCAATGTCCTTTCACTTGTGATTTTAGTTTACTTACAAGACATTTGTCTTTATTTATATCCCGTTATTGGAATTTAATCAAAGATTCTTTTGGCCAAAGAAAGTAATACAATTCGTTTGGCAACAATTGAAAACACTTTAAAATAAAATTTATGATAGATCCTAATCATAATTGTGGTCAAAATAGATGAACCTTCAGAATTTATTAGTTCCAACACCGTTCATTTACAGCTTGCTAAGCATCATGCGTGCACAAACGTATGTGAATGAATTTCTCGAATGCATGCATTTCGAAATTTAATTTATCTCATGTGAAATATCGGTATCGTCGCGTGGTGGGCGAGATAATCTTGTACACGATCATGTTGATTTGGATATTTTTCAAAGACTTTTATTTCGAAATTGTTTCTTTTGTCTTGACGAGGACGCTTCCTTGGCTGTTTGCAAGCAATTTTTACATATATATCTATAAAAAATTTCCATTTCTATATTTAAACTGAACAACAATGTGTAATTCTTTTGTATTTTTTCATCTCGTATAGTATTTATTTTGTGCCGGACACGTACATATGTGTTTCTATATAGAATAGAAGAAAAAACAATAAATTACCATCAAAATAAAACAACTGGTACATAAATTTTTATATGTAGACAAACAAAAAAAGTTATATTGGACATCTATTACATCAAAATTCTCCAACAGTTGAAGCTTTTTCAAAAATAAAATACACATATGCAAAACCTACATATACATACGCTGGTACATAGGTTGAAAAATCTTTATTCCAAGGAGAAGTTGTCGTGAAATTTTAACATTTTAATATAAACATACGACAATTTGTTGTTGATTTGAAAATTTAGTCTTAGTTTCGGATTTGTGCAGTTTGCGATTAGATTTTGCTAAAATTGTAATTAGAATTTTAGTATTCTGATTTTTGTTTTTGCTTGAAGGATTTACTTCGAGGGCAATTTTATGTATCGTCAAATCTATGATTGATCCATTATTGTGAAAAACGTTGTGTAATGGTACTTGAAAAAAAAAACGAAATGTGTTAGTGCATGTGAATAAAAGTTCAAGACGATATTAATTGAGGATTCGTCATTTTTTTTCAACTCTGAACAACAATTCGATATAAATTAAATTTAGTGTGCATGTCGAGTTGTTTTTCGCATTCGAGGGGGTCGTTAACGAAGTTGGATGTGTTGAAATTGATTTTTGATTTGTTATTTCGTTAGTATTACTTTAATTTATTTATTTTTGTATCAACAAATGGAAATTCCCGAGCTTCCTAGGCGAAAGTTTAAAGTAAGAGGTGAGCAAATATTTTCTTTTTGTTTTCGTTGAAGTGTTAAAAATAACATTTTACTCTGCTTTGTTAAAAATATTCCGTTGAAAGTTTGAGACCTCCCCCTGTTAGGTTGATGGTAATCGATAAATAGGACTTAATGTGCACTGTGCTGATCCATTCGAAAGGAGGAATTTAATTTTGGATGGTTGTTGGCACTCATAACGTTGTCTAGACGAACCGATATTGTTTTCAAGGAGTTTTTCATTAAATTGATTACAGGATGATGCATCCAACAAGTGCATTGACTATATTGTTTGTTTTCATTTGATTCGAGTGACTTTTTTTGAAATTTTATTTACTGCGAAAGTATTTGGGGCGCAAAATACAGTCTTGTGTTGAATTGAAAACGTAAAATTTACCTTAGATTATGCTTTTAGTTTCATGGATTCCTTATATGAATCCATGAAACCAAATCTTTATATTAATGCAATATTACAATAAGACCTGATGACAATATTAACAATTTTGGTTTAATGCCTAGTCAAATTCATGTATTTCATGTGTTAATAATTTATTAAAGTTTCCTTCAAATCACGGTATCCCTTTTCTCATGTGCTAAATTTTTCAAATATTCAATTCGATTCCCCAAATCATTAAAAAAAATGTGATGAAAAATGTGATAAAAATTAATTTAAATAAAATTAATTCTTTAAATTAATTCTTATTTAAATTTTATCAAGTTTTTACAGCTGGCAACATCATATTCGCAACTTCCCGTCAAATTCTGAACTTAATCACTTCGTAAATTGGCTCTGGGTAATGCTCCACCTTAGCAAAATAGACTGCCACGCTTGTCTTGTCTTTTTTCTTCTGTGTTATCGCTGACATCTGTTTGTCATATATTTCCGGTTTGTTAGTCAACCAATTACGTTGTACAAAGTCGACGACTTGGAAAACGTTATTGTTTAATATTTTGCATAAGATTTTTGGCTGTTTTGGAAGTTGATATCCGCATTCCTGTTTACTATTATAAGGAGTAAAGCTGATTATAATTTGATTATATTATTATCATTCGAACTAATTTAAATTGAAATCGATTTGAATAGGATGTAGTAGGGTCAGCATGGAATGGTGAATGGACTTAGGACACAGTTGTTTGGGATTCAACTGATAGATTTATATTATATTATATTTATATTCAACTGATAGGTAGATCTGACATCTCGGGGACCCTAGAATTCAAGTTCACATAGTCAAACACATATTGTGGTGATTTTGACATCAATGCTTAACCACACCAAATATAAAGGAGGTATTCTTATGCGGCCAGACAACTGGACGTAAGGTCAATGCTAAATAAAAAAATAAACTCGGGTAACTTACATTTATCGACTGCACAATTAAATTGGAAGTCATATGAAATATTTAGGAGTGTCACTATAAGTTAAAGGTATTTAAAAGGCATCAAAACGGGTGAAGAAACCCCGCACCGAGAAAGGCACTCTACCAAAATACGTATAGACGTATAGACGCAAGGAAATAGACGTAGAATGACGGGACGATTTCGTTTAGAGGACAACAAAAAATAAAGAAAAAAAAAACACGTAACACCACGACGGTAATACGACAATATCACGGCGAAAAAAAAACGAGTATCAAGTATTTCTTGTACGCACAGGAAGCGGAATTTCCTTACCCAAGCTTAAGCCAACACTGATATATAGAAGCGATGTACATACCTTATTATGTGAACTTAAATGGCTCTGGCCTAGCTTAGAGGCGAACAGGAGCGCATTAGGAACAATTTAAGGATGCGGGTATTCCCTGAGGGCTGAATTTTAAGCAACTATCGAGTTGTGGTACCGAGATGAGATTGAGTGATACAAGTAAAGAAGGTCCTTGATAGAACCAACGAGTATATTGCTGCTTCCTTAAGGAAAAAGCAATTTTTTTCCGAAAAAGACTTTTACTCTCACTTTGTAAACTTTGCTAAATAAATTGAAAACCTTCGTTATTTGACATATGTAGTCCAAGAAACTTCTTCGTGTTTGTTTGTTCGCCATTTCTACCATTTAAACACGCAGCAAAGACAAATATATTGAGTCACAAAAGGAAAAAAGGCGCACACAAAAATGAATTTTTAATAAATATAATAAAAAAATGATCTGCAGAATATATCGGAGCGACGCCTTAGTATGCAATCAATTGCTGCTTAATTTGACTTCCAGGATTCATCTTGAAATAATAGTTACGTATAATTGATTTTGCGAAAATGGTACCCAATACATCGAGGGCCTTGGTTAGAAACCTGAAAAAAAATTGCAACGTTACTGCACCCTTGGAAATTTTCTCGTGCTTTTCTGTGAAAAAGTATCGTTGCGGGAGCTGAGAGTTTTCATGCTGCCTAGACACGCATCCTGAAGAGCATTCCAGTCAACGAGTTCAAACGCCCCAAACTTATTTTTGATCGTTTTCTCTCATCAATGGCACAATAGTCAAAATTGATTGCTGCTTCTAGGAAGCACTCGAATCGTATAAGCTGAAAAATTCTCACGGGATATGAATGGTGAGTTGTTATGAGGATAATAGTTTCGGCGCACATAAATTGTGTATTTGATTCCCTATTTTCAAAAAAAATTTTTAAACCAAACGGATTCGTTAAATCATATTTGAGTTAAAGAGACTCTGCAACGTTTTGTATAAGGAACTGAATTGTTTTGTGTAATTCGTTTGTTAAAAAAATGTAACCGGATCGATTTTCAATATTCAGTAGCGTGTCAAACTCAGACTTAGGGAGAGAAACTCTTTGAAAAACCTTGAAGTGTATCGATGAAACTTTGTTCGCACGGCATCGCTTTTGGTATGTTTGACTGAACTAGAAGAGTCTGCCGGAACGAGGATTCGTTAGGTTTGTAGAGACTTTTCAATTTTTCAAAAGAGCCTTTCCGATGAGCATCGGAGGATCACTTGAATTAACAGAAAGCTGCAGAAGCTTTCGTTGAAATCGAATAAAATTTAGGAAAATTTGGCGCCTTATCTTGAGTTATTTGGAGATGGGCTTTAATCTAAAAATGAACTTCAATTAATTTTGATGCTATCAAGGAAAGATATTCACTTACTGTGTGTGTTGTCCCGTGTTTAGCACTTCTTGATTAGATTTTGTTTTTTGTTGTTTTTCTATTTAAAAAAATGCTATGTTTTTAATTTTTGACAAATATATATTTCGGGAGTGAGTTGTTCCCTTCTTCAGTGTCAATTATTTTCCTTAAGGAAAATAAGGAAAAACAACAAAAAACAAAATCTAAGATATTCACTTGTTCTATGGTTTGTTTTAAACTTGAGAAATAGACCCACAGTCCGAATGTTTACTTTACTAAATTACTTAAATTACTTAAATGTATTTCAACGAATCAACCAAAAATTATAAACGAAACTTGTTATTAGATGAAAGCCAGACAAGAATTATTAGAAAAAAAAAAAATAAACACTCAATGAGTTATTTCCAATTCATGCCAGCTTATAGCTTATTCCAATTATCCAGAATCCAATTGAAAGCTTCCTTGACATTTATTAGCTCTTCTTTTTCAAACTTTGATTTAAGATCCTTTGAAATATTTCAAAGATAAATATAGTTTTCCTCAACACCTTCCAATTAATAAAACGTTCCAGCCGAAGAAAAAACTGCGATCGAAAAAACACACGCGGGAGATGGGAGGGTGGAATGGGAAGCGAATTACAGGAAAATTTTGTATCATTTGGACGCTTTTCTTTTTCTTTTTTTGTTGTTGTTGGTAAATCGAGTCCAAAAAAGAAAAAAATATAGAAGATCGATATGATTTTCTCGTTGAAGAAAAGAATCATCATCATCATTGTGGAGGGATTTATATCCATGCTGGAAAACAAAGAACGAAATTTTCATTTTCTATTGTGGAACACGAGTCAAAAGAGCGTGTATGGTACACTACAGAGGGAGCTCACTTTGGTGGAAACTGCATAAATTCAAATTTTGTCGATGTAAAAATATCATTCGTTCAGGTGAAACACATTGGATGGGGAGTTTCCACTTGTTTCTTTTTTTGGTGGCCAGCATATAATTGTTTTTCCGACAGTTTCCAGTTTTCTCGCGCTAGTTAATGCCCGTTTCGAGGTGGATTTTAGCATTTATTCCGTTTCCATTCGCGTTGATGTAGTGTAGGCTAAAAGTAAATATTTATTTACAAATTATTTGATGATGGTCGTTAATTATCGCAGCTTTTGTGGTGGTATGTATAAATTATTGGGATCAACATAAAGTGCTGTAGGTGGGTTAGTTTTATGTCCGTGTTAAATCAGTGTTGCGTTAAAGTGTAAGAAGTTCTGGAAATTGTGCCTCCTTACATCGGCTCATTTGGTTCGTAAGATTAGTGAGTAAAGTCCTCACAGATCCTATCCTAGAATCCCATGAGTTCATGCTTCTGAAAGATGCTGGCAGCACTTGGTTCGGTTGCGCGAATTTCAAATGATCTAAACGCTATTATTTTAGTGCCCCGAATTGGTTCGATTACGTGAAAACATAAATCACATGCAGCAGTACATCAATAAAATCACGTTCGATTACATATTGATAGCTCTGGATTTTCTGATTTCCTATAAAATCCGTGCAACATATACCACACACTCAGTTTCATTCTAAAAACAACCGATTTGCGTACATAATTGTGGGCGGCGATAAATTGAAAATAGTTTCGTTAAAACGTTTCATGTCGAGTACCTCCTATTTATCCTACATATCGGTCTATCTATACCATACCATTGCTGGAGAGGTCAAAATAGATTTGATGCTCCATCTCGAGTTAAATATCCTCACGAGATCGCGCGTTCGTATCTCTAGTGTAGTCAAATTGCACATACATGTACATGACTGCATGCATATGAGTATTTTCAATGGAATATCTTTCCAGTTCAAATTCGACTCATTGTTAGCCGGATCACAAGCGCAAAAGAATAGACTGTCTTCAAATAAAATTCATTGGCAGTCAAGGTGTTAAATGTCATTTTTAAAGTGTATGAAAGTGTTAATGTGTTTTGATTGAAAGAAATTTAATTTTTTTTCGGACTACGTAAATGCGGGTTTGATTATGCGATGAAATAATTGAAAAAATTTGAAATAATTATCTGAATTTCGGTGCAGTGATTTCAAAAAATCATTCAAAATGGAATTCGATTGTCATAAGACCAGTAGTGGTCGCTATGAGTGCATCATTCAATGTAAGAACAAATATTATGTCCTAGAAGCTAATTAAAATTAATGAGTTTTTTCGATTTATGTCTGACACGTCCATTTGTTTCATTTCATCTCAATTTGTCCTGTTTTATTTGAAAAGCGAAATCGTACGTTTAAAGTGTTCGAAAAAAAAGTTAATTCCAAGGGGTGCGTTTTTTGAAAATGATTGATGTGTTACTAATTTTCAAGTGGCAGGCATAGATAAATCGATTCAAAATCGATTTCTGGAATAGCTATTAAAATCATAAAGTGAAAACTATAAAATACGATGATCACGCTTTATAGTCTACCATGTATCGCTGATTTGTATCATTTTGCGAACGATGCTGTTAAAAAGTTTTAAAGGAAGTAAAGATTTTTAGGAATTTATGGATTTCTTATAGTCTTATAGTCTTATACTTCCCAAAAAATTCTTACTTATGAGGGTTTTATAAGTTTTATTTTGATTTTACTATGTGTGTTTCAACCAGTCGAATGTGTGTCTAATTAATCACTAATTGACCTCTCCTTTCCTTCGGGGCTTTTGGGGCCTGCACGTTCAAAGAGTTCTATTAGCTTAGTTATTTTAGTGGTTGAAAATTCTTTCCCTGCAATTTTTCAAGCTTTGTTTATATCTTTTGTTAACGTAAGAGCTATATTCCTCTTTGGCATCATATCTTTGTTTAGCCTCGCGCATTATTGAAACTTTTTTGCAGGAGCCTTCACATGGGGATTGGGTTGACTTCGATCTCTATTGCATTCTAGGATACAATGCACTTACTCTGCGATTACAATTTTTTACAGCTGTCTCTAAGTGAACTTCGGAATTGTGTTATGTAAAATCTGTCTAAAAAATTATTCTTCTAAGTCTATTTTTTCTCCTTCAAAAAAAAAATCTTTTCCGATACATTACACCCGCACATGTTTAGAAATTTACATAGAAATGTCTTCCAACAGTCAATATTTTTGACAATTCGTCGTTTGCCAAGACCCGCGCAGACATATTCAGAGATGAGGAAACCGCCAGAATTCAAACGATACTTAATCAGGTGAATCAAATGGTCGCAGAACGACATTGCTTGCAATTTTGGCAAAATAATGGCAAAGGATTAATTCAGTGTGAGATATTGCATTGTCCTGTAACAAAATTTACGAGTTATCTTTCCAAATTTATGCATCACAATACCTCAGTTTAGTTCCTTTGTTGGCATATTCATCTGACCTAACTTTCAGGACAATTTTCGTTTGTTTTGTTGATTTTTGGCGGATCTTAGGCACTGAATCAAGGCATATCTCCCACTATTATTCGCTGGAGGATAACCTTGTCCTTAGGAATCCTACCTTAACAGTTATAACGCGACGCTTATTTTCAAAGAAATTGATATTTTTCGCCACCAATTGAGATTTACATGTTTCAGCTCCAAAATAGTTCACCAATTGTCGAGCAAACGAAGCACCCAATCTCTCATCACTAAATATCTGATTTGTTTGACGCGTTTGACTATTTTTTTTTCGTCCCGTCCCGTCAAGTCAAAATCGTGTACCTAATCATGCAGCGACAAATCTAGTCAACTTTGAGCATAAATGAGATCTACAGCCGTTTCAAACAGCAAAAAATGTCCTGGTCAATGAGGCATAAGTACCAGGTAGCATTTATTTTAAGCGATTGACTGAATCTAAGGCACCTAGGTAGGTTTTGAATGAGCTGGTGTCGAGAAAAGCCATGAAAATGTTGAGAAGACTTGATTGATGCCCAAAGCAGAACTTTTTCAAGAGTTCTACACTATTGGATAAGACAAAAAGATCGAAAATACTCGGTTAAAAGTATTTCGTAGTCTATGGTTTGATTTAGACTGTAGCAGCATTGAAGAGGAAACATTGATTTTATTTTCGGATTCATGTATGAGCTTCATTAGTTATTTGCAATCAAGAGATTATTTTGAATATTTAAAAATGAGTTCCCAAAATGCTTCAAAATAACTTTGTTAATCGATTTGGATTTTAATCTTACTTTTCGGGATCGATTTTTGACAGCGAGCATTTATGACAGCTACCATATTTGGGTGCTTTTGGGTTTTTTTGGAATAAAGTGCGGGTTTTTTTCGGTCGAGTCAGATGAAAGGTTTTGTGCTGATGGGAAAAACTACAAAAAACGTTAAAATTCGTTATACAGTCGTCTGAAGTTCAGGTTACAAAAATTATTGACAAAAATCAATTATGGTCTTGATTCTTTTCTGGAGCTAGTGTTTATAAAGCTTTGACGGATTTTCATGAAATTTTTTGGGTTACAAATGATGTTTTTCTTAAATTTTTATTTTGATTTCTTAAAAATGTATGAATAAAACTAATTTAAATCATCATTTTTTCTGTTTTAGCCGAAGATGAGAATATGGGATGTATTGAAGTGTTGGCCACCTTGGTTTCGATTATAATCATGGTGATAACATTTCCTATTTCAATATTTATTTGTTTTAAAGTCGTATCAGAATTCGAACGTGCAGTTATATTTCGAATGGGTCGTTTAAGGTATGCTATTGTTTATCTTATTGTTTATCCTTCTAGCCACTTCTTTCTTTTATTAACCAACTATTTAAAAAATCGCTTAAAATTACAGAAGCGGCGGTGCACGTGGTCCTGGAGTGTTCTTCGTTCTACCTTGCGTTGACGATTATTGTAAGGTAGATTTACGTACAGTATCATTTGATGTTCCACCACAAGAAGTTCTATCGAAAGATTCGGTGACAGTATCCGTGGATGCTGTTGTTTATTATCGTATTAGTGATCCACTTAAAGCTGTTATTCAAGTAGCTAATTATAGTCATTCAACTAGGCTATTGGCTGCTACGACTTTAAGAAATGTCCTGGGAACAAGAAACTTGTCAGAATTGCTCACCGAAAGGGAAACAATATCTCATACAATGCAAGTATCATTGGACGAAGCAACCGATCCATGGGGTGTAAAAGTGGAGCGAGTTGAGATGTAAGTATTTCGTTGTATGGATTAAATTCGATGAAAAAAGGAATAAGATGTAAAATTCGGAAAAAATGGTTGGCAAGTCATTGTCCTTCAAGATTGATACCTTTGAAACAATAACATTAATTTTGATTGATTAATTATTGCTGATTGCTAATGTAATTTGTGGCTATAATCGAATGCACCTATTTTCAAAAAGGATTTGCAATATATGTGGTAAGTTGTTATGGTAGTTCCAATGCATTAATAACCCTTTTTTGAGTTTTTTTTGAACCCTCGTTTGTTATGATTCTCTATTGAACGAAAACTCAGATATGATATAGGACAATCCTTTCCTGATCTGTCATCAACATTACCATACAACTGAGATCCTTGGCTGCCTGGGATTCATTGTTTGAGATTCTGAATGAAGGCTTCCATTGGGATCGCACAAGTTGGATTTCCTATTCACAGAACGTTTACGTTCGTTAATTAAGTGATCTTCGATTCTTCAGCTACAAATTAGCAACATGGTGGTGATACAAAGGCTTTTGGGGTCATCAAAATCATCAAATCATTGAACACCCTTTGGCCGATTGGCACTTACTATACAACTATTGTCTAAGAACATTTGATATCTATAGAAATGTAGGGCTACGATGGATCATCTCTTGTACATTCATGATTTAGTTTAGAAGAAGGATGAATTATGTATATTTTTGTGTGAAAGCTTCCTTTGTTTTCAAATCTTGTTTGCAGCGATAACATTGATGATTGAAACCTTGTCGAGGCGGTTATTATGTTATAGCCTATTAAAATTTAAGGACAAAATGAGAACCTTAGGTGTCTCCATGATAATCAAATCATATTATGTTTGCTGCCTCATAATTACATTTTTAACTAATGAAGAAAAATTGAGCTCCTTAACCACAAACAATTGTTTTGTTTCCCATTTCAGCAAGGACGTTTCTTTACCAACTGCACTTCAACGTGCAATGGCTGCAGAAGCTGAGGCAGCTCGTGAAGCAAGAGCTAAGGTAATAGCAGCAGAAGGTGAAATGAAATCAGCTAGAGCCCTTAAGGAAGCTTCGGACGTTATATCTGAGAGTCCATCTGCATTACAGGTAAAATAAATAAATTCTTTGAATAAAATTTCGCATCTTGATCAACCGAATTCAATCATTCAATACTTGTCCGTTTAAATTCATTTCAGCTTCGATACTTGCAAACACTAAGTAGCATTTCAGCGGAAAAGAATTCAACAATTATATTCCCACTGCCAATGGAACTCCTAACACCATTCCTAAACAAAGCGTATCAACCGCCAATACAAAAAACAAAATAGTATAAATTTTATGAAGAGCTGGGTCCAAAATAATAATAAATAAACGAAATATTTAATTAAACCAATGACCTTTCCTTCTCTGAGATGAAATTATTATAATTGCCTTCGTGATGAAATAATTTCCTTTATTTTATTTTGCCTAAGCCTTTGCGATTAGCTTTGAAATTACCTTATCACCGATAAACGTCGACTGATTTGAATTTTAGTGCTGTTCGGCAAGCCTCTAGGAATTTAAATATTAAATTTTATGTTAAATCCAAAAAAAAAAAACAATCGGCGGTTACTTTCTTTCTGTCCATAGATTTGATCCGTTTATTCAATGTCCCATCTGTTGTCTCTACCTTTAGCCACGTGCTAGCTTAAATCACTTTAATCTTCAAAGGATTTTAGCTCATGCGGCGTCAAAAACATCCCTTCAGGGACTTAAAAGATATTAACTTCTTTCATTTGCATAATAAATATGCGTTACTCAGGTGACAGCAATGTGTAGAAAAATATATTCTGGTATTTCATTATAATGCAATCCTTTTCCGTTTTTTCCATTCCTTATACGATGAAGCGAATTCCATGAGAGCTTATTTTATTTATTTTTTTTGTCTGCAACAACAAGATTCCACTTTGAAGTGCTAAACAGAGTGATAGAAAGAAAACTTAACATTGTTACAAAAAAGTCAACGTATCCTGATCCACCATTCGCGTAATGTGTGAATGGTGGAACAGGGGTGGAAAGGATAGTACAGGATTCAGATTCTATGGAAACGAGAGCTAACAATTTCTTTGGGGTTTGCAGGAAGTTGAGCGAATAACGGACGGTTTCCGTTAATATAGATATATATATACATACAAGTATGATTTTTTATATCCTTGATCCGTGGATAGTAAGTGGATGGTTAAAGCTATTTTGTTACGAGAAACATAAAAAACAATGTTGACCATGTGATACCTGTTGTAGTTCTTGATAAATGTTTTTTAACCGTGTGAAAATATACCGAAATTCTCGGTGAACAATTTCCGTCGGCAATTTCATTGTAATGGCGAAGGATGAGGAGAGCAACGGACGTTGGAAGATGGATGGAATCTCTGGAATTGATAAAATTAGTTTGATTGATGGGAGGCAAAGGTAGCAGGTGGGTAGTTTCGATTGCAGAAGTGAACAGGCTGGGAAAAAATAATAGTTTCAATGTTCTAGGATGTAATATCATTGGTTTCGGAATAAGTATTCCATTTGCTAGTTAATTTACCGGCTGATGCTGGTTTAATCTAGATTGATTGGTTAGTAGGTACTGCTAAACATATTTATGAGGTGATTAAATGTTATCCTTGTTACCCTCAGCACATTGATATTACGTTGTACAACTTTTGTGTTCATTTGTCCTTTCCGAATTTTTTACACTGTGTAGCTTCTTACCTGCATTTACTTTAATTACATTCTATATGTACATATACCTCCCAGGTAATTAAATCTCACTTTGCATTTCATCTGTGTTAATTAAATTTTACCTCCTGCCTGTAAAAACTGCTTAAGGATATCCAGAAAAATTAGCAAATTAGTTTATTACCCTTAGCACAAATCAGGTAATTAACTTTAAAGTCGGAGTATCTAAATTGTGCAAAGGATAAATATTGGGGAAACATTCAGAACTGGACCATTTAGTTCGCTGTGTTTCATTAGTTTGCACCAGACTTGCGATTGTAATGGATCACGACTATTGCGTTCCGATCGATTATTCTTTGAAAAAGGATCGAAACAAATTGGAGGATGACAACTGCCAAGGAAGAAAAGCGTACGCTAAAGCCACAGAGAATGTAATCAGGTCAGCTGTGATTGAGAATATACAAAATAGTGAAGTAGACTCGAATCCAAATACTTATGTGCGTGTTTTGAAGGAAGCAACTACAAAATACAACATAAAATATGAATCAAACAATAATTCATCGGAGGACCTGGAACTGACGAGTGAAGAGTATACATACTATCCTTTTGCAAATCAGAATGATCTCGAACCGGATAGTGTGTATTGTACTAATCAAACATATATACGATACATATTATCAGACAATGCAGAGTATCGTCGTTTTGAACCAGTGGAACCAGCTACGCAATTTTCAAGTGTTAACATCAGTGAATATCACCGGAAGGATGAAGAAGCGATGGATCAAGTCTCTGATGATACGAAGGATGCTGAAAATTCTCCGCCCAGATATCGTCATCGGTATCATAGTCGGTTTTTGAATCGGGTAGCTATGACCAAGTTGGATTTTAAAGGTACGCCAAAATCTGGTGAGGTTGGTAGGCAATTGAATTCAATGCGCAGGAGAATAGATTTTGATGCAGAAGAAGACGAAAATAATTGAGAACCCTGTCAGGGTACGTGAAATTGTTATCGATTTTTGGGGGAGAATAGTTTCTGAATAAATTTTTAATTGCTAATCAGAAAAATATTGTTGTTTTGATTGGTTGGAAATTGGCGTAATATTTAGGCCTACTATTGTGAAACTCGTCCTGCAGGATTGGTGAAGGTTGTGCCTTTTCACCGTAGCATTCTTCCTCCTTCGGGTTACAAAAAGGGTAATGGAATTCATTCTCTGTGTTTTCAGGTTCACATTCATTTCTGGTTCCTTGAGAATGTGTGAATAGAGTCTTCATATTGGGCTGAAAAGCTAAAAATGTAACCATCACATCATTTCAGGATATTCTACTTCGGAGCATAGGAACAAAACCAAAAACAAAATTTATAGATGCCGCTTTTGTTATTGATGAGGCCGTTCTTAAGGCAAAAACTAATAAAATGCGAGTAAGAATTTATAAAAATAATTTCCGAATTTTTTACACTGTGTAGCTTCTTACCTGCATTTACTTTAATTACATTCTATATGTACATATACCTCCCAGGTAATTAAATCTCACTTTGCATTTCAACTGTGTTAATTAAATTTTACCTCCTGCCTGTAAAAACTGCTTAAGGATATCCAGAAAAATTAGCAAATTAGTTTATTACCCTTAGCACAAATCTGGTAATTAACTTTAAAGTCGGAGTATCTAAATTGTGCAAAGGATAAATATTGGGGAAACATTCAGAACTGCACCATTTAGTTCGCTGTGTTTCATTAGTTTGCACCAGACTTGCGATTGTAATGGATCACGACTATTGCGTTCCGATCGATTATTCTTTGAAAAAGGATCGAAACAAATTGGAGGATGACAACTGCCAAGGAAGAAAAGCGTACGTTAAAGCCACAGAGAATGTAATCAGGTCAGCTGTGATTGAGAATATACAAAATCGTGAAGTAGACTCGAATCCAAATACTTATGTGCGTGTTTTGAAGGAAGCAACTACAAAATACAACATAAAATATGAATCAAACAATAATTCATCGGAGGACCTGGAACTGACGAGTGAAGAGTATACATACTATCCTTTTGCAAATCAGAATGATCTCGATCCGGATAGTGTGTATTGTACTAATCAAACATATATACGATACATATTGGCAGACAATGCAGAGTATCGTCGTTTTGAACCAGTGGAACCAGCTACGGTATTTTCAAGTGTTAACATCAGTGAATATCACCGGAAGGATGAAGAAGCGATGGATCAAGTCTCTGATGATACGGAGGATGCTGAAAATTCACCGCCCAGATATCGTCATCGGTATCATAGTCGGTTTTTGAATCGGGTAGCTATGACCAAGTTGGATTTTAAGGGTACGCCAAAATCTGGTGAGGTTGGTAGGCAATTGAATTCAATGCGCAGGAGAATAGATTTTGATGCAGAAGAAGACGAAAATAATTGAGAACCCTGTCAGGGTACGTGAAATTGTTATCGATTTTTGGGGGAGAATAGTTTCTGAATAAATTTTTAATTGCTAATCAGAAAAATATTGTTGTTTTGATTGGTTGGAAATTGGCGTAATATTTAGGCCTACTATTGTGAAACTCGTCCTGCAGGATTGGTGAAGGTTGTGCCTTTTCACCGTAGCATTCTTCCTCCTTCGGGTTACAAAAAGGGTAATGGAATTCATTCTCTGTGTTTTCAGGTTCACATTCATTTCTGGTTCCTTGAGAATGTGTGAATAGAGTCTTCATATTGGGCTGAAAAGCTAAAAATGTAACCATCACATCATTTCAGGATATTCTACTTCGGAGCATAGGAACAAAACCAAAAACAAAATTTATAGATGCCGCTTTTGTTATTGATGAGGCCGTTCTTAAGGCAAAAACTAATAAAATGCGAGTAAGAATTTATAAAAATAATTTCCGAATTTTTTACACTGTGTAGCTTCTTACCTGCATTTACTTTAATTACATTCTATATGTACATATACCTCCCAGGTAATTAAATCTCACTTTGCATTTCAACTGTGTTAATTAAATTTTACCTCCTGCCTGTAAAAACTGCTTAAGGATATCCAGAAAAATTAGCAAATTAGTTTATTACCCTTAGCACAAATCAGGTAATTAACTTTAAAGTCGGAGTATCTAAATTGTGCAAAGGATAAATATTGGGGAAACATTCAGAACTGGACCATTTAGTTCGCTGTGTTTCATTAGTTTGCACCAGACTTGCGATTGTAATGGATCACGACTATTGCGTTCCGATCGATTATTCTTTGAAAAAGGATCGAAACAAATTGGAGGATGACAACTGCCAAGGAAGAAAAGCGTACGCTAAAGCCACAGAGAATGTAATCAGGTCAGCTGTGATTGAGAATATACAAAATCGTGAAGTAGACTCGAATCCAAATACTTATGTGCGTGTTTTGAAGGAAGCAACTACAAAATACAACATAAAATATGAATCAAACAATAATTCATCGGAGGACCTGGAACTGACGAGTGAAGAGTATACATACTATCCTTTTGCAAATCAGAATGATCTCGAACCGGATAGTGTGTATTGTACTAATCAAACATATATACGATACATATTATCAGACAATGTAGAGTATCGTCGTTTTGAACCAGTGGAACCAGCTACGCAATTTTCAAGTGTTAACATCAGTGAATATCACCGGAAGGATGAAGAAGCGATGGATCAAGTCTCTGATGATACGGAGGATGCTGAAAATTCACCGCTCAGATATCGTCATCGGTATCATAGTCGGTTTTTGAATCGGGTAGCTATGACCAAGTTGGATTTTAAGGGTACGCCAAAATCTGGTGAGGTTGGTAGGCAATTGAATTCAATGCGCAGGAGAATAGATTTTGATGCAGAATCAAACAATAATTCATCGGAGGACCTGGAACTGACGAGTGAAGAGTATACATACTATCCTTTTGCAAATCAGAATGATCTCGATCCGGATAGTGTGGGTTGTACTAATCAAACATATATACGATACATATTGTCAGACAATGCAGAGTATCGTCGTTTTGAACCAGTGGAACCAACTACGCAATTTTCAAGTGTTAACATCAGTGAATATCACCGGAAGGATGAAGAAGCGATGGATCAAGTCTCTGATGATACGGAGGATGCTGAAAATTCACCGCCCAGATATCGTCATCGGTATCATAGTCGGTTTTTGAATCGGGTAGCTATGACCAAGTTGGATTTTAAGGGTACGCCAAAATCTGGTGAGGTTGGTAGGCAATTGAATTCAATGCGCAGGAGAATAGATTTTGATGCAGAAGAAGACGAAAATAATTGAGAACCCTGTCAGGGTACGTGAAATTGTTATCGATTTTTGGGGGAGAATAGTTTCTGAATAAATTTTTAATTGCTAATCAGAAAAATATTGTTGTTTTGATTGGTTGGAAATTGGCGTAATATTTAGGCCTACTATTGTGAAACTCATCCTGCAGGATTGGTGAAGGTTGTGCCTTTTCACCGTAGCATTCTTCCTCCTTCGGGTTACAAAAAGGGTAATGGAATTCATTCTCTGTGTTTTCAGGTTCACATTCATTTCTGGTTCCTTGAGAATGTGTGAATAGAGTCTTCATATTGGGCTGAAAAGCTAAAAATGTAACCATCACATCATTTCAGGATATTCTACTTCGGAGCATAGGAACAAAACCAAAAACAAAATTTATAGATGCCGCTTTTGTTATTGATGAGGCCGTTCTTAAGGCAAAAACTAATAAAATGCGAGTAAGAATTTATAAAAATAATTTCCGAATTTTTTACACTGTGTAGCTTCTTACCTGCATTTACTTTAATTACATTCTATATGTACATATACCTCCCAGGTAATTAAATCTCACTTTGCATTTCAACTGTGTTAATTAAATTTTACCTCCTGCCTGTAAAAACTGCTTAAGGATATCCAGAAAAATTAGCAAATTAGTTTATTACCCTTAGCACAAATCAGGTAATTAACTTTAAAGTCGGAGTATCTAAATTGTGCAAAGGATAAATATTGGGGAAACATTCAGAACTGGACCATTTAGTTCGCTGTGTTTCATTAGTTTGCACCAGACTTGCGATTGTAATGGATCACGACTATTGCGTTCCGATCGATTATTCTTTGAAAAAGGATCGAAACAAATTGGAGGATGACAACTGCCAAGGAAGAAAAGCGTACGCTAAAGCCACAGAGAATGTAATCAGGTCAGCTGTGATTGAGAATATACAAAATCGTGAAGTAGACTCGAATCCAAATACTTATGTGCGTGTTTTGAAGGAAGCAACTACAAAATACAACATAAAATATGAATCAAACAATAATTCATCGGAGGACCTGGAACTGACGAGTGAAGAGTATACATACTATCCTTTTGCAAATCAGAATGATCTCGAACCGGATAGTGTGTATTGTACTAATCAAACATATATACGATACATATTATCAGACAATGCAGAGTATCGTCGTTTTGAACCAGTGGAACCAGCTACGCAATTTTCAAGTGTTAACATCAGTGAATATCACCGGAAGGATGAAGAAGCGATGGATCAAGTCTCTGATGATACGGAGGATGCTGAAAATTCACCGCTCAGATATCGTCATCGGTATCATAGTCGGTTTTTGAATCGGGTAGCTATGACCAAGTTGGATTTTAAGGGTACGCCAAAATCTGGTGAGGTTGGTAGGCAATTGAATTCAATGCGCAGGAGAATAGATTTTGATGCAGAATCAAACAATAATTCATCGGAGGACCTGGAACTGACGAGTGAAGAGTATACATACTATCCTTTTGCAAATCAGAATGATCTCGATCCGGATAGTGTGGGTTGTACTAATCAAACATGTATACGATACATATTGTCAGACAATGCAGAGTATCGTCGTTTTGAACCAGTGGAACCAACTACGCAATTTTCAAGTGTTAACATCAGTGAATATCACCGGAAGGATGAAGAAGCGATGGATCAAGTCTCTGATGATACGGAGGATGCTGAAAATTCACCGCCCAGATATCGTCATCGGTATCATAGTCGGTTTTTGAATCGGGTAGCTATGACCAAGTTGGATTTTAAGGGTACGCCAAAATCTGGTGAGGTTGGTAGGCAATTGAATTCAATGCGCAGGAGAATAGATTTTGATGCAGAAGAAGACGAAAATAATTGAGAACCCTGTCAGGGTACGTGAAATTGTTATCGATTTTTGGGGGAGAATAGTTTCTGAATAAATTTTTAATTGCTAATCAGAAAAATATTGTTGTTTTGATTGGTTGGAAATTGGCGTAATATTTAGGCCTACTATTGTGAAACTCATCCTGCAGGATTGGTGAAGGTTGTGCCTTTTCACCGTAGCATTCTTCCTCCTTCGGGTTACAAAAAGGGTAATGGAATTCATTCTCTGTGTTTTCAGGTTCACATTCATTTCTGGTTCCTTGAGAATGTGTGAATAGAGTCTTCATATTGGGCTGAAAAGCTAAAAATGTAACCATCACATCATTTCAGGATATTCTACTTCGGAGCATAGGAACAAAACCAAAAACAAAATTTATAGATGCCGCTTTTGTTATTGATGAGGCCGTTCTTAAGGCAAAAACTAATAAAATGCGAGTAAGAATTTATAAAAATAATTTCCGAATTTTTTACACTGTGTAGCTTCTTACCTGCATTTACTTTAATTACATTCTATATGTACATATACCTCCCAGGTAATTAAATCTCACTTTGCATTTCAACTGTGTTAATTAAATTTTACCTCCTGCCTGTAAAAACTGCTTAAGGATATCCAGAAAAATTAGCAAATTAGTTTATTACCCTTAGCACAAATCAGGTAATTAACTTTAAAGTCGGAGTATCTAAATTGTGCAAAGGATAAATATTGGGGAAACATTCAGAACTGGACCATTTAGTTCGCTGTGTTTCATTAGTTTGCACCAGACTTGCGATTGTAATGGATCACGACTATTGCGTTCCGATCGATTATTCTTTGAAAAAGGATCGAAACAAATTGGAGGATGACAACTGCCAAGGAAGAAAAGCGTACGCTAAAGCCACAGAGAATGTAATCAGGTCAGCTGTGATTGAGAATATACAAAATCGTGAAGTAGACTCGAATCCAAATACTTATGTGCGTGTTTTGAAGGAAGCAACTACAAAATACAACATAAAATATGAATCAAACAATAATTCATCGGAGGACCTGGAACTGACGAGTGAAGAGTATACATACTATCCTTTTGCAAATCAGAATGATCTCGAACCGGATAGTGTGTATTGTACTAATCAAACATATATACGATACATATTATCAGACAATGCAGAGTATCGTCGTTTTGAACCAGTGGAACCAGCTACGCAATTTTCAAGTGTTAACATCAGTGAATATCACCGGAAGGATGAAGAAGCGATGGATCAAGTCTCTGATGATACGGAGGATGCTGAAAATTCACCGCCCAGATATCGTCATCGGTATCATAGTCGGTTTTTGAATCGGGTAGCTATGACCAAGTTGGATTTTAAGGGTACGCCAAAATCTGGTGAGGTTGGTAGGCAATTGAATTCAATGCGCAGGAGAATAGATTTTGATGCAGAAGAAGACGAAAATAATTTTGAACCCTGTCAGGGTACGTGAAATTGTTATCGATTTTTGGGGGAGAATAGTTTCTGAATAAATTTTTAATTGCTAATCAGAAAAATATTGTTGTTTTGATTGGTTGGAAATTGGCGTAATATTTAGGCCTACTATTGTGAAACTCGTCCTGCAGGATTGGTGAAGGTTGTGCCTTTTCACCGTAGCATTCTTCCTCCTTCGGGTTACAAAAAGGGTAATGGAATTCATTCTCTGTGTTTTCAGGTTCACATTCATTTCTGGTTCCTTGAGAATGTGTGAATAGAGTCTTCATATTGGGCTGAAAAGCTAAAAATGTAACCATCACATCATTTCAGGATATTCTACTTCGGAGCATAGGAACAAAACCAAAAACAAAATTTATAGATGCCGCTTTTGTTATTGATGAGGCCGTTCTTAAGGCAAAAACTAATAAAATGCGAGTAAGAATTTATAAAAATAATTTCCGAATTTTTTACACTGTGTAGCTTCTTACCTGCATTTACTTTAATTACATTCTATATGTACATATACCTCCCAGGTAATTAAATCTCACTTTGCATTTCAACTGTGTTAATTAAATTTTACCTCCTGCCTGTAAAAACTGCTTAAGGATATCCAGAAAAATTAGCAAATTAGTTTATTACCCTTAGCACAAATCAGGTAATTAACTTTAAAGTCGGAGTATCTAAATTGTGCAAAGGATAAATATTGGGGAAACATTCAGAACTGGACCATTTAGTTCGCTGTGTTTCATTAGTTTGCACCAGACTTGCGATTGTAATGGATCACGACTATTGCGTTCCGATCGATTATTCTTTGAAAAAGGATCGAAACAAATTGGAGGATGACAACTGCCAAGGAAGAAAAGCGTACGCTAAAGCCACAGAGAATGTAATCAGGTCAGCTGTGATTGAGAATATACAAAATCGTGAAGTAGACTCGAATCCAAATACTTATGTGCGTGTTTTGAAGGAAGCAACTACAAAATACAACATAAAATATGAATCAAACAATAATTCATCGGAGGACCTGGAACTGACGAGTGAAGAGTATACATACTATCCTTTTGCAAATCAGAATGATCTCGATCCGGATAGTGTGGGTTGTACTAATCAAACATGTATACGATACATATTGTCAGACAATGCAGAGTATCGTCGTTTTGAACCAGTGGAACCAACTACGCAATTTTCAAGTGTTAACATCAGTGAATATCACCGGAAGGATGAAGAAGCGATGGATCAAGTCTCTGATGATACGGAGGATGCTGAAAATTCACCGCCCAGATATCGTCATCGGTATCATAGTCGGTTTTTGAATCGGGTAGCTATGACCAAGTTGGATTTTAAGGGTACACCAAAATCTGGTGAGGTTGGTAGGCAATTGAATTCAATGCGCAGGAGAATAGATTTTGATGCAGAAGAAGACGAAAATAATTGAGAACCCTGTCAGGGTACGTGAAATTGTTATCGATTTTTGGGGGAGAATAGTTTCTGAATAAATTTTTAATTGCTAATCAGAAAAATATTGTTGTTTTGATTGGTTGGAAATTGGCGTAATATTTAGGCCTACTATTTTGAAACTCGTCCTGCAGGATTGGTGAAGGTTGTGCCTTTTCACCGTAGCATTCTTCCTCCTTCGGGTTACAAAAAGGGTAATGGAATTCATTCTCTGTGTTTTCAGGTTCACATTCATTTCTGGTTCCTTGAGAATGTGTGAATAGAGTCTTCATATTGGGCTGAAAAGCTAAAAATGTAACCATCACATCATTTCAGGATATTCTACTTCGGAGCATAGGAACAAAACCAAAAACAAAATTTATAGATGCCGCTTTTGTTATTGATGAGGCCGTTCTTAAGGCAAAAACTAATAAAATGCGAGTAAGAATTTATAAAAATAATTTCCGAATTTTTTACACTGTGTAGCTTCTTACCTGCATTTACTTTAATTACATTCTATATGTACATATACCTCCCAGGTAATTAAATCTCACTTTGCATTTCAACTGTGTTAATTAAATTTTACCTCCTGCCTGTAAAAACTGCTTAAGGATATCCAGAAAAATTAGCAAATTAGTTTATTACCCTTAGCACAAATCAGGTAATTAACTTTAAAGTCGGAGTATCTAAATTGTGCAAAGGATAAATATTGGGGAAACATTCAGAACTGGACCATTTAGTTCGCTGTGTTTCATTAGTTTGCACCAGACTTGCGATTGTAATGGATCACGACTATTGCGTTCCGATCGATTATTCTTTGAAAAAGGATCGAAACAAATTGGAGGATGACAACTGCCAAGGAAGAAAAGCGTACGCTAAAGCCACAGAGAATGTAATCAGGTCAGCTGTGATTGAGAATATACAAAATCGTGAAGTAGACTCGAATCCAAATACTTATGTGCGTGTTTTGAAGGAAGCAACTACAAAATACAACATAAAATATGAATCAAACAATAATTCATCGGAGGACCTGGAACTGACGAGTGAAGAGTATACATACTATCCTTTTGCAAATCAGAATGATCTCGAACCGGATAGTGTGTATTGTACTAATCAAACATATATACGATACATATTATCAGACAATGCAGAGTATCGTCGTTTTGAACCAGTGGAACCAGCTACGCAATTTTCAAGTGTTAACATCAGTGAATATCACCGGAAGGATGAAGAAGCGATGGATCAAGTCTCTGATGATACGGAGGATGCTGAAAATTCACCGCTCAGATATCGTCATCGGTATCATAGTCGGTTTTTGAATCGGGTAGCTATGACCAAGTTGGATTTTAAGGGTACGCCAAAATCTGGTGAGGTTGGTAGGCAATTGAATTCAATGCGCAGGAGAATAGATTTTGATGCAGAATCAAACAATAATTCATCGGAGGACCTGGAACTGACGAGTGAAGAGTATACATACTATCCTTTTGCAAATCAGAATGATCTCGATCCGGATAGTGTGGGTTGTACTAATCAAACATATATACGATACATATTGTCAGACAATGCAGAGTATCGTCGTTTTGAACCAGTGGAACCAACTACGCAATTTTCAAGTGTTAACATCAGTGAATATCACCGGAAGGATGAAGAAGCGATGGATCAAGTCTCTGATGATACGGAGGATGCTGAAAATTCACCGCCCAGATATCGTCATCGGTATCATAGTCGGTTTTTGAATCGGGTAGCTATGACCAAGTTGGATTTTAAGGGTACGCCAAAATCTGGTGAGGTTGGTAGGCAATTGAATTCAATGCGCAGGAGAATAGATTTTGATGCAGAAGAAGACGAAAATAATTGAGAACCCTGTCAGGGTACGTGAAATTGTTATCGATTTTTGGGGGAGAATAGTTTCTGAATAAATTTTTAATTGCTAATCAGAAAAATATTGTTGTTTTGATTGGTTGGAAATTGGCGTAATATTTAGGCCTACTATTGTGAAACTCGTCCTGCAGGATTGGTGAAGGTTGTGCCTTTTCACCGTAGCATTCTTCCTCCTTCGGGTTACAAAAAGGGTAATGGAATTCATTCTCTGTGTTTTCAGGTTCACATTCATTTCTGGTTCCTTGAGAATGTGTGAATAGAGTCTTCATATTGGGCTGAAAAGCTAAAAATGTAACCATCACATCATTTCAGGATATTCTACTTCGGAGCATAGGAACAAAACCAAAAACAAAATTTATAGATGCCGCTTTTGTTATTGATGAGGCCGTTCTTAAGGCAAAAACTAATAAAATGCGAGTAAGAATTTATAAAAATAATTTCCGAATTATTTACACTGTGTAGCTTCTTACCTGCATTTACTTTAATTACATTCTATATGTACATATACCTCCCAGGTAATTAAATCTCACTTTGCATTTCAACTGTGTTAATTAAATTTTACCTCCTGCCTGTAAAAACTGCTTAAGGATATCCAGTAAAATTAGCAAATTAGTTTATTACCCTTAGCACAAATCAGGTAATTAACTTTAAAGTCGGAGTATCTAAATTGTGCAAAGGATAAATATTGGGGAAACATTCAGAACTGGACCATTTAGTTCGCTGTGTTTCATTAGTTTGCACCAGACTTGCGATTGTAATGGATCACGACTATTGCGTTCCGATCGATTATTCTTTGAAAAAGGATCGAAACAAATTGGAGGATGACAACTGCCAAGGAAGAAAAGCGTACGCTAAAGCCACAGAGAATGTAATCAGGTCAGCTGTGATTGAGAATATACAAAATCGTGAAGTAGACTCGAATCCAAATACTTATGTGCGTGTTTTGAAGGAAGCAACTACAAAATACAACATAAAATATGAATCAAACAATAATTCATCGGAGGACCTGGAACTGACGAGTGAAGAGTATACATACTATCCTTTTGCAAATCAGAATGATCTCGATCCGGATAGTGTGGGTTGTACTAATCAAACATATATACGATACATATTGTCAGACAATGCAGAGTATCGTCGTTTTGAACCAGTGGAACCAACTACGCAATTTTCAAGTGTTAACATCAGTGAATATCACCGGAAGGATGAAGAAGCGATGGATCAAGTCTCTGATGATACGGAGGATGCTGAAAATTCACCGCCCAGATATCGTCATCGGTATCATAGTCGGTTTTTGAATCGGGTAGCTATGACCAAGTTGGATTTTAAGGGTACGCCAAAATCTGGTGAGGTTGGTAGGCAATTGAATTCAATGCGCAGGAGAATAGATTTTGATGCAGAAGAAGACGAAAATAATTGAGAACCCTGTCAGGGTACGTGAAATTGTTATCGATTTTTGGGGGAGAATAGTTTCTGAATAAATTTTTAATTGCTAATCAGAAAAATATTGTTGTTTTGATTGGTTGGAAATTGGTGTAATATTTAGGCCTACTATTGTGAAACTCGACCTGCAGGGTTGTGCCTTTTCACCGTAGCATTCTTCCTCCTTCGGGTTACAAAAAGGGTAATGGAATTCATTCTCTGTGTTTTCAGGTTCACATTCATTTCTGGTTACTTGAGAGTGTTTGAATAGAGTCTACATATTGGGCTGAAAAGCTAAAAATGTAACCATCACATCATTTCAGGATATTCTACTTCGGAGCATAGGAACAAAACCAAAATTTATAGATGCCGCTTTTGTTATTGATGAGGCCGTTCTTAAGGCAAAAACTAATAAAATGCGAGTAAGAAAGTCTTTTATATAGAAATAAATAAAGGTAAATATCATTTAATGCTTCATCTTCAGTAATTATTTTTACACATAAATGGAATTAATTCGAACCACATAACTAAATCTGTATTGGCTTCCGTACTAAAAAAGTACTTTAAACAAGAATTCAACAAGTTTCACGACCTTTTTCTGTACGTTGAACTTGAATTGGAAAATTCACAAGATTCATGCGTTTAACTTCAAGATTCCTTGTATTTTCCTAACAAATTCACGTCCTAGATCAATCAATCGTGATGCAAGCCTTTAAATCAATTGATTTCGACAATTTCCGTTATGAATCATTGATAACATTAAGTTTCACGCAACAAATAGCGATTCCATCGAGAATACTAAATACAACGATAGCATTTCTTTGTACAACAAGGATACTGGATGCGCAACCAAGTAGAAGATTGTCTATTTCTTAATTCTAATCACGTTTCAATTATTGTTCGCTATATCTATATGTTTAGTATGTAAAGTTTCACCTCATGGATGTACTTTTTATCTCAATCCTAGCAAACGGATCACCTCCTTTTCTTAACATATTCGCCGTAGAGGATAAACATTGGTAGTCAGCTTGGTTGAAATTTTCCATTTGCCATACTTTGGCAAACATCGAAATATTAAGTTCTGTCGAATCGACTGAAAGATTTGTAGATATTTGTTTGTCAGGCGTGTGAAGCGCAAAAGGATAAATTCCTTTTTCCTATCGTATCGTCATCATCATTTTAAATACCACGACACTTTGCTTTCAACGAGATCGCCATAAATTACTGAGTTTCCCCACACTGGCTTCACGGGGGCTACGGAAACTCCGCAAGGATTGATAGGATGGAGTAGGCACAAGGCAGGATTTACATACTTGAGTTCTAACATCTAACAGCACAAGTAGCAGCAACGGCAACAGCGAAGGTGTTTGCATTTGATGATGGTGTCAGAAGGTGCTGTCTCAAAAGCCATGTGAGATTACAAAATTTCTTCTTCACGTAATGGAATTTATGTTCAGGGATTTCAGGGTGTCATTAGAAGAACGATGGGAATTTTAAAGCAGGAACTGTATATTGTGGCGTGTGCAAAAGGGTATAGTATATAGCAAGCAGCAAAGTGGATGAGGAGGCTTAAGGATTTGTTGGAATTGAAATGGCTTGTAATGTGTTTTATATAAGATTAAGGGTGTAAGTTGTTATAATTGGTAGGAATGAAAGTTTGAGGTAAATGAAATTCGGTTATGTAATTTCAACGTTTTGAGGTTTTCCTGTAGCACGAATCGCATTTATTTTATGCCGGAAGTAAGGTGAAATGCGAGCACAAATGTGTAGCTTTAATGGAGCAAGTGGAGCTTTGGGCATGAGTGCCTTTTGATTTAATTTAAATTTTTTTGGAGTAAATAAGATTTAAAGTGATATCTGTTCTTTACTGGAAAAAAATTAAAAATAATTAACTTGATTTAATTATTATTACTTTTATTAATTAATTATTTAAAAAATACTTTCAATATGAGCAAACCATTTTAACTAAAGATTTGATCAAGGGGTTCAATTTTGAATCAAGGGATTAATGCCATCGATGTAAGTGTGAATGGTGGCTATTGCGGAATATAAGTGGACAAGGTGCTCTCACCGAGCCTGAGGAGTAAGACATAACGGAAAACCGCAAAGGAAAACCATAGGAACCAGTTATTGCTGTCGTTTTTAGGTCGACTAACCACTGAAGCAAGGACTGAAATACAGCTTAAACAAGGGACTGGAAAAAATGAACGTAGGGTTAGCTGCGGACTTGAAAACAGGTCGAAAAGGTTGAAGACTTTATTGAGCCGTTCTGTCCGGTTGTCGAGGTCTAACGATAATAGACCTCGACTATGAAAACCTCAACGAACAGGAAGCTCTACTACCCAAGTTAGAAGCGATCCTGGAAACCATAACATACCTCAAAGTTAAAATGGGGTGAGGCCGACATCAGACCCTATAGTTGTGATACCTAAAACGAGAAGCAATCTTTGACATATCTGAAGACATTCATTAGTAAATTAAGCAAAACTTTGGAATGCGTGGTACAAATCATCTCATGGATCGATTTCCAGCATATATATACTGTTGATGTTTTTATACTTGAAACGAAACAAACGCTGAAGTGAGCATGTGATTTATCTTAGCTTCATAGACCGGCACACCAAACGTAATAATGACAACTATTTATACTGAAGGACACAAATAAAGGAGCAATACTTGCGCTGGGAGAATGTGGATACATTTAAGTGAGCAAAGGTGCGTCTTAGCTAGGGCTTGACATTGACGGTTGGCTTGAGTCCTGCATGGCTAGGTGTTTCCAAAATTCGTTAGATTACCCAATTTTTTTGGGGAGCGGCTCGTCGTGACATGTTCAAAATGGGTTACATCTTTGGTAACAGTTACTCTCGTGCTAAAATTTCAAGCTCAAAAACAGCAAACTGAAGGCATCAAGAAGGTTCGTATACCTTGATTCATTTGAATATAAGAACCTTCGTCAAAGCCAATGGATTGTATAAGTGTGTAGGAATCTTTTGGAACCGTTTTCATCGGCTCCTGTTTCATCTCGTCTTCGCTCGCTAGGATATGACCGAATGTAGTGAATTTCTCGAAAGACGCCTGCTATGTTTCGTGTTGTTTTTCCCTTTTAGATGAAGATCTCCGCATGCTCGCGATTTATATTTTTGAAGTATGTTATTTATTTTGAAAGATCCTGTCTGGTTACAAAGGTGCAATGTTCCACTTCTATTCGGAAAATACCTCATTTTCTCTCAGAAAATAAACAACCGCGCTTCCCCAGCCGGAAAATCGAAATAAAGGCGAAAGTAATTTTTCTTTACATTTAAAAAAAAATAAAAGCTGCCTTAACAACCTTAAAAAAGTGGCGAAAAATGTTTGGCTGTCGGTATTATAACAAAGCGCACGGATTCATTTTATTATTATTATTATTGAAAAGGACCGGAAAATCATTTTCCAGAATTTTTTAAGATATATTTCAATTCAGTTGTAGTTTGGTGTACACCTTTCCCTGTAAAGAATGTAAAAATAATCTAATTTTAGCATTTACATCAGCTGAATATCATGTACAAACCCTTAAAAACAATATCCTTCAATTTTATCATTTGTGATATTTTCCTCCTTTTTTCGCCCAAAACGATTTCAAAATGAAAATAAACATTGCTCTCCTCAATTTACTTCCATTCATCACGTTTGCCTTTAAAGATTCAGTTAATTAGTTTGGGGGTAAGTTTACTACCACCCACAACATTAATTTGTTGTGAAAGAGGGGGGGGGGAAAGGTGAGGTGGATATTCGTCGAAAAAATAAGGAAACATAAATGGTAGAGGGAGAAATTTACACAGTGATGGAGGTGCTTAATATCTCATTGTATTTCAATTCACCTTGAAAAACGCACACAAAAAGGAGCAACATCTATAAGCAACGCAACAACGCGATAATGATAATAATGACAATGAGCATTTTGTAAGAACTTTCAGTCAATTCGCCATAAACACTCGTGTATTGAAATGCTAAAGGTGAATGTGAGAAAACGTTTTAAGGAATGGTTTCCTGTAGAAATGAGGGAGTATATGGACGAAAAATGTATTTTAAGCTCAATCGTTTTGAAATTTTTGGTTCGGAAAATCGTATAAATAAAGTCAGTTAAAATTAATTAATTCACAAAAATAAATGTATCAATTAAAAATATTCGTTGATTAATCAGTGATATGAAAAAAAATATTGACAAAAAAAAAAAAATCAATAGGACAAAAGCTTTTAAAATGAGAAATAAATTTTACTGTGCAAATCCGAAGAACGAATCGACCCGAATTCACCTCAATTCACTCTACATTGCTATTAAAGGATATTCTTTGTGGCTAAGCGGATCGGATAAATTCTTGGAAAACTCTCATTTGTTGTCTTATCGTCATTCCACGTGGAATGATTGAACGCTTAGGCCTAGAACAGCAAGCAATCAAACTGTATAAAGTGTTACCAAGTATCAAAAGGAGACAAGATATCTGTCTTATCTCTACCCGAAGTAAATCCAGCTAAATTGACTCGATGGAAAATTTATTTAAAGGTTCTTGCTACCTGCAATTTCCAGTAACATGATTTTCATTTTAAACATCTATCTAACCTGCTACTTTTCTGCTATGTTTCGATTCAAGGATATATGGAAAACAGGACGAAAAACGCAACTTTGTAACAGGCACGCCATATTCAACCATGTATCGCAGCAAATGCTCCAAAGTTTAGAAGGTAAGACTATAATTTCATCGCCAATCGACAAAAAAGTTTATACCCTGCCTTACCTTACACACGAAGATCCTTATTTTTATGAGGGTAATAAAATGGCACTTAGGATATGGTCACATGATTCTCCACAATGTAACATTGTTAAGATTCTATTTTGGTGAAGAGCAGCACAGGAACGACAGAGATGGTAATGAAGGTGGAAGGGAGGGGTGGGCGTTGCGGATTCTGGTGGCACGAGAAAGTACGGCGAGTACGCGTTGCAGAATGAATTATTAAACAGGACCATTTTCCTGTTAATTGGACAATTGGTGAAAGTCATACATACAATTTTACTCCAGGGATAGATTGAGTTTCGGATGGTGGAATGGAAACGGCCAGTTGGGTTATTTATTCGTAACAATTTCATTATTGTTCAGCAATTTAAGAGGTTCCGGATAAGTTTCGAAATAATTTATCAGTTACCAATGGTTGGAGTGAGAAATTGGTAATGATAATGAGGAAGTTAGATGGAAATGCGAAAGTAAATTGATTTGGAAACGTTTGATTAATTGCTTTTGGGTTAAAGACATCGAAGATTAAAGAGTGAAGACAATTATTTGGGTGCTTCGAGGGAATGTTGAAAACTTTAAACGGGACAAATAATTATTTTGGTATGTAGGATGATTGGATTTTGTACGTGAGGTCCTTAAATCATTTTTAACAGTCTTCTCCTGACCCTACGTTCGCTTACACTAATTATGCTGACTTCAGGAAGCTAGCATCAGTCTTTCGATGCGGTGCAAAACGAAATTGCTGGAGGCGGTCGCGCTAGGGCTTTTGGCAGCCTTAACCGTGGTTCAAGATTCACCAAGCATTAGTGTGATGCGACGTTTAGCTAGCCAGTATAAGCTAAGTTAACAACCCTAATTTTACAAAACCCATATAAAGATAGTTTTATGGTTCCATACACTGAGGAGAATCATAAAAAAAAAAAACAGTTAAATAGTTGTCAAATACTAAGATAAAAAAGAACAAAAAATGTAATGTCGGCAACGTCACGGTAATACGGTCAAACAACGACTAATTCTCACAAGAACTTTTGTGAGACAAATTCGAGTGTCTAACTGTTCTTTCTTCTTTCAAAATATTATCTCACAGGCTGGCAGTTAAGTTTTGAATTATAATCATCATTAAAAATATTGAAATAATTAAGATAAAACAGAAATAATAAAAATATTTCAAATCTCAATCTACAACAAAAGTATATTCTGTATAAATCAGAATATTGGAATATATCAATCTTGTACTGATGTCTACCCATCCCTAGCGACTCAGCTTCGAAATATTCTGATTATAATCAAGATGCATTAGTAGACTCAAGTTCACTCATAATAAATACTGTCTGCAAGTACATTGCAGCTATGGTGGAATCTGTTGCCGACAAGTGTTTGAATTTTCTTATCGCTTCTAATGGGTGGATCATCTTGAATTAAATCTTCGATACTGATAAGACAGTAAGTGCTTGTTCATTCTGTTCTTGTTATACTGTTCGCCAGTGCTTCTTCGAAAAATTTGTGAATCTGTTTCGCATTTTAAACGTGAATTATGCGATTTAAAATAATCCTTCTGTTATTAGCGACGCTCTGTATTTTTGCATTCGTTTCAACGAAAGCTGAAGGAATGACTTTCTCATTTGAGCTTGGGGACATTGTAAGTATGGTATTGCTAATAAATATATAATACATTCAAAGGAATCTTATCGTATTCAGGCTAATAATGTGAGGAAAGTTGTCAGCAAGCTCAACAAAGGCTTTACATTGTACGAGAGTGTGGGTAACTTCCTTAATGGAAAAGACTGGCTACCAGAAGAAGAGGAAATAAAAAATTCGTAACATTCTTTTTAATCCTTTTTTTTATTTTTTTTTATTTATAAATAGCTTATTTAATACAGTTAAGTGTGGCATTTCATGCTGTTCGAAAATTTAATGAAGTAAAAATTAAAATATTAAACATCTTCTTGCACCGGTTTTACTTTGTCGCCGCCAGCATCTTTCAGGAGATTGTTTGCTAAGCTCCTGAATAGGATTTTCATATAAAATGCTTAGTGAAAAGTTTGCATTCACGACGGGCATATAATCTAACAAAATTCCTGGGCGAGATTGTTTCCTTAGACGTGGCGTTGCTAACATGTTGCTCTTTGGTTTCTTCTGAATCAATTGGTGTTTCCTCGGATTTAGGTTGACTGGGAAAATCGGACCTGAACTCCCCTCAATTGGGTTGACATCAATAATACGACTAGTCTTGGAGACTACTTTCTCCCTTGGGTCGACACTGGATGACTGACTTTGATCTTGTTGAGTAGTTTTGTTTGGCTGAATGTTGCTCTCCTTAATATCGTTGAAAATTATTCTCTTCTTATTCGCAGTTTGTTGGTTGCTATCGTATTTTCGCTCAAGTTTGTTTACACACAGACTCAGTTTGAAAAAGTCCAATCTGAACAAGAGATATAACAGAGTTCCACTGAAGGTCCACAAAGCAAACAGGATGTAAGTTAAAACGCAATCGAACATTTTTGATGAAACCTGAATTTCTGCCTACTTTACTGACTGACAATTTACCTTGAAATGTTGCTGAACTTCGAATTCTTCTCAATTTTATAAGCCGCAGTTCGTCCTTTGTTTACCGAAAAATTCTGCATACCTGGAAACACGACAATTAACTCACAGGGTATGACTCAGATATTATTACAGTGAAATCATCTGTGACTCACTAATTGCCCGGAGTGATACAGTCATGAACTTTGGACCAGATTGCCGAATATCCTTTTATGTACATTTTATGATTTGTTTTGAATATTTTACGTTACATTTTTAAGAAGACTTTAATTAAGACTAATGATGTGAAAATTAGAAATGTTGTATGTGTAATTGGGAGTATACATTTAGGGATTTTTTTATGAATATTTAATTATACTGAAGCAACAGCAGTTTTTTTGGCAATTATTATTCGGCAACTCAAATTTTTATAGAATTTAAACGTATTTTATGTTATCAATTTTTTAGTTATTTCTCTTATCGTTACTGATAAAATTCATGAAATTTTGATTGACGGCATCAATTCTCCTGATAACGTTAACACATACAAGACGTTTAAATTTTCAAAGATTAACCCGTTACGTCTTTTACGGCTTGAATTGCGAAAAAAGGTCTTCTCTCTCGATTTTACCTCCCTTTCAGCCTTCCTCACGGCTACCCAGTGCTACCAAACCATATTTTAATTATAAAGCCAACAAAATATTTGGATTTCTAGCTTCCATTTGATACCTCGTTCGAGGACATCGGACAAAATTGAGGTTTTTGGTCTGGTTTTTAGGCAAGGCTAAACCCTTGCTATTTTTTCAGGTGAAATTTCGAAAAATTTTCTTTTCTTGATTCCGCACCTGATTATCATTGTACATTATTATTAGGCTGCGTTGACCCCATCCAGCACTACCAAACGACTCGGAAATCGTGTTTAACGTCCAATTTACCAACGGTTGTATTGCCTTTCTCCCACCCTTCCTCACGGCCACCAAATATAACTAAACAAATTTAAATTATTGCATCAAAATATTCAAAATATGAGCTTTAATTTGATACCTCGTTCGATGAAATTGGAGGAAATTGAGATTTTTGGTGAATATTTTGGTAAGCCTAACATCCCTTGTGACTCAAATTTCGTGAAAAATTCATATCTTTTAAATGTCAAAATAAGCGGTTTGCTGGATTCGTTTTATGATTTTATTTAGGAATCTCAAAAAATTCAGCCGCGGTCGTTTTCCATCATCATCTTTTATCGAGTCACTGACTAGACCTTAAAAATTTAGTGTTTATCTGTTTGCATGAGACAAAACGATCGATTGCAATGAAAATTGGCCATCATCATCCATGGCGCGACAGTCTAAGTCGAGCCACAGTCTCCCAAAATTCGACCATAGTCGTGAAAAATTAATTTTGAAATATAATTTTGGCAGTGCATAAAAAAATATTGGCTTGATTATTGTCTTGTAGGCGTGACCATTATTTTCCGACGGTTCAATCCTAGGAGCACTTGGCTGATTGTCCAGCTGGTTCATTTTCATCAGAACTATCTAAATCTGAAAATACACCCGTGTAAAACAGTTAGATCTACTTGTCATCAATTAATGATAACGTAACCGGGAGTTTTATTTTTAGGATTATTACAATGCTTTAGTGCTTAGGTTGGTTTTCTTAGGAATGCCCTTGGCGAGAAATAAAAATGACATTTCATCTTAATTGACATGGAAAGGGATTCAGCTTTTAGCAATGTGTGCGCTTTTGTAGGATGCGTTAAGTCACAGCTCGTACCGAATCGGACTCAGTTTAAGCGCAAATCATTAGGGATGGGGGCATGGTTTATTTGAGGATACGGTGAGACCTAATAAAATTCAACTGAGATCTTCAGTGAGCATGGATAATTCCCTGTACCACCTGCAAAAAGTCTAAAAGACCATATCCTTCAATTTTTTATTCTGCGGGAGAAGTGTGGACTATGCATACGACACCTTTTTCAAGTGCCCATGGGAAGAAATCTTGAACTCTCTCCGGGCAGTGTAGACATTTCTCGCTCGCTCTGACGAAGAAAAGTATCTTGGACTGCTGTTTGATGCAGAGGGAAGGCAGGTCAAAATCTTCGTTTCCTCAGTATTTTCAATAGCATCTTTCATCGCCTTCATTCTCCCCAACTGAAAAAAGCGATTTCTCTATCTGATAGCAAAAACTGACGAGAAAAAGGAGGCATAGCTCGACGTTTGTGCCAAGAAGTTTCAGACTTGGTTCTCAGTGAGACAGGTGAACTGTTTCCAAGGGAGTGCAGTAGCCTGCTGTGAGTCACTGATAAGGTAGTATATTTTAATCCATGAATTTTGACTAACAGATAGATAAAGGAATGAACTACGAGCTGATGTCACTTTCGTGTAAAGCCAAAACTTAGTTTTTCATTTTAATTGATAAACATAATTTTCTTAGTAATTAATAATCCAATGATAGCGGATCAGAATATAATCAGGTATGGTTCAGAATTAAAAAGAATGAAAGATGAGCTCCTATAAATTGTTGATCGTTCCAAATTTATCGGTTTTTAAAGTTAGATAGTTATAGCGCAAAGTCAGTTTGTTAATATTTGTCGCAGACGAAACATTTGAAGGAACTGAACAATATGTGGTCATATATTTTTATTGCTCTTATTATTTTGATTGCTGTACTAATCGCATATTCTTACGTGAAGCGAATATGGAGTAAGTTTCAATACAATCTTTTTTTTAAGAGTACAATAATCCAAAATTATTTCTAGATAAGTTATTGTCACTAACAGGACTTAATTTGTTGGGGTCTGTTGCTGGTGTAGCGATCAGCACTCCTTTGAACTTATTGAATTTTGGGAAGAAGATTATCAAACCAGACTGAAATGAAGAAGATCATCAAGGCCACCGTTTATTTTAAATAATTTATTTTTATTGTTATTGAAATGAAAGTGTAAAGTAATAAATTAACAATTGGTGATTGGCGATGGAAAGTTCTTATACTAACAATCTTCTGCGTGCTCCATAATTAATCCAGTCTTGATTCGTTATCATCAAATTTTTTCGTACAGATGGTCTGATTTGTAGTTGGTGTCCTTTTTGGTTTGTTATATTGCATGTTTCAACTGCGGCTCGGATCAACTTGGGCGTTTCACTATATTTCTTATGGTCGCAGGATTTCAACGAACGGAAATAATAATAATTATATTCGTTATCATCATCACTGTAGTCTTGAAGGACTCTAGTGTTGCTTTGATTTCTTATGATTGGGTTTGTTTTTTTGTATGATTTATTGGTTTTACATGAAATTAATAAAATTATTGATAAATTTAAAAGGAAAACGTATAAAATTGTAAGTATGCAAAGCATTTTAAAAATGTTGACTCTTAGTGTCAGTAGGAATATTGGAATGTGTACAATTTTTTATCGACATCCTTTTATATAGCATGGCTGTAGTTGTATTTATTTATATCCTTTTGTGTAGGAATTACATAAAGACTTATTCTGCCAATGGACTTTGTCTCACCTTTTGGGCGTGACCAATTTCGAGCTAAATCCATGTTGAAATCGTAAACCAGATCGTAACATTGAAAAATCGCAGCGAGTTTGACCTTTACTCTGTTTGTTAGGAAAAGTATTTGATGCATGAGTCATACTTATCCTTGCAAAAGTAGACATTGGAATATGAAAGGATCTTTTTGAGTACATGTAAATAAATTTTGAAAATCTAGAAAACAGAATACATTAAGATGAAAAACGAGTCTTTAGACATCTGAAAATAAAATCACATAAAGATGGATATAATTAATTTGCTTTTGTTTTCGATAGTCTGAAGAATGGAGAACCGGAGAATGATTGATATTGTTTTCTTTCGTTACGAAGATAGTATATGTAATTTGTAAAATTAGCTAGAATTACTTGTCCTTTATTTGGAATCCGTAAGTCTGACGGCCGGCAAAAATCATCTCTGGTCCCGATATCCTTGTTTAAGTTTCAATCGCACACCTTTCGCTATGAAAGGACAAACTAAGAAAACGCAAAAACGAACAGAAATAGTTCAAACGGTCTATTCGATGAAAGTAAGTAATGTTCAATTTAAGGAGACATTTATGTGAAGAATTTTTTCACAAACTAAAAAAGTTGGGAAGTCCTAAAAATAGTTTTGTATGTCTTTTATATAGAACAGTTCACATTTGCGTACTTATTGCATAAAAAACCAATAGGTAAGCTAGGAATGGGCAATTGTCTGATTTTTTTTTCGTTCTACTAACATTCTTGCTCCTTGTTTGGTGCCATTCTCTTCTATTTCAATGGATTTGGTCCTTACCACTTCTTTTTAATAAGGCTTAATTGCTTTACTGAAAGCATCAAAGGCCAGAGATGAAACAGTTGATCGATATCCTTCCAATAAATTCTTTACTTCAAATATAAATCCTTGCAACTCTCACTTAACGCTGATGTTTGGAACCCAAAAACAGACAAGAGTATTATTTTACAAATCCCTTGGTATTATTTTAAGTCGGGTATAAAACCAATTTCAGTTAGCTCAATGGAATGATTCACGGAAGATCCTGCGTGAATGTCAGAACCTACAAGAATAGTTCCGTAAAACGGGCTGCCATGTTTTCGAAGTTAAGAGTATGTAGGTCTGAAGAGCCTCAATTTCTGCCCCTTGAAGTTCGCTGGGAGGATTGTTTTGATTGCTTTAAGGACATGTTGCGTTTCTTTGGAAACATCATAGGCTTGTGCTTGAAAAAAAAAAAACAACATTGGAAATAAAATTGGATTGAATTTCGACAGTAAAAATCTCGATCAAATAAAAGGAGTCACCTGGACAATATTTACTGGGGTTTGTTGACTTGCTTGCTTCCTTGGATTTATATAACATAACTTCAGGATACTAGTTATATGGGGTACTTACAACAAACACCTTGAATTGTGCGAGTCATAAGTGGGAAATAAATAATAGAGAATTAAACAGTAACATTATGATAACAGGAAAAATAAAAAAAGCACACCAAAACGACAGTATGTTGTCATGATGACTGTTCTCTTTCGTCAGAAATTGAGTTCCAAAATATATCAAAATAGTTTTAATATTTTTCAACAAAAATGAAATTTGTCACTTTTATAAATTATGGTGATGGCATTGAATGAATTTTTTCTGTAAATCAATTCAAATCGAAAATTTCTTTATGATTCATATCGAATAAAGTTAATCGCTTGATTATGATGAATTATCGAGAATCAGTTTATATCCTTATACTTAACCAAAGTTAAGCATGATATCTAATCGAAAAAATCTAAGTGCCTCAAAGCTGTAGTTTTTTGCTTATAAATATTGATAAATTCTATTCTGATTGTATTATTAGCGTTTAGTATAGCTTTTTCATCAGTTGTTGCATATCCTTCATCGCTAGAGCATTCAGTTGTTCCATATCCTAAAAATGTATATAATCGGTGCCTTTATTATTTTAATCGTTTTCCTATATGGCCTGTATAGTGTAAAAAATATTAATATGGGTGAGTGTAATATAAAATAAAATATAATATTAAGGATTATGAAACTATCAGAAAAATTCATTTCAGATGAGCCTAAAGATGAATCAAAAGTATCTCAAGTCGTTGAAGGGATCAAAGATAATTTCGTAGGAATCGTTGAATTACCGAGTAGTGAAATATTGGAAGAAAAAATCAGGAATACAAAGGAAACTTTAGTCAACACAGGCAAAAAGCTTTTCGAAACATTTAGTCCCTTAAAAGAGGATTAACGCATCACAAATCGACTACAGTCAAAGATATGGACGATACGGTTTTTATTTAATTTTTTTCGGTTTTCTATCGCGATAAATAGCAATAAATTGGTGTATAGTTTTGAGTTAGTGTATTTTTTTTTTTAATTTTACGTTAATTTTACCATTTATTCTTTGTTAATTTCAATTTATTCATTGATTTCGCAAATTTAATTTCATTTCATTGTCACAATTTTAATGGCTGTGCTAATTCCGGTCGTGGTCAATTTTGTTAGGCTAGTACCGATTGGAAATAATCGAATTTTTCGGCATAATCTTTAATTCTTCCAGACCCGCAATGTTTCTTGACTACCCACTAAACACCTCCTCTGTCAACCTGACAAACTAGCTTGGAACCGTTTGACACATTACTTCGGGCTAGGCCGCGTGTTGCTACGCGTCAAGAATCCTTTCTTCAGCGGGAAGAAAGGGAGGGAAAGGTTGTGCTAGAAATTAAATTCTTCCATCTCCGATCCTTCCAACGTTTTTTTAAGTGTCAACACTGCTCGACCATATTGTACATTGCGATTCCATTTTCAGTATTTCTCCGATAGTTTCCGGCAAAAGCTCTCGAATTTCGATTGTTATGTTGGCGCGAATAATATTAAGCTCATATAATACTATAAGCCGAATATTCTTATAGTAGGTAAAGTTGATGAAAGTTTAATGTCATGTCAAACTGTTCTAGGTTAGGTTCTCAGATTGATAGGAGAGGTAGCTAGTGAGCAACATTGCTTGCTTACATCTCCCGATCACAGAAAAAATTTAATTGATACGGTCGCTAAACCACTCATCGTATACTCAGAATTAAAAAATACGTAAGAAATGACCGAACCATTAAAACGGTTACTATCCTTACTTTATATCCTTATATCCTAAAAAGTTCAAATAAAACTTAGTGATTATCAATAGTCTGTTCTTATTATCTAGAATTTATGTTTCAAATCTATGCCCTGATATTTCTTCTTCGACACTAAAGCTGCCTGACAAAATGAAGTGGTTAGTACCACGCTCGACCTTGATTATCACCCTTGAAACTATGAAATTCATCCACGTCCTCATACAGTTCAGCAACAGAATAACAAATTCGAGTGTGTATTCTACGGGTCATACTAGAGTGCAGAACTTTTCCCAAGAAGGACTTTCATCATTTTGGATATTTATAGGGACATAATTACAGCATATGCAGATTTTGCGTCCTTCGTCAGGACCAACTTCAACTGGAAGAGATAGTTTCGAATCGTACTTAAAATAACGACCTCCATGTGAAATACTTTCAACTGCAAACTTAAGGAAATGCCTTGTAAAAAGATATCCCTTACATTGGGCAGCAGTAGTAACTGCTTTTGGGTTGTGATTTTGCAGCCTAGCTGGGAATTTTTTGTTACTTTCTCCAAAATTCGTAAAGTTTGTTAATGGTGTTGCAGCTGCAGCTGGTTTTTTTTATTGTTTTAAGGACGCTTCGATGCATACTTCGAAAGAAAAGTATGGTATGAGCTGCACGAATGTAGTTTACGAGTTTAGTACGAAGCTGCTCGAAGATCAGGGTCTGAAGATCAAGGAAATTGGAGGCTAGAGATCCTGTAGGATAACGTTTCACGGAGGTTGTAGAATTGACTCAACAATGACGATGACCAAAGCAGGGTTTTATCATTTGACATAATGCCATACTAAGTCACTTCTTCAAAAACGAATACTGGTATAGTATGATTCAGAAAATGTAAGGCAAAAAAGTGGACCTGGACCTATAATATTGAATAAAAAAGGTATTTAAACATGCTTACAATTAAAATGCAATGCAGTAGAAAGAAAATTGAGCTTAAAATAAAGAAGAAATCATTAAGACTTGGTTAAAACATTTTTAAAGGTACCCTTTTTTTAAGGCTGCAAAACATGCAATAATTGGAAACTCTTTTCAAGGATAACTCACGCTGAACAACATGCATGTTTTTTTTGCTTTGAAACACTCTTTCATGATTCTGCTTGAAAATAAAACTCAATTTTTAATTGGAGAGTGTACTAATATAGCATGATGCACATGCACAAAAGACATGATAAGTAATTTATGAATTATTCAAATCGAAGTACATAAATTCATGGTTTTTTCACAGCACATCAATGAAAGGCGGGTTAAATTACACGAGAACTTTTTTTTGCTGAAAAAAAAAACCAAGTATACATGACAAGGAGGATGCAAGGATGTAATCGATACACAATAAACTTTTCCAATTTCAGAAAATCTTTTCTGTATTGAATAAGTAGCAATAACTGTTTTTGACATCAGTCGGAACTTTTTGTAACGCATCAAAGGACACATTTAAACACCAGAAGCCAATGAAAAGTCAAAAATAACGTTGAAAATAACGTCCCAAAATTCTCTTTGATCATGAAAAATAAAATGAGAAGACATCAAACAATGTCACTATGAACAGTTTTCCTACACATTCCATCAAAAATTCAAATTTGTGTCGAGTGAAAGGTCACTGCTTGGAAAGTTCTATTTTAAAGGATATTAACGTAAATGTACACTTCATTCAAACGTACTCTCAACACACCAATTGCTATCTGTTTTGAATCCTTAAGAACAACTGGCGTACATTGAATGTTCCAGGCTCTTTTATTCGAAGTTGAGTATCGTGGCGCTTACCAACAGAGAAAGGAAGATCGAGCTTTTACGGCGAATTCAAAGTATTCAGCTCGGATAATTCAACATGCGTGATTACTTTCCCCACTTCTGACATTGCGCGAGGGTACAACCAACAGGTATTCAATTCTGGTAGTCAGCGAAAAAAAAAGGAAATGTTAAACAAATTCGTACGTATGGTACCAATGATTTGTATGTATTCTACCACTTGTTGCCTACCGTCAATGATGCTCAGCACGAATGATACTGATATTGATGAAGCAACAAGTTGTGTGCGAGGATATAGAAGTGTCTATAGAAAACTAACATGCAACGCTGGAGCCCCAGGAATTTTCGGGGCTCCCATCAAAACCAGCAACGTTGAAAATAGCATTTCGGTTCTATAACACTCGGTTCCAGAATTGACGGTGAAGTGAATCGAAAGGACTTCTCCGCGCCGTTCTTGTCTATTTCATCATTTTGCGCTCGTATAGGTAGATAGGTCGAGAGGATAGACATACGTTCAGTTTGGTTTGGATAGACTGGAAATAAATAAGTAGTTTTTTCCTCCTGGGAAAGTTAGTTGTCTAAGTCATATGGTGATATTCCATGACCGGGCCGGTGGATATTGTTTACGGGAGAACGATGATCTGATTTGAGGTTCCATATTAGGTAAAACCACTTACGGTTAATACAGATGGACCTTCAAAGACCAGAAGGATACATTGATGAGAGGGACGATGAACTTGTGAGTACCTTAGCAGGTTTGGAATAATTACGGTTGGTGTTATGCCTACAGAGATAGTTCGAGAATGGGAGAAAAGGGAAGAGAGAAAGATTTAGCATCGAATAATTGAATTGTCAAACGGTTTTGAGTAGTAAATGCGCAACGAAAATCCTGGCTTTCGTTTCTATGGTATTTAGAGTCCTCGTTATGAATATTTTGGGTTACGATGAAGTTGAAAAGATAAAACGCTTATGGTTTGGTTGTCATTGTTTGGTATATGATTAAACTTGAAGGATAATTGTAACGAACTGTTCCTTTGAGTTGAAGTCAGCAGGGTTGAGTATTGAATTCGAGTACAGTAGAAAGTGGACAGTCGAAATACGTGTCGTAGTAAGCATGGTATCAAAGATGAAACAACAAAGAGTACATACCAAGCATAGATTTGTCAGGATGGTCGAACTAGACTATGGAGTTATCTTCTTGGCTGGCATCTAAACAGGTACAAAAAAAATTTATTCCTGCCGAGTCGTGGGTGTCAACTTTTGGCTCTTTCTTTAAAAGCCTCTTCTCGGATACCAGTGCTTAAACTCTTCCATATTATGTGTTGGTTTTCTACAAATAATTTTACATTCGGGGCAGATTGAGATCTGTCAGCACAAGCTTACAAACAAACATGTCTACCAGACATGTGATATCACGGAGCATAGATCACATCACTGGAATAAAGAACAACTAAGGCACGATTTTTTGACTGTGGTCTGAGCAATATCGTGAGAAACAGTCCTAACTTTCTCATAGCTTGGTTAAAGGAGTTAGTGCCACCAAGATCTTGAATTTAAAATGTTTGGCTTTCCGAAAGCGAATATATGTAAAAACAGATTTGGGTACAGATGTCATGCAAAAACAGAAAAAAATGTCAAATTATGTATGTGTTCTGGATTAACTCCTACGAATAATTCTACCAAGTAGATTGGCAAAAACAAGTTCAATAGAGTTATAAAGATTTGCCTTGTATTCATTCCAGTGTGTTTGAAAACTTACTGGGTTTTGTTACCAAAAACGTATCATCGTGTTATCAAAGCCATATTCCTCCCTCTTCATTTTACGTTACTGATACAATCATGAAGTTTTCGAACGAACGGGGAGAATATACCGGCGTAGTTTTGATTTTGATTATTTTGACTTTGGCTGTGATTTGAAAATAGGATAAGCGGATGACGAATATGGAAAACTCAAACCAAATCGTGACAAAAGATGTCTCTTGCTGGATTGTTTCAGCGTAAGGGGATGCACAAACTTGAACAAGTCAGAAGGGATGGAAATTGTGTTTGGCTTTTATCACGCTTCGATAAAAGTGCGGAACAAGGTGAATACGTATGAACTAGTTAATACAAGAAATGAACTAGCGTTTGAAAATCATGTCAATATTGAAAAAATTCAGGCATCTTTAGTGACGATATCCGTGAATAGATATTACTTGTGAAAAAATTATCGATACGGAAAAAATTCATAAAGATAGTCAAAAGGACGCAAACATACTGAAACAATATGACACTTCAGATTTTTAATGGATAGTTTTGACCCATTTTTTAAAGCATTTAATTAACCTTTACTACGACGAATTTTGTGTTTCGTCCTCGCCCGGAAACTTTTTACTGCTGAGCGCAATTTTTCACGTCAAAATTCTTCTAGAAAATGCTATTTATCGTTTAAAATTTTTCACCCCCACTTTATTTTTTCTGTTAATTTTTTCATATTTATTCCCGTAAGGAAATACCTTTATAAATATGTTATGCACACCCGTCAGAGCATAATTTTCAACATGCAAAATACATACATAGACACGTTCGTATCGTCTTAGTTGTCGCTTTCTTAGAATTTGAACTCTTTCTTCGAAATGAATGCATGCCAAATGTAGGATGTCATCATACATAGTATATGCATCAATGTTGAAAATGGAAAAGTTTTGTGGTTTCAAGCAGTCTTCATTTTCCGTCCAATTATCTCATATATAACATTCCGTAAAAGTGCTACTACATTTATATCAGGCAGACATGTCAGATGTCTCTAAGTACCTTACGTCTGAACGGTGGGAATAATAAACACATTTCCATCCATTCTTCCAACATACTCTGGTAAAGGATCACGGTATCAACAAACTTAGACGCCCTCTGCAAAACGAGTAATACAGCAATTCAAAGGACGATTGCATGAAAACTTGAACAAAACATCAAAACAGAAATAAGTATTTACCAGTTTTCCTCACATTTTCCAAAAACGGGAAAACTTTACCCTACATAGCCTCCCCCTCACGTTCAGCGTTGAGCTTCTTGTTTCTCTATCATTGCTTCCTTCCATTACGTCTCCTTTTTCTACTTGTTTTGTTGTCGCTATTGTTTGTAAAAAATAAAAAGAAGAAGACGACGAAGAAGAAATCTATAGAAATAAGTTTGAGAAAATCAAGCAATACGTGAACGTACATATATGCTCACATGGTGACGTTTCTCGTGAATTGTGAAAATGAATGGGAATGCTGTCTATGCACCTAATTCAGACATTCTTGCGTGCGAAGACAGAGAATGTGAAGGAGTGGAAATATGAAATGTGTTTTCATATTTGACATTTATTAGGGTTAGCGACTTCTAAAATGAGTTGAAAGGAACTCGTAGGGATGATAGCAACGAGGATAGTATAAAGGAATCTCGGCGAAACTTTACACATTCTTGATAATTGCAAAAGTTTTGCTTAGAGCTGGGTTGAGATATGAAAGGAATGAATGAATCATTGGCTGTGTGAGTTTATTTGATTTGAATGACAGCTAGCCATAATCAAGTTAAACAAAAAAGGTGTGAAAAGTTAATTTTTTGAACATCCTTGCCTCGCAGGCACTGATGGCATTGTTTGTTTGGTATCTCATTATCGTTTCCTCGGTTTCTAGGCAGGATGTTTTTCTGTGTTATTTCTAGGGAAGTCGGTCATCTGTCACTCTGGACTGATCTGCTTTATATAGTCATCTATGCCCGATTTGTACAGTTTTACACATATGAAAAAAGTCGTTCGATACTCAATACTATTTATAGTCACTAAAAGCATGGGTATAGAATAGTGTCTAAAGCAACGCTATTTCAGGCCGAAACTACCCGAGAAAGTGTTCGGATTAGAATTGCGCCTAGTAGTGTTAATTTCCTTGAAGGTACCCATACCCATAGGCTTAATACTGCGACACATGCCACACAGATTTCAATGTCGTTGTCATCAGGGATTCGAGCTGGGTCTTGCTGCACAGAAGGTGAGCAACCTAACTGATACAACTTTTTGGAATACAAGAACGCCTTCTTAGAGTCTTGGATCCTGATCCTTGATCCTTTTTTTTTGAATTATGATATTTTAAATGAAATTATAGAAATTGGAAGTCGAATTTTGTGTCAAAGAAAGTAACACATTTTTACAAAGTCGTATTGAAAACTCCAGAGCTTAAGGACAACGTTAATGTTGAACAACGTTACGGAGACAATTTTAACGTTGTTTCAAATGGTTTTTTCATACTATACTGCATTATTTTTGTATGTGTACAGTTTCGGTTTTTCAAATTTAGAGTTGGAAATCTTGATGTTCTTTCAAAATTACTTCATGAATTTCTTTAAAAATTATTTAAGTAATAATCCTGCTATATACCGAAATGTTTTTCGCTTATTGTGCTGTGGCAAAGAAAAGAATAAATTATTCGTAATATCCCCTACGGTAAGATATATATTTAATTTTATTAAGGTCACTTATAATGGCCCATTCAATATTCCCATTACGACTCCCAGTCTTACTATCATCCAAAACATTCAAGTCATCATTCTAATATATGCTAATCATCTCAATTACCTTTACTACCTAATAAAATCCGAAATAAAACCATTCCTGGGCAACGTATCCCCTTATTCCTTATCAGATCAGCAATAAACTCAGTCCCATTCAGTCTATCAAACGAAGTCATACGAAAAATTCTACCGACCTGACTGACCAATACTGACCGACAATTTGATGAGTCCTTATAATTAATTAGATAAGCACGCAATCAATTGACACCCTTCGAAATGTCATCAAATAACTTTGTTATGTCTCCACAAAAGTAATCTACATACATATATATACAGCTAAGTCACGGTTTTTCTATCCTTGAACTGCGATTAGGTGAGGAGTGTGTGCAAGTTTTGCGGTGGATATACAATTATATTTATGGTTTTCGGAAGGACCTATCTAATCTGAATGTAACCATCATGACATAGGGTATATGTATATATTTGACTTATTTGAATGTCAAACGCACTTTGATAGGATAATGATTTTTGATATTCCTAACCGAAAGGAATTTCAGGATTGTTAATGTGAGGAATGATTGCAATGTCATGGCATGTCAATTAGGTTAATAACATAGATATGGTGCTGAATAGTCCTTTAAAGCTTGTATTCATTCATGAGATTTGTTTATTTATTTTGTGTTCGACTTTTATTCAAAAAAATTATCAAATATACTAAACCAATGTAGCTTAAACATGCAGATAAATGCCAAAGCTTTTATTCGATTTCTTTTCTGTACCAAGTTGATCCTGATTCTTGCTCAATTCTGTTTTTGTGTAGAGACTTGACTCTAATGTCATCTGCTGATCAAAAACTAACACGTGTGTTTTTACTTTGACATCAAGCCCATGTGGCCATTTGGATTTTCCGGTACAATATTGCATGGTGGTGACTTAATTGCGAAAGATTAAAGCAATCCACACAAGATACGTGCAAAGGAAACAAAGTGAGATATTGTATTAGACAGCCTTCAGCTGAGAATAGAGTGGATTCGAAAATGACAGATAGAGAGAGAGAAAGAGAGGGACAAAGAGGAAGAGAGAGAAAAGGAAAAAATGTATAACCAACAGACTGGAAGTATTGGAAGATAGAAAAATACTATGGTATTCCCAGGAGCTAAAATCGAGTTGGCTTCTCTCTGGATGATTTCAGAAACAGGCCAGTTAGATTGGTAGTTTTTTCTTTGATGTGTAGGAAGTTTCAATGGATGGCTGCGTGGAAAATATGAGGCTAAGACAGTCCTCTAGGCTCCTGTAAATTTAATTGCTATGGATTCCCAAGAATTGATCGAGAACAAAGCTTGTGCTACAGCATTGTTAATAGCGAAGGATGTATGATTTCTTGGAATGGATTCCAGTAGAATTTACTGGTTGATTTAATAAATAAACTTAATATTGCGACTTATTATGAATTGTCAGATAGTCCTTGAAAACGGAGGGAAATTAAATTGAGCGAAACTCACAAAATAATCCAGCGTCATGATTTTTTTCGGGTAAACTTTAAGTGTCTTATATGAGAAACTGATTAAGTTTCAAGGATTTCGTCATTGACCCCTTAAAGTTTTCAACTCCATAGCTCAACTCCAACTCAACACCGTCAAATTTCGACTAAAATATTCTCCTTTTTCGCTCACTCTTTCATATCTGTCTTCGGTTACTAATATTGAGTTTGGTTTTCTCCCTCTCTCTAGCGCTTTCACTCTCTTCAGTCCTAAATTTGACGATTCCAGTGCCTTGTTGTACGATAGTAATTAAATTTACTTGGAAACTTTATTAATTTCTTGGTGAACCGAGACCAAACAAAACTCCTAATGATCAGATTATGATGTTGATGGACGCACCAGACCGAAAAAGTTTCCAGGTTAGTCGGTGGTGTAGATTGAATACGTTATGGTTTCATCCTGGATTTACAGTATAGAGTATAATGTGTACGATGGGTATCAACACAAAATATTCTGACATTGGCCACTAAATTTTGTGGTTGTTTGGTCTACAGTAGTTGATTATTCATATTTAGTAATAATAATGATATGTGGGAAAATTGTAAATGTTTGCCTGGCTGCACTCATCAGCAAAATGTTTTAAGTTAACTCAAATTTTGGTTATTTCTAAGCTACTTTGTAATCGATTCGTAAGGACAATGTAGTGAAGTTTTGAACACATCGAGAAAAGGAAGCTGAAAAGCTTTATGGTATATTTAGAAACAGCACTATGTATATACGAACAGTGTCCCAAAAATAGCCGACCTAGGGATAGATCTTGGGTTTTTATCGGAGCGATTGACAGTAATTCTCACTATCGATTCAGCCTAAAAAAATTTCCCTGTTCTTATTTGATCCTTCTCGCAATTCTTCTAGACGGTTGCACTCCCGCGGTAGTAGTTTAATTACAAAAGAATTGAAGGATAAAAACGTAGTCGATATATCTTTGGGGCAATGTTGCGAAGTTACTTGATAAGGTAACTCTAAGGCATCTAATATCTTTGGGGCAATGTTGCGAAGTTACTTGATAAGGTAACTCTAAGGCATCACACAGTTCTCAGAGGAAGCGGAAACCAGGGGGTAGGATAGAGTTGCAACTATGGCAGATGCGTGAGCTACGCTCCAAGACAGTAAATTGACAGAACAAAGAGGTTCTGGTCACATATCTCATTGATATCAGGCATACTTTTGACTCCGTTTTGATAGACGGAACTGATTCATTTCCACCTTCCGATTAACGTTAAAAAATATAGAAGACTGTTTTTTGGAGTCTTTAAAGGTGTTGTCTTATTTTGCAGTGCCTAGTGAGGCTTGTACCGAACTTTCAGATATGAATTTAGGGGTTCCTCAGGGGTCTGTTTTCATTCCTTTTCTCTTTACTGCATTTACCTATGATCGTGTATCACACAAGAACTTAAACTATGAATCGAGTTAAGTCGTTCGACTGACGACTTAATGCGTTTTTCATACGAGCTACTAGAAAACCTGTGAAAACGCTGTTAACGTCTACAATGGATCCAAAATGAAAGATTTCGAAAAAGGAGAATGTCGATGCCCGGATAACGACAGAGGAGAATACTACAAATTGTTAATAATGTAATGTTGAGTATATTGAAAAACTTAGGTAGTAAAATGTGTTGGAGCCACTTCAATCAAGACTAAGGACATATGAGGAAGGTGTTTTGGTTGGAGTTACTATTGACCTTAATAATTTCCTCAAAGGTACCTTTTGTAACTAGGTGGGCGAATACTTCACACATTCGCCTCCCGAAATATCTGCTTTTCGAAATATCAAAGGTTTTCCTGACTACGCTATTCTGAGAGGACTGGAGTTCTTTGATAATCCACATAAGAATGGAGGCCAATGTGCCATATTACTAGTTTCCAGTTTGCACTAGTTTAGTTAGTTTGTTTTTAATGGAAAGCCTTCTGGTTTCAATACGTTGTTTCAGATATGTTAAAGTGTCCTCATTGCTGCGAGAAATTTTTGTTGAATGTGAATTTATAGTCCCTGGTTTGTTAGTTGTTCATAACCACTGGTGTCCTTCTTTGCTGGCTCTCTTAGAATTCTCTTTGACTCAAAGGTTCTGTGAATGACTCCAGCCATTATGAATATGCCAAAACATTCAGCTACAAACAATACCTTAAATGTTGATAATCGTTTGAGTAAAATACAGGAAGATTCAGAATTTATGATCTCGGATTGGACAAGAAAAACTAGAACATCACGAAACGAACTTCTTTTGTTTTATTTATTTTATATAAACTTCCATAGAATGAAGCACCCAATAAGGAAAGTGTATTTGTGAAAACATAATCGGACTTTATTTTCAACAGAATAATAAACTAACTTTAAACCAACAAATACAATTCAGCGTCGTGTATTTCTCTGTCTCGTTCTCGACAAGAAATTTAATTTTTCCTTAGCTTTGACGAGGCAATAAACTTGTATCCTTAGTTGGCCAGCAATAAAAGCGCCAGCAAAATAAAATAGAATCCAAACAGTGGTGCTGTTGCATAAAGCAGCATTTTGTGCATCCTGACAGCGATGGTAAGCCAAGAAGCATAAACCAGTTGTCAACAACAATATCCTTTACCTTGTCATCATCGTTCAGGCTGTTAATTATACGTGAACGTACAGGTAAGTTTTGTTGCAAATTGTATGGAAGAACAAGAAGATGTTGCAAGTAGAGAAGACAGGATGCATCTCAGTTAAATGTATTTCAAGCTCTTTGCCTTCAATTTGCATCAACAGGATGATAGAGACTCAAAAGACTAGAATGGAAACTAAATTAATATTATGGTAAGAGTGTGAGTCGAGTGCTTTGTAGTGATCTGATATTAGTGACTGTTTCAGGTGCAAGCAGGATTCAAGGATAGTAGCAACATTCGCTTCAGCTATTTTGAGTTCATATGAGTTCCTTTAAGTCCTTAAAAATGCCTGAATATTCGTCTAGTGTGTCAAGAATGCCAACTTAATGCAGAAAATCTCTTTCGACTTTATTACGACTGTCAGTCATGCTTAAAGCTATTGCTTTTTATTCCAGCAATAACAATACACTTCTCGTTTGTAACTTATTTGATTTGCTCGACAGCAAATTTCTAATATAACGTTCGTATTCTATCAAAAGGTGTATCAGGACTCGAACGTATACTTGAACATTTCTTCGTCCACTCTCCCATTACACACTTCACTCCCATCACCAAAAACCAGGAATAAACTTTTTTTTTTTGGATTTGTTAAGTAGCCACAGGCATCTCAAGCATTTTTATTGGTTTATTCTCTTGAGTGCTTGATCCTGTATGCAGGAATTTTTACGTTGTCTTTGTCCTTTTTGCTTCTTTACTTTGCGGTGTGTCATTGGTTTCATCTATTGCCGTTATTAGGTATGGTAGAAGCAACCATCGAAAATGTAAAGGAAACACAGGAAATCTGTGTCGCTTATGAAAATATTTCATTCGGAAATGCTGGAGTTGTGGAAGCTGTTCTGTAGGAATCTGGTGGAATATGAATGGAATGTATTGGTAGCGATGATGATCCAAAAGTTTATGCAAATCGGATTACGAATCGTTTGAGTTTTGTTAGGAACATTGTTTCCGAAGCTGATGTATAAGTTAAAGCTTAGCATTGAATAAATATAAGACATTTGTAGAAAAGCAGTTGACTCAGCGATATTATCAACATTTTCCTTTGGTTAAGACTACACATATTTGGTATTTTGATGAATCCTGCTAATCCTGTTCACTGTTTAAACAGTTTCAGTCATTTCTTTCAAAAGTCATTTCTTTTATGTAGTCTTTTATGTTTTATTTATGTTATTTATGGTTGTAACACATTCGAAATTTCCTAGGAATGTCAATTTGCAAGGACACTTACTTGGTCGAGAAAAGTTCGGCAGGTGTAATGTTTGAGTTTTATTGAGCAATGTTATGCAAAACCAAAACTAGATCTGAAAACAGTACAAAAAATGTTAATTTGTGTCCGCAGGACTTTTTATTCATAGCTTGTATCATTGTCGGGCCTTGTCATATGTGCTCGAAGGGAATGTTACGAGCACAGTCAGTTTTTCCTTTTTTTCCAAATTTCCTTCACAGTCAATCTGTATTTCCTTCCGAGGGTGCTCTTAAAATCGATCTTTAGTTTATTGAGGTGACCCAGGTACGTCAAAAGGTGTCCTAAAAGAAATAAACACAAGGTTCAAAACACAGCGTCATATATGAAATGGTATGCAGTATGTAGTTTACACTCTATTGGGTCTCTAGCTTAACATGTTGTGAGACCTGTAATGGATAGATACGTCAGACGTCGTTCCTAAGTGGTGTGGAATCACATTTTACCAAATTGGTGATACTATTTTTTTACATTATCCTTAACATGTGTCATATACAGAATCCACGCTTTAATCAAAAAATTCTGTGAAAAATGTTTAGGAGCCAAAACTGATGATACTAAATCCATTCCATGTCAAGAGCCGAAACATATGACACTAGATCCATTTCGAATAAAATTTCCAAAAGCCTGATCCGCTGGAACAAACTGTTTCAAGTTTGAACACGTTATGATTGGTTAGTCAGACTTCCGAGTCCGCTAGAGTGAGGTTGTGTTTATCGCATCTGTCGTGCACATGGACTTCAAACAACATGTCAATATTAAACGTTATTTTGAGTTGCAAATAAGTGCTAAAGATGCCCATTAAATTTTCAAATCAGTGCATGGTGATAATATGATAACTTAAAATCTTAAACTTAACTTAAATAACTTGAAAGCCATACCAAAACAGTAATGAGTCGATTGAAGACGAGAAACGTCAAAATCTGACGCTTAGTAGGAAAAATTGTTCATGCAAACCGACTTGCAAATATTGCTGCAGAAGAGAACATTTCTTACGGATCAGTGCAAAGCATTTTAACCGATAATTTGCAAATGTGAAGATTGGGTGCGAAATTCGTACCTAAACTTATCACTTAAGAATAGAAGGAAAAGCGGAGAATCGTTTCCAGGCATATGCCTCTGAGATCAAAATGCAGACTTCCTGATAGAGATCCCTAGCTCCCCTTTTCCTTAATACGCACGCCAGCCAAAATCGAATATCGAATCATTTTCAACATTTTCATATCATTCCTGACATTGTGATGACGACGAAAGAGCAGCTAAACATCTTTCCTACAGAGGCTTTCCAAATATGTTTCCAGTCTTCGATTTTCTAGCCAAATCGAGTTCTCTTTCCATGTGAACTTGTAAGTTTGTTTGTAGGAACATTACTCATTAGTACGCAGTTAACAAGTAGTTATTACACATTATTTTATAAGAGAAACTATCAAAAAACAATGCCTGAAATGGACCCGAATGGACAGTTAATAACTTAGATTATATTTTCTCATAACACATTTTGACCTCAAAATGGTGTCCTCCTGCAACATTTTCCACTTTAGTAACGTTTTCATGTTTCTAACTCATAAATATCATTGAACTTCCTCCAAACTTATCATCCTAATGTGGTCTCCATGATGAGTATCTTCACTCAATAATTTCGTTATCGGTTGAAAAGCAATTGAAATGTCTGTTTTTCTCGTGAAACTTTGAAAATTGCTTCCTCCTATCTATCGCAACGTATCCAAGAAGTTTCTCAATTTAACCATATTAAATATACCCTGTGGGTACTTATACCCTATTGCATTTAAAACTCAACTCAAGTACCATAAAACTCCTCCAAATCTTACATAATCTGAACACACTTCTCATAAATTGAAAATTACTCTCACAAGACATGTGCCTGGACACATTTTTGAGCACCACTTGAGAATATTTTACGTATGTACAATGATTTCGTAGAAATCAGTTTCTCATTCATTGTCTCCCTCTCTCACTCTTTCTCCATTCTCTCCATGGCTCTCGATTGTATCCCTAGCTCTGTACTCAAAAAGGATAATCAAAATACAACCTGTGGATCCTCAAGCACACATAAGAAACTACTACTCATTTCTAAAGGTTTCTTTTTCGTCCTGGAGGTAAACTGAATGCTAACAGAAAAAAAAACAATTTCCAGGGATTTTAAGTGTCCTTGTTGTTGTTGTTGACAGTGGAAAAGCGGATGGAAAAGATGCTTTGAAGGATTTTAGCGAAATGAAAAAGATGTAAATAAATATGAGGGGGACGTAGTCTGTTAAAAATGAGGAGCGCAATAAAATTATTCAAAAGCTGAAATTATTCTAAGCAAATTAATGTTTCACGAATGGCCAACGCCGCAATTGTCAGGGTTGGCTATGGTTTATTGCATAGCAGTGTAATCATTTGTCCTAGCATGTACAACAACTTTCAGAAGTCTTCGATTGTTGGCTTGGTGTTGGAGATTCCTTTTTGTGTTCTTAGAAATTTTGTTCGAGTTGGAAAACAGCCATTATTACTCGAAGCAATCAGGTGAACTTCATTAAATTCCAGATTCCGTTAAGCATTTCTCGAGAATTCAGACAAGGATCAGATCTATATTGCATATTTTTAATGAAAATTCGTACAATTTATGTGGAGGCCACTGCCGTCTGCACGAAATTTTTAGCTTAAAAATGTAGAACCAACCTTTAAACATTTGTTTTCGCTTGTTTTTGTGCCTGGATTCGATTTTCAACAGAAGGGATTTCGCAAATTATAAAGGAAAACTTTCCTTTCCATGAAAAATTTTCCCAAACAGAATTAACAATTAAAAAAATGAACAGCAGGCTGGAAATCCATGCGGTCGGAAGACCAAGCTTCCCTCACCACACGCCATTTTTTTTGAACTTGAATATCGAACTGATTTGTTGAAACACATTCTAAAAGTTTCCGTTCGCTGATTAAATGCCTTAAACTTTGGATACACCAGGACACTAGCTCTGGAATAAACTTCGTAAACGTCGAGAGACTTATCAAAAAACTTTCGGTCCAAACTAACTTTCTCCATGCACTCCTTTAAATCTTCTAGAAAACTGTACTTAAATCTGCGCTAGAGTGAAACCATCATTACTCTTTACGCCTCCTTAATCCAAATTTTAAGTTGACTTTCCACAACATTAAATCCTTAACTTCATTCTCCAACCAACCGAAATTTCATTCCTCCAGGATTGGACATGAGTTCTTTTTCGTTAAATTTCTTCGAAAATCCCAAAACGACTTGAAATGGTCAAAAAAAAAAAAACTTTTTTATTGTTAAAAATAAAACGAAAGATTAGAGTAATGTGTGTCAACGGAATGGAAAGAGAAAAGGGAGACAGAAAGGAAGAGAAAGTCAAAGAAAAAAGTGAGGACAAAACATTTCATGTGGAAGTGTAGTAGCTCGCCTTGATATTCATCGCAGCAATTCTGCTTAGATTGAAGTCATTGCTGTTCGTGTTGATTTGTTCGAGGTCCTGCCAAATCAAAACTAAATTCAAGGACACAAGATAGTCTCGTCTTTATCATCCTTATCGTCAATGAAAATCTTTACTCCCTACGCTTGGAAGTGTATTTATGTACGCACCTATAGTAAATTCTACAATCTGTTCTAAATAGGTTTTATTTCATTATCCTTTCTATAGAAGAGAACAGAAAACAGAGAAAATGAGACCTACGTAGGCAAAAAAAGTTACGATTGTGAGAATTTGTTGTTCGAGTTTGCTGAAGTATAGTGAAGATATCGCATGTAAAGAGAATTATCTATTGAATTCGGAATAGATAAAAGTTATCTTTTGAATTCAGACTGGACTAAATTTACAATATGACAGTGACAGGCAGGGTCACAAGGCGCATTTAAGCAACATTTTCAAGTCAGTAAGGTAGTGGCTCTTTTTCCGGGCCTTTGAAATATACAGGACGCATTTGGTTTCAAATGAAGCCTACCCTCATGGTGATCTGCATTGCACGCCCAAGAAAAGCTGGCTCAGAAATTCGCGTACTCCCTAAATTCAAAAAAAAATTTAAAGGATCAAGCCAGGAAATGTTAGATACCCGTTAGCACTAGAATAGGGCCTCCAATTTTTGAAAAAAAAACTTTATCACGGAATTGGTTAATAGTTGTTCTGCCAGCCTGGAGAGTGGCTTCATTTTGCTAAGACCGCTTTCGTGATTTGCGTTGTAAGCATCGCTGGGACGACGATAAGTGGATAACATTTGACAACTTTCTCTCTCTCTCTTCTGTATTTTGGAAAAAACTCCTGATTATTGCTTTTGATGAGTGTTTTACTTAAACACTGTTCATGCTCTTCCACGCTTTCTGCGACAAAACAACGTGCGAAGATTTGAGCAAGTGAATTAAGTAACAAACTCTGTGAAAATGGATTAGACCAACTGAATAAGCTTCCTTTTCAATAAAAGTATATGAGAGCTGACAGGGAAAATAGACGTGTAGAATCGAGACGGAACAAAAAAATATCAGATGAATGAAACGCAGAAAAAGCTAACTGCACAGAAGGGAAGATAGCTTCCCTGTTGTCTTCCCTTCTGTCAGTAGGGAAGAGAGACAACACTCTCTCACCGATTGACAACAGAAACAACTCTCACAGATTGACAACTTGACAACGACAAAAAGAAAAAAGGGTCCGTAACACAATTGAGTGCATGATTAGACAGATTTCTACTCCAAATAGCTTTTGAGCGGGCATGGGTATTTCAGTCTTATCTGTACAGGTGCCAAACTGCGTTTTTCATACAGAGCAGCCAGTTGTAGCAAGTTAAAAATGTTTGCCTGTAAAATGTAGAATAAGTAACTTAGAGACCTGTTCAGCAAAATCGAAGAGGTATTTCCGGAAGCTTTAGTCGAAGGTATGTACCGGATGGTTGACAAATGGAATCGTGTATTATTCTATTGATTTCCATTGATTCGATTGAGAAGCTCTGACATTGAAAAAGGCTTTCTCGAATGTCACAGGACATTGGGATGAAAGAATGGCATTTTTACCGCTTCCTTCTTTCTAGAGAAGAGATTTAATAACTCAAAGGCGCGTCTAGACGCCAAAAAATGAGCCTTAGCTTGACACAATGTGCCAAATGGTTGATAGCGGGGGTGTTTATTAAGTAGACCAAGTCTCAACGTGTGGCACGTTATGCTTGGTCATTTATGACAGTTCACAAGGTATCCTTGAGCGTCAAGAGTATCAGGAAAGGGGGAAAATTTTATAGAATTGCCTACACGAAAGAGGAGATAAACTAATAAGGGAGGATGCTTCTTGATGTAGTAAAACTGGGCTTAATCCGAAGCGTACAAAACGGTTCCAGACTGGGTTCTCATGTTGATATCGGAGATGTATTAATGGTAGTCTAAGAGCATTTCCTATTTGTGAATTCCTTTTCCGGGGAGTAGATGGCCGCCAGAAACGGAAATTGTGGTTTATAAAAGTTTCTCCTCGGTAAGAAGGAGAACGCAAAAGAATAATCAAGCGTGTTGGCACTTAGAAAGGATAAACTTTTAAATTAAAAAAATATAATTTTTGGTCTTATATGCCCAGCTAGTATCCTTGAGCCATTAATTCGAATTGCATCCAATGCTCTTACGCCATATTAAAGATCATTTATGAGTTCAACTTATGCTCGCATACATTAAAAATAAACTGGCATGCGTTCACTGAGCTACAATATTGTTAACTCATTTGAATTCAATGTAACGGTGTATGCCTTTATGTTAACATTGAACGCTTTGTAACACAATCCATTGACTTGTGAACTTACTGTTCGTTAGAGATACCATTCATATCGATTTTCTCGACTATTCATGCATACAATGCTTTCCGTCCACGCCATAAAGACCAGATCAATACTTTCCCACACATACCCTTCACATCAGTTCAACCAATAAATTTCGATATATAATAAAAATGCTGAATAAGAATCCCTTTTTCCTCATTTTCTCATATCACTTCAATTTTATGGTTCCTTTTTAGCCGTGCCATGATATACGCCGTCATAACGATAGGATAATAACATTCACACCAAATTATTTCCCAAAGAGTAACAACAAGACTATGAAACCTTCAGGATCTTCCTACATTCAATTCCAATCACCGTCTCCTTAGCTGTCGGATTGTACTTGCACAAGAAATTTATGAAACTCCTCATTTTCTTATTCGCCTCGTGAAGTCAAGAGGATCCAAGTCTTTGCATAGTCCTGATACGAGTCGACGAAATTAACTGAAATCATTCATTCGCATCCAATTAGGTGAAAATTAAAGGAGTTTGCTAAAGACGGTTTGGCTATACGTGGCCTTGTTGTTAGCTATGAGTGTCCCAAGAGAATGTCTGGTAGATTTCCTTTCAACTTTTACTTCCTCTTCTCGTAATAGTAAAATGTAGCGAAGTTGGTTACTGTTCGCGAGGCTTGGAAGGAGAGAATGAAGGCAAGCAGAGAGTTTGATAAGAATGTAATTAATCCTTTTTTCGTTTTTTTCTTATTTTTTTTGTCGGAGTTTTTTGTTTGTGTTTTTCGAATTACTTTAAGGATGACGTTAAAATGAGTGGGGGATCAGGCATTTAGGGTTAAGATTCTATATTTCGAAGGTTAAAGTCAAATCGGATTTTAATTTGCGCTAGATTTACGTCAGGATCATAATTGGGTGAGTGAGGTTGCACTTTTTTTGTTTGCCAACAGGTTGCTCAAATTCACAAGGCGGATTGTTTAGTCCTTTAAAATGAATGCTAAAATGAGTAAAACGAGTGCTAGTCAGAGTTATTTTTTGGTGTGCCTTAGCTGATTCGAAGTTTTAATTTGACGTTTGCAGACGGTATAGTCCCGTTTCACTGAACTAGGTTAACTAAACGCTTTCCTTCTTATTTTCCTTAACTGCTTTCGATTCCCTTTTTTGTTTGGATCACATCCTCTGAGCTCATCTATTGAGAAGTCTAGCGTTTATCCTGACGTTGATAAGTGACATATGTTTTTCAACACGATTAGTTGACGTTTGCAGAGCATCTTCTTAGATGATGCATCTAAATCATCCGAAAAATAGTTTTAAAGAATAGAAATATATTGATGCAGTCTTCAAGTTAGCTTCCTTTAGCTTCAAAATACAAAATTCAACTGCCTACCAACACCTTAGCACAATCATCCTTTCGAATCAAATCGCTTCCAGCCTTATCCTTAAATTCTTGTTCCTACTAAAAGGGGTTTTAGAATAACATCAACATTATACATTTTCCCCAATATTATATTGCCTTACAATATATTTACATTTGCATCCGACCTTATCCTTTACCAATACAGACCATGTCTGTACGATATTTGCTTAAAAGTACGATTCAGGATGGGATTTATTTGTAAAAATTGTTTCTGAAAGGAATTGAAAACGAATGAAAATACAAATGTACATTGGAAGTGTAGACTTGAGCGCAATGTAAATATTCACCAGAAAATCAATGTTAAGGCAAAGTGAGAAACTCGTTTTTTTTGTGTAAATGGTTTGTGAAATAATGAAGGAAGAAAAGGAAGCGAAAAATGGGATATTCTATATCGTACAAGTCTTGAGAGTTTGGAAGGAAAGAGTACTTGTCAAATATATTTTATTGAACATTTTGATCACCCTTTCTAGGTGTTGGATATTTGAGAATCTGCAAAACAACTGTCAGAAAGGACAAAAAGGAGATCTTTGAATCTCTCTTGTAGCAACATTACGGGATTAAACGCGAGATATCTGGGCTAAGTAGGGTTTTAAAAAGAAAACCTCATATGCAGACGACGCTTCAATGGGGGACTGAAAAAGGAAAGGAAACAGCGTAGAACATCTCGAGCTCTTGGGCTTCTCGGAGCTCAAGGACTCAACAGATAATGAGTAGCTAATATGACGAAAGATTCATTTCAAATCGCAAGGTTCATGGAGCTACTAACGAGAGGAAAGACTACAGTCGAAAAAACGGCTCCACCTTGAAGAAATGTACTTACGGGTACTAAGTGGTGCTGATACACTGCAGGATTGTGTAGCATCACCACTGGTTTAGCGACTCATGGTTCGCCAAATAGTTGAAGACTTAAACAGGAAGGTATGTTGACGATGATATCGTTATACTGATCAGTGGAAGCTTCGGAGAAACCATGTCAAGCACGATGGCGACCACACTCTTCTTTTGATCAAAGGTAAACGGGCTGTGTATCATTGCCATTCTCGACAACCTGGAAACATTTTGATTCCCGACTATTTACGTAAAACAAATAGGCTAGATAAACAAGAAAAATACCTAAAAACTACCTAGGAACAACCTGGGATAGTAAGGTTACTTGGACTGTACGCATAACAAAAGACAAACGAATGGCTACAGAGGCACTACCGACTAGGAAAGAGTGGAAAACGTTGGAGGACTTAATATCTGTAGGGTAAATTATAAACTGTAATAATGGTTCCTTAAAAGAATGAGAGATGCGGCGCGGAAATCTTGTTCCTAGGTAATCTGCAACTTTGCCGGAGTTGGAAACTTTAGACTCATACTCAAGTTTCTAGTCAGACGAAATGGAAGTGGCGGTAGCTACAGAAACAATAAGGATCGTCAGCCGATAAAAAGAACAGTTAGCCGCTTGCTTCTAATTACGCACTTTCACAACTAACGCACGACTGTAAGCATGCCTTGAAAGTTCTAACAACCCGAAAGAATCATAATCTGGTCCCCGAGCACAGCGGTCTAGACAAAGTTAAAAGAATAAAGGATGTAGCAAGAACTGAATCAGCATATCACAGTGAATAGAAATGCTTAGAGTTCCAGCAAAACTAGGAAGAGAACTAGACGAAACCTTCTGGTAAAAGACAGGTATTATTTGGAAGAACATGAACTACTGCTGAACAAGTTGAACTCTTTGGCCGAGGAGGAGTAATTTCCAGAGAAAAATAGAAATGGCGTCAAATCACTTGTGGCAATACTATTAGGTCGCAATCTCTTAGATCAACCAGGACACCCTAACCAAACTTAAAAGTCCTGCTTGCATCTGTACATTTGCATAAAATCTAATCTGAAAAATATTTGAAATTTGCAATTGCGTGATATCAGTGCATCCTTTCATAACTATATGTGAAACCAAAAGCTGATATAAATTTATAAACCAAAATAATTTGCCATGAAATGAAGTCGATAGAGTTCTCTAAGAGCTCTTAACGATACTTTCCACTCAATTTGCTTCTATTAGTTTTGTCGAGCCATCGCCCTTCCTTTCTCTCACACCCTGCAATAAATAGCATCCGAAGCTATCCACCTTCAAGCTATTATGATACTCATCCTTGACGTGCTTACTCTATCACTAGATTTTACCGATATAAATCATAAATGTACGAGAGTGCATACGTAGATGCAACTTCACTTTATCTCATATTACTATGCTTGAATAAATTATCTAAAGATTCATAGCAGCCACTCTATAAAATCCGTCTTTAGTAGCAACATCACAGATTAAAAGTTCAATAGTAAATTTTCGGGGAAGCTTTAACAGATTTTCTCAAAAACTTTATCTGCTCTTCGTGAAGGATAAAGGATAGTTTACTTTAAGTAAACAGTTCTAAAAATAATCCTATTCGGATGACTTGAGTTTCAGTTGCATTTACATGCTACAATCTAAGACTTAAATAGTCTCCTGTTTAAGTTTGAGCTTAATGTTGGTGATCAAGTCGATGTGAAAGGATAATGTTGAAATAAATGAGAAGTGTTTTGCTTTTCGCAAAGTTTTCATAGTTTTTGCGTTAGAATAGATATATCATCAATTTTGTTGATTAGAAATTTTACTTGCGAAACATTTGAACGAGGACCTGAATACAGCTTTTATATCCTGCTGAAGCTCAAAAATCAATCCAAGACCTTATGATGTATGGAAGAGAAAACAAAATAAAACCTTCTCTTGTAATCTACCTTTGTATCTACGAAAAAATTGTTTTTGAATTTTTCACAATTTAAGCAAGAGTTGTTACTCCTGCAAATGCGCTGACGTCTGGATAGTGCAATGTTATGACAGTACGTATAGTATGATAAAAATCTTCGGGCCCAAGTAACCCTTTGAAGTGTGCTGGTATCCCTAGTGCCGTAAAGTGTGAAAGTTACCCTCGCGTCTAGAATTAAGGTTAAGCGTGATACTGAATAAATCGCTTTGTCGTCTTTTTCTGGTCTACAAATGAGAGGCTCTCATTCAGTGGAGAGTGCAGGAGAGATTTCTTGCATTATTTTTTGTGAGTTACAAGGGCAATTCACCATTCCGTTCCTTGTGAGAGAAACAAATTCCCTTGGAATTCTACATTAAATTGGATTTTATAAAAATGTGGTCGTAAGTAGGCAGCCATAGTTCACAATAAATGTCTGAAATGTCCTTGTTTTCCGGATAAATGTGGACGATTTTTTCTATTTAAGCAGGGTTTCGTTAAAGTGGATGTTATCATAACAAATTTATAGGAACAATCAACGGGTTGTCAATTAAAGGGTTGTCGTAAGTGCTCAAGTAAGTTTAGGAGTTATTTTTAATTCGCAGTTTATGGACAGTTGATATTCCCTACGCTTCTTCGTCATTTTGAAAGAAGTCTATTTTAGTCGACTTTTGTAGGGCTTCTCGCTGGTGATTTTTTTACGTATTTCTTCCAGCTTAAGTGCTACAGCTTTTTAAGCTTTTCCATGGTTGTTTAGTTTTACTCTTCTCTTTTTCTAGTTCTTTTATCAGTTCAGCAACTAGTGTACTTTCTGGGGTCTTATTTTGGAACTAATTACCACAAGCCAATCGGGCTTAGGTTCTTCAGCCGGCTTTCAAAGTTCGAAAAGCTGAGACTCGATTCACTGCTATTTATTTGTTAAATCCTCTAACAAAGTTCCTATCTGAGTTGGCATTCCTTTTTCTATTCAAATTCAAAAGAATAGGGAATCAAAGGATGAGAATTGAAGGTGTGCAGAACTTATTTTCTGATATTGATCTGAGCAAAGCAATGGTTTGTAGAATTAATACATTTTGAGACAATGGCATTGATTAGACATCAAGATCACAATATCAAGCAATCTAAAGTTGTCGTAAAGATGGTCTCGAAGTTGGTCATCTGCTGTTTCCTTTCGAAGGACCCAGGAGGGAGTTTTTTTTGGTCATTAACGGTTGGTATAGTGAAAAACAACTTTGTGCAGTTTTTCTTGTAGCTAGAAAACGATGGAAAACGATGTCAAAAACGGACTGCACTGCCATTAATGGGGATAACCAGGCCGATACTATTTCAGGCTTATGAGGAATTCCTCTACTTCGAGATATTGCGCCCACGCTCTGTATAGTCTGCGATAATTTCCTTCAGTTAATCTTCATACAAACAAACAACTTGTTCTCTCAACTTCAATATTTCAAAGGTCCTGATTCCACATTCAACATTGTAGTAAATCAAACCCTCATCTATCAAAAGCATATTCAACCGTAACGAAACCATACGTGTGTGGATATATCGTTATGTATCGAGATCCTTGTTGTTCATTATGGCAAAAAGACTAAAAGCCAACAATAAGTTTACAATCCTCCCACAGAAATTTCACCATTTTCTATCTAACCAACAATAAATATTTCACCATTATCTTCCCTACTATTCTATGTATTTATTCCATGTTGATGCTGTGTCAGCTTCTTTTCAACAAATGGAAAATGTGCTACTCACACCCTTAAATATGCTTTTCCGACATAGATTTCATGCTTGCAGACCGTATCGAATCAATATTAGGGAAATTATGTGGGAATTTCGTTACGGTTGCTCCTGATCACACAACTTTATGGGCTGTAAGGAGAGTACAATCGAACGCTTGTATTATAATCTATGGGAAAAGCGATTGTTGCTGTTGGTAGATTCGTACCTGTGGAAAATTTATAGGAAAAATATGATGTAAATATTACAAAATACAATTGGTATAGTGTTGAATGCGTGTGATAGATATTAAAGATTAAAAGATAACACCATCTGGCTGTGATGGAGTATTCGATTAAATTCGGTGTTGTACGGAACGCAAGGAAGTGTGTCTATGTGTGGCAAGGATTAAGAATAAAATATTTCTTAATTATATGGTGGCGCTTCAAGGATATTCATTGGACGGGTTAGAAATTGAGAGTGTTGCGGAAAAAACAATAAATTCTAAGTCGTAGTATGAACACAAATTGGTTTTTGGGGTTTACCATCGGTATTGAAGTAGTAGTAGTAGTTGTAGTAGTAGTAGTAGTAGTAGTAGTAGTAGAAGTGGTAGTAGCAGTAGTAGTAGTAGGAGTAGTAGTAGTAGTAGGAGAAGTAGTAATAGTAGGAGTAGTAATAGTAGTAGGAGAAGTAGTAGTAGTAATAGTAATAGTAATAGTAATAGTAATAATTGTAGTGGTAGTAGCAGAAGTAGAAGTAGTAATAGTAGTAGAAGAAGTAGTAGCAGTATTAGTAGTAGTGTTACTAGTAGTAGTCTCGTTGTCATTGAATTAATGGCAGAGTACATACTTTTATGTGGTGCTGAGATCTGAGACCTTGCTATAGAAGTCAAAACGTTTAGATCAAGAATGTAGCAACAAAAAGGACTGAAAATCACTTACAACTATCACACTGCATTTAAAGATGCAGGGGCTGAGAAGGAGAAAAGAAAATTTCAAAAGTTGCTTGTAAACGCTAGCATGAAAACTGCTGCTGAGACCTACATTTGAACGAAAAGAAAGGAAAGCATTGTGGCCATTGGGTAGCAAAATTAGGAATCATCCTGAAGCATTGATCAACAAGGAACTGTGCAATGTTTCTTTTTAAATTATTATTTTCACAATACTCAGAAGAGCGATACTTGAGTTAAACGGACTACATACTAACCCATTAATTTAATTCCCTCGCATCCAATTTAAATCTACCTATCCATTGTCCACAATTCAACCTTGCCAAAAATGCTATCACCTTGAGCAAGAAGTACAACTTCACTTTATTACGATTATTATCAAATTTTGACAAAATCCATTTTAGCAATTATTCTATTCCCCAACAACATCAATCTTATCACCTGTGTTAAGAAAGTTGTTGTCTTGTACTTGTCTACAATTTGTTGTTCGTTTGCAAGGAGTTGGATGAAAATGGAGACAGCCTGTGTAAAAGGTACAGTGCGAAAAACACAGAGGGAGGGAGGGAGGTAGGCGGAAGTTGAGAAAAGAAAAATGAAAACGAAAGAGTACCTACTCTATTAAAAGATAATTTACTTAGAAAAGTTTTCAGTTGAAATTTTCATTAGCACCTGTTACCACCAACGAAGAAGAAACATATCTTGTCGTCAACAACAAACACTTGATGAAAAGTTTTGCAGAAGTCAGGAAAATGATAATGACGCTGGAAATCATAAATGCGGTTAGTTAGACATTTTGCGGGTCGAAAGCTATGAGTATAAATGCTATAATATAGATTTATATTGGTTTCAATGCTATCGAGAGAATGCGTATAATAGTATTGCTACATATATAATTCAGAGAATTTGTACAAAAAATATAAATGTAGGAGATGTTTGCCGAAGGCCTCAATATTTGACTTGTTTGCAAAATTTTTCAATTCCCCTTTCTCATTAATCAATCAGATAGAGACTCTATAAAATCTAATAAAAAAAATGTAAATGGAAGCACGGAAGATTTTCTATCTATTACAGCATTTTACCGAAATGTCAATAATATCCAAAGAATCTACAGGACCATTCAACATAGAATCTACACTGAGTCTAGATCATTCGAAACTCAAAACAACCGAAACATTCAATTGCTATACTGGTAACACTGATCAAAAAGTCATATTCAAGCTTTGCTCTTTTGCTCAGTACTGTTTTGTAAATGATCGTGGAATGGTTGATTGTGCAATGTGTAAAAATAATTAAAATTTAACATCAAAGTGAGTGGTACGTTCTCCGTATATTTTTCGTATTGAGAGAAATGTCTGGTGCATTTAATCAACCAACTGAACGTTTTATTAACATTCTTACCAAAAATCGCGAGTGAATTTTGACAGTTGCAGGTGAACAAAAGTCAGTGCGTCGTCAAATTGCTTGCACAACGTAGAATCCCGTTACATCGAAATCCCTCTGGTACACATGACATTGTGAATAATTTTGGATTTTGTTACATGACATTGTGGATAATTTTGTGGTAAGATCTTTATTTGAAGGCCTTTGTAGTTCATCTGACTCAAGAACTTAAATCCATTCATTATGGTTTGGTTCGCAACTATACAAATTGAGCGTTAGAGCAGTTGGTAGTCGATTCAGATTTCATTTGAAATCCAATTGTTCGTCAAAAAGCTTGTTTATGACCTTCAATGTGCTGAGCTTTGTCTTTAAAGCAGTCAAAGATAAGCTAAAAGTTAGCGGAAGACGGCGATGAATTATTATTTGTCATATATAAATATATAGCGGCAATTTAAAATATAAGAAAATTTCGCGTATGACGTAAGAAGGATAATTCGCGCATGACGTATTTTGCCATCAATAATAATAAAATTTTCAAACTTTTTATATTTGATGTATAAAAGAAAATTTTTAAAGGAATCAAACTACAGCATCCATTTGCTATATTAATTTCTTGCTGTTCCTTACTCAATTTAACTTACTGATTTTTATTGAACTCTTAACCGATAATACAGGTACAATTATCGACTAATTATCAACGCATTTATGCTTTTGGACATTGGTCATTTTGGACATTTTGAACGGATTACAACTACCAATAGGATTAACATCAAAGAGAAATAAGAAAATGTGCATTAGTATTTAGTTTTGAAGCGTATTCAATTTGATATGTGTCATATGGTTATTACAACGCTTGAATGGATGTTTCCGATTGTATCCTTATGGGAAGATTTAACGTTCAAACTAAGATCTTAAGTTTGGTTTCACGATTCTACCGAAAATATATTATTTCGATAGAATCTTTTCATGTATACAACTCTACAACCGTTTCTCACCAACGATGGTTATTATGTCGTTGCGTTGCGCCTCCAAATTGCAATACGTCCTGTAAATATGATAACGTAAAATAAACAGAGAGGCTTTGTGAGAGTAATTTTAAGCTGGCCTGGCCTTCGTATCTATCGTTATCATTTAGATACAAAGGTTATCGCAACCATCAAAGGGTTGAATAAACTCATTCTTAGCGCTGAATGGTTTCTTGAAATGTTTTAGTTTCACCAGTGAAGGTCTGGAATTTTGTGAATTCAGCATCTCCTATCTCCTCATATTTTGCCAATTCTTTCCTTATCTTTCGTCTTTTCATTGGCAGGTTTTCTGTATGGCTGCCATGGAGGGCGTTTTGGCATGCTGGTAAATAAGGGTCTAGATGATAAGGGCCTTGATTTTTATTTCAAAATGGCTGCAGTGTTCTTTCAGCGATTCAAACACTTTGGCTAGTATTTGCTAGTATTCAATTTAGCGAAATTAGGTCTTTTCTGCAGAAAAATTGATCTGTTCCTCCTATTTACGAAGACATGAGGGTAACAAAAAAGCAGTTACCCTAATGTGCCTCAAATCCTGAGAATGGTGGGAACAATTCCGAAGTATTGTGGCAATATTCTGATGGGGAAAAAGTAAACATAGTCATCCCCTGTAAATGACTTCGAAATTCAAAACAGGTTGGCTTCAATTTTGCGGAAGGTTGCTCGAGAAAAAACGACTATAAAAGCCACCGAAGCACCAACGTATCCTGTCTAATTTCGAGGATTTATTTGTTGGAAGCTTGCTGAAATCTTCCCAATATGCCTAGAGAAAAAAGGCGAGATCAAAGAGATTGGACAATGGGATATTTTACGGTTAAACAGGGTGAAATTGGAAAGATTTTGTTGTAATTCACAAGCAAGGACCTCGTGTAAACTCTGCGTTTTTTATGATTGAATGCACTCAAATATTTATTGAGGCTTGAAAGGGTAGACTTGGTTGTGTAGAATTCGAAGCATGTACAGATCAAACAAATCTGGTGCAAATGAATTTTTTCAAGGACATTCTTACAGATTGTCTTTGAAAAATTTGAAAATATCAGTTGCTTTGCGTTGTTTGTATATTTGCATATTGTTAATGAAATAATGAAAAAATGATCTAAACTGTTTGATTCCCAATCAGTCATTTCCTTGGAGCCATCAAAATTTTCGAAAGAGAACATAAGATGTATTTAGTTTTAGTTTTCCTGACATTTCCTCGTTTCTCGTTCAATTAAATGATAGACGCCACAAGGTACCATTGATTTTTTTCTTTAGTTTATTTTCTGCCTTGCAGTATCCTCTTTTAGTTTACAGTTTTTTCAAACTCACTCATTACCTTGATCTTTCAAATCATCATAATCGCTCAAGAAGAACTAATCCACTGCGGAAAAACCATCATACACCTCCGCAGACACGGTACGGATTACTTTTATTTATTTAATTTCAATCTTACGTTGGTAGCACGATTTGTGTCCTGTGAAAATTTCCTCCACTTCAATTCCAGCTAAACGTTATGTATTAATTTTTCAACTTGCATGTTTTGTACAATTTCTTGTTTTTTTTTCTTTTCTTCTATTTCACTCGTTGAAATTTTTGTTGTTATTGTGGGAAACTTACTTGGCTGTGACTACGTTTGTTTGTCCAAGGAGCATTACCCATTAGCACACTTAGTTTTGTCCTTTAAAGAACGAAGCCAGTCTAGCTTGCTTCCTTCAGCTGGATTTAATGAGGGCATAGCATTTTTACTAGATTTCATTGAACATACAGTACTTTGAATTCTGTGGATTCAGCTTTCTTTTAAAGTATTCATCGGTCCTCAAGCCAGGACGAAATCGTTTGTTGGTGAGAGTCTCAAGAGCAGCTGTTGATGGTGTAGAGCTAGCTGGCTCTACTGGTGACTGGATTAAAGTTTGAATATAGTCAGTTGTCGTTGTCGTCGTCGTCGTCGTTTTGAGTGATATCCTGAATAAAAGATATAAATTGAGGGAGTTTTGTTTGACGATTGGAGGACGAATTTAAAGTAGAAAAGATTTAATTTAAATGTCCTGGGGGTGATCTATGATGTAAATAGAATGGACTGGGAATTCATTAATTTGAATGAAATAAAATGAAACATGATCCGTCTAGCTGATTAATGAGAGTGCAGATAGCCGGAAAAATAAGGCAACAGTCATGTATTTTCTATTCTACAGAACGGCAACATGAAAACCTTGAGCTGATTGCTCTTTAAATACGATGAAAGAGGGTGTTTGTTTGCTATCAAGTAAGACGTTCGTTACGACTTTCGCGAAGATTTAAATGTTTTTCTTAGATTCGCAGATAGATCTGTGTATCGGAAAATGTCCTTTGAAACGTTAGCACTTTTCAAAAAAAAAAATATTTGAAACTCGAATACAAGTCTAGCGGACATGAAGACTTGCTTACAATGTTTGTTGAAAGGTTTAAGGGAAAGTTGCAACCTTACCTGAATATCGTAGAATTTAAAAGGATATAAAATATACTCATGGGGTATCTGAAATTTGAAAGTGTTTCGGCTCTAATTATGGAGTTTCCAGGACTTAGATCATAGGTAGGTGATAGAAACGGCTTTCGACGAAATGTGGAAGTAGATTAGAGGTATCGGTGAGGTGTGAGGGATGCAAGGAAATTGTTTTTCAGAATTATTAGAAAAATCAACAGACGTAGAAATGTATAAGAGAAGTCTTATTAAGTCAAAATGTTATCGAATAACAAGAAGATATGATATATCCCGTTTTAATATTCCAATACTTAATAAAGGCAAATCGCTTTTATGGTATCCAGTCGAAACTTCCTTCCAACTTGTTTGATATATCAACAAAGAATCGCATACTTTCCATGGAAAGCTTCTGTTATCATTCTTTTCCGAACGTAATAAACAGATCCATCAAATCTTATGTACTCTCCGTCAGTTATTTGTATCATAAATATTCACCTGTAGAATGTTTCACCAACTTTTCTCGCATATCCTTCAATTCATCATAAACATCGCCCAACAAGATTTTTATGTGTTACTAAAACTTTTACAACTCCCGTCCATCTATCGACAGTAAAATATCATATTAGCCAGCCTGTTTTACGAGTCCCGAGTATAAACAATAAAGTCCAAAAGGCCATCAACTGAAATATGATTTACATAACAATGATTTAGTGCTTGAATGCAGAATTTACAGCACTACGCCGAAGAACAGTGATTAAATTTATCCTTTTAGCGGATTCGCATCACTTGGTTGATAGTATATTTGCTTGTAGACGCTTCTGTTGTTTGACTTACTCAAGAAAAAATACAACTGAGGTTCCATTCGTCTTTTATCGTGATGTTTTTCTTCTGGCAGGAGCATGCTATTAGCTAACTTTCCGTGCAATAATGTGCTTCCATATTAAAAAGTTCTTTCAACATTGCGTGCTATATCCCAGAATACCAGCCACTAGCTTCACTTCACAGTACATCAAGCATCATTAATCTGTCGCGTGATCTACGTATGAACGTCACATCCTTCATAGCAAATATAACCACTTTCAACCCGGTCCGCACAAGGATGTGTGGAACATATTGACCATTAAAGCAACTTCTCACATCAAGACGAACTATCCAAACTACCCAACCAGCACTACCCCAACCTCGAACTTTATTTTAAGCTGTACAGGAGTTAAACTACACACTCTTACGTGAACTTTTCCAGAAATAATATTGACGAAATGCACACGTCCTTCAACAGCAGGATGGTTTGGTTGGAAGTAAAAGTTTTCGGGTAATCATCTCTCTCACGTCACTACTAGTCGAGACTGAATAGATGCATGGGTGGATGCATGTATAACAGTGGAAATAGCGAATCAAGGATGAATGCTAACAGACGTTGCCTGGCTGATGCCTGAATCAAATCCATATTTGTTGAATAGACAAGTGCGCGTAGATAGCGACGTATCCTGACAGTTGATGATTTCTATTTTGATTATTTGCAGCCTGGTTCGCTCTAGGCAAGTGTGTGCAGCTACGAGTATAAACATTGATGCGTGCATGCATATATAGCTGATAAATTTTTGCCAATTTCCAGTGAGCTTTGCAAAGTGGAAAATTTTCGGACGAAAAGCATGTTGTGGAAAATCACATTTTGGTGATGTTAAAGCAAATATTTTTGTATGGAGATTAATGCATTAAGGGATGAATTGAAGTAGTTTTTTTATTTTGTGGGCAAAATATGAAGGTGTAGAGGGATATTGTCAGAGAAAATAGGTATTTGGTGTCTTTTTGTTGACGCAAATAGATGTTTATTTTTTCTTCACACTCCGAAACCACATTTGATGTAAAATTTGCCCAATAATTCCACAAGTTGAGCTATTAGAATGGCCTTGTCGTCACTAGTGGTCATTTGCACTGGCTGGGCTGTCAACAGAGGACGCTCTGCCGCATTAGTACCTCTCAGACTTTCGAGGCAAGCGTACAGGCGGTAATGTGACATTTTTGTAGTGGCTTTGCTTTTGTTATTTGTTAAAACTCTCGCCGCGATTTTTGACAGTCGTCGTAGTTTGAGACAAAACAAAGGAGGAATGTACGTTGGATCCCTGACTTGAAACAGTGGCTCAATCAAGCACATGGTGGGACTGATTTCTACATTACTCCGTTCTTGCGCGTATATGAATATTTCTGCTCTTCTGGATGAGTTTCACACATTTTCCACACAAAAAAGAGCAAGCAGCGTGATAGCCTTTTCGAGGAAATAGTTGAGCATTCCCGGAAACTGTAGTCAGAGAAGTGCTGTAGTCAAAGAGAATGATTTACAAATGGAATCACGTTGAAAGAAAATTATAAAGGCGTACTGCGGCATTACAAAGTGTTGGGGACTAAATATTTTGTGTTACACTGCCTTATTTTCCTTTCATCTTGCTAAAGACAGGATTTGCCTAATCTGTAGTAACCTGTACGCATAGGACCACGAGTTGATTAAGTTTTTAGGATGATAGTGGAGTTGTTTTTTTCTCCGCTTAGGACCGTGACTATTTTGTGTCAGATAATTTTTTTTTTTTTAAAAACCGTGCGAGGTTCAACTTCATTTGTTGGTGGCTACGAGTTTCATAATGAATCCTGGGAGTAAGCTTAGCTGGAATGCGTAAAAATGCATCATTTATGAAGGAATTCATTTCAGGACTTCAATCATTTGTGTAAATAGCACTTTCGTTTCAATGTGCATCTTATAATATCAGGACTGTTTTGGCTGAATAGCCGCGAAGTTCAATTTGATTGATGCTAATGGGTCCTCAATGAGATTTGAATCGATTACCTTTTGCTGCGGAGGCAAGCGCTCTAAAAAAATTTTAACCCAAATTTTTTAGAACATATTTACTTTCAACATTTAAGTGCAAGTATTTTTAATTATTCCTTATCCTTTCTCGTATCCTTAACACAGAGTCGCAAATTCAATGAAATAGAACATTTCTAGATAAGGTAATCAACAGTACACAGATAATTAATTAACCATTCAAACTGTCGTCCCTCTGAAGAATCGAAAAATGTCCTTATTATCTTTTTCCCCCACTTCCTTACTTATTTATTTTGTTGACAATGAGCTCATAACGAACAACGCCAAAACGGTCTATTAAGTCGACACTATGATTTTCTTTCCTTAAACGTCCTTATTGGATTACGGTCACCGGCTAAGATGATTATTTGTGTGAGTAGGACAATGTAACTTGGCACAAAATTGTGTATGTAGTGTATACGTAGTATAGCTTACAAAACTGACACTGTAACATTAAACAGGATCTTTTCTATTATTCTTTCCGATGCTATCAATAGTTTCCTAAGAAGATTATCCATTCGATTAAAGAAATTAGTACGATACCCAACGTATCCTATGGATAACGAAGATACAATGAAACCAATGAGCCTCAAAGGCAGCTGGTGTTCCAATAAATGTCGGGTCATTAGTTTCTGCAAATTGTCTGGTGTGGCTCAAGCTAATATAGGGAAATTGGAAAATTAAAAAAAAAATTGCTGGAATTTAATTTATTAGAACGAGACATGGCGAGAATGAATGGTGGTGTTTAAATTGTGAAAATTAGATTTGGTTGGAATCCTTGCGCGTTGAAATGGATGATGATGGGACTTAGTTGAAATTTTTTTGTAATCTGTTTCCTTCTAATTGTTTCTGCGTTCAAGTTGGTGCAGATGAAGAAAGGTTAAGTTGATTGGAGATTGTGCTGAAGCTTATTTGAAACTAAAATAAGACCTCCTAATTGGTCATACTTGTATGCAAGGAATCTAAATGGAAATTTTCAACATTCTTTGGCCATGGAAACAAGGATGGCTTTCATACGTTTACCAGTCGGGTGGAAACGTATACGTGTTGTAAGTGTAGCGATTTGGTATCAAGGACTTTTTTCGATTTCATTTGAAACTTAACCAAATCATATCCGCATGTGCACAGATTTGAATATGTGTAACTTCAGCGGACTTTGTATAAATAGCGACAAACATTTTATGGAATGCCATACACTCGACGACTATAGAATTGCCAATTAGTAGATAATTATGCGGTTGGGTATCAAATTAACGTTAAAATCAAAGTTCTTGCTTACGGCGGAACGTAGTTAATTAGTCGCAGTTAAGGACTCTTTACATACGAAGCATACTCATGTGTTGGTTGTCTATTATTCGCTGGAACTGAGATCAAATATCGAAAATTTACCTGTAATGTTTACAAATATCATTTTATTGACTATAATTTGTAGTTGCGAGCGGAAAATTAGTAGAGTTTAATGTGTGGTTAATGTTAATATGCACACAGTGAGCGAAAATTATCATTTGCTTTGGAGCAATGTATCAACTGTATTCATATCATTTAAAGGGTGATATTTATCAAGGATATTCATCCAGATAAATAGTTTTGGACACATGAAAAAACTCTTAATTAGATGTATAAAAGTTATTTTAATCCAATTTTGATGCATTTTGAAATATTTTCCGATTTTTTTGTTAAGTAAACAAACTTAAATGCAAAGGAAGTTTGTTTGAAGAGTGATATTTTCAAAATATTTTGTGGCGTCATTAAATGAAACTCTTGAAAATTGCTAAGCCTCTCAAAAGGGTACTACCTTGTTGTGGATGGAGGAGTTTGGTGAGGTTGCCCTTTACCCAGGCACGACGCTGAGCCACTAAGCCAACTCTATGGGAAGGGAAGGTAGAAAAAAATCACCCGCAACTACTAAAGATTTACAAAATTAAAACTACATTTGGAACGGGAATATTCACCCCAACGTGTAAGGGAGTTAAACTTCATGCGAGTTTCATCCGGCAATAAGGCTGGAGTTGAGTTAGGTTGCCAGTGTCTTTTTCAACGGACATGACCATTGAAGACCCGAATCTTTCAGATAATCGAACTGAGGAAACGAGAACATTCAATTCATTCGCAATTTTCACAACCCATCATTTTCTTCTTCATCATGACAGCTTAATTTTTAATTAACTTGCACATCAGTGCAAGACTTGAAGGAGGCGCAGCAACAGAAAAAGACCTCAAACAACAGGACTAAGGCTGGCAGCTAGAAAAGTGCAGGAGTCCACCACTCAGCAACGCACTCCTAATAAAACCAGATGACGGGCGATTGCACGCCAATGTAATGAAGGATATCAGGAAGAACGTCGGACCTAGAAAGATGAGCACAAACATCAAAACATTACGGGCCTAAAAAGGTGGTATTGGTGTTTTCTATAAGCTCGACGGAGAAACAATGAGCAATGAAACTTTTGTGTACGCAGTAAAGGAGCGTTGGAGGAAAAGGCGATGATTTCGACGAAGTGAATTGTTACCTTGAAGAGTAGACGTATTGCATGTGTTAAAAGTGCAATTAAACAGACTCTGGTGAGCATGTTTCAGGGTGTGAGTACCACTTGTAACCCTCAGTGGAAAAAAACGTGTAGATCTACCAGTAAAATTGTAGAACTTCAACAAAAGGTAGTAATGTAACTTTTGGCAACGTGAAAGATCAAAGTCAACTGGGCTGCCTAAAGATTCCATCGGAGGGCCGATACTATATATATATACCTTGCGTTCGACCGTTTAGCATGAACTGTAAAGAATCAGATCAAAGCAGTCTGTGCTAAAACTGTGGAGCCCCCGGCCGCAAGACTCGGAAATGCAAAAATGTGGCATACTGCCCGCACCAAGATACTTCGCACCTTTAACGCCTGATTGAAGAACCGTGTTCCGTCACTACGCTTTTAGCTGGCAAGGTTGGTATGAGTCAATAAACATAAGGAGTCCTTCAGGTACCATCCTCGCACCGTCTTCTGTGCACGCTAGATGTAGCTGCGCAGGTTCTGATGAAGCATAGGAAGGCGCCCGAAGCGATCAGAGCCACTGAAGATATGCCTCCACACCACTAAGGCTACCGACCTGGAGATCCACCATAATTTAAGATATGATCACGATTCCGAAAATTGAAGCTCAATACAAGTGCTCAAGATAAATTGTAATGTTCTTGGCATTCAATGCCAAGAACGTTTTCAACTCCACGAGATAAGTGACACGGGTGTTGCTAGTGTCCTCGAAAATACCTTCAGAGTATCAGAATATCTGATAAGAAGTTTGAATCTGATAACGATGTTGGGTTTTTGTATAGTGTTCGACGTTTTCCAGGGTGAATTTTGAAAGCTCGTTATGTCATAATTTCACCGAGAAAGGGTCTGTACCCCCGTTCTGATAAGCATATGCCTGTTCTGTACTAATCTTCCTAACGAATCATGTAATTAAAAAAATTACTCCCTTCAACTTCATTAAATGAAAAGCAAACTAATATTAAAGCCATGTATAGAACAGGCTAGGCATAGTTGTAGAACACAATTTACTACGTTTTCTAGTCAAACCAAATACAAATAACGCCACTTTACTATTTCATACTTCACAATTTTGATTGCCTAACGCTTCCTACATGCCCTATTTACATTTCGACGTTCCAATAAAAAATTTAAGTAGTCATTTCACATGTTCATGAATGCACTTTACAGCCGAGGCAACAGAAAAACTGATGAAACCCAATGAAAGCCAATGAAATACGCAATCATGGTTGTGCACTTTACGAAGTCCTTTTCAACGAAACCAATAAAACCACCTGGCGCCAAGCAAGAACATTTCACCTCGTCCATAAAGTTTGCAATTTTAATTCGTCACTTTGCTAGACTGTCATAACATTGAAATGGGCTACTTGACCATCTAATAAAACCCACCATTATTTTTACAATATCCTTGATGTATTGCAACGAGTACGGTTCGCCAGTGACAGGAAATTTGAAAAATTGTATGTTCCTGCGAACGCATTTGCCTGACAAATGCAAGAACAAAACGCCAGGTGAAGCCCTTTTATCAGTGTTGAGCATAGCCAAGACTGAATTCGCCGCAAAAACAACAAATCAACAGACGTTGGGGAAACAATTCAATTGAATCCTTTTACCCAAAAAAGCTTTACGTGATATTCGGTTTGCGTTTGTGTTGTTATCGGTGTTGTTGGTGTGGAAATTTCATTGAGTGCAAGAAGCTATCAGTCTGGTACGAACGTCGGTAGTTGATGAAACGTATACGAGCGGGAGGTTTTGTAGAAAAATAGCAAGAAATACATTAAAAAATTTAGTATTGTAGTTAAACCGTTTGCTGTTTTACAAAGAAAAAATTCCCAACAAACAGGATACGTGCAGCTTAAAATAGATTTTAATACGAAAATTTAAAAATAAAAATTGCTAATTCACTTATCTCTAAGCTAACCTTATTGCTAAGCATACTCGAATGATTATTCATTGTTGTAACGCATATGTCGTCGTCTCGTTGGTGTAATTTTTCTACGTCTCTACTCCTGTATCTTCCTATCTTAACGGTTTCGTGAAAAGTGTCCATTCCGATCTTGTTGGTGATATGAAAATAAAAGCCAGTTATACAAAGTCGATTGTGATTTATTATTCCAAGCTTAGTGCTTAGTGTGTAAGTGAAATTGGTGTTGGTGTAAAGTATTGGTGAAAATTTCAATGAGTGGTAAAAAGTTTCGGTGATCAAGCTACATACCTAGGAAAAGATGTGGTTTAAAAAAGTTTATTTTAGCGCAGGCACACCAAAATCTGAGCGTTGGTGAAAAAGTTGAATCCTATTTTTTTTTATATGGGATCGTTGCTATAGCAACAGGTAGCTTAGCGAGCATAGAAGAACAGCTGTTGCGCTTTGTGTTTATGGCAGAGCGCATACTCGGCTATTGATGAAAAGGTGTATGCATGCTTTCAACAATACCAAATGTTCATATTAGTGTGAAACTGTATTTCTGTTCTTCCTCTTTTATTTTCTGTTTTCTTTTCGATTCGACGGTATTTTTGTTGCAGCTTTTCCCGTTTGTTATCTGGGATGAGAGAATGTCGAGACTAGATGAAAGGGGATATTGCATAGAGAGGGAATTTGAGCACCTGTTGGATATACGCCAGTGACTTGTTGAATTCAGGCTTCATTTAAGTTTTGTCGGGCAAATTTTAAGGACGGATTATTTTTGGGTTTTTGTTTCCTCCCGGAAGTAGTCGATTTGGTTTGATAGTTTTCTTTTGCGATCGGTTGCATTGGTTTTTTACGTTTCACGTGGTTCTAGTTCGAAGAGTTTTCGGTTGTTGCGTTTGAAATGGTTTCGATTTTCAATTCGATACGTTTTATTTAATTAAGGCAAAACTGGCAGCTTACTTCAGAATATGATCAAAGGGTAAATTATGAAGAAATTCTTGTTTATTTGTTACAATTAGAAAAATTCATGATCAATTTTACTTGAAAGCGATTTAAGGTTAGGTCTAGTCATATCAGGGACTCAGGGGTCAATAGGGAGTAAGTCCATGCTCAAATCAGGTCTTAAAAGTTTCTCTTTCGCCGCCCATCCAGATATCTCCGATTCTTCCTTTACTATTAGTGGATAATGATCCCTCGTACCATACTCGACGAACAAGTGAAATTGATGAAAGTCCTAATCATGAGCCCTACCCTAATGAATCAAAACGAATTAGTGTAATTTTGATTGATGTGAATTGTCCCGATCAACAGCTCTAACAATAATTAAACAAAAAACCCATCGCCATAAAAATTAACCAAAAAAAAAAACCTACAATAATTCACACCTTAAAATACGTCGCTCGCTTAACTCTAAATAATCGATTTTAGAGGATAAATTACATTGAATATTTTGTGTACGTGTGCGTCAATGTTTATAACAACGTATATGAGATAAGTAAATTATTTAATGGATAACAAAAACAACAGCAGCACCTTCAACAATATCAAATTATTATCAACAATTTTGCGCTCTACTAACGGATATGTGGATTATCTTATATCGATTATGGCAACTATGTTATGAGTGCAGGTGACGATTATTTAGTCTATCAACGACTACCACCACAAATTATAAAGGTAATTTTCAATCCTGTGTGTGTGATCTTTTCCATTCGCACGTTATTATTGTTGCCGATTTCCTTTTTCGATTTCAGTTTTTTTTTGGGGCTGTAGTTTGTTTTTTTTTAATAAAATGTATCCAAAACACAGTAGAAGAGAGAATTTGACAAAAGGATTGCTATCTATTGCCCTCTTATGTGTTATTGGATGACCCCAATATTGGTTTTATCTGATATCGAAATATAATAGTCTTAATATGTGCAAAGGTAGAAAGATGATTAAATGTTATTCGGATAGAGTTGGATATGAATGGGGGTAAGGATGAAAATGGGACACGTTTATCGATAGATTGTTAATTATGATAAACTCGAGGAGTGGAGCATATTGCCATTGTGTTATTTCGGAATAGTTGATGGTGGATGTTCGTAAAGAAATTCTGTGAGAATTAGATATGTTGCGATTGCGACTGGAAATTTGGTGAATATTACAATTGAAATCCAATCAACGAATCGTCCTGTTGAAATTTAAATTGCTGACTCAATGTAAACAGTATATGTTTGTCTATCCAAGCATGATTCAGGATTTGTCGATGATTTTTTCCATTTTTTCAATCACTTAAATTTTGCGTCCTTTTTCTCTCTTTTGTGACATTCAGAATGCATTTGCTGCCAGCTTACACTCAGTCGGCATTATTTCTTCTTCTTGCTTCATCAACGGCTTGGAGGTTACCTGAATGGCAAGGAAATGATCAAAGAATTTCAATTAGCTGAGACACACAGAGGACCCACCTTTCAGAGGCTTCGCATGAAACTTTCTCGATCCGTAGGACACGTCTTGCTATTTCGGAGACCGGGCAGCTTTATTCTGTCAATTGAATTCCACCAGTAGCTTTAAAATTTCCTCCAAGACGAAATCCTTCGAATTTCCTTTAAATCATTTTTTAAGCACAAAACATTCTTCCTTACTTCGCAAGTGACCATAAAGTTGCGAGTATTAGTACCTGTCTGATTAGGACTCACTTCACAAGGTCTTTGGATACGAGTTGAAATCTGTCAATTACCATCTCCAATGACATCGTTATGAGTGTCTCAAACTATTATGCTATTTGATATGAAACCAACGAATTTTGATGTTTTTGGGTACATACCGTACCTTATACAACGCTAGTCACCGCCTTATTCCCTGAAATTCCTTGTTGCAATAAGCAGACCCATCCATATGGTTGCGGGATTGACCTACTTTCGGTGGTATATTTACTAGAATATACCTCCACGCTTGAGGTTATTGCGGAGGGCGTCGTAAGGATACTCCATTTGGTAGTCTCTAGCCAGATTGATGCTTCAAACTAACATCTTGGTTCTAGTTCTTTTTTAAAAGGCGTGAGGCGACCGCGGGAGTACTAACACCTGTCGAGTTTACTGGAATCGTTACTTAAACCCAGGAGTAAACTTCTCTGAACCAGATCTTCCCGTCCTGGGAGATCTCGCAAGTGACTTGCACACTGGAATGTCTAAACTATCCAAGATCTCCAAACGAATTGTTTTAAAGGACTCCCCATATTGTATTATGCTCTTCGTACTCTAAGGTTTTATTTGTCTTTCGGCTGCAATTGTTGGAAGGATTTTCTAGTTTGAAGAGCTTATTTTGCTGAAGGCTTCACTAGTCCAAAAGTTTCTCTAGTCCGAAAGTTACAACCATGACTTACCGTGGTATTCAATGAAATATAGACTATCTATTCCAAAATATGCGTCAATTTTTTAAAAGTTCTGCTCAAGACGCAAATATATTAAGCAATTTATTTATTACTTTTGTAGAAAATACTCTAGAACTTTTCAACTATTGCGGAAAGTCCTTTGTGGAAAAAATGCGTCACGGTTTGATCAAGAGTGCATTCATTTGTTTTGACATGTGTGTATGGTGCTTTTCTGTCATACGGTATTTTTTTAACAAATCAACTGGAACTATTTTTCTTTTTCCTATTTCTTATTTAACCTACTATAAGATATTGTGCATCCCTTTTTATTCGGCTATTCCACTGAGTTAAGGAGCGAAGATAGTGTTTCCCAATGAGCAAAATGTGTCAACTTGTGAAATCGTTATCAGATCTCTCTCCCTCTTTTCTACATTTTTCGCAAAACTGGATCCGTTTGACGGGTAAAAGGACATGATAGGCGAGATGAGGCGGTTGTTATCGGATGATGAAACCCCTCTTTATTGACATCACCCAGATTGATTTTGTAAGTCGCACAATTATCTTGCTACGAAATCATAGCAATAGGTTCTATTGTGCAGAAATCGCTCGTTGAGCCCGTTCAATATTCCTGGTAAGCTCTCTTTGTGTCTGACTTTGGGTTTATTAGAGTGCCACCTCAATTTATAAGTGTTTTTGGGATTGGCAATTTTTTGGAGGTGTCAGTGCAGTGCCGTCCTATTGTCGACACCGTCCTGTCCGTGACAGTGTTCAAAAAAAGGAAACGGGACAGTGTAGAAGACACCACGATTTTCAAAATGTCAAAATCATTTCATACAAGATTTACTAGTGAGAAGAATATTCTCAGATATTCGATGCGTTGGGGCTTCACTTCCCTTGGGATTAAATGGGAAAATTAAAACTCTTCATCAATATTGTTTAGTTAATACAAATTCAATATGTTAAAGAGACAAACCTTTACAGGAAACTCAAAGCGATTTTAACTGAGTATTATTGCTCGATGTCTAACTTCTCAGAAATAAGTGAATACAACTATCATAATGACACGGAGCCATCTTTTGAACATAAAAGGAAACGATAGTTGATACGATTGAGGTAGCAGTGAAAAATAGGAACAGCTACAACTACAGTGAAACTTGCAAGACCATGTAGTTTTGCTGGTAGTTCTTGAATACTATGTTGAAATTCGAATGTCATTCGTCTGGACCCGATCTTTCGCCAACTGGTCCAGAAAACTGTCAAATCTAGTGTGTTCCTCCGCAATTAAAGTCTTGTCAGTTCTAGACATAAAAATAGACAGGTATGTCAGTGTTACAGATAACGGTACTATGATTTCATTGCATTCATTGTTACCAATTTTGAAATCCTTGCGTGTTAAAGCCGTAAATATGTCCTAGATCTTCTTAGGGACGTGTGCATATATCAATGTTTTATCAGTTTTTGACCTATTCCAAGCTCACAACAATCCCAATCCTTTTTGAAACAGAGAATTTACTTCAGGAATTTACCTGTTGCAGAATAAACTGGCACGATAACGAGTTTTTAGGAAATCAAGGCCAAAACTCCTGCCCAACGCTTTGCAAATTTTATATTTCCTGAATAGATGTCCTTACATCACTTTAGGCTCCAGCAATTTGTTATGGATGAAGGAGCAGAGTACTTCCAGGAAATAATAATTAAATGCAATTGAATATCACAACGAATTACGCGAGCGCCTGATTCGCATGAGTTCTCCTACCAGATTTACTCGAGCGTGTTGCTTCTGTTTTGATAGTATCCTTTATGTAAAACGCGACCACGCAAAGTTTAATCTAAAATTCAAAATGAAAGTCTGAAATTGGTGGGTAATGTAACATAAAATTTGAAAATAGAGTTAAAATTTTGAAAAAAAATATTCGTGTACTAATTAAAATTTTGCCAATCGTGGAAATTTTCGGGTACATTATACAAGCGATCATAAATGCTCTGCAGATCCTGCTGCATTTTTCCTAAATTTAATTCGTCAGTCGTTGTGATAGTTTGCTCATGAAGTATCCTCGTTAATGAGCCGCTTCCTTACAATGACAATCCACAATTCGGATACGGAAAGCCGTATAAATGTTGCAATCATGAATTGAAAGTATAAAGTCCTTTAACCACGCTACCATATCGCCGAAATCCTGTGTTTGTGTTGCTGCAATTAGTGCAAGAGCTCGGCAATTCAGTTGCGTTTGAGGGTTTTCATAGTCAACTCGAAATCACTGGGCCACTGATGTGTAAATTTACTTGATCATGAAAATGGAAAAATGAAAACAAAAAAGACGAAAATACAACCCCATTTAACCTTTAGGCGATGAAAAGCTTTCGAGAAATTGTGGTCGTTGACATTTTCATCATTTCATCTCGAAATTGAGTATAATATAGTCGTGAAAAAGTCAGGGAAATATGATAGAGTGTAGTATGAAAAAGTCCTTTCACGTGTGTTTTTTTATTTATTTGGAATTGTTTTTCTGTTTCAACCGGCAGGTGAACGTGCAAGACTGGTTTTTTTACACGGAAGGCGATATGAATAAAAAAAGAAAGTCTTCCGTTTGGCTTTGAAAGTGCTTGAATAGAGAATTCTTCCTTGTAGCATAAATTGTCGGTTCAAGCATTTTATTTGGCAAATATGTTGGTGTGGTAGCTACGGTAAAGCAATTGTAAAAGTGCTAGGCACTATGATTTCATAGCCTTAGAGATCACATTCATTGAGCAGGATGTTGCCATGATACGAGGAGTGCCAACCATTGTGGTGAATTTTTTGAATAGGACTTGTGCTAAACGTTCGATGAAACATCTTGAGAAAATGTTCATATGACAAGATACGTTAGTCTTTATTGTGGAGAGTTCCATGAACAAATTGTCGAATTTTTTGTCAAAATTTTGTCAAATTCCAAATTGTTGAAATTTGATTACTCTGTCATCGATATTGCTTTTATAATCAATTTAAAGTTAATTAAGTCCAGCGTTTACCGAATCCAGAGTTAGCCGAGTCCTGGGTTAACCGTCGAGGCAAAAGATCCTTTCTGTGTAAAAAGCTGTCCATGAATTGATATATTTGAAGGAATCGTGTTAAAGCATTGCTATCACTTTCATATAGTTCGTTCATGATCCTATAAAGTAGCCTGTATGCTTGCTGTTGTCAATTGTCTTTTCTATCACGTGTATTCCTTACTATTCTTTCATTCAAGTGACACTTATTATATTTTGACAGCTGGTATATTGTGACAGCTGGCATGGTCAGCTAATATAAAAGCGATCGTTTTATTTTAAGGCCAGCTATATACACAGGAAAACAAAATCACAAATATAAAAATTGGTGGAAAGGACTATGTTATGTAACGGCCGTGAGACTTTGCTACAGAAATTCAAGAACAAAATAAATTCATTTGAAAGACGGGTCCTAAGGCGCATTACAGGAGAGAATATGAAGAAAAACAGTGGCAAATAAAGGACAAGGTGTGCATTACATAGCAGCAAGACTTTATTCACTGACAAGATGAGCTAGAAATTGTAATGGATGTGATCCGAGCAGTGGATAATTAATAGACTAAGTCCTAAGATAAAACTAGGGGACGAATACTCAGCGGTGAAACCAAGAAAGTGATGTTTGAGCTCTATCGATGAAAATGCTGAATCACTCATTGAGTCTAATTGGAGGACTTGAATAATATTACGGAACTTTTGGAGGTGTCACATAAGGGAGGATAAGATTCGAGGACAATTCGCTTTACACGGCAACTCAGCATCTTATGGCTTGAGATTTTTTTAAGGACTAGTGCTATGCCCTCATATTGAAAAAAATTCCTTAATTTGAACTAATAAAGAACTTATTATCGAACGATTGAAGTTAACCATCAGTAAATCGGAACGAGGGTCTGAACGTCGTTTTTAGGTTGAAAAAGAAGATGCCAGTCAATAATATTTTGACTACTTTTTTCCTTGTCGCAACAAACGTTAGTAACACCGAATGATCCTTTTTGCTGATTAACCGTTTGTTTCCAGCATGTTGATGCTTGTTTGTGGGCAATTTTCGGCCAGAGGGTCAAGTTAATCTCTTCAATAGGAGTTTGCAGTTTATGTTGTCTCAATTTCTTGGTATTCACGTTGATATCCACTTGATATTTGTGGTATTCACGTGGTAGTTATAGAGAACTGCTACGTAGGCTTATTACTTCCTTCCAATGTCGATGATGATTTTGATCATTGAGGCGCGTGTTTCATGCCTTTGGCCGACGTGAGTTTCACTTAGTCCTTCACTAAATTTTCCAGACCATCTTGCGCAGAATGGTTCAGCTTGGGGAGAGGGGTCGAACTCTCCTGCCTATTCCTGCAGCTACCAACGTCAAAAGTTTGAAAAATATTATTGGATTCCATTAAGTCTCATTATTCCTAAATTTCTCAATGGAATTCCTTTTAAGAAAACCAACTACCATAATAGACAATGGATAACAATAACCAGTTTGTTTGCACAAATAACAATAAATAAATTATAATTGAAAACTTATAATTCCTGTTTGTTATTCATTTCAACAATCAACTAAGAGAGCTCCATTCATCCCCACTCGAAACAATATCGTACTTGGAATCTACACTGATAGTAGTACAATTCATTTTCCTAATATGATAAAACCATTCCAATATCCTTCAGCTCCTGTATGTATTGAAATTACACGGAAAATCATTTTCATAGGAAACTCGTTTCCGCAACAACCAACCCACAATTTCCACAAAATAACTGAATAAATGATATCGTCAGTGGAGTACTGGATACTGATGCTGATGTCGGTGTAACTGCTGGTTAGTTGGTTGCTTATTCATTGGATTGACTCCTCGTTGACTGACTACCTCACTCACTCATTCATTTATTGAACCAGCGAGTCTCGAAGCTTCTTTTGCGAAAAGAGGATACCCATGATTCTCGCGATATAAACGTCATTTGCATCTATAAAATAATTAGATTTCAATCTCCGCAAAATGCTTCTTTGTAAGAGTTTTGCGAATACACTTTGAGTTGAAGTTAGTATCGATTGGAAATACTCGTAGTAATAGTGAATGAGGAATAATGTTTGCAAGGATTCAACGTAGAATACCGTATGATGTTTGGTTGAGACGATTTGCAGGGTTACCAGAAGATAAATTTCGTTGGAGGACCAAAGTGAACCGACTCTCTGTTTAAAATATAACTATACGCCGAAGATAAAAGTATATCCCTCCCTATTTCGTGACAAGTTCTTATAAAATGTGACAGCATTTTCCCTGAGGAAATGATTTTTCACTACATAAGACGTCGTCCACAAGTTCCAAGTTCAAAATGACAGCCAATAACTTCGATGGAGTGTGGTAGGACGCAGTTTCTAAAAACGTAGCTAATTTACTAGTTTAGGCGGAAGCATAATTTATCGTGCTCCCTTCTCGTATCAGGCAACTCCGTTAAAAATTATCGAAATTGTGTACAACAAGAACGCTCTGTATAATTTGCAGCACTATCGGCTTGTGCGTATCAGCTCAACATTATACATTCTAGAATATGACTACCGGTCCGATTCGGTTGTCAGTCAACTAAAAGGACCGACAGTCAGATCTTAAAATAGACATTTTAATATCTACATCACCAACGAACGACCGTGTCAGTTTTGCTGAAAGAAGGATATGACATTCGCATGAATAAGTAGAGAGCAGAGGAGACAAACTTCGTTCACTTTAAGCGTCTTCGTTTTGAAAACAACAAAGGAGGAAATGGTTCGTCGCTCCGTTCATACGCCGTACACAACAAGGACTCGCAACAATTGCACGTTAATATTGTTGGCGTTGGAAGGGAGGGAGGGAGAAACAATCAAATGTTGCTTTTTGCGATTAGATTAAAGATGGTGTACAGTCACTGTTAATTTTGTTCGCAACAGGTGGTGGATGGTGTGATGGTGAAAGCTACATATCCTGCTGTGATAGCGAGAAAGACTATGTCCTAAATGTTAGAAGATGAGTCTGGAGATGTAACACATGTGATATTGACATCCCTGCCGTTCTGGAGCGTATGATTAAAGCAGCTTTCAATATGATTCGAGGCGACTGTGCTGGAGGGATGTCGTGATATTTTCATTGCTGGAAGGGTGCTAGAGTGCTTTCATTTGGTTTGAACAGCCACGATTAAAAAGCAAATTAAGGTCCTACAGTGATGAAGGAAAAGTCAATGTTTTCTGTCGAGAATTCGATTATTAAATGAGATATAGAGGATCTAGTTTAATTGATTAATGAGTTTCTAAGTACCATTTGTCTATTCATATCCAAAATAATTGCCAGATTCTGACACCGGGTGATATTGAAATGGGACTCGTGATTGATGAATGCTAAACTTTATATTTGTCAATTTTCATTGAAGTTTGCCATTGAGATTTGGAATTCTTGGAAATATTGGCAGAATCCTCAGTGGGTGTTTGCAAATTTTGTCGAAAATATCAGAAAATTCAAAGTGCTCCCAAATATTTCTATAATCCAGTAACATTAATCAGTGTTGTATATCCTTAAATATCCTTAATTCGAGAATGAAATAGATGAAGGCGAAGGATTGCTAATAAACGACTTTTACGTCTTCAAAATATTCAAGCGATCAAGTATGACTTGTTTCGCTGTTAGGTTAATCTGGGCTTAGCATGCCATCTGGTTCTATTTGCGAGCCCATTTCAGCATCTCTTCAGTTAGTTTACCAGGACGAACATATCTTCCTTTTTCTGGCAAGATCACCCCGCCACCTGTGTGAAGAGAAAGTATGACAGACATTACCCTTCTTTTGAAGACAGAGTCTGCAATCAGAGAACTATGGTTTCCTGGCTTTTTTTTATCCAGGTAAGCCTTAAACCAATCGTATTCGCTTGGTAGTTGCGTTAATTAGGACTCAGTGTTACCATATTCTCCAGTAAAGCGTGGTCCGAAATCATTGATGAAAGATGCTTTCCATCATTTTATTATCTCACGCTCCCAAGATTTGTGCCTCTCGTTGAGTGGGAAGTTTTCTATTGCTAGCGCCGGTTTTTATTTATCTCTTCAGTGTCTTTGGGGGGGGGGGGGTCCAATCGTATTTTTCTATTATCCTTCATTCGAGGAGAAGATGATGAGTATCATCCCAATCTGAATTGCTCGACGCATACAAGTTAGATGCGGGCAATGGAGGTGCCGCGTACTGTGTTGGGTGTAAGAACGCAAACGAGTAAGAAAATTTGAGGATTGACCGAAAGCCTTTGGAGATCTCATTTTCAACTTCAGCTATAGATGCTTATCGTCAATATCTCTGACAAAAAGATGTTTGAAGAGTGCAGCGGATTAGACAAGAGAAAGCAATAGCTCCTTACTATGATTATTTCGAGCTAATGCACACTCAAAAGACATCATTATTAAAAGGATTTAAAGTGGATGGTGAGTGGAAGTTCTGCAATGTTTCCAAGGGGACACAAGCGCTCTTCCAGCGCACTTGATGGTTTTATCTCGGAAGAAAGACAATATAATGAGCTTCTCTTTTGTCAAGTAGGAGCTGGGAAACTTGTCGTCAGAGCAATCCACTAAAAATCAATCTATTCAAGATAATCTAGGACTGCTGAAGGCACAATAAATTTTTTAATTGTACCTAAAGACGACACTTACAAAATATGCCAAACTTACTTCTGAAAACTAGCCTTTACTTGTGAAAAATTTTTGCCAAACAATTCACTTTTGAAGTTTGATTAGTTTTGAAGGAATTCGGTCTTGGTATTTTCTGGGTCGTGAAATCAATTTCCCCAAGGATCTGATCGGTAAATGTTCGGGATAATAAAGCCTCAGAAACTACAGTGGGCTGGTCTTTCAGTGAATATGGACAGTTCAATACCAAGCAAGATGTATGACGGGCATACCGAAGGATGAATGCCACTGGGCAATTCCAGAAAAGCTCGGTAGAATCAATCGAGGTAGACCGTGTGCAGATAGCAACGATAATGGTGAAGGCGAAGTATTGTGACAGCCAAGATCCGTAATGAGTTGCAGAGCCTTAACAACGACGGTCAATCAGCGAATCTAACGAGGTGGTCTAGACTTGGTGAAAGCAAATTGTTGTCTTACTAAACATGCTGTGGATGCTTCTTTCGAAAAAACGAATAAACTCTTCCTGCCTGTTCGAGGAATTTGTTTCTGAGCAAATATTCAACTAATTTGAAAATCAACTGATAAATATCAAAACAAATAGGTTTAGGTAGTACATCGTCCCAAATCATTTATCTTGTCTTAGCTGCAAGCCTCTGACACTTTTATCCTGTAGAATATAATCATAATTTACATTTTAACGCAAACCCATGTTCCTTCACTAATTCCAACATTTTGGCAAATGTTAAATGCTGTTCCTGGAATTATCGTCCCAAAGATGTTATAATTTCTGCGCCTACTTTGTTGTTACTTTATGTTTGTCTATCGCATGCCGATAGCGTCCTAGAAAAAGGTCCAAGACATTTGAAAACACAACAAATATCCGATATACATTAATCAGGATAAATATCAGATACCTTTCACAATGTGAAATATTTCCTGGAATACGATGGCCCATAGTGAAATGGTTTGAATTTATTTGCGTTGGCAATCTGTGTATGTGTTTATGTGTCAGAGTGTATGAAAAGCATGAAAATCTACTTAAGAACCGATGAGAAAAATCATTAAAGATATAATTTTATGTTGTCAAGCAAAACAACGAAGAAAGTCCTTTGTTTCCTTTTATTTTGTTTGCTGTGATTAAAGTTCGTCGTGAAATCGTGATGGGGTTGAATCTGAATTGATTTATTTTGTTAAATTTAAAACTGAAGGTACACAGGACGATGATTAATTGCATGTTGGAAACGTATTAAAACATTCTGGAAGCTACCCGAAAATCGTAGCGAGTGAACAAGTTAAAATATTTTCAAAAATAAGTTTTTGAGATTTGTATTCTGAATTTATCCTGGAACGATTTTCATCCCCAAGAGCTCAATAACTCACTCGAAACAGTTTTCAATAGCTTTCGAAAATACTACCCTAACAGTTTTTGAATTCATTTTGAAACAATCAATAAATGAGCACCTTCGAAAATTTTTATTCTCAAAAAATTGCTCATTCAATTTTCATTCGAAAGTTTTTCCATCCGGCTCGTAAGTAAGGAACAAACCAACTTTTTTTCTGGTTAGTGGAGAACCTCAAACAGGAACTTTGAGGCGGGGATGGTAGTTGAAGTAAAAGCATTTTCGATTCACTGAATATCAATTACTCTTCGCCATACGAAAATTGGAAGCGAATATAGTAAGTAATCACTTTGCGGGGGGTGGATTTATTGGATTTACTTTTGATTATGTGTAGTGGCTTTAGTCGGATACAAACATAGAATGGTTGCTATCCAGTGGCTGTAGTAAATATTTTAGCTTTTGTAAATAAAAAATTGCTTTAGATGCCTTACCTGTGCTGTCTGTGTACAGCTAATATGTGTTGTCTGTTCACGTTTGTCTGCACAAATACCATATAGCCTATCAATGTGAAGCCAACCGTGAATGGGAAGGTGTGCACGATTGAAGGATTAATTATAAACGTAATTAACTAGAGTTTCCACATATTGCCTGCCACAAAAATATGTTAAGTTCCAAAGGAGTTCCATCAAGTGAGATAAATCGAGTGGATTAAATCTCTACATAATATTCCCTTGCATCTGTCCTGTGTAATTAAACTCCTTATAGTTGATATGATATGCGTGATATCTTTCCAATTTGTTAGAATACTTTGTGCATCTGTCAATTAACGAAGGACTTGAACGATTCCAGTGAATCCAGTGAAATGCCAACAAACAAATCTGCACTTGAGATATTTCAGCATCATCGTATCCTCTCAGTTACATGCCTGTCGGTGTCACTATACTCGTCGACAGACAGCTGAAACTACTAGTCATAGTTGAAGTCCTTTCTTCGCGCTAATGGGTAAAGCAATCAGATAAAATATGATGATTTTAACCAGATTATTCGAATAAATAATCAAAGTGCTATTGATTGGCAATATTTGACATGTCTTAGATATCAAATGATGGTAAAAGGATCATAATCGATGGACGAGATGGACGATTAGAAAATAATTAAGACTGGATATAAAAATTGTGTATGTATCGAGCCTAGAGATCTAATGAAATATCAGAAATGCACCCATCAATAGAGGGCTATAATCAAAAAGTACTAGTTGCCAGTTAAATGGGAGTTTTGCAAAATACTCTTTATCAAACCTTTCTTTTCTCAATCACGAAGGACCTCAAAACTTCGCCGAAGGATGCTATACAGTTGTTTTTTGTCCTACCTCCCATCGTCCCACGTTTGTTTGCTTGTATCGTATACATAAGTGTTTCGGCGGTTTGCCATCTCCGGTGTGCGGTTTCGTTGCGGACAGAAATTTGTTTGCAGGACAAAAACAAAAAAACAACCTTTCCATCTCTGTCGGACAAAACTGGGAATATGGCGATGCAATATAGCCTTTGATCAAAGTTTTGTACAATGTAATGGCCGACATCGAGGATCATATTGCGAGCAAGGGCTATGGAGTGCTGGTTATTTCGGATACGGTTCCCCTTGTGCTCCTTGCCGAAGAACCTGGATGGGTAACGTGCACTGGAACAGGTGGAGGGGAGGGGGAGGAGATGGTCAGAAATAAATAGTGGTTAGTTCAGGAGGAGAGAGAGGGGATGAACTCTCACCCTGTGGTAGACAGTTTCAACAAATAGAATACAAGAGAGCTGGGTTGCGCGGCTAACCAGCGATCTGAAGCTGAACCGAAACCACAATCACGGAATCTAGAGCTTACAAACGCCCTTGTTTTGGCCAGTAATCGCAAAGTTTATCTTGTTTATCTTGTACGGGGAGCACATAAGCTCTCTCCTGATAAGTGGATGGAAAAGATGCTAGGATCAAAAGACAAATGAAACTGTGTGTCATGCTACGCTCACACGGTTCTTTTAACAAAGAAGGGAATCTTCGATCGTTTGTAGACGCAAAGGGGAGGGTGCACATTCTTTCTGTAATATCTCACCTTTCTATCCATCCCTATTAAAAGAAAAATCCTAACTCGTTGGTATGTAACAAGAAGTACCAGGCTTGGTTCTCGGTATGACAATTAAGCTTTTTCGTCGGTAACTTAGTTGCTGTGTGCCATTGGGAGGACGACAGTCAGGGCGTGAATAGTTATCATATCCCAACCTCTATCTAAAGGATCTACAATCTAAAGGATTTATCACAATGGACCAAAATGTTGGGGAGAACTATTTCAAAGGGTTGAAAGAAAGGGAAGAACGTTATGAGCAAGAAGTAAATCGTGTGGAAATTTCCTTGGAAATTTGGAACAGCGTCCAAAAAAAAACCCAAATTTCTTTGACAATCAGACAAAGCTGATTCTTTTGAGTACGATCCGAGGATCGAACGAGAGAGCAGTGAGTATCAACGCTTAATAATTCATGCGTCCCAAGATGTGTTCCAAAAAAACTAGGATGAGATAGTCAAAAGTCAGTTTGATGCTGATTCCTTGTTTTGACTATGGTGACTTGGTCTTCACCGCATAAGTAAGTTTTAAAGTTGGCGTACTTAACATGCTGCGCAAACGCATCTCGCGACTGTGATCAGACATCATTAATTCCTGGAAGGAACAAGTGGTGAAAGAGTTTCTGGCCAAAGACAGGGTTGCCTGACCCCTCTCTCTCTCTCTCTCAGTACAGATCTAGCACCGTGGAACTTCCTCTTTCCGCTCGTTTCAAGTGGGACCTGAAGAGAAAACAACATACCTCCGTAGTAAAAGTCCGAGGGGTCGTGACGGTGATTCTGAAGGATTCCTGGAAATCAGATTTCAAAGGACGCATGGGCGGCTTAAACAGGGGCTGCATCGTTCCTGTTATGACTGTTGTAAACATCTGCAAAAATTTTGGCTTTTATAGTAATTTTACATTTATATTCTTTTAGTAAATTGTCTTGCAGCCTCCTGGAATCCTTTTTTCTTCGTTTCGATTTCCAGGGAATTCGTGATCCTCGATTATCCTGCTAGTTTGCAGTCATATCATTGTATAAAATTGCTTGTTTATTTGGTTAATAGAAATGAAATACGGAAAGGAGTAGTAGAAATACAGAATGGATCATTTGAAATATTTTGTAGATTTGACCCTGTAAGACCCGATAGATAGTTACGTATACTTCATTTTTAACTATATCCAGACTTTGAAGACTAATTCAGAACCATTAAGCTCTGATGTCCTTTATCAAGTGCACTGAATTATTTTCTTTGCATCGATGGTCTAGTTGTTGAAGTTGATTTTAATTGTCGAATGGATACAGGATCAGTTATCCTGAAGTGAAGTTTTTATGCTTTGCGCATATCTGAAAGCTGGATTTCGTTTCACTTGAAAAGGGTAGTAGTCCCGTAGTCGAGCCGTTGACGCGAAGGATTCTAGCTTAAGATTGCCGTGAAAATTGGCTTGCAGTTCGCGGAGATGTGCTGTTGAACAGGGACGATGTAAAACTCTTCAAAGATTGTTAACAGATTCATGAAAAATCATTCAAAGCAACATGAAAATTATTTTGCTAGAATGTTCATCTCAAAAGTTATTTTGTGGCTCTCTTTGTCCGTTTGAATAATTGAAAAAGTAGTTCATGTAAAAAGTAGTTGGATGTAAAATATTTCATTGCATGAATATGTATTAGTTTTATTCCTCCAGCACGACAATATTATTCAGACTGTGTTAGTCTGACGTTCCAACAACATTACTTCCACCTTTCACTCATAGTTATTGCACTTGAATAACTTCTATTATCCTGCTGTCTTGTAGAGAGTGCATTCCACCACCTAAACGATCTGTTCACCGCCACCTCATCATAACTATCGTCAGCTATGCAAGAAATTGGCATTTTTCATATAGTAGAAAGGGAAGAAAGTTGATCGTATGCAAGGATCAGTGTCGCCATGCTTATGTCCAAATGCAAAACCATCCCAATATAGAACATAGCATTTTAAAACAGAACTATATTATCCTACTCCTTCCTTGCACATTTCTCTATCAGCCAGGAATCCCTTAACCGTCAGATATCTAGTTTCCATACTTGTGTGCCCAAAGATTACCATATTTGCTCTTCTCATTTTTCCATTGTCGCTTACCTTCAGGTTTTTCCTATCAATATTCTCGTCGCCTAGGCACCATAGTGATAAGTTTTTGACGCGAGGACACAACAACACTGTGTTATGCTACGTTGTGAACATGACTGATGGACAAGCATGACAATAACGTTGAAATAACAACGCAGAATAAAGATTCATCCATCTCGACTTGGTTGCTGGTGCTGCTGTTAGACACCCCCAATGCGAAGTGAAGGGATGAAAATTGCAGAGTGGAAAATTCTGTTTGCATTATCTCCTCTCAAGCCAAGTGTATGCACAATCCTGTTCAAATCTCATGGGGGAATATATTTAATCCGTTGTCCTTCAGCGAAGAAAGTTAAACAATCAAATATGAATCCTTATGGGCCGTGTCTTTCTGATTGAATTACATACATATATTTCGGTTGGTTGTCGCGTAACATTCTGAACACTCACAAAATCCTAGCAGAGGGTTGATCCACTGACTTTTATTCATACAGCTGGCAGCAATTTATTAGAAATCCTTTTTATGGTATTGAGTTCCTTCGGTATGGATAGAGATTGTATGACGTGAACTGCTTATTAAGTAGGAATGTGTATCGAGGATGGTGTATGAGCGAATAGTTTATAAGCAAAGCACCAGGACGAGTTGTGTACGAAGAGGAAAATCAAATTTAATATTCAAATACACAGGACATAATAACAAGCCAAACGTCAGTTGACCACATTGCCCCTCCCACTTGTCAGATATAATCGCTAGCAAAGACGTCAAAAACATTTTTAAAAACAGGATTCTAACCTGCACAAGTCGGTATTTCATTTAGACGGAAATAATGTCCTGGTTCCATTAATTTCCAGTCCTTGTTTTTCAACGTCACAAATACCAGCAGTCGTCACATTATTAAAAAGCTTGTGAGTTTTAAAAATGACTCTATTTTTAGAATGAAACTCTTCAGATGTCTTTCATAACAAGTGGCTTACAGCTCGTCCTTTTTTTTATTTTCCATAAAATTAAGTCTGGCGTAGTAGAATGAAAAAAAGAAAAAGACAAAAAAAACATACTGATGATGATTCTATTGGACAGAAAATTGGATTTCGCGAACTATCAATGAATTTTGATATCCTTTTCGTGAAGGAAGAACAACAACGGCATACGAGTGGGTATTATCGATGCAATTTTTTGGATGGTATGCTTCCTGTTCCATTATGCTTTTGAGAATACTATTCTCCAGGGAAGAGGATGCAGTTGTTAGAGAAGGAGCCTGATTAAAAATACCATTCGTATTTTGAAATTAAACGAGTTCAAATTACATTCAAAAGAGCACGGAAGACTAGATGGGAATTACTAGCACCAAACGCTCTTTCCAATATATTGGTCGGAATTTATGGTCAGATGTCAATTAAAAATCAAAAAATCATTGTGTAATGAGATGTTTTTAAGACGTTAAAAGACACATTGAAATGACTTGAGGAAATTATTGAAAATATTGAAAATATTTCTATAATTTTCAAGTAGATTGAAAAACATGAAAAAGAAAAAGCCAATTTGTCTATCAACGACTGAATCGCTACTTAAAAAGCAAAGATTCCATTAACTAAAATGAATGCATGAATATTTTCTCTTCGCATAAGATCTTTCAATAGAAATAAATTCTGCTCAACATCTGTCAAAGTTGACAGTCCACTGACATTTGAATTCCGTAAGGTTTGTCATTTAATCATGAATTGTTCAGCTTTCGAACAACACTATCAAAGTTTGGAAATGACATTGGGTGCTATTGTCATCATCGGCTCATAGTTCTTTAAACATATGGAAGCCGCTGCATTGGCGGTAAAAAGTAGACTATTCTGAGTATAGTTTTGTTACCAAAAGTCAATTAACTGAAACATCGAAAACACTTTGTTCCAACAAGATGGCGTTACTTGCCTTATAGCCAAGAAAATAAACGAATTATGTATGGTAACTGAGACTCCATCCCGGTACTGTTGCCGAAAAAGTGGGTTCTCCATCCACTATGCCACCTGATGTGGTCCAACATACAAAAGTCAATATTCTGGATGGAAAATCTTCGGAAGACAAACACTTGAGTTGAGTCCTAGTAAGAATCAATGCATTAAGTTTGTGTGTTGACTAAGTAGCAGTCGTAGATATTACTTGTCCTGATACGCATTCCAAATAAATGTCAAATCCTTCATGAACACTTAAGACGAAGCCCCCTAACTGCTGAACAGATGTTTACATTTCCTGTAGAAATTTCAACAGGACATGCCCTAACCATCGCACACCTTCTGCAGACTCAATATGGATAGTATTGCAAGCGTCAAAGACGAAAGCAAATATTTTGTCATAATTATCACTTTTAAATTTCCAACAACCAAAACGGAAACTAAATGTAATTCATTAGATCCTGAAGCTAGTGTCATTTAATTTACTCACACTTGCTTCGCATGAAATTGTCAACAATGAAATTGTTATAACTCCAGTCGCAATAAGCACTAAATCATTCCAGTTTCCTCAGTTCCTTTTTTTCTGGTGCACATGTCGGCTCTTCTTTGGCTCGAAAGGACAATCGTTCCACCCAACCAAGAAATGAGTACCAACTTTCAAGCTTCAACCCCAACCTTGCTATATTGGCACATGGAAAAGTTTTGGATGATAGAATGATGGAGGTTTCATGGTGGAATTTTTCATCTAATTAAAAAGTACTTGTTGAGGTTTTAATTGGATCATAGTTGATAACGTGACGGTCACAATTTTTCAACTTGTGTCCTTTAACGAAAAGACGAAACATAAGCTATTTGGAGTGTTTTTTTAATAGCCGTTTTGTTGTATTTATTTTGGGGATGAAAAAAACATATTTGAAATGTTGCAATTATTCGAAACTTTTTCAAAATAAAGTTGGAGGTTATTATCGTTTCCTTGTCATGAATATTAATACCTTTTTTCTGTCTGTCATTCTGTGTTTTTGACAGATCTGAACTAATTGAGCCATCATTTAGACAAATGAATTGTTATAAATAACTTTCTAGAAGATTTACATTGTTCAACATTTCACGTAAACAATTTATGTTTGAATAAAACGTTAGTGCAATGACACTTCTAATCTGAAAATAAAATTCTCCACACTTTATACAATACCACTATGGTCCTTCGTCAAGTGAATAGGACTAGACTCGAGCATGAAAAGCTTTCAAGCAAATCATTTCCTTTTTGATGTCATTCAGTTTAGATTTCATTGTTTTAGGCTCGTTGCACACATACAGGACTTAAACAATGATAAAAAAAAACCATAGACGTTGATCTACCGTTAAAAGATGGCATATATAAGGCTTTGTAGTGCATGCATGTAAAACGGTGCTAAAACGTAGTTCCATTCCACTTCGAGGACCTTTAACGCTTCCAAAGGCTAATCTTTCTGTTAAATCCTCTTAAGTACATTTCGGAGAGTCGTGTTAAAAGGAAGCGGTCAATCATTTTCAAAGCAACAAAGAAGTAGCGATTAAAAGCCATGTAAAAGGATCTAGATGCATTAGAAGGATTTAATTGATGTCACTGATTCCACTCAGAATTTCAGAGCAGGAATCAGGTTTGATTCTATGAAACTTTCGTATCTGTTGTAGTACTTGATGCAAGTACAATAATACCCTTTTGGATAAAAGTTGAGTTGATCTAATTGTTCGTGTTATTATTCATTGTATATTTTTGCAAAAGATGGCGTTAGCACAGCTGTTGGGGTACTAGTGTTATATACTCTTGTGGCTGTCTGATGTCGTTGTACAGCAGGCGAATCGACTAAATCATTCTTGGTCGCTGTAAATTGGCTACATATCAACTGAGCATCTAAAATATTAATCGGTCAAAATGAGTTCTGAGGAGTGCAAAACAAGTGGCCATTTAATGCCAGTGTCAAAACGGAGTCAACAGTTGTCATGCTTTTTGAAAGACCAACCGAAGCCGATGAAAAAGAATAATTGCGTTGTGCACCAGTGCATTGATCACTTGACTACGACAAAGTTGGAGCAAATCCAAATAGCAAACCCAGATTACAAACGAATGACTGACATAAATTCACATGAGGGTACGGGTAAACGGCAGGAATATATGACTGAAACTTGAAGAAAACAACCCTTTTTTATAGAAAAATTAATAGCTGATGATGAGAAAAGGACTATTTGCAACAATGTGCCACGTAAATGATCTGGATTTTGACGTGATCAATTTTCTCAAACGTCCCTCGAATCTTAAAGTAAGACATTCCAACAGGAAGTGTAGTCTATCGAAAATTGGATCTGCCGAAATGAACTGAACATAGATGCACATACCACAAACGCATGCTCGAAAACAATAAAGGAAAGCCAAACATCAAAAAGGTTTTTTAATAAACCACGATATAGTTCTTTGAACGCATTGCTCGGCAAATTTGCTCAGCAGAATTTTATATCAATCAGATAACTAAATATTAATTACTGCTTCCCGATAGATGGAAATTATTCGGTTAACATGTTTTTACCTACCTTGTGAGATATAGCGAACGGCGTTTCCCAGGGCTCTTGTCTGAGTCCGCTACTTTTTAATACATACACGACATAGACATACTTTCGTACAGTTTTTGCAAACTATTAGTATGTGCGGCTGATGTATGCTTTCTTTCCTGTGACGTTAGATCCTTGTAAGATTTTGCGAATCTTAGAAAAACAGGCAAAAACTATGTATCACTACTTCTGCCGATTAAATACCGAAAATTTCGCTCAAAGCCAGGCGATTCTTCTGGCAGCAAAAAGGATTGCAGCTCGTTGTTTGCATGAGGAGTGGATTTCTCAGATTATGAGATTACTCGGTCCAAAGAAATAACATACCTGCTCCTTATTTTAGAATAAGATTAATTTACATTTACAAATCACATCCACGCAACATACAGTTTGCAGTTTCCGCAATATTTTTGTTATTATATCCTTTGTTAAACCAGAAGTCATCACTTGATTATAGGAACATATTGAATGTGATTCTGCGTGATATCCTCTATGGAGTCTTTGCTGGAGTAAAGAGAGTCATTCATTTGTGGGAACTCAAATTACAAATGTTTTTTTTATGCCAGATATCCCTGAGAATAATTTTCGATTCCTCGAAGGACATGGCCATGCTAATATGATTTAAGGCCACATACGTAAGCTTGATAAGCCACATACGTATGCTTGATGGCACCCCACAAAAGATAAATAACAAATAAGTGCTCAAAACTAAAATAAAAGAAAGGTTTATTGGAGGCTTATTCGATAATTCTCAAAATACGATAAGTAAAAATTTCTAGCTTTTGCTTATCTAGAACAGGATTTATTTGTCAGAGTAGGATTGACTTCCTAGTACATATCTTTCGCATAAAGTGATACCTTCCACCAATTTGATCAGGTTATATCTTGCATCCTGTTATTCCAACCGATTGTATCTTCTTCTTTTATAATTTGTTTATATCCGTGATTGTTTTGATTGAACCTCACCCGTTATAACCAAATCAACACACCCTTAACCTTTATCCAAAAACATATCACAAACAACAGCCGTTACAACAATAAAACTAGTTGAATAGCCAACGAATCCTACAGGATCAGATTTCAAATTCTGAATTTTCAATAGGGCAACCATGGTCTTACCTAAGATTTTTCTTTTCAAGTCTTCAAGGATTTCTGGTAGATGCATGAAGATGGCCGCAAGCTTTTCAAGGCCCGAAGAAGCTAAATATCCGTATATCCAGTGAATGTTAAGGATAAAAGGCATTACATCGTATTACATAGTAAATTCACCCAAACAGATCCTGCTGGCCTTGTGTGTGCATGAAATACACTTGTTGCACGTTTCAGCGACGTATACGAGTATAGGCATAAAAGTCGATAGCAGTATGAATTGAAAATGGGAGGATACAAGTTGTAGTATGTATTATAATGTCCTTGGTAGAAGGCAGCTAGCCTGGATGGATTCTAGACTATTCAATAGTATCATAGAATCTCGTACGGCCCTCAACAAGTAAACATGTTTGTATAGTTTACACATTCTCATTTTTTCTCCGCGCGTCGTCCCATTCATTTTAAGGGCTGGTTTTTTTTTCAAATGGTGGCTGGCTCTCTATCAGAGTACGACAGATGGATACATCACGTCAACATTTTCAACAGTTGATATCCTGTTTAGCTTGATTCAGTGAAGACTCGTTTTTCCATTTTTTCCCTGCTTGCATTGTATGGTCTCCGGGAAAATTGATTTTCTGCCAAGAAACGGATGCTTTTATGCTTCTGAGTAAAATTGAAACTTGGACAGTAGTGGAAAAAGTGGAGAGGACTTAAGCAGGACCGGAAAACGCTATGTTAGAGGCTGTTAAGCTTATGACTGTCTGTAATTTAATGATGTTGCATGTATTATTTTTCTTTCTTCTTCAAAAGTAAATATTTTCTGTGATGCTATTTTCATCTGACCAATGTTCAGAAAATTATTGAAAAGTTCAAGGGAATTATGTGATATTAAATATGAAAAAAAAAACTCTCTAAAATTTTCATCCAGGATGGATGTTGTTCAGCATAGTGGAATTGAAGCAGGAAATGAGGGTCCGAACGTTACAGGACGAAATATTTTCAGTTCATACACAACATTTTTCTTTGATTAAATCCCATAAACTTCATTCATTTTCCTGGTAGAATTCATTATCGGACCAGGATTTCTATGATCAAATGAATTCCTTCTGTTGTGTTATCTACAATGTGTTTTCCAGGATATAAAGAGAGAAGTGGGGTAGCAATGAATTCGGGTAGAAGTCTCATAACGTAGGGAAAATAGAGATCAGCGTGAAAGGGATATTTTTTTACCTGAGACGCAGTCACAATTGTATCTAAGTCCTGTGCACCCAAAAATCATTTCAGAAAGGATAATAAGAGCCTGGAAAGAACAAACTCTGTTTAGTTGCGATAATTGAAATGTAACAGAGATGTTTTGTTTGATTTTTATGATTTGATTTGTGCTGATGAAAATATTTGCGTTTCAAGTCATCAAGTTTGACAGGTCGTCTCAACTTTTTCAATACATCTCTGGTTGCACCATATATGTCATTCAATTAAAAATCGCGAGTAGTAAACGTTATCCTCATTCAAAACAAGTTAAATTGCAACATAATTCAAGCAACACAATTTAAAAAGGAACCAGATGTTGCAATTACTGAATAATTACAACAAAAGGAGAAAATAATAACAAAAAAAAATCTATTCATTACCCATCCCTAATAGGATATACGAAAGACAGCAGACGATAAAATTGAAAGGAAGCACATTCACGTTCTGAAATCATCCCGAAATAAATTTTTTTAAATTTATGGCAGCTGAGCAAGCAACTTTGTACTTTATGGCAGGTTGATTTAGGTTAGGAGATGAGAATGCCACGTTTTGCAGGAGGTATTGGTGGTTGCTTCCAATATGTACTGTGCTTGTTGGCAAGTGTAACGAATTTGAGGTAATTTTTCAGGTAATTTTTTTTTCTCTCCCCGTGTCTCTTTCTCGCTTACATTTTCCATTGCCACCACGAATCGTTGCGCTGCTGTTGAAAATGGCGTGAAAATGGAGAGATGAAAGGCAACGTGAATCTGTCTATTGTGATAGCAGGTTATCAATTTATTTTCCTGATCAATGATTTTTATCATGTTGGATAGGTCGAGGTGAGAAATTACATGTTGCTTTTAGAAATTGTTCATTGATTTTTCGTTCGGATTTAAAATGTAAAATGGTTTGCAATACAAAGGGATGGAATATTGAAGTTTGGACTTGCTTCCAGAATGATTTATTTAAAATGTAACAAGTTTAAAATGAATTCAATTCGCTTTTTCAAAGACTAGATAAACTAATAAGCAATACGATAGGATATTATTAAGCGAGTAGGCTTGCGTGAAAAAAAAAATTTTTAACACCACAGCTCGAAAACCATTTTTGAGCCAGCTCTGCCTTTAAGTTCGTTGCTTAGTTGCACTTTCTGAGAAAGAGAGAGGAAGAAAGTAGACTGAGGAAACTGTATGATAGCAAACAACTCTACGGACTATAAGGTGTGATACATTGTACTTTATACCTTCGCTTCCTTAGGCTGTTTTCTATAGCATGAGATCTTTTCAAAGAGACAAACTGAGCTTGACATATGTACGTCAAAATTGACAACTCTCTAACACTTGCGGTTAATCAGATTGATCACAGCATTTCAGATCGAGCTGTAATGAAATTGAAAATTTCTCAGTAATGATCCTCCTCATCACTAACTGAATACATCAACAAGCCAAATCACCATTGAGGGGAAAAAATCAAAGACAATACCTTCAAGCTTCATTGCATCTAATCAAACTAACTGTTTCGTGTGGTGCTAATGCTACAAACGTCACAGTTTTGTCAAAATGTGTCGCTATCGCTAATTGATCAAATTTAGCTGTCATAAGCCAATAAGATGAGCATCAAAAACATTTGGTTCCAACACGGTACATGCCGCACGGTCGCTGAGATAATCGATTAATTGAAAACGAGCTTTAAAAGCTGACATTTTACAGGAGCGTCTTAAAATACTCAAAGTTTTTGCAGAAAACTTATTTCAAATTAACTATCGATGTTGCTTGAAAACACAAAGATTTCACCATGGAAAACTACCCAAGTAGTCTAGAAAAATACTCATTCGAACAACTTTCATCCACATTCCGAAAGTTCTTGACAGCTTCGCAATTTACTAAGGACATCTCAACCCTTTTCAATAAATTAAATGTCAACAATTTCTCCGATGATTGATTCCAATATAATTATCAAGTTGGAATTTTTTTCTTGCTATTTGATTTTCATTTGCCCCGTTTGCACCCCATTAAACTTATTTCACACTTTTTGCTTGTCTCATTCCCATGAAACGTTATCTAGCGCTTAGACCACTTTTTCAATTAATTTTTTCGAAATTTACGATTGTTTAGTTGATTTTTCCTCTTTTTTTCCTTTTTTTCAAACTCAATTGAGTCGCGTTAAGTCCTCGGGATCAAGTAGACTGTACGTTTCTCTGACCACCCAGGATCGAATATTTACACAAGTACTTTTCTACACTTTTCGTGTTTTTTTTTGTTGTTGTAGCGTCCTTTCACCTTTTTCTCTCATTTGTCCTTTTTCTCGCTCAACCTGTGTGATTAATCGATTGAAAGACTTTTTAAACTTGCTGTTTGTTTTTTGTTATATTAATACATTGCGAAAGGATCTTAGGATACAGGCAAGAGATGATTGAGACGACGAGTAACGTGAAAAACTTTCCAAACTGTAGCATTGAAAAACTTTGTTTTTGCCTTTCTTTTTGTTGTTGTCGAGGATTGAGAAGTACAAGCCAAGAATCGAGTAAAATTCGAACGTTGACAATTACCTAAACTTAGATTACATTCACGCATATCAGCCGAAGGATATGTAGAAATGTATGGAAGGGAGGGGGTTGTAATGAAAGGTTTCGTTTTGGTTAATAGGTGATTACGGGTTTTGGAAAAGTTGCGTGAGAAAACATTGGTAGTAGGATAGTATGTAATTTGTCAATGCTGACAAGTGAAACACGTTAAAAGTTCGAATTGAAATTTGGTACTGCATCACTGCTGAAGGATATGGCAACAGAAGTTGTGATGAAGAATAAATTGAAAATGTGAATGAAGGCTTGCAGAGAACGGTAACAAGGGATGTCTGGGATTTATTTTATTTACTTGTCAAAAATAAAAGTTCCACAAACGGAGTTTGGGATGGGACTTTATTTTGGTCGGATGAAAGCAGAAAGAAGTTACTTGTATGATATTTAAACATTAATTTACTTTTCGGAAAGGATAAGAAAGTTGCTTAGGAAATTTTCATGGATGAAAGCTGGTTGTAACCTTATTTACAGAGCTTAAACCGTGAATATTTTATGAATTCTGAAATAAATATTCTCTTACAAACAATTTCGCTTATTTGTTTTTTTTTATAGAATTCAAAGAAGCAAGTCAAACGGAAATGCTGTGAAGATTATAAGTTTAAAAAAAACTTGTCAACCCGTCTTTTGTAGCATATCAAAAGAGACGCGTGATACTTTGGTATCAAACATTGGTACTGCACATTTTAAAATTAATCTGTTAGTATAAATTCACATGAATTTCACACAAGACAGTTCAGTCCCAGGTTTATTGACAGATAGGTTCAAGTTAAGGTAGCCGGTAGGCAGAAAGCTGTCCAATAGATAAGGGTATTTCGAGTAAAGTTATTAGTGCCACGTGAAATATATTTTACAGTGTGAAACTGAGCACTAAGCCCAAAAACTCTTGCTAAGGCCAGCAATAAGCTGAAAAAAGTCCATCAATAGTTTAGAGTGAAGAGGTTTTAGTTTGTTTAGGATGTGTCATCTCAGTGGGATCCTTTCATTCCTCGTAAGATTGACAACGAGTTGATATATAAACATTTTTCACACATATACTTCTAAAAATTTAGTCTGGCTTTTAGGATTTGTCTAACTTTCATTCTGCATCTGAGTTCTATTTTGGTACAAGCCAGTTGTATGGTTCAAATACAATTTCTTTCAGAGGCCTTTCCTGCAGAAGGGTTTCCTTTATCGCAAGAGAATGGGACCCTTGAGCCACTGGGGAGAAACGCTGGTCGAAAAAAAACCAATAGTTGGTCCAAGCTGAGAGCGAATTTTTAAGTAAACTTTAGTAAACGAGTTCTTCCACCACTGCACGCTGCAGTCTTCAAAACTTCGGCAAGCATGAACAAAGCAGAATTGAGACCAACTTCGGAGGTATAATGACTTTCGAAGTCAAAAAGAATCCGATCAACCCTGTAGCTATTAGAAAATCAGAAGTTCTTCTCATTATCTACAGGTGCAACCTTTATATTACTGCAAACTTAAGCCTTCTAGGGAAGGAATACAATAGGCATATTAGAAAAATCAGCTCGATGCTCCTCAAATAAAGCCGTTGAACTTCAATGTACATGTAAAAGATTGAAGACGACGAAAGCTTTTTTGACGTTTTGAGATGAAACAAGATGGCGTTCAACTTCTTTACACTCAACAAAGAGTATGAGATGACAGCCTTACGTAAGAGTGTGCATAATTACTTTCAAGGTAACGATGTCAAAGAAGAATTCTAAACAATTCTATTGAATAATAACACAAAAAAGTCCTCAACGGTGGCTTTTAGGCAGTAAAAGAATACTTGTTTCCGATTTCTTTTCCAGGATAACTAAGAATTTGATGTCATAATATGTTATGGAGGTTAAAAGTGGTCTTTTATCAAGCATCTGACTGTATTGAACACATCGAAAAGTGTTAATAGCCAAAAAAACAAGACATATTGCCTCTCACGATGAAATGGAATCCGGCTGTTGAACGCAGGTGTATATTGCGACGGTAAAAGTTGTCATGCAAGTTCTATGGGATGTCCTTAAGCTGAAAAGGCTGAGAAGACAAGATCGAACCTCCAAAAGAACGAGCAAGAAAGAACGGTCTTCACTATGTTGCTTTAGGAAACCTAAATCTACAAGGGATGTTGTATCGACAGAGGTAGCAAAGGATGCAAGGAAACGAACTGTAACTCAGCCTGAACAGCAATCCAAAGCGGTTACAAACCAACAGCAGCAACAAATTGATTGACATTTGGTCATGTACAAAAGTTGCAGAAATTTTTGTTTGACTTTACTTGAGGGATGACCTCCCATCTATAAAGCGGATTCCTGAAATCCATCCTGAAAAAAACTCACAAATCGTAGGGAAATAATGGCGTCAAACTTAAACTTCATTTACAAAATCAGTTGTTACGATGGTCATCAATAGGTGACACCGATACAAATCAATATAGATGCTGACAATATTGAAGTGAAAACAATGCTTAACAAGACTAAGCATCCTTTTTGTTTGCACATGATTGAAACAAAGCTTTTAAGGAAATAAGAAGAAGAGGAATAGGGGAAAAACAAAAACGAACAACAAACAAAACCAACAACGAAAACCAAAACTTGAACAAATGATTGTAATTGGATTTATGTCCTTGCTTTATATTGAAAGGATGCACTGAAAAGCAGATTTTTCTCTTTTTTTCAACAATCACGATGACTCGATAAAAATGTCGGGGTATAAACTTGAAAACGACATGATAGTGCACAAAATCAATCCGATTTCCTCTCGATTTGAGTAGATTTGTCGTTACAGAGAAACATCTAACTGGCAAGGAGAAGGATGGAATCAATCTTGCGAATTCCTAGAATGATTTTAAATTGACTTTGTTTCTCCGTTTAACAAGAAAAAAAAAGAAAGAAAAAATGGATGATTGTTTCAATATTTTCTCTCTTCAAAAAAAAAAAAAAAATGATGTATGCATGTGCAAAGCATTGCTTCCTCCGGCTTAAAATTGCATCAGGATTTATAGAAACCTAAACAATGTTTGTTTATTTGTCGGCTGGATGAATTAATTTTGACGTTTGTTTTACAGTCTTTCTAAAAGAAAAAAGTTTGGATTAAAGTTTTTCTTAGCGTATATACCGAAAACAATATGATAATAGAAACGCTTGCCTTCAAACTATCTGTTTCATGAATCGAATCCGGATTTTGTTCGAGACTATTCACAATATCGGCATAATAAAACCTGGTAATCAGGCAGCTTTTCTGTTTTTTGGATAATAAATCGAACTGGATCTTGGGTATTGCATGCCAACGTCACCGTGGCCATTCGATTCCTTATCCTGCCCTCGCACCAAGACACGAGATTGGCTGGTCTAGTCCATTGCAGTAAGCTAAGACAGGAAACTAAATAACTAAAAATCGCTCCTAGTCTTCGCAATGGCTTAGTTTTCCCGGATTGCTTAATACTTGCTTTCAGTCTGAATTCACGGTCTCGTTGCTCCTTTCATTCATTAGCCATCCTTATTTGGCGGGAATTCATATCTTCTCCAACATTTTCCAATCGAAAATAAAATCAGACCATCGGAAAATAATGACAGTCAGAAAACTGTCAGTTGTCAAAACTGTCAATTCAGAGAATCGCCAGTTATTGCTGATCTTTCTTTTAGATTCTCGTTTCATTTTAGGCTTTTGGCACCATGTTTACATGAAAAAAAATCTGAAGTTGGCAACTTTTTCAACCACCAATTCCAATTACTAAGTAGAAATTTCGGCACTCAAGAACAAAATACAACTGCTAGGATTATATCATTATTTGATCCTTTTTTAATTAAAATTTTAATCCATCAAAATTCACTTTGATAATCCACTACAATATCTTCCTAATGCCATCAAATCCTTATTACAGTCAGCTTAAAGGAAAATTATGTTCACGTACGATCCATATGCATGTATATATGACTCATTTTTCAACACATCATGTCGCGTATCCTTTTTACTGCCAAGCATCATTTTTACTACGTATATAAACTCACTCCGACGAATTTTCAAATCAGGCTCAAATTTGATTGATTGATTGATACCCGGGCAAAAAAAGGGAAGTTGGTCGGGTTACTTCCGTACTTTTTTTTTTTTTGTTTATTGTTGCTGAATTAAACTGACGTTTTCTGATGACTCAAAAATAAAGTTGGAAATGAAAGATGCTTCGGTACGTTTCAATGAAAAATGAGAGAATTGACTAATTCGGTGCTATTAAAGTCATACAAAAGTGTATTAAGCTGGCAATGAAGCTGGAGATGTATCGGAAAAAGAAACTGTCGGTGATATATATTCAAGGTGGCTCTAGATTGATTTCTTGATGTGTGTCATAGGTCCTAATATATCAAGGATATCCGAAGATTTTCTTCATAGCGATTTTCTGACACGACTGACCACCCTCTGGTATCCTTTGATGTTCGACAGAAAACAGAATCGGCCGAGGTACTTGTTTTTGAACGGCTGAATTTCATCGTTTGAAAATTAAGCGTCTAGCCTTGAAACGATTAGTATTTTTAACCAGTGGAAGCAGGGAGGTAAGATATTCAGATACTGTCCTGGTCTTTATTTTTATGTGTCTTGTCCACATTAGCTGGTTATCTTCTATCAGATTCCGGCATTTGGCTGTTCGTTTTCATTGTAATTCTTTGTCTGTTATCGTTAAATTTGGTTGTATAGGATTGGAGCCAATAGGGATCCTTGTGGAACTACAGCTCCAAATAGCACTCAGTTGAAATGTCGTAGTCAATTTTGCCTGCAAAGATGAACATTAATAAGCTGGTAGCTGTCTTGCAGCTTTCGCTATCGCAGGTGTTACGTGTAAGTTACATTTACTTGGGCTCTGCAGAGTGTATAGGAATGCACCTTAGAGGGAGTGATTTTCGATGCCGTTTAGCCCATTGTAGATGCAATAAAACTTTTTCTATCTGCAGCACTGTGGAGTATATAGGAAGAATGTACTTGCAGGCCGATTTGGTTTTCAAAAAAGATTTCACCTAGAAACAATAAGGGTCGCCAGTTTTAAGCAAATGTCAGATTTTTGGCTAGTCTTGAGGATTCTACGATTTTTCCGATTTTCCGTGGTCTTACGGATCTGCTTGGGTAGGAAATAGGGCTAAGGGTGTCCATCAGCTTATGAACGAAATTGAAGAGAAGTTAAAAGAGAAGTTTTCCTGGAACTCATTCTGAAAAGGTCTCCGCGAAAGGCTCTTCTTTTCCAACCTTCTCAGATAGGATTTCATTTGGGTCATGGGTGGATAGTATAAGGCTGCTTTTTTTCGGAATTTAAAAATTTTTTTGGCTCTTCGTGTTGCGTGCTTGCTCGGGTTGAGGCTTGTCAAGAAAATTCCTTTTGTGCGCTGTTGAATTTGTTGGACTGTTCATTGTTTTTAATGGGACTCAGATAAGTAGCTTCCCTGAATAGGGAACACCTGTGCTCGCAGCATGTCTCCAGACTTGGTATCGTCCTCCGTGTTTGGTTTTCAATATGCTGAAAGTGGAATAAGGACTTGATTTAAAAAAAAAATTGAGAAAGTTAATATTAAAATTATTTTATTTCGTTAAGATTAACGAGAGTTCGGTTATCTTAGTTCTATTAATTGACTTCCAGGTCTTCCAAAGGATATTGCAATATGTATTTTTCCTTTGTTATGTAACCTCTGCCCCCACAACTACGCTAAATAGGTTGCAATGGACCTTCAAAAGAAAACCAATATTTCACCTGCAACAAACAATCTCATAAAACCTTTTAAAATGGTAAACAATCAACAAGTAAATCCATACAATTTTCGAATTGTATCGTATCATGTTTAACTTACTTGTCTACAAAACATTTCAATTCACACAAACAAACGTGGTATATGTATGTTTGTTTAAGCGTACCAATTCCACTCATGTGTATTTTTTTTATCTAACTTTTCCTCTTTTGCCTTCAACACATTTTACTACTAAATGGAAACACATTTCCCGGCAATATCCTATTTTCTTCACTGAGATATCATCAATGAAAAGTAGATGTTTCTCCATGCACGAGTACAGAACGATATGGATTTGATATGGAATACAACCGCACACATATCTACAATATATGGTAATATAGAGAATTTTATTCTGTTAAATATAGCGAAGTTGAGTGATATTCTGTTTTTTTTAACTGCTTTACGCTCATTTTTGTTGATTTAAGAAAGTAGAAAATCATGCTTTTAATGGTTGTCTGAAGTGTTATTATGAAGGATTATAGTAATTTAGGGCCTACACCTACCTCTACCTATAAGAAAAGGACCCACTCCTTTGGTTTTATAAGTAGGCAACGACGAACGCTTTAATTAAAAATTGTTTGGGAAAATTAGTTGAATGTATGCTACCCAAAAATTGGGTTCATTAAATTAAAAGTTTTCCGGGTAATGGGAAGGATATCGGGTAACGGATATTCGGTGAAAGATAATGCTAACATATGTGCAAAGTACCTTGCAAATGTACATAACGGTCGCAAAGCAGGAAATGCCGGAAATGCACGATGTTAATATACTCTTAACCTTAACTTTCAGATATCCTCCCCTATTTTTAATTATAAAAAAAGTTTCTGCAGGATACGGTTGAGAAATTTTGACGTCTCTCACAACCAAAGCTCATTCCGGAGCAAATGAAATTGTAGGAAGTTACCGAATCATATTTTATAGGGATTAATGATAAATTATTGTATGATCCCCTGGAATTTTTTTCTTTACCGAAAGAAGTTTTTGTTGTTTCACCTCCTTCTGTTTGTAGAATCCTTGAATCAATCATTAAACATAAAATCCTCGTCATTCGGCAAAAATAAATGAAGATTAAAACATCCTAAGTGCCCAACAGTTTTGATTTTTGGGTTCTGTAAGGCCAGTTCAAACTAACATGCCCTGATATCTCCTGTTGAAGATGTTCACTCTGGTTCCAAGTTTGACTTGTTTTCCTGATGTCACGAAAGCGACAAAAAAGAACAATAATTTTCAGTCAACACAAATTGACATAAACGTTGGAGTTCCACAAAGATGTGTCTTTGGGCCGATGCTTTTTTAATTTTTTTTCCTCAATACGTATTTGTGTTCATTTGTTGCTTTGTTCTAGTCTTAGAACTAGTTCATGGCTGCACTTTACCAACGGAAGTCTTATCAACCAATCATTCGGGTCTGAAGAGTTTGTCCTCCCGTTTGCGAAGGGAAGAAGGTGGTCTTTACGGGTTTCATTTTGGTCTCTCTGGTGTTTACCTGTTGATCGTATTACACAAAAAGGTACAATTTATGCCTGAATATGGAGGATGTACCACCACTTTTTCTGATGGATTTGATGGAATTCATATGAGCCCAAAATTGATCGAAGCTAAGCTCCAGATGGCTCAGCAGAATAATGGTATGTCCTGAGTGCAACGAACGTGGGGACAGCCGTTGATATAATGCAATTAATTCAATCATTTCCTTACCATTATGCCATCAATTGCAGACACAGCAAACCTGGCTCAAATTTTTATGGTATTCTGTGCATCAGGACTGAATATCGTTATGCCTATGATCTTTAAGACTCCAGGATATTTTCTGTGTCCACGCAAGTGAACTATGAACGAGATTATTTCAAGAAAAAAATTCTCGTTCCTTAACATACCACCTCACTGTTTCTCGAGTGAAGTTTCTAGTTTAAGGTCCAATATTTATTCATTGGACAAAAAATTGTGTCCTTCACCCATCGACTGGTATTCTGAAGTCCATCTTCACAATTCATGGCCGTGGTAATCCTGAATATCTCTTAGTATCGAAACCCTGGGAAATGTTTTCATCGAATGAAGAAACTGTTGTAGCTTCAATCAACATCCTTGCAAATCCTTGCTGGCATTAATTTCACAGAAAACAGAATCCAGGCTCTTCGGAATTCGGATATATTGCTTGATGTAAAATTCCAAAGTACTTTACACATGGCAGTTAATTTAATCTTTATAACAGTTTACCAAAAACCACCCCTTGATGCTTGACCGTTTAACCAAAATAATTAAATCTGGTACTTAAATGAATAATTTGCATTAATTTCATCCATTGTTTCATCACGACAAAAATTATGTTCGATATGAACTGGCAATAAATGGAAAATAGTACAAAAACCCAATAAAAAAAAAATTCACCCCTCAGGAGATAATTAAAATCTCTTTGATTTCGTTTAACACAATAACAACATACAATCACTTGTAATTTTTGTCAATTTTGCTTGATATTGTTGTTGTTGTATTTATTTTTATTTTTATTTTACACATACATTCTCTCTTATCCAATATTGAATACCACCTACATAATATTTTGTTTGCTGTATTTTATTCATTACAGAATGCTGGGGGGAGTTGCTGGTCGACACATGTCGAACCGTCGAAGGGGATCATCACCTATGGTACGGCTTACAGGTAACACAATGGCCGGTGGTGGCACGGATGGTGAAGGTGGCGGTGGTGGTGGAGTACTTGTTGCTCCAAAAATACCACCACGAAGACGGCGGGCCGTAACAACAAGTGACCATAAAAGCTGTGCCCTTATACAAACGAGACTGAAACTAGGAGATATTATGTGAGTATCCTTGATAATATTTTAGATATTTTAGGTGTAAGCTTTCAGCATGTGAAAATTTATGTTACTGAACTTGCTGCGGTTGCAACGAAGAATATAAATTTAAGCTTGAAACCAAGAACCAACGAATATTCAGGACACAGTGAATTTGAAATAAATGAACGAAAGAATGGAAGTTGAGCTTCAAAAGCTTATTCCGGTGTCCTTAATTTCACCCAAGAAAGCTATCTACTGAACGAAGTATCAAGCTTTAATGTTTTCTGTTAAAAAAGTTTGTCCTAAATGTGCTTTCCACCAGTTGGACTTTCATTTTGAATTGAGAGCCGCCTGAAAGAGTTCGTCTGAATTAAAAATGTCCTTCACTTCAAAATGTCATATTTAAACCTTCCGTTAAGCCCAGAAAACCGATTCGGAAAGACAAATACTCAGTGAACTTCTACAATATAAACAAGGAAATATAAAATTAGTGTTAATGAAGATTTTTATTGATAGGGAAAAATCCTTTAAATTCAGCTAGTCGAAAAGTAAACACTAATTTCCTCCTGGTTGTAACAAAGTTAGGCAAGTATGGATGGCACCATTGAGTGTCAACAACATGTAAATTAACAAGGAATGAATAACCCAATACTAACATTTAATACGGTCTAAAAATCAAAATAGGATAAGGTTGCGGATTGCTCTCTAATCTGTCCAAATTCGTCCTTCTCCGTCCCTTTTGCTCTTCTACCTTAAGTTGCAATGGTTTAATTATTGATAAATAGAAAATAACGACCTTTTATATCCTGGTGTAATACTTATGAAAGATGCCAATGGATCTACTGAAGGATCTGTTGCCAATAGATGTGTGTTAAGACCTTGTGCTTTGGTCTTGCGGTGTGAATTCTGACGCAAATATCTACAAACAAAAAAAGGATTTTTTCGAGGCATATTATTGGAGCAAAACGAAATGAATAAGCCCGACGTCCTCTCGATAATAGAATTGTCAAAACTGCGTTGAGCTGACCACATGCTGTGGTTGCATAGTGATCGAATAACAAGGAGGATGTTGAGGGATAAAGCTGAAAGATGAAGATCAGAGGAAAAATCCAAGTAGCGATTGTTAGATTCACTTAAGGCAGTTTGTGAACTGGGTCGTGAATGTCGTGCTTGGAGGACGTGGTCTATGGTTAGAGGTTGTCTTTGCTGATAGTTTTTAAAAAAACTTAAACCAAAAACTTAATATGGTCTGCATGTCTTGGAACCTTCCGCGTTGTCCACTTTAGGGTGTTTTATCAGTTGGCTCCGAATTTGGTCCACTATTCATGCAAGGTGGCTTGTCATCACCTTGACAGACCTCGAATTTCTGTGTTCGAACCTATAGATGCTACATTTCAAGAAGAGCCTGATCCTGGTTCGCATATGGTGGTTTATTAGAAGGTTATTGTTTCACGTTGTAGCCCATTTTAAGTAGCATTTGTTCATTCCAAAAGGACCAAACTGGAACTTAGCAGCAGTATACAAAAAAGGATTGGATCGTTCCAATTGAAACATCAAATTTCAAAAAAAATTCCAATCAAAATATTATCAATGTGGCATGTCTCCATATAGCTAGAAAACGCGCCAAACTTCACTACACTACACCAACAGCAATACAGGGCTCAATTTATAAAGATATCCTTTCATCAATCGGCAGCCCCAGCTTGCGCAAAAGAAATTCTACAAACCATACCCCAACAAATCATATTCTCTCAGAATCTCATTCGATATCCGAGTAATCTCTCGCTAGACCAACAACCCAAAATTACTAGAATGAAACTGGATCAAAACTACAGGGCGCATGTATCCTGTACCATTTTGAAAGACTGTGGAGCTGCTCCACAAATGTGGGACACAAAGATTGTTCCCAGTTCGTCGTCTCTCGACAATACTGCTAATATCCTTTTTCTAGCCACCCAGCAGTACGGAGTGACGAGTATACATCGAAATATATTGGAATATACAAACTTGCTTACATATTACGCTCGGTGCTTGTCAGGGGGGGGGGGTTTGTGTCAGAAGACACGCATTGTGTGTATTTGTGTTGTTGCTATCATGTTGCCGAGTTTTACTCAACAAATTTATTGCCGGATTCTCGGAATTTTTCCATGATAGTTCTACATACACTATAAGGATTTACCGGGACACAGTATTGAAGGGAGGAGAGGGAGGGGGAAATATGTAATGAAAAACAGCATACTAGAGAGTTTTCTAGGATTCATGCCTGCAATATAGTGCATCAAGTGCTCATTTTGGAAGTTTTCTTCATTTTTTTTAAAACATGATTTTCTCTCTATCATCCGCTCGCATTGCTACCTTACCCCCCTCTACATTTGGCTTTCTCGCCCTCCTTATTCGTTTTTTTTGGTATTGTCTCCCGCTACATATTGTTAGCCGGAGCCGTGCACTGTGTATAGTACTACGGTAATGGTATGCATTATTAGGGTTGTTATTATGCCCAAGTCGACGAGCCTAGACAATGAGGTTATTGTTAAGGAGCACGATTCCAGAGCCTAGTGTGTCATGTTTTGAAAAATGTCTTTTCGAATATAATGTCCTCTATGTTATCAAGTATTTTATATTTTAAAATGCTAAGCAACTAACTGAAGCCGATGCATCTGAATAGTGTTCTGAATTTAAACAGGACATTTTAGATAGAAAGCGAAGTAAAGAGGTTATTATAAATGGATTAAAGTTGCTAGAGAAGCTTGAGAATGAGTAAAAAATATAACGTTGTTTTCACAAAACAAACGTGGAAAGGACGAATTCAAGGTTTTTTTTTTATCACTGAAGTGTTTTTTGCTAATAATCTCGAGGCTCTTAGTGAATGAATTCAGATGAAATTTGATTTTAATCGGATTTCATATGACTAATCTCGGCATCTGAAGTCAAACTGGCTTCCACAATTTGGAATGAATATGGGCATCCATGAGCATGCAGTCTAAAAAGGATATATTGACGCTAGGCCGTTTTATAGTGTTTTAATCCCGTTTGAAAATCTCATCTTTTAATAGGCGGTAGAGTGTCTTTTAGAGTGAGCTTACATAACGTTACATCTCCGTAATATTTCAAAAAATTCGTCAGTTTTCGAATGCTTTTCTTACACATACGCAAGTTTAGCGATTCTTTTGATTTCTACTTATTAACGTCCTAAAAATTCGTTTTTCCTTATTAATCAGGACGGCCGAAACCATTGTTGATTAAAGCTCGCTGGAGATGCAAAGTACGGAACCCAAGTAATTGGTTAGCTGATTTGGGAAGAATTTTGACCCAACGAAATATTGCTTATGAGAAACATTTTGACGTAAACAAGGTATTGCTTCCATTCAAGAAATTCCGCTTTGTCACTTGTCAAAAATTTTGACAATCGAATTGGGTCCAGGAAAATTCCTTGTACGCGTTATTATGTGTTGTTATATAATGAGGAAGGTAGTGGGATTTCCCTACAAGCCATGAAAGATACACATTCTGGATTAAATATCAAACCCCCAGAATTTAAGAAAATTTGGGGTGATTATAATGCTGAGTTCAAGACTTGGATTATGTCCTTATTTTCATCATTGAGAGGCAAACATTCGTGGAAGCATTAAGCTTAGCGCTGCGTCTGGTGTGATGTGAGCAATGCTCGAATCCAGCGGTTATATATACAGTTAGAATACTCATAGAGGATAATAATAACAATAGGAGCTGAGATTGCAGTCGTTTCTGGAAGATGATTCTCTATTTTTATGCAAGGATCTCTGCGATTGCGGCGTCGATATGTTTCCACATTGCCGGATCGACTTCAATGGAATCCTTGCTTTACTTGAAGAGGTCAGAGACATGTAAGTCTGATACTCTAGAAGCAGACTATTTGCTAGGTCAAGAGGTCCCTCAAACATAGGATACCTCCTCCGAAAAAGCTGGAAGAGGTCTCTCTTGTTTCGTATGGACGTTTATGACTGCAAGGATATAAATATGATTAGTCAACCTTTTCAGACCTAGCTTCTCAAGTACGTCAGGAACCATTGGCGTATAGTTTCTAAGGACCTTCTGGATGTTTGTCTGGCTTCAGAATTGGCCTTGCGGTTCTTTACTCGACTTCAAAATTGTAATCGCAGATCTCTACCAATCTCAAGGAACGATGTTTGGCTGGCATGTTTCCAGCAATTGTTTACAATTTACAATTGTTTACAGCAATGTGCGACACTCACAGGCAGACGTTCGATGTAAGGCATATTAAAAAAATTTCCTATAGGTTCCAGGGGCTGTACCATTTTTAAGTTATTCAATTCCTCAATAATTCGTTTTGTCCTGAGTCAAAAGTGTCCTGGGAGGTCTTTGGTAAAGTTTGTAACCAGAAAGCAAGCATTGTTTCTGTGATATTGTTGCTCAATTGACCGAAGAGATTGTAATATTCATGCAACTTATCAGCTTGTAACTCTGAAAATGACTTTGGATGTCATTGTGGTCTTTGAGAACATCTGAAAGATCATTGTGTTTATATTTCAATATTTCTGTGAACGTTTAGACTTTTCGTAGTAGCAAGATTCTATGTTGCTTTGGTATATACCTACTGACACAAGAGGTACACTCCCAAATAAACCGAGCTAAGGAGTAGCCTATGCGGACAACACAAACATCCTTCAACGCTCGTTAACAACCACAAAAGAACTTTTTTTGAAACTCGACAATGGATGACATACATACATAAAAGGACATAAACAGGAAACTGGAGAAATTCGCCAAAAATATAACACACAAATAAGGGTTTTTGCAGTTTTGACAGTATTCAAGACCACCTGCTTAAAAAGGAAAAACAAGTCTCAAGTGTAGAAAGATGTGATAAGGCCTGCTCTATGTATACTAGGGGTATGAAACATGGGCTCTCGCTCAAGCAACTGAAAACATACTGAATGCCGTGGTGAGACCGGAAGATCCTGTAGCGGAAACGAGAAGTGGACCAATGGTGGATCTGGTGGAATCCTGAGTTGTATGAAATATTTGATAAGCTGGAGGTCTCGAAGGATATAAGACTGCAGAAGAAGCAATGGCACGGTGATGTGAATCGTATAGATGAACGTACTCGTTGTTGAAAAGGTATCCGTAGTGAGAATAAAGGACGCAGACAAGTGCAGAAGCCATGAAAACGCTGGCCCCACTTGTGCGGTGGAGACATTTCATTGCTGCTCGTATTAAAAGCTGGAGGACACGGTCAATTGACTGAGATAGTTGGAGGCACTTTTGAAGGGAGTTAAGCTCTGAGATGGACTGTAGTGCTACGAAGAAGAGAGTGTTCGCTATTGATATGTAGTTTGAATTCAATTTAAGACCACGTGCTGTTTCTGTATCACCACTTATCCTTTCCCTATTATTGAGTTTCATTTCTTTATTTTTCCATAATATTTTTGTCGCTTAATTCCTCCGCTAGAAAATCATCGAAAGTAGTTGAAATAGTTTTAAATATTAGCTGTAATTAGAGAAGTATCATTTCTCCCTCAAATAAGAAGGACATAGAACCAGTGTACAGAAAAGAACGGATGTAAAATATCTTGTTTGCACCAACTCCTTAGAAAATAGAACAGAATAGTTACATTTGTTCCACCAGAATAAACCCTAAGAAGAAGTATCATCCTCTAACAAGACCTACATAAATTGCTTAAAGCTTCACTGTTATGACCGCCTGCCCTACAGACATATTCACGTTAATGTAGTTCATCCTGCATCATTATATACACATTCAAATGCCAGGCGAAGGGACAATAAATAAGTTGGTGTGCCGAAATGCAATCGAAAATGTCCGTGTCGGATCTGAGCTTGTACCCATCTCGAGGTGTTCGCAACTTGAAACAATGACAGCGATGCACAAGAACATCTTTTGACTTTTCTCCATTAGTTCCTGATTTTCAGATACTTGTATCTACCGAAAATGCTCGAAGGGTGCAAGAGGGACGTGCGTTTGTAAATACACGATATAGCAGCCCCCCATCAAGCTTACGAAACGTACGTGCACGATGCTATAGTACTACAACGAAAAGCTCTCCCTTAGCAACGCAACATTTCCCTTTACGTCCGTTATTTCGGTGGGTGAGTGGTTGGATTTCCACGAAAACAGTTCCGCTAGTCCAAGAAAACACTCGGCATGTCCAGGGAAAATGTTTTTGGGGGCTAATGATGCACGCAAAACTTCTACAATGGGTCAACGGGGGGAAATATCATTGATATCTACTTTGTGCTCGTTGGTGAAATTAGGGGAGCTTTTCTAATGTAATTGTAAGTGTGGACGACGACGAGAGGTGCAGGGGGATGTGCAATTGTACTTTTTTTTCTCGGAAAATGTGGGAGGTTATGCTGAATTTATCCCGACCATTGTACTGAATCACGGTCGCAGAAATCGAAGACGTTTGAAATGTTGTTAAGGGTGCAATGTGTGAGCTTCGTGTTGCGATTTTATTTGAAATAAAATAATGAAGTTGATTGAATTCGATTTGATGCATCCTTTTCGGAATTTTAATAAGTAAAAATTTTCCCTACTCTCCTCCTGTCGAGCGGTCTTACCTAGTTTTGACACTATTTTAACCCCAGTAAAATGTGGAGAAATTTTGGAGACTTTTACGTTTTTCGTCCGCTCTGTGTAATGGTTCGACTCAAGTTTTGTGAGGATTCGTGCCGATGAGTCGCCCTTTGAATTTTTCGAATTTTCACGGATAAAAAACGATGGAAAATTATTGAATTTATGTGAAAAATGTCCGCGTGCGACGGTAGTTTGTGAAATTGCTGAAATTCTCTCGAAAATTCGTAAAGAAAAGGGCATAAAGCCGTTTTGAAAATCGTGGGCCGTGCGAGTAAAGTAGCATTAGTAGTTGTAGTAGTAGTAGCAGCAGCAGCAGCAGCAGCGAGTGGAAAGCAGAAGTAACGAACGAAGCAGGCAAGAAGGCAGGAACAGCAGATACATACACGTCTATGAAATAGGTCTGATTGAAAAAGAGGAAAACCTATTTCACGACGTCGACGTCTTCGTGAAAAATTCATTAAAATTGAATTTTCCTCGAGCTGTGCCATTCCGCAAAAAGCTGGGTCGGACGTAGTGCAATTTTCGAAAGGAGGGTTCGAAATGAGTGGTGCTCGCTGTTGAAGTGGAAAACGGAAAGAAATTTTATTTCTCAGCAGGAAGTGAAATGGAGTGTTGATTTCTGGTGGGGAAGAACTGAAAACCCATTGGAGTAGAGTTGCTTCAGTTCAGTGAAAAGAAAATGGCAAAAAAGAATCGTCGAAACGATCTCGATTATGATTAGATACTTAAGTGTAGATAGTTTTTTGTGAATAATTCCGAAGACCAACGATCCAAGCAAAATTAGTTGCGAAGGTTGCAGCATAAGTGAAGAATTGGAATAAGTAGAAAGAAAAACGCGAGAAAAAAAAAATCATTAGAAAGTGCATAACAAAATTTTTCCACATTTTCCCCTGAATACAATCTGAACGTTCCTCATTAATACATATTTGAGTGAAATCTAGTTTCACTAGTGGATTTTCCATTTGTCATCAGCGCTGTCAGTTGTTGGCTCGAGCCGCTATGATTTTCTCCGTCAACGGATAATATTTTCTTCTCCCCAACGAGCACAAACACATACATACACACACACACACATCCCGCGCTCCCGTTCCCCACTTTTCAACATTCTCCAGCCGCAAGTGTGGATCCTACGATTTTTTCCTTTACTCTTATCATAGTGTTTGTGTATTTTATATTAACATTTTCATCGTCATTTTCCGCGATACGATAGACATAGCTGGATCGAAACGGAAACAGTCGGTACATCGCGATTATTTTATATGTAAATTTATTGAATATAGATCCGAAAAGGACACGGTTGAAAGAGTTGTAAAACAGTTCATTCTAGACACTTTTCGAGTTAGATAGAACAACTGATTTGTTACACGTGAACTGAGTTTTAACCAGGACTTCCAACGACCATTTCGCTTTGAGTTCGGTCAATTGAGTGGTAAAAAGATTTATACTTGCTACGATTTCTAATCGTTTGTATCTTTCTCGTTCGATTGTTGCTGGTTTTATTCGGAATTGCTTGCAAAATAGTTGCAGGCTCATTGCTATAATTTCCATTTGTTACGCCTCTTTCCAACACTCGGTTCCTAGCTAATTGCAATTTAAATAAATTATTCTCAAAATTATCCTCTAGATACGAAAAACATGCAGTGCAAGTAAGAATCCTGCTCGGAAAATATGTTAACAAACATCAAACTAGTGCAACGTTCATGTGTAACACTTTAAAATTTGTCGCTGTAGCTTAGAATCAATCAAACTCGTGTTCGTGCTGCTGAAAAAAAAATAAATAAAAAATTTACTTAACAAATAAATAAATAACGAACGAACTTTGTATGAAATTTGCCAAAAAGAACAACAAAAAATTTTGAAAATTTAGCCGCAGTTAAATCGCTTGAATGCTGAAAACTTTGTCTCTAACGAAATTCCAACTAATTCGCGAGTCAACTGTAAATAAGTAGTCGGAAATACAAAAACCCAAAAATTTAGTAAATATAAATTTAGTTAATAATAATAGTTACGCATAGTGCAGTGATCTACATCTCTAAATTGTAAATTTACTTCAATCGTTCTTTCGTGATGTATCAATTGTAAAAAAAAAGGAGATTTAAAAATTAGAATAATAATCAACCAACCAAGTGTAAACCCCACCATATTAATTTTTCTACTTACTCTTGTGTAAAATAACGCTAATTGATAATTAGTAAGAAAAAGGAAGAATTAGCAAAATTGTTAGCTTGAAAGAAATAATAAAATTTGTGTTCGAACGCGACATAATCTTGCGAAGGGACGTTCGCAAGGCGCAACAACAAGGAGCTAAACTGTTGAGAAAGTCTCGCAGGATTTCGATTAGCTTCCCACTGTCGTCTCATTGCAAGTGAGATCAATTTTCGCTTAGTTTTGTGACATCCAACATATGCAGGAGCATTCCAACGTTTAGATGCGGATCATCAACAAATCAGGACAAATGAGTGTTGCCGTTCATCTGGTGTAACCCAATATGGCCGAGCGGTCGTCAAGTGATTACTCAGATTCGGAATTACTGACGGTATGCATGTCCTTTACTGTTTCATCAAACTGTTCTGAAATATATATATTTTCAACAAATAACTTAAAACTATATGATAGCTTGTAGGTCAGTCATCCATGTCCTTTTGGCAAGATGACACCCGTACAGGTTGACGTACAAGAATGTGTGGCGAGGAAGTTTAAAGATAAATATCACTCACTACCACACGTTCAGAATAAAAATATCCTTTTCGTCCTTTTGCTCATACTCACCGCAAAATATCGTCTCCCAGATCCCACAATAGCTGCTCCGTGAAAGAACTATGACTGGCGCTTAGCTTCCGGCATTCTCTCCACCCGCCGTCTCTGGTGCTGCTTCGCCGCCCGCACGTTCGCTATCTGAACGGAGGCAGGTTGGCTGGAGAAGAATAAACAAAACTTAAACAGAATATCCTTAGCGAATGCTAGGTGTGTTATAGATACATTATAAGCGGCTAGCATAGTGGCAATAGTTAATTAAGTCCTGAATTATATATTTTGTGTATTTTTATACTCTTAATGCTATCGATTTTATATGATGGGCGAGGAAGTGATTTTTTCTTCTGTTTGGACTGTTATTATTTTTTTCCGGTTGGTGGATCGGTGCGGCGAAGGATTTCCTGTTGAGGTTTTAGTGAGCTCGTGCAGACGAGATGAATGCCTCCTGCTCAAATTGCTTTCCGGATAATTGAGTTTGTGTGGAGATTTCAGAAGTTCGTCCCGGCTACGTTTGGTAGGTATTCATGAATTTGAGGACTTTAAAGTTGAGGAGTTTGGTTGAAGCGAACTAGTACGAGTTTCCTTTCTATTCTAGACTTTTTTTTTTCATTGTGATACGCAAGATAGAATATACCTGGCTGCCTTCCTATCCAAGCTGTTCCTTTTTGCAGTGTAATGATGATTGTACACTAAGTTTCCTTGATGATTGCTCACTATGTAATCATAGAAAATTATTGATTACAGGAAATGATTGATTCTCGACTGACTGCCGTGACTTTTACCAATATTTCTTCACATGTAGGAACTCGTTTAGAGGAAAACTCATTAATTTGTACAAGAACATTTTTCATGTTGAGCATGCATTTGAAATTCTCCACAATGGAAGTGTGAAATTTGGTGTTTAAATTTGTTCTACTAATCTGAATAGATTGAAAAAATTTGTCTAATATTAATCGTGACATGCAAAAAGTATTCAAAAAATGATCCTTTTGATGCCAAAATAGGCGTCAAACTGTCAGACTCCCTGTGCTGTATTTTGAAGAAATACTGCCCAAAATTCTAAATGGAGAATTACCTTAAGCAATTTTTTTTCTTGTCATTCGACTTCATTAAAGATGACGCTCGAAAAATCTCGGCAAGGGTCAACGAGATTTCTCTCATCATTTCTTATTTTTATCCAGCTGATTTCCAAAATAAATTCCATTCCTCCCCATTTTTTATGACCTTTTATTTGAGTTTTTTTTGAGCATTTGGAATACGGTCCAAACTCTGTAGGGAGTACAACAATATTCAAGCGTCACGAATTCGAAAATATGATCTAAATCTAACTTTTACCTCTAAAAAGGAGACAAGACCCGTAAATTTTCGACAGGTTTTCACATGCCTTCCATTGCAGTTCTCAATTTTCAAATGTTCATTTCCGAACGTTGTCACTCTTTTATCCGCAGATCTAAAAAATTGAAAACATTGCGTACACTCAGGCTGATGAATGGCTCTAATGTGACCTATTAAAGTTGCATGACAGCTGTGCTATCCTCCACTCCTGATCAAACGAAGTGAACAGGACGAAGATTGACATTTGAGACTGGTGAAACTATGACAGTATGACACACAACTGAATCCCAATCTCTGCTTCGACTACGATCTACAAACCCTTACCAACAGTTCGAAAAATGGATACGGTGGGCGACCGGGGTTTCTTCTAAGGAGATGTTAAATATCCTTACGAACTCCTACAGTAAGATAATAAAGGGTAACGATCATTCTTATCAACGGTTCAGAAGTGGGTGCAGAGAGGGGGGGGGGGAGATTGTTATTTCTGGAGACGTAAACCATTCTCAATATCTCTAACTGTAAAAATATAAAACAGGGCTTCTTGAAAAGCCTCTGGTCTGCTATTAGAAGGAGTTAAGGAAGCTGCCTCTTTACACTGTTCCCCTAAGATAAATTGCTGGCGGAGTAATTTTTGTATCTACGCTGCAGCAAAAATTTCGCGGTCACCTCACCGTGTCACAAAAACGGCTGAAATCCTTCAAAAACAATGTGAAGTAATCTTCAGGGATCCAAAAGAAGGTCTAGACCATTAGTTGAACGGAGTGTAGGCAGAAAAAACGGGTTTTCAACACAACTCTTTTGCCTGAAGCTGTGAAAACGTGCACCAAGATGAAATGGAAGGTGACATCGTCTCTAGTTTTCCGGCACTATTAAAAGTGAAACAATGAACGTTCAGTACCTGCCTTGCAGATCTAAACGAGACAGCCCTTTCTGAACGCATTGGAGTGTGAAAACTGGGAGATTTCTCCTTGGAGATTAAGCGATTATTTTCTAGACACTGTAGCATTGACTATCGGGTTGATCGAGGCATGGGGGCCTCTGATCCCGTCATCTTCATCGTCCTGGCGCCACAGTTCGTTTCAAGCCTCTGCCTCCTGTGTATGACAGATCTAAAAAGCTTCATCCTTCGACCGCATTTTTTGCATTGGAAAAGTTGAGTGGCTTTTTACTTTCTTTGTGACTTCGACTAATTCACAGACAAAGAAGTGGAATCACTCGGAGGGCTGAGCTTCTAGCCTAATTTGACGTCTATTCGTTGATTCTATAGTTATTCCGAGCGCATCCGCAGCCTTGAGATTTTTGCCGAATTTTTAGGTAAGGTTAACCCCTTGCGGATTTTCGAGCGAAAATTCGATAAACTTTATGTCCGTGAATTCGAACTTGAATATGATTTGGCATGATTTGAAAGGTTCCTTGAGTCAATCTATGCATGCATGAGTAGTCACAGGCAAATGGTTCCACGCTTCCTGACGGCTTCCAGAGGACTCGAAACCCTAAACCAATAGTGTTTGTTCATGCCTGCAGGTCAACATTTGCTTATTCTTAGTTGGATAAGCTGGGGCTTGGTTTTTTGAGCAGCGACAACTCCTCCTCAAAAAACAAAAGAAGAAGGCTCAAGTAATTATAATCAGTTTAATACAATATTCAACATCATCAGTGTTATCACTACCAAACAAAAACATCCAGCCCATACGAAGGAGTAAATATCGTTGACTAATAATTGCTGTGACAAAATTAGAAACTGATTTCGACCTTTTTTGGTTCTGTCATTCTGTTTATAGCTTCTATTTGATGAAAACGGGGACATCATACTGGTATTCTCCCATTTTATATACTATTTTGACAAGGTTTTTGCAGCAGATAGAGTCCTTCTATGGTGATCTTCATTACTGTCGATACCATGACAAGTCCATGATTGATTGGATGATTCCTGAATCTTCCAGTTCTTATGTAACTTTTCACAGAGATCGTGCGGCTCATATGCCTTATGTTGATGGCTTAAGAGGGTTCTTTTAAAAGAATTGCGTCTTCCTGGATTTGATTATGACCTCAAACTTCCTAGAGCTGTCACTCTCGGATTTTTTATTACACATTGGATCTGCCCTCTGCAGGACAATGCTCGTCAACGAGGGCCTACCATTCTTTCATTAATTGCCTTAGAAGCTTCCAGATAGCGGGCTAGGCTTGACTAGTCCATCTCATAGTTCTAACTTGATGGGTGACTGGCTGAGGCAGAGCGTGACCATTGGGCATTTCGGTACAGCATTCCTTGACGAAACTTGATTCTTCCCACCCTGCTCATGCTGTCATTTGATAAAGATGTTCTTGTGGAAGTTTGGATGCGTTGTGATTTTAAGTTAGTTGGCCTTATATAAATAACAAGATTCATTCGAAATCATTGGACATATATCTAAATCATATATGATTAAAACTAAGAAGCTATGCTCGAGCGCTTTGATTATCCTGGCGTGAGACTGACTGTAGTGATTATTGACAGTGAAGAAGAAGAAAAAAGTTGCAGTCAATCAATTGAATATAAATCAGAGAAATGAAACTGGAAACTATCGATTGGTCACAAATAAATCATTGCCAGCTTTGCAAGCTCTTCTAAGGACTAAATATGATAAACCACCCAAATAATACTAATCAATTAATTGATTTTACACTCCACCTAGATAACCATCAACTTTGAAATCATTGTCCGTAAAATTTCATAATTTCTAGAATCATTGACATGGTGAAATGCAAACAATAAACTTCAGCTGCTCCCACTCACACGACATTTTATACACCTACATTCAGTGTGGGGGTTGGTAATAAAATTCTTCTTACTACATATTACATCACACAAATGCACATGGATCTGGTCTATTATTTTGCAAAACATACAACACACTAATTTCACCCCCTCAACTTGCAATCCATGCACAACTAATATGCAGTCCTTATTGTTGCTTGTCGAGTTGAAGCCAGGACGCGGGCTGGTTTTAAGGGCGGTTGCGACGACGAGATGGACTAGAAAATTTAAATCGATGTGTGGGGGTTGTGCATATGATGACACTCGCAAATTACTTGACGGAACTTAATTAATGCATGCTTTGTCTTTCGCGTTGCTGGCTTTGCGGAGGTATCAGGGAGGACAGGATAGTGCTGCTAGGGGTTGATTGAAGTCGACGTTGGAGAAACGAGTCAAGTTATTGGCGCGCGGTTTGTTGTTAGTAGTTGTTTAGTTGGTTTGACTACTTTTCAGTTCTTTCTTCGTCACTCACCCTTGTAATACTCCATCATTTGTGTATTAGAACACATCAGTGACCTCCAACACGGCTCCCTTTCCAATCCCACCCTCCTTTCAAACTCATTTTGCTGGCTTTGAGACACATATTATTAGATGAATTTTATGCACTATAGTATTCTTTCACGCGCCGGATGGCAAGGAATATAGGTTATAGACATTATAATGGAGCACATTAATATCATGAGAAGGATGTGTACTAACTATGTTTCCGAGGAAAACATAAAAGGCATACATCCTGTATGAGTGTACTGTTGATGTCGTTAAGGTTGGGATTTTATTAAAGATACTCTGTGAAGTGAAATGATGCAGATATGGATTCATCGTTTATGAACTAGATTAAGTAGGACGAACGATGTGTATGTATGACAGGGTTATTGACAACATCGAAGGGGTTTATTTTTTTTCAGTTCTTCTATGAAAGAGGAAGGCGAGATGTTTGGGAAAATAGAAAATTTAGATCAAGACGGGTTGAATACTTGATGATCTAGTTAAACTTGTTGAATTTGTCAGTTTTCTTGTTGATATCTACACTTCAATTTAATTAATCGAAACTAAGAAACGTAAATTAAAGCTTTTGAATTTCGTAGGTGGTAGTTTTCTCTATCTGCTAGCCACGGAGAAATCAAAATTGTAGTAAATATTGAGAGCTATTGTTTAAATGAATCCAACTCCATACAAATTTAGGGACAATCTCACATATTCCAGCTCCTAATCTCTTACGACAGGCCTTGTCCAATGATGGAGTTCATCAAATTGCCTAGAGACTTAAAAAAAATTGTCCTCCTTCAATTTTGGGAAAAATGCGTTCATGAAATTTAGACCCAGATGAGTTCTATTTGCTGCACACTGTCATAGCTCATATTAGTTCTACATATGTGGTAACACATTCAACAAAAACCAAACTATAGAAAGCGAATTATTAACTTATGTATCCAAAACTATTATAGACGGTTTTCTAGTTGAAACTTTTTAAAACGATAACAGAAGTGGCAATGAGTAGCCTTAACATAACACTTCATATCCTTTCTGATGCATTCGGCACAACAGGCGCTTACCTTTGACTGCTTATCGTCATAAATTATGCACCAGTGCAGGCAAAACTCAGAGCAGTAGGCCAGTAGAGTGAAATAAAATAAAGGAAGGCATCAGAACCCTGAGGTTTTGAAAGATTTTGCGGGGGATTTAGCAAGAGTCTAGCAAGTCAGAAGACTAAGGAGTGAACTCAATCAAATTGTCGCAAGTAATAGTTCAACAATAAAATTTTTTTGAATGTCAAGACTTCAAATGACACCAGGCATCCAAACTTGTCAAATATGTCACACGTATGACAGGAGAAAAAAGAGTAGGCAACAATATGTTATAGGCTGTCTTATACTAATTCATGAGTATTTCAAATGGTTTGGGCTGAATCTTGTCAAAGAGTTGGAACAGAGTTGTTGATGGCTAATGTAGTTCCAAGATACTAGACCCAAAAGTGGAAAAAAGGTCAACTTTAACCGTATAAACCAATGCAAATAGTCCAAAAAGTTCTAATATTCCCAGGCATATATCAAATCCTCATAAATCAAGTGCTTTGAGCTTGACTTGTAAGTACTCCCAGGGGTTCACTAAAGAGTTTTTGAATCCAGCTGAAGTTTTCTTCTAGTAGTTTCTTGTTCGATTAGGGAAGAATAAACGAGCTGCGTCTGTTGAACATAATTTTGACCAGGTATGCTGAACAGGCGGAGAAGAGCTTCGTATTTGAGTCGATACTATCCTTGTTCATTCTAGAATCATGACAGAAAAATTCTTATTCCAATACCCGGAATATTGCTCTATCACCTGCCTTTTGAACTCGGAATTCAAAAACTCTCAAGGATACTTTTTTTCGTGACTGCTTTTGACTTATCATGATGGCAGACGTTATCTACCACAAGAAAAACTACGACACTTTTTGGTTGATTTTGACACTTCCCATATTGGCAAGCTTACTTCAACTCTTCTGTTTAAAACCATGCAATTTCTGGTCTACATATGAAAATGTAGTTTTTCAGGTCACGAAAAACTTTTTTGCCAAAATACTGGGGGTTATAAGATTGTATTAAAATTTTTGTGTTTTGACAATTTTGGATACATCTGATCCTGTCTGATCGTTCATAAAAAATATCAAATTTATTTTATTCATTAATCCATGCCTTCCTTTATAGCTAGTCTATGTAGCAAGTCCTTTTTGATTTGTTGTTCTCGTCGGAGACTTTCACGACGTTATAGTAATGAAAAGTCCTTTATTTCAAATTGATTTCCTTGTGCCAGTAAAATGTAACCACGTTTGTGTACTCGAAATTGTGTTCTATTTCTGTAAAAAACATTTAGTTAGCAGTCTTAAAAAGTTGAAATATTCGAAAAATGGGTCTCATTGTGTGGTTCCGTTTAGTCTTCTGATAATTTTGAATGTATCTTACTAACATTGTCATCCGACTGTTACGCTTACCCTAAAATGTTCCAACCAACATCTTAATTTAAACAGTCTATGAAAACACTAATTAATTTGAATAAACACCACGCCACACATAAACACACATACACATGTTCTCGGTCTAAAAAAAAATTTTCATCCTTAATTTCCTTACCCTAAATTCAACATTCAAGTAATCGGAATCGTCTTCGCACTGTAAGCTTTTTTTCCAATTTGAAAAGTGTGACGTATCGCGCCGTCGCCACTTTATCCTTAAATATGGTAAACCAAAATGCAGGAAAGGACTCGATAACGGAATATCCCATACATCCAACTCATGAACTCATTCACATACGTCGAGGCAGTGGTATATGTAGAGACCAGCTGAATATCCTACGTAAGAACTGCCATAATCATTTCTGCTCCTTTGCTCTTTGCACTGTATCCCAGAAACCTGAACTAGACAACTGAAACATGATGGCGGCGAAACACGTGTAAGCTTTTTTGTTTATGCCAACGTTGCCATATTTCCCGGCTCGCTATGTTATCCTTTGCGCGTAGAGCGTACTAGTACTAAGCATGAAATTTGCTGAAAGCCCTGCGTTTATAAGAACGAGCGAGAGGATGGACTCTTGCCGTCCGTCGCAGATGATGTAGAATGATCCCTGCTTATCCTCACCGTACCGTTACTTGTACCATGACTCAGTTTTCATCTATTGATATATATCTGTATCTATTCGTTTATCTGTTTAGTTTAGTAGATAATACAGCAAACTAGATAAACTATAGGGAGTATGGAGACTGAATGGCGGCAAAATGAAATTAAATTCGTCCTTTTCAAGAACATTATGGACGCATAATGTACGATACAATTTCGTAGAAAATTGAAGGCAACTAAACGAGTGATAGGTTACAATGCTCTTGCGGACTTAAAGTTGAAAAAGAGTGAAAGATGGGAGAAGTGAACGCGTGAAAGGACGCGAGGACAAATGTGCGGAGTGGGAATTGCAAGATGGGAGGAATGAAGACAAAAATGTTCCAAGTTAAGTTCAAAGGAACTAGATGGAAGCGAACGAATGGATGAGCAATTGAACTACTAGCAAAGTTTCTAACAAACAAACAACAAAATACTTTGCGACGACCGATGAACACAGGCGAGCTGGGCCAACATGACAACGACAGTGATACTTTGGGCTCAAGTTTTTCGCTTTGAAACGAAAACTCAAGGATGAAAATATTGATGCTGTCTATTAGAGCGTGGCTATTTATCTTGTAATGGAGGACACATCGATTTAATAAAGCTTCTCCGACGATTCTTGACTCGTTGTTTCGATTCAATACGGATGAGATAGCTTATTGGTGTTTAAGTACGATAGAGTTGCTAAGGATACTCCACGACGAATACCTATCGGACTTTTCGTTTATAGTCTCCGGGATTGATGAATGGATGATGGAAAAATGCGATTGAATCAATGGCAGCGAAATGATACTGTGATTTGTTTGATTCTCGAGTTTAATTTATGGAAGGTTAGTCCTGATTTCTTCAGAAGATTATATACACAGTCTCTCCGTCAAACGAACATTCACAGGTTTTCTGTATGTGTTTTTCATAAACTGATTGATTCTTTTGGCTTCTTTGATTCTTTCTTTGGCTTTTTTTATCCAAAGACATTTAGGTAACCGCTTCTAATCGTATCAAACAATCAGAAAAAGAAAATTCCATCCAAGAGTAAAGGAAGTTTTGAGCAATTTCGCATATAGCACATGTTAAGAGACGACTACAAAAGCCTGCAGATACATTTGAATGAATGGGTACAGTTAGATCAGTTGATTAGTAAGAATGCTCACCCTGAACATGACAGCTGTCTGAACCACATACCATCGATTGATTGGAGTTACTACTGTCTTACTCCAAAAATTGCGCCTGATATCCTCGCGTAGTGCGCGAAGAGAGTATACGATGGCTCTAATACACATTAGCTGTGTGGTACCAAAAGTGGGATGTTGCGCCATTGATTAGATTTATGCAATAATTTTCCATCGCCAGAAATGAGGGAATCGTGACATATCAAAGTGATGTTATCACGGAAACATCCTGAATCTCGTTTTTCAGGGTCACAAAAAGTTCTTGTTGCTATTCACTCCATAAAGGATCTCGGTTGACCCCATTTATTCTAGTAATTTCAGCAGCTCTGTAAATCCGTGTCTACAAGGTTACGTTTGTGAAAGTATAGATAGATTTGACAATTGACAGTCAAAAGTAGATACACAGCATCCATTGATTACCCAGGACAAGGATCAACGGAACATAGGGCCTAAAGGAGTAGGTAATGACGGAAAGAAGAGTGCCATAGTTCTGAACATAATGAAAATGATTTTTGCCAACGCTATTAATTTATTAAATAGAACTTGGTGTAAGGAAACTCAGTCTGATCTAGAACATCGGTTACTCAAATATCCTTGGCCCGTTCTAACATTCATAGGTGATGTACCATTCAGAAGTTATCTGTTACTCCACGATTGAGTCTTTAATTGAATGGAGCGTGGAAGGAAGTAAAAACCTGGTTAAACATGGTCAGTTGCGTAATGACTCTCCATTCGTATATGAAAGTGGGAGGCCACAGAATTTCCAATAGACAACATTATGAAAAAAAGGAGACATAACCTTTTAATCGGGTGACGTTTGATTTATTAGATGCTAGAAAACTGAAGAACTAGTAAGACCCTGAAAACTGTTAGCGGGTATTTGCCAGCCGTCTCAGCCTCATCCTCACAGGAATCATCGTTCAGACGGGCAATATAGGGATTGGGACAATATCACTCCACCAAAGTTTGACTAGGGCTATTGAGCCATTGATGATAATGATGACGGTTCTATGTCTCTCTCATTATTCTGTAAATTATTTATAACTAACGAATTTTACCTAATACTGAAGATTTCTTGAGTTGGTAAATGAATTCATGTAAAAGTTTGTACAGAATGTTTATGATCCTTAAATTTTTTTGACGATTCGCCTATACTTGTCAATGGTCAATCTAAATGTAACCTAAGAAGTGAAAATACCTCAAAAACTAACTTAACTTGGTTCCCATTTTAACTTGAAACCAGACCGAAGCTCCAGTTTAGTCTCATCCACTCTGTTCCTTTTGTTTTTTGAATCCTTCAACGACACACACTCAATAACTGGACATAACTACATATCTGTGCTGAAAATGCTTTAAAAAATGAATATGGATTGCGATAGAACTGATTTTGGACACCGCATAGTCGCGATAAAGTAACTGATGCAGAAACTCACATTCCACCTTTCTGATTTTTTTTGGTTCTACCAACAACACCAACTGGGTTAGAGTTCGCTTGCAGAAATGAACAAAAAGATATATTGGAAGGATAACGTTGAAGTTCATGTGCCGGATTCAAAAATTCAAAAATTACTTTGATGTTGCTGTTGAATAGAGTTAGGGCCGGATGTGAAAAAAAAAGGAAATATGCTGGGCTGGACAGTGTCCTGCTAGGAGTAGTTTGGTTTTTTTTATAGGAATCAGGACATTTTTCAACAGTTTTTCTCGAGCTATTCATAGCTGATATAAGCCGTAGATTTTTATGTAGGAACACAACTCAGGATTATTCACATTCGATAAAAATTGACTGGTTGACACACTGTCGTCCTTTTCAGAGTATTCTTGTCATAAAATTCAGTCCTTTGTATATGACATTAAGGTACGGGCGAAGACCACTTTTCAAAGTCACTTGATTGAAGCAGAAATCAAACCCCTTTCTCACCATGTCAATAATAAAATAAGTCCTATCAGCATATATACAATACCGGCTTTGGCGATGAGTCCTTGCATGCTGCAACTTTTAGTTAACAAATGATAAGACACTTTATGGGCATAAAAAAACATTTAAAGGACAATATCTATGGGTGTTTTGACACTGTCAGATGATTTATACTTTAGCTGCCATTTCAATGCACATCCCCTCTGTTTATTATCCTTGCAGTAAACCTGCCTTAGATGTTTACCTGAACAAATCATGGTTAAAAATTTCAGAAATGCATATGGCAATGCTATTTCGTGCAGGTGAACCCGAATTCAATACTTCTATAAGAAAATTATATAAATCAACCCCCCCCCCTCCCTATCTCATGCCAAGGGCTACCGACCATTACGTTGAGCTTTGCCTGCGCATACATTCACGCAAGGACAACAGCGAAAACGAATATTTATTTGTGTGCAACATAAAGTGCAAAACTTAATTCGTTTCGTGGTTGGTAGAAGAGCTTTTCATGTGAAATGTGTACACATTTAAATAGGGGGTAGCTTGCAAGGTGCAGATACAGATATAATTTTGCAACGTTGCCATATAATGTTGAGAATTTTCGAAGAGCGTTTCTTTATTTTTTTTTTGTATTTTTCAAATTGAAAGGTGAATGAGTGATGGAGGGTTGATCTGAACGATGATGGTGTGTTACTGGGGCATTATGGTGTAGATTTTAAAGTGGGACTCTTTTGTATTGTTGCCAGTTTACCCAATTATCGTTGGCTATAAAATGAATTATTATTCGTTTTGTATGTTTGAAAGTGAAAACAAAGTCAATTATGTTTTTTTCTTGCTTGTTAGGGGTTGTATTTTGATAATTTTAAAATTTTTACCATGAACGTTTAGGGATATATGTTCTTTAAGCCGAGGAATATGTTATACAGTATAAATTCGTTTGTACGGAATAATTGATAAAATAGATAGGTAACGAGGAGTTAAGGAGAAAAGAAAAGAAGGAAGCCAAGGGTGTAAATCGTGTCGGATATTTATCGTGATATCATCACATGCTTTGAACCATCATATTTGCAATAGAGCTGAAGATGAAGCTGCTAGAATTCATATCAGGATCAGCTTAAAAATAAATCGTGCTCTCAACAATTTTTGTGACAATCAGATTGATGTTAAAAACTCAAATCACATCTGCAGATTACGAAACAAACTAGCAAAATCTCGTTTTCCCGCCCGGTCCATGGACGTTTTTTTAAACCAAAATTCATTTCTGTGAATCATCTAATATTTTTTTTTCCGTTGGATATTCGAAGAAGGATAAGGAGATAACGGTTATATACACCTCGTTGAACTGGCAATAATACATTAAAACTAGACTCCCAGCTGAAAATTTCGCTTATCGACCAAAGGCCCTAGTCTGGAACCTTTCGATTCATTGCTACTAGCCAGACCTCTTTATTCTATGCCTTTTCACGCCTTTGGGTTATGCAAGCCCTTAAAGAAAGCTTACAAGAAAGGAGGAAGGGATTATGAGGGAAAGACTTTCTTAATTTTCAACGCCTTTAGCTCATTAAATATTCATCTTTTGTGTGCAAAAACCTGATTCCAGCTGGCAGTGGGTCTTTCAGGTCTGGTATCAATCATCATTTGGGCAAGCTCAGGGTACTTTGTGTTCAATCTTCTGTATGGAAGGATCTGCCGTATGCCATCGGAAGACAAAGACTAACCGATATAAGATTGCATTAATCATCCTCGTGTATTCAATAGCTGAGTAGAAAGTAGGCCTGTATGAAAACTGGTAATATGAGACACAAGACAAGTCGTTAGTGACTTGATGTCATGTCAGTGCACAGGGATATTACCTGTCGGATCTATAAAAGATGAAGAAGAGTCAAGGGACCACCCCGTCGATTGATCGTTCTAGCATGCGTGCACATATTTTTATGAGTCCACCCAGTGGTCAAACAATAGCTCTCTCCTTTGCAAGATATTACCTCAACTCTCTAAAAAAGTCTGACAGATGAAGTTGCAAGTTTCATTGCATGAGCAACCCCACAGTTTTTTTTTAAGTCTCAAGGATATTATGTTTTCTTCGATTGCGGAGTAGAACTTTGTCGTAAACTATGACCACTCGGTTGGTTGTTCTGAAGTGGAAACCCAAAATAGACTGCTGGTTGATTTAGAAAAAGCAAGAGAGGTCACATTAACCGTCACCTCTTTTCCCTCGATTTTCGTGGGCTGAAAGGAAGCATCTCTAATCGATGGCGTCAACTAGTGTGGAAGTCCAAAATAAAGGGACAAACAATTCCAGCCTGGTTTCTTAGCATGGCAGGAGAGGTGTTTTGAGGGAAGTGTAATAGCGCTCCGTTGCTGGGGGTGTTCACTCAGGTTGTAAGCCTCCCTACAAAAGACAAAACACAGCTGTGTAACTCATACAAGACTACCTTCAATAAGGATGTTAGAAGTTTCACCTCCTGCTTGCCACTTCCTTCAAAGTAGAGATGAACGACATTAGGAAGCGTTTTTATGATCTTCTAAAGTAAACCATTAGTAAGGTGAAGATAGACAACGGTAGGTCGTTCTATGAAAAATTCTAAATGATTTAGCGCATCCTTTCACCACATGGTGCTTTCCTTTGTGATAAAATTATCAGATACTAGTTTTTGGACCGTTTAGTATGCGTTGATAAAAAAAGGGTCTTGATTCAGTAAGATTTAGCGACAGAAATCGCTGTAGACGGGGTGCCAGTCTAGCCAGCAGTCTTGGATATATTTGGAGCTGAAATCCAACACAAGCGTGATACTGACCAAACAACATTCTTTTGTACTAGCAATAAAGGCATGTCAGTACACATGAAAGTTACAATTCTAGCAGTGCAATGTTGCATCCTAAGGTATAATTACTTTAGAAGTAAGAGCACAAATGTCAAACTTTTTGATCCTTAAGCTTTTCTTGTTCGTAATGAAACAACGACTGATCCAATGCCACATTTACAAAAACATGCACAACAAAAGTTTATTTGCCTGAAACATAAAAATTATCCTTACGAAATCGCATTCCAATGCCACTATCCGACAATTTAAGCTCTTTAATTCTCTCTCACGGGGTAGGTTTCATCCCCGCATTTGGCTTAATTACTTTTCAAAAGTTTTTGTACACATACAGTCCGTTCATTTGTTTGTTAGGTAGCTTGCGTTGCGGCATTTGTTGTCGTTTTTGGAAAGATAATTAACCCGTTTCGGTAAGTGGTCTCTAATTCACTTTCTCTTGGTCTTATTTTAGTCCTTTACTTCATCCCCATTTTATGCTATTTCGTGGGTAGCGTTTTTATTTCGTTGGAAGGGGAAGGGGGCGGGGGTGGTTGCAGCAAATATGTAATAGCTACTTGGTGGTGGTATGAAATGTTTATCGAATGTATTATTTAATAATTGCCAAGGGAAACTAACAAGCCAACGAACTTTGACCGTCGTGACGTAAACGATGAATGGTAGAAATGCTAGTTTGATTGACTTGCCTTGAAAAAATAAGGGTGCAGTATCCGCTGGTATATAGTGGTGTTCGGTAATTGATTCAATAATCAAAGACAAGAACAGGGAAGGGCCAATCGATTTAATTGAGTCATCTTTGAAGGATATTAGCGTGAAGAAGGGAAAAAGTTGTAGTAATTTATAATAATAATGGAAGGTCCTTTTATGCAATCGAGGCGAAACCCACGCATTGTCTAACATATAGATTGAGTAATACCGAGCGAGAGAGGGAAAAAAGGAAGACAGAGATGAGAAGAAACGTTTCCCAGGAGTTTACTAAAATTGTTACTAACCCAGGTGTAGTTTAGATTCGTTTTAAGTGGTTTTGGAAAACATTTGTACAATCGTACTCCTATGAGCTTTGTATCCATCATCAGTCTTGACTAGCTTTTTGGGCAATCCTTTCTGTTCACTGAATTTCAGAATATCTAAAGCGACAAAACAATTTGGGTCATCACAAGGACGATTTGTCTTTTTCGTATCTGTGAAGTGCCTATTAAAAAGGTGTACACTACTCTACTAAACCCAAAACAGGAGCAACTCTATTCTTCAGCCTAGAAAATAAGTCACCTCATTTTTTCTGCTCTTTTGCTGCTTTTGTTCATTTCATCTTGTTTTTCCTTGTTTTAGACAAACGACTGCTTTCATCTACTTTACGGGCAACTGTAGTATGAATATTTTGGTCCGATGGATGCCATTGAACGAAAAATGGTAGCAACAACCGTACCAGTAGTCCAGATTCATTTCAACAGTGGATCCATATTTTCATATATATACCATATATGGTATATTTTCGTTTCCAGGAGAATCAAAATGAAATCTGTGGAAAACTTCTCCGCCAGCCATTTATGCAATGCCATAGTACAAGAAACAGCTTCTATCGTTGACTTTATATTCATAACATCCTTCGCGTGGAAGGAAGCCGTTCCAATTGAAAGACTATTTTTCCACTATTTGGTAAATGTGGAGAGCCCACTCTGACAAAGTTATGATGTAGAGTTGAAATTACCTTCTATTTTTGCTGGTGTAGTAGAAATTGTTGTTGTTGTTGGTAGTGGTGAGCATTTTTCGGTTGATGTTTTCATGCTGCGGCTGATGCTGCTGTCATCTTTTTTTTCTCTCTTAGTCCTTATTCTGGGAAAAAGTCGGAGCGCATATATAGAGATATGTTTAGATGTTTCAGACATTTCAGCACTTCTCCGTAAGCTGTTCAGTGGTTGCACCTAGAACATGGGAGCATGACACTCTGTAGACCTCTACCCCGGAATGAAAATTAGGTCAGTTTTACATTATAAATGGATGGAAATGAGAAAAAGCCTGCTCGGTGCTCTTTCCGTTTGTATTTCCTCTATAATTTGTAGTGAGACGTTGCTAACAAGAAAAGTGAAATAGAGTGTCAGACGAAGAAGGACGGAGAGGCAGAGAGGGAGGGACAGATAGTGAGAGAAATTATGAATTCCTTTCTCGTCATTGCATTTGTATTTTATGTGATGCTAACTATTGTATCGAATAGTGTTACCATTCTAAAAAAATTTTGAAAAAAATTGAAAAAATTTGAGGAGTTTTCGCACGAATGAATTTGCAAAGGAATTTATAATATTGGACTATTCTCTCCTGATCATATTTATTGGACGGTAGTCTCAGTGTGGCTCAGAAACAGTCATCATGATCTCCCAAATCACTTGACTGGCATCCATCATAGATCCAGTCTCAAACTTGAAACCAAGGATCAAAAGTATTTCTAACGAATTTATGACTGATCCAATCGAATTTGTATGTTGAACTGTCTGGACACAGAATGGGCTGCATCTTGAAAAAATGGAAGCTCTGTAGACCAAGGCCTGTGATGAAAGAGTTTATCAAACATGTGAATGATATTTGGTTCCTACTAAAAAGAAAAAGGCGTTCGCGATCCCTATCGGTACATTTATGTTGGTTACTGCATAAACAACATTTTCATTCTGATCGATAACTGCGAAGAATTTTCTTGACCTAATCCTGGTTTGTCCCAAACATGGACCTAATCTTCTTGTCGATTCTTGCATTTGAAAAATTTGATCTTTTCAAAAAATTGATTTTTGGTACGGGAAATGAAGAAATGATCCTATAAGCTCAAAAATTTTGCACTACTGCAGCAACCAGCTGAATTTGGTTCTTTTTTCGTTCCGAAATTTCTTTTCTCTTTTCTCCAAATTTCAAAACAACTCTTTTGGCTGATGATGTAGTAGATGGAAAACAAAGAGTAAAAATAGGAACCAGTCCATGTTGTTGGCTTTCCATGAAGTTGTCACTTTAACAAGATCAGTAGTCAATGTTATATTATTGATTTCGTTAGCTGTTTTTTAGATTTGTAGTACAGCAAGGACAGTAACGTAATACTTTTCTGCTGGATCCAATAACTGTCACACGTGTAACTGCAACGAGCCTTTAAAATGAGTCAGGTTGTAGAAAAATGTAGTCAGGTTTTCTTTCATAGTTTTTGTTCGTTTTTGGACTCACTCGAAGGAAATTGTTCCGTTGCCGTCAAAATTTTTGACGCGAGCTTTCATTTAGTGCCTTACCTTACCAACCTTACCAACTTAGGAGCTAAATATCTATGCTACTTCTTAATATTTTTCTGCATTCATTTGCTTCCATTGACCCATATTCAATGTTTTACCTAATCTCTGGGGAGAGTCAAGTGGACTGGACATGTGGACTAGACCAATATGTAATGCTTTACGTAATCTCTGAAGAGAGTCAAATGGACTGGAGATGAGTATGTCATATATAAACTGAAGGTAGCCGTTTCCATGATGTCACTGTGAAAATATTGTTATGTTGGGGCTAAAAAATTTCACCCCATTTTAAAGGGAAGTGGTTTCTAATGCTGTGTATCGAACCATTGAAAATAAAAAACAATTTCACGGTTTCAATAGGATTCAAAGAATGAAAGACCATGCATATGGAAAAACAATATATGACAGGATCCCTTTGAAGACCTATATATTACATTCCAGATTTTGGTCAGAAAAAAGACGGTCTAGTCAAGTATTGTCGATTTTGAGCTATAACCACATTTATTAACGCGTCAGATTTTGAGCTATTACCACATTCCGTAGATAGCATTTCCCAATGCCAGAAAAAAAGGCAAATCCTTTGTAATTCAAAAAAATCTAAGAAAAAACACCGAACACAATATCCACCAAAAGGTTAAACACCTGAAACTCTTCACTTCATCAATACTGTCTCAGTGCTATCGACCAGGACAAGTGCATCAATGGTGCATAACATCTTGTCATCCTATTCAATCAATTCAAGTCCACACATAGTCCTATCCGCTTCATAAAGCATCACAATTCAACTATATATCCTTCCGTTGCAATGCCTTTGCAACGTTTCCTTTTCATGCTTAGAAAATCAATTATTGAACTTTCAAGTGACCGAATGATGATAAAGACAGGAAGCTTAAATAAAAATAAGTGTATATGGCACAGGTGGTGGAAAGGGATTGCGTGGTTATTGATGTATTTTCATTCTACAGACAATATGGTTGACTGACTGACTGACTGGCTGATTGCCTGGCTGACGAGGATAGTAGCTTTGTAGCCTACTGGCTAAACACAGTCTACTACACCTTTGCTGGAGCTCTTTAGAGGTCAGGTGATATTTTTAGAATGTCCTGTACATTGTGACGGTTGGAAATAGCGATAATAGCGACAGGTAGGTAAAAAAGGGAAGTGTGCTGCCAACACCTTGGTATAATATTTAACTAAGGAACAATATGACGTGCTAAAGGACTTTTCTTTCTGTACCACATCACTCGGGCATTGCTACATTCTGTCGAGGAAGAGAGTTCTGGTGATTTAAATTTGACATCCCATACCAATATGGCTTAAAGGTTCTTGTTTTCGGAAAGTTCTAATAATATCCCGCAGGAAATTGGGTAAATACCATTGCTTGCGTACCATCTATTTCCTTTTGTGTTCAAGGCGTAGTAAGAATCAGAGTCACGCTATTCATCGTGGTAAAGTTTAGCTTATAAAATTTATAATCTATAACCGATTTAGGAAATAAAATCCTTTGGACGCGATTTCTATTACCTTCGAAGTTTTTAACTTTAAAATGAAATTTTAATTATTTTAACGTAACGAACTTTCCAGAAGGGACGCTTTTGATAGTGAAAGTGAACAATGTAGCTTATTTTCCTGGCCTAAAACATCATTCACGTCGTTGAGGCCGTCTACATATTCACACCTTAAGTGAAACGTGAGGAATATGTTTACTTTTCACAAAGTTAGAACTGAAGGAAGCGGTTCAGGCAATGAAGGCAAGAAAGACTGCAGAACCCGATGGGTTTCCCATCTAGGTGCGCAGACTGTCTTTCACATATGCTCCGACCTGTTACTCAGCCGATGTTACGCATGTCTACACAAAAGGATGCTTCGAGAGTGGTGTAATTGGCCATGCTTGTGCTGACCAGCAGATGGAAGGGAAGTTCTGAGTTACCATCTGCATATTGCCCGCTATGTATTCTGGACACGGCCGTAAACGCTTTCAAAAAACCCAGGAGAAGTTTCCTTGACGTGATTCAATCTTCAAGAGTCCGATTTCCTTGTCTTTGACCAGCACGTCTTGAAAACACATTTTAATGAACCGATGTAATCGGAGAGTGGTCCAGTGTTCGGAAGCATACAGCAGCTCTTCACGACGCGCTGAAAGAAAGAGCATAAAAAGAAAATAGAGACACCTATCCCTGGACGTCAGAAGTGGTTTTAACCTCACAAAATCAGCGGATATTCTGGAAATCTTTGAAAATCGTTTCTAAGTGTCAGAAATTTTGTAGTAAGTTTAGAAGGACTATTTGAAAGACCTCAGCCTATGCCAAAATACAGAACAAGCCAGCAGGATACGCACATAACCTATTCCTTTGGTCTGCAAGCTCGGTCCTGATCTGCTCGATTCCTATTACGGACATTTGATGCAAGAGCTGTCGAATTGGTCACGCTTGTTCAGCTTCCTTAACGATTTAGCCGCTGGAGGCACAGATGAACATCTACAATTCAGACTGAACATCGCCTCAGTGGACGATTGCTCATGGTAGCACTGGAAAATCAAAAGTGATCATTCCGACAAAACTGCCCTGGTCAGATTTAATTGCTAAAAAATCGAAGAAAAAATGTTTTCTGACAAAGCTGTACCGGAACGACCACCATAAGTTAGGCCTTAATCAGATGGCCTAGGGACATGGGCATTAAACCTGTGAACTGCATGTGCACAACGAACTGTATCTGGTACTGCGGAGACCGTTCTAACTCTGCAAAAGTTGAGACCACTGAGAAGAAGACGTCAGGTGAGAGAAACAAGTCCTTGTCATATTTGAAACAGTCCTGTGAGCGTTAAGGCCAACTGCAAGTCTACTGTTAGGCTGTGGTTCAATTGAGTGCATGGTGGTACTGCTTTCTACCTGTCCTAGCTCTCGTGGCCAGAGAAATTGTTGGTCTTTCCTGCCTATGTTTGATAGGCGTTGTTTTGCAACAGGGCATATTTTAGAATAGGGATAGAAAATGTCTGCCGCTCATTTTTGTCTTCTGAAGTGTGGCTTACAAATCGCTGGAAATAAATTAAAAAAAAAAGTTATTTGCCTGGGGCTAACAAAAGTCAAATCTTGTCTTTCAAATCGTGATTGCCTGTCTGATTTTTATTTTTGGAACACGGCAATCTAACAGACATTATTTAATGGTTAGTATTTTGATAAAACAAAAAATGGTGATGAAAAAAACACTTTTTGACAAATTAGTTTCAAAATTTGAACTTTTACTGACGCTTCAAGGCCATCGGAACGTTTCACGAACAAAAAATTAGATGTAAAATTAAGAATAACAAAAACCAAATAAAAAAGTAATAAAAAAGGATAGGTTTCCGCATCGATTTGCATTCATCGATTGTTTTTAATTCGTTACAAATGGGGGAAATTGATTGCATTCCGGTCAAAATTCGCGGTCAAAACAGAAACTTCCTGGATCAAATTTTTTGACTGCCAAATGGTTAAACAAAATGGTGGATTTCCTTAAAAAACAAAGAATTACATCTCCCCAAAAAAATTTATTGAAAAAGCAATCATAGTAGTCATAGATTTAGGGGAAAAACGTCAAGAAAGGACGACGGAAAGAGATACTTTATTTTGAAATCTCGAGGATGTGTTTGCAATTATACTATAAATTTTGATTGAATTAATTCAAAATGAATACGGACATGTTTTGTATTCAGCGATTATTATAGGACCCTTATAGGAGTTGAAACTGGTGCATAAAATTCGGTCTGAGACCTAACTTTGGTGTCGGGCTTACAATGATGATGATGCCAGGATAACTCTGCCACTGAGGTTTTAGCAGAAAATGAATTTCTGTGAGCTTTCGTGAACTTTCTGTGGTAAAATTTTACTGAATAGTTGAATCCCATTCTTACGTTATAACGCTATGTTTGTATTATATAATGATTCCTTTATCCTTAACATAATCGATGGCCTCATTTTGATTTTTTCTTTTCAAATGACATGCACAACAGTTTCAACGTTTCTGATTATCACAATCGAATGTCCGTGGGGCATAGAGTGATCACATCTTTGTGATTCGTTTTTAATCAAACACAAAACGTGTAATAATAAATATCAAAATAAAAAATATACAAACATAGCTGTATTGAAATGAATATTTCAACGAACATCTAAGCCTCAAGATAACAAAAAAAAAACTACGAGGACGATTTCACTCTATGATGCCGACAATCTTAAGAGACACGTAAAGTCATAATGCCGAATAAGATTTCCTTTTTGATGAGTCGCGTTGCCATATTTTATTAAAAGAAATGTCGGTGAACGCGACAACTTTTTCCTAAACTGACACAAGGTGTGCCGAGTTGGTTGCATCTTCAATCTGACACACATGAAAGTTATATGTCACCATATATGTACGTACACGTCTTGTATTCTGTGCATATTCGACTGAGTGCATTATGAAATCTGTCGTTGGGTTTATATATCCTGCGACTTGTATCCACCCCCAAAACACTCCATACGACTTTCTAGCATTTACATTTGCGGTTGAGTCGACAACTACCGCATACAATATTTCCGTTGCTGCTGCTTGCTGCAGAAGTGTGAAAGGAGCAGGATGGAAAGCAGGATAACAGAATAGCAAAGTGGAAGGCAACTAGAAGCTTTACTCATCACTGATACAACATGTATGATGGGGCTTTTATCATCTCATCTTGTCCGAGTGCATTTATCATTCCGGTGTTGACATATTGAAAAAGATTCCTTGAGACCAAGATACTCATTTCCAAGCTAGGAGCATTCCAGATACACAAAGGATGGGATGAGAGCAAAATAGTTGGAGTGGCTAAGCCGGAACTACTCATTTTTTCATCGTCTAACGTTATGCAGGAGCAATCTTTTAGTTAGCAGTCCGGAAACTGATTGTCTCCTGGAAAATTTAAAAGCTACTTTCGTCACTGTAACAAAGTTAGTGGGCGGGCAAAAAGGATTTGCAGAAGTATTTTTAGACGGTGGAGTAAACTGCAAGGGGGATCACCGAGTCGAATAATGTGGATGGTGAAGTATTTTCGTCCTGCAATCGATAAAGTTGAATCCTCGGCAAATTAGATATTTTGCAGGATATGCGGAAGCGATTTTCACGTTGTATTTTGAAAAAAAAAACGAAAAACTACAGAAACCCTATCAGTGTAAGTGTTCTCCAGCTTACCAAACTCTTACAGTATAATTTACTTTTTTAAATTGACGTTTTGCTTATGGAATTATTACCACTGTAACGGTAGTAAATGTCCTGGAAACATTTATGTCATGATAGCAGTAGAACTTACTTGACATCCTGATGACTGACACTAAGGCAAAGTGAAAATATTCTGTCCTACATTCAACACACATTCATCCAGATTAAATAGCCACAATCTTTGACAGGATACCTTTAACGGTATTTTCACATGATAAGGATAGTGCTTGTTTTTGTTTTTGCATGCCCAGTGGAAATAGGTTTTATATGGGATATTCTGAATTCATCAATGCAACACTCACGAAATTAATGGTATTTGCATGAGAAAGGATACCAAGCTATCGTTGAAAAAGATTAAGTGATTTTTTTGATTTTTATTGTTTAGATAATTTGTATTGTATATTAATTGAAATAATTTGAATTTCATTTTGCGGAGAGGAATCGTTTATTGTTCTAAGTTTTTTTTAGGAGATCTTGGAGAGAATCTCATTGCTTGTTGGGAAATCCTGGAAGGAAGTGATATGAAGCACCTTAATATTCGATCGTTCTACAATAATTAGACAAACTTTCGTCGGCATTTTCTTCCCGCAGATTTTAGGCGATGTTTTATATTCTGTAATCTGACTTGGTCAACCAAGGACTGCCTGAGATGGCTAGACAGTGTTCGGTTGATTTCTGATTGTCTCAAATAATTTCGGACATTTAGAGGAAAACAATAAGTGGACTCTAGCTTCAGACGGACGGAAAAGTTCGATCTTTTGAAAATGAGAATGCGGAAAAGTTGTTGTAGAAATTTAAATTTCTATGAAAGTGAAAATGAGCCTGCTGCTATATGTTGGATCTGTCTTTGTAGGTGAAGTTCCTTTGAGTAAAATTAACCTTTGTCAGTGGCACCGTGATATTACAGCCTCCCCCGGGATTCGGAACTTGCTATGTCTTCAAATTGATAATTCGAGTGGCTAGTTCGCGATTCTTCCAGTGCTTACCGGACTTTTCTATTGATTGTCATCTAACCTACAAAAGTTTAATCCGATCTGCATTGAGCCGCCATACAAGAGCAACAATTTTTACTCAATTGTCAGATTCCTGGAGACTTCCGGCCAGAACGTTTTGTCTGGTCAGGTAGGTAGGCGGTTTTCACGTACTAGCCCAGATGCTCTTTTTCTCCGTCAGAAACTATGTGTGTTTGTTGATATTTTCTTCTTTTTCAGCAGGATCACAATTTTTTCGTGAGAGTTTATAGTTTCATGTCAGATTCATTGCCCCGTCTTCCTTTTTTCCGGCTTATTAGAAGTATATGTGGCTGATAATTTGTATCGTTCGTGCTGTTTTTGGTTGTCAAAACTCCAGAAACCTTCAAACTCGCATCCTTTTTTTCTAGTGTAGACCTAAATCTATTTTGAAGATATGTCAGAAAAAATATCATCGTTGCCTTCCTAACTTTAAAGCGACGTTCGTCGTTATCAGCTCCGTTACTTTTCATAACTTATAAGATGAGCATAGATTTTGAGATCTACTACGATGAAAAGAGGGCCTTCAAAATAAGCAAAAGGGGCTCACGATTGTCAATTAAGTTCTGTCAGAAAAGGAAAGATTCAAATAAACTGCAAGATCGTGTTAAATTTAGTTTAGAACTTCTTATCAGGATGAGCAACAAATTAACGTTAGCATAAATACTATTCGAAAAACGTTTCTTTAAGGGCTTCTTGTTCTTCAGTGATTGGTGACGTGTGGCATTGCGTCCACATCTGTTAAATTTTAGCTTGAAGTTTCTGAATCTAAAACTGCTGGCTGATTTGTAAGTTTACAAGGGGGGGGGGGGTCGTCAGTTGGCGTTTATTCAACGAATGCCTTCAATACCGTAAGGGTAAGTGCTGGTTGCTTGGCGATGACTCATTTCAAGTTTTTTGACATTCTGTTCAATCGTAGCGCATGGATAATTTGAGGTTGTCAAAAAAGTTATTTGATCAGCCGACCTAAGGCATTAAGCCAACACCAGGAATGTACTGGATGCTTTCAACAGATGAAAAGAGGGCGAACCTACTCAGTTTCCCATCAAATTGGAGGATGAGGCAATTGATTGAAAAAGTTAAAGGATATTTTGAAGTTAAAGGCTCGAGATGACATTTGGAGCTATAACGGCGATTAGAAGTTGCATGATTTGTGATCCTGAAAGTTTTTACAGTCAATTTCGATTCCATCAGTAATTTCTTATTATTAATTAATTTTAATTTTATTTAATTAATTTTAATTAATTTTAAATATTTCAAATGGAAAACGATTTTTCGGTGAGTTTTTTGCACTGGAGCGTACTGCATACATTGGCGCTTAGTTTGGATTTTAAAGAACATTCCAAAGGGCCGATTTGAAAAAATTGCGTTTTGCGACACGTGTGATATTTATTACTAATCTCAAAATAACTAATGGTCAGCATTACATTTAAATTTTCAGTCTTGAAATCGGAACAAGGATTCCAGTTGTAGTAATGTTGAGATTCAGCTGGAGTCAAACTAATGTAGAACCAACATTTTGGAATTTTACGTAGCCAAATCGAAATTAGCAGGATAACATAAGGTTTACCTATTACATATTCATTCTAGAACTACTCAAATAAATTCAGGAACAAAATCAATATCAGATTTGAGATATTATCCCCATTATATTCCACCTATCGACCGCAAGAACCCCAAATATTGCATGACTACTTCGGTTAGCCCCGAGGGAAACTATCGCAACTATTCTAATCGATTTAGAACGCTTAACTATTCCTCTTTGTTGTTAAGTCACATCTGCTATTTGCATATGTTGGTAATTAAGAAATTAATAGGGACAAAGTTGATACAAAAGTAAAGGATCTTCCCGGATATGTAAAGTGCTATACAATACAGAGAGTCCCACCATCATGACAATTTCATCCAGTTGAAACTGTTGGCCATATGTTCATGCCGCTTTTTGTTTCTGCTATCATCAGGATATCATTTATTTCGCTGCCTCTCTTAGTCGTAGTCCTTCTCTCGCGTGCTCTTTTCCTCTCTCTCTCTTTCGCTTTCCCTTTAGCGTATGTGCATATGAATAAAACACATGAATATGTACATAAAGGGAGAGGGTTGGAGATTAATTTAAATATTTGCATGCTGCAGTACAGGATTATGGTGGAAAAAGGCGAAGAAGAAGCAGCAGCAGCACTTGTTTGACACTCTGACCGCGTTATATTCACGAGGCAAACTTTCAACCCCGGATGAGGAGAACTTTAATAGGTCAGTGCATTCTAATGGAGAAATATGAAGGAAAAAAAAATTGTATAGGATGACATGATAAGACCAGGGCAGGTTCCTCTTCTATACAATCCAAATGAGTGGACCGAACGTCGCTTGATCCTTGCAGAATTGTCTTCGAAGAAGAATGCTGGCAAGTTTTTGATAAGCAATTCATAATTCACATTAGAAATACCGTGCGGGCATGTATGTACCCTTTGTGAAAGGACACAATTTAACATGGTTTTCAACTTAAATTTGTGAGCTTTAAATTTGCTCTGAATGCTATGCAACATGTTCTGGATGACTCCATGTCGACGCTATTGCATGAAATTAATACTAAATTATCCTTTGCGACGGTAACGCAATATCACAACAACTCCCGCAAAGTATAATGCGCTACGGAATAATAGTAATATCCTGAGTGCCTCTAGTAAGCAAGGGATACCTTTGCACTCGATGTTGCGGACAAGGAGACTAAGGTGCTTGCACTAAAGACCGCATTATGTTGAATGAAGTACAGTTTATAGTTATCTTTGGTAGCATGTTAATAGATAAATTATGGGGAAAACTCTGATGAGGAAATTGTATTAAAGGCTAGTGTTGCTAGCCGTTGATGAGAAATTTTCCAACCCTTCATTTTCTGAGGACAAATTGTTAGGTATCGTTGACGTTATAATAAATCAAAGCAAAATCTACTCGCAGATTCCTAAGGATGTTTAGTTTAAAAGTTGCGAGTCCTTGGTTGTTAATTTTTGGACCGGAAATTTGTGATCTGTACTTCAATAAATTATGAAGGATTACAAACTATATCTAACCTCAAACGCATATCCAGCTCAAGCATTTAATTTTCAATTATGAAATCGACAACACCATTCAGTATCAATTATCACAATTCCCCTAACAACATCTGATATATGTAGTATATCCTTTGTAAGCTTTTTCATGTTTGTATTTCATGTAAATTGCGAATATAAAATAAAACCTTTTCTGCACGCAATGGCGTGGAAAGGTAATGTTTACATGAAAGGACACGACATCGAGTGTTTTGGAGCGCTCACGGTGGCATTCGACTATATTTTCAATGTCCTAGTTTAAATCGTCCAGGGTAGTGTAGAGTCGAGCTGCTAACTTAACTATCTCCACATCTAAATTGAACTAGTTTATTAGTACGCATCGGTTGTTATTGAGGTGCACCACTATCAGATATAGGCGCCTATAAATAGCAACTCTAAATATAAAACATATTTTTAACTTGCCAAGATATGATTCCTGTTGTGGAAGGATATTTATTTCGGATGAATTGGCTATCAGGCAGAAATTTAACTTATTTATGAGGCGGCTATATGGTTAGTCGCGAAGTTAGAATTATATAACAATATTAGGTTTTGGCTTCAAGGGTTGAATTGATTTTCAATCGAAATAAATAAATTTTAATTCACTCAATCCCACCCCATTTCTACTTTTCTTCCAACGTAAGCATTTATTTATATACAGACACATATGAAACGACTTAATTTTAGGATCGATTGGCATTGATATCATAAATATTTTTCCACGTTTGTTCTTCATCAACAATAATTGCATTATTTTGCAATATTTTTTAATCCAATTGTAAGAAATAAGGAAGAAATAGCATGGAGACGATGGTTCGACTTTTTTTATCCGCCAATCCTTATTTAACGAATGAAGAAAGCATCCGGTAATTGATATTGAACTTGAAATCTATTCAACTATTCTATATGTGAATTCATATTTAAACTTGAATAATCGATTCGAATCAGTCGGAGATTATGATTATCATGACCATAGGCGTGAAAGCCTAAACCAATTCTTTACCTTCAGTATAATTTACTCCAGTTTATTCAGACTCGCCGAGACAATTTATTTGGATTAAATATTGTCAAGTTGGAGGTAATTATTGTCAGCTTCCTAATTTGTTGGACAATTCCATCCTACCACTCTATATTACAAAAAATCAGGTTCATCGTGGCGCTACGTACCCTCTCGGGTCTTGGTCTCTATCGACTGTATTCTGCGATAAGTAAAATCGAACTGCTATTCGCTGTAGACGTCAATTGAGTCTGGCTAGCGCTTTCAGGGTTTTCCCTCTGATCTTCACCCCTTAGCCTTTCCTCCGGATGTCCTGCTAGGCCAGTCCATTGCAGCTTCCGCATGTTTATAATTTTGGAGATCTCGGGTTTGTTAAAAAGTTAGTTTTACTTGTAGTTTACTCCTGTTAGGCGCATAAGGTCACACCTTTCAAAGGTATTTAGTTTATTAGCATATTTTCACGTCAGGATCTATACCTGACAACTTTTGCCTATTGCAGGCCTTAAGACTGCTTAGTATACATAACGTATGTATGCAGTTGGTCTGAGGAGATGGTGGCACAAAAAAATGGTTTATATGCGAACTGTATTCGATTGTTTCCTTCAGACGATTGATTGTCATCCTTTAACGAATTTTGCACCAAGGCGAAAGAGTTTGGGAACGTTTTGTTTTCTGGGACGATGATCGATTCCATGCTGCCGGTGTTATATTGTTTTTCTCATTAAGAGCATGCAATTTTGTTTGACTCACCTGCTTTTTTCGTGGCGTATGGTCAACAGCATTCGTTCAGCAAATGCAGAGAACTGTAAAAGGATGTTAATTTCATCTGCTTAGATTACAATTTGGTTTGGTTCATAGAGCAGCGTAGCTCTTCTATCAGTGGAAACTTTTCAATACAACATATTCTAGAGCTAGATTAAACAGCAGAGGGGCCAGCCAATCTCCCTGCTTCAATCCCACCTTTATGTGAGAAATTCTGTCTATTTTCATTGGTCATGGCTACCTTACTACCTACCCTGACTTTACTTTTTTTCATGCAGGATTGAATATTTGGATACGTCCAAATACCGGGAGTAATTATCGAAAGATGTGGAAGAACAGGTTGCATAGATCAAAAGAATTTCTGCAAAACCCTAAAATTAGATGTTTATTAAGCTGAAGTTTGTTGGAAGTTCTTCATACCTACCGCTGTATTTGTCAAGAAATTGCCATCTGCGTGAGTCAAAGACTACGTTAAACAGCCTGGCCAACATATTGGAGTGAATTCGTTTTTTAAATCTAGTGTGAATATAGTCTCTCTTTTCTCTAGGGTATAAGGCTGTCTTGCCTTGATTTCAGCGTAGCTTCCTTGATCTGTTTTGAGCAGTCGGCCATCATTCTCCTGAACTTCATTGGTTGATGATATTGTATGAGATTTTTGTATTAAAAACTCATTTTTTGTCGACTGGACCGTCAAACCGAATATGGAATTCTCGCAATTTGGAAAGATTGGATAGTCCTTTCGTGGACTTTAATCTGATGATGAAGTGATACCTTTCAAATGATGTATTTATCAAATGGCAAAAGAATGAGCATTATGTTCAGCGCCGCTATTGGCGTGATCTTAATGACTCCTGAGATATCTAGGCAGGGGAGGTCACTGAATTTTTTTTACTTCTTTCCAGGAGGTTTTTTTTTGCCAATAACGTCCATAATACCTTTGCTAGGAAGGTTGGTCATATTGTTGTGTAGATGCAACAAACAATTGAAGGTTTTGAGGTCCGAATTTCTTACCAGCCTTTGCTATGAGGGTCACGATTACATTAATTTAAAATAAAAGTTGATACTGTTGCCACAGTTGACAGGATTTTACCACTCTTCCTCCTTGTTCTCTTTCGCGTGGAGTTGATGAAGATAAAAAGTAAGGTGAGGAATAAGGCGGCCAACCCATTAGTAATTTGCCAAACGATTCCAGGATATGCTTCATAGATGATGTGTCAGCGGGTTAGTTAAGATCTAGTTTCTGCGTAGCATTGGAAGCCGGAGACTTGGGGCGTGACTCAAACAATTTTAAATAATCAGAGTTTCAGAGTGACAATTATTCACCCATATAATTAGATATAAATTTCCTGAATTCATTACTCTCACATTCCATTTCACCATTACCCAAACAGTTTTAGACAGAAAGGCGACTTGATTTGAAAGTATGTTAGCAAATCCTTTGTGATTTCACCAGCAATTACCATTGACATTATCACCTACGCAGTAGGAATGAATTCAGACTAAAACGACAAATGGACGTAGATAACGAAACATTCGTCGGAAGTTGGAGAATAAATGAGTTTCGGCGACGCGTGTTGAAAAAAATGAAGTCAAAACAAAGCAAAGCACCAGCAGAAACGTCTCAATCAAACTCTTCTGCTGAATGAAAACACGTCATCGAAATTCGGTGGATTCTAAACTATCTGCACCCCTAAACGACTAACAAAGCTCATCTTACTTTCCGTTATATATATAATATGTCCAAATATCTCCCTCACCCCGTTTTTATTATATTTGTTTTCTTGTCGCTGACAAATATCTGTTTGCAAGGACATCTTGGCGTCGTTGCCCACATTCGACAATTCCACATGTAAACCGCCATTCATAAAAGTCATCTCTTTTTTCTTCTCTCTCTCTCTCTCTCTCTCTCTCTCCCCATGTCTCCCTATCTCTCTATTCCACTTTTTCTCTCTCCTTTTCTCCGCCCCCAGTCTCGTTTTGAACGCTTATTCAACGTCATCGACCAAAAACTACTATCATCAAGCAAAATTTTTTTCTGCTTAGTCCTTCGGTTTGGTATTGTGCGTGGGCGATTGGCAGCTAATGACGTCATTTTCTTGCTGTTGTGTACAAGAAAAAGGCAGCATGTGGGATTAAGGGAATTTCCTTTTTGCATTGTACATGAAAATGCTAGGACAAGTTAAAGGATTCCATTTTGAAAGGGTAAAGCATCTTAGATGATTCATAAGTGTGTTGTTTGTAGTTAAGATTAACGTGAAAAGATGAATGAGAAATTCTGAAGGAAGAAAGTCTATGGTAAACAACACTTCAAAATTATTCTGTGATAAGGATCTGATTAATTTGGCAAGAATGCCCGAAACGGGGATATATTTTCAATGTGTGATTCATTGATTCTGTTTTTTACTTTTTGTTTCGAAACGTTCAACTTAAAGTTGTTTCTGCATGAAGAATCCTGCGAAAACAAGGATGCGGAATAAAGTGTGAGGTCAGTATTAAGAAAGTAAAGGATAGCCAAAAAGCATATATCTAGGACTGCTCCAGATTTTACTCAACTGGAGTCAAGTTGTCTGCGCCCATACTACTGTGCAAATAACATTGGCACTAGGATTCTTATTTTAGTCTCCGAATCAAGGCTTTTGCTCTATGTCCATTCGCCACCCATTCAAATTATGTGTATATGTATATTGTTATTACCATCCCTTTAATATGATTACTGTATAGTCAATTTCCAGGCTAAGAAACTGGAACGGAATTGGTAAGCAGTGTGCAATTCTAGAAAGTGCTTTCTTATTAAAAAGCATCTTTGCCACGCTCATGTCGAACCAAGACTCCTCCCAACTAAACAGCATTCCACTCCAGCCTGCGGGTCGCACGCCCCAATTGACGCCAATGATGCAAACGGGATATTGAGTGCGTAGAATGATATATGATAGACTTTCATTTCAGCCACTCATCCCTTTGAGTTTTTGTCTCCCTATCCTTTGACTGTCTAAGATTGCCCCGGTCATCCAGCGTCAGACTTGCCCGACCTACCCTTGTAACTTGGTTTCGGTTGGACTAGGACTAGGACTAACGCTTGAGCAAGGAGTTAGAGGCCATGAATATATGATTTCATCTGGAAGAGATGCTTTGATGCGCGTTAAGGGACTTTTGAATGGCGTCGTTGTCTGACTTTTGGGAGGAAATTTTATATTCGCGTTGTCCTAATGAAAGTTCAAATCAAGGATATATTTTTAGAACTAAGTGGTTCGCTGGGGACTGTGACTGGGCTCCAAGTTAGTAGTACAGTGGGAATGTAGTACGCAATGGGGGAAAAAAAACCAAGAACGCAACGGCACGCTGGGGATTGTGAACTAATATGAACAATATGAATATAAATTTAGTGAAAACTAAATAAATTCGTAGGACCATGTTGGCTTACGTTAAGATTTGGAAGGAGTCTGCAGAAAATTTAAAGCAAACAAGCACAATAAAATTCAACCATAAACCATTTCTTCGCGAACTAGTTTTCTTGCCGTGCCACCTTACGCGAATATCGACTTCCAGGATTAAAAAAACAACAAACAATACAGAGGTAACCACCGTAGTTTATCGAAAGGAATAATAACGTTCAACTTGCAAGAAAGTTATTAATTAAGGTAAAACTTGGTGCACTAGCGTGTTTGGTGTTTGTAAAATGTGTCAAAGCTGATGCAGTGAAAAACTTTCCTAAACGAATTATTCCAGCCTGGAGGCATTTATCCCGCAACCCCCTAATGCCTCGAAAATCGTTTTATTAACTTATTACAAATGTTTAAACGTTAGTTCCATGTTACGTTTGCATTGAAAGTCGATGGAGTTTCATGAGATGCGGTAATAAAGGATTGTTAAATGCGTAAGAGGATGGGGTGGAAAAAATTGACAACACTTTGCCAGCAGTCTGTATAGATGGGAACATATGGTGTAGAAATGAAGAAAGTGTCATTTTAGGGACTCTTGTTTCTTGGATCCTATCAGTCGTTTGCTGGCTTCACAAGTCTTTTTGCTTACACGCGACTCTGTATCGACATTTTTCTTGGAAAGCAGGTAACCATATGAGTTAATAATGAGATAAGAAGATCAGCAAGCATGGGCAAACTTTATTCTCTCATTGGCTTGCACGAGTCCTTGCATACTTCCTTGTATGACTCTTAGTTCGTCGAAGTTAAAAAAAAACGTTTGAGAACCGCAACAAGATACATGCGTTTTAAAGTCTTCTCATTCACATCCTGAATTCATGTTTCTAATTAAATCGTTTGCTCTGAAACAGGATTGAAAGCAATTGGTTTAGCAAAGATATATCGGACAATAAAAGAGGATTGGGCGTAATTGCACTGATACAATTGTTATTCCGGTCCTTCACGAAGTCCGAAGTCCTGGAGCCCTTTATCAGTGGCATTAGATTGAATTCAAAGTTTAACTTTACAAAAAATTGAATTTAAGCTACTACTATTTCAGTTCGAGGGTGTTGCCTAGGTTATGTCAATACTAATTTGGAGTAGCAAAATGTCTTATGAGAATTTTCAGAGATTGTTGCAGTTTGGCCGTGAAGTCTCATGCTTGTCGCGATCTATAATACATGCATGTTTAATCGACTAAGGTTACATTGAAGCGTAATCACTAAAGAGCAATAACACTCTTGGGAGTATCTTGAAGAAAGAGACAGAACAAACGACACTACATTCATGGTTGTGTAAGTGGGTCATTGATTGTGTTGTCATTGACGCATTTTGACAGTGTATATAATTTTGAAAAAATCAAGGAATGGGATTGCTCTCACTGATCTCTGCCAAATACGGGTCGATATGGGAGTTAGCTCATTCTCACCAGCGCTAGGAGCCGAATAGTTACGATATGGTCCTACAGAACAATCTACAGCTTGGTTTGATTGCTTGTTGGAAACTTCTTTGTCAATGTCGACGCATCATGTCCTACATTTTGTGCTTTTTGCTGAGCACTATCCATGATTGTGGTTATTTTCAATCGAATTTTTGCCGGATACTGACTGCACTTTCTTCGTTCTTTTCTCTCTTTCTATTGAGTTGTCAACAATACTAGCTACGCTTATGTTTTAAGTGAAACTTCCACCCGATGGTGCTCCATGCAACAGTTGCGAAGTTGTAGTGTTTCTTGTTTTTAAGCCGTTTTTCTATGCTAACATCTTCTATTAACAAGTGTACCTAAGTGTGTAAACCAAGTTGAGAAATCACAAACTATTGATTTTATGCACATGTGAAACGATAGTCGTCCCTTGAAGAAAAGATACCTCAAACTATACCCAATAATCAGATACATAACAGAAATTTAACCACATTAAAGTAAATTAAATTTTCAGAATTCGAACTGAAATCCTTTTCTATTTTTGCTGCATTAAGATCAAGCACGTCTAAACCACCACTAACTATGCTCGTTGGTTTCGAATCGCTACGAAATCTTGATTCCCAACAAAACAAGTCTATAAATATCCTTTCGCTACTTTTATTATTCCCTTCCTGTATTGCATAAGGATTGCGAAATGTGGTTTTATTGCTCTGTCATAAAATGTCTTATCTAAATGGTAGAAACAAATCGTCGTCGCGGCATAAATATCCTGAATATAAAAATAGATACAACGATTGCATTTGCTTTGCTTGGTTGTAAAAAAACGGTGCGTGGTTAGTTTCGGAACAATTCAGGGATCAAATAGAACTCCAAACCCAAATAACCTTGCGTATTTTTCTCCAAGGATTCTGCTTCGAATGAATGCATTTTCGTTGATAAATAAATGTTTGAACTAAATTATGATGCCAGGTTGTATTCTAATGGTAATTTGAGTTCTGTTACTTTCCTTAAAGGATGCATTAAATCGAGATCACCTGTACATTTCCTTTCTTCAAAAAAAAAAAAAAAAAAAACTCGCTTAGCTATTTCATTTGTTTTAATTAAATATTTGCAACACGAATTTCCTTTCTACTAAACCCAACTCTATCAGAGATCGTCCTGAACTCACATCGTCCTTTCTATTATAAAGTGATTGCCAGGCTGACTTGGATGCCTGGTAAATGGGAACAAATGGGCATTGATCCAAGGGTAATTGTAACAGAAAAATGGAACTAGAAAACTATGTAACTATGAAAATCCTCCAAAATCCATTAAAAGTAACTTTTCTGTGTCAACTGATTTCTCTCTCGTTTCGTTACATTCGCATGAAGTACAAGCAAATAGCAGCAATAAAAAGCAACGTTGAATACTGTGCAACCATCCGAAATGCATCCTTGTGCCGTATGTATGCATCGTTGTACGTACATCGTTCCATATATCCAAAGTCAAAAGGAATAAATCTGAGTCAGTTCAGGTTCATTTTAAAACTCAAGATGTCTGAAGGAGATGAAATATGTGCGCATAAAAGGGAAAAAGTAGGAAAACGGTGAAAAAGGAATGGAATGAAAATAAAAAAATAAAACCCACAAAGTCTCGAATGAAACAGATATTCCACATACTATAAATGGTTGCTATCCCCGTATCAGTGCTCTACTTGGTACATGTCCAAATTTTATCCCTTAGCCAAAAGTCCTGTATTATTGAAAAATGTGATGACAATGCGTATATATATATGTATGTATATTATACAAGTATATGAGATGCAGTCCTTTATCTTGAATTTTATAGATATGCGCTGTATGTGTGAATTGTTGAAAATCTATTATAAATGATATTTGTTGGATTGGAATGTATGTAACTAATATTTTTTTCTTATCCTGTCTTTGCTTTTTTTTTGTTCGTTGCAGGTTGGCAGCGGCTCAGGAAGCGGCGCTTGCAGGACAGCAACAGGGCTCCACAAGCGGGGGGCACTCGGGTCGAAGGGGAGCCCATCGCTTAGCTGATAGAATGGGCGGCCCGAGTAGTCAAGGCCAATCGCCACCCGGCGGTGGGCCTTCATCACTGTTTATCCTTACTGAGGATAACCCCATTAGGAAATATACACGATTTATAATCGAATGGCCGCCCTTCGAGTACGCTGTGTTATTGACAATCATTGCTAATTGTGTAGTGTTGGCATTAGAAGAACATTTGCCTGATGGTGATAAAACAGTATTGGCTCAGAAACTGGTAAGTCATGTAGATATCCTTGCAATTGATAATTGTTTTGAAACATTGAAACTTTGCTATTTTGGGACATGTTTGGGTTATTGGGCGTGGTTATGGTGCCCACAATATGTGCTACGGTTACACAAGGGAGTCATTTGTGGTACAAGATGAGAATGTCAGATGCAGAAAGGCCATTGTCCTGACGATATTAAATTATTTGTTATATCAAACATGCATTTCCCTAACGATATTCGATATTCGATAGTAACCATATTCGATAATGAAACTAGTTTTGAGTCATGCATGTGAACAACAAGTCAAATAAATATTGCTCAATGGAAATATTCAAAAATAAAAGATTGGAATATAAAATTTAACTGGGAGATAAATTGCATCCTCTAAAATCAAAATTTTTGGAATCCTTTGAAGTTAAGATGAGGCCAGCAAAGAAAAAGTTCTCTTAACATTTTGCCTGCTATCCCTCAACCCTGAGTTTCATCATGGTACGATGGACCGTCTTGACTTGACTAATTTTGAGCTCGACCTTGATTGAACTTTTACTTGAGCCGGAATCGACCTTGTCTGGCCTAAATTCGACTCCAATTTGATCTTGAATTGAATGAAATCGAGCTGGACTTTGATCAAATATTGCCTCAAGCTAGGAAAGGCCTTGCCTGGCTTACATTCGACCCCAATTTATCTTCAGTTGACTGAAATCAAGCTTGACCGTAAGCAGATGTTAACATGAACAGCAATCCACCTTGGATGACCTAGATTTGACTACAATTGGACCTCATCCGCAATTTAGATTGATTTTCTTGGACAATGATCAATCAATTCCATTCTGCGTTATGTCCATGCATCAACTTTTACTAACACTTTGCGGGTTGGTTTCCTACCAACCCTTCCGTGCTTGCTGAAACCCGTCAGGGGATGCCGAGCCCTAGCCGAGGGCTTCCTTTGGATACCTTGTTCGATGAAATCGAAGGACTTGAGGGGTTAAATTTTTAAGGCAAGGTTGACGTCTTGGTTTTTTTGGAAATCTGAGGATATCAGGATTTATGTGAAATTTTGAAAATTTATTTTAAAATGTTTACTTGAAAAGTAATTTGACACATAATATTAAAAATAATTTTTTACGTTGCATTTTAGGAAAAAACAGAGGCCTATTTTTTAGGCATATTCTGTGTGGAAGCTTCGCTCAAGATCCTTGCCTTAGGGTTCGTTCTGCATAAACACTCCTACCTCAGGAATATATGGAACATAATGGATTTTTTCGTTGTAGTAACGGGGTAAATATTATTGATTTTCTAACAGTTCTAAATGATTTTCATACAGCATGAGCCTACACATCAACGTATTCTAAGAATAATACATAAAATTGTCACTCTTAGTTTTAAGGATAATTTTAACACGAGAATTTTCCTAAACAGAATAATTCTATTTTTTTTAATGTATAAGTTAAACGTATTTTTATAATTATAATTAAAATTTAATATAATAACAGTTTCTATAACTGTCTAAACAATATTACTTAGCTCGATGACGATTTTCGCCGAGGCAAATGTTGATGTCGATCTACGCATGTTGCGGTCCTTTCGTGTTTTACGGCCGCTTAAACTCGTTTCTAGGATACCAAGTAAGACGACCGAATGCTCAACAAGGAGTGTGCCTATTAAGTAGGACTTGTTCGCAGAAGCAGATCAAAAAAAAAAAAGAGAAAAACTGAAATCATTTTATTTAAAAGAAAAAGAAAAAAAGCATTTTCGAAATTTTATTTTTATTGATGTATTTTTTTTTATCTTGGAAAAATTCTTAGCCTAGCCTAATTGTGCTGAATTGTTGCGTCTTTCTAGCTGTTTTAAATATAGTGATTTAGGCTAGTTATTTCGCTAGTGCGTAATTATCCTTAAAGCTATAATTTTAGCTAATTTTTTCACAAGTGTGTCTTCTAGCTTATGCTAGTATTTGAAATTTTCCAATAGAATTCTTAAGCTATAAATGCGATTCGCTACTTGACGTAGTCACATATATAAGCTATAGTCCTTTAGATAATGTAGTGCAGCGTTGGATACAGATGAATTATAGCTGAATTTGACGTGCTTTTAACATTTAATTCAAACACAATGACACGTTTTTTAACCGTCGATTTTGATAATAGCAGATGTTATTTGACCCAATTTTATGAAAAACCTCATAAAAATCATACGAGGACTCGAAAATCTACTCAAAGACTCTATTTCAATGTATACGAGAAAGCTATTCTATTCTATTCTATATCTCCTTTTCTGCAGAATATTGATAGGCATTGTAATGATAAAAAAACTGCTGCCTAACATTGGTTCAGAATTTTTTCAGCGACAGACAGATTTATACCATAGAAAACACAAAATAACGCAGCCGTTAGGCCATAAATTAAAAATGCATATTTCGATTCTCGCAAATAAAATTTCTGATGCAACTTCTTTATAAATCGTGGAGTCATAGCGTAAGTATATAAAGTACTAACACTCTCGGGCGGCTTGCTTATGAAAGAGAGAGAAGATGCACAAGAAGATGGGTAGTTTCTATGAAATGGTTTAAGCTGCGCTCATATCAACTACGTTTGATGTAGCCAACACGAGTGGCGAAAATTCGGAGACGTTTTGAACAATACAAACAGCGAAATGTCCTTTTTGACCACGGTGGCCGCTTCTCCTGAATACCAGTACGTGTAATGAACCCATGAGAAAAATTTTGAGGAAAAATTTTTCCAGGAGAGCTCAGAAAATGATTACTGAACGTTACAGTCAATGGATTCATTGACATAGTAATCCCCTAGATACTAAGTTAATCATTACAAATTTAGCTGGAACATATTTAAACGACTTAACATATTTTAGCTCGATTTTTAGTACTTAGTCCTTAGATGGCTGAACTGCCTTGCGCGGACTCCGCGAGCTAAAAAATCGAATCAGAAATTAAATTTATATATACCTGAAAAACAAAATGTTCTAGTTCACACTGTCCGCCGGTCGCTTTAATTAAATTTAAAAAAAAATCCCAGCATACGTGAACAATGACATTTAGATTTCCAGCAATTTAGTCCTTTAGTCATGACGTAGTTCAGCCATATTGATATTCATTCATCGACACATTTCATTTGAATTAGAGTTTTAGAACCCATCTCATTCCATTTTCATTCCGAAATAGTCATACGTAGAAAACACGTATAGCTAATAAAATATGTTAAATTTAATCAATAATTAAATATCATTTATCACACATATTTTTTTTCGTATATTATTCATCTCGTAGGTTCATCACAATGTTCCCACAAAAAGTGATCGAAGTAGATCTCAGAACATTAAGGGCCATACGTGTGTTACGGCCCTTAAAATTAGTATCTGGAATTCCTAGTGAGTAGTTTACATTACATTCAAAGAAAAGCATTTTCTTTTGTTTTTCGTTGGTAATTCATGGTGTTTTGTTTTCCTTATCAATGTTCTTTAGTTGTTTCGATGGGCTTTTTGATTTGTAGAAACTAATTGTTAGAACAAATTTAGATAAACATAAACGTTTGCTTTTATCGAATTGAATATGTGTTAGATACATTTTTTTTTTGTTTTTAATTTTAGATTGTAGCGATGAGAAAATGAAAGACAATTGAATCAATGGCTTGATGGAAATTAGAAAAATCATTTCTAGAATTTTCTTTCATTTTTAATTGAGCTATGCAACAAGAAAGTGAAGCAAATTGTAAAAAAGTTACGTTAAACATTTTTGAGACCGTGGCCTGGTTTGAGCTGTGGCGCCACTGATGCTGATGGCCTTAAATGTCGAAATATACGAAAATTCGAAACAGAGTAAGAAACCAAAGTTGAAAGAATTAGTAGGCGTACGTTCGGTATGACCTGTTGTAACATCGGTGATGTTGCTAGCAAAATAAGACAAAAAAAAAAATTTTTTTTTAAAAATTTGTCATTCAGGATTCCTGCCTGTATCCTGTTGCATGTTGTATAATCGTCAATTCACATTATCATAGTTGTATTCATGCATTCAACAGATTAATGCAATCAAACTTTGCATTGACCGATTTGGGGATGCTATAATGAGCATATATCTTGCATTCAGGCGTATCAGAAAATTTTAACAGAGGCTAACAAGGTAGAAAGGAATTGTAACTGAAAAAGAATATAAAGCACACAAATCAGATTTTACGAAGTATTAGTAAGAAAACACGCGACACTAGTTACAGTGACAAACTCTTACCCAGAAGGTATGAGGACCCTGATTTCGTGATAAATTTTACTGAAGAACGACTGAACCATCTGAATATAGGACTGCACCAAAAACAATAAATGAGAGGAAAAAGGACGCAGGCATACTAGGAAACATTGAGGAAGGGATAAGGCTCTTGCCAAAAGAAGTGAAATAGTCCTTACGTGAGAAAATCGTAGAGAAACTTTCAAAAAAGGCAGATCGGAAGCTAAACAATTATAGAAAAATACTGAAAAAAAACACTGAAGGAACGTAGCAAATAGTTCTTCGTTTTCTAGTTGAAGTGACTATAAAGGAAACAAAGCCGTAATTACCGACAAGGAAAAATATTATAAAGTCGTTATTGAACCATTTGATAACGGAGAATGTCTCGAATTTAGAAAGAAACCCATCCCTGGATTTAATGAAATGAGTCCAAAAAGTGCTTTGCAAAGCCTCAGATATGAAAAGGAGAGATGAGAATAAGAAATAAGAGAAACTTGAGACCGAGAAATCCAGAATCCAAAAATCCAGATTATATGTCAACCAAACAGCCAGGAGGAAGATTTGGGAATACGCAATAATGACATGGAAGGCGCCAACATGGACATAAAGGTAATAATTTTCGAGGACCCAATCGACAGATTACCAAAAATAATATGAGTAAAGACGATGAAATGGTATCCTTCGACATCAAAGCGTTATTTCCAAGACTATTCCCTATCAGAATAGGTCTGGCAATCTTCGAAAATAAACTTTTCGATTACGATACTAAAAGGAAGGAAGTCGGAAAGCAACAGCGATAACAAAAAAAAAAAGAAGACAATTCCTGTCGAAGCATTACCATCGCTTCCCGCAAAAATATCTTAGACAGAAGACCAGAACCGCAAAGGGAAATTACCTGTAACTAGTTTTGAGTCGATCACTCATGGAATGGTGAGTAAAAAGCTATGGAAAATCGAGATAAGACCAAAATTCTGGCACACATATGTTGAATCTGCCAAAGACATTGTACACGACACCGGAGAGCATCAGCTTCAGACGGGAAAATGAAGCTTCTAAGGAACTTCCATACTTAAATCTACTGATAAATAGAAAGTATGTTAACCTGGAGACGTAAAATTATTGAAAACCAACAAAAACTCAGAGGGCACTATCAAGTCTATCAAATTTAACATTGTTTCAAAAATATTCTCGTCATAGTCGCATGGATACTCAGATAGCTATCAATATCTATTAGACAGAAGATACTTTGAGAACAAGGAGAGATATTTTTTCAACAACACAAGAAAGAACGGCTACGAGGAACGGATGATCGTCAATATGGTGAAGAAACTTGAAAGAAGCAAAAAAAGGACACTGCTTATAGACCCTATATGATCAAATGAGGGGGGCATCCACAGAAGGGCCTTCAAAAGGAAGTGGTCAAAAGTCTTAGCTTGACAGAAAAATGACTGGCGTCAATGTTTATTGTCAATGTCAATGTCAAAAACAAGATTTGATAATGCAAAAGACAAAAAGGATAAAGGGAGAGAAGAGTGCCATCAACGAAACAAAGTGCAGAACCTGTGGATAAGCACTGGGAAAACTGTGGAAAAGCATTGAGACAAGGATGAAACTCAAAATGAGCAAAAGTTGTGAGCACTACACGAAAAATATGTAAATTGATTACGAAATAAGGATTTTCGATACGAGCAGGTTCGATACTATGTCAATGTCATTTTCTGGACTTCATTTTTATTAGTTGTCAGTCCTGTTTTGTTATGACAAGAGAGAGAGAAAGAGAGAGAGAGAGAGAGAGGGAGACAGAGAGGATGAACGAAACACTCAATAAGCCATTTTAATTGAAATATATTGTTTCTGTGTTGCACTGACATCTGCCTTACCATTTCACCCAGAAAATCTATTAAAATTGTGATTAAAAAGGACATAAGTCATGCAGATTGGACTTTTGTCCAGAGTGAAACCCTTATTCAAAAGATATCAATTCATATGTAACTGACAAGGTCTGAAAGATGAAACAGTTTTGCGTATATCAGTCACTGGTGTGAGTTAAGTCACAAAGAAAGGATACATTCACTTTCAAAATGCGTCTTGACATTCTATTGCTTTATATTAATTTTGTTCAAAGGACTTATGATGGTTTTCTACAATACCAAACCAATGTTCACTTTCTTGTTGCACAGTTCAAGCAATATTAGTTGTTCGCAAAAAACCAAATTTTGTTAATCAGTTTTAAAGAAAAAAATTAACAAAACTATCAGAAACAAGGACATCCCATTAAATATCATATTTTTCCCATATTTTCAGGTTTACAAGTAGTTTTAAAATCAATTATCAAAGCAATGGCACCATTACTTCAAATCGGACTATTGGTCCTGTTTGCGATCGTTATATTTGCAATCATTGGCCTCGAGTTCTATTCGGGAGCACTGCACAAGAGTTGTTATAGTTTAGAAGACATAAGTATATCAATATTCTAGAATATATATAATAAATGGAATCATCGATTCTATCCATTTGTCTTTTGTCTTTTTGCTTGTAGGAAAAATTGTTAAGGAAGGTGATATGGAAACGCCGTGTTATTCGGATAATGAAACGGCTGCAGCGTCATCTGGAGCGTATATTTGTAATTATAATGAGAGCCTGTGTTTAGAACAGTGGGGTGGACCAAATTTCGGGATAACAAGTTTCGACAATATTGGTTTTGCCATGTTGACTGTATTCCAGTGTATAACAATGGAAGGCTGGACTGCAATACTGTATTGGGTAAATTAAATTATTACAAAAAACGAGAGAAAAAAAAGGAAAAACAAAACTGGAAAAACTTCATTTCATTCTTTCGAAATGAATGAATTCCTTTTCTTGATATTTGAATATGTGTTTGTTGTGAATAATAATACATTCGCTATTATTATTCGAATGTGTAAGATACTTTTCACTGTTTTTTGTTTTATATTTTCATAATTTTATAAGGTTTTTTATTTATGTGTTGATTAATCGAATAAAATCAACATCAATGTGACTTTGTTGGGTAAAGTGTGCTTAACAAAATTTCCTTAAATCATTTTGGAGTCGGGCGACAAAGCGCCTTAAATTGAAATAAAAATATTTGTAAATATGTTTAATTTATACACACTTTACTTTAATGTTTTTTTTTTAAATTAATCAATTATGAAGAATTCGATGTAACGTCTGTGTGTGAAATTTATCAATGTTTGTCAGTGTGTAAAGTTTAATTTAATCAAATTTTGCATAAAAATTGTTGATTTTATTAGCAACGTTTGAAAATTTCATTGCAAACACTTATTTCAGGGTATGAGATTCATACAAAGGACCTCAAATCCGAAATAAACCATTTAAGTGTAATTAAAAGTTTTGCAATAAGAAGACAGATTTTGTTTTTTTTTATTTGTTTATTTATTATTTGTTGTTATTGCCTCAAATGTTTTTACATCAATGTTGTAAAGTATCTGCTATATTCTTCGTAATTTACCTAATACAGAATTGCCATTTTCACCAATTCTAGGAAATTCCTTTTTCACTGTTTGTAAGTGTTATGTGGGAAATATGTTAGATGTGCTTACATATATTATTAAAACATTTTAAATATTTCGACACATTTTTAAGGATATTTGTTATAAATTTTGTTTGATTTTTTTGAATAATTTTTGTATATTTTTTAAATTATGATTTTATAATATTCTCTATTTAGCTGTTTAGCATTTTCCGAAATTTTTCAAATTTTGTGTTCTAAATTTATGTTGCTTAAGCAAGTTGGTGATAGATAATTTTGGTTCCTTTCAACTGTGCTTGCTTGAAAACTTCTACAGATAAGGGTGATCAACATGTCGCTAAATGAGAATGGCTGACCCAACTGCTGTTGAATCCAACTTTGAAATAAAGGATGAGAAGACTGCTAATTGACTCCCGGCTGTTCTTCCCATCAAACCAAACTCTAGTTCTGTGCCTGCTAAAGACACAATGTTAATAAGGTAGCCAAACAGCAAAACCAAGGAGCAAAGCAGGTAGGCCTACAAATTGAGAAGGCCACAGTCATGATGTAAACAAAAAAATCGAGGTTCAGCCCACAAAATATTATGTTGGATGGTCGGAGAGTTGAAAACGTTGGTGATTTTGTCTAACTTGACGGTAAATAAGCTAAGGAGAGTCATAACTATGCTCTAGTTACTGAGAGATAATACATTGCGTCATCCTTGAGGTCTCAGGAGTGTAAATTCGAGGAGAGCTTGAGACAGAGAGAGACAGAGAGAGGAGAGGAGAGCTTAAAGTCCATAAAAATAAGTATCGATAATAAGAACTGCTGTATACTACCGGTGTGAGACATCGAACCTGACACCAACATTTACAAGAAAATCAAATTCAATCAAAAGCGGGTCTTGACACATGACTCCGCGACGAGCTGTCAACGTTTTCAGACGAGTCAAAGGTCTACAAAGTTATAAAACTAAATATCCTACAATTGAGTGACAAGATACAGCGAATAAATAACAAGCGGAGCCCTTAAATGGGTTTTAAAGGCTGTGAAACCCGGGAAACCTGGTCGATCTCGATTAACGAAGAAAGTGAAGAGCTACGTGAATTTCTTGACCGGAGGACGAGGTCAGTGAGTTGAGAATTTTAGAGGAATCACATAAGCAAAGAAAAGGCCCTAGAGGCAGGTAAACAATGCGAGGACCGAGTGAGAAGAACCAACGACATTAAAAGGACTCCCATACTGAGTTAAAGACGAACCAAATCAAAATTTAGTCCTAAAATTACTCAACATAAAGTTATCAGATGGAAGATTATTGAAATAAAATCATTTGTCGTTTTGTCTGTGATTGAAGAATACATCAAAATGGCATTATATATGAAAGGAACTGTAGCGCTATGACGATGGAATTGCGTATATAAGTTGAAATTCGAGGAATTTTCATGTAACTGTTTTTAACGTGGCTATGATTGTTCAATTGAAAAGGACGATATTTGATGCATTTTACATTAAAAAACCACTCTCAAATCATAACTTTCTATGATTTTTGGAATCTGGAATAAAAGCACGAAAGATTTTCAGAAACTGGGAGTCAAGCACGAGTTGAATAATTTTTCTTTTTATCATGATTTGAATCCAACTTGCTTTTTAGTTTTCATTTCGAATTGGTCCTGTTTCAGTTAAATTGTAGTCTAAGAATATTTATTTATTTTTGGACTGGTTTTGTTTTTAAGATTTAATCTAAACGTTTGTCTGTCGTATAACAAAACCCAAAAACGGTGTCCGCTTCGTGTATTGGATCAGTGTTGTATATCCTTTTAAATAAATCCTACTAAATAAATTATTATTTTCAGACCAACGACGCGTTGGGTTCAAATTACAACTGGATCTATTTTGTGCCTCTAATAGTTTTGGGCTCATTCTTTATGCTCAATCTAGTTCTTGGTGTTCTTAGCGGGTAAGTTTCAATGTTCATCAATTCAAAACAATAATTATCCTTGATTATAGTCAACAAATAAATAGAATTAAATTTCATAACAAATCTAAACGAGACCATTCTGAAAATTTAAAAACATTTTTATATTAGGTAGCCAACCATTCGACACTCTCATTCATTCATATGTCGAGGACATTTCATTGAAATTTCCGCATACAAATTTCGAATCAGTAGAATTTCATCAATCACTGCAGTTAGATTAGATATAATTCAAATAATCTATTATTAATGTTAAAAAAAAAATTTACTAAACAACACAGAGAATTCTCTAACGAACGTAACCGAGTTGAGCGTCGTGTTCAATTTCAAAAATGCCGCACCCGACAATTATTTCAGGATGCAATGACAGCGTATCTAGATTGGATTACGCAAGCAGGTTCCTATTATCTAAATATATAATCTACCCAGTATTGGTTTTCTTTTTTGTTTGTTTTGACTATGACAATGGCTGTGAGTGTTTTGTGTTCGATTTTCATATCCTGTTTGAGCGAGTGATGTTGATTATTTTTATATTCAATCCCAAAAAAATTTTATAAGTGATATATCCCCTGTTTGCCCATTGCTAGATAGGATATGCTGAATATGCTAGTTCTGTAATTTGGAGAGTCCAAATTTCCCAATATTTAGAGACAGTGACAGAGAGATTTTTCCCCTTAAATACTGCTCCAAGTGATTGATAACCAATTGTTATAAATAGAACTGATTTGAAACAATGGGAGTTGAATTATTGGTCACTAAGTTTTGCTAGATGTCAGCTGTATTATTTCTTTTGAACCAGATTTTAATGCTAGTCTCTGAAATGCTAAGTCAACAAAAATTAACATTAATCAAATTGCGTAGAATTAAAAGCTAGATTTAAAACTATAATGCAAAGACTATAGACCAGTAAATAGAATTTCAATTTTATAAGGAGCAAATGCATTCTGCGCTGATTATTTTGAAATTTTCAAAAATTAAAATAGTCAAAATTTTTGACAGCAATCGCAGTATGCACTCACTGCTCTCAAGTCAAAAAAAAACATTATAATAAAACATAAATACATTAGCCCAGTAAATAGAAAGTACGGATCAAAACAACTTCACACTGGTTCGAAAATTCAATTAATTTCGGAAAAAATTGAAATCTTAAATTTAAAATGTTATTAATTCTCGTGAGAGGCATGATATTGCCTTAATCCTTGGGAATTCCTTCTTCGTCCTGCTTTCCTTCCTTCTCCATTCTTCCTTCTTTCTTCGATTAGGGTTCCTTCTCTTGAAATCCTATTCCTGTTTCTCTTCTCGTAGAATCGATTTGTGTCTCCCGATGGTGCCATGAAGCCTGAAAAGGGCAAATTCAGCACGGGGCTATGTGTCAAATGGTTGCTGGTTAAGTTTGATCACTGCGAACCTAACTCACAAAGCGTGAATAGCTTTTATCTTCCTGGGTTGAAAAATTGGCTTATATCTTGGATTCTGCCAAAAATTTTGACAACGTGTTAAACAATCGTATTTCCAAAACTTTACCCAGCACATTAATCGATGAAAAGCGCAACTGAATGTCTGAGCCTAAATGACAGGAAAGACCCCATAAAGAGTTGGGTTGGGCGCTGAGGGAGTGCATATGCAATTTCGACGAATCCTTTGAAGTTTACCCGGGCAAATATGTCAAAAACAAACTAAATTCATATTGTATCGTCCTTACTTTCTATTTACTGAAAATCATTAATCGTTTGACCTTTAAAACAAAAGAGAAACAAAATAAAATATCATATGAATGCAATATTGAATGAAATGGTTGAAATCATCAAACAAACCTATATTTGGCTTGAAAATTTTTGTATGTCCCTATTCTTCTTCTTTTATCTTTTGTAGTGAATTCGCAAAAGAACGAGAAAAAGTAGAAAATAGACAAGAATTTCTAAAGCTTAGAAGACAACAACAGCTAGAAAGAGAACTAAACGGCTATGTTGAATGGATATGTAAAGCCGGTAGAGTATTTTGTTTTAAAGATAATTTGCAAGCAATCCTTTTTGCATTTAAAAATCTTTTTTTTTTTACATTTCTGGTCGTTTGTTTGCTGTTTTTTCTTTACTTGACTTTGTGTTGCATATTATATTTAACAAGTGCTGCGAGAAATGTATTGGTCGAAACCATTTTGTCAAATGAAAAGCTAAAAACAAGAGCCAATTTTTTCTGTCAAAAATCTAAATGTTTGGGAAACATATTCCAATAATAGTAGCCGATATGACATGAGCGATTATTGGTAACATAATTATCTACTTAGAAGCCAAAAGAAGTAAGAAAACGGCCGCAAGGCTCCTTTAAATTCTCCAAGCTTTCAAATCAACAGCTGCTGTCACTTCTGTATCAAAAAGCCGAGGCATTTTTGATCCTTGTCATTGTTGGACGCGCAGCCCTACACGATTACCCACTCCGGTTTTGGCGGGAGTTTTTGAATGTTTCTGGGTATCACCTGAAAATTCATGCACAGCTGATATGAAGTTTAAACTTGGTTCATCCGAGCAAATCACTTTTTTGACATATCCCAGTTCTGGACTTTTGGCGGAAGCTCTGGCTTTGCACATGCTTCGGGATAGGTCAAACGTCAAGTACAAGCCATCTTTGCACGAAATTTATAGGACACTTTTTTCGCTGTAGTCTCAGCTGAAAATTTCTGATAAACGACGATATTTTGAACAGGACATGACAGGATTGCAAAATAATAAAGCGAGCGTCTAATCCGCGTTATTCGTGCTCAGACGTTTTTTTTCGCTGCTTATCCTGGTTTTGCCATTTTCTCGCAACAATAATAAAAAAAAGGTAGAATCATAATTTGACCAAGATTTTTCAACACAGCACTTAACATGTTTTAAGGAGTTGTTGATTTTCTTTGGTTATGTTCAAGTTTGATTGAGTTTGGTTGTTTTAATCCTGTAAAATTAACAAGCTAGTATTATCTTGTTTATTGCATTTTTATTGGATTGATTCGTTGATTGTTTGCAATGCACCATTTTATGGATGCTTTTATCCTTGTTTCCATTGAAATCGTCCATTTTGCGTGCTTCTAATCAGACAATATTATGAGTTTCGTATAATTTTGGGTTATTTTATATTTCGCGCTATTTACGTACGCTATTAAGTTCTTATATAACTGGAAAAAAAACAACACAATCATTACAGAGGAAGTTATACTAGCGGAAGAACGAACAACAGAAGAAGAAAAGATGCATATAATGGAGGGTAAGAAGAAATTATCGAATAAAATTCTTAGAATTTCGAAACCAGCATTGCCATATCAACTTAGAATTAGAAGTGCCATTAAAAATTCGAGAATGTAACGTGAACATTGATTTTGAAAACGAAATTTCTTTTTAGCGAGAAGAAGGAATGCAGCCAAACGGAAAAAGCTGAAAAGTCTCGGAAAATCCAAATCTACCGACACAGAGGAAGAAGAAGGAGAAGAAGACTATGGGGATGATGGTAAGCCAACATTTGAATTCTTTCTAAACATTTAAGCAGGGCCAAATTAAAATAATTTTAAAACCACAATCATGACATTGCCAGTGCTGAAGAAAATAAAATTGAAAATCTTTTAAATCGCTAAAATTCCAAAATATTTCCATTTAAAAGTTGAAATCATTCACAAAACAATTGACAATTCAATAAAATTCACGCGCAGGCATTTGACTATATTTGTCAGATAGTTTTATCATAAATAGTTTAGAATTAAGAGATCTCATCTTGTTTGGAATATTTTTAAAGTTTTTTTCAACAAACAAAAATTGTATCCAACTCGAAAGCATATCATTGTATCTTTGTTAATACAAAAATTGTTTATTGATCTATCTACTATATATTTACTCACTATAACTTACTTGCTACAATCTTTCCTATTTCTTGCAATCTCTATTTATATTCCAATTTCATTAAAACTACTCATTTATTTCCAGTTATAAAATCAAAGAAAGGTAACACTCTAAACGAAAAAAAAGCAAAAAAAAAAAAATAGATACACATATTCAAGTATAAATATTTAGTTTATGTCAAATTTACTTTTTTACATTCAATTATTATGAATTTAATTTTTTTCTTAGAGAATATTTTGATGAGTAATGAAAGCTTTTATTAATAATTAATAATTATTTAATATTTTTTGCGGACCCTGTACCGTGTTTAGGCTATATTCCAGGAATTGGTTGTGTTTGACTACAACGAGAAACTGTCAAAATTAGCATTCCAAAATTGTGAAACGACAAGTGGAAACACAAATAAAATTATGTTATGTCAAAAGATTTAATATCTAACCTAAAAGTATCCTAAACATGAGTCTATTATTATTTTCAACTGTTTTCCCCAAGCTTAATTTTCCTATTTTTCCACTAGATACATTTGAAAGCATACTATAATTAGTTGAGATAGCTAGAATAAAATAGTGCTTGCATAGCTCTAAGATATTTTTCTTATTTAGCTTTTCACTATTTAGCTGTCCCAAATTATTAATGCTATAATATGTAGACAATTAATTCATACACATTTTTTTGTTCGAATTTGTCAAATTGTCTTAAAAGTCCCTGCCTTCGAAAAAACCCCAACCTAACACCGCCTTCCCACAGAAAACTTTGTAAATCTATAATTTGGGATGAGACTGCAATTTGGGACAAATCTAGAACTTGGGACAAATCTGGAATCTAGGACGAATCTAGAACTTGGGGCAAATCTAGAATCTAGGATAGGTTTAGAATTTGGGACATGTTTAATATGAAAGGCTTTACTTAGTCGTTTAATACATACTAATAAACTTCATTGTAAAAGTAATACTTCATTGAGCGAGTAACCTTGTATGGGTATGAACGGAAAAATTCATACGCGCTGAAGATCTGGGTCCAGTAGAAATCCGTCTCAACATGCCCTTGAATGACATAAGCTTTGTGATGAAGGACCAGTTGTGCAGTCGACCTTCGTTTGTTGTTAAAGATTTAAAACTGCTAAACAGTTGCTGCCAATTATCTTCAAGGCTATAACCTAGTGTTTTTGCCTCCCATACCTAGTGTTCTTCTCAGTTGTCTTCGTGTGCTGGTAAATAGAGCTCTGCAGCAAGAAATTTTGTAGCTATCAGTCTTGCAATCAATAGCTTCGCAATTCCGAAGACTAATTGATATCCACATGTGGTTCACATGTCTTCTTTTCTGGGCACCTTTGCCAACCATGTTCGGGGTAGTTGATTGTTGAGAGCGTCGCACCAATCATCATCACACCGTCCCACTTTGAATCACTTTGATTTTCTTCCAGCACCAGCCTGAACTTGCATCCTTCAAACAGTCCCTCGAATGAAATGTTCTGACAACTTTCAAAATGAAAAGTAAGTTGAAAGGCATGGAATTAGACATTAAATTGCAGGAAGGATTCTACTCTTTACAACAGATGTATCGCAGTGGCGCCAGTGATATCTGAAATTGTGTTTCGGGTGCCGGAGAATCAGCCCAACTAGTTACCTTCCAAGAATTTGAAAAAGAATGGATAAAGGCTACATTTGGGCAATTTTACATTCGTTCATTTCAAATCAGTGCATATGAATCTGGTGGAATCCCAAGAACTAATCAAGAGAGAAGGGTCTGGATGGGATTATATGGAAAATAGTTGTGGAATATCGACAGAGCACCAAAGACGAAATACTTATCAACTCTACACAATTGATTTTCATAATCGACCTATGATACCGTTATTTCCCGCCGATAAAGAGCCTAATAGCTTTTTTGAAGATGAGCAGATCCTTTGCGTCTACCAGCACTTTGCTGCTGCATTTATATATTTCAACTGGATGTTATTGTTTATTACGTAATGAATCTGCATTTCCGATCGTACATGATTGATTGGTTGTGTCCTTTTCTATTTTATACGTGCATAGCATTTGGTATTATACCCTCTGTGGTATGGTGAGTCATTTGTTTTTGTTTTAAATGATTGACACTGATTGACCCTCAATGCTATACCTCAACCTTCGATACCAACACGTTTCAGGCAGGATCGGAGCCTAACCATTTGGAGCAATGAACGATTTATGATCTGAAGAAACCTTTACAGTTTCTACTCTAGAAAGAAGAAACATCTTTGCTAAGAATCCTGGTTTTTGTCTGGTAGTACCAAGTATAGTCATAGTTTCCGTGTATCCCCAAGCAGCAATATTGGACAATATTTTCAATTTTAAGGTCTTGTTATACCCCCAAATTTCATTTGCATCGAGATGATGCCCGATATTCGTCTGACAGTTTTGTGTTAAAACCTTTTGAGGACTTATTGTGTTCTAGTTATGTTGTCTTCTGGTCATTGTCATCTAGTAGAAGGTAGAGATTGTGTATCATTTGATTCTAAATCAAAAGTCTTTTTCGATTTAAAGGGAAGGAATATGGAGTAGTGGATCCCGATTGATATTCCGCGTATTTGAAGCCTGGAGGTTTCGTCGTCAAGACTTGGTCCTAGATATTTAAAGGCTCCAGTCCGCTTGATCTTATTGTTGATAGCACTTTACAATTTCAAAAGTATTGAATGTAGGCTGAATGCAAGCATTTGGCAGCTGAGAGAGTCGAATTGAAAAATTGCTACAAGACTGGTGATATAGGTGATCCTTGTGTAGCACCAGTATGAATTTTGCGGATATCTATGAGGTGATTCTCTTTCTTCACACAAACGTTTTGCAATGGTTTTTCAACCATTTGCATGAAATAGAGTGCCTGGCAATCACGTTATGTGTTATATAGATAGAATTTGGGTCCGCATGGGACAAACTCCAGAAGTCCCTATGCTAAAGTCGATGAGATCCATGAGCACCGACTGCCAATGTAAAATTCAAAGGGTGAAATAGAAGAGAACGGTGAAAGTATTGAAGGTAAGTTCTTAGTGAGAACGTTTGTTTAAAGTAGAAATCAATGACCCGTCAAAAACTGTATCATGGAGGTTGCAGGATCAGACTGTTTGGTCGTTGATTTCTATTATATTCGAGCGCTTGATTTGGACTGTCGCGTCATTGATGATAATAATGGTCATACTTGGTATTGATTGTTGGCACGCCAGTACAAATTTCACTGGTTTTACCGAAAAATTAAAAATTATTGTTCAGAGAAAAGCGGATACAAATAAAATAAATTCAAAAGGTTGAAGTAACTTTGAATTGGAGATGACAAATTAAGCCTTACCGTATTTATTTTGGGGTTTTTATGATTTTCCTTGTGGAAAGCGTAGGACTCGTTGATGGAAAGTTGTTTTTTTTTTGTTTCATGGAACTCCCAACCTTTTTCTTTGGTCAAAAATTTGACTGAGGATCATCGAACTTGCTTCAACATCGCATCACTACATGTTAGCAATGCTTTAAAATGTCCTGTCTTAGTTGCTGCGTATTGTTTCAGCGTTATTTATTCTTGTGTAAGGATTATTTTTCGTTTTTTTTCAGTTGATACAGACAACACATATAGCACTAAATGCTCTAGTTCTTATCAATTAGTTGAAATGACATAGAATGATTAAACTAGACATAGTTTTGGAAAAGCTTCAAGTAATATTCATATACGTATGTACATGTCTAAAAAGTAACGGTAGATATTATCATTTTGCCATTAGATCATGAACAATGTTTCCTAGGAGAGTAATCCTTTTTAGAAACAACAAAAAAAAAAAAAAGAAACATTGAAAACGTAGAGAAAACGATACTCATCCAATGTACAAAAGCAAAAAAGTCGTTAATTATTTGAGTCCAGCTTTAATACATTTTCCATCCTGCGGTAGTTTTTCGATTGATTCAGAAGCATTTGAGTCTAGAGAATGCTTAAAATGATGCTTAAGTTTCTATTGTTGTTGTATGAAAATGAATTAAAGTAATCGAATAAGAGTCCTGCGGGAATTTGTAATTTACTATTAAGCATGAGTTACGCGCTGAATAAGTATCTAAGTCGAAGGCGGAATGTAAAAACTTTTTGATTTCTAGATACATTTGATGAAACCGCTTGAATTTCTAGCTCTCAATTGAATTTAGTGGCTGGACGTAAACTGTTGGTGGGCATAGATCCTGCGAAAGTATTGGGCAAGCCACCATTCACTCACTACTTTCCTCGAAGTGCATCGCAACAGTTTGAAATTCCGCCACGCTTTCGGCAAAATATCCTTTACTAATTGATGCGTTGTCGTTGTTTTCAGGTTATCTGAAATCGAAGGTTGGTGCGCAGGGAAAATGCAAAGGATTCTGGCATGCCGAAAAGCGATTTCGCTTTTGGATACGTCACACCGTGAAACAGCAATGGTTTTATTGGTTCGTCATAGTTTTGGTTTTTTTAAATACCGTCTGCGTAGCAGTAGAGCACTACGGCCAGCCCGAATGGCTGACACAATTTTTATGTAAGTTTGATAAAGTATCCTTGAGCGTATGCCTCATTGTTACACTTCACACACACACGAGTGACGAAATTGGAGCAAACTAACACAACTATTGAATATGTTTATCTTGTTGCAGATTATGCTGAATTCGCATTTCTTGGTCTATTTATGATGGAAATGTGGATTAAAATGTACGCGCTAGGTCCTCGAATCTATTTCGAATCATCATTCAATCGTTTCGATTGTGTCGTCATTAGTGGTTCGATATTCGAAGTTATATGGTCCGCCGTGAAAGGTGGCTCGTTTGGTCTATCCGTCCTGCGAGCCTTACGTCTTTTACGTATATTCAAAGTGACCAAGTACTGGTCGTCGTTACGCAATCTTGTTATATCGTTACTGAACTCGATGAGATCGATCATTTCATTGTTGTTCCTACTTTTCCTGTTCATTCTAATTTTCGCATTGCTCGGTATGCAACTGTTTGGCGGACAATTTAATTTTCCCGAGGGCACGCCCGAAACGAATTTCAATACATTTCCAATTGCTTTACTCACGGTTTTTCAAATATTAACGGGCGAGGATTGGAATGAAGTTATGTATCAGGGTATTGAATCACAAGGCGGTCTAAAAGGAGGAATGGTTTATTCACTGTAAGTTTTATCGTTTCTATTTTTGATTTTGTGTTGTCCTTTGGTTTTAATCAACTGTCGCGGCTAATTGTGATTTTTCTCAATTTTCAAAGACATTGTAACGAAAATTCAACCGAGATCAAAATTAGACGTTCAGGACACGTTTGGTTGATGCATGCCATCAATCTCATATGAATGAATTGATTCAATTCCTTTACATATCAATTCAGCTTTATTTAAAATTGACGGATCATTTTCCCAGAAAATATTCACCGGCTGCATTTTCGTTACATATGACTTTGAGCCGGACTTTTCACTTTCACATGGTCCAGTAATTTTGGTCAGCGAACTTGTAGATAATTAACATTTGCATAAATGTAATTCTGCTATAGATGTAACAAATAAATTTTATCTAGAATTTTGATAGAAAAAGAGTAACAAAAAAAAATCAACGTGGATACTGATTGGTGTAGAATCGATGTCATATTTATTTTTCAATATTCGTTTAATTTCTTTTGTTTCTCATTCCTTTTTCCTATTCGCTTTAAAAGTGTCATAAGCGTGCTATAAAGTTATGTAATATAGGCAACTATGTTTCAATGAGGTTCTCATTAGTGTAGCATAACGATAGAACAATTCTAGGAACCATTTATATTCAAAAAAGTATCTAAAAACAACAACAATTACTTGAAAAACGTGTCAACGTTTGTTGTATCTCATTTTATAATATCTATATACATAGTTTTTCATATGTTGATACATTTTCAAGCTAGATGACTTCATAATATGTAGGTCAAAGAAAACAAAAGAGTACAAATGAATATATGTAGGTTTTTTTTGAACGTCGAACCATCAATGCCACAATCGCCTTAGTAACATTTGCTACAAATCATGCAGAAGACAAGGTTTGAAAAACGTGGAAAATATCGGAAGGAAAAAAAAAACCCAAAATCAGCTCTTGACTAATTTTAACTTTTAAAAAACCACAAATTTTTCAAAAAGTTAAAATTATTTAGGAACTTATATTGAGCTTATAAATAGACATAAAAGGTATACTATCATCTTGCCGGAAAATTATGTAGAGAGTAGATTTTCACAAATTCGTAGTTTTTCCGTGCTCGATTGTCCTAATTTAAATAGAATTTAGTTAAGATTAAATAAAATTCATTCTTAGCTAATTTACCGACAAACTAGATTCACTTCCGATAAACATGTAGATGATAATTAAATTCATGAAGCATCCTAGCAATAAATATCATATGTTGAAACATCCTCTTTGAAATGCAGTCTAGTCTAGTCTTGTTTTTTGCCTGTAAAGCATGTAATGAATTCTTATTCTACACTTTTTTTTGGTTTTTTGCATGCATTTCACACCTTATTGCTGAAATATTTTTGATTGCGCATGAAATTGAAATTTTCGCTAAAATTTGGGATCAAGGTAAAGCCATGATCGGATATGAACGCCTCAAATAAGACAGAATCCTATGAAAAATATTTTTCTTAAGCCTTCATTCTATCCTGTCGAAATCCTCCAGAATATCTAATTTTCATTAACCTGCTCGATGTGATCTGGCACTGATGCGTTAAAAAATACGTTCAACGTTCGACTGTACATTATTCCTTGCCGATCTCCTTCATGTTTATGCCGATCTCCTTCATGTCTGACCCGCCCATAAAATAAACTCATTTCATCATTGGACAAGGATACGTCTCATATGGTCCAGATATTTTTCCGAATGTTTGCGTCATTGTTCACGCCTCACAACAGCAACGTTACACAGGCTTGTAAATTTGACAGGAAATCTTGGCTCTCCTGTGTATTGAGCTCGACTTGAAAATCTTAGGAAGGGGGCGGGGCAGAAATGAATATCTTGTTTTAAAAGTTTGATGGAAGGGTGTACAAAATCAACGCCTTCGACCATTTGAACATTCAACAGCATATTCCGTGTCCTTGTTCTAATTTAAACTACATATGTCCGGCACTGGTTGAGTGTCGATTTTCGTTTTTAAAGTATCCACATTTGTTGGCTTTGTAGATTTGTTATCCTTCCTACTTTGTTTTTCGTGCAGAATTAACATGATTTCTTCAGTAGATATAGAAGATCCTGTTCGGATGCTTATATTAGTTTCGTAAGTGAGAGTTTGGTCCGATTTACAAAAAATTTCTTTCGCTCTTTGCAATGTAATGTGCTCCTGTAAACTCAAAGCCTTGCCTACTTGTTTGCTGTCTTGATGGTCCTTCAATACGAGAATTGATTTACCTGCGACTGACACCTGGTACGATATATCAATCTACCTGAATTTATTGACACTCTGTCTTACTCTACCAAATTATAATCACTAAAGAGCGCTAACACTCCCCGACGGTGTCAAAAAGAAAGCGATACTACTACTCCCAGCAGTAATCGATATTAGATTTGCAGTTGTATTAGAACGTCGATTGATTTCACTCAAACGTTTTGAGTGAAAAGACAGCGGAAATTTACTACTACAAATGAAATTCCAGCACTCTTCATTGCACCCAGTTAGATAATGAACTGTTTGAGAGTGTCAACGCTGGTTAGTAATTATTCTTTGACTGTATTAAGCTAAATTTTCCCCATTACAACTAATTTATTCAGCTAGAAATATGTTTGCTAACACATCACATAAAATTAAAATGCTTTCTTTAACGTGTCAGATCCTCAAACATTGTTATTGCTAGATTTACTCGTTAAACCACCGTTCCACGCCTTGTTTTTCAAGGTTGACATCTAATACAATTTTCTAGAAAATTCTGCCCGATCGTATTTAGGGATGATGGAAACTGTAGAAAATTCTCAAAACTTATAACATAATGTAAAGAAATTTCAAAGTTGAAAACCGGATAATGATCGCAGAACGGTGTTCAGATGACATATGCTTGTCATTTACTCCATTTCTAACTGAATCCTCCGAAAAAGGAAGGTTAAAAAGAGTAGGTTTTCTTCTGGATAATTTGAGATCATGTAAATATTGGGTTAAACTTAAATTAATATTCGGGATAAGTAGATTTGCCGGGCTTTTTAGGAAAAAAATATAAGCAATATTCTTATGACAAGTCCTTTGTTGAAAAGAAACCAAGCATAAGCCATGAAAATTTAGCCAACTGTTATCTTAGAGATTTATTTAAAGGAAATCTTTCACAAATTTCTTTCTTTCTATTCTCTTTCTATTTAATTTATTGGGAGATGAGATTTACTGAACGAAATTTCAAAAAATTTGATTATTTAATGTTTTATTTACATTGTTGCACCTGATTTTATTCTTGAATTGTAAAAGCCTGTATTCACTGCCAAGGAATATCCCGACAAAGCTTTTGCGTGAAAATGCAACACAAGCACGAATCTACTAGTGATTTTCTATCTCTGTCTAGGAGGGGTCAGTAGAAAGTGTTATTGCTGTATATTGCTACCCTGTGGTATATTATAAATCGGTGTAAAATTATCGTCTGTACTACGTTTGTGATTGATCCTGCATCTTGTTAAGCCATAGTTGAATTTTGACCAATTTCGAAATTGGTAGAAGTATTGGCCTTGGAAATAGCACATGATTCACAAAAATGATGCACAATGCACATATGACATGTTAGACGGCAGCAAAGGAGAGGAATGGTTTGAATAGCATTTATTCTAATTTGTTTCTAAGCTTTGCACAGACGTTATATGTATATTTTTTTTGCATGGAAAATTGATTGACTGATCCTTTTGCTTGCAGAGTAGTCGCACGTGACTTCTGACCATGTTAAAAAAATGCATTTTCGTTCGCAAATAAATAGGTTTATTTCAGATCTCTGATAGGAATGGATTAGAAAATTAATTTAAGGAATAAAATGTCATCAAATTTTTTGTAAATATGTGTAAATATGTGTACATATGTATATATACGAAACAACATGTTTGTACTTTTCTTACTAACTCAAATTGTCGTCAATGTTCCTGACCAAAAAAAAAAATCCTTCGATATAAGAAAAAAAAGATGAAATGCGAAAATTCGTAAACATTTTTTTTTTAACTGAAAGTTTGAAATTGACAACAATTTTGAAGAAAACCAAATTATTTCCAAATCCCTGTCAACACTACAGATATTTCATCGTATTGGTGCTATTTGGTAACTATACACTGCTAAACGTATTCTTGGCTATCGCCGTCGATAATTTGGCGAATGCCCAGGAATTGACTGCAGCCGAAGAGGAGCAAGTTGAAGAGGACAAAGAGAAACAATTGCAAGAATTGGAAAAAGAAATGGAAGCGTTACAGGTTTCAGATGGTTCACCACCACGCGTTGAAGTTTCCCCACCATCGCCATCACGTGGCGGCAAAAATAAGTCAAAGGAAGAGGAGAAGAAGGACGATGATGACGATATTCCCGACGGACCGAAACCTATGTTGCCATACTCATCCATGTTTATACTATCGCCAACAAATCCGTAAGTATATCCTATGAGTTGGCTACAAATGCGCAAAGCATTTGACATTGTTCTTGTAAGCTGCATGCATCCTTGCCGAGACGCTTTGTTTGTAATTATAAGAATAATAATAATAATAATATTTTCTTTATTTTTGTCTCATTTTCGATAGAATACGTCGCGGTGCACATTGGGTCGTTAATTTACGATATTTCGATTTTTTTATAATGGTCGTAATTTCATTATCATCCATCGCTTTGGCAGCCGAAGATCCTGTCGAAGAAGAATCCTTCCGTAACAAAGTGCTAAACTATTTCGATTACGCATTTACCGGTGTCTTTACGATCGAAATGTTACTAAAAATTGTAGATTTAGGTATAATATTACATCCGGGCAGCTACCTAAGGGAGTTTTGGAATATTATGGATGCAGTTGTTGTAATATGCGCTGCCGTTAGTTTTGGCTTCGATATGAGGTAAGGGATGATTGATTGTAACACAGTAAGACAATAATAACAAATTTTTTGTGGTTATTTGTTATTTGCAGTGGAAGCAGCGCAGGACAAAATTTATCTACAATCAAATCGTTACGGGTGCTTCGAGTATTGCGTCCATTGAAAACAATAAAACGTGTTCCAAAATTAAAAGCCGTATTCGATTGTGTGGTGAACTCATTAAAAAATGTTATAAATATTTTAATCGTGTATATACTATTTCAATTTATTTTCGCTGTAATCGCTGTACAATTGTTCAATGGAAAATTTTTCTATTGTACGGATGACAGTAAACATACTGCCGAAGAGTGCCAGTGAGTATAATTCTGAGATTTTTAATACTTCTGAGTAAGGATCAAACGAAATCTGACATGTTATCCTTTTGCTTTTCGTTTTTTATTTGTTATTTTTTTCCTTTCACTCTGCCAGGGGTTCTTATTTTAAATTCGAAGAGGGAACTTTACTGCCGAAAAAAGAGAGACGCGTGTGGAGAACGCAAAGTTTTCACTACGATAACGTAGCGACGGCAATGCTTACGTTATTCGCTGTACAGACTGGTGAAGGCTGGCCACAGTAAGTATTGAGAATTGGTTTCTTTTGTTCAAATCATATCAATCCTAACCACCTCCCCGCCCCTCCAAAAAAAGCCAACACAAGACACACATTTTAATGTCTCTCTCACATTACAGAGTCCTTCAAAATTCAATGGCCGCCACATATGAGAATAAGGGTCCAATACAGAATTTCCGTATTGAAATGTCCTTATTTTATATTGTCTACTTCGTAGTATTTCCATTCTTCTTCGTTAACATTTTCGTGGCCTTGATTATCATTACATTTCAAGAACAGGGCGAAGCCGAATTACAAGACGGTGAAATCGATAAAAATCAAGTAAGTGTTATCACAGTTATCCGAAACATTTGATCCTGATGAAACGATAATAAATTTGTTTACGTTTTTCTCTTTGTTCGAAATCTTTGCAGAAATCATGTATAGATTTTACAATAGGTGCACGACCATTAGAACGATATATGCCGAAAGATCGTAATAGTTTTAAATATAAAGTATGGAGAATTGTTGTATCAACACCGTTCGAATATTTTATAATGATGTTAATTGTATTTAATACTCTTTTACTAATGATGAAGGTATGTATCAGGTTAAGAAACACATTTTGATTACTAGATTATGAAAAGTAAAACAATCTTCGATTGTGTATTCCCATTGCAACGTAATTTCAGTAACAAGAAAAAATTAAGGATATCATTTATATCTCCACTCTGGTCACAGTCGAAAATTGCATTTATCAGATTATCTGAGTTATTCACACTAGTGTTTATTTTTAGTTTTTATTTCCAACTCAATTTCAAAAGAGTTTTGGCAACTGAACAACATAATCCGTAAGCGTAACCTTGCAGCTCGAGGTAGTTTAGGAGTGAATAAACTTCTTTGTTTAGGATTAAATATTTCTAGGTGGTTTCCAAAACTCTCCTGAAATTTAGATAATTTTATTTGTTTTTTTTTTTTGTTAAAGATTTGGCCAAACTCTACGTATGTTCTTGACACATATTCGTCCTTATGAAAATTTTATGCGGAGTGAGATGTGACTTCTGTGGCATTGTCCCAGAATTATGAAAGCTTTCACCTGCGTCCAAACATTTCGATTTGTATACCATCTGAAAACACTTGTTGTTTCTTTTGTGGTATTTTGGCTGTCATTAATCAAGCTATTTGCTCCTGCGGATTTTTGTACCCCTAACTAGTCTTTTTGCATCTATTGCTTCGTAGAAGTAGGGCGATGTGCGAGTTTTTCTTGATCTTCTGGTTTGACCAACAAATTTATTGAAGAAATTCGGGCAGGTGATCTTGTGAATTCCAGTTTCTACGTTCGTCCTTTGTTGGTCCTAAACCAGTCTGCAACTTTGGAAAATGTTGCTTTGTCTGTGTTTGCCCTTTTCAGTATACGTTGTACTATTTTCGTTGGTGTTGTTCGTTTCTGTCCCATCCTCCTCGTATTTAGTGTAAAGACTTACAACATCCTTTTGCTCTTCGATCTTTAAGATTCCTCTTTAAGTTAGTTGCCACACATTCCCTTCGGATTAACTTGCTCTCGTGTCCACTCAATTAAATCTAGTGTAAGTTATGAAACAGATTACCTCATTTCTCTAGTCTACAACATGTACTGAACGTATTCTGAGGATTATACACTGCCATTATGGATGCAAAAAAGTAGTGAAGGTCCTTTAGTGTCATCTCAATAGTGTGTCTTTTTTCTTGGAAATATGAAATTGAAATCGTTCAGTGTCCTCATAACCTTCAATTAGAAAAAGTAGGATCAGATGGTTTCTTTATCCATCGTTAGTTTTATGTTTGGGTAGACTCTATAGGGTCCTTTCACTTATATGATTTGACTTTTTCAAAAACACCATCCACGCATCGTATCAAAGCTTTTGGGAGGATGCTTGTTTCTTCCATGATAGATTTAAACATGGAAGTGGGTTGCTCATTCCTAACTACAAAGTGGTCTTTTAAGTTGATGTGGGTTGCACTTTCCTAAAAACCTTTGCAAACTCCAAAGTACCACTGAAAAAATGACATATCCAATACCAGGGCCAACTAATGTCGTGTATGACTCTTCGTTTTCCCTCCAGTCTATGGGTGTATCATGCTTGACCAGCCCGTACTCGAAGTGAAAGCGCTTGATATAGTGTGTTGGCAGGAAAAATGACCACCAAGTCAGAGGACTCTATTCTAACTCCTCCATCAAGCATATTCGTGGGCTCTATTTTCCTGGCAATCTCATATCAGTTCTTGGTTTCATGTTTGATGGTATTATAAAGCAAATCAACGCACTCCGTGAATATCAGTTTTACGAATCGACTCGTTGAGGCCTTCGTCGCTGTGAAGGTTTCACCGTACCTCATTTCCTTTCTTGGTGATTTTGGTACCATATGCGGGGGAAGAATGGATTTGTAACTCTCAAATTCTCATATGTGTTGTCCAGTCATGCGTTACTGTTCCCTAAGCCTTTTTTGTTGGTGCCTTATCGATTCTGACAGAGGGTCTGTTGCCAGTCTGGAGAGTTTTCTACTTGGTTTTCATCAGATTGTTGTCTTTTTCTCTCGGTTAGGTCTGTAGTTTATGTTCTAGTAGTGCATATGTCACATGCATATGTCCAAAAAAAAAAAAAAAATCGCTAACGGAATTTCATTAAAGAAAAGGATTCTACTCTTGGCGCTCTTCTCAATTATCTGATGATATGCCTATACATTACTGGCTAAGGAAAGGAGTTATTCTACAGTCACTTGACTTCCATCCGTCACAGAATGAGTTATAAAGGAGAATGACAGAGAAAAGAGAATGAGCGAGAGCGAGAATGAGAGAGAGAGAGGGGAGTAAGAGGTTACTTTGGGGCTCTGGCTGACGCTGAGCACATACATTGTCATTTGGGTCGATAAAACTAGTTACTACAAACGAAGTTAGTTTAGCGCTCAGAAAGGGAACCACTGTTTTCCAAAATACTTGCAGATGTTAAATTTTATTGATATGGATTTGATTTCTATGGATTAAAGGAAAATTGATATTGTTCACTATTTGATAAATAAAGGATAGTTTAGACCTGGTAATTTTTGACAGCTGATACCTATTGATTTCCGGGCCAACAAGTATACCTAAGATCTATTGGCCTTATTTCTCTATTTTTTTGGGAAACTGGTTTAACCTTTCATAGAATATCGGTAGGTATCGGCCCTTCGGTAGGACTCAACATCAATTTTTATAACTCGATTTACACTGCAAGCATCTCGTTTGTGTTCACTATACCTGCCGATAATTGTGAAGTATTCAAAATACAAGTGATGAACCACGTTGGTTTTGTCGTAAAGAAGCTCCATTGATGGTACGAAATTGTACGAAAAATTCGCCGTTTGGCTTTTCCTTTGATAATGAAGTGTCTTAAGCAAACCCACTTGATCATATCGTCTTATCGTATCTACCAGTTGAAATACGCACAAATAAAAGAAACGTATCGGGTGAATGTTTTGAACCATTTATTGAATTAGTTAAAATAAAGAAAAAATTTAAAAAAAAATTTAAAAAAATGGCACAAAAAATCTACACATATTAGTTTTTCCTGCGAATATGTGTCAAGAACGATTTTCAGGTAGAAATTATTTTTGCTTTGGTTAGAAAATAAAAAGCACAAAATCACACAACATGAAACATTATCTCCCTCTTTTGATTTTCCAACCTGTGTTGCTTAAAATTTTAATTAAATAAAAAAAAAAACAATTGTAAAAGTCAAAAATGTTGCTGTCGTTTGTTGTATGTATGTATACGTTTGTTACTGAAAAAATTCTATTGGTATACGCATTTTGTAATATATATTTGTATTGCTTGATATGGGATTATGAAAATGATACTGATTTAATCCCTTTGTGCACAAAACAATGTTTGCAATGCTATCGTTTAGGGATCCAAAATTTATTTCAAGCATGTAATGAAAATGTATTGAAAATTAATCATTGGTTACCAAATTTTATAAACTATTTTCGGTCACACTGAACACCGTTGGGAAACGAACTATAATGGTCGATTTAAAATAAACAATTAAATGAAAAAAATTTATAAAGTACGAAAATTAATTTAAAAACAATTAAATTAACATGAAACAAAAGCATCAAAGTACTAAATAATTTACAAAAATTCTCGAAATATTTCCATTGCATGTTCTTTGATCAAAAAAGATAAAACGAATAATTAATTGGAAAATAAAACAACATCCTTGACCACAGCATACATGCTTCGCTCCTTGTTGCCTAAACACAACCCCCACACGTTAACAATTTAAATAATTCATGTACGAACGTTTATATCTCCTTCAATGTGTGCACTGAGAAAACTTATCCTTGCACTGCATTTTAACAGCACATTGTCCTTGCTGCACATATGTTTACCAAATTCTGGACTAAGCCGTATGCAATTCAACAGAAGACAATCTGTTATGGCAATGTTGTTGACAAGACGAAGTGAAATGAAAAGAACAAATCAATCCTGGAAATGACAATGACCTACTTAAAATTTTTTTAATCCCTTAACACAATTTAAAGCGTATACAAATACGATAAAAGATCAATCTAATTTCTACTATCTTTTAATTAATTTTCTCTTTTAATTTTTGCTATCTTTGAGTTTTAATTGTTAATTTTTTAAGTTTGTAGCTAAATGGAATTTGTTCGTGTATTCAAATGAATCCTGGATTACGGACTAAAATAGTTTAGATAACGTAGATCAAATGTTTTAAGTGGTTTTATCAATTCTATTGATGAATTTGTATTTTGTGAAGTTTTGTGTGTTAATTTTTATATTAGTAGTGATCATATGAAAGCATTTGCACCATTTCTACTGAATTTATTCCTTTCCGAAATTCGATTTTCCAATAATGAAATCAATTTGCAATAAACTATTTTATTTTTAAGAAAATTAAAGTCATTTAAATAAATTAATTCAAAATATCTGAAAGGCATGGACTTTCCCGCATTCTATTTATGAACAAAAAAGAAGGTTGCAGACTGAAATTGAAGTCTTTATTGTATATTTTGGGCATTATTTCTCGTTGTATCTTGAAATAAAATAAAAAATATCCTTATTTTGACATCAAAAATAAATATCCTTCTTTAGAAATCTTTGGAATTTCGTCAATATTCACTGGCATTAAGTTTAGTATCATCATATGCTGGCCTCCTTTAGAAAAGTTATAAAGGTGTATCTGGAATTCAAAGATGGTTGGTGTCATGACAGGAGCACTCGCCTTCTATTTAAAAAGTCCCGTGTTCAATGCAAGTAGTTTGAGAGACGTTTCGGGTTATGGTTGTGATTGCTGTCGACGAGTATTGCCTATTTTCTCTAGATCCCTTGAAACAGTGTCTCCGGCTTCAACTTGATTGGTTTCCAAACCATCTTGACTCTGATCTAAACTCTACGCTCCTCTAAAACCCGAAATGCTGAAAACTCCCAGGCTTTGAAAGCGGGCTTTTGCGCCAGTGATTATTAGCGTTAAAACCATGTCAGGAAGCTATTCATATCAAAAATATTGCAACATTTACTATGGTTGTTATGAAAATGGGCAAAAAATAAAGCAAATAAAGCAAAAAATAAAGCCTCATGATTTTGTTGTATTGCTTTGGAAAATTAAGAAGGAATTGAATTTGTCTGAGCGATTCAAAGGGGTTGCTTCAGCTTATCGATTTCGATTCGATCATCAAGTATCTTACTTTTAAGACTCCGTGAAATGTTTTTGCTTAATTATAAAATAGGAAGCCGGTTGACAACAGCCGGTTGTTTCAAATGATTGTTCACCCTTAGCGGGGTTAACTCTGTGCAGTGCAGTTATTTTAATCCTGATTTTTCTCCTGGAACTTCTCCTCAAATGAGATTTTTTAAATAAGGAGCGCCTTCCCCAGGATTTCCAATTATAGAGGCGGAACTAACTAACTTAATAACATTAAACTTGTCAAGGAAATATAAAATGTTTCCTGATTGTCCTCAAGTCAGAACTGTCACTGATGTCATGTTTTCTGATAGTTCTTCGAAATGAACATTGCATTGATGAAACGATCAAAAATTTAGCTAAGCACTGTCTGTTAGTCAAGTTCACACCTTCCTGGGTACCATAGCGTATTCGAACGAATTTTTGTGAACTGTTTGGGCGTGTTTTTGTAAGTTTAGTGGAAGCTAGTCTAATGCTGATCATTCAAGTGTTCTCTTGGAATTCATCTAACTAATTGTTAAATACATTTCTCATGCAGGATTCTCTCTCCTGGGACATTTCTAGCTGTGGTTGCACATCAAGGAGCCGAGCCGTCACCTTTCTGATTTGAAAAGATATGATATCTTAAGGTAACTCACACTACGACATTTATCTGTGACAATTAGTGGAGTCCCTTCCTTACCTTTGTCCTTGGTCTTAAAATATTAATTAAATTTTGAACAAAGTTTTCTTTCAAGTCAGTCCATTTGTTCCAGAGATTCTTTTACTTTTTGGTCGCATGCAAATGGTAGTTTTGGCCTGTCTCTGCAAAAAAGACGTTTACATATGATATCACTTCCTCATTCGATTGCAACCTCTGCCAGCATGTTTCAGCAGGAAAATTTGAAGAGAATCCTTGTCATTATTAATACTAGCATCGAAATTCTGTCAAAAATGTCCTGGTGTCTGTCCTGGTAAGAGAACGTTTGAGCCTATTCATGGATATCCGGATTTCAAAGAGGGAATCTTTTCCATTCAATCAAGACTCATTAGTGTTTTCAAAACTTATCTGCCTTCGACTCACAGCTGATTTCTTCGAATCATCAAGTGTTTGATTTTATGCGTGGAGTTTTTCAGTAAAGGAACGACATTGTGCTGACCGGTGTTAAGAAAATATTAGGCAACAAATGGACTAGTGAGTTGCCTGGTTGGGCGTTACCTGTACTCTGTGACTCAAATAAATAGCTAGAATTTAAACATGGTTATTCTTACTTCTGTGAATGGACGCATCCTGAGAGCTTTATTTCGAGAGAGTTAATCACCATAAGTTAATCATCTTCACGACTTCTGGACTTCTTCTAGATTTCAAACCAAACCAGTATAAACTTTTCTCCCAGTACATTATTCAATTATTCTCATATACATTCAAGACCAGATATCCGACAAAAAGTTTGAAATGTCTTTCCAATTTAAGCTCTCTATATTAAAAAGCTCCCTTTATATTCGTTGTACTCGTTGTTCGCAATTCTCGGCTAGAGAGTGACCTGGTCTTATAAGTTAAACTATGGGCAGGTATTGTTTTAAAAGATATATTGGCATTGAAGTCCGTTGGAAAGGTGAACTTTACAAGGAAATTTATGTTCCGGTATTATGTTGTTGTATTCTGGTGGTTCAGTTTTGTTTAGTCTGTTTGAAAAATAAACACAATGATGGAAGTTTGATTGTAAGGTTTTTCTTAGATATTAGTGACAATTTCAATCCTCATCATATTGTTCTCGTCCCTACAGTTGATATGTTTAATCGTGCCCACGGTTAAGTTTTCTTCTACTGCGGCGCTAGAGTCTAATTTCAACCGTTGGCCATCGTCGGAACTTGTATCCAAGGATCGCAATATTCCGATCGCGTCCTTCGATTCCAACAAACAAGGGTGTTTCCACTAGCCGTATCGGTAGAATCTTTGGGGTCTTGGTTTGCTTTCCTTTTGCTGAGAGTTGTTTTCCAAGTATATTGTCCTGTAAAAAACATTGTGTAATTTACGTTTCTTCCTGGCGGAAAATATAATTTGGCCATCGCAGTTTCTTGAGTTTTGTAGGAACAGTGGCCTTGGCGCATTGCTGTAGTCCAGGCGTCTGCTGCCATTTTCTGTTACAGGACTTCTCTACTACGTTCCGAAAAATCAAAGGAGCTTGCTATGTTAGCGTAGTGACCCTAATTTAAGTCCTACAGATTATTTTGTTGCAGCCAATTTTCCGGGCTTGGTGGACCACCCGGAATACAGCCTTGATATTCAGGGCTTTCTGTCCCGATTTCGTGAGTTTCAGAGATCAGCTCAACTTCCCTGAGAGTACGATTTTGGCGTATCAAAATTTAACTTGCAAGAGGATAATTGAAAAAAATGCCACAAACAGGACCGCCGTGCCAACTTGAATTTGTGTCGGCTTAAAGAGAGAAAATAGAAGTATAATTCTAATACGAAGACTTGGTAAGCGAAGCAACCTATCACTTCTTTGGTGCTTTCAGTCAATGCAACTCTACAGCAGCGATGATTTATTCGTTAGATTTTTGTTTTTATTTTTAAGGATCTAGCTTAAGTGAATTTGCACGCCATCGTAGAATGTGATTGTATTCATTGGTATTTATTAGAATATTTCTTTGTTGTTTGTTGTACAATAAAATCTATTACTCAAATTTTTATATGTCTTACCAAAGACAAAAAAAGGAGAATAATGAAAGGAATCAATTTCAGATCGCAAGAAATTTAAAAAAAAATAACATTAAAGCGAAACATGTGCAAATGTGCATTTAGATTTTGGTTTAATTTTGACTAGAAACATTTTTTTTGGAAATCGAATTCAATTTTTTTTAGAACAGTAGTTATTTTCTGTCTCTGTTACATGTTCGATTTTATTAATACTTTTCAATGTTATTGAAAGCATACATACAACTACGTTTATCTTTTTCAAAACGAAAAAAAAAGATAAACCCTAAACCTAAATTGAAATCTTTAAAAAAAGAAGTATAAGAACATCTAATTCAATGTTTCACTCAAACCCTAATTTTTAGTTCTTCCACACACGTAGTCAAACCATCATATGGATAAATACTATTTTTCTATTATGTTTATGTAGTTCAGTATTTGTAGTATCTCTCACACCTATAAAAAATATTTGTTTTAATCTTTTATTTTATTTTTGAAAAATAAAAACAAACAAAACTGCTATTGAATTCACACAGTATCATCAACAAAGCAAGATGTATGAAAAATCGTTAATGTATCTCAACATGGGATTCACTGGAATGTTTAGTGTTGAAACTGTTCTGAAAATTATTGGATTTGGTGTCAAGGTGGGTCCAAACAGTGCAGCATCATTAATTAATTAATACACATACTATCAATGATCGAGAAGCAATGATAGACAACATTTAATTAGTAGCTGAAATACACAAAAAACAAAGAACCGAATCAAAACGATGAAAATCAAGTAGAAATCGATCTGATTTTAGAATTTGAATAGTTTTTACTGATTTTTGGTTAGAGAAGGAATTCAAACACGAAAATTCCGATTGGAAAATGTTAGGCAATATTTTCGAAAATTTCTAGACGTTTTTTTAGAACATCACAAAGTCCATATTTTGAATAAATAGCATAGCACAGTGCTTGATACGTTGCTGCAGTGAAGTCTAAGAGTAACTATTTTGAAAGTCTGGTAAGTTCACCGATAAATGTTTTAGTGCGTCATAGCTTTTAGAGCATAGATAATTTTCTACGATAACTAATTTATTTCTATGTTTTTTTTTCTGTTTTCCGTTTTGGATATTTTCCATAATTTTTCCTTTCTCTGGTCTTAATTTACTCTCCTAGAACTTTGATTTTCTATTTTAAATCTGGCCAATGCATTTGCTCCTCATTTTTTCACAACTCCTAGAAAATTCGGCATGAACCCGTTTTGCAACAACCGAACACCCTGGGCTAAATATCAATCAAACTTGGACGAAACAATCTGAAGATACATTTATCTATATGTTTAGTCAATTGCATGTTTCAACCAAACTCCCGTGAATGTTTTCGTTAAAAACAAAAAGGAATTAGCGCATGGCATGATGTCTCAGTTCAGCAAACGTTCCCAACTTAAAAAATAGAAAACAAAATAAAATTTAATTTGTACAAAACAAAATATCGTCCTTGTTCGTCATATATATATATATAAAAAAAAAACAAACGTGTTTTGCATGTCTCATGCATGTCTGTCATCTGTCTCCTGTTCAAACTTTCATTTTCTTTCCGTGCTCATGTGAATGCATTTCCGTAAATACAAATAACACAAACACTATTTAATTTAGTTAATATATTCAATAGTATAACAGTTAATATGGCCAAAGTACTATTATTTTAATAGTTCCTTGTGGAAATAATCGATTCGAACCGATGTTTGTTTTAAATCCATGAATAAATAAAGTTACTTGTTTAATTTTGAACCTTGAAAAAGTGTTAAAAACGTTTCTAATACAACCAACAACCAAATTTTTTTTGTTAACGAAGAATTTGAATCAATTTGAATGGATGTCAAGTTTTTGCTAAAAAGAAAATGAAAAATAAAAAAATTCAATTAATTTTCTGGTTTATTTACAAACCATTTCTTTATGATATTTGAATCATTTATAGATATTATGTGTATTTTGAATATGTACAATTTTTTTAGTTTCATGATGCACCGCCATTACTAATCGACATCCTGACATACATGAATTTGGTTTTCACATTCTTCTTCCTACTGGAAACCGTCATGAAATTAATGGCATTTGGAATTAAGGTTGGTAGAATTATGTTCTAGTTCCTTGCGATGAATCCAGATAACACGTTGGGTGTACACAATGGATAAGTACTAATTAAAACGTATACGTTTATTATTTTCTAAGCTAGATCGATAGGTAAATGATTTGAAAAAAATACAAAATTCAATGAGGACGAATAAAATTCAGCACGAAATTAAATTTTTTTGCATAGGAAGAAAGAATTTGAAGGATATTTTTACAAGAATAGCAGACATGCAAGAATACCATAGTGAAATCAAGCTGTTTCGGCAAATCGACTGAAAAACCTCTTCAGGACCTGTCTGTTCCTATCCCAATGTGGACCGATCGAATTTGTTTGTAACAAAAAGATAGAGTTATCTGCAATGAAGATTCGCTTAACAAATCATTTAAAAGCTCATGAGAACGAAAGGCTATTTTTGATTTAATTTTTTTTCTCAAAAACCAGAACAATAATAAGAATTGGGAATGAAAACTTAAGCCTGAGTTGACAACTGAAGACAATCTGACGTTCTTGCCAGAAAATGTTCTTATCTTGTGAGACAAAGTTTAATGTTGGCTTTCGCTTTAAGTAAAAATATTTTTCCGTTACAATTTTTCCAAATCCACCAATTTTCTGATAGTTCTTGAGCATTCCTGAAAACACCTTAAAGAAAACTTCTCTGAAATTAAAATTAAAAACTAACCAACTCACGTCGGTAGGGCACAGACTCAAAAATTTGTAGACTCCAAGCAACTTTCGATTATTTTAAATACGTTTTAAAAGCGTGCACATAAACCATAAGTTTTATTGATTGCCTTATCTTTGTCTCTCGACAATTCTTTGAATGTCCACATGAACTTGTTTCAAAGGGAGCCACGAGTATCATCCAGAAAGATATCAGTTGTCAGCATCTGCGGATATCGATTCGATACATATTTTAAGTACGTAAACTTCCTATGCACATACAAATCTATTTAACATAAGTTCTAACAGTAAGCCTGTGAAAAAAATCTGGCGTACCTATATCCTGACAATTCTCAGGAGCTTGACACACTTTTGGCAAGTAGTGAGATGAGAGACATTTCCATCGTAAACTGAAGATACCTCGTTTCTTCCTGTCAGAGAAACACTCCATCTTTAGTTTTCAGAGGCTACTAGTTGTCAATGAAAATTCCCATTTTTTTATGGATGAGAGGTGAACGCTATTTACCCCTGAGTGTCGGAATCCCAGTGGCAACTGGATGACTATCTAAATATCTCCCCTGTCTCACTAAAAACCTAGCATAGATTGTCACATTACTTCGGAAAAGCCCTCTTTTTCAAAGAAAATCCCCATATTAACTGGAATGAATGGGAACTAGAGGGATTGCTCCCGGAGAGCCGTTCCTGCCTCTGCACCGCCAGGTGGTCAATGATAATCTTCTTTGTAGAAGAACCGGACGCACGTCCTATGACACGCAGTTCCAATTTTCCTTACAAGTCAACATCTTATCAATTATATTTTCTGGAGAGAGCACGACTATTCTTTTTTGAGAAGTACAAACGAAGCCTGGATTTGGAAGCCTGGCTTGGATTCCCGGCATGCAAAGAAAAAGTGGCAGGCGCCCCCAGCCAAAACAAGCAACCAATGGGCGGTGAGTTTACATCTTATGCAGGTAAAATGAAATATTCAATCTCACCACTCTTCCTGCAAACCCACGGCCTTAGATCACTGATGAGTCTTGGATACACCAGCTGCCTGCTTCCTGTACTCACATTTCGTACCATAAATTAGGGCTTTTACCACGAAATTTACTGCACTATTTTGTTGCCTTCGATAATATTCGCTACATACTCCGAAAAAAATAGATTGTATTATGTTAAAGGTAGACTTAAAGAGTAAACTTTCTGAACTAATGTTAAAACAAGAATTTAATATCCTTGCTTAAATATCGAGTCAGTGACATGAACACATCGTAGGTGATGTAAAATATGAAAGGCTGTTAATGTTCCTTGGAATCCTTGAGAGGAATTATTGAGAGGAAATTTCCCGACTTTTTAGATTAACATAATGATCGAAGGGTGGAGAGATACGCATTGATTTCCATTTTTCATACATATAGAAAGACTCACAAGTATATTTGAATCACCGGAAAAATTATTTCCACGTAAGTTTAAGCTTTCAAAGCTCTCTATCATGCAAAGCTCGTTTTATTTCCATGGTGTTTTCATTTCTCGTCCGTTGTGATGATGCTCCAGTATAAGAGGGATTTTAATTAGCTACGCTCTGCTGTTACCTATACTTTTTCTTACACACACAAGATTCCCCTTTTTGGAAAATCTTTATAGCGACTCATTATCGTTATCGACTCATTATACTCAGTCAATTTAGTATAATAAGCGCTTCCTAGTTCCTAAGACTGAGTTTCAAGTTTAATTTTGTTGATTGAAGATGTTGTTATTACAAAAATACAATAAATTAAACAACACCAATAGCAAAAATGATTTTTTAAATTCATCTTCAAAATTAATAGGAAAACACGCGAAATTAACTTTAATATTATTTCTTAGCTGAGAATCTGTAGATAATTTGATTGTTCAAAGGAAACGTTGTAAGAAAGAACAATGTTAGGAAGTACCGGTAGGACTATTTCACATTAATTATTTCAAATACACTGGAAACATTGGAATCCTTAAATGTCTAAGCAAACTCCTTCTTTCTTCGGTAACGGGCGGAATCTGGTAAAAATTGTTTTTAATTATTTAGCCCAAGGGAAACATTTTTTATTTTAAAAGCAATGTAGTTTATTAAGCATCCAAACTCTGCCAGTCATGAATTTTGCTAGACACCCTTGTTTAACACCTTCAATTAATTCGAAGGATATCCATTGCAAAATTTTGACTAGGGTCATTCTAATACAGACGTTTTTTCCATGTTTTCAATGAAATTTGGAAGTAATTAATTTGAACGTTCACTAAAATAAGGTAAAACAAAAACAAGACAAAAATAGAGAAAAAAGTCTGCCTAGCACAAGTTTTAGACGTTCATGTAAATAAAAAAATTATATTTTATGAATACAATTAAATGAAATATTTCAGCTACTAATCAAATTATAAGCTTCTGTATATTGCTGAGTCCTTAAAACATACTATAAAGTATTGTGAAACGCTTAATAATCTTTCTTTTCTTTTCAATTTAAAATGTATTTTTAGAATTTTTTCAAGGATCCATGGAATATCTTCGATCTTATTACGGTTGTCGGCAGTATAGTGGACGCCTTATGGATGGAATTCGGGGTAAATATTAAACATATTTCATAAATGTTCTCGTTTTCAACTTTAATTTTTCATTTCGAGCTCTGGAAAAAAAAGAAACAACTGTAAAAACTAGTGTTGATTGTAAATTTCCACAATAACTTTTCCTCATACGAAATTATTATAGTTTATGTGTGTTAGACTCTGATATAACGAAGCTCGTTCCGAGAGGGGTTTGGTTCCCAAAGGCACAATATTTCACTAAGGAAATTCTAGTTTTGTAAATATTCACAACCTTCGTACTTGTAACGATTTTTTTTTGAAATATGGCAAATGTGAGGGCTGTAGAAAAAATCGAAATCTATTTTGCTATTATTTAGATAAATTTATTAGAGTCATCCAGTGGAAATATTAGGGCAATCGATTTGAAGCTTACACAAAATAGTGAATCAGTCACCTGGATTTGATTAGTCAAAATTTTGGCAAAAATGAGCTTTCTGCAAATAACATGTTGAGCAAAGAAGAAATGGGTATAGAAATTCCGAAATTGAAAAAATTGAAATGTACAGCCCTTGACTAATCAAATCCTTAAACACGGAAACATCCAACACATAGATTACCAAGCGCTTAAAATTTATCAATGGGTGCCCAAAAAAGTATTAAAATCACATAAGAAAATGTACGATAGTATTTTTGATTTAGTATTTTTAATTTAAAATATGTCAACACTAACAATGGTTACTACATTATATATATTAACAATTTTACACATTTACACACACGTGCCTCGATGGCTTTACACTTTCCCTTCATCATGCAAATATATTCTGAAACACATACACCGAACAATATTGCCGACACGCCAACACAAACTCAAACAACAACAATCGACAACATGTATAGCCTGTAATAGCCGCATACCTTGGTATGCGTGAAGTAAGTACAACACAATACACACATCATAATATCCTTTCATATCATAGTCATAATTATGCACAATTCCACTAAACAAGATTCATATCATCACATTCCAAATTGTTTATTAGATATAAATAAAAAGTATAAATTGCATCACCAAATCGAATTTTAATTTTACAGCCAACATTTAATGCGAGTAGTTATACGCTTAGTTTTAAAACAAGAAAAAATTAAAACAAATTAAAAAACTAGAAATAAAATCGAATGAAATCAACCACTTATATATGACATAATACATATGTAGATGTTTGTATACCTCAAAACCGTGCCATTGTGTTGAAACCATGCACTGTATGATGTCCTTTGCTACATAGCACATTTCCTTCCTCGTATGCGTAAGAATTTAGCATGATGACACCGTTTGAAACATGGTTGCTGCATTTCAATTCCTCATACCAAGGACGTTTGTTAGGATTTTACTAAAATTACGATAATCTCTTCAACATTTCCAAACCGAAGACGATATATGTGCCAAAGTATAAGAAAAATGAAGGACTCAAATTCAAAGCATTGATGCTGTTCCAAACTGAATATACGATTAAGTATTTTATACTTTGATGTGTTTCCTTAATGCATTTAAGTCCTCGTTTGTTTTTCTAATTGATAAATATACATTTTTAACTGTGGAAATATTCATAACTATAACATCATGATTTCTATGCGAAAAATACTTAATCAGTGTACATTGCTTTTTTTTTCAATTACATAAAAATTTGCATCCCTTCAACTTGAATCGTCCCAAAATAAAATTATTCAATTTCTACTTAATTCGCCGCACAACAGCCGGAAGTAAGTACCAACGATTTTAACCCCAATTTCCCGTTATGCATATACGATACCAACCCTTAAAATAATGATATGATATTGAAACCCTAATTCTTTGTGCCGAGAATTTGCTTTTTGTCGAGTGAATTAAATTTTTACGGTCAAATATTAAAGGATCAAAGGACATTTAAGGAAATTCAATTTTTAATGACATGCGTAGCCACCTGATTAACTTTCTAGTTGAATAATCGCTCAAAATTCAAAGAAAGAAATAAATCGACAAAAAATTTATTTCACTCGACAGGAAAAAATAAAATGTCCTTTTAGAGAATGAGATTTTTTTTATCAAGTAGGTTCCGTTTGATCAAACCAACAATCCTCTCTAGACTAGACCATGATATATTTTTGTTTTGACAACTAGACCAATCATTAGTTTTTGGCTCATTTCGATTCCCAACCGATAGACAAGTCCTTCATTCCACATTGTCCTGAAGTTGTTTTTCAATCAAAAAGTTTATGAATCGTGCTACTTAAAATTAGATTAATTAGATATCTCCAATGAAGATATTTCTTTTATTAAAAAATAACTGGAAAATACACATATGATGAGTTTTTAAATTAAAACTTATTACGTACTGTATCCTTGCAATGCATTTTAAAGGAACATGTGAATTTGTAGTGGATCAAAGTTCACATTGCTTATTTATTCGCATTTGAAGATTTTGTTTAATTCTTACTGCATACAGATATGTTTAAACTTTTTTTAGGCAACTTTTTTACACTTTAATTGCTGTCATAAAACATTTTATTTAAATAATTAAGCTAGCTCATAAATCATCGCATCATATCACCTATGAAACAGATAAAATGCATGTGTGTGATTTTATTTTGAGTGCTGTAATAGGCCTGACACCGGGTCATTGATTGCATGATTTTTTCATATGAAATATCTACGAAGGATAATTCTGAATGGTTTCCTTCATATCATTTTAGACTTGTCTACATCAGCTGTCAGTACTAGGCGTCATATTATAGGGATAGCGTTTCACTTATTTGGTGACACAAAACTCATAAAATCATCTTTATCGTTATATGAATAATAAATAATCAAATTAAATGATAGATAGGTTCCATTTTCTGAAAAAAAGCAGGACGAGTTGACATCTGTTGCATCGAGATTGAACGATCAGTGACATTTCATCTAAAATTCTAAATCAAACACGATACCCACGATACGTTTCAGCCACAATACCCGTTGAGCGCGCGAGCTTTTGTTGCATTACTCTACTGGTTCAAGTCCCCGTGTGTTAATTTTGAACTTGCCAACTTACTGACGGTCGAATTGTTCAGTTCCTTTGGGTACTTTTGTCAAAACAATGTATACTTCAGCATAACCTTAAACACAACCAAGCAGTTGGGTATCCAAATATATCTTTTTGAGTTTTTACCGTTTAAATTTCTTTAGGTTTAAACAGATTAGAGCTGTTGATAGTACATTTTCGTACGCATGTTTGCATTCACGTCTAGTAGAAACGTACTGTCAGTTTGTCTCAGTCGCATTTTTAAGCCACTGCCTTATTTTCGTTTGAGTTAGTCCATTAGTTCAGTCTTGATGTCATATCTGCCCTATGCTGGACTTCATCCGTAGAATAAGGTGTCTGAATTCATCTCGATTAGGTGAACTTCTTTAGTTTGCGGTTCGTTGTAGCCGAGCATTTCGTTCAAAAATTCTCATTTATGAGATATTTCGACAGGACATTTTCTAATTTTTGTGCTCTACACTTCAAAACTCTTTTAGAAGCTGTGACTTCTGGGTTTTTAGAGACCTAACTTAACTCTCTTTCTTAATACAATAGCCTCATGTCATTTGCACAGCATGTGGAACCGGAAATGTCCTTTATTAGAAAACTTCGTTCCACATCTAAAATTTGTCACTAGCAAGTCTTAAAGACTCCTCAGCGTAATAAAATTTTCTCTCAACTACATACCGCACAAGGCCTACAATTTTCCCTAATATTTCAACGTTTGAATATGTCTATAGTCTTTTTTTAAATCAGCATTTTACAACATTAAATACGTTCAAAATATTTAGAAAAGTCTGTTTTTGAACATGTCCATACATACCATTTTCGGAAAATTATCGCCTTCTCTCACTACAGTTTCATATTTCGTTGCATTAGTTCATGTGTTGAAAATAAGTCTTAGCATAGGTATAACTTTCAATCTTCTCAATTATCTTTCGAAACTGTCATGCAAAAACGCCTGATAGCTGTCAGCTATTTCCTGACACCTGACAGCTTTAGCGTCATACAATTTGAGGAATGGCTACTAAGCCCACAGAAGAAAACTGCATTTGAGTTAGATGGGGTATATTGGTCTCCCGAGACCTGTAAGATCCTTGCAAGTAAACTGACAAAACAACTGGAGCTAACAGTAAGAGAAAAATTGTTCAGATGGTTCAGAGGGGTTTTGTTCATAATGGTATTAACACCACACAAATGAAGAAGTCGAGTAACTAAGATTAAAGTTGGCTTACCAAAGGTGCACAAATGATTTCTTTGACATACGCAACATGTTAAACCTGAAGTTCTCAACATAGGTTCAAAAATCACTAACGTATACTGCAAGAAGTTCTCATGCCGCCTGAGTGACGGTCTGCGGAGTCAAAGACTAGAATAATAGTCGACGATAATTTGACACCTCAAACGATGTAACATATTCCTCCCTTATGATTCAGACGCTTTTGTCAAAAAACTAGATTCTGATTGGAACAATGTCTGTCAGCTCCTTATATCACTTCGTGTGCATAGTAGTTTTTTGCGAAATTCATAAGGTCATCGAAAGGAAAGCAATGTTGGCTTAAGGAGGACATAAAAGCTGAACAAATATCAGAGCTAAACTCAATTCCTAGTGAGATTTTCACTGAATACGTGTAGCAATGTTGGCACTGGTGGGGCAAGTCTGTAAGATCCTTATTTTTTCAAAGAACGATAGGCTTTATTTAACCAAAGGGATGCCGGACATTTACCTTATCCAGGAGACAATTTCTTGTGTCCTCTTGAGCCCAAATAGTCAATGATGAAGATATCTTCATTTTTGACAAATTTGTGTGGTTGTGTGACAAGTTGATTGTGCTAGCTTGATTATTCGTTATAAGCTTCTCTATATAAGGACACGAAACTTTAGTTAAAGATCTTTAGTATCCTTGACTAAAGAAACCTTAAGTTTGTTGAAGGAATACAATCCTCTAGTGAAGCTATGAATGCAAGTTGTATACTTTTCAGGAATGGATAAAATAATTTTCCTGATTTGGTTACAGCAGGACCTTTTTGGTAATTTCTCGAGAGCTTCATAGGAGGGCCATTTTGTACATGCGGTTTTCCCAAGCTTTTGAGGCCTTAGTGGAAAATTGTTGAATGTGCTGGAAAGACTGATTTGATTGTCTAGATGCCACTTTCTAGAGCTGTCTAGAAGCAAATCAAGTCAATTTTCCTTTGGAGAATTCTAAATGAGGACATTTTAAAGCGTTTGCGAGGCATTTTTGTGCTATATCCTTATTTTGGCTTTCATAGCTCTTTATTGTTGTTCACAATTCCGCTCGACACAATTCGTTATTCAACATGACTGACGAAGAAATTGGATTTCTACTTGACTCCCGAAGGTGCCTTGGCTTTAGACTTCAATTCGTTCAGGACGAATTAGTTTATATAAGTATTTGTGTGTTTCATACACACCCAGATTGTAAAATATGATGTATCAATAATGATGAATGTAAATAATTTTATTCACACTGGAGATCAGTTTGAATGACGTTTTTGAGCAAAGTTGAAGCTTTTTGGACACGTTAAAATATGTTCCAAATGACTTACCGCGGCGATGTAAACAGTTAGAAAGGATGAAAGTAGATGAGAAAGTAAACTCTAAGTGGTTTTTCCTTAAATCTTACTTGCGAAGTATTTTTGACATAATAGTAACGTTGAAATCACTATTTGAGACCAATATACTTGATATAAGTTGTCGCAGCCATAAATACTACGCTGGTAATTTTTATTGGTTTGGTTGTGGAGTAACGTAGTTTTTAAATTTTCTTTCAAACATTCCAGGAAGGCTGTAGAATTTGGTGTAACATTGAATTGTTTTTGTGATTATTTCGTTGTATTAAATCTCAAAATCAAAATAAATGTCTGTAATATTCATAAAATCGTAGTCCATATGTAGAGTACTCGTTTCTTGAAATCATAGTAACGAATATAAATCATTGTCTACTTCACCATAACGTCATCTTCATTGCATTTAACGTTGTGTGTTCATATTAGTTAGATAATATTCACATGTTTCGATAAATCGCTTAAAAATAATCGGACGTTGCGTTCACATCAACGAACAGAGTCGCAATTCAGAATAATTTTAGTTAATATTTGATAGATACGTACGTGTAGATAACTTAATTTTGTATTCATATAGAGAATATCCTTTTTGATCCCCAACCCAGTTTTTTTAGATACCGATTTTGTGCGATCAGGACATAACTAGCTTATGTTCCTTCAAGAATAGTTCGGACCCTACCGCCTGTAGTTAAAAAAAAACACGTTAGAGCTTCAATTGAACTCAGCAATTATCGAGAATGTTCTCTTGTTCTCTTCCATTCCAATATTACTAGCAATAACGTTTCTAATTCATGTTCTTTGTTGTTGTTTTTTTATATGTTCATTGAAACCAAAAAAAAAAAACAAAATTCTAATCGCTGATGTCCTGTAAAAACCTGTAAATGTTTACACAAAAATCAATCAACTCTACAATCCGAACAATTCGATTATGTGAATGAATATCATTTGCTTGTTGCTCCGATACATCCGTTTCCATCGAATGCAATTGCAATTGGTCCCCCAAAACAAAACCCCGAAAATTCAATAAATGCGATGAATGACGTCAACAACAACTACAACAACACTAAAATCACGACCATTCAATTTAATCCATCATCAAACCAATCAAATCTGCACAAACAAAACTACATAAATTGTATTCAACTCAAAAAAAAAAAAACTCCGGAAATTATGAATGAACGAAATTGAAAAAAAAAATGTGCATAACCTTAAAAACCTTAAAAACAAATACCAAAATGAATCCTGCAGGAGGATGTAAGTACAACGAAAATATATAAATATATGTCTCTAATGTCAAAAAATTTGAACATTTGAGACGAATTTATAAGAAATTAGGTGTACAAGCTAGCGTAGAACGTATTTGAGTATTATCTTTGTGTATTATCAGTACAACATATGCCAATAACGGTAAACTTCTTAAAAATAAATTATCGCTAGATAGTTGGTATCAATTTCTGTGAACGTTGACATTAATACTAAACAAAGAAAGCAAAAAAAAACAACTGCTTTCCTTAGATTAGGCTAATTGCAAGTTTCGCCAAATACTTCATCAGTAAAACTACAAAACCTAGTACCTGTGTGTGTTTTTTTATTGGTGCGTTCCTTCGCTCTAACTGTACTTTTATAGGTTATGTTTCGTCCCTTGTCTCTGTCAAAGTCGCTGTACTATTAGGTTTTGCCTTTATGCTCTCAGTGTGGTACCATTTCATAGACAACGAGTCATTAGATACTTCTCTCTGACTAGACTACTTAGTTTTCGCTACTAGTGTTTTGTTGAAAAAAAAATTGAAATTAAAAACAAAAACAAAATTTACAAACTAAATATAAAAAAGAACAAGACATGTTGCGTCGCTTACTCGTACTTTTAACTTGAAAACTAGATTAAACAAGTCATAGTATGTTCTACTGTTTTCATTTAGCCTAGTTGCTGACACTGTCTGCGTCTTTTTTGGTATTTATTTAAATTTAATTAGACATTTTTGTTACTACTTTAGTCAAAGTTGAAACGGTTACGCTTTATATAGTGTTTATGTGAAGTACTTAAATAAAATACGAAAAGTATTTCATATGAACTGTGGTTTGTTTCAATTTTCAAAATATACAAAATATCTTTTTTCTTAGTTTATAATTAGTTCATAATTAACGAGTATGTTTTTCATTGGTTTATAAAAAGACTCACTAAATGGGTCCTTTATTAACTTATTGAACAGAATGCTAAAGTCCATTAATTAGAAAAAACAATGATCGTAGTCTGGTTCAAATCTACAAACATTTGAAAATCGGTACAATTTTTTGACTTAATCAGGTACAATTTTTTGGTTTCAGCGTTTCATAAAAGTATGAATCAGATATCAGATGTATATACTTCATGGGATAGAAATCAATTTAGAAACGGACTTCCTTTTTATATGAATCAAAAAATCAGCTCTAAGATCAATTTTATCATAAGTTGCATGCAATTTACAATTAAGTTATAAAAAATTTAATTCTTTTGGAACGATTTCAGCATAAGCATCTGCATTGAAAGGCAGAAGAAAAGCCTACCCCTTTTACTCACTGGTATCCTGCATAAGTTTTACTTAATTTAAAAAAAAAACGAAGCCCCGAAACAGAATTAAATAAATGAACTCCTCCCACCATTCAGTCATACGCCATCTTGCTTCCTTTTCTTGGTTGGAACCTCTTTACTTAGTGTACTAGTTTGCCCAGGACTTTTTTGATTACTTTTTCCATTATTCATTCTTTTGAAGTTCGTTCCTTCGTTGTCGCAGGCCAGCATTTTTTTGTTGTTGCTTGGGACCGCCAGGTCTTCCTTTCCTGGTACTGAGGATGCGTTTCAGCTGCATTGATCAAACAAGCTGAAGATGTCTGCCAACAGCAGAAACCCACCCTCAATAACAAAACAAGCCTCGGTGGATCCAAGCAACAACAAGCCTCGGTGGATCCAAGCAACAACAAAGATTAATTTATTAACGAATGCATACGTAGAAAATTCCATAGGCCTGATCCTTAGTTCCCGGTATATATTGACATTAGTGGTTAAAAAGGGTTCATTATTGGTTACAAAGAGGTCAGCAGTAATGCACAAAGGGGTCTGCATTTCTACTTCCTCGCCACATGTTCGGCTTAGTATCATTTGGCCGCTTATCCGTTTGGATTTCTTTGCGTTTGACGTCCTTATCCTTAAAAATTTTGGCCTGGTCATAATGCAAAATGCTCTTTCACCATATTTTCTTTCCATCCACGACGGTGGGAGCTAGTTGTTTCCTCCAGTCGCAAGCGGCACTCATAGTCATATCTATTTCATCCCCGAGAGATTCGTCTGGGTTATTTTGTTGTTGTTGGACTTTGATTTGGTGATCCTATTCTTGCTCATTAATCCAGTTCGTTATTAAAATACTGCTGGAATTCTATCCGACTTCCATTTATTTTGCGATGACATTCACTTTATTAGCTTCAACAACAATTGGCGTCCAGTTTAGGAGTTAGGTGACTTATGGATGGATTTTAAACTAAAACTTGCATGTGATGACTTTCTGGAAATGAATATGTCAAGTGACATGGACTTGAGTCCTTTCTCCGTTTTGAGATTTGACGTGGTCCTTATTGTACCACTAGTGCCAAGTCTGACAATTTGCAACGTTCCTGAGCTCCTTCCAGAAGTCTTAAACTGTTTGATTAACTGTGAATACTCAAGTAAATGCAAATACTGCACCAACTTGTGGTGTACCCCCGTTTGTCCATTTATTCACTGACACGACTGGTTCTTTGGCTGTCAATATTTGTTGTTTGTAGTTTTGGCATCCTTTTTATAAGATGTTGATCTGTTTCATACCTTTTCCATTTTTTTGAATGACTTAAACAATCGTTTCTTCTTTTTAATAGAAGGTTCCTTCGATATCGATCATAACCACGAAAATTTACCACTTCAGTCCCAAGAAATATTCTGTTTCCTGCTTACCTCATGGCATCACTGTCAAGGTATATATGTAAGGTATATGTGTTGATTGAAATAAACCCTCGTTGTATTCCCTTTCAAAGTACCCATCAACTAGACATTTCAGGTTTTTCTGCAGAAAAAATAATGAGCTGGTATAACGGTAATTCATTTGTTTGGGCTTACTTTGCCAGCTTTGGTCTAAAACCATTTTAAGCATTTCCTCAATCTTAATAGGATACATATGTGTAAAAAACAAGCACTGTATATCTTCAGCAAGATCCGTTTTATGGTTACATCCACTTTCATAAACATGATGGGATACACACAGTTGTGTCTGGTTGTTTAGATACTTTGAAGGTATCAAACGCGTTGACATTGCGAAAACGTCAAGACTTCACCCTCATTTTCTTCAAACGGTTCACTACGCTTTGCAGTCTTTAAGGACTCCTAAGCAAAATTTATTTTTATCGATTGTCTTTCTTCACCTTTTCGTCGCTATTTCCCGATGACGCGAAGGATACTCTTTGTCGTTAGCGTCCGCTGTGTTCGCCCGGACTTTTCTTTGTCATTCAAACCCTTCTTTGGCTTTGTCAAAACAGTTTCAACACCCGTTTCGAAGTGTAAAACCCAAAACTTTATTGCGTAACGTTGCAATAAGATACGACATATTTTCAAAATCAGAAACGTCACTTCAACATAAATTCAAACAATCGGTCACGTGTATTGTACAACTGTCAGCTGGCATCTGCTGCGTATATCCATTGGTTTCGGTAGAGCCCTACCACAAATTGTCAGTGTTTCGTACGTCGTGCTTGAAGGGGAAGGTGATTCAACTCAACCTGAACCTGTGTGACATTTATGGCACTAAACAAGATGCATCAACATAATGGACTGATTGTTTTCGATATGGAAGCATCGCTGTTTGGGGTAGGCGTTTTCGGGTTATATGGATATATATCCTTAATTGCAACTCAAAAACTTATTCAATGATGCTTACCAGTTGAGAACTGTAAAGTAATTGAGTATTGTGGTTACGTCACGTTGAGTATTTTGGTTCGCCAGTTCTGAACGATGACGGTAGGAAATATTTCTTTAATCTTACATGGATACGCTTTCTTCTGCAAGTTGGAGCAGCTTTGTGAGCTTTATTTCACCATTTTTTTCAGGTAACCTTGCTTGTACACTGTCTTAGAGTGTGCACGCGTTTTTCACAGATATTTGGCATAAAGATTAGAGACTCTTCTTTCATGCAATTTCCTAGCGAAACGATCTAGAATATTGACTTGGAATTTGATTTACAAGGATATGGATTAGTCTCAAATATCTGAGGCTATTTGCTAATAATGAGAATTTCATCATATTGATCGGATAAGTTTGATTAATTCAAGTCGTTCGTGAACAATAATTGATCACTACAAATAAGTCTTGAATGCAGCTCAAGCTCGCTAGCCCCTTTTAAACAAAGTAAAAGGACATTCCATACTAAAATATCAAAGCCATTGACCTTGCACTACAATAATGGGGCGTTTGGTCGAAATTTTGAAATATGTTTTTTCAAATTTCTTATCCAATATTTCAACATTTTAATTGTCTTAAAGAAACGACAGAAGTTCGATACGATTGCAACGGTCTTAAGGCTGATTTGAAACGTTTGACATCGACTGAGCATAGTTCGTTCCTGCAAGGGTTTGTGAACTCAATATCGGCTTTCAGGCAGTTGAGAACGGCTTAGCATTGTTGGGATTTGTATTGATCAAGACATAATGAAATTGAAAGGAAGAGAAGATTTTTTGGGAGCAAAGGGCCGAGAATTTCGAATCGTAATATATAGAGTGAATTTTGTTTTATGGCTAATTTTTATTTTATGTTTTATAAATTACATTATTTTCTTTATGCTCCTTATATTGTACCAAAATTGGAGTGTCTCTTCTTTGGGGATGCAACTGATTTTATCATTTGAACGATATCTTATTTATTTCGAGCTTTGATCTTAGAGCTATTTTCGGTAACTAAACTAGTGTAAAATAATGTCCTTTTATTCAAACTTAACATCTTTTCAAAGTTAATAAATACGTAACATATTCAACTAGATCGAATACCATAGAAATTATTAATCGAATGTTGGACTTCATTAGAGGACGATCATATAATCAAACGTCCTTTTTTATACTATACAATTGCGTGATTTAATTAGTTTATTTGTTGCATTTGTTATTTTTTACGGCAGAAAAAAAATAATTTAATACAATCAATAATTTACGCAACATATTTGAAAAAAAAAACAACAAATTAATAAAAACTGGTGCTGAGTGTAAACTAAACAAAATTTCTCTTCCTTTTCGTCTTTTAAACATATTTTTCCAGTCCAACTCGATAAATGTGGGATTCTTGCGATTATTTCGTGCTGCCCGTTTGATAAAATTACTTCGGCAAGGATATACGATACGAATATTATTGTGGACATTTGTACAATCATTTAAAGCGCTGCCATATGTTTGTTTGCTGATAGCAATGTTATTTTTTATTTATGCCATTATTGGCATGCAGGTATGTATCTATTTGAATTTTCCCTTAAAAATATAATCACATTTGAAAATTTGTCGTTTTGTTCGATTTTACGTGATTTTATCTTTTAACGTTTTCTGATTTTCAAGAGACAAAATAAGAAGTTGTTTGATTTTGATGATTTTTTGATTTTAAACATTTTCTTTTTCGATTTTGTTGGCAAAATTTCAAGTAACCAAAAAAAAAACCATATACTGTTGTTTCATTGTTTATTATCAATTGGATAATTTATTAACTAGATTGAAACGAGAAAATAAATGAATATTGAGTAACACTTAATAAAATTTTCAAATTAAAAGGGTCAAATTTTTCAAATGTAGCGATTTAAAAACAAAAAAAATAAGCCAACAGAAAACAAGAGAAGAGTTAAATTGGTGTCCAACTATTTACTTGTGTTAATTTAGATGAAATGAAATGGCAAACAAAAAAGAAATCCTTAAACATTATAGATTAGACTCTTTAGAGAGAATTATATAAACACATCTATTTATCAATTTACGTATTTGAATACAAATGGTTTTCATTTCGACATTTTACCAATAGAGAAATACAATAGACTAAATTCTATACATATTTAGAATTTCGAAATGTATCTTTAATTGATTTTGTTGTAATTTTCTTTCAATTGTTTCCGTTACGAATAGTTTTAATTTTGTAATTTACCCAAGAATATTATTCAAATTTTTAATTTTAAAATAAAATACATAAATATATATAAAAAATTAAGGTTTTTGGCAATATAAAGTATGATCCGGATGCTCAGCTCAACCGGCATAATAATTTCCAAACATTCTTTGGAGGGCTGCTGCTGCTTTTTCGGTAAAAATCATTAATTAATTTCAACTAATTACTTTATGCATTTTATCAAGGTAGAAAAGTAAATATATCTCTACATATACATACACGTAATTTTTGAAAAAAAAAAAACGACATAAAATTTGAAATAAATCGTTCAAGCCGCTATAAATTGATTACGTGAGTGATTTTCGTTTTTATTTGTATTTATTTTTTGTGATTCTTGGAAGTATCTTTTGGATTTCATGCAAATTTCTCAGAATTTCGAAAATGAGACAAGTGAAATGTTTAACACTGTTGAGTAAATACCTGTTGGGATATCTGCTAAACTCGTATTTCGTATCTTTTATATGATTTTGCGTAAGAAAGTGCTAACTTGATGATAAAAGTTAATTAAGTTGATTGCATTATATTTCTTTCGTATGTCAATAGAGTGTTGTTTGATTATTTATTTTTTTGGTAGTAAGGTTGGCTCAAGTCCTCGTACCATTATATATCTATATCTAGAAGGATATTGTAATTGAGAATCATTGTATCTGCAACAAAAGCACTTGTTTGAACGGATTGCAGTATCGATTTGGTATCACAATTGAATTTAACGTTGATGTTAACTAAGAAATACACAAATAGATGCATTTGGTATCAGCTTTATGTATCAGTTATGTAAATAATCGATTGAAATTCAATGCCCGTATGTATCAAAACGTACGCTTGTGGTCTAAATAATTAAACTGGCTAAAAAAGATCAACAAAATTTCATTATTTTGTGAACAAGAAAGCTATCGTGTAACAAGAGGTCCCATAACTTAATGCTTCACAAACGAAGTAAATATTAGTAGCTAAGACAAATGTTGCCAATAAAAACGTAGTGTTTGCAATTGATAATACGTAGGTTGTACAAAATTATAATTTCATCATAGCCACATGAATTATAAATTTTTTGATTTTAAATTTTCAATTTTTAAAAAAAAATCTTCAGTTTCTAGTTATGTGTGTTAGCCAATCAAATTCCACGTTTCAACGTTCGATCACTTTCTAAAGTTAAACGTTTTGAAATGAAAACGCACTTTATATCATTTGATTCATTGAAATATTGCTTTCAACCAATTATACCATACTAATGTTACTTGTAAATAGTTATTAGTTACTTTATTCGAGCATGACAAACGATTGTTATTTCCTACACATTTGATTTTCCTGTAAATTTAATTTGTTTTTATGGTAGGTTTCGAATTTAGTCGTAAATTGATAGATCTATCGTAGGTGAGAATATACATATATATAATGGAATGGAGCAAAGGTAAATCTGAAATAAACAATTATTTGAATTGTAAATGAAAATTCTAATCGGAACATTAGAATGAGTTGCTATAATTTTTTTTCGTGCTTTTTATAGTCTAGTTTTCAAAAAAAAAAATATTTTGGCTAAATAAAATTTGAGCGCAAGTATCAGTAAGTTCCAGTGCCACAAAAGTGATCCATTTGGGTCCCAGTCAACTTTGTATTCTCCTTGAAATTCTTCGGAGTGCTTTTTAACTTAAATGCAATCGCTTACATGTTTCAGAGTCCTTTATACACGCTCTCATTGTTCCAAACTTCTTCACACCTTGATCAGCTACATGCATACGTTTTCCTCATGCTTCAAGGTAAAGAAAATACGTGATTTCCATTGGACATCCCTTAATTGTTTTTCTGTAAATATTCACTATACCAATCACCAATCTCTCTACTTATCTTTTGCTGCAAACCATTCCTCGAACCTGTTCCCAACGAACTCAAAAATCGGTTAAAATCTGACCTGACATGTGCGTGTCTTATGCATGACAAGTGCTGGTGGTCAGATGGCGGCAGAACAGCAGGAGTACAAGGATGTGCCATCAAAGCGACTTCAACATATCTTCGAATCCAAAGAGCTAACAACTCATTAAATTAATAAGGTATTGACTATTTTCATCAACTATGGCTTGAAAGCCCAATTTCGACTACAGAACTTCCAAGACAATCGCCTCCAACCATCCTGGTCCTTTGACCTAGTTCGCTAATTTGTTATTCGAAGCAAGGATCTACTACTAGCAGTCACAGTGCCCTCCAGGCGCAATATTGATTTTCCAACTGGACGTATTCCATGTCTTTTGACTTGTAACGTTTGCTTCGAAATCGTTATTCTTCCATAATATGCTCTAAATTGTCTACCTGTTTCAAAGTGCCTAGTTTTACGTATATGCATACGGGTAGCTTGCCAAATTATTCGTACAACTCATACTTTCAATTGTTTGTCCAGTTTTTACTTCACTGGGATCCCGTAATCCTTCGTAGGACTTCCCAATTGATCACAACCAGAACCTCTTTGGAATTGTTTTTAAGGTCCATGTTTCTCTTCCAAATAACAACACAAGATGAATAAATGTCTTATATATGTGACACTTATATGTCCTTATTTCTTCCTTGAATTTTTGTTGACCTCAGGATGGAAAGTACCGAATAATCTGCGAAAAAATCATCAGCTATGTAATCTTATTCTTCTCGGCTGGTTTCTAGTCATAGTGAACCTCAAGCTTATTAGTTGGTCTTCAAGTTCTATCCTGTATTGTCCTAGTGTCACGTTTTGTTTGACTTGTGTTCTGCGTTTTGTTCTTTGGAATGAATTTGGGTTTGGTTACATTTAACCTTAGGGTGATTATATTTTCACAAGAGACTAGCTTAACCATGCTTCTACGACAAAAGGATTCTATCTAGCCATTATGTTGATGAAATCGAGGTTAGCTTTTGTTTGTGTTTCACTTTGGAGGGTAGCGTGGATGACATCCAACAGTTTTCTTGATGACTAGTATTAGCTCGATGTCGGGAATTATCCGTGCTTCATCCTCTTCTTTCAAGCCTGATTCTATTCAAAAGTCATCTGTTGAGCTTCCTGTGACCTTTGACCACCACCGTTTGCCATTTCAATTTGAAACATTTGTCAGACATCGGTTGAACTTAACTAGTGTTTCCGCGGCTTTCATTCTTAGTTTACTCATGTGGACGAGTTTGGTTCGACGCGAAAGGTAAGGATTATTTTTAACATGGTATTTCTCTTTCTCTTCGTAAGCTTGCTTAAATTCATTAAAATGTTGGTGGTTGAATTTTTCAACGTTGAATTACCAATATTTTTTGAACAAGACCTTCACTGGAAATCATATCAGCAATCCGAAAGCTGGCTTGGCACTCTTCGCTACCTTTTCTTCAATCTTTGTTTATAAAAAGATAGTAGTTTAAGTGCAATGATTCAAGAGACTACTTTAAAGGGTATCGAAGTACAGCCGATGCCGCTGGTTGTCTGCAGTGTAAAAAACAAAATACTAGATCTATATGAGTGTTACGTTCAGTTTTAAAAATTGCATCAAAAAAGTTTCCTGGACAACTTGGTTTCTTACAATAAAACAATTACTTGCATCTTTATCCCATTCAGACGCCCTGACCGCTGTAAAGTTCAGGCCTTCGTTTTTTATACAGGATTCATTAGTACTATTTATATGTCCTTGGAACGATTTTCAGTCGTTTCACGTCTTTCTTATGTCCTTTCTTTCTTTCGTCCATATATGTATTTTAGTAGTCTGCCACCTGGTCTCTTATTTTGTAATCTCTTACCTCCCTTACCTCTTACTGACGATTTAATTGACATTCAATCATTAGTACGACTGAGACCTCAACTAAATGTCAATGTCAGATCTGCGAAAAAGCAATGTTAGAGTGCAAAAAGCAATGAGACTCCTTTGAGGCTTAAATGATTGCCTTATCTATAAAAGTTGCGAAAGCGTATTTCCAAGCGTAAATCAAAGAAAATTGACTTATACAAATTAAGTTTCACTTATCTTGGCCAAATACCGCCCAAACCGAATAATTGGGAGTTTATTCGAAGTCTTTGTGCTGGTTCAAGCTGCGCAGGGGACTATAATTTCGCTCTTTTTCACGCATTATTCGCTGTAAAGTAAATTATTGACCTCTTCAAATTTGTGATAGTCGCTGTGATTTTTTTTTGTGACAGGCTTGATCCTTATTATTTTCGATAGTTTAATTAGTAGCTAGAAACCTCAATACTAAAATTTGACAACGTTTTTGTGAATCCTGAGGTTTGTTTTTATTTGTTTTGTTACGGTCAGTGGTCTTATTAGGGGCCCTGCCAGTGTTGTCAAAACTTTTGATCAGTGGCCCGTACAGAAGGTGATAAACTTGCTTGTCCTTTGGAGATATTCTCAATTCTTACTTTGTCCGTTGTTTGCTTGGGTATCTGGAAAACTCAACGCACAGAAGTTAACGATTGTTGTACGACTTTTGTGATTTTGACAGCGGTGAGTAATGCTCTGTGACAGCGGTTTATTTTTCTGCAAAAAGTAAGTTGTCAAAGTCATTGTGCGAATCGCGGTATGGTTTAACGTCAACGTGTGATCTCGTGGACAGGAAATGAAATATGGAAGTATTCAAAAAGATATGTCAAAAAAATCAACATACATTTGAAGGACATTTTTGAGACAAATTTGGTATCCCCCCGTCTGGAACATTTGGGGCAGCAAAATGTTTTTCTTGATTTTCATCGCGATTGGTTAGCTCATTTTCATAATCTGATCAACTCAAAACCTTTTTCTGTCAACTGGAGGTAAATGATATTGCAGGATGTGTGTTTAAGCTTTTATTGAATTTTTGTTATTAAGACTTCGAAGGCCATAACGACGTTTTTGGTCGCACAAGAAAGTTCTGACCTCACTATTATAGGTTAAGGGACGTTATTGGTCTTATCCTTTTTCTTGTTGCATCGTATCCTGGTAATAATTCTCTTTCATATTGAGCTTGAAAGAGTTTAGGCAGGAATTTTTTCTACTCTTCTTGTTACTGACAATGGGATTTACTGAAATTCAACGCTATTGAAATTTTCAAATGTATTCAAATCATGTCTGTCTCCATTCATTATCAGTTGAGTTAAATGTAAAGTTGACCCTTTTAGAAGTTACCATTATCATTATTATAATATAACTCATAAATATCGAGCAAGTTGTTTGTACTTGAGTTCTGTATTGTATCAAAGTAATGTAATGTAATGTATATTTTGCTTTAAAAAGCAAGTACAAATGTATCAATGAAATTGAAACTACAAAAATAAATATACGAAACTACAAGAAATATATGTAAAACACACGGTTACATACAGTCAAATCAACAATCAAACTTAAAAAAATTTCAACTTATACAACAAAATTATAAGGATTTTAATTAATTTTTATAATTATGAATTTCAGTTGAGTTGTAACAACGATAAAGTTTTTTTTCCATTGTTTTGTTTTTAAATTTATACGTTTATATGATTTTGTTTTGTTTAATCACAAAACTAAATATACTAAAACCAAAGATTATGAAACGATAAAAGAATTGAACAAAAACTTCCAAATCAATCCAAACCCCAAAAAATTAGGTATTCGGGAATATTGCACTAACATCGGATAATGCGATAACCAGACACAACAACTTCCGTTCATTTGTCCAAGGATTAATGTTACTATTCAGGTAGGTATAATTGCTGCCAAGAAAAGGGATGAATTTCATAAGAAAGAACAAAAAAAAAAAAAAAATGCAATAACAAACTATTTCTGGCGTCTTATCAATTTTTTCTTCTCCAATTCTTATATCATTACGCTAACAACACAATTTAGTTATTATTTCTCAATTCTTTTCAACAACAACATATTTACATCTTAAAATTATTAAAATTAGATCGTTATTAGTTTTAAAATCAATACGGAAAGTATGAAATTTTTCCAAGAAAAAAAAAGAAGAACGCAAATCTTTAGATACTTTCTATAATGCGAAAAAGCTCGTTCATGGGTCTTAGACCAGATTCGATTCGTAATTAGTGAAATTTTTCCTAGACTTTAGCTTAGATGAAACGTAATATTGAATTTGCATTGAAATTGGGAACTGAAATAGGATCAAAAACTTTATTGCAGCCTGGTAAATACTTCGATTCATACCCAACGAAGAATAGGGCATAGAGTTTTAGTAAGAGAATTTCAGTAGTCTCATGTGAACAGCATTCTCAATTTTCTTCAACAACAATGCGAAGAGAATAAATATTTTTATTTATTTTTATTTCGAATGCCGTCTCAGTTATCGATTGAGATATAATTAATTGTTTATTGTTATTATTCCTTCACAGATTCGTTTCAGTTCTATTTATTTCATTTTGATAATTTAATCGTTTAGTTGTAGTTCTGAACTTCGTTTTCAATTTGAACTAACAAACAAATTTTCTCGAAACCACAAGGATCTATGAAAATTTTCTTTAGTCGTGTTATTTTTTATTTTAGTTTTTGTCTAGCACGTGCTCTACACTTAAAAATTAACACACCATCAGACAAAGAAAAACTCCAACACTACAACTCTACTTAGAGTAGTGGTTACTGAATCTATAGATAGATTTTGTGTAGAGCTATCAACACTAATGTAGATTGTAGACTTACAAGAAATTTATCCATAGTTTCAAGTTTAATTTTTATAATTATTGTTACTTGTTGAACTGTAGATAGACAATTTAATGGGTTCCTGAATTAAACCATACCTTCATAATAAATCAATAAACTCGTACGTTACTTGTTCCATGTACGAAACAAGAGTTTCTAGTTCTCTAGTATTGTTTTTGTTTCTGTAAAGTTTCAAATAGATTTTCATTTTGCAATTTCGAAATTTTTGATTAGAATATTATTTTAACAAATGAATCCTGTTAAATATGTTACAAGTGAATTTATTGTAATGGAGGTTGTAGTTATTTATTTGTTTTCACTCTCATCCATGAACAAATCCGAAAATCAAATTGATTATTTTCGAAATTAGTTTCGAACATCTTTTGCGCAGTAAAATTTTCTACATAAATGCATTAGGCAAACAAAAAGAATAAAACTTCAAGTATTAATTGCAATCCTTCACATACTAAATTTAGTTAATATTAGATCAAAACTTAGCGCTTTACCTTTTTTTTATTATTTTGCCTTCATAGATTCCTTGACGAAAATTTCCTTCCCATAGCTTAAATTTGTTATGAGATCTAATGCAACATCCTGTTAGAGGCAGATAAACCACCTAGATTTGCATTAACATCAACTCAACTTTCAAAATCTATACAATAAATGCCTTATTTGTAAAATGTACGCAGTTCGGTTCAAGTTGAATAGTTAAATATTAAAAATAATCCGAATTTGCTCCAGTTATCCTTACACAACACAACTATAAGGCATTTATTGATCATCATGATAATCTAGTAATTAAGTAAGCGAGAGCAGAAGTGAAACTGGTGAACAGTCGATTTTAAATATTATTTCAATAACAAATTAAAGGATTTTTTTCAAACATAAAAACTTTTCACATTCCCATGAGAGTCTAAACATAGTTGAAAACTCCTACCACCGCATTAATACAAAATCATAGCTTTTATTCACAACAAAAAACTGGATATGTATTTCTACAAATTTTTCACCGTAGGATATCATCATCAACTTTTATTGGGTCGCATACGAGTCTAAAAAATAAAACTCAAAATAATTCAATTTAATAATAATTCAAAATTTCTGAATTGTTGTGATTTCAGAAAATAATTCAAAATTTCTGAAATCACAGAATCAAAGGGAATCAATTTAAAGGTCGAATAATCAATTTTCGTCTTCTGTATAAGATGAATTTTCCACTTCTTCATTGGTTATCAATTTTATCGGGAGCTGAAAATTCCTTTCGCCACCTATATACGATATCTGAGCTCTTATTTGAAAACAGGAACAAAAACAAAAAAAATGGAAACGCAATTATGATTTAAAGGACGGTCCATGGCATTGTACTTCCCCTTACCATTAATCTCACACTATGCATATCTTGTGCATATCTTGTCAAGAAAACTTCTCCTTCCTGTATTGGGCAAGAAAACTACTACTTCTGAGCCTCCTTTTTAGGAAGGAAATACTGGTCAGCTAGCTGTTCATCGATACAAATGGCCGAGAGAAATCACATGAAATAATAGCATTTCACTTAGGACTATCAATTCCAAATTTTTAGACTATATCTTGTCTGATCTTTTCCAGAATATTCCTTACCAGTTTTTTTTTTGAAGGCTTGTCTTTCATTGCTACCCAAAATCAGTCGGCATTGATCAGAATCAGTCCATAGTATCACCTTCATATTCATGAATCGTGTCCTTGAATGTTTTGTGAGCATACTTAAGTCCTAAAAAATCGTGACAAAGAACGGATTAGTAGTTACGTGTCGTAGTTTAATCGTTACGTAGTTAAATATACTTGCACTTCCTCCTTTTCTGTCTGAGCATGCAGCCCAAGAGTGTTTGTGCTGTATGTACTCACGCTCTAATGGCTCTGACAGGCCCTTGCCTGTCAAAAGTATTTGATGAAATCAACTGCTGATTTATTCAAATCATCTCTACCATTAATTTTGAATTGTATTCTTTGATTGATACTATGTAAAGTAAAAAAATATCCCCCGCTGCTAGTGAGTTGTTTTGTTATTGGTAGACTACAAGAAACTCATTGATGGCAAGACTTCCTTAAGTTCTGTTGTAAAACAAAATGATTTCTTGTGGTTTTTAATCATATACTCCCTTTACGCGTACATGGTACATCGAATTTTTCAGTCCCATAAGATTTGTCCTTGGTAACTAAGACTTTGCGATTGTGATTTTTGTTTTAGTTTTAACACAATCTACAAGAAAAAATGCCAAACTAAATGATGTGTGGATGACCTGCATTGATAAGATTTATTTGGCTTAAGTCTCCTGGCAATCGATTCCATGTATAGATTCTTTTGAACGAAAAACACTAATGTGAGTATCATCCATATCATTGAACATCCACCTGGATTCCACCGGGATTCCATGCTATCGATTCTTCCATGCATGACTAAATGAAATTCAACACTCACTGGACTTGTCAAAGACAGACAGAAAGAAAAACCTTCAAGAAAACCTTTCAGGAAAAGCTGAAAGTAGCTCATCGATTTTGTTTTGTATTCTGTATGGTACTTTGCAAACTTAAAAACTTTACTTTTCAGGACCTATTGCTCGTGGTCTTACAAAATTCTTTTGTGCGAAAAAGTTTATCTTTTGTTGACTACTCTTCTCTGGGCCAAAGAATAGGCTAGATTGAAGTGTCTGTTCTGATGGACAGGTTCGAAGGAAATCATCTATGTGAGAGACCTAGAAGAAGGCGCAGTTGAAGGCAGAAAATCTTCCATAATAGTCACCAGCAGCTGGAGTAGAATACATGATAATCAAAATGCCTTAAGATCTTTTCTTCTGCAGACCAAGCATCAACTTTAGCAGTCATCCCCATCAATGATGAAGAATATAGAGCTAACCACTTGCATCTCTCTTAAATTTTCCTGTTGATTTAAAACTCAATCCAAGCTTCATACTGTGCCCAAAGGCATATAAAATTCAAATGCAATAAAGTACACCAGGCTTCCTGGCGGTCATGATAAGAAGATAAAAAAAGCAGCGATTCCATTCAGTGGGATGTCCTTTGGATAAGTCACAAGAGTGCTGCCCTCGAAAGTTATGAAAAATATGTACTTGTGATTCTCAAATTCAAAGAAACAAATGTTTCTTGTGATTTTTTCTGTCTGTGCTAGCAACTTATAGTCGATCCTTTGCTGATCATTCAGAGTTCACACTATCATCTTCAACTTGCAAAAGTTTGTCGAAAGTCCAAGTGGATTTGCGGACTTCATTTAATTGGATTTAATGAGTAATGAATACATTTTCAACATCAGCAATAACCCGATAAAGAACTTTTTTTCCTTTTTGTGACTTGTCAGTGGCTTATCGTCAGCATAAAACAGAAATTCATTGCCTCTTAGCTTCATTTTATACAGCATCCGATGTCCTCACTATTTCATTTTATTTTCTGCTATTGAGACCAAGACGTATTTATGAGTGTGATCAAATTTCCAAGACTGAGCTTTAATTGGTCCTGTAAAGATCAAAAGTTTCCCTGCGTTGTTGCTACACTTTCCAACAGACTGTCAACCCAAACTTATTCATTTGCTGTTCATTATCATTATTATGTTAGGCTTGATCCATAAATAAAAGACTCAGCTCAGCATTTCAGGCCTTAAATACTTGGAAAACCTGTTTGAATCTTTCCTGAGCGATAAAACTTACAAGTCCGAGAGACAATATCCACTAAGAAAACTGATCTTGCTGGTGTTCTACAAGGTTCGTGTTACAGTCCTATATTTTTAATATTCACATATCTTGTGGGTTTAGTCAAAACTGGTTGCTAGTAGCGTTTGCTGGCGAGAACTGTTTCTAAACTTCTAAAACGAGAACTAATATCATGTGTCTTCATACATGGTCTTAAGCTCAAGTAGACTGTAGTTGAAAATAACGAAAATAGTCAAAAGTACCAGGAAAGATTAATGATAAATGACACTACAAGTATGTCCAACAATCGATGCAATGCAGAATCAATTCAATAACCCCAGAAATAAGCAAGAAATGAGCTTGGCAAAAAAGAAGTTAAGAAGAAATGTAAATGTACAAAAATGGTACTCTTAAAGGCGCTTATTATTTTTGTAAAGTTTATCCAGACAATTTTGTAAGCTTTATGGGAATGCCAAATGCAACTGGGAGTGCAAAAAGAAAAAACGATGTTCAAATTTTATATTGGCTTTTGAACAAAGTTACTTTGTTACTACTCCCACTCAGCAGGCTCCTTATGCCAAGGAATTATGAAGAAAATTTAAAAGAAATTAAGACGTGTAGTCTTTGAATACCTGGAAATCGTTTTCAAGTAAATTTTTCTTTTGGTTCTGTACGTTAAAAACCCTCTTTCTGCCGAAAAAAAAACTTGAAATGAGACAACCCGTCTCTACTTTTCTTAGAAATATATGAGCAGGATGTCTCGTTTTATGTTTTTTTGAATGATGTATGAGTTCGTCAATTTTTTTAGGAGCTGTGTATTGTCTTTGGTAGGTTATTTTAGAACAAGGTTAGCAGTTCCAGTGAATGGTAACTTTGGCTCTGGAATGATTTTTTGAAAGGTGGATTCATTGCACCCGATTGTTGGTCAATGTGATCAATGAGAGAACATCGACTTGCAGTCAAAAATTAATTGTCAAAAATTCAAAACGCGTTCCAGAAAACCAATAAAAGTATAAACTTTTTAGCACTGTTTTTACCAATACAAATTTCGAAAAATTCACTTCTGCTCTCCGATACAAAAATTTAGTTTAGCAACAATGATATTTTTTTGAAAAATTATTTGAAAAGACATGAAACGTAAATAAAAACTTTCTTTTCACTCTATTTTCTATATAATCCTTCAACGAAATGTTCTCCATCATCAAAACGTCAATTGGGGAACGAACAATTTTGGGAATATCCTTTTTTGACCGTATCAAACTCAATGAATCCTGTGCAACGAAAAATCCAAAAACCAAAACGAAAAACTAAATTAAACAAATTGCAGATGCGCCACAGGCGAGGCGTGGCCGAACATTATGCTGGCGTGCCTCAAGGGGAAACCATGCGATCCACGCGCGAATAAAGGACAACATGAAACATGTGGCTCAACACTAGCATACGCGTATTTTGTTTCTTTCATATTTTTCTGTTCGTTTCTCATGTTAAATTTATTCGTGGCCGTCATTATGGATAATTTCGATTATTTGACACGTGACTCGAGTATATTGGGTGCCCATCACTTGGACGAATTTGTTCGGATATGGGCAGAATATGATCCAAATGCGACGTAATTATCAAATTTAATAATATTAATAATAATAATTTTCTAAATATTTATCAAAATTCTATGTGTTGCGCAAATCGAACCAGTGTATTGTTTATATCTTCTATCTGTTTGTATTACGAAATAATTGATATGGCTTTTGGTTTTACTTCTTGTTTGTTGTTTTTTTCATTTTGGGAAAATTGTGTCCTTTCAATTGTGTTTTCAGTTCAACTTTAAGAAAAATCGTAAATAATTTTTTTTCGTGATTGGTTTTCGCTTTTAGTTCGAAAAAAAACAAAATTAAATTTAATATATTTTAAAATTAAACAAAACTTCCAAGCTCAATTTAAATTTTTTGAATAATTTTTCAAAATTCATAACAATAAATAAAATACGAATTGGAAGCGATTACCATCTCAGTATAGATTGGAAAGTCTCCTTTGTTTTTCGGCTTTTACTATTCGAAATCAATACACCTATGTGTGATTGTTCATTGCAATTGTAATCGTAAAATTATTAAATTGATTATTATTTGTTCGTATTTGTTTCATATTGCTAGTACGCTGCAAAGCTGGTTCACATTAGCATATGAACATTTGAGATTTCAGCCGCTAGTACCTTTTATATGTAACATTTCATACAGAAAAAAGAAAACATGCCCAACCGACACACGCAACACAGACACAAATTTTGGGTTTGTTTTTATTTTCTCGAATTGGAATGCTTTTCAAAATTTATTTGCTGTCGTCTCGTGTTTTGCAACAATAGGCTTGACACTATACGTAAACGAATATTTGTGCTAATCAATAATTTTTGATAGCTTACTTCAACTGCTTTCTTCACTAATTGTTGACTTTTCTCTGTAAATTTTTGTTGTTTTGTTTTCCAACTCTTACGTGCTCATTAACATTTCTTCTAAATGTTTGTACATATATGTCGTTGGTTGCGTAAATTAAATACATGTACATAACGTGTATCAAATATCTAATTTTATCTCTGTTGTGAATGAATGCACTTGGATTGAAAACACGTTGAAGAAAAACGTAAAAAACAACCAAAAGAAAAAAAAATGCAAAAAAAAAATCCTTTTTTTTATAACGACCAGAACATATCGTAACACAAAGTATCTCTCTCTCTCTTTTTTTTTGGAAAACACCATTTTATAGGGGTAAAATACATTACACTGAAATGTATGATATGTTAAAAAATATGGATCCACCATTGGGGTTCGGTAACAAATGTCCCAATCGCCTCGCCTATAAAAAATTAATACGTATGAATATGCCTTTGGATGAGGATGGAAAAGTAAATTTCACCACCACGTTGTTTGCACTGATACGAGAAAATCTTAGTATAAAAATGCGATCCGGTAAGTGGGAAAAAATTTATTTAAATATTTCAATTATTTAATTTTTAAATGCACATTTCAGTAATGTTGAATGCTTGCACATGTTAATCATCAAATCTTTACTAGCAAAGCGCTACTTTCGCTAAGCTAAAACTTCATTTGTTTTAAATTTCAACTCAGATTTGAGCCAATGTTTCAGGAAATATTTTAATGTTGCCGCTAAACTCTAGAATAAATTTTAAAAAATTCGGCAAGATTTCAAATCATACACTCCCTTGAAAATGACGACGGAACGCTCGCAAAGGACACACACTGACTGGTGTTCATAGGAGCCAACAGTTTAGTCCTACGCATATTGACATGTTTCCATGTGAGATCTTATCGTCCATAACTTCGGACAATAGTGTTCAGGCTGCTTTGGTATCCTAAATCACAGACGCGTCACCTTGCAAAAAGCTTACGCAGAGTTTTCAATTTTTAATTTTATTCAAAATTAGAGTAAATTCCGAGAACCTCTTTCGAATTACAACTTCTGATTTTCCAAATAAAGTAGAATATAGAAGAGATGCAAACATATACGAATATATTTGCGTCTCTTTCTTCATGGTGCTGCTGCAGAGTGTGACGACTTTCATGAAGTTACGCCCTAGCGTAGCTCTAACCACTTGCTAATTGCCACCAAACTCTCGAACCAACGATGTTCGACCGAAATTATTGAGATTTTACATGAATTCGTAAATTTTCTGTCACTATTGCGTTAAACTATAAAACTGTGTGTCAGTGCTATATGTAATGACATCACGGTTACGCGCTAAAATTGAAAAAATTCCAAGAAAATATTAATTTCGTTTGGAAACTCCTGATTCAGTTGAGGAAAAAGAGAAAGTAAAAGAATTGGTGACGAAAGCGACACACGTGCCAATCGTTTTATCGTCTACACAGCACATGTGGCGTCCTAAGAAAGATATATAATTGTTATGTCCAGCGGGGCTGGCTTGTGAGTGAAAAAGCGCTTCCTGACTTAGGAATGAGAATTTTTCTTCCTGACAGCTTTATATCTTTCATTTCGCGGCTGTAGTTGCGAGGAATTTCCAGATAGCGTTTCATGAGGAGGGATTGTTTCAAGAGGTATTGCACCAAAGCATCCAACCCTCACCGACCATCATTTGAGGCACTAATTGTCTCGTGGCCTCTTAATCCCTTTCCATAAAGCATACGCCTATAGGCTACCACTGCTCCGCATTCAAGAATGAGCGAAAGATAGTTACAAAACACAAAACGTGTCCTCACTCACGAACCAGCAAGGATCTGCGAATGGCACAAAATGAACAAACATTCTCCTGTGGCATATAAGCAATAAAAAAATAGTATTAATTCATTTGAGGACATATACGCCGTGTTAGATTTGCCTGCAAGGCTTGGTCTTTCACCTGAGTATTGATATCATAAACAATCTTTTGCTAGTTCATAATGACTCGCATTTGTTATCAAATTTTATAGAAAAATTCACCGTAGCATGGCCATTGCATTAGCACTTAAAAATATTATAATATGCATTTTATTCTGAGTAAGTTTAAAGCACAATTAACGCAAACGCTTGATGCCTGAAAGGAATCGCAAATAATTCCTTTGATTTATGTATCCCAGCAACTGAGAATAATTGATACTAAATTTTATCTTAGTCCAAACTTTGGAGTATTCTCTATTTCAAGTTCACTTCACCCTTTCATTTTACTAAGAGCACCGCAAAGGAATGAAAATTACATTGTAATGCTAAAAATAAAACTAAAATAGAATCAAACAATAAAAAAAAACGCCAGAATTCCGAATCCTTTTCGAATTGCAACATGGCTGAAAGTTTGCATTTATTGCATTTGCTTGGCTAGAGATCAAACTGAAATTCTTACAAAAGTTAATTACAGGAAAAGGAGTCGCTCTCATTGTTTTCTAATACTTTGAAAAACATTCAAATCGAAAAAAACTATATCGTTGCGAGTTGGTATTTCTCGCATTTAAGCTTTACTTGCAATATTATGGCGACAATATAGAAAATGTCTTCGCTTATCTGTTCCTTCAATAATAGCTGAACTTGCTCTGGTTCTTCAGTTTGAAAACGAAATTTTAAAAGTCAAGCAACAACACCCAAAATTAAGATTGGCTGATTAGTATGAAAAAGGATGCGTAAAATGATTGCTAACGAGGTTCGGTTTGTACTATTTTATGAAGAAACTTACGCTCGCGTAGGATTTTACCAGGAAAAAAAATTAGCTGGTTCTTGCTTGCACTGATTGAACCACATATCATTGCATCAGTGTTAAGTACATTCTCTATCAGTATCTCATAAAGCGTTTGGGAAACTCTACTTTGTTGCTAATCTCCTTACCAGTTGTTTTTATTCCTCTATTCAAACGGTTCCCCGGAAATAATGTTGGTGACATGATTGATTCCTGTGGAACGCCACGTAAGCTTGCCGTCAGATCGGAAAAGTGGTTTTCAACTCTATCTGAAATAAAATTTGGTTTTCTTCTAATCCATTACATATATCCGAGTCAATATCCGCGTCCTGTCAATGAGGGAAGGATTAGATAATTAATTATTACGCCTCATTTTCAGAGGTGTATTTTTGGGAATCTCATGGATTTTTTAACACAACCAGATTCTCCTTTTTTGCAGTTCAAGAGTCCTTCTGTCCTGATTTCTTTAGTGTGAGGTTATTCCAAGCTGTACCTTTTTTCCAGAGGATTTGGTTCAATTTCCATTTAATGTTTACTAGAGACCCTTTGACCGTTCAGATTCTAGTTGCATTTGGGTCGATCAGCTAGATTGACGTCTTTACGAATCATCCACCTTTTTGTTTTGTTTCTACACTTTTGTGGCCTAGAATCCATACCAAATTTTTTGTTTATTTGAATTTCGACGGCTTTTAGGACCTGTTAAAAATTCGGCACACATAAAGAAGCTTTGTGGTTCGAGAAAAGCTGACTGTTGTCAGTCGCTGAACGAGCATTGTTTATCTATGCTAGCAACCTCTTTTTCCTCTATTTTCTCTTCTTTGCTGGAAAATTTATTCGTATTCTCTAGTAAAGAGGGCGTTGGATCTTACCATTACAACCATCAACACCGTCCCGGAGACCAATCGAAATACTGGTATGATTTGTAACGCTCCGTGTCGCCACATTTGCGGCAACTGCTTTCTGAGATTTTTTTTTGCTCGGAGCGTCGTCCCATTGTTCTTCGCCGTCGAGTCGAGCAAAGTTTCCAGTATTCATCAAAAAATGTCTTTTTAATGTGGTGAACCCTCCCATGATGCCTATAAGTCAAAGGAGTACCGTTACACACTTTGTAGTCTTGTCAATGGTGTCCCTACCATTAAGCTTGGGTAAGGTCTTTCCTAACACGTTGGACTAGGACGCTGTCAAATTAATAGTCATATTCAGTAATCTCATTGATTTTTCGGAAAGAGAAGCCATTGATAATTTTTTAGTATCCTGGGTGTCCTATGCTTCCGCCAACTGTTGCATTTCGTAGTTTTCGTAGTTTTTTCGTTTTACAATCTACATATTTTACGATTGTAAATTACTGGGGTCGACAGTTGAAAAAGAGCATCGGCAAGGATCAATCCTTAGCTCCAAGCGGATGATTTCTTGTATGGTGTAAGGAGGTCCTGCACAAACGCTGGGCGACCCAAATTTTAAATTTGTCAAGTGATCCGGCTCTGTTTTTTTAGTGGTCTTCGGTGAAGTGAGGCGTTTTTAGCTAAGCTCGGACAACTTTAAGGAGGTGTTATCTACCTCGTTCTTCATCGTCAAAAGTACGGCAAGCGTCGTCCTTTTGAATTTCCTTACGTCGTTTCCTTAGTATTACCTTTAGAGTACTCAGGCCGTTTGTGTTTTCCCCTAGGAATTGTCTTCAGATCTTCAGTTGTCCAGTCCTCAATTGTTCAGAAGTTCTCCTCATTGTGTTAGGGTAAGACGTAAAAATAAACCTTATACTCGCTCTGCAGATCGCCTTTTTCTACCTTCTTCTCGCCAAAAGGCGCAGGGTTTGCTCACCCAGTGTCTCACATGTCTAACACGAATATACTTTTGGATGCTTGGAGTTTTTTTGCGGTATAACTGAACACTTAATTTTGACGTCTTATGGACCATTGTTGTTTTCGAAATTTTTTTCGAACTGACAGCTGAGAAACCAATAAGGCTCTAATAGTCTCACATACTGACCTGCTAATAATTGGACCGTGGCGTAGTTCTGAGCGAAGACGTTTAATCGTAATATACTACAAACCGTCTCCTCCTATGCAGGAAACACTCTAAGTGATACCAAAATGTACTTGAAAGACCTTCAAAAATATCAGCCGTTCAACCAATTAAATGAAATTGATCATAAAATTAAATTAGAAATTAGGATAAACAAAACAACCAAAAAATATTTAATTGGCTTTAAAATCAAATGAATTTGTATAAAATAAATCCCTACGTACATTATAGCGGAAGAAATGGATCAAGCGGACGAAGAACTTCGCGAGACAATACGACACATATGGCCATTGCAAGCAAAGAAAATGTTAGATTTGCTAGTACCGCGCAACGGTCAGCTCAACCAAGGAAAGTTGACGGTGGGGAAAATTTACGCTGGAATTCTGATATTGGAATCCTGGCGTAATACTCGCTTTGGACAAATTGAATCTGGATTGCCGGTACGTATGAATTATCAATTTGTTTTAAATTTTTCAGTTTAATATAAACAGAAATTAAAACCATTTTGATTTCCTTTCATTGTGAAAGGAAGCGAAATTTCATAAAGTAATATTGAAAATATTTGAGAATGCTTTAAAGGAAACGACAAAAAAAAAAACGAATAAAAATTATACTTATTTATGTATCACTCAAAACAATACGAGATCAAACGATTGGAAGGAATACATAAATAAGTTTTTAGAGAGTTTTAGAGTTGAAGCGAAAGACGACATTTTTTGATTATAGATTTAAATTAAATTTCAAATTACACGTATGATGGAGGATTTATTCAATTGAAATTAAATGTGTAGCCGCCCCCAGTCCCCTTGTTAAGATAGCGTTGTTTTTCAATGAGTAAATAATAGATGTATTGGAACCCCCACCCAAATCTGTTGATTTAAATGGGCAATGATATGTGTTGTTAACAAAAAGTACATTTTCTCCCCCCCCCCCCCAAACCGATAATTTAGTTTTTGTTTCGAAATTCACTAGATAAAATCAGTTAAACAAAATTTCTTTTTGTTTCGTTATTGTTTTTAACTACGTCGAATATATATATATATATATATTTAAATGTATTCCAACAACCCTTAATTAAAATCTAATAATTATCAGACCGCAGTGTTTAATTGGTTAAAAGTATTCCCATCCCGAAATTGAATAAATTTGTTACTTTCAAACTTATATTGGACTCCTTAGGTTTTAGGATACTTAGATTAAGGTAGCAAATAATTACGTAAGCTGAGCACAAATTTAAATCAATAATAATTTAAAAGTACACACCCGATGTAACTCAAACTAGGACTATAGAACCTTCTAGTTGACTTGCGTGTACATCAAACAAATATATACATTAAATATTTTATTTTTTTTTCTTTACTCTATGCTCACATCAAAATAAACAAAATAAATCTAACGCCAATATAATTCGAATTTGGCGCTCTAACGCAATCGTTGATCGTGTTGTCCTGCACACAAATATTCCCAACGCAGGGTACAAAAGATGATGATACGAAATGTAGTCCTTCTGCCACACAACCGGTACATTTTACTTTAATTTTATTTAAATAAAGAAAGAAAAAAACAAAAAACAAAAAAACTGCAACAACCAAACAAAATAGTATTTATATTTTCCTATGAATATATTTACATATCCGTTTGTATGAAGCATATGGACGTTTTTGTTAAGTTATCCTTTCTCAAGTTATTGTCTCACTAAGCCAACTATAATTGTCATGTGTGACTTTTTTGCGTTAATTGATTGTTTGATCGTTTGTTTGTTCGATTGTTTGTTTTTTCGGTCAAATGCTTCATCAATTAGTTGTTTCATTTCATTTTATCGCTGATTTCCATTTTAAATGCTACTAATACTAATACTACTTCTGCTACTACTACTACTACTACTCCATTTTTCCTGGAATTCTTAATATACCTCCATATACATGTATGTGGATTTCCAGTTTTTGAGAAATTCGATTTTGTGGGAATGTGAATATTTCTGTTCTCGTCTGTTATTGGCCACTATTTATTTATTTATTTATTTATTTATTTGTGCTCCAGTTATAACAAGAGCAATCAATTTAATTATGATTTTTCTTGCTTTTGTTTCATTGTCCCTTGAATTTTGAGAACCATTTTAAATGCTAACCTTTTTTTGTGACTTGCGACAAAATTACTCGAAAACCCAGAACTGGCGAGCTTATGTGTGTTTTACTTTGAAATGAGGCGCTTCTATACTTATGCTATAAAAGAATAAAAAAATGGCTAAAAACAAATGGAAAAAATCTTTGGAGTATGGTGAAAAAATCTATTCGAAACGATAAATTGACGGGGAATATGTTTATGTGCAAGATAAATTCTGGAAAAAGGATGCAAAAACAAAAAAATTCTTTCAAATTCCAATGATTTTAGCATTAACGATTAAATTAGAATTTTTTTTTGAAATATTTGACAAACTACACTCTCGGGTATTTGATTGTGTTCACAAGTATGCCAAGATGTTAAAAGACCTTTGTAAACTATTTGCATTATCAAATGTTATGGGTCCGAAAATATTCGCGAAAATTTAAATCAAAAACGAAAAAAAAAAACCAAATAGAAACATTGAAACATTTTAGTATTGATTCCATTGGCTTCAAGTCCATTTAATCAATATTGATATCCTTTCCAACGGTCGATAAGAGTTTTTCAATTGTTAGTCTAACATCCTCGAAATTTCTCGTACAACACGCCCAAGCCGGTGAGCTCCCAGTCATTGTTGACCACAATTTTCTGAAATACTCCTGCCAAAAACCGCACAAAAACGTTCCAAAATCGTTTCTGACAAACAATATCAAAAATTTGTTGAGGCAGAAGGAACACGGCAAAAAAACCGAAATAACAAATGTCAGGATTGCTGCCTGAGACTTTGTTTAGTTTCCGTGAATGTAAGGATACAAAAACATAAAAGAAAAGCGGGCTTAAAAATACTCTCCAAGTTCATAAACAAAAGTACTCGGCCGTGGAAATTCGTTTCAACCCATTTAAAAACATCCAAAAAGATTCCTAGTCGATGAAACGCCTCGATGATGAGTTTATCAACCAGTGGACTAAGATAGACCGCATTCATTTCAATTTGATTAAAGATTATTTTTTTGACATCGACTTATAGGGTTCCGCACCGAAAAACCATAGATATAGCATACTGTCCTTAAGTTCCGTAAGTAAGAATAAGATTATCAAAGTTCTCATTCGACGTTGCCGTGACCTAGCATGACACACACTCGAAGTCAATTTGAACTTAACCTGCATGAAATCAATCTTGACTTAGATCAACTGGTAACATAAGGTTAACGAAAGTACAAATCTATAGGGATCGGCTATGGCCCACAATCCTCTAAAAATTTCAAGCAAAGACAATATTCTCTAGCCGTTGTAATCATATTCCATTTTACGGGGTCCAACAATGATAAGTGGTTCATTCCTTTAAGATTTGTTATTGGTCCAGAAACTGCATGGCTCAGACGTTAGAACTCTCGCCTTTTACATCATAATGCCAACGTTCAGGAGAAACACGCTTGCAGCCAATAAACAGCCATGTCCTTATTTTGTCCAGAAGTCTCTGTTGTCAATTGCTTCTTCCTGTGTTATGCCCACCTGCCCACAAATGCCGAGTTTCTAGCAAGAATATCCTCCGCGAAATATTCCACAGACCAGGGAAAGTCAACACCATCTCAAGCAGAAGTCTCTATTGTCATTTGCTTCCTGCTGTGTTATGCCATCCTGTTAATTTAACCAGAAATACCGAGCTGCTAGCCAAGAGATTCTCGGGTAAATATTCTAAATACCACGGAAGATCTCTGCCATCTCCAGCACAACTCCCTGTTGTACTTTCCCTTTTGCTGTGTTATGCCCTCCTGTTATTTTACACTTACTTGTACCCAGAAGATCCTCCGGAAAATTTTCCATAGACCATGGAGGGTCACTACCATCTCAAGCAGAAGTCTCTGTTTTCATTTGCTACTTCCAGTGTTATGTCCTCCTGTTAATTTAACTAGAAATGCTGAATTTCTAGCTGGAAGATCCTCCGGTAAATATTCGTAGCACCACGGGGGGTCACTACCATCTCAAGTAGTAGTCTCTGTTGTCATTGCTTTGTGCTATGTTATGCTTTCCTGTTAATTTAGTCTTGTCTTAGGCTAGATGTTGGCGTGACCTCTAATTTACCTTCCCCGACCAACATTGTGCGACAAAGTAACCCCAGCTTGCAACAAAGTAACCTCAACTTGGTAAAATTTGTACTTGTCTTTGGCTAGATGTTAGAGTGACCTCCAATTTACCTTCCCCGACCAACATTGTGCATCAAAGTAACCCCAGCTTGCAACAAAGTAACCTCAGCTTGGTGAAGTTCGTACTTGTCTTTGGCTAGATGTTAGGGTGGGTTGCGATTTGCCCTTCCCGACCTACATAGTCCAACAATGTGTGCGCGTTGACCTCGCTTGGACTACATTTGACCTCAAGTTGATGTTTACTAGGCTGTAGATGTTAAAAAAGGTTGGAATTGACCTTGTCTGGCCTTAATTTGGCCGCGAATTGATCCTTGTTTGACTGAGTTTGAGTGTGACTTTGGTTAGATGTTAAGTAATATCAGAATTGACATTGCATAACTCAAATTTGGGTCAGAATTGATCTTCAGGGTCCTTCAGTGTCCTACATGGTCCTGAGTCCTACATAGAGTGGATCCTAAATGGATCTTGAATTGCCTGAAATCGATATCGCCTTTGAACGAAGGATCTTAATCATATTATATGATTCAACTCAGAAAGATTGACGAGTCGTTATCCTACTGCCCAAAATATGAATTACAAAATTTTCGAGAATTTTTTCCAATGAAAGTTTGATACATAATTTATTAGTGATGGACTATCTTTTTTGAAAATGTAGCTTGTAGCTTAAGGAATCAAACAGGTAACGTGGACTCATAGCAAGAATTCGTAAAATTTATCTTATCGTTTTCATGCTATTATTCTTAAACTTAGAAACTTTATTCGTTTGACCAATTCCGTGAAATGATATTTTGAATCTGATTTATTTGTAACGAAAGCAATCAAGTAACCCAAAGTGTATGAGTGGAAACTTTCTATATTTGCACATTTTCTTATTAAATTTCATTTCATTTTCTTTTTGAAAACGAGTCATTAAAATCCTTATATAAAATTTGTGAATATTAGTGTCCTTTAAAAGTTCTATCACTATGCATGCACCATAACTTGTACATTTCAAATGGTGTTTCCTATTGAAGGAGACAATATTGAATTGGCAAATGTTACATTTTAAAATGGATCGATGTAAATCAAAAAGGAACAATTTTAAGACTACGTCTTTGAAAGCGTTCATACCCATATGCTGCTTGCTTTTGAAAATATTTACATAGGATCAAGGATTTTCAATATATTTTGAGACATCAATTATAATAGAGCATCTAGAGCATCCTTCCGGTGGATGAACAAAGTGGTTTTATAATGCTGGAATGCAGAAAAATTATTGGAAGAACAGCGAAGACTAGTTACTTCAATACCATCTTCTGCTGATAACCCACAAAATACTATTTCTAGTAATTTATCAAGCTTCATTTTTATCATTGCACTTCAACATAATTAAGGGCTTTGGTCCCTCGCATGTGATGCCTCAAACATTGAGTGTTTGAGCCATGAACCCCGGGCAATGGATCACTTCCTCTAACTACCAGATACGCGTTGGACCAGTGTTTCCATACTCCGGAGAATTCTGCATGTCAGCATCTGCAAACTCCAATTCGAGTCCTTGGAGTGCAGTTTCATCGATCTGTACGGTATGGGACGTTAACGTGAAGAAATATGGCAAGGCTGGCCGCGAAGATCTTTTCAATTCAATAGATTTATACATTTGAAGCAGTTAGACTTTCTGTCTAACCTTTTCCTAAGGCATTTCGAATGCAGCAAAACTTCTGCAAGTCCTATTTGTTATTTTAAATCGAATCACACTTCTGAAGCCTCCTGAATTCTGATGACGTTTCTTGGCTCCGGTTCCAAGTGTGCTATATCTTTAGACTAATAAAAATTGTCTCGCAAAGTCAACGAGAATCAAAACTTCTCGTTTGTTTGGACCACAGCGTCATTTTTGATGGGTTCGTCAAACAACATATCTCCAATAGAATTTGACAAAATCAATGCTTCCAGAAATATGTGCTCTCAAATTGTGGACGCTCGATTGGGGGCACGTGTATCCTTCTCCCTCCTCCCAATCAGTTTTTCTCAAAACTTTAAGCCAATATCAAATGTTGTTACTCCTGGCAAAGGCTTATCACTACCAAAACAAAACTAAGATTTGACAAACGAAAAATAAGTAGTCCGGCAGGCAGATTAGCAGTTTTTTCTGACAGAGAAAAGAAGACTATTTCTGCCCTAAGAATGGGACTCCTAGACGCGCGATGCTTCTCGACTTACCACATTCTAGTTTCACTGTTAGCCTGAGAAGTTATTACTAAAGGCAAGACCTCGTGCTGCAGTTTCGGAGTATGGCGATCCTTTTTCTAGCAGAAAGAACTGCTTAAAATATGGGTTTCTTCGTCCCAATGCTATCTAACACTCCAAATTGCTTATTTGGTTAGTATGACGGGAATCAATTTGACAATTTTTACCGGCATTTCTCCACCTGCCATTTCCTGGAAGAGGTCTACAATTTCGCTGAATGTTTGGTATGGACAATCCACCTCTCATATGCAAAAATACGTTGGAATAACCACAACATATCAATCTTGTCTAGGCAATACTGGAAACATCCATGCCTGATCAAGGACTTTTTCGAATCACAAATAGATTTCTTATTTTCTGGTGACCCCACTGTATTCTTTTCTCTGCTGTGTTCGTAAATGTCTCTGTGTTGTATACCAAAACAGGCGGTGGATATTATACCTGCAATCACGAAAACCGCTCTTCAGAAGACCGTTTGACATGCAACGGCAACGTCCATTATCCTTGCACATGAGCTGACTGCCTTGAATGTTATTCTTTGCTCGGAGTCTGTGCTCGCCGTCTGTTTGATTTTTGTGGAGAATCACCCTCGACAAGACAAGGATTGATCTGTTATACGTCCAGTGTCTGGTAACAGGATAATGTCTGTTAAGTGACAAAAAAGGATATAGTATAAGTTGCTTATGGTAAAAAACGATGTTTGACGTTTTGTTCAGAAGATTGATTAATAAGAAATCTATCATAATCATCAATGGCACGAGAGCCCAAATCTTGGCTTGCAGATAAATCTTACATAAATCGTATCCCTGTCATGGCCTTGTTCTTCTCTTTATGATATGTTGCGAAGATATTCTCTCAGATTAAAAGTTGATCGAAGTAGAAGATGGATATTAAGACAATTGATTGAATAAAAGTTGGACAACCGCACTCAAAATCGAAATCGGGTCTGGGTTAAAAGAGTACAAATCATCCAAAGACATCATAACTAGTTTCGTAGCGAAACGATCCATTTTAAAATGTATTGAAAGTACGGAAAATTCAATAAATTTATCTAAATTAATCCTTAAACCGAATCGCACTGGTCTCCAGCATTCCTCAACTAGAATATCTCATAGATTTAGTAAGCATTGCCTGCCTGCGGTCATCCGAATATTACATTAGAATTTCTTAGAAGCTCTCAGTCAACACATTCCATGTTGATAGTTAGTTCCATTTTGACAGTTTTTCAATTGTTTTCTAGTTTGTAAGGCATCTAGGTTTAAGTTAATCTAGAATTCATTGATCAAAAAATTAAACTTAGGGGTTTATCAGTTATTAGAACATTGAAAATTTGCAAAGTTTAATAGAAACTAGTAAAGATTTTGTAGAATAATTGAAATCTACATGAAGACGAAAGTAAAACGAAAACATTGTCCTATATTTAAAATGAAAATAGACGTTGAATAACTTCATTTAGATGTAATTCATTTAGATTGAATCTTCCTTTAGTTCTTCTTTCGATCTTACACATCACTGTAGATATAAATTCATTTTTTTGGGTTCGTCGAAATAGTTTCGACACAAACAAAAAACTTTTCACATAGTTCAAACACTCACACGTTTCACCAAGTTGATTTTCCCTTTCTGTTAAATATCGAAAAAGTAATAAGCTAATTTTTATTGTTTCGATTTTTCCTCATATGTATGAAGTGTGTCCTCCCACTCAACATTAGTTTAGACAATAATACCAAATGTTTTATGCACGAGCAAATTTAATGCATTTTTCCAACTAAATTTTCTTAACATAGTTTTAACATTTAAATATTATCTACCCCATTTAGCCGTTGTGCAGTTCTTAGAATGCATGACAGAATTTGGGAATGAATTGAAAATTGTGCAAACGATCGTTTGCTATTGTTTATTTCTTGTTGATGAGCTTTAGCTTAGATTCGAAGATTAACAAATTAAATAATAAGAAATTGCGGTTATTCTAGCCATATGGATTAGTTTTTAATGCCGATTTTGAGACTTACAATTAGCGCTAAATTTTATAAAATTCGAAATCGAATTCGAAAATCGAATTTCGAAATCGAATTTTCGGGTCGAACTTCGAAATTGAATTCTAAAATCTAATCTCGAAGTTGCGTACGGAATTGTCTACCAATGAAATAATCCTATGGCACTTAAATTCGATAATAGGAAGAAAAATGAAACGAGTTTTGAAAATAATTGCAAATCCTCCTCTTTATAATGCACCCAATTTTTCGTAGAGCAGTATTAGTGCTAACTTTTTTGCATGCTTCTAAGTCATTTTAACATTAAAACCCCGTAAACAAATATGACAAAATAAACTCAACCATGCTAGATTATAATAAAACTAAACAAATGATGCAATTAATTCATTAGCATCATCCATAAACATTGAATTTTTACATAAAATTATATTAAATATATCAAATATTTACATTGAACTTATTTACATGGCATTTTAACATTCTTTGCTTGGTCTTTTCTTTTCGATCTTTCTCTTGCGCTTTCTCTGCATCATTCTCGAAAACAAAACAATATAAATTAACATAAAATCAACCAAATAAATCAATATTTATAAAAAAAACCAAAAAAACCAAATAAATACAAAAAATGTCACATGCAAATACCGAAATACATCAACAACAACATCCTGCTCATCATCATGACATTGGCGTTGTGTAAAATTCTAAATCAAAACCACAACAACAATCAAATTAAAAATATTTGCAACTATAATTTGAAACTGATGGCAACTAAACATGGAAATAAACTGAATTTAAAAATCAAAAAAAAAAAAAAAACAAAAAACAAAAAACAAAAAACAAAAACGATAAAACACAAATGATTATTCTGGGATGGAAAACTTGTGTAACGAAACAGAAACAATCGTTTTTCAACTGTCTGCTCGATATGGCAGCACTAGAAAAAGGTGGAGGTGGTTCGCGAACTGGTTCGCTTAGTTTAGAACCAACAAATGAAGCTGTAAATGCACAAACGCACTTACTCCATAATCAACAAAATGGCGGCGGTGGTGATGAGCATTCAAGCTTGGCAGCATTGGCACGACGATCGACCATTAGGAAACGTTCAGTAAGGTAATGTCCTTGTTTTTTTACTATTTTATCACAATTGTTACAATTTCAACCGCTTTTGTTTGTTATCCTGAGCTTAATTTGCCGAGCCTTGAATTCTACACACGCGCAATCTTTAGATCCTTGTCATATTTCAGCCGTTATCCTCTAAGTAATTTGTTCAAATTCGGAAAGAGTGGGGTCTGGTTGGATACAAAATCAGGACTGTACCGAGGTTACTTTTAAAACCTACGCACAATGTAAAGTATTCAAGCAAAATTTTTGAGAAACATTCGTCGAATAGGCATAAATTTATCTATTAAAGGACTTTCCGTCAGTTTCCGATTGCTTTGTAATTTTTAGATCACTTTATTGGCCGAATACTCAGCCGTTAGACACAATCCTTTTGCCTTCTCTTAAGTTTCGCCACACATTTTCGGAGCCTTCTCTTTACTTATTATGGTGGACCCATACACTTGAAAAAACTTAAGATCCTTTCGCATGCAAGAATTTTATTATACTGCAAAGTTGACTATTTAGGGGAGTGTGTCTTACCAACATTTTGAACATACCCAAAACAACCGCAGCTATGTGAAAATTTATTGGATGCCGCTGTTTGAATGAAGCAATTTTCAAGCCTACCCATATAGTTGTAAAAGCCCTCGTATACTGATTCTGTTGAATAATTAGAATATCTAAAATCATTTAACAAAAGCTAAAAAGCCGCTAGTCAATCAACCGACAAGGACACTCCAAAGATCTGTCAGGAAGAGGAGTATGTCTAGTTTGCGCTATCGCATGACACTAATTGGACTCACGTTCACACCTAAGATCTTCATCTTCAGAAACAATCCAAAATCACATCCGTGCTTCCATCATAGAGAGACGAAACCCCAATTTTGCTTTTGGTTTGACGTTAGCATCCACTGCAACTGTCATTCGCACACATGTGACGCGCCAAGATGATCAAGTATGGTTCGCTAAATTGCTAGAGCTGAAACTTTCCTCGTTTTCGCAAACTGCTTCTTCTTTGGACGGATGTCATTCAATGTAATACCTTCAATTGTTTCAACGTTTTCCGGTACGATAATTCCTACGGTTATTCCTGCGTTATTGAATTTTGAAATTTTGAAGTGATGAGTTTTGTTTTCCTGGCAAACTCCTGAAATATAGTACGAGCAGGACTAGATTGCCCGCGGTGTACAAGTTGTAAGCAATTGATAACACCGGCCAAGGTCATATATTTCAAAGATCCTTTATGCCAAACTTTGTCAAAAACTTTGGTTACGGCGAACATAGACTTATTGACTTCGTTTGTTTTACATTTACAGGGCCATACCAAAGGGTTACAGTTTCGTTTCATTCGCTGCTCGGACCTCGACTAGTTAATCTGGAATTCTATATTTTTTCGAGTACCGTTATATTCATCCTGAGCAATGACAACTTACTTCCTACTTTGCAGTTGGATGAGAGACGACTTAAATATCACCAGTTTTCAGGGATTTGTTTTGGTTTCTGAGTAGGTTTGAGTAGCAAGCAAGCTTGACTATTTCAGTTATGAAAGGCGAATTTTAATTTTTGGGAAATCTTCGTCAACGGATATCGCATCCGTAGCCTCAGTGAAGGTATTGACGCCATTGTTTCACTTTAGCATTTTCCAGTATCATTGCCCCTATTCAGATATGTTTTTGTCAAAGTATCTGCTCCGGGAATTTTTTGGTTTGAAGTCTTAAACATGTCCTTCGTACTGAATTCAGTTCTTTAAAGCTTGTCTTCTTGTTTTGGACTCTGAACTCCATCGTGAAGTTTATCTTCTCAAAAGGGCTTTTTTCCATTTCCTCTCTCTCTCTCTATTGCTTTTCCATCTCTGTCAAATTTGGAGCTGGAAGTTTCTGGACATTCTCCGAAAGGTGTTCTGGTTGAGCTGTAGGATTCGCGGAAAACTGTCGCATTGTTCGTTTTGATGCCATTATATGCAGTTTTGAATTGTGTCATCGGAGGTCCTCCAGGCTCCTGTTGCTGTTCCGATACTACTCCTCCCTTGTCATCATAATTGAATTGTTTTATGAACTATATTTCAACAAACAATGTCCAGAATTCTATGAAATTTTGTGCTTACAGTCAGAACGAAGGTCACAACTAGTGCAGGATTAAAAGGGGTCCCTTCTCCCAGCAGGTTTTTCTCTCCACAAAACTCAGACCTTGTTCTTTGCCGAAGATAGTTTTGTGTTTCATCTTGGTATTTGATTTCTTCGACTATGATTAAAGGGCACCTGCAAATATTCAAAAATGTCTCGCGTTTTGTTTTGAGTATTGAAATATCCTTTCATTGCGCGTCGTAAATCTACATTAACATTCAGTATCTTCCATTTTCTGTTGATATTTCGAGATGGTAATCTTTGAAAAATCTGAAATAGAAAAATCCTTTCCTCAGGCAAATGAACCACCAATTTCTATTCTGATCTTCTCTTTTCTTTTTCATTTCAGGAGTAAAAAGGTGATATATCTTGTCGGTAATATGGTTAATGTTTTGCTCAATATGTTTTTTAACCGATATTCTGTTTGTACAATTGTATTAAGTTTTGTAACAGTATAAATTGACTTCTTCTGTATGATAAATGTGTGTTGCTATTCAATGTTTATTCATGTTGACTGAAATTATTTTAAAAATTCAATGAAAATTAGGTTTTCTTTGATTTGAAAAGAAAAAGATATAAGGTATAACAAAAAAAAAATTATAGTTGTCGTTTTTTATATAATTTTTAGTTTCAATGTGTTTGCTTTATTTATTGACATAAGTTATGGAATTGTCCTTAAATTGTAGGCATAGGTTAGGTTGGAAAAGTAAATTTTTCTCGTCGTAATTAACAATGCATAGAGTTGCAAATAAGTTTTATTTTTGTGTTCTTTGTAAGGATTTAGAAAGTTGAAAATTTCAATAACACGTTTTTCAAAATATTCATTCAAGGATAGGAATTCGAATTCCTTTTCATAGACGTAAATGTGTTACTTTGTATACAAATGAAAGTAGTTTTCAAAACCAAGACAAATCTGTAATGCAATTTCTTTCACGCATCATGAGGTGAAAAGATCCTTTTTTGCTGAAAAATTAATTCTATCCTCCTTTGCTAACGACAAAAAGAAATTGCAAAACTTTTTTTCGTAGTTGTTCTTGCGAAATCGATTGAAACTCCCTTTCAAATCACGAAAATATGTGTAGAATTAGAAAAATGTTTTTAAGAATTAATTTCATCAACAAATGTGCAAATGAGGACATTTGAAATTAAATCGAGCTCAAGTGTAATAAGAATCATGTTCAATTAGATTAGTAGTTAATTTTGTTACTGGTAAGTATGAACGATAAAATCCAATGATAAAAAAATTAAAACACCCTTAAACGAACAACGCAAGTTCATCTTTTTGGCATGTTTCTATAACTTTCATTTTCAACGTTTTTTAACTCTTAGAATTTTCAACATTCTTAGATGGTTAGATAGAGCCAACAATTTAACATTGAGATTGTATGCAAATAATTAAGCTAATGGCGCAATATTAATGCAACTTATATGCATATTGCATTCAATTGAGATTTAATCTGGAATCTTTTCGTAAACGTTGCAGTAATTAGTTGAAATTTAAAGCTAAATCAGCTATTTCAAGCGTTTATAAATTAAAATTTCTCATTAGCATGTTGCATGTGAATTAAATTCGTCAATAATATATAAAAAAAAATTTCAACATCATATTCCTCGATCATATTTTGTAAATATTTAAAAATATTCTTTCGCAAGTTTGTTTTTATGATTTGTTTTTTATTTGGGCTTAATCGAAAATTGATATCAACTCATTCTACATTACCACCCCCTTCCCATCACATTGTGCAGTCAAAAAATTTGCTACTACACCAAATTTTTCAGCTCCGTATTCCTTTGTTTCACTTTTTGATTTATTTATTTATAAACGCCATCGCAACTGCAACACGTTGTGTTAGTTATGCAACTAAAATAAATATAGGACAAAAAAAAACAAAACTATTTTCTTTCAAAAAATTGGGTTAATCTATTGCAATAGGTGAAATTAATAAAGTAATACATAGGAAATGTGACAGTATTCTCGTTATGTAGATCATAAGATGTGAATATATTCATATATTGATAAATTTCGGATATATTCTAACTGGTACAGATATCTGTGGATGTCCTTTGTGCATAAATTGCTTGGAAAATTTATTAATTCATGTTAATTACTTTTGTTCTTTCTAAATCGTTCAGATGTTAGATCTGCAGGATGTACCGTCTAGACATCCTTCAACCGAATCATTGACAGGAGATGGACACTTGCATCCAGGGCATGCATACACAAATGGCCACCGGAGGTCACCTAGTTTAAGGTAAGTTTCTCTGCATTAATAATAGGTGTAAGTACTTGGAATCAACACTGAATTGGCCCTCAATGGCATGCAAAGGATAAGTACCTAATTTTTCTCATAACTTGGGCAACACCCGCAAAGAACGCCTCATCTGAACGCACCAACCCCCCCCCTCACCAAAAAAAAACAACTCGCCGAAAGGGGGAGGAGCAAAATAATTGTGATAAGCTCGAATTCCCTTAAAGCAGCTTTTAATTTAACACCTTGATCGCACAAGTCTGATAAGTTTTGTGGGTAATTTTTGGTAAGATTCACCCATTGCAATACACGTGAGGGAGTAGAGGAGGAGGGAAAGCGATTCGAAACATTTTCTTTTCTCAATCCCACCATTGTTAACAAATTTAGACTTTATCCAGAGTATACTGGACACATTCGCTGGATATCCGCCTCAGAAACCATGAGCCATTCAGTTATTACAGGAAACTCGAAGAACCCTCTTTCCAACAATTCCACCCGCCGACAAAGGATGTGAGGTCAATAATGTATGCCTGAATCTACTTAAGCAACTCAAGAGCTATAATTTGACACCTCGTTTGAGCAAATCAAAAGGGGTTCAGATTTTTTGGAAATTTTTTGGAAATTTTTTGGCAAGGCTAGCACACCTAGTGATTTGTTGGAGAATTTTTTAGAGGTCTTCGAAAAGCGATCCTTCTGCCAACCCTAACCACTGACAGGGTGTGAACATGAGATGTCTAATACTTGACAGGCTTTAGGAAAACAAAATCTTTTATGTGACACCTCATTTTCGGAAATCCGTTGAATTTGAAATTTTCGGGGAATTTTTCGGCAAGGCTTACACGTACTAATTTCGAGAGAGAGAGAGAGAGAGGGAGAGGGGGGGGGGGTGGGTTGTAAAACTGAAAAATTTTCTATTATCAACTTTGTACTTCGTTATTGTTGTACATCGTTCTCACATAAAGTCGAAGTGTTTTACGTGAGTCCCTGCCACCATTAGGCCTGACCTCACGGTCTCCACAGACGGGGTTAAAACAATGTGTCAAACACTACCCTTAGAATCTGAGACAAGTCTCAGTCCTAGGTCCCAATTTATTTAAGCTACCTGGATTCCTGAACAAAACTGGTGTGTGCTCAGCACTACTACCTAGCCTTCGAAACCACAACCACCACGTTTCAGCCAAGAATAGGCTCCTCATCCGTGTAGGGGGGTGACAGTAACCTGTCATGGGCCCCCCCCTAACCCGGGGTTCAGATAACCTCTGATCAGGTTGCGCTTTTCTACAGACCGAGAAAAACTTCCTCACACTTCCTCAAAACCCTTCCTCACACCTCGAGTACATGGGGTCGGTACTCCCCAAAGACTGACCAAAGACTGGTAGAACCTAAGTTCTGACCACAAGGCTGGGTTACATCGTTCTCACAGTTCATTGGTGGCGTTTTGGGGGGATAAATAGTTAGTAACCGTGATTAAGAAATGATTTATAACGGTCTGAGGAGCCCTCCATCCCCCGAAGCTATTCACCAACAGAGAGAGAAAATTCATTGTTAAAAGCTTGAACCTGTGTATGTGGAGCAAAGGTTGTTATTAGACACTCACTTCATATTCACAAATTGGAAACGGCTGCAATTTTAAAGATTTTTTTTTTTGGCAACCTCACCGTTGGGATTTTTGGGTGTGGAAAACGTACAAAAAATTTTCTTTTCAGAGTTACGCGCTTTATTTTAATTGTACATTGTTGTCAGAGTACATTGGTATCATTTGGAGATTTTGGTATTTTGGGGAATATGGAGAAGCCCTTTCCGCAAATACTACCCAACAAAATAGGGTTCCAACAGTCCTACTCACCAGCAATTCGTAAATATTTATTGATAATTATTCAAACACGTTGGTTGTCAATTTTTTGGCGGAAAATATCCTTTAAAATGACATCTGTCTCACAACAATCTGGGATGTTTTTTTTTTATTTTGAACATTTTTGAGGAATTTTTCGTTGCAAGGCTAACCCTTTGTTATATTTGGAGGAGAATTATGACAAATCATCTGTTCTCAATTTCGGGGCGATTTCGGGGTCCGTGAACAATTTCCGAGCTGTGTAGGATGCATCTAGCGCTTGCTCATAGTAACGGAAATCAGGTCTGGTTAGTTATCTACAGCATAGTAAGGTAATCCTACAATTAGGGCGGATATGTTTAAATGATGATCCTTATATCAAAATAATGAGAGCTAGAGTGCTGATTTGACGCATCTGTCCAGGCACTGCTTTGTTTTGGAGTGAGGCTTTGTTTTTGGAGTGAGGTGAGAGGAGTGACTTCTCCAACTCCTTTCAGTTGTACGCTTGGTTGTGACTTTTTCAAACATTAACTAAGAAATATATCGACTGGCTTTTATTTATTCCGGCTTGGAAAACTTGGTCGTTATCAGGGAGCTCTGCACGTTGTATCAAGCCATCCATACCTTGCTAAAATATTCAGCATCCTTGTAAAATAGGGATGAAATTTTTTAAAATCTAAAATCTAAAATCACCAAAATTTAAAAAAAAAGTGTTTAGATTTTGGTGATTTCATATGCCGTGGTCTGACGTACGAAAAATCGGCTCAGAAAAAGGAGCCTCAGATGAGATTAAACTGTATAAAATGGACGTTGCGTACAATCGACATGCAGGTGGTAATATGTGAATTAAATATCGATTGAAAATGTCTATATCAAATGAGCGAGAGCATAAGTTATGAATCAGGATCTAACTGTCAAAATCAAAAGGATTTCAAGCCTTCTGCATGGCTAACATAAGAATTTTGTATGGAGATGTGTTGTAAATTTCATCCTCAATAATTTAGTAGCCAAATGTTTATCCTTTTTGTCTCGTTTACTGATGGAAGCGTATTTGCCGTGTCGATGTTAAATCTGTGAGAACTAAATCCAGAGATATTGCTGCGAGAATTGGAAAACGGGGAAAAAGGATGTTTTATTCTGGATTATCATCCACCCTGATGTGGTCAATTTTTCTTTCACGAAACCTTCGAACATTCACATTGACTCTTTATCATTATACTGAACTTTATTCTCCGTTCGTAGAAATTAAGCTGAAAGGAGGAGTTTATGTTTGAAAATTCATGGAAAATTCATTGCGTCGAAAGTTTAAAAATCAATTTTAGAATGAAATTTTCAAAGCTTGTTTCAGTATCCTTAATTTGTGATTTTATTTTCATATTCAAGACGAAACGGATCACCACTCGCTAGATCGCCTAGTCCTAGACGACGCGGTCATTATATGCACCACCACGATATCGGATTTTCCGATACAGTGTCGAATGTCGTCGAAATGGTTAAAGAAAATCGCCATCATCCCGGAAGACATTACGGACCACGATTCGCCCGAGGTATTTATGCATATGACAATCAAAATGGTAAAAGATAATTTTTGTGAATATTGTTCAACAATCAACAACACAAAAACTGAGTACATTTTATTTGAGCCTGAATTTTTAATTGAGTGAATAATTTTGAAATTTTCATTTTTAATATTTTCGTTTTTAACCAACATTTATGTCTACGAAAATTATCATAGGAACTCTCAACATAGTGTTGTGTTCATCATCATTGAATGAGCGTTGTTTGTCACTCTATGCAATTTTGTCGATGTAGTCCTAAGCATGTGTGTGTTTCATTCAACATTACATAAATCTTTTATTGTTTTTTGTTGGGTTTCATATTAACAAGTTGGTCCGCATTTGAAAAAGACAGGTGGTGGCAGAATTTGTGCGAATATATGACAGAGAAGACTCAAGTTCGGGTTTACACTATGAAGAGATCAAATTAAGTCAATTTAAGGCTAGCTCCTGACTCACATCCTGCATTATCGATTAAACTTCGTCAGTTATTGGCCCGAATTCTCCTGCACTACAATATCCAAGCGTTTAATCGTTTTCCACGCATCGATGTAGCACTCATAGGCTGATTTCGTCCTCGAATTTAGTGCATTGATTTTCATTTGAGTATTTTATTTGAATATGTTTTAATTTTAGCACAAATGATAGTGCCCATTTCATTTCTAGAAGTCTTTCTACATGCCATATATTATATACGTAAAGTTATATTTTATCAATTTCATTGTAGCGACCATCTGAAGTGAGGGGGCAACAAGAAATATGTTGCCACACCACTGAAATCTCATATATTATAGTTTGTTTTGTTAAAAATTCAACTTAAAATATTAAAAACTATCAATTATAGTAAACATATGATTTCTAATGAACATCCATGATACATCCAGCTGATAGTTTTGTTACTGCTCAGTTGACATCATTTTGTTATTGTGAAGATATTAAAGTTAAAACAAAACAACAACCAAAAAAAAAAAACATAATCCTTTAGCTTTATCATTAGGAGTTCTTGCAGCTAAATAGAGGATTTTATTGTCATTGTGTTGTTTAATATCAAACGTTAAGTGCAGCTACAATATTAATTCATCTATATAATTACGTCTATCCAATATATCTATCCTTGTTAGTTTAATAGTTTATTTATGAATTCTATATTTGTGAATTTGTATTTGATAAATTGTCATTTTTGTTTCATTTTGTTTTGTTCAAAGAAATGTAATTGTGTGATTATCAATGTGCAAATGTGGCAAAGTTAAAACTAGGATTCATCTTGCCTAAATTTTTGATTTCTCGTTTAATTTTTCGAGATTGTCCTTAGTTTCTTGTCAAAATTGAATTCTATTCAGTTTCGTTATCCAATTCAAAATAAAACATCTATTTATGCATTGTGATTGGATCTAGTGTTAGCTTCTTTTTATATAATATTAAATGCTCAAAAGCTTCATCTTCGATCACGTACATTTTTTTTGAAAGCCACTTTGAAAATTTTGAAACAAAAAAAAAATACCAAAAGAAAAACTAAACTATTAATACTTTGAATCCATTTTTCATTGCAATCTAAATTCTATTTATTTGATTTCAAGTCAAATTAACGAAATATATGCAGAAATAATTTTTAAAAATCAAAGAAAACAAGACCAAATCCAAATATAACGACCTTATTTCTAGCCTGTTGACACCGGAACACGGTACTCATCAAATATCTTTTTCAAATAATTATTTTTATTTTTGATGCTTTATTGGACCTATCAAGCTTTATTCAAGATATTTTCAGAGCTTTCCTACTATTTTTTGTTGAATTTCTCGTGAGTTACTGCTTCAGATAGGATATATGTATTGAAGGACACTAGTGCCACTCAAACTGCATAAGAAAATACAAAATTTACTAAGACGCCAACTGTAACGTCCTCAAGGTTTAGATAAGTAAGAATTCGAAATGCAAATGCTTCATTGTTGGATTAACTGTAACAGGAAAATTAGGATATGTGCAGATTGATCCTTGAATTTACTATTTCTTTTGAAAACAACGAGACCGAATGGTCTTACTCCATGCTATATAAACTGCCATTGCCTGGGATACAGTCATTAAAAGTCCCTTCGGAGAAATAATCAAGATTAAGCGTTGTTCTGACCACAGCGTAATCTTGAAGGTAGACACGATTCTATTTCATTTTATTTTTTTCAAAAAAATCGTTTTGTTCTCTATTTTCAATGTATACATATTCTTGAGGGTAATTCATGCCCCTTCCAATACCCTTAAATCTCGGAAATTACAACCCGAAACCATCGGATAGACAATGAGAAGGCTTGACGTGTTTTAAATAGGAGAGTTTGAAAATAGCTTAAAGTTTTCACTAAATTTCATCTTCACATAGTCCTCAACCAGGTCATGGAAACAAAGTTTTAAAAAATCCTTTAATATTTTGCCCCCTTTGTGTTTAACAAAAACAGAAAAACTGATTTTCAACTACAATTGTTCGGTTTTGTACAAGGATTAAATCAATTACAATCACGATTCAACGATACTCAATGTGATAAATAGATTAGAGAAGAAAAAACGCCTTTTACAAGAGAGAAAACACGGAAGCTATCAAAAAGATGCTAAAAAGTTTTAAGCATTTCTAAATAAATATTAGACATTAATTAGTTGCAATAAGAACGATCAATAGTTTCTTTTCTACTGATTTCTTTTTTCCCGCCTTCTTTTTCCTGCCTTATTGCGAGACTTTCCATGACACTCAAATGACATCTGCATCAAACTTCCTGAATGTCAGTTTTATACCCTATTACCCTTTCGTGCTATGTCCCGATCAACGGCTTGGCGTTTGTTGTTCTACCTTTCTTCTCACTGTTAATCCTTCGCCAAGATGTTCCGTAATTCTCTTCTTCTGCCAAGAAGTATCCTAATTTTTCCTATGGTTAAGGCTTAAGGTTACCCATATAAATTGCTGCAGTATTGGCTACTCTTAATATCTATCTTAAGAGAAGTTTTCTCTTCTCTTCTCTTTGCGAAGTGTCTTTAGCTATACTCTTGCACCCAAGGCTTCCTTATCTGTGTCGGAAAGTTCCTTGTCGACGATTTTTTTTTTTTAAATAATGGAAGGTGACACTTTATTCACCTTCCTTATTAATTATTATTAATATTATTATTATTTATTTAAATATAGTGACACTGAAAATCAGAAATGTTTGTGATTTTCAGGAAATTTTTCTCAATTTTTTGTCTTCTTGATTCCACGGAGACTGAATTGGAAAAGTTTTTTCTTCTTGAACACACACTTGATAGTGTTTGGATTATTGTCAGTGTATCTAGGAAGTGCTCAGAGATATATCTAGACTTGGAAACAGTAATATATTTGGAAATATACGATCAATCGAAGAACTCTCTTTCTGTAAGTCTAACCCGCTAACAGGGTGAGAAAATTCAATAAAGACTATTTAGTCGACTTAAACCAATCCAGATCTTGAATTTGACACCCAATTTTTGCATATCCGAAGCGGTTGAAATTCTCGAAGGACATTTTATGTGAAGTATATTCAAATAAAAATTTGATTTGGCGCCTGATTTTGATTTCACACCATTGTAACGTAGCGTTAGGGATACTCCAGGCAGCAATTAAAAGACATGGGCAAAAATTGACGATTGGCTCCTTCTTCCAATCCTTATCGGTGACGGAGGCTGAATGTTCACAGAATCTGCTTAGGCATAGTTAGAGGTTTAATTTGGCACTTCATTATTTCAAATCGAAGGAGGTTAAGATTCTCGAAATAATTTCTGAGAAGTGAATTTTTGAAGGAAAATTTGTGATCTTTCCTTTCGAAAAACTGTTGCACTTTCTTGCAAATAAATTTAGTTCAGAATTCATATGCCATAAGTCAAGTCATATACCATAAGTCCGAGGTCGAGTATGAAGCTAAATAAGGACTCCAGGGTAGGTCGTGCATTGGTCCAAATTGCATACGTTCGCGGCAGTGGTATCACGGAATTGGTATGCATACATTGCCTTGTTGTCTAATAGGGGCACATTTTTCATCAATTTTCAGCTTTTTTTATCCTAAGCAGCTCTCGCAATTGATCGTGTAAAAAGACGTATTATAATCCTGTTGTGCAGGCAGCATGTTCCTTAAAATGAATCAAAGATAAAGACCTTTCTGAAAGACCATGGTGACCATGAGATCATGAGACCTTTTAAGATAAATTGAGACAATTTGACTTTTTTAAAGAAGAAAATGAGCCATATTTAAGCCGCTGCATTCTCTCTTGCTTTAACTGAGGGTGATTATTCTGAACCAAGTTTCATTGCTTGTGACAATTTAAGCTATGGTTTCTTGTTTTTTCTCTCCACAGTGGTCCTAAAACCCACGCAAAGATTCAACGCTTGTGGTATCGTAGTAGGGTCATCATTCCCAGGACCTATCTGGCACAAACTGTGGTCATCTCAAGATACTGTTTCAGAATGGTGTATTTAGATACTTTAGATCACTCGTGCTGGTTGATTTTACAAAACCAATGTTTTGTGTTGGTGATCTTTTTGATGATCTGATGATTGATGGTGTTCCCAAATGGCTGCCAGGATCGAAGGTTAAGGTAAGATCGTTCGGAAAAGCTTCTCTCTCTCTCTCGCTTGGAAAGGAGTATCGCTTGTAAATCATTTTTGACAACGAGCTGAGTTCTTATGAATTGTTAAAGTTTTTTGTATAATGCCACCCACGTAAATATTCGACGCATGTGAAGTTGTTTTGGCATTCTCGGGACCCATCTTGCACAAGCTGTAATTATCCCAAGACATTGTTGAAGGATGTTTTAGTTGTTGCATTAAATATTTGAACCACTCATGCAAATGGTTTCCTCGAAAAAAAAAAGGTTTTTTATAACGACAATCCATGTGATGATCTCTGGCGCAGTAGCCCCGACAAGCGGTCCAGGCCGAGGGTCCTCTACGAACGAATCGCTCTCTTCGAATCTCCCATTTGCAAACGTTTTGAAAACTTGAAACGGCACTTGAAAACTGCTCCCCCACTATTGGGAGAGGTGTTTTTTTTTAATGAGGGACTTCAACACGCTAGGTTGATAAATTTTGTTTGTACTAGTAGGTATGTTTTTAATCTTTATGTTTAATTGGTGATTATTCAAAAACTGATGATCGAATTAAATAGAAACTGAGCATTTATATTGATAATCATTTGCTGAACAATTTTCTTGCCTCGATAATTATCTCAATCTCCACCAACGCCATTTTTTATAGTTAGGAGTTTTATACATATATTTCTCCGTATTGAAATGTTGCGTCAGACCAAATCTGCTTCGCTTGTATATATGTGTTTCAAATGATGTCCTTGTGTCATGTTTTTTAGAGCTCAGTCTACTAAAGGTTAACTCTTAGTTTTCGTTTTCGTTTTGAATAAAATTATAAAAGTTACCTGGAGCTTTTTACCACGCCGTTAGTAAAAGAAGGGAAAAATTAGGACCAAATTAGAAATAAGAACACAATTGTTTCGAGCAAAGTTAGTGTGTTTTCAACGTTTTCATTTTAAGAAACAGATAAAAATGCTTTTTCTTGTCGCTTTCATGTCATTAGCTGTCAGATAAGGCTTCCCACTGTCAATTGTTATTTTTCCTTCAATAATCCTGTCAACTTTAGACACATTAATTTTGCGTTGCCATGCTCATTCTTTGTATGCGTTTGTGTATTTAAAAGCAAATCAAGGAATAGAGAAGGATAATAATAAGCATGACGTCCTGAATGTTGTCACTAGATTCAGATTTTGAAATTTCTTATATAGCTGTAACAAGAGACTAAGATTTGCTGTCCAAAAGAGTGCTGGAATTCCGGACTCACCATAGGCAACTTTAAGTTGTCTTGAAGGAGCTGGTAGACGTGTACAATTTGGCAAAGTCCAACCAAGGATCTTATGACCTTACTGAAAATCCTTTCATAGGTTCATCCGCAGACACTTCCTTGCATAGTTTGCTGCTGAAAATTTCTTGATTTTTTAAAAATATCCTGCTGGAGTACCGTGTTCCAAGTTAGCTGACGAAGAATTTTTTTTTTTGTGATCTCGTTTGCCTGAATCGCTGTTTTGAACTCAATCAAACTGAATATTTGGTCTGGTTTTGCTTTCTTCCCCCCCGTATTTTATATTTTTCCAATCTATATAATATAGGTTCATGGTCAGCATCGACAAGTCCGGCACGATCGCCATCGCCAGCTCGTTATGGTGGCCATTATCCACGATGTAGGCGAACTCATCTGCCTTATCCCACATATGGGACAACAAGTCTATGTCAAAGATCACGATCGCCAAGTCCCGCTCGACTTCAGGAGATGCGTGAAAGAGATAGACTTGGGATTAATGAAATGGGTACATTATTTCTTTGTTTTATTTTTTGCCAAAGACAAAAACAACCAGACAAAAAATATTATTATCAACAAAAAAAAAATATTAATTAGAAATGAAACAACCAGAAAGACTATCAATCACATTATTCTCTAATTTCAGTTGACTCATCAATTTAATTTGATTTTTATGCTTCATAGTTAACATGAGTATCATAACATATCTATATATATATATATATACTGTTGGATAATTTTACCAAGAGCATTATAAATAATGCCGAAAAAAAAACTAATTTAAAACGTATTTCATTAATATTAAATCGGTGTACATGTTGGTATGTGCACGTTAAAAACGGTGACTGTATAACATGTATCATCTTCATTTCTTATCAGTAAAGAAAAGGAAAACATAAATGAATATGTGATCATGAATAATGTTCTTCAGTTGGTTATTATCCTTTTACTTTACTGACTTTTGTCATTGTTTTCTAATTATTTTTGTACATTTTGCACGTTTTGCACTCTATTATAATCATTACATAAGTAAACTTGAGTGTATACATACGAGTACATTAAAATAGATATAGCAAACGTTTTTAGGACATTTTTTATTTGTTTGTTACACGAAATTTTTTGAATGGATATTAACTATGCAATTTTCGTCCGATATTCCAACACCAACAGGTAGTTCTCACGTTCAGCATAGCTATCCCGTCTTAGCGGCAAGACGTGGAGGTGCTGGTCGAAGATTACCTCCAACGCCTTGTAAACCTTCGACATTACAGTTAAAGCCAACTAATATTAATTTTCCAAAATTAAATGCTAGTCCAACACATGTGAGTACCGATTTCGATACCATATAATCGTCAAGGCCAATGCAAGGAGCTTCCAATCAAAATCGGGATCGAGTATTAACATCCCTGCAACATTTGGATACTTAATACCCCCCAAAAAAAGATTTTCATTTATATTAAATCACGGCAAGGTCCTTTGATAGCAAGCTCCTTGGATTCGAATTCTATGAAAAACTAGGAAAAAATATTTAACAGTCCTGCATACACGTATTTTGTTTAATTTAAACATATGAAGTGAAAATAGAAGAAGAAAAAAAATATGCAAAATGATTTATCATACTAATTTCAAAACACTTTTTTTATTCCTAATTTTTTTTCAAATTCTTATAGACACATCACTCAACACCTCATAGTGTTCACTCGTTGCCACATCATCGTGATTTCCTACGGGATCAAAGAGATTTATACTATAGTAGTAGAGATCGTGAACGGGATCGTGAACGATATAGAGACCGCATGCGTGACTATGATTTACGTTACGATTATCGCGATCGTGAACGTGAATTTTATGAGCGTGAACGCGATCGTGATAGAGAATATGAAAGAGAAAGGTGTGTATATATTCATTCGGATCATTTAAATCAAACAAAATAGAAGAAAAAAGGAAAAACTACCAAGAAATGAAAGAAGAAAAATTATAAATTCCATTTTTCAATGTTATTAGAATGAATGTCCCTATTTTGGAAATTATTAAAGAAATATTGATTGATGAAAGCAGAGGATAGAAATTACACTTGAATCATATTAAGAACGAACTCGCAGCTAAATTTTTTTGTGTAAGGAATCGAGATTTCTAAGGATAGCCCCCTTTTTTTTAATTTTTCGTTTAGAAGAAGAGCCTATAAGGATTAACAAGCATAACAAGGCTATGAACGAAGGGATGATATAAACGCATGAACAAAAATCACGGGAAAAGCTATGCAATTAATAGTCACATCCTATAATCTCTTCTCATTAGGAGCAATATTAAGTAGAATTGAAACTATTCCCACTAACGAATATTGTTCACTAAGTCCTGAACAAAAATCGAAAAAAAACATACTTGTCAATATTTTCCTGATTTTCCAGCATAATCTCCTTTAAGTTCGAGACGCCCCTCCAATTCCTGTAAACCGTCAAAAAACATTATTTTGAAGCCCGTCAAAATAGTCATTGGTTTGCTCACCGACTTTCTCTTTTGAAATAAACCGTTTTGAGCCCTCCACTTTAAAAGATTAGGAATGAAAAAAGTTACTGCAAGGCAAATCTAATAAATCTGAGGGATGGTCCATCAATTTGAAGTTTAGTTGCATCATTTAGGGACGTTTCACATGTGTTCACTAGTGCGTCCTCTTGATGTACGGAAAGGTTTTTTTGTCGGCTGAATGAGGTCCTTATTCCGATATTTCGAATAAAAACGCACGTCTTTCAAACGAATTTTGGAATTCTCTTTGGATGAATAAATGTTCTCTAGATTTTGTGAAAAATAAGAACACTCTCCTCCAAAAATGCATCGTTTGAGTAGTTTATGATGCTCTCCACTCTATCTTCAATTTACAATGAACTTACTTGCCCTCCTTCATTTGAAATTATGCATACATCAGCTAGAAAGTAGAGGAAATAGTCTGGGTAACTGACTTTCACCTGTACATTTCACGTTTTTTGATTTCGCATTACCTTCAATTACAAAAAATCGCTTGAAGTCATACCAATCCCCTTGAGTAGTTCCCTATCTATGATCTCTATTGAGAAGCAGTTATCAAATTCTATCAAGCCTCGTTTCAGCTACTCACCTTAAATATTCCTCGACTTTCTTGTTCCCTAGACCTCAGTGGTTCTACTGACTGGCGCCATAGTGTAGCTCATTGTCAGCCTTGTCACTTCCAACAAATTTTCAATCTAATGGGATTGGACTGGATGTAATCGAATTTTGTTTGTATTAAAAAGAATTATGTAAGTTTTACTCATATTTTTTATCAAAAATAAAACTCTATAGCCCTTAATTAAAACCCCAAAATACAAGAAACACTTAAATAAAAGCACTGCAAAACACCTTTATACAAAAATCCCAACTAACTGCCTCTCTTTCTTCCAACTGCCTTTGAGAGTGTTTGCCTTCTTTAGTGATTACTCGATGGTAGCGCTAGTACTTATGGGGTGTAGAAATTAGAATGAGAAACAAATAACCTAGGTAGCAAATACTACAAACTCATGTATAGCAGAGAGTGGGACAAATTGACTAATAAGACAAATTTGTTTCCCATTTTCTATGTGATAAGTTCATGATATTGCAACCGCCATAGTTGTCCATTGTGACATTTGGCATTTTTGACAGTTATGTTTCTTATTAGAAAATGACCGTTACAAGAATTGCCAAAAACAAATTTACGGGAGCGATTTTTTTCAAAATAAAGGGACGATATTCAAAAACAAGCGTGAAAATTTGAATCCTTCAGGGGGTACGCATCTGGATTGGTTATATCGGTGTTTTGCTGTGATATTCATGGTCTTCTATTAGAATGACGATTATTTAAATCAAATTAAAAATGGGTTAAAAAGCGATTTTCATTGGCCATCTTAGGGTTCTTGTCAAATGAAAATATTAAGTTGAATTGTAAGGAATACGACGACACGTTTTCTCGACGCATTTATGTGGATGATAGCCCGAAAAAATGAAATATTAACGAAAATTTCTGAAAAGATATTTCAGGAAACCTCGATTTGGAGTCTATTCTTCGGCCAAAAATGAAAAATTTTCGTCCTCTGCTTTCAACATAAATAAATTTTATATATATTGACGTTAATACAATATTTGATTTAATTTCATTTTCAAAGAAAGAAAAAAAAATGCAAATATTCCACACTAACCTAACACTTAATTTTCTTTATATTTTTATTCCTCCACTTTACCAACCAAAAAAAAAAAACCAAAATCAACCCAAAAAACCAAAAAATACCCTAAAATAAAGACTGGAATACATAGCACCACTGTCGTTCGAACAGGCGCTTGCTATGGGCCGAACAGGTCGAGTACTTCCATCACCTGTTCTGAATGGCTACAAGCCAAAGGGTGGACTTTACACAAGGCACTCGGACTCCGACGAAGAAGACTGGTGCTAGCAAAGGCTTTGACTACGACGGGATCGTAGGGAACAGATCTGGGTATGATAATGATGGAAGTTATTTGGATTTCTTTTATCCACTTCATAAATACAAACAATACTACGATTTTGATATTCAATGTGAATATATATGATAATAATAAAAAAGGATACATAATAGCAAAAAAGAAAAACAACCTTAAAAACTGTACACAGAAGAAAGCTTTAATATAAACTATGTTTGATGTTTAACGCTTTGTTATCTGAAGAACTCGAGTCCTTAATGTAAAAAAAAAAAACAAAACAGCAAACGCAAAAATTGATCACCGAAGGATGGAGCTAACGCGAGTCCATCTTATGAAAAAGCTGTTTTATGCGTTAATTAAGAATAACAGCAACAACAACAACAACAAATAAATGAAAAACGACAGAACAGGAGATCCTTTTTGCTTCTATCTATGTTAGAAATTAGTTTAAAACAATTGTTGATATCCTCGACAACTTGCCATTTTCTGAGATACAAATAAAAATAAATAAAATATTCTATGATAATTGTAAAATTGCGAATTTTATAAAATGTTTTAGGATTCTAAATTTTATCAAGCTTTGTTAATAAATGAAACCATATATGGCTTGCGTTCATAACAAATAGTTTAATAAGTTCAAAGTTGCGGAATAAAAGCGGGCAAATAGAATGGCAAGCACTGGAAATAGTTGAAATGGAAAAAAATGAAAGAAATATTCACGATAACTTCAAATTTACCACGACCTAGTGAATGAAAAGTTTTATTTATCACATACGCCACTAAATGTCTCATTATTACATGTGATCTGTTTTAAATAGCCGTTAATATTTTAAAAATTTTTAAGGTCCGAGTACGTTAAGCCCAATTTATGTTAGGAGATCTAACATACGGGAAGAAATTGTTACTAAGCCGTTACAAATTCAAATATTTTAAAGGACGCGTCACACTTGAATGCTTATAAAACTGAATTTTATTAAATTATTAATTGCGGTTGGCATTTGAAAATAAATGGTTTTAATGAGATTGTTAATAGTTTAATAGTTCTGATTGCAATCTGATTGTAGTAAATTAATTTTGGCTGGAAAGATCTTGCAAATATTCTGTTGATATTTTAATTTTCTCCATCGAGAACAATAAGGCTGTCAGAAATTGGCTTTCGATTCTTAGTATCAAAATTTTTTGAATGAAATAATGTCAGTACATAAAGACTTGCAAGTCATACGAATCTTCTGTCCTTGCCAGAAGATTCTCTCGAACACTCAACGTAAGGCTTTAACAGACCAACTGAGGTATCTGACGAAGAAATTCGTGGCATAGCGTAATAAAAGGCGATTGAAACTCCAACCAAAAGCGTTTAAACGAACCAGCAATCATACTGTCAAAAGTTTGCTTGTAGAAAGAGAGAGAAAATTCGAAAGTACATTTATAGTTGTATAAGTACATTGTTTGGTTTTGTTTTCTCCTATTTTGAAAATGTTATTCTTAACAAGACGAAATAATGAGAATGAACTGCGGCTGTTCTAACATATCTGGTATGCTTGAGAGTTGAATTAACATCCAACAACAAGGACTATGAAAACATCGGTTGACTGTAACGCATCTTATAGTGATGGTTCCTAGCATCCACGTTAAAATTGAAAAAAGTCACCAAATTGAAGCTATTTTTGCTGATTTTGCCAAAAAGTTTCAATCTTGTCAGGCGAAAAATAATGATTAAATAGAGTACATAGTTCAATTGTTCATGATACGTTGACTGGTTTCATAACCAAAGTCACCAAGATCGCATCTAAAACGTCCTATTTCAAGGTTTTGTGTCAGAAAAACAGAAATGTTTACTCTTTTCATCAAGAAGGTAAAGCTCTTTTTGCAAAGTGGTCTTCATTACGTGATGCCTTCAACCGTCTGCGGTTTTGATAGTAAATATGAATAGTGATTTAATATCCTCGTCAATCGAATGCAACGGATACATCCTGGGACTTCCCACTTGTCTTCATCACTTATTTTATTTTTTGGTTGGTGACCTCTCTCAAGCTAACTCCTTCCGGGTTACCCTGAGAATATATTTTGGAAGTAAAACAAGTCAGCATCCTTTGGGTGTACCTGCTAATACTTCTCCTGGTAATATGTCCTTCAACCTAGAAAAGTAAAAGTAAAAAAGCCTAGAATAGTAGTTGTAACTCATTCATCGCTTCCACGCTCCTATTTTTTTATAGCCATGAGAATTATAGGCTCGTTAGAACAATCCTACTGGAAAATATCTATTCTGGTGTACCGCAAAGTAACCACTTTAGTCCATTTTTTTAATATCTCCGTAGTGCTGGATGTCCTTTTCTCTTTCCATGCTGATGATTTCATGCTTCATGATATTACGTCGGGTCTCAAAAATGCGTTTTTTTTGTGAAAGGTGGAAATAAAACTCCTGCGAATTAATGAATTCGAGAAGCAAGTGTGTTTTGGCATACCTTATCTATTGTTGCTGTTATATCTTAAAAACTAAATAAAAAAGAACACCTGAGCACCAATACTTGTACTTCTACTTAACTGAATAAGGGACCATTCCAGGCTCGGTCTTCAGCAGCATTTATCATCTAAACCACCATCAACCACACCAAAGGGAATGTATTATAGTCCTTGATGTAAGTGTAAAAAATATTTTCGAAATATAAGGTTTTTCAAGAGGTTTCGACTTTATCAAGTGTATCTCTAAAGGATTTCAGATCAAATGGGTGACAGCAACGATAAAATCTTCGTAAGAATAATGAATTTTTGATAACGCTGCACTACTGTTAGCTAGACCCATCTTTGATACCTACATACACAGGTGTTGGTCTGCGCGAAACCAGTTCGTCCTGTTTTCGTAAGGATCCGTGGAATTTATCAATCGATTTCGTATCCTGAATATTGGGTCATGTACCTGTTGATGAACTATATATGACTACCTATGAATCCTTTGGATTTGATGTCCTGAGAGGCACTGTAACCAGACCATTTCCAACAAGTGGTAGTTAAATGACGTATTAACGAGGGAATCGCTGGCTAAGGAGCACCTTTGCTGACTTCACGGCAATAATGAGCCGACAGAAAAGATGATGCAAAATTTATGCTTATTAAGTGATTGCGTTTCAACGTCCTTTTATTGAAAACAATAACCTTACTTCTTTTGTTCTGATCAACCCTAGGATAGAATTAGATTTATGTTTTCTAGTCTTGGATTTTTTTAGCTTTTTGTGTTATATATTTAGATTGCGAGTTTAGTACGATGACTACCTATCATTATTAACGTATTAGGATAGATATATAGATTTGGATAGTAGGGGACATGTTTGGTTAGTTGTCTGATAGTTTTGGCTTCAGTTTATCATTTTCAAATCGATTGCAACTTCTGACACCTATTTCTTCTCGTATACTATGTCGATTTCGACACAATTTCGGGTTTTGCAAAAACATTTGAGTTTGTTGGAAGGGTTTTTTTTCGGAATTTTTCAGGTTTCTCACTTGATTGAATATATCAACGAAGAATAGATTAATTAAAGCAAGACTATTTCAATACGATTGCACATTTCAGAATGTCACATCAGTAGAAAATGAACGCTTAAATAATAATTTATTTCCAATATAAATAATGAATGGTATAGTACGATAGTAGTTATTGTCAGATATTGAAAGATGTTGTCTTAGGGTCTGTTCCTTCAAAAGCGATGAAAATATTATGAATAATGTGTAGATGATTAGCAAATGTAAGATCTTTGTCCAAAACAACTAACGAAATGGCAAAAAATAAACAAATAAATTAACTGATAAGCGCGACTGAAAAAAAGCGAAAAAAAAACAAAAGAAAATATCTACAATGAATTTGAAATATTTCCGAAACTATTATTCGGTTGAACGTAATGTCTTTTGTAACAGAAAAAGCATAAATACAAAACAGATTAAATTAAGATCTGATGGATTGGTGTACGTTGAAGGACGCAACAAGAAATACAAAAGATATGGAAAAATCTCAGAAATATTAAAATTCGTTAAACGGGAGACAAAACGATAGGTGTTTGCAACTGGAATAATGCAATATGCAATCAAATAATGAAAAAAAAAGAATAAATAAAACGCAACACGACTAATAAAAGACGACGTCAACAAGAGCTCCAGACTAGCCGAATCTTATTTAAAGTTATGATTTCTAATACTATTTAACACGAAATCCAAGATTAAAATAAAAAAAAAAAAAAAAACAGAAACTTAGTTAAATTGAATCTAATTACAGAGAAAAAATTGCAAAAAAAAAAGAAAATATTTCATACTTAAATTTTTAATAAGCTAGAAAAAATGATGATATACATTTAAGAGTAAGATTAAAACTAACTAATAACGAAATCATAAATATAAAATAAAAATCTCTAGAAACAAGCGTACTTAATCCTGTAAATTATTATACATAAAACAAAAACAAACACTATTCTTAGACGTAAATATAATTTAACACCTGCCTTCGTAAATATATTTGACTTAACAACAGCATTAAAGTAATATGAAAGACATGGAACAAAATTCTTAGAAATCCCAAGACATTTAGAAGAAGAAGAAGATGACGGTTTGTAAAATAATAATAAATTGAAAAAATAACTAGAAAGAAAGTGTTTTTAACAAAAAAATGCATGGATCTTTGACCCAAACAAATAAAAAAATTAATGAATTAAATGTAAAAACCAACAACACATATATGAGTAAACGCGAAAAAAAATTAGATATTGATTAAATAATAAATTTCATACCATCTAAATAGAAACAAATCGAAGTAAAAAGCAACATTCAATGTGCATGTCTGTAAAATAAAGTTTATGAAATTACTCATACCCTTAAATATAATGTAATTCACTTGCTATTTAAACTCTCCTCTCTAAATTAACAATGAAAGAACGACAGAACTTACTAATCCGAACATCATCCACAAATCCATTTATACAGGAACTCAATGCGAATAATTTTGAATGACAGGACGATAAAAATTCTTTAGAAACAAATAATCAAATTGTAAAAAGCCGATTTCACTCACACATTGAGCAAATAATTCCATAGTAATATTAAAATAACTAATTGACTAATAATTTTTTTTCATCAATAAATTCTCAAATATATAGTTCATCGAATTCGCGCTTTAATATAATTAATACAAGAAAATGAGCAGAAAAATTGGTGAAAATCAGAGAAGCAAATAATAAAAAAAAATCTTTAAAAAAATAGAAAAAACGATTCGTGAAAAATCAAAAAAAAAAAAACAACAATTAACTTATTTTCGAAAATGTGACAGCTACTTGTTATTTAAATAAAAAACAAGAGACAAGCAAATAACCGCAGATTGGTGTGAATTAAAAACCAAAATAAAAGTTGATGAAACGTGTTAGAGATGTACTGACACAATTAGAAAATATCGCAACAAACAATGACTCGAAACCGAAATAAGTTCTTTAAAATTTGTGCAAGGATAGACAAATCTATTACCATATAGTCATTATAAATCTCTTTAAGAACACATTCGACATTTGTACATAGAAATTCCTGCCCTAAATAAATCTCCCATCTTCCCCATTTTTTCGTAATCTGTCGTTGCACAAATCGAATTCTTATTAAAAACAAACTGAATAAAATAAAGATACAAAAAAAAAATTTAATCAACTTCTTACATCAACGCAAATATGGACGCAACTTTTATACAAGCTATTCGTTTACCGAAATTTCCAATTCTTTTCGAATACATTCAATGATTTTGTCTTGACATTCGTAGAGCCATGAACAAACGAGAAGTACGTTACGATATGAGTAGAAAAAGGAAGAATATGAAAAAAAAAAAAAGATAAAATATATAACTGCCAGTCTACGATTTTTTTATTCAGAAAACACAAGAAAAAACTGAAACATAGTAAGGAGAAATAAATTAAAGTAAATGAAAGAAAAGAAAATAAAAAATTACCAGCAAACATAATGTTTGCGCTCCAAGCTGTAATATATTTCGATAGATAAATAAATTTAAAAACAAAAATAAACATAAAATAATAGCTATTAATACCCATTGAAACCAATTTAGGATGATAAAATTTATAGATTCCTTAGATCTGATTTTCATTCTTTCGCATAAACGTTTAAAACAAATTCAAAAGCTAGTTTAACGGAGACCATTGATCTAAGATGAAAAAGAACCCCATTAGACGTTTGGTAAATTCAAATCATAACCGTCACCATGAACTCACTACACATATGCCATTGGTTCCCTTTATTGAAATTCAAACGAAAAAAAAAAAAAATCAAATTCTAGCTGGGCCAATTCATGCGAACTTCTTAACAAACGATCAAACTGTTTTTCAGTTGTATCAAATTTAAAATGGAAATTTATTTTAAATTTAAAAAACCCATTTTATGATAAATTTAGACTAAACAAATTCACACCCACCCACAGTTCTGTTTCTTACTTCAAAATTCTTTCTCAGAATTCGTAGTCACTTCCCCTCTTCTGATTCGAAAGCAAAAAGAAAAAAAAACGGAACAATTGACGTTTCCGACTATTTTACTTGTTTTGGAAATGCATGGAAATCTATTCACAGCCACATTTACATGACACAACTACAAGGCATTAAAAACATGTAACAATTTAAATGACAACTAAAAACCACATACACATTTAACGAAAATGTAAATACATTTTTCTGTGATATGAATATTATAATATATATATAAAAACATGATAAATTGATAAAAAAATTTGAAATAAAAACTTATATATATACATATATATATATATAAAAATAAAATATGAAAAAAACCTAAAATAAAAATCTACAGAATCCAAAAACAATATTAAAACAAAGCAAAAGCATAAGTAATATTCACAATATACATACTATTAAAAATGACAATTTTTCATATAATAAAACCGATAAAACGAGCTGACTTAAAAATAAATAAAACAACAAAAAAAAAAACATATAAGTAAATTTGTTCGTGTATAAATCTTTTCATAATTTACTGACATACAACAACAACAACATCAACAAGAGCAAGCAGAAGAACAAAAAAAGAGAAATGATCAAGTTTAACGGCATACAGTATAACTTAGCTACATTAACATACAGCAAAACAACACTACACCCTGTAACATTGTAAAATTAATACGACGAAAAGCAAAAAAACAAATAAATATACATTAAAAACTAAACATTCAGCCAATCCCGTCCCCATCCCCGATATAAGCAAGTGAACCCTGGAAACATGCGAATAGAGAGAAAGAGAGAGAAAACAGAAAAAACATTCCGATGATATTTGCCAATGTATAATATCTTGTCAATGTACTTGTTGCAGTGGTCAAACAAATTCAAACGGCAGTTTACACATTCTTATAGAAAAGTATTGAAGAAAATCATTGTGAGTAAGAAAATCCAAAAAAAAAAAAAACAAAAAACATTGTCAGATATATACACAAGGACTTTCACAGTATAACACAGTCATTTCGCTATGTTCAAAAGCTAATGAATTTTGGCAGCATACTTGACGTGAAGCAAATGAGTAAAGATAAACTGGAAATAGGAACAGATGAAAATATAGAAACAAAAAAATGTGAAGCAAAAAATTAAGAAAATATTAAAAAAAAAAAACATAACAACCAAACTGCAACAAAACAAAACATACAACAAATAATTCGTTTTGTGCTTTGAAATAATTTTTCATTATTGTTTGTACATTAATTTTTCAAACATGGAAAAAGAAAAAAAAAATGTGGAAAATTTTCAAAATATTGAATTCATAATATAAAATCGAAAAAAAATATAAAATTTGCGTTTTTAAATTTTCAGCAGTTGAAATGATCACAAGATATTAGTGGAAATATAAAGGGACTTTCATTAAGATTGAAACTTTTTGAAATTTGAAAAAAAAAACAGGACATAAGTCCCACTATCAAAATACGTAACGATTTATTTTGAAGATTAGGATACTGCACTTGTGTCTTGTTCAAAACGTCTTTTAAATGTCTCTTACACTGACAAACATAGTGGATGCAACTGTCAATTACTCGGTTTGACATAAGTTTCGAATTTTCTGCCAATGGGGTAACGTTTGTGCACCTTCAACTGTTCCAAAATACAGTGCGTTGTCATCATATAACTTTGTGAAGATGTCGCCGTAAAGAAATAACCCACGAGTGTGACCTCAGATGACCACAGCAGCCAGACCCAACAAGTCGTGTTGTATCAGGATCAGATGTTAGCCACTAAGTGCCATCCTACTTGAAATATATATTTTCAATAATTATGATCTGAACTCTGCGTGTATTTTCCCAAGTTTGACACTCCCAAACTATCGTTCATTTTTTGATTTTGATCCCCAAAAAGGCTTTGTCGGCTCAGAAAATAATTGACACTGAAAAAGGGAGCAACTTACTCCTGAAATAAATATATCCTTACAAAAAATTTCAACAATGAATTGAAACCGGATCTGAAAAACAATCGGCCTATGTGATTCCAGTTATGTTCCCGGTATTCCAAATCTAGCTTTCGGTCAGTGGATGTTCCAGGAATTCTTTGGAAACTCGAAATCCTTGAATTATGAAAATTGCAATTATCTCCTTGAGATTTAGCACGCTGTTGGGACGATGTGATCGTTACGGCTCTCGAAATTCCGAGCTTTGAAAGAGAGTTTGCAAAGAAAATGAATCTTTTCTTCCCTTTTTCATAAGGCGAAAGAGGTCCTGATAAAGCTGGCCAATAATTAACAATCAGGAGCTGTACGATTTTCTATTAACGAGACAGAGGTTACCAGCATTCTAACATCCGGAAGCTGCTATGGGTCGGTGACCACATACTGCGGATGAAGCAGGAGTGGATAACAAGGAAGGTATTCAAGGATGAGGGTTGAAGAACAGGAAAATCCCCAGAAAGTGCCTGTCACACCCATGATTTTCCGGTTGGAAAAAGCGGTCGATGTACCGAGACTGATGGAGACTGATGGCATTATACAAAAATGTATAAATGAGAGGCCTCAGAGGGACTGCTACTAAATGTTTTTGTGCCCAGGCCTTGATTAAAAATTATTCTGTTGTGGATTTTTATTACTTTTGTTTTGATAGGAATAGTGTCCTTCACATCGTCGTAGGGGTATAAAAAGAAACCAACAAAATAAAAGTTATAAATCAAGTTGCAGTCTCTGCTTTCTGCATATTAAGCCGCCCACATACTCCGATAATCATTGCAAACAATTTTGAATCCTTGATTGAAACGGCTTTGTTCAAGTTTATGGGAAAACTTGCACAATGTAATTATAATTTAAGTGCCATCATCAACAGTCTCTCCATCGAAACGTTTCACTCTCGCAAATTAAATGACTCGAACACACCCTCAATAGCATGCTATCTGCCCACTTGAATCGTTCGAATGTTGCGCTACCCCGGATGCAGTTATTCCAATGACCAAATGGCTTCCGTCCTTCTGCCGGGCAAAAGGCAAACAGGATACAGCTGTTTGGTGGCAATAGTAGCATCGACAACAGATAAAGGCATAGAAACGTGTCAGTAAAATGATGATCCGATTCGCATACGCAACCAAACACGTTCACATATTTTTTCAATATGTTACGTTTCCCGGTCAATGGAAGGAAAACGTGGAAAAGGCGCATGTCTAGCTGACATTCATCGATTTTTCCAAATGTAGGGAAAGTCATATTTAAGGGTTGAGCACGTGTAAGGTATCGGAGCACAGTTGAGTGTATGAACAAATGTTGATAAAATTAGGCGTGAATAAAAATCTTTAAAGGACATGGAGTGATGGTTGAGCCCACATATTGTCACTATCTTACACGAGAGGATGCGCTGAAGAGTACCGAAGGGAAGGACACCGACTAGGTATTTCATGAAGCAATTGGTAAGGTTTGCAATAGGCGTCTAGGATAATCGCGACTACAGGCAAAATTATCTTTTGTCGTGTGCCAACCCTCGATAAGGACTCGACCCTCCTTCTGACGGGAACGGGCAATCCACAATCCAAAAACAAGTTAGTACAGCAGTGGAAAAAAAAGATACTGATTATATTCACCAGTGGTTACGGTTAGATTCTTGGTGTATGAACGTCCTTCCTTACCGGCTTAAGGAAGTCCTTTTTTCTTCGGGTATTAATTAAAAGTTTTCAGCCGTGACCATCCGCCTGTGACCGCGATCTGCAAAATGAAAAAGGAAAATGTGAAAACATGAAAATTCCGTGATTAGGATAATGATTGGTGAAAGTGTTGCGTTGCATAGATTTGGGTGGTAGCTGGTGTATGCCAATGAGCCAGCTGTACTCTATCCTGTGTGTATATTTACGTGATTAGTGTTTCCAAACGATTTTTATTGTACGTTGTGTTGTTTGTTTACGAGCAAAAGCTATAAAAATGAACTTGACGACATTCCTTTTGTTTGGCTTGATGTCGCTCATCATTGGTGCCGTGCTCATGATTTTGCTACAATATTATTTTTTCATCAAATATGGTAATATGCCGGATGAGTCCTTAGAGCAGAGAGATGTCAATGAGAGATACAATCTACCTGAAGTGAGTAAATAATTTATTTACCTTTTCGTTATGATTAAATTATTTACAATTAATCAATACAAAATTTTCTTTTCGTTTTCGATTTTTAACAGAATATTATGAACAGTATAAAATCGTCCGATACGGAAAGCAAATCACCAATTGTTGCAATGAATCTTGTCATGCAATTTCTTTTCCACGAACTGAAAAACTCCAACAGAGTTCGAAAGTGGTTTTATCGCAAACTTTCACTAGAACTAGATGAACTGATATCCAAAACAACAACCGGCAAGCTATTTGACAAGTTGACGGTGAGTTAAAATAGGTTTTATATATAGTAAGGAAACATAAACAAACGTTGAAAAGAGCGAGGGCAGGATTCATACGTTGGGACAGTTCATTTGTGCTGGATTTCTCCGAAGTTTTGAAATTCTTTATTTCAGTTCTTGTTTTTCATTTACTAACTTTGAACAAGGATATGAAATCCTTTTAAATATTTACTATGCTCTCAGAATTCATAAGGAAGGGGGACTAAATCAACACACGAATAACAAAAACTGCTCGCTCAGTTTTCTTGCAAGGAATTCTAACTCACGAAATAGGTAGGCGGTCGGATTTCGGCAGTAGGTGCCGATTCATGTCAATGAGAAGACTGTAATCCTTAGCCTCACTAATATAAGCTGAATATTGTCGGAGTAAAATGCCACTGACCACCCTTCCCCCCGATCCTATCCGTGAGCTTCAAGTGAAAAAATCCCTCAATAGTGCTTTCATTTTTATTTCGAAACTGAAGTATCGTACTTTTAACTAACAACTTGCCTTATCTGTACACAGATACCAAACGTCTGCCTTATAACAGAAGAGTGCACCCTGGTATATTTCCGACAGTTGATGTATTACGCCAAGTATCCTGGAATCAACAGGTCCAAGACTATTTTCTGTACCTCTACTAGGAAGTTCCCCGGACTTTTTTTGAATACTGTAGCCATTATACCAACCATTAATTTATTTCTTGACCGTACGAATTCATGAGGAAAGACTCTTTGACAAGTAGTCCATGAAATCTAGAAAGCGGAAGGAATACCAAAACACAAAATTATGCATTTGATGGTACATGTCTTTGGTGTGATTTTCTTGTTGGTGGGTTATGGGCTCCTGTTACTTTAACTGAAATTTCCTCGTTTTTGGCCATGAGATCCTCCGGAGAAGAATGCCATCTAGCAAGGAAGAACCATAGCAGCTCTAGCAGAAGTCTTTGGTGTGATTTTCTTCTTATTGGGTTATGCGCTCCTGTTACTTTAACCGAAAATTCGTCCTTTCTGGCCACGTTATCCTCCGCAGAAGAATGCCACTTACCAAGGAAGGCCTCTAGCAACACAAGTACATGTCTTTGATGTGATTTTCTTGTTGGTGGGTTATGGGCTCCTGTTACTTTGACTGAAATTTCATCCTTTTTGGCCACGAGATCCTCCGGAGAAGAATGCCACTTACCAAGGAAGGCCTCTAGCAACACAAGTACATGTCTTTGATGTGATTTTCTTGTTGGTGGGTTATGGGCTCCTGTTACTTTAACTGAAATTTCTTCCTTTTTGGCCACGAGATCCTCCGGAGAAGAATGCCACTTACCAATGAAGGCCTCTAGCAACACAAGTACATGTCTTTGATGTGATTTTCTTGTTGGTGGGTTATGGGCTCCTGTTACTTTAACTGAAATTTCTTCCTTTTTGGCCACGAGATCCTCCGGAGAAGAATGCCATCTAGCAAGGAAGAACCATAGCAGCTCAAGCAAAAGTCTTTGGTGTGATTTTCTTCTTATTGGGTTATGCGCTCCTGTTACTTCAACCGAAAATTCGTCTTTTCTGGCCACGTTATCCTCCGCAGAAGAATGCCACTTACCAAGGAAGGCCTCTAGCAACACAAGTACATGTCTTTGATGTGATTTTCTTGTTGGTGGGTTATGGGCTCCTGTTACTTTAACTGAAATTTCTTCCTTTTTGGCCACGAGATCCTCCGGAGAAGAATTCCATCTAACAAGGAAGAACCATAGCAGCTGTAGCAAAAGTCGTTGGTGTGATTTTCTTCTTATTGGGTTATGCGCTCCTGTTACTTTAACCGAAAATTCGTCTTTTCTGGCCACGTTATCCTCCGCAGAAGAATGCCACTTACCAAGGAAGGCCTCTAGCAACACAAGTACATGTCTTTGATGTGATTTTCTTGTTGGTGGGTTATGGGCTCCTGTTACTTTAACTGAAATTTCTTCCTTTTTGGCCACGAGATCCTCCGGAGAAGAATTCCAGCTAACAAGGAAGAACCATAGCAGCTCTAGCAAAAGTCGTTGGTGTGATTTTCTTCTTATTGGGTTATGCGCTCCTGTTACTTTAACCGAAAATTCGTCTTTTCTGGCCACGTTATCCTCCGCAGAAGAATGCCACTTACCAAGGAAGGTCCCTAGCAGCTCAAGTACATGTCTTTGATGTGATTTTCTTGTTGAACGGTTATGGGCTCCTGTTACTTTAACTGAAATTTCTTCCTTTTTGGCCACGACATCCTCCGGAGAAGAATTCCATCTAACAAGGAAGAACCATAGCAGCTCAAGCAAAAGTCTTTGGTGTGATTTTCTTCTTATTGGGTTATGCGCTCCTGTTACTTCAACCGAAAATTCGTCTTTTATGGCCACGTTATCCTCCGCAGAAGAATGCCACTTACCAAGGAAGGCCTCTAGCAACACAAGTACATGTCTTTGATGTGATTTTCTTGTTGGTGGGTTATGGGCTCCTGTTACTTTAACTGAAATTTCTTCCTTTTTGGCCACGACATCCTCCGGAGAAGAATGCCATCTAGCAAGGAAGAACCATAGCAGCTCAAGCAAAAGTCTTTGGTGTGATTTTCTTCTTATTGGGTAATGCGCTCCTGTTACTTCAACCGAAAATTCGTCTTTTCTGGCCACTTTATCCTCCGCAGAAGAATGCCACTTACCAAGGAAGGTCTCTGGCAGCTCAAGTACATGTCTTTGATGTGATTTTCTTGTTGGTGGGTTATGGGCTCCTGTTACTTTAACTGAAATTTCTTCCTTTTTGGCCACGAGATCCTCCGGAGAAGAATGCCATCTAGCAAGGAAGAACCATAGCAGCTCAAGTACATGTCTTTGATGTGATTTTCTTGTTGGTGAGTTATGGGCTCCTGTTACTTTAACTGAAATTTCTTCCTTTTTGGCCACGAGATCCTCCGGAGAAGAATTCCATCTAACAAGGAAGAACTATAGCAGCTCTAGCAAAAGTCTTTGGTGTGATTTTCTTCATATTGGGTTATGCGCTCCTGTTACTTTAACCGAAAATTCGTCTTTTCTGGCCACGTTATCCTCCGCAGAAGAATGCCACTTACCAAGGAAGGTCTCCAGCAGCTCAAGTACATGTCTTTGATGTGATTTTCTTGTTGGTGGGTTATGGGCTCCTGTTACTTTAACTGAAATTTCTTCCTTTTTGGCCACGAGATCCTCCGGAGAAGAATTCCATCTAACAAGGAAGAACCATAGCAGCTCTAGCAACAGCCGTTGGTGTGATTTTCTTCTTATTGGGTTATGGGCTCCTGTTACTTTAACCGAAAATTCGTCTTTTCTGGCCACGTTATCCTCCGCAGAAGAATGCCACTTACCAAGGAAGGCCTCTAGCAACACAAGTACATGTCTTTGATGTGATTTTCTTGTTGATGGGTTATGGGCTCCTGTTACTTTAACTAAAATTTCTTCCTTTTTGGCCACGAGATCCTCCGGAGAAGAATGCCATCTAGCAAGGAAGAACCATAGCAGCTCAAGCAAAAGTCTTTGGTGTGATTTTCTTCTTATTGGGTTATGCGCTCCTGTTACTTTAACCGAAAATTCGTCTTTTCTGGCCACTTTATCCTCCGCAGAAGAATGCCACTTACCAAGGAAGGTCCCTAGCAGCTCAAGTACATGTCTTTGATGTGATTTTCTTGTTGGTGGGTTATGGGCTCCTGTTACTTTAACTGAAATTTCTTCCTGTTTGGCCACGAGATCCTCCGGAGAAGAATGCCATCTAGCAAGGAAGAACCATAGCAGCTCAAGCGAAAGTCTTTGGTGTGATTTTCTTCTTATTGGGTTATGCGCTCCTGTTACTTTAACCGAAAATTCGTCTTTTCTGGCCACTTTATCCTCCGCAGAAGAATGCCACTTACAAAGGAAGGCCCTAGCAGCTCAAGTACATGTCTTTGATGTGATTTTCTTGTTGGTGGGTTATGGGCTCCTGTTACTTTAACTGAAATTTCTTCCTTTTTGGCCACGAGATCCTCCGGAGAAGAATGCCATCTAGCAAGGAAGAACCATAGAAGCTCAAGCAAAAGTCTTTGGTGTGATTTTCTTCTTATTGGGTTATGCGCTCCTGTTACTTTAACCGAAAATTCGTCTTTTCTGGCCACGTTATCCTCTGCAGAAGAATGCCACTTACCAAGGAAGGTCCCTAGCAGCTCAAGTACATGTCTTTGATCTGATTTTCTTGTTGAACGGTTATGGGCTCCTGTTAATTTAACTGAAATGTCTTCCTTTTTGGCCACGAGATCTTCCGCAGAAGAATGCCATCTAGCAAGGAAGAACCATAGCAGCTCTAGCAGAAGTCTTTGGTGTGATTTTCTCCTTATGGAGTTATGCGCTCCTGTTACTTCAACCGAAAATTCGTCCTTTCTGGCCACGTTATCCTCCGCAGAAGAATGCCACTTACCAAGGAAGGTCCCTAGCAGCTCAAGTACATGTCTTTGATGTGATTTTCTTGTTGAACGGTTATGGGCTCCTGTTACTTTAACTGAAATTTCTTCCTTTTTGGCCACGAGATCTTCCGCAGAAGAATTCCATCTAACAAGGAAGAACCATAGCAGCTCAAGCAAAAGTCGTTGGTGTGATTTTCTTCTTATTGGGTTATGCGCTCCTGTTACTTTAACCGAAAATTCGTCTTTTCTGGCCACGTTATCCTCCGCAGAAGAATGCCACTTACCAAGGAAGGCCTCTAGCAACACAAGTACATGTCTTTGATGTGATTTTCTTGTTGGTGGGTTATGGGCTCCTGTTACTTTAACTGAAATTTCTTCCTTTTTGGCCACGAGATCCTCCGGAGAAGAATGCCATCTAGCAAGGAATAACCATAGCAGCTCAAGCAAAAGTCTTTGGTGTGATTTTCTTCTTATTGGGTTATGCGCTCCTGTTACTTTAACCGAAAATTCGTCTTTTCTGGCCACTTTATCCTCCGCAGAAGAATGCCACTTACCAAGGAAGGTCCCTAGCAGCTCAAGTACATGTCCTTGATGTGATTTTCTTGTTGAATGGTTATGGGCTCCTGTTACTTTAACTGAAATTTCTTCCTTTTTGGCCACGAGATCCTCCGGAGAAGAATGCCATCTAGCAAGGAAGAACCATAGCAGCTCTAGCAGAAGTCTTTGGTGTGATTTTCTTCATATTGAGTTATGCGCTCCTGTTATTTTAACCGAAAATTCGTCTTTTCTGGCCACGTTATCCTCCGCAGAAGAATGCCACTTACCAAGGAAGGTCCCTAGCAGCTAAAGTACATGTCTTTGATCTGATTTTCTTGTTGGTGGGTTATGGGCTCCTGTTAATTTAACTGAAATTTCTTCCTTTTTGGCCACGAGATCTTCCGCAGAAGAATGCCATCTAGCAAGGAAGAACCATAGCAGCTCTAGCAGAATTCTTTGGTGTGATTTTCTTCTTATGGAGTTATGCGCTCCTGTTACTTCAACCGAAAATTCGTCTTTTCTGGCCACGTTATCCTCCGCAGAAGAATGCCACTTACCAAGGAAGGTCCTTAGCAGCTCAAGTACATATCTTTGATGTGATTTTCTTGTTGGTGGGTTATGGGCTCCTGTTACTTTAACTGAAATTTCCTCCTTTTTGGCCACGAGATCCTCCGGAGAAGAATGCCATCTAGCAAGGAAGAACCATAGCAGCTCAAGCAAAAGTCTTTGGTGTGATTTTCTTCTTATTGGGTTATGCGCTCCTGTTACTTTAACCGAAAATTCGTCTTTTCTGGCCACTTTATCCTCTGCAGAAGAATGCCACTTACCAAGGAAGGTCCCTAGCAGCTCAAGTACATGTCTTTGATGTGATTTTCTTGTTGGTGGGTTATGGGCTCCTGTTACTTTAACTGAAATTTCTTCCTTTTTGGCCACGAGATCCTCCGGAGAAGAATGCCATCTAGCAAGGAAGAACCATAGCAGCTCTAGCAGAAGTCTTTGGTGTGATTTTCTTCTTATTGAGTTATGGGCTCCTGTTACTTTAACCGAAAATTCGTCTTTTCTGGCCACGTTATCCTCCGCAGAAGAATGCCACTTACCAAGGAAGGTCCCTAGCAGCTCAAGTACATATCTTTGATGTGATTTTCTTGTTGGTGGGTTATGGGCTCCTGTTACTTTAACTGAAATTTCCTCCTTTTATGCCACGAGATCCTCCGGAGAAGAATGCCATCTAGCAAGGAAGAACCATAGCAGCTCTAGCAGAAGTCTTTGGTGTGATTTTCTTCTTATTGAGTTATGCGCTCCTGTTACTTTAACCGAAAATTCGTCTTTTCTGGCCACGTTATCCTCCGCAGAAGAATGCCACTTACCAAGGAAGGTCCCTAGCAGCTCAAGTACATATCTTTGATGTGATTTTCTTGTTGAATGGTTATGGGCTCCTGTTACTTTAACTGAAATTTCCTCCTTTTTGGCCACGAGATCCTCCGGAGAAGAATGCTATCTAGCAAGGAAGAACCATAGTAGCTCAAGCGAAAGTCGTTGGTGTGATTTTCTTCTCATTGGGTTATGCGCTCCTGTTACTTTAACCGAAAATTCGTCCTTTCTGGCCACGTTATCCTCCGCAGAAGAATGCCACTTACCAAGGAAGCTCCCTAGCAGCTCAAGTACATGTCTTTGATGTGATTTTCTTGTTGAACGGTTATGGGCTCCTGTTACTTTAACTGAAATTTCTTCCTTTTTGTCCACGAGATCCTCCGGAGAAGAATTCCATCTAACAAGGAAGAACCATAGCAGCTCAAGCAAAAGTCGTTGGTGTGATTTTCTTCTTATTGGGTTATGCGCTCCTGTTACTTTAACCGAAAATTCGTCTTTTCTGGCCACGTTATCCTCCGCAGAAGAATGCCACTTACCAAGGAAGGTCCCTAGCAGCTAAAGTACATGTCTTTGATCTGATTTTCTTGTTGAACGGTTATGGGCTCCTGTTAATTTAACTGAAATTTCTTCCTTTTTGGCCACGAGATCCTCCGCAGAAGAATGCCATCTAGCAACGAAGAACCATAGCAGCTTAAGCAAAAGTCGTTGGTGTGATTTTCTTCTTATTGGGTTATGCGCTCCTGTTACTTTAACCGAAAATTCGTCTTTTCTGGCCACGTTATCCTCCGCAGATGAATGCCACTTACCAAGGAAGGCCTCTAGCAACACAACTACATGTCTTTGATGTGATTTTCTTGTTGGTGGGTTATGGGCTCCTGTTACTTTAACTGAAATTTCTTCCTTTTTGGCCACGAGATCCTCCGGAGAAGAATGCCATCTAGCAAGGAAGAACCATAGCAGCTGAAGCAAAAGTCTTTGGTGTGATTTTCTTCTTATTGGGTTATGCGCTCCTGTTACTTTAACCGAAAATTCGTCTTTTCTGGCCACGTTATCCTCCGCAGAAGAATGCCACTTACCAAGGAAGGTCCCTAGCAGCTAAAGTACATGTCTTTGATCTGATTTTCTTGTTGAACGGTTATGGGCTCCTGTTACTTTAACTGAAATTTCTTCCTTTTTGGCCACGAGATCCTCCGGAGAAGAAAGCCATCTAGCAACGAAGAACCATAGCAGCTCTAGCAGAAGTCTTTGGTGTGATTTTCTTCTTATGGAGTTATGCGCTCCTGTTACTTCAACCGAAAATTCGTCTTTTCTGGCCACTTTATCCTCCGCAGAAGAATGCCACTTACCAAGGAAGGTCCTTAGCAGCTCAAGTACATATCTTTGATGTGATTTTCTTGTTGAATGGTTATGCGCTCCTGTTACTTTAACTGAAATTTCCTCCTTTTTGGCCACGAGATCCTCCGGAGAAGAATGCTATCTAGCAAGGAAGAACCATAGTAGCTCAAGCGAAAGTCGTTGGTGTGATTTTCTTCTCATTGGGTTATGCGCTCCTGTTACTTTAACCGAAAATTCGTCTTTTCTGGCCACGTTATCCTCCGCAGAAGAATGCCACTTACCAAGGAAGGCCTCTAGCAACACAACTATTTGTCTTTGATGTGATTTTCTTGTTGAATAGTTATGGGCTCCTGTTACTTTAACTGAAATTTCTTCCTTTTTGGCCACGAGATCCTCCGGAGAAGAATGCCATCTAGCAAGGAAGAACCATAGCAGCTCAAGCAAAAGTCTTTGGTGTGATTTTCTTCTTATTGGGTTATGCGCTCCTGTTACTTTAACCGAAAATTCGTCTTTTCTGGCCACGTTATCCTCCGCAGAAGAATGCCACTTACCAAGGAAGGTCCCTAGCAGCTCAAGTACATGTCTTTGATGTGATTTTCTTGTTGAATGGTTATGGGCTCCTGTTACTTTAACTGAAATTTCTTCCTTTTTGGCCACGAGATCCTCCGGAGAAGAATGCCATCTAGCAAGGAAGAACCATAGCAGCTCTAGCAGAAGTCTTTGGTGTGATTTTCTTCATATTGAGTTATGCGCTCCTGTTACTTTAACCGAAAATTCGTCTTTTCTGGCCACGTTATCCTCCGCAGAAGAATGCCACTTACCAAGGAAGCTCCCTAGCAGCTAAAGTACATGTCCTTGATCTGATTTTCTTGTTGAACGGTTATGGGCTCCTGTTACTTTAACTGAAATTTCTTCCTTTTTGGCCACGAGATCCTCCGGAGAAGAAAGCCATCTAGCAACGAAGAACCATAGCAGCTCTAGCAGAAGTCTTTGGTGTGATTTTCTTCTTATGGAGTTATGCGCTCCTGTTACTTCAACCGAAAATTCGTCTTTTCTGGCCACTTTATCCTCCGCAGAAGAATGCCACTTACCAAGGAAGGTCCTTAGCAGCTCAAGTACATATCTTTGATGTGATTTTCTTGTTGGTGGGTTATGGGCTCCTGTTACTTTAACTGAAATTTCCTCCTTTTTGGCCACGAGATCCTCCGGAGAAGAATGCCATCTAGCAAGGAAGAACCATAGCAGCCCTAGCAAAAGTCTTTGGTGTGATTTTCTTCTTATTGGGTTATGCGCTCCTGTTACTTTAACCGAAAATTCGTCTTTTCTGGCCACTTTATCCTCTGCAGAAGAATGCCACTTACCAAGGAAGGTCCCTAGCAGCTCAAGTACATGTCTTTGATGTGATTTTCTTGTTGGTGGGTTATGGGCTCCTGTTACTTTAACTGAAATTTCTTCCTTTTTGGCCACGAGATCCTCCGGAGAAGAATGCCATCTAGCAAGGAAGAACCATAGCAGCTCTAACAGAAGTCGTTGGTGTGATTTTCTTCTTATTGAGTTATGCGCTCCTGTTACTTTAACCGAAAGTTCGTCTTTTCTGGCCACGTTATCCTCCGCAGAAGAATGCCACTTACCAAGGAAGGTCCCTAGCAGCTCAAGTACATATCTTTGATGTGATTTTCTTGTTGGTGGGTTATGGGCTCCTGTTACTTTAACTGAAATTTCCTCCTTTTATGCCACGAGATCCTCCGGAGAAGAATGCCATCTAGCAAGGAAGAACCATAGCAGCTCTAGCAGAAGTCTTTGGTGTGATTTTCTTCTTACTGAGTTATGCGCTCCTGTTACTTTAACCGAAAATTCGTCTTTTCTGGCCACGTTATCCTCCGCAGAAGAATGCCACTTACCAAGGAAGGTCCCTAGCAGCTCAAGTACATATCTTTGATGTGATTTTCTTGTTGAATGGTTATGGGCTCCTGTTACTTTAACTGAAATTTCCTCCTTTTTGGCCACGAGATCCTCCGGAGAAGAATGCTATCTAGCAAGGAAGAACCATAGTAGCTCAAGCGAAAGTCGTTGGTGTGATTTTCTTCTCATTGGGTTATGCGCTCCTGTTACTTTAACCGAAAATTCGTCCTTTCTGGCCACGTTATCCTCCGCAGAAGAATGCCACTTACCAAGGAAGGTCCCTAGCAGCTAAAGTACATGTCTTTGATCTGATTTTCTTGTTGGTGGGTTATGGGCTCCTGTTACTTTAACTGAAATTTCTTCCTTTTTGGCCACGAGATTCTCCGGAGAAAAATGCCATCTAGCAAGGAAGAACCATAGCAGCTCTAGCAGAAGTCTTTGGTGTGATTTTCTTCTTATGGAGTTATGCGCTCCTGTTACTTCAACCGAAAATTCGTCTTTTCTGGCCACTTTATCCTCCGCAGAAGAATGCCACTTACCAAGGAAGGTCCTTAGCAGCTCAAGTACATATCTTTGATGTGATTTTCTTGTTGAATGGTTATGGGCTCCTGTTACTTTAACTGAAATTTCCTCCTTTTTGGCCACGAGATCCTCCGGAGAAGAATGCTATCTAGCAAGGAAGAACCATAGTAGCTCAAGCGAAAGTCGTTGGTGTGATTTTCTTCTCATTGGGTTATGCGCTCCTGTTACTTTAACCGAAAATTCGTCTTTTCTGGCCACGTTATCCTCCGCAGAAGAATGCCACTTACCAAGGAAGGCCTCTAGCAACACAACTATTTGTCTTTGATGTGATTTTCTTGTTGAATAGTTATGGGCTCCTGTTACTTTAACTGAAATTTCTTCCTTTTTGGCCACGAGATCCTCCGGAGAAGAATGCCATCTAGCAAGGAAGAACCATAGCAGCTCAAGCAAAAGTCTTTGGTGTGATTTTCTTCTTATTGGGTTATGCGCTCCTGTTACTTTAACCGAAAATTCGTCTTTTCTGGCCACTTTATCCTCCGCAGAAGAATGCCACTTACCAAGGAAGGTCCCTAGCAGCTCAAGTACATGTCTTTGATGTGATTTTCTTGTTGAATGGTTATGGGCTCCTGTTACTTTAACTGAAATTTCTTCCTTTTTGGCCACGAGATCCTTCGGAGAAGAATGCCATCTAGCAAGGAAGAACCATAGCAGCTCTAGCAGAAGTCTTTGGTGTGATTTTCTTCATATTGAGTTATGCGCTCCTGTTACTTTAACCGAAAATTCGTCTTTTCTGGCCACGTTATCCTCCGCAGAAGAATGCCACTTACCAAGGATGGTCCCTAGCAGCTAAAGTACATGTCTTTGATCTGATTTTCTTGTTGAACGGTTATGGGCTCCTGTTACTTTAACTGAAATTTCTTCCTTTTTGGCCACGAGATCCTCCGGAGAAGAAAGCCATCTAGCAACGAAGAACCATAGCAGCTCTAGCAGAAGTCTTTGGTGTGATTTTCTTCTTATGGAGTTATGCGCTCCTGTTACTTCAACCGAAAATTCGTCTTTTCTGGCCACTTTATCCTCCGCAGAAGAATGCCACTTACCAAGGAAGGTCCTTAGCAGCTCAAGTACATATCTTTGATGTGATTTTCTTGTTGGTGGGTTATGGGCTCCTGTTACTTTAACTGAAATTTCCTCCTTTTTGGCCACGAGATCCTCCGGAGAAGAATGCCATCTAGCAAGGAAGAACCATAGCAGCTCAAGCAAAAGTCTTTGGTGTGATTTTCTTCTTATTGGGTTATGCGCTCCTGTTACTTTAACCGAAAATTCGTCTTTTCTGGCCACTTTATCCTCTGCAGAAGAATGCCACTTACCAAGGAAGGTCCCTAGCAGCTCAAGTACATGTCTTTGATGTGATTTTCTTGTTGGTGGGTTATGGGCTCCTGTTACTTTAACTGAAATTTCTTCCTTTTTGGCCACGAGATCCTCCGGAGAAGAATGCCATCTAGCAAGGAAGAACCATAGCAGCTCTAGCAGAAGTCGTTGGTGTGATTTTCTTCTTATTGAGTTATGCGCTCCTGTTACTTTAACCGAAAATTCGTCTTTTCTGGCCACGTTATCCTCCGCAGAAGAATGCCACTTACCAAGGAAGGTCCCTAGCAGCTCAAGTACATATCTTTGATGTGATTTTCTTGTTGGTGGGTTATGGGCTCCTGTTACTTTAACTGAAATTTCCTCCTTTTATGCCACGAGATCCTCCGGAGAAGAATGCCATCTAGCAAGGAAGAACCATAGCAGCTCTAGCATAAGTCTTTGGTGTGATTTTCTTCTTATTGAGTTATGCGCTCCTGTTACTTTAACCGAAAATTCGTCTTTTCTGGCCACGTTATCCTCCGCAGAAGAATGCCACTTACCAAGGAAGGTCCCTAGCAGCTCAAGTACATATCTTTGATGTGATTTTCTTGTTGAATGGTTATGGGCTCCTGTTACTTTAACTGAAATTTCCTCCTTTTTGGCCACGAGATCCTCCGGAGAAGAATGCTATCTAGCAAGGAAGAACCATAGTAGCTCAAGCGAAAGTCGTTGGTGTGATTTTCTTCTCATTGGGTTATGCGCTCCTGTTACTTTAACCGAAAATTCGTCCTTTCTGGCCACGTTATCCTCCGCAGAAGAATGCCACTTACCAAGGAAGGTCCCTAGCAGCTAAAGTACATGTCTTTGATCTGATTTTCTTGTTGAACGGTTATGGGCTCCTGTTAATTTAACTGAAATTTCTTCCTTTTTGGCCACGAGATCCTCCGCAGAAGAATGCCATCTAGCAACGAAGAACCATAGCAGCTCAAGCAAAAGTCGTTGGTGTGATTTTCTTCTTATTGGGTTATGCGCTCCTGTTACTTTAACCGAAAATTCGTCTTTTCTGGCCACGTTATCCTCCGCAGAAGAATGCCACTTACCAAGGAAGGCCTCTAGCAACACAACTACATGTCTTTGATGTGATTTTCTTGTTGGTGGGTTATGGGCTCCTGTTACTTTAACTGAAATTTCCTCCTTTTTGGCCACGAGATCCTCCGGAGAAGAATGCCATCTAGCAAGGAAGAACCATAGCAGCTGAAGCAAAAGTCTTTGAATTGATTTTCTTCTTATTGGGTTATGCGCTCCTGTTACTTTAACCGAAAATTCGTCTTTTCTGGCCACGTTATCCTCCGCAGAAGAATGCCACTTACCAAGGAAGGCCTCTAGCAACACAAATACATGTCTTTGATGTGATTTTCTTGTTGGTGGGTTATGGGCTCCTGTTACTTTAACTGAAATTTCTTCCTTTTTGGCCACGAGATCCTCCGGAGAAGAATGCCATCTAGCAAGGAAGAACCATAGCAGCTCAAGTAAAAGTCTTTGAATTGATTTTCTTCTTATTGGGTTATGCGCTCCTGTTACTTTAACCGAAAATTCGTCTTTTCTGGCCACGTTATCCTCCGCAGAAGAATGCCACTTACCAAGGAAGGTCCCTAGCAGCTCAAGTACATGTCTTTGATGTGATTTTCTTGTTGAATGGTTATGGGCTCCTGTTACTTTAACTGAAATTTCTTCCTTTTTGGCCACGAGATCCTCCGGAGAAGAATGCTATCTAGCAAGGAAGAACCATAGTAGCTCAAGCGAAAGTCGTTGGTGTGATTTTCTTCTCATTGGGTTATGCGCTCCTGTTACTTTAACCGAAAATTCGTCCTTTCTGGCCACGTTATCCTCCGCAGAAGAATGCCATTTACCAAGGAAGGTCCCTAGCAGCTCAAGTACATGTCTTTGATGTGATTTTCTTGTTGAACGGTTATGGGCTCCTGTTACTTTAACTGAAATTTCTTCCTTTTTGGCCACGAGATCCTCCGGAGAAGAATTCCATCTAACAAGGAAGAACCATAGCAGCTCAAGCAAAAGTCGTTGGTGTGATTATCTTCTTATTGGGTTATGCGCTCCTGTTACTTTAACCGAAAATTCGTCTTTTCTGGCCACGTTATCCTCCGCAGAAGAATGCCACTTACCAAGGAAGGTCCCTAGCAGCTCAAGTACATGTCTTTGATGTGATTTTCTTGTTGAATGGTTATGGGCTCCTGTTACTTTAACTGAAATTTCTTCCTTTTTGGCCACGAGATCCTCCGGAGAAGAATGCCATCTAGCAAGAAAGAACCATAGCAGCTCAAGCAAAAGTCTTTGGTGTGATTTTCTTCTTATTGGGTTATGCGCTCCTGTTACTTCAACCGAAAATTCGTCTTTTCTGGCCACTTTATCCTCCGCAGAAGAATGCCACTTACCAAGGAAGGTCTCTAGCAGCTCAAGTACATGTCTTTGATGTGATTTTCTTGTTGGTGGGTTATGGGCTCCTGTTACTTTAACTGAAATTTCTTCCTTTTTGGCCACGAGATCCTCCGCAGAAGAATGCCATCTAGCAACGAAGAACCATAACAGCTCTAGCAAAAGTCTTTGGTGTGATTTTCTTCTTATTGGGTTATGCGCTCCTGTTACTTTGACCGAAAATTCGTCTTTTCTGGCCACGTTATCCTCCGCAGAAGAATGCCACTTACCAAGGAAGGCCTCTAGCAACACAACTATTTGTCTTTGATGTGATTTTCTTGTTGAATAGTTCTGGGCTCCGGTTGCTTTAACTGAAATTTCTTCCTTTTTGGCCACGAGATCCTCCGGAGAAGAATGCCATCTAGCAAGGAAGAACCATAGCAGCTCAAGCAAAAGTCTTTGGTGTGATTTTCTTCTTATTGGGTTATGCGCTCCTGTTACTTTAACCGAAAATTCGTCTTTTCTGGCCACTTTATCCTCCGCAGAAGAATGCCACTTACCAAGGAAGGTCCCTAGCAGCTCAAGTACATGTCTTTGATGTGATTTTCTTGTTGAATGGTTATGGGCTCCTGTTACTTTAACTGAAATTTCCTCCTTTTTGGCCACGAGATCCTCCGGAGAAGAATGCCATCTAGCAAGGAAGAACCATAGCAGCTCTAGCAGAAGTCTTTGGTGTGATTTTCTTCATATTGAGTTATGCGCTCCTGTTACTTTAACCGAAAATTCGTCTTTTCTGGCCACGTTATCCTCCGCAGAAGAATGCCACTTACCAAGGAAGCTCCCTAGCAGCTAAAGTACATGTCTTTGATCTGATTTTCTTGTTGAACGGTTATGGGCTCCTGTTACTTTAACTGAAATTTCCTCCTTTTTGGCCACGAGATCCTCCGGAGAAGAAAGCCATCTAGCAACGAAGAACCATAGCAGCTCTAGCAGAAGTCTTTGGTGTGATTTTCTTCTTATGGAGTTATGCGCTCCTGTTACTTCAACCGAAAATTCGTCTTTTCTGGCCACGTTATCCTCCGCAGAAGAATGCCACTTACCAAGGAAGGTCCTTAGCAGCTCAAGTACATATCTTTGATGTGATTTTCTTGTTGGTGGGTTATGGGCTCCTGTTACTTTAACTGAAATTTCTTCCTTTTTGGCCACGAGATCCTCCGGAGAAGAATGCTATCTAGCAAGGAAGAACCATAGTAGCTCAAGCGAAAGTCGTTGGTGTGATTTTCTTCTCATTGGGTTATGCGCTCCTGTTACTTTAACCGAAAATTCGTCTTTTCTGGCCACGTTATCCTCCGCAGAAGAATGCCACTTACCAAGGAAGGCCTCTAGCAACACAACTATTTGTCTTTGATGTGATTTTCTTGTTGAATAGTTATGGGCTCCTGTTACTTTAACTGAAATTTCTTCCTTTTTATCCACGAGATCCTCCGGAGAAGAATGCCATCTAGCAAGGAAGAATCATAGCAGCTGTAGCAGAAGTGTTTGGTGTGATTTTCTTCTTATTGGGTTATGCGCTCCTGTTACTTCAACCGAAAATTCGTCTTTTCTGGCCACTTTATCCTCCGCAGAAGAATGCCACTTACCAAGGAAGGTCTCTAGCAGCTCAAGTACATGTCTTTGATGTGATTTTCTTGTTGAATGGTTATGGGCTCCTGTTACTTTAACTGAAATTTCTTCCTTTTTGGCCACGAGATCCTCCGGAGAAGAATGCCATCTAGCAAGAAAGAACCATAGCAGCTCAAGCAAAAGTCTTTGGTGTGATTTTCTTCTTATTGGGTTATTCGCTCCTGTTACTTCAACCGAAAATTCGTCTTTTCTGGCCACTTTATCCTCCGCAGAAGAATGCCACTTACCAAGGAAGGTCCCTAGCAGCTCAAGTACATGTCTTTGATGTGATTTTCTTGTTGAATGGTTATGGGCTCCTGTTACTTTAACTGAAATTTCTTCCTTTTTGGCCACGAGATCCTCCGGAGAAGAAAGTCATCTAGCAACGAAGAACGATAACAGCTCTAGCAAAAGTCTTTGGTGTGATTTTCTTCTTATTGGGTTATGCGCTCCTGTTACTTTAACCGAAAATTCGTCTTTTCTGGCCACGTTATCCTCCGCAGAAGAATGCCACTTACCAAGGAAGGTCCCTAGCAGCTCAAGTACATGTCTTTGATGTGATTTTCTTGTTGGTGGGTTATGGGCTCCTGTTACTTTAACTGAAATTTCCTCCTTTTTGGCCACGAGATCCTCCGGAGAAGAATGCCATCTAGCAAGGAAGAACCATAGCAGCTCAAGCGAAAGTCGTTGGTGTGATTTTCTTCTCATTGGGTTATGCGCTCCTGTTACTTTAACCGAAAATTCGTCCTTTCTGGCCACGTTATCCTCCGCAGAAGAATGCCACTTACCAAGGAAGGTCCCTAGCAGCTCAAGTACATGTCTTTGATGTGATTTTCTTATTGGTGGGTTATGGGCTCCTGTTACTTTAACTGAAATTTCCTCCTTTTTGGCCACGAGATCCTCCGGAGAAGAATGCCATCTAGCAAGGAAGAACCATAGCAGCTCAAGCGAAAGTCGTTGGTGTGATTTTCTTCTTATTGGGTTATGCGCTCCTGTTACTTTAACCGAAAATTCGTCCTTTCTGGCCACGTTATCCTCCGCAGAAGAATGCCACTTACCAAGGAAGGTCCCTAGCAGCTCAAGTACATGTCTTTGATGTGATTTTCTTGTTGAACGGTTATGGGCTCCTGTTACTTTAACTGAAATTTCTTCCTTTTTGGCCACGAGATCCTCCGGAGAAGAATTCCATCTAACAAGGAAGAACCATAGCAGCTCTAGCAAAAGTCGTTGGTGTGATTTTCTTCTTATTGAGTTATGCGCTCCTGATACTGTAACCGAAAATTCGTCTTTTCTGGCCACGTTATCCTCCGCAGAAGAATGCCACTTAACAAGGAAGGCCTCTTGCAACACAAGTACATGTCTTTGATGTGATTTTCTTGTTGGTGGGTTATGGGCTCCTGTTACTTTAACTGAAATTTCTTCTTTTTGGCCACGAGATTCTCCGGAGAAGAATGCCATCTAGGAAGGAAGAACAATAGCAGCTCTAGCAGAAGTCTTTGGTGTGATTTTCTTCTTATTCAGTTATGCGCTCCTGTTACTTTAACCGAAAATTCGTCTTTTCTGGCCACGTTATCCTCCGCAGAAGAATGCCACTTACCAAGGAAGGTCCCTAGCAGCTCAAGTACATGTCTTTGATGTGATTTTCTTGTTGGTGGGTTATGGGCTCCTGTTACTTTAACTGAAATTTCTTCCTGTTTGGCCACGAGATCCTCCGGAGAAGAATGCCATCTAGCAAGGAAGAGAACCATAGCAGCTCAAGCGAAAGTCTTTGGTGTGATTTTCTTCTTATTGGGTTATGCGCTCCTGTTACTTTAACCGAAAATTCGTCTTTTCTGGCCACTTTATCCTCCGCAGAAGAATGCCACTTACCAAGGAAGGTCCCTAGCAGCTCAAGTACATATCTTTGATGTGATTTTCTTGTTGGTGGGTTATGGGCTCCTGTTACTTTAACTGAAATTTCCTCCTTTTTGGCCACGAGATCCTCCGGAGAAGAATGCCATCTAGCAAGGAAGAACCATAGCAGCTCAAGCGAAAGTCTTTGGTGTGATTTTCTTCTTATTGGGTTATGCGCTCCTGTTACTTCAACCGAAAATTCGTCTTTTCTGGCCACTTTATCCTCCGCAGAAGAATGCCACTTACCAAGGAAGGTCTCTAGCAGCTCAAGTACATGTCTTTGATGTGATTTTCTTGTTGGTGGGTTATGGGCTCCTGTTACTTTAACTGAAATTTCCTCCTTTTTGGCCACGAGATCCTCCGGAGAAGAAAGCCATCTAGCAACGAAGAACGATAACAGCTCTAGCAAAAGTCTTTGGTGTGATTTTCCTCTTATTGGGTTATGCGCTCCTGTTACTTTAACCGAAAATTCGTCTTTTCTGGCCACGTTATCCTCCGCAGAAGAATGCCACTTACCAAGGAAGGCCTCTAGCAACACAACTACATGTCTTTGATGTGATTTTCTTGTTGGTGGGTTATGGGCTCCTGTTACTTTAACTGAAATTTCTTCCTTTTTGGCCACGAGATCCTCCGGAGAAGAATGCCATCTAGCAAGGAAGAACCATAGCAGCTGAAGCAAAAGTCTTTGAATTGATTTTCTTCTTATTGGGTTATGCGCTCCTGTTACTTTAACCGAAAATTCGTCTTTTCTGGCCACGTTATCCTCCGCAGAAGAATGCCACTTACCAAGGAAGGCCTCTAGCAACACAACTACATGTCGTTGATGTGATTTTCTTGTTGGTGGGTTATGGGCTCCTGTTACTTTAACTGAAATTTCCTCCTTTTTGGCCACGAGATCCTCCGGAGAAGAATGCCATCTAGCAAGGAAGAACCATAGCAGCTCAAGCGAAAGTCTTTGGTGTGATTTTCTTCTTATTGGGTTATGCGCTCCTGTTACTTCAACCGAAAATTCGTCTTTTCTGGCCACTTTATCCTCCGCAGAAGAATGCCACTTACCAAGGAAGGTCCCTAGCAGCTCAAGTACATATCTTTGATGTGATTTTCTTGTTGGTGGGTTATGGGCTCCTGTTACTTTAACTGAAATTTCCTCCTTTTTGGCCACGAGATCCTCCGGAGAAGAATGCCATCTAGCAAGGAAGAACCATAGCAGCTCAAGCGAAAGTCTTTGCTGTGATTTTCTTCTTATTGGGTTATGCGCTCCTGTTACTTTAACCGAAAATTCGTCTTTTCTGGCCACTTTATCCTCCGCAGAAGAATGCCACTTACCAAGGATGGTCCCTAGCAGCTCAAGTACATGTCTTTGATGTGATTTTCTTGTTGAATGGTTATGGGCTCCTGTTACTTTAACTGAAATTTCTTCCTTTTTGGCCACGAGATCCTCCGGAGAAGAATGCCATCTAGCAAGGAAGAACCATAGCAGCTCTAGCAGAAGTCTTTGGTGTGATTTTCTTCTTATTGAGTTATGCGCTCCTGTTACTTCAACCGAAAATTCGTCTTTTCTGGCCACGTTATCCTCCGCAGAAGAATGCCACTTACCAAGGAAGGTCCGTAGCAGCTCAAGTACATATCTTTGATGTGATTTTCTTGTTGGTGGGTTATGGGCTCCTGTTACTTTAACTGAAATTTCCTCCTTTTTGGCCACGAGATCCTCCGGAGAAGAATGCCATCTAGCAAGGAAGAACCATAGCAGCTCAAGCGAAAGTCTTTGGTGTGATTTTCTTCTTATTGGGTTATGCGCTCCTGTTACTTCAACCGAAAATTCGTCTTTTCTGGCCACTTTATCCTCCGCAGAAGAATGCCACTTACCAAGGAAGGTCCCTAGCAGCTCAAGTACATATCTTTGATGTGATTTTCTTGTTGGTGGGTTATGGGCTCCTGTTACTTTAACTGAAATTTCCTCCTTTTATGCCACGAGATCCTCCGGAGAAGAATGCCATCTAGCAAGGAAGAACCATAGCAGCTCTAGCAGAAGTCTTTGGTGTGATTTTCTTCTTATTGAGTTATGCGCTCCTGTTACTTTAACCGAAAATTCGTCTTTTCTGGCCACGTTATCCTCCGCAGAAGAATGCCACTTACCAAGGAAGGTCCCTAGCAGCTCAAGTACATATCTTTGATGTGATTTTCTTGTTGAATGGTTATGGGCTCCTGTTACTTTAACTGAAATTTCTTCCTTTTTGGCCACGAGATCCTCCGGAGAAGAATGCCATCTAGCAAGGAAGAACCATAGCAGCTCTAGCAGATGTCTTTGGTGTGATTTTCTTCTTATTGAGTTATGCGCTCCTGTTACTTTAACCGAAAATTCGTCTTTTCTGGCCACGTTATCCTCCGCAGAAGAATGCCACTTACCAAGGAAGGTCTCTAGCAGCTCAAGTACATGTCTTTGATGTGATTTTTTTGTTGGTGGGTTATGGGCTCCTGTTACTTTAACTGAAATTTCTTCCTTTTAGGCCACGAGATCCTCCGGAGAAGAATGCCATCTAGCAAGGAAGAACCATAGCAGCTCAAGCGAAAGTCTTTGGTGTGATTTTCTTCTCATTGGGTTATGCGCTCCTGTTACTTCAACCGAAAATTCGTCTTTTCTGGCCACTTTATCCTCCGCAGAAGAATGCCACTTCCCAAGGAAGGTCTCTAGCAGCTCAAGTACATGTCTTTGATGTGATTTTCTTGTTGGTGGGTTATGGGCTCCTGTTACTTTAACTGAAATTTCTTCCTTTTTGGCCACGAGATCCTCCGGAGAAGAATGCCATCTAGCAAGGAAGAACCATAGCAGCTCAAGCGAAAGTCTTTGGTGTGATTTTCTTCTTATTGGGTTATGCGCTCCTGTTACTTCAACCGAAAATTCGTCTTTTCTGGCCACGTTATCCTCCGCAGAAGAATGCCACTTACCAAGGAAGGTCCCTAGCAGCTCAAGTACATATCTTTGATGTGATTTTCTTGTTGGTGGGTTATGGGCTCCTGTTACTTTAACTGAAATTTCCTCCTTTTATGCCACGAGATCCTCCGGAGAAGAATGCCATCTAGCAAGGAAGAACCATAGCAGCTCTAGCAGAAGTCTTTGGTGTGATTTTCTTCTTATTGAGTTATGCGCTCCTGTTACTTTAACCGAAAATTCGTCTTTTCTGGCCACGTTATCCTCCGCAGAAGAATGCCACTTACCAAGGAAGGTCCCTAGCAGCTAAAGTACATGTCTTTGATCTGATTTTCTTGTTGAACGGTTATGGGCTCCTGTTAATTTAACTGAAATTTCTTCCTTTTTGGCCACGAGATCCTCCGCAGAAGAATGCCATCTAGCAACGAAGAACCATAGCAGCTCAAGCGAAAGTCTTTGGTGTGATTTTCTTCTTATTGAGTTATGCGCTCCTGTTACTTCAACCGAAAGTTCGTCTTTTCTGGCCACTTTATCCTCCGCAGAAGAATGCCACTTACCAAGGAAGGTCTCTAGCAGCTCAAGTACATGTCTTTGATGTGATTTTCTTTTTGGTGGGTTATGGGCTCCTGTTACTTTAACTGAAATTTCTTCCTTTTTGGCCACGAGATCCTCCGCAGAAGAATGCCATCTAGTAATGAAGAACCATAACAGCTCTAGCAAAAGTCTTTGGTGTGATTTTCTTCTTATTGGGTTATGCGCTCCTGTTACTTCAACCGAAAATTCGTCTTTTCTGGCCACTTTATCCTCCGCAGAAGAATGCCACTTACCAAGGAAGGTCCCTAGCAGCTCAAGTACATGTCTTTGATGTGATTTTCTTGTTGGTGGGTTATGGGCTCCTGTTACTTTAACTGAAATTTCCTCCTTTTTGGCCACGAGATCCTCCGGAGAAGAATGCCATCTAGCAAGGAAGAACCATAGCAGCTCAAGCGAAAGTCTTTGGTGTGATTTTCTTCTCATTGGGTTATGCGCTCCTGTTACTTTAACCGAAAATTCGTCCTTTCTGGCCACTTTATCCTCCGCAGAAGAATGCCACTTACCAAGGAAGGTCCCTAGCAGCTCAAGTACATGTCTTTGATGTGATTTTCTTGTTGAACGGTTATGGGCTCCTGTTACTTTAACTGAAATTTCTTCCTTTTTGGCCACGAGATCCTCCGGAGAAGAATTCCATCTAACAAGGAAGAACCATAGCAGCTCAAGCAAAAGTCGTTGGTGTGATTTTCTTCTTATTGGGTTATGCGCTCCTGTTACTTCAACCGAAAATTCGTCTTTTCTGGCCACGTTATCCTCCGCAGAAGAATGCCACTTACCAAGGAAGGCCTCTAGCAACACAAGTACATGTCTTTGATGTGATTTTCTTGTTGGTGGGTTATGGGCTCCTGTTACTTCAACTGAAATTTCTTCCTTTTTGGCCACGAGATCCTCCGCAGAAGAATGCCATCTAGCAACGAAGAACCATAACAGCTCTAGCAAAAGTCTTTGGTGTGATTTTCTTCTTATTGGGTTATGCGCTCCTGTTACTTTAACCGAAAATTCGTCTTTTCTGGCCACGTTATCCTCCGCAGAAGAATGCCACTTACCAAGGAAGGCCTCTAGCAACACAAGTACATGTCTTTGATGTGATTTTCTTGTTGGTGGGTTATGGGCTCCTGTTACTTTAACTGAAATTTCTTCCTTTTTGGCCACGAGATCTTCCGGAGAAGAATGCCATCTAGCAAGGAAGAATCATAGCAGCTCTAGCAGAAGTGTTTGGTGTGATTTTCTTCTTATTGGGTTATGCGCTCCTGTTACTTCAACCGAAAATTCGTCTTTTCTGGCCACGTTATCCTCCGCAGAAGAATGCCACTTACCAAGGAAGGTCCCTAGCAGCTCAAGTACATGTCTTTGATGTGATTTTCTTGTTGGTGGGTTATGGGCTCCTGTTACTTTAACTGAAATTTCTTCCTTTTTGGCCACGAGATCTTCCGGAGAAGAATGCCATCTAGCAAGGAAGAATCATAGCAGCTCTAGCAGAAGTGTTTGGTGTGATTTTCTTCTTATTGGGTTATGCGCTCCTGTTACTTCAACCGAAAATTCGTCTTTTCTGGCCACGTTATCCTCCGCAGAAGAATGCCACTTACCAAGGAAGGTCCCTAGCAGCTCAAGTACATGTCTTTGATGTGATTTTCTTGTTGAATGGTTATGGGCTCCTGTTACTTTAACTGAAATTTCTTCCTTTTTGGCCACGAGATCCTCCGGAGAAGAATGCCATCTAGCAAGGAAGAACCATAGCAGCTCTAGCAGAAGTCTTTGGTGTGATTTTCTTCTTATTGAGTTATGCGCTCCTGTTACTTCAACCGAAAATTCGTCTTTTCTGGCCACGTTATCCTCCGCAGAAGAATGCCACTTACCAAGGAAGGTCCGTAGCAGCTCAAGTACATATCTTTGATGTGATTTTCTTGTTGGTGGGTTATGGGCTCCTGTTACTTTAACTGAAATTTCCTCCTTTTTGGCCACGAGATCCTCCGGAGAAGAATGCCATCTAGCAAGGAAGAACCATAGCAGCTCAAGCGAAAGTCTTTGGTGTGATTTTCTTCTTATTGGGTTATGCGCTCCTGTTACTTTAACCGAAAATTCGTCTTTTCTGGCCACGTTATCCTCCGCAGAAGAATGCCACTTACCAAGGAAGGTCCCTAGCAGCTCAAGTACATGTCCTTGATGTGATTTTCTTGTTGGTGGGTTATGGGCTCCTGTTACTTTAACTGAAATTTCTTCCTTTTTGGCCACGAGATCCTCCGGAGAAGAATGCCATCTAGCAAGGAAGAACCATAGCAGCTCTAGCAGAAGTCTTTGGTGTGATTTTCTTCTTATTGTGTTATGCGCTCCTGTTACTTTAACCGAAAATTCGTCTTTTCTGGCCACGTTATCCTCCGCAGAAGAATGCCACTTACCAAGGAAGGTCCCTAGCAGCTAAAGTACATGTCTTTGATGTGATTTTCTTGTTGAACGGTTATGGGCTCCTGTTACTTTAACTGAAATTTCTTCCTTTTTGGCCACGAGATCCTCCGGAGAAGAATGCCATCTAGCAACGAAGAACCATAACAGCTCTAGCAAAAGTCTTTGGTGTGATTTTCTTCTTATTGGGTTATGCGCTCCTGTTACTTTAACCGAAAATTCGTCTTTTCTGGCCACTTTATCCTCCGCAGAAGAATGCCACTTACCAAGGAAGGTCCCTAGCAGCTCAAGTACATGTCTTTGATGTGATTTTCTTGTTGGTGGGTTATGGGCTCCTGTTACTTTAACTGAAATTTCCTCCTTTTTGGCCACGAGATCCTCCGGAGAAGAATGCCATTTAGCAAGGAAGAACCATAGCAGCTCAAGCGAAAGTCTTTGGTGTGATTTTCTTCTTACTGGGTTATGCGCTCCTGTTACTTTAACCGAAAATTCGTCCTTTCTGGCCACGTTATCCTCCGCAGAAGAATGCCACTTACCAAGGAAGGTCCCTAGCAGCTCAAGTACATGTCTTTGATGTGATTTTCTTTTTGGTGGGTTATGGGCTCCTGTTACTTTAACTGAAATTTCTTCCTTTTTGGCCACGAGATCCTCCGGAGAAGAATGCCATCTAGCAAGGAAGAACCATAGCAGCTCAAGCGAAAGTCGTTGGTGTGATTTTCTTCTTATTGGGTTATGCGCTCCTGTTACTTTAACCGAAAATTCGTCCTTTCTGGCCACGTTATCCTCCGCAGAAGAATGCCACTTACCAAGGAAGGTCCGTAGCAGCTCAAGTACATGTCTTTGATGTGATTTTCTTGTTGAACGGTTATGGGCTCCTGTTACTTTAACTGAAATTTCTTCCATTTTGGCCACGGGATCCTCCGGAGAAGAATTCCATCTAACAAGGAAGAACCATAGCAGCTCAAGCGAAAGTCTTTGGTGTGATTTTCTTCTTATTGGGTTATGCGCTCCTGTTACTTCAACCGAAAATTCGTCTTTTCTGGCCACTTTATCCTCCGCAGAAGAATGCCACTTACCAAGGAAGATCTCTAGCAGCTCAAGTACATGTCTTTGATGTGATTTTCTTGTTGGTGGGTTATGGGCTCCTGTTACTTTAACTGAAATTTCTTCCTTTTTGGCCACGAGATCCTCCGCAGAAGAATGCCATCTAGCAAGGAAGAACCATAGCAGCTCTAGCAGAAGTCGTTGGTGTGATTTTCTTCTTATTGGGTTATGCGCTCCTGTTACTTCAACCGAAAATTCGTCTTTTCTGGCCACTTTATCCTCCGCAGAAGAATGCCACTTACCAAGGAAGGTCTCTAGCAGCTCAAGTACATGTCTTTGATGTGATTTTCTTGTTGGTGGGTTATGGGCTCCTGTTACTTTAACTGAAATTTCCTCCTTTTTGGCCACGAGATCCTCCGGAGAAGAATGCCATCTAGCAAGGAAGAACCATAGCAGCTCAAGCGAAAGTCGTTGGTGTGATTTTCTTCTTATTGGGTTATGCGCTCCTGTTACTTTAACCGAAAATTCATCTTTTCTGGCCACTTTATCCTCCGCAGAAGAATGCCACTTACCAAGGAAGGTCTCTAGCAGCTCAAGTACATGTCTTTGATGTGATTTTCTTGTTGGTGGGTTATGGGCTCCTGTTACTTCAACTGAAATTTCTTCCTTTTTGGCCACGAGATCCTCCGCAGAAGAATGCCATCTAGCAACGAAGAACCATAACAGCTCTAGCAAAAGTCTTTGGTGTGATTTTCTTCTTATTGGGTTATGCGCTCCTGTTACTTTAACCGAAAATTCGTCTTTTCTGGCCACGTTATCCTCCGCAGAAGAATGCCACTTACCAAGGAAGGTCCCTAGCAGCTCAAGTACATGTCTTTGATGTGATTTTCTTGTTGGTGGGTTATGGGCTCCTGTTACTTTAACTGACATTTCTTCCTTTTTGGCCACGAGATCTTCCGGAGAAGAATGCCATCTAGCAAGGAAGAATCATAGCAGCTCTAGCAGAAGTGTTTGGTGTGATTTTCTTCTTATTGGGTTATGCGCTCCTGTTACTTCAACCGAAAATTCGTCTTTTCTGGCCACGTTATCCTCCGCAGAAGAATGCCACTTACCAAGGAAGGTCCCTAGCAGCTCAAGTACATGTCTTTGATGTGATTTTCTTGTTGGTGGGTTATGGGCTCCTGTTACTTTAACTGAAATTTCCTCCTTTTTGGCCACGAGATCCTCCGGAGAAGAATGCCATCTAGCAAGGAAGAACCATAGCAGCTCAAGCGAAAGTCGTTGGTGTGATTTTCTTCTTATTGGGTTATGCGCTCCTGTTACTTTAACCGAAAATTCGTCCTTTCTGGCCACGTTATCCTCCGCAGAAGAATGCCACTTACCAAGGAAGGTCCCTAGCAGCTCAAGTACATGTCCTTGATGTGATTTTCTTGTTGGTGGGTTATGGGCTCCTGTTACTTTAACTGAAATTTCTTCCTGTTTGGCCACGAGATCCTCCGGAGAAGAATGCCATCTAGCAAGGAAGAACCATAGAAGCTCTAGCAGAAGTCTTTGGTGTGATTTTCTTCTTATTGGGTTATGCGCTCCTGTTACTTCAACCGAAAATTCGTCTTTTCTGGCCACGTTATCCTCCGCAGAAGAATGCCACTTACCAAGGAAGGCCTCTAGCAACACAAGTACATGTCTTTGATGTGATTTTCTTCTTGGTGGGTTATGGGCTCCTGTTACTTCAACTGAAATTTCTTCCTTTTTGGCCACGAGATCCTCCGCAGAAGAATGCCATCTAGCAACGAAGAACCATAACAGCTCTAGCAAAAGTCTTTGGTGTGATTTTCTTCTTATTGGGTTATGCGCTCCTGTTACTTTAACCGAAAATTCGTCTTTTCTGGCCACGTTATCCTCCGCAGAAGAATGCCACTTACCAAGGAAGGTCCCTAGCAGCTAAAGTACATGTCTTTGATCTGATTTTCTTGTTGAACGGTTATGGGCTCCTGTTACTTTAACTGAAATTTCTTCCTTTTTGGCCACGAGATCCTCCGGAGAAGAATGCCATCTAGCAACGAAGAACCATAACAGCTCTAGCAAAAGTCTTTGGTGTGATTTTCTTCTTATTGGGTTATGCGCTCCTGTTACTTTAACCGAAAATTCGTCTTTTCTGGCCACGTTATCCTCCGCAGAAGAATGCCACTTACCAAGGAAGGTCCCTAGCAGCTCAAGTACATGTCTTTGATGTGATTTTCTTGTTGGTGGGTTATGGGCTCCTGTTACTTTAACTGAAATTTCCTCCTTTTTGGCCACGAGATCCTCCGGAGAAGAATGCCATCTAGCAAGGAAGAACCATAGCAGCTCAAGCGAAAGTCTTTGGTGTGATTTTCTTCTTATTGGGTTATGCGCTCCTGTTACTTTAACCGAAAATTCGTCCTTTCTGGCCACGTTATCCTCCGCAGAAGAATGCCACTTACCAAGGAAGGTCCCTAGCAGCTCAAGTACATGTCTTTGATGTGATTTTCTTTTTGGTGGGTTATGGGCTCCTGTTACTCTAACTGAAATTTCTTCCTTTTTGGCCACGAGATCCTCCGGAGAAGAATGCCATCTAGCAAGGAAGAACCATAGCAGCTCAAGCGAAAGTCGTTGGTGTGATTTTCTTCTTATTGGGTTATGCGCTCCTGTTACTTTAACCGAAAATTCGTCCTTTCTGGCCACGCTATCCTCCGCAGAAGAATGCCACTTACCAAAGAAGGTCCGTAGCAGCTCAAGTACATGTCTTTGATGTGATTTTCTTGTTGAACGGTTATGGGCTCCTGTTACTTTAACTGAAATTTCTTCCATTTTGGCCACGAGATCCTCCGGAGAAGAATTCCATCTAACAAGGAAGAACCATAGCAGCTCTAGCAAAAGTCGTTGGTGTGATTTTCTTCTTATTGAGTTATGCGCTCCTGATACTTTAACCGAAAATTCGTCTTTTCTGGCCACTTTATCCTCCGCAGAAGAATGCCACTTAACAAGGAAGGCCTCTAGCAACACAAGTACATGTCTTTGATGTGATTTTCTTGTTGGTGGGTTATGGGCTCCTGTTACTTTAACTGAAATTTCTTCCTTTTTGGCCACGAGATTCTCCGGAGAAAAATGCCATCTAGCAAGGAAGAACCATAGCAGCTCAAGCAAAAGTCTTTGGTGTGATTTTCTTCTTATTGGGTTATGCGCTCCTGTTACTTCAACCAAAAATTCGTATTTTCTGGCCACTTTATCCTCCGCAGAAGAATGCCACTTACCAAGGAAGGTCCCTAGCAGCTCAAGTACATGTCCTTGATGTGATTTTCTTGTTGAATGGTTATGGGCTCCTGTTACTTTAACTGAAATTTCTTCCTTTTTGGCCACGAGATCCTCCGGAGAAGAATGCCATCTAGCAAGGAAGAACCATAGCAGCTCTAGCAGAAGTCTTTGGTGTGATTTTCTTCTTATTGGGTTATGCGCTCCTGTTACTTCAACCGAAAATTCGTCCTTTCTGGCCACGTTATCCTCCGCAGAAGAATGCCACTTACCAAGGAAGGTCTCTAGCAGCTCAAGTACATGTCTTTGATGTGATTTTCTTGTTGGTGGGTTATGGGCTCCTGTTACTTTAACTGAAATTTCTTCCTTTTAGGCCACCAGATCCTCCGGAGAAGAATGCCATCTAGCAAGGAAGAACCATAGCAGCTCAAGCGAAAGTCTTTGGTGTGATTTTCTTCTTATTGGGTTATGCGCTCCTGTTACTTCAACCGAAAATTCGTCTTTTCTGGCCACTTTATCCTCCGCAGAAGAATGCCACTTACCAAGGAAGATCTCTAGCAGCTCAAGTACATGTCTTTGATGTGATTTTCTTGTTGGTGGGTTATGGGCTCCTGTTACTTTAACTGAAATTTCTTCCTTTTTGGCCACGAGATCCTCCGCAGAAGAATGCCATCTAGCAAGGAAGAACCATAGCAGCTCAAGCGAAAGTCTTTGGTGTGATTTTCTTCTTATTGGGTTATGCGCTCCTGTTACTTCAACCGAAAATTCGTCTTTTCTGGCCACTTTATCCTCCGCAGAAGAATGCCACTTACCAAGGAAGGTCTCTAGCAGCTCAAGTACATGTCTTTGACGTGATTTTCTTGTTGGTGGGTTATGGGCTCCTGTTACTTTAACTGAAATTTCCTCCTTTTTGGCCACGAGATCCTCCGGAGAAGAATGTCATCTAGCAAGGAAGAACCATAGCAGCTCAAGCGAAAGTCGTTGGTGTGATTTTCTTCTTATTGGGTTATGCGCTCCTGTTACTTTAACCGAAAATTCATCTTTTCTGGCCACTTTATCCTCCGCAGAAGAATGCCACTTACCAAGGAAGGTCTCTAGCAGCTCAAGTACATGTCTTTGATGTGATTTTCTTGTTGGTGGGTTATGGGCTCCTGTTACTTTAACTGAAATTTCTTCCTGTTTGGCCACGAGATCCTCCGGAGAAGAATGCCATCTAGCAAGGAAGAACCATAGCAGCTCTAGCAGAAGTCTTTGGTGTGATTTTCTTCTTATTGGGTTATGCGCTCCTGTTACTTCAACCGAAAATTCGTCTTTTCTGGCCACTTTATCCTCCGCAGAAGAATGCCACTTACCAAGGAAGGTCTCTAGCAGCTCAAGTACATGTCTTTGATGTGATTTTCTTGTTGGTGGGTTATGGGCTCCTGTTACTTTAACTGAAATTTCTTCCTGTTTGGCCACGAGATCCTCCGGAGAAGAATGCCATCTAGCAAGGAAGAACCATAGCAGCTCTAGCAGAAGTCGTTGGTGTGATTTTCTTCTTATTGGGTTATGCGCTCCTGTTACTTCAACCGAAAATTCGTCTTTTCTGGCCACTTTATCCTCCGCAGAAGAATGCCACTTACCAAGGAAGGTCTCTAGCAGCTCAAGTACATGTCTTTGATGTGATTTTCTTGTTGGTGGGTTATGGGCTCCTGTTACTTTAACTGAAATTTCTTCCTTTTTGGCCACGAGATCCTCCGGAGAAGAATGCCATCTAGCAAGGAAGAACCATAGCAGCTCTAGCAGAAGTCGTTGGTGTGATTTTCTTCTTATTGGGTTATGCGCTCCTGTTACTTCAACCGAAAATTCGTCTTTTCTGGCCACTTTATCCTCCGCAGAAGAATGCCACTTACCAAGGAAGGTCTCTAGCAGCTCAAGTACATGTCTTTGATGTGATTTTCTTGTTGGTGGGTTATGGGCTCCTGTTACTTTAACTGAAATTTCCTCCTGTTTGGCCACGAGATCCTCCGGAGAAGAATGCCATCTAGCAAGGAAGAACCATAGCAGCTCAAGCGAAAGTCGTTGGTGTGATTTTCTTCTTATTGGGTTATGCGCTCCTGTTACTTTAACCGAAAATTCATCTTTTCTGGCCACTTTATCCTCCGCAGAAGAATGCCACTTACCAAGGAAGGTCTCTAGCAGCTCAAGTACATGTCTTTGATGTGATTTTCTTGTTGGTGGGTTATGGGCTCCTGTTACTTTAACTGAAATTTCTTCCTGTTTGGCCACGAGATCCTCCGGAGAAGAATGCCATCTAGCAAGGAAGAACCATAGCAGCTCTAGCAGAAGTCTTTGGTGTGATTTTCTTCTTATTGGGTTATGCGCTCCTGTTACTTCAACCGAAAATTCGTCTTTTCTGGCCACTTTATCCTCCGCAGAAGAATGCCACTTACCAAGGAAGGTCTCTAGCAGCTCAAGTACATGTCTTTGATCTGATTTTCTTGTTGAACGGTTATGGGCTCCTGTTAATTTAACTGAAATTTCTTCCTTTTTGGCCACGAGATCTTCCGCAGAAGAATGCCATCTAGCAAGGAAGAACCATAGCAGCTCTAGCAGAAATCTTTGGTGTGATTTTCTTCTTATTGAGTTATGCGCTCCTGTTACTTTAACCGAAAATTCGTCTTTTCTGGCCACGTTATCCTCCGCAGAAGAATGCCACTTACCAAGGAAGGTCCCGAGCAGCTCAAGTACATATCTTTGATGTGATTTTCTTGTTGGTGGGTTATGGGCTCCTGTTACTTTAACTGAAATTTCTTCCTTTTTGGCCACGAGATCCTCCGGAGAAGAATACCATCTAGCAAGGAAGAACCATAGCAGCTCAAGCGAAAGTCTTTGGTGTGATTTGCTTCTTATTGGGTTATGCGCTCCTGTTACTTCAACCGAAAATTCGTCTTTTCTGGCCACTTTATCCTCCGCAGAAGAATGCCACTTACCAAGGAAGGTCTCTAGCAGCTCAAGTACATGTCTTTGATGTGATTTTCTTGTTGGTGGGTTATGGGCTCCTGTTACTTTAACTGAAATTTCTTCCTGTTTGGCCACGAGATCCTCCGGAGAAGAATGCCATCTAGCAAGGAAGAACCATAGCAGCTCTAGCAGAAGTCTTTGGTGTGATTTTCTTCTTATTGGGTTATGCGCTCCTGTTACTTTAACCGAAAATTCATCTTTTCTGGCCACTTTATTCTCCGCAGAAGAATGCCACTTACCAAGGAAGGTCTCTAGCAGCTCAAGTACATGTCTTTGATGTGATTTTCTTGTTGGTGGGTTGTGGGCTCCTGTTACTTTAACTGAAATTTCCTCCTTTTTGGCCACGAGATCCTCCGGAGAAGAATGCCATCTAGCAAGGAAGAACCATAGCAGCTCAAGCGAAAGTCTTTGGTGTGATTTTCTTCTTATTGGGTTATGCGCTCCTGTTACTTCAACCGAAAATTCGTCTTTTCTGGCCACTTTATCCTCCGCAGAAGAATGCTTCTTACCAAGGAAGGTCTCTAGCAGCTCAAGTACATGTCTTTGATGTGATTTTCTTGTTGAATGGTTATGGGCTCCTGTTACTTTAACTGAAATTTCTTCCTTTTTGGCCACGAGATCCTCCGCAGAAGAATGCCATCTAGCAACGAAGAACCATAACATCTCTAGCAAAAGTCTTTGGTGTGATTTTCTTCTTATTGGGTTATGCGCTCCTGTTACTTTAACCGAAAATTCGTCTTTTCTGGCCACGTTATCCTCCGCAGAAGAATGCCACTTACCAAGAAAGGCCTCTAGCAGCTCAAGTACATGTCTTTGATGTGATTTTCTTGTTGGTGGGTTATGGGCTCCTGTTAATTTAACTGAAATTTCTTCCTTTTTGGCCACGAGATCCTCCGGAGAAGAATGCCATCTAGCAAGGAAGAACCATAGCAGCTCTAGCAGAAGTCTTTGGTGTGATTTTCTTCTTATTGGGTTATGCGCTCCTGTTACTTCAACCGAAAATTCGTCTTTTCTGGCCACGTTATCCTCCGCAGAAGAATACCACTTACCAAGGAAGGTCTCTAGCAGCTCAAGTACATGTCTTTTATGTGATTTTCTTGTTGGTGGGTTATGGGCTCCTGTTACTTTAACTGAAATTTCCTCCTTTTTGGCCACGAGATCCTCCGGAGAAGAATGCTATCTAGCAAGGAAGAACCATAGCAGCTCAAGCGAAAGTCTTTGGTGTGATTTTCTTCTTATTGGGTTATGCGCTCCTGTTACTTCAACCGAAAATTCGTCTTTTCTGGCCACTTTATCCTCCGCAGAAGAATGCCACTTACCAAGAAAGGTCTCTAGCGGCTCAAGTACATGTCTTTGATGTGATTTTCTTGTTGGTGGGTTATGGGCTCCTGTTACTTTAACTGAAATTTCCTCCTTTTTGGCCACGAGATCCTCCGGAGAAGAATGCCATCTAGCAAGGAAGAACCATAGCAGCTCAAGCGAAAGTCTTTGGTGTGATTTGCTTCTTATTGGGTTATGCGCTCCTGTTACTTTAACCGAAAATTCATCTTTTCTGGCCACTTTATCCTCCGCAGAAGAATGCCACTTACCAAGGAAGGTCTCTAGCAGCTCAAGTACATGTCTTTGATGTGATTTTCTTGTTGGTGGGTTATGGGCTCCTGTTACTTTAACTGAAATTTCTTCCTGTTTGGCCACGAGATCCTCCGGAGAAGAATGCCATCTAGCAAGGAAGAACCATAGAAGCTCTAGCAGAAGTCTTTGGTGTGATTTTCTTCTTATTGGGTTATGCGCTCCTGTTACTTCAACCGAAAATTCGTCTTTTCTGGCCACTTTATCCTCCGCAGAAGAATGCCACTTACCAAGGAAGGTCTCTAGCAGCTCAAGTACATGTCTTTGATCTGATTTTCTTGTTGAACGGTTATGGGCTCCTGTTAATTCAACTGAAATTTCTTCCTTTTTGGCCACGAGATCTTCCGCAGAAGAATGCCATCTAGCAAGGAAGAACCATAGCAGCTCTAGCAGAAGTCTTTGGTGTGATTTTCTTCTTATTGAGTTATGCGCTCCTGTTACTTTAACCGAAAATTCGTCTTTTCTGGCCACGTTATCCTCCGCAGAAGAATGCCACTTACCAAGGAAGGTCCCGAGCAGCTCAAGTACATATCTTTGATGTGATTTTCTTGTTGGTGGGTTATGGGCTCCTGTTACTTTAACTGAAATTTCTTCCTTTTTGGCCACGAGATCCTCCGGGGAAGAATACCATCTAGCAAGGAAGAACCATAGCAGCTCAAGCGAAAGTCTTTGGTGTGATTTGCTTCTTATTGGGTTATGCGCTCCTGTTACTTCAACCGAAAATTCGTCTTTTCTGGCCACTTTATCCTCCGCAGAAGAATGCCACTTACCAAGGAAGGTCTCTAGCAGCTCAAGTACATGTCTTTGATGTGATTTTCTTGTTGGTGGGTTATGGGCTCCTGTTACTTTAACTGAAATTTCTTCCTTTTTGGCCACGAGATCCTCCGGAGAAGAATGCCATGTAGCAAGGAAGAACCATAGCAGCTCTAGCAGAAGTCGTTGGTGTGATTTTCTTCTTATTGGGTTATGCGCTCCTGTTACTTCAACCGAGAATTCGTCTTTTCTGGCCACTTTATCCTCCGCAGAAGAATGCCACTTACCAAGGAAGGTCTCTAGCAGCTCAAGTACATGTCTTTGATGTGATTTTCTTGTTGGTGGGTTATGGGCTCCTGTTACTTTAACTGAAATTTCTTCCTTATTGGCCACGAGATCCTCCGCAGAAGAATGCCATCTAGCAAGGAAGAACCATAGCAGCTCTAGCAGAAGTCTTTGGTGTGATTTTCTTCTTATTGGGTTATGCGCTCCTGTTACTTCAACCGAAAATTCGTCTTTTCTGGCCACGTTATCCTCCGCAGAAGAATGCAACTTACTAAGGAAGGTCTCTAGCAGCTCAAGTACATGTCTTTGATGTGATTTTCTTGTTGGTGTGTTATGGGCTCCTGTTACTTTAACTGAAATTTCCTCCTTTTTGGCCACGAGATCCTCCGGAGAAGAATGCCATCTAGCAAGGAAGAACCATAGCAGCTCTAGCAGAAGTCTTTGGTGTGATTTTCTTCTTATTGGGTTATGCGCTCCTGTTACTTCAACCGAAAATTGGTCTTTTCAGGCCACTTTATCCTCCGCAGAAGAATGCCACTTACCAAGGAAGGTCCCTAGCAGCTCAAGTACATGTCTTTGATGTGATTTTCTTGTTGGTGGGTTATGGGCTCCTGTTACTTTAACTGAAATTTCCTCCTTTTTGGCCACGAGATCCTCCGGAGAAGAATGCCATCTAGCAAGGAAGAACCATAGCAGCTCAAGCGAAAGTCGTTGGTGTGATTTTCTTCTTATTGGGTTATGCGCTCCTGTTACTTCAACCGAAAATTCATCTTTTCTGGCCACTTTATCCTCTGCAGAAGAATGCCACTTACCAAGAAAGGTCTCTAGCAGCTCAAGTACATGTCTTTGATGTGATTTTCTTTTTGGTGGGTTATGGGCTCCTGTTACTTTAACTGAAAATTCTTCCTTTTTGGCCACGAGATCCTCCGGAGAAGAATGCCATCTAGCAAGGAAGAACCATAGCAGCTCTAGCAGAAGTCTTTGGTGTGATTTTCTTCTTATTGAGTTATGCGCTCCTGTTACTTCAACCGAAAATTCGTCTTTTCTGGCCACTTTATCCTCCGCAGAAGAATGCCACTTACCAAGGAAGGTCCCTAGCAGCTCAAGTACATGTCTTTGATGTGATTTTCTTGTTGAACGGTTATGGGCTCCTGTTACTTTAACTGAAATTTCTTCCTTTTTGGCCACGAGATCCTCCGGAGAAGAATTCCATCTAACAAGGAAGAACCATAGCAGCTCTAACAAAAGTCGTTGGTGTGATTTTCTTCTTATTGGGTTATGCGCTCCTGTTACTTTAACCGAAAATTCGTCTTTTCTGGCCACGTTATCCTCCGCAGAAGAATGCCACTTACCAAGGAAGGTCTCTAGCAGCTCAAGTACATGTCTTTGATGTGATTTTCTTGTTGGTGGGTTATGGGCTCCTGTTACTTTAACTGAAATTTCCTCCTTTTTGGCCACGAGATCCTCCGGAGAAGAATGCCATCTAGCAAGGAAGAACCATAGCAGCTCAAGCGAAAGTCTTTGGTGTGATTTGCTTCTTATTGGGTTATGCGCTCCTGTTACTTCAACCGAAAATTCGTCTTTTCTGGCCACTTTATCCTCCGCAGAAGAATGCCACTTACCAAGGAAGGTCTCTAGCAGCTCAAGTACATGTCTTTGATGTGATTTTCTTGTTGGTGGGTTATGGGCTCCTGTTACTTTAACTGAAATTTCCTCCTTTTTGGCCACGAGATCCTCCGGAGAAGAATGCCATCTAGCAAGGAAGAACCATAGCAGCTCAAGCGAAAGTCGTTGGTGTGATTTTCTTCTTATTGGGTTATGCGCTCCTGTTACTTTAACCGAAAATTCATCTTTTCTGGCCACTTTATCCTCCGCAGAAGAATGCCACTTACCAAGGAAGGTCTCTAGCAGCTCAAGTACATGTCTTTGATGTGATTTTCTTGTTGGTGGGTTATGGGCTCCTGTTACTTTAACTGAAATTTCTTCCTTTTTGGCCACGAGATCCTCCGCAGAAGAATGCCATCTAGCAAGGAAGAACCATAGCAGCTCTAGCAGAAGTCTTTGGTGTGATTTTCTTCTTATTGAGTTATGCGCTCCTGTTACTTCAACCGAAAATTCGTCTTTTCTGGCCACTTTATCCTCCGCAGAAGAATGCCACTTACCAAGGAAGGTCTCTAGCAGCTCAAGTACATGTCTTTGATCTGATTTTCTTGTTGGTGGGTTATGGGCTCCTGTTACTTTAACTGAAATTTCTTCCTTTTTGGCCACGAGATCTTCCGCAGAAGAATGCCATCTAGCAAGGAAGAACCATAGCAGCTCTAGCAGAAGTCTTTGGTGTGATTTTCTTCTTATTGAAGTATGCGCTCCTGTTACTTTAACCGAAAATTCGTCTTTTCTGGCCACGTTATCCTCCGCAGAAGAATGCCACTTACCAAGGAAGGTCCCGAGCAGCTCAAGTACATATCTTTGATGTGATTTTCTTGTTGAATGGTTATGAGCTCCTGTTACTTTAACTGAAATTTCCTCCTTTTTGGCCACGAGATCCTCCGGAGAAGAATGCCATCTAGCAAGGAAGAACCATAGCAGCTCAAGCGAAAGTCGTTGGTGTGATTTTCTTCTTATTGGGTTATGCGCTCCTGTTACTTTAACCGAAAATTCATCTTTTCTGGCCACTTTATCCTCTGCAGAAGAATGCCACTTACCAAGGAAGGTCTCTAGCAGCTCAAGTACATGTCTCTGATGTGATTTTCTTGTTGGTGGGTTATGGGCTCCTGTTACTTTAACTGAAATTTCTTCCTTTTTGGCCACGAGATCCTCCGGAGAAGATTGCCATCTAGCAAGGAAGAACCATAGCAGCTCTAGCAGAAGTCTTTGGTGTGATTTTCTTCTTATTGAGTTATGCGCTCCTGTTACTTTAACCGAAAATTCGTCTTTTCTGGCCACTTTATCCTCCGCAGAAGAATGCCACTTACCAAGGAAGGTCCCGAGCAGCTCAAGTACATATCTTTGATGTGATTTTCTTGTTGAATGGTTATGAGCTCCTGTTATTTTAACTGAAATTTCTTCCTTTTTGGCCACGAGATCCTCCGGAGAAGAATGCCATCTAGCAAGGAAGAACCATAGCAGCTCAAGCGAAAGTCTTTGGTGTGATTTGCTTCTTATTGGGTTATGCGCTCCTGTTACTTCAACCGAAAATTCGTCTTTTCTGGCCACTTTATCATCCGCAGAAGAATGCCACTTACCAAGGAAGGTCTCTAGCAGCTCAAGTACATGTCTTTGATGTGATTTTCTTGTTGGTGGGTTATGGGCTCCTGTTACTTTAACTGAAATTTCCTCCTTTTTGGCAACGAGATCCTCCGGAGAAGAATGCCATCTAGCAAGGAAGAACCATAGCAGCTCTAGCAGAAGTCGTTGGTGTGATTTTCTTCTTATTGGGTTATGCGCTCCTGTTACTTCAACCGAAAATTCGTCTTTTCTGGCCACTTTATCCTCCGCAGAAGAATGCCACTTACCAAGGAAGGTCTCTAGCAGCTCAAGTACATGTCTTTGATGTGATTTTCTTGTTGGTGGGTTATGGGCTCCTGTTACTTTAACTGAAATTTCCTCCTTTTTGGCCACGAGATCCTCCGGAGAAGAATGCCATCTAGCAAGGAAGAACCATAGCAGCTCAAGCGAAAGTCTTTGGTGTGATTTGCTTCTTATTGGGTTATGCGCTCCTGTTACTTCAACCGAAAATTCGTCTTTTCTGGCAACTTTATCCTCCGCAGAAGAATGCCACTTACCAAGGAAGGTCTCTAGCAGCTCAAGTACATGTCTTTGATGTGATTTTCTTGTTGGTGGGTTATGGGCTCCTGTTCCTTTAACTGAAATTTCTTCCTGTTTGGCCACGAGATCCTCCGGAGAAGAATGCCATCTAGCAAGGAAGAACCATAGTAGCTCTAGCAGAAGTCTTTGGTGTGATTTTCTTCTTATTGGGTTATGCGCTCCTGTTACTTTAACCGAAAATTCGTCTTTTCTGGCCACGTTATCCTCCGCAGAAGAATGCAACTTACCAAGGAAGGTCTCTAGCAGCTCAAGTCCATGTCTTTGATGTGATTTTCTTGTTGGTGGGTTATGGGCTCCTGTTACTTTAACTGAAATTTCCTCCTTTTTGGCCACGAGATCCTCCGGAGAAGAATGCCATCTAGCAAGGAAGAACCATAGCAGCTCTAGCAGAAGTCTTTGGTGTGATTTTCTTCTTATTGGGTTATGCGCTCCTGTTACTTCAACCGAAAATTCGTCTTTTCTGGCCACTTTATCCTCCGCAGAAGAATGCCACTTACCAAGGAAGGTCCCTAGCAGCTCAAGTACATGTCTTTGATGTGATTTTCTTGTTGGTGGGTTATGGGCTCCTGTTACTTTAACTGAAATTTCCTCCTTTTTGGCCACGAGATCCTCCGGAGAAGAATGCCATCTACCAAGGAAGAACCATAGCAGCTCAAGCGAAAGTCGTTGGTGTGATTTTCTTCTTATTGGGTTATGCGCTCCTGTTACTTCAACCGAAAATTCATCTTTTCTGGCCACTTTATCCTCCGCAGAAGAATGCCACTTACCAAGAAAGGTCTCTAGCAGCTCAAGTACATGTCTTTGATGTGATTTTCGTGTTGAACGGTTATGGGCTCCTGTTACTTTAACTGAAATTTCTTCCTTTTTGGCCACGAGATCCTCCGGAGAAGAATGCCATCTAGCAAGGAAGAACCATAGTAGCTCTAGCAGAAGTCTTTGGTGTGATTTTCTTCTTATTGGGTTATGCGCTCCTGTTACTTCAACCGAAAATTCGTCTTTTCTGGCCACTTAATCCTCCGCAGAAGAATGCCACTTACCAAGGAAGGTCCCTAGCAGCTCAAGTACATGTCTTTGATGTGATTTTCTTGTTGAACGGTTATGGGCTCCTGTTACTTTAACTGAAATTTCTTCCTTTTTGGCCACGAGATCCTCCGGAGAAGAATTCCATCTAACAAGGAAGAACCATAGCAGCTCTAGCAGAAGTCGTTGGTGTGATTTTCTTCTTATTGGGTTATGCGCTCCTGTTACTTTAACCGAAAATTCGTCTTTTCTGGCCACGTTATCCTCCGCAGAAGAATGCCACTTACCAAGGAAGGCCTCTAGCAACACAAGTACATGTCTTTGATGTGATTTTCTTGTTGGTGGGTTATGGGCTCCTGTTACTTTAACTGAAATTTCTTCCTTTTTGGCCACGAGACCCTCCGCAGAAGAATGCCATCTAGCAAGGAAGAACCATAGCAGCTCTAGCAGAAGTCTTTGGTGTGATTTTCTTCTTATTGGGTTATGCGCTCCTGTTACTTCAACCGAAAATTCGTCTTTTCTGGCCACTTTATCCTCCGCAGAAGAATGCCACTTACCAAGGAAGGTCCCTAGCAGCTCAAGTACATGTCTTTGATGTGATTTTCTTGTTGAACGGTTATGGGCTCCTGTTACTTTAACTGAAATTTCTTCCTTTTTGGCCACGAGATCCTCCGGAGAAGAATGCCATCTAGCAAGGAAGAATCATAGCAGCTGTAGCAGAAGTGTTTGGTGTGATTTTCTTCTTATTGGGTTATGCGCTCCTGTTACTTCAACCGAAAATTCGTCTTTTCTGGCCACTTTATCCTCCGCAGAAGAATGCCACTTACCAAGGAAGGTCCCTAGCAGCTCAAGTACATGTCTTTGATGTGATTTTCTTGTTGAACGGTTATGGGCTCCTGTTACTTTAACTGAAATTTCTTCCTTTTTGGCCACGAGATCCTCCGGAGAAGAATGCCATCTAGCAAGGAAGAACCATAGCAGTTCTAGCAGAAGTCTTTGGTGTGATTTTCTTCTTATTGAGTTATGCGCTCCTGTTACTTTAACCGAAAATTCGTCTTTTCTGGCCACGTTATCCTCCGCAGAAGAATGCCACTTACCAAGGAAGGTCCCTAGCAGCTAAAGTACATGTCTTTGATCTGATTTTCTTGTTGGTGGGTTATGGGCTCCTGTTACTTTAACTGAAATTTCTTCCTTTTTGGCCACGAGACCCTCCGCAGAAGAATGCCATCTAGGTACGAAGAACCATAACAGCTCTAGCAAAAGTCTTTGGTGTGATTTTCTTCTTATTGGGTTATGCGCTCCTGTTACTTTAACCGAAAATTCGTCTTTTCTGGCCACGTTATCCTCCGCAGAAGAATGCCACTTACCAAGGAAGGTCCCTAGCAGCTCAAGTACATGTCTTTGATGTGATTTTCTTGTTGGTGGGTTATGGGCTCCTGTTACTTTAACTGAAATTTCCTCCTTTTTGGCCACGAGATCCTCCGGAGAAGAATGCCATCTAGCAAGGAAGAACCATAGCAGCTCAAGCGAAAGTCGTTGGTGTGATTTTCTTCTTATTGGGTTATGCGCTCCTGTTACTTTAACCGAAAATTCGTCCTTTCTGGCCACGTTATCCTCCGCAGAAGAATGCCACTTACCAAGGAAGGTCCCTAGCAGCTCAAGTACATGTCTTTGATGTGATTTTCTTGTTGAATGGTTATGGGCTCCTGTTACTTTAACTGAAATTTCTTCCTTTTTGGCCACGAGATCCTCCGGAGAAGAATGCCATCTAGCAAGGAAGAACCATAGAAGCTCTAGCAGAAGTCTTTGGTGTGATTTTCTTCTTATTGGGTTATGCGCTCCTGTTACTTCAACCGAAAATTCGTCTTTTCTGGCCACGTTATCCTCCGCAGAAGAATGCCACTTACCAAGGAAGGTCTCTAGCAGCTCAAGTACATGTCTTTGATGTGATTTTCTTGTTGGTGGGTTATGGGCTCCTGTTACTTTAACTGAAATTTCTTCCTGTTTGGCCACGAGATCCTCCGCAGAAGAATGCCATCTAGCAAGGAAGAACCATAGCAGCTCAAGCGAAAGTCGTTGGTGTGATTTTCTTCTTATTGGGTTATGCGCTCCTGTTACTTTAACCGAAAATTCGTCCTTTCTGGCCACGTTATCCTCCGCAGAAGAATGCCACTTACCAAGGAAGGTCCCTAGCAGCTCAAGTACATGTCTTTGATGTGATTTTCTTGTTGAATGGTTATGGGCTCCTGTTACTTTAACTGAAATTTCTTCCTTTTTGGCCACGAGACCCTCCGCAGAAGAATGCCATCTAGGTACGAAGAACCATAACAGCTCTAGCAAAAGTCTTTGGTGTGATTTTCTTCTTATTGGGTTATGCGCTCCTGTTACTTTAACCGAAAATTCGTCTTTTCTGGCCACGTTATCCTCCGCAGAAGAATGCCACTTACCAAGGAAGGTCCCTAGCAGCTCAAGTACATGTCTTTGATGTGATTTTCTTGTTGGTGGGTTATGGGCTCCTGTTACTTTAACTGAAATTTCCTCCTTTTTGGCCACGAGATCCTCCGGAGAAGAATGCCATCTAGCAAGGAAGAACCATAGCAGCTCAAGCGAAAGTCGTTGGTGTGATTTTCTTCTTATTGGGTTATGCGCTCCTGTTACTTTAACCGAAAATTCGTCCTTTCTGGCCACGTTATCCTCCGCAGAAGAATGCCACTTACCAAGGAAGGTCCCTAGCAGCTCAAGTACATGTCTTTGATGTGATTTTCTTGTTGAATGGTTATGGGCTCCTGTTACTTTAACTGAAATTTCTTCCTTTTTGGCCACGAGATCCTCCGGAGAAGAATGCCATCTAGCAAGGAAGAACCATAGAAGCTCTAGCAGAAGTCTTTGGTGTGATTTTCTTCTTATTGGGTTATGCGCTCCTGTTACTTCAACCGAAAATTCGTCTTTTCTGGCCACGTTATCCTCCGCAGAAGAATGCCACTTACCAAGGAAGGTCTCTAGCAGCTCAAGTACATGTCTTTGATGTGATTTTCTTGTTGGTGGGTTATGGGCTCCTGTTACTTTAACTGAAATTTCTTCCTGTTTGGCCACGAGATCCTCCGCAGAAGAATGCCATCTAGCAAGGAAGAACCATAGCAGCTCAAGCGAAAGTCGTTGGTGTGATTTTCTTCTTATTGGGTTATGCGCTCCTGTTACTTTAACCGAAAATTCATCTTTTCTGGCCACTTTATCCTCTGCAGAAGAATGCCACTTACCAAGGAAGGTCTCTAGCAGCTCAAGTACATGTCTTTGATGTGATTTTCTTGTTGGTGGGTTATGGGCTCCTGTTACTTTAACTGAAATTTCTTCCTTTTTGGCCACGAGATCCTCCGCAGAAGAATGCCATCTAGCAAGGAAGAACCATAGCAGCTCTAGCAGAAGTCTTTGGTGTGATTTTCTTCTTATTGAGTTATGCGCTCCTGTTACTTTAACCGAAAATTCGTCTTTTCTGGCCACTTTATCCTCCGCAGAAGAATGCCACTTACCAAGGAAGGTCTCTAGCAGCTCAAGTACATGTCTTTGATCTGATTTTCTTGTTGGTGGGTTATGGGCTCCTGTTACTTTAACTGAAATTTCTTCCTTTTTGGCCACGAGATCTTCCGCAGAAGAATGCCATCTAGCAAGGAAGAACCATAGCAGCTCTAGCAGAAGTCTTTGGTGTGATTTTCTTCTTATTGAGTTATGCGCTCCTGTTACTTTAACCGAAAATTCGTCTTTTCTGGCCACGTTATCCTCCGCAGAAGAATGCCACTTACCAAGGAAGGTCCCTAGCAGCTAAAGTACATGTCTTTGATCTGATTTTCTTGTTGGTGGGTTATGGGCTCCTGTTACTTTAACTGAAATTTCTTCCTTTTTGGCCACGAGACCCTCCGCAGAAGAATGCCATCTAGGTACGAAGAACCATAACAGCTCTAGCAAAAGTCTTTGGTGTGATTTTCTTCTTATTGGGTTATGCGCTCCTGTTACTTTAACCGAAAATTCGTCTTTTCTGGCCACGTTATCCTCCGCAGAAGAATGCCACTTACCAAGGAAGGTCCCTAGCAGCTCAAGTACATGTCTTTGATGTGATTTTCTTGTTGGTGGGTTATGGGCTCCTGTTACTTTAACTGAAATTTCCTCCTTTTTGGCCACGAGATCCTCCGGAGAAGAATGCCATCTAGCAAGGAAGAACCATAGCAGCTCAAGCGAAAGTCGTTGGTGTGATTTTCTTCTTATTGGGTTATGCGCTCCTGTTACTTTAACCGAAAATTCGTCCTTTCTGGCCACGTTATCCTCCGCAGAAGAATGCCACTTACCAAGGAAGGTCCCTAGCAGCTCAAGTACATGTCTTTGATGTGATTTTCTTGTTGAATGGTTATGGGCTCCTGTTACTTTAACTGAAATTTCTTCCTTTTTGGCCACGAGATCCTCCGGAGAAGAATGCCATCTAGCAAGGAAGAACCATAGAAGCTCTAGCAGAAGTCTTTGGTGTGATTTTCTTCTTATTGGGTTATGCGCTCCTGTTACTTCAACCGAAAATTCGTCTTTTCTGGCCACGTTATCCTCCGCAGAAGAATGCCACTTACCAAGGAAGGTCTCTAGCAGCTCAAGTACATGTCTTTGATGTGATTTTCTTGTTGGTGGGTTATGGGCTCCTGTTACTTTAACTGAAATTTCTTCCTGTTTGGCCACGAGATCCTCCGCAGAAGAATGCCATCTAGCAAGGAAGAACCATAGCAGCTCAAGCGAAAGTCTTTGGTGTGATTTTCTTCTTATTGGGTTATGCGCTCCTGTTACTTCAACCGAAAATTCGTCTTTTCTGGCCACTTTATCCTCCGCAGAAGAATGCCACTTACCAAGGAAGGTCCCTAGCAGCTCAAGTACATGTCTTTGATGTGATTTTCTTGTTGGTGGGTTATGGGCTCCTGTTACTTTAACTGAAATTTCTTCGTTTTTGGCCACGAGATCCTCCGGAGAAGAATGCCATCTAGCAAGGAAGAACCATAGCAGCTCTAGCAGAAGTCTTTGGTGTGATTTTCTTCTTATTGGGTTATGCGCTCCTGTTACTTCAACCGAAAATTCATCTTTTCTGGCCACGTTATCCTCCGCAGAAGAATGCCACTTACCAAGGAAGGTCCCTAGCAGCTCAAGTACATGTCTTTGATGTGATTTTCTTGTTGAACGGTTATGGGCTCCTGTTACTTTAACTGAAATTTCTTCCTTTTTGGCCACGAGATCCTCCGGAGAAGAATGCCATCTAGCAAGGAAGAACCATAGAAGCTCTAGCAGAAGTCTTTGGTGTGATTTTCTTCTTATTGGGTTATGCGCTCCTGTTACTTTAACCGAAAATTCGTCCTTTCTGGCCACGTTATCCTCCGCAGAAGAATGCCACTTACCAAGGAAGGTCTCTAGCAGCTCAAGTACATGTCTTTGATGTGATTTTCTTGTTGAACGGTTATGGGCTCCTGTTACTTTAACTGAAATTTCTTCCTTTTTGGCCACGAGATCCTCCGGAGAAGAATTCCATCTAACAAGGAAGAACCATAGCAGCTCTAGCAGAAGTCGTTGGTGTGATTTTCTTCTTATTGGGTTATGCGCTCCTGTGACTTTAACCGAAAATTCGTCTTTTCTGGCCACGTTATCCTCCGCAGAAGAATGCCACTTACCAAGGAAGGCCTCTAGCAACACGAGTACATGTCTTTCATGTGATTTTCTTGTTGGTGGGTTATGGGCTCCTGTTACTTTAACTGAAATTTCTTCCTTTTTGGCCACGAGATCCTCCGGAGAAGAATGCCATCTAGCAAGGAAGAACCATAGCAGCTCAAGCAAAAGTCTTTGGTGTGATTTTCTTCTTATTGGGTTATGCGCTCCTGTTACTTCAACCGAAAATTCGTCTTTTCTGGCCACTTTATCCTCCGCAGAAGAATGCCACTTACCAAGGAAGGTCCCTAGCAGCTCAAGTACATGTCTTTGATGTGATTTTCTTGTTGGTGGGTTATGGGCTCCTGTTACTTTAACTGAAATTTCTTCGTTTTTGGCCACGAGATCCTCCGGAGAAGAATGCCATCTAGCAAGGAAGAACCATAGCAGCTCTAGCAGAAGTCTTTGGTGTGATTTTCTTCTTATTGGGTTATGCGCTCCTGTTACTTCAACCGAAAATTCATCTTTTCTGGCCACGTTATCCTCCGCAGAAGAATGCCACTTACCAAGGAAGGTCCCTAGCAGCTCAAGTACATGTCTTTGATGTGATTTTCTTGTTGAACGGTTATGGGCTCCTGTTACTTTAACTGAAATTTCTTCCTTTTTGGCCACGAGATCCTCCGGAGAAGAATGCCATCTAGCAAGGAAGAATCATAGCAGCTGTAGCAGAAGTGTTTGGTGTGATTTTCTTCTTATTGGGTTATGCGCTCCTGTTACTTCAACCGAAAATTCGTCTTTTCTGGCCACTTTATCCTCCGCAGAAGAATGCCACTTACCAAGGAAGGTCCCTAGCAGCTCAAGTACATGTCTTTGATGTGATTTTCTTGTTGAACGGTTATGGGCTCCTGTTACTTTAACTGAAATTTCTTCCTTTTTGGCCACGAGATCCTCCGGAGAAGAATGCCATCTAGCAAGGAAGAACCATAGCAGTTCTAGCAGAAGTCTTTGGTGTGATTTTCTTCTTATTGAGTTATGCGCTCCTGTTACTTTAACCGAAAATTCGTCTTTTCTGGCCACGTTATCCTCCGCAGAAGAATGCCACTTACCAAGGAAGGTCCCTAGCAGCTAAAGTACATGTCTTTGATCTGATTTTCTTGTTGGTGGGTTATGGGCTCCTGTTACTTTAACTGAAATTTCTTCCTTTTTGGCCACGAGACCCTCCGCAGAAGAATGCCATCTAGGTACGAAGAACCATAACAGCTCTAGCAAAAGTCTTTGGTGTGATTTTCTTCTTATTGGGTTATGCGCTCCTGTTACTTTAACCGAAAATTCGTCTTTTCTGGCCACGTTATCCTCCGCAGAAGAATGCCACTTACCAAGGAAGGTCCCTAGCAGCTCAAGTACATGTCTTTGATGTGATTTTCTTGTTGGTGGGTTATGGGCTCCTGTTACTTTAACTGAAATTTCCTCCTTTTTGGCCACGAGATCCTCCGGAGAAGAATGCCATCTAGCAAGGAAGAACCATAGCAGCTCAAGCGAAAGTCGTTGGTGTGATTTTCTTCTTATTGGGTTATGCGCTCCTGTTACTTTAACCGAAAATTCGTCCTTTCTGGCCACGTTATCCTCCGCAGAAGAATGCCACTTACCAAGGAAGGTCCCTAGCAGCTCAAGTACATGTCTTTGATGTGATTTTCTTGTTGAATGGTTATGGGCTCCTGTTACTTTAACTGAAATTTCTTCCTTTTTGGCCACGAGATCCTCCGGAGAAGAATGCCATCTAGCAAGGAAGAACCATAGAAGCTCTAGCAGAAGTCTTTGGTGTGATTTTCTTCTTATTGGGTTATGCGCTCCTGTTACTTCAACCGAAAATTCGTCTTTTCTGGCCACGTTATCCTCCGCAGAAGAATGCCACTTACCAAGGAAGGTCTCTAGCAGCTCAAGTACATGTCTTTGATGTGATTTTCTTGTTGGTGGGTTATGGGCTCCTGTTACTTTAACTGAAATTTCTTCCTTTTTGGCCACGAGATCCTCCGGAGAAGAATGCCATCTAGCAAGGAAGAACCATAGCAGCTCAAGCGAAAGTCGTTGGTGTGATTTTCTTCTTATTGGGTTCTGCGCTCCTGTTACTTCAACCGAAAATTCGTCTTTTCTGGCCACTTTATCCTCCGCAGAAGAATGCCACTTACCAAGGAAGGTCTCTAGCAGCTCAAGTACATGTCTTTGATGTGATTTTCTTGTTGAATGGGTTATGGGCTCCTGTTACTTTAACTGAAATTTCCTCCTTTTTGGCCACGAGATCCTCCGGAGAAGAATGCCATCTAGCAAGGAAGAACCATAGCAGCTCAAGCGAAAGTCTTTGGTGTGATTTTCTTCTTATTGGGTTATGCGCTCCTGTTACTTCAACCGAAAATTCGTCTTTTCTGGCCACTTTATCCTCCGCAGAAGAATGCCACTTACCAAGGAAGGTCTCTAGCAGCTCAAGTGCATGTCTTTGATGTGATTTTCTTGTTGGTGGGTTATGGGCTCCTGTTACTTTAACTGAAATTTCTTCCTTTTTGGCCACGAGATCCTCCGGAGAAGAATGCCATCTAGCAAGGAAGAACCATAGCAGCTCTAGCAGAAGTCGTTGGTGTGATTTTCTTCTTATTGGGTTATGCGCTCCTGTTACTTCAACCGAAAATTCGTCTTTTCTGGCCACTTTATCCTCCGTAGAAGAATGCCACTTACCAAGGAAGGTCTCTAGCAGCTCAAGTACATGTCTTTGATGTGATTTTCTTGTTGGTGGGTTATGGGCTCCTGTTACTTTAACTGAAATTTCCTCCTTTTTGGCAACGAGATCCTCCGGAGAAGAATGCCATCTAGCAAGGAAGAACCATAGCAGCTCAAGCGAAAGTCTTTGGTGTGATTTTCTTCTTATTGGGTTATGCGCTCCTGTTACTTCAACCGAAAATTCGTCTTTTCTGGCCACGTTATCCTCCGCAGAAGAATGCCACTTACCAAGGAAGGTCTCTAGCAGCTCAAGTACATGTCTTTGATGTGATTTTCTTATTGAATGGTTATGGGCTCCTGTTACTTTAACTGAAATTTCTTCCTTTTTGGCCACGAGATCCTCCGCAGAAGAATGCCATCTAGCAACGAAGAACCATAACATCTCTAGCAAAAGTCTTTGGTGTGATTTTCTTCTTATTGGGTTATGCGCTCCTGTTACTTTAACCGAAAATTCGTCTTTTCTGGCCACGTTATCCTCCGCAGAAGAATGCCACTTACCAAGAAAGGTCTCTAGCAGCTCAAGTACATGTCTTCGATGTGATTTTCTTGTTGGTGGGTTATGGGCTCCTGTTACTTTAACTGAAATTTCTTCCTTTTTGGCCACGAGATCCTCCGGAGAAGAATGCCATCTAGCAAGGAAGAACCATAGCAGCTCTAGCAGAAGTCTTTGGTGTGATTTTCTTCTTATTGGGTTATGCGCTCCTGTTACTTCAACCGAAAATTCGTCTTTTCTGGCCACGTTATCCTCCGCAGAAGAATATCACTTACCAAGAAAGGTCTCTAGCGGCTCAAGTACATGTCTTTGATGTGATTTTCTTGTTGGTGGGTTATGGGCTCCTGTTACTTTAACTGAAATTTCCTCCTTTTTGGCCACGAGATCCTCCGGAGAAGAATGCCATCTAGCAAGGAAGAACCATAGCAGCTCAAGCGAAAGTCTTTGGTGTGATTTTCTTCTTATTGGGTTATGCGCTCCTGTTACTTTAACCGAAAATTCGTCTTTTCTGGCCACGTTATCCTCCGCAGAAGAATGCCACTTACCAAGGAAGGTCTCAAGCAGCTCAAGTACATACCTGATGTGATTTTCTTGTTGGTGGGTTATGGGCTCCTGTTACTTTAACTGAAATTTCTTCCTTTTTGGCCACGAGATCCTCCGGAGAAGAATGCCATCTAGCAAGGAAGAACCATAGCAGCTCTAGCAGAAGTCGTTGGTGTGATTTTCTTCTTATTGGGTTATGCGCTCCTGTTACTTCAACCGAAAATTCGTCTTTTCTGGCCACGTTATCCTCCGCAGAAGAATGCCACTTACCAAGGAAGGTCTCTAGCAGCTCAAGTACATGTCTTTGATGTGATTTTCTTGTTGGTGGGTTATGGGCTCCTGTTACTTTAACTGAAATTTCCTCCTTTTGGGCCACGAGATCCTCCGGAGAAGAATGCCATCTAGCAAGGAAGAACCATAGCAGCTCTAGCAGAAGTCTTTGGTGTGATTTTCTTCTTATTGGGTTATGCGCTCCTGTTACTTTAACCGAAAATTCGTCCTTTCTGGCCACGTTATCCTCCGCAGAAGAATGCCACTTACCAAGGAAGGTCCGTAGCAGCTCAAGTACATGTCTTTGATGTGATTTTCTTGTTGGTGGGTTATGGGCTCCTGTTACTTTAACTGAAATTTCCTCCTTTTTGGCCACGAGATCCTCCGGAGAAGAATGCCATCTAGCAAGGAAGAACCATAGCAGCTCAAGCGAAAGTCTTTGGTGTGATTTGCTTCTTATTGGGGTATGCGCTCCTGTTACTTCAACCGAAAATTCGTCTTTTCTGGCCACTTTATCCTCCGCAGAAGAATGCCACTTACCAAGGAAGGTCTCTAGCAGCTCAAGTACATGTCTTTGATGTGATTTTCTTGTTGGTGGGTTATGGGCTCCTGTTACTTTAACTGAAATTTCCTCCTTTTGGGCCACGAGATCCTCCGGAGAAGAATGCCATCTAGCAAGGAAGAACCATAGCAGCTCTAGCAGAAGTCTTTGGTGTGATTTTCTTCTTATTGGGTTATGCGCTCCTGTTACTTCAACCGAAAATTCGTCTTTTCTGGCCACTTTATCCTCCGCAGAAGAATGCCACTTACCAAGGAAGGTCTCTAGCAGCTCAAGTACATGTCTTTGATCTGATTTTCTTGTTGAACGGTTATGGGCTCCTGTTAATTTAACTGAAATTTCTTCCTTTTTGGCCACGAGATCTTCCGCAGAAGAATGCCATCTAGCAAGGAAGAACCATAGCAGCTCTAGCAGAAGTCTTTGGTGTGATTTTCTTCTTATTGAGTTATGCGCTCCTGTTACTTTAACCGAAAATTCGTCTTTTCTGGCCACGTTATCCTCCGCAGAAGAATGCCACTTACCAAGGAAGGTCTCTAGCAGCTCAAGTACATGTCTTTGATGTGATTTTCTTGTTGGTGGGTTATGGGCTCCTGTTACTTTAACTGAAATTTCTTCCTTTTTGGCCACGAGATCCTCCGGAGAAGAATGCCATCTAGCAAGGAAGAACCATAGCAGCTCTAGCAGAAGTCGTTGGTGTGATTTTCTTCTTATTGGGTTAATCGCTCCTGTTACTTCAACCGAAAATTCGTCTTTTCTGGCCACTTATTCCTCCGCAGAAGAATGCCACTTACCAAGGAAGGTCTCTAGCAGCTCAAGTACATGTCTTTGATGTGATTTTCTTGTTGGTGGGTTATGGGCTCCTGTTACTTTAACTGAAATTTCCTCCTTTTTGGCCACGAGATCCTCCGGAGAAGAATGCCATCTAGCAAGGAAGAACCATAGCAGCTCAAGCGAAAGTCTTTGGTGTGATTTGCTTCTTATTGGGGTATGCGCTCCTGTTACTTCAACCGAAAATTCGTCTTTTCTGGCCACTTTATCCTCCGCAGAAGAATGCCACTTACCAAGGAAGGTCTCTAGCAGCTCAAGTACATGTCTTTGATGTGATTTTCTTGTTGGTGGGTTATGGGCTCCTGTTACTTTAACTGAAATTTCTTCCTTTTTGGCCACGAGATCCTCCGGAGAAGAATGCCATCTAGCAAGGAAGAACCATAGCAGCTCTAGCAGAAGTCTTTGGTGTGATTTTCTTCTTATTGGGTTATGCGCTCCTGTTACTTCAACCGAAAATTCGTCTTTTCTGGCCACGTTATCCTCCGCAGAAGAATGCAACTTACTAAGGAAGGTCTCTAGCAGCTCAAGTACATGTCTTTGATGTGATTTTCTTGTTGGTGGGTTATGGGCTCCTGTTACTTTAACTGAAATTTCCTCCTTTTTGGCCACGAGATCCTCCGGAGAAGAATGCCATCTAGCAAGGAAGAACCATAGCAGCTCTAGCAGAAGTCTTTGGTGTGATTTTCTTCTTATTGGGTTATGCGCTCCTGTTACTTTAACCGAAAATTCGTCTTTTCTGGCCACGTTATCCTCCGCAGAAGAATGCCACTTACCAAGGAAGGTCCCGAGCAGCTCAAGTACATGTCTTTGATGTGATTTTCTTGTTGAATGGTTATTGGCTCCTGTTACTTTAACTGAAATTTCTTCCTTTTTGGCCACGAGATCCTCCGGAGAAGAATGCCATCTAGCAAGAAGAACCATAGCAGCTCAAGCGAAAGTCTTTGGTGTGATTTGCTTCTTATTGGGTTATGCGCTCCTGTTACTTCAACCGAAAATTCGTCTTTTCTGGCCACTTTATCCTCCGCAGAAGAATGCCACTTACCAAGGAAGGTCTCTAGCAGCTCAAGTACATGTCTTTGATGTGATTTTCTTGTTGGTGGGTTATGGGCTCCTGTTACTTTAACTGAAATTTCTTCCTTTTTGGCCACGAGATCCTCCGGAGAAGAATGCCATCTAGCAAGGAAGAACCATAGCAGCTCTAGCAGAAGTCGTTGGTGTGATTTTCTTCTTATTGGGTTATGCGCTCCTGTTACTTCAACCGAAAATTCGTCTTTTCTGGCCACTTTATCCTCCGCAGAAGAATGCCACTTACCAAGGAAGGTCTCTAGCAGCTCAAGTACATGTCTTTGATGTGATTTTCTTGTTGGTGGGTTATGGGCTCCTGTTACTTTAACTGAAATTTCCTCCTTTTTGGCCACGAGATCCTCCGGAGAAGAATGCCATCTAGCAAGGAAGAACCATAGCAGCTCAAGCGAAAGTCTATGGTGTGATTTGCTTCTTATTGGGTTATGCGCTCCTGTTACTTCAACCGAAAATTCGTCTTTTCTGGCCACTTTATCCTCCGCAGAAGAATGCCACTTACCAAGGAAGGTCTCTAGCAGCTCAAGTACATGTCTTTGATGTGATTTTCTTGTTGGTGGGTTATGGGCTCCTGTTACTTTAACTGAAATTTCCTCCTTTTTGGCCACGAGATCCTCCGGAGAAGAATGCCATCTAGCAAGGAAGAACCATAGCAGCTCTAGCAGAAGTCTTTGGTGTGATTTTCTTCTTATTGGGTTATGCGCTCCTGTTACTTCAACCGAAAATTAGTCTTTTCTGGCCACGTTATCCTCCGCAGAAGAATGCAACTTACCAAGGAAGGTCTCTAGCAGCTCAAGTACATGTCTTTGATGTGATTTTCTTGTTGGTGGGTTATGGGCTCCTGTTACTTTAACTGAAATTTCCTCCTTTTTGGCCACGAGATCCTCCGGAGAAGAATGCCATCTAGCAAGGAAGAACCATAGCAGCTCTAGCAGAAGTCTTTGGTGTGATTTTCTTCTTATTGGGTTATGCGCTCCTGTTACTTCAACCGAAAATTCGTCTTTTCTGGCCACTTTATCCTCCGCAGAAGAATGCCACTTACCAAAGAAGGTCCCTAGCAGCTCAAGTACATGTCTTTGATGTGATTTTCTTGTTGGTGGGTTATGGGCTCCTGTTACTTTAACTGAAATTTCCTCCTTTTTGGCCACGAGATCCTCCGGAGAAGAATGCCATCTAGCAAGGAAGAACCATAGCAGCTCACGCGAAAGTCGTTGGTGTGATTTTCTTCTTATTGGGTTATGCGCTCCTGTTACTTCAACCGAAAATTCATCTTTTTTGGCCACTTTATCCTCCGCAGAAGAATGCCACTTACCAAGAAAGGTCTCTAGCAGCTCAAGTACATGTCTTTGATGTGATTTTCTTGTTGGTGGGTTATGGGCTCCTGTTACTTTAACTGAAATTTCTTCCTTTTTATCCACGAGATCCTCCGGAGAAGAATGCCATCTAGCAAGGAAGAATCATAGCAGCTGTAGCAGAAGTGTTTGGTGTGATTTTCTTCTTATTGGGTTATGCGCTCCTGTTACTTCAACCGAAAATTCGTCTTTTCTGGCCACTTTATCCTCCGCAGAAGAATGCCACTTACCAAGGAAGGTCTCTAGCAGCTCAAGTACATGTCTTTGATGTGATTTTCTTGTTGAATGGTTATGGGCTCCTGTTACTTTAACTGAAATTTCTTCCTTTTTGGCCACGAGATCCTCCGGAGAAGAATGCCATCTAGCAAGGAAGAACCATAACAGCTCTAGCAAAAGTCTTTGGTGTGATTTTCTTCTTATTGGGTTATGCGCTCCTGTTACTTTAACCGAAAATTCGTCTTTTCTGGCCACGTTATCCTCCGCAGAAGAATGCCACTTACCAAGGAAAATCCCTAGCAGCTAAAGTACATGTCTTTGATCTGATTTTCTTTTTGAACGTGGGCTCCTGTTACTTTAACTGAAATTTCTTCCTTTTTGGCCACGAGACCCTCCGCAGAAGAATGCCATCTAGCAACGAAGAACCATAACAGCTCTAGCAAAAGTCTTTGGTGTGATTTTCTTCTTATTGGGTTATGCGCTCCTGTTACTTTAACCGAAAATTCGTCTTTTCTGGCCACGTTATCCTCCGCAGAAGAATGCCACTTACCAAGGAAGGTCCCTAGCAGCTCAAGTACATGTCTTTGATGTGATTTTCTTGTTGGTGGGTTATGGGCTCCTGTTACTTTAACTGAAATTTCCTCCTTTTTGACCACGAGATCCTCCGGAGAAGAATGCCATCTAGCAAGGAAGAACCATAGCAGCTCAAGTGAAAGTCGTTGGTGTGATTTTCTTCTTATTGGGTTATGCGCTCCTGTTACTTTAACCGAAAATTCGTCCTTTCTGGCCACGTTATCCTCCGCAGAAGAATGCCACTTACCAAGGAAGGTCCCTAGCAGCTCAAGTACATGTCTTTGATGTGATTTTCTTGTTGAATGGTTATGGGCTCCTGTTACTTTAACTGAAATTTCTTCCTTTTTGGCCACGAGATCCTCCGGAGAAGAATGCCATCTAGCAAGGAAGAACCATAGAAGCTCTAGCAGAAGTCTTTGGTGTGATTTTCTTCTTATTGGGTTATGCGCTCCTGATACTTCAACCGAAAATTCGTCTTTTCTGGCCACTTTATGCTCCGCAGAAGAATGCCACTTACCAAGGAAGGTCTCTAGCAGCTCAAGTACATGTCTTTGATGTGATTTTCTTGTTGGTGGGTTATGGGCTCCTGTTACTTTAACTGAAATTTCCTCCTTTTTGGCCACGAGATCCTCCGGAGAAGAATGCCATCTAGCAAGGAAGAACCATAGCAGCTCAAGCGAAAGTCTTTGGTGTGATTTTCTTCTTATTGGGTTATGCGCTCCTGTTACTTCAACCGAAAATTCGTCTTTTCTGGCCACTTTATCCTCCGCAGAAGAATGCTTCTTACCAAGAAAGGTCTCTAGCAGCTCAAGTACATGTCTTTGATGTGATTTTCTTGTTGAATGGTTATGGGCTCCTGTTACTTTAACTGAAATTTCTTCCTTTTTGGCCACGAGATCCTCCGCAGAAGAATGCCATCTAGCAACGAAGAACCATAACATCTCTAGCAAAAGTCTTTGGTGTGATTTTCTTCTTATTGGGTTATGCGCTCCTGTTACTTTAACCGAAAATTCGTCTTTTCTGGCCACGTTATCCTCCGCAGAAGAATGCCACTTACCAAGAAAGGCCTCTAGCAGCTCAAGTACATGTCTTTGATGTGATTTTCTTGTTGGTGGGTTATGGGCTCCTGTTAATTTAACTGAAATTTCTTCCTTTTTGGCCACGAGATCCTCCGGAGAAGAATGCCATCTAGCAAGGAAGAACCATAGCAGCTCTAGCAGAAGTCTTTGGTGTGATTTTCTTCTTATTGGGTTATGCGCTCCTGTTACTTCAACCGAAAATTCGTCTTTTCTGGCCACGTTATCCTCCGCAGAAGAATACCACTTACCAAGGAAGGTCTCTAGCAGCTCAAGTACATGTCTTTTATGTGATTTTCTTGTTGGTGGGTTATGGGCTCCTGTTACTTTAACTGAAATTTCCTCCTTTTTGGCCACGAGATCCTCCGGAGAAGAATGCTATCTAGCAAGGAAGAACCATAGCAGCTCAAGCGAAAGTCTTTGGTGTGATTTTCTTCTTATTGGGTTATGCGCTCCTGTTACTTCAACCGAAAATTCATCTTTTCTGGCCACTTTATCCTCCGCAGAAGAATGCCACTTACCAAGAAAGGTCTCTAGCGGCTCAAGTACATGTCTTTGATGTGATTTTCTTGTTGGTGGGTTATGGGCTCCTGTTACTTTAACTGAAATTTCCTCCTTTTTGGCCACGAGATCCTCCGGAGAAGAATGCCATCTAGCAAGGAAGAACCATAGCAGCTCAAGCGAAAGTCTTTGGTGTGATTTTCTTCTTATTGGGTTATGCGCTCCTGTTACTTCAACCGAAAATTCAACTTTTCTGGCCACTTTATCCTCCGCAGAAGAATGCCACTTACCAAGGAAGGTCTCTAGCAGCTCAAGTACATGTCTTTGACGTGATTTTCTTGTTGGTGGGTTATGGGCTCCTGTTACTTTAACTGAAATTTCCTCCTTTTTGGCCACGAGATCCTCCGGAGAAGAATGCCATCTAGCAAGGAAGAACCATAGCAGCTCAAGCGAAAGTCTTTGGTGTGATTTTCTTCTTATTGGGTTATGCGCTCCTGTTACTTCAACCGAACATTCGTCTTTTCTGGCCACTTTATCCTCCGCAGAAGAATGCCACTTACCAAGGAAGGTCTCTAGCAGCTCAAGTACATGTATTTGATGTGATTTTCTTGTTGGTGGTTTATGGGCTCCTGTTACTTTAACTGAAATTTCCTCCTTTTTGGCCACGAGATCCTCCGGAGAAGAATGCCATCTAGCAAGGAAGAACCATAGCAGCTCTAGCAGAAGTCTTTGGTGTGATTTTCTTCATATTGAGTTATGCGCACCTGTTACTTTAACCGGAAATTCGTCTTTTCTGGCCACTTTATCCTCCGCAGAAGAATGCCACTTACCAAGGAAGGTCCCTAGCAGCTCAAGTACATGTCTTTGATGTGATTTTCTTGTTGAATGGTTATGGGCTCCTGTTACTTTAACTGAAATTTCCTCCTTTTTGGCCACGAGATCCTCCGGAGAAGAATGCCATCTAGCAAGGAAGAACCATAGCAGCTCTAGCAGAAGTCTTTGGTGTGATTTTCTTCTTATTGGGTTATGCGCTCCTGTTACTTCAACCGAACATTCGTCTTTTCTGGCCACTTTATCCTCCGCAGAAGAATGCCACTTACCAAGGAAGGTCTCTAGCAGCTCAAGTACATGTCTTTGATGTGATTTTCTTGTTGGTGGGTTATGGGCTCCTGTTACTTTAACTGAAATTTCTTCCTTTTTATCCACGAGATCCTCCGGAGAAGAATGCCATCTAGCAAGGAAGAACCATAGCAGCTCAAGCGAAAGTCTTTGGTGTGATTTTCTTCTTATTGGGTTATGCGCTCCTGTTACTTCAACCGAACATTCGTCTTTTCTGGCCACTTTATCCTCCGCAGAAGAATGCCACTTACCAAGGAAGGTCTCTAGCAGCTCAAGTACATGTATTTGATGTGATTTTCTTGTTGGTGGTTTATGGGCTCCTGTTACTTTAACTGAAATTTCCTCCTATTTGGCCACGAGATCCTCCGGAGAAGAATGCCATCTAGCAAGGAAGAACCATAGCAGCTCTAGCAGAAGTCTTTGGTGTGATTTTCTTCATATTGAGTTATGCGCACCTGTTACTTTAACCGGAAATTCGTCTTTTCTGGCCACTTTATCCTCCGCAGAAGAATGCCACTTACCAAGGAAGGTCCCTAGCAGCTCAAGTACATGTCTTTGATGTGATTTTCTTGTTGAATGGTTATGGGCTCCTGTTACTTTAACTGAAATTTCCTCCTTTTTGGCCACGAGATCCTCCGGAGAAGAATGCCATCTAGCAAGGAAGAACCATAGCAGCTCTAGCAGAAGTCTTTGGTGTGATTTTCTTCTTATTGGGTTATGCGCTCCTGTTACTTCAACCGAACATTCGTCTTTTCTGGCCACTTTATCCTCCGCAGAAGAATGCCACTTACCAAGGAAGGTCTCTAGCAGCTCAAGTACATGTCTTTGATGTGATTTTCTTGTTGGTGGGTTATGGGCTCCTGTTACTTTAACTGAAATTTCCTCCTTTTTGGCCACGAGATCCTCCGGAGAAGAATGCCATCTAGCAAGGAAGAACCATAGCAGCTCAAGCGAAAGTCTTTGGTGTGATTTTCTTCTTATTGAGTTATGCGCTCCTGTTACTTCAACCGAAAATTCGTCTTTTCTGGCCACTTTATCCTCCGCAGAAGAATGCTTCTTACCAAGGAAGGTCTCTAGCAGCTCAAGTACATGTCTTTGATGTGATTTTCTTGTTGAATGGTTATGGGCTCCTGTTACTTTAACTGAAATTTCTTCCTTTTTGGCCACGAGATCCTCCGCAGAAGAATGCCATCTAGCAACGAAGAACCATAACATCTCTAGCAAAAGTCTTTGGTGTGATTTTCTTCTTATTGGGTTATGCGCTCCTGTTACTTCAACCGAACATTCGTCTTTTCTGGCCACTTTATCCTCCGCAGAAGAATGCCACTTACCAAGAAAGGCCTCTAGCAGCTCAAGTACATGTCTTTGATGTGATTTTCTTGTTGGTGGGTTATGGGCTCCTGTTAATTTAACTGAAATTTCTTCCTTTTTGGCCACGAGATCCTCCGGAGAAGAATGCCATCTAGCAAGGAAGAACCATAGCAGCTCTAGCAGAAGTCTTTGGTGTGATTTTCTTCTTATTGGGTTATGCGCTCCTGTTACTTCAACCGAAAATTCGTCTTTTCTGGCCACGTTATCCTCCGCAGAAGAATACCACTTACCAAGGAAGGTCTCTAGCAGCTCAAGTACATGTCTTTTATGTGATTTTCTTGTTGGTGGGTTATGGGCTCCTGTTACTTTAACTGAAATTTCCTCCTTTTTGGCCACGAGATCCTCCGGAGAAGAATGCTATCTAGCAAAGAAGAACCATAGCAGCTCAAGCGAAAGTCTTTGGTGTGATTTTCTTCTTATTGGGTTATGCGCTCCTGTTACTTCAACCGAAAATTCGTCTTTTCTGGCCACTTTATCCTCCGCAGAAGAATGCCACTTACCAAGAAAGGTCTCTAGCGGCTCAAGTACATGTCTTTGATGTGATTTTCTTGTTGGTGGGTTATGGGCTCCTGTTACTTTAACTGAAATTTCCTCCTTTTTGGCCACGAGATCCTCCGGAGAAGAATGCCATCTAGCAAGGAAGAACCATAGCAGCTCAAGCGAAAGTCTTTGGTGTGATTTTCTTCTTATTGGGTTATGCGCTCCTGTTACTTCAACCGAAAATTCAACTTTTCTGGCCACTTTATCCTCCGCAGAAGAATGCCACTTACCAAGGAAGGTCTCTAGCAGCTCAAGTACATGTCTTTGACGTGATTTTCTTGTTGGTGGGTTATGGGCTCCTGTTACTTTAACTGAAATTTCCTCCTTTTTGGCCACGAGATCCTCCGGAGAAGAATGCCATCTAGCAAGGAAGAACCATAGCAGCTCAAGCGAAAGTCTTTGGTGTGATTTTCTTCTTATTGGGTTATGCGCTCCTGTTACTTCAACCGAACATTCGTCTTTTCTGGCCACTTTATCCTCCGCAGAAGAATGCCACTTACCAAGGAAGGTCTCTAGCAGCTCAAGTACATGTATTTGATGTGATTTTCTTGTTGGTGGTTTATGGGCTCCTGTTACTTTAACTGAAATTTCCTCCTTTTTGGCCACGAGATCCTCCGGAGAAGAATGCCATCTAGCAAGGAAGAACCATAGCAGCTCTAGCAGAAGTCTTTGGTGTGATTTTCTTCATATTGAGTTATGCGCACCTGTTACTTTAACCGGAAATTCGTCTTTTCTGGCCACTTTATCCTCCGCAGAAGAATGCCACTTACCAAGGAAGGTCCCTAGCAGCTCAAGTACATGTCTTTGATGTGATTTTCTTGTTGAATGGTTATGGGCTCCTGTTACTTTAACTGAAATTTCCTCCTTTTTGGCCACGAGATCCTCCGGAGAAGAATGCCATCTAGCAAGGAAGAACCATAGCAGCTCTAGCAGAAGTCTTTGGTGTGATTTTCTTCTTATTGGGTTATGCGCTCCTGTTACTTCAACCGAACATTCGTCTTTTCTGGCCACTTTATCCTCCGCAGAAGAATGCCACTTACCAAGGAAGGTCTCTAGCAGCTCAAGTACATGTCTTTGATGTGATTTTCTTGTTGGTGGGTTATGGGCTCCTGTTACTTTAACTGAAATTTCTTCCTTTTTATCCACGAGATCCTCCGGAGAAGAATGCCATCTAGCAAGGAAGAACCACAGCAGCTCTAGCAGAAGTCGTTGGTGTGATTTTCTTCTTATTGGGTTATGCGCTCCTGTTACTTCAACCGAAAATTCGTCTTTTCTGGCCACTTTATCCTCCGCAGAAGAATGCCACTTACCAAGAAAGGTCTCTAGCAGCTCAAGTACATGTATTTGATGTGATTTTCTTGTTGGTGGGTTATGGGCTCCTGTTACTTTAACTGAAATTTCCTCCTTTTTGGCCACGAGATCCTCCGGAGAAGAATGCCATCTAGCAAGGAAGAACCATAGCAGCTCTAGCAGAAGTCTTTGGTGTGATTTTCTTCATATTGAGTTATGCGCACCTGTTACTTTAACCGGAAATTCGTCTTTTCTGGCCACGTTATCCTCCGCAGAAGAATGCCACTTACCAAGGAAGGTCCCTAGCAGCTAAAGTACATGTCTTTGATCTGATTTTCTTGTTGAACGGTTATGGGCTCCTGTTAATTTAACTGAAATTTCTTCCTTTTTGGCCACGAGATCCTCCGGAGAAGAATGCCATCTAGCAAGGAAGAACCATAGCAGCTCTAGCAGAAGTCTTTGGTGTGATTTTCTTCTTATTGGGTTATGCGCTCCTGTTACTTCAACCGAAAATTCGTCTTTTCTGGCCACGTTATCCTCCGCAGAAGAATGCCACTTAACAAGGAAGGCCTCTAGCAACACAAGTACATGTCTTTGATGTGAATTTCTTGTTGGTGGGTTATGGGCTCTTGTTACTTTAACTGAAATTTCTTCCTTTTTGGCCACGAGATCCTCCGGAGAAGAATGCCATCTAGCAAGGAAGAACCATAGCAGCTCAAGCAAAAGTCTTTGGTGTGATTTTCTTCTTATTGGGTTATGCGCTCCTGTTACTTCAACCGAAAATTCGTCTTTTCTGGCCACTTTATCCTCCGCAGAAGAATGCCACTTACCAAGGAAGGTCCCTAGCAGCTCAAGTACATGTCTTTGATGTGATTTTCTTGTTGAATGGTTATGGGCTCCTGTTACTTTAACTGAAATTTCCTCCTTTTTGGCCACGAGATCCTCCGGAGAAGAATGCCATCTAGCAAGGAAGAACCATAGCAGCTCTAGCAGAAGTCTTTGGTGTGATTTTCTTCATATTGAGTTATGCGCACCTGTTACTTTAACCGGAAATTCGTCTTTTCTGGCCACTTTATCCTCCGCAGAAGAATGCCACTTACCAAGGAAGGTCCCTAGCAGCTCAAGTACATGTCTTTGATGTGATTTTCTTGTTGAATGGTTATGGGCTCCTGTTACTTTAACTGAAATTTCCTCCTTTTTGGCCACGAGATCCTCCGGAGAAGAATGCCATCTAGCAAGGAAGAACCATAGCAGCTCTAGCAGAAGTCTTTGGTGTGATTTTCTTCTTATTGGGTTATGCGCTCCTGTTACTTCAACCGAACATTCGTCTTTTCTGGCCACTTTATCCTCCGCAGAAGAATGCCACTTACCAAGGAAGGTCTCTAGCAGCTCAAGTACATGTCTTTGATGTGATTTTCTTGTTGGTGGGTTATGGGCTCCTGTTACTTTAACTGAAATTTCTTCCTTTTTATCCACGAGATCCTCCGGAGAAGAATGCCATCTAGCAAGGAAGAACCATAGCAGCTCTAGCAGAAGTCGTTGGTGTGATTTTCTTCTTATTGGGTTATGCGCTCCTGTTACTTCAACCGAAAATTCGTCTTTTCTGGCCACTTTATCCTCCGCAGAAGAATGCCACTTACCAAGAAAGGTCTCTAGCAGCTCAAGTACATGTATTTGATGTGATTTTCTTGTTGGTGGGTTATGGGCTCCTGTTACTTTAACTGAAATTTCCTCCTTTTTGGCCACGAGATCCTCCGGAGAAGAATGCCATCTAGCAAGGAAGAACCATAGCAGCTCTAGCAGAAGTCTTTGGTGTGATTTTCTTCATATTGAGTTATGCGCACCTGTTACTTTAACCGGAAATTCGTCTTTTCTGGCCACGTTATCCTCCGCAGAAGAATGCCACTTACCAAGGAAGGTCCCTAGCAGCTAAAGTACATGTCTTTGATCTGATTTTCTTGTTGAACGGTTATGGGCTCCTGTTAATTTAACTGAAATTTCTTCCTTTTTGGCCACGAGATCCTCCGGAGAAGAATGCCATCTAGCAAGGAAGAACCATAGCAGCTCTAGCAGAAGTCTTTGGTGTGATTTTCTTCTTATTGGGTTATGCGCTCCTGTTACTTCAACCGAAAATTCGTCTTTTCTGGCCACGTTATCCTCCGCAGAAGAATGCCACTTAACAAGGAAGGCCTCTAGCAACACAAGTACATGTCTTTGATGTGAATTTCTTGTTGGTGGGTTATGGGCTCTTGTTACTTTAACTGAAATTTCTTCCTTTTTGGCCACGAGATCCTCCGGAGAAGAATGCCATCTAGCAAGGAAGAACCATAGCAGCTCAAGCAAAAGTCTTTGGTGTGATTTTCTTCTTATTGGGTTATGCGCTCCTGTTACTTCAACCGAAAATTCGTCTTTTCTGGCCACTTTATCCTCCGCAGAAGAATGCCACTTACCAAGGAAGGTCCCTAGCAGCTCAAGTACATGTCTTTGATGTGATTTTCTTGTTGAATGGTTATGGGCTCCTGTTACTTTAACTGAAATTTCCTCCTTTTTGGCCACGAGATCCTCCGGAGAAGAATGCCATCTAGCAAGGAAGAACCATAGCAGCTCAAGCGAAAGTCTTTGGTGTGATTTTCTTCTTATTGGGTTATGCGCTCCTGTTACTTCAACCGAAAATTCGTCTTTTCTGGCCACTTTATCCTCCGCAGAAGAATGCCACTTACCAAGGAAGGTCTCAAGCAGCTCAAGTACATACCTGATGTGATTTTCTTGTTGGTGGGTTATGGGCTCCTGTTACTTTAACTGAAATTTCTTCCTTTTTGGCCACGAGATCCTCCGGAGAAGAATGCCATCTAGCAAGGAAGAACCATAGCAGCTCTAGCAGAAGTCTTTGGTGTGATTTTCTTCTTATTGGGTTATGCGCTCCTGTTACTTCAACCGAAAATTCGTCTTTTCTGGCCACTTTATCCTCCGCAGAAGAATGCCACTTACCAAGGAAGGTCTCTAGCAGCTCAAGTACATGTCTTTGATGTGATTTTCTTGTTGGTGGGTTATGGGCTCCTGTTACTTTAACTGAAATTTCCTCCTTTTGGGCCACGAGATCCTCCGGAGAAGAATGCCATCTAGCAAGGAAGAACCATAGCAGCTCAAGCGAAAGTCTTTGGTGTGATTTTCTTCTTATTGGGTTATGCGCTCCTGTTACTTCAACCGAAAATTCGTCTTTTCTGGCCACTTTATCCTCCGCAGAAGAATGCCACTTACCAAGGAAGGTCTCTAGCAGCTCAAGTACATGTCTTTGATGTGATTTTCTTGTTGGTGGGTTATGGGCTCCTGTTACTTTAACTGAAATTTCCTCCTTTTTGGCCACGAGATCCTCCGGAGAAGAATGCCATCTAGCAAGGAAGAACCATAGCAGCTCAAGCGAAAGTCGTTGGTGTGATTTTCTTCTTATTGGGTTATGCGCTCCTGTTACTTTAACCGAAAATTCGTCCTTTCTGGCCACGTTATCCTCCGCAGAAGAATGCCACTTACCAAGGAAGGTCCCTAGCAGCTCAAGTACATGTCTTTGATGTGATTTTCTTGTTGAACGGTTATGGGCTCCTGTTACTTTAACTGAAATTTCTTCCTTTTTGGCCACGAGATCCTCCGGAGAAGAATTCCATCCAACTAGGAAGAACCATAGCAGCTCTAGCAAAAGTCGTTGGTGTGATTTTCTTCTTATTGGGTTATGCGCTCCTGTTACTTTAACCGAAAATTCGTCTTTTCTGGCCACGTTATCCTCCGCAGAAGAATGCCACTTAACAAGGAAGGCCTCTAGCAACACAAGTACATGTCTTTGATGTGATTTTCTTGTTGGTGGGTTATGGGCTCCTGTTACTTTAACTGAAATTTCTTCCTTTTGGGCCACGAGATCCTCCGGAGAAGAATGCCATCTAGCAAGGAAGAACCATAGCAGCTCAAGCAAAAGTCTTTGGTGTGATTTTCTTCTTATTGGGTTATGCGCTCCTGTTACTTCAACCGAAAATTCGTCTTTTCTGGCCACTTTATCCTCCGCAGAAGAATGCCACTTACCAAGGAAGGTCCCTAGCAGCTCAAGTACATGTATTTGATGTGATTTTCTTGTTGGTGCGTTATGGGCTCCTGTTACTTTAACTGAAATTTCCTCCTTTTTGGCCACGAGATCCTCCGGAGAAGAATGCCATCTAGCAAGGAAGAACCATAGCAGCTCAAGCGAAAGTCTTTGGTGTGATTTTCTTCTTATTGGGTTATGCGCTCCTGTTACTTCAACCGAAAATTCGTCTTTTCTGGCCACTTTATCCTCCGCAGAAGAATGCCACTTACCAAGGAAGGTCTCAAGCAGCTCAAGTACATACCTGATGTGATTTTCTTGTTGGTGGGTTATGGGCTCCTGTTACTTTAACTGAAATTTCTTCCTTTTTGGCCACGAGATCCTCCGGAGAAGAATGCCATCTAGCAAGGAAGAACCATAGCAGCTCTAGCAGAAGTCGTTGGTGTGATTTTCTTCTTATTGGGTTATGCGCTCCTGTTACTTCAACCGAAAATTCGTCTTTTCTGGCCACTTTATCCTCCGCAGAAGAATGCCACTTACCAAGGAAGGTCTCTAGCAGCTCAAGTACATGTCTTTGATGTGATTTTCTTGTTGGTGGGTTATGGGCTCCTGTTACTTTAACTGAAATTTCCTCCTTTTTGGCCACGAGATCCTCCGGAGAAGAATGCCATCTAGCAAGGAAGAACCATAGCAGCTCAAGCGAAAGTCTTTGGTGTGATTTTCTTCTTATTGGGTTATGCGCTCCTGTTACTTCAACCGAAAATTCGTCTTTTCTGGCCACTTTATCCTCCGCAGAAGAATGCCACTTACCAAGGAAGGTCTCTAGCAGCTCAAGTACATGTCTTTGATGTGATTTTCTTGTTGGTGGGTTATGGGCTCCTGTTACTTTAACTGAAATTTCCTCCTTTTTGGCCACGAGATCCTCCGGAGAAGAATGCCATCTAGCAAGGAAGAACCATAGCAGCTCAAGCGAAAGTCGTTGGTGTGATTTTCTTCTTATTGGGTTATGCGCTCCTGTTACTTTAACCGAAAATTCGTCCTTTCTGGCCACGTTATCCTCCGCAGAAGAATGCCACTTACCAAGGAAGGTCTCTAGCAGCTCAAGTACATGTCTTTGATGTGATTTTCTTGTTGAACGGTTATGGGCTCCTGTTACTTTAACTGAAATTTCTTCCTTTTTGGCCACGAGATCCTCCGGAGAAGAATTCCATCCAACAAGGAAGAACCATAGCAGCTCTAGCAAAAGTCGTTGGTGTGATTTTCTTCTTATTAGGTTATGCGCTCCTGTTACTTTAACCGAAAATTCGTCTTTTCTGGCCACGTTATCCTCCGCAGAAGAATGCCACTTAACAAGGAAGGCCTCTAGCAACACAAGTACATGTCTCTGATGTGATTTTCTTGTTGGTGGGTTATGGGCTCCTGTTACTTTAACTGAAATTTCTTCCTTTTTGGCCACGAGATCCTCCGGAGAAGATTGCCATCTAGCAAGGAAGAACCATAGCAGCTCAAGCAAAAGTCTTTGGTGTGATTTTCTTCTTATTGGGTTATGCGCTCCTGTTACTTCAACCGAAAATTCGTCTTTTCTGGCCCCGTTATCCTCCGCAGAAGAATGCCACTTACCAAGGAAGGTCCCTAGCGGCTCAAGTACATGTCTTTGATGTGATTTTCTTGTTGGTGGGTTATGGGCTCCTGTTACTTTAACTGAAATTTCTTCCTTTTTGGCCACGAGATCCTCCGCAGAAGAATGCCATCTAGCAAGGAAGAACCATAGAAGCTCTAGCAGAAGTCTTTGGTGTGATTTTCTTCTTATTGGGTTATGCGCTCCTGTTACTTCAACCGAAAATTCGTCTTTTCTGGCCACTTTATCCTCCGCAGAAGAATGCCACTTACCAAGGAAGGTCCCTAGCAGCTCAAGTACATGTCTTTGATGTGATTTTCTTGTTGGTGGGCTATGGGCTCCTGTTACTTTAACTGAAATTTCTTCCTTTTTGGCCACGAGATCCTCCGGAGAAGAATGCCATCTAGCAAGGAAGAACCATAGCAGCTCTAGCAGAAGTCTTTGGTGTGATTTTCTTCTTATTGGGTTATGCGCTCCTGTTACTTCAACCGAAAATTCGTCTTTTCTGGCCACGTTATCCTCCGCAGAAGAATGCCACTTACCAAGGAAGGTCTCTAGCAGCTCAAGTACATGTCTTTGATGTGATTTTCTTGTTGGTGGGTTATGGGCTCCTGTTATTTTAACTGAAATTTCCTCCTTTTTGGCCACGAGATCCTCCGGAGAAGAATGCCATCTAGCAAGGAAGAACCATAGCAGCTCAAGCGAAAGTCTTTGGTGTGATTTTCTTCTTATTGGGTTATGCGCTCCTGTTACTTCAACCGAAAATTCGTCTTTTCTGGCCACTTTATCCTCCGCAGAAGAATACCACTTAACAAGAAAGGTCTCTAGCGGCTCAAGTACATGTCTTTGATGTGATTTTCTTGTTGAATGGTTATGGGCTCCTGTTACTTTAACTGAAATTTCCTCCTTTTTGGCCACGAGATCCTCCGGAGAAGAATGCCATCTAGCAAGGAAGAACCATAGCAGCTCAAGTGAAAGTCTTTGGTGTGATTTTCTTCTTATTGGGTTATGCGCTCCTGTTACTTCAACCGAAAATTCGTCTTTTCTGGCCACTTTATCCTCCGCAGAAGAATGCCACTTACCAAGGAAGGTCTCTAGCAGCTCAAGTACATGTCTTTGATGTGATTTTCTTGTTGGTGGGTTATGGGCTCCTGTTACTTTAACTGAAATTTCTTCCTTTTTGGCCACGAGATCCTCCGCAGAAGAATGCCATCTAGCAAGGAAGAACCATAGCAGCTCTAGCAGAAGTCGTTGGTGTGATTTTCTTCTTATTGGGTTATGCGCTCCTGTTACTTCAACCGAAAATTCGTCTTTTCTGGCCACTTAATCCTCCGCAGAAGATTGCCACTTACCAAGGAAGGTCTCTAGCAGCTCAAGTACATGTCTTTGATGTGATTTTCTTGTTGGTGGGTTATGGGCTCCTGTTACTTTAACTGAAATTTCCTCCTTTTTGGCCACGAGATCCTCCGGAGAAGAATGCCATCTAGCAAGGAAGAACCATAGCAGCTCAAGCGAAAGTCTTTGGTGTGATTTTCTTCTTATTGGGTTATGCGCTCCTGTTACTTCAACCGAAAATTCGTCTTTTCTGGCCACTTTATCCTCCGCAGAAGAATGCCACTTACCAAGGAAGGTCTGTAGCAGCTCAAGTACATGTCTTTGATGTGATTTTCTTTTTGGTGGGTTATGGGCTCCTGTTACTTTAACTGAAATTTCTTCCTTTTTGGCCACGAGATCCTCCGGAGAAGAATGCCATCTAGCAAGGAAGAACCATAGCAGCTCTAGCAGAAGTCGTTGGTGTGATTTTCTTCTTATTGGGTTATGCGCTCCTGTTACTTCAACCGAAAATTCGTCTTTTCTGGCCACTTAATCCTCCGCAGAAGAATGCCACTTACCAAGAAAGATCTCTAGCAACACAAGTACATGTCTTTGATGTGATTTTCTTGTTGGTGGGTTATGAGCTCCTGTTACTTTAACTGAAATTTCCTCCTTTTTGGCCACGAGATCCTCCGGAGAAGAATGCCATCTAGCAAGGAAGAACCATAGCAGCTCAAGCGAAAGTCTTTGGTGTGATTTTCTTCTTATTGGGTTATGCGCTCCTGTTACTTCAACCGAAAATTCGTCTTTTCTGGCCACTTAATCCTCCGCAGAAGAATGCCACTTACCAAGAAAGGTCTCTAGCAGCTCAAGTACATGTCTTTGATGTGATTTTCTTGTTGAACGGTTATGGGCTCCTGTTACTTTAACTGAAATTTCCTCCTTTTTGGCCACGAGATCCTCCGGAGAAGAATGCCATCTAGCAAGGAAGAACCATAGCAGCTCTAGCAGAAGTCTTTGGTGTGATTTTCTTCTTATTGAGTTATGCGCTCCTGTTACTTTAACCGAAAATTCGTCTTTTCTGGCCACGTTATCCTCCGCAGAAGAATGCCACTTACCAAGGAAGGTCCCTAGCAGCTCAAGTACATGTCTTTGATGTGATTTTCTTGTTGAATGGTTATGGGCTCCTGTTACTTTAACTGAAATTTCTTCCTTTTTGGCCACGAGATCCTCCGGAGAAGAATGCCATCTAGCAAGGAAGAACCATAGCAGCTCTAGCAGAAGTCGTTGGTGTGATTTTCTTCTTATTGGGTTATGCGCTCCTGTTACTTCAACCGAAAATTCGTCTTTTCTGGCCACTTAATCCTCCGCAGAAGAATGCCACTTACCAAGAAAGATCTCTAGCAACACAAGTACATGTCTTTGATGTGATTTTCTTGTTGGTGGGTTATGGGCTCCTGTTACTTTAACTGAAATTTCCTCCTTTTTGGCCACGAGATCCTCCGGAGAAGAATGCCATCTAGCAAGGAAGAACCATAGCAGCTCAAGCGAAAGTCTTTGGTGTGATTTTCTTCTTATTGGGTTATGCGCTCCTGTTACTTCAACCGAAAATTCGTCTTTTCTGGCCACTTTATCCTCCGCAGAAGAATGCCACTTACCAAGGAAGGTCCCTAGCAGCTCAAGTACATGTCTTTGATGTGATTTTCTTGTTGAATGGTTATGGGCACCTGTTACTTTAACTGAAATTTCTTCCTTTTTGGCCACGAGATCCTCCGGAGAAGAATGCCATCTAGCAAGGAAGAACCATAGAAGCTCTAGCAGAAGTCTTTGGTGTGATTTTCTTCTTATTGGGTTATGCGCTCCTGTTACTTCAACCGAAAATTCGTCTTTTCTGGCCACGTTATCCTCCGCAGAAGAATGCCACTTACCAAGGAAGGTCTCTAGCAGCTCAAGTACATGTCTTTGATGTGATTTTCTTGTTGGTGGGCTATGGGCTCCTGTTACTTTAACTGAAATTTCTTCCTTTTTGGCCACGAGATCCTCCGGAGAAGAATGCCATCTAGCAAGGAAGAACCATAGCAGCTCAAGCGAAAGTCTTTGGTGTGATTTTCTTCTTATTGGGTTATGCGCTCCTGTTACTTCAACCGAAAATTCGTCTTTTCTGGCCACTTTATCCTCCGCAGAAGAATGCCACTTACCAAGGAAGGTCTCTAGCAGCTCAAGTACATGTCTTTGATGTGATTTTCTTGTTGGTGGGTTATGGGCTCCTGTTACTTTAACTGAAATTTCCTCCTTTTTGGCCACGAGATCCTCCGGAGAAGAATGCCATCTAGCAAGGAAGAACCATAGCAGCTCAAGCGAAAGTCTTTGGTGTGATTTTCTTCTTATTGGGTTATGCGCTCCTGTTACTTCAACCGAAAATTCGTCTTTTCTGGCCACTTTATCCTCCGCAGAAGAATGCCACTTACCAAGGAAGGTCCCTAGCAGCTCAAGTACATGTCTTTGATGTGATTTTCTTGTTGAATGGTTATGGGCTCCTGTTACTTTAACTGAAATTTCTTCCTTTTTGGCCACGAGATCCTCCGGAGAAGAATGCCATCTAGCAAGGAAGAACCATAGCAGCTCAAGCAAAAGTCTTTGGTGTGATTTTCTTCTTATTGGGTTATGCGCTCCTGTTACTTTAACCGAAAATTCGTCTTTTCTGGCCACTTTATCCTCCGCAGAAGAATGCCACTTACCAAGAAAGGTCTCTAGCAGCTCAAGTACATGTCTTTGATGTGATTTTCTTGTTGGTGGGTTATGGGCTCCTGTTACTTTAACTGAAATTTCTTCCTTTTTGGCCACGAGATCCTCCGGAGAAGAATGCCATCTAGCAAGGAAGAACCATAGCAGCTCTAGCAGAAGTCTTTGGTGTGATTTTATTCTTATTGGGTTATGCGCTCCTGTTACTTCAACCGAAAATTCGTCTTTTCTGGCCACGTTATCCTCCGCAGAAGAATGCCACTTACCAAGGAAGGTCTCTAGCAGCTCAAGTACATGTCTTTGATGTGATTTTCTTGTTGGTGGGTTATGGGCTCCTGTTATTTTAACTGAAATTTCCTCCTTTTTGGCCACGAGATCCTCCGGAGAAGAATGCCATCTAGCAAGGAAGAACCATAGCAGCTCAAGCGAAAATCTTTGGTGTGATTTTCTTCTTATTGGGTTATGCGCTCCTGTTACTTCAACCGAAAATTCAACTTTTCTGGCCACTTTATCCTCCGCAGAAGAATGAATGCCACTTACCAAGGAAGGTCTCTAGCAGCTCAAGTACATGTCTTTGACGTGATTTTCTTGTTGGTGGGTTATGGGCTCCTGTTACTTTAACTGAAATTTCTTCCTTTTTGGCCACGAGATCCTCCGGAGAAGAATGCCATCTAGCAAGGAAGAACCATAGCAGCTCTAGCAGAAGTCGTTGGTGTGATTTTCTTCTTATTGGGTTATGCGCTCCTGTTACTTCAACCGAAAATTCGTCTTTTCTGGCCACTTTATCCTCCGCAGAAGAATGCCACTTAACAAGAAAGGTCTCTAGCGGCTCAAGTACATGTCTTTGATGTGATTTTCTTGTTGAATGGTTATGGGCTCCTGTTACTTTAACTGAAATTTCCTCCTTTTTGGCCACGAGATCCTCCGGAGAAGAATGCCATCTAGCAAGGAAGAACCATAGCAGCTCAAGCGAAAGTCTTTGGTGTGATTTTCTTCTTATTGGGTTATGCGCTCCTGTTACTTCAACCGAAAATTCGTCTTTTCTGGCCACTTTATCCTCCGCAGAAGAATGCCACTTACCAAGGAAGGTCTCTAGCAGCTCAAGTACATGTCTTTGATGTGATTTTCTTGTTGGTGGGTTATGGGCTCCTGTTACTTTAACTGAAATTTCTTCCTTTTTGGCCACGAGATCCTCCGCAGAAGAATGCCATCTAGCAAGGAAGAACCATAGCAGCTCTAGCAGAAGTCGTTGGTGTGATTTTCTTCTTATTGGGTTATGCGCTCCTGTTACTTCAACCGAAAATTCGTCTTTTCTGGCCACTTAATCCTCCGCAGAAGATTGCCACTTACCAAGAAAGGTCTCTAGCAGCTCAAGTACATGTCTTTGATGTGATTTTCTTGTTGGTGGGTTATGGGCTCCTGTTACTTTAACTGAAATTTCCTCCTTTTTGGCCACGAGATCCTCCGGAGAAGAATGCCATCTAGCAAGGAAGAACCATAGCAGCTCAAGCGAAAGTCTTTGGTGTGATTTTCTTCTTATTGGGTTATGCGCTCCTGTTACTTCAACCGAAAATTCATCTTTTCTGGCCACTTTATCCTCCGCAGAAGAATGCCACTTAACAAGGAAGGTCTCTAGCAGCTCAAGTACATGTCTTTGATGTGATTTTCTTGTTGGTGGGTTATGGGCTCCTGTTACTTTAACTGAAATTTCTTCCTTTTTGGCCACGAGATCCTCCGGAGAAGAATGCCATCTAGCAAGGAAGAACCATAGCAGCTCTAGCAGAAGTCTTTGGTGTGATCTTCTTCTTATTGGGTTATGCGCTCCTGTTACTTCAACCGAAAATTCGTCTTTTCTGGCCACTTTATCCTCCGCAGAAGAATGCCACTTACCAAGAAAGGTCTCTAGCAGCTCAAGTACATGTCTTTGATGTGATTTTCTTGTTGGTGGGTTATGGGCTCCTGTTACTTTAACTGAAATTTCCTCCGTTTTGGCCACGAGATCCTCCGGAGAAGAATGCCATCTAGCAAGGAAGAACCATAGCAGCTCAAGCGAAAGTCGTTGGTGTGATTTTCTTCTTATTGGGTTATGCGCTCCTGTTACTTCAACCGAAAATTCGTCTTTTCTGGCCACTTTATCCTCCGCAGAAGAATGCCACTTACCAAGGAAGGTCTCTAGCAGCTCAAGTACATGTCTTTGATGTGATTTTCTTGTTGGTGGGTTATGGGCTCCTGTTACTTTAACTGAAATTTCTTCCTTTTTGGCCACGAGATCCTCCGGAGAAGAATGCCATCTAGCAAGGAAGAACCATAGCAGCTCAAGCGAAAGTCTTTGGTGTGATTTTCTTCTTATTGGGTTATGCGCTCCTGTTACTTCAACCGAAAATTCGTCTTTTCTGGCCACTTTATCCTCCGCAGAAGAATGCCACTTACCAAGGAAGGTCCCTAGCAGCTCAAGTACATGTCTTTGATGTGATTTTCTTGTTGAATGGTTATGCGCTCCTGTTACTTTAACTGAAATTTCTTCCTTTTTGGCCACGAGATCCTCCGGAGAAGAATGCCATCTAGCAAGGAAGAACCATAGCAGCTCTAGCAGAAGTCTTTGGTGTGATTTTCTTCTTATTGAGTTATGCGCTCCTGTTACTTTAACCGAAAATTCGTCTTTTCTGGCCACGTTATCCTCCGCAGAAGAATGCCACTTACCAAGGAAGGTCCCTAGCAGCTAAAGTACATGTCTTTGATGTGATTTTCTTGTTGAACGGTTATGGGCTCCTGTTACTTTAACTGAAATTTCTTCCTTTTTGGCCACGAGATCCTCCGCAGAAGAATATCATCTAGCAACGAAGAACCATAACAGCTCTAGCAAAAGTCTTTGGTGTGATTTTCTTCTTATTGGGTTATGCGCTCCTGTTACTTTAACCGACAATTCGTCTTTTCTGGCCACGTTATCCTCCGCAGAAGAATGCCACTTACCAAGGAAGGTCCCTAGCAGCTCAAGTACATGTCTTTGATGTGATTTTCTTGTTGGTGGGTTATGGGCTCCTGTTACTTTAACTGAAATTTCCTCCTTTTTGGCCACGAGATCCTCCGGAGAAGAATGCCATCTAGCAAGGAAGAACCATAGCAGCTCAAGCGAAAGTCGTTGGTGTGATTTTCTTCTTATTGGGTTATGCGCTCCTGTTACTTTAACCGAAAATTCGTCCTTTCTGGCCACGTTATCCTCCGCAGAAGAATGCCACTTACCAAGGAAGGTCCCTAGCAGCTCAAGTACATGTCTTTGATGTGATTTTCTTGTTGGTGGGTTATGGGCTCCTGTTACTTTAACTGAAATTTCCTCCTTTTGGGCCACGAGATCCTCCGGAGAAGAATTCCATCTAACAAGGAAGAACCATAGCAGCTCTAGCAAAAGTCGTTGGTGTGATTTTCTTCTTATTGGGTTATGCGCTCCTGTTACTTCAACCGAAAATTCGTCTTTTCTGGCCACGTTATCCTCCGCAGAAGAATGCCACTTAACAAGGAAGGCCTCTAGCAACACAAGTACATGTCTTTGATGTGATTTTCTTGTTGGTGGGTTATGGGCTCTTGTTACTTTAACTGAAATTTCTTCCTTTTTGGCCACGAGATCCTCCGGAGAAGAATGCCATCTAGCAAGGAAGAACCATAGCAGCTCTAGCAGAAGTCTTTGGTGTGATTTTCTTCTTATTGAGTTATGCGCTCCTGTTACTTTAACCGAAAATTCGTCTTTTCTGGCCACGTTATCCTCCGCAGAAGAATGCCACTTACCAAGGAAGGTCCCTAGCAGCTAAAGTACATGTCTTTGATGTGATTTTCTTGTTGAACGGTTATGGGCTCCTGTTACTTTAACTGAAATTTCTTCCTTTTTGGCCACGAGATCCTCCGGAGAAGAATGCCATCTAGCAAGGAAGAACCATAGCAGCTCAAGCAAAAGTCTTTGGTGTGATTTTCTTCTTATTGGGTTATGCGCTCCTGTTACTTTAACCGAAAATTCGTCTTTTCTGGCCACGTTATCCTCCGCAGAAGAATGCCACTTACCAAGAAAGGTCTCTAGCAGCTCAAGTTCATGTTTTTGATGTGATTTTCTTGTTGGTGGGTTATGGGCTCCTGTTACTTGAACTGAAATTTCTTCCTTTTTGGCCACGAGATCCTCCGGAGAAGAATGCCATCTAGCAAGGAAGAACCATAGCAGCTCTAGCAGAAGTCTTTGGTGTGATTTTCTTCTTATTGGGTTATGCGCTCCTGTTACTTCAACCGAAAATTCGTCTTTTCTGGCCACGTTATCCTCCGCAGAAGAATGCCACTTACCAAGGAAGGTCTCTAGCAGCTCAAGTACATGTCTTTGATGTGATTTTCTTGTTGGTGGGTTATGGGCTCCTGTTATTTTAACTGAAATTTCCTCCTTTTTGGCCACGAGATCCTCCGGAGAAGAATGCCATCTAGCAAGGAAGAACCATAGCAGCTCAAGCGAAAATCTTTGGTGTGATTTTCTTCTTATTGGGTTATGCGCTCCTGTTACTTCAACCGAAAATTCAACTTTTCTGGCCACTTTATCCTCCGCAGAAGAATGAATGCCACTTACCAAGGAAGGTCTCTAGCAGCTCAAGTACATGTATTTGACGTGATTTTCTTGTTGGTGGGTTATGGGCTCCTGTTACTTTAACTGAAATTTCTTCCTTTTTGGCCACGAGATCCTCCGGAGAAGAATGCCATCTAGCAAGGAAGAACCATAGCAGCTCTAGCAGAAGTCGTTGGTGTGATTTTCTTCTTATTGGGTTATGCGCTCCTGTTACTTCAACCGAAAATTCGTCTTTTCTGGCCACTTTATCCTCCGCAGAAGAATGCCACTTAACAAGAAATGTCTCTAGCGGCTCAAGTACATGTCTTTGATGTGATTTTCTTGTTGAATGGTTATGGGCTCCTGTTACTTTAACTGAAATTTCCTCCTTTTTGGCCACGAGATCCTCCGGAGAAGAATGCCATCTAGCAAGGAAGAACCATAGCAGCTCAAGCGAAAGTCTTTGGTGTGATTTTCTTCTTATTGGGTTATGCGCTCCTGTTACTTCAACCGAAAATTCGTCTTTTCTGGCCACTTTATCCTCCGCAGAAGAATGCCACTTACCAAGGAAGGTCTCTAGCAGCTCAAGTACATGTCTTTGATGTGATTTTCTTGTTGGTGGGTTATGGGCTCCTGTTACTTTAACTGAAATTTCTTCCTTTTTGGCCACGAGATCCTCCGCAGAAGAATGCCATCTAGCAAGGAAGAACCATAGCAGCTCTAGCAGAAGTCGTTGGTGTGATTTTCTTCTTATTGGGTTATGCGCTCCTGTTACTTCAACCGAAAATTCGTCTTTTCTGGCCACTTAATCCTCCGCAGAAGATTGCCACTTACCAAGAAAGGTCTCTAGCAGCTCAAGTACATGTCTTTGATGTGATTTTCTTGTTGGTGGGTTATGGGCTCCTGTTACTTTAACTGAAATTTCCACCGTTTTGGCCACGAGATCCTCCGGAGAAGAATGCCATCTAGCAAGGAAGAACCATAGCAGCTCAAGCGAAAGTCGTTGGTGTGATTTTCTTCTTATTGGGTTATGCGCTTCTGTTACTTCAACCGAAAATTCGTCTTTTCTGGCCACTTTATCCTCCGCAGAAGAATGCCACTTACCAAGGAAGGTCCCTAGCAGCTCAAGTACATATCTTTGATGTGATTTTCTTGTTGGTGGGTTATGGGCTCCTGTTACTTTAACTGAAATTTCCACCGTTTTGGCCACGAGATCCTCCGGAGAAGAATGCCATCTAGCAAGGAAGAACCATAGCAGCTCTAGCAAAAGTCGTTGGTGTGATTTTCTTCTTATTGGGTTATGCGCTCCTGTTACTTCAACCGAAAATTCGTCTTTTCTGGCCACGTTATCCTCCGCAGAAGAATGCCACTTAACAAGGAAGGCCTCTAGCAACACAAGTACATGTCTTTGATGTGATTTTCTTGTTGGTGGGTTATGGGCTCTTGTTACTTTAACTGAAATTTCTTCCTTTTTGGCCACGAGATCCTCCGGAGAAGAATGCCATCTAGCAAGGAAGAACCATAGCAGCTCTAGCAGAAGTCTTTGGTGTGATTTTCTTCTTATTGAGTTATGCGCTCCTGTTACTTTAACCGAAAATTCGTCTTTTCTGGCCACGTTATCCTCCGCAGAAGAATGCCACTTACCAAGGAAGGTCCCTAGCAGCTAAAGTACATGTCTTTGATGTGATTTTCTTGTTGAACGGTTATGGGCTCCTGTTACTTTAACTGAAATTTCTTCCTTTTTGGCCACGAGATCCTCCGGAGAAGAATGCCATCTAGCAAGGAAGAACCATAGCAGCTCAAGCAAAAGTCTTTGGTGTGATTTTCTTCTTATTGGGTTATGCGCTCCTGTTACTTTAACCGAAAATTCGTCTTTTCTGGCCACGTTATCCTCCGCAGAAGAATGCCACTTACCAAGAAAGGTCTCTAGCAGCTCAAGTACATGTCTTTGATGTGATTTTCTTGTTGGTGGGTTATGGGCTCCTGTTACTTTAACTGAAATTTCTTCCTTTTTGGCCACGAGATCCTCCGCAGAAGAATGCCATCTAGCAAGGAAGAACCATAGCAGCTCTAGCAGAAGTCTTTGGTGTGATTTTCTTCTTATTGGGTTATGCGCTCCTGTTACTTCAACCGAAAATTCGTCTTTTCTGGCCACGTTATCCTCCGCAGAAGAATGCCACTTACCAAGGAAGGTCTCTAGCAGCTCAAGTACATGTCTTTGATGTGATTTTCTTGTTGGTGGGTTATGGGCTCCTGTTATTTTAACTGAAATTTCCTCCTTTTTGGCCACGAGATCCTCCGGAGAAGAATGCCATCTAGCAAGGAAGAACCATAGCAGCTCAAGCGAAAATCTTTGGTGTGATTTTCTTCTTATTGGGTTATGCGCTCCTGTTACTTCAACCGAAAATTCAACTTTTCTGGCCACTTTATCCTCCGCAGAAGAATGAATGCCACTTACCAAGGAAGGTCTCTAGCAGCTCAAGTACATGTCTTTGACGTGATTTTCTTGTTGGTGGGTTATGGGCTCCTGTTACTTTAACTGAAATTTCTTCCTTTTTGGCCACGAGATCCTCCGGAGAAGAATGCCATCTAGCAAGGAAGAACCATAGCAGCTCTAGCAGAAGTCGTTGGTGTGATTTTCTTCTTATTGGGTTATGCGCTCCTGTTACTTCAACCGAAAATTCGTCTTTTCTGGCCACTTTATCCTCCGCAGAAGAATGCCACTTAACAAGAAATGTCTCTAGCGGCTCAAGTACATGTCTTTGATGTGATTTTCTTGTTGAATGGTTATGGGCTCCTGTTACTTTAACTGAAATTTCCTCCTTTTTGGCCACGAGATCCTCCGGAGAAGAATGCCATCTAACAAGGAAGAACCATAGCAGCTCAAGCGAAAGTCTTTGGTGTGATTTTCTTCTTATTGGGTTATGCGCTCCTGTTACTTCAACCGAAAATTCATCTTTTCTGGCCACTTTATCCTCCGCAGAAGAATGCCACTTACCAAGGAAGGTCTCTAGCAGCTCAAGTACATGTCTTTGATGTGATTTTCTTGTTGGTGGGTTATGGGCTCCTGTTACTTTAACTGAAATTTCTTCCTTTTTGGCCACGAGATCCTCCGGAGAAGAATGCCATCTAGCAAGGAAGAACCATAGCAGCTCTAGCAGAAGTCTTTGGTGTGATCTTCTTCTTATTGGGTTATGCGCTCCTGTTACTTCAACCGAAAATTCGTCTTTTCTGGCCACTTTATCCTCCGCAGAAGAATGCCACTTACCAAGAAAGGTCTCTAGCAGCTCAAGTACATGTCTTTGATGTGATTTTCTTGTTGGTGGGTTATGGGCTCCTGTTACTTTAACTGAAATTTCCACCGTTTTGGCCACGAGATCCTCCGGAGAAGAATGCCATCTAGCAAGGAAGAACCATAGCAGCTCTAGCAGAAGTCTTTGGTGTGATTTTCTTCTTATTGGGTTATGCGCTCCTGTTACTTCAACCGAAAATTCGTCTTTTCTGGCCACTTTATCCTCCGCAGAAGAATGCCACTTACCAAGGAAGGTCTCTAGCAGCTCAAGTACATGTCTTTGATGTGATTTTCTTGTTGGTGGGTTATGGGCTCCTGTTACTTTAACTGAAATTTCTTCCTTTTTGGCCACGAGATCCTCCGGAGAAGAATTCCATCTAGCAAGGAAGAACCATAGCAGCTCAAGCGAAAGTCTTTGGTGTGATTTTCTTCTTATTGGGTTATGCGCTCCTGTTACTTCAACCGAAAATTCGTCTTTTCTGGCCACTTTATCCTCCGCAGAAGAATGCCACTTACCAAGGAAGGTCCCTAGCAGCCCATGTACATGTCTTTGATGTGATTTTCTTGTTGAATGGTTATGCGCTCCTGTTACTTTAACTGAAATTTCTTCCTTTTTGGCCACGAGATCCTCCGGAGAAGAATGCCATCTAGCAAGGAAGAACCATAGCAGCTCTAGCAGAAGTCTTTGGTGTGATTTTCTTCTTATTGAGTTATGCGCTCCTGTTACTTTAACCGAAAATTCGTCTTTTCTGGCCACGTTATCCTCCGCAGAAGAATGCCACTTACCAAGTAAGGTCCCTAGCAGCTAAAGTACATGTCTTTGATGTGATTTTCTTGTTGAACGGTTATGGGCTCCTGTTACTTTAACTGAAATTTCTTCCTTTTTGGCCACGAGATCCTCCGCAGAAGAATATCATCTAGCAACGAAGAACCATAACAGCTCTAGCAAAAGTCTTTGGTGTGATTTTCTTCTTATTGGGTTATGCGCTCCTGTTACTTTAACCGACAATTCGTCTTTTCTGGCCACGTTATCCTCCGCAGAAGAATGCCACTTACCAAGGAAGGTCCCTAGCAGCTCAAGTACATGTCTTTGATGTGATTTTCTTGTTGGTGGGTTATGGGCTCCTGTTACTTTAACTGAAATTTCCTCCTTTTTGGCCACGAGATCCTCCGGAGAAGAATGCCATCTAGCAAGGAAGAACCATAGCAGCTCAAGCGAAAGTCGTTGGTGTGATTTTCTTCTTATTGGGTTATGCGCTCCTGTTACTTTAACCGAAAATTCGTCCTTTCTGGCCACGTTATCCTCCGCAGAAGAATGCCACTTACCAAGGAAGGTCCCTAGCAGCTCAAGTACATGTCTTTGATGTGATTTTCTTGTTGGTGGGTTATGGGCTCCTGTTACTTTAACTGAAATTTCCTCCTTTTGGGCCACGAGATCCTCCGGAGAAGAATTCCATCTAACAAGGAAGAACCATAGCAGCTCTAGCAAAAGTCGTTGGTGTGATTTTCTTCTTATTGGGTTATGCGCTCCTGTTACTTCAACCGAAAATTCGTCTTTTCTGGCCACGTTATCCTCCGCAGAAGAATGCCACTTAACAAGGAAGGCCTCTAGCAACACAAGTACATGTCTTTGATGTGATTTTCTTGTTGGTGGGTTATGGGCTCTTGTTACTTTAACTGAAATTTCTTCCTTTTTGGCCACGAGATCCTCCGGAGAAGAATGCCATCTAGCAAGGAAGAACCATAGCAGCTCAAGCAAAAGTCTTTGGTGTGATTTTCTTCTTATTGGGTTATGCGCTCCTGTTACTTCAACCGAAAATTCGTCTTTTCTGGCCACTTTATCCTCCGCAGAAGAATGCCACTTACCAAGGAAGGTCCCTAGCAGCTCAAGTACATGTCTTTGATGTGATTTTCTTGTTGAATGGTTATGGGCTCCTGTTACTTTAACTGAAATTTCCTCCTTTTTGGCCACGAGATCCTCCGGAGAAGAATGCCATCTAGCAAGGAAGAACCATAGCAGCTCTAGCAGAAGTCTTTGGTGTGATTTTCTTCTTATTGGGTTATGCGCTCCTGTTACTTCAACCGAAAATTCGTCTTTTCTGGCCACGTTATCCTCCGCAGAAGAATGCCACTTACCAAGGAACGTCTCTAGCAGCTCAAGTACATGTCTTTGATGTGATTTTCTTGTTGGTGGGTTATGGGCTCCTGTTACTTTAACTGAAATTTCTTCCTTTTTGGCCACGAGATCCTCCGCAGAAGAATGCCATCTAGCAAGGAAGAACCATAGCAGCTCAAGCGAAAGTCTTTGGTGTGATTTTCTTCTTATTGGGTTATGCGCTCCTGTTACTTTATCCTCCGCAGAAGAATGCCACTTACCAAGGAAGGTCTCTAGCAGCTCAAGTACATGTCTTTGATGTGATTTTCTTGTTGGTGGGTTATGGGCTCCTGTTACTTTAACTGAAATTTCCTCCTTTTTGGCCACGAGATCCTCCGGAGAAGAATGCCATCTAGCAAGGAAGAACCATAGCAGCTCTAGCAGAAGTCTTTGGTGTGATTTTCTTCTTATTGGGTTATGCGCTCCTGTTACTTCAACCGAAAATTCGTCTTTTCTGGCCACTTTATCCTCCGCAGAAGAATGCCACTTACCAAGGAAGGTCTCTAGCAGCTCAAGTACATGTCTTTGATGTGATTTTCTTGTTGGTGGGTTATGGGCTCCTGTTACTTTAACTGAAATTTCTTCCTTTTTGGCCACGAGATCCTCCGCAGAAGAATGCCATCTAGCAACGAAGAACCATAACAGCTCTAGCAAAAGTCTTTGGTGTGATTTTCTTCTTATTGGGTTATGCGCTCCTGTTACTTTGACCGAAAATTCGTCTTTTCTGGCCACGTTATCCTCCGCAGAAGAATGCCACTTACCAAGGAAGGTCCCTAGCAGCTCAAGTACATGTCTTTGATGTGATTTTCTTGTTGGTGGGTTATGGGCTCCTGTTACTTTAACTGAAATTTCCTCCTTTTTGGCCACGAGATCCTCCGGAGAAGAATGCCATCTAGCAAGGAAGAACCATAGCAGCTCAAGCGAAAGTCGTTGGTGTGATTTTCTTCTTATTGGGTTATGCGCTCCTGTTACTTTAACCGAAAATTCGTCCTTTCTGGCCACGTTATCCTCCGCAGAAGAATGCCACTTACCAAGGAAGGTCCCTAGCAGCTCAAGTACATGTCTTTGATGTGATTTTCTTGTTCAACGGTTATGGGCTCCTGTTACTTTAACTGAAATTTCCTCCTTTTTGGCCACGAGATCCTCCGGAGAAGAATGCCATCTAGCAAGGAAGAACCATAGCAGCTCTAGCAGAAGTCTTTGGTGTGATTTTCTTCTTATTGAGTTATGCGCTCCTGTTACTTTAACCGAAAATTCGTCTTTTCTGGCCACGTTATCCTCCGCAGAAGAATGCCACTTACCAAGGAAGGTCCCTAACAGCTCAAGTACATATCTTTGATGTGATTTTCTTGTTGGTGGGTTATGGGCTCCTGTTACTTTAACTGAAATTTCCTCCTTTTTGGCCACGAGATCCTCCGGAGAAGAATGCCATCTAGCAAGGAAGAACCATAGCAGCTCTAGCAAAAGTCGTTGGTGTGATTTTCTTCTTATTGGGTTATGCGCTCCTGTTACTTCAACCGAAAATTCGTCTTTTCTGGCCACGTTATCCTCCGCAGAAGAATGCCACTTACCAAGGAAGGTCTCTAGCAGCTCAAGTACATGTCTTTGATGTGATTTTCTTGTTGGTGGGTTATGGGCTCCTGTTACTTTAACTGAAATTTCCTCATTTTTGGCCACGAGATCCTCCGGAGAAGAATGCCATCTAGCAACGAAGAACCATAACAGCTCTAGCAAAAGTCTTTGGTGTGATTTTCTTCTTATTGGGTTATGCGCTCCTGTTACTTTGACGGAAAATTCGTCTTTTCTGGCCACGTTATCCTCCGCAGAAGAATGCCACTTACCAAGGAAGGTCCCTAGCAGCTCAAGTACATGTCTTTGATGTGATTTTCTTGTTGGTGGGTTATGGGCTCCTGTTACTTTAACTGAAATTTCCTCCTTTTTGGCCACGAGATCCTCCGGAGAAGAATGCCATCTAGCAAGGAAGAACCATAGCAGCTCAAGCGAAAGTCGTTGGTGTGATTTTCTTCTTATTGGGTTATGCGCTCCTGTTACTTTAACCGAAAATTCGTCCTTTCTGGCCACGTTATCCTCCGCAGAAGAATGCCACTTACCAAGGAAGGTCCCTAGCAGCTCAAGTACATGTCTTTGATGTGATTTTCTTGTTCAACGGTTATGGGCTCCTGTTACTTTAACTGAAATTTCCTCCTTTTTGGCCACGAGATCCTCCGGAGAAGAATGCCATCTAGCAAGGAAGAACCATAGCAGCTCTAGCAGAAGTCTTTGGTGTGATTTTCTTCTTATTGAGTTATGCGCTCCTGTTACTTTAACCGAAAATTCGTCTTTTCTGGCCACGTTATCCTCCGCAGAAGAATGCCACTTACCAAGGAAGGTCCCTAGCAGCTCAAGTACATATCTTTGATGTGATTTTCTTGTTGGTGGGTTATGGGCTCCTGTTACTTTAACTGAAATTTCCTCCTTTTTGGCCACGAGATCCTCCGGAGAAGAATACCATCTAGCAAGGAAGAACCATAGCAGCTCTAGCAAAAGTCGTTGGTGTGATTTTCTTCTTATTGGGTTATGCGCTCCTGTTACTTCAACCGAAAATTCGTCTTTTCTGGCCACGTTATCCTCCGCAGAAGAATGCCACTTACCAAGGAAGGTCCCTAGCAGCTCAAGTACATGTCTTTGATGTGATTTTCTTGTTGGTGGGTTATGGGCTCCTGTTACTTTAACTGAAATTTCCTCATTTTTGGCCACGAGATCCTCCGGAGAAGAATGCCATCTAGCAAGGAAGAACCATAGCAGCTCAAGCGAAAGTCGTTGGTGTGATTTTCTTCTTATTGGGTTATGCGCTCCTGTTACTTTAACCGAAAATTCGTCTTTTCTGGCCACGTTATCCTCCGCAGAAGAATGCCACTTACCAAGGAAGGTAAGTTATGTGGTAATTGATGGTCAAAAGAGCCTGCTCCGAGGATTTGGTCGGTTAAGATGATGTGTCCCATCCAAGTGTTTTCAATGCGTCTTTCATTAGTTTCACATTGTTTTGACGTTGCATTGATAGGTTATAAAACGATTTTATCATATCTTCGGGTCCGTTCATGACGTTTTATTCATTGAATTTCATCATTCATTTGGAATTCGACTGAGCTCATTCATTCAAGAACGGTAACAAAAGTAGAATCATCCACTTTCCACACTACACACGCTTATTGCAGAGTTATTTATGTCCAAGAAAGTCGCTGGAATACCAGCAAACCTTATTGTATTAAGCAATTCCTGAATAACAATTCAGGATGAACTCATATGTTATGACCAGACCTTTTTTTACCTTCTGGTGTCTAAAGGACTTTCAACTCCCGATTGTGAAACAACTGTCGTAGCAATTATTTTCAAACACACTGATGAAATGCGTTATTCACAACGAGCAGGTGCTTAAGTTGGACTCCTTTTCCTTATATTTACAACCCATATCGTCAATTTGACAAGTTTAATAAGTCGATCCAACGTAGGCATTTGTTCATAGCTTCCAGCCTTAAAAGCGAATCTGAGTACAAAGGATTAAGCGTCCTTTTAAATATTTAGATTGAATTATACACATATTCCAATATTTCGCTGTCTTAAAAAACATTCTAATTTTAGGAAAATTCAATAAAAATTTCAACCTTTACAGAATTATATGCTCAAACATTTAAATTACCCAAATGAACTGCGCCCATCTACTACTACCACCACTACATCTGAGTTTATCGTATGGCCGACTTACCACATATCATATTTCAATAGTCCTCTTCACTTTATCCTGCTATCTCATTTCAAGAAACTTCAATAACACTTCTCAACTGCACGGTGTGTAAGAACGTATGGTGAAAAACACAAAGATTTAAATCTAAGAATAGTATGAAGGATACTCGGTGAATTGTTCACTTGAATATCTTATGCCTGACTCGATGTATAAACAACAGTAGGTGGGCAAGGAGGATACTTTTAATCAATAATCATCATCTGTTTCTGTTCATTCTTGAATTCGAATCAATTCGATTGGATATCGTTTGATCTAATGAACTCAGAAAGGATGTGGTTTCAATAAGAGCAAATTGAATGTTATCCTTGCTGGATTTATGAAAGGTTAATTGAATAGTTCTCTAGGTATGCAACTGGTACGGTCTCATCGTTGTACTCATTTTTTCGATTATAAAATGAACATGAGTTCAACGAGAGTGTGATTAAAAAAGAAGTCCTACAATTTATTTAAAAATAAAGCAAAATTAATCGTATGAATAGTAAGTTGTCAAAATTCAATTTGTAGCTGAAAAGAATATTTGCAGATTCGGGACTTAGACCTCGGTGGTCAGTTTCCTGAAATCAAAAACATGCGAGTACACAATGCTGATCTACATGATACAGAAGGACACATTGAAAACTTGGATTTGCTTCTCGATTTACAATATCGAGGCAACTTCCGATTGTCCATTGATGCTGACATGGTGCTTGGTAAAAAGGGTTCTCTGACGTTAAAAGGTAACAAAATAAAAATATTTGCTTCCCTAGATGATGCTGTTAAATTTCATATTTCAGTGAAATACCTTTCTGGCTTAGCACGACTCCAGTTTACCCGCAAACCCTACACTCATTGGTCCTTAAGCTTTTTGGGCGATCCACAATTGGAGCTTGGCATCGAATCACAATTCCAAGGGCGACAAATGCAATCCAACGTGACTAATCTGATAATGAATCAAATACGTAAGGCTGTTCGCCGAAAACACACTTTGCCTAACTACAAGCTACGATACAAACCATTCTTTCATAAAGTTGATGAGGATGTCGATATTGACTTCATACCAAATGGGAAGTTAGAAGTGAATGTGTCACAAGTATCACGTCTTATGATCCCTAGAAATACGGAGAACGTCTACTGTACATTAACGCTTTCCTCGTTGCCCTGGGTAGAAGCAAGGCAACGTGACGATAGGAACGTTATTATTTCGATTGACAAGGAAATACATAAGGCGAAAAACCAACAGATTGGCATCGTTTTCAAACAAGCTGAAAATATTGTTTCTATTGAAGCTGTTTTGCCCAACACACCAGCTGTCAAAGCTGAACTTAGACGAGGAGATAACCTAATCTCAATCGAAGGAAAACGTGTAAATAATATTAACCAAGTAGCCAAAATAATTAAGAGCCTCAACAAGACAGTTCTCACTCTCAGGATAGAACGAGTCCTTCCTGGGCTAATAAGGAACGATGCTATATACGATGACAACGAACCCTACGAAGACCTCGCTTGCTCGAATGTTAGCTTTTCACGTTCAACCGAATCGGTGCAGCTGATTGGAGTCAAGCAAGGTCGTAAAAATTCCACTTCAACGGATCGCGGAGGAACGTCTAGTGAGTCTAGTGTTGGTAATACACCAACAAATTCACCAAGGAAAACTCCTACATCTGCAAAGTCATCGGCGAGAAATTTCAGTCGTGAGAACAGTGAATGCAACGAAGACCAAAATTCCAATAGTCGTCAAAGTTCTGCTGGCAAACGTCCTGCCAAACAGTCTCAAAACGAAGTGCCCGTTGCAATCGAGATATTCCAGCAACATTCAACAATCGACTTTCCAGTTGGCAGTTATGTTAAAGTTGGAGATTTGTGCACCTTCAACCTTGTCGAAAGCTCAAATTTTATCAACTTGTGCATCTATGGAAGATCGAGGGACTTCAATGAACTTTTAGGTTATGCAAATATCCCGGTGAGAAATGTCATAGCTGAATGCAGTGAAACTAGCTTAGGCCACTATATGAAGACGTTTTCATTCACTCCGCCAACGGCAGCCGACATGTAATTACCCTTGGAATTGCTTGTTCGGAAAATTTTGAAACTTTCTTTTCTTTCCACAGGAGCAACCATCCTCTTTCAGCACAATCCGGTTTTGACCCGAATCTATGCTACGGTGATGTGTTACTTTCGTTTGTTTGGAACGGTAATCCGACGGTGATGCTTGGTTCAACTGAATCGGTGGGAAAGAAAACAAAATCTACAAGGTAATCCCCGAAAGACATCCTTTTCATTTCAAACCATTCTCTGACAAATTCAGTCAGTACAAAGCCCTTTTACCAAGATCTGGCAGCATTTTTTACGTATTACCTTTACTATTACGCATAAACTTACCGCCAGGGTACCGTTACTAGGCTTATACCGTTACCAGGCTTATGCTGTCACTGGCCTGACACCATTACCAGCTATACTCCGTAAAAAATGTTCTTGTTATCCTTCCTGTATTTGCAGAAATTCAACGGATAAACTGGAAGAATTAGATCGTACGGAAAATGTCGGTCCGAAATCGCATAACTTTATACGTACACACTTTCATCGAACGACGCAATGTGACTTCTGCGGGAAGAAAATATGGCTGAAGGATGCTGTACAGTGTCGCGACTGTTCAATGTGTTGTCATAAAAAGTGTGTAACAAAATGCCAAAATTCTACTGTATGTGGTCCTGTCGATTGTTCGTCCAATACAACAAGTCCGGTTGCTTCAACAAACGCATCCAGTTCAATTTCGCAGCCTGAATTCAAAGTAACACATGCACCAAATGGTGAAGCTGGTGGTGATTCTGAAGATGGTGATGAGGTCAACTAGAAATTTCGTGATTTATTTGACAGGACGAAGAACCGTTTTATTACTTTTGTCTTTATTATGTTACAGGTTCAACCCAAAGTTGATGGTCATCGACAAAGTTTCAGTGATTTACTCGCCCAAGGATTGAAGCGTGTCAATTCAGCGAATAATCTTGCGATTCCTGGGATAGTGTCATCGCTTGCCCAAAATAGTCGCAGTTTGCCACCAAGTCCACAGCATACGCCAAGGTATTCAATTATTTCGCTCGTATTAATTAGTTGCTACAAGTAGCGCTTTATTTAGCTTTATCGTTTTCTTTTCCTTCTTTTCTGAGAAAAACTTTCAAAGGACGCTTTCATCGATTGTTTTTTTTTTCTGCTGTTACACTACTACAAATGAAGGGCTATCCATATTTGGGTTGAAGAAAATTTATTGAATAAAATATCCTGTCTTGCAGTTCCTTCAGAACGTGTCTTCATTGCTTTGAACAGACGGTTTGACTCAACTACAAGGTTTGCGATTGATTTAGAAAATATGACACATAAGTTTTATGAGGATTTAAAAAAAACGGCAACAAATCGCGTCATTCGTTGATTAACCCAAGAACTGTAAAGAGCTAAAAAATATGCTTACAGAACTTTTTACAGGGCTAAATGATCCTTGCAAACTTGGTTACTTGGGCCTTAATCATATTTCCTCAGACTAAACAATTAAATAAAGATATTTCCTGACTTTCAACTCCCAAAGAGAAGTTAAGATCAAACGCTGTGCTCCGGGTGCAGCTTTCAGAGTCCCAAAGAACTACTAGTAACTGAGAGACATTGCTTGACTACCCAAGGATTGTCAAAAGTTTCAGTTTAAGAAGCGGTAGCAGCCATACCTCTTTGATTACTATTTTCATACCAAGTTTATGCCTTGACGTTGAAATCCTTCAGTGATTTTCATCTCTTTGTTTCTGGATCCTGTCTTTATTTGGAGTTCTTCTCTTCCATTTAGGGCATAGATGATAATTCCTTCGTATAGAACCTGAACTGTAGAGGAGTTGGCCCATGATTTTCAAGCATATTTTTGTGCAGCTAATACTACGACATGATTCATGTGTATGAGTGTGTTAATTTTCAAAAAAGTACTTTTTTGATCGGTTTCGGAACCAGTTATCACCTACAACATCGTTTCAACGGTCTATTATTGCAACATAAACCTGTTACAATCAAGTGAATTCCTTTCCCTAGTAGCCAATAGAAGAATTTCGTCTATAGTCCGGAAGACAATGGCCAGAAGATGTCTAGCCGACGGTGACACCTTTGAAATATCCTTTTTACGCTGCTACCTGGAGAGATGCTAGGACGCAGGCTATTAATGATCACTTCAAGTATCGTTATCAGTCACAAACCGGTCAGTAAATACGTCCTTGTTTTCACGGTAGAGAGCTAATAATCCGCGCTAACAAAAAAACTCAACCTCTGATGTGACGTGAATATTCAATTGACCAAGCTTGCTCACACGTTTGAGATGCCAAAATATTATCCAGGATATTCTAAATGGTTCAAATGGATATTCGAAACCGGCATCTTCCAGTATGATTCGGTGTTTTTCACCGTGTCAGACTTCAGCAAACATCCTTGTTTCGCATTATCCTCAATTTTATGGTTTAAAATTGTTGTACCTTTTGCAAAATTTGGACTTAGCAAGGAAGGAGTTCATCTTATATGAGACATCTCATAGGTTTTAATGAACTTTGACAATTTTCCTTCGGAACAAGCTTTTCCTTCGATTGTAACTCAATAACTGAAAGTGTTAACTGCAAGTTCCATCAAAATTTCTCATCACATACTAAAATATGTCCTCGGTGCTCCAGTAATAATTGCCAAAATTCGATTTAAATCTATTGTGAACTGACTCATACACGTTGGAGCAACTTTTTGTCCACTTTAGATGGATTAGAAAAATGGGTCCTTTGAACAAATGTTTGACAATAAATACTAGATATGCTAATTTTTTTATCCCAAGTTGGATAGTCCTATACAGCTTAAACCTAACAGAATATAATCACATTGTATTGAATATCCCCAAAAATTGGTTCATTTTTCTTTATTTCCTTATGGCTTTTTGCATTCGAACAATCATGTATTGCGCGTTCGTTAATTTGAATGGCGTTCATCCGTTGTCGCAAATATACAATTTAAACAATGAAATACAAATCAAAAAACACAAACAATGCTCCTGGATATGATGGAAAATTAGAAAACAATCTCTTGTTAATCAAAGCGGAAATCCTTTTGTGCTGGTTACACAAAGATTAGAAATGATACCGGATGATGTAGTTGAACTTTCACGGGAACAAATATCTGTTATTACCGAATCGTTGATAGCTTACTCGAAAACAGAGGATCTTATGAGCTTGGCAAAAACATCAAGCAAAGGATTATACGCTGATTTGGAACCTATCGAACGTGTGGGAAAAATTAATAAGCTTGTAAGTAGTCTGCATTGATTGATCTTATTCAAAAAAATAAATGAAAAAACGAGAAATTGGAATGTGGGTAAATATTGAGGCCTGCAGAGGACCAAATTTTCTGTCACTTTTGAGTTTTTTGAGAAATATGTTTGGGACGCCGTTTTTAAACAAAAGTAGTTTTAAAAATTTATAAGTAGAAAATTCGTTTTCTAAAATTCAAAAAACTATTTATATGTTTACAAAAAGTTCTTGGTCTAACAATTACTCTAATCGGGTCCCAATATCAATCTCTGTAATCTAATTTAGTCCTTTCCAAATCTCTGTAAGACTAAGATTCAAAAAATTTGATAGTTTTCCTCGAAAAAGCGGATCCTTTGACATCGTTTCTTTCTCATTGGATTTAGCTTACCAAACTTCGTCTTGCATTGGATACTGAAACGTATGCGCATTCAAATTTGGTGGCTGGTCCTGCTGAAATTTCAACAACATCCAAAAGAACTGAATCACCATCATCCCCAACTACGAAAACGGAAACAGTGCGTCCATCGACCGATGTAAATATTTTCCTACAAACCAAACCACCACCACCGCAAGCGACTTCATCCCAAGACGAGGATGCCAATCGTAAGAAAAGCATTAAGGATGCGGAACACGAGATGGCCAGAAAAGCTATTTTGATCGCACAATCTGAAGAACGCGTGCACGCGTTAAGTGTTATCATGTTGTATTTATGCACGGGTCTACAACATGCACAAGGTGTTGCCAGCCAGTGAACTAGCCTAATCGACTTTCTATTTTAAAATTGGAATTGATATTAGTGTAATATTGAAAATATACCTAGAATAATGAAATTAATTTATTATAAATTTAGTAAAATCTCCGGCGATACGTTCTCAAATGGAGTCTCAAATCTATAAACGCTATCGTGTGAACAATACCAAAAATGTTACCAATACTATTCAATAGTTCTCACAACTAACTTAATTGTCATTCAACTTGAAAATTGTATCCTTCGCTCCTTGAACTTTGTCTGAATGGCACATAACGATCGTAGTACTCTTGGAATTACGTCTGATTCCAACGTTCATTGGTTATGCAAAAAATTAGCCATTGGGATTTTGCGTAGGCAACGTAGTAAATTTTATTGAAATTTATTTAAGCCAATCGTATCGAAAATGAATCAAAATCCGGTGATATGAGATTTTAGCGCATAATACGCCGATTTTTTTAAATCTTCGAAAAATCATTTGAATCTGTCCGATTAAAATGTTGCCTTTTTCATATCAATTATTTGTGCTGGTCGTTGAAAAATTTGTAATTGGGCTAGTTTTGGATTGATGTGAATCGAATGAAAAACAATTAAATATATAAATATGATATACAATTGAATTTTAATAAATTAGATCAAATTTTAAAAATGTTCCAATTAAGTATTCTGAAAAATGTACTGAATATGACAGTTCATAATATACTTATATAATAAAACTTATTGAAAATAATTATTTGTACTATTTTGAATGTTTTCGAGCATCAAGGACTCGCATCTTCAAAAATTTTAGTATAAATTTCAGTCTCTACTCATATTTAAGTCCAATAGATTGAGCAACATGCTGACATGTTAAAACTGAAAACTGGGAGGGAGTACGTTCTCGGGTACCTTTATCTCGACTCACATTATCAGTATGTACCTGAGCCCTCGTCCTTCGATTGAAGGATGTAAAAAGCGTTCAACTTGTTCCGGACCTGTCATCGCTGGTTCATAAAAAACAGGCTCACACCTAATACACACTTCCCTCCACAGCTCGATTGAAATTGAAACCTTTACTGGACAACCCATCCACACATAACTCTGGGACAGAGTCCCTTAGATTTTATAAGAAACAACTGCAATCTATTTTCGTCCACCTGAAGCTATCTGAAGTTGTAATTAATCGAAAAAGCAAGACTAGTCATCGGTTCGTCTGCGGATAAACTTTAAAAAATTAATTGTCACATTGTAGGCATCTTTTTTTCAATACCAAAGCAATCCTGGAAATGAGCTCACTTTAGAAGGAGTAATAATTACAGGCCGAGCATCGTAAAATGATGAGCCTAACTTAACTTGGCAAAATAGGCAAAAAGGTGTACGACTTCCAATTTACATACTATATCCATTAAAACATCCTGGACAGTCAAAAAATTGATGTGATATGCAGTAGATTCTATGAAATTATCCATCTAATGTGAGAAGTTCCTTTTGAATCAGCGTTACTGCTACCCTAGCGTTGGTGTAGCTCAAACCTGAGTTAATTTTCCTGAGGTTCCTGAGTACCATTTAATGCCGAATCATTCTTCTAGAATTATTCATATTTTCTAGCTATCCGGCTTCTTGCTAAATTCTAAGACATGATATGTTTTTCCTGATCCTGCCGGTCCATAAAATAAGTTCATCTTATGACTGCACTCTCTTCTGATCTAGTATTTTTTCCATCCTTTCAGTAGAGTAGCCGACATGAGTACATTTTCATAACCCATCCACTGCCGAACAAACATGGGACATTTCTGAAATTGATTGCTCTTGCTGTATTTGAAGACAAATGTGGACTACATAGGAGTGAATCATTTCCATATTTGTCTTTGGTGGAAACAAACCTTCTAACTAACAGTGAAAACTAGTCCAGAGGATCTTTCATCTATTCGAGCACCACCTATCAGGCATCTATGCACCATGCATTTATTCCCAATTATTGCGTAGCCTGAGGTCATTAAGTTTTATTATGCATTATTCAGAGCACACTAGTTTTATCATCTCAAAAATATTCTACATTTGTTGCAACACACTTGTCTCACTTCCTTTTTTCCTGCGCAAAAAGTCTCTGCAAGTCCTGAGAAGCTTTGTGAATGGTATATCATTTCGTCTTTCATTCTACGTCTCCGTGTAGCCCTCTTCGAGTCTTCCAATTTCAAAAACTTTTTAAAATTGCCTCAATGTGGTGATGAAGAAGGATGATCAATTTAATTTCGGGACCAAGCACTGCTCAATTTGCACTGTCAAAATGCTCGAGCCGTCCATCCTTGCACTCAAATTTGGTCGCATTGAATGCCTCAAAATCTCAAAAGCCTCGACGTCTAAGTCTAACTTCATTGCTTTATATTGAAGACGAAATTGATGGCAAACAACAAGGATCAGAAACTTGGGTTTTCAGCAGCGTTCAGTTCATGGTTCGTCATCGATTCCTCGTATTTGTAGTAACATTTCAGCCTGTCAAGGAACCTGGAAACTAAAATGTAGTTTAACCGATCTGTATATCGGTACCAGCAAGTTCGGGATGGTTTCAAACCGAATCTTTGTCAGCGATTGATCACTTCTCAGCAATAAGGGAACGATTTTTTCTAATCAGGATATTCACTGTAATTTACTTTATCAACAATTATCCGAGCAGTAACTTGGCGATCAAAAAGCATAAAAGACTGGGGACGCATTGTTCGCCAAATTGTAGCACGTCGGAGGTTGTCCTGGCTGTACGTCTTTCCTGTCATTTTGACGGCTCTAACTGAAACGCTCGTCACATTGAAAATGTTTTGATTTTTAGTTTTTTATCAGCATAAAATTCCTCAAAATTTCATTTATTACACGAGAGTTTTTTGAATGTTTCAAGTTTCAAGTTTGATGTCCTATCTGTTTGTCGATTTTCGTTGCTTAAATAAGAAAAAAACATTGGTAGGCTCAAAGGAGTCATCTATAGATTACGTCAACTATCCGTTGCTTACTAACTAACCAATGTATCTCATGGCAGTAGATCATTCAGTTCGCGCGGCAATTGGTGAACTCAACGCAACCCTAGCAACATAATTAATAGATTAAGCTCCTAGAACACTTGGGCAGGTTCCGAATATGAATCCTTCAAAAAATTAAAAAAAAAATTTCTGCTGAGTAAGGGCGTATAATCCTTTCAACTGAATGCACGGTAAGTCCTTTGTAAAACTGAAAATCGCGTTACTGACTTACTTAAGAGCGTCAAAAATGTCGCATCGCACAGAAGCAGGGAAAAGGACCTTCATGTATCGCTCGTCATTTATAGCTGGACGATGTCCCAATCAAATGCGTCCAAGGACAAAACTTAAATGCAAGGTTGCCATATATTAAAAAAATCTGCAGAAAGTGACACCAGCTGATATATATCTCAGTGGGGACAATTTAGTAAATTTTAATGTTATTATTACGTGTTTCCGTAGTTGCGCTTTTCCGCATTCTTAGTATAAAGCAAAACAAAAATATTTAAGCTCCTTCTTAAAGTAAAAACAACCACCCGCTGTATTTCATTTGGCAACATAACGAAAAATATCAACTTTACTTCCTATTTTGCCTGAAAATAAATCAAAGTATTTCTTTATATTTCATATTCACCCAATTTGAGTGTTTTTGTTCAATTTCAAAAACGAAAATTACAAAAAAAATGCGCTTTCAACTGCAATGACAGAATGCAAAATCAAGCAAAAACTGTGAACTGAATGAATAACCTTCTGGCAAATTTCCAAAATGTCAGTTAAGCATACACTTCCCAATGGTCTTTCCTTTCTTCGCAACTCCTGCGGCTTCATTGGAAATCATAAAAGAAATCCATAATGCTGCTGATGTGACAAGGATGTTATTTTGAAAATAAAATTATCAAATGTTATAACGTAAAATTGCTTTTTTGAATTCTTGGAAAAAAGCTTTTCAAACGAATGAAAGCATGTTACGCAGTTTTCAAAACTACGCGTTTACATATGTTTCGTTGCTTTTTTTTTATTAGTTATATCATTCCCGGACACGTTTTCATACTTATTCACTTCTTTTATACGAAAACATGCGGTGGAAAGCCCGTGGCACCACGTTTCAACGAATTATTTTCGAAAATAAATCTAGACACACACTTCCTTGGAAGAACTTTACAGTCACAACTCTCACATGTAAATATTTTTGTTTTGTTTTTTGTTTAAATCAAATATATTTACGCAGAGAATTCCCTGCGTTGATGGAATCTTCAAAATAAGTTCGTTTAGGACTTTGAACTTTGTCTGACTAAATATCGTTATAATATTTTTGACCTTGTTGGCATTTCTTTTAATTCGTTTCATTTTCCAAATTGAATCGTTTTGAGAGAAAAAAATTGCGTCTTAACAAAGCATATCGACTCCTACTCCGTGGAAACAAAGAAAAGTTCATTTATATACTCTACAGTCACATGGTCTCGGCGGCTTCCTCCTTGTACGAAGCTTTTGTGAATTTTGCCATATATTTATGTGTTTTTGCAAGGAAGAACAAAAAGATTTATTTGACGGCGCACGTATGTGTCGATAAACACATGCCACGTCCAACGTGAAAGCTACGAACATGTGTGCATGTAAATGTACATTGTGAGCAACTGGCGTTGAATCTATTTGTTGTAATATTGGATGCAAGCCAATATTCGCATGTGGCACAGGGATATTGACGTCCATGCAATGTTTAGAGAAAAAAACGATGAAAATGCATTGAACTTTGCTTTTAAATGGGATTCAACTTTACTTTCCTTGAATTTGGTTGTTGGACTTTGGGTCGTAATTGAAATGAGCTTTTGCGAGGGAAGTCTGGATGCTCCTTTCCAAATTTGCTTCAAAGGATGAAGTTACAAACGATTTAGAGGCTTTCCCAGCGAAGTAAATGGTTGAAAACTGGCAGTTTCTTTCAGAAGTGTTCAAACGCAGGATCAAATCCTGACGGTGCATGTTGCATATATTCATTAACAACACAATGTTTTTAGGTCTAAAAACGAGTCCATTATACTAAAGACTACTACTAACACTATTACAACCTCTACTACTACTTCTGGTACTGCTACTACTACTACTACTACTTCTGCTACGACTACTGCTACGACTGCTTCTACTGCTAGTGCTACTGCAATCGCTAATTCCACTGTCAAGAGAGTAAGAAATGGAGAGTTCCTTCTACGTATCTTAATACAAAAAGGAGGATCATTCAAATGCAGCTTTGTCAGTAATCAAGGATTAAAAACAAGAAGTTCTTGATTCATCGATGCCACGTCCAATAAGGACCTGTACTTAACCTTTTACACTTAACTCAATGCCTCGCACTTAGAGTCTTACAAGGGTGCATAAAAACTCTGCTAAGTGACATGTGTTCCGAAAAAAAACTCCATGAAAAAAACCGTGAACCAATCTTGGGAGTATGATTACGTTGACTAACGACTCTATTTGCCTGATTTTTCAATTCATTACAAATTAAGAAGTCATATTGGACATAGTGCATAAATCCCTTCTGCAAAAACGGAGTGGTGATGGGCAGAGGACTCTAGAAGGTCGAGAAGTCTCTACGTCTTCCTTACAGGATCATATATTTTGGCCATGAGGCATACAAGAGCCACTCCACTTGAGAATCAACTGTGCACTTGAAGGTGATCTGGTCAGAATCACACTTGACTTGATATCTTATCATTGATGAACTGATACCCTGACACCAGATTGAACCTTTCAACTCATCAAAGCATCTACTAAAATATAATTAATTCAAAATCCTGACAAGACCGATTGCTAACCACCACCCAATTCCTACCTTCAAACATCCAAAACACCAAGCATCGGTACTGATCGATGTCCTTAGAACGCAATCGAAAAAGGAATGCACTATCAACTCCCACCCTTGTGGACATCGAGAACATTTCGACGCTTATAGCCATTCTCAAGAGCGACAGTGACGACTTATAGAACAGATAGTGAACTCTACAAAGAACATACTTCAGCAAAACTACTTTGAGTTCGAGTTGGTTTAACGTATGAGACATTTACTTGAGTCTTATAATATGGGTGCATCACTGGAGAACTCTGAAAGACTACTCAACCAAGAATCATTAGTACATTTGATTTCAGATCAGTAATAAACCTCCCCAGTGCCGTCACGCTTAATCTTCCGCTCTGATGTAGAATACTGAAAAGATAAACGTTTGGAATTTTTTCAAATTTCGCAGTAGGCACACTTATTCCGATTGCGACAAGGAGGTGCGTCAAATCTTACTCAACATCATGGTTAAGTCAACTATGACCATCATAACACCTGTTTCTAGCATATCTATACCCATCGAAGACCCCGATACGGTAGGCCTCCAGTGTATGCACAGTGAAGGAAATGTCAGCAAAAGAATTATCAGAGGCTTGAATGTTAAAGAAAGAGGGTTTTGGAATCGATCGAGCGCAAGGCATAAGCTCACAATTGTAAGTCTGTCAAGGAATACCATCCCATGCTTATGAACTGAAGGAAGTCTCACTGCTGGCATCCAATCATAGATGACGTTCACAAGCTATGCCAGTTAGCAGCTAATTATTCGAATGCTTGGTGTGTTACAAAGGTGATCTTACAAGTTTGGAAGGTGCCTTTTTCGTTACAAGTCAGAAGGGCCAACTTGTATCGCAACAAATGGCCGGAAATGTACAGGCTATTTTCTCTGCATATTCCGTCCATTGTCAAAAAGTAAACGTATGCCCGCGCAGAACTAGGTAAGGTTGTTTCAAGATAGTTTTATCAAGAAAGATAAGGAAACAACCAGGAGCGATTGTATGCTAGTTAACTGCTGACTAGCTCATTAACATGGTGCTTGTGACGTTCAACTTTTACTATAGAAAAATCTGCTGGGAGCACTATGACTACGACTGGGAGATACTCAACATGGGAAAAGGATAACACATAATCATTGTCGGCATACTGCTCTTCAGGTAATCTAGGCAGACCAGGAAAAATACTGGGTAAGCTTACTGACAAGTTCACTGCTGCTGTAAACCTATCTCCAAAACAATGTTCTAGAGCTGAACGTTTTAGAACTCAACCTGTAGCAGCAGTAGAGTGATGAGCGCAGTCCAATGAGCGAGGTGACGTGTTGTCTTGCTGATGATACTTGATGTCAAAAACGCATTCATCGACGCTAGATGGTTACCATGAAGTATCATGAAGATGATGACATTTGTGTGAAACAAAGGAAGCTCATTGAAAAATGAATGTTATATCAAGTCAAAAAAGGCTTGACGTTTGGATCAGATCTGATTTACATGAACTTCATTTCCCAAAAACCATGAAACAAGAACAGAAACTTAGTTAAGGACTAAATGTGCGTTCATAGATGTGGCCTAGTAATGTAGAAAAACTAGTGGAGTATCTTCAGCTTGACAAAGAAAGGATGCCCTAGAGTTCGAACTATCAACATTGGAACAGTATCCATGAAACTAATAGATACGTACCTGGAATTTCCGATAAATCCGAAGCATAGTTTCCCGCCTTTTGCCTCTGAGATAACTTTGGATAACGCAAGGAGACTCAACTCAACAATAAAGTGACTCCTAATGAACGCTGAGCAGTGCGCGTTGTTGTAAAACTTAGGACTATTCAGGAATACTGTACGTCACTTTTCCTATCCTTATGGTAGCTGTCTGTATAATTTTCAATCCTTAAGCTATCGTGGAAGGGTTAGGTCAAGATTTACAATGTCTTATGTCGATTTTTTTGTTCAAAATATTAAGTGCGTTCACTCGATTTAGCTGAAAATTGTTTGCGGAGTGGATTATAAACAGCAAAACATTGCCAGACGCTCAGCTTCAGTTTACTTTTCTAAACGAGTCCTTTTTGTAACAAGCCAGTGTTTGTCTTTCATCATTGTTCCCATATTTGTTCAAAATGGTATATGGAAACAACAAACAACACAGAAACATAGAACAAACAACTCAACTTAGAGGTCGTTTGTGTACAGTGCTCTGGCTTCTGAATGAGATTATAAACTTTAATTGACTTCCCAGAGTCCTTGCAATAAAGTTGAATATACTGATGATTCATGCTACCGGAATTACTTTTTAACGAGTGAAAAATTTGAAAAATTTTATCTGAATGTTGATCAAGTGAAAGTTACCTCGAGACTGCAATTATTTACATTGTAAAGACTCAATTATTGTTGTATGTACATTTTAACCCACAGGTTGAACATTCTTTTTTTTTTTTAATTGTTGTTCTTTTTGGTAGATGAGCACGGGATAGCTCCAAAATGTTTCAGGATCAAAGCCCATAACCTTTGATGGCTTCTCCTACGTTTCAGAACAAATTCAACTTCTGCAGGTGAATTCGAAAATAAAATGCTAGGAGCGTCGATTCATACATCCTTAATGCATGCTGTGTGTGTTGTTTTTAAGATTGTTTTATTTTTGATTTAATTTGAACGAAAACAAAATAACGTTCATTTGTTATTGAAAATATGAATATAAGCTTTCAAGCTGCATGTTCCTTGTTTCGCTTAATTAAAACAAAAAACAAACGCAGATCTAAATATATAATTTAACGTGATCAACTAATAAGGAACAGACTTGCTCTACTTAAGTATTAAATTATTTCAAGATATTATCACAAAAATAAGGTCACCGCTTTCCAAGAAAGACCATTGGAGAGTTTGGAAAGTATTTGAAATTACGACGAAAAGCTATTTTTCGAAAAATATTAAGTTTTATTCCCATAGACGCCAACGTTTTTCATTAATTGTATTATTTTTTTTAAATGTTTCCGGAATAAATGTGGTGGCACTAATCAAAAGCCAAACATAAATACGTTCGGCTCCTTCGTGACTTCTTTGAAAATTTTTAATGTAAAACGCAGACATCGGTTGAACGTAATATAAGCTTTAGATACTTACACAAAAAGCTGAGTTTCTATATACTTATCATTGAAATACGAAAGACACATATCATATACTGAAAAGCACAAGTGCAACATCCAAGTTTCAACTAAGCAACATACGGACCCAAACAATCTTAAGCTCGATCGCGATATTTTCCGCGATTTCTCACGTGTGCGTGACTCAAACAGCTGTTTGTACAATCAGCTGCTGGCGAAACTTGTTCGTCTAACTGTATAACTAGTACGCAGTGCATACTAGAAAAGCATTAACAAATTTTCCGAACCAATACTATTTGAGTTTTCCTATATGCTTCGTTGATAGTGTTCGCGGTGTCACTACACTCATGCTAGAGTATGCGTTCTTGTTAAAAACGAAGCTTAAAGTTTTCTCGGGGTTTTTGTTCGGGGAAAAATATTGTTTTTGTTTTCGTTGCATCTCTTTCTTAGCTCCTAGTATAAAATCAGCTGTTTGCGATCTTCATAAAACATTTGTTTAACGGAATTCGGTGCAGAAAGGTGGGCAAAGGTAGTCCACATTAGCGTGAAACCTTGCGTTTGTGCTTTTCCCACCCTCAAGAATAATCTTAAAAAAAAGAAGAAGAGTAACTATCGCGGGTGATGGTTTAGTAAAGACCACAAGAGCAAATATTGTGACTAATTCAACTGAGTTTATAGAACATATAGCAGGATTGGAACAGTGTTAAAGTGTCTTTGTTGCTTCAAAAGTGCTTCCAGCCAATTTCATTTGGATTTACACGTAAAGTGCGTTAACAAAGAAAACGAAAAGATTTGTCCAATAACAAAGAGATTTATACGAGAGTGTAATTCAGAAAGTTAAAAATTGGACTAGTTGTGAAGTACTAAGGATCAGCAAGTGAAAATGAGGCCACCACATTCAGCATTTGGTAACGATATTACCAACAGGACACCCAACGATAACAACGGCAACAACAACAACAACAACAACAATAACAATGGAAATGGAGACGATTCCAATGGTGTTCCACCGCATATTGCCAGAATGGGCGGAACAATGCTTATATCCAGGATTGCAGGCAGAGGTGTTATTCGAGTTGTGGGACGTTGCGAGGACGCTAAAGAGAATAATAACTTGGGTAAGAGAACAAGAATTTTTTTTCTGGTTTTTACATACCTAGAATAAACTAGTGAATGCAGTTCAATATAAACATTACAAATACTATTTACAGCAAAATATTTATAAGCTCCGAATATTTTTCAAATTTTATTGACCTGTGTTAGAGACCTTTCAAATTTTTTGTGAACTGTTTTAGGGACCTCAGAAATGTTTTCGATCCGTTTTAAACACCTTTCAAATTTTTCTAAAATCTAACAGGGGTCAAATTTCAAAAACTGGCCGCCATTTCCATTTCCGACAATTACTCAAATACTAAACAGTCCTTAAATACTAAAAACTAGTCCCACATTTAGTTTTCCTTCTTCTTTCTTTTCTTTCGGCTCAATTTCGGGATTTGGACTAGTTTTGCCTCTGGTCGAGCAAAAGAGGCGGCACATGAAACCTAAATTAATTTAATTATTTAAAATTTGCACTATAAAATTTCGTCACGTTCATTTTAAAATTTCCTCCGTTAAAAACTTAAAGCATAGAGTACATGAAAAAAATAGAACAAACTATCTAAAACGGTGTAAGCATACATTCAAAATATTCTGTAGCGCGTTATTGCGCTTTATTCTCTTCGACGCTTACAAATAACATGAATACGCACATACTACGCATATTTGATTTATTTAAAACTTTAACAATAAACGATCTCCACATGATCGTTCGACCGATAAGGTGGCCTACAAATATGTGGATATGGTGTTCAGACTATAACAGTTTAGAATCACATACGATGCGCATAACATATTTTCATTGATTAACGCTAAGGTGGAGTGTTCGTCTGAATTTCAAACGAAGATGACTGAAAATTGTGCGCAAAAATAAAATGTTAAACTTATTTTGGCATAAAACATTCTCCTGACTTGACTGGTGGTAGATCAAATTTGTTTTTAGAAAAAGGCATTCTGATGCATGTACTTTGGCGTACGCCAAGTGGTCCTATCTGTTAATTCCATTTCCCCATTGGCATCGCGCCAATTCGGTAAAATCATGTATGTATTACGTACGAGTACATTCGTTACAGAATCAAATTTTAGCCAAATTATGCGTATACCGTGAAGTCAAATGAAACATGAGCGACATCAGTATATGCTGCTGATATGTGTTTGGGATAATTAAAGGTCTGAACTATAAATTTATTCTGCTGCCACACATATGGGATAGTTCGAGGTCTGATATCATGCATGAACCTTATCAGAGATATTCGTAATGTTAAAATAATGTTTTTTAAAATCATATCCACAGCTGCTTATGCTCGTTTTAGTGTCTTTCCTGCAGTTAACTTTTACCTGCGACACACAGTTCCAATTGTCCTTTGATTTCATCATTTTTCCCGTTAAATCTTCTGGGGAAATTACGCCAATTTTCTCCGAGAGATGCGAACGGAGTCTTGTGAATCTATTACACGTAAAGAACGTGTGGCAGGCGTCATCCGTCATCCCCGGGCAGAACACGCAAGTTGGGGATGGTGTCTTTCCTGTCTTATTCAGGGAAGACTAAAAATACCCGTGACCACTGAGTAGTTGCGTCAGATAATAATCAGTCTCACCATGCATTCTGTCGATTCACGGCCCCAAGTCACTTATCAGCCGTGCGGTCCATCTGCCTCGCGTCTCGTTTTCCCATGTTCGCTACCATAAGATAAGGATTCTTCTCCGTTTCTCTCGGCTGACGGTTTCTCTCGTCGACTCCCCCCTTCGTGAGTCTACACGTTTCCGTTCGTCTGCAAGTAATTTAATTGGAACCACCCTCGAGATTACCAGCACTGCAGGTTCAGAGACAGTGCGGTATGCAGCGACTATCCGCAAAGCTCCTTGCCTCTGCACCTGTGCCAGACGCTTTCGGTACGTCTCTTTACTAAGAGCGTCAGCCCAAACCTCGGAGCCATACAAGAGCACTGACTCCATTGCACTCATCAGTAGACGTCTTTTGCTCGAGGTTGGCCCCTGCGTGTTGGCCATAATGCGGTTTAGCGCCGATACCCACACGGATGCCTTATCTGCTGACGCTCGAACCTGCTCGAAAAAACTCATCTTCGAATCAATCATCAAGCCAAGGTATCTGATTGATTCTTTTGACTCGATGATCATTTCCCCTACACGAACCGGCATAACACGAGGGATTCGCTTCTTTGTGAGGACGACAATCTCAGTCTTTTCCAATGCTAGGCTAAGCCCACGGTCTGTCATCCACTCGCTCACTCGGCGTATTACCGCATCCAGTTTGAGCTGCGTCTGTCCGACAGTATGTCCGGCGACTAGTACTGCTACGTCATCTGCGTGGCCAACCAAGCGCGACTCCCCCGGGTACTGCAGCGTCAAAAGCTCATCGTACTAGACATTCCAGAGGTCCAGGCCCAGAACGAAACCTTGCGCGACCCCTGATGTCAAATCAATTCTTCGCCGGCCTCCCAACGAGTCATAGATTAGTTTCCGATTTTTGAGGTAGTCTTTCAATATCCGCATCGGATACCCCGGCACCCTGAAATATTCCAGAGCACCAAGAATATCTGTCCATCTAGCAGAGTTGAAGGCATTTCTCACATCTAGAGTTATGAGCAGTACTATTCGTCTCGAGTAATGATTATGGGCTTCTGCCTGCTGGACCGCGCTCACTACCTCTGCTATTGCACCAATTGTGGATCGACCAGCCCTGAAGCCGTACTGCCGAGGAGACAGATCCCCGGCAGTTGGTGTTTTTAGAAAAACGTTCCGGATAAAGATCATCGAAAAACTACATTGGATTCAACACACCCGTCTTGCTAAATTTTTCTTACATTAACGAATTTTTATCCCGATTTCTCACCTCCTTCATCATTATTCTGGCCAATTTTGAACAATGGCTTCCCTAGCCAATGACTGCACCATTCATCACTTCCATACAACGCATGTCCTTCGTTTGGATCCTCCTAGTGACTTGCCGTTTACGTCATCTGAACAACGGCAACTGATTTTTCCGATTGACATGGGTCTACTCAATCGTATCATCAGCCTTTATTTAAGGATGTATGTGTCACTGGAACCGATCTGCCCGTTTCATTTTAAGGTAGCGTTAATTGTCATCCTCATCGTGGCACTGAAACTTTTTTGAAGTCCTGGCCTTCCGTATGTGATCTTTACTTTAAATTCGGTGAAGACTTTCAGGCCCAATTGTTTCCTGTGGTGTCTAAGTCTTGTATGGTTTTGGCATTGCTGGAATCATGTCGAAGTCTTTGAGTAAGTCTTTAGCAGTTTTTCAAGTCTTACACAGATCAATAAATACCTTGAATTGTATCTTTTACCCGTGCGCAGATATTTCTATAAAACGTAAAGCTTTGCTATAGCGCTCATGAATGGAATTTTCTGGAGGCTATGGGACTTTCATTGCTAGTAGAACTTTCAAGGTACGCGGCGTCTGCTAGTTTAATTAGAATTTGGTTTTTTGAACGTTTTTTTTTTTGCCCGAAACACTTCACATTGGTTTGATCTCTGAAATTACTTTGAATAGTAGTTTGAGTGTTGGCTTTTAATAATTTACTGCTAATGGAATTTGTAGGTGTTAAGTGCATCGATCGAGAAGTTGTTGGGACCAGCAAGGGAGCTGAAAAACCATTTTTGTTCCTTCCAAAGTAGAAAGTGCTTTGCTCCATGCTATCTAACGCCAAAGAACTCTCTACTAGGGCTCGATCGTTTGAGCCTGGGAATCATTAGAGCTGTTTGTCTTATACATTTATAAAGGTTCCTCCTGTTCGTCCACGGAGGCCGTCGGTCGAGACTGGAGGTATAGGTTTGAGTCAGATAGAAAGTACCGTTACGGGGCTGTTGTGGTTGAGGGCTTAATTCCTTCTTGAAAGTTCAGACAGCATGCACCAAGGGAAAAGTGATTGTCGTTTCCAGTCCGTTTTTGCGAATGATGCCGTCCAGGAAGCGAGCGCATCCTCACTGATTGCAATTCAACCATACACAAATTATACCTACAGCGGATTGAATTTTGAGCTGTGTTGCAATAGGGGAAGGGAAATATTTAAAAAAAAAACTCCTGTCCCATACTACCCAAACGTTGAAGACCACAATTTTCTATGAAATTTCGTGTGCTTACAGTTCAAACAAAACAGATTTCGTATTTAATCTTTCGATTGAAAGACTATTTCACCATCTCACTATTCAATTAAAATTTATAAAAATCATGCTTGGTATTTTTCATCTGTTGTAAGCTGAAAACATTCAGCAATCAGTTGCAAATGTTAATAGTCGACCCGAATTACATTGCTTGCTATTGCTACCGCCGCGTGATCTTCCTTCGTTGATTGTTCCCAGCAAACGCTATTACTCGTTCGTATAGAGTATGAACTCCATTACAGCATCATTAAAGTAGAAAAAAGAAAATTTTCACTTTCATTGATATACATATGTGTGGCTTAGTACCAGCAAGCCGCCATTTTCACAGGCTTTTCAGATTAAATTTATGCCCATTACAAATGCGAGTCATACACCTGCTAAGCAACTATTCAAGCTTAGCAGGCAGATATGCGCTCGCAAGGCAATTTTCTTCGCCAGTACGTTCAAGACGTTAACATCTACTTGTAGTACATTGAACAAAAGATACTCAACATCTTGAACAGTCGACAATTTGTTCCGGTTCACGCGAACGCCTTTATTTTCACGATTTTTACCATTATTAGGAAGTGTGCGGTATCGACGCTAAAAAGTAGCGACAGCATGACTAAGAGTGTTACTACAGCTTGGCGACTAACCTCAGTCTAGCTGCACACATATGTAAAAGTAATTTGCTTGGAAGCTTCCTAAATACTTCAACAGATACAAAATTACATCAAAACAGCTTCGTCATTCACTTGATCTTACAACAAGCTGTGCCTAAGATCAAGAAAGTGGTGAGCAATTTACTATGCTCGATGGGAGTTACGTAGCTTTTCCATGCTAACCATTAGTGCGGTCGCCGAAAGTCTTTGCAGACCAAAGTATCTGAGATTTAACTTCCTGACATGTTGCAATCTGAAAATGTATGACATTGTGGAAAACGTGTTAAAAGGGTGAAAAGTAACGAGAAGGCAGTCGCGAGATCATCTTCAGTGAATTTGATTGATGCAATCGTGTGTCAAGGCATTTTCTTTATGGAATCAAGTTAGAAGATTGCAAGGCTCCTTTTATCCTGGCATTGGCCTGTCAAGCGAGGCAGATACTAGCATAGACGCCTCACGCAGTATTGTGAAAGTTAATGAAGCACAATTGGTGTTACATGACGCTGATGAGCAATAGTTGGACTTATTAGCACAAATATTGAATATTTGCGATATATTGTTTATTATAAATGCCTTTCAGGAAATACAATGCAGGAAGCAAATAAACTTTGTTTTTCACCAATTGCATCAATATCATCTAGAGCGTATCAAACGTATGTAATATGTCTCGCGCAAACGAATACATTAGCCAGCCTGCAATCACATAAATACATATTTAGAGTGTAAACAGAAAAGAAAATTAACTCAGCTGTAAAGTAATTGGAAAATTTTCATTTCAAATGTATTAACAAAATCGTGTTTCAAACCGTTTACTGATTCATTTAATGTGGCTGGTTTTTGAGTAAGTGACACTGACATACTAGTTTTTTTGTTTTTTATAAGATTGCAGATAATGTTGGAAATTTTTTCAACAAAACGTTCGCCTGATTTTTGTTTTTGAGAATAAATTAGCACGAAACGTGATGAAATATGCTTTTAAACAAATCTAAAGTAAACGCTTCAGGCATTAATTGAATTGTTAGCATCTTATTTCAACCAAATCTTACTTTGGACTTGCTTAAATGTACAATTTTAAAGATGATACGCAATTTGATACGGAAAATTTTTGAAAATAAAGTCATAAAAGTATTTAGCTGGTGTGAATTTAACTAACATAATGAAAATGCAAATCAGTATGCTGTAACTGACAGGGAAATTTTACTTTGACATTTGAGCTCTGCATAAAATTTCATACCACCTACCAAGAACCTTGTAGCCTTGAACCTTTTGTTAACACTCAAAATTAAAGGACCCGTAAAATGGTGGCTAAAATTCTGTTATAACATATCGTTAGAACTTGCTTAGAAAAGAGTTTTAAGCCATATTCTATATTCTTATCATATCATCCTGACCCCATTATTCTGTGCCTTTCTCTGTATATTGTCGTTACAGTCACGAGTCTCGAGATATGCGAGTAAGCCTTCGACTGCCTTTCAAAGCAAAATAAAAAACAAACTCCTTCCTTTCATTAACGAACCCATCATAAAAATCCACTGACAAATTTTCGTTTTGCCTGCTACTTAAGGATATGGAGGATTCGGGCAGCCATATCATATAATTGATTGGCGCAATTCGGCAAAGTCCTCTCGCTCTTACCATCAATTTCAGTTTCAGTTTGCCAATGATCATTTAAATCTTCGAATCCATGTAGTTAATGCACTGTGGATATTCCTCCAGTAGTTGCAAATTTATAGTAGCGCAGTACGCTGTCAATATTTGAGTATTTTCCACAGGACGAAAACGCAAAACTCGTCACAACGTTCCATCAATACTTTATCAAATTATTCCCGAAGACAGAAAGCTTAGACATGAGTACGGATAAGATAACAGACAACAGTACAGTTAAAGTTAAGACCTCTTTTACATCATAGTTGAGTCCTGTTTTATGAGACTTCTGCTAGTGCGATCAATGAAGCAAACGTATTGAGCCCAATTTCTATCACATGATGCTTATCCATTTGCTCATCTTAGCTCAAGAAAAAGACAATCATGTTGCTGGTGACCACTTGTCTTGATGCTGTCTCGTAATAGCGTACTGCCCTACATGTTAACGCTAATGTCGCATTTCTGATTGCAGACGCGTGGGTGGGCATGTGAGCGCATCTAAAAACGTTTATCGGCCAATTTCCGGAGTTTTAAACCGTCTTTTTGCATACTAATTCTAAGTCAAGGTCAACCAGATTGTTTTTTTTGTTGTTAGTTTTTTTGCAATTCGAAATATATGCATCCAGTTCGATCGTTTCAATTCAAATTTGACTAACAAAACAAAATTTAAAAAATTAAATAAAGAAAAAAATTCAAAAATAAAAACATCAACCGAGTGTACTCGCAACTTAACTTCACTCAATTCATCTGCAAATTAGTGGCGTTGTATTGCTGATGAAATTGAAACTTTTTGTTTGACCATAATTGCTTAACGTTCAATTCGGAAGGCAGTTAAATGTTGCAAAAGAAGAGAGAGAGAAAAATAGAATAAATTTTCTTATGTTGATATTGGCCAGACAATGAACCTTAGCCATGAATCAATGCACTTCATTCACCATGCGGCTATTGCAAAAGATAACACATGCTACAAGAAGCAAAAAAAAAAACGTTCAGGTAATATTAAAGAAGGTAAGAAAACTTGAAACCGCCTTGTTCAAAGTTTGTGTGTATTTGTGTTGAGTTAATTTCCAAAGATTCGAAGCTTAAAATTCGGTTTTATTGCAGGAGCTGAAAACTTTGGCGGTTTGTTTGATTTAAACAAGTTTTAGGTTAATTTTGAAGTCTGCATGCATGAGCCATATTAGACCTTCATTGAGGGGTTCTCATAAAAACAATCTATTTCTTTATTCCTATAAATATATACATATATTTACGCATGCATCGGAAACATATGAGATGTGATATTACAAAATTCTTGATAAGAATCCCACTAAGCTTATTCGTACAAATCCAATCATATGCGTAGCATGACCACGTGAAATGAAATACTTAAGACGTAACAATCGCTGACCTTCACACATACACACACACACACGCATACACACTTTCATAGTTTCCAGCAACAACTTCATTAAATGTTACATTTCGCATACGTTTGCGAATCAAAACTTTTCAAAAAGATTTCGTTTGTTTCCAGTTCGTCTAGTAATATTACTTCTCGCATCGTTTAGTATCTTACAAAAAGATACAATTACATTCACACAAAGACGTGGTAAGGGGCAGCGTTTAAGATTCGTCTTTGGCTATTGTTGTAAGGCTTGTTAACCTTTTGTGATAACAATAGTCATTTTCTATGTAATTATAAATAGATTGAATAATTAGCTCATACCAGTAGTAAAGAGACTTTGAGATTGAAGCTGCGAAGTTAAAATTTAAGACAAAACATTTACTATTGGTTAAATTATTTCAAGTTTTCACGATACGGTGACCCAGATTGGGTTGCGTATCTGCGCTGAATGTGGTTTTTTTTTGGTTTCGTTGTTGAACTTTTCCATCGATTTATAATTGTAATTTCCAGTAAGAGAAGTATTTGTTGGTGAAACTTTTTATAGATTTCAATTTTTAAGAGACGAAATGCAAAGAGCTTAGAGTTTTTTGTTTAAATTTTTAATCTTAAAGAAAAAATGAATCGAAGAGTATGTAAGCGAGTAGCGATTACTAATATATGAGTGATTTTCCAATTGAAAAATGAAAATGATATACGAAGTTTCTTCAAAAAGTATCGCGCATTTCATGTTTTTTCAAGAATTATTTATTTATTCATGAATATATATTTTGTCCCCTTCAAATTAATCCCCGTCAGACATTATACACTTGTGATAACGTTTTTTCCAATCCTCAAAGCATTTTGAAAAATCAGTTTTTGTGATCTTGTTCAGCTCCTCCATCGATGCCGTCTTTATCTTCTCAATCGTGGCCTAGCGTCATCCTTTCATGGGCCTCTTCAGTTTCAGGAACAAGAAAGAGTCACAGGAGCCAGGTCTGGGGAATACGGTGGCTGCGGCATTATTAGTGTATTGTTTTTGGCCAAAAATTCGCACACAAGTAACGATGTGTGAGCAGGGGCGTTATCGTGGTGCAAAAGCCAATTTTTGTTCTTCCACAAATCCGTGAGTTTCTTGCGGATTGCTTCTCGCAAATTGCGCATTACTTGAAGTTGATATTCTTTATTGACCGTTCTACCCTGCGGCAAGAACTCATATTGCACCACGCCCCTGCAATCGAAGAAAACTGTCAGCAAAACCTTCACATTCGACCGAACTTGGCGTGCTTTTTTCGGTCCCTCTGAGAACATTTTGTACCACCGATAAACGTTGTTTTTGTCCACAGTAGCTTCGCCGTATGCAACAGTCAACATTCTGAATGCATCCACGCACTTTAAGTTGTTCGTCACACAAAATTTAATACAAATTCTTTGATCCATTTTTTTGGGATAGACGAAAATCGAAGACAAGCTAAAACACATCCATGCACAATAACTGTCAAAAACTGACTGGACATTCAAAATGGCCGGAATCGTCAACATAAGTGAGGGTCATGAGTACCAACATAACGCCACCAAAAGATCAAAAATGGAACATACGTAGCCCGCGAAAATTCAAAATTCGCGATACTTTTTGAACAAACTTCGTAGAATTGAAGTGCATGAATCCTCCTAGATTATCAGTTTATAATGGTTTATATGCTTCTGTACGGCTGATAAGCCTTATCAATGAAAATCAGATGATTCACTCTAATTCAAATAAACCGCTGTCTATTGTGTTTGATTATACAAAAGAATTAGAGGAAGCACCCTTCGTAGCTGCTCACATACGAGGCGCCTGTGTGCCTCTTTCTGCCAATTTATGCGGGTATTTCCAACTTCAGGATTTTCTTATTGAAACCTCATTAAATCCATAAATTGAGAATTACTTTCAATTCAAGCTCTGACGTAGAGAACACAAAGCATGTATGCATTCAATTTTTCGAAAATGTTTCCTGGTCTCCTGGAGACAATAAAAAAAAGTAAGAGTTTTTTCAGAATGTTTGTTGAGATTTCGTTGTTGAAACCCGGAGAGAACACTAAAGCCCCAGCTTTGCGTGACCAGTTTTTCAAGTTATTATGGGTCACATTCTGGTATTAACCGCTCAAAATGTTTGCTTATTTTTCGCCCAGCGATTTCCCATCCTTGCATTTCATGGGTACGTCTAAAGCTATTTAAATTATGGCTACAATATATTTCTATCTAGTTGTCTAAAAGCGAAAAGTGGGAATATCTTTTGAGTCTAGATTATCCACAGCATTTTGACTATCGCGGAACACTTCCATACATACATAGCTTGGGCCGTGCAGCATGCTCAAGCTACATAATTTTAAGACCAAAAGTACAGGAGAAGGTGATTTGATCACCATGATAATATCCTTGATGATATCTACGACAGTTGAGTGGACTGATACTGTGACATCTGAGCCTTAAGGTATCAGATAACACTGAGGATGTCAGATTAAGGTATCTTATCATCAGTGGGATGATAATCTGATTTCTGATACACAGCTCAAAGATAAGCGTATAAACCTTAAGGAAATTTGTCTCAGTTAAGGCGACTTACCTAGATTGATTAAGGATATCAATTATGTATTCTACATCAAGGTGATATTTCAAGTAAATTCATCTTTTTTAAATATTTTGTTAATATTAAAATGTTCTCCTCGAAATCTGGCAACCGATCGTCTTTAAAAATGAATTATGTAGTAAGTTCCTTCATTCAAATGTTGAGTATCCTGATTGGGAATTCGAAATGAGGACGGAATTCCGTCCTGAGGATGAAACCATCTAACAAAGACAGTATACCGTAGAAACGCTTTTGTCTATGATACAAGAAAACCGACGAGGAACGACGCAACTTATTTCGCAGGACGAGGATACAACTTTTCTGATGGAATATTCTGAATTTTAATCTTTCTTGCATCGGTAGGAAGCATTCCTTTACGAAGTAGCTCGAGGCGTATACAACCATTGCGAGATTTCGGGCCTCGTGGTAAGCAAGGATCTAGGCAGATTCAAAGCATTGGTTGGTTTGAACAATTTTATGGGTCCACAAAATATGTAGTTTATTTTAGATAGTTCTGACATCTACTGGGAAAGATATCGACCAAATAATCGTTGGCAGATAAGTATCAGAACAATTCATACTCAAATTATTTAATTTTTTTCCACCAATAAATATATATTTTTCATTAAAAGCTGTTCGCAAGTGCTTTTCCCATCATTTTTGACCTCATGTTTCCTTTTTTTTAAACAATATTAGACCTCGCTACTATTTTTTAACTGCCTTTATTGGTATCTTCAACTATTCTGGAGATCAAAATTTGCTCGCTCGTGATAAAGACGAACACTGGCAACGCTTTGTTAGTGAGATATGCTGATCCTTTGGTGGAAAGCTTATAGGTCATCTATGCAGCCGTAGCTTGACAGCACCTCAGCGAAGGAAACAACACCCCCTGGTCAGTGGTAGATACAAGCGTCAAAGGATTACGTTGCCAAAAGTCATCTGGATGGAATGACTTGACTGATCATATGTGTAAAAGCATCTGACAAACCGTATCAGCCTCTCTTTAATATATCGTTGATAAATGTTTCCAACTTGGCTCTTTGCAAGCTGACTACTTGCGAGTCCTGGCAGCAATTCCCTCAAATAGCTGCCAGGATTATATGGTGTAAGTAATCATTGTAATCCAGCTGCTCCTTGCTGATAATGATTACTTACACCACATATAAGTATTTCTCTTGTGCCATCACTTTATAGAGTGATGAATAGGATTACGGTCCGCAGACTTAAGGAGTTGATTTCCAAAAATCTTTCAGGTATGTTGGTGAAAAGGCTTCCGTTTGAAGTGGAGTACATGCGAGTAATGAGTGGCTTCATGCTACCACATGGATGAACCGCAGTTATTATGTCTGACGAATTTTTATTCCCTGAATATTCATCACTCCAAAGGATCTTTAGATTATCTTACCTGGACTACAATACTTGAGAAGTAATCCTCAGTTGGCTATCAAGAAAATACCTCTAATTGAGTTACGTTTCTGCAGGAGTAGTTTTGTTCAGAGTTTTTGCGATATTATCAGGGTTGAAGTGCGTAGGGGTTGTCCACAAGGATCCATTGCTAGGCCACTTGCATATGGATTACCTATCAGTTAATTTTGAGTCTTTGTGTGCTCTTTCAATGCATCTGTGGATGATCTACCAAAAGTGATAGACACCTGGAACAGAAGACAAACCAAATCTGTGAGGGCGCCTTGCATGAATATTGGATCAAGTTGGTGCTAAAATGTTGGGCTATCGGTTGGTGTTTTAGGGTTGGATTGTTTCGATTTACGAAACGTTAAAAATGTTCCTGAAAAGGGCGGTCTTCAATGGAAGTGAGTGCTTTTGAGTATGCGATATCCATAACACTATTGAAAACATGTGTGTGCGAGAGGCTGACTTTTCAAAAGTAACTTTACTAACAGGTTGTGAAATGAGCCTCTCAAGAAACTAGTTAACGGGAAGTTGGAGGTTACTTCATGGGGAAGTTTTGAAGAAAATGTATAGTATGATCTATTTGTTGCGTTGTTCTGGTTAGTGTGCCTCTTCTTTACATATTGTAAGAAAGGTTGCTAACCTTCTTGGTAGAAATTTCGCCAAATCATGTTGGGGTATATTTGAGTGTTCATACACCGATTCAACAAATAAAGGAACGAATTTCAATTCAGCATCAGCGTTGTAGACCATATGGGATGTTGCGTTGTAGACCATATTGTAACAGGAAATCTCAACAATATATTCTTCAAATTCTGCATAAAGCCAATGTGAAAAGGATTGTTTACTTAGATTCTAAACACACATTAGTTTTAATGTTCGTCTAGAACAAATCAGCTAGATTCTGTTAATCCCCTTTTTCCTTTCAGTCAATACAGACAATCTTCAAATCAGATGCCCAGTCAAAATTGTAAACTTCACCTCTTGGCTGCACAAGAACAAAGACCATAATCATCTGCGTATTTCTTTTCAACACGTTCTAAAGTTAAATAAATAAACAATTTATCTTTGCAGCAGTAAAAATATTAACACGAGTATGTTATGATTTTCGTCAATGACACTGACCTCGATTTTGGTTTTTTCATGTGTTGCACTCAAACTTTTCCGGCACGAGATTTACAAAAAGAATTGAGAAAATCAGAAAAAAATTGTATCCCGGTAGCTATGAAGTGTTTTCCTCTAATTTTCAATTTACGCAATTTACAAAAATAATACTATACGTGGCAAAATATTTATTAGTCTATTTATTTTGCTGATAAATTTTATTCACACGTTTGAGTCTGTCGCTTAACCTGTTAGTATTTGTGCAAGGGAGGACGGAAAATACATCACATGCTTGGAGCATGGCCAAGAAAGAAAAGCTGACGGCACACTTTTCCTACGAAAATAAATTCAACCACGCAGCCCCGGAAAAACGTGGCCAGCTGTTTACACGCGGACCTCATTACTTTTTTTTATTGTGTTTTGACCATTAGCTGAAGAATCTTTTCGTACATTTTACATACAATTTAATAGTGGGAGTTGAGTGCTTATTTTTCATTTACCATTTTCATATTCATATAGAGTATGACTTTTCCTGTTCAACAGTTTCCTAGGAAAATCATCTCTTACATGTATGCCAATTTCACCACAAAGAACAAAGAACTTTTCTGACCAGACAACGAAATGTCTTCCCTTGTTTTTTTGGCGGTTAATTTTATTTTAAAACGTAGTAGTCACTGGAAATTTTCAACATTAACACACGTACGACTGCTCTATACAAGGAAAAATATAGTCTTATTCTGTAAAATATTCCCAACACGGACAGCTTTCGGCTGAACACATAGGATGTGGGATGTAATTTGCTCGTACGAACATGCATGCTTGTACGATTTAAATTTAGATTTTATTTATTGCCAAAAAGCGTTTTAAAATTTGCACGAAATTGGGTCTAGCGGCTAGAAAAGTTGTTGCTGCGCATTTTCCGAAGTTTTCTGGCGAACTTAGCAGACACTCTAGGACATTTTCCATTTGGTTGAAAACAAAAAAAAAAAACAGGAGGAGAAGAAAAATAAACTCATGACATGCGTATGGTTACGCGGAAGTAGTTTCATTTAAAGAGGTTAATATGCAGTTATTTCACCTGTGATATATGTGTTTGCTGTTTTATAAGTTGAAAGGGATATGGGAAAATATTATTTTATACAATTCAAATTGTTTTGTGGTAGGAAACTGCGTTTTTAATTCATTTCATGTCGGGCAGCGCCCATGATAGTATGAAAGCTATAAAAATTAATTTTTTGCGTCTGGTTTGTGTTTTTGGTTTCGTTGAAGGAAAATAAAATGGATTCCGTGTATTGTATGATTTTCTTCACGAAAATTAATTTATCCATCTAAAATTGGAGCAGTTTTTGCATGATTAGCACAACAAGCCGAAAATTGATGACCTAGTTACCTGGTATTGGTTCCTGGTACTGATTTTCAGTTTCAGTTCAGCTTTTTTCACGGTTGCTCAATCATACCCTCAAATTTACAATAACAAGCTGGACCTCTTTTGTTTAGTTCCTTTCCCTTGTTTCAATACTAGACGTTTTTCATGTGTTCTCTATATCAGAACTCGCTTGACAGTAAGTCAGTTGTGTTTTCCTTATGTAATCTTTGGAAAGAAAATTTACGTGAAAATAGAAGGAAAATTCAAAATTCAAAACATTTGCCTTAACGAACCCGAATTTCAAATAAAATCGTATCAGTTTACCTTAATGTTGATCTCAAAAGATTTTGTTCTGAAAAAAAAAACAAACAGAAAAAGCATAAATATAAATAAATGTCAGTATGTAACATAGAAGAAACAAACAAAGCACCAAAACTGCACAAAAAATCTTTTGGTTGAAAGCCTCATTTGCTCTCATCAAGGTATCCACAAACCTGCCTCATGTTCAATCCTTCAACTTATCGGTTGTGTTGTATGAATCCTTCGATACCATCGCCAACGTAAAGAGTTCAACACGATGGCTAGGAGGAAAAAGTTACTAAGTCTACCTGGAATCAGAAGATAAAGAATCAATGAATGTTTCTATAAATGTCAGGAAAAAAACCCAATCACCAACCACTGGAACCACAAAAATACTTTTCATTATCTTTCATTTCGCAATCGTCAAAATTCTCCAGCCCGGCTGATGCCGTGGCTTATATCTCTTGGATCTTCATAAATTAGTTGGCCTTGTTGATTACGTGATCCAATCTTGTGAACTTGAATGAATTAATTATTATTTCCTTTCACGTGTTGGCGCTACAGCCCGATATTGTGTGCAGCAGAACAGAATTGGGGCGGTAATGTGGGTAAGAGTCACCTAATTTTACGACCAAAAGGACATGAGATGGAGATTTAGTTTGGCCCCTAATAAATACCTAACGGTACTTACCATTTTTAGGTGCAGCAGTAGGAAGTCAAATATTGCTGCCAGGAATGGGCCTGATACTCTGTCTTGTTGCATTTCTGGTTAGTGCTTCACCTACGACATCTGGGGTTAGGGACACGTTACGGCCAGTTTTTCGTTCAACCGTTTAATGTTTGTAGTTGCTGTTTTCGACGCATCGACCATACCTACAAACTACTTTTGCGTTGAACAGTCTTTTTTCAATATTTTTTTTTCATGTTTTTATTTTGTTTGTTTATTTTTTTATCTAATTATTTTTTTATTAATTTTTGTTTTTCGTATTTTAATCATTTATTTATTTTTCTTCATATTTGATGTATTATTAGATGCAACAGAGTTTTTTCTTTGGTTACAAAGATCGTGAAACTTCCGAGGCCTAATTTTGTCAGGGCAACAGTCCTCACAGACATGTATCCCTTTTGAAATACTTTGGGAAAGTGCTTCTTGCTTGGTAAGGAGCTTGATGGTTGTTTGAAACTGCTAACTGATCTATACAGCAAATTTTTGTCGAGATCAACTGATTTCTTCGGTTGTTTCCTGATGAATTTCGCAACTAGAGCAAGCAAAAGGAGTGACCCAACTTCCCATGCCCCGTGCTACGTGGACTTTCGAGCAATTTTTATTACTCTTTGATTGTTAGTTCTTATTAAGTTTTTACAATGAGCACTCTAAGCGTTCTCAATCTCAATAAACAAATCTTAAGAGTTATATTTTGACAGAACATTGAAGAAAGGACATAATTGGGCCTCGAATTGGTGCTTGTGCTCTAGTATCTTATTATTTAAATAGAAAAAAAAAACAAAATAAGAACCGAAAATATTTCGAATTATTTTTCTAAATATCTTGAAAGGATGCAAGCATCTGAATCGAATATGGAATCAAAAATTGACTTTCTTACCAACTCTAGATACTAAGAATTTGCACATACAATGTATAAATATTATTTTTTCGTATGGAAAAATACATAAATAATCAAACAAAACTGGCACGCAATACTCAAAAGAGTACTTCAATAATCTGCGACAGCAAAAAATATAATTGGGTTATCAAACTTATCGCTGTTTAATCAGTAATTCAATTTTCCCACGCCATGCCAATATTCCTCATCTAGTTTTACCCTGAAATTCAGATCAAATGTTGTTAAACGTGATGTTATGGAAACAAAGCGTTCAAATGCGCAATAAATGTAAACAATGACTAAAAACATTTTAGGAGGGTAGTTTGGGTCGCGTTTTATCTCATTTTTCGCTGAAGATAAGAATTCTTATCAAGTGTTTCTGATAGCAGCTGAAAGAAATGCATGTTTACCTTACCGTGGAGGTGTTGATATTTATTGAGTTTTTGTATTTTTTTATCAACAGTGAATGATTAACAATTTAATTTACGGTCATTGCATTTCCGCTTTGTCGGAAAATGATTTTTCTAATATTTTCGAACAAGTTTTTCTGAAATACTCGTTGAATTTTAACTTGCATTTCATTGAATTTTGAGCGAAATTAGCCGCGAGCTATAATACATAGATTCTATTATAAATAACAATTAATTAGTGTAAATATTTTAGACATTGCGCCGCCTTAAGTGACGCCATATTTCATTTTCTATCTGCTACATTGCTCATATATTAACGTGCATATGAAAAATGGTTTTTGTGAATTTTTCACATTGAATAGATTAAAAATTATTTATGAAGACATTAAAAGTATTATGAGGAACTGTTTCTCTCAGTAACAAAAGATTTTTCTCATTCAAAACGATCGTTAATATTTTTATGGCTTCCTTGTAACCCACACTGCACTCCTTCATTAAAATGTTGATTGATATTCTCGTTTTGTATATATTTACAGCATTGTGATTTTTGGTAGGAAGTCAACATACATTCTATTGCAATTAATCGTTTTGTTTTAATTTAAAGATCACTCAAGCGATATAACTGCCGGCTTAGCACAATAAATTTATTAAATAATTCTCAACTAATTTGTCAATCCTGCACACGGTGAAAAAGTTGCATTTAATAATTGCACAAATAAATCGTTAAAAGCTGCATAAATCACTTGCAATTGAAAATAAATTTATTCGTAAAACGATTACATCAAAGCAATAAATTTTGTGTGAACACGACGAAATCCAAGGCAATCGTTTCTTAATTGGACCGCGAAAACACTAATCTTCGTAGTCCGTCAATAATAAATAAATAAATAGGGGAATAGCACGGATAGTGAGTATTACCTCACATTCACATCGCACATTATCGTCATCATAATTAAAGACTTTCGCTCAGCAAAAATTTCAGAAAAATATGAAAAAAATTTACGCAAAATAAAAACCAAATCAAAACTACTGATTAAGAGCAATAAATACGCCAAACCTCGATTAATTATTTATTTTTTCCTATCTCTTTCTTGTGGATAATTTAAATCGTTTAAAATTGTAGTTTAACGTCTTTTTTTGAATCAATTTAAAACAATATATTGTAGTAAACAGAACAAATGCTGCAAATTAAAAGTTTGACGAAATGCACTCATCGCTACATTATTAACGTTATTGCAGATGAATGAACGTTTCGAAATTATCCGAGTTGAAAATTTTCCCGCCATTAGAAATTCGAAATTGTGTCATGGATTCGCAGCAACATTTCAAGTTTCTCTTCCAACCAATTTTCGTAGTTTTTTGTTGCGATACATTCGTATCACGACCGGCCGTCTATGTAGCGATTAGGCATACTGGGCAGCATGTTGCTATACAAAACCAAATGCCTGCTAGCAGCTGTCTAATCTGTTGCTGAGTTTTTTTTTTGATACTTTGCCAACACCAAACACCAATCAAACGTCAAAGTTTTATTTTTAATATTTTTCACTCAGCCTACACGCTAGTAGTTCTAGTAGGCCTTAAAAACTCAGAAACGGATTGCATAGTTTACAAGAAATAAAACGTATTTATTATTTCGCGTCACGTTAAAATTTTGAATGTTTGCTATAGCATTTGGTGAATTGGTTAAGGACATGGCGCACGAAGTGGTTCGCGTGATTGGTCGATGTGATCAGGCTGCCGAAACTCAACATTTAGGTACTAATCACTTCATTTGTCAAATCTAGAACTATCAGCTTAGTCTGGCTAATTTGGTTCTTCCTAAGTGCTAAGTGGTCAGTTGCGTAACAAATGGCTTTATGTACTGATAACATCCTGGCAGTTTCTTATCATATTAAATTATCACTAAATTTTGTTGGTATAAGGACGTGTGCACGTGGGAATAATCTGTTCATTGTACATTCATATTGAAAGCTACATTAAAAATTATTCATGTGTCTGTGTGTATGTGTGCTAAAATTTTATCACAGCGATAAATAGAAGTTGTCCAAACAATCTGGAATACATGATAAGGATATTTGCGAAAATTCCCAAAGAACAAGCCAACGAAAAACAGCAGTCAAACAATCAAATCATGTCCCCATAAAATCCTTATACATTCCAAAGCAATATTTCAGTACCAATACTCCTTATGATCCTCCTACTTTTGTTTTTGTAAGCCTGCAGGCTCATTTTCAAAACATGATGCAAACGATAGTTTACAGTTTATTACAGCGGCCATTCAAAAATTTACTACCCGGCAGTACATCAAAAGATATCACACATGAAATACACTTCCATTATCTCCTTGAACGTCTCTGGTCGTAAGGTCTTGCAAGTTGGTTCCTGTTCAAAAATCCCTGATTACATTGCTCCAAATACATCTTTCCTAAATCCGGAAAATTATTTTCATTTGTTAGACTATACACTACATAGAAATGGTTATTTTTTTTTTGTTGAGTAAGAAAAAGACGAACGTCCACGCCAAGGAGATGAAGTGTGACATGTAATCCATGTACCAACAATCTCACCTACTAACATCGACGAGACGGCAACCAATTAACAAACAAACTCCTGTTTTCATCTAGTAAACGTACAATTCATCAATCACGCAGACCCTTCTTAAACTCAAAGCTCCCATCATTACATGTTGAAATCCTAAGACGTCCAATACGCAGTTTTTGGTTTCAAGCCTTCAATGTCAAATCAAATTTACCCCTAAAATTCCTCCAAGGACTTCCTTCAGGTCATAAATTGCTACTCTAGTTCTTAAGGAGCGTCCACATCCGAAAATTTCTTTTACAGAAAAACAAAATAAATTGTAAGCTTTTGAAAACGCAATTCATAGATAGTAAAGGCTAAGATCAAAAGATCAAGGTTGGTGAAATTCACTAAATAGTATAAGTGCGATCGTAGCGAGAAGAGAAAGGTACCAGCATTTGAACTAGCAAGTTAAAATCTCCTTTGTCAACCAGAAAACTTCTAAGACAGAAGCCTGGACTCTTCTACGATATTAGTTCAGGCTGAGCCTCTTTATTCTACATTTTGTGGCAATCTTCAGGTCACGAATGCCCTTTTAATAGCGAGAGGGAAAGAGCAGTAGCAGTATTGGCAGAGAAAGGACTCTAGCCCGTCGAGAATAGTCTTTTTTTTTTGTACATCAGACGATATGAAACTTGTGGTCTTACTTGTCCACCAATTTAACCTCTCCCGCTTTAGTAACTATACGGGGCCTTCCTTTTCTTATGGGAGCTCACTACGCATTATGACCCATCTTTACCTTTAATGAAGTGTATGCAACATGCATCATTTTGGTCGGATTTGCTTCCAGGTTCCAATAGACTGTCATATAGTTTGCTGTCAGGTCCCGAGTGTGGTTGATTTTAACGTCGAAATCTACAGACCTCGGAGCCTTTGACGTATTACAAGTTCATTAGCTACGTTCCTTACTATACACTTCGTTAGTATTTTGGTCATCATGCAACGATCAGGCGAGCAATGGTTCAATGATGCACCTCATATTCGAAAATATTGTAAATGGATCTGAAATATGGATCCTTACACAAGCGTCTAAAAAATGTGTTCTGAAAGGAATCATTGGAGCAAAACGAAATTGAGCCGAATTGCAAATAACATAAGGAAGTATTCGATGAGCTAGAAGTTTTCAAACTTATATTTGAAATGAAAGCCTTAAGATACAACTATGAACGAATAATGTATTTGAAGGATACCAAATTAGGGATTCGATTTCATGGACATTAAAGACTTAGTTCAGCAGCTAAACCTCGAAACCGCTGATCGGGGTCAATTGAAAAAAGGAGTGTGCAGCATCTTGCATTCCTAATTGAAAAACGCGATTAAAGGATCGAGAAAGTTGGAATGGCGGAATCTTTAAAGAAGGATTCGATTTGTCCTGAGCCGTGTTCAACTACTTTTATTATTTACTATTGCAAAAGAGAATATTAAGGTTGATTTCGTGGAATTCACGATCTATGTAATGTGACAAAACTGATATTTAAGTTGAAGTTTGGTTTCGTTTTACCAAATCAAAACTAATTATCCTTTTTTTTCTCATTTGATTCTTTCCAGACTTGTCCGAATGTGAATTAATGCAAATTCCAGATGCTGTCTATCATCTAATGCGACACACAGAATTGAAAACATGTGATCTCAGCTCAAATGTTATTAAGAAGATTCCGCCGAAGTTTGCTGTAAAGTTTAGCTTAATTACAGGTAAATTTAATCCAAAAGGATACATTAGAATTGTTCTTAAAAAAATTATTTATATTTACAGACTTGAATTTGTCACACAATCAAATGGCTAAGCTACCCGACGAATTGGCCGATTTGGGATCTCTTAAACGTCTTGATATTTCACATAATTCATTTATTGTGTTGCCTTCAGTTGTCTTCAAAATGCCAAAATTGGAAGTTCTGCGAGCGAATAATAATGAAATTATAGGTAAGATATGAATGCAATATAGCGTTTTTTTAAGGATATTGTGGAGCTAACATTGTATGCAACTATAAGCTGCTGAATTTTCGAGTCTGCTAGCTTACCGTCGTGATTTATTCATTCTGGGACGCTCAGCAGACTTTTCCCTAACAAGGATCGAATTGAAAGCTATTAAATCTGTTATTCATGTTGACCTGTCCTGAAGCCTCTCCTGTTAAACTGTCCCTCGAAATAAGAAACATTTATAGAAGAACTCATCATTGAACTCTCCATTTCCTCTACGAAGAAATTGCTTCCTGTTTATATTTAATTAATTTCTAGTAATTTACTGCGATTATCACTGAAATAGGTCCGGCAAAGCTTAAGGTCTTTCGGTTGTCTTCTAAATTAAGTAGACCTTTCGGCATGTTTTTCTAGAGCTCTAGAGCGAAATGTAAGCTGTTCTCTCCTCTCTTCCCTCTCTTTCCACTCGTTCTCTCTCTGTCTCAATGCCTCTCACACTCATTTTCGGAAATTTCTTTTGAAAACCTCGGCACAATCAGCCAGCTGGAGAAAACATTGAATTCTATAGGTGTCAAGGGTCTGCATCTTGAACCATTACCCAAGTATCCGTAAATATACTGAATGCCTTCAAGTGGTGCATCCTGGGGCTGATTTCTTGAGTGAGAAGTTAATTGAATGGTTTATTTACATCTGAAAATCGTCACTAGAGTATATCATTTTCGTTGGTCCAAGAAACTACCAGTGGCATACAGACAAGTCTGCATTTTCTAGATCACCTATTGGGAATCCCCAAACGTTATATTTTGGTCAAACAGCTTTAATCCTATTCATTTTGACTCTGAGCCTGAGCTCTTTTTCTTCTCCTTCTATTGCTAAATAGATCTATACTCTATCTATCGTGATAAACTTTTACTGTCGTCTGCGATAACTACAATTTGAGTTAGTTATACTAGAAAGCTTCCCATAGCATAGCGCAACCAGTAAAGAGCGCTAATACTACCACGGAATAGCTTGAAGAAAGAGATAGAGCAAGTTGTACTAGATTTATAGTTGTGTAAGTAGATCGTTGTATTTTGACTCAAGCCTATCGACACTGTTGTTGGTAATAAACAAAAGTAATTTGAGTGGAATGAGAAATTATACACTAGTATAAATAAAATTCTCAGTAATCTTGGATGATTCCCGTTAGTTAGGATTGTTAACGCTGCTTAGGTGTTATGTTATGTTCATATGTTCCCGCCAAGACGATCTTGCCCTGACGTTATATACCAACAATAACATGAGAGCATGAGGTCAGGCCCAGTCTTTTTTACGCCAGAGTTTCTGAGTTTGGCCTTTTTGAGTTATTTTTTTTTTTATTTTGGATTGGGCTTTTGTGTAAGTCGTGGAGATTTTAGTTTTTTCAAAGAATTCGGATGGAATTTTTGATCCAAGTATTATTGTAATATTTTCTTCTCAATTAAATCGTATCCTTGCTGGAAATCTATGAAAATATGGTGTCGATCGATGTAGGATTCACCACTCTTCCCGAAGTTTCTACTAAAACGAGAGCTGCCAGTACTAGACTGGTGGCTTTATCTTCCAGAGGATTCAGTAGCACTGCGAAAAAGGAGCAAAATAACGTGATGAAAAGATAAGTCAAGATGCTTTAAATGAGTTTCGGAGGTCAATTTTCTAGAGGAAGTTATTGTGTTGCATATATTTTCTGTTTGTGCAGGATGTGGGAGAGGGGGTAGTGGGTTAGACGGGTCCCTGTAAGGTTAAGCTAATTATCAAGCTTTAATGTAATGCAAAAAGGCTTGTAGATGATTATGCGAATTTTTCTAATGTTTTTTTTTTTTATTTCTTCTTTGCAGAAATCGATACGGATCAAATGATAACATCAGATAGCCTGGAGGTTGTTGATATGCGTAACAATCCGCTCACACGATCATGTTATATGCGTTTAAAGAATGCTAAAGTTGGCTTCCGAATCGAATTGTCGGATTGGGTCGAGGATGAATGGTAATTTCATCGATTTTATCGGTCCGAAAATTCAATTTTGGACCCTATTATGTGATTGCGAATATTTAGCGCACCATTATTGTTATTGCCAATAAGTCAACCGAGTAACGAACAATAATTAATGATCGTCAAATTGTAGCGTTAAGTTTTTACACGAATGTATAAAACAAATTGTTTAATTCACGTCTGTATCTCTATTAATTTTATAATGATTATTATTTCTTGTTTTTGTTATTTTTTTGTACCATATTCATGTTGTAGCGTAAACGCCCGTCGCGAAACTAGTTGATTTTTAATAATTAAATTAAGAAGTTTGATTGACTATTATATTTTATATTTGTAATCATTGTTTCAACGAAAAGAAACTTGTACTTAAAAATAATCACAAAAAGAGGATGCGATTGTTGCTACAAAGTCAATAATTATCATCCACTTTCATGCAAATGTGTAAAGAATGCGACAACAAGTGTGATCCTTATATTATAAATATTTTCTACGAATTTATAGAAAACAAATGCACAAGTTTACTAAATAGTAAAGAAAAGGGAAAAAAAATATCACAAAACAATTGAAAACATACAACAGTGTTTGCTGTGATGCCAAAGTACTTTAATCCTGGACACATACTAACTTTGAACATGAATAAGTAAAAAAATTTATTGTAACGTTTCAATCAGAAACTACACAAAAACAAAAAAAAAATGATTTTTGAAAGTTAGAATCGAAAGTTCATCAAAAACTGCCTAGTCATATGCGAAAGGTTTAAAACTCTAAAGATACCAATTGAATGGTATCTGAATTAAGGAAAACTAAGCTTTGAACAAGTATTTTAAATAATTAAGATTCGATATTCAGAAAGAATGCATAATCAATTGGTGCTAATAATTTTAAAGTTTCTTCTACATTTCACATATGCTAACGTTTTTAACTTTCATCGAATGTGTAGTAAGGCGAATGTGCAATATAGTTAACATAAGAAATCAAATAGGAAATTTTAAATGTATTGTGAAATGTGAGACTATTAAACTACTTTGTATTTTTTTTTTTGTTATAAAAACGAAATAAATTGACTGAACGGATACGATTACTTCCCCTTTATTTTGCTCGCAATAAATGAAACACAAAAAGGATATCTTGCAGATGTTATAATTTCAAAATATCCTGCCGGCGACAGGAAGGCGAATTTATGACTCCATTCGAATTCTATACAGCGTATGATTTGTGCACTCGTCTAAAATGCAGAAAAACACACCACAAAATGGATATTTTCCCATTTTCAGCTAAAACCAAGCTGGCTTGGTACCAGAAATAAACTACTGATATCCAGTCAGCGTAACACAATGTAGGGCGACATCGTAGAGCACTATTGCTTCCTGCCAGATATGAAGGACATTCAAAAAGACACGCCGATCATTGCAGGACAGGTGTCTTTATCAGTAAACTTGAACAAACGAATTATACTTCTGTCAGCTATTCTTACACGCTAGGAAGGACTTCAGTGTGGCATTTTATTTATTTGACTGGATTTTGACTCTAACCTTTTAATTTAAAAAGTTTTAACTTTTAATTTTCTAAACTTTTTGATTTACCAAAAAGTGCGATTTCGATACTTTTCTGTGATTTCTGGATTGAAAGCACGATCCTGAACACTCCTTTTGTTTGCTAAAATAAGTTTGTTTGCTGACAATACACGTATTCTAGTCGTTTTGGCATTTATAAAACCCCAAACTTTCATTGTCATTATTTGGCATCCCATCATATTTGCGCTATACATGGTTAAACGAGGCTTTCAGTTTAAAAATAATTCGCAAGTGTCCTGTGTTCCATAGCACACACCGTCGCTAACTAACTATAACCTTGAGGTTTCAATTTTTCAACAATCATCGAATGCATCATACACTGTGACAAAAAAGTATCCGGAAATTCTCATTTAAATTGCCCGCGTTGAGTATTTTTAAGTATTTGAAGTTTCTGTATGTTCGTAGGACTGTCCGTAATTACTATGCCAAACATGAGCGCGGTCTGTCAACTAGTTTGTTTACGACAGCTGTTGAAACCAGTCGACCTCAGTGGTAGTCTGCGAATTTTACAATGGAAAAAAATTTTGAACAAAGAGTTTGTCTCCAATTTTGTGTTTTGAACGAAATTTCGTGTGATGACTCAGTGCGAATGCTGGAAAAGGCTTATGGAGACTCTGTTTTATCAAAAACCCTAGTGTACAAATGGTACAAAGCCTTTAAAAACGGTCGGGAGATCGTCGAAGATTTGCCTCGTTCAGGACGACCGTCGACCTCTTCAACCAACGATAACGTCGAAAACATCAAGGAAATTGTGCTCGAAAATCGTCACGCCAGTGTTAGAGAGATAGCTCGTGATCTCAATATCTCTTGTGAAACCGCTCGTTTGATTTTGGTGAACCAATTGGGCATGCAGCGCGTCACCGCTCGACTTGTTCCGTTAGAGCTGAATTTTCTTCAGAAACAGTACCGGATGCAGGTAGCTGCAGACATGCTAGATCGTGCGAATTCTGATCCCAAGTTCATGGGACGGATCATAACTGGTGATGAGACATGGGTCTATGAATACGACACACAAACGAGCCAACAATCATCTGAATGGGTGGGAAAAAATGAGCCGAAACCGAAAAAACCTCGCAAAAGTCGTTCGAAAATCAAGACGATGCTTATTGTTTTCTTCGATATTCGTGGTGTGGTTCATCATGAATTCATTCCGCAAGGTCAAACGGTCAATAAGGACTTCTATTTAACTGTTTTGAGACGTTTGCGTGAAAATATTCGCCGTAAACGGTCGGATTTGTGGCAAAACAATTCGTGGATTTTGTATGACGATAACGCATCATCACATCGAGCGACGATTATTAACGATTTTAAGACCAAACACTCGAAAAATACCATCGACCAGCCACCTTATTCGCCTGATCTAGCTCCGTGTGATTTTTTTCTTTTCTCTAGACTGAAATTACCGCTCCGGGAACCAGATTTGACTCCATAGACGCCATAAAAGAAAATTCGCAGAAGGAGCTGAAGGCCATCCCTGAAAGCGCCTATAAAAAATGTTTCCATGATTGGAAAAAACGTTGGCACATGTTTATCGCTTCAAATGGAGCATATTTTGAAGGAGATTCAATAAATATTGAAAAAGTTTAATATTTTTGCGTTTTATTTCAAATTTCCGGATACTTTTTTGTCACAGTGTACATCATACCATACAAGATTTCACGGCTGGTCAGCCTATTTATGGTCCACATGTAGGCTGACCCGTAACATCATTGGCATCTACTTATGGAGCCTTTTGTGATTGCCACACCTTTTATCTCATACAGTCCCTTTCGCCCTCTGCAAAGTTTTTGTCCACGCAGACGTTGTCCTTCACATTTGCTGGAAACGGTGTTCATCGGTGTGAATTTTTAGATTAAGGGTCTGAAAGGAGGTAGTCGGAACTAGACATGAAGTGTAGGAAAGGAGGCCAAGCAGTTCAACCTACGATATCGTGGATTTTCATCAGTGGTTGACCTGTAAGGCGGGACATGTTTGTTTTGGGATAGCATTTAAATTATGTAAGCGATACTGAGCTAACGTAGGATTTGACATAATATGTTCCGCATAAACTCCTTGTGGCTCTCTGAGCACTAAATAGAACCTGCATAGCTCTCTCGGCTGGATAAAGTGACTTCATATTCTCGGCTTTCAGGCTCTTTACTTGCTCCTTGTTGAACAACACAGCAATGAGCTGGTGTTTCGATATTCCATTTGAGCTTGTAATCATTAACCTGATTTGCTTGTCAGTAGAAAGGATTATGGGTCGAATAGTAAAATTAGGCCGCTTAAGTTTTCGAAACTATCCGTGAAAAATCCTTTTTTTCATTAGTTGTAATTGGTACAATTGCATGTTAATTCGTAGAATATTTAGACGCAGATGTACAGATTGTAACGATAATGCCAACGATTTTGCCAACTATTACTGAGTGTGTAATGATCGGTGAAACCTGAATTTCGAATTCATTATCCTGTGTTGCCTCATTCATTATCGTGTGGTGTATTTCTACTCCAAAATTTTGAAAACAAATGCGTATGTTTCGTAAATATTTCGTATTGTTTGCGAAATTTATCGTGTTGTTTGTGCAGGTCGTAATTACAGAGGCTTTTGAGATCCTTCGGGACATTTTCTATTCCAAAGCCACTTCTAGGAGCTGAACGAATGTCCAGCTCTCAAAATAGCCGAAACGTGTCCCCGCAAAAATAAAGTACGGCCCAGGAAAACTGAAAAATGCTTTAATTTTCGCTAAATTTTCGACATTAACGTTCCAATAAAATTTAATAGAATTAATTGTTCCAATAAATAATTATCGGCCACTTGAGATGCTTCTAAACAAACTCTCAAGTCCACTAATTAATGAAAATAACCATTAAAATAAACAAAAATGTAAAGAATTACATTGTAAATAATTAATTGAAATAACCTTAAAATTATGTTAGGTTCAGCACAAGCCCAGCAAAATGAAAAAAACATTTTTGAAGATTTCTTTTTATTTTTCAATCAGTTTTCATATCTCACAATATTCACATTTTCCATCATAAAATACCATTAAATATTTAGCTCATCTCAATTTTTCCTCCATACAACATTATCCAATAAATATTCGATCCACGCAACATGTATGTAAAACTTTTCAATAAAACTTTTAACTTTCAAATTTCACATAGAGATTATGGTTTGGTTGTTTGTTTGCTGATTTTTTTTTTTTGAGTTTTCATTTTTCATGCCTTCTGTCTAAGATGAAGGCCTTGTTTTGGCTTCAATCTTAATCAAATACATATTTTAAAATGTTTAGTGTGTTTAATTTTCATTTTGTTTATAATATTCGGGTTTTAGCCTCACATTTCAATTTGCAGAATTGTCACTGCCAAATTGTTTTATTAATAGATTTGTTCGTCCACTTATTTTGATTTTTTCTTTATAAAATAAAACAAATTTTTAATTATTCACAAATGTTGGACTGAACTAGCCCAACCGTTTTCATTTGTTATGGAAAATTGTCTACAATAGTTCCATAACGATTCAAAATCAATTCTCGAATTTATTGGGAATTTAGTTTCTTTTTTGTTGTTGTTGTTTGCTATGCAAAAATACAATTTTATTTTACAATTTTTTTCTAATAAGTCCTTTTGCTGTCTGCTGTCATTAATATTCAACATGACTACACAGCTTGGGCCACGTAGAAACAAACTTTTGGCGGTGAGTGAAAATTGTTGTTTAGTTCTTTTTATGTCTATTTTCCTTCACAGTATCAGTATTCAATTAAAAGGACTCTAGCATATACCTAGCCAAACTATTCCTTATTTTTTTAACTTCCCGGTCGTTTTTCATGATTTATTCACTCTCACAAATGGCTTATGAGTTTCGGATGATAGCGGCGGAAAAAGTTTCTAAGGTTCGAATTTATTTACACTAAAATTTACTTCCAGCAATTTATTCTTATTACAAAAGATAAGGAAAGAAATAAAAAATAAAAACCTAACATTTTCCCTTCCTAATTAAACTTAGAAAAGCTGACAGCGAACGACTTATGAAAAAAGCGAGAGACTAGCACAATAATTACAAGTGATATTGTCGACGGCATCGTTAAGTATCAATTTATCCGAATCGTCCTTATTGTCTACTAAACTATCGTCAACTTCGGAATGGTCTTCTTCAATTTTGATATTTTGTATTTTGCTGGTATTCTTGGCGGAACTACTAGCGGTGTGAGCATGAAAATGGGAATGGGCGCCAGTCAAGTTGGCAAGGGGAATGCGATAAATACGAAGTGGCTTAACTCGATCAGGAGACGAGGAGTATGTGTTGTCCGATTGTGTGGCAAAAGGATTACGATATTTCGAAGGAGTGCGTTTTGTTGGTGAGACGGGCGAATCACTTTTTGAATTGACTTTCGGGGTGTTGGGTGGCACGCTGGGTTCTACCATGTAATCTTTATCATTCGAGTAGGAATCGCCACACGAGTTGCTTTTCGAAATATGTCGCCTTTGCTCATCGCTGATTGTTTTTGGCTTCTGCAAGGATCTGGCTCGTTGGATTGATGGAATGCCTTCGTGTCTGCTGGGAATGGTCAGCAGACATTGCAGATCATTCTCCTGGTTGATGGGCAAAGTCGCCGAATTGGTTTGTGTATTTTGTTCTTGCTCTTGTGCGCTGTTGATTTTGTGCCTAATTTTCAATACTTCCTCATTGGAGAGTGGGTCTGATATCGACTTCCGGTCGTTCATGTTGTCAGTACTTAATCCTTTGATATTTAAGTCTTTTGATATGAATTCCGGTGCTGTTGTAACGAAATAGATATCCCTCTTACATGTAATCAGTTGCAATTCTGGCATGACTGCGGTATACACAAGATTTCCATTGACCAACAATCGAATTTCCATGGTATCCGCTGTAAACGCAATGATGTAAGGAAATGCACACACTATTGATGTTGGCGAAGTGTTCCAATGGAAATCAAACTCACTGGTATTGAATTCTTCATTGATTTTTTGAAAGTGGCAGGTGTCTAGATGGGAAGAGTCATATCAATGTCATAAATATCGACCAGTTGTATTAAATCAAGCCCACTTACGATTATAGCAAAGTAGAAGTTCTGTTTCCTGGCCATCGCATAGCTCCACAGCAGTAATCAATTGAGCTTGATTCCTTTTAGACGTTTCCACCTCGTGAAGCTTAGAGGCCGCTCCCGTTTGGTCACAAACGATTTCGAAGTGATGTCTGAAATAAAGTCAAATCAATAAAGTCAAAAAATCAGGACGATTCCTTCAAAAAACATTGAAAACTTACTTAAAACCAATACACATTAGTCCTCCATTATTTGTATTCGTCGGTCCTTCAAGCATTGTAATAATACTGGGTGTATCATGCAATGAAACCTCTTTGAAAAACAAGAAACCATCAACAGTCTCAGTATCATTTTCCGGACACCATGATGCCCACGCTGCCGTATGCTTCCATTGAAACAATAAAATTTTCTTTCCTACTGCTACAGCTACACGTAAATGTCCTCCACTAACATTGGACGTGGTAAACAAATGACAACCTCTTGTCCGATCTATTCGACGTTCCTTAACATCAACACGACTTCGAACCTTAATGGAATCTTCACTGAACTCTCTCAATCGAAACACGTGTAATCTATGACCATCACGATTTGTCGCCGATCCTCCGCGTATTAAAAGTAATCCATGATCCTCAATGACACATAGTTGCTTAACAAAAAAGGTTTTATCAAATACTAGTTGGTGTGATTGATCCTCTGAAATTGAAAAAGGTGATTGCAAGTAAACAGAAAACAGTATCTACCAAGGATATAACTAACCTCTAACTAAAAATGTTCCATCATCAGTAGCTACAAACAATTTGTTATTACCAAATGAATCGCCTGCTAATGTTCCTCTATGCTGAAATGTTGGATAGAAACATTGCGGCTCCCACGGTGGACGTTTAAATATTGTGCAAGGACTTGCCGATGCTAAACTAGTTGGTGCATCACCACGAACAATGGCTTCCAGTTTGAGCGCTTGACCTATCCGAACGAATTCAATTTGTCTAGCATCCTCTTTAAGTTTCGATGTTCGTGGTGCATCGTAGAGCACTTCAGAGAATGCACGTCGATTGAGCATATTCTAGGATAAAGAAAAGAATCAGGATAATGGTTTATCGTCTTCGAGCTCCAACTCGGCTTGCCACATATCCTACATAAATGTTTAGAAGACGGCTACGAAACGAGCTAGAGACACTCCAAGAGAGCCACCTTCTCTCGTCCAGAGAGAAGGTATAACTTTCTTGTGGTCATCCTGAAGTCAAAGCCATTGTCAAAGTAATCAAGATGAGACCGAGTGGAGCTTCAAACAATAAGGTATGGAGCAGAGTCCTAAAAGTTACACGACCGTATTCTTTCCTACTTACAAGTTTACTATCATGGACGTACTCCTCGTACAGGTCCTTGATGAGCATTTCCAATGTGCGTTCACGTTTTCTGGAAAATGTTGGCGTCTGGAACGTTGCCTTTTCGCCATTTATTAACTTTACTAGTAAGAAGTCACGAAACATTGAAATATTCTAGAATTAAAATAACAACCATTAGTAGGAAGTATTAGTATGTATTAGTATGTCTATAAAGACATTTTGACATATTAGTTTACTTCTATATTACCCGTATTACAGAATTTTTTAAATCATAAACTTATAATCATGCGCAGTTAGCATCAATCACCAAAAGGTGGGTAAGTGTCCCCTCACTATCACCAGTATGTCACAGAGTCAGTATAGGGCCAGCTGTCATCTTTTTCTTTGTAGCCAGTGGAAGTAGCTTATAGTTAAGAGGTCCTTTTGACATCCCTCCTTCGACTACCACGTATCATCTTTGGTATTGTACAGCTAGTTATTCTTACACATTTTTTAATTTTGCACCTTTAGTTGATGCCGCAGTTGGTTTCGATTCGACTAACCTTTGCTCAAAAAATGGCAGAGCTTACTTTGGGGATTTTCGTTTCTTTAACCATTGCCAGCTTGAACACGTGAGAAGTAATCTATCATCAATCAACCCATTGCAATAGCTAGTCTGCATTGATAATGGTCGACTCTGACTAACCCGGCTCCTTATATCTCACTAGTTCGGGGTAAGAGATTTGCCAAAGGATAGAGCCAAGGATGTACGACGCAGAATGTAGCAATCAATTTTTTGAGCGAATTTTTACTGAGTAAGGTAAGGCTGTTCTACAGCGCTCCCAGGATATCTGTCTATCGAGTAAGATTACCAATTGGGTAGTTTACCCGTGTAGGCTGGTGAGTTGGAGTGCACAAATTACTTCTCTGATTACACTGATGGTAGACATCCTGTTCTGAAGCCACACCGCCATTGAGGTCTGCTCTTGTCAATTTGACAAGAGCAGATCTGTTGACAGTGTCAACATGAATTCGCGTCATCCCTTGATAAATAGTTCAAGCGCCTTCCCGTCTATTTCTAAAATTCCAAGTGGATAGTAAGCAGGAGATAGCTTATGATTTCCCTTCCTCTTGCCATGTTACCTTCCTCTGGTAATGCCCCGTCGCTCAGGAGAACCTTGAACATGCTGAACAGTAGTCCTTGTCAAACGAGATATAGGGTCTGAAGCTCTGCAAATGGAATTTCATACGTTCATGGACCTTCCTGCTTCTATCAGATCCGGAAATTAATAATAAATGAATAAATACTCCATAAATAATATTATTTCTCATGTTTTGTCCTGATTTTTGATATATTTTGCAAGTAAAAATTTCCGTTTGCTTTAGATGTGAATCGGTGTTTTTGATATTTTTTTCAAATTTCTTTTCAAATTTCAAATTTTGTTCTAGTCCAGCTCGGGATTCCTTAAGAAGATTGAGGACAAAAACGATACTAATAACTTTTATTGTACTCCAAAGGACACTTTCTACCAGAATAATTGCCAAGGTTAATTAATTTTCCACATCGAAATTAAATCATTTGATCTCATATTAATTTACATATGGATTAAACGTACATTGAAAAGGTCAAACGCAATTATTTAATCCTGTTTTACACTTCCAAATGATTCAAACCATAAATAGATTTGTTGATTTGCCGCTACTTGTACTTGTAGATGCATGTGTTCGCAGAAGCACACACATGTGTATGACGGAATCAATCACAGGGTGCTGTAGGTTAATATACAAGAATCGAAAGGTAATCTTTTATGCGCACTTCCTCAACCTTAGTTGGTCCTTAGGAAAATGTCTGAAGCTTCTTGTTAATAAAGACGTAATGTAATGAAGCCCCTCGGGCCATTGAATTAAATACACATGATATTAAAGTGGATTTGATGATAAGACGATGTTGCAAGAAATCTAAACATACATACACTGATGTCTCGAAGTTATTGTACACTTATGCGGTTCCTAAATCTGGTTCCTTGAATTTATATAGCAGCATTTTTATACTATTCAAATTATCAATTGATATGCTTATGAGACGTACACAATACATCTAAGGATTTAAATAGTTTTCCTGTCCCAACTCCAAAGGCTTTACTCCCTCCAATGTGAAGTCAAATTACAGTACACTGTGCAGAATCCTAATGTTATTGTAACTTTCACCACGTATCTGTACTTTCAGTGCTCACATTCCAATACTTATTAAGAGGACGTAAACCAATTACAAAAGACTGCCCAACTCAGGCAGGTCCTTGTACATAATTAAAATGAAGACTTATACGGAAATGGGAAATATATAACATTCAATGGATACTTAATACGATTACAGCTATTTACTTACCGAAAATTCAGGTGGATTTGGTAGAGTTGGTCCAAAAGGAGGTACAGTCTCATCACAGAAAATAGCTAAGCGATAAGAGCCATTGCTTCTAGAAACCACAGCAAAGATATCTAATAAGTTCGTGCGTTAAGGATAAATTCGGCGACATTTAAGAAGAGTTGGGATAGCTTTATCTTGTTAAAATTGTTGGTTCATATTTAATAGGATGTTCCATTTTCAATTTGAAGGACTAATGCGTTCCACAAAGACTTACCACTGAAAAAGATGCAATTCATAATTGGAAACTAATCATTGTCTAGAGACTGTTAACACTTTTGCATCCTGAGTTATTGACATAATTTGAATCCTTTTCTTTTCGTTTCAAGCTTGTTACAGCTGCCCCTCCCTCCGGGAAATATCTTCTGATAGTTTGTCTTGGCGGCCCTGTAATAAACTGCGCTCATTCATTCATTCCTGAACAGACTCGCCGACAACTGACAAATTAATTTCATTCTAATTCCTTGTTGCATTTCAAGCGAAATAACGTAATAAGGCGAGTTTTTCAGTTTTCATTTCCGACCTTCCTTTATAATGTATTCAAGCTATGTCAACAGTATATCATCTGGGTGAAACTTTTACTCAGTCATCCTAGTTCAACCAACTTGTCAAGTTACGTTTGAATAAAACCAAGGGCGGTCCGGTCACTTAGCAATGGGTTAAAAGGATATCAGACATAGAGTGGGTGGGAATTTTGAAAATTTCGTATATAAGTCAGCAGTGGTAGGTGGATAAGAGTGGTTGTGGTCTTCCTTTTTTTCTCTCTCTCAATTGAGTGCTAGTCGTGCGACTAATGTACATACTGCTTTTACGCCATTTTACTACTTTGCTACATCCGAGCCTTTCAATGCTTTTTAAATGAATAATAAAAAGATGCGGAAGGATGGAAGAGGAATAGAGATGTCTGCACCATTTGCAAGTCGTTGCGTTGGTTGGTTAGCTTGGAAATTACTTCGGATGAACAATCAAATATAAAAGAGCTATCAATGAATTTATATTATTTTGGGTTTCCGGTTTCATGCCGTGAATATTTATGTATCAGTTGTAGGGAAAATGGGAAAAATTCGGAATATGTATTCACATATTGACTCTATCATTTTGAGTTTTATTTCGAAATTGAAATATCTTTGTGGCCACCTATCTATATGGAATCAGTTAGGGAATGGAGAGAAGTCACGTTCGTTCGCATCAACATTTAAATTCCGAAGGCGATTCACCTTAATTTTTTCGTTCAATGAAAAAGATGCAACAGAATTGTTTATATTTCCTAGCAACGATATGATATCAAAAATAATAACCAATAATTTCTGTGCATGATGCGTAGATTATATTGGCCTATGCGGAATAGTTCCAAGATTGCTCTGGCAACACTTGACGTTACAGAAGCCCTGAGTACGAAGTCTAAATTCGGTTCAGTTAGTTCGTGAGTGGCTGGCGTAGTGGTTGTACACTGAACTGTTTCAAAGTACAAGGTTTCAACACACATGAGGGCATTTCGGTCCACGAATCATTCGGGCCGATTTCTATCCACATGTTATCAACTAATGTTGTCCTTCTGCTAGCTGTCAGGAAGGCAGCTGAGGACTGGCTGCGTTGTCTTCCCGAGAGCCTGTTTATGAACAATATTCAAGAAAAATAATCCGTACGAAATTACACACCGAAGATGGCATACTAATGAAACTTGTAAACGATAAGAGAAACAGACGGGGGCCTGTTCTTCGTTCGGAGCTGTCGGCCAAACCGTGGAAAATAGAGAAAAACTCATCACTTTTTGTCTTCAGAATGAAAATATCATGCTTGGCAATGACATAATTAACCTAGTTTCCAGAAATATTTATATAAAAACAAATAATTGGTGTTGTTGAATTATGAAAAAATTAATACCTGCCCAATTTGGGCCCTTATGTTATTTGAACTGTTTCCCTTAAAGGCTGATAAGATTACGCTGAATCACCTTCCCTCGCTTTAGACAAACCAATCTTTATATTTGGACAATTAACATCAGACATCGCACTGGTTTCTACATGCCCTTTGCATCGACATTAGGATACCCCAATAAATTATTTATGAACTCGGAGATAGCGAATTAGTTTCATTGGACTCAACGATTTTTTTCAGGGTGACTCCTTTCTTTATTTTGTCGTCTCTGTGCAGCCGAAGTTTTTGGAATGATTCGAGCTGTTTACCAATCTCAATAGTCACTTTCACCCATTTTATTTTGTGTAAATTAAAAAAGGATACGAGTAAATTGGCTTTTGATGCAATTCGGATCAAAATCGATTGGATTGCAACTGTCTGGTTCACCATCTATAAATACTATATTCACAATATCATTTCCAATGTGCCGTTTCCGTTCAACCTGCAATTAGAAAATTATCAAAATTATTCAGGATCATGCCTATTTTAAATTAAAAAATAAGACTGTTTAATGATAAATTTTTCGATATCTGATCTGCGATCGATCAATGTGAAAGTTTTAGTAATAAATTTACAATTTCTGTGTTGAATCTAGAAAAAAAATAATTTTTGGAAGGTAGTTAAGTTTCCTTGCAAGGAAGAAACCTGCTAAATTATGGGAATGTTCTCAAGTTTCGTCCTGACAGGAAATTTTTTGATTGAACCGTGCTGTGATTTGGATACACATATCTGGTCAGTCTGAATAAACAACAAGGATTCTGGACAACACTTAAAAGGCACTAGTTTGCTTCTAACTTCCTTAAGTACGGATTGATGGTCTACCTAAAAGGCTGATGAGACAAATGTTTTCTGCTCTAAGTACTACTACCCTTTCAACTGTCATCTAACCAACCCCTGCAATTCAAAGGAAATTAAAGGCTGCTACAAAGATATATCAAAAGCTTTTCCAAATTAATTCGGCGACAAATGATAAAAATTAAATCGGATCACTCCTTAATAGTTTCTTATGTGCATATTAGTTCTCCTTAGAATGTGGTATAGCCTTTTGCATTGCTCAAGCCGGACCTGCTTACACGTACTTCGAAGCCTTCTTAAAGCCTTTTTCAACGATTGCACAAAAAAGAGCAACAATCTGCTATCGCTTTTCAAAATTACTTAAAAACTTCTTCGATCATATTTTCCGTATCTTCCTATCCTATCTTTCCTTGTTGTTGATAATTAAATATCCTTACACCCTGATAAAGGTCAAGTTATTTTTTTCCCCTAAAAAGGAAGAAAACTCTACAAGAAATTTTTCGAGATATCCATAGGCCACTAGTTACCGTGCAGGGGGTGCTCGAATATTGTCTATTATCCCTTTCGGCATCCTGCAGTTTGGATTCTTGAAAACTTTGCTAAATTGATTTGTGTTGTAATGTCTTTTATCGAAGGTATGGCAGGATTGCCTTTTGGTAATTTCAGTGCTTCCTAGGATCGGCAAGCGTTGTTATAGCGTTGTTGTTGTTGTTTATAGCACTCTCGGACAAAGGATGTTGATTACTTCATTCATCAGTTAAGACGCTGTATAACGTTTTGTGTGTGACTATTGAGGAAAATATACAAATTGCTGCTAACATGAGTACTCTTTATGGCTTAGTCATACTTTTATCGTAATTGTACAAATTTTTCAACAATTAATAACCTGGAACCCCCTAAAAACCGCACCTGTTTCGGCGGCAACCAAATTAGTGTTACTAATTAGTCCCTATTAATAGGGGGTAGAAAGTGTTAAGCTCCTTAAATTTATTCACACGGAACGTAATTAACGACATTGGTTAGTGTGAAATCATAATTACGTAAAAATGTCTTGGCTGTTAATGACTACAAATTAAACATTGAAATAATTCAACTGCGAACTACAAAGTTGGACGTAAAATTGGATTCCAATTTTAAAGGGAACTAGCTCTCAGGTATAATTATCTGTTGGTTGTTTGGAAATATCCTTTAACGTTCAGGGGGATTCTTATGTCCTTGCGAAATTATAAGTTGAAGTTGTGGAATTGAAGACTAGAGCAAGTGAGTAGAATACAGAATGAACACTTACCTGTTGTTTATTATCCCTGGAAAAAGGCAGCAGCGTTGACACATGGAACATAATTTCATGTCCTTCGTATAAAGTGTAAATTGAATATTTCCCTGTCATATCGCCTGTTAGAAATAGAAGACCAGGAATGGATAAGGTTAATTTCAACTATATTCTACCACTATTTCATTTTAATGGAAGTGAATGTGCACAGGACCCTCTTAGACTAATTTCTTACCCTTAACATCTAAGCCACCACGAAAGCGTTCCCAACCTTTCAGTCGTATTTTCTCTCCAAGGGTACTAAGAAACTCCTCAAATGCTTCACTTGCCATTTCTGTTGAATAAGAACGACAAGAAAATATTTTATATTGCAAGAAAATATTATATAATGCACACAAAAGGCTTAAAAATTTAAAAAAAAAAACTTAATAAGTAAGTCATAATTAGAAAACCGATGAAAAAGTATTATCATGAAGAAGAAAGTTTCATTTCGTTTGGTTGATTCTTATTGAATTGGTTTAGCATTAGTTGCTTTTTATTATTGAACGTTATTATGACGCAATCATCTTCCTAAAATTATTATTATAGTTGTCTATTCCAACACTGCAGGACTAGCAAAAACCGCTCAAAATATTTAATCATGTATACGCTTATAATTGCATCCCGTGGGTTCTTGTTTGCTATTAAGGCTTCTACTCGGATTAACTCTAAAGTCAACCTGAAGCATAGTTAACTTCATTAATTGCGATTTGGCACTTTAACTAGTAATACCTCAGCTGAACTCAGTCAAGTAAAGATCAAATTAAGGTCAAATATAGGCCAGGGAAGGTCGATGCCGAATTTGTTTAACTCCTTACCAAAGCCAAGTCCAAATTCTAGTCCAGCAGAGATCGAACTGAGATCAAGTATAGGCCATGTAAGGTCGATTCCAGATTACTGAGGTCAAGCAAAGACCAGGCAAGGTCGATTCCAACTTATTGAGGTCAAATATAGGCCCGGCAAGGTCGATTTCTACCGAGTGAGGTCAAATACAGGCCAGGCTAGGACGATTACAACTTACTGAGGTCAAACAAAGGCCAGGCAAGGTCGATTGTATCCTATTGAGGTCAAATAAAGACCATTTAAGGTCGATTCTAACTTATTGAGGTTAAATAAAGGACAGACAAGGTTGATTTCTACTTACTGAGGTCAAATATAGGCCAAACAAGGTTGAATTCTACTTATTTAGGTCAAATATAGGCCAGGCAAGGTTGATTTCAACTTACTGAGGTCAAACAAAGACCATGCAAGGTCGACTCCAACTCATAGAGGTCAAATAAAGGCCAAGCAAGGTCGATTTCTACTTACTGAGGTCAAGTGTAGTTCAGATAAGGTCGATGCCGACATAACATAGCATCCAACCAAAGTCAAATTGATTCGAATGTAGGCCAGGCAAGGTCAAATCTAGTTCAAGGCAATAAGGATGTTCTTGAATAATTATTTGAATATAAAAGATTGCAATTTAAGAATTTTGTCACTGCCTGAATTGCATTCATCGAGCTGGAATGTAGAATTTACTTGTTATGTAGAATATTTTTCGGAAGTTCTTGTGGCTAGAAACTTGCCATTATTGGAAAGCCTAAAAGAACTGCATAATTCAGCAATTAAGGAATTACAACAGAGGCTCCTGCTTGAGGTGGTAGTGGCCATCCGTGGTAGAGGGAACACTAATTGGAGCGTCTTCTGGCTAGAATCTTGCCATTTTTGGTTTTACAAACAGAATTGCTGAACACAGGAAGAATCAAATGACAGCAGAGGCTTTTGCTTGAGATGGTAGTCACCCTCCGTGGTACATGGAATATTTTTTTCAAGAAGAATATGACAACAGAGGCTTTTGTTCGCGATAACAGTGACCTCCCGAGGAATTTGGAATATTTGCCGCAGGATCTCGTGGCTAAAAACTCGATATTTTTTGTTATACTAACAGGAGCGCATAACACAGCAAGAAGGAAATGACATGAGATACTTCTGCTTGAGATGGCACAGACCCTCAGTGGTATGTGGGACCTTTCCTGAAGGTTCTTCTGGTTAGAAACTCAGTATTTTCAGTTAAACGAACAAGAGCGCATGACAAAGCAAGACCAAGATGGCAACAGAGACTTTTGCTTAACATGGTAGTGGCCATCCGTGGTAGATGGAACATTTATCGGAGCGTCTTCTGGCTAGAATCTTGCCAGTTTTGGTTTTACAAACAGAAGTGCTGAACACAGGAAGAATCAAATGACAGCAGAGGCTTCTGCTTGAGATGGTAGTCACCCTCCGTGGTACATGGAATATTTTTTTCAAGAAGAATATGACAACAGAGGCTTTTGTTTGCGATAACAGTGACCTCCCGAGGAATTTGGAATATTTGCGGCAGGATCTTGTGGCTAGAAACTCGATATTTTTTGTTATACTAACAGGAGCGCATAACACAGCAAGACGGAAATGACACGAGATACTTGTGCTTGAGATGGCACAGACCCTCAGTGGTATGTGGGACTTTTCCTGAAGGATCTTCTGGTTAGAAACTCAGTATTTTCAGTTAAACGAACAAGAGCGCATAACAAAGCAAGACCAAGATGGCAACAGAGACTTTTGCTTAACATGGTAGTGGCCATCCGTGGTAGATGGAACATTTATCGGAGCGTCTTCTGGCTAGAATCTTGCCATTTTTGGTTTTACAAACAGAAGTGCTGAACACAGGAAGAATCAAATGACAGCAGAGGCTTCTGCTTGAGATGGTAGTCACCCTCCGTGGTGCATAGAATATTTTTTTCAAGAAGAATATGACAACAGAGGCTTTTGTTTGCGATAACAGTGACCTCCCGAGGAATTTGGAATATTTGCCGAAGGATCTTGTGGCTAGAAACTCGATATTTTTGCTATACTAACAGGAGCGCATAACACAGCAAGACGGAAATGACACGAGATACTTCTGCTTGAGATGGCACAGACCCTCAGTGGTATGTGGAACCTTTCCTGAAGGATCTTCTGGTTAGAAACTCAGTATTTTCAGTTAAACGAACAAGAGCGCATAACAAAGCAAGACCAAGATGGCAACAGAGACTTTTGCTTAACATGGTAGTGGCCATCCGTGGTAGATGGAACATTTATCGGAGCGTCTTCTGGCTAGAATCTTGCCAGTTTTGGTTTTACAAACAGAAGTGCTGAACACAGGAAGAATCAAATGACAGCAGAGGCTTCTGCTTGAGATGGTAGTCACCCTCCGTGGTACATGGAATATTTTTTTCAAGAAGAATATGACAACAGAGGCTTTTGTTCGCGATAACAGTGACCTCCCGAGGAATTTGGAATATTTGCCGAAGGATCTTGTGGCTAGAAACTCGATATTTTTTGTTATACTAACAGGAGCGCATAACACAGCAAGACGGAAATGACACGAGATACTTCTGCTTGAGATGGCACAGACCCTCAGTGGTATGTGGGACCTTTCCTGAAGAATCTTCTGGTTAGAAAACAACGAACAAGAGCGCATAACCAAACCAAGACCAAGATGGCAACAGAGACTTTTGCTTAACATGGTAGAGGCCATCCGTGGTAGATGGAACATTTATCGGAGCGTCTTCTGGCTAGAATCTTGCCATTTTTGGTTTTACAAACAGAAGTGCTGAACACAGGAAGAATCCAATGACAGCAGAGGCTTATGCTTGAGATGGTAGTCACCCTCCGTGGTACATGGAATATTTTTTTCAAGAAGAATATGACAACAGAGGCTTTTGTTTGCGATAACAGTGACCTCCCGAGGAATTTGGAACATTTGCCGAAGGATCTTGTGGCTAGAATCTCGATATTTTTTGTTATACTAACAGGAGCGCATAACACAGCAAGACGGAAATGACACGAGATAGTTCTGCTTGAGATAGCACAGACCCTCAGTGGTATGTGGGACCTTTCCTGAAGGATCTTCTGGTTAGAAACTCAGTATTTTCAGTTAAACGAACAAGAGCGCATAACAAAGCAAGACGAAGATGGCAACAGAGACTTTTGCGTAACATGGTAGTGGCCATCCGTGGTAGATGGAACATTTATCGGAGCGTCTTCTGGCTAGAATCTTGCCATTTTTGGTTTTACAAACAGAAGTGCTGAACACAGGAAGAATCCAATGACAGCAGAGGCTTATGCTTGAGATGGTAGTCACCCTCCGTGGTACATGGAATATTTTTTTCAAGAAGAATATGACAACAGAGGCTTTTGTTTGCGATAACAGTGACCTCCCGAGGAATTTGGAATATTTGCCGCAGGATCTCGTGGCTAAAAACTCGATATTTTTTGTTATACTAACAGGAGCGCATAACACAGCAAGAAGGAAATGACATGAGATACTTCTGCTTGAGATGGCACAGACCCTCAGTGGTATGTGGGACCTTTCCTGAAGGTTCTTCTGGTTAGAAACTCAGTATTTTCAGTTAAACGAACAAGAGCGCATGACAAAGCAAGACCAAGATGGCAACAGAGACTTTTGCTTAACATGGTAGTGGCCATCCGTGGTAGATGGAACATTTATCGGAGCGTCTTCTGGCTAGAATCTTGCCAGTTTTGGTTTTACAAACAGAAGTGCTGAACACAGGAAGAATCAAATGACAGCAGAGGCTTCTGCTTGAGATGGTAGTCACCCTCCGTGGTACATGGAATATTTTTTTCAAGAAGAATATGACAACAGAGGCTTTTGTTTGCGATAACAGTGACCTCCCGAGGAATTTGGAATATTTGCGGCAGGATCTTGTGGCTAGAAACTCGATATTTTTTGTTATACTAACAGGAGCGCATAACACAGCAAGACGGAAATGACACGAGATACTTGTGCTTGAGATGGCACAGACCCTCAGTGGTATGTGGGACTTTTCCTGAAGGATCTTCTGGTTAGAAACTCAGTATTTTCAGTTAAACGAACAAGAGCGCATAACAAAGCAAGACCAAGATGGCAACAGAGACTTTTGCTTAACATGGTAGTGGCCATCCGTGGTAGATGGAACATTTATCGGAGCGTCTTCTGGCTAGAATCTTGCCATTTTTGGTTTTACAAACAGAAGTGCTGAACACAGGAAGAATCAAATGACAGCAGAGGCTTCTGCTTGAGATGGTAGTCACCCTCCGTGGTGCATAGAATATTTTTTTCAAGAAGAATATGACAACAGAGGCTTTTGTTTGCGATAACAGTGACCTCCCGAGGAATTTGGAATATTTGCCGAAGGATCTTGTGGCTAGAAACTCGATATTTTTGCTATACTAACAGGAGCGCATAACACAGCAAGACGGAAATGACACGAGATACTTCTGCTTGAGATGGCACAGACCCTCAGTGGTATGTGGAACCTTTCCTGAAGGATCTTCTGGTTAGAAACTCAGTATTTTCAGTTAAACGAACAAGAGCGCATAACAAAGCAAGACCAAGATGGCAACAGAGACTTTTGCTTAACATGGTAGTGGCCATCCGTGGTAGATGGAACATTTATCGGAGCGTCTTCTGGCTAGAATCTTGCCAGTTTTGGTTTTACAAACAGAAGTGCTGAACACAGGAAGAATCAAATGACAGCAGAGGCTTCTGCTTGAGATGGTAGTCACCCTCCGTGGTACATGGAATATTTTTTTCAAGAAGAATATGACAACAGAGGCTTTTGTTCGCGATAACAGTGACCTCCCGAGGAATTTGGAATATTTGCCGAAGGATCTTGTGGCTAGAAACTCGATATTTTTTGTTATACTAACAGGAGCGCATAACACAGCAAGACGGAAATGACACGAGATACTTCTGCTTGAGATGGCACAGACCCTCAGTGGTATGTGGGACCTTTCCTGAAGAATCTTCTGGTTAGAAAACAACGAACAAGAGCGCATAACCAAACCAAGACCAAGATGGCAACAGAGACTTTTGCTTAACATGGTAGAGGCCATCCGTGGTAGATGGAACATTTATCGGAGCGTCTTCTGGCTAGAATCTTGCCATTTTTGGTTTTACAAACAGAAGTGCTGAACACAGGAAGAATCCAATGACAGCAGAGGCTTATGCTTGAGATGGTAGTCACCCTCCGTGGTACATGGAATATTTTTTTCAAGAAGAATATGACAACAGAGGCTTTTGTTTGCGATAACAGTGACCTCCCGAGGAATTTGGAACATTTGCCGAAGGATCTTGTGGCTAGAATCTCGATATTTTTTGTTATACTAACAGGAGCGCATAACACAGTAAGACGGAAATGACACGAGATAGTTCTGCTTGAGATAGCACAGACCCTCAGTGGTATGTGGGACCTTTCCTGAAGGATCTTCTGGTTAGAAACTCAGTATTTTCAGTTAAACGAACAAGAGCGCATAACAAAGCAAGACGAAGATGGCAACAGAGACTTTTGCGTAACATGGTAGTGGCCATCCGTGGTAGATGGAACATTTATCGGAGCGTCTTCTGGCTAGAATCTTGCCATTTTTGGTTTTACAAACAGAAGTGCTGAACACAGGAAGAATCCAATGACAGCAGAGGCTTATGCTTGAGATGGTAGTCACCCTCCGTGGTACATGGAATATTTTTTTCAAGAAGAATATGACAACAGAGGCTTTTGTTTGCGATAACAGTGACCTCCCGAGGAATTTGGAATATTTGCCGCAGGATCTCGTGGCTAAAAACTCGATATTTTTTGTTATACTAACAGGAGCGCATAACACAGCAAGAAGGAAATGACATGAGATACTTCTGCTTGAGATGGCACAGACCCTCAGTGGTATGTGGGACCTTTCCTGAAGGTTCTTCTGGTTAGAAACTCAGTATTTTCAGTTAAACGAACAAGAGCGCATGACAAAGCAAGACCAAGATGGCAACAGAGACTTTTGCTTAACATGGTAGTGGCCATCCGTGGTAGATGGAACATTTATCGGAGCGTCTTCTGGCTAGAATCTTGCCAGTTTTGGTTTTACAAACAGAAGTGCTGAACACAGGAAGAATCAAATGACAGCAGAGGCTTCTGCTTGAGATGGTAGTCACCCTCCGTGGTACATGGAATATTTTTTTCAAGAAGAATATGACAACAGAGGCTTTTGTTTGCGATAACAGTGACCTCCCGAGGAATTTGGAATATTTGCGGCAGGATCTTGTGGCTAGAAACTCGATATTTTTTGTTATACTAACAGGAGCGCATAACACAGCAAGACGGAAATGACACGAGATACTTGTGCTTGAGATGGCACAGACCCTCAGTGGTATG